>PUFA01000040.1:7021310-9672620 GCA_003508835.1 Eonycteris spelaea | reverse complement strand
ATGGATATCCTTGTAGGTGAATCTTTGTACCTCTTAATATTTGTTTAGAATATATTCCCCAAAGAATAATTACTAGTTCAATGGATAGACATGTTTTTAAGGATTTTGAGACAACTGCCAAGTTTGCGTCCAGAAAAATCTTTTGGTAAGAGAATACCCTTATCAGTTTGCCCACCACTCTGACGGTTCTTCAGGATTTTACCTCTCCCTTCTCCACTAGCGTCCCCTTTGTTGAAATCATCTCTCATTGCCATTAAAGATTTGAAGATGATGATACTCCTGTGTACTCGTCATGGCTCAACTTCATAGAAATAACCCTGGTTACTTTCTTTTTCATCAGAGTACATCCCTAGCTTGCAAGAAAAAGATAACCCAAAACCCTTCATATGTTTGGATATTAAGAAATGTGCTTCTGAATAACATGTGGGATTAAACAAGAAATATATTGAAAATTAGAACATTTTCAATTGAATGATAATGAAAATACTTCATAGCAAATTTGTGGGTTGCTACTAATACATAACTAAAAGGAAAATTTGCAGCTTTAAGAAAAGAATAAACACCAAAAATTAATGAATTAGTAAGAATCTAGCTCAAGAACTTAGCAAACATGAATGAATGAATGAATGAATGAGTGAAATCCTTGAAGTCAGCGCTCCTTATGCATCTTGGTACATTCTCTCATCTCCAAAACAGTCCTTAACAAGGAAGTGGAACTGGATGAACATCAGTTTGGGCTTGTTCAATTTTAAAGGCCATGATACTGAATACATGGTATTTTCAAATTGTCGGAGTTAATAAGTATTCCCAATCTGATTAATCTGCCAAAATAATCCGTCCAAGTGTCATTTAATTTCTTGGAGAAGTAGATTCTCACTTGGGGAATGCAAGACACCTAAAGGGTAGTGAATTTAAGGGGGCCAGTAGAGATTAACCACAGTATACTAGGATTACAGCCACCCTGGGTTACGGTAAAGTTGCATTTTCCTTATCTCTGAACATCACAGAGAAGTGTTTTGCATTTATTCTACTAAAAATATTTTGGGGATAAAGGTTAAAGGTAAGTGCCCTTGTACTATTCCATCAACACATCGCTTTTGATCATCAGAAGCCAAGGACAGGGTCTGCTCCTGCGCCCGTTTACATACACAGCCAGCTCTTGGAATTAAAGAAAGTTTTGCATGTGTAAGGGACCGAGGATTAGGTTCTGGGGATCAATTTCACTCAAGGAAAAAGAAGTGACTTTAATATCATTAATGGTCTCCTGGATGATTCTGCTACAAGTTTAATTCTCATTAAATATTAATGCCGCACAGTGCTTAGTATACTGCCTTTAGTATCATACAGCTCAAACTGACACTAACCTGTTTCATATTTTGTAACTGAATCACAGGGCTTTTTCAGGAGAAGTCAGCAAAGCAACGCCACCTACTCCTGTCCTCGTCAGAAGAACTGTTTGATCGATCGAACCAGTAGAAACCGCTGCCAACACTGTCGATTACAGAAATGCCTTGCCGTAGGGATGTCTCGAGATGGTGAGCACTCACAGCTTGAGCTGCATAGTACATTGGGGTTGTGAAATGCTTTCCGAAACTTGGATCCAGAGCTGCCAAAATATGTCCCCGTCCCGTGGCAGTTTTGCGGGTTTCACGGCAATAGCTTCCTCTTCCATAACCCATCAGAGTCCGCTGACTGGCAGTGGTGGGTGCAGAGGAGACACGCCTGTGTCTTCAGAACACCTTCAGATTTTTGACATTTTAGACATTACAGGTGACTGAACTGATCCAAGGTAAGTATTATCTGAGGACCCTGAAATTTACCTCCAATAGGCCTTTTCCCCAGAAGGAGACATAAGTGGGACAAATTGCTACATGATTTACCCAAGTAAGCTTATTGGCAGTTGGGTTGAATTCGCTTTTATGCTAACTGGATATCTTGAATCACATGCCAAAATCAAATATTTGTACATGCAGAATGTGTGAAAATCGTGCAAAATGTGGCTAAATGACAAATGTTCTTTTCATGAAAAGAAGCTATCCTAAGAAATAGAGACCATCTACCATGCAACTGCAGAACATTTCAAGATCTTCCCAGAAAACTGTCTTTAAGTACACTGAATAATCAACACCAGATTTCAAGACAGTTATTCTCATACAAGGAAACTGGGCAGAAAGTACAGCGGGTACATTTTAAGGACTTTTCCGAATTTACTGGTTGGCTGGCTCTCTTAACAGATCCCTTTGAAGGAAACAGCTCTTCCAGTAGAGTTTCAGCCTGTGGAAAAAATACTTCAGATGCTAGGCCGGTGTTCTGAAAGCCTGCCTTCCCCCGATCAGATGTTTCTGGGGCCTGCGGACCCACCCAAGCACCAGTATGATGACCGTCAGCAGCAGGGCACAGGGTGGGCTCTTGGAATACATAAAATCAAAATCAACATTTTACCATCAAAATATGCAATCAAAGAACTTACACCTTAGTCTCAGAAATTCCTGTGATAAGCAACTCTTCCAATGGTACTAAACCAACAAAGTTAGGTTCATCTCTTATGAACTTGTAGGTTAAAATCACAAGTTGTGTGTGTATTTTCTTAAGAGCTGGGCCTTTCATTTTGCTTACAGGATGGTATGGTTGCTGTTGTTAATATTCAGGCAAAAGTTAAAACACAATTCAGAGTCACAACAGAACAAGTTTGACCATTAGGTATTAATTCCCTTGGGTGTTCTAGAGCATGGATTCTTTACAAAAAATTAAGTGCCTTCAGTATACCTTTTAGAGATTTTGCATATAAGTGACAACACATGTTGTTGTGGACTTAGAGTGAATTAGGGGGCTTATACAATTATAAGTCTGAAATTCAGAACCCATATCAGCCTGATTGCTATCTAACCAGTCCCACCCAGGTTTGTTACCTGAGTCCTAGAACCTGGAAATTGACCAGTATACAGCTCGCTTGCTTCCTCTCTGAGAAGGAATGGCATGTCCTCCTTGGCAGAAAAAGAATTCACCAGGTGGTGGCCTCGGTTTTCAACTTCATGTCCATCTATCCTGCCTCCTTCCCATAGACTCATGGAATTATGATGGTGGTCAAATGGGTGAATTCATCCACCCAGTAAGGTATAAATTTAACCGCAATCAATTAGGACATCTTAGTCCCTCCAGCAGAGGCTTTATCTACATATTCAGAGTCAAGCTGAGAAATAAATGGGTTAGTGAGAGAGTTCAGACCAGGAAATCATAGTTTTGTTTTTTCCTCAATTATCTGGGTGTTTCAGGAGAAATCGTTTGGAATTCTGAATCAACTGGAAAGTTACTACACTCATTGTTCACCTTAAATATGAGGATATATTGTAAAGAGAAACATTACAAACACAAATTTTCCCAACAAGGATCTTACACAGCATTTATCCTTTCTAAAAATCTGGTACTCTTTTTTGCTTGGGGCTAAATGAAAACAGTACAAAGTATCATTTAAAGATAGGTCCAAGGGTTTTACAGGGGCCATCATCACCCAGGAGTAGGGAAGGAGGCTTCTTAGGTAGGTAGACTTAGAGATGTAATTCAGGGAATTGCAAAAGCCTCATGCAGTCTGTTTAGATCTCTCAATGAAGACCCAGATTCAGCTCTTTGATCAGGAATATACAGATTAGTGGAATGAATGAAAGTAGAAGTTTGACTGCTTATGCCTCAATATACCTCTGTGAATCTGTGCATCCCTGTGCATTGGTCTGAACACTGGGAAGAAAAAGAAATAGTTCAGGCCAGCTGCACTGGTGTAAAGTGAACAAGCTCATTCAGTCACACACCAGTGGCCCCCACTGAGCACAGGGATATATGACAAGCAGGAAAACATAGATGATCATTACCCCAGGTCTCTTCTACCTGTCCTGGGTCTGTTTTTGAAACTTAGTTCCTCGGGGATATGTCTTTGCTGTTGGGTGTGGAGTGGGACTGTTTTCACCTCTGGATCACATCCTTACTTTGTGGTTATGTGGTTTTGATTGAGATTGTCTGAGACTTCAGAGGAACTCCATAAAACATGGCAGAGAGGATAATGAAGGAAAGCACATCATACATGATGTGGTTTGGCTCTTTTCTTCCAGCTGTAAAATTTGGCCGAATGTCGAAAAAGCAGAGAGACAGCTTGTATGCAGAAGTGCAGAAACACCGGATGCAGCAACAGCAGCGAGACCACCAACAGCAGCCTGGAGAGGCCGAGCCGCTGACTCCAACCTACAACATCTCAGCCAATGGGCTGACAGAACTTCACGACGACCTCAGCAACTACATCGACGGGCACACCCCTGAGGGGAGCAAGGCAGACTCAGCCGTCAGCAGCTTCTACCTGGACATACAGCCTTCCCCGGACCAGTCAGGTCTTGATATCAATGGAATCAAACCAGAACCAATATGTGACTACACACCAGCATCAGGCTTCTTTCCCTACTGTTCTTTCACCAATGGAGAGACGTCCCCAACTGTGTCCATGGCAGAATTAGGTAAAAGCTTTCTTTCATGTTTCTATTGCAGTATGCTGCTTACCCTCTTTGAAGTAAATGGGATGTGTTTAACTCTCCTCTAATGAGTGATGTTATTAAAATAATGCAGCTAGAAGGGCAATTCACCTTTACCATTTGAACCACTTCATAATTCCACCCTGCCTGCCCCTTCGCTTTTGACTGAACCCTGTTTTCATCATATATCCAAGAAATTCATTGACCTCTCGACATCAGAGATAGATCAACATGAACTTAAAGCAGTCATAAAATTCCACAGAAACTGTTAAGCTCAGTGAGTGGCCCTGTTAAGTTCATTAGTTATTTACTTTAGTTATATTCCAGGTATCGCTTTATACCTAAGGTCATAAAAATGGCAGTCCACAAACTGAACCTGGTCCATAGACATGATTTTTTTTGCCCAGTACAAAGTTTTAAAATTTTGAATCCGTTGGCAACATTTTAAACCTGGAAAATTTCACCGCAAAAAAAAAAAAAAGAAAGAAATTAAGATTTTCTGCTGTTTGTGAGAGGAAAGAAATGATCTAGATACAGGGGACCAGCATTTGTGAATGGCAGCAATGAACTGGCACCAGTTAGGCACTAACACCATTAGATGGGCCAGCTCCACTTTTCCTATTTATATCACTGCCTCGCCCCTGTAGGCATCTAAGTTTTGCAATCCTGATATGTACTATAAATGTTAAAGGGAAATCAGCTTCTTTATTTGCCAAAATGTTGTGGTGATGGATATTGGTGGCAAAACTGATGTATTTCATGGGAGACTCACTATATATATATATATATAGTGAGTCATTTCTTTATTCCTGTGACATTATTGCTTCTTAGGAGATGTGACCTAGAAATGTTGATAACAGACAATGGAAAACTTTCCATTTCAAGGAATTGTTAACATCCTTTGTTATATTTAATCGATTTTTGAGTATGGCACTATTATTAGAGAAACTTTGATAAGAACCTTTGCAGTTTTAGAATTTGATCTATTCCTCCCCATGATTCCTCGCACAAGGTTATAATCTTTTGGGATATTTCAATTAGTTGCTGTAGAGATGACTAAGTTAATACGAGGAGAGAACGAAGACCTCGGATGGAAAAGAACCAGCAGGTTCTGACTTGAGCACAGAAATCCTCAGTTCACAGGAAAAAAAAAAAAAAACGGTTGTGTTCTTTAGATGGTTTCTCCACCTCTGTATCCCATAAAACATTTTTAAGTGAAATTTATATTTCCAGTAAAATCTTTCTCCAAATAGAACAAATTGAATGTTCTTTACGGTTTTTACACAAGCACCTCTTTATGGGTCTAAATTTAAATCCTCAAGAGCGGGGACATTTTAAGCCTGGTCTTTAACCACTGCACAGCATTAAAGGTGTATCACAGCTCTTTTGATTAACAGAGAAACCTCTGAACTAGAAGCCAAGCTGAGCAGAGGTAGGCTTGATTTTATTTTTCTTGAACTAGAAAAAAACCTTCCATTTTTGTCATGAGATCTTGGTTGGCTGAGCCTTAAGCACAACTGTAATGAAAGTAAAATTTTCAGAAATGAATAAGGATTTGATTGAAAGCTGACATGATATCATGAAAAATGACCTGGCTCACTTTAGGTCTGCTTCCACCTTATATCATAAAGAGTAGGGAATCTATCCTGTTTGCGTGTCAAATGTTCAACCCTGTGGTAAATCCACAGGGCTTAGCCAAAGTGTTGCCCTTGGATATGGCACTTTGGCTAAATATGTACTAAAACCTGGGCCATAAATGGCTAAGCCGATTCCCCCGGCTCCCCCTCCCCCCACAAATCAGTGTTCTCTTCCACACTTGTCACCTCCCAATGTAGTCTAGGAGCCCTATGCCTCATATTTTCTTTACGTTCTCCTAAGTTAGGGAATTTTCACATATATTGTGGCATTTTCCAGGATGAATGTCACTAGGATTAGTCCCAAACCTAAAACTAAAGAATTTATCTGAAAAGGATATAACTTGGCTTAATTTTCTATCCCATTTACATGTACAAAATAGTTTGAAAAGCTAAGAATACCAAAAATGTGGCCGAAGGCTTTGCTGCTCCTTCTTCAAAGCTTTATTTCTTTTGAGGCTTAAGTCTTGCCATCTCTTTAATTAAGATTATTGACTTCATTTAGGCTAAATTTTGTCATCAGATTTTAAACAAATGAAAACAATTATTCAATTAGAAAATGAACTGTAAATTAACATATCCTAAGCCTCATTCTGTCTCTTAATAATAGTATCTATAATCTGTCACTTTTAGCAGGAATATGTCTGCATTCATGGCTAAGAAATTTAAACCTTAATGTACAGTTAGTACCAGAATTATACATTCCTGATAAACAATCTAGATTCATTTTTTAAAAAACTAACTATACTTGTTAATATAATTAATAACTAAAGCCTTGTATAAGAGAAACAATGACATATTGAGCAAAGCATGAGACAAGAGGTTAGCTTAGATGGGTTGTGGTCCTAGTTTTACGATAGGTTGTACAACTCAGTATAAGTTATGTAACTTCTGCAAGCTACAGTGTCCTTACCTATTGATCATAAAGATTAAGAGCTAGACTCTGGAGCCAGATTCTGTGTGTTTAAATAATCGGCCACTTGCCCGGCGATGACACCTTGGAAAAGTCACAGCGTCATCTGTAAAATGGAGATAATTTTATATGGTAACTAGTACCTTCCTCAAGGTTGTTACAAAGATTAAGCAAGAAGATACATATTCAGAATATAATATTATATTATATGGGTCTGGCACATAGTAAATGCTACATTAGTGTTAATTACTATCATCACTATTAATGTTATTATCCATAAACTGAAGAGAGTTTGGACCAGATGATATGAAAATCTGTGACTAACTCAGAAGTCAGGATTTTCCCTCTGAAGTGTCTAGACCTTGGCTGTACTGATGAAGCAGTCATGGTTGAGGAGGTGAAATGATTTGCCCATCACAGATCGATTATCTACTGAACTCAGAGCAGAAACCAGGTCTCCTAACTCCTAGTTTTAAGGTATTTCACTCTTCCAGACTGTTTCACTGAGAGACCAGACTAACTTAACTTTAACTCGGTCTGACCATATTCTCCTTTGCTGAAATGAAGATTTGCAAACAGCAAAGTTCCTGAAACCTTAACATTTCCCCCACATCAACTGTGAATTGAGTCAAAGGCAGGTGGTGAACAGCTGGTGAGAATGCAGCCACTGCCCTCTACTGGTTTGTCATGTACATTGTATCATTCGTTGCCTCTTGTAAAAGCTGGACCCAAACAGGTAGCGGTGAGTGGGAACAATTTTTAAGATGAAGTGAAATAATAAGATGCTGACCGTATTAACTAGAAAAGAATAATAACCTGGAAAAGAATTCTAGGAGCCTCTTCCCATCCTTCACCTCATAGGATCCCCCTAGTTCCCTGTGAATACTTTATCATTTTTTTCATGTCTATGAAACTATGGTTTACATTCTCGAATCTGTCTTACATGGTTACAGCTCTTTCTATAGCAGATAGTTCACTACCTCTTTACACACTTTTCTTGTTTCTGAATTTCCATTATTTTTGTCTTTATTCTCCTCCTCACAAGCATCATTGATTCTAAGACACATAATTTAGTAGCTTTTCCCTCTTTCTCTCATCTTCCCTCTCCGTCCTTTAAATTATATTCTTTTGTTTACATTTTATTTTTATTATATTTACTTATTTTGTTTTGTGTCTGTGTTGCCAGTAGGGCCATTAAGGTTTATTGTGTTCCATGTCTCTAAAGAGATTCTGGTTTCGAGCTTCATTTAGGGGAACCTGCTCTGTTTCGCACAAACAACTGGTTCTCTTTGGCAAAAGCAGCAACAAATTTCCAAATAAATAAATATTCTTACTAGAGTCGCTAAGTTCGCATTCAGCACTGTTCTTTTAGATGGCTTTCCTATTAAATGTTTAAGATGCTGGGAGGGGGATCACTTTTTAGTATGGTTTCATATTCACTTATCTTCTTTTAAATATTTTTTATTGTTCTTACCTTATGCAACAATGACTACAGCTGCTTCAAGCCCTTATTCCTTCGCACCTATATTCCAGCAGCCTTCTAAATGGTCCTCCTGCCTCCATCCTCTCCATCCTCCAGTCCACCTGTCACAAAACTGCTTGGTCTGTTTCCCCAGGTACAATGTTAAGTATGTCAGCTCCCCCTCGAGAATCTTGCTGACTTCTTTTATTACATCATGTCCAAACTCTCAATCCTAACATTCAGGATCCTTCAGAACTTGGACTCTTACCTATTCAAACTTCTGTTTTGACTCTATCATATCCACCTGTCTCCTATAAATGCCATGTTTGTTCCTTCATCTTCCATCCTTCGAATATGGAAATGGCCTACCTCCTCACACTACTTGCCTCCACCTGCCAAATCATACCTGTCCTTCAGAGTCCAACTCAGGTGTCCTCTTCTGCCAAGAAGCACCCACTAATTCCCCAAAACCAACATTTATCTCTCCCTCCTCTGAGAGCACCTATTGTCAGTTTTTCTCTTCTGATATAATCCAACATTATACTTTATTGTCTAATGTCCCGAATTGTCCTTTCAGCATGTCCATACATATTCACCAGATTATAAGTCCCTAGAGAAACTTCTTTGGCATCTATTTCTTTTAAAATCTTTAAACTTCCTACGCTGTAAGAACTAATGTTTAGGTAATGCACTGCTCTTCATTTTCTACTCCTCTAGGATATTTAAGCTTTTTCATGAGGATTAATTACTTTTATAATAGTATTTGCAGTGACAATGTGGTTTTTGAAGGAGGAGGGTTGGATCACTTCTGACCGGGCTCTCGGGCCGTCTTCATCCAGTATTCTGCATTTAGATGGGAGTCAGGGGAAAATACACAGAATATAATATACAGTTTGAGCAAAGGCACAGAGTTGAGACCCAGGACTGACTGAGAGACTTTGGCACCAGTAAAGAAATTCTGGGCCTCACTGATGAAGGCAGAGGATGCGGTGGCAAGCAGTGTTTTGGCCAAGATCTTCTGGGTTCCCTCAAAATCACCCAGGGGCCCACTCTGCCTCCTTGTTACACTCTGTAACCCTCCCAGTTCTAAGTGTTCAACTCATTTAATTCTCACAGAAGCCCTCACAGAATAGATACTTTTGTCCTCATTTGTAAAATGAGGAAACCAAAACACAGAGAGGTTAAGTAACTTACCCAAGATTACACAGCTAGAAAGTAGCAGAGCTGAGATTCAAACCTAGGCAGCCTAGCTCCAGAGTCCTTCCCTTAACTACTATACTATATATAGTGACATAGCGGGCCCTCAGTAATGCTTGTCCCATATAGAAATACATAGTTGTCATCATATAAAAAAAAATCCAATTTTCCAAGAGTAGTCCTTCCCTGGTCAATGGCAGATGTGTCTTTTTAAAAAAATGCCAAGAAGAGTTTGTATCAATAATTTCCCACACCTATCTAGGTCAATATTTGTTCATTCCCAGAAGTTGGTGGAAAGGCACAGAAGAATGTCGAGGTCAGGAGGGTCTTCAAAGTCACCAAGACTTATTGCTAACTGCTAGCTTTGTCAGTCTTTCATCCTCAGGTTCCAAATTACAGAATAGTTCCAAATTGTTTATTGAAACGTGTAAAGATTATTAAAACTGGTTCAGTGTGTTGCTTTCTGCTTATTACTTTTTAAATCACATATTAAGTAGGGAAAAAACTGATTGTCCAAAGAAGAATTTGACTTGTCATGTTGTGATCTTCTGTTTTTTCCTTAGAACATCTTGCACAGAATATATCTAAATCACATCTGGAAACTTGCCAATACTTGAGAGAAGAGCTCCAGCAAATAACGTGGCAGACCTTTTTACAGGAGGAGATTGAAAACTATCAAAGCAAGGTATACTCTGGAGAATTACGTACGGTCGAGGCAGCATTGGGAAGGGTGCTCATGCAGGGGATTTGATCAAGACTACAAATATTCCAAAGAATGAATGCATTTCATCAGATATCAAATTTCTATTTAAAAATCTTTTTTATAAAACTGATCATGTATTCGAGGCTTTGTTGTCTTACTGAGATGCCAGCATGGGAAATTTCAGCAGTAGCAAACAAATTCTATTGTGCCTCTAACTACACACACATCTCCTATTATTTGTCAGCGGGGGGCTAAATTAAGCAGTTTCCAAAAGCTGAAATGAATTGGGATTTGTCCCAATATCATAATGGAAGATTTCAAGGTTGAGAAGTTCATGTAAAATAATCTCAGCCTCATGTTTCCAGAGGTTAAGAAGGAGGAGTTTAGACAGTTTGTACACAGAAAGGTTTGGAAGCTATGATCATAACCCCAGTCTGAACTTAGCACTATGAGGCTGACAGGTGCTGCTACTTGCCTTTTCTATAAAACACTCTAATCAATAAGCTACCAAAATGGGAGGGCAGGGCTAGAGAAGGGGAATTTTTAATTCTCCATTCTGCTTTTGGTTGAAGAAAACGCTATGGTTTTTCCCAGTAATCATAGACATTCAGGTTTAAGAAGGACCATAGAGATTATCTAAGCTAATCTTCCCCTTCATTTTACATAGGAGGAAACTAACATCCATTGGCATATGGCGAGGAGTGCAAACCTCAGGACTAGACTATGACTCCTAGCTCCTAACTCCCTGTTTCTTCTACCCCATCATATTGGTGGAAATAGTCCTAAACTAAGATTGAGGCAACACAGCAGATCCAGGTCATCCTGTCACTAAATTGGAGAATGGGTATATAATAGAAATTAAACAGGACAGGCTAGGGAAGAGCAACACATCACTGCATTTGCCTTTGAGACGGCAGTGAACACGAGCAGCGAAAGTGACAAAGGAAGCAGGACAGCAGTAAGAAGCAGCAAAGAGTATAGAGCGGGATTCAGAGATGCTGGGATTTGAATCTCAGCTCCAATATTTAGCATCCATGTCCATTCATAGAAAATGGGAAAATGTTCTGGTGAAAATAAAATAAAACAAGGATGTCCTAAAGCACCTAGCTCATAGCAGATGCACAATAAATATAATTGACGCCCCCTTTTTTCCCTTCTGCCACTAAAGTGGTATTGAATTCCCCACGGCAAAATAATTGCTTAAAAGAAGATCCCATTTTTGCTACTATGCGTGGCCCAGGGTTAAAGCAGTGGCATGCATTTTCATCTTCGGCTACCTACCTGTATGCTCACAACATCTTCCTCCTGTCCCCTTGACACCAAAGAGGTAAGAAAGGAATGAGAGATGAGGAAGGACTCAGAAGCAATCGTAATAACCCAAATAACTGCCAACTGTTTATTTTTTAATCCTTTAGCCTTTTTGAATCCATTTCCAAAGAAGGATTTTACAAAATAGGAAGTTGAACCAATTGTGCTAAGGATGTGGGTAACCGAGTATGTTAATGTGTCTCCCTCTTTAACAGCAGCGGGAGGTGATGTGGCAATTGTGTGCCATCAAAATCACAGAAGCTATACAGTATGTGGTGGAATTTGCCAAACGCATTGATGGATTTATGGAACTGTGTCAAAACGATCAAATTGTGCTTCTCAAAGCAGGTATGTGCTTTGCAAGTGAATTTTGAGATCTCCTCCTAACCTGCTTTCACCTGCTTATTAAAGAAATGCTTGGTAAGGAAGGTGTCGGGAACAGTTTTTATCCAATGATAATAGCTCAGGTTTCTCTTAGCTGAAACTGAGTTCTTTTTAAAGGTTTTTGAGCTATCTGCAGAAAACATTCCCTCCGTTTTGCTTCTCCTCTGGGTGAAAAGATTAATTTGAAGGACACCTGCATTTCCCCATTTTACCATCACCTGGTTGTTTGTTTATTTATTTATTTTTTTGCACTCCAGCTCCCAGGATTAGGCATTAGAAAGAAGGCTGTGGAGCTCAGACATCCCTGGTTTTTTAGTTTGTTTTAATAAATATGGATAAATGTTTTCCTAGCAACTCTGAGACTTTATACTGCAAGACAGAAGAGTGCCAAAGAAGTAATTTGTAAATGAATCCTCTCTTCTGTAAAGCAGGCCTTCCTTCGCTTCAGCACAAGTGTTTCATTACACGAGTGAACTTTGCCCTTTTAGAGAGCTAATGGATGAGAGTCCACTCGCTACACCCAGGGCACTGACTCAGAAATGGTCTCTACGTTAGTGTCCCACAAAACAAACTCACCAAGATGGAATAATCTAAATCATTCTGCTGCCTTTTCTTAGGTTCTCTAGAGGTGGTGTTTATCAGAATGTGCCGTGCCTTCGACTCTCAGAACAACACCGTGTACTTTGATGGGAAATACGCTAGCCCCGACGTCTTCAAATCCTTAGGTGAGGCAACCTCTGGGTGCTTTGTCTTTAAATCAGGTCCAAAGGACAAGATGGGAGCTGGTGAAAGCTCTTATTGAACAAAATGGAAACTGGTTATTTGGAAACAAAAATTCAAGGGTTTTATACCTATTTTACTTTATAGTTAGTCGCTGTAGAAAATTTATTTTATCTAGTTGGTAATGGAAGATACTTATTTTATATCTCCTCAAAGTGCCCTTCCAGATTTTAAGAACCACATGGGCAGGGGATATATTATGCAGATAAACTAGAACATGTGATTTGATACATAAAATTAAACAAAAAGCTGAAAGTCTGCCTTTCCATATTCCTCAAATAATAGCCATCATTGAGAATTAAAGGCAGCTAGCAGAGAAATAAAGTATTGCCAAGTGAAACTATAATATATAGCTTATAAATAAACTATTTTGGATTTCTGTATATAAATAAAGTGGGATATAATCATTAAAAAGAATGGGCAGTATCTAAGATTTGTTATGTGATTTTAAAAACAGTTAAATGACAGAAGGTGTGTATATTGAAGTATAATATAGCCATTTAAATAGATATACATAATATGCAAACCTGAAAGAATAGACACCAAACTTAACCAGTCTTTGGGATGGATTATTATTTTTATGGGACTTTCACTTTCTATGTTTTCGGTTCTGTTGTATACATAACAGTTATATATATAACTTATAAAGATTTTACACTGCAGTGTATTATTTGTTAGTATTTAAGGGTGTTTTAGTCAAATAGAGTCAAAAACAAAAATGAATGAATTTAACATTTCAGTTAGATTGGTTAAAAGTGTAAGCTCTGAAGTCAGGCAGCCTGACTTCGAATCTCAGAATGTTTTTTCCTCCCTGTGTAACCTTAGGTACATTATTTTCCTCTCCAAGTTTGTTTTTTCACCTCTAAAATGGGGATGATAAAAATAAGACTTCCCTCATAGGGCTGTTGCGAAATAGTGGGAAACTCAAAGAAATCTCTTAGAGCAGTACCTAACATACCAATCACACAGCAAAAGTTCACTCTCATTATCTTGAATGATGATGATGATGTGATGATGGCGATGCCATGCGGTGATGGTGGTGGTGATGGAGATGTTGGTTAGACAGATTTTTCTTTTAACATTTCAAACTATTAAATAGTAGAAATGTTATCACAATCCCCTCTGATTTCCAACTACTAGATTCCTCTTTACCTTCTTTCACATTGTTTTCCTAGGATAACCCTAATCCTAAATTGTCTTTATTTTAATTTTTGCAGGTTGTGAAGACTTTATTAGCTTTGTATTTGAATTTGGAAAGAGTTTATGTTCTATGCACCTAACTGAAGATGAAATTGCATTATTTTCTGCATTCGTACTGATGTCAGCAGGTAAAATAACCAAGTACAAATAAAATGGTTTAAAAACTGTTCAGGTAAAGAATTTTTACAAGGTACATAACTTTTAGAATATTGAGTGGGCTACCAAGAGAGGCTACTACACTTGTTAAATCTTCTTTAATTTTTTCAAATAACAACTCCACATACGTGTGTGTGTGTGTGTGTGTGTGTATGCATGCATGCTATTAAGAAGACCTCATGCTTGTTCTGATAAAAAAAATCTTAAGAAATGAGAATTGAGTGAAACGCAATCCACAGTTAACTTCCTGGTAACAAGAGAAACGCTGTCATAGAGTTAGATTGCTTTTTCTTAACATCAGTGTCCAACATAACATGCATTTTTAGACATCCTGTGTTTTCCTGAAATTTATTTGTATATATCCAAAGTTTATCTGAATTTAATCCATATTTTCAACCAGTACTGCCTCTTGAGGATCATGTTTTGCAAATTTACTATCTTCTCTTGGAATTCTTACACAAAGATTTTATCCTAAATTAACAACCCTAAAGTCATCTGGAATTCTACTGACAGTTTTGTTGCCTTGAATTACGGAGTTATTTTTATATTATCCAGAAAAGCAGGCAGGATTGATATGAGTAGCTCATTTAGAAATGGAATTCTTTGAAAGGCTTGAGGGACCATGGCAATTTCATTTCACTTGTATGAGTGTGGCCTTAGTTTGAAAGACTATTCTTTGGAAAGGGGAGGACCCTCCCTTCCTTTAAGTATCAGTAGAAATGAAAGGGTTTAATACCCTTTGTAACCATCATAGATCAGTTTTTCCCTCCTTTAGCAGCAGATTTTGAAAGGAGAGTAAAACTGGCCTGTTAGTCTCTAACTCTGCATTGTGGTACAGTACTCTGGGTATAAGAATAAGGAGGAATTGGGGTGTTCTGACACCATGTCGGAGGAATACTGAGGAATGTCATCTTTCATGTGTAGATCGCTCGTGGCTGCAGGAAAAGGTAAAAATTGAAAAACTGCAACAGAAAATTCAGCTAGCTCTTCAGCACGTCCTACAGAAGAATCATCGAGAAGATGGTATACTAACAAAGGTGAGAGCTAAAGGTTTCCATTGGCATAGCCTGAATTAACCCTTGCCACATCATCGTGCTGCCAACCACCCTTGTAATTCATCTGACCAGCCTCCAAAAGCATCACTAAGCAACAGGCTACTGAAAAGAAAGAAATATCTCCATTTCAAAAGTTCTGTTAAATTCTGGTTAAATTCTGTTTATTATCATTGGTTATAAAGTGTTCTACAATAATGGGGCAATAGTAGAATTTTTTTAAACATTTTTTAAAAATCTTAAATACCTTCTGGAAATCCTCCTGTTCCATCAGAGTTAAGCATAAAGCCTAATGCGTGTTCTGCATCAATATAAACTAGAGAATCTTGAATTTTGAAGGAGGAACTAAGAAACACTAAAATAATTTACCAGAGTAACCATATATTCTAATATTAGTATATTTCCACTAAGTTCATTAATCATCAACAATAAATAACATATTTTCTTCATCAATTTCCCATTACTACCCTGTATTCAGAGAATAAGTTTTCATTTTTGCTAATTATTATTTTTTACAATAAAAATAATTATAGTCATTTCAAAAGTATGCTAATATCCTTCAATGCTAGTGCTAGTAGTATGTTTTTGTTCTTTAAAAAATCAGCCCTATTCTTTCTTAGATTTATTTTATGTATTTTATTGTTCAAGAGGATGATTTGAAAAGGGTATTTTTTTTTCCTATTTGTTTTCT
This sequence comes from Eonycteris spelaea, assembly GCA_003508835.1. Classification (NCBI taxonomy): domain Eukaryota; kingdom Metazoa; phylum Chordata; class Mammalia; order Chiroptera; family Pteropodidae; genus Eonycteris; species Eonycteris spelaea. The sequence goes on along the minus strand of PUFA01000040.1, from coordinate 9,656,629 downwards.
TTTCTCCTGATAGGCAGGTTAGCTCAGAAAAGGGAAACTGGGGGTAATTGCTATTTTGTTTTTGATTTTGTACCTGCTACGTGAAAGATTGGGGCAAGAATGGGAAATAGAAGGGAGATGAACTCTCAGGAGCTTTCCTTGCTTCCCTATCTTCTTGCCCAAATGCAAGGGTACCATTAGGGTTTTTTTTTTTTTTACTATAGAGACTACCTAACACATGGACAAGAGCTATGATCTGGCAAAAACATTTCCTAGAAATATTCTGGGTTAAAAAAATAAGTATTTTGTGTTTGTATAGTGCGTTAGAGCTTTAAAAGCATTTTTGCAGGTCATGTTATTATTTTCACCTGGTAAATGTCAATGTTGGGACTTCATTCAGGACTTCTGACTTTGTTTTTCACTCAGGGCCTTTTGCCCAGACCCAGAATTATTTTGTTTTACACACAGCCTTTTCTCTAGAAGAAACTTGTTGTCATTGGAGTTAACTAGTACTCATTCTGCTTAAAATGCTCAAGAGATGTGTCATGTCTAGTTGCGGTGACCTCACCTCCCCGCAACTACCCCCTTGTCCTCCTCTCTATCTCCTTATCTCTTATTTTTTCACACTGGTAGATGGCAGGGTTTGAGATGATAAAGCAAAAAGCATGTTGGAATAAGACAAGGAGGCAAGAGACTTAGGTTCTCGGTTCAACTCTGCCACTTTCTCTTCTTATGAACATCTTTTTAGGTTATTAAATTATTTGTCTTCAAAATTATATTTAACGTATACCTGGTATTCTATAATGTACCACCATTTATTTTTACCAATCCTCTAACACTGGACGTTTAAGTTGCTCCGAGTGTGTTTCACCGTTATAAATAACATTGTAAAGATCATCTAGATTCCCTAATATTGATTCTCATGTCCGTTCTCTCCTGACAACATGTCTTTTCTTTTCTTTACAGTTAATATGCAAGGTGTCTACATTAAGAGCCTTATGTGGACGACATACAGAAAAGCTAATGGCATTTAAAGCAATATACCCAGACATTGTGCGACTTCATTTTCCTCCATTATACAAGGAGTTGTTCACTTCAGAATTTGAGCCAGCAATGCAAATTGATGGGTAAATGTATCACCTAAGCACTTCTAGAATGTCTGAAGTACAAACATGAAAAACAAAACAAAAAAAATTAACCAAGACACTTTATATGGCCCTGCACAGACCTGGAGCGCCAACACACTGCACATCTTTTGGTGATCGGGGTCAGGCAAAAGAGGGGAAACAATGAAAACAAATAAAAGTTGAACTTGTTTTTCTCATGCATATGATTTCCATTATGCCTACAGATATGGACCCTTTTTCTGTCTCGACTTCTCGATGATTGACCTCTGTTTACAACAGAAGGAGGGTACTAAAGTTGGAGGATTTCCTTTTCTCGTAGCTCACTGCCCACAGACTTCCTACAGAGTCACCAATCTGTCAGTAACAACAGAGAATCCAGCAATAATCGGTGTCTGGTGTGCATAGCGGAGGTTGCAGCATTACTTTGCACAACTTGCTCTTTGTTTCATGAAGGAAGTTTTTATTTTTTTTCACCGATTATTGCCAGTCAGCAGGACGGCATGAAAAGGGTCCATAGCACTAGCAACAATAGCATTATAATATATTACAGGGTAAATGGGCATGAAGACTATATATAGCTTAAAGAGATATTGTTTATATATTGTTTTAATTAATATAAAATGTAGTTACTGGTGTAGCTTTTCCTGTTGAATTGATAAGGCACTTTCATTTTGCACCTTTTTCTTTAAATTAAATGCTAGCGTGTTCACTGTCGTGTCGCATGTGCACCAGAAACACAAGTTTAACTGAGAAGGCTTGGAAGGTACGTCGGGAGGTGTTTATGCTGCTGTTTACAAAATTACTTTTAAAAGACTGGCTGGTCATATCTAGAAATCACGATATTGGATTTTTTTTTTTTTTACATGTGAATTTGGAATTAGAAATGGAACTCTACCAAAATTATACTTTACATTTCGGTAAGCTTAAGGATAGATGTGTTTATGCTTCATACAAAGTTGAATGATCGATTGGTGCTGTGGATTTACACCATCATGCACATTATTAAAAAAAAAAAAAAGCTTTTTAAAATGCCTTCTCATGGAGGCAGGGGAGGGAAGGTTCATTTTATACAATTCAGTAGTTATATAGACTCAGTCTCAACTTGGAATTCTTATGCTTTGAGAACAAATCAGTAACCAGAATATTTATTCTAATCTAGCTTTTATTATAAGAAGGACCCAAAGATTATATCTGGAGCAAAGGCAAACTCCCCATGTAAGGACATGAAGCATTCACTTTATGAATGTTTACATTCTTGGTATAATCTAGGTACCCTAAGAGCTTATCTCAGAGTGAACTATTTCTAGACTAGCTGCCTCTAGATGCTATAATTCTAGAACATCTCCATATTTCATAGACAGTGAGAGAGGCATGCCATGTTGAACCAGTTTCTGTTATTTAAATATTAAATATTTTAAGCCTTTAAAGTGAAGTCAAGGCTACCTGCAAACATTTACTTTTGTATTTATCGTCACTAGAAAACTGTGGACTGTAATTTATTTTATTAAATATTTAGAAGATTGTTTGGCTTTGATGTTCAGGTGAGAAATATTGAGTTGTTATTTGTTAATTTTGTAAGTTTTTAAAAATAATTCCCAATGAGGGAAGGGAGAAAAAACAATCTAATATACAAGTGTGCATATTTTAGAAATAAGTGACCTTTGGGAATGTAGGCATGTAGATGATAATTTTAGTCCCACTCGGGGTAGGAGTCAAACTTCTGGTCTTACATCAAAGACCATGTTTGTACAGAAAAGGGAACATCTTTCCATGGTATAAAGGGGGGAGTTCCCAAGCAGCCCTTTCAGCAAAGGAAGTGTCTCCTTTACCACCAGGGTCCCTCCTGAACCTTCGACAGGAATGGTGGCTCCTGATGTCATGCTGGGTCACACCCGTGGCTTCCCAGAGCCCTTCGCTGTTTTTTACTCCACTGACTTTGACTTGTTTCCCGAGGGACTTGGAAAAGGACGAGGAATTATTCACACAGAAGTGTGTATGAAGCCTAAATAACATCTAAAAATTTTTTTTCCAAAAATATAGTAAGGGTTTAACCGTAAATAGAAGACAGTAGTAATATTTACTTAAATTTCTGACAAGCATGTAAAACTTTGAGTGTTTATATAGAGAGGTTAACTATAAGCATATAGTATTTATATTTGGGCAAGAAGGGTTAAATCAAAATTTTAATTTAAATAAGCATAGCTCCTTTAAAGATCAATAGTATTTATACTCTGCAAAGAGTACCAAGCTTAGTTCAGTTATTTATTTGTCCATGTTTTTCCTATTGTTTCTCCTTTGGGGGAAAATGATGTGTTTTTATTTTGGTTTGGTTTTGTTTTTTTTTTTTTTGTTTTTTTTTTTTTTGTCATTCTGATTCACTAAATTCGGGGATGGTTTTATTAAAGTGTATTAACTTCTTTTTAACCAAAGCTTTCTGAATATGACCAGCCTCAGGTGCTAGCGCATTAAAGAGCAACTAAACCTAATTCCAGTGTCCATTTGTGAAATGATAAGAGCTAATTGAACTTGTCTAAGGGTGAGAGAGAACAAAATGTTGAACTTAAAAGAAATTCCTATTCCCAGAAAGGATTTTGCATGTATTTAATGCAAAAAAAAATGATGCTCTAATCTCAGTGATAGTCACACCGCGGTGACATTGCTTTTAGAGTAAATCAAGATGTATTGACATGATGCTGCTACCAGATCTTTCTGGAAGAGTAGCAGGGTGTGGGCTTTAAGAGCAAAGCACATCGATAGTGCAGGAACATGGTAGAGGCGTACTCGGTGACATGAGGGAACAACTGTTATTTGGATCGAAGTTGGGATCTGAAGTTAGACAATAAATTTAGTTGAAGAAAATATGAGGTATAGAAAAGGATATGAAAATTTTTGCATTTTTATTTTTCTTCTACCTGTGTGATGACACAAAATACTTGGTGATTCAGAACAATTACTCTTAATAGCTCTTGTAATTAAAGTCAAATTTAAATGTCCATTGATCTTTTAAAGATTAGAATCGCATCATTGTTATCTGGGCTGCTATAAGGCCTTTTATACAATTTTTTACTTAGGGTAAATGAGGCTTTTCTACAAAGCCTGAATACCTTCAGTTACAAGGGTGTCCAAATGGTTGCATTACATTGAAGAAACTGGCCTTGGTCACAATGAAAACAAAAGTGCAGATGAAAGTGCTTTTTTGGACAGTTTGCAAATTGTGTTAAAGCTATGGATTTTTTTTTAAGTGTTCAGCATCCTAGTTTACGTTAAAGCTATGGATTTTATAAAGAGTCTTCAGAATCCTAATTCACCCTCCTGACTTAAGGAAAACATGACTTAAGACACTGCTTCTAAGTTTGGTTGTTCTTTATAGTGTGGATACCCAGATGTCTGTGAGCGTATAGGGGTGGGCTGAGGGTCAGGTGAGGCAGGAGCGCGTGCGTTTGTGTGTATGTGAGAGAGATTTTCGTGTGTATGATGTGCGTGTGTCGGACCGCTTCTAGGCTACTAAGTGTCAATGAAAAGAAAATGTATTCAAAATACTTAAATCAAAACTAGAAGATGGGGAAAAAGATTTATTCTATACAAAGCCTTGTCTGGACCACTTTAGAGAGACTTCTATTTTTTTAACCCTTCTATAAATATTTGATGGCACTTGAAATATTCCTGCAATAAAATGTGATTTGTGTAAAGAAAAAAAAGATTTTGTAATGTGAAACAAAGAAAGAAAGTAATGTAATTTTCTAAAAAAAATACAAACAAACAAACTTTGTATTATTTTCTTGATGGAATTTGTCTATCTGTCTTTGGAAAATTTTTATTTCATTGAATGTGCCATAGTAGAAATATGTGTTTTTAGTTTTAGACTAAGGAATAGCTGTTTGTGTTCCGACATTCCAAAATGCAAAACAACCTAGTAGAATCTTTAATGAAAAGGTTTAAGTAGGATGTAAGCTTCTCTCATTGTTGCTTTTTTGCACATGTTCTTCATTCCTCTCTAGTGCAATATGTACATAGAGCACTTGCGGGTGTACCTTGATCCCTCAGGGAAAAATACATATTTGTACAGTTGTTTTTTTTTTCCTTTTGTTTTTGGCTAAGGAATGTCGATTGAATCACTTGTTATTGTTGAGGGGCAGCCAGATAATAATCCTAAAGCCACTGTTGCAAACATTGATTGTTTAAATCATGTGTCCTTCCAGTGCTATTATTTTAAGATAATAATAAAAAGTTATTTTCTGACAGTTCTTTGTGCTGATTGGTAAAAAAAAAAAGGGTAAATAAGCACCTTATGATTGACTTACTGTGAATGACAATCCATCTTGATATCAACAATAGAAGCCCTATCATTTTTGGAGTTGGGGTTAAGAGTCAGAAACAATGTGCTCAGGGATCTTCTAAAACTCTTAAAACAGGGTGGCCAGTACTACTGGGACAAATTGTGTTTTTTATTATTAATTATAAGGATAATACTATCCCTCCAAGGCACAAGTGAACTGTGTAGAACTACATATGTGTGTAAACTCTTCACTTTCATCTCATTTTGCTGTGTTCGAAACTTGTGTGTTCTTCAGTCTTGTGTGCTTCAAAACATTGAATAACTTCCAGAGCTGTGGAAAGTTATGCCAGTATGTTCAAAAGATAAGTTAATAGGTAATATACTAACAGAGAGCATCATTCAAAGTACAATACTGCATACTCCATTTACCATTTCTCTAATAATTAAAATATTCTCGATAAATATTTATAGTGTTATATATTAAAAACTACTTCAAACTCTATATAACAAGGATAAAAAAATTTAAAAACCAGTAATGAGATGAGAGCCCTGCCTACCAGTGCTTTGAGAGAGGTAAAAGATAAAACGTGTTTTTTGATGCCAGCAAATCTGTTATTTTCACTGTGTTCTCCTATAGGAAGCAAACCAAAAAATTTCTTTATGTAACACAATTCTTATACTTCCACATTTGTAGTTTTTAATCTGTTGAATTAATACAAGAGCTAATGTTTAAAGACATATAAAACCCACATGATAACAGCAAATGAGCCAGCTCTTAGGGTCACATTTTATGTTTTTGAAATACACTTTTGTTATCATATTTCCATGTGTTACTTCCCATACAGTCAGTGAACCTCAGTGTAATTGTTGGCTTTGATTCTTCTGTTCCACACTTGGAATACACATTTAGAAGAAGCTTTACACATTTTCTTCCTACCATAAAAGAGAAAAATTTGGGAAAACTTTCCATATCATTTAAATAGAAGGAAATATTTACCTTATTATTGTTGATAATAAAGACTATGGAAAATGGCAGAAACATTTCTATATATATATATACACACACACATACTTACACACATGCAAGCACATTTATGGATACATATACACACAAATTATTGACATTTTTACATATTACATTAGATTTCCACTTATTACTTATAAAGATATAACACAACAGAACCCCATGAAAACAACTTTATATTATAGATCAGATTATGTGCCCAGGAATGCAACAGTAAATCTTGATCTATTGCTAATAGTCTATGATACAGGTCTTCATTCTATTCCAAACACTAGTATGATTAAAGAAGTTCCACTGGATTTCATTAAAGAGACCTTCCTATGATTGTTTATTGTTAAGAGATAGGAAGACTGATGAGCAATGGCTTTTCAAAGCAATTGGTTTCACTTTTGAGTCTGTCTGCTTGTTAGTTAGTGTAAGTGAGATCAGTTTTGTCAGCCTCAGAACAATTTTAAACGTAATCCAGAAGTCTGGCTTCATACCAAGGAAATGTAGATGGCAGGGATAGGGGGATATCCATGTTTAACCGGACTTTCAGAACTCAGAGCAATAAATACTTTCAGTCATTTGTTTATTTATAAATGAACGACATAAAGTCAATCTGAATAGAAACAGTTTTTTCAGTAATGAAGCATAACATGGAGGCTTGTTTTAAGAAAGTGAATATGATTATTTTAAATAGATGCCTAGAGAACTCGTGGTTGCTGTTTACATTTAGTGTGTTTACTACATTAGCAGTATCACATTTCTTTTTCTATTTTCCTTCTAAAGACAAATGAAAGATAGCTTTCTCTTAGCTTTAACACGCTCCACATGCCATTATGTTGTTATCTAAGAGCAACTAAATTCTCTCCAGTGTTCACGTGATTCTTTTATCACTCATTACTTCAATGTGGATGAATACTATTTCTAGGAATTTGGTTATCATTGAACAGATTGCATATGTAAATGCAGATAATTCTTGAGCAATATATAGTGAATATGATTTCACACACACACAAAAATCTGTATGTACTGTACACACCTTCCTGAATCCAAAATTCTCTTCTTATCCACAATGGTTTGAAATCTCTTATAAAAAAAACAGTGGTAAATTTTTAAACATTAGGACATTAGCTGGCTGCTTCTTTAAATGTACCTGTATTGTCTGCCTGCTCCTTTTGTGGAGATGTGTTTTTGTATTGGATGTTTGGGCCAATGGGAGGCTTCAAGCTACAACATATTTTCCCAGTTTAAATATATTTAACATATGACAAACCCCAGACAAGGCTTTTAATATGTATAAAGAACTGCAGTGTTAGGTGGTTTATTTGCAAACCTTTTTCAATGTTGTCCATTTTTATGGCACCTTTAACAATATTCTTGTTTCCAAAGTACAAAAAAAAAAAAAAAGGTTAAATAATCTAGCCATAACTGAATGTCAAGCAATAAAACAAATGACTTTTGTGCATAGACTTTAAAAAAATACAAATTTTAGACATCTGCATGTAAATGCAATCTCTTGTTTACTGCTTTCTTCAACTTGAGCAATTGATTCCTTATTTACTGTTAACTTAAGAACTTGTAATGGCCTGTAAACATTTTCTCTCTTACTCTTCTTTCAAATTTACCTTTGTCCCTGCTTTTGAGTCATACTATTTAATGTTGTTCTGCACATCTCTATACAGTTAACTTTTTGGCTTTCATTCTGTATAGATAAGAAAATGTTATATTATAAACAGCCTACTCAGTGCAAATATTTATCTGTTTATCAAATCCACAATATGCTGTATAATACTGGTTTTACTATATAATCTATTTTAGACATAGCTGTTTAGAACTAGAGTGTGCTATTTTTGTGTTTTTCTGATGTGTGGTGCTAGATAAGTTACTTTTGTGAACAACAACAACAAAAAAAAACCCTTTTATTCCTAGACAATACCACCTTTGGGTCTTGTTAATTTCACTGAGTATAACTATATATTTGTATATATATACATATATATATATCTACCTGTGCCCAACTGGCAGCTGTATCAGAGTGCTGGATTTGGGACATGCTTTTCTCTTTAAATACATAATATCATTATATAAATTATTCTAGAGTATATTTAATTAGGATAAAATTACTTCCTTAGTATGGATATTTGACATCAATAGGGTGAATTTGTTTATAAATATGGGTATATGAAAACATATTAGCATTTACTTTGTTTGCTACTTGGCTTTATACATATCTCCTGAGCTGAAAAATAATTTGCCAGGCCTTCAAGATCCTAAAGAAACACTCTAATTTAATGGAGTAATACTTTTTTTTTTTTCTTACTAGGGAATTACATTATTGGTACTTGACAGGGTTGTGTACTTAGCTCCTATTATAGATAATAGGCATTATATAAAATATCCTCAGTGGCTTGATGGCAGAATAAAATTTCCCCTCCTACCTGAATCAGAGAAGCATGGAGATGTCCACTGTCATTGCAGAACATGGGCCATAAAGCAAATTAAACAAGGGATGTTCTGTTTTAATATGACCTCAACCAGTTCCATGAACTGAGCGAAGGACCTTCATTTTAAAAGTCATTTAATAATGAACTTAGTTAAACTCTTTCACTTGTTCTCCCAAGACCTATTGGCACTGTTAAAAATCAAAGTATATCAAATATCTAACTAAGGATGTAGTTAACCTTTTTAAATATTGATTAGAATTGTTCTGTAATATTACTGAATTTGTAAGATCTTTAGCAAAGATTTTTGAGCAATTTATAAATATAGAGCAAATGTTTCTGTTTACTGCACTTTTTGTAATTGAAGATGATAAATTCTCAAGCCATGGTTATTGGCTTCCATGCACTGCATATTTACCCACAATTCTAGACAGTTTCCATTTTTATGGAAGAGTTGCTGTTACCTTAATTATAAATGCAATCATGTGGTTAATGAGAGCTAATGCTAATAGTTAACCTTTTAAAGTTAATTGGCTACAGTTTAGGGAGAAATCTCTTTTAATACAAATCATGTCATTCCTTAATGCTTCGCTTAGAAAAAGATGGAAATTTTTTTAAAGCACCATTTAGCTTCCTGAAGATAGAGATTGTATTTCTTTGTGTCTGCACAGTGGCCAGCACATGTCAGCATTTGATAATTGTTAAATGACAACAAGTGTACCCCAATTTAAACTCTTTTCCTGGGTCGTTATGGTAAATTGATAAAGTACGTCAAGCCTTATGGTTAACACTTCTACAATCAAGTACTAAATCCACATTTTAAAAGACCACATGAAATGCTGATTCTAATTGTGTGTAGGTCTTGAGGATTAAGCACACAAATTTCACAAAACTCTGTGAGTAACAAGCTCAGCCTTCTGTAAATATAATGCAAGTTTGGAAACAGTAATACTGTACCTATAAATATGTCTGTTTTTGTGTACAGTATGTAAAAACTCCTTTTCTGCCACACTAAAAATGCAAGCCATTTATGGGTATCCTAAAATAGTATTGTACTAAAACTTTGCTAATGATCTTTGTTAGAGGATCAGCCAACTTTTCACATACATTGGGTTTCTTTTCAATTCACTCTTACAGTAGTCTGCTTATTTCCAGCTGTTTGTTATTTTATTGAGTCCTGAATTTAAAAAAAAAAATATTTTGATTCATTTTGTAAATACAAGCTGTAAAAAAAAGAGATTTAATGTTGTCTTTTAAATACTCCGATTTTCATTCTAATATGAATGTTGTTATATTGTACTTAGAAACCGTACCTTTAATATTACATTACCTTTATTAAAAGTGCATTGAACACATCAATTTTAGATGTGCTTTATGTACTGTTATCCTATAATAAAATTCAGCTTCTAATGGAACGCTTGCCTTGTTATTCTTCTTTGTTCTTGGTTATTGAGTTGCATTGTACATAGTTTTCTAACTTACATCTTGTCTACAGAGAACAGTCTAGTAGAACCTTACTACTCAAGTGTAGTACACAGACCAGTAGGTCTGGCATGGCCCACGACCTTGATCTTATTAGAAATGCAAAATCTCAGGTACCACTTCAAAACTACTAAATCAGAGTTTGCATTTTTATAGCATCTTCAGCTGATTGGTTTGCATATTAAAGTGTGAGAAGCACTGGTCTATAGTACTTTTTTAAAAAACGTATTTCCATTTTGCAGGGGAAAATACCTATATAAGGATCAAGCTACTCTTTTGATCAGAGAAGGCAAAGAAAGAAGTTTTAATTTGTGAGATAATGTCTTTTGATTGGTAATAGCTGCCAGAAATGGAGAATTGAGGCTTCTGAGGCTGCTCCTGTCTCAAAGGAGAAGGGTGTCATGGCTGAATAATGATATCTGCCCTGAGCATAGGAGGGGAGCAGTCCTGAAAACACACCATACTTTGTCATCTTTGCTTTGGCAATTGTTAAAATAGAACATCAGAAATAATGCCGAAGACTTTAATGATGCCAAAGACTAAAAATCCAACTGTACCTGGGTTAGTGTTGCTCTATCCCAACTCCGCCCTGCTTCTCTTGAATAGATTATGTAGGAGTGAACCAGTAAATTTAAGTATCACACTATTATGACAGTGCAAAAACCTTACCATGAATTATTTGTAAAGTCATGTCAAGGACATTCAAATTATAATATATTCTGAAGTCAAAATAAAGGCGACGAAGTTCGCGTTTTCCTCCGTACACTCATACTACAATACCTAAGTATCTCTTGTGCGATCAGTAAAATAAATATTTGAATTGATCCCAAAAATTGCCAAATGTAATCCTGTTTTTATTTCCAACTAGAAAAGGAAGAATGACATGCATGTGAAATATTTATGAACTGTCAAATTCTATGTAATTATAAATATATTACACCTTCTGGTATCTCGGGAAATTGAGAGTTAATGGAAATCGTGGAGTTCAAAATATGAAATCTGTCACCTCTAAGCCTTTGGCCAAGGTCATGCCTAAGCTCCTTCTGATAAAACAAATGGTTTACATTCACCTCTTCATTATGGATTAGCTTGCTCCACTTCAAGAAGGGTACTTAAATGAGAGTATAAGAGGGACATCTTACAGTTCTGTTTATAATGATTCACAGGAGAATTAGAAAGGAAAACAAGTGTCAGGTTATTATTGAACTCTGGAGAAAGCCAAAGTAATAATCATAGACTAGTCAGTAAGACCTGACCACACATATGTCTTAGTTGCTGCTGTTACTACTAGGCTTTGTTTCATGGGGCCAGATCAGTCTAGCCTCTCAAAATCAGACTTCTACTTCTAATGTGCATTTGGATCAAATGGACCCATGCAGAGCAGGCCTCTCCTTTCAGAGGAAAAGACAAAGCCATCTTCATGTGCTGCGGAGGGTAGCTGCTGTTATGCTGAGATGCAGATGATCTTGCACATTTCTCTGTCTTAGTTTTGTCTTCAAGAAGAAATACACACCTCATAACAACTATGATCACTTAACCAGGTGCTTGCAGTTTTAAATGTTCTTTTTGAAATTCTGATCTGATGAAGGGTACTTAAATGAGAGTATAAAGGGACATCTTACAGTTCTGTTTTAAAAACTCAAAATACAAAATCTTTCCAACTGAAATTGGATTCTCATTCAACTTCTGAGTTTGTTACTCGATTTAGCAGAAATGGAAAACCAAACCATTCCTCTGCTTCAGAATCCAAAGAATAAAATGGTACAATCACTTTGGAAAACAGTTTGGCAATGTCTTTAAAAGTTAAACATAAATTTACCATACAACTCAACAATTCCACTCCTAGATATCTACCCAAGAAAAATGAAAACACAAAGTTCATACAAAGACTTGTACACAAATGTTCATATCAGCATTACTTGTAATGGCCAAAAAGTGAAAACCATTGAATGTCCATCAACTGTCAAATGGATAAAACATTTGACATAATGGAGCATATCCACAAATGAGCTATTATTCTGCTACAAAACAACTGTTAACACTTACCACAACATGGATGATCCTCAAAAATACTCTGCTAAGAAAAAGAATCCAGATGCAAAAGACTGTATACTGTATGATTTGATTTATTTGAAATGTCTAGAAAAAGCAAACCTATAGAGACAGAAAGTAGGTTAGTGTTTGCCTGGGGCTGGGGGTTGGAAGAAGAATTGACTGCAAATGGGCAGAAAGGATATTCCAGGGTAATGGAAATATTCTGAACTTGGTAATGTGGGTGGTTGCGAAACTCCAAACATTTACTAAAAATCACTGAATGGCACAACTGAAATGGGTGAATTTTATGGTAGGTAGATTACAGATCAATAAAACTGTTACATACATTGGTTTTATCATCGGAGCATAAAGTACAAAAGTACAAATTATCTAGCATGGCATGAAGACCCTCTGTAGCCCCTCTCCCCATTTCAGTCCAGTGAGCTTCATTCCCTGACCCTTCATATACACACAATAAGGCAGTAGCTTTTCCCCTTCACCAGAAAATGCAGCAAAAAAAAAGGCGCTTTCACACTTCTGTTTTTTCACACCTGAAAATCCAGAACAGCTCCTCTACCCAGTGAACTCCTACTTATCCTTCAAGACTGAATGTAAATTAAATTTTTCTGAAATAGTCTCTAAAGTGTCACAGTCAGAATGACTTCCTTCTTTGTTGTGTTCCCATAGAATCTTCTATAATATGTGTGTATGTGTATATCATTTCTTATTTGTACTATAACCATTTGTTTACAGTGCCACCTCCACTATGTTGTGGATTTTTTTTTTTTTGGCAGAAAAAGTTTATAGTAATAGCTACCATTTATTGAACATTTCCTTTTCCATATTTACTCTTTTACATGTTACTTATAATCTTCACAACAATCCTGTAGGTGAGCTATTACTGTCTCCATTAGCCAGATGGTAAAACTGAGGCTCAAAGAGGAGACACATGTCTAGGATCACACTGCCAGGAAGCGGGAATCTGAGATACAAACCCATATATGCTGGACTCCAAAAATCCATGCACTTTTAACTAAATTGCTTCTGGTTTACAAAGCAGAGCGCAAAAGAAAAAATGATGCATATATTAAATGTGTTGTAATGGCAAAAATTATGAGACCTGATTTTTAGTATCAGCTTTATCACTGATCATGCAATGTTGGAAAAGTCAAGTGACAATCTGGGCCTCAGTTTCCTTAATAGGAAAGTAAGAGGGTTGTACTGGATAATCTCCAACGTTCCTTCTGGCTCTAAAATTTTTGATTTTGTGTGCTATCTTATAGTCACTGGAATTCAAGGTACACCAAACCAGAGCATACAGCCAGATGAAAATCTAGAATTTCAACACAGGTTACATCCAGTGATGTTACCATAGCACACTACTGTGGGCAGGTGCATTCCAGCAGCATTAATGCTTAAACAATTCTTGAGCAGTCCTTGAGCAGTTGCTGAAGATGCCCAAGTCTCTCTGACTGCATAGTTTTGAGATAGTACCCAACACATGAACTTCTACACTGCATTGATGTCCATTTCTGTCCTAGCACAGGCCATCAATATTACTCACCTAATAAGAAATGCTGCCTGTACACGGCTAGACATTGTACCAATTGATCTGCAAGCATTTACAAGCACTGTTTCCTAACTGGCGTCTTCTTTACAATTCATTCAACACCTTGCCAGATAAACTTTGCTGAAACATAGTTCTGATTGTGTCATTCCTCTGCTTATAAGCTCCCCACACCCACCCCCATCCTCTGTTTTCCATTTCTTATACAGTAATGTTAAAATCCTTGGTCCGGCTTTTAGTCTTCTGTGCTCTGGCCTCAATCTATTTTTCCAAACTCTTTTCTTCTACTATTCTTCATAAACCTTGCATTCCAGGCAAAATAAACTACCTACAGGTCCTTATATTCAAGAATGTTTATGTTAACACATTTAAACATCATAAATCATTCTGAAATTTAGAACACATCTTCCTGATAGCACACAAACCGGACTCTGTGCGAAGAATTCATGTCGTTCCTTGTGCTGGTCTCTGTCTAGAATGCCCTTTCCCATCATCTTCATACTTCAAATTCTTCAAAATGAGCTGACATGTCAAGCACTCAATGTGGTAACTGACATATACTCAATAGAATTCTTTAGCTATTCAAAGCTGCTTTCTGTTCCTCTCACTAGTAACTCTCTACCTCTCTGTACTCTGTACTAAATACCTCTTCTGTAGCTAATCACTATTTTTTTATAATTATTTAATGTGAATGCCTTAGATTCCCAACAATCAAAAGCTCTTGGAAAAACCAGTATTTGTTCTTAGTCCTACATATATCCAACAACAAGCATGAATTATAAATGCTCAATAAATCTTTCCTTAATGAATGAGGGGGAAAAAAACAAACAAACCTGTACGTGAGAGCCAGAGAGACTGCTGATGAAAACTGATATCTAAAACAAGATGGGGATGGAGTAGAGGAGTTACTCCTCTAGGTACTGTGTTCAACACAGTTCATCCCTTATTTCATTATATCCTTTCAAAAACTCAACTAAGGAAGTAACTCCATGTTGCTGGGGAGGTGTCAGGGTTAGGGAAGTTAAGACAATGGGCTAAGGTCACAAAATGAGTCTGTTTCGGTCTTTCCAAGACTATACTTGTCGCCGGTCCTCCTCCCAATTTACGATCCTCCGCGAGGTGAAGGATTTTTTAGAACTTGTAGCCTCCCCCAGCCCCTTCTATACCGCAAACCCCAAGCCCCGTCTGACCCTTCCGGAACAAACTACACGGGGAACGCAGGCTGGGAAGCGGCTCTTTGGAGTCGCAGGGCCCCGCCCCTCACGTCACTGGTGACGTCATCACGCAGTGCCGAGGCGGCGCAGCCACGTCCTTTAAATAAGGGCTTCCCCGGGCGTGCACCGCTGTGTGTGGATTGGGGACGCGGCCCAGGGCAGATCTGCTGCAGACTGCGAGGTGGGCGGCCAGACTGCTTGCAGCTGCGACGCGGAGGGGAAGGCGCTGCCTTGCAGGAGGGCGTGCTCGTGAGGGGCGGGAGGAGGGAACATGGCGGCGCCCTCAACCAGGCCAGGACCCTGAGCTGCTGGTTGTGGTGCGGACCCCGCCCACGGTTTAGCTCGCCCCTTTACCTGCCTTCCTGGAACCCTGTTTCTCTTCCCCTGCAGTCCTTTTTCCCCTCACCCACTCCTTTTACCTTCATCAACTCTCCCGCCCTAACTTCTTCACACTGGGTCAAAGTGAGAGCTGGATTAAGTGTGAGCCCATCAGGCCTGTCCTGTGGCCCGAGATCAGCCTCTAAATTTATAATTTTGTCTCATAGATTTTATCATTCCGCCCAGGGTTACAGCAGGAACACTGAACATGGAGTGGTCAAGCCAGACTTGTAGTCTTGTGATTCCTCTAAGTGATCTTGTGAAATGTCCCTTAAGTTGCCTGGACCTCCGTCTCCTCAAAAATGAGGTTCTCTTTGAAAGTCTATGAAAGACTTTTGATAATCCAGGAAGCTTTGGCTTGCATTGTTTGCCAGAATCTTCCCCTTAACAGTGTATCATGAGGAAAATGCAAGCAAGCTTTATTTTGGAAGTAAGGGAGTGGGGGAGAACTAAGACATACAGCTCCATGACATAAAGTGATGTAGTTGGTTAGTAATGAGAACACCATTCTGTTTCTGCTCATTTCGCAGTGTTTTGAGGGTAACATTCCTGGAGTAAGTTAAATGGAAAAGGACTTATCCTACATCATCATTGATCTTCTACAAAAAACCGTGGAAACATTCATCTGTCTGAGCTGTTATTTCAGGTGTCTTTGTCAGTTGATGGTAGGTGTTAGGAACAGGTCTTCACATGAGTTAACAGCACCTGGCCCAGCTAGTCACCTGTTTTTAATGCTGACCTTTTGTTTTTCCTCAGGTGAGTGTTGATTCTGGAGAAATCTTGCTACAGCTGGTGGAGCCTGCACTGCCAGGCAGCAGAATTGTGAACTAGAGTGAAGCAGAAATCTAAGAATATGAGCTCTGGAATGGCCATGGGTGAACCAAGGCTGAACTGGTGAGTTACATCTGTTTATAATCACCTGAAGAGAATTGAAGTGGGACTGGGCTGAATTAGGAAAGAAGAGATTTGGAGGAAAGAAAAGACACTAAATTCAGTGGCTGAGATTTTACCCTATTTTCATCTTTTGGATTATAGCTGACTACACTTCTCTTAAAGTGACAACAATTAAGCATTCAGATTGCTAGTGGGTATAATTTCATCATGTACTTATTGTTGGTGTTTTAGTGAACGAGGGACACTGGAATTTTCATGTTTCCAAGAACCTTGCCCATTTCTGTACAATAACAAAACACTCCCTTTAAAAAATAGACGTTCTTTTTGTTACGTTGAACCTATATCAAATGATAATGTAAATGCATAGACCATATTTTAGAAGTGTATGAGAACTTCATAAGTAGAGGACTTTGTTAAGTAACATAAGACTTCGTAGAGATCTAATACATGTTCTACTTTAGATTTCACATTTACTGAGCATCTACTCTTTACTAGCCAAAGAGAATGCAGAAGTTATGAGATTACTAAGATGATTAAAATATTACCTGATTCAAGATTCAGTCAGTATGTGGTCAGTAGGTATTTGTTCATTCCAAACAATGCTTTCTTCCTCCCAAAGAGCTCACAATCCCTGAGGCCCATGACTTTAAGATGTGCAAAAAACTAAAACATGAGATGTTACAAATACAGTGTTAGAATGAGTAATAACTACACTGGTATATAGCAAGCAAGCCATTCTGATTTTACCATTTATACCTTAATCGTTTTTTGGGGGTTTTTTTGTTTTTTGTTTTTTGGATAAATGCCTTTTAAAAGAGTAAGAAATGAGTATGGAGCAAATATACTAGAATTTCCCAATTTGGGAATGCGCCAGCCAAAGTTGCCATTTGATTGGACTCTACGCATTTATGCTCCTTGCCATAAAGTGTGTACAAGCAGCACAGATGCTCTTATATACCATCGACATTGTGACATTGTGAAACCAAATGTGGTTTAGGGCCTTTGTATAGTATTGTAGCCCTGGAACTATCCTTATCCACAGAATCCTACTAATCTTTGTCCTCCTAGATTAATAGTCCTCAGTGTTTTTAGTTTTTAAATTTTTCATTCAACCAGCATTTATTGGATGTACTATATGGAAAGCATTAATTACAATATGTTACTTATTATTTATAGAAAATTGTATTTGACCTTAAAGTGATTTTAGTAAAAACACGCCTTTTATCACATTTGTCAAGTTAATTAAATAGGATGTGCAGTCTTTGTAGTGTCTTGTCCTGACATAGTATGCATGAAACAAATAAATTGAGAAGCATATTCTGTCAATAACCAAACATCTTAATGTTATGCCAGAGCCAGGTGAGCCCTGCTCCTAACGCCCTTATCTGTTCTATCTTTAACTCTCTAGTATCTTGATATTTAATTTGATGCTAAGGAAAGCAAGGATTAATCTAACATGAGATTTGGAATTGTCAAATGCAAGTAAATTCTTTGCTTCACAGGATGTTTCCTCAAAAAATGGCCTAAAGACATTTTTCTCTCGGGAAATTATAAAGATCATTCCATGGCTCCAAGTTTGAAAGAACTGTGTATTTTATCTAACAGGTAATATATTATTTAGTTATCTATTTCCATATTTGTTTGTTATTTTTCTGATAGTTGAAGTTTTATGTCTGTATCCACCATTAAATGTTCAAAGTATAGAAATGTGAAATAGAAATAGAATAACCCAATACCTAAAGCTGACACTTTGTATATATTTTCAGACTTTTCCACACATGAACAGATATATTGAAACAAAAATGGGATCATATTATAAATACTATAAAATACTATAAATACTAAAAAAACTGTCCTGCAGTTTATTTTTTTCACTTAAATAAATTTTATATCTTTTTGTGCCTCTGCATATAGCTCAGTCTTAAGTGTTGCATATTACTTCATTATATAGATGTACTTTTAATTCGTTTAGCTGGTTTCATGCAGCAAAATGTTTGTTATTACTCTTTTTTTGAAATAATGAACAACACATGATGAACTTTTTGTAATTTCTACGAGATAAATACATATAAATTGAATTGTTTGTCAAGTAGTATATACATTTTGTATATTAGTGCCGAATTGCCAGAGATTTTTTTCTTCTTTTGTATGAAAATCGCTATTAAGTTATAATTTCTCTTCTCACTGCTTGCCTGTCGATAACAGCTGTTCTTTGTGATTGGCTGTTTCTACTCTTTGTGCATGAATCTTAAAACCAAGTAATCAAGTTTACTAGGGAGTGTAAATATACCAAATGAGAATTAGGAAGCTCCTTTAGGGGAGTTCAATATGTACTTTCATCCTTTCTCCACTCCTTTTGCAACGGATTGAATGGACCCCATCTTCCTGCCTTCTCAGTACCCTTTCTATTAGCATTTCCTCTTTTGTATCTTGTTCTTTCTCGATCAGTACAGGCACACCTCATTTTATTGCACTTCACAGATGTTATGTTTTTACAAATTGATGACAAGACCCTGCAAAAAGGTGACAACTCACTTTATTGCAGTATTGCTTTATTGCAGTGGTCTGGAACCAAACCCACACTAGCATCTGAGGTATGCCTGTATTTAAAAGTGCTCAAGTTTATTCCTTTTTAATTCCTGGACTTCAGGTTCTCTCCTAGTTATTCTTACTCTTTGCTCATTTGTATTTAGACTTCTTTAAAGACATGTATATGCTTGCTAGGGAAATGACATATTAAAAAAAACTATAAGACATGCAGAAACAACAAGATAGCAATAGTAAGTCCTTCCCGATCAATAATTATTTAAACGGATTAAATTTGCCAATCAAAAATAGATTGGAGAATAGACATTTTAAAAAACTGTATAAAAAACCTTTTTTTCATTGCACATGCCACTGGACTTGGCTTTCACTGAACATCCCACTCTAATCAGGCTTCCACCCTCACTAGTACTAAGACTGCTCCTCAACATCATCATTGAGTTCTTAACTGTAGAGATATCTCACTCTCCTTGTTTTCCCTCTAATTTTCTGGTGACTGTGGTATTTCTCAGTCTCTTGCCATCATCATCTTCAAGCTTACCATGCTGGTTCATCAGACTCTGGAGCTTTTAAAAAATACTGATTTTGCACTCTCAGCCCAGCCTTTTGAATCTTAACATTTGAGGATGTGTTTGGAGAACCAATTAATTGACCCCATTGATATTTTTTAAGTTGTTTCCATTCTTTTACTATTATAATCAGTGAGCATCCTTTTTTATACATGTGCTGACATAGGCACTGGGATAAACTCCTGTAAGAGGTGGTGTACTTATTTGGATAGATGGTGCCGATTGCCATTAAAACTTTAAAGAAACAAATGCTTTTTTGATTCCATTAAATGAATAGGTAAGTTCACATAAAAGCAAGCAGAAGTTGTAGAAAAAAACAATTTCAAAAATAAATATTTTAGAAGCGTCAATTTCAGAAGCAGCATTCTTTTTGCCAAACTGCATAATTATAATCTCTTTGCTAGTATCAGCTGTAGAGGTTAAGACAATAGATCCTTATGAATGCATCTACGGATATTTTTTTTTAAGCTATTTGTATCATTCAACTTGTACTATTTCAGGCATAACAAATTTCTTAAAACTTACCAAATAAGAATTGCCTTTATTTGAATTAAAGAATTCAAATAAACATAATTGTTTACCTTTAAAAAAAATTTCTCACCGTTATAATTACTTTCATTTCAGCTTTCATCTTTTCTTCATCAGACTAAAAATTCTAATAGTAATCTTTTTCTTCATTATTATTTTAATAGTTCTTTTCAAGTCCAGTTCTGTTTAGTATATCCCAGGCGTGATTTAGTCTGGATTATGTAAAAGAGGGGACACATCTTTGCAGTTGGGTTTACCTGACTCCTAAAACCTTATGCTTCCTGGAATATGCTGTTTTTCTTTCTTTAGATTTCTATAGCACAGCATTCTTTTTTTAGTGCAATTTACCTTTTAGTATAGAAAAAATAAAGACATAAGGCATGATTTCATGTTCTAGTCTATTTTGCTAACCTTAACTTTATTAAGTTATAGTGAGGAATGGATTTTCAGACTGTATTTACAACTGTTTCCTTGATGAGAAACCAGGAAGAAAGTCAAATTTGTATTACCCCTAATTTTATATTTTTGAGTTCTCTAACATTTTGGAAAATATTATACCTCTAATTAAATGATTTTAACAATGTGAGGTTTTTATTCAACTCTTCTCCCTCCATTGGCTGGTAAACATTTGCCTTTTTTTTAAAGTGAATGGGTATAGGTGTTTATAACTAAGTTTTAATCCAACAAGGGGAAGTAGCTTTAAGTAGAAAAAATATATCAGATTTTAATGTTTAATATAAAGAAGTGAATCAAATTCAGAAGTAGACTTTAGATGGAGGCTAGAAGCATGATATCCAATGCTCCTTAAAGAAGCTACCCACCCATAGACTTAAAAAATTGGAAACTTGAAGTTTTGAATTCTGTCTTTTTTTCCATAGAACTTAAGTGAAAAAAGCGAATGAGTAGTTGACAAATGAAAACTTCAAACCTCACTGAAATAAAATATAATGCTGTAAATGTGGATAGAGAAATCCTGTCAGATGCTTTTGGCTTGCTCCCTGATGAAGATTTTGACAGCACTGCACATGGAAATGATCTTGATGTGCTGCTATTTCATTCTTTGCTGAATGTAGCCAATTTAAACTGCTAGAATTTCTTGACATTCCTGCTCTGCATATCTGAGTCAGATCTTGTTGCTGCAGCAGCTTAATTAAATTTGCCAGTTTGTGCCACAAGGACAGACATGTTCTCATATTCAGAGAGACAGCTGTGAAGCAGTATTGTTAAGAGTTGTGGACACAATACTGTTAGGTTTGAATAGCTCTCAAGACATTTCTATGAAATCAATTTGCTGTAATACATTTCTCCCAAGATCAGCAGTTAATATTCTTTTTGTTAACCTAAAATATGCTTATTTTTATACAGTTATTGGAGGAACTTTAGTTAAGTTTGTCTTCTTTCACCTGTGTATTTTCAGAACCAATATAAGTATCCGTATTTTAATTTCCATAATTCTTTCCTATTCACTAACCTCCTATCTTGATTAGTTTTCTTTCTATAGTTTAGCTCTAAAACAGTGCTTGAATATTTTTGCTTTATTATGGGACCCTAAGTCTTTTTCTAAAATTTAGGAATTTTTACCATATTTTTCTAGTGTTGTAAGTGGATTTAAAACAAATCACTGTTACTTTTGGCTGTGGCTCAAGTCACTTTTTGTCCAAACACTAATCTAAATTGATAATTCTAAACGTAATCAGGCCAAAACTTCACACTTTTAATGATAAATGTAAGAGATAAAAACACCTCCTTTACTAGCCTGAATTGAAATTCATAGACAATAATTGCCACAGGAATTATATTTAGAAATAATACCTTAGATACATAATATGAAATAGAAAAATATTTTATATTCTAATATGTATTTTAATATATAAATGCATAGATACTACTACACTAGAAATATAATGAAGTGGATAGACCAGTTAAAGTGAACAATGTTGGATTTAAGAGAAGTGAGGTAAACTATACCATAAGGAATCAAAAAAATGAAAGAGATAAAAGATATTGTTAGGATAAGTAATAATAGACAAGACTTATTTGTATATGATAACAAAAGCCTGAAGGGACCTTTGAAAGTTGTGCAGGATACCATTGGATAGTACAGGCATTTAGTGTTCTCACCTCTAAATACTTTTAATTCCATTCCTTTGTGACAATCCAGATGCAGCCACAGGCTTCCAAAATGCCCCAAGGACTTAATACTGTTACAGTTGAGAACAAGTGCTCTGGATAATTCCTACTCCTCCCCTTTCTCCTTTTAATCCCTGATCTCAGTGTCCTCACGATTCTTCTCCGTCACCTATTTAATATGTTCATTTTGGAAACCTGAGAGCACTATAATCACATTGTATTTGTATGTATGTATTTACTTTTCTTCCTTCCCCATTCATTTGTCTGATCCACTCGATTGTCAGGTCCTAGAGAGTAGAGATTATCCTGTACTTAACAGTGTCCAGTATAGGGCTGGTACATACTAGTCAACTCAGTAAATATTAATGAATGGAGGAATGAAGACTGAATCAACACATGTCCATCTTTCTCATTCGCTTTCCTTCCTCTTGTATTATTGTTGTTTAATTTGGAACCAAATTAATAGGGATTCATTAATGTCGTAGAAATTAGCGTTTGGATGGTAAGGAAATGTAGAGTGTGTGTGTGAGCGCATGTGCAACAACTGAATACAGGAATAGAGAGATTATGAACAAGATAAGAAGTTTGTTCCTATACCTTACTTGGGGTGCTAAGGTGATTTTATAAACAAATATGGCAGCAGTTTCTCTAGCCACTCACTACTTTCTCCTGTAGTGCATCTCATTATTAATATGTTAAGTTTCTCTTTTGCATCCATACAAAACATAAAGACATTTCTATGGATTCTGCCATGTACATGAGTGATAGAGGATTAGACAACTTTTTAAAACCGCTATTCTGTAAAACATGGCACACAAGTTGGAATTTTCTTTTTAATTCTTGAGATAATTAAAGAAGAGGAATCAGAGAACTTAGAATCTCAGTGAATTTGTTAACTTCAGATGTGACCTCCTTATATCCTACTCTTTGTGGCTTTTGTTCACCGTATTAACAGATACATCTTAAGAATTTAAGCATTAAATAACTTGCATTTAATAAAGTATAATCATGAAATACCTGCATATGTAATTGGAAGAGTGATTTATCCCTCTTCAGTAAAGGGGAAAAAAACTTTCAAATTGAATGACTTGTCTAAGGATTATGCCTCTTCCTGTCCGTCAGATAATTGAGGTAAGCTTGTAAGTGATCCTATACTGCAGAATACTTAATTTACACCAAATAGCTAAACATCAAAATGCAGGTGGCAAAAGTAAGATAATAATTCAGAATTTACTGTGTTAATCATGCTATATTCTCCTGGTGATTAAGAATCAGTTCTATGATAGTAATCTTCATGTGAAAAGCACATATTTGTAAATTGTATTTTTTTTTTCCAGACGTATAGGAGAAATTTGAATGCCTCAGCAAATTCTGTAGAAATGAGCCGGCAGTTAGTTCAGCAACTCAAGCAAAGGAAAAAGTTAAAACCCAGTTGGAATGGTTCTCTTCCAAACCAAGAGTTCCTTATCTCGTTTTCGCTCGTTTCTCACAGAGAGAGCAGAGGAGTTATGTGGATTTATTGGTTAAATATCAAAATTTCTACTTCCAAAGCGTTGGAATAATAAAAATGACTACTTACAGTACTTGGTATGTATCTGTTTCTCCAGCTTTAGTAAAAAATATTTAGAAGTCAGGAAATACTTTAAATTTGCTTTTCTGTTTTTAGATGCAAGCATATTAACAAAACTGGAAAAATTTAAGTTTAATTGACAAAAAAATTGGTGCTTTAGCTCTTTGTTGGTTCTTGCAGTGCAGGCATTTTGCTCTAGTTGTGGGCATGATTCATTCCAGTTGATCTTAAGTACTGGCAGTAGAGCCTTACATGGGTCATTGAACCAGTTTAAAATTTTAAGTAGTTTCCAAATTCTTGACTATATAAAGGATGTTGAACATTATTGTTGCAAATTTTGTTCTTATTTATGATTGGTTCCTTAACATAAAATTTTTAAAATATAACTGATATCAAAACTATACATGTTTTAAGGCTTTGATATATACTTACACATGGGTAAATTGTTCTGCAAATGGTTTAAACAGTTTATATCACTAATAGTGGGCATCACCTTTTGGTCTCCAATTTAATAAGGAAGAAATGGCGACCCTTGTTTTACATTAATTTACAGTGATTACTAATGAAATAAGCATTTCCCAAGTGTTATATGTTTATAAGCCATTTCTATTCTTTTGTAATTTACCTATTCATTTTGTTTGCTCATTTTTCCATTCAGGTGTTTGGTTTTTTTTAATGTTAATTAAGAGTTTTATTGTAGTGTTAGTCATTTGTTTTTCAATTTTTTAGGAGTTTTAATAACAAGTTTGTCATTATTTAATAATTTTTACTAGCTTTTTCTTTGTGACTTTTGCTTTGGAGATGATACTTTTAATTATTCTTTAAGTCCAAATTATTAGTGCCATGACTGAGAAGCGATTGTTTTTAACCAAGCTTCTTATTCCGAAACATCTGCTTCTTTAAATTCCAGGATATGAAAAAACACGTGAGTGAAGAAGTTACTGAATTCCTAAAGTTTTTACAGAATTCTGCAAAGAAATGTGCACAGGATTATAATATGCTTTCTGATGATGGGCGTCTCTTCACAGAGGTAAAAAAAATCACATTTACTTAAACTGCCAAGTAATAGGCAATATATGATGATCCTGCCAAAAGCATATGGAAATACCAATATTATCAATTTATAGACTAAATTGTATGTAGATCTTTTATTCATCATGTATTTAAATAATAGAAATAATGTACTAACTCCTCAAAATTATGTACTATAGTATATTCATATTAGGGCTTTTTTCTTTTTATGATTCAACTACTTACTCCATTTGAGAGTTATGCTTTACTCTCATGAATGGTTTGATCTGATGCATCTATTTCCCTTGAGAGAAAATGAGTAGTTTATTATAGTCCCTAAAAATCTGAATGGTCCTTCAGAACATTAATTTGTATATATTACCTTCATGGTAATGTATACCAGCCACCAAATGTTAAATTTCAGCTGTGAGTTCATTTTTTGATATAAATTATACATGTACATTTTGAGCAAAGCATGTAAATTACTCTGCCTTGTACCCTACCGTCCTTCAGTAAGCCTAGGAGAAATTAAGAGTATCCTACTTAAATAATAACTGTTAATATATACAGCTGACTGTTGAACAACTCCAAGGTTAGGGTTGCTGACTCTCCTGTGCAGTTGAAAATTTGGGTATAACTCTTAACCCCAAAACTGACTACTAATAGGCTGCTGTTGACCAGAAGCCTTACCAATAATATAAACAGTCAATTAACATATATTTTTTATGTAATATGTATTGTACTATATTCTTACAATAAAGTAAGCTAAAGAAAATGTTATTAAGAAAATCATAAGGGAAAATACATTTACGGTATTTATTGAAAAACATTTGCACGCAAATGGGCCTGCACAGTTCAAAACCCATGTTTTAAGGGTAAACTGTGTTATTGTAGTAGAGTTATCTATAAACACCAGCACCAGGCTGGATTTTTTTTTAAACCTTTAAAACTAGTCACTATACACAACAATGTAATTGAATCTACACTTCAGAATGGTTAAGGTGGTAAGTTTTATATGTTTTACCACAATTAAAAAAACTGGTCACTATAAATTGAGACAGCAGAGGGTATTAGTTTTGCCTTTTTAAAAAACTCTTATTTTTTTAATTCTTTCTAATTAAATTTATTGGGATAACTGGTTAATAATATATATATTTCAGGTGTACAACTTTATGATACAACATTGGGTACTTAATTATGTGTTCACCATCAAAGTCTAGTCTCCTTCTGTCACCATATCTTTGACTACCTTTACCGTCTTCATCCTCCTCCATCCACATTTTCCTCTGGTAACCACCATTCTGTTGTCCATACCTATGAGCTTGTTTTTTTTGTTGCCATGTTGCTTTTGGTTTTATAGCCCACATGAGTGAAATCATATGAGAGTTCTTGTCCTTTTCCATCTGACTTAATAAACTTAGCATGAAACTCTTAAGATTCATCCTTGTTGTAAATGGCAATATTTTATCTTTATAATGGCTGAGTAATATTCCATTGTGTATAAATACCATATCATCTTTATCCAGTCATCATCATGGAAGGATGCTTAGGTTGTTTCCATGTCTTGACTATTGTGAATAATGCTACAGTAAACATGGGGGTACATATATCTTTACAAATAAGTGTTTTCAAATGTTGGAGGCGGAAACCCAGAAGAGGGATTGCTGAATCATATGGTAGCTCAATTCTTTAATATTTTGATAACCCTTCATACTATTTTCTGTAATTACTACCAATTTACATTCCCACCACCAGTCTACAGGGTAAACACCTTTTAAGGTAAAATTTTGTTAATATGAACCAGAACAATGATTCTTCTGAGTTAAAGGAAGAATTCCATTTTTATTTTCTATGAATGTAAATATGATATACTCAAAACAGTCGTACCTTTCCATTTGGAAGTGGAAATGTAGCTATTTCTGTTTTAATAGTGCCTTTTAAAGAACCAGAGTGATGGTTTTAAAACATAAATCACATCCCCTCATTTCGTTGGTTTAATGTCGCTTCTTGTCTTAAGACAAAGAGAGTCTTAACAAAGTTCTGCAATGTCCTGCAAAATCACACCCCCATCCATCCCTACTCCTCAGCCTGCTTCATCTTCTACATATCCTCCTCCCAGTTGTTCCACTCCTGCCTGGTGGCCTCTTTGTGTTTCTTGAATACTCCAGTCATGGTCCTGCCGTAAGGCCTTTGCCTGTTCCCCTTTTTCTGGCAAGCTATTCCCCAGATATCTACATGGATTAGTTCCTTGATTCCTTTACGTCTTCCTCTGTTCAGGTGCCAGCTATCAATGAGGATGTTTCTAATTACCTGCCCCCAAAAGATAGCATCACCCTCAATATTTCTTTTACTATTTTTTTGTTTGTTTATTGTCTTTCTCCACAATGCCTATAAGTAACACTGTTTTGTACACTACAGTGTTCCCAGTGATTAGAATAATGCCTGGTATACAGTAAGTGCTCAAGTGATCAGTATAATTATTTAAGTTAATATAAAAATGCTTTTTAACAGAGTACATTATTTGGTAGCTAACAATCATCATTGTCTTTTTAAAGCCAGATTGATGTGGCAGCACATTTTCTCTAATTTATATTTTACATTTCCACCCCAAAGATTCACTGGTATTTTTCTAATTTTTTTTTACTATTTAAAATTTTTAATTTTATGTTATGAAATGTACCTGTGGAAAAGCATATAGAACAACTGTATATAGCTTAACAAAAAAAACACCTATGTAATTCTCTTCCAAGTCAAGAAATAAAACATTATCAATAATCCAGAAGCCCCCTTTGTATCTTTCCTAGAGAATAACATTCTCCTTCCTTGAAGAGATAATCACTATTCCATGCTTTTTTTTTTTTTTTTCTGGTAGTTCTTTGGTTTCTCTTTTGCCTGTTTTTGAATTTTATTTGAGCAGAATTTTTTTGTTCTTTTATGTGAACAGAATTTTTCCTTCTTTCACCCAGTATTATGTTTGTGAGATTCATATGGATGTGTGTAGTTCGTTCATTTTCATTTCTGTACATTATTCCTTTTATGAATAAACTATTCTGTTGATCAAAATTTAGCTTGCGATTTTCAAGCTATTTGAAGCAATGCCCCTATGAAAATTCTCATACTTGTTTCTTGGTGCACACGGCCACACATTTTTACTTGGTATATGTATACCTAGGAATGGAGTTGTTGGGTCATAGTATGCATATCTTCGTCAACTGTGGTATACAATGTCAAACTGTTTTCCAGAGTAGTTGTACCACTTACATTTCATCCATTCCATTTGAGAGTTTTGTTCCTCAGTGCCTTCAACATTGATAGTTACAGTCACTTTTGTTTTAACCTATCTAGAGGATATGGTGGTATATAGAATAAGACCATATCTTTTCATGGGCATATTGCTCATTTCTTGTGAATTGACTGTTCAGGTTTGCCCTTTATTCTGGATTTTCCATCTTACTGATATGTGCAAATTCTTTCTATATTCTAAATACAAACATTTTATGGGTTATATATGTTGGAAGTTTTTTCTTTTATTTGATAAAACAATTTCTTTTAATTTACAAGCTCCCCCTCTATAAATTTTATCTTTTCTAGAACCTGAGTCATTTAACCATACAAATTTAATTACATATAATGTTTTGTGTCTGGCTTCTTTCATTCAGCATCTTTTTGAAATTCTTCCACATCGATGAAAGTATCCATACTTTGTTCCTTTTTTATTCCTTTTTGTTTTATTGTATGGTTATACCAAAACTGGTTTATAAATTCATCTGTTGATGGTCATTTGTGTTATTTCCAATTTGGGATAATTATGAATAAAACCACTATGAACATTCTCGTACAAGGTTTTGGGGGGGGCGGGGCATGCTTCAATTTTTCTTGGGTAAATAGACATAAAATTTCTAAGTCTTATGGCAAATGTAGTTAAATTTTATTAGAAACTGCCAAATTTTTTTTTATAGTAAGGATACCATTTTACATTCTCACCAGCAATGAGTTCCACTTGCTCTACCCTTTTACTAGCACTTAGCATTGTTAATATTTTTAAGTTTTATTCAACCCATTATGGTTTTAATTTCCATTTTCCTGATGAGCAATGCTTGAACATCTTTGGATCTGCTCTGTATATGTTCTTATGTGAAATGGCTGTTAAATTTTTTTTGCTGATTTTATTGGTTTATATTTCTGAGTTTTGAGAGTTCTTTATATAGTCTGAATACAAGTCTGTTATATGTAGCTTACTCCCAGTTTATGACACACTTTTTAATTTTTAAATTATATCTCAAAAAATATTTTAATGAAGTTCAAAGTTTCAAAATGTTTTATAGTTGGTGCTTTTATGTGTTCTAGCATGGAAATATTTGCCAAATCCAAGTGATTCTCATCTGGGGTCACTTTTACTTTACCCCTGCTATGCCAATCCCTCTCCACTCCCCATCCAGGAGACTTTATCTATGTATGGAGACATTTTTGGTTGTCACAACTGGCAGAGTGTTACTGGTATTTACTGGCTAGAGGCCAGGGTTACTGCTAAACATCCTACAGTGCACAAGACATCCCTCACAACAAAGAATTATCTGTCCCAAACTGTCAGTAATGCTTCTGTTGAAAAATCTTGATCTAGAGATTTTATGGTTTTAACTTTTACGTGAATGCCCATGTTCAAGTTAATTTTTTATACAAATGTGAAGTTTGGGTAAAAATTCATTTTCCTTCATATGGCTATCTAATGTAGTTCTAGCCTAGTGATTTTCAAATAAGAGTGATTTTGCCTGCCAATGGACATTTGGTAATGTCTGGAGACATTTTTGGTTCCCACAACTGAGGAGGGAGTATTTGTGGCATCTAGTGGGTAGAGCCAAGGACGTTGCTAAGTATTCTGCAACATACAGGACAGCCCCTACCACAAAGAATTATCTGGTCAATGATGTCAATACTTAGAAACTGTCTAGCACTATTGATTGGGAAAGCTATTTTCTCCCTTATCGAATTACCTTGTTACCATCGATATGTGAGTAAATTTCCTGACTCAATTCTGTTGCATTAATCTATATAACTGACTATGCCAATACCACTTAGTCTTGTAGTAAGTTTTGAAATCCTGTGGTGGAAGCAACTTTGTCTTTTTTTTTTTTAATTGTTTTGGCTCTTATAGGTTCTTTGTATTTCCATATAAATTTTGGAATCAGCTTGTCGATTTCTACCAAAAAACAAAAACAGAATTTTAGTTTGGATTGCTTTGAATCTATAGAACTTGTAGTTTACAAATATCTCTTAAAATAGTTTAGCTAGATTGCGTTTCTTTTTTAAAAAATCTGACCATCTTTTTTGTCTTTTAATTAGAAAGTTTTGTCGTTTATATTTATTATGATAATTGAGGTATATGGACTTGTTTGTGGTTTCTATTTGTCTTTTTCTGAATTTCTTTTAACTTCTTTTAAGGGCATTGACTTCTCCCTCCCCATTAAACTACATGAGACCATAGAGCATTTGACTCATCACATCTCTCCTGACTGATATTGTTGTTTTAATGCTGTCTCTTTAAAAAAAAAAAACAAAAACAAAACAAAACCTACCTACATTATTATTTTATATGGGCAATGTTTGTTTTAATTTATAAATTTTGAAAATTTTTTTTGTCTTTCTGTTTTGTCCCCAAATTTACATTCTGAGATCCTTTTCATTATTTCTAAAATGCTATATATTCTAGATGGTCTCCTTTGATGAAGGTCTGTTGGTGATCAGCGATCTCTTTTGTTTATCTGGAAACATTTTTATTTTGTTCTCATTCTAGCAAGATAGTTTTATGCTACACATAATTCTAAATTGACAATTGTATGTCTCAACATTTGAAGATATAATTCTTTTTCTGGCTCATGTTATTGCTATTGAAAAGTGTGTTGCCTATTTAATTGTTATATCTTTTAGGGAACTGCCTTTTCTCTCTGACCACCCTTTATTTTTGGTGTTTTATAGCTGGATTACAATGTACTTCCTTTTTTTTTTTTTTTTTTAGCCTACTTGATTCATTGTATTTCTTATATCCATGAATTCATATTCTTTATCAGTTGTAGAAAATTCTGAGCCACTTTCAAATATTGCTTCTCCCTCATTTTCTCAACTCTGGGATTCCCAAATTTCCTAGGTTAGACCTCAGTCTGTCTTCAAGTTTCTCTTTTATTGTGGTAAAATAGACATAACGTAAAATTTACAATTTTGACCATTTTTAAGGACAGTTCAATGGCATTAAATATTTTCGCACTGTTGCAAGTGTTATTTTTACCATCCAGAACTTTTTGATCTCTCCAAAGTGAAACTCTATACTCATTAAGTAATAATTCATCATTCTCCCTTCCTCAGCCCCAGGGGACCACCATTCTACTTTCTATCACTCAGAATTTGACAATCTTTTTTTGTCTTTTAATTAGAAAGGTTTATATTTATTATGATAATTGAAGTATATGGACTTGTTTGTGGTTTCTATTTGTCTTTTTCTGAATTTCTTTAACTTCTTTTAAGGACATTGACCCTTTTTTCATGTTTAGCAATCTTTAATTCAAATACGAAAGTTCAGTACAAGCCATTTGTAGGGCTTGGGACTTATTCTTTTAAAAACAAGAGTGGAAGAATGCTACCTTTTGTGATTGGCTTATTACATTTAGCACAATTTCTTCAAGGTTCAACCATTATTATTATGTAGTGTGTGTCAGAATGACCTTCTTAACCGTAAAAGGTCCCATATAGCCATGCCAATCTTGAGAAAGAAGAACAAAATTAGAGATATAACACTACTTGATATCAAACTATACTACAAGGCTGTGGTAATCAAAACAGCATGGTGCTGGCATAGAAACAGACACATAGATCAATGAAACAGAAAGAGAGCCCAGAAATAAATCCACGCCAATATGGTTATTAAATCTATGACAAAGGAGGCAAGAATATACAATGGATAAAGACAGTGTCTTCAATAAATGGTGTTGGGGAAACTAGATGGATACATGCAAAAAAATGAAACTGGACCACCTTCTTATACCACATACAAGAATAAACTTAAAATGGATTAAAGACTTAAATGTAAGACCAGAAATCATAAAACTTCTAAAGAAAACGTAGGCAGTAAACTCTTATACTGCTATTAGTAATTTTTTTCTAATACATCTCAGAGAAGGGAAACAAAAGAAAAAATAAATGGGACTACATCAAACTAAAAAGTTTCTGCACAGCAAAGGAAACCATCAACTGCAGTGAACATAGGGATATGTAGATCTTAACGAATTTATCCAAAGAAAACCAAAACACTGATTCATAAAGATGTATGTTCACTGCAGTGCATTTCACAATAGCCAAGATATGGAAGCAACCTAAGTGCCCATCAGTAGACAATTGGATAAAGAAGTTATGGTACATATATACAGTGGAATAGTCCTCAGCCATAAAATGAAATCTTTTGTAACGATATGGATGAACCTGGAGGGTATTAGAGAAAAATAAATACCATATGATTTCACTTATATGCAGAATCTAAGGAACAAAAGAAACAAACTAAACAAAAACAGACTCATACAATTCACATATACAGGTAACAAACTTGGTGAAGAGGGAAAGGTGGTTGGGGGACTGGGTGAAAAGGTGAAGGAATGAAGAAATACAAATTAGTAGTTACAAAACAGTCATGGGGATATAGAATTCAGCATATGGAATATAGTCAATATTTTAATGGCTGTGTGTAGTGCCAGATGGGTGCTTGAGTACTTGAGAGGATCACTTCATAAATTATATAAATGTCTAGCCATTGTACTATATAGCTGAAACTAATATAAAATTTTTTTTTAAAATCATATAGGAAATGGCAAATGTCTATTTTGACCTATTCACCAGGTTTGGAAAGTTAAGTAATAGGAGATAAGACTGTGAAGTTTGACCAAAGCCAAATTATGTTGGGTCATAGATGTCAAGTCCTGTTCTTACTATAGGCACTTCTGCTTCCTGTGTGCAAATAAATAAGCCGCCCTGTGAAATGGGATGACTTTAAGAACAGGTATAAAGCTGACTTTCTTTCTAGAATATCATATTTCATAGGAAAAGCAAATCTTTATTACATCTCCTGATTTTATTTCATAGGAAAAGCAAATCTTTATTACATCTCCTGATTTTTACTTTCCTTGAGAGGAAACGGTGGCCATGGTCATAACTTTCAGCTGCCCGGGCCACCAATGCATAAATAATTCAGGTGACAAACAAAACATTAACCTTTAAGCTACATACTATGATCTTTTAAAAATGAAAATGTGCTTGGAAACTGAAGAAAGTAAGTCTAATCTTCTCGTCATTAAATCAATAAATGAAGTACAAAAAGAATTACTCTCTCTTTTTAAAAAATTTATATTTAATGCACATAACAAAATTTACCTTCTTAACTATTTTTAAATGTGAAGTTCAGCAGTATTAAGTGCATTCATATTGTTGTGCAGCCAATCTCCAAAACTCTTCATCTTGTAGAAAAACTCATCTTGAATTTTATACTCATTTCTGATCTGTTTTTTACTCAACACTTCTAACACAAATATGTGGGTTTCTTTCACTCACATGGCAAAACCACTTCTCCAGCTCTTCAGACATTAGCCTAGCATGCCCATTACCCCATCCTCTGGCTCATTTGTTTGAATGGCTTACAGACTTAATGAAAAGGCTTTTACTTCTTCATTTATTATAAAGGATACACTCAGGAACAGCCAGATGAAAGATGCTAGGACAAGGCATGCCCTGTCCAGGCATACCACCCTTCCAGCATCTCTGTGGTGCACCAACCAGGAAAATCTCTGAATGCCATTGTTTAGGGGGTTTTGTCGATGCTTTATTTTGTTGACGTGGTTGATTAAATCTTTGGCTATTGGCGATTAACTCAATACTCAGCCCTTCTTCCCTCCCTGGAGGTCAGAAAATGGAGCTAAAATTTCCAACCATCTCATCATGCTTTGGTCGTTCTGGCAACCATCTCCCCTCCTAAAGATCTCTAGGGGCCACTGGTCATCTCATTACTATACAAAAGACATCACTCAGGAGATTCCAGAGGTTTTAGGAGCTGTGTGTCAGGAACCAGGTACAAAAACCAAATATATATTTTTTATCGTAACACTCATTAAACAGTAACTCCCCCTCCCAACTGATGGCAGCCACCACTCTACTTTCTGTCTCTGAATTTGTCTACTCTAGGTATATAAGTGAAATCATATTGCATTTGTCTTTTTGCGACCAGCTTATTTTACTTAGCATATTTTCAGGATTTATCTACTTTATAGCATGTATCTGAATTTCCTCCACTTTTAAGTCTGAATAAATATTCCAGTGTATGCAGATGGGCATTTTCTTTATCCAGCGAACTCAGTGTACAAATACCTGGAGATTTGTACAAATACCTGGTCAAATCTCTGCTTTTCAAGGTTTAATTCTAGGAGTCTTGTGTTCAGTTCCCTCTCTGATTTTAGAACTGGTCGAGGCATTTGCCCTCAAGCTACCTCACCTTTCATGGGTTTTCTTACTGTTCACTGCTCCTGTTTCTCCTCACTCTAGGTATTTGGGCTTTATATATTTACTTATGGTCTTGGAGATTCTCCTTGCCCAGCAATGTATAAAAATTGTTGTAATTTATCCAGGATCTAGTGTTATTTGGATGAGTGCCCCTCAAGCTATCCTACTGCCAGACATAGTATCTATTAAATTTTCAAGTTTCAAATACATATGATACCATTTTCTTTTTTTCTACACCCCCCCCCCCAAAATTAGGGAGCTTACTCATTTTTACGTTTCTTTGTAATAATAGATCTATATTGTGTCCATGAATGTGTTTTTGGTCTATTTAACTTCCAAGATATTTCTATTGTTAAATAACATTCAGGAGTTGGGTGATGGCTAACAGCCTGAATCTTAGCCTTGTTCCTTCTTAGCTGTTTTTAAAGACAAATTATTAGTTAAAAACCTTTTCTATTAAATATACCAAATAATGATCCCATAGTTGCTTAATACTTACCAGTTGTGAAATACCTTTAATAATATATATATCTGAATATAGGTATGAAAATGTCTTAGATTTCCCTTTGACCCTCTCTCTTGCCATAATTACTGAAGTGAAATTCAGTCATAAGCACTACAACATCCAGCAGAGTTTTACCAAGAAAGATGTGCCAGTAAATCTCTAACCAGAGTAGTCTATGTCACATAGTTCTTATATATTGCTTTCCTTTTCACGCTTAGATTCTTGCAATAACAGCCATAGGGCAGGAATGTCAGGGGTGAAAGTTAACTTTATAAATGAACAAAAATATTAGGCTGAGGTGAGCTTACAGTTAACCAGGGTGTCTGAAAACAGTACTTTTCCATGTTAAACCACAACTGTCTTAATTGCAAGTAACATCCTGAATTAAAACTTAAGAGCAATATTAAAAAGCATGAACAGGGAGAGAAAATGTGAAAGATAGCTGGGAGTGAGGATTAAAGAAGCCAAGAAGAAAATAATGAAACTATAGATGAAAAGACATACTGTAGTAAAGTTATTGATTTGTAACGACACATTTTATAAATGTCTGAAGGGAAAGGGACATAGGTATAGTATAAAGATAGGCTTATTGCCAAAAGCTTTTGTGATGTAAAATATATTCTAAAAGGTTCAGATTAGATTCTTTGACAAGAAGAAAAAATACTTAGATGATAATATCTGTATTTTTATAATTATAACCTCCCACTTACCCCCAGCCAAAACTGCTTTGCTTCGTTGAGTTATTTACATGTTATCACCAGTGGCATATATTCTCCTTGGGTAATGCTGTGAATTTTATTTCCTTCCTGATTATATTTCCTAGTGAGTTATTAATATTTTGAAGCAGCTTGGAGAGAAGAGAAATACTCCATATTTGAATTAGTTACAACATTTCTCATTTATTTTTTAGATTGTAGATTAGAATGACCCTTCAAATAACTGTTTTGTTAATACCTTGCACTTGGATATCTTTTTAGGATATTAAACTTATTTATTTCTAATCATTCATGTAACTGCTTTTATTGCAGTAAAGTGTGTCAAAATTTCCATGTAACTTTACTTCCTTGACAGTTCTGAAATACCATAGAAAATATGATGTCTTCTCTATTTAATTTTAAATTTTAATATGCTTACTAAGTTTAGTATTATTAAATATCAGTATTTTACAAAATTAGGTTAAAAAGAGTTGTTATGAAAAGTAAGAATGTTAATCAAATAAGGCATATATAATAAGCCTGGATTGTTAGGACTTTAATGAAACAAGGTTAATATTTGAAATGAATTATTATAGTCACATATAACTAAATTATTTTTATTGCATTATTAAAGAAGTACAATACATATGAATTTTTCTTGGTTTTTATTCCCTAGAAAATTTTAAGAGCTTGCATTGACCAAGTGAAAAAGTATCCAGAATTCTATACTCTTCATGAAGTCACCAGTTTAATGGGATTCTTTCCATTCAGAATAGAGATGGGATTGAAATTAG
The DNA here is from genome assembly GCA_003508835.1 of Eonycteris spelaea. Classification (NCBI taxonomy): domain Eukaryota; kingdom Metazoa; phylum Chordata; class Mammalia; order Chiroptera; family Pteropodidae; genus Eonycteris; species Eonycteris spelaea. The sequence continues at coordinate 9,620,354 of PUFA01000040.1, read as the reverse complement.
AAAAAACTCTTCTTGCACTGGTAAAGTTTACCATATGAAAGTATAGTATATAGTTATTTTTGTCTGGAATGTTATCTATTTCACACAGACAATATTTACATGTAAATTTTGAACAATAATGAGATAACTTTTAAAATATGCAATGCAAATGTGTCCCTCTTTATTTTATGGCTACAAGTACTTGATGTTTTTTTTTTATTTAAGTGTCACTACCAACTTTATTTCTTGATTTTCTTAATTTCAATCTTTCTTAATGTTCCTGAATACAAGCAAGAAACTCCCCCTCTTTTTTAAGGGATTTTACTTACAATTGTATTGGAAGAAAGTGTGCATAGAAAAGATATTTCAGAGATCCTACTATACCCTGTGATGATTTGTACCACATAAAATGAAAAGTTAGAATTTAAAGTTGCAGGGAATAGTCCACAGCACCCTGGTATTGGACCCTTTTTAATAATATATATGTCAGCCATCAAGCAAAAAGATGACTGTCTTAAGATGGCTCTAAATTTGATATTTGCATTTAGTAGTATGAAACACTTTAAATTAAAAAGTTTCACGTGACAAAAGGATACTTAGAGAAAAAAATACATCAATATTTTAACGATAAAACATTTCTTTTTTCTTATGTAGGGAAGCGTAAAATATGTGAAAACAGTATTTCCCTCAATGCCTGCAAAGTTGCAGCTCTCCAAAGATAGCGTATCTACTATTGAGACACTGGAACAAACGACTGCAGCTATGCACTATGTAAGTAGGAAGGTGGTTCGAGATCTTCCTAAGTAATCCCTGCACCTCATAAAGTACACATAATATGATTGTTCTGAAGTCCCTTTCCTGAATTTCTCCTTTTTTATTTATTAAAGAAATTTCCAATAAGTATAATCAAGTAACAAGTTATATGTTGTTTTTCAGGATATTAGCAAAGATCCAAATGCAGAGAAGCTTGTTTCCAGATATCACCCTCAAATAATTCTAACTAGTCAATCCTTATTTGCCTTGTTAAATAATCATGGACCAGACTACAAGGAACAGTGGGAAATTCCAGTGTGTATTAAAGTAATACCTGTTGCAGGTTTGTGATTTGCCATGTCAGTTAATGCTTTAACAGAGGAGTTGAAATGGTTCCCTTTCAGCTGTCTAAACATAGGCGGTCATTTATTAAATACAGAAATCTGAGTTTTGATTTATGGAGGATGTAAGTTTGACATTTACATTCAATATAACTTTTAAATATGTAATGCTACTGTGGAATTGACAGTTATAAATAAATGAGCTATTAGATCTATAGAACGTATACTCATCTTTGGGGCAGTGAGAGGTAGAGAAATAATTATGGTTTAGGGTGGCCAAAAATACGTGAAATGGTAAGGTTCTTCTGTCTTTCAATGAAGTTAAAGGAATGCAATACTTTATTAGACAACCTCACATGGGTGAGTTTCCAGGACTTATTTACTTGTCCATTATTGGAATTCAGAAATAAAATAGGTCTATTCTTAGCATAGGATTGTCTCACTGTTGACAGTAAAATTAATATTTGCATGTAAATTTCTCTGTACAAAAAATTACTCCCCTTATATTTTGATTCATATGTAATAATATTTTCATGTCTTCTGGAATTATTATATGTAACAACATTAGTATATGAGGGACTATGTCGAATGAAACACAACTACAAATTAGAGTAAAATGTTACATATTCTCTGTGGTAAAAATTTAATCACTTTTTGAAAGTGTAACCCTATAAGAACTGAGTAACAATGACAGTAAAAGTATAACAATAAAAATAGAAAATCTTTTTTTTAAATATTAGAAAGAGTTTTTTTGTTTTTTGGTTGTTTTTTTTTTTGTTTTTTGTTTGTTTTGTTTGTTTTGTTTTTTTACCAGGTTCTCTTGCCCTTAGATCTCTAAGGGACTTGAAACACTTTCCAATTCAAGGGTGGTAAATGTACTGGACTTGTGCTACCACTTTTCTGTCTATGTCTTTGTTTAGCATCCTTCTGTCATACGCTGTTTTTTTGTTTTTTGGCTTTTTTTTTTTTTTTTTTTTTTTTAGTATAACTGCTAGAAACTAATCACTCCCTTCTGTTTCTGTTTTAAGGTTCAAAACCAGTTAAAGTAATTTATGTTAATTCACCACTTCCACAAAAGAAAATGACAATGAGAGAGAGAAATCAAATCTTCCATGAAGTTCCTTTAAAATTCATGATGTCCAAAAATACAGCTGTTCCAGTCTCTGCAGTGTTTATGGACAAACCAGAAGATTATATATCTGAAATGGATGTATGTAATGCTTTTCTTTTTTTCTTAAGGGAATGTATTTGTTAATTCTCTTGAAGCCTGAAGTTTTATTGCAAGTCTCTAAATTTAGTAGTTAAAAACCTAGGCTTTAGATTGAAACTTAAATTGAACCCCAGGTCAAGCTAGACTTTAGGCAACTAATTAAACTTCCTTCAACTTCAGTTTTTTCTCTTTTTGTAAAAGAAAGGTGATAATACCTACTTCACAAGTTTGATGTAAGCATTAAGTTTGATATTATATGTAAAATGCTGAGCATAGTCATTGGTATGTATGTACTAAAAACTCAGTCAATGATGGTGGTAATTGTAGTGGTGGTTTTATTGAATTGGTCTCATTCACATTTAAGAATTTGTAAGTATGAAAAAGAACAGATGGGTTTGATTGGTACAAAATATATTTGGCCAGGTTGTTAATCTTTTTCAGTGAACTTAGCTTTGTGACCTTAAGCAAGCCACATAATCTCTCTAGGTCTGGTTTACTCATCTGTAAAATGGGTATCATGATATTACCTCATAGATTCTTTGGAATTAAATAAGTTAATACATGTAGAGTATTTAAAATAATGCTTAGCACTCCGTAAATACTAGCTTTTATTATTTCATGTATTTAAAAATATTTCCATGTTAATTAAAGTAAGACATTCTATTTATACAAAACTTTCTTTATTCTACAAATATTTATTGAACAGATACTGTTATGCACTGAGGATGCAGTACTGAATGAAAATAGTCTCTTTTCTCTTGGAGCTTAGATTAGTGGCAGAGGGCACAGGTAGTTAACAAAATAATAGTAAAAAAGCAGGTAGTAATAAATGCTATACAGAAAAAGAGAGTAGATTAAGGGGAAAGAGATGGGAATGAGACTTAGTTTGATGGTCATGAGGCTTTTCTAAAGACAAGAAATAGAAGCAGAGACTTGAATGAAGTGAGAGAGCAAACAAAGTTAATAACATAGAAAAATTTTTCTTATTAATGCCTAAGAGCTCATATTATTTTAAGGATATTGGCCTTTTGTCTTTTATGTTTATGTTTTTCTCTATAATATTTTTATAGTGTATAGGTTGTAGAGCACTTTCATCTTTTTTCTTTTTTTACATTTTTAAATCTACTTAAAACTTGTATTAGTGTGAGGCAAATGTCATAAAGTAGCAAGTGTTACGAAGAAACATGAAATAGTTAAAAGGGATGAAAATTGACAGAGTAACTCCTTTTATTAATGGCAGATCAGGTTATTTGGACTTTCTCATTACTGATAACAAATAATAAGCTGGACAAAATATTAAAAGTTCTTTCTTAATATCATCGAAGAGCTAACAAGATAGGATTTCCAGGGCTGAGATACCTGAGAAAACCAGAATCCAGGGAGGTTGGTCTGTCCCTTAGGGTTATTTTGACCTGGTTGGTATCTGCAGTTCTGAAGAGGCAAAATAAAATGAACTGTGCTTTTGGCAGCATCACAGGCCTAGGAGGACAAAAGTCATAGTTCAGTTTTCCATCAAAGGCTTAGGTCATGAGGGGTCCAAGAGTAAGGGTGAACTAGAAATAAATCAGTTTTCTCAGTGGTGGTAGCCTGAGTTTTCAGACCTTGAACTTGTATTCCGGTGCTTTTGGATTACTAGTATCTCTAGAGACCTAGCAAAAGCAAATGAAAATAATTCTTAGAGGAACATAATGTCATTTTGAGCCTCAAATTGTTTCTACAAATAATCTTTTAAAATATAGCATCCAGAAAACATTTAAATATAATTAGACACAGGAAGAGACCATCAGAAACAGTGACCAAAGAAATACATAAATAGATCTTAGAATTATCAATCACAAACTCTTAGTCAACTCTATTTAATTATACAACAGTCAAGGAAATTATTGCTTGAAAATTTCAGTGAGAAACTGGAAACTTTTAAAAGAGAACAGATTTGAAAAATAAATAAAAATTTTTTAACTGAAAAATACAGTGAATATAGTTTAAAATTCTGTGAATGGAGTTATAAGACATTAAATAAAGCTGAAAAGAAAGAAACTGAAAGATCAATCTGCAAAGACTATCCATAATGAACAGACAACAAGAAGAAAATATGGAGAATAGGGCAAGAGATACAGAGGATATAGTGAGAATGTCCTAACGTGTGTAGTTGCACCCATAAAGATGGTGTAAAACAGACAATGGTACTAAATCAATACTTGGAGACAAAGAATAAACTTAAAAGCTATCAGAGAAACAAAAGGCACATTACCTATGCAGGACTAAAGTTAGATTGACAAATAACTTCTCAACAACAATGGAAGCCAGAAGACATTTGAACATATACTGCACTAAGAGAAAATAACCCACTTACTAAAATTCTCTAATTAGTGAAAATACCCTTAAATAATATATATTTTTTAAAGGTAGTTTCCATTTAAAACTTAGTTTGCTACCAGCAGACTCCCTATAATGGATGTTCTTCAGGCACAATGAAAATAATCTCAGATGAAGGAGGATGGTGACAGATGAAAAATGAATGAAGAATAGCAAAATTGAAAATGTGAATAGCTCTAATTTGTAGGTGATTGCAGGAACACTCAGGGAGATGATATTTCTGAGATGACCTGGGCCCTAAGAACTCTGGAAACTAACCAGCCGAAGTCCCTTCCAAGACAAAAGCCTTCACTCAAGGAAAGTCACTGATAGAGTTTATATTGAGCAGAACAAGGACATTAAAGGTAAAGAAAAAGAAGTTTTCATAAAACTGTAGGAGAGGGGAATAGAGGAAGCAGCTCTCAGAATGTGCTAAAGATTCACACACACACACACAAACCAACATGTATACATAGTTTGTGGTAACAAGCATGAGTTTAGAGCCATGAAACTGAGAGAGCTACCTTGGCACACCCCTACACAGGATTGTTCTCCCGTAGGAGCAAAGAACCCCATCTCATTTAAACACGAGGAGCAGAAGATTGTTGATGGAAGCTCTTACAAAGATAGTAAAGGGGGAAGAAATTGCCGTAACATTGACACAGTCAAGAGATACCTACAAACATGAAAACTCATGTGCTCTAGAAATCTTGTTTCTAGAAGCATACTCAGAAGAAAACCAGGAAAAGATCAAAATGTATGTGCAAGGTATTCATTGCAGCACTATTTGTTGTAGCAAAAGGTTGGAAACAATCCACATGTTTCTCAATAGGTTATTGATTGAGTAAACTGTACATTCTCAGTAGTATACTATGCAGCTATTGAAAGGGATGTGGAAGCTCTAGATATGCAGCTGTAGAATGATATCCAAAATATATTGTTAAGTAAAAAAGGCAAGAAAAGAGAACATTTGTGTAATACACTATTTATAGAAAGGGGAAACAAACACACATTTGCTTATATTAAAAACAAAAACAAGAATAAACCTAAAATTAATGAAAATCGTTAACTGCTGGGAAGGGATGGAACAAAGTAGAGGAGACAGGAATATCAGCTAGATTTCTCTGAATGTACTTTGTTTTATAGTTTTGATTTTTGAGCCATATAAATGTTTCAGATGTCTAAAGCAAAACTGTTAAATGTTATAAAAGCCAGTCAAAGCTGAAATGAAACAAATGAATCCACTACATATCAAAAGTTAGTGGTTTAACCACTCAGAAGAATTATTTTAAAGGATTAGAAACTTTGTAATTTGACTGTATATCCCTAAAGATTTATATCCTAAGTTCAAAAAGAACTGCCAAAAAATCTTAAACTGTGCTTAGTTAACCATACTGTTAATGATATTGCTATTTTTATTTTAAACACATTAGATAGTATAATAAACCGAACAAGTAATTATGTTAGGAACCCAGAATTTCAGCATAAGAGATCAAATGCTAATCAAAGAAGTTAAGTAAAAGCCCTATAATAATATGGTAATTGGATCAAAAAGATAACAGAGCCAACTTGAAGGGTTTCCCATTGGCCAGAGATGTGTTAGTTTGACCATGACAAAAGATGACATAGTGGATTGAAACACATGAAATACATTAAAATCCATGAATTCATAGTGATACTTAAAAAAATACTAGTCATGTTTGGAGCATATTAGTGTGTAAAGTCCTTCTGAAAACTGATAAAGAGAAAAAAATCAAGTATTTGTCTTGCCTTTCCGTACAAATTATATTTAGGGTAATGATAGAATATGACTCATCATTTTGTAGCAGTTAATGAAATAGTGAATCCAGTCAATGATCACCATAATTGACCACTAAAATCATTAGAATATCAATGAGGAATTTTATAGTGGATAGATTATTTTTGATGACCCTTGACAAACCAACAGATCAATCATCGTATAGCAAGAAGAAAGGTAACCAGACATCATTAGCCTCCTAATTGAAGAGGGAGTTCACAGTCTCACATATAACATTCAGGGGAGAAAAAAATTTATCTGAATCTGATCAAGCTCCTAGTTCATTTTAATAGGATATTCCAAAGATAGAAGAATGTGTTAAATGACATCACAAGGATGCAGAAGTTAAAATTCAGAATGTGAAAATTTTTACAGGATAATTAATATGGTTTCTCCTACAAATATCTGGTGGACGTGTGAGTTGGCAGAGTATGGGGGAGAGGCATTTGACAAATGTAAAAAAATCGAGAGACCTGTCAAATGCAGTGAAGAAATCTTGGTAGGATACTGATTCCAATAAACAATTGCAAAAAAAAAAAAAGTCACACTGGGAAATTTTAACACTTGATTAGATATTTTATGACATTGAGGAATCATTTTTGTTGATGTAATTAACAGTATATTTTATAGAATCTTTTGCAACTACATAAGTATTTATAGATAAAGGATATTTTTAATTTTATCTAAACTTATTCTGTTGGGAGTGAGAGCATTGTCTTTCAGTTCATTAGTTTTTAGTCTTATATTTATTAAATTTGTTCATTTTATTATATTTTCTTTAAAAGGCTGTGAAGTAATACTTCTGATTTTTTGTGTTTAGTGTTCTAGTTTTTGTTGCTTTTTAAGTATTCTATAATTATTTTAATCTCTTTTAATGATTTGGAATGTTTTTTTCATTTCCAAGTGCTTACGTTTAATGTTTGTTTATATTTTTCTTAGTGATTTCTAATTTTATTTCCTTCTAAACAGCAAGTAAGACTTTAGCAGATTCCGCTTTGTGCTATATTGATGTTTTCTTTGTATTAATTTATAGTCCATCTGTGGAAATGCCCCTTGGATTCTTGGGAGGGAAAAGGTATATCTTTGTAGTCTATATATATGTTTTCAGTCGTTCATATATATTTGTTTCAATTATTTACTATTATTTATACTTCCCATTTCTATTCATTTTTACTTAAAGACAGTGTATTGGCCACGTACAATTGCATTTCTGTCCAATTTTCCTTTTATTTTTCAGTTTCCAGTATATATTTGATGTTATTTGGCATATCACAATTCATGACTAGACCATTATCTTTTCATCATGGATTTTATCTTTTTTCAACATAGTATTCCTTTTTTTGTTTAATGCTTTTTGCATTAAATTCTTTGTCTAACACTATTGCTGTTCCTTCCCTCTTTATTTCTTGATGTTATGCCCTGTGATTTTGTTTTTAACCTTTTGTGTAAGAGTGCCCATGTAAACAGTATATTTATTGTTTGACAAAATTTGCTAGTCTTTTCATTTTAGTAAGAGATACCATTTAGAAGCTTACTATATGCCAGGGACTATGTCAAGTAACTTAAAGCAAATTCAAGATGTTGACCCTATTATCACTATTTTAGAAATGAGGAAATTAGGCTTCATAGAGATTTTAAAAAACTTACACAGGTTGATCTTACTACTTGATTTCCATCAGAATTTTTCCCTCACATCCTAAACTGTAAGACTAGTGCATGTATGTAGCCCATAATGAAATTTTCATGGTATTTCTCTAAAGTACCCCTACCAGGTTGAGGAAAGATCTTCTGTTGCTTGGTGAGAGGGTAGTTCCTGAACAAATTAAAGCTGTAGTTCTTTCATTATCATAGTACATGAAAACCTTTAGCCTCAATGGCTTTATATCTCAGAATACAATAAAACTGCTCCTTGTCCATTTCTCCTCATATTACCGAGATTTGTTTTCCCTAAATAGTTGTAGGAAGAAAGTCACTGATTGATGTTAGGGATGCACCAGAAGCTGGTGACACTTCCCCAGCTGCATTAGAAAGCAGGTTCCACACAGCGGTAAAGAGGTTTTTCTCCTGGTCAGCTATGGTGTCTCTGCAAGAATGTGGAATGGGTGTGAATGAAAATCCGCCTTCCTGTTTGGCCCTACATTTCTTTTGTCTATTTTTTTTTATTAGTGGAAATTCCTCTTGGAATGTGGTAGTTCACGAGTATTCCCCATTTCCTGTGCTGTTAAGCTTGGTAGATTTGTGTTTCATCAACATTTCATTGAGAATGTAAGGTTAAATAGTTGGTAGTGGTTTATCATCATCTGAAGCAAGAACCTTTCAAAGCTATTAGACATTTCTTTCTCTTTTTAAAGTGCATGAACTGTGTATGTGAGTGGTAGGAACACTAAGATGAGGTGTAACCTGGAATTTTCGCTAATAGTTTACTACTATATTTTCTTAAGATGTCTTATGAAGTTAATGAGTGCCGAAAAATTGAGACCCTTGAAAATCTGGATCTGGATTTTGATGATGATGTCACAGAACTTGAAACCTTCGGAGTAACCACCACCAACCCATCAAAGTCACCAAGTCCAGAAAGCATTTCCACGGTACACAAACGACAGACACTCCTACAGCCCCCAGGGCAGCAGCTACACCTGTGGTACCCATTGCACCAGATTTCTGCTCATTCTAGGAGCTTATCTCAGATTCTGATGGAACAACTGCAGAAGGAGAAACAGCTGGTGACTGGTATAGACGATGACCCTGAAGAGTATAAAAATAGAGATGATCAGGAGGGATTTGTACCATGTGGTGAGAAGGTATCAGATAATTCTGACAAGTCTATGATGCAAGATAGTGACTTGAAAACACCTGATGCCTTACAGTTAGAAAGTTCTACAGAAAATGAAACCTCTAATGAAAATGATATGGCTACTGATACGGTGTATGCTGATGAAAGACCAAATGTTCTAGAGAGCACAGAAAATTCAAAGGAAGAGACTGCTGCATCGGAAGCAGCGAAAACTGAAGATATCGTTCTTTGCAATAGTGATACAGATGAAGACTGTTTAATCATTGATACGGAGTGTCAAAAGAATAGTAATGAAATGACAGCCAATGTGAGTTCTAATCTAAGTTCTAAACCAGCTAGCCCAAATTCTTCCTCGGGACAGGCTTCTGTAGAAAACCGACTAATACTAATACTGCTTGTAGTCTTGAAGAGTCATGTGTTTTAAAAAAACCTATCAAACGAGTATATAAAAAATTTGATCCAGTTGGGGAAATTTTAAAAATGCAGGATGAACTCTTAAAGCCAGTTTCCAGAAAAGTACCTGAATTGCCCTTAATGAATATAGAAAATTCAAAACAGCCTCCTGTTTCCGAGCAACCCTCTGTTCCTTCAGATGCCTCCAATTGGCCCAAAACTGTATGGCCTTCTGCATTTCAGAAACCAAAAGGACGTAAGTAAATATTTACAAAGCACTTTTGTCTGTTCTTGTCCTTCAGGTTTCTCCCACATTCCCTCGTTCTCTTTGTTATAACCTGTTTTATAATCTTTACATTAGTCATTGATATTTCATTTTTTAATCTGATCAGTATTTTAACTTCCAAATGTTCTAAATATGTACCCAAAGTTGTATGGATTTTGTGACTTAATGTTTATCCAGCATGTACAGTGGCTACCAGACTATATACTATAGTTTGCCAAACTGATCCAAGTGCATTACAAATAATCATAAAAATAATCATAAACCTTTATTTGTCCAAAATTTATTTATTCTTGGTGTTAGACTGCATTTTATACTTTTTAATTTTGTGAAATAGGTAAAAAGCTGTACCTCAGCTCTGCTGAGATTAGGAATAACATTATTTTTTAAAACTCTTCTTTTTTACTTCACATATTTCTCTCTATACTTTGCCTAAGGTTAGTTAAAAGAAAGAGAATCTTAAAGCTTTTATTGCAGCCCTTACAGTAGTTTCACTAAAAGTAAACAGAAATGGTAATAGTGTGATGATCAGCTTAGAGGAAACAAAGTTTAATTGATAGACGTTTAAAAGTAGATAATTGAATTGTTTTACCTTGAATTATGATGGATAAAGTGTTAATGTATTTTAAAATAAAAATGAGAAATATAATTATTTTTAAAGGATTGCCATATGAACTTCAGGACTATGTTGAAGATACATCAGAATATGTAGCTCCTCAGGAAGGAAATTTTGTTTACAAGTTGTTTAGCCTGCAAGACCTGTTATTACTTGTGCGATGCAGTGTCCAGAGGATAGAGACCAGACCACGTTCTAAAAAACGGAAGAAAATCAGAAGAGTAAGTTGTTACTTGGGGAGTTAGGATGTTGTAGTAGCATAAGTAGATAATCAGCAAGTATTTAGCATGCCATTGTTCTGAAGTTTAATTTTAAATTGTTGATAACTCTTATGGTAGTTTTTCCAGGTTGATTTTTTTTTTAGTCAAATACTGAAAATACTTTTAATAAGGTAAAGTATTTAATTAAATGTAATAGACATGAATGCTGGTAGCGTTCTTGCATGGAATACATAAACTTCATGAAAAATGGTACCATCATAGATTTGACCTAGGCTGGCACGTGTTCCTGCTTTCTCTGTGAATTTGGATTTTCATTATGATGTATTAACCCCTTTCTCTCTTACGTTGGGGATCTTCTTGACTCCTTTTAGAAGTCCGTATTGTGAAAGATAGACTTTCACACGCACATTTGCTAAGTCTTCCAGGATTGTTAGAAGTCCTAATGTCTTTTTTCCCTCCATTGTTTCTTTTGTAGTTTGAGGTAAACATTTTCCTCATTTAAGAAAGTTTTTGCTACAGTTTGCGTATTTGGCTCTTCAACAGTTTTTCATATCTGATATTTGAAATTATCTTTTAGATTCATTTGATTGTATGTGTGACCACTAAATTCGGAAAATAAAGAGGAGCTTCTATATTATAATTGATTATATAAGAAATAGTGAAGTCTCTAATTTTTTAAGAGAATTTTTCTACTACATGTATTTTTCATAGTACACTTAAAAAAAAGTTTTGATGTCCATGTCTCTTGTTGTTCTACCACTCAGTAAGAATCTTCAGTGACCACTTTATAATGTCAGTGTTTTGGGCTAGGGGTCAGGTGAATCAAGAATTAAGATGTCCACGCCCACTCCCCCCCCACCCCCCAAGTTGTGAAATTCCAGCACTGGCTATTGTGGATCAAGTCCCTGACTACTACTTTATCATATTAAGGAATAATAGAAAAAAGAAAAAGAAGTGCCAGCCTTTTAAAGCTGCTAATAGCAACACTGTTAGGATCCATCATGAAAATTTCTAAGACTAAGTCTTCAAGATCTAGTATGTATACTTTGTCCACCAAAATCCAGTGAACTTGGAGGATCTTTTGCTTGATGACACTTTTATCCTTTATTAAATTTAAGGAAGAATGTGAATAAATTATTAAATTCCTAATTCTCATAATTTGGTTTTCATCACTGGTTCAGACTTGAAATTTTTAAACCAAATAGTTTTGAATTAAATGTGTGGAAGTTTTTTAATAAGAGAAAATCAAGGAATGACAAAAATACTATGTACATTGGTATCAGTCTCCTCCTAGGTAAATCCTAATCTTTGTATTAAAAGATTTTACTTTGCTGATTTTTTCCTTTCTCATCTATATTTAACTGATCAATTTAATGGCCATAGCATGAGCATCTTGAATATGTAGCGTCAGTGCTATAGATATTTTCAAGTTTTATTTCTTTAATTCTTACTTGCTACATCTGACCTATTTGGGAGCTTAACCTCATTCATTTCACTTTTTACCTGTGAACCCATACCACTTTGTATTGATCTGCCATTTTACAGCACTTAGAAAGTATTGGTGGGTAGTGTCTCTTAAGTGAAAATAGCGTAGGTATATTTTGGATACTGATGTAATTTCTGAATTGATATTAAGGACATTGTCATCCACTTGCGTAAAGTTAAATTTGTAAATGTCAAGACAAAAACCTTGTAGTATAGAATCACTCTTCATCAAAATATATCAAGACAATTGAGCCCTAAAGAACATCTAAATAGCCTTATATTTCTGATCGTGTTAAACCCAGAGTAAAATTTAAGTTTTTCAGTGAATGCTTACCATATTGCACCTATAATTATATGTAATAGTTTAGTACACATGGTTTAAGTCCTTTAGTAGAATATATTCCCCTTGGAATCATGTTATGTTTTTCTCTGTTTCTCCCAAAAGTTGTATGCCTTAGAAACTCAGTAAACAGGTATTGAATAAAGAGAAAAATTGAGGGGTGAGTGAGGAGAGAGGAGGATTTTGTTAAGGAAAGGAACTTAAGGGAAGTTGAGGCACTCGTTTGAGAAATTTTTAAGTGGTACTATTTAAACTCTAATTAGGGTAGAATCATCCTAATTAACGTTTCCTACTTAAAAATCAACTTGTTTAGATAAAGCTTTAAAGTACTTACAAGTCTCATCAACCCGTGATGTCCAGGAACATCAGCTCTTCTTTATTTTTCTTCGGTTCTTCACTTCTCTTGTTATCATAGTTGAGATTTTAGTTTCCAATATCATTTATCCTTCCTCATCAAAACTCTGCTTAATAAGAGCTGTACATCAGAGGAAACTCAACACAGCAGCCAGTCTCAAGTGATGTAATGAAATAGAGGGCTAATTTAGACCACAAGATGAAGTTGGAGCTTACTAAATTCTACACAGTTAGAAAATCCACACCAAGTAACTTTGAATGATTCAATATTATGTTATTGTCTGTCAGTTAACCAGATTTCTTAGTGATATATTCTAAAATGATTTAAAAATTTAGACGTGATTTAAAAATTTATATTGTCATTCTAGAGCCAGAAAATAGGATCACGAAGGTGCTTGAATGTTAGGAAAGAATAGAATGTACCCATTGGGATCAATGACAGAACACTAACTAGGAAATACCTATTTAGGAATGTATGTAAAAGTTGAAAAGATTTATGTGAAAATTGAAAGAGAACCGAGAAAAATTTTCCCTATCAGGGAAAAAAAAGTAAATAGACTTAATTTTTATAGTTTGAAAACTGTACTTAAAATTTCACTTTAATTTTGGAATACTAAGATAATCAGACTTTTCTTCCCTTGGCTTCCTGGAGATGGCAGTAGAATACATATAGAAATTAAAACCAGATTCATGACTTAGTTTTATAGATATGGCAGTACTATCAAAGAAAATCCCCCAAATATTTTCTTTTCAGAAATAGAAATATTTTTTAATTTAAAAAATCTCTAATTATTGACTCGATTCAAAAAAGAGAATCTTCTTCATCTAGTATTCTTTTCCCAACCCTACTTTAAACTGGCTATGTGTCTTTGAGCAAATTTCTTAACCCTCTGGACATTCATTTCTTTATCTCTAGATTCTCTTTGCAACTATAAGCAACTGTAAATGCAGATTACCATTTACTGAGGAATTATTATACAATAAAATGTTTTTAGCAATTATCCTAATCATATACATCTTTTTTTTTTTTTTTTAAATAGAAAAGAGTGTAGGAGCCTTACTACTCAAGGTTTGGCCTCTCTAACAACAACCTGTTAAAAATGCAAAATCTTTACCTTCACCTCAGATTCTACATTTTAACAAGAGCACCAAGTTATTCCTATGCACACTGAAATTTAGAAACACTGCCTTATAGATTTTTATAAGATTTAAAGGTAATATATGAATCGAACTTCTTGTAAACAGAAATTTTTTATTTTAAATTTTTCTTACCACCACTATTGTGCCAAGCCCATTAAATTTGCTACTTTGTAAAAAGGAATTCTGAAACATTTGTGCAGTATTTTCAAGTATATAAATAGTGACAGCTTAGTATAATTTCCAAAGTACTAACTAGCCATATCACTCTAAGTTCCGTAAATCATGTGTTTCTCCTTCTGCAGCTGGAGATGAAGACACTGCTGTTAAGAGTAGAATTTTCTTTGACAGAAATGAGATAACATGAGTATAATGAACATGACTAACATATTATTTCACAAGCATCTATTTCCTTACATATTCTCCTTTAAACCAGTAATGGGTACATTCATTTTACTTAATCTATTTAGTGTCCTGAGCAATAACTCTAAATGGATAATTTGTCAGGTACTTAGTGTCTGGAATAAAGCCTTTGTATTAATGAAGATAATGATATTCACAGGTGTTAATGTAACTATTAATGCTCATACATTCATCGAATGAAAACAAGCTACTCAGAGTGTTTGAGCGTTAGATAATGTGACTAATGCTAAAGGAGCAAAAATTCATCCTTTTTTTATCCTTTTGAGAATTATTAGTATATATTACAGTCAGTGTTTACCAGAATCTGGCTTTGAACCTTTGGGCAATTGTGTATATCATAGTCTCAGTTCCAAGGATTCTGCTGTCACATTGCCTGGCAGAAATAAAATGTGCATATATATGAGGAGGTAGGTATTTTGGGAGAGGGTTTGGGATCTCTCCTTCTCCTACCTCTTGTGCACACCCCCCTCCACTGCCCCACAGTCTACCAAGGGTTCTTTCTGCCTGAATCCTACCGTATTTGAAAGGATGAAATAAGATTACCTAAAAGCATTTAAAAAGTGACAGAACTGTAAAGGCAAATGTGTTTGCTATTAATAGTAAATTAATGGAACTTTGAAGAATTACAACCTTGCATTGCAGCAATTTCCAGTTTACGTTCTACCAAAAGTGGAGTATCAAGCTTGTTATGGAGCTGAAGCTCTGACCGAAAGTGGAGCTTTTGTCGCCTGTGGACTGAAAGTTTATTGCATTCCAACTGCTCATTTTATGTTGGTAAGTTATATGAGAGGCTTTATTCTTTTTTAATGCCCTTGTAATATAATAATTACATATAATAACATAATTCCATATAATAACATATAATAATTATAAATACATCCATTCTGTACTTTTTGTTTTCAGTTTTCTGATTGTGTTAACATCCTATTAAAACACCATTCCTACGGCAGTTAAGTGGCGAGGTGGAGCTGACTAGTAATACCAAATGTTTTCATTTCCCTCTTATTCTCTATTTAGTTGTACATGAATGTCAGCATAATTATTTTTAAAACATCTTAACAGTGTAATTAACTAAAAACATAGATGTGTTTTCTAACGAGCTTCTTTTAAAAATACTATCTGTTGTCATAAATAGCAGAATTCCTTTCTTTTTCATTGCTGAGTAATATTACATTGTGTGTGTATAAATATATATGCTATATCTTCTTTATTCATCTGTTGATGAAAACTTAGGTTATTTCCATATCTTGGCTATTGTCAATAATTAAGCCAGATTTTTATCATTTTTATCTTAAGAGCCAAATTTGTCTTAGAGATGTGTAGAGCATACCCAAACTCTAAATTTAATTTTAACTTTTTGCTTTGATAATAGGTACATATTTCTCTAAAAATTTATCTCCATAAAATTCAATTTTAACCAGAATTTAAAGCACCAATATTTTAACAGTTATTATTCTTAAGTTGTGGACGTAGAGATGAATTTTTGGGGGTGGGGAGTGGGGAGAGGGGTGGACATGTGTAACCTTTTCTACATTCAGCACTTTTTTTAGACTTAATATACATTTCTTTTATAATCTGACTTTTGATGTCATTTTAAAATACTACTTAATAGACTTAAAACTCCTCTTTTGTAATGTCAAGTTCTTTTAGTTATTACAATTTTACAAAAACATCTTTAAAGAAATTGGATAACATTGTATTTTTTAAACACTATAATTGTTCTATTTAAGTTTGATATTTTATTTTAGGTCATATTGATGCATTTACTTCAAAGCTTTTCCTGCTAGAAGAAATCACCTCAGAAGAATTAAAAGAAAAACTTTCAGCACTCAAGTAAGATAGTTGTTTACTTTGTGGTGGGAATTTAAAAATTTGTTAATACGATCACTAATTTTCCCTTATCTCTAAGTATTGTTTAGCTTTAATTCATTTATTTTCAAGACTTTCAGTCCTTTTATACATTGAGGCTTCTTCTGACCCAGTTTATGGCCCATCTATATTAATCATCTCCATCTCCAAATTAAATATGCCAGTGGCCTCAGTCTTTCTGCTTAAGACAAAAGAGGCTAGAGCCCATCATCTTGGAGGTGTATAGGAGCATACATTTCACCCCTTTTTAGAGTTAAGAGAGACTAGGACAGTTACAGACTCTTACGTGTCAGGATTGTATACATACATTTAGACATCCTAACTTCCAAAAGTTTGCCATTTTACCAAGCATTACTGTGCATCCGATTGAAATGAATTTATTGTACTCAGAATTCCAAGTATCTAAATACAAAAGGAAATAACTATAAACATTGTGTAATTTGCATCTCATAACTTTTAGGAAGGACTGTTGGTAGTATTATCTCCATTTTGTATATGAAGAAACTTAAGACGCTGAGTAACATGCCTCAGAGCACCAGAGTGACAGCCTTAGTAGTTAATGTATTTGATTCATCACTTAGGATGAGAAATTGTCCTGATTTATACCAGTTGCATAGTTTGGGACTTGACACAGTTTCTGAAGGGTCCCAGATTGAAACTTGATTTCTCCGCTTGTACTTAAAAAACACGTCCACTTCTATTATGAGGATTCCTTCTTTTGAGGAGCAATTTTTTCTTACATATGTAAAGCTTGTCATGCATATATTTACATACATTTACATATGCAAAGTTTTCTATGCCGTTATTGATTGCCTGCCCCACCACTCCCAGTGAAAACAATTTTTAAATGAATAGTAAAGGAAATGAGTTCAGGTTTAGAAGAGATACTAAAGAAATACCATGTATTTTATTTCTCTTTAACTATCCTGCCTGCAATCAGTGGCTTCTCTGGTATCACACATTTAATGTACCTCTCAATCTTCTTTGGAAGCTTATTCACCATCTCTAAAAGGCAATCTCTTCTGCAGATTAGTTCTGCTAAAGACTTCCAAATATAGTGATCTCTTTACAACTGCTCTAACATACACACGCCAAATACTTTATGATTTTGAAAAATCAGGAAATGGCAAAAATTAAGTAAATATTATAATTTAATTCAATTAGAAAAAATATTTGGTATTCTGTGTTTCACATTATCGGTTTTCTTTGTTATTGAAAGCATTTCTCTACCTGAGGAGTTATCATTGTTAAGAGTAAGGGTTTTTTTGTTGTTTAATTTTACATGAATTTCTTCTATTTAATAGAATTTCAAGTTTATTTAATATCCTCCAACACATTCTGAAGAAATTAAGTAGGTAAGTAATTTTTTGGACAGTTTGCATTGATATGTCTGATTTTCTTGAATGAAAATTCACAGAAACTTTGAATATCTGCTGTTAGGAATAGATACAATATAACCTAGAAATGCAAGATCTATTGTACTTTGTCAAAGTTGAAGCTGAAAATATAACTAAAAAGAATATCATTTATATTTTTCTATAAGGCATATTATATTGGTTTCCTATTGCCACTGTAAAAAATTATCACAGATTTGATGGCTTAACACAACATGAATTTATTCTCTTATAGTTCTGGAAGTGAGAAATCCTAAATCATTTTCACTGGACTGAACTCATGTCAGCAGGGTTGGTTCCTCTGAAGGCTCTAAGGGAACAGTCATTTCCTTGCCTTGATTTATATCCATGGCAAATCTTAGAATATGGATTCTCCACCTGATTATTTATCAAACTGTTTTGTTATGTAAACTTTTGTGTTTCTTCTATTATGCCCTTACCCAAAGATAAACTAAAAAACAATTCAAGAGTCTGTACTAAGTCACAAATCTCAAAGTTCTTTCTTTTATTATGCAACTATAAGCAAATTTCCTTATTTATAAAATGATGGTGTTGAGTTCAATAATTTCATAGGTACTTTTCTGTGACTTTGTGGCAGGATTTTTTATCTTATGTATTGTGTTCTTCATGTGAAGCACAGTACTTATATATGAAATTTGCCAAATGCTTTTTGAAATTTTCTTATTAATATCTTGGTTTGTGTATCAGTTTTCTACTGCAGGTGTAACAAATTACAACAAAATTAATGTTGTAGAACAACACAAATTTATTACCTTGCAGTTCTATAAGTCTGAAGTTTAACAGATCTCCCTGGGATAAAATCAAGGTGTCAGCAGGGCAGCATTCTTTTCTGTAAGGCTCTGGGTATGGTCTGTGTCATTGACTTTTGTATATTCTAGGGGCCACTGGTATTCTTTGCTCATGGCCCTCCTCCTCCATCTTTAAAGTTTCAAAGGCAAATTGAGTCCTTCTCACATCACATCACCCTGACCTCTTTCCACAGTTACATTCTGAGTCTCTTCTGCATCCCTCTTTTACATTTAAGGACTCTTTTCTTACAGTGAGTTCACTAAGATAATCCAGAAAAATCTTACCATTTTAAAATTAGCTGATTAAGAACCTTAATTCCATTTACTTCCCCTTACCATGTAATGTAACATAGTCACAGGTTCTAGATTTAGGACATAAACATTTTGGGGAGGCCATTTATTCACCCTATCATAGTTTGTATTAATCTGTATATTTCACTTTTATGGTATTTTAAGATTTTCTTGTAGTCTCTCATTTTTTATAAATTCTCTCTGTAAACCACAGCTGCCTTCATTTTTAGTGAAGTTGTTAAGCTATGCTATTTTTACTGGTGAAGCTCAATCTTTAAAATGTTGTTTATTCCTACCTACCAAATCAACTATTGTTCATTTACTTACATGGAAATCTGAAAGGTATTGTTTGGGAAAGAAATTTTCCAGAGGATAAGAATAATTTTCTGTACCTCCTTTGTCAACACCTATTACTTTTCTGTTCAAAAAAAATAATGAAAATGTAACATCAGATTTATAGATAATCCATATAACTATATTCTTATTTTTAATGATATATTATGGGAAAGTACTGATGTCCTCCTTAGCACTTTTGAACTAGAAGAGTATAAAATCCTAAGAAAGCCTGGTATTTTAATCACATCCTTTTAGCTCTTTTTGTTGATACACTGAATTCTATAAAGCTTTCTAAGAATTGTATTGATTGTTTTCTTGACTGTTTCTGCTAGATTTTAAACTACTCAATGTAGTGAATGTATCACATTCACTTTTGTATCTCTATTACTGGATATAAAGTAGGAGCAATGTTTGTTGAATAGATTATAATGCTCTGCATAGGAATGCTACGTATGTACATTCATGAAATGCCTTTTAGTATATGTTGTCCATGGATTAGAGAATTAGGCAGACTATTCATTTCCCATTAAATTATTAAAAATTTAAATTGGCTGATATGACAGTAAAAAGAGAATAATTATATATATATTGAACTTTGGAATAAGAAATAAAAGAGTTACCTAAAAGGCAAGAAAGTAGTTTAAAAGACTTCTTAACTTATTTGGTCATAAAAGTATTTTTAGAGGTGACATTCTATTTCCATAATTGTTTTCAATTTTACTAAGAGACCAGGATTAAGAAAATGCTGTTGAAATTGACACATTCACTTGTGTTTCATTGTGTGGATTTAGTTTGCAGGAGGGTTCCTATTTGTTGTCTCATGCAGCAGAAGATTCTTCACTCCTGATCTACAAGACCTCTGATGGAAAAGTTACTAGGACAGCGTACAATTTGCATAAAACACATTGTAGCCTTCCTGGTGTACCTTCCAGTCTCTCAGTTCCCTGGGTTCCATTAGATCCCAATCTATTATTACCATATCATATCCATCATGGAAGAATACCTTGTACTTTTCCACCTAAATCAGTAGGTCCCACGGACAACAAAAGGTAAGATCTTTTTTGAAATTAAATGTTCCATTAGGTTTATTATTAATCTATTTCACTGACTATACAGTATTTCAACCTGTTGTCCACATGTGTCATATTAATCACACCACCATTCTAAAAACTATACCATTGGAAGGATAGATAAAATTGTATTCTCCACTGAGTGCAGTCTTTATGTCAGTGGGACTTTCTATTTTTGTAAGGTTTGTAAGTCAGGTAAAGGAAAGTCTACCAGCTTGCCCAGTGGGAGCATGAGTATTAAGGCATCAACATAGTTAATATGTTTCTATGAAAAAAGCAAAGTTATGTTTTTTGTAATTTTTATTTATGATGCTGCTTCATTTCATTAAATATTTGAGGCAATTTACAGAAGAATATATACAATAAAATTATGATACAATTAAAAATTGATAAGTAGGATATAGAAAAATATAAAAACAAGTGTTAGTAATTAGGGAATGCAGTGCCTTATTAGAAGTACAATAAAATATTAAGGACTAAATTGTGTTTTGCTAAGTATTGTATAACTCAGTATTTATTGAGTTATGATTAATATTACTCCTTTATAGAATCCTTCCCAGCAATACCAGTTGAATGATTTTTTTCTATCTGAAACTTCCATAAAGCCATGGCTAGAAATACTCTTCACCACGTTACTTATTATTTATGTCATATAAGAAATTCCAGTTTGAGTTTAGTTGTAGTAAATTTTTTGTTCTTTGCGAATCTGAATGTTCAGGAAACAAAAACCCAGTGTATTTTCCTTCCCAGCTGCCAAAAATATTTGAGTCAAAGTTATTGTCCAGTTCTGATTACAGATATGCAGATATGTGCCCCAGAAGATCTATAACTATGGATAATTCTGTTTTTTTACTATGTTATATTAAATTAATCTGTAAATGTATCCAGCCTTTTGAGAAATAGCTAGTGCAAATACTGAACTTTTTTTTTTTTTTAAATAATCTACAGTAAAGGAGTTGTTTATATGTTTCTCATTTCTCTACCCTAATGTTACTGTTTGGAAATATTCTTTTACAAATGAGAACTCCTTGGACATCTTTAGTTAACTTTGCCCAAGAAAATATATAAATGTTATTAACTCTTTGCTACAAATGAAAGAATAGAGAAAGTTAGTTGTTATCATTTTAAACTATTTCATCTAAAGTTTTAGTTGTCTATTTCCAGTTTAAATTTAATTTGAGTAGTGATTTTTATAACTTCCTAAGGCATGTATTCTTAACTTAAAAATAGTTATTGAAAACTGGTTTTGAAAGATCTCTTTTTTTTAGAGTAATGATTTCCTTTTGATTTAGGAACTTTGATGATATTTTTTAGTATATGTGCTGCTGAATGAAGCAAGGGATAGTTTCTTGCTTGCAACATATAATTCTCTGGAGTGGCTTATTCTTTTTTAATGAAAATGAGCAGTTTAATACTTTGACACGATTCTACATGTTTAGGGTTTGGCCACATATATACAAAGTTTAAACAATTCATTACATGTATACTACTGAGCACTTGTTGATTTGTATTTTTTAGGATGCTGCATGCATACAGTCCAGAAACAAATACTTAGATTATCCAGGGCCCAGTTATTGTTCAGCCTAGCATTAGGTACAGTAGACAGATAAATGCTTTGATGTTTTTTCGAGCCCATGGAAAGTCTTTGGTGATCTTTGACACACCTCCCCACAGTCTAGCACTACATTTGATGGGAATTACCCTGCCTTCATCCCATATTTCCTCCTAGTTAGGCCGTGAGGTAGAACTTTCTATTCCAACCAAGGTAAGCACAGATAGGGATTCTACCCTTAGCAAATAGGAAAAGACCAGACCTTCAGGATACCATGGAAGGTAAGACCCTACATGAAACAAATATCATCTTTATGTTTCATGGTGTAGAAACTCACATAACAAATAATTCTGCTTCTAATATGATCCCGTAGTCCCGAGTCTTCTTAAACTTAGATCTCATCTTTGTGTTGTGCTCTAGGCACTACTCCTGCGAGATAACCCCAGTAGAGCTCGCGTCTGCTCTTTATTCCATGGAACAAAGCTTAATAGGATCCCATTTGATTCCTGGGTTACTCCTGACTTTTGCTTCTAGTCCTTTTACAACGGCTCTGTGCCTGTCCCTTCAACAACTTCTGTAATAAACATTCATCACACACACACAATCTTACAATTGAGATTTCAAAATGCTTTCCTCAGTGGTATAGTAGATACAGTTAATATGGTCAGTATACTTTTATACTAAATACCAGCTGAATGAGGAGTGATCTAGATAATCCGAAATTGCAGCACTTTTCTAGTCAGTGTTAGAAAAGTTCATCAGATTCAGACTGACAGACTGGCAAACTCAAATTCCAACTCAAGTTTGTCCTTTCTAGTCATCTAATTATAAACCAAAAAAAAAATGCCTTTAAAGAGACAAGATACTAGGTGAGAGAAGCTGGGGTTTGATTCATTCTTAGCCAGTAGCCCTTTAGAGCAACAGTTGTGATATGTCCGTTGTATTAGGAATATGAGAAAGAATGCTTGAAGTTACAATATTAACCATCACTCCAGGTCTGAAATTCACTGAACAAGGTGTGAAGAAAGAAAGGATACAAGGTGGCTAAGGAAAATAGAGGTTCTGAGGAAATTGTTCAGGCTATGCAGCTTGTGTCCATCTCTGTGAGGCCTGACTTTCTCTATTAACCCATTTAACCCATTTAAAACTTTATGCTCTCTCAGTGGCCAAAGAGATAACAGCATTTCCAAATCTTATCTGTAGCAGGACTGTAATTAACAAGGGACTGTGTCTTAAGAATGCACCTCTCTTCCCTAGACGGTATGAGCTAGAAAGTGAGATCGAGCAGCAAGCAGCATGCACTGAGGAAGAGTAGACATTACAATAGAGCCAGCCCCCAACAAAGTTTCTTTCCCCGTTTCTTTTTTTTCTTTTTTCCCTGTTTTGTTGTCTCCTTCCAATTTTTTCTCCCCCTTTTTCTTTATTTCTTTCTTGCAAAAATCTTCTCTTTCAGTTCTTTAATTTTTTCTTTCTACTTGATTTCTTTTTTCCCTTTCACATTTTTTTTTTCCTTCTCTTTAGACTCTTCCTGGGGTTTTTTTTTTTTTCCAATTTTATAATTTCTCTTCTCTCTTTACAACCTCTGACCTTCTTTATATTTTTCCTTTCTTCTTCTTTCCTGCCTTTCAGCTTCATCATTGCAAACATGTTGCTAAAAAGGTTTGTCATTCCCTCCTATTCTCTAATTTAGCATTTCACCCTCTCCAAAATTTAACACAGAGTGATTTCCCCCTTCTCTTCATCTCCCCTGATCTACTCCCTTCCTTGATTGTTATTTGAAAATTTGGTGCTCTAAAACATTGCCAGATTAAAGTTTGTTTAGAAGCAGCCAGGTGTCTAGGGATTTAAAAAATATATAAAGGACCATTCACAAGGGAAGTAGTACATGTATAAATAATATAGGGTTGACTGTATATAAATATGTTATAAACATGTCAAGCTATTCTGTTCTTTGCTTCATCTCTTAGATTAGTGGAACAAGAATGCCTGCACACAGCCGCAGGAATCCAGTTTCCATGGAAACCAAAAGCCTGCCTGCTCAGCAAGTTGAAAATGAAGGAGTGGCTCCAAATAAAAGAAAAATAACTTAAGGACTCTTCCATGGAAAAGAAGAAAAAACAGTTGTAACAATGTTCAATTTAGAAAAGTTTGAGGAGAAATAATACCCAAAGATCAGTTGGGAAGATGACCATTTTTCTTTTAGTGTCCTTGATAGTACTTAGAGTGCCTTGAAAAGCATGTTCGCTATATGAAGGAATGTTTCAACTAGAATGTAATGCTATTCTCTTAAAGTCTTGATGTCTGAGGAAAATTTAGTTATGTTTTAACATTATCATGGCAGGGAAATATATAGAAATAATTATTTTTATAGTAGACCTTTTTCAAAAATTATAAATAGGAAAATCATTTGCTTTCTTCAGGAGCAATATTTATCATTGTGTATTATGTTAAATAATTTTAATTATATTACCAATCTATTGGGATTGGCTCAAAAGATCAATTCTTGCCACTGTCACATAATTTTGAGCCATATATAAATCTTATTTCTGATCTATTTTGACAGTTTTTATATACTATTTTAAAATGATGATTATTGCAGGTTAATAAAGTTAATACCTTTAAAAACTGGCAAAATTTTGTTGCAAAAGCCAAAATTAAAATAAAAAGCTTCCTGCCTCTGAAAAGTCACAAGTTGACATTTTCTTGTTGGGCAGCCATCTGTTTGAAAACAATAACTTTTGTGTTGCAGGCTTGGTGACGAATGTCTCATCCCTTGGTACAAATCCCAGCTGAGTGTTGAAGTACACTACTAAAAGCAAAGAGATGAGCACGTTTTCCATAAAAGTCTAATTATTTCAACCAATAAGGCCAACGTGTGGTAAAACATAAGCTATTTTTTCCTCATATACTGATTAATTTAAAACTTTCAAGACCATATAGATGAATTTGGAAAGGGCATAATCAGCTGATGTTACTCTAGCCAATTTAGACTTAAGAAAGGACAGACTTATTTAATTTTTGTATCGTTGTTCTTTAATGTCCACTAAAGTTTTCAGAAATATGTGCATCATTTATAAATACAAGTTTTGTAATCCAAGACAATATTAGCTTTGTTTTGGAATTTTTAATGTGTTTTAATATAAGAAACTTACATTAAGAAATCTAAAAATTTTTAGATTCCTGGTGATCTCAACTATTATAAATAATGGTTGAATGTTTTTATCCTCAATTACCAGGTTTTATTTTGATTTTTTTTTTTTTGGTCAGTTTTAAAATTTTTTTAATTAATGAGTATTAGTAAAATTATTTTACATGTTTTATAATTTCCTCATTCTGCCATTTTCTTTTTAAAACATTGAGTTTTTTTTTTTAATGGACTTGATTCTTTTGTTTTAACTTTGTTACATACTCCTGTGTCCCAGAAGTACTTTAGTTGTGAATCATTTGGCAATGAACCCAGGGAGAGTCGGGGATTCCCTTGGAAGTTGCTTTTTTAAAAAAGCTAGATAGTTATTTCTTCAGACTTCTGAATACTGGAAACTTGGATTTTGTTTTATTAATATTACTTTTTAGTAAAATATCTTGTAAGATTATATTGAAATTATCTTAGTTATGCATTGCTTAACCTTAATATATATATTAAGGTAATCTTTGTTTTCCACTTGTGCTTAATTAAGCCTTTAACATATGAGATCATGTCTAGTGTTCCTTTTCTTGATTTTTAGTACTGAGAATGTGTAAGCCACAAAGTGAAATAATAATATGAGTAAAGATTTTTTTTTTTTTTTAAGAAAACAGACTCCGTGTTGGCAAGAATGTGATGGACCTGGCCCATTATACCTCCATGGTGAAGGTATAATTTGTACATACCTCTTAGACCACTTAATTCAGTATAGTTTGAGTGCATCTGTGTGTCATGCAGTTTAAAGCAGGTCCCTGCTTAACTCTCTTATAATGTTCTTTTTTCACATCTCATAATATAAGTTTTTTTCACTTGCTGGCTTCTTGAATAGACTACATGCTCTGCAAGGGCAGGGGCATATTTGTTTTGTTCAGCATATGTAACAAATAACATTGTCTGTCATGTAGTTGCTTAGTAGATATAAGGTGGATATATGAATAAATGAATGTGTAGAGATCAGTGATATTTTTTTTTTTTCCAGAAGCACACATTGTAATGAAGGACACAATACTGACCCATGTGAATAAGTGCTCTGATTAATATAAGGAAGTTATCTAACCTGGACCTGATAATTAATAGAAGTTTGCTGAGAGAAAGCTTGGGCCAAGTCTTTTAAAAATGAGTAGAAGCTATAAGAGAAGAATGAAAGATCTTCCACACAGAAAGAAAGCAGCATATGCACAGGTGAAAGATGGCTAGGTGTAGGCTTGAAGGCTGTGGCCTGGGTGATGAGAGAAAAGCTCTAGGACAGGGACAAATATGCAGTGGCATTTGAATTCTATCCTGTACCACGTGGTGTGAGAGTAAGTAGTGAATTTTAATAAAAATAACATGATCAGATAAGTACTTGAAAAAGCTATTGTTGACGTTAGCCTAAAGAATGGCATAGAAGCGAGAAAGACTGTAAGGAAGTAGAAAAGTTGGAAAGCTGTGTTGTAGTAATTTAAAAAATGGTAAAGACCCTGCATTAAAGCAATTAGAATAGGGATGGGCTCAGGTGATAAAAGAAAAAAGTAACTCACGTATGGTTGGTAGGGAGAGTCAAGTATGGCTTTCAGGTTTCCCATTTGGAATGCTGGGTAAGTGATGGTTTTATGCATTGAGAAAGGAGGAAGAATGTAGAATGGGAAGAAATTTGGTAAAAATGTTCATTTCCTTTCACCATTTCTATTCCTTGGATTCTGGATTTAAATGCTCTGTTGGTTATATATTGCTGCATAATAAATTACCCTAGAACTTAGTTAGTTAAAACAAGAAACATTTCAGAGTTTGGATGCAGTTTAGCTTCGTGCCCCTGGCTCAAGGTCTCTAAAGTTGCAGTGAAGCCATTGGCTGAGGCTGCAGTCATTCAGATGGTCAACTGAGGATGGAGCACCTGCCTCCAAGAAGGCTCACTCTTGGTGATGGTGGGAGGTGTCATTCTCACTGGTTATTGATGGATAGCCTCATTTTCACTACGTGTACCTCTCCATAGGTCTGCTTGAGTGTCATGACATAGCAGCTGGCTTACCCCAGAGTGAGCAATCCAAGAGAAAGCAAGGAGGAAGCCACAATATCTTGTAGCCTAGTCTTGGAAATCAAGCACCATCTCCTGCCATATTTTCCTTGTTAGAAATAACTAAGTCTACACTCTTAAGCTTCAACTCTTACAGGGAGTGTAAAAAGAATTAGTAAACATATATTTAAGCCACCGCAAATGCCATGAACATTTTAGGGATATAGAAGTATGTTTAGGATGGAAAGCAAAGAAAGGGCACTTAAAAAAATGTCTTATTACCAACATGTTAAATCCGAGATAGAAATAGTTAATGCCAAAGATAGTTGATAATTTAAGTTTGGAACTAAAGAGAAGCCTGATCTCATCAATATAGATTTGGGAATCGGTTTATCTGTGATGTTCAAAATCAGAGAAAAGGATAAGAAACAAACAGAATGAAGAAAGAGCCATGAATGGAGCCCCAGAGAAAACCATAGAACTTCAGCAGAAGGAGAAATTTCATTAAAGTGGCTAGTATGGAGACATTTATGAACCTTAGGAAATAAGTACAGAGAGATAGAAACAATGTAATTCTTCATTGCCAATTGAACAGCAAAAACTTGAAAAAATTTTAGTATTTGGACCTCTTTGCAATTGCAAAGGGAGTTGACCTGTTCTTTTCCAATTCTTGGATTCTTGGACACTGCAAACATTTTAGAGATAAAAGGAAGCATGAATTTAGGGTAGAGAGGGAAAAGAACACTTTCTAATATTTTATTACCAAAATGCTGAATCTGAAGTTTCTGATGGACATGTTACGGGATAGATACATGATACTTTAGATCAAACCCTAGAATATTTCATATCAAGATTTGAGTTTCTCATTGGATGTTGAAATAAGGGGATGCATTTCATTGATCCTTCTAGTGCCCACCAGGCTTTGCCATCCCATTCCCTTGGCTGATGTCCAGACTTCTTATCAAGGTATATAAGGGCAAATGCAGGCTTTTATCTGAGGTTTGGGTCTGTTCTGCTGAGCAAAGCTTACTGAAAGAAGAGACCCACCCAGATGCCTATTTCTTCAATGGGTCTCTAGATTGCCTCATCAAAAAAAAAGGAACTTAAACAGTCAAGGGTTCACCCTGGCATATGTATTTGCTTTCAATATATGAGCTCCTGTTGATAAGCAAGGAAGCACCAAGAGGTGGTTTTTTATGTACATGCATGGTATATATAACCTGGTTAATTCTCTAATGATTGGGCAGGAGGCACTAGTATAAATTAATTGCAGTTTTGTAAGTCAATAGACCTAAAGATTCTGCAGTTTTTTTGGATTTCTCCTTCCCTTTCTTGAGTATATGCATTTCTTGAGAGGAAAAAGAAGTCTTTACTCCCTATCCTGAGTTTTGCTTACTCAAAAAAAATATATAGTACAGGGGAGTATGTGCATGTTACTCTTAAGTGTTACACTGCAGTAAGGCAAGGCAATGCTACAGTGATGCAGTGGGGTTTAGGCCTCTTCCGAGTACTGCATTAATGCAACATCTGCTGCACCCAGGCTTTGCCATCCCATGAATTAGTCATTGTTGTCCCTGCCTGTGTACTTATGCACATAAAGCTACATCTGGTTGGATTTATTATCACCTATCATAACCTTGCCTGTCCTCTATGGAACTAATGCATTTTTTAGTATATTGGGTGTACTACATTATAGCAATCTCTTGAGTTTTAAAGATAAATAAGTTTGGTTTCTGCTGTAAGGATATTTCCTAATCTAGTTGGGGAGATAGATATTCACAATGAGCTATAATATACAGAGCAGAATATTCAAGTGGCACAATATTGCATATGAGTAAGAAAAGGGGATGCTTGGAAGTAAACTCATGATAGAAATGACTTTTAAGCTGTGTTTGAAAGACAAGTATATGAACAAAAAAGGAAGCTGAGCATTAGAGTACGAGGGAAATCATATGAAACATTTTGGTTTTAGGAAATAGCAAATATGCTTATAACAAGCATGGGGGTAAAAATGATAAATGAGAGATGAAAGGTAAGTTAGAGCTTGATAGTGGGAGATCTTATCTTTTTCCCAGATAGTTTGATTTGATTTTGAAAGCAATGAGATAGTGAAGGCTTTTTGAGCATGGTGACATCAATTTTAAGTAATTTGCAATATAAAGGATTACTTATAGAGGAGAAAGACATGACAAGGAGGTATCAACTATACAAATAGGCAGACAAGAAATAGATTGGAATGCCATTTTAGAATTAGCAGCTTTCAGGGTTAACCCTACCCCAAAATGAATGTCTACCTCACTGAGTCACAACTTGGTAATAGACATTAGGTATTGGGAATACAAAGATGAATTAAAGGTCATGGCATATGAAACAGTATGTGTGGAATAATGAAGTGAGAGATATCAAAGACAGCTAAAGTTTTTAGCTTGAGTGTTGCCACTGACTTAAAATAGAGGAAAAATATGGATGGAGTGAAAAGACTGCTAGTTATGCTTTCAACCAAATGTCAGCAGTACAATTAAGGCAATGTCCTGTAAAACCTATATACTGAAAATGTGGGTATGCAATTTAGTGGGGAGAAGAGATAAAGTTAGGAGCCTACCTATGGGCTGATCCACCAGAAAATTATAGCTAGCATGTCTGGGACCAAGCTGGCCTTCCCCCCACCCCACCCCCACTCCACTTTTCTTTTCCTCCTCTTCCCTTTGGTTTGGGCCACAGGGATGGAGGTTTGTTATGTACCAGGTTAGTTGAACAAATGAATACATTGAGAATAATAGGAAAGGGGAAGGCAAGAAAAAACCTTGTAGTATTGAGTTGGAATTGAAGTATCAGTGAACTTATGGTACTTAATATGTACATAGAAAGAGATGGAGAAACATAGTTTCTGTGTGTGTACATATGTACACATGTTTTCTAATTCTGCTGATAAGGTCTAGAAGCAATGATACGCTATTTGCAGTAGCATACCTAGCACTCAGATCTTGGTTTCTAAGTCCCATTCTTCGCTAAAAGAAATTAGCACTCCTTGGACAAACTAATTCAAAGACTTGGGCCGAAAAAATATAAGATGAACCTGGAATATCATCTTTCACCAGAAAGAAGGTGCTCAAATTATAATGGGTACATGTCAAAAGTGCACAGGAGCTAGCTCAAGGGAGTTCCCAAGTCTGAGAAAATTTGAGCATCAAATAATGATAGTGGTGGATTGTGATTCTTTGAATAAAACAATCCACAAGCCCATAGTGATGTAAATGAATAGAAAGGGAATGAAGTGAACATTCTACAGTAGAATACCAAACAATAAACCTAGAGGGAATGATGGAATTTCAAAAATCTCCAATCTGTAACCATTGTAGTAGTAATTATTTAGCTGGAATCAAAAGATGCTAAATGTAGTAGGTGAAAATTTGATGACAAATAGGAATATTTACATAGTTTTAATTGCCCTACAGGATATTTGTTATTAAGTATAACTTTAGTTTACTTAGTGCTGAAGAACCCTGGCAGAACCTATTTTAACCAAGTGATTAAAGGTAATATCACCAATAATGAGACAAATTAACAAAATGTGTTTCTTGTTACCAAGAAGAGCAGGACATTACTTTTGTGGTGTATACCTGCCAAATACACATAAGTCGTAAAATAAGAGAAAACCAAATTGAGGCAGTAAAGTAATAATGGTCAGCAATTGTCAAAAATGTTAGGTCATGAAAGACAAGGGAACTAACTGTAGGACTGTTTCACTCATGCTCCTGGTTTAGATCATAGTCCAATAAAAGACATTATTAGAACACTGAGCAAAACATGAATGGAGTTAGTGGATTACATGGTGGTAATGTATGGATATTAATTTCCTGATTTTGATGGGCTGTATTAGAGGTGCCCTGTACTTAGGAAGTAAACAGTAATTGGATACCATGTCTGCAACTTATTCTGAAATTGGGGCGTTTGGCAGAAATGTTAACAGAGAGTCTTGAGGAAAGGATGATATAAGAGCTTTTGTACTATTTCTGTGACAAAAATTTGAGACTTTCTGAATAAAAACTTTGTAAAAAGGGAATACAGACTGAGAAAAAAAACTATTGGATTCAAAAATCAAGCATAAAGTCAAAGATATTGAAATGAGAGGAAATCAGGGATTCTTGTTTTGAGGATCTAAGGCATAAAACTTTCCTTAGAACTCAAACCCCCTAAAAGGCCTTTGTCCTTTAAATTCCAACTGTACGTATTATAATGCCACAAATTTTGAATCTCAGATGTTATCCTGTATTACTCTCCTACAAGTATGTTGTATATGTCCATAAACAGATTATAACTTTTCGTGGGCAATGGTTCTATCTTTACGCAGCTGTGTTTGTAACCCCAGACCAAGCCCAGAGCTAGGCACCTTTCAGATGCTCCATCTACACGTTGTGCTGACTCCTCAGCACTCCCCACACCAGCATGTAGCTATCTCCACCTCAGTCTCAGGCCTCGCTGTTCCAAAAGGTAAGTCGGTGGGCAGCTGTGAGCCCTGCACACAAAAAAAGAAAATTTTAAAACTTGTGTTTATTAAAGGCAATACCAGGCACCCCTCCAGAACGAATAAAGCGCCATGTTTTGGATACATTTCACAATACTGTCTAACTCATTGAACGTTATCTATCTCATTTAAAAATATCACAAGTAGTACAAACTCAGGTTAGATTTAACAATTTAGGAGATATCATAGTTCAAAACCTCTTTAAGACATTCTACCGGGAAGCGAAAACTTGTCTGACGGGTCTGTGAATCTTTCTGGAGCAGCAAAAAACAAAAACCTTACCAAAGAAAGTGACAGGTGTCCAATCACTGACATGCTGAAAAGAAGCCCATTCTTTTACATAACTCTACAGGTGATGTTCTCCAGCTAACCAGGCCCAACCCTGCTTAGCTTCCAAGATCAGACAGGATCAGGCTTATTCAGGGTAGCATGGCCATAGACTTGTGTTTTATTTTAAAATATTTGGTAGTGAGTCCCACCAATGTGCAAACAGTTTTACTAATGTGAAAAA
Source organism: Eonycteris spelaea (assembly GCA_003508835.1). Lineage (NCBI taxonomy): Eukaryota > Metazoa > Chordata > Mammalia > Chiroptera > Pteropodidae > Eonycteris > Eonycteris spelaea. The sequence continues at coordinate 9,588,338 of PUFA01000040.1, read as the reverse complement.
TAATGGAATACATTTTGCAAGTATAATGTCTGCCCTCTGCCCCACCAAAAGTGATGCAAATTTTAGTTTCCAAGTGCCACAGTGGGCAGCTGTAAATAGTCTGCCCAGTTTCAATATGCAGTCTCATAGAATTGCACAATGAGTCCTTCTGAGTTCAGGAAGAGGGTGAGGGAAACTGAAATCACAGTGCATTAGGCTTCAATGTTTCCGTATATATGTGCTTATTGGGAGGCTAATAAAGTGGTAGGCCAGTCCCTAATTCAGTTTGGCTTTTTTTAATGCTACAGTCTAGTGCCTGAAAACTTTTACTCTTTAGGAGCAAGGACTATGTAACCTAGTAAATGCCTAAGGCAAAAATGTCATTTTGCATACAAGGAAGTGCTGAATTTGCTGTCAGCCAACCCTTCTGCCTCCCAGGAGCCCAGGCTAGAGTTAATTCATACCCAGCAGTTGAGGAAGTCTTCAGAATGTTAAGACTGTCAGCTGCAACTTTGAGAAAAGTATGAGAAGTTGAGTCTTAGAAAGAGCCAGCCCAGAGTTGGAGTTTGTGGGAAGAGGCATCAGGGGTAGAAGAGGAGGGTGAGCACTATGTTCGAGTCTCAACTCCACCGTTTGCTAAGGCCATAGCTCTCTCCCTACTTCGAGCCTCAATATTTTCATCTGTAAAATCCAGATATTTATGCCGTCCCAGCATATTCTGTAGGCTCTAATGGCCTTCCAATAAATAATGGATACAAAAGTCTTTTTAAACTGCAGCTCATTGAAGAAATGTGAAGCATTGTCGGATTAAATCAATCATAGATGTCATTTGAACTAAAACTCAAAAGTTTTGAATTTGTCAGGCTGGAAAGAAAGATTCAAGCAGAGGGACAGAATAAGATGGATGTTGCAGAGGTACAAACATGCATAGTGTGTTGGAATAGCAGGTCATCCAGGGAGGCTAAGACCTGGCCTAGGTACTTACGGTGAAGAGACCAAAAGGAACCTAAGAAAATGTGCTAGGCAGAATTTGTCAATAAAAAGTCCTGGGTGCTTTATTAGAGACTAGGGGCATTATTTTGAAATAGGGAGTAATCAAAAAAAAATTGTAATAGAAGTGGGGACCACAGTTAAACTTATGGAAAGCATGGCTATAATATGTAGGTTAGGTTGGGGGACAGATGGTAACTAGGGAAGTCTGAGGGCAGGGAGATTGGGGGAGGATATTTTTCAATCTAAATGGAAGGTTCTTACTTGACAACCTGTCACCTTGTTTCTGCATTACCACATATGCCTGCCACGTTGGTGAGAATGCAGTCAAGACAATGAGATCTTAAATCTACTGGAGTTGGACAAGTCAGAAATAGAATGGTAAATGTTGCAAACCTTCCCACAAGTTGGGTCAAATGCCTCCTTTTACAGCCCAAAGCTAAATGGAGTATCTTTGCAAAAATTATTCTTTAGCAAATTAAACTTCAATTACGTATTTGGAAGTAGACTCAATCTGGGGGAAAAAGCTTCGTATCCTCCCAAGAAAGTCACTTATCAAAGGGTTGTTAACTCTAAGTGTTACTTTTACCTAATTGGTCTCTCTCCTAAACCTTTTAAAATTTGGACTGGATGTAGGAAAGAAAAAGAAAATGAGCGAAGCAGCTGAGCCCAGATGCCCCAGCTGAAAGCCTTTGCCTACCCTTGAGGGGCTTGAGGGTCCGAATAAGTCATGCCATAAGCTCCTCCCAGAATGTTTTGATGTTTGTCTGATAAATTGATGTTAATGTTTAAATGTTTAAAACGGACACTTGGAAGAGAAAATTTGGCTTAACCAGTTAAAACTAAATAGTAACAAGAGACGAGCACTGCCAGCCGTATGGGTCCCAGCCATTCCTTTTCAGTCTGCTACCGTAGATATGAATGCTTCGTGTATTTTTTTTTTTGACAGTACGAGGCAGGTAATTTTTACTATGCACGTACTTATTAGCAGACTAATTTGTTGAAAGACTAACGGACGCATTGTTAATGATTCTGAGAATGATTTTCGTTTACGAAGGAAGCGTCACTACAGACCCAGGAGAGTGGTCAACCTTTGTGAGGACTGGCTGGCTCGGGACATCCGTGCCCCTCTTTTCCTCTTCAGCGGCCTGGGGTCATGTCTAAGGTTGTTCCAGCTATCTAGTGTGCCCACAAGAATGGCACTGGCTCTGGAAAAGGACAGGGACGATGGTGTTAACCGAATCCATTTTGAGGGAAACCGACAGGAGGCTGATGCCATTTCCTGGAAGCCGCAACAGACTTGGCCATGAGAGTATGGGTTTCTGAGACTGTTCGTTGGTGCGTAACTACCTCCCCGAGTAGTTACTACTGAAGCTATGTTATTACTGAAGATTCCATTTCAGTCCACTCTATTTGGGGATATTTTCACAAAGAAAAAAACTGATTACTTTTAAATAGTGTTACATGATTTTGCATGTTTAGTTTGTCAGGAACTCTGAATGCTCTAGTGGACTGATAGGTATCCACTTCAGACCTCATAACAGAAGGATCAAGTTTCCTTAAAACTAGAAAATAGATACTACTGAGTCCATTGAACAATGTAAATGAGAGTGATCATGGCTTCATGTACTTTTAACCCTAGTTAGCAGTCTCCTCTCCTCCTCCTATCCGTTGCCCTCTTAGTCATGAGCCTTGGCTCAGAATGACCTCTAAGACGTTTCTCAAAACCCCTCTCAAGTGACAAGAATTTGCCTTAGGCTCTGAGGGTAATACTTAAGTTGAGGAGTTCCAAAAATATGTTCACAATTTTCATAATGGTAGCATTAAATAAATACATACCTTCTTCAGTGGCTTGTTTAAAAATTAACAGCCACACCTCTTTGTATTGACATTCCCTCTGGATATTGAATACATTAATATAGGTTACATTTCCTCTTTCTTGGTTACACAATGACTTCAAATGGCTATGAGTAACTGTGAATGTACTGCCCAAGATGGAATGTTTTAACTTCCTTTCTTTAGTGGTTAACTGTCCCTGACCGATTTGTGGCTCTCTGATTCGTCTCCCCTAGTCCTTTGATTTCATTTCTGATACATTCCTCATAATCACTTATTTACTTTCACTAGACCTCATGGTCAGAGTGACCATGTTTTTTCGTATTATGCATCTGCTATACAGTCCTGCCTACTGCCTGGGGTATAGTGAGTACTCAGTGTTCATTAAATTGAATTTGTCCTGAGAGTTCCTTGGTTTTTATAGTTGGATAGATACTGGCAGCTTTTTCAGGGTTATGGGTGATCAAAACCGGCTAGGCTGTCATCTGTACTGTAATAAGCATTTTACCAATTTCATAGAAAAATATTTATAAAGTACTTAATAAAAAAGTTCATGTAATTGATAATTAAAGAAAAGATAGATACCAGATATAGGGAGACCTGTTAGAAAATATTCCTGAGTTAGTAGTATTATGAGTTATATTTTTTCATTTTTTTACAATCTTAACAGTTTTTCTTAGATTCCTTCCTTAGATTCCTTAGATAACCTGCATACTAAAGTCATGTTTTTTGTTGTTGTTTTTTTTTACTCCACCCTAGTTGCTATAGCTGATGAATCATAGAAACTACAAAAGGAAAAGACCAGTGAAATCATCTGGCTTATCTCCAAATTAGGGAGTGGAACACTGGGATTTGGGGAAGACTAACCTCTCATTTGAAAAGAGAAAAAAAAAAACAGAAAACTGCAACTAGAGTTGGCTAGAGCAGCTCACCCATTTATTTGCCGTTTGCTTCTAGCACAATCCTGAAATCCACCCTATTGGAAAGTAATCAGGAATTCTTATCAAGCACCCCTGGAAAACTAGATACTAGTGTTAAGGAGTTGAACTAAAATTCTACCGCCTGAGCATGAAGTTGGATTATGAATCTTTCAGTGGTTGTTTTAACTGAGTTTTATAGAATTTGAGACTGTTTTAGAAAGATCTTAAAAGCTTAGCAAGCACCTTACTGCTGATCAGAGCTAAATTGTGCAGTTCCCAGATGTAGAAACTAAGATGGAGATGTTAAGAGATTCTAGGTGTGCCTAGGTCATGAGCACCTGTCAATCCATTTCTCTCTCTGTGTCACAATTGTACAGTGTCCTCCCTCCCAATGATCCTCCACTACTGTCTTCTCCTTATTCTTCTTCTCTATTGCTTTCTTCTTTGGAGAAATGGCAACGATGATTTAGCATCCCTGTATATTTCATGTCAAACAAGCCCGGCCCCAGACATCACATGTCCTTGGGCCACAGAGGCAAGGACACTGCAGCCCCACCTGCAGCCTCTCCATCATTCTCCTTGCTTTCCTCCTACCTGCTTCTGTCTTATTCCAGCTGCAGAACCTAGACTTTATCTCCAGTTCAGGCTCTGCTTTTGTCCTTTGGACTTTTAAACAAATCATGGTGTCCTTGGCTCCTACCTTGGTACCTAGCTTAGTTCTACCGCAGCCTCTGATTCCTGTCACATCATCCCTACACCAACTCTGGCCTCTAGGGTTACAAAACTGGCTCCATCTGCTTGCTCTTTGCCAATGCCCCCTTACAGAGTGAGGAGGGATGATTGTACCATATGGGTAATGATAGCATCTACATACTTATGTTCCCAGTGTAAATCCTCATATATAGTTACCTGAGTATGTTATCACAGATTTACATTATTAGAAATCTAAATTATTTTGCAACACCAGATATTCAGTGGTTGCCTGTTTTTTTTTTTAATTTAGATAATATTCACCACAGCCTCATTTTACTGTAAAGTGATGTTTCTCAGTTGCAACTATACATTTGAGTAATCTAAAACCATGCTGAGGTCCCATTGATCCAGAGAGTCTGAATTAAAGTAACTCTTCATATTCACTTATACAAAGTATACTCTCCCAATTTGAACAAAATAGGAATGCAGAGACAGAAGATCAGTTGTATTTGATAAAAATGATTTATTGATCTACCTGTTGAGTTACAATTTAGTAATTGAAAGTACTTCCCTTTAGCAATCCTGTGGGGCTTGTTTTCATGAATAGACAAAACCTGTTTATGTTTAATAACATCCATGTGCATATATATATTATTAATGTTTCTAGATCTGTTATGTTTGTGTAGTAAGGATTGAGTTTTAGAGCTAAAAGAGAACTTGAAGGTTTTCTGGTTAAAACCCCTCATTTTCCAGGTAAGAACCAGACCCAAAGAGCCTCAATGATTTGTCCAAGTATACCCAGTTAGGATAGGAGCTAGGACCAGAACTCCTGCCTCCTGAGATCTATGCTGATTAGCACAGGCAGTAATAGAGTACCATCCAACAAAATCTGGTATCTAAAGATGATGAGCCTGTTACATACTCATACTGGGTGAGGTACTGGGGTTGCAAGGATGAGCAGGGAGCCCTCAGTGTAATGATACAGCCTCACATTTAAACAGTCATAGTACCGTGAGATAAAGCTGTAATACAAATAAGACAAAGGTTATTTGAATAAAGAAGCCTACTCTACTGGTCCCGTAAACCTCATGCAACAAGTTATTAATTTGTTTACCACAGCTTTCTTTTCATACATTATATGAATTATGTAAGAGTTGTCCCAACCTAAGTTGTATTATCATAGATTATTAGCAGAATCAAAACCAAATGACATTTTACTGTACTGAATGTTTTCTTTGTGGCAGAGAGTGCTGTGATATGTAATTTTCCCCTAGTATTTCTTTTATTGTTTTCTCAAATATATATGAAAATACCATTAAGAAAATTCAAGTTTTCCCCAAAGCCTGGCATGGGCTGTCCTAATTTAATGTGTAAGATGGAAGTCCTTTTTATACTAGCTTTATACCTTTTTTCCTTTTTTCAACTGTTAAAATTAAAGAAGTAGTATTTATTCATCGTTAACAAAAATTTAATAAAGAAGTGTATATAATACAAAATGAGCATTCTCCTTTACACGTACATACTTATCTTCTTCTTTCCTCAAAGTAACCAATATCAGTTTGGTGTATATCCTTCCATAAATTAACATATGTTGTGTATATACATTTGTATACCTACACACATATGTAAATGTATACACACATAAATTTTAATATAAATAGAATCAATTTGTTTACTTCTTTTTTTATTCAGCCAACACAAGGTCTTCAAAGTTTTAAAATAGTCAAGACACTCAAAATGTATCTAGTGGACATTTAATAAAGATGAAAACATTCAAAGTATAACTATCTTTGTATAGGTGTTTTCATACTACACATATTTAATGAAAAATACTGTCCATGTTGAGCAAACATGACTAAGAACATATCTTTTATTACAGAATTAGGATTTTTCCATTGATAGCAGATACTTAGACTTAAGTATTTGTACATGTTTTGTGCAACATTATGTGTGGAAAACGCTGCCTGAAGAAACAATAGAGGCCGGTAGAGTTTGAAATAATTTATCCTCTGACTTGCCAAACCATAACGATTCAATGAAATGTGCTGAGGTAAGAACTAAGATGCTGATAGCTCAGAAAGCATCCCAATATCTCAATGAGTTAATATAAGAATGATCATGATGGGGTGGGCATTTTTAGCCAAATCCATTTCATAATGTTTTATATATTAGTATTGCAACTTACTATGCCAACAAGACAGTCTTACACTCCTGTTCTGTTGGTTCTTCCATTTAACACCATATTTTTGAAATCTGTTCATGTCAGAACATACTGATCTTCAGCAGCCTCAGTCTATAGGACAAATTTTCCATAATTAATGTTTAATTTTGCCACACTTAGGGTATTTCAACCTTAAAATTCTTCAATAAAAATCCTGATACACATACTGCTGCAGTCATGTGTGACACTCTTTTAAGGATGGCTTTCTCGAAGCAAATCACTGAGTCAAAGGGCATAGACATTTTAAATATGAAAAGATACTGCTAAGTTGCCTTCCCACCAACAACATATGAGAATTCCCATTTCATTCATTTCCAACCACACTGGATACTGTCGACCTTTTAATTTTTTAAGGTGAGCGTAAGTATGAATAAAGGCAAGGTAATTCATTTATGGAGAGAAATCCAATAGTAGCAGGCACTGGGTAAGACAGTGTCAGCACAATAGAAAACAATCAAATGCTTCTCAAGGAGTTCCTGCCTAGTTACAAAAACCTAACAGATAGAGCCAAATATATCTGAAGAGCTTGGGGAAAGGCTTTCCTTCATGAGAGAATAATATTTGCTCTAAGGCTTGAAGGATGAAGCAAAGTTCACCATTGAGGAAAACAAGAAAAGCATTCCAGGCAGGTAAACAGCGTGGAGAAAGGCATGGGAGTGTGAATGAATGTGCTTGGCAGTGGTACATGGTGAGACTGAAGTGGACAGATGTGGGAAATAAGGCTGTCCGGTAGATCAGAACCCACAGAGAAAGTTTTCCAGGGAGGGGTCATATAATCAGAACTATTTCTTAGAAAGATAATTCTGGATGCCATGTAGAGAATCCTCTGAGACCCAAAGTATGTGTTATAGCTGGGAAAGAGAGGTTGGAGTTACTGCAAATGTTTCCTTGAAAAATAAAACAAAATAGAAATTGTGGTTTGTCCACACTGAGCGTACTCTGTGTAGTTTAGGATACCTTAATTCAGCAACGGTTTTTTGAAATCTTACTATGAGTTCAGCAGGGCTAGATGCTGAAAAGACCCCAAAACCAAAGAAATAACCCCTATTTTTTCAATGCCTACCAGTAAAGCACTTTTTATACATTGTCTAATCTTTACAATAGTCCCGAAATACCACAAATGAGAAGACTTAGGTTTCCAAAGTTTTTACCTGGCCAGAAGCAGCAGAAACAGAATGAAAACTTGGGGCTGGTTCAATCCAAAGCCCCATGTGTGTTCATTCACTCACTCCCTGACTCTCCGCTCTCCTTCTTTCTCTTTCTTCCCTCCTGCCCTATTCTTGGCTAAATTTTTATCTTTAGTTCAAGTTATACATATCAATACTTCTAAAAACCACATATTTACAGAAGAATTTCATATAATTTTATGTGTTAGAGTTAAGTTCATTAGTAACAGAGACTAGAAATAAGTAATTTAAATAAGGTAAAATTTTATTTTTCCTTTATATAAAAGAAATCTGGAGGAGGGCAGTCTAGGCTTGAACTGCTGTTTTCATATTCATCAGGGAAACAGTGTCCTCCTTTTTGTTCTGTGCTTTTGTTTTCATCAAGTTTTTGTTTTCCATCCTTTGTGCTTAGTTTTCATCTTCCAGTTTTCTTCAAGGTCCACAGTAACGGAGGGAGCTCCAGCCATCACATTGAGGATTAGGCCAAGGAAATAGGAGAAAAATGTGGTTTCAGGGGGAAAAATATGTCAACTGTTTTCTCTTTAAAGCAGTTCAATTGAAACCCTACTCATAAAATTCATTGGCTGCTTCTTGGCTAGAATTTAGTTAAATGGACACATCTAATTCCAAAAGAAGCTGAAAATTGTAATCTTTTAGCTGACGGCCCACTAAAAAAACATTGGGTTTGTTGCTAAGGAAAAAAAAAGTAGAATATATATTGAGTGGGAAATTTGTACTTTGTATCATAGCTTACAAACACACACACACACACACACACACACACACACACACACACACAGAGAGAGACAGACAGAGAGAGAGAGAGAGAGAGAGAGAGATACTCTCCTGGATAGCAGCTACTTACCTTGATCCACAATACCCACAATTTCTGCTCCTCAGAACCAAACATTTTCAACACTTGTAGTAGCTATTTCTTGTGGAGATTCACCAATATATTTCTAAATAATATGCCAGTGTTTCCTAAGTTTTCAGTTTTAATTAGTAACTATTGTCTACTATGAAAAATGTCTTTTAACATACACATAAAAATCTCAAAATGATTTCATTTTCCTGTAAATGTTGTTTCTAAACTATGATTATAACCTGAGCTTAGAAACATAACCTGAGCTTTGTAATGGACTGTTTATATTTTTCTCGTGATAACTTTCAGTTATATATTGATGCTTAACTAACAACCTCCAAATTTAATTTCTTATAACAACAATAAGAATTTGTTTTGCTCATTAATCTGTAGTTTAGACAGAGCTCAAGTGGGGAAGGCCTTTCTCTGCTCCATACGGCTTCAGCTGTGACGGCTCAACAGGAGGCTGGATGGTCCACTTTCAAGATGGCTCACGTAACTGACAAGTTGCGACAGGCTGTCAGCTTATGTCCTTGGTTCTTCTCTCCGGGTTTATTGGGCTTCCTCATGGCATGGTGGCTGGATTCCAAGGGAAGTGTCCCAAGTAAATTAGAGAGAAATGTGTTCATGATCTGGCCTCAGAAGTTGCACCGCATTTTTTCTATATTGTTAGTCGAATAATTCACAAGGGGTCATGAAGTTCAAGGGAAGTGGGCGTGCACTCCTCCTTTTGATGGGGAAATGACAAAGCTGTAGAAGAGCATACGGGATGAGAAATATTATTGTGGTCATCTTTAGAGAATAAATACATTGTGTATTCCCCACAGTCTGTTCAGGCTATGATAACAAACTACCGTAGAATTCATGGCTTACTAACAACAGGAATTTATTTCTCACAGTTCTGGAGACTGGGAAGTCCAAGATCAAGGTCTAGTGAAAACCCACTTCCTGGTTCATAGATGGCTGTGTTCTCCCTATAACTTCACCTGGAGGGAGTTCAAGGGAGCTCTCTGGGGCCTCTTTAATAAGGTACTAATCCCATAGGACTCAGCTCTTACAGCCTAATCATTTCCCAAAGGCCGCACCTACAAATACTCTCACCTGGAGGGTTAGGTTTCAGTATATGAATTTTGGGGTGGGGGGTGGGGCAAAAACATTCAATTTATAGCTTGCTGTAACAATTTTTTATTTTCCTGGAGCTTCTCATTTGATAGTTGTCTTGTCATTCTTACTACTAATTCTACTAATTCATTCCCAGACTATCCAATAAAGGTGTTCATTTCTTCTCAGTATCTTTAAACACAGTGATTAATTGCTTCCTTTCACTCTTTTTGAGGCATCCTTGCTAGAGCCTCAGTTCTCTTCTCCAATCTAGAATGGTTGTTTTTTGTACCTTCTAAACAGCTCTGCTTCCAAGTTCTCTCCTCCCCATCATTCTGGAAATTCAATCACTTGTTTTTGCATTAAGTCCCATATTCTGGATCCAGTGCTTCCAATTTTTGCTTTATTCTCCTGTTTTGGTAAAGCACATAATTCAGAAGGCCCCTGAGAAAGGGTGTGCACTGGAATGAATGGTGGCCACCAAACTATGTCCACATCCTAAGCCTTCAGAATGTGAATATTTCTTTATTTGGAAAAAGGGTCTTTGTAGATATAATTCAGTTACAGATCTCAAGATGAGATCACCCTTGATTATCCAGGTTGGTCCTAAATTGAATGACAGTGTTCTTACAAGAGGCAGAAATAGAGAAGACAGAAACTGAGAAGGTCATGTGAAGACAGAGGCAGAGACTGGAGTGATAGAGCCACAAGGAATGTTGACGGCCATGAGAAGCTGGAAGAGACAGAAAGAAGGATTGATTCTCCCTTAGAGCCTCCAGAGGGAGTATTGCCATACATTGATTTCAGACTTCTGGCCTCTCAAACTGTAAGAGAATATATTTCCATTGTTTTAAAGCCACCAGCTTTGTGGCAATTTGTTATGTCAGCTCCAGGAAACTAGTACAGGGTGCATAGGCATAAATAGCGTTTTTGAAAAAATGTTAATTATTTGCACATTCTTGATTTATAGTTTGGCTGGGTATGGAATTCTAGTTGCAAAATAATGATATTTTGATATTTATCCATACGTTTATAAGTTGGCATTTTTCTGTAAATAAGAGTTTGTCCTATCCCATCTTTTTATGTATTTTTTTTTACTATCTCTTTATACTGCTCCATGTGACATAATCAATTCCTATCATTTTCAATATGTTGCTCAAATCATTCCACATTTTAAGCAGTGAGAACCCCTCCACGTTGTCTTTTATGTCTCTTTGATATGTTTCCATCAATTGTTTAGTACAGAGCTCACCATATGTCTTCTCTGCCTCATCTCTGGACCCGATCGTTTTTCCAAAGAGAACTGACTGACTTACAGGGGAATAATTTTTAGAAGCTAAGGTCTAAGTGTTGAGTATAATGCCATTTCTATTTATTGCCCTTCATATATGACCTTTTTGTCATCTCTCTGGAATCTTTTAGGAACTTCTTCCTGTCTCTTCTCAGTGTTCTGAAATTTCATGAGTGTTTGTTTTTCTATTTATTGTTGTTTTGTCAGTCTAAAAACTCAGAGCCTTAGGTTCTAGAAAATTGTCTTCAGTTATTTCTTCATGATTTCCGCCCCCTCCATTTTGCCTATTCTTTTTTCTTAGAACTCCTAGTATTTGGATGTTGGATTTTTTCCTCTTTTGGCTACATCTTCAACTATAAGACATTATTATATATGTTGATTGCATATAACAAGGCTCAAGGAAATAACTTTATGGTTACTGAGAGTCTAAACCACATAATGTAGAGCAGCGATCCCCAACCTTTTTGGCACCAGGAATCGGTGCTCCTATGAGAACCTAATGCCTGATGATCTGAAGTGGAGCTGAGGTGGTGATGCTAGCACTGGGGAGTGGCTGCATATACAGATGAAGCTTCACTTGCTTGCCCGCCACTCACCTCCTGCTGTGTGGCCCCGTTCCTAACAGTCTGGTACCAGTCCATGGCCCGCGCGTCGAGGGACCCTGATGTGGAAGACTTGGGAACAGCCTGTGTCTCACTGAAGCAATAATGGGGTATAAGAAACAGGATGTAATGGAAAAAGCAGTGGATTGGAAGGCAGAAAAATAAATTCCAGCCTCAGTTCTGCCACTTACTAGTGGTTTATTTGCAAAGTGGTTGCTAACAATTCCTTCCATCCATGTAAACATTTCTCACTCCTTTTAAGGAGAAATGAGATCTATTTCCCTTCTTTGAATCTGAGTTATATGACTTGCTTTGACCAATGGAATGCAGAAGAAATGATACAGTTCCACTGTGACACTGTGACACTATTCTATTTTCACTCTTGAAAACTACCCTACTGGAGAGAGGCCCTTTTGGATCTTCCAGCCTCATTTGTGTCTTCCTAGCCAACAATAAATAGACCAGAACAAAGGTGACCTAGTGAACCGTCCACTTTGCAGAACCATGAACAAATAAATGATGATTGTTTTAAGCTGCTAAGATTTGAAGGCTGTTTATTTCTAGTAATAGGTAACTGAAACAAATTACCTGGATGTGGACAGTTGCTATAACAAAAACCCAAAATACGTGACACTGACTTTACTGCCAAGCAGTCATAACAGAGAGGAGACTGTGGAGTTTGGAAGGGCAATGAGAAAAGGCAACCTAGGTTGTATACTGGCAGAACGGCTAACAGTGCTGTTGACTGTGGTAATGTGCATAGTAGAAAATGTGCCTAATGAGCTTGTAGAACTAGACAAGGGGCTTTCCAGGCAGAATATCGAAAATGCCAATGGTCTTCTTACAGCTGCTTATGATAAAGTATACAAGAAAAAAAATGCCCTAAGGAAAGGTCTCATTTTCAAGCAGAATTCTGGCCGGTGGAAGATTTGCAAAGTAAGATATGTCCTCAGGATAAAGGTCAAACCCTGTGGCTACAAAACCTCCTTTTTTTTTTTAAATTTTTAAGATTCCAGAGAGATTCAATGTGTTACTTTGAAGATAATCTCAGGACTTCTAAGAATCTTACCTGCATTGTTCCACTGTAATCTGACATGTACAAAGTAGAGAGAGAGGTCTGTTTTCAGAAAGAATAATGAATGTGAATTTTAGAGTATGGAGTAAACCTCACTGAGATTTACAGAAAATCCATAGCTTTTGAAAAAATTTATTGGGTATGAATTTTGGAGCATGAAGTGAACGTTAAGATTTATAGACAATCTACATAGTTTTAAAAAGACTTTGTATGAATGAAAGAACTGCCATCTTGGACACAGAAATAATTCAAAATTAAAAGAGGTTTCTGGATCTTTAAGTCTTTGCTGGCATGAAGCAGAGAGCTACTCAGCTACAAATATGGGCCAGTCTTAAGAAAAAGGAAAGACTATTTCAGAGAGTAGAGCCAAGAGGCCAGAGGGCAAAGACAAAAACTGATCAGACAGTGAATTAAAGGAAGGATCACCAAACTTTGGGCCATAAGAAGAGCCATTGGCAGCTTTTGTTTCTGGAAAGCCAGCTGCCGTTACTACCCTGGTGTAGAGAAAGATGAGGACCTGGAGGATCAAAGCCCAAGGGAGAGAAAGATCCAGCCTGCTTTCCACCTTTATAGCAACCCCAGCTGAGGCACCAGACAAATGAAGCCGCTTTTGATCCTCCAAACCCAGTTAAACTGCCCTGCCCAACATCGTGTAGAACAGAGCCGAGCTGTCTCCACTGAGTCCCATCCAAATCGCAAAATTAAAAGCAAATAAATGATTATTTATGTTTCAGACACTAAATTTTGGTGGTGATTTGTTACATTGCAATAAGCACTTTGAGTACAAAACTTAATGTCTGGACCAGGCAAGGAGACTTTATTTGGGTTTTCGTTTCTTCATCTATAAAAATTTAGGATTGGCAAGTTAATCTCTTAAAGCCTCTTTCTGCTCAGATATTCTGTTACTGAGTGAATAATTCTATCATTCTCTAATTTAATGAGTGCCTGTAATTGCTGCCTAGGCACTATTAGAAGTGTTGAAGTACGGCAGGTAAAGTGTGAACAAAACAAAGCTGAGGCCTTAAGAGGACAGTATGCATAACAGCAGACATAATCTGAAATGTTATAGTAAACATTTTCCCCAGCTATAGGGGGAAAGAAAGAAAAAAAGAATCTTTGCACTAAGAGATTCATAAATTCTTTTATACTGGTGGAATCGGCCCCACATTTTAAAATTTTATTTATAAACCATGACTTCTAATAGCTTCATTTTTGTATCAGTAAGTTCTATAGCATGAAACAAAGAGGTTATTGTTTTGTTTGGATTTGCTGGATGCCTAAGATAAGCAAAAACATTCTTTTGTATATTTGGTGGCTTTTATGTATTTCATATGATTTGATTTAAATCTTGTCTTTGGTAGGGTCTAGCACACAGCACACTGAGGAATAAGAGGCTGTGAAGCCTGCTCAGAGGAATAGAGAAGGGAGGCTGAATCCTGCCCACCATTACTGTCTGCCTCCGTTACTGTGTTCCCTTTCTGTCTCAAAGTGTTCATAGGGGTAGGCAGATAAACACAGTTTCTGCCTGTAAGGCTTTTGGCCTACATTAAAAATCTGTAAATGTAAATCAGATATTGCATCAAAAGAGTTGCTTTATTTTTCTGTTTGTACTTCTGATAGGGCCTATCAGGTATCATCCAAGTGTAAGAAGAGCTGGGTAACAATGAGCTCTGGGTTGAACGTCCTGGGACCCCGTTTGTGGCCTGGACTTTGCAGCTAACTGGCGTGAGAACGAATGTCTTTTTGCCTTGCTGTCACTTTTTTTTTTTTTTTGATTCCCAGGAGTGAAATGACATTCAAGTGGAAAGTAATAATAATGTTAAGATAGATGGGAGAGCAAAGCACAGAAGCATCAAGAGGAGGAGAAAGAGCTGCGTGGAGTGTGAACAGAGGGAATTCAAAGGCGTCGTGAGAAGCCTTTGGATTGTTAGCGAATCCAGCTAGTTTGAAGTTTGAATACAGTTCTTGTGCAGGCACAGACAAAAACACGTTTGCTTACTTGTTGCCACTATGGGTTGTGGAAGCAAAGCAGGTAAGACAAGTGAGAAACTGAGGAAAACTATGATAGGGAGCTGGCTGAGCGGCTACGAAAAAAAATGCGGTTGTGAAAGAAGGAAGAGAGGAAACTTCTTTGTTGGAACTCGAGATTCAAAGCCACTGGCCCCACCCAGCCCAGGAAGCCATGCCATGAGGATGCCCAGAGCTGCCCAGCGGGCAGGGTGCTAAGTCGGGTCCCCAAGGCTGGGAGAGAAGCTGAGCAGAGCACTCTTCAGGGAAGGACGTCCGAGGGGCGGGAGGAGAGCGGGATCTTGGTTCCTGGCTTCTGCCTCCCCCCATCCCTCCTCCAATTCTGGCTCCGGGAGGCCCAGGCAGGACAGTCTCTGCAGGGCTGGAGCCAAGGATCGCCTTCCATGGGCTCCTCCCGGGAACTGCTGGCCTGAGGTTAAGCTAACATGTTTGCAGGCGGTAATGAGCTGGATGCCAAGGGGCTCGGTTCAGGGGAATCACAACTTATGTTTCTTGGAACAATTCTTCCTTTTTTTGCATTGACGCCAAAAAAAAAAAAAAATGACTTAACCAAGCTCAGAGCCTACCAAAATCTTAACTAATTTATTCATCTAAACCGGGACTGAGAATGCCACGTGGCACTCAAGAAGTAAAATGAGGAAGGGAGGCAGAAACGAAGCCAATAATGGGCCTCTCGGAAGCCTCGGGGGCGCCTTAACGGAGGGCAGAGCCGTGGGCGCGGGGCCCGCACCACAAGGACTTGGGGAACGTTTCAGGGCGAGACCGGCCCTACCGGCGGGCGGGCCAGGGAGGGTGAGTCACCCTGACTCGGGATGGGAGACGACAGGGTGAGGGGGAGGCGGGGCGGGGCGGGCCTCGCCCGCGCAGGGAGGATGTGGCGGCATAAAAGCCCCACCCAGGCCTGCCCGCTCCGCTCGGCATCTGGGGACGCTCGCAGCTCTCTGCACCCGGCCCAGGTAAGCTGGGCGCGCCCTGCCCGCCAGCCCGCTATGGCCCCGGGCCGCTGCGCTAGCGGGGCGCGGAGAGCCCGAGGAAAGCTCGGGCGACGGGAAGCTCGGGCGACGGGGACCGGGAGGCCGTTCGGGGTAGGGGGCTCCGGGGACGGTCTCCGCACAGGGGTTCTGCGGAGAGGGGCGCAGTGGTGAGGTGGTTCCAGACAGGCGTGGGGGGGGCGGGTGTTCCCCGGCGTTAGGGGTGCTGGGCAGAGGGACGAGGTCGGGCATCCCCCCGAAGTGCTCTCAGGAATCCCGGCGAGGCGGCGCCGGGGAGGGGAGCGGAGGGAGGCCCCGCATTCCAGACGCGGGTGCTGTGTGCGAGGCGTGGGGGCGATAGGGTGTGGCCGCCCTGGGAGCTGCCCTGGCGGAGCCGTCATCCCGGGCATTTACCTCCACGTTTAACAAAAGCTTCACGGCTATCTAGAAAGTCATCCCCATCTGTTCCAAGTTACTTTACTTGAAACTAATGCGCATTTGTGGAACTTGAACCGACCAGCTGCAGGGAAGCGTTCGGGTGGGAGTTTTAGTAGCAACCGCCCTCTCCAATAGAACAAAACAAAACAGAACAACCTTAGCTCATTCTCCTTTGTATAGACTATCTTGTAAGAGAGCAATTAATGATTTCTGTGTATCTGGAGAGTTTCCTACTTGGTTGACCACTTTTACATCTGGAAGGAAGTGTCCTCCGTGGTTCTGTGGGTAGGATTGTCTCTGACTGTTACTCGAGATGATGCGTCGGTGACTCAGTTCAAGGGTACAGAAAAGGGTGTGGCCCCTGGGCCTCTCCATGCAGCTCTATGAAGTGGATCTCAGCCCTGGTGTGAGTGCTGGATTCCATCAATTGGGCTTGGTTTCCATCAAAAAATTTAGGAGGTGGGCTTTTTCTCCTTATCTATGAAAGTGGCATCAAAACGTCCATTTTTACCTCCATTCAAAAATTTCAAAAGCATTTATTCAAAAATAAATATGTAAAGCACACTGAACACATTAAATGTCATACAAATGTAGAGTGTCATTTTTGTGTTAAGATCTGCCATTTTAAAGCTATGTGTATTCTGGAAAAGAGTTGTGGCCTTAGGGGTGCACTAGGGTCTGGCGTCCAGGAATTTTGGGCCCCTGAGCTCAGATTCACCCTAAAAGTGTGCTGCTGCGTCTGTCTGGAACTTGGCGATTTGACATGGAGAACGAGCGCACTTTCTCACTGAAACAATGTGTAGGAGGTGCTTAAGTTCCCAGGTTAGCCCAGAAACCCCTTCTTGATTTGCATTGTTTTCTGAGGACTGATTACAAGCCGAATTTGGGGGATGGGGGTGATGGAGGGTGGAAAGGTGGAAGGGTGAGGGAGGATATGTGGGTGGGAAGAATAAATCGCTGACATATTTTTCTGGAACTTTGTTTTTGTTTTAAGGTCCCGGATTAAATTATTTTAATTGGAAAATTATGTCTTTGCCCCCCTCCACTTTCTCTGACTTCGTACTGCCTCCTTGAAGACCTTTCTTGACGTCGGACAAAAGCCAACCAGGCTTATCCAGTTCTGCTGTATTGTCCTCCTTCCCATTTCCATGGACTCAGCAGAGACCGGCAAATTGAATCAATATTCATTAATTAATATTCAATATTAGGAATGGTTGGTGGTCCGAATATCTTCAGCAACCCAGATGAGCTGTGTTATTTAAAAAAAAAAAACAAGAAAACCTTGTTAAACAGATCTGTAATTTATAGAATTTGAGGCTATGGAATCAAGGAGCCACATAATTTAATACTCAGACAATGTGAAGAAAGATTTTAGATGAGGCCAGGTTCAGAGAGCCGAACTTGACATAGTGGCCTCTGTGGTCAGTGGAGTTACGACTTCCAGCGTAGCACTTTCTTCTCTTCTAAGTCCATCTATTCTATAAAAGCTTTAAGGGTTTCTCCAAAAGTATCCAACTCATGCAGCGGAAGGGTGTGATCATCAATGTGCCTTTTTTAAAATTTGGGGGTTTATGATTTGGAGTAGCCTGGATTTTGTAATCCCCCACAGTGCCAAGTGGCCTGCCTGAGGTAGATGCCCAGGAAATATTGCTGACTCACTGGCTTTGATCAGGAGCTTGGTCTTGGATCGGCATCTCAATATTTAGTATCCCGTGTCGAACTATTAAAGCACTTTATTGATTGCCATTAGGCCGGCAGTTGTGCCCATCAGTTTCCTGACTAATTTCTGATTTAAATACTTTTTCTGGCAAGGTAGATCTCTTTCTGTAATTGCTATTGATTTTGAGGCCTGTAGGCTCTTACTGCACCATCGGGCCTACACTCTGGCACTAACATTGTCATGGGCCTTTGTTTTCTCTCTTTGCTTGTGCAGGGGCTCTGGGCCTGTGAGCCATTTTTCACTAATTGAGCGTAGGTGTGCTGGCTGCTTTAAACAGTCATTCTTTCTGCAATATTAAGCACCTACTATGTTCTGCTCATAGGCACTGGGGCTACCGCACTGAACAAAAAAGACAAAAAAAGTGAATTGTATAGTCAGTAATTGGATTTGAATGTTATGTATTTTATAATTAGTGTTACCTTCCACATGTGGTTGGAGCTCCTTTCCCCTTCATCCAGCGGTTCCAGACACCTGAGCATCCTATTTACCCTCCTTTAGGGAAACTGTTATTTAAAGTTATTGTGACTTAACCTGACTTCCAGATTTGATTGTGAGAATTAGAAATACAATGCTCTTTTTTTTTGGACAAGAGTATTCAACCCCCCTCATTTTCCCTGGTGCCACACCCTATTCTAGTTTTAGGCAACATCAGAGGAAATTCCAGTCCTTTAAAAAAATTCTTTCCGCCCATTCACTCCCTGATATATTTTTCCTTCTCCTATTGCCAGGGGCAGTCCCCATCTACTTTGTTGGGGAGCAGGTCAGCAGTAGAGGTCAGGAGATGCCCAGGCTTGTTCTTCTGGGTGGTTCCCCTGAGATTACCTAAAAGTCTCCCCTTTAGGATACACCTTGAAGCTTTTAAACCATCTGAGCTCAGTTTTGTCAGAGAAGTCAGTAAGGGCCAAGTAGTCTAATCCCAGGCTTGGTGGAAAATTCTGACATACTGGAGTGGCTGTGACTGGAATCCTTGCCCTTTGTCTCCCTGCCACACCCAGTCTACACACTCAGAGGAAATCAGAGTCCCAAGGCCGCTTGTCAGTCTTTCCTCCCCACCTCCTTCCTTGCCTTTCCTGTCATAGGAAATGTAGGCTACACTTCCAGGTTGTCCAGTGGACAGCGCTGGGACCCAAATACAGAGTGAGGTGTCAGGTTGGGGTGCATATCATAATGAAAAAGAGGTTTCTCTGAAGTGATCTTGCCAGGCTTTACAAAGATTTGCTCAGAAGTTGCGGATTGAAGCCTCCAGCTCAGAATGTATGGAGCTGGAACCGAGGTGTTCAGTCTGAGGGAGAGAAAGAAAACTGAAGGAGAGAGCGTTGGAAAAGAAAGGGGGGGAAAGAGAATATGGGAAAACTCAGTTTGCGTAAACCATCCGCAGACATGACTGAACGCCTAGTGCGGACTAGGCTCAGAATGAGGAAACAGGAATGAATAGAAATGCTGTGGGCAGGAGGAATGGAAGACCAGCGCTATTACACTCAACCCTGATGTTTCACAGACACCACAAACCACAGCAGCACAGAGCAAGGAAAGGTGCGGGAGAAAAGGTAACAGTATTTTTTGTGTCCTGAAGTCTCATGAGGATGTTGGCTGATCAAGATTGAGTTCAGAGTGAAGGGAACTTGGAGTACCTGGGCCAGGGGGTAGCAGGACAGTGCTGAGTGTGTTTGGAGAACAATTACCAGTCCAATCTGACTTTCGTGCTGGATGTGTGTGCTGGTACGTGTGCACACAGGTTTGTAGGAGTTATTTATAGAACAGTAGGTAAAGTCTAGCGTGTGAAAGATCTTGAATGCTGAGTTTAGACTTTTTTTTTTTCTGTTGGCAGCAGGGCCCCACTGGAAATATAATGTGGGGCCATAAAACACTGACATTGAGTCGTAGATGTAAAGGCCTTCATTTCCCACCCCTCGAAGTGCTTGGTGCCAACTGACGTCATTCTTCCCGCTGGTTTCTCTCAGCCCAGTCCAACCCCATATCAGGAGACTAAGAGAGGCTCTAAGAGCAAGAGGCAGCAACATGTCTGTAGGTGGCAAACAAATACTGATTCAGAACAGGCAGCAAAAGAGACAAGCCTGAGCAAGTGATGTTGTGTACATCCAGCTCGGTATGGCCAAGGCTGCTGGACAGAATTCCAGGATTTCTGGAGAATGACTTGGCCGTGTGACTCAGGCATTAATCAAGAACATGAAACCAAGGAGAAAAGTGTGTGATTTGGGGAAGACTCTGTTAATAAAAACCCTTTGGGGATGGGGTGGGGCGGACAGTGGACCGTAGTGGAAACTCCCCACACTCCTCTGCTTATGCATTATTCCCCTTCTAGGTTTCCTCCTTTAGACCCAGGATTTTGCACAGTAAGGGCTTTGGAGGGGAAGCCCAACACTCCACACTCCCACCCCACCCATTTTTCAGTTTAAAAATCCTCATTTGTAGCATCCGGTCAGTCCCTGATTGATTCATCATGGTTGCTAGGACAGCGTTTTGTGGTGACGCATCAACACTCCACGTTTAAACTATAAAGTGGGTGTGTCCACAAATGTGCTGGCTTGTGCTTAGATTCTACTGTGCAGACCAGCCCTGTTGCAACATGTTTTTGTTTGTTTGTGCAAATTAATGCTTGCGCTTTCTGGAGCTGATTTAATTTATTTCAGTAGACTTGTTTTTACTTAAAGTGTTGACTTTTAGGTTTACCTTTTTTGTTTCAACCTGTTTGCAGACTTTGTTTCACTTTTCTTTTGGGAGGAGAAGTTAAAGCTCTTTCACTGGTACTATTTTTGTTGTAACTGTGTTTGAAGCACACAAAATACGCAAGTCTATAGAGTTTTTTTTTTTTTTAAAAAAAAGGACAGACCTTTAAATTCTCTTTAAGACAGTCCTGCTAACTGTAAATGACTTGTTTTCAACAGTTTTTCATTAATTCTAAGAGCTTTCTTAGCCAGTTAACAGTCTCATTGATTAATATTTTTAAGGCCAGAGGAAACTGCACTGTTCCCTATATTAGGGTGGAGCTGAGTCAGTGGGTGAATTATTTAAAACCAGTTTTGAAGTGGGTTGTGGGCTCCTTCACTAAGTTTCTCTGTACCTCTGTTTTTTTTTTTCTTTAAAGGACAAAACTTTTCCCTGATACATGACCATTTTAATGATCTTGTCTAGTTACCCAACCCTTCTCTGGGAATGGAAGGAACCGATGCAGCAGCAGATTGAATTTGCTGATTTTTTTTTTTTCTTTTTTGCAAGTTGAAACCAGTTGGAGATCTGGGTGAGGCTGAAGTATTGGAAAGAGTGATGTAGATTGCCACTTTCATGTTCTGTAAAGCAGTCTGCCAGAATAAAAGGGTGGTGGTTCCACTTTTAATGAATTTATGAATTTCACACTGTGACAGGGAGTCAGTGGGAATGGAATTGTCTCATGGCACATAGACTTTTATTCATTCTCGTTCAAAACAATTGGTACACTAAGGTGGAGCTGTCGTTTTCAGTGAGAAAACAGCCTCCAGAGCAAATGTGGTGGTGAACAAATGCTATGAGTATTGGAACAAATCACGGTGGCTTTCTAGCCCTCTGGCATCTCCATAGTCAAGTTTAAATTTGCGCCATTCAGAAACTTACATTGTAGCCCCTCCTCACCACCTTCTCCCCCCAAACCCCCCAAGGCACCACTGTGGACTGGCGTATTTTAAGCCTGTCCTCTTGTTCTGTCACCCAGGGACATTCTCCTCCATCGCATCTCCCCAGGCTTTCCAACATGTTTCTCTGGCTGGAGTCCTCCCGGGTGATTGCCCTTCCAAACTAGTCATTACCTCACCGGTTAATCTCTCAGCTGACCTCACTCCTGTTGTTCTTTTTCTTGGTGTCTTAATTCCTTTGAATGGAGAACCTCTGTGGTAAAATTGGGAAGGGCAAGGATCCAAGAGTCAGGGACCCAGATTCTGGCTCTGTCTTGCTACTCGTTAGGGGTGATTGGGGCTAATCTCTTCGGTGTCTCACTGGGGCGAGACCCGGAGAGAGCCGGAAGGTCCTGTGGGGTGGGGTCTGCATATCATAGTTTTGTTTGTGTGTCTCTCATAGCCCTTAATGCAGGGCGGGCTAGTGTGTGCTTGTTACACAGGTTTGTTGATAGATTACTTGAATGTTACCAGTGTTTGTAACCTACAGTAGCGCTGCCAAGACCTTCTTTTTCCACTCTCGAGGGTAGTAGCACACTGACACTTTCTCATTAATCAAATTTACTATATTAAGCTAATGTTTGAACAAATATGTGTGGCAAAGCCAACTATTTCTTCTAGAGACTAATCAGTCATCTACGAAATGACTTTGTGTTGCCAGAGGATTGGATGTTGTAAAGAAACGGGGCCATAGTTTATTTCTAAGGCGAAAATGTGTTTGCCGTTAAGCTTGCATGAAATAGGAAATGTATGGGTACAAAAGACATGCATGGAGTAATGCCAAGTTTCATGGACATTGCTTTGTGGCTATTGACATTTTTGCTTTTTCTGCAGAATGATTATAAATATAAATGTTAATTATGCAAAACAGCAGCTTGTTCTTTAGCACCTAGAGTGTGCAAAGACTTAAATCTGTGGGGAAGCTGAGACTTTACGGGGAGACAAGCAAGGTAAAACTTCCCGTTGCAATGACTTGGACTTAAGCATTTGCCATTTGAATACTTGGTCCATGGCAGGAACTCAGTGCACATTTGCTCAGTGCATGAGTCTAGTGGCATGAGAAGGTGCTTCTGGCATTGAGTGGTGGGAGAGAGTGCTGTGGGATGGGGGCTGGAGGAGATGCCAGAGTCGTGCTGACTTGAGGAATGGGCAGGGTTTCTGAAACTAGAAGAGTTGAGGGTAAGGAGTTGGGCGAGGAAACCCAAATGAATGTGCTGTAGATTAAAGGAGTTTGGTGTGTTTGGGGAGGAGCAAGTAACGATTTGGCCCGAGTCCTCTTTCCCTGGGGAGGAGATAGAGGGTGCTGAGGCTGGGTTCCCATGCCAAGTTTTGAGGGGCAGACTGAGCTGGAATAAGAACGCCACTGAAGGATGGATTGTGCACAAGATCACAAAGAAGAATTGAATTGATAGTGGCATGTAGGACTAATTTGATGAAAGAATAGCACAGTTGTCAACCGTAAAACAGAAAGGAAGATTTACGGGGCTTTTAAAAACCCCTATTTCTGTCTCTCCTCAATGGTTGTGGCTATGGAGAAGAATTAACCTAAGTGGAGAGGGTATATCAGATTGTCTTTGATTTGTACAGTACGGAGGGTCCCATGTGGGACACGGTTAAGCAGCTGCCGCAGAGCCAGTGCTCAGAGCTGGAAAGGCGACTTGAAAGAACCACACAGTAAAAACTTACTCTGCCTCCGTGGTTGAGATTTCCTTAGTATCAGAATTAGTGTGAGATTTAATAAGTAACTGGAATTTAATCCACACATCTTTACAAGTGGAAATAATTCTATTTGAAACTCTGACTTACTGGTCCTGTTTTTATTTCTTAGCTGTTTAGAATGGGGACTAGAATTCTGCAAGGCAGGTGACAACAGTTTACTCCTCACGGCAGATCTAGTCTAGTTGTGACCGTGCCCGGGACTGGGGTGGTTCAGTGTCCTAGAGGATTCACTCTGCTCCGTTGTTCCTCAGGCTAACGGATACTGACGAGACTCTGTGGAATGTTTCTTGGCCCAACTTGAAAATGGAGATGACTTGAGTAGACTCACAAACTTGTCTGTCTTAAATTTAATCGCAAACTCGTCTTTAAGTGACCTGGCCAGGATTGAATCATGGCACCGTGGGGTTCTCTACACCTGTTTTGTCCGGTAGACATAGAATGTGAGCGGCATATGCAACTGTAAATTTTTTAGTAGCCACATTAAAAAAAATAAAAGAAATAGATAAAATTGAATTTAAATAGTTTTTGATTTAATCCAATATACCCAATACATCGTAAATATAGTATATAATTCAATAAAAAATTACTGAGAGATTTTACATTCTTTTTCTCATACTAACTCTTCAAAATCTGGTTTGTACTTTACAACAGCACATCTCAGTTTGGACTGATGGTTTTCAAATGCTTTATAGCCACATGTTGCTGGTGGCAGTCCAGCTACAAGCAAGAATGTGAAAAAAAAAAAAAACCAAGAACAAAAAGACAAGACTTTTTTAGGGCAGCATTAGGTTCACAGAAAGATCGAGTGGACAGTACAGAGAGTTCCCATATATCCCCAGCACCACACATGTACAGCCTCCTCCACTAACAACATTTCCCACCGAAGTGGTAGATTTGTTACAATTGGTGAATCTATATTGATTGACACCTCACTATCAGTCAGTCTGTAGTTCACATTAGGGTTCACTCTTGGTGATATACTGTGGTTTTTTGACAGATGCATAATGATATATATTACCATTACAGTATCATATGCAAGTTTCATGGCTTTAGAAATCCTTTGTGTTCCACCTAATTTATCCCTTTCTCCTTCCCCTCTAATCCCTGACAACTACTGACCTTTTTACTATCTGCATGGTTTTGTCTTTTCCAGAATGTCATGTAGTTTGAATCATACAGTATGTAGACTTTTCAGACTGTCTTCTCTCACTTAGTAATGCATTTAAGGTTTTCTTCGTGTCTGTTCATGGCTCGATAGCCCATTTCTTTTTAGTGGTGAATATTATTTAGTTGTCTGTATGTACTACAATTTATAGAGGAAGACTTTTTGCACATCAGGATGATACCCCAGTAGTAGATGATACCCCATATTTGAAGGGGGGGGGCGTCTGAGAGTTATGAGAGTGGGGGGAATTAGAATAGCTGTGGTTTTCTTTTTGTTGTGCTGAAAAAGCTTCTGTGCGCATCAAGAAGAGAGAGGAGGAATCTAGGAGAGAGCTCAGGATGAAAATCTTATGGAAATATATCCATAATCACAAATAAAGGCCAAGCCTCTGCTCTTACAGACCCTCTCCGACACCTCACACAGAGCCTGGAATCTGCTTAGTCCAAAGCCATCCGAAAAGTTAGCAAGTGTCTGTCAAACAATCCCACCAAACCGGTTTTATGAAAATATTTAGACTAAGCAAACATTTAGAGGAGAAGCCTGTTAAGCAAAAGAGACCAAAGTAGGAGTTGCCGCAATTTCAATGTCATTCCAACTCTGTTTCGGAATACAGCTCTGCGGTCTCCTTTATTTTGGGGATGCTGCTGCCCTGTCTTTGTCGAGATCGATTTAATGCCCGCTGAGTACTCTTTATTGGCAGGGGTTGGTGTGTTGATTCCGAGAATTGTGTGATTGCAAAACTGGAAAGCCACATTCATCAAGGCTATAGTGCCACAGCCTGATTAAGTGTATTAACGGGAAGATGACTTCATCTCAGCCATTTTGAATCTCAAATGCAAGGATCAATCTTTATGGAATGAGTTAACATCAGAAAATCTATCCACTGTCTTTCTCATTAACAGTTTAATATCTTCCAAGTGTTGGTGGGCTAAGAAGATAATTACACATAGTAATAAAGTGTTCTATTTAGGAGTGGGCTAGCATGAAAATATTGTTGCTTTCAGATCAACACCCATAGTTTTCAGGCCTTTACAATAGATTACATTTCTGGTGAGAAATAACAGAACTCATGGCTGGTTTGACAAACACCACCTTTTATGAGTGGTGGATGACTCAGTTTTGTCCTGTTTGAACAAGGTACAGAGAGTTCCTTAAGCTTGGGCAGCTTTTTTGTATTCACAAATCGGTCTCCCCAGGTTCTGTTCAAACCAAGCAAGAGAAAGACTGGCTAGCTCAGTAGTCCATCCCAAACCTAAGGCAAACCATTGCCAACATTTAATTTTCCTAGTCATCAGATGGGAATTGCATCTATTTGCAAAAATGACTCTAATATCCCCAGATGAAATGGTCCAAGAAGTAGAGATTAATGTAATGAATCACTGTGCTTGAGGGGAAAGGAAAGCCTCTTCATTAAGACTTTTTGTTGTTGTTTTTTTTTTTAGCTTCTTTCAAAATGTCTACTGTTCACGAAATTATGTGCAAGCTCAGCTTGGAGGGTGATGTAAGTATATCATTTTCTCTTGTGTCATTTTTGCAAATTGGACATCTCTCTGGATAACTGTGCTACTCCCTTTCCTTGTATATCTAAAAATGGAATCAAATTCAGATAATCATTACCCCTCTTTTCTCTTTTCTCCCCTCATTACTTTAGCTGTTCTTGGTAGTTTGATTTGAAAGAAATATTTTGGCACTAGAACCTTTTTTGGCATCACATTAAAATTGAACAGACACTAGTAACACCGAGGTGGCTAGAATTTTATCCTGCTATATACTTAGCATGCCAGTGGTAGTAATTGTTATTATGATACATGACTTTTAATGTCACACCCTGAGATTTTATTAATGGTTGGCCATATCAAAAATGATCCTGAGTGTTTTGGACTTCTTAGTGTCTGGGAAGTTATTCCAGATAAGAACTTTTTTTTTTCCTTTTTAAATTTAGCACCTGGAGCATCTTTTCTGTCAAAGAGTTAAAGTGAGAGTACTATAATCCATCATGTTTCCCTTTTTGCTTTGGCTGTCAAGGAGCTCAAAATTATTAATTGTCTTTCGCAGGAAATGTGTGAACCTAGAAATCTGATGCTTTTGCTTCTTTGTTTTAGTTTAAAAAAATTTAAACTATATATGAGATTATAAGTCACTGCAAATCCTTTTAGAATCAAGTAGAATATAAATTATGCATCTTTCAGGTCATCTCGGTCAAAATGGTTTTTACAAAAACTCAGCAGTGACACTGGTTTTTTGGCACAGCTTGCAGATTTTACACAGTATGCTTTCATCTAAATTAAATTACAAAGAGGCACTCAAAGTGAGCTGATAACAGCTTGGATCCTGTGGTATAAGATCTTCTGTATTGTCTCCAGTGCTTGCCATAAAAATGTTCAGATTGATGATATCCATGCAAGCACAGTTTTTTTTTTTTTTTTTGGCGTTTACAGCGGCCAGTCTTCCTTGGTGGTCTCCCATCCAAGTACTAACCAGGCCTGACCCTGCTTAGCTTCCGAGATCAGGCTGGAACGGGCATGTTCAGGGTGGCATAGCCATGGACTGCAAGTGCCGATTTTTGCCATATAAAACCTTCACATTTTTTAATCTTCCCTTTTGGAATATGTGCACACTGTTTTTGCTGCATGTTGCCGTCTAGACAAGTCCATGATTTTTTGCAGTAATAGATCTGATTTTTAGATTGTTTTTGGTATCAGGATTCATGAGAGGGCTTTTCATGTAGCCTCTGAAGTTACCATATTCTAACATAATGAATTTCTCAGTGTGGCGATATGAGACTACAACAGAAAATGGCATGTGTTCCCCAGGATTTTGAAGGAAGAGAAAAATCACTTTTGCCTCACTAATTTGATTTTTACATGAGTGGATTTTACGGGTCATAGGTTCAGTTATCCATTTAATTTTGTTCCCAGAGATACTATAAAATTATGTAAAAATTTTCCTACCCCGTCAAGATGTCTGTCAATAAAGCCGTATGGGATATGGCTCAAAACCAGATCTGGCTTTGTAAATAATTGATGGTACTGTTCATAAATAGAAAGATGTTTTTTAGATTTCCATTTACATTTTGTAGCCACCATAGCAGATACAGTATTTCAAGAGGGCACCTTATCCTTACCATTTTTTTCCTGAATGTGTTCTCCATTTCCATTGAGTTAATCTTAATTGGAAAGTTTAAGCAGTGAAATTAGATGGAAAATACCCTGATAATCCATTGTGTTTCAGAGTTATAAATATTAACTGTTGGCCAGGATTTACTATTTGGCCACGATGGTTCATTACAAGTACATTTTAAAACATTTTAACCAGCCCTGAACTTAGATTTCTGTCTTGTTCTGCTAGGATGGCCTCTTAGTTGCTTACCGCTTACCTATACAACCTCACTACTAACTAAACCAACTCGTGTGGGAGCCAGAGTGACTTTTATGTGATGCCTGTGAGTAGAGAGGTAAGTCGGGGGACCGCAGTCTCGGACTCTTTCCAGAAACTGAGCCAAGGCAAAGTCATCATGTTATAATGGGCATTACGTACTTAGGGGGAGATAGTGGGGACTTTTTATGGGTGGTGTTGAAGGTGGGGCAGTGATGGATGGCTCCACTGACCATCAGCCATCCCAAACCACACTGTCCATCCTGTTGTCTATCTTTTGTTTTGGGAGTGGGTTGCAGGGAGGAGGAAAGTCGCAAGAGCATTTCAAAGGAAGGAAGTTGGCCCTTTGAAAGGAGAACTGATACAGAAGCAGGCTATTGCTCTTACCTCAATCTGGAGTGGGGTGAGGGTCGATCCATCCCATCAGGAAGGGTAATGGGCTTTGAGAAAAGCATTGGAAGGGAAGAGGGTCAGGTTTGAAAGGCAATAAGAAAAAAACAATGTGAGGAAGAGTGGTAGGCGGAGGGAATAGTGTTAAAGAAAGCAGAGGAGGAGGAGAGAGAGGAGCAGGAGAAACTTGGCTGACAAGAAGAGGATGTGGGCCTGACCACCTTGGTGCCACAGCAGTGGCCACAGTAGAGGGGGACTTCCTTCATTTACCTTATAGAGATAGGTGGGCGGGCATCTTTCATTTGCTTTTATTTATTTTGTTATGTTTTAAATTAATTTATTTTTTATGGTGACATTGGTTAACAAAATCCAATACGTTTCAGCTGTACACTGTAACAGGAAGGCATATATACATTTATACTGTGTGTTCGCTTCCCATAGTTAGATTTCTTTCTGTCACCACATATTTGACCCCCTTTACCCAGTCTGCCTCCCCGCTCCCACATTTGCTTTGAAAAGAATGGTGAGCCTAGCAATATACGGGCCCAAGTGGAAATTCGTGTGCGAGTAGCAAAAATTTGACTAAACACACTTGTTATTCAGGCATTTCCACATTTTCAGTTTGTTTTAGTTTGTTGCCAGCCCAGCTATATGCGCTTCAAAACCTTCCCAAATAAAAGGGTGGTTTCGAGTTCCTAACCTTGCATTGTCTACTTTTGAGCTTGCACTAAAAGTAAGATAAGCAGAAATGGAGATCGCATATTCGAAACTAGCTGAGCCTTTGAAGAATTCTCATGGGAAACAATGAAGTTCCGTGTCCTATTAGCGGTGGCAGATTAACACCTGGTTAGTTACCTAGTTTAAGAATGATTTGAATTGTTAAAAGAAACAATAGGAACGAAATCTGTTTTAGAAATTGATATTTTAACAAGAGGATCTTAAATGTGTATGATTTGGGTGTGTTTGTCTTTTGACCTCAGCACTCTACACCCCAAGTGCATATGGGTCAGTCAAAGCCTACACCAACTTCGATGCCGACCGGGATGCTTTGAACATTGAAACGGCCATCAAGACCAAAGGTAGGTGATATTTTGGGCCTCCTCTTGTCAGGCTCTGACCAGGGCATTTTTAGTTGTCTCTTCATTCTCCCTCAAATCTCCATACATTTGTTGTTTGAAATTGATTTAATGATGTGTAGCTTTAATGGGGTGGATCCAAACCTACCTTAACTCACACCTACTTACCTTCCTTCCTCTCTCCATTCCTACTTTTTACCCTTTCTCCCTCCTCTTTTTGGAGAGAAGCTCTAAAACATGAGAAAGCATTTTAATTAGATACCATAGTAACATGAAATAAATAGGCCTAAGCTGAGAGCCAGGAGGCCTGATCCCCTGGGTGTGTGCTTTGGGCCCAGCTTTTCACTTTGAGGCCTCAGTGCCTCTTCTGTAAAGGAAGAAGTTGGTCATGGTGACCCCTAAGGGCCTTTTTTGTCCTGATTCCTCTTGAATTTCATTACATTTGTTGGAAAAATACTGGGAAAATTTTACTGCTTTGCTCTTAAATTGATCTAATGAGAGAAAAATTTTAGAGTCTCTTTTTTGTTTTTTTAACCCTACAAATTACAGCACTCCTTAGGCCTGGATCTGGAATTGGAAGAGCTGTCAGAATGAGTATGTTTCTTCAAGTTCCAGGATGAGTAAGAGGAGGACCAGGAGGCATAAAAGCCTCTCTTTCTAAATTCATCAGATAAAGCATTTAATTGGGTAGAGTTGAGCAAGAGCTTTTCAGGTTATTATGTTCTTTTCTATGTCTACAGAAGTAAATGTTCTGAGTTTAGGGGCTTATATTGGGTTGCACTATACCCCTAATCCCTAGAAACATGGAGATTATTTGTGGTGATACTTGTGATTCTTTTCCCTTTCTGGACAAAGCACTTCCTTTTCACTGGGAGGCTAAATCGAGATGCAGACGTGACCCAAGCATCGGAGCAGCATTGGAGCTGCTGGTTCATACCCCTACTGAAAAGCCAGGAGACATTTTTCTCTTCTGAATGGTTTAACTTATGGACACACTCATATAATTCACATACAGGTCACGGAAAGAGGGGGAACCTCAACCAGGTCGACCTTAGGAACTTAGGGAGGATGGTCATGTCTTGGATTATGCCTGCATATTTACTGATTGTGCCCTTTTTCACTCTCAGAGTTGTTTTATTTTGCAGAATAAATGACATGTTCACCTTTCCTAAAACCCTTTGAGAAACTGGTGACTTTTTTTCCCCCAGAGTAGGAAGAAAAGTAGAAAGATTTTTTTACATCCTATGGTTCCACTAGGACATAGGGGTTCGCGTCATCTGCCTCAAAGCAGCCTTAAGCTCCTTGGAGATACTGTGGGAACCTCCCAGAATGGCTGCCTGAGCCACTGAAAGGTTGCTCATAATTAAAGCATCCAAATTTGACTTTTAAAAAGTCTTCATCTTTGGTGCTTTTAAATGGCCATACTTGTCAAAGGCCAGGTTGGGAAGTCAGGAAGTCACTAATCAGAAAATTAAACTCTGCAGGACTGTCTATCTCAGTGCAGTCTGCTCAGTGGAGCATAGTAGTTGAGAGCATGTGTGATCATGGGTTCAAATCTTGGCTCTGCCACTAATTTACTAGCTAGCTAACTCTGGAAAAATACTTAACTTACTTAAACCTCAGTTTTTTTACTAGTAAGTAGGGCTAATCAAAGTTACTATATCACAGAGTTACTGTGAAGTACCACTTAGCATAGTGCCTGGCATATAAATATTGCTTAAAATAGATTACCTACACACAGTTTTCTTACTCTTTGGGTGTGCCTGCATTCCTGGGGCTTCGCAACATGCCATTGTCGAAACAGACTCCAAGTTTAACGGTTAACTCATCTGACAAAGATGGTGGCTTTTACCAGCAGGAGACAAAGGCTGCTTTTATCCCTGCATGAGAAAGCTTTTAGCACACTGGAATGTCAGGATTGCGTAAGTGAACTCTGGTAACAGCTGAAACTCCCAAGGCAATAAAAATACCTTCAGGCCCTTTCTGGGTTAGTAGCAAAATACTGAGATTTCTTAGCAGAACCGTCTGAAGGGGTAAGATTTGGATTCCTGCTTTCTAGTTTGCTGAAAAGCAGCTGACATCACCATTATCCCGGCTGCAACTATTTATTGTCTTTATTGAGTGCTCATGTGGGCAGACATTGCATCAACACTTCAGAAACATTTGTTTGAGATGAACTTGAAGTTAACCCTCTGATGTAGTGTTCCATCACCCCCAGTTTACGGGTGACACAGATAGATGTTGATTAACATGTAGTAGGTCTCTTTTTTTTTTTTGCCAAGTAAGTTTCAGGCATGAAAAACATTTTCTAGTTGTGATTCTATTGATATCAGAGACATGTCATATTCGTGGTCCAGCTTTAGGTCCCTTGTCTTCTTTCCCACACTTAATGCCCAGTGACTTCCACTTAGGAACTCATTTATTTTTGCGGGGTTCCTAGTAATTTTAGAGAATAACTAAATTTTCCTGAGCTGTCTATTAGTCTTTAAAATAATTCTTAGATTGTCAGTGTGTTTAAAATAGTAAATCCTTCTAGGAAACTATGGAAAAGAAAGAATATGATATCCATACAGAGCTCAGTACACCAAAGATGTTATATAGTATTGATTATGATAGTGAAAAACTAGATGTACCTTCTAGCTGGGGAGTGACTTAGTGACAGTCATTCCTTCTGTATTACAGAGAACGTCTAGAATGTCAGACATGAAAAGTAAAGTTTCTGAATAATTTTAAACATTTTTTATTGTGATATAATTCACAATCATATGATTCATATAAAATGTACAATTCACTGATTTTAGTGTATTCTCTGGGTTGTACAACCAACCACAATTTTAGGACACTCATTTTAACATACATTCACCTTAACTATGTCGATTGCTTAGAAAAAGGGATATAAAAGTATATACAGTATGATTACATCACAACAATTTTTTTATGTCAAAAAGAAAAAAAAAGCATTATTAACTGACACAGGATTATGGTCATTGATTCTTTTCCTTTCTTGCACTTATATTGTTTTTCAAATTTTCTATGATGGTATATATTACCTTCCTAATGAAAGGCAATAAATTTAATTACAGACAGAAATGAAGTCATTAGTTGGGAAGATCCCTTTTGTTCCATTTCCTTCCCTTGATATTTTTAGATAACACCACTTAAAAAATGAGCTAATAAAGATCTTGCCTTCCCTTTTAGAATGCCTTCTACCTTAGGTGTAATTAAGGAGCTATGCCACACCTTAACCCCACTCCCCACCTGAAACCCTTATCCAGAGAACACAACTCTAGGTAATTGGTGTTTCCTTGACATCAAAGGAAACGAAGGGTAAACCGGAAATGCTGATACAAACATAAGCTGAAGGGCCATGTCAAAGAAAGATGACTATAGGAGCCGTCTCTCCTAGAGAGGGCAGACCAAGTGTGTGTGCAGGGTGACAAGTGCAGAGCGTGCTGGGTGGTAGGTACTTGTCCCCTCTGACGCACCATCGACTGTGCCATGTACTCATAGGAAGGAGAGCTGAGAGCAAGTCACCTGTGGCAGAGCGTGAATCAGCTGCTGTTAAACACAGGGATTGTAAACGAGCAGACTTGGCGTGGGGAGGATTAACAGGAGGCATAGACAAGGGCGAGAAGCAGTTCTTAACTATCCGTCCCCTTCCATCCTTACCTACCGTCTCTCACCTGGGCTGTTGCGGTGTCTGCCCTTTTAACGGGCCTCTTGACTCATTCGCTGCAGAGTCTCTTTCTGGCTTCATTTCCAGGCTGTTTGGTGTCCCACAGAGCCTTTGCTCTGTCAGGAGTGTGCAGCCCCCTTTTAGTGGGAGCATCAGCTTGCTTATAACATCCAGGCGGTTCCCCTCATCTCTCAGCCTGAACTAATATACTGCCTCTTCTCCAAGCTTTCTCTGAGAGGGCACAATCCATTATTTCTTGGTCTATGTCTCATGATACTTTACATACTCATGTAAAGCTCTTGTCATATCATGTTGTAGCTACTTATATGTGGATTTGTCTCTCCCACGGGCACGTGCCCTCCTCGAGTGCAATTTCAATACGATTATTTCATTAATCGTATTTAATCCTATTTACACAGCCCTTGGGACTGTGTGGGAAGGTAAACCCAGATAGTCAAAGTATACACAGATACCAGAGCACACAGGAGAGTGTAGGGAGTGGGAGACACATGGTCAGCAAGATGAGGCAGAAAAGAGTAGTTCTAGAATCTGCACAGTATCTGGAAAGGATAATACTTCCTTAGCAAGCTTTGATCTGTTTTCACAAAATGAATTTAGCTCACTCTCCTAAGTCTGCTTTGTTCCTAGTTTGAAGGGATCTCAATATTTCTTGAGTATGTTACCTAAACCAAATGCATGATTGTTTTGTGTATGCTCTGGCTTGAGGTAGACTATGCAATTACTTACCTTAATTTATGTCTAGTTAGAAACTGAATAAAGCCATGCAAAAGTAGTAATATTGCTTAATTAACAAGAGGTTTCTGAGACTTAAATCTGCAGGAGTCTCTTGGTCTAGATTGGCCTTGGGTTAAATATATACTGTGGAGTGTACAACACAGCTGTGAATGGTTTACCATATGGGTCCAAATAACTAGAGAGGAAAGTCAGCTAAATTAGAAAAGGATGAATCTAGACTACATAAAATAGATTGTAATTAGAAGCAGCACAACCCCGGAGTTAGTATAAGTGCCAATAAACTGGTACAGCTTGGGTCTCTCTCTCTTTCTGGAAGGGGAGGGTAATGAGTTGCCCTATTATTATTGCCAGTTTTGATTTTAGCAGTATTTGTGTTCTCCGGAAAGGATGCAAAAGCGGGTAATGTTTTTCCCCTTCTCATAAGCACAAGTATAGAAGCATAACTGCAGCAAGTTTTTGCACTAATTTTTTTTTTCATGCTTTTAAAATGGAACCACTTAAGATTTCTAGTGTGGCTAAAAGACTGATAACCCTATGCCAGTGGAGAGCAAAACCAGGATCCTGTTTTTGGTCTCACCTGCACACCTGGAGGTATTTTCATTCAGTTGAGACAGCAGTCAAGTATTCTCTTGAAGATGCCAGGAGGCAGATTGGTTCTGAGAAGTAGCTTGTCTCCTGTTAGAGGGGTGTGAGAGGTGAGGGCTGAAACCAGCAAGAATCCCTAAGTCTAAGTGAGATTGTACTTGTGAGAAAGGCTTTTATGACTCACGTAGCCCCGGGCCATCTCACCCTCCTTGCAGGGAAGGGAATGGGAGAGAACATTCCTGTTGCTGAGGCCTTTTCCTTTGTGTACAAATTTACTTTAGTTTGAGATCTCATCTTACAGCACTGCTGGGAACAAAGAGGGACCTGAATTACTGTCACCTTTACTCAGAGCACAGATTTTCTGATTTCCTTCAAAATGATCTCTGTCTATGTGGGTGTGTAGATGCCCACCCCAAACTAAGAAGCCTATAAAACATGGGTAAGGATTCCATGGTCCCTTTCTAATTGTAGGTATCAGCTTTTGTTGCCTGCCTCTCAGCTGTTTTTTGTTTTGTTTTGTTTTGTTTTTTGTAAAAACTCACCTTTTCCCTGAAGAGATATACCAGTGCCACCCAGGGACAGTGGTAGAAATATTCTTATCTGGTGTCAGCGATGTTAAAACAATAAATAGTAACTTCGCTATCAATTGAGTTCAGGGTAGGTATTTTACATCTGTTCATATTTTTAATTTTCTTTCTCAAGAGGCTGATAGAATAGCAGGGTAAAAATGGTGCGCTTGCATTTTGTGTGTGTAGCCCTTCCTTTACAATTTGATTTGAATCTTGAGTGGTGGCCTGCTTTGTATTTTCCTGCTGGTCCTATAAAGTATTTCAGAAATATAATTTGGCACAGAAAGCAGACAGGGGTCTGGACTATGAAAGCATCCCGTGTGTCACCAAATGGGCGGTACTTAAATCCTTTCTAAGGGACTCAG
The DNA here is from genome assembly GCA_003508835.1 of Eonycteris spelaea. NCBI lineage: Eukaryota > Metazoa > Chordata > Mammalia > Chiroptera > Pteropodidae > Eonycteris > Eonycteris spelaea. The sequence continues at coordinate 9,553,104 of PUFA01000040.1, read as the reverse complement.
ATGAGGAGAGACCAGAGCAGAAGGAAATAGAAGAAATGTGATGTCTGGGCCAAACCTTCGTAGGTGCTTAGCTAAGCAACACCTTGCCCTAGTGGGGACCATGTCCACCAGCCTGGGGAGAGAGGCCTAGCTTCCCAGCCTCCTCTTACCCTGTGCAGTGCTTGTTTTCTGTCCTGTCTGTCTTTCAGGCAGCTGCCAGACTTATCATGAAACTCGGCTAGTAATCTAATGTGTGCTAGTGGCAAAAGTGTTCCCCATTTTCTCTATGCCCTAGATTTTCATAGACCAAAAACCAAACACAGTCAGGAGCCAGGCCTTTGACAGAGAAGCCGAGTAGAGAAGGCAGTAGCCACGTTCCCAGTCGTTAACCCAGTCAGTCCTTTCTGCATCCCCATAAATTAAGTGTTCTCATGATCTCTGTTTTACAGGATGAGAAACTGAGGCTTAGAGAGGTAACTAACAGATCTCAGATCGTATAGTACTGAGTCCCATATAGTTTCTAGAGTACTTTACCTGTCACTGCCACTTACCCAGATGCCTCTCTTTTGCATCGTCTGTTGCACACCTGGATGTGTGGCTCCTGGTGAGTGATCTGGAGCAGTAACTCCAAGAGCAGGAATTCCAAGTCAGGCAGTACCATGGCTGATGGTGTGAAGGACACTTTTGGGCAACAGTGTGTGCATGTATGTGTGCTTCTGCTCATGTGTGTGTATACATGTGTGCGTGTGCACGCTTCTCTGTTCTAAAATCATTCCCAGTAGACAGATGACTTGTTATCTCTTCAGTGGCCATGCGTTGTTACTTGGTGGCAAATCATTATCAACCAATTATTAAATGTGTGTGTGTTGTGTGTTCTAAATAGTAAGCCCAGTTCTACAGAGATATATAGACACATTACTGTCCTCAATTTTTATTAAAAACGAGAGGGAGGAGTATGGTATGAAGAAGTATCAGAGTATAATTTCTAAAAGGTGCAAACATGACTCAGATATAGGATGAGCACATGACAAACATTTATTTAACTCACTGAAACAAGGCTGGTTGAAAGGGAATATGAGAGACTGGGTGTTTATAGGCATCGAGAAAAGAATATTGGAATAAGATTGCTGGGCTGGATACAAGGCCATTACTGTCCTACAGGGCACTGAAGCCTGTAACCTTTGAGGGTATCCTTTCTACTGGACCAAAAATCTATAGGTTAACATGGAATCTGTGCCTTAGTCAATAGTAAATAGAAGTCAAGTTTGAGCACACACCTGGACAGACAGTCTTGGATGGGCCTCTTAGTCACACTGGAGGACATGCTATTTTTCTCTTGCCTTATTTTCAAGTTTTGGATACTTTTCTGTAACAGGAAGCAGGATAGCCCAATGCAGTAAGCCTGGGTCTTTAATTAGGTTTGAATCACAGCTCTGCTTGTGTGACTTTGGGCAAGTCTCTACCTTCTATGGTTTCCTCACAGGTAAAATGGGGATGATAGTAACACTCACTGCAAATAGATGTGGTGAAATTACATGACAGAATTGTGTAAAACACCCAGTAAAATGTCTGACACATAGTAGGTAGGTACTCCAATGAATATTTTATTATAATAAATAAGATATGTCCACACCTGTGCGAATGCGGCCCTCTCCTCTCTCTGTGGCCTGCCTCTGACCTTGTAAAGATCATTTCTTCTGAGGTTTGATACTGATAGGCCTGAGTACTCTAAGCCAAGTCATAGTTTTCCCCATGATCTAGATAAGGAGAGGATCTGGGCAGTTTTCCTTTGGTTTTCTAATCAGTCAGCCGCACCCTGAGGGCCTCCTGAGTCCTTCATCACACAAAATGAAATCCATTTTCTTTGTGCAGTCCTGTGTCTTGGCAGATGTGAGTCAGCATCCTGTTCCTTGCCCGTGGACAATAATGACACATTTTCCATGGAATGCCAGATGAGGAGCTGACTTGGGGTTTCCACCCGCAGAGAGGAGGAAGAATCTCCAGGGGGCTGATTTTGTGGTTTGGGATTCAGCCATTATTTTAGACTGCAAGTGGTCTTTATGTTTTAAAAATACCGCTGATGGTTTAAGGGACCCCGGACCCTAGAGTTTTTGCTTGAGCCTGGCTGCCAGTGGCGCCTCCCTGTAGCATCACCGGGCAGAGCCGTTGCTTCAGGTCAATCGGCATTTAATCCAGTGGCTGACCTGTCCGATGTCCCAGCTCAGAGTGCTAGAAACAGTTTTGTAGTTAGCTGATGAGATTAGCTGACCACTTTCATTCAGGAATAAATGCTTACAAACTTCCTTGTGCTGTTTCCCATCAGGAGCCAAATAAATTTGTGTCTCGGTTCCTCATTCTTGAAAATCTTAACTTCTATTAGTTGTGAAAAGAAATTTTTAAAAATGTATCTGAATCACAGAATTTGTGTTCTCTCACCTTTAGTCTGTAGGATCCCCCACCCACGTCACTGTTCCCCAGTGCGAGCCTTGCTAGGTTACTTTGTGACCTTCCATGTCAAACACAAGTGGAAGAGGATGGGAAAAGGAGCATTATTCAGGTTTATTGGGTTTTCCTTATGCTTGTGTCCCACCCACACTGGGCCCTTCCACCCTGCAAGTACATCCCTACATACTGGAACGTGAATGATCTGAAAGTGTAAATGCAGAAAGCAGAGCCTCATCTCCCAGGCGTCTGCGCCTGTGTTAAATTTGTTAAAGCTTTCCTAGTGTACTGGTACTCGCTCTGTTGACAACAGTTAATGCTGACACAGATAGCTGAGTGTTCAGTGCTCATCCTTCCGCTGCATCCTGGGCAGAAATAGTGAGTAACCGGATGACCCTTGCAGCTTCAACCTGTACTGAAGTATTTTCTACAGGAATAAACTGCCTCACCGATTAGGATAGCAGGTCAAGAGGAAGCAGCAGTGTTCTGAAGATAAGATGGTTAAAATCCTGCAGGCCGATATGTGTATTCTGGTGTTATGACATAGGACATGCCTTAAGTGGCTTTGACTAGGCAGTTGATCCTGGGCTCCATGAATTTTTCTTTTCAGTTCAATGAGAAATTTGCAGACAATGGTATGGGAGAAATAGCTGATGTAGGTAAGGTTCTCAGAAGGGGAAGAGGCTTCCATTTGCAGAAATAGCCTCCACTTAATTTCTTTGTAGTTGCTGGCATTAGCATTTTTGTAAAGCATCAGATTGCACACTCATAAGGTGTCCCAGCATGTTGGATGCTGCATCTCAGCAGGCTGTTAGCTTGGTAAATAATTTAGGTAAAATCCATTTAGATTCCTTCAGACTATAGTAGTTGCTGCCTCCTAGGTGAGATTCAGGTTAACTACCCGGGCTCTTTATGGGGATTTCCAATAATTGGATTGAATTCTGTCTCTGGGCTAGACGCTTAGGTGCTATGAACAAAAAAAGCAAAAGTTGTTTCATTGACTAAGTTTGTGCAGTGAACTCTTTTCAGGTGTTATTTCTTACGTGGGTTGTTTAGACAATAGCATTTCTTTCCCTAAAATTGTAGTTGACCCTGCACCTCACAGAAGCAGTTGGTAGAGGTATACTTAAATGTCTGGCACATAGGCAGGTTTCTAGTGATTCCTCACTCGTGCTTATTCACCTCTGTTGGTGATTCTCAAAGATTCACCATGGAGCCAGGTGAAATGCTGCGTCTTGGGTCCAAAGTCCAAGAGAACCTTCAATCAGTAGCTCTCAGGTGGGGCCCAGGGAACTGTGTTTTTAGTAAGTGCTTCATGTGATTTCAATTCTGGTGGGTCCAGGACCACATTCCACACAAACATGACCTTTGCATTTGTTCCTGAGGGAGAATAATTTTCCATGAGTCAGTGTTCTTGGTATGCGTTCAGGTCAGCAGCCCCAAAATTGATTTCAGGAAATAATTGAATTTAGGTCAGTAGATATAATCATATTTTGTTGTTCTCTAGCATTTTCAGACTTGGGTAAGAAAGTTTAGAGCAGAAACACGCTTATAAACAAATGATTTTCCTAATATAAAGTTAGGACCATAGAATACTTAGAGACAGAGAGAGACAGAGAGCATGCGCCAGGGAGCACTCATGCATGTGGGTAGGTGTGCATCCATGTGTACATGCCCACACACATCCACTAAAGTAGCCTCTAACTTTAACGAGTCTTTGAATAAATCTATCCTGCCCATACCTAATTGAAACTAAATGTGTTAAAATTTGTTTTAACCTGTTAGTGTTTGTGGACGTAGAACTGGGGTCATTGTTCAAGCCCCTTGTGCAGATTTAGACAGAGACCCAAGGAGGGCAGATGTTTCCACAGGTGACAGTTGCAGAGTTGAGCCTCAATCTCGGAGCTTCAGCATCTCTAGCCATAAATTAGGACAAGAAATAGCTATCCCACTGGGTGATCAATAAGGTAGTCGGGTGTTAGGATGTTTTGGAAACAAACGAGAGTTATATAGATATAGCTCCTAATTATTTTGCAAATTGTGTTTTATTAACTAACTTATTTAGAACTGTGCTAGGAATTATTGATTCTACATCAATAATTGTATGTTATTCATAGTGTATTTAAAAAAGAACCTTTTATGGTCATTATGGTGAACTTTGAAAGCATAGATAATCAAAAGAAAGAAAATAAATTATCCATAATCCCACCACTCACTATTAACATTTTGGTATAAATTCTGGATATTTTTCTATATATGTCTGTGTATTTTATAAAAATCAAGTTATACTGGGTATACTGCTTTGCAACCTTTTTTTTTAAGAGTATATTGTGAACATTTTTCTATGTCAATTAATACTTTATACCATCATTTTATTTTTATTTTTATTTTTTAAATGCCAGTTTATTTTTTTCATACTATATATACATAATCTTTTATTAACATTTTATTTTTGTATTTCCTCCCTCCTTCTGGTAACCAGTAGTCCATTGTCCATGTCCATGAGTCTCTGTTTGTTTGTCCTGTTCATTTGTTGCTTTTAAGTTTATATCCCACATACATGATATCATGTGATTTTCATTTTTCCTATCTGGCTTATTCCACTTAGTATGATTATTTCAAGGTCCATCCATGTTGTTGCAAATGGCAGTATTTCATCTCTTCTTATGGCTGAGTGATATTCCATTTTATACTATCATTTTAAATGGCTGTACCTATTGTATCCTATTATATGAATGAAAACATTTATTTAATCAGTCATTCATTGGACATAGTTCCCCCTTTATTTTTCGATGTTATATGATGCTGAAATAAGCATCTCTGAAACTGAATCTCCTGTACACAGTGGGTTTCTTTATTGACATTGGCTATTTTGAAAATCAAAGCTAAAGTAATAGATGCTGCAGTTAATATAACTGACTAACGTATTGGAATGAACTCACTTTGAAATCAGTATATTAATACAAAAATGTTATTTATTTTTATACCCAGAAATTCTAACTTTCTACTTTTTAACCTTTCTGACATGATTGAGAGCTGGGGATACCTTCTGTCAGTCTGTCTGTTCATGGCCCCTGCCTCAAATCATCACAGTTCTGACCTTTCTGTTGCTTTGGAACTCTGCTGATTTCCTGTAGGCCAGGCCATTTGCGGTTCACATGTGACCTCATGGACTCAGCCACTCTGTTCTCTCACCCAAGAATTGCCTATTCAGTTATGGCCAAGACTCTTTATTAAACAAAGTTCTTAACCAGTCAAGAGAGAGACCTTTTCTTTATGAATTCTTAAAATCATGCTTTCCTAAGGTAAATGGCATGTTAGGAGCATTTCTGATATAAAATTACAAACTTTCAGATACCAGAAGGCATTGCTTATCTTTGTAAATACACATGTTCCAATTAAAATAGGCACTAAAATATTTTGGTGGCACTTCAAAACTCCCAATTTAGATTTAATTTAGATTAAAACACTTACTCTTTTTAATAAAGTTATAAAATTGATTATTAAAATTGCCTATTGAAGATTAAAAGCAGTGGAACGTTTATTTTCCTTACAAAACAATTTAGTCTTCAATAAGTATGATTGTATTAATCAATTACGCTATTAAAGTACAACTGCCATATTAAATCCAACTCATTTGTCATGACAGTTTCTATAATTATAGAAATTATACCTAGCTGCTTATATAGCCATAATTCTGTAATAAATATAAATAATTGTCTCTATTAATTCAGTTCAGTTACTCTCTATAAAATTCTCAGTTAAATGGCAATTTGGAGACCTTCATTTAAAATCCTCCTCCTAAATCTTTGTTGTTCCATCTGACTGCTGGAGTCCTACAAATGCACCTCCTACTGTTGATTCCAGAAACCAATTTATAAATAAAGTAGTTAAAAAAAAAAAAAAGCAAATATTTAAAAGGTCTACTTAGGCTTGAGATTTGAGGCTGTCTGGGATAAAAGGGTTTATATGTTGGGTGGAGGGTGCTGACAAGAAGAGAGAGAATAAATTTTGATGTCCTGGTATTTCCATTTGGAAAATAGTATATAAATCTCAGTTTAAAACACTCTTGTTTAAAACCTTCTATATAAGCACAAAGGACTAGAGCATGTAGTTAATTATTCTCCACTTGTATTTCCATAGGTGTGGACGAGGTCACCATCGTCAACATTTTGACCAACCGCAGCAATGAACAGAGACAGGATATTGCCTTTGCATACCAGAGAAGGACCAAAAAGGTACAGACAGTTTCGGGATGAAGGGCATACCTTGTTGAATTTCATTTCCTCAGCCATTGCTTTTTCTTTTCATGAATTCTGGTTCATACCAGCAAGAGCCTTCTGGAACCCTTGGGCATCCAAGGTTTTCCTGTGGTATGAATCAGAGTTTGCACACACATGGCCTCTGGACCTCGGAACCCATATATAAAGACCACACCCTCCTCCAACTCAGAGTGTGTGGAGGGAGCAGTTCTGGGAAGAGAAAGTTAAAAGGAACAGAGTACCAACATCAGGTATTTTTAATTACGTGCTTACCTTGTGCCAGGCTGCATGTAGTTCTCCACATGTAACAGCAGCTTATTTCATCTTTCTGACTTCTGCTGGTTCTGGATAAGATGTTTCTAATTTAATGTTAGGACACTAGCCTCCACTGAGTATTGATCCTGACATGCTCCTCTCATTCTTAACAACAACAACAAAAATACACTTCAATTCTTAAGAGCTTTGCAATGGGCTTAGTAGTTATTTGGTCCACCAGGCTATCTTCAGCTTGCCATGCTCCCACTGTTCAAAGGGTCTTTGTGTGCTTTTTCTCTTGCTCGTTCACAAGTGGTTAAAGAACAGCCCGGGGCTTGTTCATCTTTTATTTTGTTGCAAAGTTAGGAAATTTTATTTTTATTTTTATTTTTAAGGACAGGCTGCTTTATTTTTAACTTCTTGCTATTAAAGCTTTTGATTTATTCTTGGGTGGTACAGTAACTGTGGCTTCCTTCAGCTCCCGTTTGACTTAGGGCTTTCACTCGTAGCCACGGTGGAGGTGAGCTGGAAGGATTCTGGAAGACATTTCTGCTCTTAGGGTGGCCATGACCACCAGCGTTTGGGGAGTTGCAGGTCAATTCCTGCTTTCGCTCCCTCCCACACCTCCCAAGACAGTTGGAAAAGGCATAATAGGAAGGCATATGGCTTCTTTCATCTTGTGTGCATTAAAATTCTTCTTCCGCATACACATATATTAACCTTCTGTAAAGAAGTATAGAAGGGAGTATTTTTTTCAGGTTTTTTTTTAAATTAAAATATAATAGACACTTAGTTGCTCATATTAGAAGGGAGTATTTTATTTCTCCAGTTTCCCAAAAGGATCTGTGAACTGGTAGAGCTGAGTTTCGCTTGGAGCAAAAGGGCCACCTCGTTGGGCAGTGTGCCTGTAATTGTTCTTCACCCGTCACTTATAGGGTGGGGTCTTGGAACACACTTGGGTGTATACACATAAGTGTACGTGGAAATACAGAAGCCTGGATCTTGATTTCAAATCAGATAGGTGGAGGACAAAGCTCTCATTGTTGGGAGGAAGATACTACTAGAGTCATGATGGGGTTCAGTGATCTCACAGGCTTTGCTGTGTACTGGGGACAGCTTACTCACTGCCCTTCTGATTCTTGATGTCTCTCAGCCTTGGGCAAAGGAGAATTGTTATGTTTTACAGAAAGATACATAAACTACTTGAGATAATTTCTGAAGGAAATTTTGGAAGCAGAACCTTATTGTTTTGAACGAGTTGTTTGCATAGTAAAGGAGAAAGCTCTGTATCGCAGATTACTTTAGGGTTATGGACCGAAGCTGCCAAGGTGATGAAATTGAACAACATAGGCAGAGCTAGAGTAGACGCGGAGAGGAGTTGGGAAAGAGAGTTGATTTTATGTCGCTTTCATGTTCAAGCAGATGCCAGATGCCAGGTTTCTCTATATAAGGAATGGTTATGTTTTGTCAGACATTTCTGGAGTTTCTGTTCAATGCAAAGCCTTGTGCTAGACATTATGAGAAGCAGGAAGTTGAACACCCATAAGGAATTTATAATAGAAGTGGAAGAAGTCACTAGGTACACAGATGCTATTTGAAGTTTGAATGGAGAATGGGTAGAGGGGAGTGTCAAGGGTAGGCTAAGTTTGGAATTACCTAACCTCAAAGTTCCAAACTGGAAAATTGGTGCTATAATTGGAAGGTGTTGGTTGCTTTTACAGTCCCTTCCTAAGTGCTATGTATAACTAGGACAGCAGAAGCAGGGAAAGTAGGTGGTAAAAAGGGTTGGGCCAGATGATCTCTAAGCTCCATCTCACTTCTCAACCTATCTGAATGATTTGAGAAAATTCTCTCTGAAGCAGGCTGCATATCAACTGCTTAGCACCTGCAGGCACCTCTCGGGGCTGAACAGTGTAGATGCCATCATGTGCTGCTGGAAAACAGAGAGAAGGAGAGATGGGAGAAAAGAGGAAGAAAAAGCAAACAGGGAGCAGAATAATTACAACAGCAGAGTGCAGTCATCAGCCAATGCCTGTAATTTGTAGGAAATTTAATCCCTGAGGAAGTATCTTTAAGAGCCACATTGAATTAGGGTATCTGTCTACATCCTGGGGGCCGACTCAGACCTCCGACTTCAAATCTGTGTTAATGGTGACAGTGGGACCCTTAAGAAGTCATATGCAGCAGGGAAGTCAGAGGGGTAATTGAGGGGCTTTCGTCCACCATCATCACTGTCAAACCCATCCCAATTTGTCATGGACAAGTAGATATTTTCCAGTCTTGAATTAAGTGTTTTGCATAGGAAAGCTTCATGAGCCCCTTCCAGCCATTCTGGGGCCTCTGAGTCCTTCTGGAGACTTTGAGAACCACCCTGGGGCCGCTGCGAACACCTTTTACAGAAGGATATCAGCAGGTCACGAGGCCTCTGCTTCCTTGGAGACTCTCCACCTGAACCAGCTCCTTCTTAAGAAGGTCCTTGACCCCAGAAAGTGCCAAGTCTTCCACGGGCTGTTGCCACATGCAAGTGTATTTAGAAAGTGCCCTCACACTCGTCTCTGAGGAGTTGCATACTGCCCTGGTTTCCTTTTAATGACGGGGAAGGCAAAATCAGCTTGTATTTAAGGGGATTTTGTCAGAGCAAAGTCTGACCTTTCGGTTTCTGACATCCGAGTCTGTTGAAGGGACGTAGTTGAGGGATAGTTTGACCCAGGCCCCCAGGAGTAAGAATCACAACCTGCTTTACAAATACATCCCTCTTTTGTTCCACTCACCAGTATTAAAATGCACATCGGTTACCAAGTTTTCCATGTTCTTGCCCATTTTTTCTGAAGGAACTTCCATCAGCACTGAAGTCAGCCTTGTCCGGCCACCTGGAGACAGTGATTTTGGGCCTATTGAAAACACCTGCTCAGTATGATGCTTCAGAGCTGAAAGCCTCCATGAAGGTAAACACATGTGAGATGCAATCTCTGTCAAATCTGCCATTAATATTTGTGAATTACAGCTTTCTGAGTGTAATTAGGTGATTTTCAGTTTTGTTGAATTCTCATTTGGAACCATCTTTTTTTGAATCAACCAAAGCTAAAAGTCTCAGGATTTGTACCAAAAATATTTCAATTACATTTTTTTTTTAAGACTGTAAAGAAATTTTATGATGCGGAGAAGTCTGTTACCAGCTGCTACTGCTTGGCACCTGGGCAATTGAAGTACCATTTGGAAAAACTACTTCCTTGATTACACTTCCTCCTTAAAAAAGATTTGTTGTGATATTAAGGCAAAAGTAAAACTCAGAGCTTTTGTTAAGTGAGCTTGCAAATTCTGTCCATGCTCTTTTGGGTGTTCCTTTTTCTGACTTACTCCTTGTCAGTTGTTTGATTCAAATTCGGGCAAAATCAGAACATACAGTGCATGTAAAGGGTGATTTCAAACCATGAATGGTACCTGTGTTTAAAGTATCGGACAGAACACATTTTTTTAAGAGTTCTTTTGATTAGAATTTTGGGTTAAATTAGATAGTAAAAATTCCAGTTTGGTACCTCTTTGAATTTTGTGCACACACAAAACCTCAAGTGTTATATAAGTGTAACGTGCATAAACATAAGTGCATGTTACAGCAAAGCACAGGAGAACCTTTGTCGTGGGGTGCCTGAAACACTTTGCGTAATCTGATACTGCCCTCTGCTGATAAAACTGGGTAAAGCCTCTGCCTTAGGGGTAAAGCTATAGTTCTGATTTTTTATTATTCTAAGTCCGAATGCGTTTTCTGTGATGCCACACTGATCCTGAATTATGAAGAGACTGAGCTGTAAGCCTGTCACTAGAGCTTATATCACACAGTTCAATTGTCATTCCTTTCTCCAGGGAGTACTTCAAGAGTGAGGCAGCTTCACACGCCAGGCATTTCCAGGGTCCAGAATTTGATAGCGTAGGGCTGCTGAAAGATTGGCTGTGAAATCTTTCTTCCTTCAGTTATCCAGTTTAGCCCGAGCTGTGCTCAGTTTATTTGAGCATACTAGTTCCTAGCTTCCTAAGTAGGCTATGTTGCAGGGAAGGTATAACCGAGAATGATAAAATGTCAATAACATGTAATGGCCCTGCTTAATAAAAAGAACACTCCTGAAAACCGAATCTTGGGACCTTTGTAGCCATAGGTTCCCTCTGACCATCATCACCTCAGATCAGCTTATCTTATTTTCGTCAAGAATTCATTTAGTTGCGATTTGTACAATCTTACGAGTATCTATGACCAGGATTAGTGACTTGAAATGGACCCGTTTGAGCTGTCAGTCACCATTGTAATCTGTGTAATTGGGCCCAATGAAAGGTGCTTTGACTTCTAAATCTTTGACCTTGTGCCAGCTCTTCCATTAGCTATCACAGTTGACTACCCTTCTGAAATCCATAAAGCTTGAAGTGACATTAACTGAACTATGCTTTAAAAAAAAAAATCTCTTTTGACTTCTGGCAATACCAGTGGCAATGTCTACCATATGTTACAGTAGAAGTTGCCCTTGTGATAGGAATTGTGGACAGTCTGTGGAAAGGTGGGGCCAAGTTTTGGAAATTGCCAAGGTCACCTTTGAATACACAAATAAAAACACTATTAGAATTCTCAGATATTAGCACTAACAAATCAATGATGGAGAAAACAGATCTTATATTGCTATACCTATTTTACATTTGGCACTGTCAAGATACATTTCTTCTAATGCATGAGCTATTTTTAGATGATATTTCTTTCATCTTTGACATTGAAAAACTGCCCTCTGAAATATTTGAAGACTTGGTAGTCATTCTATAACATTTGTATAGAATGTTGTGTATTGTGTAGACCTTTTGCTAAAAGGGAAATAAATTTTTGCTTTGGTAAAACCTCTGAATCATGATTAAAAACTGGAGGAAGAGGCATTGGTTCATAGATTAGATTAAGAAAAAAATTCAAAATTAACCATTAACCTGAGGCTTAGTTTATATTACACAGACCACTTTTCAGGGACCTATAAACTCTAATAAGTTTAATTAATAGCTGACACACTTTCCATGTGGATAAGTAAGTTTCTTATTGTATTAACACCTTGTAATTGATTTACATTTTAAACAGTTGTAATTCTACTTAGTTCAAAGTGATATTTCCATTTTCGGAAAGACAAGTATTAGAGAATCCTGATTATTAAATCTTGACTTTGATCATGAAGCCAGCTTTGAAATACATGTTTTATTGGGCCCTTTCAAGCTATCTGGCATGCTCAAAAGTGTATATATTAAATTTGAATACATCACCCATCAAATTCTTATTCCTTAATAAAGTGTTGGTGTTAAGGTTTATTTGGCACTTCATTATTTCCTTTTGCTTCAGTAAAATGCCTGAAGAGTGCATAGTAATCAAGCAAAAATGGAAGCACAAGAATGAAATTTTTAACATTAATCCAATTTTACATTTCAAAGAGATGAAGCTAAAAATTTCATCTTTTCTATACCTTTCCCTGGTAAAAAGACTTTATTTCGATCTAACGATGCTGGCTGCAAATGACAACATAAATCTCTATGTTCCTTTATTTTAAATTATAGAGCAAAATTATTTAATGAGGAAATTTATTTTCTATCAAAATAGCAGGTGATTATATAACTTGGAAAAAAAATGGGAAGAAAAAGTTATTCATTTTATAAGCCCATCACCAAAAGGCAACCACTTTTAACATTTTGGTGTATTCCACTGCTGTCTCTTCCCATTCACTATATGTATATTTAATATAGTTGAGCTCATATATGTCACTTATGCCATGTTGTTTTCTGGTGAAGCATTTTTTAAAGGAATAGAAAATAACCTGTGCTGAAGAATACAGTGAGATCCCTCAGCAGGAATGTAGAGAGAAGCATGCTAACAGACCCAGTCCGTCTTTGCAGTTTACCTGGTTGAGATCAGAGAAGTAGGCTCTTGGCTAGGAGGACTTTCCCTTCTTATGTCTGTGCTGCCTGGTTCACAGGGGCTGGGGACTGATGAGGACTCTCTCATTGAGATCATCTGCTCAAGGACCAACCAGGAGCTGCAGGAAATTAACAGAGTCTACAAGGAAAGTGAGTAGCCCTAGTTCTGTGACGTATCCTCTCAGCCCAGTTTCTGGGCTAGTGTTTGGGGGTACGGGGCCCAGATAACAGATGGAGAAATGCCTGCCATCTGTCATGCAGGGCTTTGCTGTGGTCCAGGTCCCTCTGCTTCACCTCCTTATGGCCTGGGTTTTGATTATTATGTTCTGCTGGAACTTCTGCAAAAGGATAAATAGGAAAGAAAGGAGAGAAACAAAACTTTTTGAAAAAAAGATCTGATAGGGAGAAGTAGAAAGTATTATACATGGATTTCATTTATTGGGTGCTATCCAGTCTCTGCTCAGGAGGTTCCCAACTCCGGACCGTGGTTGTGTAATTGTTGTAAGAGGCATGTGGACCTCTGTGCACCAAGGAGTATAAGGGACGGTGGGTAGAATAAGTGATACATTTTACATGTGTGTTCCTATGTTTCAACATAGATACTATTTTGAGTTTTAAAATACTAATTCATTCATTAGGTACTATTTAATTCTTACTATTTCTTGCCATTGTGAATTTTCTCAATTGGTGGATAATAAAAATAAAGTACAATTTGGGGCGGGGGTAGCCCTCCAAATTTTTTGATGTGCAAATGAGCATAGTCAGGGAGGTTGGGAAACAGTATCTTAGCTACAGAAAAGGTCACTGATTAAAGGTGAACTGAGGACTCCTGATTTGATCAAGTTCTATGTGTTCCTTGTCACTGATAATAACACTGGCTCTAATTTCATGAAGGTAGACATTCTAGAGGATCCACTCTCATTTGGGCAGGTGTATCGGTGCTGCCACAGCTGTTTCTGCTTTTCAGAGGCTTATAGGGCAGAGGGGTATTTGGGTGGGTAGGTGGCTGCCTACATAGGCAGGAAGCATAAATGCACATGCGTTTGTTTTCCAAGTGTACAAGACTGATCTGGAGAAGGACATTATCTCTGACACATCTGGTGACTTCCGCAAGCTGATGGTTGCCCTCGCAAAGGTTGGTTTCCCATTTATTTCTTTGTCCTTGCTTCCTTCCAAGGCAAGTCACATACCTCATTTTATACGTGGGCACGAATTAACTCAATCCTCTGTGCTCGCATCAGAAATTCCAGCTGCATTTCTGACAGTGGGTTACCACTGCCACTGCAGAGTTGTCATTTTTATATAATAAGATTTCTTATCCAGCAGAACCCCATGGTCAGGGGACTTTGGGGGCCAGAGGAGGACGTGGCAGCTCTCCAGTCCTGGCCTGGATGTGTGTGCCAGCCCTTGCTGTGTGGCTTGGAAAGGGTCACTTTGCCTCTATCTGTGGTCACCTAGGACCCTGCAGGAAGCACCTTCTTGTTTCTTTCACCTGCTCTCACTTCATAGGAGAGGATTTGCCCATGCAGTCCTTTGCCTGGACAGGAGTGGGGTTCTTTGTTTGCTGATGTTAACACGTTAATGTGGATGAAGAGCATTTCCCTTCTGAATCCGAGTTCTGACCAGGGTGCAGTTTAAGGCCTGATGACAAATGATTGATTGGTGTGCTGGGTCCGCCCACTCGCATTTCGTTACTGTAACAACGCCCCCTCCATGCCTCTCCTCTCTTCCGCCTGCCCTGTGTACCGCCATCCACCCATCTTTTTGCAATCCGTTTTCACCATTTTATTCCCCTGATCAAACCCATTTCTGCTGCATCAAATCCAAACTTTCAACTTCTTTTAGAAGTTCTCTGTACCCTGGTTCTCCCTAACTTAATCTTCTAGGATTCCCTCCCGTCTGCTCCCGCTGGGCAGCACCTCACTCACCCATGATGTGCTCAGCCCCCCCCGCCACCACTGTGCCTCCTGCGCTGAGTGGCTTTCTTCCCCTTCCCCGTGCCAGCTCCTGACTCATCCTTCAAGGTTCACTCCAGCCACACCCCGTTGTCTGCAGACTTTGCTGACTATACTCTCTGACAGATTTCTCCCTTATTCTCATTTCACATTTTAGAGCCATGCATGACTGTGTTGTTTTACTCTTTGTTCCATGCTTATTTCTCCACCTGGATTGTAAGCTGTCTGAGGAAAGGATTCTGTAAGATGCATAGCCTGGGGATGGGTACCGAGGAGGGGGTTGATGATATGAGGCACAGCCCTTATCCCCATCACTGCCTCAACTATTTTGGTCTTGTCTAGACTTCAAAGTGAAGAAAAACTTTAAGTGGCTATTTGTTCGTAAATTAAATAATGGCTTACATAGGTTGGAGGGAAAAATAACATTTTCCATTTAACCATATGTAAAGGAATATGTTCAATGTCCTTTTTTCTTTTGTAGGGTAGAAGAGCAGAAGATGGATCTGTCATTGATTATGAACTGATTGATCAAGATGCCCGGGTAAGTGCTAGGCTTTTTGGTGTGAGTTTCTGTTTTCTGATTAGTCTCTGGTTAATCTGTATGGTAATTACCTATCTTGTGTAACAAATCACCTCCAAATGTAGTAGCTTAAAACAACAAACATTTATCATCTCTCAGTTTTGGTGGGTCAGGAATTGGGGAGTGGCTTAGCTGGGTGGTTCTGTTTCAGGACCTCTCGTGAAGTGGCAGACAAAATGTTGACCAGGACTACAGTTACCTGAGGGCCTGGCAGGGTCAGAAGGATCTGCTCCAGGGAGACCCAGCCATTTGACTGTTGGCAGGAGGCCTTCGTATCTCCATAGGCCTCTGCAGGGTTGCCTGAGTGTCCTTACAACATGGCAGCTGGCTTTCCCCAGAGTGAGTGATCGAGAGGGACAGCAAGAAGGAAGCCAAGTGCTTTGTGCCCTAATCTCAAGAGTTGCACACTGTCACTTCTGTTCTCTATTCACTAGAAGTCAGTCACTCTGGCCAGCCCACAAGCTGTGGGAGGGAAAGAAGGCTCCACTTTTGGAAGGGAGGAATGTCAAAGAGCTTGTGGGCTTCATTTTCAATTTCTGGGAGCGTAGTTGTTATAAGATACTCTCTTACACTGCTGGTGTTAGTTACAGGATCGGTACTAGACTCACGTATATTCGTTGAGGCTTTGCTTGTGTGGAAGTACCAGTTTCTGCAGGGTGTGATACAGCTGGGCACTGGCATGCATTTGCTACAAATGAACACCCAAGGGTAAACGATATGAGAAAGCAGAAAGATGGTGGACACACAGTCAGGGATAGGAAGGAAGGCTTATTGCCCTTTGTGGTGGGGGAGATGGGGAGGGTGGCAGAGGCCCTTCCTTCTGTTCTGAATAGAACTCTTGCTCATTCTAGTGCCATAATCTCTGAGAACTATTTCTTAAGCTTATTCACTGTGAACTATGTGCTTTGCCTGGAGGGTCAACAGCTACCTCAAAACATTTTGTAAGAGATGCAAAACAAAATTTATTTAAATTTATCTTAGTTTTAAATTTCAGTATATTTCACACAGCACTTTGAGCAGGCGGTGAAGAAGGGCTTTAACTAAAGTAATGGAAATTAGAGTAGTCACAGAATAAGTATCCACCTTGCGTAAGCCTCTCTCCCTCCCAGCCACTGTTAGCATTATTTATAGCCTTAAATTTCCAGAGACTGAAAATAAGGTTGGACTGGCTCCTTTCCCAGCTCTATCATTTACTGGTCTCTAAGGAACTTGGGCGGTGCGGGGGCAGTAGGTCCTGCCTTCAGTAAATGACCACCAGCTTACTTGCTACTCAGACTGCCAAAAGGGAGGAGAACTGGATGTGCTGATGGACACTTGCTTGTCCTATATGAGGAGGAGCTCTTGGTCCTTCCTTTTGTGTTCAGAGGAGATGTGTACAGCACTGACCTCAGAATCAGTCTAGCCTCATGCTGATCTGTCTGTGCCTAAGGAAGACTGCTCTTGATTGAGACTTGTGGTCTGAATAGACATGTTTTTCCCACATCTGCAGTGCGATCATCCTTTCTCCTTTTGGTATTTTGAATGTGTAGGTTTTTAGGGTTTTTTCATGACACGTTTTATGACTTGGCTTTGTATCATGTGACCTTTTCTGGCTGGTTGTGCTCATAGGATCTCTACGATGCTGGAGTGAAGAGGAAAGGAACTGATGTTCCAAAATGGATCAACATCATGACTGAGCGGAGCGTGTGTCACCTCCAGAAAGGTGGGTGCTGCGCTGAGAGGTCTTAGAGCCTAGGGGCCAAAATGTTGGGGCTCAGCTCTGCCAGAGCAAAGTTCACTCCCCACATTACACTTGCATTTTCCCTTACCACATCCATTTGCCCTTCTCTCCCATTTTGGATCCTTCTTTCTCTGAAATATCTCCCCTGGTTTGATGCTTTCGCTGCTGCCCCTTCTTGTCTGAGGATCATTTTATCTTGCTGTATTTGTTGAAGCGATGGGTTTTGCTGGGTGCTATGTTTTGTGGCTTAGGTAGGATGGGTCTCACTCAGGGGAGGTATAGGTTTTCAGACGTAGCTTGGGCAGTGCCCTTCAGGACTAGGGCATGGGACAGCTGTCCCAGGGCAGCTGGTGCAATGTCAGCTCTGGCTCACCATGGCAGCCCCTAACCCTCTAGGATGCTGTGATTGTCCTCATTTTTTTCTTTTTTGAATGGTGGCATACAACCGTGTGGGTGATCACTGACAGCTTCGACTAGTAGCTCTGTTGTAGTAATTATTTGTTGTTTTTCCTTAGTATTCGAAAGGTACAAGAGCTACAGCCCTTATGACATGTTGGAGAGCATCAAGAAGGAAGTCAAGGGAGATCTGGAAAATGCTTTCCTGAACCTGGGTAAGCAAGCATGGCCCCCCATCCCTGGTGGACATCAACTTTCAGTAAACTGTCGAAGTGGAAGGAATGGGTGCTCATCTTATTGACTCAAGTGTGTTTGGGAGGTGCGACTCCTTTACGTGGTGGTTTTGTGATCTTCACTGGTTACAACCACAGTGGAGCTGAATGTTTCAGGGGATGCTGGTTTCCCTTGCTCTCTTTCCATATTGCAGCCCCGTCCTGTGAGTTAGGTCATCCGGTTTGCGCTTCGAGGTCAGCGCCTCGCCCCCCACTGGTGGAGGGGAGAAGAGTTACTGACTCCTTTTCTTTCCACAGTCCAGTGTATCCAGAACAAGCCCCTGTATTTTGCCGATCGACTGTACGACTCCATGAAGGTAAGAGAGGTCCATGTTTCCACACTGGTCTTTTCCTTTCTGTCTCCAAACCAAGTCTCCTTGACTAGCAGATGGAGGAAGGAACCCCACTGTCTAGCGACAGGAGTGCCCCTAGTCAGCTGTGATTGTATTAACAGGTGAAAAAACCACAAATCCATCTTCTGCCTCACCCAACTACTTGAACACATGTTTGTGTCCAGGGAGAAAATAAAGTGCTTGGAGGCGACAGAATGCCAGGTGGTAATTGTGTCTGATTCCTGCTCAGATTTCTTAGTGACCCCCTCCTGTTACCTCAGAGTGAAGACAAGCAGGGAAAGGAGAGATTATTACGTGACCTATGTACAATGGATGTTGCGCAACTTACTTTACCTTAAGTTATTACCAAAGAACCTGAGGCTTATTATTATTCTGTTGTCATTATGTTCTTTATAGTTGAGGAGACTGGTGCTCCAGAAGCTTCTGCTTGTTCGAGGTTATGTAGCCAGATTTGCGCTTGGGTCTGACTCCAAAGCCAGCTCAACAGCTTTCCCTTGGATGGACTGTCTCTTTCCAAAATTTCCTAATCTCATTTTCCATGCCTCAGATGTGCCTCGTACTTTCTAGCTTCCAGGCCTATCCATTTTTTCCTGGGTCATCCCCTTGTCCATACTGCCTCTCCCCAGTCTCTCCTCAGCCTCCATATCAAATAAGACCTGTTCCTTGGTGCCTCCAGTCTGAGACTCTGGAAGTAAACTCAGTCATCTTTATTGATTAGATGATTCACAATGGCACAGAGCCACAAGGAAAACATGTGGCATGTCTCCTCTAAACCACTAAGGGCCAGGAACTTTTTATTACATGTGAAAACTCACATACTTCTTGATCTGAGCCCTACAGTAGTTAGTGCTCGGTACACATTTATTGAATACACAAGTGTGGGTTTGTGCTGATGTCATCCTGGGGTTTCATGCTCATTTTCCCTCATGGAATAGTTACGCTGTTACCTTACAGTCTCTTAGAGGGCAGCATCAAGAATTCACATCAGTTCCATGTGCAAGAAAACTTACTAGATCCATTTATATTATCACTGAACACTGATTCACATTGTCAGTGAATTGTAACTCGGAATGCTTACTTGACTTTCAGGGCAAGGGGACTCGTGATAAGGTCCTGATCAGAATCATGGTCTCCCGCAGTGAAGTGGACATGTTGAAAATTAGATCTGAATTCAAGAGAAAGTACGGCAAGTCCCTCTACTACTACATCCAGGTGAGCCCTGCAGTGTCGTGCTTTGCTATCCAGAGGGCCCGGGTCCATGGGCAAATGGTCTGTTAGAACAGTAACAGAGTAGTGGTTTTGTTTTCTAACTCACCGAGAAAGAGATGCTGGTCATCAGATATCAGGGATTTATTTTGAAATAAATAAATTTATTTACAATTCGTCTTGAAATCCTATAGAGTCAGGCAAAATATTTTCTATATCCCACATCTGTTTATTCTGCAATGATAATTGGTGTTCCCAATGATGGTCCTGTGAGACTTGCTGGCATCCTCAAGAGGCTTAGATCAATTCGTTTTACATTTTATTGTATTTCCATTTCTTGAAAAGTCTCCTGTGATAGGCCTGGCAACTTTTACTCAGAACTCCCACCTCTCCATCAATTTAGTCTCTGTTTTGGAGAGAAGGATCAATTGTGTCTAAGGAGTGATTGCATTTTTGGTGGTCCTACTGTGTGTAGTTCAGATAGGAGTTACCATCCCCCTTTCTAAAAGATCCTGATATTTCCAAAAACACGTCAGTGGTTACCAAGGATGAATTTAGTGGTTTAGATAGTTATATCCAGGTTTATTAGGGCATATGTTTAAAGTTTAGGGACCATTTAGACCTTTAGTAATTGTTTCTTCACCATACTCGCTTATTTCTATGTGATCTTAAGAACCCAGGAAATAGCAGTGAGGCAGGAAAATATCCTGTCTTCTTTGGAAGGGAGAGGATCAGGAAGAAAGTGGTGGTGTTTGCAGGACCTCACAGCAGTGAGAGCAGGTTGGGTTCTGTTGCCCTGGTCACTTTTCTTGTTAATCCCCAGTACCTCACATTCATTTACCCTTGTAGTAATAATGTGACTTGAAAGCCTCCCTAGGCCATACTCCCTGAGGGTCCTCCAAAGACGATGATGGTTCGGGTGTGGTCTTCTAGGTGTTTGTGTCTGGCAGGTCTCACAGACCCTCTCTGTTAATAGTGGGAGAGGCTCTGCCTGCATGTTATTGCGTTTGGTCTTTTTCTTGATATTGAATTTCCTTTTTCTCCTTGGCCATTTGTAGCAAGACACCAAGGGGGACTACCAGAAGGCGCTGCTGTACCTGTGTGGTGGGGACGACTGAGGCCGACAACAGCTCGAGCATCCAGGAGTGCTTCCAGCTAACAATTCTAGAAAATCAGCTTGCAACTAATAGCCCCCCGTGCCCCTCCCCGTGAGGATGATGTTAGCATTGCCCCCTGTCCCATCGTATTTCAGTTGCCTAAGCATTGCCTGGCTTTCCCATCTAGTCTCTCCTTTTAGCCAAAGAAATGAACATTCCAAGGAGTTGGAAGTGAAATCAATGATGTGAAACACTTTGCCTCTTGTGTACTGTGTCATAAACAGTTGAATAAACCGAATTTTTACTTTAGACTTAACAACTACTTTGTTGACCTCGCTTTCAATTTGTTTAAAAATCAAATGTACTTAAGGGGTATATTGTTTAGCTGGTAAAGCTGTCCCTAGAGGAAGAACACTCTAGAATCAAGGTGATATAGTGGCCACTGTGCAGATGTGTCTGTTTCCATTTAATTTATATGAAATAGAATAAGTTCATTCTTCACGCCATTCACACTTCCAATGCTCAGTAGCCACTCAGTAGCAGCAAGTGGGATGAACAGCACCAGTAGAGAACATCGCCATTGTAACAGAACGTTCTCTTGGGCAACTCTACATGCCCAGGAGATGATACAACCTCTGGGGGAAATTATCCCAGTGTCACCCCTCAGGTACTGATTTTCTGCAAGTAAATAAGGTGAAAACAAACATCAGTGGTGGCCTCAAACTGGGAAGAGAAATGGGGTAGGAAGGTAGCCTCTGTTTAGCAAATATTGCGAATATATCTTTAAGCCATTAGATTTACAGAAAAAACCTCGAGGACTCACCTATGCATGAGTCAGGCTACAGCATTCTCATACATGACATCTGATGTGGATTGGGGCCACAGAAGAAAGTGATTGTTTTTGACTATTAAGAAAGATGACCTATAGGAGAAGGTAACATTTGATATGTGCCATAAAGTCTAAGGCGAAGTCTTAATTGCTGGGAGGAAGCTCTCTACGCAGTCTTAGAGTCTGTTAATAAGAGGTAATTCACACAACTGGTACACATTTCAGAAGGCACAAAGACTATATACAGTGAAAATTATGTATCCCACTCTCCCCAAACAGCCAGGGCTTCCCTGGAGTCCTGTGGTTTCTTATCCTTTCAGACTACACAATAAGCATATATGTGTTATTTATAATGTAAAGGTGCTATTCATAGGCTGCTAGCCCAGGATGCTGCAGTTTGCATACAGGTGCTTCTCTGGAGCAGGGTATAAGACTGGGCATCAGTGGGAGTGAGGAGGTAACAGTAGGGGGTGAGCTGACTATCTCCAAACTCTTACACTATATTTCTCCTTGTTAGAAGATGCTGAATGAACCACTAATTCTTGACATTTGGCTGAGCTTTGGTGAGGATCAGCAGTGGACCCATATGTGCCTCCCCTGTATCTTTCTTGGCAAATTCTAGTAAATTCATAGGGCAAATTCCATAGTCTGCAGGCAGTAGGTAGGTGTGGACATAATTGTGTGAAATGGCTAGTTGGATAGAAGTGGGAAGTTTGGAGAAATGGAGAGTGCTTGCCCCACTTCAAACATTCAAATTCAATTAAACAATACTGTGTGACCAGACAAAATACATCTATGAGCTGACTGTGCTGTTTTGACCCTTTGATAAACTTTAGTTAGAAACTCAGCTGAAACTTGGCTGAGTCACTAGTGGCCCATGAAGTGTCTAAGGCCAGTGAGATATTCTTTAAAAAGCAGGTTATGCAAAATAGGGTGTTTTCTCAAGTGTATCTTCCTGTGCATATTAGAATTGAAGTCTCAAATCCCAAAATATACTTTTCCATGTAACTTGGGGCAGAGTTCAAGGCACCGCATGAAAAGCAGACCTTTTTGCTTAACCCAAATTGTCACGTTGAACTCAGGGTTGATTGATAGGGCTGGGCAGAGGCTGTCAAGGGCAACGTTTCAGATCAGGACATATTTAGGCTTTGTTTCCTCCCACCACACAGTGTGTTTCAAGAGGCAAAGGGAACCTGGTAAAGGGGAAAGCAAGGCTATGCAGCCAGCGTGAGGGCAGGCTTATACTCCTGCCGTGCCCAGGACATGAGGGAAAATCCAAAAGGCAGGCAGGCACAGGAAACACTCCCGGGGAACTCCCAAACGCTGTCTGCTGTCTGCCCTGTACGGAGCAGTGTTGTCTAGTGTTTTCCAAAACTGACAGGACGCTTGGAATTTGGTCTCATATTCTTCTGGATTCCAGCCTGTCTTCCTTAGTCAAGCTGTACAAACCATTTCTTGAAGTAGGGAGAACCATCTGGAGATTTAAATATTCTTTGTAAAGAGAAGGAAAGGGGCACAGGCAGGCTTTAACGTTCTGTCAACTGATGATAACTTTGATTTTATTCTTCGAGGAGGTCGTCAGTGCCTGCAGCGCGGCCATGAAAGTCACAGAACTATGACTGTGAAAAGGAAGACGATTTTCCCCCAGACTGCATGGTGGGGCTGGACAGGGTTGTTACATTGCCCAATTCCAAACGGCACCCTTTACGCTGTGGTCTACGTCAACGGCATCTCCCCTGTAGCAGTGCACAACCTGAGCAGCCATACGTGATGGCCCTGGGTGGTGACCCCAGGCATGCGTGGCCTGTTAGACCTTTTGTTCCAGAGTTGGCTTCCAGATTAAAGTTGGAAGACCAATCTTACTTGGAAACAGATGGATAAACCTCTCAAGGCCTCTTCTTTTTCTATGGAATCTCGATCTTTGGACTGGTTTTACGGGGCTATGCACAAATGACTATGCATATGAATCTTCTCAGTGTGCGAAGTTCCTTTGGTGTGAATTATTAGTAAAGATAGCTAAGGCAGGGAAAACCAGGCTCACAAAGTGGCTACATTTAGCAAGAAAAATGACTTGAGGACAGAAATCTTTTAAATCAATTTTTAGTCTTTAAATGGCTCCAATCTCCAGGCCTCTCCTCACGTTTTGACAAACGGCTTTGGCTTCTTATCCACATCAGTTTATTTGACCTCCTTTTCCCATCAACTACTAAAATGAAAACTGCTGCGAGAAAGAGAGGGAGCAATTTTAAACATCTCATAGCAATGAGGCAGAACATGCTATAGCCATCAAGTTCTAGTTGTTCATTCTATTTATTGAAAAAAGCCTGTAGCCTGATTTCTTTTATGCAAGTACATTTGAGCAAGCAAAGTTTATAGAGATGACTTATCTCATTACATTAGAAGAGTGATTTGCTATCTCAGCATCTATAAGCAATTTTAACAGACATTTCTGGATGAAGAAAAGCTTTTGTAAATATATGCGAAAGACACAATTTCATCAAGCATTAAATTGGAGGTGCCCTGGAAAAATATTACATTTGTTCATTCAATTAGCTTGATTGTGGCTGAATTTTGTCCACGGAAGGCAGCATTTCTGCAGAAAAACAGGAGCATTCCCTATGTCAGCAGGTTTCCTAAAACAGAAAAGCACACTTTCCTCCTTTGTAAGTCCTTTTTTGCATTTGTGCTGTTCCTAGCTACGCGTCCCTAATCAGGCTGCTCCGTCTTGTTCTCCACAGTAGAGAGTAAGGGGAGAGTGAACCAGAAGCCAAATATTTAGGCCTTATGGAATTCAAACCCAGCGATTCCAACTTTAAATAGCCTGCGTCTAGTCTAAAAGCTAGGCGAGTTCTGGGCACAATTGGGCTAAGGAAGTGGAGAATGGCTGCTGTGCCAGAGGGCTTTCTTGGACCCCTGAAATCACACTAAAGAAATGAGCTATTAGGATAATCACTAGCCCTCCTATCTCCTCCCCCTTGCTGTTGTGTGGTTGAAACCATCGGCTTTCTATTAATAAGAAACAAACCAGAAAAGACTCATTATGTCAATGGAACCTGGCCGTGGGGGTGGCTGTTATTTTTAAACAGTAGGTGATGACAAATAGGACTTTCCCAGCTATTATCCATTGTAGCCCAAGGCTATCATACTTCCAAGTAAATTTCTAGGGATTAATTCAAGGATTAGCAAGGAGTTTGGATCAGAAATAGAGAAATGTTTCAAATAAGGTTTAGGTTTCTATATCAGAGATTTCAAATTTTACCACGGTTTCTTGAGCTCTGGAGAACCATCTCAGTTTTAACGGATCACTTTTGTCCTAATAGATATGAACTAATAGATATGTGATTGTGAAGATTAGAGTTGAGCAGGTAATATAGGACCTCACCCATTTACTTCTTCATTGAGCAACTTATTCTTCTATTCAATAAATAGGCCTATTATGTGTGTGTTACTGAACGAAGCCCGGAGGTTTAAAGACAAGGCAACACTGACCATGTAGAATGATAAGGGCTGTGATTGAGGGGCACAGTTAAGGCCCTTGGGGGTCCGAAGTAGCTGATCCTCACCCAGCTGAAGCATCTGGAAAGTTGCTGGAAAAGGTAATTCTTGAAGCAGAATTATTTTTTCTGACATACAAGAGGAATACGTAATCATTGTTGAAATTGGAAAATATAGAAAAGTATAAAGAAAAAAATCGAGTTATCTAGAACTCCACTAGAATCAGTCACTGTAACATTTTGGCAGGCTGCCTGTTTGAGAATAACCCCCAGCTTCCATGGCAGTAAGCTCATCAGGAAAGAATGAGAGGCGGCATTCCCCCTCTTCAAGAGTGAAAAATGAGACTTCCTTTTCCCCACAGAAGAGGTAAGTGGCTTTTGATTTTTCAGAGTCTAGTTTCAAGGACATGAAGGCCTGGATTGTCTCAAAAGGGAAGGTTCTGGGGTCAAAGGAAGAAACGAATAACCAATCCTTGGGACAGCTGGATTTGCAGATGTGATTGAGCTGGTGCCCAGATGAAGGGGATGGTGGCCCACTTCCATTCAGCACCTGAGTGTCCTGACCTCTAATGGGGGAGCCTAGGTGCTTGCAGGGATCAAAAACTTGCCCACAACAGTGCTGGCTGCCTTTGGGAACATTTTAGTGCCTGGTGTGGCGAATGGGGAATGAGTTCCTGCCAATGTTAAAATCTATTTTCCAATCGTCATTTGATTTATATCACTTTTTACCCCCCAATCACCAGAACAGCCTACGTCCATGATGAACCACTGGAAGAGAACCTTTTTATGTTTACCTTCTGACTTATTTTTCTTTTTGACATTTTATAATCTACAATATCTATTCTATATAAATCATAAGTATTCTGGACACCTCGGAGCTCCATAATTTAGATCTGATTCTGTGCTTTGAAGAGCCTAAATTGGCTAAATTTTGTGTATTAGTAGGAAAACAGGTTCCTATTAGAGGCTAAACCAAGAGAAAGAGAATGAAATGATGCACTCCTGATATCTTATTCCAAGTTGTAGGGAAAACAAAGAAAAACAACAGAAAATGATTTCAGAGCATGGATGAAACAAAGACTCAGAATCAAACCTTTTCATCCAGTTAGCGAGAAAACTGCCAGCTCTGTTTTAACATGAGGTTTCCATGTGAATTTACATCTGGCTTCTAATATGAACAGGTACAGAGTGAGGTAAGGTACATCCATCTCGTTCTGAACCTCTGTATCCTTTGTTTTTCCTCTTAGCCGAGCCTTCCAAATCCCTGCATGAAAATCTAGGCCCTGTGGGAGCCGGGGCTGTTGTAAATTGTCTTCTGTCAGTAAACCTCATCTCCCAGCTCCCCTAAGCCCTGTGCTTACATGACCCTTCTCCCCATGGCCTGGAACCATTCCTGCCAATCCCAGTCCTGCTTTGCTCAGTTCTTCCTGCCTGAGGGCAGTCATTCTTGAAGGATAAGCTCTACCCAGCAATTGGAATATCCTACCCCTGTCTCCTTCCATTGTCACAGGTAACTGTTTGCCTCTACTCAGAACATTTTTTATGGTTCCTCACCTTACTACAAATAACCAGCCAGGCACTGATGAATTCAGAGATAATAACACAAGTTGTTATTTGGCACAAAGAATGTGCTACACAAGTTCAGAGGCCAGATAACAACTTTTTCTTCTTTTCTCTTATCTACCTGCTGCTCTGCCAAAGATGCCACCACCCCCATTAGCCTTTGCATTAAGATATTGTCTCTGTGTGAACATA
Source organism: Eonycteris spelaea (assembly GCA_003508835.1). Taxonomy (NCBI): domain Eukaryota; kingdom Metazoa; phylum Chordata; class Mammalia; order Chiroptera; family Pteropodidae; genus Eonycteris; species Eonycteris spelaea. Next base: position 9,526,584 of record PUFA01000040.1, on the reverse strand, counting down.
TTAATTGAGAGGGGTGATTTCCATTAATCCTAAATTACCATAAAAAGATTTATAGTCATTTATCATTTCTTCAGAGAATGTGGTTCTTAAAGAATGGGATGTGGGACAGGGAGATTTTTCTTTTTTCTTTTTTGCTATTTTTATTTTGTACTTTAATAATACCATCAACAACAACCGGAAACATACTGCTTTTCTATACATTCTTATGGATTGTAGGAAATTATTGCCTTTTCCCCTGGAGACATAACCTACAGTCAAAAAAGTAGTACCACACTGTGAAATTAATAAATCCAGTAGTCAACGGCTTGAATACAACCCCCAGGGGCAGGGAAGAAAAGTGTTACGAGAGGCAAGCACCTATAAGGACAGCAAGCTTGGGAATCCACCGTCTCAATGCCACTGACCCAGAGAGTAGGTACCCTTTCTCCTGGCACCTGGTGCCACCACCTTAAAGGGTGATTTTTGGCCTATGGTCTGAAGAGCTCTTTTCAAACGACACAAGAGTTTCTTTGAGAAGAGATGCAACAAGAAATGTTTACGTTTGAATGAATAAGAGTCATGCCAAAGTCCAAAGTCAGGGAAGAGCCTGGCTATTCCCTAGGGCAGCACAATACAGTGAAGTCTTCAGTACTGTGCAGGTACGAGGGTATGTCTACGGGTTGAAACAAAATCACGGTTGTTCCTGGGGCTGGGCTAGTTTCCTGCCTAGGTTTAGCGGGATGTCGCTGTGATTAAGGAGCTCGCGCTGAAATCTGAGACCCGTGAATGGGTGGGCACTGGTGACAGCACTGACGTAGGGAATGTGCAGTAGAACCCTCTACATTAGGGCTCGTGTCTGAAAATGGGCTATAAATGAAGAGCTGGCTGCCTCCTGCTGGCAGGAGGGAGCCTAGGAAGTGGACATGGAAGGCAGGATCTCAAGTTATACTGTAGGTGCGGGCCCATGAAGCCACAGCTGGGCAAGATCACACTCTTCCGCTTGATGCGTTGAAGGCCTCCCTCAGGTGGAAGCGATTCTCTTCCTGAGGAAGCCATGCAGGTGCCAGGTGAACAGGGAGATCCCTATATCGCGTTGGACCAGGACCTTCCCTCCCTCTCTCTGACGCAGTCAATTAAGTCTATTACTTCTTGAAAGTGGGAGCTAAGGTCAGGCATGTGGCTCCTTCCCTTGGGATCCATCTGTAGTGCAGGTGGGTTGAAACAAAATGCACGCAGGCCTCAGACGTCCACCGTGAGGCATTCAGCAGAGCTGTGCTGTGCAGGTGGGCAGGACCTTGCACCTGGATGCAGGGAAGGCCTTCTGGGGTAGAGGACCGGAAGGACGGTATGGCCTGGGCTTCCCTGGTCCTAGGGCGGCCTTGGCTGATGCTGGGCACCAGTCCCCACCCTGGCTATTACGGACCCTCTGGGTTTCAAGTTCCTCTTGGGAAATGGGTTTTACAGCCAAACGACGCTCAGGAGATTCCAAGTAGAAAGACTCACTTCCCAGTTAGAGGAGTACGAGCAGGTGGGGTACGAGGTGAGCACGTCCCGCACCGCCACCGCGCCGCAGAGCGGGGGTTGACGCTGAGGAGCCACGCACGGCGAAGGCCAGCTAGGGCGGTGGCGGAGCACCGCGCAGGGCCGGCCACGCGAGGGCGCCCTGCGGGGCCGCGGCCGTGACCCAGCCCGGGCGCCCTAGCGCCCAGCCGGCTTCCCGCCTCGCATGCTCGGCGTCCTGGTGGCCGGGCCGGGGTTTCGCATGGAGTATTGAGGGTAACAAAACGTGCGGCGCTCCTGGAAACCAAAGATAAGTAACACATGTAACTGGAAGAGCGGGGTCAGATGGGGTCGTTAATATATTCTTGATGTCTTTTATACTGGAACTCTGGCTCAGATATCAGAAGTGTTTGAGAATCCCCTCCCTCCCCCCAGAGATAAGTTAAATCAGCCAATTCTCCCTTCTCCCCTAAAAAAATACAGATACGAGGGTGCCCTGTGGTTAGCCTGTGTTTAGATTCAGCTCTACTGCTGCAAGTCCCTGGTGAGAGGGCCATGGGACCGTGAGGATGACGGGCTCAGTCCCAACACAGGTGTATTTCCTTGAACCCCACTGTGAGCCTGAGAAGTTCAACTAAAGTTGAATCCTTTCCCTGAAATCTCCCCAGTGCAGCCTGTGCATCCGCTCCCCTGGGAATAATATTTACTGTATAACGTTGCGAGGATTAAATAAGATAATTCAGGTAATGTCCTTAGCATAGTCCTTGGAAGCATTTAACAAATCAAAGAAATAAATTTCATATATATATACACACACACACAATATTGTACAAGTAGTATTGTTAGAAAGTTGGCTCTCATGGACCTTGGAGACACCCTGCCCACTGTGTGGTGTTGCACAGGGCGGGACAGTAGTTTCAGGGGTCTCGTGTGCCTGTCCCTCTATGGCCTGTTTCCATTTCCATCTGGGAATTTGGCCTCCTTGGTTCTCCTGGCTTTCGCTCATCAAATAATTTGCGAGGTGACTCCTACCACCTTCCTTTCCGTCCGTCAACAAATACAAGACTTGACTTTGTGAGCTCATCAGGGAAATGTACAGTGTTTGGATCTTTGTAGGTGTCCCTGAATTTATTTTACAGTTAACATCATTCACCTTGGCAGTGAGACAGGTTATTTTTTCCTTCCCTCCACCTCCCCTGCAGCTTTATTGAAATATAATAGGCAATTAGTTGCTCGTATTTACGTTGTACAATTCAATGAGTTTTTTCAATTACAGTTGGCATACAATAATATATTAGTTTCAGTTGTACAGCATTCCTTTTCTTAAATTCCTTTAAATGTATATGTATTTATTTTCTTTTTATGGTGATGTTGGTTAAGGAAATCCAATAAGTTTCAGCTGTACACTTTAACAGTAAGGCATATATATGTTTACTCTGTGTGTTCACCTCCCATAGTTAGATTTCTTTCTGTCACCACATATTTGACCCCCTTTACTCTGTCTACCTCTCCCCTCCCCACTTCTCTCTGGTAATTACTAGTTTATTGTCCATGTCCATGAATCTCTGTTTGTAATGTTCATTTGTTGCTTTTAGGTTTATATCCCACATATAAGTGATATCATGTGATTTTCTACTTTTTCAATCTGGCTTATTTCACTTAGCTTGATTATCTCAAGGTCCATCCAAGTTGTTGCAAATGGCAGTATTTCATCTCTTCTTATTGCTGAGTGATATTCCATTGTATATATGTACCACATCTTCTTTATCCAGTCATCTATTGTAGGACACTTTGGTTGCTTTCGTGTCCTGACCACTGTGAATAATGATACTATGAACATCAGTGTGCAAATATCTTTTTGGGTATGGGTTTTGAAGTCTTTGGGGTAAATAACCCAAAGGGATTGCTGGATCATAAGGTAGATCAATTCTTAGTTTTTTGAGGAACCTCCATACTGTTTTCCATAGTGGCTGTACCAATTTGCTGTCTCACCAGTATGTATGAGGATTCCTTTATCTCCAACATACAACATTCTTTTTTTTTTTTTTAAAAGAACATTTCTGTCAACTGTGGACCATATAAGTTGGTGAATATATGTAGGTTGATGATGGGTAGGAAATAATGTTTCATGCTGGCCATTTCCTCTTGTTCTTGAAAACCATTTATAGTTTTATGAGCTAACACAGACCAGTTCCTTTAGGGGTAATGTATTTTTGGTGGAAGACTACAGAGGTAAAATGCCATTTTCATCATCTTACATCAAGGATCACCCTATCAACATGACCTATTACTGTTATGTTAATGTTGATCACCTGGCTGAAGGAATGTTTGTCAGGTTTCTCCCTATAAAGTGGCTCTTTCCCTATTTTCATGGTGCCCTCTGTGGAAGGAAGTCACTATGCACAGCCCACACTTAAGGAGTAGGGAGTACTGTGCTACTTCCTTGAGCATGGAGTAGCTACACAAGTTATTTGGAATTCAGCACAGTGGATTTGTCTCTTTTCCCTATTTATTTATTTGTTTGTTTGTTTACTCGGTCATTAATTTATGTTATGGGCTCATGAATATTTATCGCATACTTTGAGTTATATAATCCAGTACAAGCATACCTCATATTATTGTGCTTCCCTTTTTTGCACATCACAGATGTTGCATCTTTTACAAATTGAAGGCAAGACCCTCCACCAGCACAAGGTTATGACTCGACTGAGGTGGTGTGGAACTGGAATCGCAGTGTTTCTGAGATATGCCCGTCCCACTTTATTTGTTGCTCAAATTGTTCCAGCTTTGGCCACTGGGAGCTCTTTCCGTTGGCGCTTGTGTCCCTGTGACACATCAACCTAGTTTCTTTTTCTTAGCACTTCTTTACTTTCTGGCACTTCAACGTGCTCCAGGTTCATTTTATATGTTTTCTGCCTCAGTCTGTGAATCTGCCGTTTTTCAAAGGAGGCCTTCCATTTGTTGGAGGATGGTATCAGAAATCTGGGCATTCGATGTGCTCATTGCTACTGGAATGTCATTGCTTCTAGATCTTCTCGGCTGAAAGAGCAAGGAAATATGAATATACTAACCTGTATATATACACATATGTATAAAAGTTTCTATATAACCATCTATACCTATATTAAGCTACACATGAGTTTATACTTATATCTCCAACTCTAACCCATCATTACATGGATCATTCTAGCCTCCTCTCCTTGTTTATCTGTAAATTCCCACTCCAACAGTGAGAAACCTGGTTACTACCATTTGCCAACCATTACTTAGTTGTTCAGTTCCTATATGCATGTACAGCACTATCAGATGTTAACCCTTATCCCAAGGAAACAACTTTATCATTCAGAGTACAATGCTGTAAACATTTCCTTTTTCCTTTGGTGTGACAGATTCTATTCATTTCCAGAGTCGCTTAGATCAGCACCATTCCCACCCACCCCCCTTGATGAAGTTCACACATTTGTAACATGGTTGGGTTGTTTGTCACATTTTGTATTTCATTCTGGGATCCCCTTGCCTCCTAAGTAATTTTTTCTAATTAACAGTGTCACACAGAATAGTTTTACCACCCCCACATCCATTGCACTTCACCTACTCGACCTCATCCCAGAGGGGCAACCACTGATTTGTTTACCAGCTTTGTAGTTTTGCCTTTCCAGAATGTTATATAATTTGAATCAAAACAGTAGGTATTTTTTTTCAGGTGGGCTTCTTTCATTTAGCAATATGCATTTAAGATCCATCCATGTCGTTTAGTGGCTCGACAACTTGTTTTTTTTATAACTAGGTAATATTCCATTGTCTGGATATACCACAGTTTGTTTATCCATCCACTTTCTAAAGACATGTTAGCCACTTCAAGTTTTTGGCATTTATGAAGAAAGCTGTTATACACATCTCTGCAGATTTTTGTAGGGACATACATTTCAGCTTATTTGGATAAATATCTAGGAGTACAATTGTTGAGTCATATGCTAAGACTATGTAATTTTGTAAGAAACTGAAAACCTGTCTTTCAAAGTGGCTGTACCATTTTGAATTCCTATTAACAGTGAATGAGTGTTCCCATTGCTCTGCATCCTTGCCAGCATTTGGGGTTGTCAGTTTTTTTGGATGTAGTCATTTTAATAGTTGTGTAGTGGTATCTCATTGTTGTTTTTATTCGTAATTCCCTAATGAAAATTATGTTAGTACCTCTTCATATGTTTATTTGCCATCTGTATATTTTCTTTAGTGAGGTGTCTATTCAGATCTTTTGCTCCCTTTTTTTGGTTCACTTTTAAGTGTTCTCTTTGTGTTTTTTTTAAGTTTATTTTTCAATTACAGTTGACATAAAACATTATATTAGTTTCAGGTGTACAACATAGTGAAGTGATCTTATGAAGTGATTGCCCGATAAAAGAATTCTTTCATATTTTAGATATAAGCCCTTTATTAGGTATATGTTCTGCACATTTTCCAGTCCATGCCTTTTCATTCTATTAACAGCATCTCTCACAGAGCAGAAGTATTAATTTTAATGAAGTTTCATTTATCAATTCTTTTCATTCATAGACTGTGCTATTGATGTTGTGTTTAAAAACTTATCACCAAACTCAAGCTCATGTAGCTTTTCTATGTTTCATCAAGAAGTTTTTAGGATTGCCATCCATTCTGAGTTAATTTTCGTGTAAGGTGTATGTCTACGTCTGTGGATATGCATATGGATGTTGAGTTGGTCCAGCACCACATGTTGAAAAGCCAACATTTATTTTTTCCTATTTGAAATATTCCTGTTCAGTTTGTGGAACAAGAGTCCTGTGGAAGCAAGCTTTGAGCACTCTGCCGCCGTCACTGAGTCTTCTCATAACCTCCATGTGTTGTTTTCATTCACCCATCTCCCTGCCCATCAGATGTTATCTGCTGCTTACTAAAGAGAACTACACTCTATTTTTCCGGTAGCACAGAAGAGGAACTGCTCTGTGTGTGTATGTGTATGTGTGTGTACTGCATGTGCAACAAGGATCGGAATTTGGTGAGAGAGCTTCTACTTTAGCCTTGAAGATAGAAAACTCTTAAGACAGGAGAGAGTCTAATTAGCATACATTTTAGATACAATTCACCTTTTAGGAAAAATATCGACTCATGCAGTTCTGACACACGCACGCGTGCATGCACGCACACACGTGCCTCCCAAGGCTTGCAGAAGCCAGGTAGGAGTTCTCCATGTCCAATACCTAGGTCTCAAAGAATTGGGGGAAGAATTTCATGACTATAATGCATGTTAAGACATTAAACATGACAGTATATGAAATCGGCTACATATTTCACCACCCTATTTATTCTAGAGTGTCTGAAAATCACTGCTGTTTTGTTTGGTTTTTTGGCTTATGATGAATTAAACATAAAGAAGAGTGCCATCTTGTGGGCATCTCTATTACTACCACAACCGCATCAGATCTCTGTGGAAGCCCATCAACCCCACAGAATCTTTCTGCTTGTAGACACATCTCTGTATACCCACTGAGGGCAACCGATCATCGAACTCTCTTCAGTTCTTTTACCTACAACGAATCATTCTATGGGCTTTTATAAAAGACTGAAAAGTACTTCCTAATTACATATAAAGTTAGTTATAGCATGATATTAATATTGACATTTATAATAAAAAATGGCATACTATCAGTTCCTTAATGTACTCTGATTCCGTTTTGTACAGAAGTTTGACTGACCAGACCCGCAGTGACTGAGCACACATGGAATGGGAATTTCAGAAGTTTCTAGGAAGGATGTTTTATATTCAGTGTCATAATGCGTCTGGTGTTTTCAATGGCTAGTCTTGTCTTAAAGAATATAGTTATCATTTACTTATCATTGTGAGGAAAGAACCAAGACAGTCCAGTCAGTAGCAAAAAAGTTTTAGTAGCAGTTCAGGGACCACTTGAGCCAGATTGTAGGTGAGAGGCCAGGATAGGGAACTGGATGCTAGAAAACTTGTTTGAGAGATGGAGCCAAGGAGGTCATGCTACTTATAGCAGTGAGACCCCCCCTTCTGATTCCAGGTTTGCTTTTTTTTTTTTTTTTTTAACCATGAGACCTTGGGTAAATCCCTACATCTTATTTTTTTTTTTTTCTTTAAGTCTGTAAAATGACAAGTTTGAAATGTAGAATCTCCAGGGTCCCTTGAAGACCTGAAATTTGATGTATCAAAGAGAAAGCCTCATTTCTTAATCCTTCGTAACACAGGCTTTCTGGCCAAAGGCAGGATTTATCACAAAGATTCTTTTTTTTTGTGAAAGTTCTAGGTAGAGCATTCTGAAGCTGTGGAAGTGGTTTATATTTTGCATAATTAACAAGTTATTGAAACACTTGAATAAAATTACTTCCATCAATATTTTTATCCTCACTCTGAATTCCTATAGCCCTATTGGAAGGGGTATCAGAGAAAACACACTCGCACTTACACTCAAGGACAGGCCAGCCAGGCCCTTGCTTCACTGGGGATATGTGTTCTCCTTGCAGCTGGGTGCAGTCAGCATCTCAGGCAATGATGGGTGACATGATCCACCCAGCCTGCAGCTGCTACATCAACTTCATGCTGTCACTATCTGACAATGGTATTAATACTTGGGAAATAAACCATTCCTTTATGGCATTTGGGGTTGGGTGTCATTTCATGAAGAAGACTTTCTCTGTTCCCAAATCACTAAGGACCAATCGCTTTGCATTTATGTATAATTTGTGTGTATATATTTGAAGAGTTCTCATATATATAACAAGAACTCTCATACATTCCTCTTTGCTTGAACGAATGTAATTTGAGGTGTTTTTGGGGAAGAGTAGAGGATCTAAAATCCAACAAGATACTGGAAAGTTCGACCTGGAATTACAGCATATCCTTGTCAAAATTATGCTTCTGTGAGTTGTCAAGTGTTCCTTTTAAAATATGTAGAACAGAAATGGTTTTGATAATGTTTGACCACAAGAGGGCACTGTAACAAAACACCTCACGGCTCAAAAATGTACATCCCCTCGAACTTTACATGCTGCGATTTCTGGCTGGTCTTATGACATAAAGCTCACTGTCACAAATATTGTTTCAAAATGCATGAAGAGAGATTTTTAAAAAGAATTTCGGTAGCCTGGAAAGTGAATTCTGAACACAAGTTAAACTACTTTATTAGGTGGAGGTGCTTTATAAATCCTTCATCTATTTCCAAAAAAGGTGCAAAGAGTTTCAAAACCTTTACTTCCTTTAACAACAGACCAAACAACACAAACTCAAAACATTTTAGGAACATTTCTATTTCCAAATTAGAGCTTTTTTGGATTATCCTTCTAAGATTGGTTTGTCTAGATATGATTTAAAAAACCAACCAACCCTCCTCTCCAATCTAGATCCAGCTCTCAGAGAAAATGTTGTTACCTCTTCCAGAATACAGATGTTTGAAAAAGAAAGTGAGGGAAAGGCTATATGAAAGTCTCTGAAGTAAATTAAAGAGCCCAGACTACATTTCCCTAGTACACAGATAACACTCGAAGGCATCATTGCCAGCAATAAATACCTTTACATTTAAACAATCTCTACTGATACTAAAATAATTAGAAAAATTTGTGTGCATCTGTGCTATTATTAACATGCCTTTGCTTAAAGGAAACTGAGCTGGTTATTCACGAATATTAGGAGAATGTCCCTGCCCCTTCTCAGATGACATGCTTATACTCAGGCAGCACTTCTAAATTTTTAATAGGGACGAAGAGATTCCATTTAATTAGGTAGAGTGACTTGTTTATGTGCAGGTTATACATTTATGAGTTCTAATGAAGAACAGAAAATACCTATTGAGCAGCCTTTGAAGTTTCGCTTGTTTAAGGATAATTGTCAACCCAGCTCAATGGAAAAGGCATCTCAGTCCATCGAGGAATTGAGAATTGAGCACAGGGAGTTAAGCCTACGTATAATAATTGCACAAACTGTGTGCCGATCAGTGTTCAAAGGATTTTTTTTCTCTCCCAAATCAAAGCTCTTCCATTGTATATTTGATTGGAATATTGAAACTGGGTTGTAGGAAGAAATGTTGAGGTAACAAGACATTTTTTATTTCTTAAAAAATACCCACACCATTTAAATAAAACTTCTCTTCTTTCCTTTCAGTTTTTATTTCATATAGTCTGTGGAGCCTATTTTCTTTGCAAATTAGATCACATAAACGTGTTATTGTCCAAAGCATTTTTCCACATTCATAAATCCTTCCTGAAAATGAAAAGTTAATTTTTCTTAACCTCTGACCTAAGGTAAAAATTCCAAATATTTGCATGCCTTAGATGTACTGCAAAAAGGCCACCTAAATTAATGAGGTTTCTTGAATCGGTGTATAGAAATGAATTACAAAGCTTAAGAAGTCGAAGAGATGTCTTGTGATTTTTAAAGCAATATTAATGATCGTATGGAATGAGAAATCGGGCTTTGTGTTATTACTATAGGATTAGTTTTTAGTTCCTGAAAGCCGATCTATTTATGGGTATGTAGAATGGAATTAAACTCTGAAAAGGTTAATTTTATTTAAAAAAAAATGTTCTGTAGAAGGTCTATTTCCTATCACCTTTTATAAGTTTCCCTTTGAATGGTAGTTGCAATCTGCGTTTGGAGTGAGTCCAGGAAGCTTGAATAATAATGTAATCCCTGGTGGAGCCTCTCTCAGGGGAGGGAGTAGGGTAAATGAAATGCTACGTACAGGTTCCTGGCAATGTATTCATCTTGATATTATCACAGCTGATGGATTGTAGCAAGGCGACTCCTATGACTTGCATTTGCCATCTTTAGTGCATGTTATAATTTCCGTGTGGAAAACAAAACCCCAGCATACCAAAGAAATAAAACCTAATTGAAAAGTAGTGCCTTAAAAATATTCATCGAAAGGAAAAGGTTTGTCTTGTTGCAGGGTAAACGGAGAGTAGAGAATAAAAAACTAAAGAAGAAAGGAAAAGAAACCATTGCCTTTTGCTTAGTTTGCTGACCACATTGAAGGCTCTCGAACATTTTAGCACTTGCACATCCATTTTGTCTTTCATCTGTTTGCTTGTCTAATTTATTTTCATAAGAAAACTCTGCTTTTCTTGTGCGGAGCCAACATCATGCAGCTGAAATCTTGGATGGTGTGGGTTTAGGATCAAACAGGACCTAATAAGTTGGAATGTGTTTCCTTATTGATCTTATTGCTTGGGTCGGCCTGACAAGCTGCAAAGTGATCGGGAAAAATCAGGGCAGCAGCCCGTCAGAGGAAGGTGTCTTGGCTGGGGCTCTACCTCTAAATGGGAGAGCAAGAGGTGCCAAACAATGAAAATCCGGGGGCTTGAAGCCTGGCACAGTGGAAGTGGGTTCAGAGGCATGCCCAGCAGCATAAACATTAAACGTGGAAGATATTAGCTGATTTCTTTTTGTTGATTTTATTTTAGGTTCTTGCAGGTAGGCCAGTGTTCTTGATTAGAGTTGCTCGATATGCTTAATTCAGGCCTAATTTAAGAAACCAAAGCTTCCCGACTTTGTGGGAGCGTGGGAGACGCTGGAAAGAAGGGCAGGACACCATCCGTATAAGAGAGAAGCAAAGGAGTTTGGTACTTTTTTAAAGAGTTCACTCAGGAGTCAAAAAATACTTAGGAGTTGTTTGAAGGAAGCTACAGGAAATTGAAGTGAGAAAAAAAGATTTGTGAACAAATTAAACTGTCTTACCAGTAAATGGAAAGAAACTGTTGCTAAAAATAAGTCATTTCTGCCAAGTCTTCAAAAACAGAGAATTGCAGTAAACAACTATTCATGGTCTTGTTGGATAACCTGAACGAGGGAGCATTAAAATCTGTCTTCTATTACGGTAGATAACACGTGTGTAATGTTCTTAAAGAACAAGAACTGCAGCATTTTCATTTGTTTTCATCCATGAGAAAATTTGTCTGTAGATTCTATACCATATTCGACAACCACTGCTGTCGGCTCAGGCATTAAGTATCATGTTCTGCTTCTGCCCCGCTTTTAATGTTGCAGAAAAGCAAGAGGAAAAACCAGAACGGAAGGGAGTAGCCACTACAAGTGAACTATTATCAAGGACACTGGCACTCCCTGTGCCGAGAGCTGATTCCCGGAGGCTCTTTGGTAAGGTATTTAGATGCGATCTTTTTGTCAATACCTTTATTCCACTTTTTGTTCCTTTACTGGGTGAATTAACCTGAGGTTCTTGTTAAATCTCTTTCTTTTCGGAAGAGAAAATGACGTACATTGTTATGACTGAGTACTACCGGGAAAATGTCAGCTGGAGTAGACTCTCACTTTCAGGGGTGCTTTTTACTGGGGATGTGGCTGTCACCAGCTGCTTGAATGTCAGCTCCTTGGTTGGCCTCACTTCTGAGTTCAGTCCTGTGGGGTAAAGGAAAGAAGATACACAAAACCGTGCTAATGAGAAGGGATTTAGGATGTGCCTTGGTGGGCACAGAGACCTTCTTTTGCTTTTGGAGATAGGAAGGAACTTAAAGTCCCAATACCCCAAGCTTTTCATTTTGCACATGTATAAACTGAGGTCCTTTGAAGCTCAGTGAATTGTTTAAGACAATACAGTGAATTGGTGGTCAAATAATTTCAATCCTGCAGTACACCTTTGAGGAAGAAATTGCTGAGGAAATGAGGGCATGTTTTAGGGAATTGGAGGGCTTTGATAAGTGGAGATAACGAAACTGTGGTCCTTGTTCCTCGAAGTGTAATTCTTGGCCCAGCATTATTGGCATCACCTGGAGCTGGTATGAAATGCAGCATCTCAGTCTCCACCCCACAACTCCAGACCTCCTGAATTAGAATCTGCAGTTCAACAAGATTTCCTGGTGATTTCTATGCCTCGTAGAATTTGAGAAGCACTGATGTCCCAAACGTAAACTGGAGTTACTGGGCAACTCAAAGCTGCCTAATTTTAGCAGGTGTCATAACTACTTCTAAAAAAGATGCTCTAGTAAGCAACATTTTTTGCTAAAGTGGACACATTACATTTAAAAATACTAAATGCAAAGAATAAAAATAGTGATACTACACTGTGAGGGTGAAGATGTGGGGGAAATAGTGGTATTTAATTGTACATCCTTTTTGGAGGGCAATTTAGTAACAGGTATCAAAGTCTTAAAAATGTGCATACTCTTTGATCCAACAATTCCACTTTCCAGGAAGTTATTCTGTAGAAATAATTGAACTAGTTTGAAAAGATGTATGAATAAAAATGTCATCCACATAACATAAAAAAGTAAATGGAGGAAAAAATTATAGAATACCACCAAACTAAGATAACAGACCAATATGACAAATATAGATGCAAAAATCCTAAACAAAATAATAGCAAATCAAATACAACAATACATTAAAGGATAATACATCGCAATCAAGTGGGGTTCATTCCAGGGGCGCAAGGATGGTTCAACATATGCAAATCAATCAATGTGATATATTACATTAACAAAATAAGGGATAAAAAGCATGATCATATCAATAGATGCAGAAAAAGCATTCGACAAGATACAACAATAAAATGAGTATAGAAAGAAGGTACCTCAACACAGTAAAGGCCACATGTAACAAACTCTCTACTAATATCATACTCAGTGATGAAAAACTGAAAGCTTTTCATCTAAGATGAGTAACAAGAACGCCCACTCTCACCACTGTTATTCAACATAGTACTGGAAGTCTTAGAGCAATCAGGTAAGAGGAAGAAATAAAAGGTGTTCAAATTGGGAATGAAGACATAAATTTGTCACTTTTAGCAGGTGACATGATTCTATATATAGAAAACCCTAAAGATTCTACCAAAAAGCTAGTGGAAACAATAAATGAATACAGTAAAGTTGCAGGTTACAAAATCAATGTACAAAAATCCATTGCATTTCTATATACTAACAATGAAATATTAGAAAAAAATGAAGAAAATTTCATTTATAATTGAAACGAAAAGAATAAGTAAACTAGGAATAAACTTAATGAAGATGTAAAGAACCTATGTATTAAAAATTATAGGACATTGTTGAAAGAAATTGAAGAAGACACAAGAAATGGAATGATATTCTGTGTTCATTGATTGGAAGAGATAACAGTTAAATGGCCATATTACCTAAAGCAATATACAGATTTAATGCAATCCCCATCAAAATCCCAATGGCAATTTTCAAAGAAATAGAACAAGAAAGTCATCAAATTTGTATGGAACCACAAACGACCCCAAATAGCCAAAGCAATCCTGAGAAAAGAGAACAGAACCACAGAAAACATACTCCCTGACTTCAAATTATACCTTAGAGCCACAATAATCAAAACAGTATGGTATTGGCAGAAAAACAGACTCACAGGCCAATAGAACAAAATTGAGATCTGAGAAATAAACCCATATGTATCTGGGCAACTAATTTTGATAAAGGGTTGAAAAACATACAATGGGGAAAAGAAAGCCTCTTCAATAGATGATACTGGGAAAATTGGAAAGCTGCATGCAAAAGGAAAAACTAGACTGCTATTTGACACCATACACAAATATTAACTCAAAATGGGTCATAATATTAAGAATAGAGCTATCATATGACCTGACAATCCCTTTTCTGGGTATCTACCCCATTATTTGAAAACACTTATTTGTAAAGATATATGTACCCCTCTGTTTATTGCAGCATTATTCACAGTAGACAAGACATGGAAGTACCCTTTAATGGGTGATTGGATAAAGAAGATGTGGTACATGTATATAGTGGAATACTACTCAGCTATGACAAAGGATGAAATACTGCCATTTGCTACAACATGGATGGATCTTGACAGTATCATGCTTAGCAAAATAAATCAGATGGAAAAGGATGAGAATCTTATGATTTCACTCATGTGGGATATAAAACATAAAGCACAAAGGAACAAACAAATAAGCAAACTCATAGATATAACAGAAGGATCGTTACCAGAGGGAAATGGGGGTGAGAGGAAGATGAAGAGGGTAAAAGGGGTCAAATACATGGTGACTAGACTATGGGTGGTGAGAACACAATGCAATATATAGATGATGAATTACACAATTGTACACTTAAAACTTATATGATGTTATTAACCAATGTCACTCCAATAAATTTAATCAAAACTAAAAATAAAAAAGGTGTCAGAAAAAATTGTCATTGTGTTTATGATAGCCAAAAAATTGGAAATGGTCTCAATATTCAACAGTAGAAGGTAAATAAGTTATGGAACCAATAGTGGAATACTTTGCAATCACTTAAAGTAATAAAGGAACATTTAATACTCCAAAAATATATTTATATGCTTGTTGATAAGGGAAAAACTCATATTTTCATCTTGTATATAAAGTGATCTCATATCTTATTTAGAAATAGAAATCCATTTTAAAATCTGGAAGGTCATGCAGCTAAATGTTAACAGTAGTTACTTCAGACAGCAAGATTATAGGCTATATTTTTCTTTTTGCTCATTTTCATTTTGTGGTTCTTTTACAATTGATGTGTAGTAATTACCTAATGAAATATGGTAGTGTAGTTATTTTGGAAGAATATTTTTTTCTTTAAATCTTAAACATTTTCTTTCGGTACAAATTTCTGAAAGGAAAAACATAACACCTTCTGTATAACTTTTCCATTATACTGACTACATTATATTAAAATTATCTATTCAACATTCTCCTCCTCCAAGACTGTGAACACCTAGTTGACAAAGACCTAGTCTTGTGCATCTTTATATCGAGGGCCGAGCACAGTGTGGCACACAGCATGCAGTTAATCAGTGTTTTAAATGGATGAAAGAAAGGGTAATGGATGACCATTTAAAGATATTTTTTTTACCATGAGTGGTCTATGGGAATAAGTTTTTAGCACATCTGAATTGATTGCTATTACATATAGATAATGTGCTTGATGAGATAACTGTGCAGGGCCAAGTTCCACCAAACCTATTAGTTTAGCTGAGATCTCTACTCTGGTACTAAATTGTTCCATGAGGTTGGGCCCGGGCTGAGTATGTCGGGAGGTCGGGCCTGTGAGGAAGTGCGCTTCCCAGAAGCTAACCACCACCTGCTCCAGTGGGGCCCACTGATCCCCAGGTGCCCCAAGGGGAATCCTAGGTAAGGACTATTATGCCCACCCAAGTGGAAGTTCATAACAGTGGAAACTGAGTTTCCAGGTCCCTGTTTGTTTGTTTTGTTGTAGTTGTAATTTTGGATCTTATCATTAGGAGGTAGAATTGTGAGAGGCTTGCACTGTTGCTAACTAGTGCTCACTCTATTTCAGCACTATGGTAAGAAGCATTTGCAAGTATTCTCTCACCTGATGTTCACCACCTCCTTATGCTGTAGGTACCCATTTTACAGAGCAGGACACTGAAACTGAAAAAGGCTCAGCTACTTGCTCCAAGTTCAGACACGAAGAGGTAGAGCTGGAATCCACATGGAGGGAAGGGGCCTGACTCAGAGGCCGGGCCATTCTTTTTCGTTTGTTGGCCCCTAGAACAGTTGGGAGATGATCTGAGGGATTCCTCCCAGCCCTAGCATGCTCCAGTGTGGCTGCTAGTGGTGACATCACTGGGCCCTTCCGAATTTCTCCAGTTCTCCTAGTTAAACAGATTCTATTTAATAATGAGCCTCCATATTCTGTAGTAGCACATTTTTGTTGTTGTTCTTGGACCTAAGTGAAATCACCAGAAAACCTACTCTATAGCTTTAAAAAAATTTAAGGGATTTAAAAATATTTTAATAATCGCGTATTAATAATTTCATATTATTTAGAAATAGTCACAATTTAGCTTATAATTTAATTTTTATTCATAAAGTTCTGGGAAAATTCATGGAAGATTCATTGAATGTATCTAAACATATGCTTGTTTCTTGGAATACTCCAGTGTCTATATTTGGAAACATTATAGCATAAAAAAGATGTAAGTTCTAATCTACAAATTGGGGAGATGTTTCCGATGTTGACTGATATAGTAATGAAATATAAATATTTGCTTACAAATCCTTTGGCTTTACATTTGGAATTTATGTAGTAATACAGAAGAAGCTTGACAAACATCTGGGGCAGGGTTGCGATTTGGTCCACATTGTATATCCAAGAGGTTTCATGGTCATGAAATGACATGTAACTACTCTGAGCTTTCTTCGTCTGCCCTTCCCCCGGCTTATATCACCATTGCAACATTTCGTAATCTACATTTATTTGTGTGATTATTTGATTGACATCTGTCTCTGTCACTAGTTTGTGAGACCAGGAGAGCCACATTTGTTTTGCTTGTAATTGTATATACGTAGCACAGACCAGTGTATCATAGCACATAACAGTAACAGCGGCAGCAACAACAATAATAACAATGATTAAGAGTGATAACTAACATTTGCTGGACCCTCGTTAGGTGCCAGGTGTTGTTCTGGGTGCTTAATACTAATCCATGTAATGGAACTTTGATAAATCTTGATTCCATGACTTTTATATAAGTTTAAAATAAATTTCGAGTTTATTCGTATGTATCTTTTTAGTGCTGTGCAGGTTTGGGAGATTTTACAAGAATTGGAAGATATTGGACTCAAAGTAATTCAGCAGTGTAGCTTTTCCTTTTTGTACCTGACAAATATTTAAGTTCTCATGTTTTTACATTCTTTTTCATTTGTTGGTCTCTAGAACAAATTTTTAATAAACAAGAGGAAAGGCTAGACTCTTAACTGCTTAAGAAAATTGAATAGCAATACCATTGAAATTGGGATTTAATTTTAATGGAGAAGTCTTTAATTAGCAGCTCTCTCACTTGGGTGATGGGAAGGGAGGATTGTCTTTTAAGAAAGTTTCAAGCTGATGTCTATGTTGTAGCTGTTGTGACCGCCACCTAATTTATTGTCTTTTAGTGCAAAGATTGATGAGAATATAACCTTTGTAAGATTTTTATATTTTATTGGCTATAAAAGATAAAATATGGAGTAAAAGGAAGTAAAATAGTATTTTGTTAGGTCAGGGGATGGATTTATGCTTTAACTAACTAACAGGATAATCAGAGGGTCGTAAAGATCAGAGTCTCTGCCTCCTATCTCTTCTCTTTTTATGTGCGCATTCAACAAGCTTCTCTTTGCGGCTGTCAGATCCATGGGAGCTCACCCAAACACCAGGCCCCCTTTGTCCAAGGGCATTCACTCAGCTGTTTGATCAAGAAATCACGGAGGCTTCTGGTGCAGACAGCAATTGGGATAAGTCTAAATGAATCAGACACTTAACATGTGCAAATGGGATGTTTGTTCACAAGGGGCTCCATGCCGCATTTGTCTTGAATGAAGAGGCAAAAACAAAGTGTGTGAGTGAAATTGAATTTTGCGGGAAATACACAAAAGGATCCAGTCTTGAAGAATTGCTGGTGATTATGGTATCGGGGAGGATGCTGGGAAGGCCAACCCCACCAATTCTCCAAACACACCCTCAGCTGCCTCCCCCGCCCCCAAAAAGGAAAGAGCAGAAAAGAAAGATATCAAATAAATTTCAAAGTGATTAAATTTGATTAGTGGCTCTCAAACTTCAGCCCACTCATCAGAATCACCTGGAAGCTTGTTAAAACCCAGATTGCTGTGCGTCACACCCAAGGTTTCTGATTCAGTAGGTCTGGGGCAGTGCTTGAGAATTTGGATCCCTAGTAAGCTCCCTAGTGATGCTGATGCTGCTGGGCTGGGGACCACACTTTAAGAACTGCCACATTAAGCACTCATTTGTCCATGGAGTAGCTGTGCGGACTTGCCTCAAGGAGTTTGTACCAGTCCAGGAAGACATCTCAGAAGGGTGCAGCTGGGTAAGTCTATTGGTGCTGGTGCTGGTGCTGGTGGGGATTGGGGAGTGCTTCATGTGCAAGCGAGCCAGGACCTGTTTTGGGATAAATAACCACTTTAATCTTTAGAGCTTGCAAATCTAAGTTTGGACTAAGGTATAAAATATGCAACTTAATATCTTCCCTTAAGTGTCTTGTTCCAAAGTAATATATACTTGCTTGGAGCTTCTGGAGAGTGCCGGTCGCTTTTATTGCCATGTCCTGGACAGTAAGCATAGTGCCATGCACCAGTACTGCTGCAAATTTGCAGGACTCAAAGCAAAATGATCATTAGGGCTTTTTGTTCAAAAATTAAGAATCTGAAGGTAGTGACATCACATTAATCACAGGCCCTTCTAAGTGTAAGGCCGTGTGCAATGGCATAGGTTGCACACCCTTGAAACTGGTCTTGCTTGTCACCTAGTAGATACAAGCATGCCTCGTTTTATTGTGTTTTGCTTTATTGTGTTTCATGGAAGTTGCATTTTTTACAAACTGAAGGCAAGACCCTCCACCAGCAAGATTACTACTCTATTGTGATACTCACTTTATTGCGGTGGTTCTGAGAAGTTTATTGAGTCTATTGATAAATATCTTTGAGCTCTGAAGCTTTAAGATTGATTCAAGAAATCTAGTTGACTCCTGGTCTCTTTCTGTTCCTGTGTGTTGTTTAGTTCTGAGAACAATTGGCTTCTCAAATATATCCGATTCCCGGGAGAGTCTGGCTCCTTAAGTTTTACTACTGGTGGCTTGGACAATTTCCTCTGAATTAATTCCCTAATTCAAATGCAGTGCTACCCAATATTTTCATAAAAATATTTTCCAGTGCACTGGAATGCTCCTCTGCCCCAAACACTTGATTTATCTGTGTCTGCCTGATGTTCACTCTCCCGTGGGTGAGAAACTCCATCCCAGGTATGAAGCCAGGTGCGCAGGTGATTATGTCAGGATGCCCAGGGACAGGCTGTCTGGTCTGGTCCTGCTTCTACCTTTTACTTGCTGTGTGATCTTGGCCACATTTCCTTTTTTTTTTTTTTTTTAATTTGAGGTACAATTGACATATAACATATTAGTTTCAGGTGTACAATATAATGATTTGAGGTTTGTATATATTGCAAAATGATCATAGCCCAGTTAACATCTGTCACTATACCTAGTTACAAAATTATTTTTTCTTGTGATGAGAACTTTTAAGATTTACTCTCTTAGCAACTTTTAAATATACATTATGGTATTGCTATCTATTGTCACCATGCCATACATTATATCTCCATGACATATATTTTATAACTGGAAATTTGTACCTTTTGATTTCTTCACCTATTTCACACCCCCAACCCAATCTGGCAACCACTTATTTATTCTTGTGTCTATTCGCTTTTTTTTTTCATTCCACATAAAAGTGAGATCATGCTGTATTTGGCTTTCTCTGACTCACTTATCATAACGTCCTCAAGGTCCATCCCTGTTGTCACAAGTGGCAAGATTTGATTCTTTTTTACGACTGAGTAACATTCCATTGTTGTATATACCACATTTTTCTCTCATCATTCTTCCACTGACAGACATTTTTGTTGTCTCCACATGTTGGTTATTGTAAATAATGCTGCCATGAACACAGGGGTGCATATATCTGTTTGAATTAGTGTTTTTGTTTTCTTCAGATAACTACCCGAAAGTATTGGCCAAGTTTTTGATGTGACCAACTTGAGCTTGTTTCCTGGTCTGTAGAGATACTGCAGTAGCAGGTTTGCTATGATGATTAAAGGGTATCATTTATGCAGAGGGCTTTGCTATATAGCATTACTGTTCCGAGGGCTGGCCCTAACACAAGTAGACGGCGGGTCAAACCTGTCTGGTTTATTCTCCAATGCTTGTTTCATGCTTGGGAACTGCTGGCATGTCACCTTTTTTTCTGGGGTGCATTTGCACAATACATCAAGATTTCAAACCAAATCAAACAAAAAACAAACAATCGAGGGAATGGTGTTGCCCCATTTGCAGGAGTAGATGTTTTGAAGCTGACGTTTAATTTGGAGGGTGGTGTGTGGAGAATGCCGTGTTGAAAAAATTACACCTGTAAGTGGCTGTGTGTTCTGACAATGGGAGGAAATGAATATGTCTATGAGTGAGTGTGTAAAAGCAAGCGTGTAAAGCACTCATGAACTTCATCATTAGAATCTCTCTTCCCCCCATTCCTCGAATCTTTCAGCGCCATAATTTTGCAGTGTGCTATAGATGAACTGATTCTGTGGTTGTATGGGGCTCAGGGAAAATCATTCTATTTTGATCGCTCGCAACAAATTCTCATTCTCAGTTTCTTCTATTAGTTCCCAGTATTTAGAATGAATGCAAATGTTCATTTACCAATATCTTAATATGTTTTTCTGATCCCACAACTATTTTTGTGTAGCTAAAAGTTTAATATAAATAGTAAGGAATGGCATGGGGATAGACGTGTCTAACTCCAGCTGCTCCGTCTCAGTGATGATGGGGGAAATGAAGGCCTTGCGCGTTTGAGTCTTAGGTACTCTTTCAGCACTTGCTTGCTTCATCCCTTTTGACTGTCCTGTACTTGTGCAGCTCTCCTTCCTCTCCGCCCACCCTCCCACCAAAACAAACCATGGGCCAGGCAGCCATCAGAGTCCCTGTAAAGGGGAGTTGCTTTAGATTTTCACAGAGCAGTTTTTGGGGAGGATGGGAAGAGTGAATGGATAACAGCTGCATTGCAATTACTAAGTTAAGATTGCTTACCTGAAGGATTACTCACTCCAAGTGCCTAGGAAATTCTCTAGGCACTTGTATTTATTAAAGAATGTGAAATCAAAGACCATAATTTGGTCTATAACGTGACAGCTTCATGGAAAATCCACATTATCGGTGCCCTATGAGAGCCCCACTTCCTTTTTTGGTATTAACGAGACTTGTGCCATCTCTTCTATGATTTGTTAGCCAGCTCTGGTTGAACCAAGTGAGTAAGGATAACACAGATACCTTAAAACCAGAGATTATCTAAGAAATTTGCTATTGAGAGTCTGTCTCTTATTGTACATGGAGAGACAAACCAGCTGATGCTTTTTCCTTTGATTTTCCTCTCCACTCTGAGTGTAGGCTCGTGAGGGGTTTCCACAAAACTTCAGTGCTGAGTCATCGCATGCTTACTTGGACTCATGATCTCTCTCCTTTTACTTCCCCTCTCCACACCAACACCTCCACTCTTCCCTTGAAATCCTTTATCTTCCTCCTGAATTCCTGATCCAAACCAGATTCTCAGAAATCATCTTGGACACCTCCCTCTTCTTCATCTCAATATCCCCTGACTCACTAAATATTGTTGATTGTACTCTCAGTCTCTCTAGACTCCCTTCTTTCCTCACCACCACCTTCCCTGCCCTTATTTAAGCGACTGCATCTCTCCCATGGTGGCTGGGATCTCCTGTCTACCTTCCCTCTCTAGTCTCACCCTGGATTGGCAGTACTGCCCCAAACTCACACATGTAATGAGTAAACTTAATTGCTTCTCAGAATGGAGACCAACTCCTCTTTTGGCAAAGAATAGCATGATTTACTCATCTTCCCTTGCCTACCTCTCTAGCTACATCCGATGGTCTCTCAAAAGCAGCTGGAACATATAAATATTCCAAAATATGGCATATAGCCCTTTAACTTTCTGGGCCTTTTTGTGAATTCTTCACTCATTCTGCTTTACCGTGTTTTGTCTGAATAATCATTCTCATGCTCAAGAGTCACCTCCTCTTTGAAGTCTTTCTTGATCTTTCAAGCAGAGTTGATTCCGCTCTCATTTTGACTTCGTATAAAAATGTCATAGCACTGGTGGCACTATATTGTGCCTAGGTTTTAACAGATGCTTGGAGACAAGGAACCTATTACATCATCATTTTTATTATTATAGTATTTTAAAAACTTTTATCATAGTACATTTTAAACATTTCGATGAACTGTAGCATACATACGAAAGTGTTTCAAGATGCACATGTGCAGTTTAAAGAACAGTCACCACAAAATGAAACCCTCATGTATCTGTCACCCAGACCTTAGACATAGGATTTTGCCAATACTCAGAAGTCCCTTGTGTGTCCATCTCTGGTCTCATCTGCCTCTCCTACCCCCTGTAGGTAACGGTTATCCTGAATTTCATGTTAATTATTAACTTGCTTTTCTTTATGGTTTTTAAAAAATGCCACGTAAGTATGTATCTCTAGGCAATATATTATTTAATTGGGTCTGTTTTGGAACATCTTATAATGGAATTGTTCTGTTTGTATTCATTTATAACTTATTGCTTTCTTCTGTTATGTTTATGAGATTTATTCTGTTGGTATGTTTTGTCATGGTTCATTCACTTTTTCATGGTTGTATAAATTCCATTTTATGAATGCGTCATATTTTATTTACTGAAGCTGTTGATGATGACTTTTTGCAATGATGAATAAGGCTTCTGTGAACATCCTTGCCCATGCCTTCTGGCACATGAGCAAGACTGGCATTAAGATACATATAGCTGGAAGCAGGACATCTGGGTAGAATATATTTGCAGGTTCACCTTTGCCAGGCATTACCAAACATTTGCCAAAGTAATTGTATCAGAGGCTGCATCTTTTTATTTTGGTATCCCTAGTACCTAGGGCAGTGACTGGCCAAGCGCAGTTGCTCAATACATACTCCCTGAGTTAAGGTAAATCAATAAAGTAGGTGTTAAGTCTCAGCCTTTCTTTTTTTGAATAGCTCTGGGAAACACAGCCAAAGCAAGTACTTTTTCTACCTCCAAAATCAGCCAATAGGGGGCATTCTGCCTTAGGATAGAATGATGTATTTTAATAATAATAAAGATAGAATTGATGCAATTGTAATGTCTTATATCACTTTAAAAGAAGATTCTTAGAGGACCTAGTTGATATTATGGCTATAGCAGTCAGACCTGCAGAAAAAATGGGTCCCAACTATACTTTAAAAATTAATCTTAGATTGCTAAGGGGCTAGATTTTGGGAGCTAACCTGCTTTGGAATGTGGGTATTTCTTCAATGACTCTTCTGGAGCTTGAAATATATAGATCGTTGACAGAGAGATTAATGCTTCTAGAATGGGTGTGAAAAACCGCAAATTTACCGTGCTACACAGAGAAAGACAAACTTGGACTTTCTGTGTAGAAAAATACTGCTAAACCCTATAAAAAACAGGTGATAAATTTGGATAAAGCATTAATTTAATCTTGTACCTCTCCATAAAGCAATATTTTAGGGATCTCTTATCCAAGCTGTATTTAATAATTTCTTTAGATTTTTTTATTTTAAAATAATTTTACATTTACAGTATTGTTGTAAAGATAGTACAGGGAGTACTGTATACAATTTGCTCAGTTTCTGCTCGTGTTAACAGCATTTCACATAATCATGGTATACTTATGAAAACTAAGAAATTAGTGTTGGTGCAGTACTATTAACTAAATTACAGACTTTTTTCTGATGCCACCAATTTTTCCACTAATGTCCTTTTTCTTTCTAGGATCCAGTTCAAGATATCACATGCATATAGCTGTCATGTCCTCCAATCTGTGACACTTTCTTAGGCTTTCCTTTTTTCTTTCTTTTCTCTTTCTTTCTTTCTTTCTTCTTTCTTTCTTTCTTTCTTTCTTTCTTCTTTCTTTCTTTCTTTCTTTCTTTCTTTCTTTCTTTTTTTAATGAACTTGGCCCTTTTGAAGAGCAGTGTTTAATCATTTTGTAGAACAACCCTCAATTTGAGTTGTCTGATGTTTTCTCATGATTAGACTGGGTTATGGATTTTGGGGAAGAATAGCATAGAGGTTAAAGTTTGCTTATCACATCATGTGAGGGGTACGTGCTCGCAACATGACTTATGACTGGCCATGTTAACCTTGATCAACTGCCAGGTTTCTGTACTGTAAAATTACCATTTTTTTGCTTTTCTATACTCTGCTCATGAGATGTGAATCACTAAGTCCAGGCCACATTAAGGATAGGAGTGAGGAATATCAGAGAATTTGTGGACATATGTATTAAAAACTACACAGGAATTAATAAATATTTTGGTAGATACTTTGAAGCTATGCAGATAGGCTTTTCCTCCAAATTGGGTCTTAGTTTTAGGCAGAAAATAAAATATTCAGAACTCCAGGAACAGAAATCAGTCAAAAGAAATTTTGGCAACAAAAGTTCTCTTACTTTTTACTCAAGATAATAAGAAATAATCCACTAAAACACTGATTAGGCCTCTGTTGCCGAGGTTTCTCTTGGCTTAAAAGTTGAGCAGTTGAAACCCATGTCATAGGAAGGGTGGACCAGAGAAAGGCTCACCCACAACCAGGCCCTGTGTATAACCTCCAGTGACTGTTTCCTTGTATTTAATTGGCATTGATGTCTTCTATTCACAACTTTCCTTTCTATTTTGGGATAATTAAGAGTTAGGCTTTATTTTTTAATAGAAATATTTTTCAGTAGCAAGCATGCATAATTGCTCTAGATTGAGAGAGCAAAAGGTAAACATTCCATTTTTCTGTATTTTGCTCTCGTCACAACTTATATAAATTATTATTTGGGATAAGATTCTCCAGGCCTTAGGAACACTGATGACAATTTATCAAGCCTGTATTGCTTTCCAAGTCAATATGATGGCCAAGAATACCCTCAACATATAATGCCAACTCTTCTGAGGGTTTCCTGGCATGCACACACACATACAAAACCCATATTATTAGCTTCTGAATGTATACCTACTCTTGCTTTACTGCCAAGGAAAAGTTCCACTAAATTCATCTCTTAGGATTTTTGCCTATATTTCCTAGAAAATTACGTACATTTTAGAAAAATGTACTTCTTCGAAAAACTGTTGTATTATCTATTATATTATTTTCTGTCTAAACCAGAGGTTCCTGACGGGGGGTTGGCCTGAATTCTCTTTCTCTGCATTTTTTATTTTTAGTTACAGAAACTAACTCTTCTTTTCAAAACAAAAAAAAGTCTGTTAAAAGAATATTGGATAGGATCTGAGGATAGACTTGGAGTTGGGTATGCAGCTGAAAACTGTTCCTCCAGTTTGGCAACAGAATTGATCAATGAGAACAGAGTGCTGTGGATTCTGCAGTGGGATGGATCCTGGGCCATCCCTAGTTCCTTGGGTCACTGGATACCAATTCTTGGTCTATGTCATGTGTATCTTATTAGCAAAGCTTGATCTATTCTTACACCCTTGCTACAAGAGAAGCTGGGAAAGTTACTGTTTCCTTCTGTGGCGCAGTATGCTTATTCACCAGGCATGGAGCTTTCCCATGCAGAGTAAGAGGGTTCAGATACTGGCAGCTAAAATGAGAGACAAATATTCACTATGGACCCTTATGGATGGGGTCCCATAAGCTGCAAATTTCATCTGATTCTCAAATAGGTGCATTTATTAAAAAGAAGAACTGCTTTATGTGTTTTATAATAATTGTATTGTTATAATTATGAAAATCATGAAAATTATTATTTTCCTAAACTGTATGTTGACTTTCTTTACATGATGACTGTTAATACTGTTTCACTCTTTTTGGCTTCTCTGGTATTTGTTTAAGGATTTTTTTTTCCAGAAAAGCTATATTTTCCTTTAAAAATTTTGGAATCCGAAATTCCCCCCTCCCCCATTAAGAAACTCACTTCTGGTGTAAGAAAATGGTTACTGAATCTAAATTTTACCTCTGAAATGGTAGTAAGACATAGACTCATGATATCAAAGAGAGCAGAAGTGGAGACATTGACAATGATGTTTTGGAAACTGGAAGGCAAGAGGATGAGTAGATAATTGACTTAGGATCAGAGTTCTCAGATCTGATAAGTCAACAGTGGGGCAAACATTTAGTCAGCATTCCATGTGCATTTATGGAGTATCCACCATGTGCCAGACACTCCTCTTGGTCCTTTGGATTCATTAATGAACAAAATCAAAGATCACTGTTCTTATGGAGTTACCATTCTGGCAGGAAAAGTCAGTAAACCAACCAGATTTGTACCTGAAAATCTCCAGGAAATGGCTTTATTTCCACTTTAGTCAATACTGGTGGATGACTATTGGTTCTCTTTCTAAGAGAGATAGGGACATGACTGAGTCGGAGCCAATCATCATATACTGTCCTCTGATCACGTAACTGGCCAGGAATGGGAACATGACTCACATTAGGCCAATGAGCATTCTTTCATTTTCTAACTGCAGCTGATGAAGAGCAACTTCTTTCCCTCCAGTCTGTCCATGTGGCTATAGGGATGTAAGCCTGGGTGGCTTGTAGTTATAGTTCCAGTGTGTGGGGTCAGCTGTCCGGAGAAATCAAAGTAACTAGGAATTTACAGAGGAGGGAGAGGGAGAGGGGAGAGCAAGAGAGAAAGAGAAGTAGAGGGAAGCAAGAGAAGGCCTCTGAGCACCTGGATCCAGCTGATCCTTACTCTAGTCCTTTTCATGGTTTGAATTCAGAAGCCAACAAATCCCTACTCCATGTTTTAATAAAACTGCTTAGAGCTGGTTTTGTCACTTGTAGCCAGAGTCCAAACTATTCTGTTAGCCAGCATGTTTTATATCATTAAGCAAAAAAAAAAGTTTTCAAATTAAAAAAGGGAGCATGTAGGCACATCCATTGTTATCTGTTTGTTTGTTTATTTATTTTAACACTTGGGCTTATACCATTGAAAGGAAAAGACTCTCAGATGAGACTGAAAAGGATCTAATGGTTTGACGGTTGATGTGCAGAGCTGGTCTGTGTCAACCTAAGCAACAAGAATGTTGAGTTTTTGCCACTTGTGCTGAGATAAATTTGATTAAATTCAAATTGCCAAATTATACATTTTATATTAAATCTAGAGTTTACTTAAAGAATTAAAAATTGCGTTTAAGGGTTTATTTAATAATCTGGACCCTGTGTTAGGTTGGCACTTTGGAGACATTTGAAATAAGTGTAATGTATGGTCTATACTCTCATGTCACTTAGAATCAGTGAAAGATGATGTAGTGTGAAACATTTAAGTATCACAGCATAAGATATATAGGCAGTCACCAAAAAGAAAGAAGCATTCTCTTGATGCCATTTCTGGTCTCTGTAGTCTAGAACTTGCTTGTAAGTCTCACCCTTATATAGATTGATCATTTCCCCGCCTTTTTTTGAACCCAAGAGTAGGACAAAGGGCCTTGGTTATGAATCAGGGTAGAACAAGTCTGCTTTTTGGAGGTTAGGTCGTAAATGAACACTCTTGATATAAACGTGGAGGCTGAGGCACTCCAGTGCTTTGTTAGGAAGATAGTGAAAAGCTCAGCTGTTCTGTGGGCCAAGAAGTGCTGAGCCTGCAGGATCCTCAGCAGAAGGAAAGAAACCGCTTTGCAATGGCCTGATGCCTCTAGAGTTGCCTTGCTCTCATCAGATGCTTTCCCTGTTTCCATAGGCAGGCATCGCCCAGAGGAGGAGGGGATGGCAAGGTGCCAGCCTTAAATAATGAATAGTACCCTCATTTACATTCTTTTTTAGTGGCGCCTGTTTGCACACAGCATTGCAGGAACCTGGAGCCCGAGGAAATACGACTTGGAGCCTGCTTGGGCTCCTTCTCTCCAATGTGCCTAGCTCAGGAAAAGGCAGAGCGCTTCCCCTCAGACCATCTGGCTCTCTTGAATGTGCTTATTAGTAACAGTGGAGGAGGGTCTGTTAGCCTGGGACAGCAGCTCGGAGGCAGATGCTGAGTTTATGTGTAAAATATGGCTTCCAGCCAAAGCACTAATCATGGTCGCCTCTGAAGTGGTTCCAATTGTCTGGATGAAGCGCTCCAGCTCTTATGTTGTTTGTACAAGCTGGTAGTTAGAGGTGTTGTGTACAAGATATTTGTAGTCATAATTTCTCCAAACAGGTTAAGGCAAACATTATGAGAATCAGCATATTAATGTGCTGTGTTTCAAATTAGAATTATAAACATACTTTCCTCATTGGAGGCCTAATCTGCTAGGAAGAAGCCAGATGTTTAATGATGAAATCATTATTTAGGAGGACCTATCAAAGTAAAACAAATTGTTGTTTAAGTGAAGGGAAAAACCTGCTTCATGCAAGGGAACTTGGAAGAACTGCTTCAAGAGGGTTCCTGCTTGCATTAAATTTCCACACACTTCTTGCTGCTGCTCAAGAGCAAGGGTTTCTTCTAGAAACATCACTCAGCAAATATGAGTTCTGTCCTCCTAGGACAAAACTACAGGCCAGGACAGTGCATTTCCTGGTGAACAAGTGGTAGCTGATGTGCTGGAGTAGTAGTTTAGGAAAGAATTTGGTCTCAGACGCTTTTTGGTGTTAACTTGCTATAAATTCCTCTTCCTCTTTCTATCATTTCTAAGGTCAGAGTCAGGAAGCAGTGTTTGGTGACAGCTGATATTTTGTCCTCCACCTGTATTCTGAGCTTCTTCAGGTATATGGAACTGGCTGCCACATTCCTATTGCTTAGGTATTATCATTCCATTAGTCCCTTATTTTCTTTAAGGGGGTGAAACCCCACACCCTTTGCATCTGCCATGAATACGTCTGTCTTCTTCCTCCTTCCCTTCGATTCTCCACTCTACTTTCTCACATTCCCTTTTTTCCCCATTTCTTGTTGGAAACACATCTTAGAGAATACATCCGATTGTTCCTTTAGGCTGAAGAGCACACAAAAAGTAGGAAGAAGTACAAAGATGGGTACTGGAGGTGGTTTTCTAAAATTTAATTTCATCATATGTCTTGTCCTAAATATCCACAATACTTCCATTACTATTCCAATTTACTCATTTTTTTCCAGTTTTCTTTGCTGCTGATAGGTTTTTAGACTGCCCGAGTCCTTTCAGAGTACATGACACTGTCTCCTAGCAAATTAACTGAGACCATTTGGCATGCACACACATTTTCAGTCATTACAGCAATGAAAGGAATAACAGCTTGAAGTGATTAGAAACCATCGGGGTTTGGAAGCTTCCCTTCTGCTGGATTCTAGAATCTCGAAGCTGTCAAGTACTGAAAGGATCCAGAGAAGCCAGCACCTCACCTGACGTTTTTTCACAAGACCCGGAGGATGCACGTGGCCCTGAGGGCTCATTTGCCCCGTCCTTGCATTATAAGGGACCAAAAAGAAGTCATCCTATAGGGATGAGCATTTTTTCTGTTACGAAGGATGTCTTGATTTCTATTAATGCCATCTCATTTCCTTGAAATGAGTTTTGATTTCTCCTTCTAATCTGTTTCATGTAATGCACCTCTGTTTCATTCATTCAAAAGCATTATCCTTTCCTTGTTTATATTTTCTTTTTTATTCTAGCAAGTCCTAAAAAGGATTTGAAGTAAGATCTAACTCACCTACCCATCTGATATTTGGATCTTCTCAACAATACTTTCTTGCCTAGGGTTTTCCAGCACATTATTGGTCATATCCAGTGATAGGACATTTGACGCCTTCCAATACAGCATATTTTGCCTCTGGGTGATTCTAATTATTAGAATAAACTTCCCTGCATTGGCTTTAAATCTGTTTCTTGGTAACTACCACTCATTTATTATCAGGATTGTTGTGACAATTAAATGGGGTAATGAATATAATGTACTTAGCATAGTGTCCAGCACAGAGAAAGAACACAATAAAAGGTGATTGCTTTTTATCATCGTTGTTATTGGTTCTTGTTCTGCTCCTTGGAGTTCTATAATACAAACCAATTCTTCCACATGGAAGCTCTTTGCATAATTGAAAACAACTACTATTGTCTCTTTTTGACCCCTTTCCCCCCCTCCCAGTAGTTTAAGCTACATATTCCCATTAACTTAAATCATTCTTCACATGGCAGGACTTGAGTTTCTTCACTATTGTGGTCATTTGCTTTGAACATTACAGCTTGTTTTTCTAGGCATAGCTCCTAAAATTGAAAGTAATATTTATGTAGGGGGTGTGTTCTGATTCATACAGCATATAGTAGCTGTTAATGAGGCCTCATGTTATCTTTTTTGGCAGCTACATTACATTGATGACTCATATTGGATTTACTGTGACTAAATAGCTAAGTTTTTTTTTTTTGGACAGGATAAACCTATACATCTACATTTTCTAAAGCAAACACACTTAATGTTTATCATAATTAAATACCACCTTATAAAATACCTGCAGCTTAATATTCTAGCTCTCAAAGACCTCTTTTGGCTCTATCCACATTGCACGGTGATTCACAGAAATACTTTGCTTTATGGTTTTGGTTTTTTGTTTGAGGTGGGGGAGAATTCCAGATTTCTGCAAGATGTCTTAGCTTGAATTGCTACAGCAAAAATACCATAGAGGAGGAAGTTTTTAAACAACAGAAGTTTTTTTCTCACCGTTCTGGAGGCTGGAAGTGCAAGATCAAGGTGCCAGCTTGGTTGGGTTCTCGCAAGGTCCTCTTCTGGGTTGCAGACAGCTGACTTCTCATTGTATCTTCACATGGCAGAGAGCAGAGAGGGGAAGCACAATTTCTTTTGGTGATTCTTTTTTTTTTAATTTATTTTTTTTTATGGTGACATTGGTTAACAAAATCTGATAAGTTTCAGCTGTACATTTTAACAGTAAGGCATATATATATATATTTACATTGTGCGTTCACTTCACGTAGTTAGGTTTCTTTCTGTCACCACATAGTTGACCCCTTTTACCCTATCTACCTCCTCCCTCCCCTCTGGAGTTGCAGAATTTCTTTCTTTTTTTCTTTTAATTTTTTGGAATGACGTTGGTTAATACAATCATATAACTTTCAGGTGTACATTATAATTTGACATCTGTATATTCTATTGTGTGATTACCAGCCAGAGTCCAGTTTCCTTCAGCTACCATATTTTTCTGTGATTCTTAAAAGGGCACTAGTGCATTATGAGGGCTTTACCCTCATGATTTTATCTAATCCTAATTACCTACCAAAGGCCCTACCTCTTAATACATCACATGGGAGGGTATGGTTTCAACATAGGATTTTTGGAACACAAACATTAGGTCCATAACAGATGAGGAGACTCATGGAGGGTTCAGTAGAAAGGGGAAGAAAGAGTCTGGGTGAGCACAATGGTTCAAAGTGGCAGAGTTATTCCAAATTCTATTAGAGTGAAACGGGAACAGAGAAATAGGTAAACACAAAAGATTGAGTGACCATGAGCACAAATTTGGAGACATCATGAAAACTTGAAAATAATCTAGCTATTCTGGTGGAATGTAGTCACAAGCACTGAATGTAAATGACCAAGCATTAGAGCAGTTACAAAAAAACTCAAGTCTCCCTGGGTGGCTTTTGATTAGGATCAGTGACACCATATGGAAAGAGCTTAGCATGAATCTTGAAACCTAGTAGGGAATCAATAGAAATGTGACTAGTAGACATGTGTCCTCCTTGGGTCCTTCAAATCTTGACCTCAGCCTTTGTCTTTTTCTCTTCTTCGTGATTTTCCCTTGAGTGATTATATTCAGTCCATTAGCTTTTTTCACTTCTCCTCACAGTTTCCTTCTCTAGTCTATCATTTTATGAACAAACCTAAGTTTATGCTCTCCTTACTTTTCTTGATTTTATAGCCTTTGAGCATTATCCACTTTTCCCTCCACCTTTTCAGGCTAAAGAGCTCTAAACTGTTTAGCCTACCAAATGCACAAATCACCTCCTTCACTCCAGTCTTTCCTCTCAGGACTTTCCCTAGCTCTCTGCCTTCCTTGACAAAGGACTTCTTACTGGGCTTGGCAGAAGTCTCCCTGGTCTTCTCTGGTCTCCTAGTAGTCTGAGACTTAGTTTTTCCATCTGTAAAGTGGGACATGAAGCCAATGATACCATAAGAGGAGGTGATGAGATTTAAGTGAGCTGATGAATATACGTTGCTGAAAGCAGGGTGTGGCATGGAGGAGTCATTTGGAAATGTTGTGGTTAAAGCCATCATGTTCTTAATTAAATCTCCTTTTGTAATTTAATTTAGAAGCAATTAGTGTGAAATATGCAGACCTCCCTTACTAACTCACTCTGTAGATTTACAATGAGGAACACGAGTAATTTTTCTGTTAACAGGTTAACTCATTTTAGCTTCATGGTAACTTCTGTCACTTTTTTTGAGAATTGTGTGAGAGAAAGCCCTGATGGAGTCATTCATTTTATCCTTTTGCCCTCTAACCCATCATGTTGGCAATAACAGCTGCCAGGAGCAGGACTTACAGATTCCATGAGCATTACAAGAGCACACGTCTGAAAAATGTTGACCTCTATGTCACCTGTGAACTTCAAACATTAACAAGAGTGATATGATGATGATCATCATGAGCATGATGATCGTGATGGCGATAACGATAACTTCCTTTTTTCAGCCACCTACCGTGTGCCAAGTACTACTATAATAGATTCTTGAGTCAAAAGGATGAACACGACAGTCACAGATGAGAGATAATCTACCTAGAACTCCTTTCCCAGTACCTGGTACATGGTAAGTGTTCAATAAATATTTGAAGGACAAAAATAAGTGATTGAGACTCAGGGTCTGAGTGACCTCCAAGGAGGTCTTTTGGATTCTTGGGGAGTGGGGGAACCTTTTGTGAGGCTCAAAATATACTCACTCCATACCAAGTTCAGCTCTGGGGAGAGTGGTGTGACAGATTCTATTGCCTTTGGGGTCTTTTCCATTTAAACAAGCTTACATGAGCCTGACTTTGGGTTCCTTCCTTATTTGTTCCCTCACATTTCTCCTTGGTGCCTCACACTGTTCCCATGGAGCACATCTCTAGACCAAAGCTGTGTTGCAGAAAAGTGGTAGCTAAGGCCATAGGGCTCTTAGTTCATCTGGATAATTTTTCTATGTGTAAGTGCCCGCCAGAACTTAGGAAGACAATGCTTTTCTCTCACAGTCTTTCCCCCGCCCCCCACCTCAATTACTGACTTTTAACAAATAGATCTTAATTTTCAAACAAATAAGCTGTTTTGAAGTTGCTTTGAAAATAGGACTGTCATGGACAAACTGGTCTTGAGCTTTCTGTTCTTTGTGGCTTTAATTTCCGTTTTGAATGACGTTTGGTGGTGAATAATGTTAGGTACATTGACTCTTTCTGCCTCTTAGGATCCATTTGTTAAATTGCCTGTTTCACTACACTTGATGGCCTCTGGGTTCTAGGAAGTTAATGCCCCCATTGAAAGTGAGCAACTTTATTCCTGAGCCTCCCACATTAGAAGGATCATCCCCAATGTTTCTGAATTACTTAAGGATGTGAAAAATATCTTTATTTTCTATTTGATGACACTTCTAGGTAATGTGAGGTATTATAGAATAATACCTTAGCTTGGAGAGGATTTTACTCCAAAATAAAATCAAGTCAGATTCTGAGCTGTTGCCTGTTAAGTGCCAGTTTGACATTCGAAATGATCTGAACTTAGCGATTTGGAGAACCCCATAACTAGGAGCTATAACTTTTATCCACTTAAAACCCATTTGGCCATGACTGATGAAGGAGCTCATTTTGTTTGGGAGGATTGAATTGGAGCAATTGGAGATGAAAACTTAAGACCTAATGATGGTGTATCCGCTGTGCAACTTCAAGTTCCAAATTTGTGTTCACTTTAAAATAAACACTCTTACTTTTGTGCCTCTCTTTCTTAGGAAACTTACTATGGAATAAAAATAAACTAATGTTGTGAAATGGTAGAATATATGTAAATATTTTGGTCTTAGGAGGCCACATTATACACTGGCCAACCACAGGGTATTGGGTTAGGTTCTGGCTCTGTCCTCCATGGCGAAGTGACCTTGGGCAGGTGCTCAAACTTTCTTGGCCTTGGTCCCCTCAGTTAAACATTGAAGTTGGAAATAGTGCCTTTCTCAGAAGGCTGGAATGATGATTAAGTGGGCTTCTCTATGTAATGGGTTGAACATTGCAGAAAACACCCATAGGGGCTTGCTTTTAGGAAAACTTCCTAGGTGAGAGGTGGATTATTGTGAAACTTATGGAACTTAAATTTCAGGATCCCTCATTTGCACATACCCTTTTAAAATAAACGTTTTCTTTGGTATCTGATTTTGTATTCATTATAGGTCGTTTTCTTAAACAAGGCGTTTCAAATTGCATAGTTCTATAAAGCCTGGATTCTCCCTTGTCAAGCTCTCTTCATAAGTTGTTCTATTAGTCCTCCTACTTGGGTATAGACTCCAGAATTCATCAATTTAAAAAATGCTTTTAATGACTGCTAAAAATAAGACTATTTTAAAAGCATCTGCATGGTATATGTTCTTTAGAGTTCTCAGGCAGGAATTATTGAGAAGGAGAAGAATTAATTTGTCTCCCACATATATTAAAAAGTGGGTTTGTTTCTGCCTAGGAAAGCAATACTATAGAAGCTTTCTTGATGAGATTTAATATTTTATAGACTGATACCCTGACGAATATTACCTGATGTTAGAACAGTAAACCCATTGAAGATACGTAGTCCTTTTCGAATGCCTCTGATCTGAACCCTACTTATGTGAACATTGCATTCTATTTAGTTAAGTTGTTGTG
Source organism: Eonycteris spelaea (assembly GCA_003508835.1). Lineage (NCBI taxonomy): Eukaryota > Metazoa > Chordata > Mammalia > Chiroptera > Pteropodidae > Eonycteris > Eonycteris spelaea. The sequence goes on along the minus strand of PUFA01000040.1, from coordinate 9,491,759 downwards.
TTTGTTTTTTTGCAGTCTTGGTTGTCTATTTACCAGATCTCGAAATGCTATATCTTTTTTAAGGAAAAGAGAGGTATGGGCTATTCTGAGGTTAAGAGGGAAAGACTAGATTGTTACACCCACCACTGCTGCTGAGGGAATTGCTGCAACTCCCAACCTCGCATGTCACTGCTACCTTCTCAGACAGAACTTTTATGAATGAGCATGAGAAGCCAGTGCTAACAGGCCAGCGGTTCAAATCTCAGAAAAGGGATGAAAAAGAGAAATTTAAACCTACAGTCTTCAGGGATACACTTGTCTAGGGGCTTAATGAAGCTGGTGATGTCCTCGAAGCTGTAGTCAAGTTTCTGGACTCTACAAGATCAAGATTAGATTATCGTCGCTATGCAGACACACCCACTTTGATATCCTGGTGGCTGGCAGTATGCTTGTCCCTAGAGGGACACACATAGTTGATGGTGACAAGACCAAGATGACCACCCACTGTGTATTTTCAGCAAATGAAGATCACGAAACCATCCAAAACTATGCTCAGGTCTTCAATAAACTCATCAGGAGATATAAGTATTTGGAAAAGGCATTTGAGGATGAAATGAAAAAGCTTCTCCTCTTCCTTAAAGCCATTTCCAAAACAGAACAGACAAAGCTGGCGATGCTGTCAGGCATCCTGCCGGGCAATGGCACGTCTCTTGCTGCCGTCATCACCAGTCTCTTCACTGTGAAAGAAGGCACTGAAGCCTCATTTGCTGTCAAGCTTTTTAAAGCAAGGATGGAAGAAAAAGATGCCAACTCTGTTACCTCTTCTTTGAGAGAAGCCAACTTAGATAAGAAGCTGCTTGAACTCTTTCCAGTTAACAGAGTGTGGATCATTTTGCTAAATACTTCACAGACACAGGACTAAAGGAGCTTTCTGATTTCCTGCGAGTGCAGCAGCCCCTGGGCACCAGGAAGAACTGCAGAAGGAGCTCCAGAAGCATCTTTCTCAGGAATTCCCGATCAAGGAGGTGGTGCTCTATGTGAAAGAAGAAATGAAGAGGAACGACCTTCCAGAAACAGTAGTGATTGGACTTCTGTGGACCTGTATCATAACGCTGTTGAATGGAACAAGAAGGAGGAACTCATTGCAGAGCAGAAGCAATATGCTCTCTTGCTGGCTGTGTTCAGCTCTCAAGGCCAGTCAGAGCTGATCCTCCACCAGAAGGTTCAGGAATACCGTTCTGACAACATCCATTTCATGAAAGCCTTTCAGAAGGTTGTGGTTCTCTTTTACAAAGCTGATGTGCTAAGCAAAGAAGCAATTTTGAAATGGTACAAAGAAGCACACGTGGCCAAAGGCCAAAGTGTTTTTCTTGACTAGATGAAGAAATTTGTTGAATGGTTACAAAACAGAAGAATCTGAATCAGAAAGTGAGGAAAATTAGATGGCTCAAGAAGCACAGTACCTAGGGTTACTACACAACACTTTGATTGGGAATGCTGAACCATTCGAGAAGAGAAACTTGGCTTCTGTTTTTGCAAAGGATAACAAAATAGGATAGGTTTCCCTTGTGCAGAGGGGGAAAGTGGTTTTGTTTTTATTTTGTTTTTAAATGGAGCCCTGAGGCATCAGCGATTACACTTGGGACTCTACCTCTCACTCACCATATGCTAACTTAAAGCCATTCAACGAGGAGTCAAGTAGGAATCTGAAAGTAGATATTCAACAGACTCCTCTTTTTTAGCTGTATTTTTCAGGTACTGTGTGGTGAACGCCCCACTGGTGTCTATTACAGGCACTTTGGTAGTTGTGTATCTGCTCATGGATGGATTTGACAAACAGTTTTTAAAAAATAAATGGCTTTATTAAAATAAATAAAAAGAGGGAAAGACTATTTGATAGAGGTCTCCATAGGTTATAGGTAGAACCATGAGAGACGTATGGTATGCAGGCAGAGCACCATTATTTCTTTCCAAAGTATGTAGACATTTTCTTGGAGGAAAGAGTTCCATTAATGAGGCGTTAACAGAGAGAAGCTTTTTATTGAAGTACAGCTCATGCCAAAGGAGGTGTGTGTGTGTGCACACACACAATCACACACATATACATATGTACACATGCTCACTCACATACGTACTCATACTCTCTCAGACTGAGATGTTGAGTGAGTGGAGGCTGAGTGAGCTATACCATGAAGGACTAAGCAATTTGAAATGGAAATGAGAAATATAATGCATCCTCTCAGATGAAAAATACCAAAGCTGAGACTGATTTTGAAAGAAAAGGAAAATAAAACAAACCTCTTTTCAGGTTCTCATACCACCCCCAGTTCTATTCTGGCATTTTGTGAACAAGCTCATGTTTATGCTGTTTGTGTTGTATGACTTTAAAGCCTTTGGTCATTCCGCTTTTATTCTCCATTTTCCCAGACTAAAAGGTCTTAAGATCTTTAGCTCACCAGACTCCCCATCTTCTCCCTCACTACAATTGCCCTTCTAGGACTTTCTCTAGCTCTCGGCCTTTCTTAAAAAACTTCTTGGGATCAGGAGGTGACAGCATAGTCCCCATACTCATTTTGAGGTACAGACATGAGATTCATATCTTTATTTATTTTTAAAGTATCTTTAATGTGTCCTTCAAGAAGGAAGAACAAGAGATATTAATGATCATCACATCTTTGGAGCTAAGGTTTTCAGAAAAAGTCCTTAGACACTTCACGTTATTATGGCATCTAACTTATACATCAGCACAAAGGACTCTGGGTGAATGATTTTCATCAAAGCTGTATAGTGAGGAAGGTCAATACAGTTATTACTTGTCTAGGCTTGTACTTCAAACTGGTTGAGTAAGCCTCCTAGGGGAGTTCTTTGCATGTATGAATCTGTACTTGACTATTTGCTTTAGGTTCAGGATTGGAGTTGGGATTGCTGCTTCAAACCTTCTTCTTGTTTGATAGAACAAGCCATTTACAAGTAGAGAATTCATTCTAGTTGGAAGTATACTATAGCTTCTGGGAATGGAACAGGATTCTAGCTAAGAAAACTTATTTTAAAACCTCAACTTGATCCACCAACTTTCTTGGTCAAAAAGGAAATATAGGCATAAGGAGGTCTTGGTTTGAACTGGGAAGGGACGAGCCAGCTTTTGCTTTGGAGTATGTAGTGATAGCTAATTCTTTTCTTTCTTTCAAGTTTCCTCCTCTAATTAATGTAAATACATTAATGGGATATGATTTCCCTAATGGACAACAGTGATAGTAGCGGGGGTGGGACTGAACCTAATGGTTTCTATAACATGTTTAATTTCTGATGTTGCTGTTAAATGTTGAGGAAAATTAGTCACATTTAGAACCATCTGTTTCCAAAAGTGGTTAAAGTGTGTCTCGCCTTCTGACAAACCATTTTATTGCTTATGGTAATATTTGTGGCATGAAATTACATTCTTTTTATTCCATGTCTTTGTTTTCTGCTACGAATACTCATACATTTTGCTTCCAGGAGACTAAGACTAAAAATATCAAAGGATATCGTTAGGTGTCTTGGCCATCATGAATGTAAAAAGGAATCTAAATTTTTACATTCCTCTTTAATCCCATATACCTTATCTTCAATTAGGATATAGTCACAGATTAGAAACCATAATTATGAAGAGTATAAACCTTCAATGGTATTAAGCACCATATAATCAATAAATGGTTGAAAAATGAATTAGGATGACCCTGATATGTGATGCCTTAGACATTTTATTTCCTGGGTTGTTGCTGTTGAGGGAATGGGAAAAGGTGGGGGGCAGTGAGAAGGAAAAACCAATTTTTAAAGCTGGCGACTGAATAATTTAGCCAGTGTTTCCCTCAATTGTTTTGCCTTCCAAATGGTCATTTCCACCGAGTAGGCATGAAACTTAACTATGACTGTCCATACCTTTTAAAAAGAGCAGGTCAAAGATCTGGCCACCTGGAATATTTGTTGGGATATTTAAAATGTCCACATAATGTGTTTCTTTATGAAAAAGTCTACCATTTGGGGTTGTGAGTGGTGCGTAATTTTTGAGGGACACTGGGACCTTTGTTCAGTTTCCTAATTTTGGATTACTCCCTGACATGTTGTTATAGGAAAATCAGACTCAAATTATTTTTTCGTCTTGGGTGGCTGTGGATATTCAAATCCGCCCTATCAGTGAAGCACTTAAGAGCTCTGCTCTTTAGCACTCACACAGCGGAGGAAGAGTTTCCTGCTTGCTTGCTGCCTGCTGGCTTATTTGTACTCATTAACGTCAGATAAGTTTTTTTAAAAAATCTGTTTTGTTTTGTTTTGACAAAGAAAATTAAGAGAAAAATGGAGGGAGAAGGAGAGGTTTTGAAACCCAAAATTAATTGTTTATAGCAACTATATTAAAATGTTTGCTTTTCTATGAATTAAAGATTAAAATAATCCAAATGTAAAATGAATTTTTTAAAAACCACACTATGTTATGGAGTGTTATTAACTTCCAGATGTGTAAAGAAACAAAACTTTAAAGGTGTATTAACCTAACTGTACACTAAAATAAACCAGCCCCACTACTTATGTCATCCAGAGTGGCAGCAGCTGGGATGGCTCACTTAAGGTTGGACGTTACTGGAAGCTTTAGATGCTCAATTAGTGGGTTAATCCTCCAGAGGGTAGAACAGTTCCTCTCTCGCTGCCTGTGTCTGCTGGCAAGGAAGGAATTGGTTATCTTCTGGAACCATTCATTTGATCTGTTGAATAGGGGTTGGGGATAGCCAAAACTTTGGCCTTTTGAAAATTAAGAAATTTAGCTAATTGGGGGAGAAGTTCTCCTTTCCAGTGGCTAGGTGGGCAAGCATCTTGATTGGTCTCCACAAAATGAATTTTCAAATGAGTCGCTGACAACATCTTCAATAATCCTGCATGACAGTAATTTCTTTATGACATTTCGCTCCTATGAGGGCAGTGGAATTGATCGCTTGCAAAATTTTTAAATGGTAGCTTTTTATGGTACAGTTTACAGAACAAATGTGAACCGAAACACCTTAATTAGGCCACTGTGAAAATGAAATGGCCCGCACTTACAGAATGTGGAGTTCTCAAGGAAAGTTCAGCAGTGAGAATTCTTGATTGCTGTGGTTGAGTTTAACAGCAGAGCCGAATCACCGTCTATCTGCCTGTGCAGCCTGTGATGAAAGGGACAGGAGCTGCTTAAGAGAGAAGCAAGGTGATTAGCTTCACCTATATTCTGCTGGCATTCTCCGAATAACCTCCTGACACTCTCTCTTCCCGCCTTTCTCCTGTTCATTGCCGAATCAGCCCTTGTATAACAAATAGTCATTTATTCATGCCTTATACATAAGAACTTTACTTGGAATTTTAACAGTATATTTTTTTCTAGCTAAAAATGAATATGAATGTGGGAAAAAGAGAGTGGAGACTGAATGTCTTTCTCTCCTGGAATATCTATTTTATACAAGGATAATTTACAGTGTAGGAGAGAATGTGACAATATTATATCATTGCCCTTTGCTTCAGGTGACTAGAAGTGTATCAGTTATTTGACTAGAAACAGCTGCTGACAGACCAATTATGATGACCAATTAGTGAAAAAATGGTTAAAAGAATTTATTTTCCAACCATGAAATAGTTGGACAAGAAAGATCTTTGAGATTATTTTTGCATGACTAAAACAGGTTATCATTCTTGCTGAGCGTCTGTCCTTTATTTTTTTATTCATTTATTCACTCCTTCTATACATATTTATTCTGCCCCTACTTAGGGCCAGATCTGTATGAGGCACTGGAGAGAGTAATGAATCAGTCAGACATAGAGCTTACAAACAGTGAAAAATTATTGAAATAATAAATGACAATGGTGATGAAAGTTTGAGAGAGAAGTAGTGTGCTTTATGAGCATTACTCCAGCAGTGACCTATTATAGATAAGGATGATCGGATTATAGATTGGAAACTGCATTTAGTCTGGTTAGTAGTTATGAAAATATATAAACAGATACTATGAATAGCATTTCTAGAAAGATATTTGTAGAAAAATGTAGCTGCATTGAGAATACAGGGTGAGTGAACGTGGAAGCCCCTGCAAAATGGAATAGTAACTAAGAGAGAAGATTGTTGGCCACCCATTTGGCCACTCAAAAGGATTCTGGCTTGTTCTGCTGATTGAACACTAGGAAATGGTGGCCCTCATGCTCTGGATGAAGTTTCCAAGGTGTTATAAGAATTAAGAATTCTGGGAGTGGGGGTGGGTGGCAAACACCTTGAGCAGGATGTCTCCATTAGTTTGCTTTTGCAGTTGGTTTATTTGAACAAATTTAGCTGACAGGCTTTCCCCTGTTTCCCCATTATATATTATGTTGCTGATTTTAGCATGTTTTGTTCTCTCTGAATTCTCATCTTGACTTCCACAAACTTCCCTTTTTTCCTTAGAGTCTTCTGGTAATTGGTTAAAGGCGCCTTGTCTGCCTTCATGTTGCTTGATAAAACTGCTAAACATGACAGGGACAAATGCAGAACTGAGAGAATACTCCAGAGGTCTCCCTTCAAGCGTACATGGCTCCATTAGTAAGGTGTTCAGCTAGATTTGAATTCCCTGCACTGTGCCGTCATCAATGCTGTGTGATGTGGGGGCTAATTAAATAGGAGTGGAGAGCCCAGGCTGGGGACACTAGGATTCTCCACTATCATGGAGTAGCAGACTAGTCACCATGAACTGAGAAGCAGAAGTGAGTGCTTAAAGGTGTTTTATTTATTCAAGAAACTGCAAACTGAATAAGTGACATACTGATGAAGCCAGAACTTTTTTCCTGAGCTTCAGGCCTGTGTGTCTCCAATGCCATATTTACCGATCATCTCCACCGGGTGCCCTATAGGGACCTCAACCCAAACAAGTCACAAATTGAACTCATCCTTCCCCACTCCAGAAACTGTCTCCTCTGCCTTTATTTCTTATCACTAGTTTCCCCTTCATCCTGATCCATTCTCTACATTGCTTTCAGAGTGAACATTTTAACAAATCTAACATTGTGCCTTCCTTGTTCAAAATTTGTTCTTGGCTTCCTCTGTATAGCAGAATAAAATCTGAAGTCCTCTATATGAAAGACTCTGGGTCACCTGATCTTGCCTAACCCGCCAGTTTCATCTACTCACTGCCTTGTTAATTTACATCCACACTGAACTTATTTTCCTTGAACATTTTATGTTTCTCATTCTCTTATCTTTGCATTTTTTGTTCCCTTTCGTCAGAAACCCCTTATCTCCCCGACAGCCCCTGTTCAACCTCCCAAGCCTTAATTCCAGGGGTCATGTTCCTTTGTGAAGTCTGAAAGAAGGATTTTACTGAGAAATCTTCACAGACTGTCCTGGCTGGCTCACGAGTCCTCCCCAATGCTCAGATTAAACCACGCATACTGCCATTATAGTGCTGGTCATGGGGATCATAATTATGTTTTTCTCTTAAAGGTAGGGTCCATGTCATTCCATCTTTGAACCTCTAGTGCCTCATGGAGTGTCTAGCTCGTGGAAGGCACTTGTGGAAGGAAAGACAGCTGAGTAAGACTAAAGATAGGAAACTATGGAAAGAAAGATCAGTAGAGACATCTGTGGGGCTGGATCCTGAGATAAAGACCGAAGGACAAGTTTCCTGTTTGTAAATACTCCTGTTGCACCTCTGTCATAGCTCCACCTAATCCATCAATGCTGGATCCAGCAGCTAGTGGTCCAGCTATATTCATTCTTCTTTTCTTCTTTTAGTAAAAAACCTGCAGAGTTTAGCTGGGCACATGATTTCCAGTGACTACATTTCTCACATTCCTTCGAGACATGATCACGCAACAAAGTTCTGGCCAATTAGATGTGAGAAGAAAAAGTGTGTGGCAGTTTCATGTTGTATAGTCTCCTTTACATTTTCTTGATCTTCTGTTGGCTGTTCTGTAGATGCGATGGAGGGTGTTAGGGCATCTGTCTTGACCTAGAGATGGTAATCCTGCATTGAGGATGGCAGAGCTGTGACACTAGCCCTGGACCACCAGGTCCTAGACTGGGATCACAAAGAGAAATTTCTGTCTTGTCTAACCCATTGTAGTTTTGGACATCTGTAGAGATTGGACTTAAATATAAATATCTTTTTAAAAATGTGTTTATGAATTGTTCTTTGTTATTTAGCAGAAACATGCCTTGGCATGTACCTTTATATGCTGATTTTATCACATTTGTTAAAAATTATGAAAACTGTCAAACATACATAATTATTATAATCTTTCTGTGATTTATTTATATTTTTCTGTTTTTTTTAAAGTAATTACATGTTATATTTAATATAAATACTCATCATTGATCCCTATGCTTCTTTTTCCCTCAGAAACAATCTCTATTCTGATAGTCTCATAAATATTTTTTACTTTTAACTATACGTGCCTTTAAACATATATAGCATTTTTGTGCATTTTAAACATTTACAAAAGCATATCTTTTTTTTTCTAGTCAATATTAGGTTTTTGTGATTTGTCTATGTTGTTTCAATATTTTACTATGTAACATTTCACTGAATGAATATAATTCCATTTAGTGATCCTCTTACTGATGAATCTTGAGGCTGTTTCTAATTTATAACTATTATGAACAAGTGTTAAAAGAACACCCTTATTACTGTCTTTCGTGGTCATATTCAAGAGAGATAATGGAGCAGAACCAATATTTGGAGAGTAGCTAACCTGGGGTTTCCAAAAATGAGAAAAGATATTAAATCAGCTAAAATTAAAAAGGTTTATGAGCCCTAGAGCCCAGGTTGATAACTAGTTATAATTTGGAATGTTTGCAGGTTTCATGGCAATGGAAAAAGTTCTGGAAGGTTTTGCACTGACAAATAAATGCTCTGGCTTAAAAGTGATACATGACACTTTTTCTCACAACTATTGGCCAGAATCTAGTCACATAACCCTACCCAACCACAAGGGTCCAGACAGTATAATCCTAGCCTAGCATGTGCCCCAAAGGAGAGAAGTGTTAGAATATTTGGCAATCAACATTATTCATTACCATAAACTCAAACTATACCTCTTTTAAAACCATCAAATCCGAAAGCAAACAGTTTAATATCTATTTGACAAATCTTTTCAGGATTGATAATAACAGCAAATAAGTGACATTTTTAAGTGCTCACTATAATACTGGCTCTGGGCTCTATTTTCCCTATTTAATTAGATGTTCTCAGTGACCCTAGGAGGAAGATAGTAGTAGTATTCTCATTTTACAAATGTGGAGACTGAGGAAGACACTCGAATGGATAAGTAGGTCATAGTGCCAGGGGGCTGGAAAGCCCAGGTATAGACTTTAGTTCTGGTCTGGGTCTCTTCTCCCTATATGGATGATCGAGGTGTGCCCTCAAAGCCTCTACTTTGAGACCTCTTTGTCTAATGGAACCAGTGACGAAGGCCTCTCTCTGCTCTCCTCACAGTTTAAAGCCACTAGACTACTCTCCAGAACAGAGTTTAGCAATATTATGCTCCCACAGTAAGTGTTCAAAGCACCTCAGTGTTTTATTCTGGAGATAAAACAGCTGTTTCCTCCAAATGGCTTATACTGAAATGTAAATGAACAAGGACATTAAAAAAAAAAAAAAAGGAAAATAGATTTAAGTTCTTGCCTTTTAAAATTTTTATCATATCCTATCCAAGCTTACTGTTTTTGTTTAATCTTACCATTCCTTTTCTTCTTCCTTGTATGCTCTTTTTCTTAGGGATATGCAAACTTTATTAGTCAGCTCCTCTTTCAAGCTCTGTATGCTTTTGTGTTTGAGAATTGGGAATCAGGTACTTTTACTGTTAGCCCTAGGGTGGATCTGAGCAGGAGGAAGCTTTATGAATAATCAAGGTTGACATCTCCAACGTTGTTCCTTCATTATAAATATTGTTAAAGGAGCTGTGACCACCATGGGCTCCCACTGAACAGAGTGTGCAGGGGAAGGCAAAGACAGCCTTTGATTTCAGCTCTTTCCTGGTTATCGCTTCACTGATGACCCTGGAGTTGACAAGTCTCTTAGATTTGACTGCCTTTTTTTCATAAAGTTTCTCTTCAATTAGCATAAGTATTTGGTCTGCAAGAAGCTGGGTTCATCTCACCAACTCTGAAGGCTAAGAACCATAGTTAATATTAGTGCTGTGTGTTGCCTTAGCCTGAATCCCTAATGAATGCTGTGCTGCTTTGTGATTTTAACCATTTTAGTTCCATTTGGATTAGTTATAGCATCATGATCTTTTTTAGAGGAAAACAGATTATAATGCCCCAAGGTCATTGGGCCTTCTCTCCAGCTCTCAAGAAAGCTCCGGCTCCATACATGTATGAAAAAATACCAGTCTTCTCTACATATTTCTACTAAGGTGCCCCCTCCCACCTGGACCCCACTAATCCCTGCTAATATTATTAGTGAACCATTCTTTAAGATTATTCATGTAATCTTGTCACTGTTTTTATTTTCAAAATTGAGGAGACATGCGAACTTGAATTTATATGAAATGAGTAAAACTTTTTAAATTTTCTTGGGCCTCCCCGCTTCCCAGCTTCCTTGCCTGCTAACTCCCCCCAATAAATTCACCAGAGTGTTATAGAATTTGTTACATACTAAGAAGTTTTGTGGACTTTACCACACTCTATTGCCCTGTGAGGAAGGTGTAATTGCTGTTCTGATTTTTCTTGAAATATACAAAGACCTAGGCTTAGGGAGGAAGGGACTTGCCCGAGGTCACACGGTGAATCATCATCATGCAAGAAGGCAGTGAAATCAGCATACAAACAGACAGATGAGAAGGCCAAAGGTTGAGCCCTGAAAAACATCAACGTTTAGGAAACAAGCAGAGAGGTGCCCTCAAAGGAGACAAAGAAGGACTCACCAAAGAGGTAGGAGTAAATAAGGGGAGCGTGGCCTCATGAAATCCTAGGGAATATTTCAGAAAGAAAGAGCTCAATAGTGTAATGTTGCTGTCAAGCATATGATTTTCAGTGACACGGGTCCATTGGATTTGGCATCAGGGAAGCATTACCAGCCTTTTTGAGAGCAGTTTCAGTGGGGTGTGGGACAGACTCTCGACTGCAGGAGTGGAGGAATGAACAGAGGGGTGGGAGTTGGAGATCACCTTTTAAGAGTTGGCCTTTGAACAATGAAAGACCACTTTTTCTATCAGTTTCTTTGAAGAAGAGGGAAGATGTAGGGGAAGTAGCTGGAGAGGGATGCGGTGTTCTGGAAGGGGGTTTCAAGGTGGAAAGAGGGCGTAGGATTCTGTGTGGGTGTGTCTAGCAGACAGAGACGGGCATTCAGTTGAACAGACCTCCAAGATGGGGGAAGGGTAGTGGAGTCCAGGGCAGGAATGGAAGGATTGCCTAAACAAGAGGAAGAATCCTTTCCCTTTGACAGAAAAGACTGCAGAATGGCTCACGGCTAGGATAGGTGATACGAATCAAGACTCTAGGATAATTTTCTGAGTGTTCACTATGTGTCAGGTACTGTGGCATTCACACACACAAATAAACTTGTAATCCCCATTCTGTGGGTGAGGGAAGGGAGTCTCTGAGAAGTACAGTAAGCTTCCCAGGGCCACAGTGGGCATGCAGGGCTGGGACTGGAACACAGGCAGTCTAGCAGCAGGGTCTGCTGTCTGGCCACATGTTCTGCTCTAGGAGGGAGGCTGGCTGGTGACTCAGGCCAGAGTCAGGCAGCTTTAGGAAGTGCAGCAAGAAGTCCTGGTTGCTCCGTTCCCAAGCTGGCTGTCTCTATTCATGAAAATTTATTCCCTTTGCTCCTTGGATGTCAAGTAAAGTGTATATTTTGAAGGTGTGACTATTCGACACCCCTACGACAGACATCTGTAGAAAGAATAATATATGGCTTAGGCTTGAGGATAAATGATATATTCTATTCCATTCAAACCCCCCTACTTATCACCAAATTGAATATTGAAACCTGTGTGTTTACAGTCACCGGGATGTAAAGTGCAGCCAGCATAGGGAATATAGTCAATAATATTGTAATAACTATGTATGGTATCAGGTGGGCCTAGACTTATTGGAGGTGATCACCTCGTAAGTTATGTAAATGTCTAACCACTATGCTATCACCTGAAATTAATATAATATTAAATGTCAACTGTGATTGAAAAATAAAAAAAAAATTTAATTAGAAAAAAGGAAACTCGTGTGTTTAGTTGAAGCTTTGGTAGTAGAGTGAAAGGTGACTGGGTCTATAGACCCAGCTATATTCCCATCTCAGAGGAGGTGAAAAAGCATATCTGGGACCCAGGTAATGGAGAAAGAAAATAAAGAGAGCATCAGTTGGGACGCCGAGGACAGCCATTCTGTTCTTTCCTGTCAGCAGCCTCACAAGTGTCTGTGAGTCTGACCAGAACAGCAACTTGTCCTCCCTTAGAGTTGGGCAGGGGAGGGTCAGGTGGGAGGAGGAGGCTGCAGAGTCCCCATCTCATGTACATTTGAGGAGACACCAACATGTATGTGTTGTTAGAGGGTCCAGGGCATGTTAGAGTCCTCATCAGTGTGGGAGTCTCCGTAGTGTAGATTGTATTGCTCAGCTTTTCAAGAACAGAACTCAATTCATTTTCCCAGAGGGGATTAGACTGAGAAATCAATTCACATCACAAATCCCACAGGAGACTGATGCTCATGCTGGAGTGATGATATATTAATTGGCAGTGGGAGCATGTGACTGGCATCAACTTCCCACACCAGATACACTCTCCTTTATGTTTGTACACTCAAGAGATTATATTTCAAGTTAAAAGGTTGCTAGATGAGTCCCAAGTTCAAGTAGAGGAATAGAATATTATTGAGCAATAACTTTATGAATTGCCCTTCTCCAATCAAGGATATAGCTGTTATAGTAGTCAATACTGATTAGACTGAGAGCAATAGTATCATGGACAATAATTTTACTATAAATTAGAAGCTTTTGTCATTGTATTTCTTTTTATTGAGATACATCTGATATATTCCATATATATTAATTTCAGGTATACAACAATGATTCAATATTTTTATATATTGCAAAATGATTCCACATAAGTCTCATTAACATCAATCTCCACACAAAGGTACAAATATTTTTTCTTGTGATGAAAACTGTTAAGATCTACTCCTTTAAATTATACGAGTTGTGCTTCATTTGTAGATAATCTGACAATAGGTTCAATTTGGATTGAGGCACTGCAGAGAACATTTTGGGAAGGCACATTAGTCTTATGTTTTTTAAGTCATCTCTGACTGTGGGCAACATTCTGGATGATTTCTACAAATGGCCAATGCAAAATTTTACATTGACTTTTATTAATTTCAGTTTCTTAGAGCATTATCTTCTCTCCTGGTCTCATAATTCTAAGTGTACTCTGTAATTGAAGCTTAGCAGTTCAATATTCTGAGAACAGTTTAGAGCAGAATCAAAGAAAGGCAATGAATAAACATGATTAAATACTGTGCCAGAAATTCTGAGATGCCTGGTGAGGTATAAGAACCCTCATTTTGTATTTTATGAAGTTGATCTGAAGAAGGGTCAGGAACTCTGCAAGGACACATGACTGTAAGTGGAGGACCTTGGAGTCCAGCATAGGCTTGCCTCCAAAGGAAGTGCTTGAGAAATTCAAATTTTATCTTCCCCAGTTAAAGAGTTTCATATAAGGTGAGACTCTGAGTCCTGAAGGGCATGTAAATGTAGTAATAAGAAAATTTTTGATTTAATGAATAAGTCTGCATTGCCCTGGCTAACCCACTTCTTTGTTTTCACATTCAATTTGGCTACTATACTCTTCAAAGAATGCAGACAAACTGAGACTTATTTAAACCCTTTAATCCACCGTGGATTATGTGGTTGATTCCATTCACAAGAACAAAATATTTGCCTGGGTATTTTTAGTTCCTTCTCAGGCTCTGACGCAAAATAATGTAGAAAGTAAGTTATCCTCAATTCTGGGTGCTGTTGCTGTAGTAATTTACTCTTTCTTTTCTTACTGGTCACGAGAATGATTGTGCTACAAAATCATGGTTGAAATCCACTGACTTAGACATCAGAAACCAGGATAGTGATGGAACCAAAATCATATTTTATGAGGAATGACTCAAGGAACTGGACATCTTTAGAAGAGTGTTCAGGACAAGGAAAGAGATTTCAAATATTTGTATTTGGAGGGCCATCATCTAAAGACGGGTTAGATGTGTCCCAAGAGACCCCAAGGGGTATAAACTAGCATCATGGATTAAAGCTACAGGACAAAAAAAAAGCTGACTTAGAATAAAGAAATATTTCTAAGGTGATGTAAGAAGAAGAAATGTTCTTCATTAGGTAGTGAGCTCCGCATTGCTGGGCTGTTGGAGCGAGGGCTGGATAACCATTTTACAGATGTTGCTAAAAATACTCAAGTTCTGGATAGGGACTGGATTAGATGTGCTTTAAAATTTATTTCAAATCTATAAACTTGCAGCAAATAATTTAAAAAACTACTTATTCAACCAAGACAGTTTTAATAACCTGATTAATAACCAACAAATCAAAATTTCAAAATCTTTGGCCTGTAAGAATCCAGCCATGCATTTTATCTTCAAAACTCCAAAGCTGAAGAGGTCCTGGCTTCTAAAGGCATTACAAAGTTGGCTGAGATTATTGATTGTGTTTGAAAAAAGTATCCTTGAAAAGGAAAGTTTTTCAGGAGCCATTGCATTAGAATAAGAGTCCTTGAGAATAAAGGGAACTTAAGAATGGAGGAGTCCTTGGTATTTGTCAAGAGTTTATCTGCCCCCACCATATCAAGCTTATGATAAATGATTATTGAAGTAAGTTAGTCATCTATTTGCTGTCTAAGGATTTAGTATACAAATGCCATGAGAATGCATAAAATTACTTCCATAAAGAGTACCTGGAAAGGAAGGGCCAAATTGTCTAAAGTTGTGTTTCTCTGTGTGGCATTTGTTGTTTGTGCGTGACTTGGAACAATTACATCAGACTTGCGGTTTAAGTTACCTATTGGCTCTCAGGTGTTTGTAGAACACAGAGTAGTCTTAACCTCAGATCTTATAATGGACTCATAGTAATACATTTTTATCATATGAATTTTATGCCATTCCAGTAGGAAGCAGTAATCTCTTTCAATGAAATGTATAGATATTGAGGTTTTGCCATAACAAAGCAAATTTTGGTTAAATATTTGGGTTTTCTTCCCTACAAGAAATATGTGAAAAAGGAACAATGGAGAAGGTCATTGGATTCTGATGGCTGAATGGCTAATGGCCACTGAAAAAAGATTGCTGAGCAGAGTAGATAACATAATGTTAGAAGAGAAAGAGTTTTAAGAATAATTTTCATTTCTAACACTTTTTGTCTTCCATTTCTATTTTCTAACAGTAAGCAGAGAATCTAGAGCCCAGTAGGCATTCAACAAATGTTTTGGGATGAATGATTTTTAGGAAAAGGAAAACTGCCATACATTTCAGTTATTTCCTTAGTGAGACAAGAGCTGTGTGACAGAAAAGCAAAAATTCAGTCATCGTCCAGTTGTTAAATATTTAGGCTGCCAAATCATTTATTTGATTGATGTTTATACCTTTAGAATTGACTGACTTCTTTGGCTTGTGGTAGACACAGCATGCAGTTCCTGTCAGTGGTTGCATTTCTATGTATAACTAGCTGATTTATGTTGATCACATCAGGCACAAACGTAAATCATGACAGTCCAATAATTGGTACTTGAGCTGTTTCTGGATGGAATGATACCTCGGCCATTCTGTTGCTAAGAACACTGAATCCTCAGTGATTAAACAGCATTCACCAGCTGACTAAAGAAGTTTCCTACCCTGAAAAGATCTTAAAATATAATGTAAAATAGAATTGGTAAGTGAATGTGAGTTCATCTAAGTGTGAATGCATGGCAGAGGGTGACTCTCCACTGAGAGAAGCTGGGCAGAGTTGGAATAGAGTAGGATACAAATAACATATTTTTTAGATTTCTGGTTGTAGGGGACAGACTTTAACGTGGCCCCCATGATCTCTACCTCCTTATGCTTTTGTATAATTCCCTCCACTTGTGTATGGGCAGGATATGTGACATATTTCTAAGCAATAGAATATGGGTAAGGTGATGGGATGGCATTACATGATATAAAGCTATATTGCTAGAAAAATTGCTCTGGAGTCTACCTCTCCTTGCTGGCCTGGAAGAAACAAGATGCCATGAATCATACAAGGGCAAGCAAATGAATTCTCCCCAAACCTGAGTGAGCCTGGAGGCAGAACCTGTCCCAGCTGAGCATCCAGATGAGAAGTCAGCCCTGATTATAACCTTGTAGGGGACTCAGCTAAGCTGTGCTTGGACTCCTGACCCATGGAAACTGTGAGATGATAAGTGTGTATGGTTTTAAGTTGTGGTAAAAATGTATATACTAATCATTGTCCTTACATAATATGTTGGTGTTCAGAATATACACCCAGGAGTCAAATGGAATATGCCATAATGTGTTAACTCCTCTGGATAAGCTACATAAGTACTGAATAGTGATTTGTACAAAGCAGGAATAAAAAGAATAAAGAATGGAAACTTTAGAATAAAGAATAAAGTTATGGAGTCTATATTCCTACTATCAAGCCTAATCATTTGTATGTTTGCATTATTTCCTAGGACATTTGTTTTTAAAGAAAATGGAAACACAATTGAATTCCCATATTTGAGGTTAAATATTGGATTGGAATTTAGATATTGTTTGGTCATCATTGTTTCTCCTTCTTTGCACTTTCCTGGTTTCTCTGTGGGTGAAATGTACTTTCTGCCTCACTGACAAGGGGCTTAACCATATGTCTTGCTTTGAACGAGGGAACATCGTAAAAGTGATAGTGATACTAGTTCTGAACTGAGGCTTAAAATGTTTTGACCAAGGTCTGCCAGAAATTTTGTAATCTTACCCTTTACCTTGAGAAAAGCACACCCAAGGCAGCAACTGCTTTCTAGCTTGGATTCCTGAATGAGAAATACTTAGAACATACATGAATTTAACCTACTGCTTGAAGCCAAACTGTCCTAGAGAGTTATCAATGAGAAGTAAATGTTTGTTGTTACAAGTGTCTCAGATTTGGAGATTGTTTGCTATACATAGTTATTGTAACACCTACCTGGTCTTGCTATATTATAAGCAGATGATGTGCAGTGTAAATTTGGAATGATGCCCTCAAAACTTAAAGTTACTAGCCAGATACCACAGAAATCATTAATTAGTGTATCTCTCCATGAGATATCATGAAACCTGGGTAAGGAAGGTGCCCAGATTGAAACAGATGATAAAGAAAGGCCTTGTCATTGCAAAGTCCTGGATCTTCAGCCAGGTTTAGGATTAGTCTTCTGGTAAGTCAAGCAAGAAGTAAAGATCATAGGGATCCAGTCCTACTTGTTCAAGTTGTAACTGTGAATGATTGATTCAAGTCTAATACAGAAGGACTAGATAATTGGTTCGAATTGATCTGAAAGTGTCAATTTTTAGGTCTGACATGTTTGTAAGTCCAGAGGATCATGTGGTAGAAGTCCACATAAAATGAGTGCTTAGATGTTTACTGCTATCAATGAATTTATCGGCAGATGAATGGTCCTTCTGATTTATGACTTGAAGTAGGGATCTCGAATGCTTATAAATATGTTAAAAATGAATAAATATATTTCAACATGAAAAAACTTTTAAAACATTCCTCAAATACCTTAAACCCCCAATTTAGTGATGAGAAGTGATTATTTGTACTCCCTCAAATAACTGTATTCAAAGTACAGTTGACAATTCCTGATAATCTAATATCTGCTTCTTAATACTCAAGTATTAAAGAAAAATTAAAATGGAGGCCACATTTTGCATATACCCTAGACCAAACACTCACAGTCACAACACCAAAATGTAAAACTACTTTGGTTTCCCACAAATGCTGACTCTGACCTTAAAACTTAAGCTTTCTTTATGTTAGTTGGACTTTGTAGCTTCCTAGCTGACCAGCTACAAAAAGTAAACTTATGCAATGAAAAGGAATGTAAGCTTCTAGTAACAATTTACAATAGAAAACTGTACTTATTCATGCTTTACAGACTGAGTTGTAACTACTAAAAGCTGAAAACTTCTTTTTCTTATTAAATTTCTTGGGTGACAATGGTTAATAAAATTATATGGGTTTCAAGTGTATAATTCAATAATACGTTATATGTATATTGAATTGTGTGTTCACCACCCAAAGTTAAATTTCCTTCAGTCACCATATATTTCACCCCTTTTACACTTACTACCTTATCTCCACCCCTCTTCCCTCTGGTAACCACTAAACTGTTGTCTGTGTCCATGAATCTTTGTTTGACTGTCTTGCTTATTTGTTGCTTTCGGTTTTATATTCCACATATAAGTGAATCATTTGGGTCTCAACTTCTTCTGTCTGACTTATTTTGCTTAGATATAATCTCACCATCCATCCATGTTGTTGCAAATGGCAGTATTTCACATTTTATTTGGCTGAGTAATATTCCATTATATATATGTCGAACATCTTTTTTATCCAATCATGTATTGAAAGACACTTTGGTTGTTTCCATGTCTTGGCTGCTGTGAATAATGTTGCTGTGAACATCAGAGTGCATATATCTTTCTGGATAAATGTTTTCAAACTTTTTGGGTAAATACTCAGAGGAGGGGTTGCTGGGTCATATGGTAATTCTATTCTTAATTTTTGAGGAACCTCCATATTTTTTTCCAGAGTGGCTGCAATAATTTACATTCCCACCAGCAGTGCACAAGGGTTCCTTCTTCCCCACAACCTCTCCAACACTTGTTACTTGTCCTGTTGATGACAGCCATTTTAATAGGTGTGAACTGGTATCATTGTGGTTTTGATTTGCATTTCCCTAATAGCTAGTGAAGTGGAACATCTTTTCATATGTCTGTCGGCCATTTGTATGTCTTCTTGGGAAAAGTGTCTGCTCAGGTACTCTGTCAGTTTTTAAACTGGATTTTTTTAATTGTTGAATTGTATGACTTTTTCATATACTTTGGATATTAGACACTTATCAGAGATGTTGTTTGCAAATATCTTTTCCCATTCAGATGGTTGCCTCTTTGTCTTGTTGATGGTTTCTTTTGCTGTGTAGAAACTTTTTAGTTTGATATAGTTCCATTTATTTATTTTTGCTTTTCTTTCCTTGTCTTTGAGGTCAGATTCATAAAATTCTTTCCTAATCCAAGGTCTATGAGAAAACCTGTGTTTTCTTCTATGCAATTTATTGTTTCAGGTCTTAAATTCAGGTCTTTGATCCTTTTTGAGTTAATTTTGGTATATGGTGACAGATAGCAGTTTCATCCTTTTGCATGTGACTTTCAGGAACTTCTTAACCACCTTCTGTTTGGAAGTCTCTGTTCATGAACAGTTTGTTTCTCACTCAATAAAATATTCATATCAAGCAGTTTCCTGAATTTTCTTTTGACAGTTTCCTTTAATGGAAGTGCTGGTTATTTCATTTCAAGCATTTGGGAGCTAGGTCTGTCCTTTTAGATGGGAATGGCAAGGCAGTTCTAGGGAAGGTAATAGAGACTGGAGGAGCCATGGAGATAACCTCCTTAAAAAATGGTTTTGATGGAAGAATGAGATTAGCATATTAATTAAGGCCTTGATATCCAGTAATGATTTCATTTGCTTATCTAAACAGATACAACGTTGGGAGCAAAGCCTTTATCATCATCCCTTTTTTTTGGTATATGAGTGAATTTTGGTGAAATATAAGAATGGTTGGCTATTCCATAGCTCTGGAAGCTCAAGCCAAACATTCTGTCTCCAGTCACTGTGCCTGGTTTCATGTGCTGGTCCCCCTTATTTGCTTGCTTTCTCTCATCTCTGAAACAGGGAACTGTGACGGGGGCGGGGGTGGGGTTGCTGGTTATAATGTTTCTTGATAAACCTTCGTAAAGCAATGTGCTGTTGCAAGTAATGGGCTCCATTCATTATTAGCCCAGTTGATTTTCATTTACACTTGGCTCTAACAATTAGCTTGAGCAGGTGTGAAGGTGATGGAGGGGCTGGGACACCCAGAGGTCAGCCTCGGCTGGATGTGATAAATTAACCATTATTATCAGCAGTGAAAGTGGCTCTTTACGCTTGTCAGCAGCAAACAAAGGGACAACACATCTCACATAAACTCACCGTTCAGAGCTGGGTTTGCTGAAAGATCAGATTTCCTTCCAGTCCCTAAGGCAGATGGGAGGAAAGCAAAGAATCCACATGTGTAGAGGTGAGGGTGCCTTGAGGGAGTGGCATGTGGATGTCCCTACCTGTGTTTTTTTGCAATGCTTGCCCATTCCAATATGAAGTATCAACAGCCTCTGTTGATGATGGGGGATCCACCTGTGCTTAAGGATTATTATGGAGTCAAGGATGTGTATGTCAGTAAAACAGACATGATTTTTATACAGGGTGTGGATAGCTGTATATTTCCATATACCAATCAATTGGTATTTGAACAGTGCCTTATAATTGAGCACATTTTTAATCCATGAAAAGTTAATCAGCATTCCTCAGTTCTCCATCTGTACCAGTTTTATAAGACTTCGGTAGACTTAAAAACTCAGAAAGAAGGTGCAGTAGTGTCCACAGAAGGCAACACCAGATTCTGTCTACTCTAGACCTAATGGATCTAAGTGTCCTGCTTCTGAAACAGGAAGTGTTTCTCCACTTAGTTACACTCTGGCATGTAAACCCACTGAGCACACCTAGAGATGAAAGAGTCAAATAAGGGAAGAGGTGGTAGTTACTCAGTGTACAGGTACATAGTGTGGGAAGAATCTTACAAACATCTATTGTTTAAGCCAGTCTGTTATTGTGTTGTGACAGGCTGAGCAGACTAAGAGACTAAAATCTGACTGGAATATTGGGGCATATAAGTGGACTTTGTAGACCATGAGCTTTGTTTTAGAGTTACTAGACTCAGGCCTTCAGTGAGGAACCATGATATCAATATGTATAAGTGTTTGCTCTTGGTCTAGTAAGACCACATAGAATTTTCCAGGCTCTGCCTGGGGGTGACTGCCTGGGTGCCAAGGTCTCTAAACTAAGTGAGGCATGGCTGGAGGAGGGTCTCAG
The DNA here is from genome assembly GCA_003508835.1 of Eonycteris spelaea. Classification (NCBI taxonomy): domain Eukaryota; kingdom Metazoa; phylum Chordata; class Mammalia; order Chiroptera; family Pteropodidae; genus Eonycteris; species Eonycteris spelaea. Next base: position 9,470,646 of record PUFA01000040.1, on the reverse strand, counting down.
TTTGATGTGTTCTTTGTATTTTATGACTTGTACATACACCATCAACTGTACCTAATCATTTTTAGTCCAAATACCCTTTGATTTACCTTTGTCAGGAAAAAAAAAACCTTTCAGTCTTCTATTGGGGTGGAGGCTTGTTTCATGGTCCAGATCTTAGAGTCTAGCTATTTCTTAAATAGCCTTCAAACAAATATTCATTATTTGATTTCCCCTTTTATTTCCACCTTCAGACGCTTCCGCTTCATGAGCCTTTTGAGGTTCCTGTGATACCTGAGAGTGAGATGCTCTTGAGATTTTAGAGCTTATATCCTATACCTAGTATAGCAGTGATGGAGATGGGGGAAAGCTGGAACTAGAACACTTAGCACGATACCCTCTAGTTCCATCCATGTTCTCTCAAATAGGGAGATTTCCTTCTTTCTACGGTCAAGTACTATTCCATTGTGTATATGTATCACTTCTTTCTCCAATCATCTATTGATGGGTTCTTAGGTTGCTTTTTTATCTTGGCTGTTGTAAATAGTACTGCAGTGAACATAGGGGTGTATATGTTTTTTTTCAAATTAGTGTTTTGTGTTTCTTCAGATAAAAACCCAGAAGTGGAATTGTTACATCATTAAGGCAGTTCTATTTTTAATTTTTTGAGGAACCTCCATACTCTCCTCCATAGTGGCTATACCAATTTGTAATCTCACCAACAGTGGACGAGGGGTCACTTTTATCCACATTTTCGCCAAAACTTGTTATTTGTTTATTTATTGATGATAGCTGTTCTGACAGGTGTGAGGTGATATATCACCGCGTTTTTATTTTACATTCCTCTGATAATTAGTGACATTGAGTAACTTTTTATATGTCTATTGGCCATCTGTAGAGATGTATATTGGTCATCTTTGAAGAAATGTCTGTTCAGGTCCTCTGCCCATTTTTTTTAACTGGATTGTTTGTTTGTTTGTTTGGTTTGAGCCATACAAGTATAAATTTTGAGTATTAAACCCCTTATCCGATGTATCATTGGCGAATATCTTCTCCCAGTCAGTAGGTTGTCTTTTACTTTTGTTGATAGTTTTCTTTGCTGTGCAAAAACTTTTTAGTTTGATGTAGTCCCAGTTGTTTATTTATTTTCTTTTGTTTTCCTTTCCCAAGGAGATCTATCAGAAAAAAATATTACTAAGAGCAGTGTCAGAGAGTTTACTGCCTATGTTTTCTTCCAGAAGTTTTATGGTTCCTGGTCTTACATTTAAGTCTTTAATCTGTTTTGAATTTATTCTTGTATATGGTGTAAGAAAGCAGTCCTGTTCCTTTTTTTTTTTTTTTTTTTTGCATATATCTGTTTGGTTTTCTCAACATCATTTATTAAATAGACTGTCCACCCTGTTGTATATTCTTTCCTCCTTTTTCATAGATTAAATGACCATATAGGTATAGGTTTATTTTTTGATTCTTTATTCTGTTTCATTGATCTCTATGTCTGTTTTTATGTCAGTACCCTGCTGTTTGTGATTACTGTAGCCTTGTAGTATAGTTTGATATCAGATAGTATGATACTTCCAATTTTGTTCTGCTTTCTCAAGATTGCTGTGATTTTTCAGGATCTTTTATGATTCCATACAAATTATAGGATTTATTTCTTCTAGTTCTGTGAAAAATGCTGTTGGTATTTTGATAGGGATTGCATTGAATCTATAGATTGCTTTGGGTAGTATGGGCATTTTAAGGATGTTAATTCTTTCTATCCATGAGCACGATATATGCCTTCCATTTATTTGTATCTTCTTTTTTTAAAATTTATTTAAATTAGTTTCAAGTATACAATACATTGGTTAGACATCTTTATAGTTCATGAAAATGATTCCCTCAATTGCTCTCTCTCTCTATTTGTATCTTCTTCGGTTTCTTTCTCCAATGTCAGATAATTTTCTGAGTGCAGCTCTTTTACTTGCTTGGTTAAATTTATTCCTAGATATTCTGTTTTTTTTTTTTTGATACAATTGTATCAAAATGGGATTGTTTTCTTAATTTCTCTTTCTGATAGTTAATTATTGGTATATAAAAATGCAACTGATTTCTGAATATTAATTTGTATCCTGCTACTTTAGTGAAGTCATTTATCAGTTCTAATAGTTTTTTGGTGGAAAAGAGCAGTTCATTTTAATGATATTTCAATTGTTCTAGAACATTGATGAAAGAGGAAAACCTTCAAATTCTCTTTAGGAAACCAGTGCCAAACTGATATTAAAATCTAACAGAAATTACAAAAAAAAGGAAATTATAGCCAATTACTTATGAATATGAACATAAAAATTCTAAATAAACTATTCACAGACAACCCAGAAACAAATTAAAAGAACAAATCATGTGAGGTTTTATTTCAAAAACAGACATTTGAATATTAGAAAATCTATTACCATAATTTATAATATTTTTAAATCTAAGACAGAAATCGTAACATTATATCCACAAATGCTGAAATGGCTTTTGAAAAAACCAGCACTTATCTTTGTTAGAAAACACTCAATACAATTGGATATTTCTTAAACATAAAATATATTTATCTCAGCTCCCCAAACAAACATTTTTAATGAGGACAGCATAGTATCTATTCCCACTAGAGTCAAGAATAAGACAAAGATTGGAGTAGTTAACATTGTGCCAGAAGCTGGATTTGTTCCTCAACATCTTAAAATAGGAGAAATAAATTAAAATGATAAAGGAGCAAACATTATCTCTATTGACAGATGATATTGTTGTATATCTAAAAAATTTTGAGAAAAAATTAAAATCTAAAAGCAAGTAGAGAATTTAATAAAATAGGATATGAAATTAACACAGAGAAAGTAATAGTTTTTATGTATACAAGGAACAATCAGAAAATAAAATGAAGAGAAAAAACACATCTGCAAATACTAACCCCAAAGATAAAATATCTAGGAATAAATTTAGCAATAAATGTAAAAGTTGTATACAAAGGAAACTTTAAAACATCCCCAAAGGACTTAAAATAATTGGAAAAAGTGGGGAAAAGCATATCCTGTTCTTGGCTAAGAAGATTCAATGTCATAGCAGATGTCAGTCTTCTCAAAGTTAATTTATAAATTTGATGTAGCGCCTCAAAAATACCAGAGATTTTCTTCAGAACCAAAGTTATTGCCACATATAGGAATTATTTTTCTAAAAAGAGCTAAGAAAACTGAAAAAGAGCAAAAATTAGGGAGACTAGATATTCCAGATATTAAGACATGCTGTAAAGGCTTAGGTATTAAATTAATGTGCTATTTGTGTATGTAGTCAGAACAGTGAAGCAGAATAGAAAGTCCAGAAAAGTATCTCAAAATATATACAATTTTAACACGTGAAAAGGTGGCAGTGCGAATCAGTGGGAGAAAATGAAATATTCAAAAATGGTGATGAGGCAGCAGGTCGCCTCTAGGAAAAATCAAGTTAGATCCATATTTCACAGTGTATACAAAGAAAAATTTAAATGGATAGAAATTTTAATACAAATAAATGAACCCATTTAAAAATCTAAAAGCACGAAGAATTACTTTATGTCTCAGAATAAGAAAGGCTTTGTAAGCTATAACAAAATCTGGAAGCCTTAAAGAAAACATGAGTTCATTTGTGTGTGTGTATTAATGTACATGTCTGTATTTTTTATACATGGCAAAAATTATAATAGAAATATGATAAATAGGGAAAAGTATTTTAAGATCATATTGCAGAGATCTCATTTTGTAAACATATTGAGTTCCTACAATGCAACAAGAAAATACTATTAGTGTATGCAAAGATACTTAACTTCACACACAAGAGAGAAATGTCTATTAAAACTACACTGAGACATCATATTTTACCAGTTTGGCAAAAGCTGAAAGTTTAATAACATATCATGTTGGTAAGGATGTGGAGGAACAGGCACCTTTATCATTGCTAATGGGAGTGAAAATAAGCACAACTCCTCTGAGGGCACTTTGGCAACGGTATGAGTTATAAATGCATATACCCTCCCACCCAGCAATTCAACATCTGGATATCCTTATGCATTTGTGTAACAATTTATGTACAAAATAATTTTTTATAGGTTGTTTGTTTGTTGAAAGACTGTAAACAACCTAGAGGTCTATTAATACAAAACTGAAATTATGATACATTCATACAGAAGAATACAATGAAACTGTAACAAAGAGTGAGGATTCTCTTTACGGATTTGGAAGGATTTCTAAGATACATCTTGAAGTAAAAAAAGGAAGGTGAATGGCAGTATAGTATTTGGATAAAATGAGAGGTAAAAAATATATATGTATATATATTTTTTCTTGCATATGCATTTTAAAAATCTCTGGAAGTATAACCATAAAATAATAACAGTGGCTATCTGTTGGAGGAAAGTGAGAACTGTGTAGATAGGTACATGGATGGGAGGGAGACTTTTCAGAGTATGCTATTTTGTACTTTGATGTTTGAACCACCTAAATATTTTATCTATTTAAAACAATAAATGAATCACTTTTTAAAAATCCAGAAGTGGGTTTAAGAACTTAGAACTTGCATATTTGAAAAGGCAAAAAAAAAAAAAAGTCATTACTTTATAGCAGAATTACAACAGGAATCCCAAAGAGCTAAGCTGTTTGAAATTTGTGTTGCATTTAGCTTTTGACACAAACACCATATAAACAAGAAACGTAAACGAGGAACTTCGTCAAACTATGATGCCTGAACCAGTGGATAGTAAACCTACTGGCATTCATGGTTCTATGGTGATGATTAGTGATGTTTACTTTCATAATGCTACAGTTTCTATGAGATTCTTAAATAGGAAAGATGTAATTGTGTTTAAATTGTCTCAAATTTATGTCAAGCTCCTGATCAGCTTAGCATTGTAATAACTGAATGAAAGTAAAACTTAAGTCTTAACTGCTTTAGATATCACGTATGTCAAAAATATACTAATGGTGTTTTGCCAGTTTGATTGCTTTGGGTGAGTGCTTTCACTGAATATAATTAGACCATTGGATTTGTGTTGGCCGGTAGGCAGGATAAGGACTAAAATACTTAAACCATCCCAAAGTGCTTTGCTTACTTTTTAGTTAACTAGAAAATATGATTAAAAAGATTAATCTCTTTCCTATCCTTATAATATTTTTCATATCAAAATTATGTTCATTGTACAACATTTAGAAAATTCAGATAAAGGACAAGGAAAAAATAAAAGGATACCATGTGAAATAAAATAAACTTTGCTAGCCTTTCGATGTCTTTTTTTTTACCTGTGTATATGTTTTTGAAAAAACCACAAAAAATCGATCCTACTTTTTTATGACTTACTTTTCACATACAATTTTATATAACAGCATTTCCAATGTCAATTAACATTTTGGAACACCATTTTTAATATCTGCTGTATACTGCATTGTGTGGATGCACCATAATTTATTTAATTAATTTTATAGTCTCAGACATCTAAGGATCACATATTTCCAAAGCTCTTTAATTAAAATTTTCCTATATTTTGCTTATGATGAATTTACTTTGCTTATTTTTTAAAAGTTTTTAAGTGAAGGCAGTCCAAAATGTCAGACTTTAAATGTGCCTGCCTTATTTTCCTCTGGAAAGGCTGGTCACCATTGAATGGACTGTATCTCCCAAAACCACTTGAAGCAATGGTTTTGCTGGCTGATGCTTATTTAGATTAGACTGTTGCTAAAATGCTATAACATGTTTTGGCAACACATATTAAAAACTAACTGTGGTGATGGTGTTCTAGGTAAAGTATCTCTCTCTTTCTCTCTCTCTTTTTTTATTGTAAGTAAGATAAGGCCATCACTTTTGGAAATCTAGGCAGGAATTTAGCAAGGTGAGAAGTACTAACCTGGCCAAGCATTCTGTGTCAGGAGCTTTGTCTCAAGTTTTACAAAATTACATGATTTCAGAAAATCATCCCTTTCATTATATTTTCAGCATTATACCAAACAATATATTGTATAAATTTCCACTTTTACTTCAGTTTAGAAAATAAACATTCAATTTGTAATGTGGAGGATATCTTTAATTTTGCGTTAGTCATTTGTAATGTGAATGAAACTAGACAAGTTATGGTCTATCTCTAGTTCCCTTATAAGTGAACAAAATTGATGATGAATATAATGATTATAAGCAAATGTTGGCTCAGTATATGAGTGAATGAAACAGTTTTTAAGTACATTACATAACTTTTCACTTATAAAAGAATAATTTACTACTTATAAATAATTCTTTTCCGTATCTTTGTTTCCTGAGGCTTATTGAATGATATAATTAGTTTCTTGTGAGTTACTATTTATATTATGAGAAAAGTGATAAAAGTAGAGGTTCCTTTTAAATATTCTATAGTGAAGCCTTTGCTAATGACAAATCAGCGGGATTCTATTTTACACCCATCTGTCCTTATGTATATTTCCAAGTCCTCTTACCTAAGATTTTTCTAATGGGAAAGGGAGGAGGTGTTCAAGGTGTACCTTGGAGTGTGTGTTAGGGCAAGCCAAAAACAAGCTATAATATCAAATGGAGAAATAATAGAAGTCAAAGTATGGAGCCAGAAGAGTGGTTGCTGAGTTGCCCAGAATATCACAAGCTAGAGCATTTGCCCCCACATCCTTTGTAACTGGAGTAACACTGAAGCCAAAGGGACCCTTTCAGCTTCCCCTTACCTAACTCTGCTTGGGAATTCTGGGATGCAGTTACCTCACAGGCTTCCCCACAGCAGCCTGGGATTAAGCCCCATCAAATACACTTGGACATATAACATGACAACAAGAGTCTACAGGCTTGCCTAAGAAGCTCATTCTAGAAGGGCAAAGTACCTTTTTCTCCAAGGCTGTGGAGCAAATAGCCAAACAGAACTCTATCAGGTACTTATTTCATGAAGTTGAAAATTAAGTTGAGAAACTTTAAAAATAAAACAGCTTTTAGAAAGGAATTAGGGAAAATATTGGATTTAAAGCATACCTTTTTTAAATGCATGCATGTATATTTGCTCGAGTAAAAAATTAAAAAAATATCTATTGACAATGAATAGCTTTAGTTCTTTAAGCACCTCAAGGCACTTGGGAAGTGTTCCTTTGCAGAGGGCACCAAAAGTCAATTTGTTTGCTAAAAAGTAAGATTTGGGCATGGGGAATAATGAGGTCAGACAGTGTGTGCTAATTAGAAGTTGAACAAAGAAGGCAATGGAGATGAATTTTTATTAATTTCCATGGCAAATAGTTTTTAGGTAGATGATTATTCAGGAACCAAAAGAAGTATTTTACCTGAACTGTTTTTATTACATTTCTAAGGGTCTCTATCTCAAAAGCTCTATCCGCAGATAAAAATTGTCTTCAAATTTAGACAACAAATTTGCCCTGGTGAAGGTTGTGGCAGATGAACTCTCAGAAGTTCAATTATTACTTGTTGGGGAGATGGGTCCTCTCAGCTCTCAGTTGTGTGAACGTGGTATTTGAAGGAGCAAAGCGTGTGGATTCAGTCCCAAAAGAGCTAATCAGCTTTGCAAGGAACAAATTATCTCCTTGAGTCCATGTACCTACCATCTCTTCAAACCTCTTGAAATCAAATTCATAAATGGTTAGAGGGAGGAGGAGAGATGGAACAAGGTAGGAAGAGAGAATGGGTGACTCAGAACTCTTAGAAAATCAACTCATTACATTTACTGATTGCTAAAGTCAGCTTCAAATGACAAAATATTTATAGTAGATCGTTTGTTAACCCTACCAGTGCATATGTTAAAGGACTTTAATCTGCTTACAGTACTTAAATTTTTTTTCTTAACTTCGAGCTTTTTTATATACAGTATTGAAATAACGCAGGCCCTGTGATTATGCCATTCTGAAAACTCCCAAACTAACAGAAGACAAGACTACAGATGGGAAAATGTAAGGAAAAAATCCAATTGTGAAACTGTCATTATAGCAGTACTTAAATTGCATTGATCTATCAAAACTTTCACCTTCACATCTCACGTAGACACTAGAGATGAGTGAAATTCAAGAAATAATCCACTATGGAATTTGCACAGCCAGGAATGATCTTGGGGAGCCTGTTTCGAATGAATTCTTTCTAAAGAACTAATTTTTCTTGTTCCTATGAAATCACTTGATGGATATTATCTACCAGCCTGTTGGTGTCAGAAGCTTTCAGAGGGCTACTTAACATCTGGTTCAAAATAATCATGTTTTGGGTGTGGACAGTTCTGTCAATTGCGTGGTTTCACCATCAGGTAGCATATTTTAATCTTGGTGGCTCTGAATTGTATTTATATTCATAAATTCATACTCTACAATTTACAGCTTAATTGTATAGTGTCTGATATCTGCTAATTGCTTCAGGTGTGTTCAACTGCCTTTGCATAGATTGTCTTTCCAGCTCCTTGAAGGCAGAGGCCAAATCTTCATACGTTTGTGTGCATTGCATCTCTTAGTAAAAGGAGTCTCTTTGGTTTTCAAGGTTCCCCAGGGAACAAAAGGTTTTAAGTGTGTGTGTGTGTGTGTGTACATATCTAACGCTAGCTTTTTTTTTTTTACCCTAGCCTTTCTTCCTAATGTTTTGGTGAATTTCATGTGATTGTGGGAATAAGCTATCTAGCTATAGCTCCACAATGATGATTGCTGTTTTTAAAAAATTTTTAAAACTCCTATAATATAGGTGTTCTCCAAAAATTATGATTAAAAGATATTTTGTTTTTAACAACTAAATATACTGTCCTCTCTCTCCAATAAGAATATTTCACACCTTCCCTGGCAGAAAGTTATTCATCTCTTTCTAACTTCTTCTGCTGAAAGGTAAGTTTTTCCATTTGGATTCATGCAGTTGTAAATAGCAGAGTATCCAGCTAGTTATGTTGCAAACTCTAGAGTCCATTGATAAAGAAGAAGCAGTCAGGAATGTGTCTTGGGTTGGCCAACTAACAGTACCAGCATACTTGCTTTAGAAATCAAAATTATTCCTGTTGAATAAATTTATCAGTGTATGTATTTCCTCATTTTGGCTAAAAATTTTAACTCACCAGAATTACCGTCTATGAAATTTCATTCTGAATGTTTGAACAATATGTAATGATATGATTTTTGGCTAGAAAACTCTTCATATATTTCTCAAGAGCTTTATTGAGGGGGTGGCCCCATTGATGTGGTGGTTAAGTATTGGGGAGGGAAGGCATTCTATAATCCTATGATTAAATTTCAGGGTTTTTTTTTTTAATGGACCTGATTCCCTTATAATTGTTTCTTAGCCTTTTTTCCTCCTTCCTTTGATGTGAGACAGAAAGGCTAGAAAGGTGCTCAAGTTGTCTAATTGTCATTCTCCTAGGAAAGATAAGGGTCTGGCAAAGTAATTTCTCTTGAGGGCAAGAATTTGTTATGAAGAACAGAATTCTTTGGGCATGTTTTATAATGGTTATTTTTTCCTTTCCTTATTGAAGACTTCTTTTGCTATTAGAATCAGAGAGAGCAGGGAGGGGAATTGTCTCCACAAAGAGCAATGAGTCACCTTGGGAATACACATACTTCCTCTAAAAGTTGTGTATCCTGTGAATTATAACATGACTAGCTCATCAAGATCTCCTTAGTATTATTCTTTTGCATTTTAGAGCACAGTTTACAAAGAACTTTTACTCACCTCATAACATTTTACGCTTGCAACAACCTTATGACTGGTCGAGATAAATGAGGCTCAGGAAATCTGTATTGTACAAAACACAAGCCATTTATATAATGCTACAAAGTAGGTAGTAGGTGCCTTTAGGGCTGGAACTTTTACCTGGGAGCCATAGCTCCTAGCACAGTGTTCTTTCTATTATTATTATATCATGTTGCCAAATTTGGGAAGATTTACAGAATACTCCAGATGTTTCCCCTCTAGCTATAGCAGAAGTTCTGAAATCATGCCACAGAGCCTCCTCTACTTGCAAACTTGGTGTCCCACTGGCTTCACCCATATTTTTTGGACCAGCCTGAGCTCTGACCAAGTATGAGGGTGAAAGGTGTTCTAAATCCCAAGGTGAAAACCACTCAAAAGAGTAACACCTTCAGGGAAGGAAGTTGGGACTCCACAGAGGCCATGGCTGGTTTGAGAGAAGAGGAAACACATGCTTAATCTTTTAATCTATCAAATGTGAGGTATGTTCTCAAGTGAATAGTTGTGATACACAGGGGCTTAATTACTGAGCTTGGGGAGGGAAAATAAAACACACAAATAATGATTTATTCTGAGTGGGGATCTATAATATATGTAGGCCACAATCACAGAAATTTTAAGTGGATAACGTGTAAGATAATCTTGGCCATTCCCTGGAGCCAAAGTGGGTTTGGTATCACTTCTTATCTGGATTCCTCTGTCTCATCTAATTGGCAGCATGGATAAGGATTCTTTTGCCATTTTTTTTCTTCTTTGGTCTGTTTCCTTGGTAGCTTTATTGATTGCCAGGGAAAAGGAAAAACAGAAAATTAATTAATCTCTAAAATTAAGCTCTACACTGAATGCTCTTCTTTCTCTAATTAGAACCTTTGCTAGCAGCTGTTGACTATATACACACCCCCCCACCACTCCCCTCACACCTACACATTTGCACTCTGGAACTGTCAGAGGGCATCAGGCACAGACTGACTCTAGGTTGCCTGGACAGGCACATATGTGCAGTCACTCCCCAGCTCCCTTTGATGTTTTCTGCTCAGCACTTGCTTATTGGAAGGAGTCGCCAGGGAGCAGGCACCCCCGCTGTGGTTGCAGCCCATGGCCAACCCTTTAGAAACACGACTGGATGTTCTGGGCCCCTCAGCCTGAGGAGGACGGGAGATAGGGCTTGGCCTGAATCCATCAGTCAGGTCCTCTTGTGGCCCCATGGGTTGATGTGATTCCTATGGCTGTGTCTCCAGGGTGGACTTTTGCCTTTTTTTTTTTTTTTTTTTGAGTCACAGAGACTTCATGGAAGTGTAGGGTGTCATGTAAAGCCTTTTGAGGATGTGTGCATTGTTTTCTGTCTCCTCTGTAAAAAAGGGGTCCCTCTACCCCTTGAGGCCCCTGGAGTTCACAGATGAAGTAGAAAAAAAATAATAAAACTCCCTTTTTTCCTTGAAAAACCTACTTGTCTAAATTCTTAGATCAGCTGAGCTGATGGCAGGGGTGGTAGTGAGAAGGCTGATTGCCAAATGGCTGTTGCTTTGGTAACAGTTTCTTATAGTGGTACAGGGCTTCTGAAAGGTATTAGTGCTTTATCATCCACTCTTGCCTATGCAATTCTTAACAACTAGGAGAATGTCAAATAGGTCTGAGCCTTTCAAGGCAAGGAAACTGAGTCAGAGAGGGCAAGTGACAGGTCCAAGGTCATATAACGGGTGGGTGGTGAGGGCACAATTTAATCCCAACCATTTGGTTCATATCCACCAATCCCTTCCACATAATTGGGAACAGGTGTTTGTCGTACTATTCTTCCCTTGGAATGGTGAGTAGCAGGATCCAAAACAATCAGAGGAAATGCTAGACATGTGTGTGCCTTCTATGGTATTATAAGAGACAGCCCAGGTGGATACTTCAGCATGGGCTTTCCAGGACAGTGGGTTATGGCTGGGGAGGGTTGCTAACTAACCTGGTTCGATTCTTGTTTCCATTTAGAACCTTCTTGACTTTTAGAAATTTGGGGAAAAGCCCTACATGTGAATGAGGTAGCTGGATTCAAGTTGCTTGTACTACCTGAGCAATTTTAAGGAAGTTTTTTAATGTTTAGTCCTTAACTCCTTGTTCCCAAAAGGATTCAATAATTTTTAAAAATGAATATTATGATACAAGATTTAAAAAAACTGAAAATAAGTAAAAAAATTGGTAAAGGGAAACATTAGTAGGACATTTTGAAGCTCCTTTAAAAATGAATCATGAGAAGGGATAAGGCTCAAGAATGCACTGGGATAAGGGACAAGATAAGGATGTTTGTTGCAAGTATTACTTGGTGATAAAGGAACTGAAGAGTAATGATTTGTGTTTTTGGGTCATCAGTGGTGGTCCTGATTTCTTGAGCATCAAAAGAGTCACATCAAATATCTTTTTGAGAGCAAAATGGAGTTCAGTTTGAGATTCCCATCATACATTGCACGAGGTTTCATTTGCTTGCTGGAGAAGGGCTACAAATTGGGCTCTAAGCATCTAGGCTGCCAAAGCAGGAGAGAACCACAGTCTGTTTCAGGGACTAGCAAACATGTTCTTTAATAGGTCAGGTTGAACATATCTTCATCTTTGTGGGCCACATATATCTTTGTCACATTTTCTTTTTAGTTTGTTTTGTTTTTCAAAATTCTTAGCTTGCAGACCATACAAAATCAAACTGTGATCCAGATTTGACCATAGTTTACTGATTTCTATTATAAATGCTGGCTATCAATAAGGTAAAAAAGTTGCTATGGGGTGACACAATAGTTATAGATGACAAATCTCACAGAGATGTGTTTAGGGACTCTTCATCGAATGGGCACTGCACAGAAACAGTTACATGCTTTAAAGGTCATCCAGGGGAAGGATTAATCTCTCTGTTGAAAACTGATGAGCCACGCAAGGCTGATTCCAAAAATGTGTCAGCCCCACTTAAAGGTGAGAGGCAAGTCATTCTACTTGTCTGAGCTTCTGTTTTCTCCTTCTCTCTAAGATGGGGATAATAGTAAGTGTCCTGCTCACCTCCCACGGTAATTGCAAAGATCAAATGAATTTCTATATGTGAAATTGCCTTGTAAACGATTCTAACAACTGCTAAAGTGTTAGTTACTATTTATCAGCTCAGGCATAGTCAGCTGCCATGCCAGCCATAGTCATAAGACACCATACAGAGTCCCTGTTCTGGAGAAGATTCCCATCTAGTGAGGGAATAGGGGCAAATGAGAGGAGGATTTCAATTTAATCCACATGCAAAGACATGTGCATGGCCCAGCCCTGGTCTCCAGGAGCTCATGGTGGTTGAGACCAAGACGGCACCAAAGTAAAAAAATCGAAATATGGTATTATATGTACTTACTCACAGAGAAGCACTCAGCAACTTGGCTATACTTAATTACTGTTGTAATAATGTACTGACACCAGCCTTGAGCACTTATTTTTATTTTATCTTATTATTCACTAGATGTTGTGCTATACCCTTTACTCACATTATTTACAACTACCCTAGAGAGTAGGTCTTAGTATCTCCATTTTCAGACGAGGATACTGGGGCTTGAGTCGTCAGGCAAATGTCACATGTCTAGTCAATGGAAGAGTTGGGAAGGATGGTTAGAAGTAAGTGAGGCTAGCCTGGCAGGCGTCCTGGATGAGGCAAGTTTGAAGCATAGTTTTAGAGAAAGAAAAGGGCAAGGGCAACTGTGATGCTTTTGACTGTAGGATCTAGCGAATGCAGTGAGTTCAGTTTCCTCTTGTTATTACACTCCCAAATCCCCCAGGTCCTTCCTGTCACATGACTTGGCTTCTCCAATTCCTTCAGAAGGTTGAGCTAGGCAGGCAGTCAGCTTGCAAGGGCCAAATGTGTAGCTCTCCTTTGTTCATTGTACTTAATTTCATAGAAACCACTGGAGGCTTGAATCCAGGGGCCCATAGTTCCTTCCACTCTGCCTCCCAGTTATTGTGGGACCTTGGGAGGTGCCCACCCTTCTCTGGTTTCAGTCTTTTCCTCTGCAGATTAAGAACCTTGTGGATCTCTCAGGGTCCTTCCACTTGTGAAATATGCTGAGTGGCAAGATCCTCAAAGGCAGTGAATGGTGAGGGAGGAATGCTTTCTCAGGAACATCAGAACACCAAGCACTGGTCCTGGCCCACAGGAAAATGAGGTGTCCTCTAAATGTGTTTTCCAAGTAGCTGAGTCTGTTCTTTTTAAACCCTCAAACTGTGTTTTACATATGTTACTGAGGGTAGAAGTGTTTTCTAAGATATGTTGTGTTTTTATTTCTTCTTAAACGGAGCACCCCACACTGTATTGATCTTTTCATTTATCATCCAGATCATTTTATACTGCAAAATTCTCAGATATATTTATTGAGGTGTATAAAGATGTTTTTCCCTTGCACTCAATGGCCCCTGAATAGTACTTTCAAGAAATTTTAGATTTGATTTCTGTGGTTTTTTAGTCTCTATCATATGATTTATTACCTCTTGTCATTGTCTGTGTACTGTCTGTGTACTGTCCCTATTAATTTCTCATATGTATAAATTTCTGGCTTCGAATATGCTCGGAACATATTCCCTTCTTTGTTAGGAGGTAAGAAGAAATAGGATTAAAATGTGAACCCCTTGTATCCTATGAATTAAGTGAGCTTGGGAGGTGAACTTTTGGACAACCAGTTCAGGTCTCTTGGCTTGTTTGGGGCTTCTTAGCGGTGTTACAGATAATCAAGACTAAAAAGCAAACACTAGGTTAGAGATAGTTCTTCAGTTTGGCATATGAATGCCAATCCTTGTAGTTTATTCCTTTCCCCACAGGTTAATGTCCCAGTAAGCTAAGGAAGTGTAATTCTTTCCATCTTTTTTTTGTGTTCTCTGTTCTTATTGTCAGACCTCTCATGATTTTAAAGTTGTTCCTGAATTTTTACCTCCACCATCTCTCAGCTGCTGGTTATGCAGAAATAAACACATTACTCTGTAGACAAATGTCCACGGAGAAAAGGAGATGTTTTCCTCTGTAACAGTACCTGTGTCTGGAAGTGCTGAATTCTGTAGGTTGGGCTTTTTCTTGCCTTGCTAAATGATTTAATTGTCTTTAGCTTCTGTAACCTCTGAGTCATCGTCAACCCAAGAACATGGTGTTTATTTCATATCCGAACTCAATACTTCTGAATGACATGGGTGGGGGGACTCTGTAAACAGGTTGAGTTTGCGAGTACCATTTATATTCATTAGCGCTAATTATTATGTACATGCAGCCAGAGGCTGAAACACATCTTTTATAAATGGAAAGAGTGCATGAATACATGGTTACTTCTGCATATTATGTTGATTATGGTTTCTCTTTTTCTTCTCTTTATTTCCCAGTGTAGTATGATTTTATGTACCACCCTCACCCCATTAGGAAACTCGTTCAGTATTTTCCTGTCTGATTTCTTTCTGATAGGAGGGGATAGGTAAGGGTAGGATGTGATCACTAATTTATCTGGTATCTGGTCTATTAGCTTTTTCCCCACTTCTTTTGATCTCATTGTTATGCTACCATACTTTTCATGCCATCAGAACTATGTTGGAAGATGACCCGATGAATTATACTCTCTTGATGACAGGTGTCAGTGTTGGTAAGGGTGAGCTCGGCTAGTCACTGCCCAAGGTGGCACTTAGCCAGAGTTCTTCAAACACACATGGGTGGCTGAGCCACCAGTAGCACCAGGGTCGGCAGCCCTTCCCACACTACGCTTGGCACATGGCAGTTTAGCTTTTTCTGCTTTGCAAAGATGTTGTCAGCTAGGGAACAGCATGCCAGAAGAAAAGGGGTCAACTTTCAGCACACCCCTTTTAAAAGGTTGCTGACCTCTAATCTAATCCAATGGTTTATTTACTGCTCCTGTCACCTTTCTAAAGTGCCGTGAACTCAGTGGTGTGTCCACATCTCAGGGGGCCAGTCTTCATCTTGGAGTTGGTCTCTTATTTCTATTTGTATTTCCACTCAACTTGGATCTTTGAGTACAAAAGTCCGATGTACTACTTTCAATATGTAGATATCATGGTGGTTAAATATGAAATGTTGTAAAAAATCGTTAAAGCATTTGCAGCCTCTCTGCATTACTTGGATGTAAAAAGCATTGACTAGTAATAGCATTAAATTCTTATTTATGGGTTTGCTTTTGGTTTCTTGGTCTAATTGTAGTATCAAAATGAAAAGTTCCATCGCTCTCCACGTTGCACCAGTTACTATAGCTTTGTATCTTGAACTATGGAAGCACTAAATTCTGATGGTGTCTACAGTAGAGGTTGTTCCAGCATGCAAACTGAGACACAAACAGAAAATGGGAGAATCTCAGCTAATTCCTCAGGGTAAATGAAAAGATGCATCTGCACTTAAAATGGTAAAATCAATAGAACAAAAATACATCTAAGGGTCATTTAAAGCAATGGTGAGTTAAAAAAAAAGCTATTAAAAAGTACTTAATTGTGTCTTTTTTGGTTTATCTATATTTAGAAAGAGTGATTTTTCAATTAACATATATTGGTGTAATTCATTGAACCTGTCGGCAGAGGTTAGGGATGATTTATCCTCCCACTTTCTTTCAATGCATATCTTTGCACATGCAAGCATTAGTTCAAGAAGTTTATGATTTGGAGAAGATAGATAAGTTAACCTGGGCAGAGGGCCCAGCACAGGCTGTATGGGAGCCAAGACTGAAGCAGACCTGGGTAAGGGATGGTGCCAAAGCAAAGGTGACCCAGACTCTGGGCTTACATTTTGGAGATGTGGGTAGGAAGCTGGGGTTTTGGAGCAGCAAGTCATGACATGACCATGCAGACTCGGTTCTGGTTCTGTCATCGACAAGCTAGGGGATCTGGAGCTTGGACACCAACTTCTCCAGGCCTAAGTTTTTCATTTATACCATGAAATAGCAACGTCTGCCCTATGGTGATTATGAAAAGGCAGTGAGACCCAGAAATAGAACTCCTACTAGAGTTAATAGTGCCTCCTGATCAGATAGTACGCCATATTGGCTCAGACTTCTTGCCAAGCCAGCTTCCTTTGTTATTTTTTAGCTATTAAAGTGTTAAATAAGAAACTAAAAGACTATGAGTCACGCTATGTAACGTTAATATTCAAATTTAAGCTTGTGGTAATAAGGATAAATCATATGGCAATAGCACAGATGGGGCTTTTTAGGGTCTCAGGGATAAAATTCATTGTGAATTGTCCACCTTGTCCTGGAAACAAAAACAATCTAACAAATTTCCAAAAACTTGTTTTCACTGCTTGCCAATTTCCTCTGTTTTTCTCACTCAGAGTCATGGAAATCAGTAACTCCAGCTAAACCCAGGTCAGGTTTATATTAGTCCAAACACCATAGGCTGTGCTTTTATTTTTAAACTATTTGCCACAGAACGAGTTCAGCAAAGTACACTGAGGAAGTAAGAAGGTTGCATTTACCTTTCGTTTTCATGTTCTCAATGGTGCTGCTAGAGGCTCTGAATTTTGAGACTTCCTTTTCCCAGCAACCATTTTTATTTTCTTCCCTTTGGCCAAATTTTATTGAAAGTCTAGCAAATGTTCCAAATAAATGCTTCACTGGGAGTAGAAGCAGTTTATGCAGCTGTATTAAAGTGACCATTTCAAGTTGGCTAGCATGAGCACCGAATAAACACATATTGATATTATAGAACAAAATAATATATTAGCACATTGCTCATTTGTGCTCCAATAGTCACCCTGATACTATTCGTCATGTGGGGAGTGACAAACACAATTACACCCGAGTGCTAATAGAGTGGAAGGGCAAAACTGCCTGACCTCGGCATCCTGGGTCGATTTAAATGTTTGATGTCTCATTGAATTAGTATCACAGTGTGAAAGACAAAGCTCAAACTAATGGAAATGAGCCTGGACATGCAATACTGCTGATTGGGCTGACATAATTAGAATAATATTCTGCACAGAGCTAATAACAAGCCGAAGAAATAAATAACCAAGAGATAACCTAATTGCTGTACGCGAAAACGTTCTTTTGAATATGCTAAGGTTAGCATTTTCTATTTATTTATAAAGCACACTGGTGGGCTTAAAAGAAAAATGTGGTGAGCGTGGCAGAGAGGATGGCCACCAAAATGCACAGCCCTCTGGAAGGCCCAGCCCCTTTCTCGCTCTGGCGGTTATTTACCAGTAAGCTTCCTGTGAGTCTACTACACATGTTTGGGAGAGGGAGATGGTGACAGTGTAAAACAGACATACACCTTGCCCTCCAGGAGCTTATGGCCTTGTGGGAGTAATGATGTGTACCTAAAAACAGCAGAGAGTGAGAGGTCTGTGTGAGAAGGCAGATCTGAAGAGAGTTAAGAAAATTCCGCTGAAGTAGACTTCACTTTCAACATATTTGCAAATTCTGTGGCCTGGGGACGCAAATAGAAAGTACAATAATTCACTGGGGTAGTACTTTGGTTTCTCACCCAGATACTTGAGAAAGGTTCCAAATCATCATAGATTCCAGTGTCTCAAGGAAGGAAAAGCAATACTGGGGTTGGTTTGCCAATCTCTGCTTGTGCTGGAGGAGTATTGAAAAAAATTCCTTCCATTTGTGTGTGTGTGTGTGTGTTACAGTTTTCACAGTAGTTTCACCCATGTTATTGTTCTCAGTTCCTGCAAGTTCTAGGCAAAGAGGCACACACTATTTACGTTATTGTAAGCATCTAAAGGGGATTGAGGAGGTGTAGGAAAATTCTTAGAAGTGGAATACTCAGGCCTTGTGGAAATGAGAGCTCACATTTATTTTGGTTCACTGCTGTATCCCCAGTGCTGAGAATGCCACCTGGTACCTAACAGGCACTAAATAAATATTTGCTGAATGGCCGCTTATGTGCCTCACCTCTGGTTATCTCATTTAAACCTCACAACAATTGGAGATAGAAACGATGAATAGCTCTGTTTTACACATGAGGAAATCAGGGCTGGGAGAGGTTAAGTGACTTGCCCCAGGACACACAGCTAAAAACTGATGCCGCCACTTATGACACAGAGCTTGTGGTGGCTGAGTGTAGATTCTTTCAAGGAGTTTGCTTGTCAAAGGGAAGGGAAAACCAGGTTGTGGGCTGAGCTAGAGACAGAGCCTTGCGACAGGGATGCGATAAAGGAATTTCTAAACAGGGGAAGCAGCTGTGGAGAAGGAACTATCGAACTTCCTGGACAGTGAGAAGCAGGGCTGCTGAATTTACTGCCGTTAACAAACAGGAAAGCTGAGATTTAAAAAAAATTAAGTGACTGCTCAACTAGCAAGTGGCAAAATAGGACTAAGCACTAGGATTTCTGAGGCTTGTTTACCATCTCAGCATTATTTGCACACCTTTGGCTTGTATACTATCAAGTTTCAAGTTAGGTTTTAGTAATATTTTCACGCAAAATGAGCAGGCAGCATGGAGCAGTGGAGAGTATACAGGTCTATGAATTAAGAATCATGTGCCCTGGTCTCAACTTTGCCATTTATTGGCTGTATAACCTTAGGTAAATCCCTTCACCTTTCTGGGTCAATCTCTTCCAGCTCTAAGATCCTAGTGATCTATGGAATATTTTTGAGTTATCTACTGTTTCAAATGACTCCGAGTCCAGCTCCTTGTGATGATAAAGCTAATGAAGAGTGGTTTCTGTGAAATATCCTAAGCCCCTTTATAGTGATTCTCAGACTCTTTTTGTCAGTGGACCACCATCAACTAAATCACCTAAACCACTGTTTTTATAGTTAAGGCATCCTGTAAGAGATCTTGCCAAAGAAAAGAGGTAAAATGGCATAGACTTTATGAGAACGTGATGGAGAATATATGAAATACTAAATGAAAATGTTCAAGTCCTATCGTAGGTTTCACCCACTCACTGATTTTATTATTTTTTTTAAATAAACCCTTTGAGCATCTAGTGTGAGCTAGGCATGTGTCATTTATTTAGACTGGTGTTGTAAGGGTCTTCCAGCCTGGTATAGGATATAGACATTATTTTAAGAACCATAGCCCAAGGTGAGACATCCTAGGGATGTTTTTTTAATTCTTGTGATAAAAGTTGCTTTATGTAAAAGGAGATGATGATGATGATGATGATGATAGGAAAGATTTTTTTAAGTTAAACAGATATGAGCTGTTAATATTTTGGTTAATTAAACTTTAATTAATCTTTTATTATGTATTGAAGACAGCTAAGCAATTAAATTCTAGCATGAAGACATTTGAAATGGTGTGCTCATTGATCTTAGATTTCAAAATATGACACTATACCTGTGAGGTCCGTAGACAAGGGATTGACTACAGTCAAGTCCTCTAAGGGAAAAGAACTTTGGGGATCCCTTGTCTAGATAGGTTTTTTTTGTTTTTTGTTTTGTTTTGTTTTGTTTTGTTTTGTTTTGTTTTTTAATTAAAGCAATGTTAAGACTGGGTATTTTCTTCTATGCTTGTAATCATTGACATTATGTTAGTTCAGACTATCATCATTTCTCACCTGGATTATGTGCATAGCTTCCTAATTAGTTTCTCTTTCTTGTCTAGTATGATTGCCATAGGGCTACCAAGGGATATTTCTTAAAAGGATACCCATGTGGGACAGACAGTCCTTTGGCTTCATATCCTTTAGAGGCTGCCATTGTTCTCAGGGTCAGTCTAACCTTCCATGAGCAGCAGGGCCATTGCAGACTGGGTTTAGTACCCTTTACTGTTCTCTCTTAATCCTTCTCCTCTACATCCTTGGCTCTAACTTTGTAGAACTCCCTGGAGTCCCTGAGTAAACTGTTCTCTACTCCAGCCCCCAGGTATGTGTCTGTACTATTCCCCAGTCAGCAGAGTATTTCCTTTTATTTTCTCCCTAACTTACTCTTCCTGGTCCTTGAAGACTTAACCCAATGGTCGCTTTCTCCAAGAAAGTGGACCACGTCTCAGAAACCCTTCTGAGTCTCTCTTCAAAGGAACCTGGAATTATGATTGGTTTTAGAGGTTTGTTTTTCCCATGGGATCAGAGGGCATATGTAGACAATAGGCTCTAGAGCCTGGTAGCCTGTGTAGAAGTTCAGCTCCTCCACTTATGAGATGTGTCCTCAGGTAAGTTACTTAACTACTCTGCTTTAGTTTCCCCATCTATGAGACAGGGATAATAATGGTACCTATATCCTATGGCTGTTGTGAGGATTACATAAACAAAATTCTCGAAAAAGTACCTGACTAATAATATGTGCTGTGTAAGTATTAGCTATTACTATTAGTGATAGTGGTGGTAGTAATAGATGTAAAATAGTTTAGATCAGTGCCTGTCACATAGTAACTGTTAGATAATTGTTAGTGATGATGCTGACGATGATTAAAAGAAGGAGGAGGGTGATTGACTCCATAACACAAGGTTGGCTTGGGAGCCTTGCAGTGAAGGGTAAGAACTCAGAATGCAGAGCTTCAAGGTATCATTATGACATGCCACTAGGAGGTTGAGTGGTGACTTGTAACCTGAAGGAAGGCAGTTGCTTCCTGCACTCCTGGCTCGGATGCCCAGAATCTCAGCTTGGAATAGTTATGTGGCTTTGTTATTGCCCTAGAGATGTTTTTTTTGGCAAGCAGCATAGTTCGAGATCAGTATAAGATGGCAGCAACAGATGAGGTTCACAGCTGACTGGTTGGCCTTGGCAGTTAGTGAAAGTCAGTATTTAAAGAGCAGATTTTTTTCCCTCCTCTGGCAAGAAGTAATGTCAATGATAGGCATGATAGGCTGGATGAAACCTACTCTTTGTAATATGAAATGTTCTCAATGTAAAATTGCCCAGTGAATTACTCCCAGAACTTTCTATTTCCCACATTGCTCTGGAACTCACTCAACTTGGGATGTCTGAGCTCACGGCCTTCAGAATGAGAAAGACTCAGCTTTACCATGGAGTTCCTGTGCCTCTTTATGAGTGAAGTGGCTTTGTTTTGGTTTTCTTGTGATAACTTTTATTATTTCTCTTTAAAAAGATGGTGATAAATGTCAATTCTGTGTGAGTGAGTATGTGTACCTTCCTTGGAAGCAGAGGTACAAGTCTGCCAGAAGAGCTAATTATTTCATTTAATTGAGGGTTAAAAGCTTTGTTCAGTTTATCAATAGTTGATACTGAGAGAGTAATGCTGAGCGAACAATGACCTCATGTGTTTTGTAGCAAGGATATTTTCTTGCATTTGGTTTGCTGATCAGTTACTTAAAGATCTGTATTCAAAAGAGGAAGCAGAAAGCCAAGAGTGGAAAATGCAAAACCCAGATGCCAATTATAGTAGGTTCCAGCCAGTGATGGAGAAAAGAAAAGCAGCATTGCTGTACTTAGTCCTTCAACAAGATTGTACTTTACATCGTCATGTACTTAACGTTGTTGTGTACTTAACACCCCTGTGGGGTAGGCCATTGCTCTGGTCACAATGAGGTCTGGGTGTCCTCATTTGCAAGTAAGACTCTGAGTAGCCGGAAGGATTCCTCCCAAGGGTTATCGCATAGGGATTTTCAAAACTCAAAGCATGCCCACACATTTTGAAATAAAGCAAATACTAATATAGCTCTCAAATTGTTTCTGGCTAAGATCATCAGAGTAAACAAAACAGTGAATTTGTTAGACTCCTTATGCGACATGTGAGTTTAAAAATCTTATTGTGAAGGCTGGAAGTATATTTGGGAAGGGATCATTTGACCTTTGAGTCATTGAGGTATTGAAAAGATGCTAACCCAGTAGCAGGGAATGGGTGGCTATATATAGCATCTTTTATATATATACATATATATATATGTATATATATATTATATATATATATGTATATATATATGTATATATATATATGTATATATATATATGTATATATATATATATAAATTATTCTAGTATTCTGACCTAACAGTCATCCATACAGGACTGCCAACAACCACAAAGAAGCCCTACCTCTGTTTTAGTCAATATGGGAGTTATCATTTTAGTGCTTGCTACTTTTGCTATGCAATCCACTATTTTCATCATTCAACTGCTTTTATGGAGAGCTTCTTGTATCCAGAGCACTAGCTACCATGTGTAAGAGAAGTCAATATGGATAGTATGTTATATAAGGTGACCCCTCTACTGTGCAGCCCAACATTTCTCTTTTTTCATATTGTTTCATAATTGGGACAGACTTGGGAAGGGCAATAAACCCTTGCTTGCTACATTTTAATCTAATTGTGAAATGTTGGAAACACATCAAAGGTTTATGTGGAAGCAAGAACAAGTTTAAATCTCTTAGTAAAACCCATTTCTATTGACTGCTTTTATGAAGGAATGATTAGGCCACCAGCTTCTAATCTGAGGCTCAGGGATATATTTTATGAATGGGCCACCTGAAACAGCCTCATCACTCCAGATTAAACAACGCCATTATATTCCATATACCCAAGATTGGTTGCCTGCCTTCTTCAGAATTTCCCAGCTGAGTCAATTATGCTGAAAATTTGAGCCATCTATGATTGTCTTTTCCATATCATGGCAAACTCTATTATCTTGAATGGTCAGGGAATGAGGTACTTCTTATTTTGATACCAAAATGTATTGCCAATTCACAAAGAATTGAGATTGCAACAAGATATGCTAGGAAATTCTGATCAGGCACATCCGAAGTTTCTAGGGCATGAGGATATTATGGACATTGATCTTGGTAAATATGGAAATATTATAGGTTAGAGATTCTTACTGTTAGAATTTGAGATACACCAGCTTTTATCCTGGAATAGAAAGTCTTGTACAAGCTATATGTATAGATGGCATGAATAAAATAGTATGAGTATCAACCTCAATGTCGTTGCCATTTATGTTCATGCAGAAAGAACTAAAGCACATCCCCACTGCGTACTGGTTCCTCTGCCTTGCTTGTCACTCAGCTCTTAATTACAGAGCTTTACAGTTTTGGACACTTAATGTGTGTCAAGAACTGTTATGAATTTTACAAACATCTCAGTGAATCGCTTAATAGCCTTGAGAGGCAGATTCCACGTCTATCTCCATTTTACTGAGGAGAACCCTGAGACCCAGAATGTTGAGTCAGACAATAAGTGGCTGAGCTTTTAAACCCAGGTCCATCTAAGTCCAGAATGACTTTTTGATTTGAACACAGAACACACATGCCAGGGGTCCTGTGTCCCAAGATGTACTACCATTTCTGTGGAATTCCATGGTCATTCTGAGTATACATGTTATTAACCAATGGCTCATTTCACAGGTCAGTGATTTACCCTTAAAGTCTGGGAATTACACATGTCAGGATCTGCTTGGTGCCCTCACTCCAGATCTCTTCTTTCTCCAAACGTGGAGTCCTTTTTCATCTGCTACAACATCTGGGGACAGTTGTGAACAGAGGAGGTGAGTAGGGACTCCTCGTTCAACTCATTATCAACCAACGAACACTAGGTTAGCCTGCTCCAACCTGCTCTCTGGACTAGTCTCATTGCTGAGGCCTGACATGTCCCACAGTTTCCCACAGTTTGGGTAAGTGAGTACCTGTTCTAGATGGGCCGCTGGTACCTGCTCAGGGAGCTTCTGTAAGCCATCACTGACTTTGTCTTTCTGATGGCACCCATTCCTGTGGCGTGTCTTTTACTCCCTAGCACCTGCCCATGGGTGCAGCCAGCTTTTGGCCTCAGCTCTTTTAGTGCCCACTCCCTCTCCATAGCTTACCCTTCTGTACCCAGCCACAGTAAACTATTAAACAATAAAAGTTACAGGTAGCACACAGTAAGAGTTACAGAGATAGTAATGATTTATCACCATGCTATCTCCTTCAACAAGCACAGTGTCTGGCACTTAGTGGGTGTTTATTAAATAGTTACCGAATGGCTAAAATATAGCATCCATCATATGCTTGGCACTTGCTGGAGTTTTATATAAATTATCTCATTTTATTTTCTCTTTCTTAATCAAAGTGTAGTTTATATATATTGAAATACACAAGTCCTAACTATATAATTTGATGAATTTGACACTTGTGTAACCAACACTCTAAGATAAAAACACTTCTATCATCCCAAAAAGTTTTCTTGTGTCCTTTCTAGTAAATCCCTAACCTCTGTCCAGAAACAAGCACAGTTTCAATTATTTAGGGGTTGCTTGGTTTGGTCTGTTATTAAACTTCATGTGAATGGAGCCACACAGAATATTCTCTTTGTGATTGGCTTCTTTCATGAAACAATGTTTTTTAAAAAATTCTTATTTAAAATTAATCCTTAAAACAAGCTTGCAAAGTGTATATTGTAGTACCTATTTCATGGATGAGAAACTTTATCTCAGGATATTATGTAACTTGTGCAAGGCTACAATGTGTAGGTGACCTAACCAAGATTTGAATCCAGCTCTGGCTCCAAAGCTGAAGAAGTGCTGCTTGAAATACGAGAATACAACAGCATACCATTCTTAGAAAAGCCCTTGCTTAGGTCCTAGATTAAGCATCTGATCAAAATTTCGTGTTATAAAAGGTCTGAATGGTTGTTTCCCCTTTTTACTCAAGCATGCCAAAATACAGGAGTTTTCCAGGTGGTTGATCTCCTGTAAAGTTGTACAACCCAGTGAGGTAGCTGCCATCAGCCATGTGAAGATGGTCTAGAGTTCGTATAGCAATGGTGGCACTTAGCAGTCAGGTGTTCTGTCTGTCTTTAAAATGAGGAAGAGCCCCTGGCATATATGAATCATCCCCCTTCTGACGGCACCACTCCTGTGTCCACAATTGCTCCATCAAGCACCTTTGCTAAATGCTTTCTGATTGGGCATGACCTCCAGGGAGAGACAAGGGAAGTAAAAGACATGATCTTGGTCCTTGAGGAATTTGCATTTTAATGGTATGGTGGGATAACAAAAGGGGGAGAAGTACAGAAATGCAAGTGATAGAAACATGGACACATGTATATGTGCCAGTAATAGATGTGTACTTGAAGGGATTCCAGGTATGACTGAGTTGAGAGAGAGAGAGAGAGAGAGAGAGAGAGAGTGTGTGTGTGTGTGTGTGTGTGTGTGTGTGTGTGTCCAGGGTCAGTGGGGAGTGTAGTGGGACTAATAATCAATGAAGTCTTCACAGAGGGAGGAAAAGGGAACTATAATGATCTAAGAAGATCTAGAGTGAAGATTCCGAAGAGAGACTGCTTACTAGCTGTGTAATTCGGGGAAGGTACATGATCTCTGTAAGCCTCAATTTTCTCATTTAAAATATAGAGATTCTGAGAGTGACCTTTTAGGGTGGTTGTGGGGAATTAGATCAGAGAATGTATGTGAAGCAGTTAGTATGTGCCCGGCACACAGTAAATGTTATGACAGCTCCGCCTCTACTCTCTGGTTAAATGAGAAGATTTGTATGTCAGATATAGGACTAGGAGCTCTCTCTGTATTATCTCATGTAGAACTTTCACCAACATTGAGCATTCTGTTGGTGTTATCATCCCCATTTTATTATTGATAAAGCTGAGGGCTAGAGAGGTGAGTGAGTCACCCAATATCACAAGCTAATAAATGGCAAACTCAGGCATCCAAGTTAGGTCTGAAATTCTAAGCCCAATCTCTCCTGATTATGACACTTGAAAGCTGTGCTTCCAAGGAGTTGTAAGATAGGATCTGACAGAAAGGGATAAGAATTACAATAGCAATTGTTATTAATTGAGCTTGCCACACGGCAGGTATTGTGCCAGGCCCGACCCATGCATCCTCTCTGATTGTGACCAGGAGCCTATAAATCCCCTTTTGCAGAACAGGAAACAGACTCAGGGAGGTCAAGTCTCCTAGTGCTAATCAGATGATATGGGGCAAAGGCAGGAATTTTGTGAAGAAATGGGGATCGCTCTTATGATATGATAGATTTGGATGTTCACTAAAGATGAAAAACTCAGCTAAGGGCCTATTCCAGTATTCAGAAGTGATTGGGGTACATACTTGTGCAGATGCACACAATGAAATACGATAACTTGGTCACTAATTCCAAGCCCCGCTGCTCCCTCCCCCCACTTTACTGGCTGCGTAGCCTTAAATAAATTACTTAACTTCTCAAAGTCTTTCACTAGTTAAAACATGTAGACAAACAATGCTATTCCATAGAGTTGTTATGCTGATTAACTACTATATGCAACATATATGTCATTGTGCATAACATCTGGCAGGCTCTCCATAGATGATGGCTATGGCTTTTATACACATCATCTTCATGTTGGAAAGCACAGTGGAGAGAGAGCAGTTGGGATGAATTACAGGTTATCAACGGGGAAGTTGTCTCTACTGTTTGTAAGGGGGGAACGTTGGAGAGGAGGAAAGTGTTAAGAGTGTTTGGATTTGGCAATGGTGGGAGGAACATCGTGGATTTCATTTTGAAGAAGAGAGAATAATAATTGGCGATCAAGATTAGGGATACTTATTTGCCTAGGTGTAGCCATCAGAACCATGTGAATGGATGGGTTATTTGCCATAACAAGTTCGAGAGCGCGGTGCACGGGGCTGAGTAACACTTGGCCAGTAGTAGTGGAGAACGTGTGTGTGCGTGCGTGCACGTCCACACATGAGGACAAAGTGGGAGTTACATTTCTTATAATACATGCTGTGGAACAAGCACTGGCACAGCAGATCAAGGACGTTTTCCCCCTTCTAATAGCTTTAAATAATTGCCACAGAACCGGTAATAAAGTAAGATAAATTTTGCGTTTAGCGTATGTGGAAATATTATGAGTGGTTGCAGACTCAGTTCGCTTTGATGCCCTTTGACAATCTGATAATTTTTGCAAAGATGTGCTTAAGATGCTGCTTCATGCAAAGTTCAGATTTTTTTTTTTCTCCTTGTTTAAAAAACACGACATCATTAATTTGCAGGCCCGTGTATTAATTTTGCTGAGAGCACCATTTATTCAATCTCTTTCCCTCCACTTTGTTTAAAGTCAGTTGTTGACAACTCTCCGGCGTGTCAAACTCTCATCGCCAATAATTGCTTAAGGACCCCTAACTTCTACAAATGTTGGTTCCAGCTCCACACCCCGTGCTAGCCCTGGAAGAAAGAAAAAAAAAAGAAAGAAAGAAAGGGGGGAAAAAGAACTTCTTCTGATGAATTTTTGATTTTCCTTCTTAACAAAGAAACGTCTCAGATTCAAAGCAATAGCTTAAAGTGATATTATAAAATAGAATATGGAGTGCACTGTTCTGAATGACTCTTTGCTTTTAATGTGGGGCTGAAAAATTGTCAGTGCCTTTTTTGATTAGATGGGATTTTTTTTTTTTGTTCTTGATCTAAGAATCGAGGAGAAAAACATGCTACTTGCATTTGAATATGGCATGAGCAGAGCTATAATGTATTGGAGATAAAGTGATAGCAGCACCGCCTTAAGGCAGCACCTGTATCTCCGGGTCAGTGCCATCTCTCTTTAGATCGCTGCTGCGCCACTCTTCCTGCGTCTGCTTTATTAGGCCTAATTAGGCGGGCTGTCACTTTTATTGGTGATGGGAAAGGAAGATAAGTAGATCACTTGTGTCATCTATCCCTTTCCGGACGTGTCTAAAAAGTCTAAAGTGATTGCTGTAGGCCACACATATATACCACAAGAGGGAGAGGGAGCGGGGGAAAAAAAATAACACCAAAAAGTGTAATAAAAAAAAAAAGAAAGAAAGAAAGAAGAAAAACCTCTAGAAATGCCTTACCTTTGGCACTGCTGTGTATAATTTCAAACCCACAGAGAAGGGCCTGGGAAACATCCTGGAAGCCCTTTTGTTCTGAGGGAGAAGGTTGTCTAATGGATTTTTGATAGCCGAATGGAGTGTGGGGTAGGGAGAAATGCTTTCTACTGAGAGTGCGATGGGTTCTTAAGAAAAAGTTCAACCGAGTTGTAACAAGAGCTCTATCTATGGTATTGCTAAGCAGTAAAGCGTTTCATTAATTGGGAGACCCCCAGAGCTGCACTTTTTGCATATGTAGCGATTGCAATAGTGTCAGAGAGGGGATTTCTGAAAGTTTTAATAATTACATTCTGTATGGGAAAATATTTCCTTACTTGTTTGTAAAAATGGTGCCAATAAAGATAAGTAGCCCAGAGGACTTCGGTAATGTTCTCTTCAGCTATAGTCAACTGCCTGAGGCTGTCAGAAAATGGCTTTTTTTTTTCTTCTGGAAAAGACTTCCTACCTACCAAGGCATTTCTGATAATGAATGACTGGCAAATTCAGTTCTTTCCAAATCCCAGACAGATGCTTTCTCACCATCTGAAAGTAGGATGAACTCTGGCCACTGGCCCTTAATTACACTCTGTTGATTGTGGCTTTCGAGTGGAATCCCTTTGCCCAATCACGTCTCCTCATTGAGATTATATATTATGTGTAGAAACCATATTTAATATTTTCTATCCATGTCATGCCTAGAACCAGGCTAAGTATATACTAAGGGCTTGAAAAATAGTGGTATCATTCGTTTCTTAACTCCTGTGACTGAGTGGGTTTTTCACTGACAATGAGAACTTTAATTTGCTGTGTTATATGGAGCGGTTACTTATGAAGTACCTCTTGATGATGTTTCCATGATACCAAGATGTTTATACTGAGTCTAACTTTCTGCTCGTCGTTTTGATGTTGATTATATGCTTTATCAAATATATAGATTGATTAGATGGAATTTATTCCCAAGAAGCCTTTTTTTTTTTTTTTTTACATTTTCTATTCTGGGAAGACAGGGAATGTTATGATCAGGAAACTGTATTCGGGGTGCAGAGTCATGTCAACTTATGCTAGTCAATGTGTTATCATTTTTTAATGTTGCTTTAATCCATCTGCATCATAATAAGTGCAGTTCGTAGCCCTGACTATGTGCCGGACACTTCGTTAAGTGCTTTCTATACATTACTTCATTTTAGTTTGATCAAACCTTCTTAAAAAATTACCCATTTTCAGATGAGAAAATTGAGAATGAGCTATTGAGTAACTTTTCCATGTCTGTATAGTGAGTAAATGAAAGAGATGAAATTCAAATTCACGTCTGTCCAACTGTAAAGCTTGCACTCTTAACCACTGTTCAGCTCAGTCTCCTATTTCTACATGTTCCTGAAGAGTATGTTTTGCTTCCTTGAGAAAAAAGGGATTTCATTAACTCATAGATGAATGCAACTTTAGGTTAGAAGAAACTTTTATCACTGGTTTTGTTTAGTTGATTGAGTTGTTGTGGGGTATGACCATTAGACTTAAGAAAATTATTATTTTGATCTTTGACTTTGAACACTGTGTACCAGTAAAAATAATTTGGATTCATTCTGTCTAAAATAAATGCAGGCATCAGATTATGGAAACATTTGTCACTTGAGGCAGGAGGACTACCCTTAAGTAGAGATATCATTTAAGGGCTCTGAAATCCTGTCTGACCAAAATTTCGCCTTCATCTTATCAGTTTATTGTGTAAGTAAGAATTTTAAAGCATTTATGGAATGATTGTTACATGCCATGCATGTGTATATATTATTTAATCCTTTTAAGAGCTTTGAGATTGGAGTATTATCTCTTTTCTACAGATAAAGAACAGTTCTCAAATCCAGTCTCTATTCTTTCTACTATTCTTTCTGTTTTCTAGCAACAGAGTTTCTGATGGATATAAATGAAGAGTTTCATTGCCTAAAATTCAGAGGAGGTATATGGGGAGGGATGGGGTACATTTTAGTAATTTAAAGATTGGACCAGGACTCTTATTGTCTGGAAAAATGAAACTTCTCATTTGGAAGTGGTGAAATGAGTAAGAGTGCAAGGGACTTAGGAATGTTTTGGTCATGTCACAGTCGTGATGGTATCAGTTTTATCAGTTGGTACAAAGTTTGATCTGCACCCAATGATGTTTTTAGAGGAGTCATTTGCGGGATGAAATCAAATCTGTTATCTTGTTGTATTCATTTCTAATGAGTCAGCATCATCTGGTGCAGGACTGGCACAAATCTGACATGCTGCCACCAACCTTTCCTGGTATCATCGCAGACATCACCAGTTTGTCACAGTAGCTTTCCAAGGCCAAATTCAATGTCAGAATATCAACCAAGTGCTCCAGGTAGTTATTACCAATTCATCAGAGTTGGTAGACAACTTGAGACCTATTCGTCAACCCCGGATTAATGGGGCTAATCCTAACTCTTCTCCGTTGTAGCTGTCTGCATGGACTGAGGCCAGCATTCATCTCTCTGAGATGAGGCATTACTTAACCCGTGAGCTAGACCAAACTCATAGGAGAATCAAATGAGATTTATGATAAATAAAAATAAGATTCATTTTCAGTGTAAAGAGGTATTATTTTTACTGAAATTGACTATTGTCTTGAGAAAACTATTATCCATTAATCTAGTCACCCAAAGTAGAATCATCATTGGTTTCACTCTTTGCTTTACTCCCCTATATCCAACGAAGTCTCCAAATCTTGTTATTTTTGTTTGTTTGTTTTAAGTATTTTTTAACTGTAATTTTTTTTAGTTTACACTTACAGTTGACATTTGAGTTTTCTTTTAAATAGCTCTTGAATCCTCCCTCTTTCTTTCCAAGCACGCTGAAACAGAATCCATGCCCCCATCATGGGCATTTTAGGTAACTGGCCTCTCTGCCACTAGTCCTCCCAACTTCTAGTCTATTCTCAAGTTGTGACTCTGTGGCTGGAGCGACCTCTTCACAGCAGATCACGTTCCTTCTCTGCTTTATGTAAGAGTCTCCGACACTTTCCACAATAAACTCTAAATTCCCTAGTCTGGCACATGTGGCCTTTTACTTCCCACCCCTTCCATTTCCATTTCCTTTCTCTCATCATTCTCTCAGTTCCCCAGTCTCTTTTCTGACACTTTCATTTTCCTCATGTTGTGCCCCTCCAAATGCCATCCTTGCGCAGTTGGCAAACTCAGACTCCCCTCTTGTGGCCCAAATCAGTGTTGCTTGGCTGGGCCCCCAGAGGGGTTGTCATGAAGAGAAACATTTCTGCAGATGGCTTGGGATGGTTGCCCACCTGTGTCCCCAGGTCTAGTAGTGGCATTCTCTGCATTTAGGGAGTGAGCCCCAGGGGACAAAAGGTGACAGCCCCTAGTTACAGAAACTTATAGGCAGACCGCGTGGTTTCTTCAAGTGAAGACGTCTGAATCTCAGAAGAGTCCAAAGGGCCTAAGACTAAGAAGGAAGCTGATCACATGGACAGGACGATTTAAATTTTTGGCAAAATCTCTATCTGCTCTATTCAACTAGAAACATCATCCTTGTGCGTGCCTAAGACTGCAGGAGCGGGACAAGACCTCTGCTCGTTGCGGCCGCCCAAGCCCCTCGGCACATGCTTGAGCACTTCTCTCTCTCCTTCTCTCTGCATTTCCTCCTCCTCCCTCAACATTGATAATAATGATAATGACATTTTTAACTTTCCAAAACACTTTTGTGAACATCATTTGTCTACATAACAACATGTGAGTTGAGTTACTATTTGATCCAGTTTTAGAAATGAGTAAATCGAAGTCCAGAGAAATTAAATTATTCGTTTAAGTCATGTAGTTGGTAGGTTATGGAACTGGGATTTAAATTTAGGGTCTTCATCTCTACTTCTCAGGGTTTGTTGTTTGTTTTTATAAAGTAGTGTGACGTTGATATTTAACTTGGAACTAGTCTTCAATTTGTAACATCTTTCTTGGTATTAAAGAATTACTCTCTGAGCAACTTGCTTTGGCTGCTCTAGATAAAAAGCTATTTTATGTGCTTGTATGATATTCTGTATTGCAATTTGCCGGTATCATTATACTTGCCCCTTGTCTTATAAATCTCTGCTCGTGTTGATCTCCCAAGGACTGTGAGTAACCTCATGGCAGGGTTTATCACATATCATGCCTGATTTGTCACATATCATCAGGCCCTCGTATACTGGCCTGGCATAGAATATCTGTCTGATTAAAGTTTATTAAATGAGGCAATGATTACTAATAAAAACAAACATTTGATGAATGCTTATGGTTACTAGCCACTTAGCTCTATATACATTTAACTTGTCCATTTTCAGTTAATCACTGCAAAAACCCTATGAGGCATGTGCTATTATGATTTCCATTTTACAGCTTGGAAAATAGAGGCTTGGAGATTTAAGTAACTTGCAAAGAGTCATCCAGCAAACAATAAATGGTGGAGCCAAGATGAGAGCCCAGGTCACAGCCTGCGCAAGTACCCTGAGGTTCTACTGTGTCTAGTGAGTGAATAACATCTGCACCAATGGCTGTGATAAGAGGGAGGGGCTTCGACATCAGAAGACCTGAGTCTCAATTCTGCCCTTAACTATCTGAGAAGCTTCGAGTCAGGTACTGAGCTCTGCATCTCAATTTCCTCATCTTAAAACAGATAATAATCTGTGTTTCACAGGCTGGGTATGAGGATCAAGCTCTAGTATGGCTAGAGGCTTTGATAGTTTGTCAGTGATGTTATTGCTGTGGTTGTTACAAGGCTGACGACAGTTCCTGTTGGTGAGCCACAGGTTTCTTGTGTTTCCTGCTCAGGGCTGGCCCTCCAAGAGGCTGTATTGAGTCTGGAAGGCAGCTTGTGCCCCATGGACTCATCAATTAGCTGTGGAGGGGTGTTTTTAATTATTCCTTAGCCTTGGGGCCAGCCAGTACACTTTATCTTCTCCAAAAAAAATTGTCTTTTGACCTTTAGGTGAATTATTCTGAATTCTTAACATTTTTGCCTTTTGGAGGAAAAGTAGGTTAGCCATACCCATTGCTCCAATTCCTCAACTTGTTCTTTCTTTCTTTTTTTTTTTTTCTTTTGCTGCTCACTGATAACATAGAGCAGCAGACATAAGAAACTCATGTAACAATTTGAAAATCAGGTCTTTTGTGAACTACCTCTTCAGTTTCCTGCTGGACAGTAGGATTTCTCTGATTTTTTAGTGTAGTAAAAAGGTTAAGCGTGTGAGCTCTAGGGTCAGATTTGCCTGGGTTCAAATCTCAGCTCTACCACTTAGCTATTGTGTAGAGCTCAATAGCTACTTAGCTCCTCTAAGCCTCAGTTTCCACATCTGGACAAGGGGTTGGTTTACACAGTAGCCTTATCATGGGGTTCTCCTGAAAACTGAATAGTTAATGCATGCAAAACACTCAGAACCATGCTTCCTCATCTAAATACTCAAAAAGTTATTTATCTAGAAAGATACATCATTGTTTTAAATTCTCCTACATAGATAGAGCTAAGATGCTGATTATGATATTGAGTACTTTGAAAGAATTTCAAAGGAGCAGGAATAGTAAAATTTCATTAGGCTGAATTTTATATGATGCATAAACCTCTGGCTGAACAAAAGAAAATTGACCACTCTCGGTTTTTATACATAAAATCCTAAGCATTTGGATATTTCAAAACAATTGTATATTTTAATTAAAATGTTTACCATATTTCAATCTTAGCTAGAATGTGAAATCAGCTCTGGCACTTGGTTTAAGTGTGGCTGTCACTTCATCTAGTCATCCAGGTTCTTCATTAAGCCCACAGTTTATACCCTGTAGTGTCCTGGTCAGTTGTGAGGTGTGATACTAATAGTCAATCATTATTGATAAAGTGCTCAAAGTTGTGAATATTTTTAAAAAAATTATTACTTTTACAAATTAGAGTAGATCAAGGCAAACTCAGTAATAATATATTTCTAATTCTCTTGTATTCCGGGGGGTTTCTTGAGTGAGGGAGGTGGGCCAAGTCATAATTAGCTCCTGCAAGTGCTCTTAACACTTAGGGAGCATGGGAATTTTTTGTGGTGCTTTTTTTCTCCATGAAACTTTTTGGGATATTGGAATCTGGGTGTGCAAATGAGTTTGTTTTATATGTTAATTGTCACTTGCCATGTGTTTCCCATTACAGAAAAGCTTGAGAATTGGTGGATTATAATGATCTCCCACGTAGTTTAGGAATACTTTTATAGCAATGGTTTTTTTTAATTAATTAATTTTTTATGGTGATATTGGTTAACAAAATCCAATAAATTTTAGCTGTACATTTTAACAGTAAGGCAATATATATTTGCACTGTGTATTCACCTCAAATAGTTAGATTTCTTTCTGTCACCACATATTTGACCCCCTTTGCCCCATCTACCCTCTTGCCCCCTACCCTCTGGTATCCACTAATCTGTTGTTCATCTCTATGAGTCTCTGTTCTGTTCATTTGTTGCTTTTAGATTTATATTTCACATATAAGCGATATCATGTGATTTTCAACTTTTTCTATCTGGCTTATTTCGCTTAGCATGATTATTTCGAGGTCGATCCATGTTGTCGCAAATGGCTGTATTTCATCTCTTCTTATCACTGAGTAATAGTCTACTGTATATATGTGCCACAGCTTTAGCCAATCATCTATCGTAGGATACTTCAGTAGCCTTGTGGGGTTGGCTGAGAACCTTAGGAGTTAAAACAAGGTGAGTAAATGGAGTTCTAGGTTCGCCATCTTCTACTTCAACCACAGCAGTGCTTTTTTTATTTGTGTCATATTTTGAAATTTTATGAGATTTTGATTAAAAAAAGACTTTTTTTTTTTTTTAAAAAACACTGTTAATAACATCCATGATAGATAGTCTTTCAGGCTCTGTTTAGGTGCCTCTGCCTGAAAGTTTCCCTGTTCATTCTATTACTGGACAATCTGCTAGGAAGTTTAATGGAGACCTTGAGTCTGCTTCATTGTATTTTTTACCCCTGGTCCTGGTTTTGTCTTCTGACACAATATAGAGCAGGTTAGCTCCTTTTACTGCTTAGCAGCACATGACTGTAAATACTTTTAGAATTAATGCTCCTGGAAAGTAGCCCAAAGAGTGATAAAGTTGTACTTTTTATTTTTCCTGGGGTATAGATTAGGGTCACTGGGAGATAGTGATGAGAGCAAATCATCTTCCAGGAAGTCAGTCACCCATCATCCACATCTTTATCATTCCCCCTCATCATTATACATGTAACAACTCTGAAATGGTTAAGAAAAAAAGTTATCTTGTTTCTTCAGGAAAGGTAGTCCTGAAAAACACAATAATTCCTATTGCTGTTAATGAAAGAGAAGAAAAAGGCAATCACATCTATGAAGTCATGGCAACAAGAGTTGTGGTAGGCCCACTCAAGAATTTTAAAACTCAATATGCTTAATGTGATCGTGGGAATATTTGTGTTAACCTGGAATTATAGTTACAGCCAAATGTCTTCTCATAATGGTCAATAAGAGCAAAGAGAACTCATTATGTTAGCTTTTCTGTTATTCAGAAAATGATCTAATTGTATTAACGATTTTCTGAATTTCCCTATAATCACATTAACATTAGTTTTTTTTTTTCTACTTCTTGGTTAAAAAAAAAAAAAAGCCACTGGTAAAATGCTCAAATATTATTGTTCTGAATTAATGGCTTCTCAGTCCAATTAGTGAGCATTATTGTAGCAATATATTTAAACTTACACAACACACCAGAGATAGCGCAAAACACTCCTGTGTACAAGTAAACATGAAAAGAATGAAAAAACAGAGTTCCAGACAGTTTTCATTCTTTTACGTTAAAAAAAAATCTCATGGCTAATTTCCTAATTTCCACTTGTTTGGCTAACAATTGCAAAAAGAAGAGCAGTTGATGGACTTCCCCTCTGCCCCTTGTAAAAACCCTGTCACAAACAGGGTTGTGCTTTAGCCCTTGTTTGCATATGGAGCAGGCTCAGTCTGCTTGCTCCTGCCAGATCTCTTCAAGAGGGAGGAAGGGCCACCTCCTGGCAGAGGACAGCTCTCACCGCCCACTGCAGGTGATATAACCTATTTGTGAAGCACATTTTAAAGAGATTCTGTATTTTAATGGTCAGTTAGTAGCCAGCTACCAACCGTCTGTGCTCTTCGCCTGGGGACAGGAATGCCAGGCTTATTAAATATTGAGAAGTTGTTCATTACTATGTGGATCTGTGACAACAGCCTATCTGCATATTGAGAAAACAGCAAGTTTACATTCTTCAGAATCGCTGCTCCAGTTCTGGGGAAGGGCTAATGTTTGTCTGGCTAAACATGCATAAAAATGCAGCCTCTATCTTGGAGATCTGCTTTGTTGCTTTTTTTTTTTTTTCTTTGAAAGTGAAAATTTCAAAAACCAAACTTGTTTATGAAGAGAGAATTAAAAACCAACAAACAAATCTTTTGAAAATTTAGTTATCTAATACGGGTAGTTTGGGAGGAAATGCCGGATTGTGAAATGCTAACTTACATGTTGGTACATCATGGGAAAATACTTTCAATTAAGTTACTTCGGATTCTAAGCAATGAAGAAATGTGGTAGTGTGTAAGTAAATTGTAGGGAATAAATGATGAGATGTTAGCCCTTCCCTGATGTCTTCTCAATAATTGGAAAACTATAATCACCAAGGGCTCAGTCAATGCCAGCTGCAAATTAAGAACCTAGGTACACGCAGCCCACCTTGTCTTTAAAGAGAGACTTCGTATGCATGAATGTAGTTGTTAATTACCAATTAAGTGCCAAGATCTTGTGAGGAATATTACATAGGGTTAGACCAGTGGTCCAAGCAGCCTGGTATTCAGTTTCTGACTATAATCTGAATCATGATTGCCCAAAGGAAGTCCTTGAAAATGTCTGGGATATAACCTGGGTGTGCACAACTTTCCTTCATGATCAAGTATGGCTGTATTACTAATGAGTTTTTATAAACCTTGCTGACTCAGCTTACATTTTAAAACAGTGATTCAATGATTCAGTAGAAGAGAGGCCCAGTACCACCTTTCTGTTGACCACCATCAATCTGCATTGTAACTAGACACCATTTAGCATGGGTTTTCAGGTGTATACAGGTATTTAGAAATGAAACCAGTAAAGAAGTTGATCACGGGAATAATTCCTGTTGCATTATACACCATGTTCTTGTGTTCCCTCCATCCCCACCTCCTGATTCCTCTCCTCATTTGGCTATTGCATATTTGAGAGTCGTTCTCTTTTAGACACATCGAATCAGACCAGTGGTCTTCCTGAGAGTCGCATCGTAAGAACATAGCCCCACAGCATTATCCTTAGAGATTAGAAATGTTCTCCAAGCATCCCTAACCTTAATTGTTAGAACAAATGTTTTTGGAATTTAAACCTGCACGGTTCTCAGTGGGATGCAGTGTTTGCATGTGCGTTTCATCTCTATGACGTTTGCCTTCTCCCAGCTCTCATTTCGTTACTCCATTTTGCTACTTTTGAAGAACATAGTGAATAAGAGCTTGGACTCTAAGGTTTGGCCATCACTGTGGATCTTCTGTCCATAACTTAGTAGTTCTGGGACTCTGGGCAAACAAGTCACTTTTTGCCTCTGTTTTTCAGTTGTGCAGTGAGGGCAATAATAATATCAGTCTTACGGGGTTGTTACGAAGATTAACGAAATAGTTAACATCAAGTGCTTAGTGTCGATGCTTAACGCATAGTAAATGCTTAATCTGTGCTCGTCATTATTACTGTCATTATGGATTCAACAACGTCATCCAGCACTAGCTGAACACCTTTTCTAGATAGTCACTAAAGAGAAAGAGAAAGTAAAACATAGACATTATCTTGGAATAAGTGCAGTCTACTGGCAGGAATAGACAAAGAAGCAAATACAATGCAGTGTGATAATAGTACTTTCATAATGGTATGTTCATTGATTCTTATTTGGTTTTAAAAACAATTTTGTGAGATATTAACCTCATTTTCAGATAAGGATTCCGGGGCCAGAGAAGTGAAATGAAGAGCCTGCAGTCACGGAGCAGAGACAAATCTCTCTCTTAAGCCTCTGGTCACCCACCTTACCTCCCATTTTGTTTACCAGGCCAACCTGCCTCATGGCCATGCAACCTTATACTGTTGCTGGTAATTTTGCACAAACACTCTGCCTCTATTTGGCTGTATGACTTCCCACGACATTATCTCTATTGATCCCATTAGGGACATGGTGCTGTAGAAAGAGTGCTGAGTAAGTGCTCAAGGTTACTATAAGCATTTCCCAAGTCCCTTATGTTGCATAAATACCGACGTTCTATGCTCACCTCTCTGGACCTCAGTCCCTCCAGCTGTTTAATGAAGGATTTGATGAGCACAGTGGTTTTCAGGAGGTGAGCTCTGGGGTAGTGCCTCAGCTGCCATCTTAGGAAGTA
Organism: Eonycteris spelaea; assembly: GCA_003508835.1. Taxonomy (NCBI): domain Eukaryota; kingdom Metazoa; phylum Chordata; class Mammalia; order Chiroptera; family Pteropodidae; genus Eonycteris; species Eonycteris spelaea. The sequence continues at coordinate 9,431,866 of PUFA01000040.1, read as the reverse complement.
TGATCTACCCCCTCTGTTGGAAGGTCCTGCTTTTACCTGTATCAATATCGTGGTGTTTCATGAAAGATTATATTTGAAAAAAGGATTCTACTGTTTATAAACATTTTGAAACCCTATTGACAGAATGACTTTGAAGATCTTAGTCTAAAATTCTATGGCTTTAGTTGCTGAAAAACAGTGAGAAACCCAGAAGGAGGAAAAGTTGTTTAATACATCCTCACCCTCCCTGTCCCTTCTAAGAAATGCTCAAAAGCAAACTACAAATGCTTTTTAATAGTTAAATGAGTAGTAATGGTTTCTTAAGATTATATCTCCTTTACATAAACAGAAAATTAAGGGAAGTTTAAATCAACATGCTATGTATTAGAGTGATTTTGGAGTTAAAGGACATGGGTTCAAGTTCTGACTCTAGCATGTGCTGTGTGACCTTCCTCAAATCACTTTACTGTTCTTAGCTCTGGTTTCTCTTGCTCAGCCTGCCTCACAGGTTTAAGACAGATAACTGAAGTGAACATAGCAGCTATGAAAACATTAATTTTTTTTTTCTGATTGTTTCTAACATATTGATAAAGTGACGGTTAATACTTCTAAGGTTTTCAAATCTTCAGCTTCTTAGTGTTTAAGACATTTCTCTCCAATATGTTCCCATGGCAGGGATGTGCCTTGGAGTTTGTTCCGACAGACGGGTCTTTAGTTAACAAAGAGAAGTGTGTGTGTGTGTGTGTGTGTGTGTGGTGTGTGTGTGTGTGTGTGTTATTGTTATTGCTGTCCAGGCTAACGAAATGAGTTTAGGTCCAGACTTCCACTTACATTATTAATGAAAAATTTCAGATCACCTGAGGCTAACCTAGTTCCTCTTACAAGTCTTTGGCGACTAACAACATCTCGCTGCCATCTGAAGAGAAGTCTGCCAAGCATCTCCTTCCTGCTCTTTCCCTTAAGAAACACTTAGCATGTCTAGAATACAACTGCTTCAAATTAGGTTTGAATAAAACACTGTGATAAATAAGTAAGTGTCTCTGCGACACAGATTGCCACTTGTTTGGGGATTAGGGTATCGATTTTTGAATGTTTGCTGAGATTTAGACACGGGTTAATTAAACATTTACATATATGTGCTGAACAATATATTGCGTGGTACAATAATATGCACTTTAATCAGAAACTGTGGGTGTTTGTGTTTGCTTTTTCCATGTTAATTGGCACCATGCTGGCTCAAGCTTAGGTATTTGGCTAGATGGAAGAAAATAGACATGGTGTTTTAAATATTTTAATTAGGACCAGCAGTTCTCTTCTCCCTCATTTCTCATTGGATTGTTTTTCATGCATGAATAAATTAGCTAGCATGGAAGTACTCTGTAGAAAGTGGTTGCCCTCTGGCCATAAAAAGAGTCCTGTTCATTAATACTTTAATGAAATTAGCTGTGAGCAAAATATTATTCCTTTTAACTGTGTTCTAATTTCTTAATTTTAATTAGGCACATAATTGTAGGGTGCTGAAATTATCTTCATGTTCAGCAACTAAAATTCCATTATCAGGGGCCTGTGGCTGAAAACACCACACACTCACAATACGTTCCAGCAGGAAATTTTCCGTCCAACTTTTTTTTTCCCCATTTGCTTCACCAAAAGATCCCTCTCACCCCTACTTCACTTGAGATCCATAATGTGGTATTTCGAAGCTCATGCTCATGACTGAAGCCATTGGTAATGAAGCTATTGCACTGTGGATCCATTTAGGAGTAAGGCGATACGGAGGTCCACAAAGAATCTGCTCTGGTGATATTTTTATTTCCTCTCAGATTTTGTCTCCTCAGGGCACCACTTCAATATCTGCCTCCTGCTTTTATTTTAGAGTTCTCTGTGTCTTTCTTTATGACATTATTTTATTGGCTGGTTCGGATTGAATCTGGGAGCTCAGTGAGGGTAGAGAAGTTTTTTTCTCTTTGAATCCCCGGTTCGTGGAGCATAATTCCTGGTTTATACGAATGCAGTTGTTGAATACCTGATACTTAGTAGAACTGTGGATTCCATAATGCTGCAATTTTCTCATATAAGTTATGGCTTATTTATACTTTACATATATAAGAGAGTACATAGGTAAATACCAAAATGGAACTTCTAAATTTGATAGAACGATATTCCGAATTTGCTAAGTTTTGAATTTAGAAGAAATAGTGTAGAATCTGGATTAAAATATATATTGAGAAATTAAAAACTTGTATGCATTTCTTCTTATTATTTCCTAAAATTCAAACTGAGATTTATCAGGACATGTATTGAGCATATGATAACTACTGAAAAATGCAAATATATTTAATGATTATTTTCAGCATTCTTGCCTACTACCTCTACCAACTTTAACATAACATCATACACCTGGACTGATGGTTTTTATGTGAAATGAGTAAAGCAAATGACTCACTTTTTAAGTATTTTATAGGTCTTAAATAAGTTTTGGTAAATGTAGGTCCATCAAAAAGTTATATATTTGATCTAATATGTAAAATGGGAATAATAATAGTACCTCTTCATAGGCTTATTGGAAATATTAAATGAGATAAATACATATCAGACACATAGAAATACCTGACATATAGTGAGTACCCAATAAATTTAAGATATTAACATTCTTATTTTAATAGTTGCATGTAGATTGCCATTTTGCAAACTGTATAAAATTTGACAGTATTTTATAATGTGCAAAGCCCTCTTAAACCTTTGATTTCACTTAATTTAACTGCATCTATTTATTATAGAGATAAGATATCCCATTTTTCTGAATGAGGCAAATCTGTTCCCACCTATTTTCTTATAATTCCATTAATAAGACCATGTATCAGATGTATCGATACTTACACCAGAGTTCAGGAATTACAGTTCCTGAGTATATAAAATACATGAACACAGGAAGCACCATGCTCATCACCCAGAGCCCTCTTCTCATCCCTAAGGTAAATAAATTCCCATAGTTGCTAGATTTTCTTCCCATGCATGTTTTCAGCTTTTACTGTATATGAATCATAAATAAATAATATAAAGTGACTGGGGCAGGTTCCAGTTTTGTGCACCAGAAACGTATACTATTTTGGTAGCTTTTTAAAGTGAATATTTATTTATAATGAGAAAATTAATTATAATAAGTTATAAAATTTTTAAAAACTTATGAACACCACAAAAATATAGAAAACTAATATAATATTTTTGTTAAGTATTTGAAATACCTCTCTATACTTTTTCCTCTAATTTTTTTTGGCTGCATACCTTTATGTGAAAGATTTAGTGATATTGTTTATATAGTTTTCTAAATAAATAATTTCTCTTTATAAGTAGGTATTTTTCCTGAACTTTTAGAGAAGTATCATACCTAAAAAATATCTGAGTAAAAAGATAAGTTTTTCCTTTAGCGTGGTTGGTCAAACATTTTTTAGTCTTGATAGTTAAAATTCATTAATCATGCAACTTTGCAGACAGAAATACCCATTTTTGTACTACTGCTATAGGTTTTTGCCTTATAAACACAGAAATTATGATAAATTCTCTTTTATAAGGTTTCCCTTCAAAGAAAATAAAACAGTGTATTTGTATATGCTTCATTATGAGTCTGTTCCTGACAAGAGAGAACTTTACTTTGTTTAGGCATCAATGAAGACTAAATCTCCTATATACAATTTTATGTGTCTGACTGGAAGAATTCCCCACAGACCAGCTTTCACTTCCATACGTTTTCAGAGTTTGTTGTTGGTGGTAGTTTTTGTTTTGTTTTGTTTTGTTTTTTTTGACTCAGCATCCTTCCAGGGCCTGGTGTGGTAGGGCACCTTTATGCCTTGGTCTGACCTCAAACAGTGTCCCTTTGAATCACGATGCCGTGCCTGAGGGTCCACTGGTGGGGCAGCAGTAGTATTCCTGGGAATGATCCCTGCATTGAACAATGAGTGAAGTTCATGAACACATCTCACAAAACCTAACATAAATGTGCCCCCCACTTGACTTCTCCTAAATCAGATCTCCCAAATGCCCATGGTTGCTCCAGTGTTACTTCATATGAAGGGAAAGGGGAAAGATGGCAAAGTTGGTGTGGGAAAAGACAAGTGTCTTAACCAAGGGTGGTTAAATATTTTGCTTATACAAATTTTACAAAACTTATAACCACACGAACACATTGCCAGAACCCCTCCTAGGCTATGGAATGAGCACAGACAGGTAAGGGGCCCTGAAGCTTGTTTCATTACCACTGGAGTAATTCTGCTTAATAGGGTAGTTACGATGACAAATACTAGATCCATGTTATGATATGGTACTTATGTCTTGGTAACTTTTTTCATCACTCAACATTAAGGTTTTTCGATTCGTTTTTATTTATACATATGTCTATTTTATTCATTTTAACTTTTATGCCATATTCCATTTAATGAAGGCACCACATTTTATTTTCCTTTTTCTTTTAATGGCATTTAAGTTATCTACAGGTTTTTTTTTTATGCTAGACTCTTTTTTTTTTGGTCTTTTAATAGTTTTTAAAATTGTGTTTATGAAATTCTTACATACAGAGCTATTTTTTTTTTATTTTCCATCTATATTTTTTAATTGGTACTTTAGTCTGGATATTTTTCTTTTGTGAACCATTGTCTATTTTTCCCCTTTAGCTATGCCTAATTAATGTTAAAGCAATTCATTTAATTTTACGTTCTAAGTCTATGTCTCCTTATACACACATGTAAAAAGACCTCGAGGAAGATAGCATAACACAATGATTAAGAGCATAAACTCTAGCATCACATTGCTGGGCTTTACTCCTAGCTGTGCTGTCAACTAGGTTATGCGGCCATGGACAAGTCACTTAACCTCTCTGTGTGATGAGTACCTTCCTGATGGAGTTGTTGTAAGGATTAAATGAGTTAATGTATAAACATTAAGAACAGGGTTTGGCATATAATAAACCTGTATGAAGGTTTGTATTATTATTCTTATTTGCCAAGGAGTGGTATCATCGGTTTGTAAAATATGGACGTATTCAACTTTATTAGGTGTTGCCAAGTTGCTCTTCATGGTTGTACATATTTATTTTCCTACTCAAAATGGATGAGAGTTCCAGTTATTCTGCATTATATCCCAGTTTGGTGTTGTTATATTTTCAAAGGTTTTGACAGTCTGATGGTATGAAATATCTTTTTATTGTTGTAATTTGAATTTCTCTTATTTTTACTGAGGTTGAGCACCTTTCCTATGTTTTTTGGTCATTCAAAGTTTTTTTGTGTGTGAATTACTTTTCATATTCTCCTTTACTAATTTTTCTTTTGTTTGCCTTTTATTGACTTGTAGAAGTTCTATATATATTCCAGATACTAATTTCTTATTGGTTCCATGTAAGAATAGTAAGATTTTTTCTGATCTGTGGTTTTGCATTTTAACTTTATGATTTCTTTTTATTAGAAGTTTTAATATACCCAAATTTATCACTTTTCCCATATATTTAGGCCTTTTGTGTTTTGAAAAGTGATTCCCATACCATTAGGTCCTAAAAATATTCTTGTATAATTTTTTTCTAAATATTTTAGAACGTTTTTTCCCCACATGTAGTCCTTAGTGCATTTAAAATATATTTTCATGCACAATATCAAATTATGATATAAATAATTTTTAAAATACGGATAGCTGGTTGTTCTAGGACTATTTGGTGACTAGTCTTTCCTTTTCTTGATGTTTGGTTACGACTCCAAGTTTCTGTCTACATGGGGGGGTCACTTTCTGGGCTCTTTCTTCTGTTTCACTGATTTATTTATCCCTGAGCCACAAGGATAAGTGATAAAAGATATTTTAATTGTTATGGATTTATTATATGTCTCTAAAGCTGTGAGTTCCCCCTTGTCTTTATTTTTTTAAATTATCTCTTCTATTTCATAATTTTTTACTTCCAGCTTGTCAGCTTGTCAAATTACACACACACACACACACACAGACACATACACATACACAAACGCACACACGGGACCATGTTGAGACTTTGATTGCAATTGCATTGTATTTAGAGATCAATTGAGTCTTCCCCTAATAATCACTACATCTTTTCTCCCATTTAGATATTCTTTTCTGTCTTTTAATAGTTTTGTAATTTTACCCATAAAATGTTTATATGTAGTATTTTAAAAAATTTTTTATCTTTATTCTTTTAGTGCATACTTAAGTCTATTTTTCTTTTTATGAATACTTTTCCAGTCCTCAGTTCTTCTCTTTAGCTATGTCTAATCTGCTATTAAAATAATTCATTAAAATTTTCATTTCAGTTTTTTTGTTTTATAATTTCTGTTTGAATCTTTTTAAACAATACCTTTAAGTTTTCTGCTGAAATTTTCTATCATATCATCTACTTTTTAATTTTTAAATTATTTTAGTTTATTTTTTAAAATTAAGTTTATTGGGGTAACATTGGTTAATACAATTATATAATTTTAAGGTGTACATTATAATTTGTTATCTATATATTCTATTGTGTGATTACCACCCAAAGTCCAGTTTCCTTCAGCTACCATATATTTGATAAATCATCTATTGTAAGACACTTCAATTGCTTCCATGTCCTGGCCACTGTGCATAATGCTGCTATGAACATCGGTGTGCAAATATCTTTTCAGATTTGGGTTTTCAACTCTTTGGGTGTAAATACCCAGTAGTGGGATTGCTGGATCATATGGTAGATCAATTCTTAGATTTTTGAAGAACCTCCATACCGTTTTCCATAGCAGCTGTACCAATTTGCAGTCCCACCAGCAGTGTATGAACATTCCTATTTCTCCATATCCTCTCCAACATCTATTATTACTTTTCCTGTTATAGCTATTCTAACAGGTGTGAGATGGTATTTCATTGTGGTTTTGATTTGCATTTCCCTAATAGCTAGTGAAGTTGAACAATTTTTTCATATGTTTGTAGGCCATTTGTATGTCCTCTAGGGAGAAGTGTCTGTTCAGGTCCTCTGCCATTTTTTGATTGATTGTTTGTTTGTTTGTTTTTTATTGTTATTGAGTCATATGAGTTCTTTGTATATTTTGGATATTAGGCCATTATCAGAGGCATTGCTTTTGCAAATATATTTTCCCATTGAGATGGATGTCCTTTACCTTGTTGACAATTTCTTTCGCTGAGCAGAAGCTTTTTAGTTTGATGTAGTCCCATTCATTTATTTTTGCTTTTACTTCCCTTGCTTTTGAGGTCAAATTCATGAAATCCTCTTTAAGTCTAATGTTCTTAAGTTTAGTTTCTATGTTTTTCTTCTATGCATTTTATTGTTTCAGGTATTATATTCAGGTCCTTAATCCATTTTGAGTTAATTTTAGAGTGTGGGGACAGACAACAGTCTAGTTTCATTCTTTTGCAGGTGGCTTTCCAGTTTTCCCAGCACCATTTATGTTTTTGGCTTTCTTTTGAAAAGTATTTGCCCATATAAATATGGGTTTACTTCTGGACTCTCTATTCTGTTCCACTGGTCAGTGTGTCTGTTTTTCTGGTAATACCCTGCCATTTTGATTACTGTCACTTTGTAATATACTATGAAGTTAGGAAGAATGATGCCTCCAGTCTCATTCTTTTTTCTGAGGATGGCTTTGGTGATTCAGGGTCTTTTATGCTTCCATACAAATCTGATGATTTTTTGTTCTATTTCTTTAAAAAATGCTGATGGGATTTTGATGGGGATTGCATTAAATCTGTAATGCTTTAGGTAACATGGTCATTTTAACTATGTTGTTTCTTCCAATCCAAGAATACAGAATATCTTTTCATTTCTTTGTATCTTCTTCGATTTCTTTTAATAGGGTCTTATAGTTTTCATTATATAGGTCCTTCACATGTTTCATTAAATTTATTCCTAGATATTTTACCATCTACTTTTTAAAACATATTAGTCAGTCCTCTTAAAGTTCTTCTCTGATAATACCAGTATCTAACTGTCTAGTAAGTCTGAAACTAATTTTTTCCCCTCTCAATTATCAGGTTATTTCTATATTTATGTATATTTGGTTTCATTTTTATTAAACATCAGGCAAAATGTCTAAAAACTTAGAGCTAATTTGAAATCTGATTAATTTTATAGTCCTCTAGAGATTATTTATTTTTACTTTGGTTGTCATTAAGATAGAGGTTATATTAGTTGTCTATTGCTGAGTAACAAATGACCCTTGAACTCAATGGCTTCAAAAAACAAACATTTATTATCTTAGTGATTCTGTGTATCAGAATCCAGTGTGGCTTAGTTGGGTGCCTCTGTGTTTAAGTCTCTTACAAGTTTGAAATTCAAGTATTGTCAGGGGCTGTGGTCTCACCTGAAGGCTCCCCTGGGGCTAGACCTGCTTCCAAGCTCACTCACATGACTGTTGGAAAGCCTCAGGTCATCACTGGCTATTTGCCAGATATTGATTCCTTACATACAGACTTCCTTCTAGGTCACTCACTAGCTAGTATCTAGCTATCCTCAGAGCAAGGAAGAGAAGCAGAGAGGGCGGGCAAGACTGGACCATTTCTTTATAACCTGATCTCTGGAATGAGATAACATTTGCCAGTTCTGTTTGTAAGAATGCAGTCACCAGATCCAGCTCATGCTCAGGGATTACCCAAGGACATAAGTACCAGGAGATGTGTATCACTGGGACCCATGTTAGAGCCTGTCTGCCACAAGGACAGCTCATCTTTATCTAGTCTGAGATTACACTGATTGGAAAGTGAACTTTAATCACTGTGAGGGCTGGCCGATTTCTAGTTCACATTTAGCATGACCACTGTTCCTTGGTGGGCCCTAAATTCCAATTCCCCTACAGTCTTGTAAGCCCACCAAGGTTCTGCTTATTTTCTAAGCCCTTCTGCCATTACTTTAGAATCAATAGGTGCCTATAGGGAAAAATTATATTCAATTCTGTGAGTCATCTCTCTCTGGGATCCTACTTTCCCAAGTCTTGATGCATTTAGTGTTCTACCTTCAAACAAATTCCTTATTGTCTATCTTTTCTAGATGTAGTCAGTGAGAGGGTTCTTCTGACCAAGCTTGTCCACTATAGGCAGAAGTGGGACCAACTCTGAAATCAGGTTGAGTCCTTTGTTTATTCCTGGTTCATTCGTGATCAGGAGGGTTGGGTTTCATAGACTGTTCGCTCGCTTGCTTGCTCTCTGTCTCTCCCCTCCCTCCCTCACTCACCCCCTCCTCCCCTCCTCAGTCTCTCACAAAAATGTGAGCTAAGCAGACACTCCTGAAAGTATCCATTGCACGGATACAATTGACTTGTATCACTCATCATCATTGGGAACAGATATTAAGTTAATCAGAAAGGATATAAAATTGGAAAAAAAAAAAACCTTGTATTTACATATTAAAATTCAAAAACACATTCAAATTTTTAAAAATAAAGGGCTATTTTTTTTAAATTAGGCTTTTTCACTCAAGGTTTATGAGGTATCTAGTTAATTAGGAGATTCATGAATATGAGTTTTGTCTCCTTATTTTGGAGTCCTCAACACCTAGAATGGTGTCAGAATGAATTAGATGCTCAAAAGTTTTCAAATTTAGCTGCATTAATATCACAATAAAGTTACCTTTTCTAAACACATCTTGACTAATTAGGGATAGGGAATTAGAAGATTTGTTGGTAAATCTAGGATGTAAAAATTTTTCCAAAACCAACATTCTACTGAATTATTTAATTAAAAAACTACCCATCTCAACAGTAAACCCTCAAAGTATTGAGCTATATAAATAAATGAAAGGTAAAAAGGGAAACAGGAAGGGATGGCAGAAGGGAAGAAGAATTCAAGTGGTGGGTTCCTGCAAGTGGATAACTTTGTCCCTTCTCATTAACATAGTTCAGACATATTGGAAACCCTTTAGTATACTCTTCTGGTTTGGGGTTGGGGTATGGCATAGTGGCCACAAATTTCTATGGGTTTTAGCACAAAACAGCCACATAGATGTGGCCCAAATGAAATCTTATGGACTACATACACTATTAGATATTTGCATTTTTAAACAGTTTCAATTGGTTATCAGAGGAGAAGTAGTCAAGGTTGAGTATCTGTTAAAGAGCAATTTGGTCATAGATTTTTACTCCATGAGTTCCAGGTGGCATCTATTCTAGGTGTTCCTGCTACAGTCTGCCTAAGGCAGGTGGTACAGACAATTGTAGTTCTTAATTATGACACCCCTCTGGAAACTGAATTCAGGTTGATTTGTAATTCAAAACAAAACATTAAAAAACTAGCCTTGCTATAACTTGGAAGCAATTGTCTGCTTTTTCACAGATTGCAACTAGAAATGAGAATGCTAAGAGATTTGTCATTTCCACTGGCAATCTAGTTTTGCTATATAAACAATTTAAAGTATAATGTGCTATATGGTCTGATAGCATGCGACATGTCCATGGGGAGTGTTTACTTTTTACCTGTGGTCAGTCTTCCATCAACCTGAATACTCTTAGGACTCAAGATGGAAAGACTGGAATCACATAACCTCTAAACCATCATTTATCACTTAGTCAACAATTGCTTCTGATTGAGTAAGCAGGAATATTATTTACTGAAAGAAGTTGTTGGAAAAACCATTTTGACATTGTCAAAGAAGCAGCTGAGGATTTAGATCATCCAGTACTAAAAATGCAGGGGAAAATGTCTACCTATTCTGTATCTCTCTCTCTCTCTCTCTCTCTCTCTCTCTCTCTCTCTCTCTCTCTCTCTCTCTCTCTCTTTCTCTCTCTCTCTCATCTTTCCATCTCTGTCTTTCTATCCACTTCTTTGATTGTTCCAAGATGGACTTAAGAGACTTATACAGGTACATACAGACACAAATACATATAAACACACGTTCTCTCCCCTCCCCCCACACATACACATTCTTTCCTATGAAAAGATTGGAATATGATAGGTATATAAATAGGCATAGAAATAAGATTGGAAGACTGTACTCCAAAACATTAAAATTATCTCTGGATGTCGGGATTATAAATTTATTTTCTTCCTGAGCTTTTCTATATTTCACAATGTTTCTGCAATGAATATGTATCATGTTGCGATACTATGACATAAGAGATATATCTTGGTCTTAATCCCCAATTCCTGGTAGAGAGCTTCTAACACCCTTATAATTTCCTGAGTGATATGGGTAATAGGAGCATCTTTTGTTATAATATGTGTTCATTATCCCTGGTTCCAAACACAAGAGCTCTAAGACCCTTGGAATCTAGAGTGCTAAGAGTGTCATTTTTGTTTGGTAATAAGGTAACTGATGGCTACGGACTTATGGATGGCTTCAGGATGGGGTCCGGTCACCAGAAAGACCAAACCATGTCTGAAAGCATAGAATTTTCAGACTTCCCCTCCACCCCCACTTCCAGACCAACCCCTCATTCTGCAGAGGGAAGAGGGACTGGTGATTAAGTTCATAATCGATCATGCTCACATGTTGAAGCCTCCACAAATACCTCTTAAACCACCGTGAAAGCATCCATGTGTTGGGAGGGTGGCATACCCCAACTTCACTGGAACTGAAGCTTCTGTGCTTGGGACTCTTCCAGACCTCATCTTGTGTACTTTTTCATCTGGCTGTTCATTTGTGTCTTTTATAATATCCTTTATAATAAACCAGTAAATGTAAGTAAAGTGTTTTGCCAAGTTCCATGAGCCATTTTGGCAAATTATCAAACCCAAGGAGGGGGTTGTGAGTACCTCTAATTTGTAGCCAAGCTGTGGATACCTGGGCACCCAGTACTTGTGCCCAGAAGGGTGGATACCCTGGGCACCCAGTACTTGTGACTGGAGTCTGAAGTGTGGCAGTCTTGTGGGACTGAGCCTTTAACCTGTGGGGTCTTCACTAACTGAGTAGTTAGTGTCAAAATCGAAATTGTAGAACACCCAGGGTGTCTACAAAATTGGGCAATGACTTGATGTGGAAAAGCCACACATTTGATGACAGAGTGTTGTGACCAGAGAAATATCTTTTCCTTTTATATCATTTAAATAAATGCTAAATAATAAGTAACTGGCATAAAAACTAATTTCCTATTAGAATCTTGCTAAATGATAAATAACGATGTGTTAAAAATTACATCTACTCAAAAAAACCTTTTACAGAGGAAAATAAGAATAAGAAAAGTTGAAAGGAGTGCATTGAGCTGCACAGAGGCAGGCTGGGAAGTGTGGTGCTGTTGGTGAAAGTAGACCTCAAATTGGTTTAGATTTTCCTCCACCAACACAACCAAGGTGCCTAGGGCTAAAATGACTCAATTGAAAGTTTTCCTGGAGGGTCTTTCATTCACTCCTCCAACCTTTCTTCTTTTAATCACTAGTTTGGAAACAAAATCGAGAAGGAAATAGAAGCCTGGTCATTCCTTGGTCTGGAGTACCTCTCTGAAGAGAGTGAGGATTGTAGGCTTCTGGGAAACAAAAGAAACATCCTGGAAGAATATAGCTAGCAACATCCTCTAGTCAACATTTTGAATTTTGGATTCAACACTGTTTTTTTTTGTTTGTAGCTTTTTAAGGGACAAGAACAATTCTCAATTTTGAAGGGAGGGAGGCATGAGCTCTAAAATTCACCAAAGTCATATCCAAAGTTCTTGCAGGAACAGAAAACATAGAACAGTTGGGTGGAATTGTGTGAATGAACAAAGACGGTTGAAAAGATGTATGTAAAAACATTTATCAGGTTTTGAAAAAAATATTCTTCAGAGTATTGACTTGTTAATTTTAAGTATGGGGTTTTAATTTAGTGATTTTCCACCTTTTACTGCTTCTTTTTTTTTTTTTTAACTATAACCTGAGAGATATTTATATCCAGGAACAAAATCCAATTTTATATCTCCAAATGTGTCTCTGAATATTAGATGACAAGATGGTGTATAGTATTTGTAAGAACGTCCTATGGGAATGTGACTGTTCAGTTGCAGTTAATGATCCTTGCAATTCTGTTCAAAACTACTTTTTTTTTTTTTTTTACCTGATGTTTGCTTCATGGACTAGCACTGTCTTCAAGCTTAGAGTTGAGAATTCTTTGTTCATACTATTTTGCAAAATAGCTACTTGGTTTGTTAGTTTGACCATTTTTGCCAATTAAAGTCATCTTGGACCCATGGAGGTATTCTTATGGTATCTTTTAAAAAGATCCTTATAAAATTTGAAATAAATCTTTCATTGCACATATGCCATGTAATAGTGACAACTTATTTTGCAATACTTCGTACAGATAGGCTAGCATATATGTCATCAATATAAGATGTACTTTTTATTACTAATCTTTAGCTCATTTCTCTAAATGGGAGGAAAGATGAAAATGGGAGAAGGGAGTTAAGGGGAGAATAGATACATGTGAGTTAATTGAGCAAAAGGGTGCAATATTAGGACAATTATGCAATCTTGGGAAAGGAAGCCTTAAATCCTGAAGTCTGGAACAAGAAATCTCCACCCATTTACTCAGTAAATAATGATTATATAAGAGAGAAATACTATGTTGGTAAATTTAGAAGTGAAAAACAATGATTCAAGGTCCCTGTCTTCATCATGCTTGCAGTCTAATAAAAAGAAACAGTCGTTAAACAAATACTCATTCAAGTAAATATATACTTGCAAAATATGGTTTAAAAAACCTAAGAGATTTCATAAAATTATATTAGGGAGACCTGATTTAGCTGTAGGAAAAGGCCAGGGAAAGTTTTTCTATTTAAGAACATTTAAGCTGAGACCTAAAAGATGACTCAGAGCTGGTTAAACTACAAAGAAGAAAGAACATTTCACGTGAAAGAAACATGGAAAGAGTATAATGCTGTTAAGATATTGAAAGGTCAGTGTGTTCGTGCAGGGACAAGAGAGAGGTGAGAGGTCCTGTTGGCTGTGTGAGGTAAAGGGCTTGGGATTTCCCCTTTATGTGATAGGAAGGTACCCAAGAGTTTAAAGTTGGGAATGGCATGATCAGATATGGTTTTTAAGATCACTCTGGCTAAAGTATGGGGATTGGATAAGGAGGACAAGAGACATGATGGAAACATTTTAACAGTTACAAATATGTGAGATACTTAAAGTCTCCCTTTCTGAATCTTACATTTCTGCCTATCACTAATGCCTAATGGATTATGGGATGGGGTGACAATCCATTATTATGCACCCTAATATGAAGAAACAGGTTCTCTTTCAAGCTGCTGATGGCAGAGCATATAAGTACTTTGAGTACTTATAGTACATATGAGTACTAAAGGCACTTTACTGTTGTGGCTTTAGCTCTATTAGCTCAATCAGTGATTTCTTTTAAAAATATGAAGTAAATATGGCAAGGTAATAACATTGCTAAATGTTGTGGTACATGGGGAATTGTGTTATCTTATGTAAGTTGGAAGTGATGGAATAGAGTATGGAAATACTTTGAATTATAAAATAAAATCTTTCTTTCTTTCTTTCTTTCCTTTTTTTTAACAACAGAAAGGGAATAGAACCAGGGAAGGACAGGGAAAAAGAAAAGAAAGTGACCACTTGGTGAACAGTTTTTCCTACTGTTTCCCTGCAAAAGCTAATTTCTGGTTTTATCAAGCATTGTCCTTCTGTTTTGGTACTATAACTTCATTTTGGGGAAATTTAGATATTTTAAATATTCAGTTGTTTCCTATCTCCCTACTCTAATGGAGATGATCTAGTGATGGAAAGAAAATAAGGAAAACATAAAGTATAATCCCAGTATCAATGATGCTGCCAGGAACAACTCCAGGGGCCAGTGTGAATTCTGCAACACAGCTGCCCTGTCCAGAGCTGATTATTAATGGAGTCTTTAGCGGGGCAGGGATGAATTAGTTTGGGATACTTAAGGGCCTCAGCAGTATCTCTAATGTTTCATTTCCTTAAGAAAAAAATCTTGTTTCCTTGTTTTCATTAAATATTTCATAATAAAAATAACCTTTGAGCTTTATTAGATGGAAACTTCATATGGGATGCTTATTCTATATGACTGTAGCTGTAAAGGAGGTACAAATATGAATACTTACAAATGCCATATAAGGCCCTGATTTAAAAATATTGGTTTTAGTATTAAGTGTTTAAGTCTGTTTTTATTTCTGATGTGATATAACCTGGATGAAATATAATATATTATTATTGGCATATAGTAATGTGGGCAAGCTAGAAAACACACATTTACCTAGTTGCCTATAAGAAACCAGTAAGTTACTTCCATGTTTCCTGTTCTCTAGATTGGAGAAAGGGCATCCAAGTCCTTTTGTCTTTCATTGTTAATCTCTTTTAGTTGCTTTAAGCTTCAGAGATTATTCTCATTTTTTCTTGAGCACAGAAGAGGTTGCAAATATGATGAGAATAAAGTACACTTAAAAAATAAGTATTGTTTCAGGTTAGCATATTTTCATAATCCTACACCAAAGAAACTTTAAATCCTTGAGAGGACAACTTTACATTTAATCTCTTTGGTCTTAAAGATTAGCAGATGACATCAGAGGTTGGTTCAAATTGCCCAAACTTGATGTTTTTTTCTTAATATTAGTGGTACTAGAAATAGACATGCCAAACAGGGAAGCTTCCAGAAGAGCTCCTAGAAAGCTTCTCTCTTTTGGTCACCTCAGTCCTCTCACTTTTGGTGCTACTCTAAAAGTCCAAGTATTTGCTTTATAAATAATGATAGCGAGCTGTCTGAGGCTAATGCTTCTTCTGGTCAGGGGAGATTTGGGCATTTAAAGCAAACATCAATTTTTTAAGAAATGGAAAAGAGTTACAGATGTAAAGAACTATATAAGGGCCCATGTGTGCTGGGCATCAATCTATCTGAAATTGGGGATATTTTAAAGAAAATAAATTCAAGAATAATATTCTCTTGGGGACAGGAAAGCTTGGCTTTTGGATACATGCTCCCCTTTTCTAACCTTCACCCCCTACACCCCCATACTTTAGTCATAGGGATACAAGATCAACTTCACCAGCGACACAATGGACAGTAACTTGTTTGTTAAAGGGAATCGAAAGTTCTCAAAATTGCATTTATCAGTTTAAACTGAAACCCACATTTACTTCTGTTGGGATTCAGGACATGCTCCTCCAAATATGGCACCTTTGCACATTGAATATGTTAAGTTGAAGGAGTTTGAGAAAACAGAAGGAAGGTCACTCCGACCTTCTCCTCACCCTCTCCCCTGAAACAGGCCATAAACCTTCATATGAGAGGTACCCTCCCTATACCCGGAGGAAAGGAGCATCCTTATCTCTGAAGATAGATGTTAAGAAGAATCTAAACCGTCTTTGCTAAGTTTTCCCCATTTTTCTGCAATTATCTTAGATTCTTTGACCTATCATATTTCTACATGACTGTCCACTCTATATGAAATCCAACATAAGAATACTTATGTCTAACTATTTTCTTGAGTCTTTATTTCCCTAGTGTCATGTAAAATATATTAAATAAGCTGATATGTTTCTCTCATGTTAATACTTCAGTTTAATTTTCAAACCCAGCCAGGTACCCTAAGAGGGTTGAGGAACACTTTTTCCTTCTCTAAACTTCATGGTGAATTGAACATTTACAATGAAGAATCTTCTTCTACTTTTTCTTTCCTCAGCAATTTTTAAATGAGTATTCTGAAAGAAAAAATAAATAACCATAATTTTTCTTAAATTTTTATTCGACAGTTGACAGAATCCCTATTTTACAATTTTACTTTTTTTTTTTTAAAGGAACCATATGCCTGTAGTATATATTGTATATATGGTTATATAGAGCAACTTTGGTGTTCTTTTTGTTGGAATAATTACTAGTGGACTAAGAACTTATTGCTAATTGGCATATTGAGTCACTTTCCTAGTGTTATTTCAAACATGTCAATATCTTAAGCTAAATTGTTTTCTATCTAAGTAGAATTTTGTGGTAGATAGTTTTCTAACAGAAATAAAGTGATCATTTAAAAAGAAAGACCTAGAGTGTGTAACAAGTCCTCAGAAACAGGCAAGGTTGTTTTTGTTTTTCCTCATTTAAGACAGGGAATACTTTATTCAAATCCGTCAGAGAAATAGACCATTTGGGTCTGTAACAAAGCCAGTAGTTGTACATAATAGTATACACTGCTACCTGCAGATTAACTGATTACATCACAACTTTTTAATGTTTAAAACAGGAGAAGCTTCCCTGTAAAAGCAGCACCTTTGTGACATTTTAACTTTCATATTCCTCTCCTTTTCCCTCACCCTCTCCTTCAACAGAATCCACATCAACCTCCTCATAATTTTTCTCAAGGGCAGCCATGTCCTCACAGACCTCAAAAAACTCTCCTTCCCCCATGCCCTCACCTGTGTACCAGTGAACAAAGGCACACTTGGCATGCATCAGGTCAAACTTGTGGTCCAGGTGGGCCCAGGCCTCAGTAACAGCCGTGGTATTGCTCAGCATGCACTCAGCTCACTGGGCTTTGGCTGGATCTCTACCAAGTACCACAGTGGGAGGCTGGTAATGAATTCCAAATTTGAAGCCAGTGGGGCACCAGTCCACAAACTGGATGGTACGCTTGGTCTCAGTGGTGGCAACGGCAGTATTGACATCTTTGGGAACCACGTTGGCATGGTACAACAGGCCGCAAGCCATGTATTTACCATGGCAAGGGTCACATTTCACCGTCTGCTTAGCTGGTTCAAAGCACACATTGGAGATCTCTGCTACAGAAAGCTGTTCCCAGTAGGCTTTCTCAGCAGATAGGGCATAGCTGGCCAGAGGTAAGTGGATGCAGGGATAGGGCACCACGTTGGTCTGGAATTGTCCAATCACCACTCAGGACTTCCATCAAATCTCAGGGAAGCAGAAATAGTAGTTACAATTTGACCTATCAATCTATTCAGGTTAGTACAAGTTGGACGCTCAATAACAAGGTTTCTATAACAGATGTTGAGACAGCCTCGCTGTCAACCACCAAGGCACAATCAGAGTGCTCCAGGGTGGTGTGGCGGTGAGGACAGAGTTGTAGGGCTCATCTACAGCTGCGGAAACCTGGCGGCTGGGTAAATGGAGAACACAAGCTTGGACTTCTCGCCATAATCAACAGAGACATTCCATCAGCAGGGAGGTGAACCCAGAACCAGTTCCCCCACCAAAGCTGTGGAAAACCAAGAAGCCCTATGCACTAGTGGGCCAGTTTCCAAGTTCAGTCCAAGACAAGGTCATTGATTTCTTTGCAAATGTTGTAGTGCCCGCCAGCATAGTTATTAGCAGCATCTTCCTTGCCTGTGATGAGCTGCTCAGGGTGGAAGAGCTGGCGGAAGGTGCCACTGTGAACTTTGTCAACAACCCTGTGTTCCAGGTCTACAAACACTGCCCTGGGCACAGTTGCAGTGCCTGTCTCACTGAAGAAGGTGCTGAAGGAGTTATCTCCCCACACCGATGGTCTTGATTGGCATCTGGCCATCAGGCTGGATGCCATGTTCAGGCGGTAGAGCTCCCAGCAGGCATTGCCAATTTGGACACCAGCCTGGCCAATGTGGGTGGAGATGCACTCAAGCATGGCTGCTGCTTTGTGGCTGCCGAGTGGATGCTGAGAGGAAGGGGAGAGGTAGTTGCTTCTTAAAGCGTGACTCATAGGCGGTCAATGTAAGAGAATCTCGATAAGACTGTGTTTTGATACATTAATTACTTTTGGTTATCAAACTGCCGTATTCATGCGAATTACTAAAGTCCATGGGGTCTCACTATGATGAGGTACAACCAAAAACACCAAATCAGCTTAGGTGGTGATTTTAACATCTTAAAGATTGTATTTAAAAAGTACATTATAGTCATGATATTAAGTTAGTAGAAGCACAAACCATTCATTAATGAATAACTGTTTGAGGGATGAGGAGGGCAATCCTGCCATGATAAAAGAAGTTAATGTATTTATCTCCTCTTGGGATCCCTTCCAACTCCAAAACATCACATATTCCACTTTTAGATCTCTTTGGAAAAATTTAAGCTGAAAACTGAGTAAGATTTTTAAATTTATTTATTTTTAATTCACCTACATAATAGAGACAAAACCATTTGTCTTCACTCAACCCCTTCCCCTCTCAGCCTGAATTGATGAAGACATTGTGAGAGAAGAAGACTGAGAGAAAGAGGGAGGAAAATATAGAGGGACAAGTAAAGTCCAAAAGAAGGCAAAGAGAGAAAAGTGGTCAGAAGAAGAAAGTGAAGACAGCCTAAGGAGAATGATAAAGAGAGAGAAATGTAAGGATAGTAGTGATCATTTTTCAAGTAGAAACATACACGTTGAAACCATCCAAATCTCAACCTATCTATTAATAGGTGCCAAATAGTCAAAAGTCTTTTATGCCCATGTTTTCAGGGAAAGAATACAACAAAAAGTGAGCTGGGAATTTGCATGTAATGGGCCAAATCTCCTTGCTAGCTCTAAGAGAAACTTGGCTGAAATTTGTGATCAATAGACGATCAGAATAAATTCCTTCAAAATCACCCACAGAGACACCAAACAGAAATCTTGATTGTTTCATCTAGGACATAGCCATCATAGGATTTTTTCCAAAGCGGCGTCATTTTTAGAAAATAACAATTAATGAAATTGGCCATGATTAAATGGAAGCAAGGTTCTTGTTTGGTTTTTTAAAATGAATCTCTCTTGAAACAGATCCATTTCCCATTTCTCACCATCTTATCAGAGGTGCCATTGCAGTGGGAACCGAGTGCTCCCTTTCCAATTTAATGGGAAATCAAAATGCAGAGCTACCTGCACAGATAAAAACAACAACTCTGAAGATGACCCTTCAATGGAAATGCATTATGGGGCAGGCCATGTGTTTTCCTGGAATTCATATTTTAACCCCAGCGTGGATCTTAGTAAGACCCAGCTTGTGTTATAACTTGCACAGTGTCTGGAAGTGGGCAAACAGGCATTTTCAATAGCTCAGAATTTCTCTAAAACCTCATATTCTCAGAGTGGATTTATAAGTGTAAGACCAGTGAAGTCGATAACAAAATAGCATGTATTCTCTAGGATTTTGATGTCAGAGAGAGGAACTCATCATCTCTGTTGCCCAAGAAGCTGTCAGATATGGTTAATTATGATTAATAACGTACATATACCTGAGAAGATGTTTTTCTCTCTCTCTCTTGTGCTGACTTTTCTTAAAAATGCCTCTTTGCCTAAATTAATTATCTCAGGGGCTGACACAGTTATAGCTTTGGAGACGGACTAGGATGGAGTCTCTCTGTGCTGTGGTGTTTATAAATCATTGTGTATGGCTAAACAAGTCTGATTCTGATATCTCTCCATGTATATATTTTTTTGGTTGCAGTTGCTAGTTTTATAATGAAGAAAATAATCTTTTGGGTCAACAATTTAAATCTTTTCGTAAGTGAACTGTGATTTTAAAGCAAATCAGTAAATATTTATCAATTGCTCTTGGAGAGTGTGACAATCATTATGCTTCTGAAATGAGCAGTTTTATTGTTCTTAGAGGAAGGGAAAATGAGGAATAATTATGATATTGATCTAGGAGTTGAGAAAGAAGCACATATTAATTGTGAATTGTGGCCAAACAAGGGTAATAGAGCTGTCTTAATAGTTGTAGTGTAGTAAACAATATTGGTCAATGATAATCACACATATACACACACACAGAGAAATAAAAAATGGAAGTAATATATTGTAGAGACCTATATAATGATGCTCTGAGTTATTTAGATGGAAAGTGAATTCAAAAGTGTATTTGTTGAAGGAGGATATTAGAATTGTGTATAGATTTGTACAGGTTTTAGCTTTTTCTTTTCGTCTAGATATATCTTTGCTTATCCTTGTTAACATTCCCAGAGTGTTTTATATTTGCAAAGTGCTTTACTCTGGTTTTACTAGTTATTCCCAATGCTAATACACACCTGACATCATTCTATTGTTTAGGTAAAGTTAACAGGCCTCAGGATTCAGTGAGTTGATGGCTCTGTCTCCAGCTTAATTAGACAGTTTAAGCTCTAATTGGCTGATATTAAGTCAATCAATCAGTGAGAGAGTTGCACATTCACTCCCTGGGATTTGTGGGAGCAATTGATCTAGTTGGCGTCAAACACTTCAGGAAAGCAAACTGCACATCGCAAAGGGCCCTGCCAGCGGGTGTCTGTGAATGCCTGGCCAAGTGCAGCACACATCTCAACCTCCATGTGCAGAGTTTGAGGAAAAGCAGACTACCCTGTTTCTTGGGCTGGAGAAGGAAAACATGTTAGAATTAAATGTGTCTGCCCTCCAAGGTGGAGACAAGTGACTGTTAACTGCAACAAAAGCTGCCTTGGAAAGGGAAGCAAGAACAAGTCAAAATGCCCAGATATGATGATGAGACTGCTGTGCGGTCAGGCATGCTGGAACGTAGATGCCAGCGCCAGCATCACACTTCAAATTCTGATCTATTGAATTATGAGTTCCTTGAGAAAAAACTGTCTCGTGCATGTTTGTATCTCTCTCATGTCTATTGCTGGGTCTCATGAGCAGTATTTACTGAAAAACTACGGAGTAAATATATGAAAACACTTCTTCCAGTAGTGGATATCCATGGCTGAAAACGTATATTTATTTTTAAAGCCATTTTTACCCAGTCATTAAAAAGAGGCTATTTCCTTTCTTAAATTATTTATTTTCAATATGAAAACTCAATACGTATTATTTAATATTTATCATCTGATTGATCATCTACCTCATTCTGTGGCTTTGGTTCTAAGCAATATCCTCAAGTCAACCCTCCCCTGCTGTGAATATACAGAAGAACGTGCCACATCACTCCATATGGGGATGGAGTCTCAGGGTGTCCACCTTGAAGGGGTTGTGGACATTTGGTTGTATAAATTTCAATGTATGTGAAAAAAAGCCAGCCATGACACAATGCATAAATTGTGAAGATTGATAATGGCTTCATGCAGGTTCATTATATATTCTCTCTACTTCTATGAATTTTTAAAATTTCCTATTTAAAAAGTTAAATAAAAGTATCAACCATATAACTTCTATTCTTATCTTATACAATTTAATCTGCAGACTTATAGGGCTGCCAGATACTCTAAAAACCATTTCGTCCCTACTCCTTACTTTGCTGAAGAGGAAAATGAGGATATTATGATAAAGGACTTCAAAAGGTCAGTTGTAACAGAGCTGATGCAAGAAGGCACTCATCATAAAAGAATTATTTTTCTTTTCTTTGGCTATTTTGAAGATGGCACCTTTGGTGTTACCTTGAATGTGTGAGAAGAATAGGTAATTGAGAAAGCATTCTAATCAACATTGCAGCCCTGTGCTTAAACCAAACAGAAGCGGATATCATGAAAAGTAAGTCCAGAAGTCAACCTTAGCCTCTAAATAGCCAGACAGTTGAGGAAAATACTTTTAAATGTAGTCCTGAATTTTCTTCTAAGTGGTTTTGGGATGTTAGATTTAGTTTAAAATACCAAAAAAAAAAAAATCCCTACTTGATATGCCCCCTGCCAGCCTCTCTGAACTCTTCTGACATTTTTTTCTTCATTCATGTCATTCATGCACGTACAGTGCAATGTCCTGGCTTTTCTGACCTTCCAGTATGTCACAATTGTTCCCACCTCCAAGCCTTTGAACTTGTTATTTTGTCTGCCTGGAACTCTCTTTTATATCTTTACAAATCTAGGTCCTTCTCATCATTCTTATTTTAAATAGACTTTATTTTTTAGTTCAGTTTTAGGTTCACAGCAAAACTGAGTGAAAAGTACAGAGATTTCCCATATATTCCCTGCCCCCCCCCAATATGCATAGCCTCCCCATTATCAACATTCCCACCGGGTGGTACATTTATTACAATTGATGAACCTACACTGACATCATAATCACCAGAGTTTATAGTTTACATTAGGGTTCACCCTTGGTGTTATATATTCCATGGGCTTGGACAAATGTATAATAAATGACATGTATCTTCCATTATGATATCATACAGAATAGCTTTACTGACCTAAAAATCTTCTGGGCTTTGCCTATTCACTTCTCCCTCCCTTCTAATCCATGCTCATTATTTTTTAAATCTCTATTCGGATGTTACCTTCTCAGAGAAAGACTTTTCTCAGCAACCTAGCCAAAATAGCAACCTCCCCTCACTTCTTACTCCCTTATTTTCATTATAATGTTTACTAATACCCGAAATTATCACATCTATTTGGCGATATTTTTTCCCTACTTCTGTCCATTGTAAGTCCCCTCCCCATTATAAGGATGGAATATATTGTTCACTGCTCTATCCCTCAGCTCCTAGAATAGTGTCTGGCATATGGTAAGCCTCAATAAATGTTTGCGGAATGCGTAGATCTACTGAGTTTCTTTAATGTGTCAGGGACTATACTGGTGATACAAACATGAGTCAGGCACAACCCCTTCCCTAAAAGAGCATATAACTTAGAGGGGAAGACAGTTACATTTACAATATGGTCTAATAAGTGCTATGATTAAGCATCATGCTATGAGAATCGAGTGAAGGACTGTCTAACTCAGACTGGGGGAATCAAAGATGCTTTCTCAGAGAAAATAGCACTTAGACTAAGACTTGAAGAATAAGGAGGACGTTAGATGCTCTCAGTGTCCCACCCGCATCTTCTTGGCATTCCCCATTAAGATGTTCCCTGACCCCACCACTTCTAACCTATCTGAGAGCAGGCTCAATGCAGGGAGTAGGCTGGAAGTGCTGGAGAGTTAAGTACCTGCTAGGAGCAGTTCACAATGACTAATGGAACAGGTGATAAATACCCCAGATTCCTTGATCCTTGGGGAAGCGGGCAATCTGAGATATATTCTACACTGTCTCTCAGAGGTCCCTAGGGAGATTAAGCCTCAGTTGCTCACAATTTGCACTCATGATGGAATTCCTTCTCTTCTCTGTTTCATATCCCAGAGTCTCTACCTGTGCTTCCTGGGGTCACCTCCAAAATAAATTACTTTCCCTCAAATGCTTGTTTCAGGTTTTGATTCTGAAAGAATCCACCTTAGGACAGCTGGCAAAGAAAAAAAGAGCCAAGGGCATTCTAGACAAAGGCAAATGCTTTTATAAAAGTCCAGACTTGGAGAAGGGCCTGATATATTTAAATAATGAAAAATTAATTGTGGATTAGTTAGTTGTAAGGTGAGTGGCTGGAGTAGCAGGAAGTGAAACTGGAAACACATTGGACCAACTCATTTGCCTCTTGTCTGGATTTTTCTAAGAATGGCGGAGGCAGATTTACCCTAATCTACTCATAGTTCTCCCTATGTGAACAAGAAAAAACAACACACACACACACACACACACACACACAGATATATATATAGATATATATCTATATATATATGTATATATGTATAACACAAAATTTATATATACACATTTATAAAATGTGGGTTTTTATAAGTGCTTGAATCTAGAGTTTTAGAATAGAGCAGAAGTACCTGGTTTATGCTGGGTATTACACCCATAATCTTATTCTCTTTCAGACTCATCTTTTCATCAAATGCACTAATTAGAGGTGAATCACAGTTTTGTATGTAAAGTTGAAAATGCGAATGAAAATCAGTCAATATAAAATAATTTATACTTTGATCTGGAGTTTTCAAATAAAGACCTGAACAGCCTGTCAGGAATAAAATGGTCTGTGCCTGGGCTTTCCCCCACTGCCCAGCAGATCTGACTGGGAGGAAACTATCTGTGGCTTCCAAAGTGTTTTTGGTCCCCACGTCCCTGACCTCATGCATTTTCTGAAGGGGAATCTTCAGAGAAACCCATGCTACATTTAACTTTGGGATCTCTCTTGTGGGCTTGTGTCTAACCAGACACAGCCGATCTGAATATTTCCTGCATGCTAAGCAGACCATTGTCAGCCGCTTCCTCTAGGCTAGATTGTTATAAATGCTGTTTATGATCCTGCTATGACAACTGTGAAGGACATGGCAAAGAATTTATCACAGGATTATTCATCCACCAGCAGAATACCTAATAAGATTCTAAATGACCCAAGATGATAATAAGATCTAGCTTGTAGCAATAAGGTATTAATAAACTGCTTTTTTCAATAAGAGAGAGTCCTAGCATCATTACTCTGACATATTTGTTTTGCTTATATTTTGCGAACAAAGTAGGGCTGCTGGATTGAATAGTAAATTTATAAAAACCCCTGATGTATGAAAAATACAACCCACATGAAGTGGAACCCATAGGTTAAAGTCAAGAGCACAGTGTTTGCCTATGACATCCGAGAGCCAGACTCCCAAGCCATCGATTCTAATTGTTCCGTGCCATTTGCCTTTGTATTTAAAATATAAGAATAATATATTGCCTGCTGTTGACCACAAGGCCATAATTCAAATGCAGAAATTTAGTAAAATCATAAACCAAGAAAGTGCAGTGTAGATGAATAATGGATGAAATGAGAACATTGAATTCAAAATGAAATCTGGGATTCTGCTGCATGTTCCTGTTTTGAAAATAAAACTATGTAGTATTAAGTTAATAAAAAATGGATCTTGTTCATTGTCACTCAACTATTCTTAGGGAAGAAAGTGGTAGAGATTCAAGATCCCATTATTAGTGAATTTTTGAAGAACAGAGACTGGGAAAGTGAGGCGTAACTCCGGAATGCGCTGCCTTATAACTTCTTTTTGTGACAGCACTGTGCAAGGACAAGGCCCAAAAAGCTGAAAGTACTTTTAATTCATTTCCAAGAAAGTAGCCTTGTGCCTTGGAAAGTGGTCTCTAGTGGATTAAATTCATCAGAGCAAATGTCAGCATTGAGATCAGCAATGTTCTTTTTTGTTGTCGTTATAAGGTATATACAGTAAAATGCACAATTCCTATGTGTATACAGTTTGAAGAGTTTTGACAAATGAATTCCTGTGTACCTATCACTCAAAATAGTTTATGGAACATTTTCATCTCCCCAGAAAGTTGCCCTGGCACTCCATTTCAGTCGGCATCCTCCCATTCTTAAGCCCCTGTGACTGCTGTTCTGACTTCTATCTGTGGATTAGATTTGTTTAATGTCGAACTTCATATAAATTGAAGTGTAGAGTATGGTCTTTTGTGTCTGCCTTTTTTCACTCAACATATTTTCGGGGTTAATTTATGTTGTTGTGGGTATTAATTGTTCATTTCTTTTTGTTGTATGGATGTACCACATTGTATTTATCCATTCTCTTGTTGATGGACACTTGGTAGTTCCCAGTTTGGGGCTATTATGAGTAAAACTGCTTTGAACATTTATGTACCAGCCCTTTGGTTAGCTCAAAATGGATCATGACCCAGATATTAAAGCTAAAACTATAAAACCTCTAGAAGAAAATAAATACAATCTTCACAACCCTAGGGATGGACAAAAATTTCCTAGATAAGATACCAAAAGCATGAACTGTAAAGTGAACAACTAATAAGTAGGGCTTTGTCAAAATTTAAAACTTCTGCTCATTATATACAAATCTTTTTGTGGCCCGACATTTTCATTTATTTTAAGTAAGTATCTAGGAGTAGGTTTAATAGGTCATAGGATAGATACAGGTTTTATTACATAGAAAACTGCCAAATGGTTCTCCATTTGTTCCATTTACACTGCCAACAATGTGGAATAGAGTTCCAAATATTCTGTGACCTTAACAATAGTCAGTGTTGTACCTTTCTTTTTATTTTAGCCATTCTGATGGGTTTGAAATAGCAGGTAACTGTGGTTTTCACTATCAACAATGTTTTTAAACTTAAAAATGACCAAATAAGTAGATTGGCAACAGATTCAATTTGCATTTAGCTTGGAATCACAATTTGCCACATTCTCTTTTACGAAAGTCCACACATTAGACATTTAAAGCAGTGTATTTTGATCGTTGCATTTAAGACTGCAAGGATCATCTTCAGATTTCCTTTTGTGACACTCCTCCCATGTTTGTCTCCAACTCCAGCTCCTTTGTGCATTGATTAGTCATAACTCATGAAAAAGATTAATATTGTTAAGTATTCCAAACCTGACCGGTCTAAATATACACAATTAAAATGGCCTAAAGTCTAGGTGAAATTACTCAGGTTACACAGAGTATTATTTCATGTCTAGCCCGTGATATGCAGGGATTCTAAAACTGCTTTTCTGTTAAACAGGTAGACTGTGCAAAGCCTGTACTGGGGGCACTGGGTTCAGATGAAAGCCAAGTGAAAACCACATGCTAGACCTTTTCAACAAATTCAATTCTGGACCCTCATTAAAGTAAGGTGTGGTGAAATTGCTGCCTGCTACCTACAGGGTATGGCACTTACTATAAGAGAGTCTTTTGGCAAATAACATAGGGACTTTAACTTCTTTTAAACATGGATTCATATACTTTCTATCTACCCTGTGGTACATACATACTTATATATGGGATGGGGCCTATTGAATTTTAACCAAAATGCCTATCTTCCTTCATTTTTTAAAATTAAGGGCCACATGAAAATGGCATTCTGTTCCATTATAGATACCCTTAGTGTGCTTTAGGATTGAACTTCACATTACTGATCTTAAAAGAGCTGCTTTTGCATGATATACTAGAAAGGCCAGGAAGCCTCCAAGTATCTGATGGTTACAGTGCCCCCTTTCAAAAACAGTGTCCAAAGGCTGTTCCCTGAGTATAAATTGCCCTCTCTGTGTGGTGTGACCTTGTAGCCCTGTCCATGGCCAGTGATCTGGAAATTGCTACCTGTCACAAAGGCACTTAGCCATGGGCTGAGCATGATGAAAATGATGATGATAATGATGACAGTAACAACAGACATTAATCTAACTCTTATCACCATCAACTGTGGTTTAATATTTTTTGTTAGGAAAATGACCTGTAAGACATAAAACTTTTTGGGTTGCTGTGCTCTACCTGTAGGGGGAGCATCATTGCTCTTGTCTAGTATCCATCAAATGTGAATTTCGTTTAGTTTCTTAATGTTTCCGGGTGTATTTTTTCCCATTTAGAATGAATGTAAATGATCCTCTTGTTAGTACAGTAATTTTATAATTTAAGAAATGATTCTGGTGTCTCATAAATGCTGCAAAAGAAGTACAGTGAGATAATACAGTTTTTTCTCTTTTCAATTCATTATTTTATGCCTTCATTAATGATTCTATCCATTATAGTTTTGCTTGTTGAAAAAGTGTCTACTATCAGTAATAAATTATTATTTTGTACTTTTTGTGTTCTGTACTTGCTTTTAGCACTTAAGTCGTCTACCCATTAAATGAGAGGGGTTGTGTATGATTACTTTTGTGGGAAGAGAAATGCATCTCATATGCTGGGGAACATGGCAGAAGACACGTACCCTGACCTCAAAGATCTTTCATTTTAGTCATGGAGATGAAATGTAAACACTAAACTTATCAGATCTAAAACAGGAATATTTTAAAAATCTCCTAGCATGGATAATTTATCAATTTCTTCTTGTAATTTGGTTGTTTTTCTTCATATAGTTTGAGGCAATGTTGTTTATTCATTCAATTTCATGATTGTTATGTTTTCTTACATGATTGGTCATTTTATTTCTCATAATTTAATGACCCTTCTTAACTCCTTGTAAAGTTATTTCCCCCTTAAATTATTTTTCTCTGATATAAGTATTTTTTTTCACTTTCTTTAAGTTAGTAGCTGACTGGCATATCTTTTTGCACACCTTACCTTTCACCTTTTATGACATTATATTTCATGCATGTCTTTTTTAAATAGCATATAACCGAATTTAATTGATCAGTTTAATTCATTTAAATTTTATAATCTCAGTCATGATTTCTTTGGACTTTCTTCTACAATCTTTTTTGTTTCAGTATCAATATACCTTGCCTTTTCTTGATTTAGTTTTTTTAAAAATATTTTTTATTAAAGTATACTTGACATAAAATATATTAATTTCAGGTGTACAACATACTGATTCCACATTTACATACTTTACGGTGTAAACACCTCACTGAGTCTAGTAACCATCTTCCGCCATGCAAAGTTATCACAATATTATTGACTATATTACCTGTGCTGTGGCTTATTTTCTAACTGGAATTTTATAGCTATTACTCCCCTTCAACTTTTTCTCCCATCCTCAACCCCTTCCTCACTGGCAGCTATCAGTTTGTTTTTTCTTTTTGTAAATCTGGTTTTGTTTAGTTTTCATTGCTTGTTGTTTTCTTTAGTTTCCACACATAAGTGAAATCATATGGTATTTGTCTTTCTCTGTCTGACTTATTTCTCTTAATATAATGCCATCTGTGTCCATCTGTGTTGTCGCAAATGGCAAGGTTTCATTCTCTTTTAATGCTGAGTAATATGTTCCCTTGTACATATATGCCACATTTTCTTTCTTTTCTATCTATCTATCTATCTATCTATTTATTTTATGGTGACATTGTTAACAAAATCCAATAAAGCCATTTTAACTACGTTATTTCTTCCAATCCAAGAATACAGAGTATCTTTCAATTTCTTTGTGTCTTCTTCGATTTCTTTTAATAAGGTCTTATAGTTTTCATTATATAGGTCCTTCACATGTTTCGTTAAATTTATTCCTAGGTATTTTATTCTTTTTGTTGCAAAGGAATTTTTTTCCACTTCTTTTTCTGACGCATCATTATTAGAGTATAGGAATGCTATGGATTTTTGAAAGTTGATTTTGTATTCAGAAACTTTATTGTTTATTGATTCTATTAGTGTTTTCGTAGTCTTTAGGGTTTTCTATATAGAAAATCATGTCATCCGTAAATAGTTTGACTTTTCATTTCCTATTTGGATGCCTTTTATATATTTCTCTTGCCTGATTGCTCTCACTAGGACCTCCAATGTTCTATTGATTAACAGTGGTGGTATGCCACATCTTTACCCATTCTTCTATCAATGAACATCTAGATTGCTTTCATATCTTGGCTATTGTAAATGAAGCTGCAGTGAACATAAGGTCACATATATCTTTTCAAATTAGTGTTTTTGTTTTCTTTGGATTAATACCCAAGAATGGAATGGCTAGTCATACGGTAGTACTACTTTTAATTTTTTTGGAACCTCTATACTGTTTTCCATAGAGGCTGCACCAATTTACAATCCCATCAACAGTGCAAGAGGGTTTCCTTTTCTCACATTCTCACCAACACTTGTTTTTTTGTTGACTTTTTGATACTATTGGCTTAGTTTTTTCTTTTACTGGCTTCCCTTGGATAGACTGAATTTTTTTATTCCTTTTCCCCTCTCTACTTGTTTGAAATTTGTATGTTCTATTTTTTGTCTTTTAGTGGTTGTCATTAAAATTTTAATATGCATACTTGAAGCCAGAATTTAATATTTCTTCCCTTTTCCAAAATTATACAAGAATCTTTGTACCTAAAGATCCCTCTTATTATCTACATTTTTCCCCTCAGGATTTTAATGCTTCATCGGTTAAAAATACATATCGCTATTGTTGTTTTTTTCAGTAAGTGTTTATTTAGATTTACCTCATATGTTTATCAATTTCTTCCCTTATTATTACTCTTTGCATTGCTGCTTCTTCATTATGGTTTCAATTTTCTTCCTTCTATGTACATCCTTTAGTGGTTCTTTCATTACAGCTGGTGAATAAGTCTCACAATCTTTGTTATTTGAAAAATGCCTTTTTTTTATCATGCTATTTGACCATTTTGCTGATTTTTTTCTCCTCAGTACTTTGAAGATATTGTTCCTTTGTCTTCTGGTCTCTCTTTTTAAAAATTTTGTATTGGAATATAATACACATACAGAAAAGCACATGTATCATGACTGTACAGCTCAATGAGCCCATGTAATCAAAACCTAGATAAAGAAATAGGACATGGCCAGCACCATTAAAGCTTCCCTCCCGCATGTCCCTGCCAGCCACTAGCCCTCCAACAGTTAAACTCTGTTTAGACTTCTGGCAGCATAGATTAATTTTGTTTTGGTTTCTGCTTTTGCGATGAGATTCTGCCATCAATCTAATCTTTATTTATTCAGTTAATCTTTTTTCCTAATTTCTTTTAAGATTTTATTTTTGAGGGTCTGTGGTTTTATTATGTGATATATCATAATACATATAGCTATGGATTTATTTCTATTTGCCCTGCTTTGCTTTTCGCGTGTTTCCTGAATCTAAGGATATATTTTTTATAAATTCTAGAAAAATATCATATATTACCTCATTGAATACTTCTTCTCCCTGATCCTTTTCACTCCATCTTTCTAAAACTAATAAGATTCATGTGTGATCTTATTTTGTCCTGTATAACTTTGAACTTTTAAAAAGTATTTTCTGTCTCTTAATTTTTCTGTTTCATTCTGGAAACTTCCTGATTTAGCTTTTCTTTCATTGATTCTGTTCTGTTTTATCTGATCTAATGTTAAACTATTTGTTATGGGTTGAATTGTGTCTTCCCAAAAGGATATTTGAAGTCCTATGCCCCAGTACTTTAGAATATAACGTAATTTGGAAATAGGTTCTTGATAGAGGTAATCAAGTTAAAATGAAATCATTAGGGGGGTTCTAATCTAATCTGACTGCTGTCTATAAAAAGGGGTTAGGGTGGAATTTGGACAAGAGACATAATCAGAGGTGGGGTTGTGTGAACAGACATGAGGAGAATGCCATGTGAAGACTAGAGTTATGCTACCACAAGGCAGGGAGCGTTTAGGGTACCAGAGGCTGGAAGAGACAAGGAAGGATCCTTATTCTACAGGTTTCAGAGGGAACATGGCCATGCTGACACCTTGATTTCAGACTTTTAGCCCTTAACTGCAACACAGTATATTTCTATTGTTCTAAGCCTCTTAGTTTGTGGTATTTTGTTATGGAAACCCTAGAAAATTACTATACCATTTATTAAGTTTTAAATTTCAATGATTGTGGTTTTCTTTTCATTTCCTAAAGTACAATGTGACAATTTCTTTTCATTACGTGGTGTCTTGTTCTTGCATCATAACTTCTAATCTTTCTCTTATGTTTTAATTGTTTTGAATATGCTTACCTTAATTGCCTATTTCAGATTGTTCTATTAACTTAAATTCTTAGAGTATAATCTTCCCATTGGTTCTGTGTGCTTACTCTCTCTTTTGGAGAATCATTTCCTTTTGTGATCTCTAATTTTTTTTTTTTTTTTTTTTTTTTTAGTTGAGAGCTTACTTTCAATAAGAGGAAGTTCCATGCTCCTTGGCTTGTGAAAATGTTTGTACAGAGCAGTTTTGTATTTTCTTATGAAGGGCATGACAGTGGTTTTATTGGTCTGCAGCCAAGTGTTTTAATTTCTTCCTCCCTGTGCCTTCTAGGATCTTGACTTCCTAGAAGCTTATCAGTTCTAGTTCCCAGCCATGAGTGGGCCCTGTTGCTAAGCTGGCATCTAAACCCTGGCCTCTGGCTGTTTGGCTCTATATCGAGATCTACACCCTGCTGGGCCACCAGAGAGTCAGCTCACAAGTGACAAGAAGGCAGGTCTGGCTATGTATTCCCCTTCATTTCTAGTGCCTGGGAATTTCTTTCCTCTCTACTCTTTCTCATTCCTTCAAGTCTGGTTCTGTTTCAAAAAAACTTTTTGCTACATTTCCTCCAGCGCTTTCATGTAGTTTCAGACAAAGGATGTTAGAGGCTGTGCTAGTGTAGTCTGTCATTTCACTGGAACACCAAGCTAGAACCAAGTTGACACCGAACAATTGTAAAAAATGGGCAGAACACACTAATAGAGGTTTAAGGAAGGAGAGAGTCACCAAAAAGTGGGGACAGCTGAGCACTGGAGCATGCATGCTAGATGGAATTCAGATAAGGGAGGATTAAATATTTTGAAAAATATTTCTACATCTCAGGTAGACTTAGAGCTATATGTTAGGGCAAGGATATGTATCTACTGTCCAACACAATCATATGCAGACGACATTGTTATTTTCTGCAGATTGACAACTTTTTTCTTCTTCCTGCTCTTTCCTATGCTTTTCCTTTGTAGAAATAAAACTGCTCTGTGAACTGCAGGAAGCCAGGTTTTTGCAGGAAACACCACATGGCTTTAAAACCTTACCATGCTGACTTCGTCCTCAAGGCAGTGGACAGTGGTGAAGAAAGGAATTAGAAAAGTTCCTAGGGTGTTTCAGCCTGTAGTTAATGGAGAAAGGAGGCTCAAGTCAGAATTGGGGTTTTTAATTTTTAATTTCATCAACTGTGACTTCATTGTCTAATAAAAGTAGAAAGTAAATATCCTGCTTCATTTTGGAAATGTCCTCAACACCCACTCTAGTGAAAATGTCTGTCTAATCTAACTTCAGGAGGGGGTTGCAGAAATTAAATGAGAAAGCAGAAGTGGAACTGCCTTAAAATAAAAATGTCTTATGTAGATAAGCAGCATAATTTAGTGGTTTAGTGCACAGGCTCCAGAGCCATAGCAGGTTTGAAGCCCTAACTCTGCTACTAATGCTCTGTTTGGAAATGTTGCTTCAATGATCTGTGCCTCAGTCTCCTCATCTGTAGAATGAGGATTATGACAGATGTACATCTTAGCATCATTGTAAATGTTAAAAGAGATGTAATAGTGCCCAACATATAGTAAGTTCTCAATGAGTGTTACTTTATATTACATCCTTTGATATCATAACCTATATAAGACCTAATCTTAGGTCCAGAGTCCCCAAGCAGGTCTAGAAATAAGATCGGAATGTTTGAGAACTCTCTGGATTGTACCCCAAATCGTGTGTGTTCACATGTGTGCATGTGTGCACGTGTTTGTAAGGGAGTGAGTTCATATTTTCCATCAGATTCTTTAGAAAAGATATGTAACCCCCAAAAAAGGTTAAGAACTACTTCTATTTGAATCATACCATAAAGCTAAATACTCTTATGCATTCTACGTAGGCCTTATGGCCCTCGTTTTGCTCAGTAAATATTGATTGGGAGCCTGGCACTGGTCCCTGACGGTCACTAAGCCATGCAGCAGCAACTCTCACCCAGGTTACCCTCTTTGTACCTACGGAAGACCCAAATGAGAACCAAAATCACTTGGATGATTTCTGTTGAAGGCCATCAATGTCGTGACTTCCTTTATGGGCAATTTCAGTGCCAGGCGAATCAAAGTCATGCTAAGATTATCTGTGGAAGGACTAAGGAGTCACTTAAAGCTTTTCTTTGAGAGTAATGTAGGATTTTATTCTTTCCCATGATGTCATGAGAGCCTTCTGGTCATTTCAAGTACAAAGTGAGAGTCATGAGATTAGGAGACCTTGATGACGTATCCTAAGATACATAAATGGAGGGTTCTCCAAACTTGATAAACTCTAAGAATTATTAAACTGTTTTCTTCTGTCCTTTGAACCCTCTCTTGTTTTGACTCAGCCTACACATTTAAACAGATTTGGCAAGGCTTGCAAAGGTGTAAACATCAAACTTTGTTTTTTAATGATGTGTGTCATCTAAATAGCGATGCCATCAATAGGGGATGTTGTGTTTCTGTGATTTTTTTTCTCCTCTACTCTCAGAAGCCTTTTAACTTATGTAAAAATATTTATATAGTGTTTCAAGTCCACAGCATTCAGCACCGACATGCTCTTTTGAGCTCTCCCTTTTGATAATATCATATTAACTCCAAAGAAGTTCATAGGCAAATTATCGGGGGCAGATAGTAGGTACAAATCTGACAAAAAGCTAATGAGCTCTCTTGTGATTATCAGGGAGGACGGTGACTCATTAAATCTCATTTCCTGGGCAAGTCCACACAGGGAGAAGAAATGATCTGAAATAAAGGCCTGAGAACTTAATGCAGTCAGATTTATGGGCATCTGTATAAGTAGCCACATGATAATCAGTGAAATAGTGAAATGTTTTAATGAGGCGCTCTGAAATATCTAATTGGTTACTTTATTAAAATTTTTTTATAGTTTTGTTGTTTTCTGTTAGAAATTAGCCCACAGCAGGGAGGGTCTTGAAACCAAATGGGGTTGTCTTTTGGTTGGATACAATCCAAGATCTTGTTTCCCAACATAATATCTCTTTATCTGTATTAACATTGTC
The DNA here is from genome assembly GCA_003508835.1 of Eonycteris spelaea. Taxonomy (NCBI): domain Eukaryota; kingdom Metazoa; phylum Chordata; class Mammalia; order Chiroptera; family Pteropodidae; genus Eonycteris; species Eonycteris spelaea. The sequence continues at coordinate 9,396,898 of PUFA01000040.1, read as the reverse complement.
ATTGATATTCAAGGCTATACTGAAAAGATTCAGGATGACTAGAATCTGTAAATACATCTTGTGGTTCCAAGGAATATGAGTATCTGCTTAGAGTCGAATCTCTTCCAGTTTCCTTCATGCGAATCATTTTTCATTGTAAGAATTTTCCATTGCTTAAGAGGAACTTATTTATTCATTCATTCATTCATTTAATAAGTAAATTTTGGTTGGCAAAGGAAATGCACTTTGGTGTACATCATAAAATTTGAGGATGAGTTTAAGTTGAGTATATGCTGTCTTTTCCATAAGGAAAGGCAGTAGGAATGATAAAACGTTGCTGATATTCAGAGTCCTTATATCAGTGTGAATGTAGCCCTTCCCAGCCAACCCAAAGGGTCCATGGGTTGCATATAAGAGTACATTGGGCTGCCTTTAGCTGTTAGGTCTCTAGAAGGTCACTGTGTGCAGTATACTCTTCAGAGTGTAAGTCCTTGAGCTGCAAATGAATATACTCTTAAGTCCAGAGGAATTTATTTTTAAAAGGCAAGCCATAAGCAAGATAAAGAACATTGCAATTGTTTTGGACACTTTAACTTCCTTTTAAATGTTTATCATCACCTTCCTGGTGTTTGCTTTGTTATATCTTGTTCCTCACCCTTGAGTCCTGGTATTTTTCTAATCACAAATTGGTTAAATGAGAATAGCTTAAGATATTGCTATTCTCAGGGACTCATAAGTGCAAGTAAATTGATTTCTAGTGGTAGAATTTTAGATGTCATAACAGGTTGGGTGGGATTGTGATAGTTTGTCTAAGATCACTCATCCATTAGACCAACTCTGTTGCTCAATTATCCCATGTATGTTGGTCCTTAATAGTATTTGTTAGAGGAATCACCTGTCAACTGGTGAGGGGAGACTAAGAAGTGATGTGTGTGTTGCTGTATAACCAGTTACTACTCCATCACACAACGTCATTTGGGAACCTTATCCTAAAACAGGAGAAATCACTCTTACTTTCAAATTCTTCCCTAACCTTTGTGTATGTAGATTCTATCCATGTTGTCAGCTTCTAGACTTGCAACTCAAATCCATGCTTTCTTCCACACAACAAAGAGAAGGGTCACCAACAGGTATGATTTGGTTTTCAAGGGATGTCATTCAATTTCATAGGCAACATTTTCTTAGAATTTAAAAAATACTGTTCGTTTTCTCTAGGCTAGAAGGTCTTTTTCATAACTTCTTTTTTGCATTTTGTCTCATGAAAGCATCACAGCCAACTACCTTCATTTCTGATGAGAGGAAGGCCTGGCAACTCTGAAAGCAAATAAAAGGCGTTCAAGTTGCAGAAAACACAGCTTATACACAATGAATGGCTGAACTGACTCAGAGCTGGGGCAAGCTGTCTCACCAAGCTATTGTGGGTGAGAAGCTAATCCAAGTCCCATGGTGGACTGAAGCTGAGGGTGTATTCAACATTGGAGACCAGGACAGTAAAAGAGTCTGGACAAATCCAAAGCAGAATCTGTGAGAACACTGGAAGCATAGACCTACAGTAAATATATGCCAGTAGATATGCTTAGAAAAAGTTTTGGAGGGATATGCCTGAAAGTATTAACACTGAGAAGGAGTGAGATGGTGGGAGCAGAGACTTAGACATTCTTTATTTTTCATTTGTACATTATATAAGACTGAAGTCTTATAATGAGCATGTAATTTTTTTTTAATTTAAGAAATTATAAAAACGATTAAAGAGAAAAGATATACTCCAGAACTAAAAACAGTTTTTAGCTGCTAAAGTACGGGCCTGGCACATCCCAAATAATTTAATGAGCCAACCGTTGGCACCTGCTCTGCTTCCATATGCCCAGTGCTTCTGTCTCTCGGGCCTGCTCTAGCAACGTGGGGGCCCAGGTAGTGTCCCACCCCAACAGCAGAGCCAGTCCTCCTCCTTCAGTTTTTCCCAGGCAGTATTTGAAAGGAGGCCTAGCCAGGCTACAGAACCACCTCTTCAAGAGTTACCCAGGAGGGACCAGTGGCAGAGGTTCCCATTCTCTGATCGAGGAAGGGCATGTGCCTAGCTCCATGCTGATGGTAGAGGGGAGGAACAAATGTCCTGTTTTATGAAAGCAAACATTAAGTTAGTCTCCCACTTTAGGACCTTTGTTCAGTATCCTCGTAGAAAGGAGCCTTGTTTTCCCCCAAGGCCAGAGCTCGGAAAGCTAGACACCACCAATGCTCTTGTTTTCTGGTGCCATGTTATAGCAAGCCAGAGTGGGAAAAAGAAATCTTTATTTTCCCTTCTCTTTTATGTGCATGGAACAAGAAAATGAAAGTATGTAGTGGCCCATCTGTGACTGCAAGTGGAAAATGCCTCGTAAATCATCATTCATGATCTAAGTAAAAGGGGAGAGCGATGCCCTTAAAACTATCAATGCCATGTATTCCTTTTTTTTTTTTTTTCTGGGAAGATGTTTACCCACAGGGTGTACCTTCATTCCATTTGAATTCTTGATTTTCCAGACTCATCTCCATCCATGTTGAATTATCCTCCTTCTGTTGTTGGTAACTGGCTTTTCTAAGCATCCTTTTTACTGGAGATACTTCTGTAACTTTGTAAACTAAGACATGGAAACCAGTGTGGCTATCTAGGTGTGTGTACATTTTTTAAGTGCACGCTTGAGTTGAAACTGATTCAGCAAAGACTGCCTGGACACCTATGGTTAAAAAATCTTGAAAAGCATTATCCTTGTAAAAATAGACAGAAACAGCTTGATAGTGGTTTTTCCTATCCCTACTTCCTGCCTTACTGGGGAGTTGGAGCCAAATGGGGATGGGGTGAAGGGTGAGCTCTAATGAGACATTACAAGTTCTCAGCAGCAACAAGCAGAATCACAGAGTGGCTTTGCTATCTGCTGTTGCTTACCTTATGTGCCTATTTTTTTTTCTTTCAAACTTCAATGTTTCGTTCCAGTGTCCCCCTTTGAAAGAGATTGATGTGGCTGGCGATGGCGGGGATTAACATGAATAACAAATTATTTTTATGCGTTTGAAGTTATAGGCCTATTATACTTGCCCTTTAGGGAAACACTGGGCTTTACTGAGCTATTGTTTTTCTCAACAAATTTCAGTAACTATTAGAGCTTAGAGTTGGGTGGCTGGGTTTCAGCTTGGCTTATACAAATCGTCTTTTGGGAGGCTCCTTTGACTACCTGATTCACAGTGAAGGAGGCTGCATAAGGTAGGGCAACCTTTTGCGACTCCCAAATTTGCAACTAAGCTTTAAACTGTCTAACTATTTTTCATCTTGGGCCTCAGGCATGACAGAGACAAGATGAGTCGGTAAAGAGAACCCTGAAACTGTATTCATTCAGGAGGCGATGGAGGAGAGGAGTGAGCTTCAGATAGCAATAGTTTGTCCCAAAATCCCAGAGTGAGTGGAGAAATAGTGAGAATTGAAAATAGCAGGTTCAAATCTCTGATCAAGTCTAAATCAGTTGTGTGACTATGGCAACTTGCAGCCATCCTTTGCTCATCTGTAATATGGGTCTGATAGAATACTGATTTCAGGCAATTTAGAGAAGTTTATGATATAATGAAAATTTGTTACTATGTATGTGCTTTTTACAACTACCATTTTTAGTCCTGTTAATACTAGCTTGCCCGTCTCTTGGTTCTGAAGTTCTGATGATAGCCTTGAAAAAGAGGGCCCTCCAATGGGCTGTATAAAGCATCTACATGGAAGAATATGGGTCAAAACAGTATAATAAATTATATTACACACTTATGTGTGCAGCCAGATTCAAAACCCAGCACCGCCAATTACTAGTTATGTGACCCTGGAAAAGTTACTCACCATTTCGATGCCTCCGTTTCTCTCTCTGTTAATCAACAGTACTTAGTTCACAAAGTTGTCATGAGAATTAAAAAAGGTAAATATCTGTAAAGCACTTCGAAGAGCACTCTGAAGCTATATCAGCATAATGGGTCCTCAAACCTCTGGGCAACTCCACATTTTCTGTTGTAATAGAATGAGAACATAGCATTTCATAACTTATTAGCAGGTACTGCTATTCTGCTTCCCAGAGGTGGGTCCACCTCCTTTTCAGGGGTGCCATATTGACATTTTCAGGTATATGTTTCTGGGTGGACTTTTATGTGGCATGGATCCCTATGAGTAGTGTCTACTCTAGGCTTCTCTCCCTCCTTCAGGACACTGGCCATTGTGGACCAGCTGTCTGAGTTACAACAATGTTCCAGATTTTGCTATTTACAAGAAATTCTGAATCCCCAAGTCCCAGGCAGCCATGTCTTTTTCTGTGAGACAAGAGCAAGACTTGTTTCTCCTCCATGTTGCCAAGTGGAGCCATCCTATCTAGGTGAGATATCTGATGGAAAGGAAGTAAATAAAATATGAACACATGGTGGAATTAAGATCAAATGTGAAGATTATCCAGGCAGAGGACTGAATGAAACACACACAGAAATCTTTTCTTCAGGCACTTCAAATAATTCCTTTCTGTATAAGGACAATTGCCACCATACAGCATTCTGATTGAGATTAATGTGAAAGGCAGCAAGTGCTCTAAGACAATTACTGTAATTCTATACCAAGAAACACAGGTGCATCTCATTTTTGCAAATCTTGATGCGAAAAGCCTGAATTTATAAAGAAGAACATTACCGTTAAAACATAGACAGAGTCATATTTAAAAATGTAAAGAGTTTACTTGAGCAAAAATTGATTCAAATTGGGCACCATTCAATCTAGCAGGTAGAAGGGAGCTCTGAAGAGCTGTATAAACTGAAAGACTTTTATAGGCAGAAGAAAGTAGGAAGAAAGTTACACCGGGCAAAAAAGTGAGTGGGTTAAGACAAAGTTAGTTTTCTTCAGGGGATGGCAGGGGTCTATCAGGCAGTTATGTAACTAGTGCTGATCAGGTGATTTCTGGTTGACTGATTTAAGATTCCATTTCTAGGCGAACCGAAACAGCAATTAAGTCTTGGTTTGGTGAAGCTTAGCATAAGCAACTCCATATTGAGCTTGTTGTCTTGTTTTTAACAATTCCCCTGTTCTATTTATTATTAGTTATTGTGATTCATCTCTTACTGTGCCCAATTTATAAATTAATCTTTACCATAGGTATGTGTGATAGGAAAAAACATAGTGTATTTTCTACTGTTTCGGGCATCCACTGGGGGTCTTGAAACATTCCCCGACTCCCCCCAGATAAGAGGGAACTACTATAATTTCCAATGTCTGGGATATACTACAGAGCCATCATCCAAGACCCAAACCTGTCAAAGACCCTTGTCAAAGAAGTTACTTTCTAAGCCAACTTGTTTATTTAGTGATCTTATGTAGCTGAGTCTCAACCTCCCAAGAAGTGTCAATCCAAGTACAACAAGTGGTATTGGCCATTAGCCCAAACACTTCTTTGCTCAGCTGAAAGAGAATCAAGGGCTATTTTAATATCATGAACAACTTCATCCAGAGTCTAGGAATTTTCGATGGGCAACTATTACTTTAACAACAGATTCCAAAATATCTCAAGAGTTGAGAAGTTCCTGATCAGAGCCTCATTCGTACTACTCCTAGCCAGGACAGTAGGGTTCTGCCAAAGGAAGCTAATTTTGAATCATAAATGCCTCCTGGTAATTACTATCTGAGTGTGTGGTTCAAGACTGGGAAGATGATTGATCCAGAGATCAGTGAAATGTAAGGGTCTATAATACCACACAGGCAGTTTCATTCTGGTTACCCTTGCCTCCTGTACCTTTCTTTGTGGATCTGAGGTTCCTTGGGTTTGGAGTTATCCAGAGGCAAGGGACTGGACCTTTAGGCTTACAGAGTCTGACACAATAGAGAGGGACTGAGTTTGTTCTAGAGAAACTGAGGCGTCAGAAATCAGAAATAAGTGTGTGAAAGGCAGAACTTTAGGATCACCAGCAGTTGTATGGAGGTTGGATTACACACACACACACACACACAACACACACACACCCTTGCAATGGCCTGAGCTTTGTGAACAGTGACATTATCTTTCCAGGCCAGGGCATGACAAAAGGTGAATAAAAAATTATAAAGACTCTCATGATATAGGAATTAGGAAAAGAAGGGTTAGAAAGGGAAGGAAGACTGGAAAGAAACATTTTTGGTTTGACATCTTGAGAGCAAGCAGTCCGTCAGTGGCCAAGAGTACTTGGTAGGGTCCTTTCCATGCATTTCACTTTTGGAAAATCATCAAATGAAACAATAACTGTCTCTAAATAAGAAAAGACTTAAAAATGCCATGGTTAAAGATCAGATGAAAGTTCATTATAACAGACTTGACAAAAAAGTTTGGTTATTTCTATGACACAATGTTTTAAGACAATAACTTGAATTCAACTGAAAACATTATACCAGAACATATCAGATTTTTACAATTTCATAAAACTTCTAGAACACTTATATTAATAATAGGCATCCACACAAATATCACCGAAGGAGGTTTATCATCACTTAGTTGACAATGCTTCTCATGTAATTTAACATATCAAATAAACCCAACTAGTTTAACATCTTTTATAAGGTGAGTGATATTATGAGATTTTCCAGGGGCCTCTGGGAAATCTCAAAGTTAACTCCATTTAGAATTTTATTTTGGAAGGTTGTCAGAATGTCAAAAGGTTTGACTAAAAGGGATTATGGATACTATGAAATAATTATTTATTATAAGCAACAATAGAAGTTTTATAGCAAATAAAGTAGGTTACATAGTTGTGAACAAAATTTAGCTCTTTTAATACTGAAAAGACTGGGTTTTCTTAATAAAAGACTTGATAAAGACAATACAAAGCATAATAGATTTTTTATAAGGCAAAAGTTTTTCTTTCCAGATGGATTACCCAAAAGGCAAAACAAACAAAAACAACTCTTTTACAATTTGTTATCAAAAACAGACCAATGGTCCAAGAAAACTTTTAACAGAGACAAACCATATTCTAATTCTTAAAAAACTTACAGAGCTTGACTACACATAAAATTTCTTTCCCAAGGTTCCTTTTCCACATACCTCCTACAACTGTTTTTTAATATTCATTCAGTTTGTTCTGTGTTTTTTTCTCTTTCTCATTCTGAAACGACCAATCATTTTACTTTCCGTATCTACTTTTCATAAACAGTTGCTTCCTTTCATCTATTTTATTTCTAAGTAATTAAGTAGTTTTGATTATGTATATTGATTAGAATTCTTAACTTCTAGAATCCTTTATTCTTTAGTGAAAACTAAGAAATAAGCAATTGTGGATTGTCTTTTACACTAACGTTCTGTAGATTGGCAAATTCTCTCTCTCTCTCTCTCTCTCTCTCTCTCTCTATATATATATATATATATGTATGTATGTATGTATGTATGTATATACACACACTCACAGACACACACATATATACACATATATATGTGTGTATATATATATATACATACACACATATACATACATACATATATATATATAAGCAAATATCTATATCGTCAAATATCTATATCTATATCACCTCATTTGAGGGTGAACCAGAAGTCTAAGATTTGAGGCTTTACTCATAGGAAGCTCAGGCAACTCACAGGCAGCTCTGCCTGATAGGTGGATGCTTGGCACCCATCGAGTGAGTTGGAAAAGGCACATACCCCCATTCACTCTGAGCTCCCAGTCCTTCCCTTCTCAAGCTCTCTCATCAACATGTTGAGGAAATGGCATCCTCCTTTGCCTTCCTCCCTTCCACTCCACTGCTGTGAAAGGAAGCAAACTGCAGCTAATCAGGCCAGCAGTGTAGCCCAGAGCAGTGCCCCTAATATGTGGTGCAGGGACCCGTGCTGGTCTGCAAACTCTTTGCTAGCAGTCTGAGATGAGGTAAGCATAGACGGTGAGGGTCAGCCCTGAGAAACTTTTATATAAATTTGACAGGCTGCAATAATCCAGTGTAACTATTGAAAAGTAATGTTATATCTGTTGAATTTAATTTTTTTAAAATTGGGCTTGCTATTCGTATATTTTTGTTTTATATTTTATTTTCCTAGCAATTTATTTTAATTATTTTTACAAAAGTATTGGCCTGTGTCCAATTGGAAAGAAATGGGCTCTTCATCATGGATAATTAAGTAATTTGGGGAGTGCCAATATAGAGCTTAAGTGTGTGGACTCCGGAGTAAGAGCTCCTAGATAGGTGAAGTGGTTATCTGGGTGACTTTGGGGAACTTATCCTCTTCTCCCTTGATTTCCTGATCTGTAAAATGGGGGCAGTAGTAATTGTACCTACCTCATTTGGTTGTGAGGACTGAAGAGATTAATATTCATGCAGCTTTTAGAAAAGAGCCTCATACAGAGTAAGGTCTCAGCGTGCACTTCCAGACCTCATTGCTCACCTATATCTTTGCCTAAGCCAGAACTTATGACTTAGGTCTTTTGAAGACCCTGGGCACTTTTACCTTTATGGGCTTCTTCTTCCATTAAAAAAAATTCGACATTGTATTTTATGACTGTGTTGGTGTGAAGGTGAGTATAACCTAGGCTGGATTCATTATTCTATACTCATTATCATTGCATCCATTGTTTCCTTCTGATTTTAAAATAAATTAAAGCTGAAACATTTTTGAAGTCCCCAAAAAGTATCTTGGGCCCTGGGCACTGTGCCTTCTGTGAGCAGCTCAGACAAGTTGGACTCTGTTGGCCAAGTTGGCCCTGGTGTAAGCCCTTCCTTCCCTTGCTGGAAAGCTCTTCTGTTGAGCTTCTTCTCTTGAGCATCTTATCTTCATCATTTGAGACTCCACCCAATTTTTCTTCTCAGTCCATCCTGTGGGTATCACAGTATTATAGTACTGTTTTCTAGTCTGTCTCCCTGGCTAGACTATAAGTTCTTCAAGTTCAGGAAATATCTCTGTCTCCCCAGTGCTAAGAACATTACAGTTAATTAATTACTTAAGTCATTAATGTGATTGGGTAAAATGTGTCATGGTGGAGAGAGCAACTTGGATCAGGGACTCAGGGAATTTTGAAAGGTTCATTCAGAGAACAGAAGTTTAGACAATCATTTTATTACCTTTTCCTGCTAGCACCTGAACACTGGTGGATTTCTAAACACAGAAGGATGATTTGAGCGTCAGGTAGCAATAGTCTCCCGAGCAGTAGGAACTCCCTATCGATTAACATCAACGGGCACTCCATTCATACATCACCCTGAGAACAGACCCCTAAATGCTGATCTGCTGCCTCATTAGAAGCCAGTCAAATGCTTTTCTGTGTTGAATAATGGGTTTAGCTGGGCAGGCTCCAAGAGCAGAACAGGAACGAGGTTCTCAGCTCATTTCAGGTATCGTGGCAAGACTGGTGCAGAGAGAGCCCTAGCGAGAGGATGTGGTGGCTGAACCACAGGGTAAAAAATTCTACAAGTGTATGGTTCATCTGCTGAGATTTCCTGCTATAGCACCTTTATTATAGCATGCTTTATTTCACAGCATTGCCCAATCTCATCAGCTACTGACTATTTCAGAGGTGCTCCAACTTCAGGTGCTTGAAAAGCACCCAGAAATCTTGTTAAGCATGCAGACTCTGGGCCCACTCCCAGAGCATCAGAGTCACTGGGCCTGGGAGGGAGCCCAGAACTCACAGGTTTAACAAACAGCCCAGATATATAATGTTGCAGGTGGATTAGGCCAGACTTGAATATGGGCACCACTAGTTAGATAAACTTTGTACCAGAGAGAGCCTTTCTTCTATGTTCTGTTGCCAGTGGTCTATGTCTGTAGCTCTTGGCTCTCATTTCTTAGATGCCTGGAACATAGTATAGTCCTTAAGCGTGAAAGAAAGTCATAAATGTTCCTATGTGCCCCAAACCATCTCCTTGGAGATCCTAAAGCCCCCATTTTTCTTGATCTTCTGGTTTTAGTGGTTGGCATGTGGGCATCTGCAAGACAGAGTCATATCTCATTTTTTCCAACTTAGAACAGAATCCTATGCTGTGAAACCAGCTCACTGGAACTCTGCACTGGAGTCCCATTTACTATTAAGGGCTCTAATGAGGAGGGACAGGCAATTATTATTATTTATTTCACTAATTAGCCAGATAATCATTCATTTTGAAACTATTAAGGGTTGGAAATCTGTTCATTTGGTGCCCTTTATATAGTGTAGATTCATTTTATTTTTCCTCCTTCCCTTTACAAAAATGGCTGCTTTGTTAAATGAGGGGCAAAGGTAGGGGGTGAAAAGGGGAGAATTAAAAATAAAGGTAATTTCTGAGCTGTGAAGATAATGCAAAAAAGCACCAGAGTCCATAAAAACATCACCATTCAGTCTCTGAAGACATAATGCTTGATGATAACCATAAAACATGTGAGTGCAAAATAAATTGCTGTTCTATTCAAATCCTTAAACGTACTACTGTGGATGTCACTGGAGATATGCAACTCTTTTTTCCGATCCCTAGGTATATTTTATCATAATTTGTGGGATGGGTGACAGCCTTGTACACATGATTGCCTTTTCTTGCTCAGTTAGCTTGTCAAGGTCAGAGTCCTTTGGCCTTTCATGAATGTAGGGCTATTAAGAAATGAGCGGGATAACTGAATAGCATGGAAAGGAAACTATTTTCTTTCACTAATCAATATATTACATTTTCATCATTGTGTTTACTATAATAAACTACCATTTTACTCTCCAGGTCATTTTGGTGGGTGGAAGGGCATGCTATTGTTGTTTTGATGCTCTGCATCTTATTTTTATTATGAGATGTAAAGAATTTCTGGGAGATTGGAATTTATTTTCAGTGTCATAAAATAAAGTTTTCAAGGAACACCTTTACTTTCAGGTAGAATTTTTTTTAAACATGGATAATTATAATGGGAAGTTGGTTCTGATATAGGGTGGACATGTGGTAAGACACTATTTTGTGTAAGCCAAGTCTCCCAGATACAATCAGCCTGGTAGAGTAGGCTGAGGGTCTGTTTTTTGTTTTAATGAATTTCATTTTGAGAGTTAAAACAAGATCTGAGGGTGATAGAAGCTATAGCTTCTACTTCAATCCAATGAAATATGAGGTGGTGAATGGATCCTAGCAAGAGACAGAGGAGGCTTCACCTCCCTAAAGGATGAGCTAGCTACCTCCCATAACTTCACAATATATTTTTGCCCTTGCATACTCCTCAGTGGGTCAAAGGATTCAATGTAGAGAACTTCTGGCCTGAATGACTCTTAGTTGGCTCTCGTATTGTCAGTAACACCAGAAGTTGCTCAGAAGTCTAAATAAAAGCAGCCAAAAAGGCATAAACAAGTCCTTGTGTAGAAAGTTTAAAAAATCATTATCCCCAGGTCTTCGACTGCTCCTACTAAATTATCAGAAGCTCTATTAGAAGGAATCTTTTATGCCCCAGTATGTAGAGGTATCAGGGTTAATTTCAAGAGGAGCAGCAGCAAGAAGAATGTCCTGTTCTACCCACCATCACAATGATAAAATAGTTACTGAAAAAAATAAAAAGAACTTTAAAAATAAGAAGCCCTTTCCAGCATTGAATATATAGATCCTAACATGTTAATTTTCTGGAGTTGATCTTTATACTTTATATAGAAGAAAAATATATGTAAATGAAAGAGATGTTTACATTACTGAAGAGCGAGATACAATTACTGAATCCAAGAACCACTTTAATACAGTGCTGGCATATTAAAAATGAATTTGATTATTTTAAATAATTCTACTCTATTGTTGAAAACACTTTCAAGAACTCTAGGGGAAGAAAAATTTGAAGATACTGAAAAACTAGTCAGACTGCATTTATAAAAGATTTTAAATAACCTAGACTTCTCCTGAAGGTCATCTTACCAAGTTATATGCACTGCAAGAAGACTTAGAAATAGAGATAACAGACAAATGGGGCAGGTTAAGTTGAATACTAGCCACTTGAAGAACAGAATTTTATAATCATTATTTAATATGGTAAACGATAGAAATTAAAAGTTAAGAGAGAAAAATGGCTGAAATAGAAAGCAAAGATAGAATTAGACAAGGTAAACTGGAAGTTCTCCTCCCATTATAAGTTTCTACTTTTGACACAACATTCAGGTGGCTATGGGAGCATCACCTTTTAGTCTCCATGGGGCTGGGTAAAGGCAGTGGCAGCAGCTGGGAGAGTATTTGCTCCCCTTAAGAACTAGCTCTCACAGTGGTGCTTTCTCAGACCTTGAGACACCTATAATGGGTTGTCAAAGTAAGCTTTGAAAGCAGTGCTTCCAAACTGAGAACCTGAGGTCTATGTAAGGATAGCATTGCCAGCCTTCCATAAAGGGGCTTGAGGAAACCAAAATATGTTTCCTGATCAGTCTTCTCAATAATGGTTTTCCTCCAACACTTCAAGCACTCACCTGCATCAGAATACTTCATTGGCCATCCCCTCCTCCTAGAATCTTCTTCCCCCACATATGTATGTGTCTTGCTCCCTAACTTCATCAAGGATCCTGCTTAAATGTCACTCATCAATACTGCCTTCCTTCCCCAGCCACCCTCTTGAGAATAACAACTTCCTGTCACTTTCTAACCCTACCTTCCTTTTTTTCCTTCCTTAGCAATTATCATCATCTGATGTAAAATATTTGTTTCTCTTCCCCACTAGAAAGTGAGTTCTATGAGGACAGAGTCTGTGCTATATGGAACCTCCCAGCAAGTTGGCAGTTGCTCACTGCTGCATTCCCGGTGCTTCAAACTGTGCCTGCCATTGTGTAGGAACTCAATGAATGTTTGTTGAATTAATGAGCAAATAATAACAATAATAGCTTCCCTTTTGATGTACTTTCCCTGTGCCAAGCTCCATACTGAATCCCTCAAACACTTTGGCGCATGCCATTTGCAATGCCCTATAAACTGGGTCACTGTATTTTGCACCCCATTTTAAGAATGAGGAGACACTCCTAGTGACCACACCTGCACAGACTCTTCTCTAAAGAATACAGAGCTTCCCTGAGGATATTAGCATTCTTTTTTCTGTAATAAAGAATTTGCTATCACACACAAATTGAAAAAGAAAATGAAGTTAAGAAAGCATCAAAGTTACAAAAAAATTAGTAGGTAAGGAGAACTTCACTTAGAAGGATTTTAATTTCAATAAGCTTCCTGGAAGGGATCTTCTGCTTAGGGTTGTCGTATTGGGAAGGGGTATGCAGGAGACATAGTTAAATTAAAATTTCAGACTAGCAATGAATGATTTTTTTTAGTTATGAGCATGTTCTATATATTGTGTGTACATACTTATATGCTTAAAAATTATACATTATTTACCTGAAATTTAAATTTAACTGAGCATCTGTACTGCATCTGGCAACTTAGTGCTAAATTTCAGATAGCACTTTATCAGCCCTACCCTTACTGGTTTCCATTTCTAGCAAGACAGAGCAGAAAAGATAATAATAAAATAATTATAATAAAAACAATAACAGTTACACTTTCTGTTTCCCAGGAACTGTGTGCCCTTTGCATACGTCATTTCTAGCCCTCACAAGAACTCTGCAGGTAGATTATCTTCCGTTCTTCAGATAGGAAACTGACTCAGAGACGATAAGTAGTTTGCCTAAGGTCACACAGCCTAAAAGCCCATTTTCCTTCTATAACATTTACCATCAACTGATGTAAAATATTTTAATTTTTTTGTTTGTTTTTTCCACTAGAAAGTAACTTTTATTAGGATAGGGTCTATGTCCCAAAGAACATCCTGATGCCCAGATCTAGCTCCCATGACCCCATTCTGTTCTTGGAAGTACCAGGTTAGAGCCAATCCACAAGCAGGAAGAGCCATTCCTACCTGAACCCCAGAAGGAGCTGCCAGAGATCTGAAAGCCCATCTCTGCCTCCTTGGTCCTCACAACCTGAGCAACTTTTGTGCCAAGTTTGATCTATCCCCTGTAGGATCATTGAGACACGGGACTTTCATGTCGTTACTGGGTTTTTTGTTTTTGTTTTTGTTGTTTACTTGAAAAAAACTAAGAATAAATAGAAAATAGCAACAGCTTCTACTGTTTAGCTTCAGTCACATGCATTTTATTCCAAACGACAATATTTAACAACAAAATTGCTTCATTTCAACCTCATTGCATTCCTTCAAGTAGGAGTACTATAATTTAAAAATAATAAATGCAACAGAGTGAATATATTGCTTTCATTAATCCCCAATACTGCTTATTTTCAGCACTTTTAAATTATTTGGGTGTGCTCAATAGATTTAGTTGAAGTGGAAAAGGAATCATTCAAATTTCACACCATTTGCAATTATCAATTTATCTGCTGTTTTCCAGCCAAGTAACTGAACTTCAAAGTAACATTTAGTTTGAATGATTTCCTCCTCACCCCCTGCCTGGTATGAAACAATGAATTAGTCAAGTAAAAATGTCTGTGGAATTGAAGGTGCTATAAACAAGGGCATCATATCCTCTGAATTATCAGCCAGCACAGGTGATGTTGATTGCATGTCATGGTATCCCAAGGACATCCAGAGCGACAATGGAAACTTTCTGTCTCTATGCCCGAAGTGAAGTAAAGAATTAAGGCAATAACCTAAAGGTTTTTCTTTCCTGCCTTTGCTTGATTTCCAAGTATTTAAAGGAAAATAGGAAATCGTAAGGTCTTTAAGTACCAGAACTCAAGTACAAAATTGCCAGATAAAAGAAAGGATGCCCCATTAATTCTGAATTTCAGATAGACACTGAATAATTTTTTAGTATAATTATGTCTCAAATACGGTATACTGTATTTTTATCTGCTACATCTGGCAACCCTTTTGAGGACCAACACCCCACATTCTATTAACTTTTCCTGGTGTTGTTTTTTAAACATGGCATGGTAGTAACCAAGGATAGTGGCTGGAATTTGTTGAGTGATTACTATGTGCTGAGCATTTTCCTACATGCTTTACGTTTATGATCATCCAGTCCTCACAACAATCCTGTGGTATATCGTTACCTCATTTTGCAACTGTAGGAAAATGAAGCTTGCAGAAGTTAAGATACTTGCCTAAGATCTCAGCAGATATGTGGTGGTGGAGGGTGGTGATTGGGGGCTGTACAGAGACCTTTCTGATTTCACTACACTACTATGCTTTCTAATTAAATGAAAACAAATGACCAGTTGCAGATAAGATCATATGTCTAAATTTCTTTAAGCGTACAAACAATAGTCTTAAATTTATACAGACATATTCAAGGTTGAGTTTTACAATGTGTCTATTAAGGCATACTTGCAGAACTCATGGGCAAATGGACTGGCTCATCCCTTTGTCATTAAAAGGAACTTCCTAACTATGGCAAAAATATAAATTCAAGGTGTGAAATGCAATGGCAATAATTGGACAACACTTCAAATGAGTGAAAGCAGCTCCCAAACAATTAGTTATTTTGAACTCAGTAAAATTGCTGTTATTTTGTCTAATTTAAAATTCATTATGGTTGCCCTGAGGTGTTTGAATTTAATTCTGGTGTTTTTGAAATGTGGATTTGCTTGAATGCAGGCTCCATTTCCTAACTGAGTAATGAGCAAGTTCGTCTGTAAATGGGCCAGGTTCTGTGCTGAAGGTCTTATCATAACATTTCTTCTTAAATACCTATTGTGTATAATTATTGAAAAGATGATGAAACATTTTGAAAAAATTCAAAAGAAGAAAACAGCGCCCACGACACAGCACGATTTTCATTTTTGCACATTCCTTTTCTGTTACTGATTTCTGAAGTGACCAGAACTGACAGATTCCATGTTGCTTGTTAGAAATGAATTTGTGGTTTCTGTCAAGAAGAAACTGCCTACATAGAAAAAAAAGGCAGACGAGGAAAGAAAACCCATCTCGCAGTTCAAAGCAATTCTATTTTTTGTTCTTTTTTTTTTTAATTCCATAAAGAGGCATGCAATGAAATGTTAAGCAGTTTTTTCCTCTTTCACTATAATTATTTCTTTATTTTGGAGGTACTGAGGTCCTGAGAATTGATTTCTGGAATCAGATCAGTAGGCCCAAGCACCTGCCGTAGAATTAACTGAAAGAGACTGAAGTTCAGGTGGAACTCTTTGGTCCTTCCAGTACTCATTTATTGAGCACCCATTGGGCACCCAGCAGTGGATTAAGTACTAGAAATGAACAAACACGTACTGAACTTGAACTTGCCATGCTATGAGAAGTCTGAATTATTGTGGACAGATAGCAGCCTTGTGCTGATGAACTAAAATGACTGACATGACAAGAAACAAGACCAAAGGGTCGCAGTTCTTCCAAGAGAGACTGCCTCAACCAAGGACAGTGTCCACATCTGCCAAGAAGGACCGTGGATCATTTGGTCACAGTCCTCAATCATTTAACGGTACTCAATCAGTTAACAGGACCCCCTGAAATGAGAAGACTGGCAAAACATTTAAGGAAAACAATGATTTGCCAGAAAATTAAGGGAATTAGTGTTCTGCAGCCCCAATAGAGCTGCCTTGTTATGTAATACAAATTGCTCAGCCATAGGATCAATGCAGGGGCTGTGGAGGTGGGAGCCTCACCAGCAAAAAGGGAAACGATTTACATTTGGAAGCCACAGCTGGTATGAAAATAAACATTGAATCAGTTCCTTCCTCTAAGTCCATGTTCCATTAGAATAACTACGGTAGGTGACATTTTTCACATTTTAATTGGTGTTTTGCTGATTTTATCAGAATTTCTGCTGATCAAAGCAAATTGGCTATTTATTTATTTTGCAATGAAGCTAACTGTTCACTGCAAGTTTAATGTACTGTAATGAATTTAAAATATCCTCCTAGTCAGATTACAAAGTGTTTGAATCAAGATGTCCTTGTTACACTTAAATTATTAATTACTCAGATGGACAAAAGACAAGTTTCAGATATAAAGTCACATTTTAAATGGATCTGAATTGGACCAAAATGTTGGGCCTGCATTAAAGAATGTCAGAAAATAAAAATGTTTTCTCCCCGCAGTCTGCTTAATCCGCTCATACCTGCTTGGTGTTTAGACATATGATAAATACTTTCATTATTAGTTTATTTTCATAGCTCACAGAACAATAAGTTTTTATGTTATTTACACTTCAGTGACTTTGGTTTAATTGGCTTCTTTTATGTTATTTATATAAATATAAATCATACTGGGTTTTAAAGTATTAATGGTGCATTTTATGTTATAATGCTATTTTCACCCAGACTAGCACTCCATAAATTCCTACTGTCCATTGGTAACAGCTAAGGATCTTTATAAAATCTACTTCAAAGTTGAAGCAAATGCACTCTGAACCTTAACAGACCCATGCTTGGGATGAAAAGATCCACTGAATTACACTTCATTTGCCTTTGAGTTAGCAAATTAATTTATTCAAATATTTCTAGAGGGCAATTCTCAGGTCTGTATGCTTGGGAAACTGCATAGATTTGTTTTTCAAGGCACTAAAACAAAGCAAAGCAAGAAATCCATTTAAGTAAAGGTGAGTTCTAAGTCTTGCTTCCACTAGCTGAAGGAACATGGGCGAGTGTACTCCAAAAGCTTTCGGAGATGGCATCTGTCAAGTCAAGAGGTTGGTTGAAAGGTCTTTTGACTCCAGTTGTAGGTTTTTATAACATCCATTCAGTGAACTTTGGACATTTTTCTCTAAAATCCTAAGATGGTATTATGAGTAAATAGAATTCTTTTATGTAGCTCACATTTCTAAATAAACTTTAATATTTTATAGATGTTAGGCTTTTCAAGTGACTCTGCATACCGGCTTATTTCATTGATGAAAGGCAGGTGAAAAAAGTCAATAAAAGATGTTTTCAAATGGACAAGTGATGTTATTTCAATTGTTGGCTTAAACTAATGTGCATTAGGGGGAGGTGGGGAACAAATAAACCAATGTGGTAAGTTTAAACAAAAA
The DNA here is from genome assembly GCA_003508835.1 of Eonycteris spelaea. Classification (NCBI taxonomy): domain Eukaryota; kingdom Metazoa; phylum Chordata; class Mammalia; order Chiroptera; family Pteropodidae; genus Eonycteris; species Eonycteris spelaea. The sequence goes on along the minus strand of PUFA01000040.1, from coordinate 9,379,012 downwards.
TCCAATAATTGTGTAATGTGATTGAAGTGGTAACTTAATTTTGGTTTATTTAGGGAGGGTTAGGTACCCATCTGAAGCACAGCCTTGATCTTTATGATGACAAAGATAGCAAATGGAGAAGTCCACAACGCTTCATGAGCATTTATTTCTGAACTATCACTCGAACCCAACCCAAACACAAGTTTTCTTATTGAGAGGCATATAAAATGAGCTGGTTCATTTGTCTTTGTCCCTGCATTAGTATGTTCTGTTTTCAAAGTGCCAAGGAGATTCAGGACAAAAATATTTTATGATTTTATTTTACAGGGTGGGTCCACTAAAAGACCTCTTGGAATCAAAGAGATTTTCCTAGCTGTAAAGCTTTTTGATAAGTTACTTAACCTGTCTCAGCCTTGGTTTTCTCATTTGTAAAACAGGGATAGTTGTACTTTCTACATAGGATTGTTTTGGGAAATGAATGAAATAAGCACAGTACCTAGTTCCTACTAATAGCTCAATAAATAATTATTGTAATACTATATGTAATGTCTTATAAAATAATGTCTTCTGTTTGCTTATTCTATATAAGTTTGAAAGGGTATCAACAAGTAAGTCATGCTGCTAACTATGGCATGTTTTCAAACTCAGATGGAAACTACTGGGAAATAACAAATATTTATTTAGTGAGAATGTCTGGTATCTCAAGAAGTACTAAAATAAGTACTACATGAGACACTAGAAAAATAGCTTGTAGACTATGACAGCTGTTCTCAGTATGAATTGAGTGCTCTCTACAACGGGGACGTGATGAACAGCTGGTAGAAGGAAACCTAGAGACGATTCACGGGTTTCACTGCACCTGAGGAGGGGAAAATCAGAGTCAAGGTGGTGAATGTGGCAGATGTTTGCTACCTTGCCTGAAATAGCTCTTTCAGTTTACAAAGAACTTACACATTTTCTCACTTTGTCGTCACACCAGCCCAGTGCTGCAAGTGGTTCAGATGTAATTGTCTCATTTACAGAAGGAGTCATTGTTTCTACGGGAAGTAAAGGGGTTTGCCCAAAGCAGAACTTGTGCCAGATCATCCTTCCTTAAAAGGAGCTGCCTCAGTAAATAGTTTAACCTCATGAAAAATAGCTAACAAGCATTGAAACAATTCATTTAATTCTTACAACCAACCTATGAATAGGTATACAAGTATTAATTTTGCAGCTAAAGAAACTGAGACAGAAAAGTGAAGCAACTCGCACAGTAACATATATTAGTGGAAGATCTGGAATTTGGAGTCAGAAAGTCTGGCTCCAGAATCTACACATTTTACACTTCTCTCTCCTACCTCCAGTGAACCAAAATTGAGATTAATCTATAGTTCTCAAAATTTAGCAAGCATAAGAATCACCTGGAGGGCTTGTTAAAACAGATTGCTAGTACTCACTGCTAGAGTTTCTGATTAATCATGTCTAGAGCGAAGCTTGAGGATTTGAATGTCTAACAGGTTCCCAGGTATTGTTGATGCTGGTGGTCTGGAGACCATACTTTGAGAACCATTGGTCTAGACTAGAGACACAAAATGTTGATGATCCAGACACACTCAGTATTCTCTGGTCTATGAAGAAATGTTGGTAAGTATCTAATTTGGGGGCAAGGGGACTGTACCTGGGGCTCCCCATAGGCTTATACCTCAAGGTTTCTCTAGCATCCACAAAATACCAAAGTGAAGCCACTTGTTTGAATGCTTATAAAGGTTCTAGAGAAGCTAATTTGTATAGTTATGGTCATTTTCAGGGGTGGCGTGTGTGGATGGGAAGCGAGGAAAATCATATGACCCTCCTTCTGATTATTATATGTATAGTCAGTTAAAGTGATTATCACAGGAAATCTGCAAATGGACAAGAAAAGAGCAGATGGAAGGAGAAGTAGAAACATCATTTCTTTCCTTTTGTAACAAAGGGCAATGAGTTGGAGGAGGATCATATGCATTCAGATCCCAAGAACTATAGGTGCTTTTCTGAGATTCTTTAGCAATATTATTATTTTAATGATCAAGGTGGCAGTTTGGTTAAATTGCTTAGAAATACCAGTGGTGAACTCATTTATTCATTTGCTGAGGTACATAAATAATCACAGCATAAAGAACAAAGACTTTGTACTATTATGCTCTCTATTTAATATTTAATGTAGTTACCCAAAGTTCTCCCTGTGTTATGTATTTTTTAAATTTAATACAAAATTATACTAATCTAACAGTTATGATTGATTACATTGTTTGTTTGAAAAAGAAATAAAGTCTGAAATTGTAGTGATCTGGCTCTGGACAGAGATCTGGTGCCTTGCTCCCCACCTGCCTGAAATCCAGCCATCTCTGCCCACAGGTACCTTCAGCATTGCTTGCCATGGGCCCTTAAATACAAGCACTTGTCTTTGTCAGATTTCACAAACCTCTGAGAGGACATCTGTTTTCTGCCAGCTTGGCTGAGTATTCAAGGCATTGAATTGAGCAGAAGAAATAAGTACTTGGCAGGGAATAAACTTTTGAACCCCTGGCTGTCTGTTGCTCATCAAAATATGAGTTGAGAAGAAACTCATTTGTGGAGGATTTTCTGAAGGAGAGGATTTTCATTTCTTCTAACACAGTATTCTGCATCATTGGTGTCAGCCAGACCACCAGAGAGCCAGGTATTCAGTCGACATCATTTCGACCACCTCCCCACTTCACCAATTTGCTTACACTGCATCTCATTCACTATTTACCATTGGCTTTTATCAAGCAGTGTTAAAAAGAAAGGGCTGAAAGACCTTATAGCATTTACTTTAAAGTTTTTTGAAATAAATTGCTCATTACATTATATAAACTTTAAATCTTTATATTTATGAAATGTTTTCAAACGTGTAGAAAGTAACAGACCCCAAAGTCATCGAGAAAAGTTTACTTTTTGCCATATTTTTTATTTTTAAAAAGAAACAGAATGTTTTAATTACAGTTTAACACTTCCCCCCCGACCTTTTTCCCTTTCTCGCTCACCGGAGATAAACACTATCCCAGAATTTATAGATATCTTTCCTATCCACAAAAAGTGAATTTCCAAGTGTCTATAAACAATGTGTAATATTGTTTGGAAGGTTTGCAAAAGTTTCCTTTAAGTGTCATATAGAGCATCTACATTTGCACACAGTGGGCTCTTTGTGAAGAGACCTGTGAGAAACTTGTATTGGGTAATATGCTGAGCATCTGTTTTTCTCACAGACTCCATAGAACATATAAACAGTGTTCCCCCCTGTGCAGTGGTGGTGGAGAATCAAAATGCATCTGAACTCACCTTGGACTTACAGCGATCTCCTTGAATGGCTACGTTAGTCTAAAAGTCAATCATAGTGATCCTCCGAATTTAGTCAAGAGACATCTTACTGATGTTCATCACGTGTGTTCACTTTGGCTTCTTTTCTTCATTACAACATCATACCTCTAATTTCCGTACAAATCATTGTCTTGTAAAAAAATGCAGCTTTGTTAATACACAACCGAATAATGTTATGGATATCACATTCATCTATCCATATGTGCATATACTTATATATATAAAAAAATTTACCGAGTTCAGATTATATTGCAAATACTTGGCGTACTAGAAATACGAAGATGAATAGATCTCTACCATTCTCTCAAGAAAATGACACTTTGTGTGAGTGAATAAACAATTGTAATAATTACTATAACTGACATATATAAAAATATAAAACTGATTAATATAAAAAGTGTATGGAAAACACTGTTAAAGAAGTAAAATTAGTTGCCCAGAAACCATCAAGGGCAATAAGAAGCAGAGGTTACATTTGAATAAGAGTAGCTTAAGAAAGCATTTCCTGACTCCTTGGGACAGATTTAATCTTCCTTGATCTTTCTCCTTAGGATAATATATACTTATCTCTGTTGTATATTATTATATTCATTACAGTTAGTGCTTCCCATATCCTTCTATTCTGCTAGATAGAGCTCCTTGAGGACAGAAAAATGCTTTATTCAACTTTGAATCATTAGTACCTAGTACATGATAGAAGCTCAATAAAATGTTGAATGAATAAACATGAGTCCAAGAAATTGCAAGAGAAATTATAACATACCTTTAACTAAATGGAAATGAAAACAATTTATCAAAATTTGTGTAATCTGGCAAAAGCAATGAGGAAAAGTTATAGTATTCAATGCATATATTAGGAAAGAAGATAGATCTAAAATTAATCATCTAAGATTTCACCTTAGGAAACTAGAAAAAGGAGAACTAATTTTATCCAAACTTCTTCCTAAGGAACAAGAGATTTGAGCTCTACATCAAGCACAGGAAAACAACCCCCCTGGCTTTGAAAATCCATGGGGAATACAATCCAATAAAACCTATAGAAATTCAGGAAAAGGAAAACCCACCACTCAAGCACAGACTCATTCAACCCAGAAACCAGTGCAAAAACACCAGGGAGAAAAGTACATAGACATAGGTAAGATAAAGAAGACCCACTTATGAATTTTGGAACACCTGCTGGAGAGGCAGAAGCAGCTGGTGTCTCCCTGAGGACTAAAACACTGTCAGTGGCCATTTTTTGTGCTCTAGTTCTGCTATGCTGATTCCAGCATTGGTGGATGCCATTTTGGAATTCTCTCTCTAGCCTGCTAACACCAGTGGATGTGCCCTGCTGAAATTTCTGCCTACTCCTACATCTCAGGCCTCATAGCCAACTACACTGTGGCCAGCCCCACCCACCCAGTGAACCCACAGCAGTTGAAGCTTGCCACAGTAGAACACACAGCCCACACAGGACACCTCTCAAGCACCCAGCTTTGGTGGCCAGAGGGGATTGTGCTGCTGGGCCCCACGGGATATCTCCTACATGAGGCCACTTTTTTCAAGACTGGGTGATTTAGTTGATCTCCCTAATACATGACATTAACACAGAATTAAGTAAAAGGAGACAAGAGTATATGTTTCAATCAAGAGAACGAGACAAAAAACCTCAGAAAAAGAACTAAATGAAACAGAGATAAGCAATCTGCTTGATAAAAAGTTCAAAGTAATGGTATAAAAATACTCAACTCAGGAGAAGAGTGGATGAACACAAGAACTTCAAAAAAGAGAGAGAGAAAAGATAAAGTACCAATCAAGCTGAAGAATATAATAACTGAAATGAAAAAAAAAAAATGGAATCAAAACATATTAGATGATTACAGAAGGATGGATCAATGATCTGGAAGACAGGGGTACTGGGAATCACCCAAGCTGAACAACAAAGAGAAAAAAGAATTTTAAAAAGTGGGGAATAGTTTAGGGACCTCATTAGGGTGTCTAAATGATGTTATGAACAACCATCAAGCATACTAACATTCACATTATAAGGGATCCACAAGGAGGAGAGAGAAAAGAGGCAGAAAACTTATTTTAAGAAATAATAGCTGAAAAACTTCCCTAACCTGTGGAAGGAAACAGACATATTGTTCAGGAAGCATAGAGAACCTCAAACAAGATGAACCCAAAGTAGTCCACACCATAATACATTATAATTAAAATGCCAAAAGTTAAAGAGAGGAATCTTAAAAGCAGCAAGACAAAAGCAACTAGTTATAAGGAAACCCCAATCAGATTATCAGCTGACTTCATCAGAAACTTTGCAGTCCAGAAAAGTGCTGTCAGTAAAATCTACAACCCAAAATACTCTACTAAGCAAAGTTATCACTCAAAATTGAAAGAAAAAGAGTTTCCCAGACAGCACAAGTTAAAGGAGTTTGTCTCCACTAAACTGGCTGGGCTTAGAAGAAATGTTAAAGAGATTTTTTAAGTGGAAAAGGAAATGCCATAATTAGAAATAAAAAAATGTATGAAAAAAAAGTCACTGGTAAAAGCAAACATATAGTAAAGGTAGTGTATCAACCACTTATAAAGCTAGTATGAAGATTAAAAAGACAAAAGTAGTAAAATCACCTATATCTAAATAATTAGTTAAAGGATATAAAAAGGTTGTAAAATATGATGACAAAAACTTAAAATGTGAGTGGGGGTATGTGAAATGTAGTACTTTAAGAATGTATTCAAGTCTATGACCATGCCACCCTGAACAAGTCCGATTCTGTCTAATCTCAGAAGCTAAGTAGGGTCAGGCCTGGTTAGTACTTGGATGGGAGACCACCTAGGAAGACCAGGTGCTGTAGGCGTAAAAAATAAAAAATAAGGGATTGTAAGCTGACAAGGTCCTTGCAATCTATGAGGTCAACCAAGGGTTACCTCACCAGAAAGAGAGAGAGAGAGAGAGAGGCAGGAAGGAAGGAAGGAAGGAAGGAAGGAAGGAAGGAAAGGAAGGAAGGAAGGAGGAAAGGAGGAAAGGAAAGGGAAAGGAAAGAGAAAAAGGAAAGCATTCAAACTTAAGTGACCATCAACCTAAGACATTGGGGGGCTGAATGATTGCATGCAGTCCCTATCGAAACACCAAATGGCATTTTTCACAGAATTAGAACCAATAATTCTAAAATTTGTGTGGAAGAACAAAAGACCCCAAATACCAAAGCAATCTTGAGAGAGGACAAAGTGGGAATAATCATGCTCCCTGATCTCAAATTATACTATAAAACTGTAGTAATCAAAACAGTATGGCACTGCCACAAAAACAGACACATAAATCAGTGGAACAGAATAGAGAGCCCAGAAATAAACCCACGCTTTTATGGCCAATTAATATATGACAAAGGAGTCAAAAATATACAATGGGAAAAAGACAGACTTCTCCCTAAATGGTGTTGGGAAAACTGGACAGCTACATGCAAAAGAATAAGACTGGACCACTTTTTTATAACATATACAAAAATAAACAAAATGGATTAAAGACTTAAATGTAACACCTAAAACCATAAAAATCCTAGAAGAAAACATAGGCAGTAAACTCTTTAACCTCAGTCTTAGCAATATTTTTTGGATCTGCCTTTTCAGGGAAGGGCAACAATAGCAAAAGTAACCAAGTGGGACTACATCAAATTAAAAAGGTTTTTGCAAAGGGAACCATCAACGAAATCAAAAGACAACCTACAGAATGGGAGAAGGTATTTGTAAATGTTATAAACAATAAGTAATTAATATCCAAAATATATAAAGAACTCATACAATTCAGTAGCAAAATAAAAAACAAAAACAATGTTTGAAAAATGGGCAGGGGACTTGAGTAGACATTTTTCCAAAGAAGACATACAGATGGCCGACAGATATATGAAAAGATGCTCAACATCATCAGAGAAACACAAATCACAAGCAAAATGGGATATCACCTGTTATCAAAGACAACAAATAACAAATGTTGGCAAGAATGTGGAAAAAAGGGGACCCTTGTTCACTATCGACAGGAATATAAATTGGTACAGTTACCCTGGAAAACAGTATGGAGGTTTCTTTAAAAATTAAAAATAGAACTACTACTGCATGACCCAGCAATTCCGCTCCTGGTATTTACATGAAGAAAATGAAAACACTAATTTGAAAAGATGTATGCACCTCTATATTCATTGCAGCATTACTTTATAAAAGCCAAGATATGGAAGCATCAATAGATGTCCTTCAGGGATCAACATATCATGTAGACCCAAAAAATGTGTACTCTTTTGGGTGAAATTAACAAACTTGAATATGAATATTGTTATTTTTTAGCCAAAAAATAGAGAACCTATATTCCTTTCAAATAATTTTTAAACTTTTACTATAATTGACAAATGGTCACAAAGACCATGTTGATTTTTTTTGACTATGTTGATTTTATTGGTTGATTTTTTTAGTGGTACTGTTCTGAATTTTGACTTGCAAATTTATCTTAAATTGGATTTTGATTGTGTTCTCTCCCCTCCCCACCCACCCCACCCCATTGTTCTTCCCCTCCCTGCTCTAGCCTCTAGTTCAGAATTTTGCTAATTCTGCTGGCTCTGGACTCCTATGCTGTCATATTAAAGATAAACAAATCTACTCACCAACATCGATGGTATCTTAGCTGTGTCTTCTTTGTCCTCCCCAAATTTATTTGGCTATTCCTTATACTTACTCTTCTAGAATAACTTTACACCCTGTTTGTCAAATTTTATAAACTAACCCATTGCCATTTGTTTGTGATTGCATTGATTTTTGTAAAGATGACTGAGATAATTGATATGCACACAATATTGTATCTTCTCACCTAGGAACAAGGTATATATCTCTATTAGTCTGATCTTCTTTTATATCTGTCAATACATTTTAGAGATTTTTTTCACATTCTTGCACATTTCTTCTTTGCTATTACTGTAAATGGGCTTTTTAAAAAATTGTATTTCTAATTAGTTATTAGTGGTGGATGGAAAGCTCTTGATTTTCACATGTTGCTCTTATATCCAGCCATCTGGAAAAAATGTCATAATTGTTTAAAAATTGATTGGAAATAATCTAAATCTTTATTGATAGAGGAATGATTAAATTAGTCAGGAGAAATCTAGTTAATGGAACATTATGCAGCTCTTTAGAAAAAAAATATATGTGTGTATATGGTGAGGGAGAGGACTATCTCCAAGATAAAGTGCAAAAAAAAAAAAAACCCAAAAAACAAATAAGCAAAAAATTGGGGGAGAATAATAGTATAGTATGGTCTAAGTCTACAAAACTATTGCATGTGAATATATACTTATACAATATAAATGCATAGAATAAGGTCTGGGAAAAGGCATCCCAATATTAACAGTGATTACCCTTGGGTAGGGGAGGAAAGGGGGCTTACCACTTTTTTTCTATAAATGTTTTTGTATTATTGGAATTTTTTTCTAAAACGTGAATTTAATAATGTTTTTGTAATTAAAAATTAAAAGAAAATATAATAAATAAGATGCTGGGAAATAAACATGTTGATAAAGATTGACATGCAGGAAGCTCCAAGGAGAGTAAGTATAAGTTCATAGAAAACTCTCATGGGTCATTAATTTCTACAGTATCTTTAAAGTCATTTCCATTTGGCTTTGGAAGTCTGTGGCTCTACACATCCTGTCAAGAAGTATTACTAGCATCTATTAGAGCAGAAAATGAAGATAAATTGTAACACAACTGTCCAATGAAATCAATGGAGACAACCCCTCCCTGATGTTTATCTACCTTATGTGATGTCTTCTTTGCAAGGGCCGTGGACGGGTAAAAGACCTAAAGAAATCAGCTGGCTAAGGAATTGGATCATTTTCCTTCTAGCCTGCTCTCGTTGCCAGCTAGAAACCAGATGAGACCTGCCTTTATTTTCTAGGTCTTTTTAATATCTAGAGTTTCTGCATGAAAAACTCTCCTGACCTGAATTTAGGAAGGGGAGCCCTGTTGGTGATTTACCTGCATCATGTGTGTTGAGGAGCCCTTGTTTACCTTGAAGTGAAGCCCTTCCTTGGCTTGGTGCATGAAGTCTTTCTGAAAGGCCCCTATATCATGTAGATATTTGTGCCATGTCACTTTCAGCAAGTTAGAGTTAAGTTGCACCATGAGCACATTTTGGCAGACATATGACCTGGCTTTTATTTTTACACTTTCAATGGAGATAAATGGTGACCACATAATACAGTGTCTACAGTGCTTCTCAAAGTTTATGTAGGAATCATGTAAGGATGCTGATTCAGGTCTGGAGCAGACCTTTGAACTTGCATTTCTTAGAAGCTTCCAGGTTTTATGAATGTGGCTGGTCAGGGAACCACACTTAAAGTATCAAGAGTATATATAGCACATGCTTGATAGTCAATAAATACTTGTTCAATGAGTCCTCTTCTGTCCTAACCTCCAGAGATGTGAAACCTCCTGTAGAGGCACACTCTTCCTCTTTGGGGTCTGTGTTGGAGGTTGAGGAATTTTTCTTGCTGGAAAGCTAAGTCTATCAAGCTATTGTTTTACATACTTCCACCCCCATCCCAATGTCGCTCATGTGGAGGCAGGACCCAGGGCTGTTTTTCCATATAGTCTACATCGCTGTGTGCATCCTGATCTGGTCACTGTTTCCCAGCCCAGTCTTGCATAATTAGCAGTGTCAGCCCTGCAGAGATGCCCCACTGGGGCTGCTGGTCAGCATCACAGGCAAAGCCAAGAGGGAAGCAGTTTTATTCTGCAGACCAGGTTTCTCCCAGAGCCACAGCCCCTTTCTTCCTCTGGCTTAGTGATCTGCTCAAGCACTAAATTGGTTCATGAAACTTAAACCAAAAAATAAAAATCAAGCAACTCATGCACTCCAACATAGATACCCTAAACAAAGCAAAGATTAAAAGTTAACCATCCTGGTGACTTGAGAAATGTATTGCGCTACTTGGTTTTGCCTTTCACTGGAGAATAAACAATGTTTGCCTATTGAGTTATGTGTAAATGCCTCACAAATTAAAATCTCAAGCCTGGTCCTTTTGGAGTTATTTTCCTTAGAGTAGGTCAAAAGCCCAGTTGGAAAATGATTGAAACATGTATGTTGAAATATTTTTTTGGAGTAAACTAGGTGGAGAACTAGTTTTATTATACGAAGCCATGTTTAATATTTTAAGAATCATCTTGTTCAAGATTCCTGAATTCTATAGACAGAAAAATCTGTTGTCTTATGATCAATTTAACAGTCATTCTTGCTTATTGGCTACTCAGCTGGGTACAGTGTTAGCCAAATTCACTCGGGAATTTTAGCATGTGCACATTAGCAGAATAGATTGGGCTGTGATGTGTAGCACGAGCTTGGTTTTACAGAGCGCATTTTCCACCCACCCACAGCTTCGTGTAATGTTGGAATCTGTCTAGTCGGCAGAGGATCAGTAGCTTAAGGAGCTAATGAATATTCATTTCTTTTCCCTGGGTACAAAGTAAAATAACCAGTAATTAGTATAATATTTAATACTTCTATTCAAAATAAATAAATCTTTTGTAAAAAAAAAAACCTAATTATTATAATGTAGCAAATTCCACATATGTAACTGGAATTAGATGTGGTGTTTTGAAATGCTGCTAAGCCCTCATTTACATGTTTGAAATTAGTTAATTATTCCCTCGTATGCATAAAACAGAACTCTAAATTTTTACCTGCATTTATTATTCATTTTCCTATCTCCCAAGTTTAGCTGATTCTAATATTTAAATTTTACATTTTTTGGATACTGAAGATATTTATATTTTGAAGTATTGTTTTGAATTCGGAATTACTCTTGTCCTCCCCTTCTCTTGTTCCACAGATATAGGATGCAAATTGTTTATGGAAAGTCCCAGGTGGTCTTTCTTATCTGATCCTAGGTTCATGTGGCAAAGTTTAGCTGTTGCAATTTTTTTCAAATATACATTTTTGAGCACATAATATGTGGTAGGAACTGTGCTGGGTGCTCTCACATGTCATCGTGTTTTTATTCTACAACAGTCCTGTGGGATTTGTTTTTCTATCACCAACTGTAGATAAGGAAACTGAGCTCAAAGTGGTTAACTCCCTTGATGCAAGTGTAAAATTCTATGTGTATCTGAAGTCCAAATCTAGTTTATACCACAACTACAAGATTCTAATTGCTGAGGAGAGAAAGGTTTAGAGGAGGTGGTGATATGTTTGAGTGCAAATAAAAATTCTCCAAGATGTTATCACCGGCTTGGGTGCTTGCGAGTGCCAACCTCTTGCTGGGGGTGAGGGACAGCCCAGGATGCATAGCCTTGTAGGCAAATATTTCCTGGCCTGTAATAAACAAGGAGATTTCCAATCTACAGCCCTGAGTTTTCTCAGTGATGCTGGCTGGTGCCTGCCAGAGAGAATGCACATTCTTGCCTAAATGCAAATGTATATGTAGATCAGTGTAGGATATGGTCACAATCCACGAACACCTAGATAATTCATAGTGCTGCAATTCCTCAATTCTATGAAAAAATGCAAATGCCGACATGCAGGAAGTTTGCGTGACTCATCGAGGTGGGGAGCAAAGGCAAGAGCCCCTATTTCAGATTCTTTTGAAAGAACCTGAGGACAACCAGAATAAAATTCAGATTTCTGATCACGGCCTACAGGCCCCATGTAGCCCGACTTCTGCCTGCTTCCCCAGCTCTTCATGTATTCCGCTTCCGTGCTTGGCACCCTCCAGCCTCACTAGTTACCTTCTTTCTGTTCCTCTAAGTTGCAAATTTGTTCTCGCCTCAGAACCTTTAAGTTTATTGTTCCTTCTGCTTGGGGTGCTCTTCCCTGCTGTCTCCGCATGGCTGATGTTTTTCTCATCTTTGGGCCTTAGTTTAGATACCCACTCCACAACCAGCCTTCTCTGCCCCACCCCCAGCCCATCTAAAGGAGTCTCCCCACAAGCACCCATAGTCCCCCACCTGTAACTCATTATTATATGACCCTGTTCACTCAACTTCAGAGAATATTTGCTTTCTGAAATGATCATTTTAATAAAATTGACTGTTAAGTTTATCGCTTTGGCATCCAGAGCACCCTGGTACGTGATAAATGTATGTTGTATAGATGAATGAATGAATGCATGAATGAATGCAAGTTAGACTTAAAGAATTCCAAACTGTAGCATTTGAGGGCACCAGCTCACTAATCTGTCCCAGCTTTATACCAGTATTTCCATTTGATTATTTCCAGTAAGAGAAAGCTCATTACTTTATGAAACAGAGTCTCTAGTTTTTATACTCAGAGGCAGTGTAGACTGTGGAAAATAAGTCAAGCTCACTTAATTCAAATCCGAATCTATTACAAAGTATCTGTGGACCTTGGTTAGGTCAGTTAACTTTCCTGTGTCCAGTTTCCTCATTTGAAAAGGGGTGACAGTACCTACCTGGACAAACTGTTGTAAGAAATAAATGAAGCCATATAGACAAAGTGTCATGCATATTATATGAACATGGTATAGCAAGGTTAGCCTGTTAAGGAGGTCAAAAATGTTATTTTTCTTCTTTTTCTGTTCCCCTGCCAATTTGTCCTGTATTGTGCACTTCACAATATTCACATTTATTCCTATCCATGAGGTAGGAATTATGCATCCATCTGGTTTTACAGATGAGGAAACCGAGGGTAGAACTGTTAGTGATTTGCCCAAAGTGCCCCTCTAAGAAATGGTCCAGTCACTGGTCAGGTTCTCTTCCCATCCTACCAAAGCTACCTCCTCCCTCTGCCCCCAGCACCAAATGGTGGACAGGTTGATGGAATGGAAGATATTGTTGGTCAGTTTAACTCTCAGAACTGTAGAGGGCATCTGTTTCCACCCCCACCCCACCCCGGACAGCACAGTTGGCTAGAGCTAGAAGTCCTCTGCAAAGGAGGTGCGCAGTGTGTGCAAAGGAGGATACGCCAAGCCCTTGGGCTAGGGCTCCAGCCCCTCTGCCTTTAGAGCACCACATCCCGTCTATGAGTTAATTTGGGTTTTGGCTCTGAAATGAATAAAGCGATGGGAGCGTTGTTATCATTACTTGTCATTATTATTGCATGCCAAGGAACTCTAGCAAGCTGCTACTGGGCACTGTGATGCCCCAGCCATGGTTGCTGGGTATGTGTAAGCTAAATAGGAAGTGGTCATTTAGGAGGCAGCAGAGCAATGAAGGGCATGGATTAGAATCAGATTTGAGTTTAAACTCTTATCCCATCATGTATCAACTGTGTGACTTTGGGCAAGTTCTTTTCTAGATTTTCTGTTTGCTCCTTCTGTAGAATACAATAATTCCATCTACCTCACAGGGCTTAGTTGGAGAATTAAATATACTCAGCATATGTCAACTTGTAATATATGATGCTACTATAATCATCCCTTTTTCCTGCAGATAGCATTATTCTTCAAGTAGAAAATTGACAGAAATGGTTGGAAATATCTAAGGGCTCCTGCCATGACCCTGTTGTAACAGGGCCAAAGAAGGAAGGCTCTTCTTGTTTCCCATTTGTGTTTTGTATTCTGAGTGATAAGTGAATTCTAGGGGATATTAGACAGTTTACTTCTGAACACTTCTTAGATAGGGTGGAAGTAATGTGAGTAATAAATTATGCTCTCTTCCCCAAGATCTTCCTGGTCATTATTCTCAATATAATTAAAATGCCAGATGTGGATCCATCCATCTTCATCAAGAAGCAATGGTAAATTGGGGAAAATGCTTACTGCAAAGGAAGGATAGATTTTTCAGTAGAGCGGTATTCAAACTTAGAAATGAGCTGACATCCAAAAGCAGATGTGAGGCTCGCGTGTGCTTTCTTCTCAAATATGCATGTGTAGGTACTCACGTTCCTTTTAATAGTCAACCAAATGTCTTTATTAGAAATCTCTGTGAGGTGTCTAGAGTGTATTCTTGCTTATATACCTTCATTGTGAAAGAAAAACATCTGAACTTCCTTGAATTCCTTCTCACACATCCCTCAAAGTTTCTAGGGCCTAGAATAGGTTATAAGCATCATTTGTGGTCATTCATGGCATCTTTGGCTTTCTGGGCCATTTGTTTAGCTAATACATCTAAATGATATGGCGGCCAAAATATTTACCAAATTGAGCCACATACTGCTAGAAAAAAATACATACTGATAAATTTCTGTTTCTGTTGAATCTCCAAGGGAAAATAAGTAAATTCTTATGATCTCTTTGCTTTTTTTCCATGGGAAATATAATCAGGTGGTGTGATCTGAGGACCATCCAGCTCAAAATCTTTCTCCCCTAGCCCTAATATATTTATTAAAATTCCTATTTGAATATACCTTCCTTTTTCCTCCTTCCTTTCCTCTCCTCATCCCCTTCCTTCCTCCTCCTATTCTTTCATGTGAATGATTATAGCTTGGTGTGGATAGAGGTCCTAGCTCTCTTGCTCACCATTGTTTCTTTAGTGCTTAGGACATATAATAGGAGCACAACAAGTTTTTGCTAAAGAAATGGATGAATAGACATTTACTGAGTACCTATTATGTTCCTAGTTCTTCAGTTCTTAGAGTTAAAATTGTGTTTTCCAAACTTAGCTATTTACATTACATACTTCCTTCCTAGTATTTGTCAGATCTATGAACTACTTTTTCTTCATTTATTTAACACTTTCCTTTAAATTGAATTTTCTTTATTGAATTAGCGTCACCCAAAGCAATAATATCTATGATATTATAGATTTGGTGTCTATTTATATATATTTTTTCTAATTCCCATTAACATAAACATGTAACTATTAAAAGACTCTTTTATCATGTAAAATTATCTCAAGGGACTCTATTGAAATACTAATCTTATCTAGAATGAGTTTGAAACATTATTGATCACATCCACTAGCTATGAACCTCTAAAGTAAAGGGGGCCCAGGAAGAGAAGTTCTGCAAAGGAAGGACTTCATAGTGGGGGCTGGTGCTCTAGGGAGCAAATCCCACACGTCTCAGAGGGGCAGTGGGTACTGTGGAAGCATATGCCATTGTGGTTCTAACTCTTGACTTCCGTTGGGTAAATCATTTGCTGAGCCCCTTGTTCCTCAAATCTAGTATGAAAGCAACTACCACAACCATACCTCTTCAGGGTTTGAAAAACAATGAAAAAGTGTGAAGAACCATTTGATATCCAATAATAACATGTAACAGGTGAACAATAAATATTTTTAGATGTATGTTATCGTGAGGTCGGTAAGTAATTGATATATAATTCAATGCCAAAAAGCAGAAACAGTCTACAGAAGAGGGCTGAAAAATATTTCTTTCATTCATTCCTTCATTTATTCAGTTGTTCAGTAAATACTTAACTGTATTCTAGGCCTGGAACTAGGTGCTGGGAATATAGCAGCAAAAAGACAGACATAGTTCTTCCCTTGTAGCCTGGCCAAAACATCACTTTCCAAATTCTTATGAGACTAAGTGCTGCCCTTTCCTTATTGCTTACTAGTTCTCACCAACCAATTAGAGCTCGACATTCTGGTGGGTTTATCTTTTGCTCCCTCACTAGTTGGCAGAGCACACTGTGGCCACTGCCTTAAAAAAGAATCTGGAAGTTTGGCTTGAGAAAAGATCACAGAACGAAGAGAATTTCACATAGCAAAGCACTCATGAGAATCTGTCTTCATTACTGATTATAAAGAATTAACTGTTA
This sequence comes from Eonycteris spelaea, assembly GCA_003508835.1. NCBI lineage: Eukaryota > Metazoa > Chordata > Mammalia > Chiroptera > Pteropodidae > Eonycteris > Eonycteris spelaea. The sequence continues at coordinate 9,362,996 of PUFA01000040.1, read as the reverse complement.
AACATTTAGTTTCCACTTCTTGTGGGAATTCCCTTTGCCAAAGAAAAGAACAAATGCAGTGGGCACAGATTCAGAGTTTGTAGATGTAGGAAGGTTAGAGCATGAAATCTCTAAAATGGCAGACATGGTTAGTGTAACACATCAATATCACTGCTGAGCACATTAGGCCCCTGAGTGCTAACCTGGTTTTCCTTGACAGGCCAGCTAAGAGAAGGGGCCATTAGGCATCAATGAAAACAAGAATTATTCTGCTTATAATAGCCCAGGCTGTACCCTGCTTATGATCCCCACAATGCTTCAATTTATTTTTTTAGTTGATTTTATTTTTTAAAAAACAAGGAATATATATTTACGGCAGACAAAATAACAAATACAGATTGGTAAAATTAGCCCTTATCTCACTACCCAGGAAATATTAACAGCCATAGCATTTTGTGGTATGTCCATGTGTATCATTAATTTGAGATTGCATTGATATCACACTGCTAGTTCTCTCTCCTTTACAGTTGTTTCTTTAAAAAAAAAAATTTAATGAGTGATTTTTGGCTTTTATGAAGCCAAGTCTCCTTTAAAAAATCATTTGAGAAGATCACTCATCCTAATAATCCACAATTCACAATCCCCCTCAGGAGGGTTTGTTAACCTTAGGGATTAACAATAGGCTGAATGCAATGCCATGCAAGTAGCTGCTTATGTGGAGACTTGAGGACTGCTAGGGCTGGGAAGCATTTTTGCAGATTTGCACAAGAATGTCACTTAGGCTTTTCCCCTTCCTTTCTCTTCAGTTTTCAAAAGCAGAGAAATAGCAATAGCCTCAAGCAGAAAAGTGATTTCAATGCAGTTGATAGGACCTCAGTATTTTAGGGGATTACAAGGAAAAAAATTATTCTGTAAGAATTTGTAGATTAATAAAGGTGATTTTGAACCTTTAGTGACATGGTAACCACATGCCAGAGTTAAAGCATGAGGCTAAACTCTGTGAGTTGCTGTCGGGTTGTTTCTCCTGTTTTATGTTCCTAAAATTCTGCCACACTGTAAATGTGCTCAAATTAGACTCCTGTGCTTTCCTATTCCACCACCAAATTCTTCCAGACTCCTGAACATTCCCCCCCTAGTTTGTACACTGCTCCCAGTGTTCTGGGACTGTTACACTTTACACATCCAGACACGGACCCATCAGAGGGAAGAGCTGACAATAGAAGGGACTACTGGCAAATCCAAAGGATTCATGCTGATAAAGGATGAATTTGTTGTGAAAATGATGCAATTAGTTTACCTGCTGGGGAAGGAGGTGATTGCTACATTGTTCTCCCAGTGCCCATGTAGGCTGATTAAAGCAGAAAAGGAATGCAGCATTGCTAAGCACATCCAGTATGGCATACTTGGGGGAGAACAGAGTAATAGCTCTGCAGAAGTATCTCTCTAGGGTTTTAACTTGACTTGAGGTCCCATTAAGATTAAAAAAAAAAATCTAGCCTTCTTTGTATGGGCTAAACTTAGTGACTCGCTTCCAAATAACAGCGTATGAGAGTATGACATGGGTAATATCAGGATGTGATATTGTAAGAGGGTACTTCAGGTCTGGTATTCTCTCCAAAAACCCATAACCTTATTCTAATCATGAGAAAAACATCAGGTACTCTAAATTGAAGGACATTTTACAAAATCCTTAATCAGTCTTTCTCAAAATAGTCGAGGTCATGAAAAACAATTTTAAAAAAATCAGAGAAACTGTCAGATACGAGGAGGAATAAAGAAACATGATGCCTAAATGTTCTGCGTTATCCTAGAATGGTTCTAGTTCAGAAGAAGGACATTGACAGAAAAACTGGTCAAATTCAAATAAAGTTTGGAGTTTAGTTTCTAATGATGTACTGATGTTGGTTTCTTAGTCGCAACATATATAATATATGTAATGCAAGGTGTTAATAACAGGAAGAACTGAAACTAGGCGAGGGCTGTTTGTAAACTGTACTATCTTTGCAACGTTTCTGTAAATCATTAATGGCTACCATAAAACTCATACATATAAATTTCAAGAAAGATTTCGGATATAGGTTAATAGTATCTTTTATTTTAAGTCAAGAAGCCTTGAATTCCTATTGCCTAATTATATCACATCACATATGTACTAACTAGGGTCTCAATAAATTAATTTCAAGAAAGATTTCGGATATAGGTTAATAGTATCTTTTATTTTAAGAAAGATTTCGGATATAGGTTAATAGTATCTTTTATTTTAAGTCAAGAAGCCTTGAATTCCTATTGCCTAATTATATCACATCACATATGTACTAACTAGGGTCTCAATAAATCTGTTTCAACGCCAAAAAAAAAATGTTTGTTAAAGGATATGATGGCTTTATAATGGGTCAACTTGTCTAGGTTGAATCGAATTTCTCTTTCATGTATGCTTCTGGTAATAGTGGGCCACTGGAGAACTATATGGGAGATTTCAATGGCACATTTTGGAGCTCATAAACATTGTTGCTTATCTGTGATTCACATTGTTGGCACAAGGCAATGGCCAGCCTACAATTGACTTAAAGCTTCAGCATCAGGCACAAGACAAAAACCATACAGAGAGTGCTTAATCAGTCCCTACAATTATGTAAGGTCAAATCCCTATAATAAATGATATGTATGAGATATATATATATATTCCACGAAAATCACATTTGCATACAATCATATACAATTTTATATATATGTGTGTGTATATATGTGTGTGTGTGTGTGTATGTATATATTCTATATCTATGATAGAATCCTGACTAAAAAGAATTTTTTTTTAAGTTTATGTTGAGAAATTTTCCACTTTCATTATAATCTTTGCCCAAAAGTTCTTTTGGAACTTCAATTTCTAAATGACTCTTGAAAGGAAATTTTGATTATCTGGTCTGTCCGAAACAAAAAACAATTAAAAGCAGTCCAAGCACAGAATACATTCGTTTGCCTAGCAGTAACGACGATAACTAACGTCTTTTAGCATTACTCTTTCGGGCACATCTTATGTATTATCTCACTTAATTCCAACAACAGTAGGAAACAGGTGCTGAAGTTTGCTTGGTGCTTCAGAAGAGGGAACGAAGTCGAGGAAAAAGTCCCCCCAGATCTAGTGTGACTCTGAAGTCCGTGTCCTTAACGCTGAACTCTGCTGCCCATCTCAAGTGCCTTTGTTTTGTACTTGTGACATTCCTGCAAGAACAGGCGCTCTCTTGCCACATGAGAGAGGTGAACTTCAGTCTCTGAAGTGCTTCTTAGCCACCTAGAGAAGGTTTGCAAAACATGTTGCTAATGGGCCTACTCTTGGAGGCTCATTTTCCTGGGCACCTAATGCCAGGACAGAATGAGAGATTTCACTGAGACAATCATCTTGGAATGGAAACAACACGTAAAAATTTGTGGTGCTCAGAAGTGATAAAAAAACATGATTTAATAGAAGTTGCAGTTTCACTTTCACTTGAGGTTGAGGCATCTTAAAAGGGGGGGAAAATACTGCTAGGACTCAGCTTGTTCTGGCTCACCTGTCTGGCTCACGTCAAGCTCTGGACTTTTCTGAGGCTTGATTTCTTCATATATTAAGGAAAAGGGTTGAGCCAGATAATCCCCACAGTGTGTCTCAGCTCTGAGTGTGAGATTGGTCTGTCTCTGCTGTGGCTGGGAAGTTACAGAAAGAGGGCAGCCTCTGCTTGTCTTCTGTTTCTCCCTTTTCCCTAACCCCTTGTATTAGAGAACAATGTCCTTTTGGGAAGTCAGGGTAAAGACAAACAAATTTGTCCTTTAGAGTGAAGTATCACAAACTCAACAGCTGTAGAGGTCAGATAGGGTGGGGTGTGTGTTGTGTGTGTGTGTGTGTGTGGTGTGTGTGTGTGTATGTGTGTGTTTCCTAGTTAGTAGGAACATTGAGAAATGAAAGAATTCCAGGCTTTCGCTTTAGTCTTTCTTTCTAATCTATCTGTACATCTATCTGTCTATCTATCTAACTTATTATTATGAACATTTTCAAACAAAAAAAGAGCCTAATAAATGCCCGTGTACCCTTTTCCTAGATTTAATAGTTAACAACATGTTACCATACGTGGTCCACCAAATGCTTTGTGCTGGAGCATTTTTTTTTTTTTTTATTATTATCAATGTCATGCATGACTTTCACCCCTAAAATTTTTAGTATATATCTCTAGAAAATAAGGACAGATCTCTTTCTGTGTAACCATAATATTGTTATCCCACCTGACATAATTGTCAGATACCTCAAAATCATCTAGTAGCCAGTCCCTGTTCAGTTTCTCAGTTGCCCTCATAATGTCTTTTACAGCTGGTTTATTCAAAACAGGACCTAGCCAGGAACCACACATTACATTTGGTTGTTATGTCTCTTTAAGACTTTTAAATCTAGAACTAAATTATACTTAAAAAAAGCAAAATAGAAAATTATAAACAAGCATGAGTTAGGAATTGATCAAATCTTAGTCATAGGTTTGCCACCAACTAGCTGTCTGCCATTGAGCACAGCACTTAGCCCTCTGAGCCTCTTTGATCTCATCTATAAAATTCATTCACTTTCTTTTATTTAACAAATATGTATTGAGTGTCCACTGTGGCCTGGTTCTTACACTGGGCGCTGTTCGAAAAAGAAAGCTTCCAGAAAATGATAGAATTCCATAATTCTAATTCTTGTGGATTATCTATGCTTGGATCCATCTCTTTCTTTCCATTTCAATGACATTGATTTATTGAGGATGCAAGACTAGTTGTCCTGTAGAACATATCACACTTCTGAATGGTTTGACTTATTTCCCTCTTATGATGTCATTTATCTTGCTTTTCTACCTCCTATATTTTCTGTAACTTGGAAGTAGTATCTAAAGACTTGACTTGAATCGGGTAAAATATTTTTGTTAAGAATATTTTATAGGCTGTGCTGTGTACTTCATATTGCATCTCATCAAACACATCTAGCTGTCCTACTTTTCTAGTGCTAGGGCTGATCTTAGGTTTATGTTACATAGCTGATGCTCCACATGCTTTCTCCGTCTGCGGGGGATGGGAGAGGGGCGAGGAAGGAAGGTAGTACTTCGATATCAGGTGAATCTATAACCTTTACCCTGTTGTCTATAGATAATCCTTGATTTAATTTATTTGTTTATTGTTTAGGGATTGCAAAATGGTGATTTTCTAATTTTGTCATTTCTTCTACATTTACTAATTAATATTCATCCATGAAAAAGACCTTATCTCATCAACTGGGGCTTAATGGTTACCCAAAAATATGTCATTTACCACTTTTCAGAGTAAGGAGTTGGTGTAATGGCTGACTCCAATGAAAACAAACAGGATTTGTTTGTTTACTTTCTCTTTTTTCAAGTAGCATTATGGACTCATGATTTTTTTTTTTAAATTAGGACTCATGGATTTTTAGATATTTACTGTGCTTCAATCCATTACATTCAGTTATTCATTTTGATACTTAAATTGTCCCAATTTTGTGGGTGTCCCTTCAAGTTGGGTCAATATTTGAAGGTGAAAAATGATGGAAAGATACCCTCAGCAGAAAACACATCGAAGGACTCAGCTATATCTGGTATTGGGCTAGATGGTGGGCAAAGAGGGCTACTTTCAGACTTGGGTTCTTCCATTAACACTTAAAGATAAGTCCTGAAAGTCTTAGTGAATAAGCAAGAGCAAACTGCGGAGTGAGCAGGTTTGCCTTTGAATGTGTCCTTTGTCACCAGGCAAGTGGGCAAATTGAGTCAACTGTGGTCCCCCAGAAATACAGTCAGGTAGCTAGTTCAGCGGATGGTAGGTAGCCAATGACTCAAATCTACAAAAAGGTAAATTAGAACTGAGATGTGAGTTGGGTTTCAGTTTTTCTGTGTTTGTTCTGTTTCAGCTGTTCTAACTGCAGTTACAAAAGCCAAATCAAAATGATCTCAGCATTTGAGGCATAGTAGATGGGATAGAGTGAAGTGGAAGTAAGGGGAGTTGAGAAAAACAAGTCCTCGATCAAGGATGTTGTATTTCTCTCTTAGTACATATTAGCTGGGAGGGGGGAGGGCAGGCAGAGACAGGCAGCTAGCTGTCTTTACTGGGTAGAGCTGCAGCTCTCCATCCACAGAATGAGCCTGAGGCCTGTCCTGCAGAAGCTGGTGGTTTTGACCAGGACCAAAGAGCATATGTGACAGCATTAGACTATTGGAAGACTTGACTGGCTAATGGTGACTGGCTAAAATAATCTGCAGAAATAGCTACCCAGAAATTAATTCAAAATTCCAACAGACATCCATAGGAATGTGAGCCGTCTTTTGTTAGTTGGCCCGCAGCCATTAACAGACTAACAGTTCTTTCTGTCTCTTTCACTATCCAGCTGCTATAATTTAATTCAGAACATCTCAATTTTCTGCTTGTTTATAATAATCAGTAGGAGGATCCTGGCCAGTTGTCCTGCAGACTGTATCACAGTTCCGGGAGTGTTTGTCGTTCTTCCCTTGTAGTATCATTTATCTTGTTCTTCAACCCCTTGCAAGTTCTAAAGTCTGTAAGTAGAAACAAATTTGGTTAAATTCTAGTGAAATGTTTTTGACAACATTTTGAAGACCTAATTACCGCTCACTTAAAATAGTCACAGGAGGTACCATTTATTCAGTCCGTGCTTAGCTTATGTAACCCTTTCGACTGCCTTTTTGATGTAGGTGCTATTCCCATTCTACAGATGAGGAATTGAGGCACAGAAAGTTTAAGTAACTTGCCCAAGATTACACCAAAAATAAATGACAGACACAGGATATGAACCTGAGTTTTCAGGCTTCAAAGCTGAGGCTCTTAACTACTCTGCTGTGAGTGAGTACTTTCTGGATAAATCTATAATAGATGTCTGCATCATTTGATTTCCACAATACAGATTTGAATTTTTAATTTGGGCTTTGGGGGAGCAGAAGAACACTGGAGGTGGTGGTTCAGACAACAAGATTACGAAAACAAATTTTTCCATTATACATATATATATATTTTTTGGTCCTATAGTCAACTTCTTTAATGGATATCTGGAGGAATTTGACTGCCTGGCTAGAAAAGCTTTCCGTCATTTACTATAATTTGGAAGACCCAAATACCTATTTCAGACAGCTTGGTTTGCCCCTTACAGAGAAAGGCATCTCATTTGGGGCAGTACTGTCCACTGGTTACACGTACAGGCTCTCCACAGAAGGTTAGGGATTGAATGGGGCTTTCTCTGAAGTTTCACTTGTATTTTATGTTACGAGAACTTGTCTAGGGTAGTGTTAAGTGTGTGAACTTGAGAGCAAGGTTGCCTGGGTTTGCAAGTGACACACAAAGCTTGGTGCATGGTAATCACTCAATAAAGGCCTGCTATTGTTACTGGAATGAATGGCTTTCTTAGCTCAAAAGTGGGTTATGAAGAGTATCTTCGGGCTCCTCTCTGGAGATTAAGACTAAGAAACAGGAGGCTAGAGATTCTCAGTGAGGGTTCTGATACCACCTGCTGGGTGCAACCTAGTCTAGGTGCCGATGAGGGTTATTCAACTCAATGTTGAGAAATTCCCTTCCCTCATCCCTGCACACGTGTTACACCTGTGTCCTGAGACAAGCTGGTGTTAATCCTTACTCCTCTTGCCAAACAGCCAGTGTGTTTGAACCTTCGCTTCATGAGGGTCCTTCCTGCTGTGCTGCTCAGTGACTTGAAAAGAGCTTTGAGTCTCACTGACCCGGCTTGAATCCCAGTCTCCCCAGAGAGTCGCTGTGTGACTCCGGGCAACTCACCCAGTTTTTCTGAGTTTCAAATCCCCATCTGTAAAAGAGAGACAATACTTATCTCATAAGTCATTGTGAGCACTTAGAGCTAACAGTATAAAAAACACAGGGCCTGGACTTCCATTTGGAGACTCCTCTTTCCACTGCAACCACCCTCCGAAGCCACTGAAAGCATCTGGGAGGTACTGGACAAAGAAGTCCTCTTTAGAGCTACTTTTAGCAGGCAGGGTTGAGATCTTAAAATCATGAATTTTAAAATTTACTTGTTTTCCAATCTGCTAAGTGTTCCCTTCACCCAACACCCTAAACAGAAATAAGATAATGTAAAAATTGCTAATTACTGAACCAGATGATATCAACAAAGGCATAGTTTATTCTTAAAGAGTAATATGTTTACCCTTTTAATCTTAAAACATGTAAGGTTGTATCTTTTTGAAAAAAAAAATGTTCAATCTAGAGTAGTCAAATTCAGAGACAGAAATAGGTGGTCATCAGGGGCTGGCAGGAAGAGGAATGGGGAGTTATTTTTTAGTGGATCGAAATTTCTCTTTTGTAAGATAAAAGGAATCCTATGGATGGATGGCAGTGATAATCACACAACAGTGTGAATGTACTTAATGCCACTGAATTGGACACTTAAATACCATTAAAATGGTAAATTTTATGTTATGTATATTTGGCCATAATTTTAAAAAAGAAAAAAAAATTTAATGTTCAAAACATGAATGAACGCAATCTTAGTTCCCATAAGCCTCCAAGCCCTGATAAGAAGGCTAGAAGGAGGCATGTCTGGCACCGCGTTCTAGATTCTAAAAGTGAGAATCACAGCCCCTTTTCAGACACAGCGTCCCTGTGTGTGGTCCTCAGCTGCTGGCTATGGCCAGTATTGGGGTATTCCTGGGACACTTTTGTCTCACTTCTAAACCTGAGCCCCCTGAAAGGAAGAAACTATTTGTTGAGGACTGTGCTAAAATCAGGTTGGGGAGAATTTTCAGGGAAATAGCTCTATAAATTGTGTGTAGATGCAAAACTAACAGGCACATGAAAGATTTGTATTTTGAAAACAAAACCCCAGTGGGATTCTCTCAGCAGAAAATGAAAAGGTCTTCTTAACATTCAGTTGAACTATTAGAGCCATTTTTGCTGTTGCAAGCACTAATGCAGGTACGAACACTGCCACAGCCCCAGATTGCAGCGCAGCAAATTAGCAAGATTTTAACTGGGCTGCAAATATCAAGCTGGCTGCTTGTCATTATGCAAAAAGGGGTGGGGGTGGGAGGGGAACCGGCACCTAGCGGCAAAGCACATTATAATTGTTTAAGCAGGCCCCACAAGTCATGCATTTCAATTATTTGTTCAAAGCAGCCTGCAATTAGGAGTTGCAAACAAGGCTTTTGAATGCAAAGTCGGACAATTAAAATGTTTCATGAGTGCATTAGAGAAAGAAGTTCTAAATTAGCACTTTGAATACACAAGACCTCTTTTTCTAATCTCCAGTCCCCTTCACTCTTTTTTTTTTTCAAAGAGTGAAAGGGAAAAGAACTGTTTGGGGCTGTGGTGGAGGTGATTTTGGTGTTTACTTATTTATATCAAATGCCTGACTAATCCAGGGAAGATTGAACCATCCTAATCAGCCCCTCGTACATTTCAATGTCTCTCGTTACTCCTCAGATCCTTGTTCCAGAATAATGGCCCAGGTGCCAAAACCCCCGCTCCTAGGGGGGTCGTAAATCACTTTAAGCATGTCCCCTCCCTCTCCCCTCACCACTCGCTACTCTGTCCTTTGAAGAAGCGGGTCTATTGGAACCAGTGATTTGTGACTTTCCAGTATTTAGGGCACAACCCCAGGCTGGTTGCGCTGACACTCAGGATGAGAGGGACTAGTGTACTGGACAGTGTTGGGATCAGGGTGGAGAATCCGTGTGTTCTGAGGTTACTGGTGAGCGGAAGCTGGAGGCTCTGGGGAAGCATGAAGAATATACTAACGTGCGGGCCTCATTTCTTTGAAGGAAAACCAGCTGCTAAACTCCTTCCCCTCCCCCACCCACAACCCCGCCCATACATTCCCTTCCCTACCCCACAAATACCCTAGTGATACTTACATTTTATTTTATGGTGTATTGTATTTTAGGACATCTTTAAAAATTGGAGGGAGGGAGGAGCAGAGAGTTTGCTTTTAGGAGAAGAGGGTATATTTGGCATAGAGAAAACAAGTAAATGTTCTTCCTTCAACCTTTTTTTCCTTTAAATAGTAAGACTTCTTAAAAACCATTATTTGTGCAAGGAATCAACCATTAGTACAGAGTAACCCCAAACACTTTATATTATTCGATATGTGAAATTAACCAGGAAAGTCCAGACAATTTAAGATGAAATTTGCCAGTGTATCAGTTAAATGTGTATACCTATGTGTGTGTGTATACCTAATTTGAAGAGTCTAGTGGGTAGTGGCCTTAATTTCTCATTTCCTGTCTGTAGCTAATTTATGAAACATCATTTATATTATCCTATATATCCTCCTTTATAAAGAAAATACTTTATAAAGAAATTTAAAAGTTAGTTTGGGTAGGGGAAAGTCCTTAAAAAAATCTCCACCCTCTACATGGATATTTTGAATATTACTTATGCAATTGTTTTTTAAATTACTTTGCCTCCAAGCAATCCTTGAAGATTCAGAGCACTGTTAAAATGCCAAGTATCTGATAGGCTTGATGAGCCTTTGTATGATCAATACATTCTATTAGTTGGAAAATTTTTATGATTTTTCAGGAGAAATAATTCTATTATATAAGGCCTATGTAAAAATAAGTTGTTTTTTCAATTAGGACATGAATAACTAAGGGTGCTGACATGATAAGTATTAAAATCATGTCATTTTAATATTTGAATCTGTAGGTACAACAAAATAATTGCTTTCTATTTTAGTTGGCAGTTTCAAATCTGTGGCTTTTTTTTTTTACGCCTCTGACATTTTAAGTTATCTTTTGACATGCCCATGAGATAAATTGAATCATTTTATAGTGATTGGATTCTTGCCAATCTGTTTTTGAAAGTTGTAAGTGCCATAAAAAAAGAGAGACTTTTATTTTTAAATCAATAAAAACTACAGGTTCTTTACCATAAGCTTGTCTCGGGTAATTTACAATAGAAAGAGATGGAGTGGGGTGCAGCTGTGGGGAAGCCCTGCATAAAATCACACTTAGGTGCAACATCATTCTATTCCCAAAATGACCTTAACACATCTGCCTGAATGGGAAACTGGAATCTGAAGGTATAATCCACTGAAATCAACAATATCCAGGTCCTATGATAAACCATGGGAAAATGACAAATGATAAATTACATCAGATTCGATGATTTCTACATTGTTTCACAACTTTTTGGCCTACTCATTTATTTACTCATTTGGTTTATGAGTGTTAATTCTATAGCTGGCTCTTCTTCTTGAAGGAGATAATTCAGTCAAAGAATGTGCCTATAAATTGTACCAACACAGTCAGAGTTAAAATCTAAATAGCCTGAACCCCAGCTTCAGGCTTCTTTAATTTGACTCAGGAGGAAAAAAGAAAAGAAATACCCAGAACGTGTTTCTTCTCTCTCAGGCTTCTGTCACAAGTGGATATTCCTTGAGGGTGAGTTAAAAAGAAAGAGCATTTGTTACTATAAGAAAAGGAAAGAGGAAAGACCCTCCAATTCCTGCTTTTCTAGAACTTGGTTGAACCTTGGGTCTGACAGGTAGGCTGGAGATGCAGCTGAGGCTTTTTCACAAGGAAGCTACGGAAAAGCAACTCACTACCCCCTTGTATTACACTCATTTACACTGGACATTTCATTCCAATCCATTTCACGATCAAGAGGTAGTGGGAATCTTGCCACTAAAATGCCACCATCTCTGGAACCCAGGGCTGGAAGCCAACCAGTCCTTTGGATATCTCAGTAGGAGGCAGAGAGAAGTTTCTGCTGAAGGACACCAGTACAAATGCCTTTTATGCACGGGGACATGGGAATACTTCAAATTATCTACCTTCAAAAGCCGAGTGTTTGAGTCTCTCCCTGAGAACGGATTCCTGAGTCTGTGAAATGGAAAAACAAAGGTGTTCAGGGGTGGGTAACAGGACGAAGACTTTTCCCAGCTGTAGAATTCAAGGATGATGAAAGGGAGATGCAACAGAATATAAAACAAATTGTGCACTGGAGGGTGGAAAATACAGATTTGAAAGTTAAGTATCTGGAACAAGAGAGATATGAGTCACTGGAATTTACAAGTTAACTATAGGAAACAAAGATAAAGAGATCATGAGAGGAGTAGTAAGGCTCGTAGCAAAATGGCATTTGTTAACTGCAAAACTAGACGATGGCAGAAACTGTTTATCACCTCAGGAAAGGGGTAGTAATTATAAAAGACAACAGTAGATAATAGCGTTTACGGAGCGACCTACAGGGACGAAACTTGGCAATTATGTCAAATGGGAGCACAGATTTTTTTCCTCTTCAAAATGGTAAATCAGAGAAAATTAGGTCTGGAGGGTGTTCAGTTTCTAGTAGGGGAGACAGTGAAGCTTGGTTTGCTAAAGGACGATGCTGTTCCAGGCACAGAGAAACTGCTTTTCTCTGTACCAAATAGCATGATGTTACAGTAGAAAACATCTGACTTTTTGAACTTTAATGTGTGGATGAAAAATGTAATGCATGTGAGGAAATGTACATAAACAGTCTTATAAACTGCTACAGTCTATTTTTCCCAACCACAAATCTCTTCTTCCCCCAAAGGTTCTATCCTTACTTTTATTGGAATAATTCTCTTGCTTTTCTTTATACTTTTATTACCTATGTATACTCCCGAAACTATCTAGTTTAGTTTTGCTTATTTCTGAACTGTATGTATTTTTATAGGTAGAAATGAAACTACATTCTAAGTATCTTTTGAGGCTGGATTCTTTTATTATTTTTGTTGTCCATAAGTATAGTTCACATTGTTGTGTGTAGCTATAGTTTGCTCATTTCCATTGCCAGATCACATCCTCATTGTATAAATGTATCACAATTTATCCATTTTGTTGTTTATGTGGCAGAGATTTTGGTATGTGGCAGAGATTAATAGCAAATCACCACCCCGTTTTTCTCCTGGGTACCTCTTCTTGCTGGGAATATCTGCTGTAATTCCCAGCCTCCCTTCCAGTAAGGTATGGACATGGGTTCTGCCCATAAGAACCTCCCACTTATCATCCTCCATGATCTTTCCTATCTATCTAAACTGGATATGACCTCTGGGCGACCTGGGAAGCCATATGTGGAAGGTGGTAGAGCCACAAGATAAAGAAATGCTGGGTTCCTTATTCACCATTAGGATGAGAACTGCCCAATAAAATCCCCTGACTAGGAAAACCCACACTGGGCTATTATGGGAGTAAGAAATAAACGTTCATTGTGTCAAACTCCTGAGATTTCACAGGTTATTGTAACAGTAGCCAGCTTCACCTTAACTAATATAGTAATAATAACTATTATTATTTCATTTTTGGCAATTATGAACAATGCTGTTATGAGCAGTCTCAAACATACATCTTGTTGTACATAGTCAGCAGTTTCTACAGAGTATATACTTGGGAGGGAAGCTGCTGAGTCAAGGACTATGTATATATCCAACTATATGAGATAATACCAAACTACTTCCAAAATGGTTGACCCGTTTACATTCTCATCTACAGTGTATCAGAGTTCCAGTGCTCCACATCCTTCTCAATACTTGGTATGATCAGATTTTTTACCTTTTGCAAAACAGAAGGGAGTTTAGTCATTTCTCATTGGTACAAAATTTGCATTTCCCTAACAAGCGAGATTTCCCATATTTTCGTGTGCTTGGTGGCCATTCGGGTTTATGTGTTTGCAATATCTTCACCCAGACTATGGAAAAAATTGTCTTTTCAGTTTTTTTTTAATGCTATCTTTGTTAAATATAGTTTTCATGTAGTAGAATGTATGAACTTTTTCTTTATGGTTGGTATTTTTTAAGTGTCTTCATTAAGAAATCCTCCCATTCCCTGAGGTTCTACATATATTCTCCTATATTATCTTATAAAACTTTTATAACTTTGTCTTTTACACTTAATTTTGTAAATCAATTCATAATTATTATTTGCATATTGTATAACATGGTGGTCCACTTTCAATTTTTTCCATATGGATACCCGGTTGTTCCAATATCATTAATTGAAAAATTTTCTATTTTCCCACTGCTCTGCTTTGTTACTTGTCATATGCTAAGTGTCTGACATTCAAGAGTCTGTTTTGGTACTTTCTAATTTACTCCAAGTCTCTTTGTTTATGTCTGCATCAATTCCACAATATCTTGATTATTACAGGTTTATAATGTCTTAATGTCTGGTAAACCAAGACATCTCAATAATTCTTTTTCAAAAGTGTCCTGAATTTTTTAATCGCTTTCCATTTCCATTTGAATTTTATGATCAACTCGAATTATCCAAAATAATTTGTTGAGACTGATATCATTAAACTTATAAATAAATTTAGGGAGAATTGACAACATTATTGAGTTCTCCAAACTATAAATATTTCATATCCTTTTAAATATTTAGATATTCATTAATGTCCCTCAATTGGTTTTTGTATATTGATTTGGTATCTAAAAATGTCCCAAATTCTTGCTTAAGAAAATTTTTTCTTAAACTTGTTATCCCCAAATAATGAGCTTTATTTTTTCCTTTCCAATCCTTATAACTTTTCCTTTTCTTGTTGTATTGTCTAGGGCCTCCAGTACAAGGTTCAGTGGAAATGGTCAGAGCAAGTATTCACATCTATTTCTCAATATCACAGGGAAAGCTTTTAATATTTTACCATTAAATATGAAGTTTGCTCTAGGATTTTTATAGCTTTCCCTTATCAGATTAAGGAATTTTCTCCTAATTCTGATTTGCTAAGAGTTACCTCGATTTTCAAAAGTTAATTTTGCATGCTGGCATAAACTTCACTTGATCATAGTGCAATATTCTCCTCAGACATTGTTGGATTTTTGCTTACTAAAAATTTCTTAATGATTTTTGCATCAGTGTTTATACATGTTATTGGCTCTGGTTTACCTTTCTCATATCTAGTCCTTGTGATGTTTTAAAATAAAAGTTATACTAGTTTATACAAGTAGTTCATAATATCTTCATTCTCTGATAATTTTCTAAAGAATTTATAGTGATGTCCCCTTTTCTATTCCTCATATTGCTTTTTCATGCCTTTTATTTTTCTCAATCAATCTCAGTTGTGACCTGTCTCTTTTATTAACCTTTTTAAAAACCAACTCTTGTTTGTTGATCTTCTCTATTGTATATTTCTCTTCTATTTCATAGATTGTCCCTTATCTTTACTAATTCTTTCCTGTTGCCTTCTTTGAATTTAATTTTCTATTCTCTTCCATTTGTTTTTATGGCTGTTATTTATCTAATTTAATGTTCACTAGGTAAAGGAAATAATAGTGCCATCACATGTTATCTCATGGGGTTGAGGAGAGATAAAATCTTACCTAATGTGAACTCTCATTAGAAGCTGTACAAATGGAAGATCACGAGCTGTACAAATGGAGATGCTCATTGAAATACCATTTATTTTAACAATAAATAAGTATAAATTCAGTTGTCATTTATTTTAAGGCTTAGAAAAGAATACAGAAGTCCCTCTTCATCTTAGAGATTAGGATCCTGATAATTGCTATTATAAGAAAATTTGAAATGAAGTAACTTAGGGTTTAGGGGGGAAAATATTGATGAGCCAAGAGAGAAAGCAAATCTATGAAAACCCACTAGATAGTAATGTATTTACTATGCTAAAACAACATAGACTATACCTTCAAAAAGGCAATCTTAATGACATTTTACTTACTTTAACTAGTAATAATGAAATTGTATCACTGGTTTCTAGTGACTATTTCTTGTTCTATAGAAACTTTTTTTTTTTTTTTTTGCAGTTTAAGTAGTAGACTTGTAAATTCACTATGTGTATGTATGCATGTTTCTGTGTGTATGTATATAGGTATTCATCCTAAGCAGGTTTTTTTTTTTTTTTTTAAATCCGGGTCTCATGTTTCTCTTAATGTCCAATGCTCTTCTGAATTTATTTTTTGAGAGTTATTGTGTTCACCTCCAACAATTGTTTTTGTATTTACTACTCCACAGATACTGTTAGACTGCATTTATAAGTCCTTGATTCCTTCCTCCCTCCCTCCCTCCCTTTTCCTTCTTCCTTCCTCCCACAGACACCTATTGAATGCTTACTATTTACTGTCCAAGCATTGTTCAGAGGACCAAGGATAAAACAATGAGCAAGGTAGGTTGTCATTATAAACTTGAGAATTATAAGCATATAGACATTTTATACAGATGTATTATAAAAATATCTTTTCCTTCTCCATCACTGATTTTATCTCACAATTTTCCCCCAAAATCCCTTCCCTCTTTTTCTAATTATCACAAACAAAAATGACTTTGTTCTCCTGGAACTGAAATTCTCCTAGGATGGCTACTAGATAAGAAATAGTTCAAATGTTCACCACAAAATATGAATCTCCTAAAAAAATGTGAATTTTTCATCAAAATAGAAATGCAAGTTTAAAAAGAAACATAGCAAGACAAATATGTAATTATTAATTATCTACAAATCCATTACAAACTTAAGTCTATAATTTACGAAGCAAGAATTTAAATCTCTAAACTCTCAGACACATTTGGTGCCATCTCTCTAATTACTTCCACTCAATATCATGTTGGTTTTCCATTTTGTTTTAAGAGTCTTTACATTCTCTCATCTGTGTTGCTCTGTTTTTGTACTAGTTTTCCTTCCTGTGACCAAGGCTGTCTGATTCAATTGTGGAGCCAAAAGGTCTTTGGTTCTTCTCCCCACTACTCACACTGTAAAAAAAAAAAAAAAAAAAAAAAAAAAAAAAGTTTATCATATGTAACTCTTACTTCTTAGTTCTCATTGAATACACACATTCAGATAAAACTTCTTGCCATTCTCTGTCTTTCCTGATGTTAGTCGAATCAGAAAAGTCACAGGAAAGATCAAAATACTTTCCTTTCTCCTCATCTGCTAATGATGCAGCACTCATCAACTTCCAATCAGGAATATTTAAATATTTTAAATATTTAAATAAATATTTAAAATATTTCAATATATCATTCTATACTTTCTCCTCTAGCTTTCTATTTGCCTTTCCATCCATCTCTCTATCCTTCCTTTTATCCATACACCTACCCACCTGTCTATTTAACAACCACGCAAGGTTCTTTATAGTTTCCAAACTGCTTTTATTGTGGTCTTCTCACAGCAATATACTGGATGAAGGAAGAAAAAATTCTGTATTTATGCAAACTAGCCCCAATGAATATAAGAACAAAACTGTACTGCTACTTATCTTCCCTCTAATTTGCTCCTTCTCTCTCCTTTCAGATGCCCACATTCCATAGCATATTTAATCCTGTTCATTTTTCCACATTACATGGTATATCTTAGCCTTCTAGCCATGTCTAGAAGTATATTACAGGCAGCTTCTTAGAATTTACTACTTCATCTCTTTGTCCAAAGTTACACCCAAACATTCTCCAAGATACACTTCTAGCGGCTTGAAATTTTGATGTTACTAAAGTTTCTCACACAATCTTCAGTAAAGAAATTGAGGAAAACTGGGATCTTATTTTCATACTGGGAATTCCAGTTCCCTCTGATCTCAAAGCCTCTCCTTTGTCTTGTCTATTAGTGATAGGTGTCATTGACCTTGCCAAAGCTAATCCTTTCCCTTGTGCCTTTGAGCTCACACCTCTGCTGAGAGCTTACTTCTTGCATCTTCTGAGACTCTTACCTTGTTTGCATCTTGAGTCTCTCCTCTGCCAGCTCCTTTCTTCTCGTCTACAACATGTTTACGGGTCTCCTGCTTGGGGTAACAAATGCCTTCTCTGTTAGCTCCTGCTAATATTCACTGTTGCTGCCACACGTTACCTGCCGCTTCAACTTGCCCACCAACTTCTCACTCCTTTCCCCCTGCCATCTGTCTCATGCCCTCACTGCTGTCCTGACTTTTCTTTTCCAGATTGTCAGGGACCCAGTGCAATGGCGTTTTCTTAAGACGTACTCTATCCTCAACTCTGTAGCCTTTAACCCCAGGTGAAGTTTGACAGAGGGAGCTGTTGACTATGAAAGCAGTGTTTTGATAGGGAAAGGCTGTTGGTTGGCAAAGAGTTGGTTTACTTATGGTGATATAGCCCTGTTTTAAACTAGAAACTGGACTTTTATTTACTTATCCAGAAGTGACAATACTCTGGGCAATGGGTTGACATTCACTGAACTCCCAAGTGATGCGAAGGGCCTAATTATTTACACAATGGTAGGGAAAACGTCTTTCTTTCTTGGCATTTAACATCCAGCAAAGCTTGATTATAATCACAATGCGCTTTGTAAGTATTAGCTACAATGTGCTGTAGTGGAATGGAAAGGCTGTGAAATTAAATAGACTTGTGCTTGAATCTGACTCCATCTCATTGGCTAGTTATTTAATTTTGGAAATTTGTATAGCTTCTCTGGCCCTCAGTTTTTGTATCTGTAAAAATAAGTATATTATCTATTTTGGAGGATTGTTGTAAAATTTATTAGTAATTTGTCAAAATATCACAATAATATCACATATAAGATGCCTAATGTCACTAACATCACCACCAAATATTTGAACACTGGGATATGCCAGGCATAGCTGACTGGGCTACAAACTGTGACTAGTGCTTGGACCCTCAGAAAATCTTCAATGTGGTATAGATGGCAGTGATAACCAGTTCATTGTAATGTAGGAACTTGCACAGAAATACGTCAGAGGCATTATGCACACACAGAAAAAGTACTGCTTATCTGCTTGGGTCTGCCCTCTTATCTTTGCTAGACTCTAGCTCATGCCATCCTCTGCATCTCAGGTTAGACATCACACATTCCCTGACGTGATTTGCTGTCATGTTTCCTGTACTTAGTGTTTTGTAGTATTCATCAGCATTAATTACTTGTTTAATGTCTCAAACTCTTAGCTCCATGAGGCCAAGGCTATCTCTGTCTTGTTCATCGCTATATCTCCAGGCTAATGCAGTGACGAGTACGTAGTAGGAACTCAAGAAACATTTTTTTTTTTTTAGTTGAGAGTTGTAAGGGGTTTGGTGGGGTCATATAAAGGGACAGTTGGTAAGAGAAAAGATCGTAGAGACGAGATAATGAAGAGCCTTTTTTTGCTATAAGGAGTTCGGACTTTATGTAACTGAGAATGGTGAACCATTGAAAGGTTTTTAAGCAAGAGGTATGAACAAATGGGTGTTTAGGAAGTTCATTCAGGTTCTAGTATAGTATGGTATGGGGTATATGTATATGTTGGGAGGTGGGGGCAACAGGCATCCAAGAGTTCAGTCAGGAAGTCTTGCTAAAGACCAGGGAAATAATCATAAAGATCTAAACTAAGACAATAGTAATGAGGATGGAGCAAGGTGTTTGAAAGTTAGAATTAATGGGATTAAGTGACCAGAGGGGAGAAAAAAGGAAAAAGAAAAAGTCTTCGTTGACTTCCAGGTTTGAGTTTGTATGGTGGATGGTGGTAGAAATTCATTATTTCAAAAAATGAGCTTTGGCATCAGACAGCTAGGATGTGACTTCAGGTGACATTAGCCTTAGTTTCTCCATCTATAAAATGAAAATATTAATATCTACCTTTTGGCTTTGGGGTGGTGTGAAATGCTGGCACTAAGCAGAGGCAACACTTAAGGTAGTTCATTTGTTCACACCCTCCTATAACCAGGGTTATAAGAATAAAAGTAGATTAGTGGGGGAAGACAGAGCATTTGGTTTTATGCTTTAGATATGTTGTGGTAGTTACATTTTGAATACACAATAAAAGAAATTTTTTTAAGAACCACTTAAACTCCCATAGGCCAATATGCAGTCAGTACACACTCTTCAAGCCAAATTTCCACTTCCTATGACTACACTACTCAACCGAAATTATTTATGATAATGTGTTGACTAAAGACAATGTAAGAGATGAAATCAAAAGCCAACTCACTAACATTTGAGGTAAATTAAAACACTAAAATAAAAATGTATGTTGGAATTCAAATTGAATGTGAAGAAAATGGAAAGTGTAATTCAGTTATCTCTCAATTACCTAGAAAATAGTTTGTCATGGTGCCTCATGACTACCAAGCACTTTGCATAGTTGAAAGCAGAGAGTAAATCTGTATTAATTTGCTTCGTTGCTAGTTTTGTTTGGTGACATCATCTCTAATGTCATTCTTCTTACAGGGTGCATAACTTTGTAGAAGACATACTTTTCCAGCAGGAAGAGAATAAATGTCTTTCTTGTAACCTCAAATCTTTTACAAAGTTGTCTTTCAGCCACCCGTTCTTGTTTTTGTCCAAAAGTCAAATTAAACAATAGATACTGCTCAATGCCATTATTTTTTTAAAGAAGCAAAACAAAGATAAAGGGTATTTCCTAATGAGAACTCTAACATTTGCACTGAACCTTACATAAGCAAACATTTTGGAGCATGTTTCTAATAATTTAGTTGTAGAGAAAATATAATTCTGTTGATTAGAAAAGGAATTTCAGGCAGAATTAAGCATTCCCTCTGTCAAATTAGTCTTATTCCAGAGCCTCTGCTCTTTCTAACATATCACAGGTTAAATCTGTTTAAACACATTCTCTTCAAAAAAAATTTTAAAAGTCTGCACGTGTTTGTGTGTGAGCGAGAGATATGACATGGCAGGCCTAGGTATCAAAATAGTTCTTTTTATGAACAGATGAAATTCAGTAACTTTGAGGAAAATGGATAATGTTTTTCAAAGGATTAAGTTAAATTTTAAAAATAAACCTAAGACTATAATTTCTGTGAAAAGACATTCTTGGTTTGAAAAGGGATAAATGGCCTAATTTTTTCAGTCTTGTTGGTAACATAATATTGTGGTTCCCATTTTATGAACTGATGATCCTGACATAGGACGATAGATATGGATTCTCTAAAAGATTCTTTAAAACTAAAGCTAATAATTTTATTACAGCAATTTTAGAAGAGGTATCAGAAATGGCTGATGTACTTTGACCATGTGATATTAGTTGAGTAGTTTAAATAGTAGACAGAAAAGTTGATATATAATATTACATTCTCACTTACATATCACTGTCATTTACTTTCTTTATAATTAAGGTGACCCACTGCCCTGGTTGGCCTGAGACTTTCTGGTTTTAGCACTGAAAGTTTCCTTCAGTCCCAGGCAAATATAGTCACCCTATTCATAACCCTAGATATAATTAATGCCTCTTTAAAAAGCATATTATTCAAAATTTATTTTTTCAAAAGGATAGGATGACATGCAATTTTGGGTGGGGGGAAGGTTACAGATGTATTTGTCATTTGAATATGGCAGCTTATATCAAAATAAATGATATAATATTTTCTTTTCAAATCTAAATAGTCCTGATTTTGAATCAGGGGCATCACTATACGACCTGCTTCTATGACTCTCCCTGCTCCGCCACCCCCATTGTTTTATGATCTCATTTTCCCATGATGTATAGTCTAGGATATAAACCTAACAAAGCAACAGAGATGAGCAGATTCTTGAAATGCTTTGTTCATGGAATGAGAAAACCAACATTGTAGGCAGAGTCTTTAATTCTTTGCAAAACTTGCTGCACCTCATCAAACTTGAGACTCCTAAAGCAACAAGCTTAAACTAGGCATTAAAGTGACCTCATCAGTTTGGCAACAAAGTGGCCAAATCACCTTCGCTGATGAATTCGAACTCCTCAAATGAAGACCCTTGTACTCATGTTTTCTCTGAGCCCCCGATGTTATCCTCTCCTCAGTTTGCAGGTCACTTTGCTCTGAAACTAGTCCCTGGTATACATTTCGTTCAAAGCTGCCACCAGCTGGGTCTTCACAGAAGTTTATGGTCTGGCATTGCTGGCTAGCCCTGTTCTTCTCAACTGCTGAAGCAGCGCTAGGGGCAAAAGGTGACTAGGTCACTTTTACCCCACCTGCTTCAGTTGTTGTTCCTTTTAAATCCTCTTAAATGGACTTTTAAGTGTGAACTTTGCAACCACGTCCTGGCCAAGGAATAACCTCAGAGGCAGCTGCAGCCTGTTCAAAGAGATCGGATGGGTGGGAACCCCAGACTTTCCGGATTTCTGTTCACAAGCTCTCACTAATCTGGCTACCAGGTGGTTGTGCCAGTGTTAACCGCATCAAATCACCACTGTGTTCCTTTGCCCAAAGACTGCAGGAGGTTAGCAGCTAGAACCACTGAAATCTAAATCTTTCTTATCCAGGGATAAATTGGGAAGTCAGAAATTTCTCCTTGCCTTCTTCTTGAGATGCTAAAGCTGGAACAGACTTTTGAAATCAGCTAGCCAGAATCACAGAAAAGGCCTATAAGACCAGACAGGTTGCATTAGTGGTCCACTGCTATGTCATGAGTTACCCCTTTCATAGTGAAAACTGAGATGGCATAGTGGTTGTAAGCAGGGGCAGTGGAGCTAATCTGCCTGGGCTCAATTCCTGCCTGGCTCCCTCATTTATTAGCTATGACCTTTGGACTCAATTTCTTTCCTTGCCTTAATCTTTCTATCTGTAAAATAGTGATAATAAAAGTACTTACTTTAGAGTCACTATCTGTAAAACTTTTCGAATAGTGCCTGACAAAGTAATAGCTACATAACCCTTAGCTGATATTAGTATTAGTTATAAACCTAGGCCCATCAAAATATCTGATATGGACCTCAATTCTTGATATAACATTCATAAGATTTGTCATTATTGATCATTATTGCTATAATGGGCTGAATGAGGTATCCCAAAATTCATATGTTGAAATCCTAAGCCCTATTGTGATGGTACTAGGAGCGGCCTTTGGAAGGTCATTAGGTCATGAGGGTAGATTCCTCATGAATGAGATTAGTGCCCTTATCAAAGAACGCCAAAGTACTCTTTCACCCTTTCTGCCATGTGATGGTGGTGCAATGAGAAGTCAGCAGTGTGCAACCCAGAGTAGGGCTCTCACCAGAATCTAGGACTTCCTAATCTTGGACTTCCAGATCTGTGCGTAATAAATTTCCGGTGTTAATGGGCCTTTGGTACTTTGTCATAGCAGCCTGAACAGACTAGGACAGTTGCCCGTATTTTGGTCCACTTACTATGGGCCCAGTTCTAAAAAACATTTTGCACGTATTACCTTATTTAAAATTTATAAAACCCAATGAAATTGGTGCTCTCATCACCTCCATTCTACACAGGAGGAAAGTGAGGCTCAGCCCAACCAATAATGATGCCCAAGTTCGCCAGCTAGTAAATGACAGAACTGGGACTCTCTCCCAGGTATGATTTTTGGATTTGAGTTTGTGTCATAAAGGGTTGAGACTTCAGAGGATATTAAGATGGGGGTGAATTTATTTTATATGTGGAATGAATGTGAATCTCTGAGGGCTAACTGCAGTAGATTGAATAACAGGCCCCCAAAGATATCAGGTCCTGATTTCTGGTACCTGTAACCATTACCTTATGTGGTTTAAAAAAAAAAAATTGCAGGTGTGATTAAATTAAAGCAAGATCAGAAGAGTAGCCTGATTTATCCAGGTGGTCCCTAAATGCAATCATGTATTCGTATAAGAGGGATACACAGGGAGATTTGCACACAAAAATAAGAAGGCAATATGACCACAGAAGCAGAGATTGAAGGGGTGTGATCACAAGCAAGCCAAAAATTCCAGCAGCCACCAGAAGCTAGAAGGAGCAAGGAACAGATTCTCTTCTGGAGCCTCCCCAGAGAGTGTGGCTCTGCCATCACCTTGATTTCTTCCCACTGTTTTCAGCCTTCCAGTCTCTACAAGTATGAGAGAATAAATTTCTGTTGTATTAAGCCACCAAGTTTGTCATAATTTGTTATGTCAGCCTCAGGAAACTAATACAAATGGCAATTAGCATTTCGATCTCTGCCTTTTCGATATAATTCCAATGATGAGCATGTTGAATAGAGCTTCCTACATCTGCACAGTTGCACCTAAATGAGGGGAAACAGGTCTTTTCTTTTACCCTAATAGCTGTGGTTCCCTAACTTAGCTGAGTACTGGAATTATCTGGAGAAATTAAAATTCCCTAATGCTCAGCTGCAACCCAGACCAATTACGTCAGATGTTTTGGAGGAGTTACCCAGGCGTTAGTACTTTTTGAAGCTCCCAGATGATTCATTTGCCATGTTTGGACTCTGCCTATTTTTCTGGGTGTAAATTTCCACCTCCCTGCTAAGTGTCCTCACCTGTTTGCCATGCACCTCAAACTAAATGTATCAGAAACAGTGCTCATTCTTTTCTCTCTGCAAACTCACTCCCTGTCCTGCGCACCCACTGTGGGTACTGGCACCACCGGATTCTGTTATGTTGAACCATGTAATTCCTCATTCCCACCTCACCTCCACCCCCCAGATATAGATACTCCCCCATCTGAGGCCTTGAGGGGGCTTTGAGTGGGGTGAAGAGGACGATGGACTCAAAGTTAAAGCCTTTTTCACTGTCACACGGAGCTACCGATTTTTAGAAATACCTAATAAATTAAAGTGTTATGAAAGATATCATTTAAAAAATGAATTGTACTACTTTAAAAATGGACAGAGAAATGGAAGTGGTATGGCTGCATTACAGACCCTCATGTCAAACAGAAGAAACGTATTTTCATGGAATATGAGGAGCTACTTAAAATGGTAAAACTGATAGCCTACTTGCCTGGCCAAAACACAGCAGGGAAGCTGCAGCTAGAGGCCCAGGCACAAAAAAAAGAGCTGTAAGAAGTCTGAAGGGAAAGGCAGGCTACGTCTTCAAAGCCAGAAACTACCCCTCACTGTAAAACTAGGAGATAGTCTTTGCTTCTCACTTCTGAGTGAACCAAAGTTCAGAGAAGTTAAGACACATGCCCAGGGTCACACAGCTAATAAATACTGGCTACTAGATTTGAATCTGGATCTTGCTCATCCCAAGGCCTCCAGGCTTAAACTCCTAGTGTGGTCTTTCTATTTTCATCCTACCCATTGTTTTTCTTATCTTTCTTTCTTTTTTTTTTTTCTTTTTAAATTAGGTGTGCTTACTTTATTTTTCCCATTGTTTTTCAAACTCCAGTGTGTATAAGAATCACCTGGCCTGTTTGTTAAGAATACCAATTCCTAGGCAGCTGTTGGGAGTCGATACAGCAGGTCCAGAGTGGGGCCCAGGCAACCATGTTTTTAAACAAGCATCCAAGGTGATTCTTACGCAAGCGGGATACAGGCCACACTCTGAAAAACCTGTTTGTACATGGAGAAGATGCCTTTGGCTTCGAGAACCTGTTGAAACAGTTGGAGACAGTGAGAAGTTTCACCACTTTCCAAAGATAGACCTCTTGGGCTTAGGTTCGCTGGGAGTCTTGGAGAACTAGGCTTCTGTTGGTATTCTAGCAAGATTCTACCAGGAGCAGGAACAGCTGACCATCCCCTGGGGATTGTGTGGTTTCTTCTCAACTCCTCTAGAATTCCATATAGCTACATTCTGTAGAGAGTGGGTAAAATGGTTTTAACACCGTCAAGAGGACCCAAATTTAGGCTCAAATTTTGCAAGAATAGCCAAATGCTACTGCAGTGGTTGTCAGCTCTGTCCCTTTTGCGGCCTGCCTGAAAGAGATAATTAAAAACTCACTTATCTGTTGATCTGGCTCTCAGCTGCAGGATGCCTTCTGCTACCGAAGCTCATAATGGCAGCTTTGAAGTCCAGTACAAGTGTGAATTTAGTGTTTTGTAAAGACCAGATTCCTGAACAGGTCATAAATTACCTTGTTAGACAAAGGCTTCTGGGGTAATGTAATGTGTTGAAATCCTGCAGTGGGTGATTATCCTAACACATTGCTGGCAGAGCAAATAGCTGGCACACAGACTCCAAAACCCAGCAGCTGCCATGCTCCAGAGAAGCTTCAGCTAGGCTAGGCTTTGAAATCCTAGTTAACCTTTTTCTTAGGTGAGAGAGAGAAAAAAAGAATAACAAGTATCTAAAACTTGGCTTCCCATTCCTGATTTTGTTGTTTTGGGAATCCAGTGAAATACAGTGAATTTCCTTAATATGGATTTCGGTGGCACTGTTCTTTCTCCTGGGCTACAAGAAGATTTCATTGTTGGTTCATTGTCTTTCCCATGCTCACAGCTTTTCTATCTGTCTAGGCAACCATCCCAGATTTGTAAAACGCACAATTAGCTCTTTGACACTATCACTGACTGATCATTATCTGATACTTAGAGCCACCTCTCTTCTCTTCAGATCCAGCCTCTATTAGAAACCGTGCCCTCCTCGCTTCTCTCCTAGAATAGTTCTGCTCTTTCTAGATGGAGAGAGCCTTTAATAGACTCAAAATGCAAACTGAAAAAAAAAAAAAATCAGGTCAAAATCTGAGTTGTAATCTTTCTTTTAGAGCAATATTTTAAAATGTGATGAGAAAAGTTATACATGTTCATTTGTATGAAATTTAGATAACAGAAAATACACAAAAGGAAAATAAAAACTACTCCAAAGCCCATCAACCAGGAAGAGCTACTATTTACATTTTAGCTTAACAATGGGCTTACACTGGACATATTGCTTTGTAAGCTGCTTTTCCATGGAAGCTGGATATTGCAGACACTTGTTCCTGTCCTTGTAAATTCATTTACATCTTTTCCAGTGACTGCAAAGTAGACATGCTCCTGAGTTTGTTGCTTAGAAGAAAGTGCTAGTACTTCTCAAGAATTTACTTGGGGCAAGATAACTGCATTCCTTTGTGGGGGTCAAAGCATCATTTGTTTAACAAATATTTATTAAGCACCTACTGTGTTAGTCAGGGTGCTACCAGATATAGCTCCCAAATAGGATCAACAAAAACTCCCTCCAGCATAGAGAGAGCTCCATGGGAGTGTAAGAGTACCCTTTTTTTTTTTTCCAATTGATGAATTACCTTTTTAAAACTGGATACTAGTTGTATATAGCAAACTCCAATTAAAGAAAGGCCATTGATGTTATAAATCCTCAGCAATAAGGTTAGTTACCATAGAATAGTATACTTTGTTTACACTCTCTCTGGCACAGGACCTGGTACACAGTAAGTGCTCAATAAATATAGGTTAAATGAATAATTTATAAGTTGGTATGTCAAACATAATTGAAGTTGGCTAGCTTATCAAAAGTTAGGACTTCTTCCTGGATGTCAGGAAAGGAAATAAAAGCTAAGTGCCATGGTAACTCTTCTCCACGTAGGAGAAGGCAAATGAAATCAGTTAGCCTTGTCAGGAGTCCCCTCCAAACCCCAGTTTTCTCCTTGTGGGCAGAGTGCTACGCTCAAGTTCAAGAGACATTCATATCATGTCACTCCAACTTGCCCTCTGGAAAGGAAGGGACTAAGGCAGCTCTACACTGTTCAGACATTGTAGGTGAGGAAAGAGAATTGACTTATTAATCCAAGCAGCAAAGGAAACAGTTCTCAGCAGAGAATTGTGAGCTTTGGGGGTCTGTGTTAAAATATGTGCTATTGAGGACAAGACACAGGGTTGATGGGGATGGAATTCAGAGACTCAGAAACTGGAAAAAGCCCTGATTAGATCAAGTTCTTTTTGCCTATTTGATTTGTGTCTGATGCCTACATTTTGACAGATAATTAGCAGGTCATATAGAATACCTGGAAGGCACTGAAATATTACAATTTATGAGTAGCTGGCTCTGGATGTCAGACTGGATGTTGAGTCATCCTGAAGTTGGATTGCCAGATTTCTGATGCTTATGAAAAATGATCATAGAAAATGTTTGAATTTGCTTTAAGGCAGGACCTAATAAATACATGGGCATTGTGGGAACTGAAGCAGTAAATCTGTTATTTTTGCTAAAGACTAGCAAACTCTTTGAGAGCAGAATGGGAGGAGAGGGTGGGTTTGCTGAATTAGAGAGGGTGGAATAAAATATGTAAATGTCACTGAAAGAAATGTTAATGAAGCAGAGCTAGTTTTTGTAGGCGAGGGGCTTTTGGCCTCTAGAAGAGATGCAGAAAAGCTGGCTAGCTAGTAGATTGATGGTCAAGGTTTCCTTTATAGAAGAAGGAGACCCAGTGAGGGTTCATTTTAGGCCAGTTCTGTCAGATCTCTCCTGACTTTTGTGCAATATTGGGCAATAATGATCAACTTCTGTGTAGAAACGGGGGTTACTGCAAATGCATCTGAGAACTGGAATTCAGGCCTGGGGCTTGTACTCCAAACCCCTTACTCTGTCCCCAGCTGTTGGGGGCAGACCGTGGCGGTACAGACTGGGTTTAACCCTGGGGCTCTGCCACTTAATTGCACTGTTACTTGGGCCAGTTGCTCACCTCTCAGCTTGACAAGGAAAACTTCAAGGGAAATGCTCTCTGAGTAGAAACCCACAGATAATGATTAGGAGATCAGAGTTTCTTCAGATCAAATGAGTTTTAGAAATCCTATTTCTATGTTTAAACTTGAGGGAATGCATGTTGACCGTAGGCCTCCTTGTCGCTTTCCATGTGGCTGTTTCACAGACATCTCAAACATCTCAAGCTCGCCATGTTGGAAACATTGCCCATGCAAGTCAGAAATCCAGCTGCGGCTGTCAGTACCATCCACTGCCATCCCCACGTCTTGTTGGACTGCACACTCCAGGATATCATTGTGTGGACTTTGGTTATCACACCCTCAGGGCCTGGCAGAGCACCTGGCACGTTGCGGGTACTCGATGTTTGTTTCGAGAACACAGGATTGTCCCGTCCTTCTCTCTCTCGTTTCTCCCGTTTTCAGGATGACCATGCACTGTCACCAGAACCAAAATACTAGCCCTGTGTATTACCTACTTAAATATCTTAAATAGCTCCCCATTGCAGAAAGGAAAATGCATGAACCCAGCCTACCTTTCTGACCCCATCTTCTGCTGCTCCCCCAGGCGCTTCTCTGAGCTCCAGCTGAATAGAAAGGACTCAGTCTTTCTAGGCATGTCATGACTTCATACCTCTGTGCTTTCCCATGTTCCTCCCTCAGGCTGGACGCCAGTCTATGAGAAACGAGATGGTTAGCCTATACATGCCCTACCAAAAAACAAACAAACAAACAAACAAACAAACAAAAAAACACCCCAGGAGTTTCTCAGTCCTGTTTAAAATCAAAATCATGTTGTTTTCTGTATTTTTTAGAGGAAGTGGTCATGCAGGTCATTCCTAGCATTCCCACACATACACTGTTGTTGGGAAATATATTTATCAAGAGGGAAACATTCATTTATTTGAATAAATCTCTGAAAGTCACCTTTAAAAAAAAATTCCCTATGCTGTACTTTATATCCATGACTATTTTGTAACTACCTATTTGTAATTCTTAGTCCCTTCATGTTTTTTACCCAGCCCTCCAATCCTCCTCCCATCTGGCAACCATCAGTTAGTTCTCTGTATATATGAGTCTGTTTCCTTTTGTCATTTGTTTTGTTATTTAGATTCAGCCCACAAATAAGTCATGTAGTATTTGTCTTTCTTCATCTGACTTATTTCACTTAGCTTAATACCCTCTAGGTCCATCTATGTTATTGCAAATAGAAAGATTTCATTCTTTTTTTATGGCCAAGTAATATTCCATTGTCTATGTGACCACATCTTTATGCAATAATCTATCGATGGACATAGAGGTTGCTTCCATATTTTGGCTATTGTAAATAATGCTGCAATGAACATAGGGGTGCTTGTATCAAATTAGTGTTTTGGATTTCTTTGGATAAATACCCAGTAGTAAAGTTGCTTAGTCATAAGGTAGTTCTATGTTTAATTTTTTTCCTCATAGTGGCTGCACCAATTTGCAATTCCACCAACAGTGTGTGAGAGTCTGCTTTTTTCCACATCCTGGCCAAAACACATTGTTTGTTGGTTTATTGATAATAGCCATTCTGACAGGTGTAAGGTCGTATATCATTGTGGGTTTAATTTGCATTTCTCTGATGATTAGTGATGAGCATTTGGCCATCTGTATGTCTTTCTTGGAGAAGTATCTGTTCAGGTCCTCTGCCTATTTTTTAATTGGATTGTTTTTTTTTGTTTGTTTGGTTTTGGGTTTTTTTTGGTGTTGAATTGTATGAGTTCTGTATGAATTTTGGATATTAACTCTTATTGGGTGTATCATTGGTGAATATCTTCCCTCATTCAATGGGTTGTCTTTTTGTTTTGTTGATGGTTTCCTTTGCTGTGCAAAAGTTTTTTAGGTTGATGTGCCCATTTTCTTTATTTTTTAATTTCCCTTACCCAAGTAGATATATCAGAAAAAATATTATTAAGAGCAATGTCAGAGAGTTTACTGCCTTTGTTTTCTTCTAGGAGTTTTGTGGTTTCCAGTCTTACATTTAAGTCTTTAATCCACTTTGAGTTTATTCTTGTATATAATGTAAGAAAGTGGTCCAGTTTTATTTTTTATTTTTTTTGCATCTATCTGTCCAGTTTTCCCAGCCTTATTTATTAAATAGATTGTTTTTACCCCATTATATATTCTTGCCATTTTATCATAGATTAATTGACCATATAGGCATGGGTTTATTTCTGG
Organism: Eonycteris spelaea; assembly: GCA_003508835.1. Classification (NCBI taxonomy): domain Eukaryota; kingdom Metazoa; phylum Chordata; class Mammalia; order Chiroptera; family Pteropodidae; genus Eonycteris; species Eonycteris spelaea. The sequence goes on along the minus strand of PUFA01000040.1, from coordinate 9,332,588 downwards.
ACTCTCTATTCTGTTCCATTAATCTATGTGTCCATTTTTATGCAGTACCATGATGTTTTAATTACTATAGCCTTGTAGTATAATTTGATACCAGATAGAGTGATACCTCCAACTTCGTTCTTTTTTCTCAAGATTGCTATGGCTACCTAGGCTCTTTTGTGGTTCCATATAAATTTTAAAATTATTCTAGTTCTGTGGGGAAAAAAGCCATTGGTATTTTGATAGGGATTGCATTAAATCGATAGATGGCTTGAAAAGTATGGTTGTTTCATCAATGTTCATTCTTCCTGTCCATGAGCAGGGTATATACTTTCATTTATGTATATCTTCTTTAATTTCTTCAACATCTTATTATTTTCCAAGTACAGGACTTTTAACTACTCGATTAAATTTATTCTTACGTATTTTATTTTATTTTATTTTGTTTATTTTACTTTATTTTATTTTATTTTTATTTTTCTCTACTTTTTTCTCCTCTTTAATTCCGACCCTCCTCCCCCGCTCCCTTCACTCCTGACCTATGGATGTTGCCATTTCCTCTTAAGAATTGGATCTCTGAAGATGGGGCGTCTCCTCCCAGATGCTCCTGGCATGCACCTGGGGCCTGGCACACCTTGGGGCGCATGGTCTGTGGCTTCACCTGGGCCGTGAACTCAGGAACTTCTCCCTGTAAAGCAGACGTGCTAACCACTGCACTATGGAGCCACTCTTTATTTTATTTTTTGATGCAATTGTAAATGGGATAGTTTTCTTAATTTCTCTTTCTGATTGTTTATTATTAGTATATAGAAGTGCAACTGATTTCTGAATATTAATTTTGTGTGCTGTTACTTTACTGAATATACCAGTTTTAACATTGTTTTTGGTGAGATCTTTAGGGTTCTTTATATATAATATCATGTCATGTGCAAATAATGACATCTTACGTTTTTCCAATTTAGATGCCTTTTATTTCTTGTCTGATTGCTGTGGTTAGGACTTCCAATACTATATTGAATAGAAGTGGTGAAAGTGGATATCCTTGTCTTGTTCCTGATGTTAAGGAAACCAATTTTGGGTTGTCTCCATTGAGTACGATGTTAGCTATGGGTTTGTCATATATGTTCTTTATTACATTGAGGCATATTCCCTCTATTCCCACTTTGCTGAGAATTTTTATCATAAATGGATGCTGAATTTTTCAAATGCTTTTTCTGCATCTATTGATGTGATTTTGATTTTTGTCCTTCATTTTGTTTATATGGTGTATCATATTAATTGATTTGCAGATATGGAACCAATTGTGCATCCCAGGAATAAATCCCACTAGATCCAGGTGTATGATCCTTTTATTGTATTGCTGAATTCAGTTTGCTAATATTTGTTGAGGATTTTTGCATCTATGTTCATCAAGGATATTGGCCTATACTTTGTTTTTTTGTTTGTTTTTTGTTTTGTTTTTTGTTTGTTTGTTTGTTTTTGTACTGTCTTGTCTGGTTTTTGGAATCATAAAATGAGCTTAGAAACCTTCCCTTGTATTGAATATTTGGGAATAGTTTGAGAAGGATAGGTGTTAATTCTTTGAATGTTTGGTAAAATTCACCTGTGAAGCCATCCGGTCCAGGACTTTCATTTGTTGGGAGTTTTTTGATTACAGATTCAATTTCATTAGTAGTAATTAGTCTGTTTCTTCTTGTTTCAGTCTGGGAAGATTGTGTATTTGTAGGAATTTATTCATTTCTTCCAGATTGTCCAATTTGTTGGCATATAATTATTCATAGTGTGTGTGTGTGTGTGTGTGTGTGTGTGTGTGTGTGTGTGTGTATAATCCTTTTTATTTTTGTAGTGTCAGTTGTTACTCCTTTTTCATTTCTGATTTTTTGTTTTAGGGCCCTTTCTCTTTTTTTCTTGATAAATCTGGTTAAAGGTTTATTAGTTTTGTTTTTTTTTCAAAGAACAGCTCTTGATTTCACTTATCTTTTTATATTGTTTATTTAGATTCTATTTTGTTTATTTCTGCTCTGATCTTTATTATTTCCTTCCTTCTCACTTTGGGCTATGTTATTTGTTGATTTTTAGTTCCTTTAAGTATAAGGTTAGATTGTTTATTTGAGATTATTCTTATTTCTTGAGGTGGGCCCGTATTGCTATGAATTTCCCTCTTAGGACTGCTTTCACTGTGTCCCACAGATTTGGGGTTGTTGTATTTTTTTTCAGTTGTCTCAAGGTATCTTTCGATTTCTTCCTTGATCTCATTGTTAACCCATTCATTGTTTAGTAGCGTGTTATTTAGCCTCCATGTGGTTGTGTTTTTTAGTTTTCTTCTTGTAATTGATTTCTAGTTTCATACCATTGTGCTTGATATTTCAATCTTCCTAAATTTATTGAGACTTGTTTTGTGGCTTAACATATGGTCTGTCATGGAAAATGTTCCATATGCACTTGAAAAAAATGTATATCCTGATGCTTTGGGGTGAAATGCTATAAAAATATCAATTAAATTCACCTTCTGTAATGTGTTATTTAAGGCCACTGTTTTCTTGTTGATCTTCTGTCTGAAAGATCTCGTTATTGATAACAATGGGGTGTCAGTCCCCTATTGTGACTTTATTACTATTGACCTCTCCTTTTATGTCTGTCAACATTTGTTTTATATATTTAGATGCTCCTATGTTGGGTGCATAAATGTGTACAAGGATTATATCCTCTTGTTGGATTGATTCCTTATTATTATTTCTTTGTCTCTTATTATCGCCTTTTTTTAGTCTATTTTGTCTGACATAAGTATCGCTACCCCAACTTTTTTTTTCTTTTTCATTTGCATGAAACATCTTCTTTCATCCCTTTACTTTCAGTTTGTCTGTGTCTTTCAATCTGAAGTGGGTCTCTTATAGACAGCATATGTATGGGTCTTATTTTCTTATTCATTATGCCCTGTGTCTTTGGATTGGAGCATTTAATTCATTTACATTTAAAGTGATTATTGGTAGGTACATAGTTATTACCATTTTTATTCATATTTATGTTCTTATTCCTCCCCTTTCTTCGTCTTAAAGAAGTTCCTTAAATGTTTCTCATAATACTGGCTTGGTGGTGATCAACTCTTAGCTATTTCTTGTTTGGGAAGCTTTTTATCTCTTCTTCAATTTTAAATGGTAGCCTTGCTGGGTAGAGTAGTCTTGGTTGTAGGTTCTTGCTTTTCATTACTTCAAATATTTTATGCTAATCCTTGCTGACCTACAGAGTTTCTGTTGAGAAACTGTCAAGGCCATCTTTAAAAAAGAATGAAATTTTTACTATTAGGAAAAAAACCCTTCATACAACTGACCAGAAACAATCACTAAGCAAGAATATTCTTACATCCATAAGAAGCTATTATCTACTCAGAAATATTTACTCAGAAATTATTTTCGAACCAGATTAGAGTTCTGGCTCCAATGGAAGGTCATATGTTGATGTAACTTGAGGATGGGACTAATGTGTTTAAGAGAATGGCTGGGAGAGATTCTCTAGGAAGCTTCTGGAAGAGCTGGAGAATGCCAGGGAGAAGAGCGGGTCTAAACTCTGCTCAAATCTTAGTCTTTTGGCCTGTGGTTCACTTCAAGATGCGAGGTCAAGTTTGTGGACATTATTCAAGAACACCGAGGACTGCAGAATTTGTATTTTCCATGGTACCAGAACATCTACCTTCCAATTTCTAGTCAGTCCTCTCTCCCCACAGAAGAAAAAAACAATGCCTCCTCTTACCTCTCCAACTTGCTTTCTTTCTTTTCTCCTCCTCCCTGCTTCACACAAGGACCTTTTTCTCGTTCACCAAACTCCTCTGCTGAGCTCTCAAGCAGACAGAGCTACACCCGTTTTTCTCACGAAGAGTATGTCTTTGGTCCCTGCATTTGTGCTCATTGCTGTGCCAATACCATGAGAACTTTATCATGTCCCTGTCTCAACTTAGGGATTCTTCTCCTGCGTCCTAAAGAGACTTTTGTGGGTATATAGGGAAAACCTGCGCTCCCCAAAGAGGTGACGTTATTAAGCAGTTGGGTCAGTAGCCGAATTCTTGGGGAAGTTTGGACTCTATCATCACAAAGAGTATATTTTTCTGAGGTTCAGCCTGAACTGGTCCTGTGTGTATGTTCTTATCCTTGAAAGTTAATTTAGAATTTTCCAGTTTCTTAGTGTGGCTCGTTACCCCTTCTATGACTGGCCCTTCATCTTGCTTGCTCTCCCTTGGGCCACTGGATGTGAGAAAAGTCTAACGATGACTTCTCTTTTGACAGTGCGAGCCCCTGTGGGTATCTCGCAGGTAAAGAGGAGGTTGCGGGAGCACCAGCATCACCGTTTAGTCAATATTTCCTTTTGAAGGTGTGGAAGCCCAGGATCACCAGCCTGCCTTTGCTTGACAAATGATGAAGATAATGAAAGTAAAGGTGCAGAGCGGAACAGCCAAGACAGTCTGGGCACGTCTCTCCTCACCACCTGTTTGGTGAGCTCGTGTTTATTCCTAGCCTTTGAACGGCAGGCAGGCTGTGTGAACAGGGCCTGGGCCTGTGAACACCCAAATCCTGGAGCAAAACGAGGTTGGAAGACAGATGAAGGGATTGCTTTCAAACAATATTGCTTTCTCTAATTAGTGCAGACAGAGAGCCCCCGAGGAGCTTCAGGTGACCTCAGCCTTGCGAGGCTCAGGTATTTTTCAGAACCGACAGAGGCTGGAAACCTTTTCACTTTGCACAGACCAGTCTAGGAATCTTGAAAGAATCCGTTTTCTTTCTGCCCACGATGCTTCTGGGTGTGCGCGTGGCGGGTTGGGGGTGGGGCGGAAGATTCTCTTAGATGTTCATTTTCATTGTTCTTTTGGTTCTGGTATATTCCATGCACAGTAAAGTCCTTGTTCCTCTGTTCTTCTGCCTGAGACTCTACTGGGAGGCCACAGGCTGCCCTGTGCACAGCCTTTTCTGATCACACCCTGAAAGTTTATGCTTCTCCATCTTTACCTTTGCATTCTGTGGGGGAGAAACCGTAATAGTGCTTACTGTAGGACAAGGCCTTTATTATACCCTGGGCTTTTCAAGACAGGAATTATCACAATACCACAGAAGAGAAAACTGAAGTTCACGGAGGCTAGAAACATTCAAGCCCCCACGGCAGTGTCTCATGGTCAAGATTCGCACTCAGGTCTGTCTGGCTCACAGCTGCCATACCATGCTGCCCCCCTTGAGAAAGGGGTGGTTGATATGGGATGTGTGGGTACAAAGCAGCCTCCTGAAATCAGCTTTACCTTAAAATGTAGAAGCTAAAAGGCCCATATAGCACACATTTCACAGTGACTCTCTGAAACCTCAGGGCTCACAGCTTGGGAGGAACATACTAGGAGTCAAATGCGTCAGATCCTAGTTAGACCTTACTACAGCCAGTCCACAAGGGCTCCAGAAAGTCACCTGAACTTTCTGAGCTGATTCCTCACCTGGGAGATGGAGCTAATAATACCCGCCCATTCCACTTTGTGAGATGGTTCAAGGAGCTTTGTGGACTCAAAAGTACTTTATTCACATAAGGGCCTCCTGGATGAGACATTTTCAAAAAGAGCTGTGATTACAATAGGACTTTAGGCATATTTTATTTTCTCATGATTGGTCACTGATGTGTTCTTAGATATGTTAAACCTTCACAGAGTCTCACCTTCAAAAACACAGTCCAGTGAGATCCTAGGCTTCTTTATGTCTGAGCTATAACAAATAAATGAACACCGATCCTCTGTACTTCTTAGGAAATGCAACTTCCTTGAAAGTCTTTCCTTGGTGGGTTTTCTTGGCTCGGATGCTTCCCCGTCTGTTAGATAAAAATTTTAGTATGACCTTCTTTTGTGTTGTTTATTGGCCAATATGTTTCATGCCTCATTTGCCCTCAAATTCACATTTTTATTCATCAGAGTATTTGCTCTGCCTGTGTTTGTGTCTTTGTGTGTGTGACAGAAAACCTTTGTACTTTAAACACTAGCCAGATGATAGGATATTTATTTTTTATTTTGCCAAGCTATATTATTTCGGTACATTCTTTTAAAACCAAAAGAGCAGAAGAAAAACAATTAAGAATTTTGCCTCAAATGAGCAGCCTCTGACATGCCTAAGATGGCGAGGGTCAGTTTCTGCTCCGAGCGCACCTTTTAATTACATGCAGCCTGAATCATCAGGCCGGCCGCCTCAGACCTGTTATCTTGCACTCTGATGGGTGCCGTCCACCAGTGCCCATCCTTCATGTAAGTCCTTAATCCTGTTATGCCCTCACAGCAGGCAAGGGGGCTGGAGCCAGGCTGCTTTCCTCACAATTAATGAACAGCAAGAGCACATAATTATGAAATTCCTAAGGAGGACACCCCTTTCAGCAAGTGGAGAGTTCATCTTTTCTCCCTCCTCTTGCCAATTCCCATACCTACAGTCACATCTTGTGAGGTTTGGGAACTTTATTATTTTTATTGGGAATCTTTTTCATAGGCTTTCTTTTTAAACTGCTATAAACTTAAAAATAATTAACTTGAGCTGTAGATTGTTAAGTTAATCATACTTCTCTTGTTTTACTTATTCCTTTATTCCACTCTGATTCTCTTGCACGCCCTTTGCAAGTAACCTTTTCAATGTGTTTATACTTTGCTTGAGTGTGTGTGTGTCGTTGTGTTCTGATAAATGGCCATGAGCTTTCATCATTGATTTTCCTTTGCACCAACTCTCAGGAGTTTTCAGTTCACCTTGGATGTGGTTTTGTTCTGTGGCAAGTGAATCATATGTGTATACATGCACGTCTGCCATTTTCACCTATACCCAGAGTTTTTAGAAATTCTGTCACGATAAATCCCTTTTCTTCGCGTCTCCTGAAAACTCACCCAACTAATAGAATCTTAAGCTTTGAAAGGTCCTTCCTGTGACCATCCATCATTGAGGAAGCGGGGGCTGATGGCAAGAGAGGATGGAACTGAGGCATGGAGGGAACCAAGTGCTGGTGGATGAGGCTGAAGGATGGTCGAAGGGACCCCTAGGGCTGACACTCGGTCAGTCACTAAGCATGAATCCTTGAACAATTTGTATAAATCACTCAAGGCCTCAGTTTTCAAATCTGTAAAATGGACTTAGTAACTGCATTATAGTGCTGAACTGCAGTTAAATAATGTATTGGCCCGCACCAAGCTTATTTCCATGATTAGCAGGTGCCCGATATGACAACCTTTTTAGATAATAACACAAACATCTACATGCATCGTAGAGAATATGGTCACAGTGTCACTCCCTGCCTCTTACTGTGGCCTTGTATACCTCTGTGCTGAAAGTCTTTCAGTCTCTCAGTGATAGCCCTAGAGCGCTTAGGGTGGGTAAGAAGTTGCTTGTGTATACTCTGCAACAAGGGAAGAGAAAGGAATGAGGTTGGGAGATCCCATGGGGAACCTTTTAGAACTTTGGTTTTCCACCTCCCAGAAACCTTTCCATATCTCTTTGCTAGAGTAAATGCAAAATAAAGTTGTTAAATGGAACAGGAAAAGGTCTCATTGTTTTTGTGCTGAAATCCATGATATTTACCTTCAGATCTGGAAAAACAGAAGGCCGTCTCCTTAGCTGCTAACTGGGCTAGTGCTGGTGGACGTCAGCAGCAGCCTTTGACATTTAGAAAACTAGACTAAGTACATTAAAATCAGATTTTTAAATTTATTTTTGCATATGTAAATATCCTTTTTTCTTCCAATTTCATTCTTTGTATTTGTATAGTTGTGTTGTCCTCTGAACACAGTCACTGTGGTTAGTAATATTTATTTTCACTTAGGAAATATTTATTTTGCTGTGATTTCATTCCTCTCCTCCCCACCCCCTCCCACCCCCATTTTCAGATACAGTGACGTCAAACACTCTAATGATAAAGATGGCCCAGTAAGGGGACTTAACCCAGTAGCTCTTACTCATCTAAGTAAGACTGTGCCTTCTATTATTACCTCATGAGGGCAACTTCCCCTTTGCTCTGGTTTGTATCCCTAGGTCTAGAGTCACTCTTCCTCCTTGCCCACTCCTTCACCCAGGGCAAGGAGGACAGCCATCACAAAAACCTCAGAATCTTCAGAAACCCCATCATAGGAGGATGGGTCTTCTTCTAGTCCATCCATTCTGATAAAGAATTTCAAGAAAGATCTTTCCTTACAGTGAGAACATCTGGCTTCCTGCTACCTTCCTGATGTCGGATGATGCTTGGGACTCACATGTTAGGTCTTTATTGTCTCCAAGGGTGACATGTTGGAATGAAATAGTTACTGGGCAGCTTTTGGAGGTTTTCTAATCACTTTAGCATTGTCAATAGGTTCTTGGAAACTGCGACTTTAAGCAAAAGGGCCCTTAATTAAACCAATTTTACCATAAGCTAATTGATATAAACACGAGTTAAGTTCCTACAGAATATTTCTGGTCACAAGAACATCCAAACTTCTAAATAAAGGCCCCAAACACTTCTAATTTAAACATTGAAATAAATGTCAGCTATACATGCATTAAGAAGAGTAATTAAAACAAGTAAGATCATTATTTTCCAACCTGCTGGTTCCAGATCAGGTGGCAGGTGGCCAGAGCCTATCCTGGCAGCTCAGGGCCCAAGGCGGGACCCCACCCTGGACAGGATGCCCTTCCCTGCCTCACTCATACCCACACTCCTCAGCCTGTGACAATGTAGACATTCCAGTTCACCTATCGGGCACACATTTGAGATTTGGTAGGACAGCAGAGTCCCTGGGGAAAACCCACGCAGACGTGGGGAGAACATGCAAACTCCACACAGACATGGCCCTGGCCCAGAAGTGATTTTTTCCCCTCATCAATGTTATAATGAAACAATGTGGAACAAAACAATGTTATTCAAGGACCAGCTATACTTTGGAAAATCAAACATAGAAGTTTCATTTCAGGTTGACCATACATATCCTTGCCAAATTATCATATTTCTGCTTCTGGCTTTCGATAACAGCAGGTCTTGATGTGAACTGTCCACAGAATGCCTGGGGCGCAGGTATGGCCCGCTCCTGTGACCTGGACCTCCCAAGGCCCTCTGTGGACTCTCTGAGACCTGGACCCAGGGCTCCCTTTGTGCTTCTTTCCTTTGGCAAAATGATTAGGTATGTCATTTAATCAATTTAGGCTACTAGCCTAGGGTTGTTAAAAAGCAGGTGTTAATCATGGGAGTAATTACTAAGGGTTGCATACCCCAGATGATTTACAATCTGAGATCTAAAGCAAAAATTTCATTCTCATGTGTCAGATCGCCTTTTCTCCCCCTGCCTCAAAGGTGCTGCCTGTAATGAATGCACCTCCAAGTACCTCACCTGCCAAGAGGTGTTCTGTTGCCAGTGCCATGAGATTTCTCTAGAGATCTATGTGTAGAGTGGGCTCCAGGTACTAAATCCACACAAAGGGCCGTCCCCACCCTTCCCCAGCTTGCGTTTTATAATGCTCAGTCTGAAATGACCTTTAAAAAGCCAGATAATATTTTATTTACCTTTTTTCTCCCATTTACTGTTAAATGTTAATGAAGGTAAGAGATTCAAATTCCTGCTAATAAAACACTTTAATTGACTCAAGTGTAACCATAACTGTAAATTGGCTACTTTGTACGAAAGACCTTAGAGCTTCCTGCCCCCGGCTCTGCCGCCTGTGCAGTTTTGGAAGTTGGCAGCAAACATTTTCTTTGTTCTTTCCGGGCTTCACATGCAGCCTGTGGGCCTTCTACTCAAAGACAGGCAACCAAGAACAACTTCGGATCTCTCCTCTCCACAGAACTAACTGCCCTTCACCCCTTCCATGGTTTCCTCTGTTGAAAGCCTTCACATTCAGGGCCCATCGTATGCACCACCTCCTCCAGGAAGCCATATAGAATCTCTGCTTCCCTCTCCTCTGCTTTCCAAATGGCCACAGGATTTTGAGACTTTCCTTGTGATCTTTCTCACTTTGCCTTTTGTTACAGTAACTTCTACAGCTGTGTTACCTCCTTACTCAGTTTAGAAACCACATGCATGATCTATATTAAATTGAATTAACTGGTTTGAGTGAGAAGGGAAAAAAAAGATTTCATTCACTGTCCTATGCCATACCAATTCTTTAGGGCATTTAACAAAACTTTAAGTGCTCTTCATCTGGATTTCTTAGGCAAGGCCACTCACTATTCAAAACTTGTAATAATTTGCTGCTTTGAGAAAGTTTCAAAAAGAGAATTTGGCATAATCTACATTCCTATAATTAAAAGTTAAAAAAGGAGAAGTGGGGCCTCTGATTTTATTCACGGTGGGATGGGGTGATCAGAGAAAGTGACCAGGCCAAAATTCTCTCTTTCCCAGGGCAAAAACTGCAGGTTTAGCTAATCCTGTGCTCAGTGGAGCTTTGATGGGCCACAGGCCTCCCAGCATATTGGCTGGACTGTAGTTGGGTGGGTCTGTGAAGCTTTTCCAGCTCTGCTAGTTTTAGGTGGTAGATGGGCCAGCTCCTGGTTAATATCTATCACCAGTGAGCTCCGGGCTCTAGGTGGAAGAGGTGGCTTCAGCCAGTGATAGTATCTGAAAGAGGCAGAAGAGCAGAGATTAAGACAATGACCTTTTAGTTGCTATGTGATCTTGAATGAGATATTTCATCATTCTCTGCCTCAGTTTCCCTCTCTGTAAAATGGGGGTAATTGCAATATCTACTTCATAGAGGCATTTTGATAAGTGATTTTAGTGCAAAGGATTTAAATGAAAAGCTTTCAGGTTAATGTCTGGCACACAATAAATAGTGTTAGCTTTTATTACTTTTTCTGGTCTAGAAGCAGAAGCGAGGAATGGTAAAAAGAAAAAAGTGAAATACTCTTTCTCCTTTTCATGGAAAGGACCCTGCACTTTGCAGAGGCATTCCTTCCTTGTACCTCACCAGCTCCCTTCACCCACAATTGCCCCCTTTGAATCCTTTTATTCCAGGTCCATTTTAAGAACCACCTCTTCTAGGAAGCCATTGATGACCCACCTCCTCCCGTCCTCGTCCACATTTTTGTCGTGTTTTGACACTCGTCTTAGGCACGTCAAAACATGGCCTGTACCGGTCTTCCAGTTTCTGGTAGTCTCTTTCCAATCACTTAAGTCCGTGGATTTCAACCAGGTTCCCATGGAATGTGTCAATCCTGGAGCTAAATACAGATGTTCTGATGTTGAGATTGAATAATGTCCTTTGTTTCTGCGTTCATAGAAAAAGGAAAATCAGTGTGGTGTTTCCTCAATTTTAGGTTTTTCTCCCATTAACTCTGCTAATTCCAATGGCACCTCCCTCTACTTAATTATCCATCACTCCATCCCTCAACCCAGCTCACCAAGGGGGTGGTAACCGTTGGACTCACTTTGGAACATTAACAACCATCATAGCTCAAACTCCATCCCTGACCAATTAAAAGAAAAATTCTGGGGATGGGGCCAGGGCATCGGTAAATTTTTAAGTTCCCCAGGTGATTCTAATGTTCAGCCAGGGCTGAGAACCACAGATTAACAATGATCTTGTCTCAAGAACAGAGCGATGAAAAGCAAGTGTATAATTATATTAGTGGGAAATTTGGGGATAGATAATCTGGCTTAGTTTCTTAGTTTAATAAGTTAACATGTGCTATGGCTCTATATTTACGTAGGAAACATCTAACGGTTATTTTTGGCTTGTTTCATGGCTATTTCAGGCTTTGCTGTTGCATGCTCTGGTGTTTTACCTGCTGAAATTGCTGGGTTTAAGCAAAAGTGTCTGCTGGTCAGCACCCATGCCAACAAAGCTTTCGAAATCATAGGCTCCTGTCAGCGTGGCCTAGTTACTTTTGTTCTGTTGCTGTACTGCAGATGGTTTTTCTTTTTAAAGCCTGTTTATCAGTGTAGCCTGTTGGCCACAAGAGGGACAGGGAGAAAGAGTGTGAACGGCCAACAATTCCACTAGCAGGGAAAACTAGGAAACACATCTTCCCTCCAAGGTGGGAGAGCAGCATCATCTTTATACAAGACAAACAAACATAGTAAGCAGGATCTTTGTCACAAACGGCTGTACAGAAAATATTTTTATCTACAAAGGAATTTGGAAGGTTGGGATATGCCCCAAGTTAGAGCATTAGCCAAACTATGAGATTCCTGCTAACATAGCCTGTAGTACTGAGCAACGGAGCTAGACACAATTGAAATGTTGTCATGAATTTCTGCGTGAGGGTTTGGGTAAGTTCAGAAGAGATAGGAAAAACAATTTGCTAATCGGAATAAATTTAAGGAGTTCGAGTTAGGCTCTAACTAATTTTATTAGAAATTTAAGGAAAATCTTATGGCCCATTCTACTTTTTCATGTTTGTAGAGAAATTGTGAGAGTTTTCAGTTAACAACTTTAATCAATAGCCAAACACTTTGTGCCTTTCAATAACTAAATAGTTATTTGTGGCCCCAGCTAGTTCTTGTAAGTGAAATTCCTTTTGCCTAGCACTCAGCATTCATTTGTTCTTGTTCCAGAGATGAGAAAGGGACTCAGTCAGGAGTTAAAATAAAAAAAAAATACCTATGGCCTCTACTTAGCTCTTGTGTGATAAGCCCATTCACACTGCTAACCCAGGGCTCAAAATCCTTTTTTCCATCTTTTAAAACTATGAAAAAGTTTGCATGGTTTTGATTGCAGAATCCTGGTAGGGAGAGAGCCCTATGGTAGGAGGATGGTGGTAGGTGGTCTCAATGCAATCATTCAATTATGTGGTAACTCGTTTGCTTGTGTCCATGCACTACTTCTTCATTACCTCACAATGCTTTAACGCCTCTGTGTGAGAGAGAACCACCCTCAGAGAAGGGAGGACACCAGGCCTGGGAATGCTATTGTGTGGTTTTATCTGCCTTCAATCTCCCCCTTACTGCTTATAGCTTAAACACGACAGAAACAACCCTATAAAATTAGCTTCCAGGGATGAGACAGGAAGAAAAATGTCAAGAAGTTAGCCCTACTCCTGATCTCTTCTCAATCTTTGTTAATATACTCATTTTGGGGGAGTTTTTAGCCCACTAGACAAAATGCTCTGCAGCTCTTTTTGGATTAATAAGCAGATCAAACTCTTGAGGACAAAAGAGGACAAAGCTGCTCACTAAAAATTGTGAGACTTGGACTCTTAAATAAAACTTTGTATTTGAGCAGGCAAATAGAGCATCCTAAATTGAATAAATTGATTGTGTTCCCTCACCACCCTGCCACCTGCACATCTCAGGGCCTGTTGGACCAATGTGTATTGCCAGCAGCAACCTAGGCCATGCAGAATGGACCAGTGTCTTCTTAGGAAAACATTTTACAGGTTTGGTGGTTTTGAGGAGTAATATATCTGAGATTAACACTTCCTGGACTTTAGGGACATGAGGTTTTTTCAAAAGGTTTTTGGCTTCAAATATGGAAAATAGACCCTTACTGGTGAGTGTGCTTTTTCTGGTACAAAGACAGAATTTGTAAACATCTGTTTGTGAAAAAGTTGCAACTCTCAACATCACAGCATGATCTTCTAAACCAATCCATAAATAGATTTTCAGTGCACATGGAAATCTTTTGCATCTGAATATAAAAATCCATCGAGGGAGGGAGAAGGGAGAGAAATGAGTAAATAAATACAAAAACTCTTAAGAGCTTCTGGGCTGGTTTCAAGAATGCCCCACAAAACAGGTTTTCATGGTTGTATGGGGATGATGTGATCCTATTCAAATTTCTTTCCTTTCTTTAGAATTTCTGAAGAAGCTGTTGCACATGGTTTGGGGCAGGGAGGAGGGGGCTGTTTCTAAAATAGATTTTAGAGATGAAAAAATGAGAAAATGCACAGACAATCTGAGACAAATGATCAGCTCTGATACTGACTCTGAGATTGTAAGATGTCTGCTGTGCCTTGCAAGAAATGAATATTCAGGATGCCCCTGCTGGGTGCCTTTTCCTATTTGAACCAACTACTGTTTGGGCCATGATTCATTTGTTACCAAATTAAACACTCTTTGCACACAGCAGAGTAACTTTACGAAGTCGGATTTTGAAGTGCAAACATCTTTTCTGCTCTGGCCACGGAACCTGTCACAATCTTCATTGGGAACTGAATTAAGTTTAAAATATCATCAGAGGGTGTTGATCTCTCTTGGGCCTGGAGCTGTCCTCTGTACATCCGGCATTTTTCTGTTGACACTGTGTATCACTTAGCAACGAGCCTGAAAGGCCCTATATGCATTGATTGCACACCATTGTCTTTAAGGGGTGGAAGTGTTAACTGAATAAATCCACCCCACCCCACTCCCCCCCCCCCCGCCACCGCCCCCTGGGTGACCAGACGGTCATTCCTCTCATGTCAATAATCTGTTTACATCAAAATATTGTTGATTCCATTCTCCAATCTCCTGATTTTTACACTCTGGCTGAAGGAATATAGTGAATTTCCTACATGGTGGAGAACCCAAATCTACTTTCCTGACAGGGAGCAATGAGAGCAGTTTTGTCCCAAGGCCCTGATAAAGCATTAAATGGATTTGACAGCTAAGTGCAGACGATAATGCCAACTTTCTTCTACGGTTCTCAGAGGATGGAGAAGTTACAGGCCTGCAATTGCCCCATAAAGAGAAAATATTCCCTTTGGTCTGGAATAGTTTTGAAATAAACGGCAGGGTATGTTATATGGCTGTGAAGACTTTAAGGCTTTAAAATGGATGACGGGCTCTGACATCATCTGAATGAAAAGGAAATATGGCCTAACCAAGGGGTGTATTCAGAATGAATGAAATTTCAAAGTAGAAATTCTTGCTTGAGAGGCGAAGGAAGCATGTATTTCTGCATCAGTAGCCATGGCTGAAGCAATAGACTAGGCTGGTGGGTCAAATAGGCAGTTACCTCAGACCTCTTTTACAAGGATCCGTTTCAGAAACTTCCACAGAGACAACTTTTTCACAAATGTTTCAGACAATGAGAGCATTTCAACCGAGGGATTTTGTATGTAGCAATGACCAGACTGGTGTGTTTGGTGCCACCTTCGTCAAGCCATGTAGCAGAGACAGTAGAAATGTTGTGGCTACCTGCCCCGCCACTTCTAACTTTGAGAAATCTGTTTTGTTCCTTTGTGAGTTTATATCATACTACACCCAGCTAATGATTAATCAGCATGTTCTGAGACATATGCCACTAAGGCAATCGATTTCATAATCAACCCCCTAATTACACTGCTTTGGCAATAGTTTGTTTTTTTTTCCTCTCCCCATAGCCCTCTTCATCAAATAGGAAATCTAGTTAAAAGAATCAAATTCTATTAATGTTTCCCTTTTGATAAAGGCCCCAGGCCTTTAATCTGGGCTGTAGTCCCAAACATTTGCACACAGATACATATGAATGGGAGATGAACGGTAGCAGGAAAACATGGGGACAGTCATGAGTATTCACGTTAACCCTGAGGAGATGCGTGTTTAGACCTTCATTATCAGAAGTAAAAATATTTTAAACCAACGTGCAAGTGTTTGAGTGATACTCCTCTCGTCCCACACCCCTTTTCCTCACCCCCAAAAACTTCTCAGTATTCTCCCTGCACATTAACCCTGTGGCTAGTCATTTGGCTTGGTTCAGCTGCTAAGTGAATACTGCTTCTATAAACATTTCACTGCTACAAGTTGGATTTTTCACAGCATTAACTTTAACTACATGGGTGTTTGTAATGGAATAAAACTTCAAATTGATGTTTTGTCGTATTGCTAGTTAAAGAAGTGGGCCTCAAGTGGAGATAGATGTGCGCCTCATTTCATGGAAAATTGTTAACTCAGGCCAAGTTTAAGTTGTGACTGTAGCTTCACCAAGAAAGTCTTAAAGAAAAAATACACAGCAACAAAATCCCTACTTTTATATGAATTTTCTCAGCAAATTTCCAACCACATATTAATTTAAAATTGATTTTAAATATGCACGAGCTTAAATCAATTGAGTAGAAAATAACGTATTTCAACTCAAATATCTACACAAACCTCACTTGAGCAAAATCAGTGTGGAACCCAGGAAGTAAGTTGGAAGAATTTGCTCACTGTCCCTTTCAAGGTACTTGCCACTTCCTTTACACTGAAATGCATTTAAGGACAAAGTTCCTAGCTTCTGCCCAGGAATCAAAGGCTTCCTTTATAAGAGGCAGATTATTTAATTGTGGTTTCGATTACCCCACAAATGGCACAGCCACTTTGAACTCAGTTGAGTGGGCGGTGGTGGTTTGTAAAAATCATCATTGCATTACTTGACTCCTAAATTTCATCAAGAGAGTTAGGAGCAAACATCTCTTGAATGGCGATGAGTTCTTTCCTAAAGAATCCATGACTCCACATAAAACATCTTGCTTTTTCTCAAACTTGTATCCTATCTAGGTCTAACAATGTTGGTATTAATATAATACTAGGGAGGAGGCTGGAAGACCAGGCCCCTCTCTATAGTTAAATGTTATCTGCTTAGACTAATATTGCAGTTGCCACCCACTGACATAATTTGTTTCACAGTCACAGCTTGGCAGCATGAATCAAATGTTGACATTCTAATTTCATGCACACATGGGCGTTTGGCTGAGCAGGCCCGCAGCCTCCAGACCATTCTCTCTGTACCTGTGTAAATCAGGCCGACAAGGCGCTTTCTCAACAGTCTGCCAGCAAGGTTGCTCTTTTCTGTTGAGAAAACTTCTGAGCCTGGCTTCTTCCCCTCAGTGTATGTGTGTGTGCATGTGTGTGTTTTTACCCCTCACCTTGCAGAGTATCACAAATGCCCTTCTACTTTTGTTTGCAATGTGATTTTAATTTTTCCCCTTTTAATTACAATTTGAGAACTTTCAGATCTCAATTAGCAGGTAATTTTCCTCACTGCTTTTAAAACAATCACAAATATCTCTGAGAAAACACCAAGAAGAATAAGTAGTAGTGAGAAGAAATACCCCAATGAATGGAAAAAAGAAATGCTGGTTTCTCTCTGTTGTGGACTGGGTTATGCACCCCCAAATTCATATGTTGAAGACCTAAACCCCAGAGTGGCTGTACTGGAGTTTGGAGATAAGACCTTTAAAGAGGCAGTTAAGGTTAAGAGAGGTCATGACGCGGGGCCCTAATCCAGTGGGACTTGTATCCTTATAAGAAGGGATAAATGTCAGGAAGAGACACACATGACACACACAGAGAAAAGGCCATTCAGGGGCACCGAGAAAAGGTGACCATCTGCAGAGAGAGAGGCCTCAGGAGAAACCAAGCCTGCCTACCCCTTGATTTTTATACTTCTAGCCTCAAGAACTGTGTGTGAGCAAACAAATTCCTGTTTAAGCCTCCCAGTATGTGATATATTTTTTTTAATAGCAGCCCAAGCAAACTAGTATATCCTCCCAGTTAAGGGCTAAACTACCTGTGAGTGTTCAGCAATTGATCAGGTGGCTTCTAGAGCCACCTGAGCCCATGGCTCCTCCACTAGACATCATCAGTGTGAGGATAGTTTTCGGGCTACAGCCAATAAGAACTTGGATGAAACTAGCAGAGCCTTGTAGAAAAGCCATTTTTGACCTTCCGCTCAGGAAGGATTAATGGCCAACCCTTTATGTTAGGAGACGATGTTCCAACCACATCCAGCAGGACATGGGGAATGTTGTTTCCAAGTTCCAGTGACAGGTTGACCCAAGCCAGTCCCATGTCCACATTTGGTTCTTCTAGGTCATGAGTTAGTAGGAAGTGGGCACGGGATTGGGAATGGGGATGTTGCTGTTGGCTGTGGTGCAGAGTAGATCAATTGATTTGTACAAGGATGCACCCATATCTAAGTCTGTGCCCAATTGTCTTTCCTTTTTCCAGCCTTGATTTCATTGCCTCTTTCAAGGTCTGCTTTTCCTACTAATGGAATGTTTCCAAAATGAGCCCAGGCCCATGCTCAGTGAGAAATTCTTCCCAGAAATTATTTGTCAATTGTTTGATCATCAAAGACTTTTATCATCCTACTTGCTAGCCATGAGTTTTGTATGGAAGCACAAAAATACTCTGAAGATTTTTGTCCCCCTTAAAGAGTTGATACCCTGGAATCTGTACCACATAGAAATGTTGAAAACTATATTATTTTTCACCAAAGAACAAACCTTGTAATCTGGAGAAGGAGATTTGAGATCCCACTTGAGTGCTGTATTTGGGATCCATTATTTACCTTTAATGCCTTTACTTTTAGAACAAGGTTAATATCTCTTGTCACTTTAAGTTTTATGATTTGATGATTCTTGTATTTAAAAAAATAAATTAGGTCACAAAAGTCCCCAAGAGGAAGGGAATAAAAACCAGTGATTCAAATTCAGCTCAACCTCAACAAAAACATATTGAATGCCTGCTGTGTGCCAGACATGAAGCGAAGTGCTGAGTCCACAGAAATGAGTAAGATGTGATCCTCAACCCCTAAATACAAAGGGAAGATTGAGATCAAACTTCAGGAGAGGAAGAAAGTCAATGACAACAGAAGTATGGTGTAGTGGCTTGTATATCTGTTTAAGGGTGAATGTTATTTACTAAAACAAATGCAGTTTATAGAAGAATACGGAGCAATTGTTACGGTAGCCCATGGAAATAAAACTTAATGACTACAAACTAACTGTGTGACCCTGGAAGAGCACATAATCTTTCTGGGTCAAGGTCGTCTTCTCTTTTACATACAGGAATTGGACTATGCTTTCTAAGGTTTCTTCTAGTACTGACATTATGTAATTATGGGGCCATAAACTAGATAAATAATAGTCCTAAGAACCCCCAAAGGTAGAAGATATTGACTAAATTGCTAGGAAAGGGTTTTCTCTCATGTTTCTGACATAACAAGGTATGATACTGCCTTCTTGTTACCAAAACATTTCTGAGTTAGTAAAAAAAATCTATACAAAAGACTAATCTACATGAGTGGCAATATTAAAGTTTTCTGAAGGAATTTGCCATTCATAGATTCTCCCCTTGCCACCACCCCAAACTTTGTATTCCTTTGTCTCAATTTTTTAAAACTATATTCTGAATTTTCTCTTGATGTGGTGCTGCCATAGTCTGCAAACCTGCCTGCTCTTTTGAGAATATTCAGGGGCTTATCGGGTTGAACCCAAACATCTCAAGCTGTGATTTACGGCAAAAAGCTTTGTGTTTCTCCTTTCTGATTCAAAATTATTGCCCTGCCCCCCAGAAGTAACTGACCTCATCCCATCAGAGCCTCCCCATTCTCCTCACACCCCATAACTCGAACCTTTCTCCAGCTTCAATACCTTCTCTCCTTCCTACACTTCTCAGCGAGTCCAGGTTCAAGATTCCAACTCCTTCGTGAGCCTTGTCGCATACCTAACTCTACAGGTGTTTCTTCTCTTTAGTTCTTATATGTAATTTAACTGCCTCACATGTGTTTAAACATTTCCTTTAAATGCTGTTCTGACTCATCTATGAATCGTCAGGATTTTTTTCTGTCAAGTAGACTGGAAAGTGTTCCAACATAAACACCATGCCTTCCATGTTTTTTATATTTCCCATCATGTGTGTCTAAGTGCACAGTGATGCTCAGTAAGTGTTCATAAAATTAAATTGAGGAAAACTCTGTGTGTGTGTGTGTGTGTGTGTGTGTGTGTGTGTGTGTGTGTGTGTAGGGGGGTGTTTATAGCCTAATTCAGTTTCAACAGTGTTTTCTCATTACTGTAGCAGTGGAAGAGGCATGGTGACCAGCAAGAACTTGGAATTCAGAGTCAGATTTGTGTCAAAATCCCAGCTCTAATAATTTACTCTGTTGATCATGAAACATTTATTGAGCAACTACTTTATGGAAGACTTAGGGTTGGATGATGGATAAATAGATAAATAGGATACAGTCCTTGCATTTAAGAAGTTCAGAGTCTAGGAACTGTAGTACTTAATTTCTCTGAGCTTCAATTTCTTCAACTGAAAATGAGAATAGTAACCATTTCATTGGATAATTAGTTACTTCAGTAATTACTTATCTCTTCCTTTTCTCTTATTTCTTAAGGGCAGAAATTAAGAAATTGATTCCTTAATGGTTCTATTTTTTCCCTTCTTTAAATGACTCTGTTATATGTTCATTTTGTTGTAAAATTAAGCATGAATTTAATTTCACTTTTATTTTAAATTTTAGATAGTACATAGTCACGTAAAAAAAAAAATCCAAGCACCGATTCTGAGACTGATGTGGATAATCTCACTTGTCAATAGTTCGATTACCTTTGTGCATTATCTTTTTTCTTTTTATATGAGTGCTTTGGGGGCCCAGCATCAAGAAAATCACCTCTAAAATTCAGGAAAGTAAAAGTATTTTACAAATATGAATGATTCCTCTTTGGCATGACATGGTTTAAAATAAGACTCAGATCGGTGAGCTGTAGGAAAGCAGGTACCTTCCAGAAGAGGCTAAGAGGAAGACAAGCTATAACCTGGGTATTAAGGGTAGCCACAAGGTGCAGCGATCAGTGAGGCTATGGTTAGAAGTTAGAAAAATCCACTTTGTCTCCGAGTTCTTTGACCCCAACATGGATTTCTCCCTTGGGAGAGAGGTGTTGGCTTGTATGAGAAGGGAATCTTGCTCTATCTGCCCTTCGAGTGCTGGTTCCCATCTTTCCTGGAGGAGGAGCTATGGAACCGAATGCTCTGCTACGGAGCCTGCTGCTTCTGTCACTACGTGGCATAGCCAAGTTTCTCTAAGGTGCTGGTTTGGTAAAGAAACGTTCTACCTGCCTAGTAAACCCACCACATTGTTCAACTTTACCCTAAAGATTCGCTGAGGATGATCTTTGAACTTTGATCCATGGTACATGCAATAAGAAGTCAAACTTGGACATACTGGAAGAAAGGCCTGAATTGTAGTATATTTAAAAATACACTACATGTGTAAAATGAAGAGTTTGGAAGGATTCTTCTAGAACTAATCCGCAGTAATCCTGAGACTATAACATAAATGAATGAACATTGTTCGAAAGTACCTAAAGAAGTAGAAGAAACTGATGAAAGGTCAGAAAGATTGTTTTCCTCATGTTTATGTGACACAAATAATGTTATAATGTGATGAAGACATTGATAGAAATATAAAAATTTAGATTCTTACTAGTTACTATGATTCTCTGCCAGGTAACTTACCCTTTAGCGCTCTTAGTCTCTCTTTCAAAGGGAGATCCAAAAGCTATCCCTCCTCTGGCATATAATTAAAGCTCAATAAATATGTGTTAAATTACTAATGAGAATTAAGATGAAAATATTCTACAAATACATGTAGAATATTTTGTAGTCTGTAAATATCTCATTTTTTTTTCATTATCAGCACACTTCTACTCTCCCTTTCAACACGGCTCCATTATCACTTCCTCGAGGAAGCCTTCCTTGATTGTCCACCCTATGACAAATCTCTATGTACTCTGATGGCATCATATATCTATTACTTATGTAATATATTCTCATCATACTTTTCTGTTTGATTTGTTAGATTATTTGACTATTCTCTCTTACCCAACTAGGCTCTAAGCTCCATTAGATAAGGCCTCCATCTGTTTACTGGAGGAAGCAGGAAAAAAAAAAAAAAAGGATGAAGAATAAAAATATAAATGTTTTCAATAACCTTAACTACAGTGACAAAATATTGCCTAGCAGAATTCAGATGGCTTCCTGCATGAATTAGTGAAACCAATTTTTCACCATCATGGAGCTTCTCTAAATGCCAAGGAATCTAAGAGAGGATACAAAGTTGCCTATTATTATTTAGGTTGAATTTCTAGCCCTAGATTCTTCCAAAATTGTTTCGATCTCTTACTAGTCTTATTTGTTCTTATAATGTAAGAACAGTATCAACACAGAAATTATCTAAAGGAAGCACACACAGCAGGTTTTCACCCCAGTGCCTGGGGTAATGACAAACAGTTGGGGACTGATTTGGGCTTTGTGTTTCCTGGCAGCTCAGGCAAAAGGGGAAACATGCACTTTTATGCAGGTTTTTTTTTTTTTTTTTTCCTTTTCTGACCAAAGAAACCAGATCATCAGCAGATGTATATTTTCCTGGTACCAAACTCCAGCAGAAAACTCTGAGGGAAACTCACAGTTTCTTCTCTCTAAGAAAGGTCTGTCCAGCAGGCATTAGAATGCCATTATATTCAAGCAAAATTTGTCCACATTTTGAATTTTGTTTACAGGTGATCATTTCTCTAGAGAATGCCAACTAATGTCCTCCAAGAGGATGAGACTCTTTCACTTTGCTTTAATGCCTTGAGCTTCCTTGACTTCTCCAGAGAGCTCAAAGCCCTCAGAGCTGCCTCCAGTCTTCTATCAATGAAAACCTGAGGCTCAGAGTGAAACTACCTCCCTCCAGGCCTTCCTTCCACCGCACTGTGAATACTTGTCTGTGTTGACATTTGAATATTTCCTGTGACAACTGCATATACTATCAGTATTTTATTAAGCAAAAGCGAGCTTGTTTTTCCTCTTTGCTCTGTTATTTATTTATCCACCATCTGGCTAGATCAGGAGATGAAGTCTGGAAGGAAGTTTTTCCTTCTTTTAGCTAACGAGAATCGGGCAGAGGGGTGGAATAAACCAGGAGCTGGAGGATAGCCTCTAGATCAGGTGGAGGGAAATCAGCCCTTCCCCCATGTGGCAGGTAAGCCACCCGAAGGCAAAGTGCGTAGAAAACAGGTACGAAGGTCTACACTTAGGACGATGAGGGTTACCTGCTGCTTGGCCGACTAGTTTGTGGCAAGGTGGTATCTCACATACTCTACCACAGTGACACAAATGGGGCTTCTCAGGCAGCTCAGCTATCGACAGGAGTCCGTGGGTATCAGGAGAGAAGGAAAGGCAAGACCAAGCAGTAACATTAGGCAAGGGGATGAGAAGATTCCAAATTAGATCCAGTTAAATTCACTTTCCTCTTTTTAAACAATTTTTATCTCAGTTGGGTCAAATATACAGTAAGTGGATTATGAAATGTCATAAATTAGGCCCACCTACTAGGTCAACAGAAACTAAAAGGCTTAATGCTTCATTTAAATGACTTAGGGAAATTTTTTGTTTGTTTTCTAATTCGTTAGGAATCTTCTGTGCTTGCAAGTAGGAAAAAGGGAGAGAACAATCTGAGCAGATGAGGAAGAAATCCATATTGTAAGGAGGGAAATGTAATAAGCATTTTGGTCTCTCTTCAGGTCTTTTCAGTTGTTTAGGAAGAAAACTGATCTCTGGTGCTGCTAATATTCTTTTAACTTCTCTTGCCCAAAGTCTTGTCCAGTGGCCACCCTGGAAGAGCTTAACTGTGTGAATGCCGTATCTTACACACTGGGAAAGGCAGAAATTCTTTTTACTTAAGGTTGTTTTATCGCCTTTAATCTATCACTTTGAAATGCACTTTTTTGAAATGAAGATCATAAGAAAAATGGGCACATAGCATGCAGCTAATTGAGAGAGACCCATCCAAATGAACTCACCTTGCCTAAGCAGAATCCTGCCAGTTGGCCATTTTAAACCAACTACTACCTATGGAACTTGGTAGCAGCCAAGTGAAAAATACATCCCAGGAAAATCCCACCAAAATGTTTTCAGACTCCTCAGGTGGCACCTTGGCATTTTTACCAACTTGAGGTGGCCATTAAGAGTTTCTTTAAGAGAGAAGATAAGCCATTGAGAGTGAAATATATCTTTAAGACAGATTATTCTATCAAAGCAGAGTTTCTCACCTAGAGGCAATTTTGCCACCTTCTAGGGAACATTTAACAATATCTGAAGACATTTTTGGTTGTTATAACTGGGAAGAGAGTTCTAAGGATACTGCTAAACCCACAGTCTCCACAACAAAGAACTGTCCAGGCAGAGAATCTTCCTCCCAGGTGTGGGAACATAAGATCCTTCTGTACCCATAAAGAGGCCATAAAAAATACTTTAAAAATATTTCAGTGATGTCTTCAGTACCAGTTCTCCCTCTTCCCTGAAAGTTCTAGTGCTCCTTGGGGATTTCAAGTAGTAAATGCAGATTTCAAGTGATTGATTAAAAAAAAAAAAGACAGTCTTCCTAAGCATTTGTCTCATCCTTGTCCTTAATCTTGATTTGCTCTGTAGGTTACTCTCTATCATAAAGACAGTATGAATGACTGTCTCAGCGCCTTTCCTCATTAATGCTGCTAGAAATTGATGAGTAGCTTTCTGGAACTGTGGATTTGGGGGCAAGAATTATAATACCTATTTATTTTGGAGAACCCGTGCAGCTGTTTAAGTAAATATGGATAGAAACCCCCCCCCCCCCAAATAAACACTACAAGTAATTGCGTGATGAATGAAGTTGATATTTTGGCTTTGTGATTTGCCCTGATATGTAAAAATCTATTTTCTCCATGGAATGATGCCACAGCAAAATTGTGAGTAAATTAGAATCAGTGGGTTACTTAGAATGTGAGTAATAGCTTCTGTTATGATGTATCAATATTTATTTACAGTTTCTTAAATTGACCCAAATCCACTTGGCAAGTGTTAAGTACATGAGTAAATATGGCAGCAGAGTGATAGAGACTTGAGTTCTTCCCTTCTGAGCTCCTGTGACAAAAATCTCTTTGAGAATATATTTGATGATTGAAATTTTGAGATCTTGGGTACCCTCTTTTTGAATGGACTGAAAACAAGTTCATCAAGTCTAAACAAATTCAAAGTTTATTTAAAGCAAAAGTTCTTGCTGCTTTACCATCTGATCAGTGAGACAAGCTGACAATAGCCGTAAGGAGTGCTACTTTGAATACTTGATTTCTATATCTGGGTATTCTCAATCGGTATATAAAGAATTAGAATGTCATAGCAAACAGACAAGCCATTGAAAAAATCTACCTCTTAGATGTACATTTGTAATGATAATAAAAAAGGCTCAGTTAAACATAACAACATCTCCAAATAAATAGTTAACAAGAAGTTGCTCATTAATTGTCACCCCAAAACAGAAAACCAGGGCCTTTGCATGTTTAGGTTAGTCTGCCTTAAGCTCTTGTTAACATTCCAAAATTAATTTAAAACCTCTAACAAAAGCTGATTTAAAAAAAAAAAAACCCACTTTGAACTCTTATTAAATGATAATACAAAGGCCAAGTGTCTGGGAATCATATGCAATCATATTTATGGGCTAATTTATAAGTAGAATAAGTTATTTTGGATAGCAATATTTCCTTCCTTTAAATTTATTTTAAAGGTAGTATGTGAATAGGTGCATGGGGTTGCTCGTCACAGTTCTGATTATATGATAAAAGATTAGAAATAATTAAATGTTCAAAATTATGGAATTAAATTTTAGTATATCCATATGATAGAATATTATGCCACCACTAAACAGCAGGTAAGACAATACTGATGTGGAACAATGATTATGAACTAAGTGAAAAAAAAAGATTGCCAATGAGTAATACTGTATAATATTGGAAATATTTATGGTAGGCAGTCTCCAAGACAGCTCCCAGTGATCCTCACCTCCTGGTAGTCAGACTCTTGTGTAACCTACCTCCCTCTCCCACCCACCCCGTGCACCACCACCACACATTGGATAGGGCTGGTCAGTGTAACCAACAGGACAATGCAGAACTGATAGTGAGTGACTTCTGAGTCAAAGAATAGACAACATTTCAGCTTCCAAATTGCTTCCTGCATCATTCTCTCTGGGGGAAGTGGACTGCCACTTCCCCCAGAGGTACTTAAGCAGCCACGTGAGAGGTCCATGTAACAAAGAACTGAGGCCTCTTGCCGACAGCCAGCACCACGCCAAGAGTGTGAGTGCACCATCTAGGAAGCAGATCCTCCAGCCCCAGTCAAGCCTCATATGATAGCATTTTGACAGCAACCTCATGAGAAACCCCAAAGGCCTCATAAAACTCCAAGAAATCATCCTAGTTTCTCTGATAGAGAAACCCATGTTCCTCTGTTAAATAGAAGAGGCAGAGGATCAGCCGGAACTGTTCTGACCGAGAAGATGGCCATGAGACATGAGGGGTCACAAAAAGTCTTGCCTGATAAAAATCCCTTCTACGTTTGAGACATCAAATCTCTAGCAAGCCCCAGCAAAAGTGCAATATTCATCCTCCAGAATGGAGAATAGTAAGCCCTTCAGCATCTGTTGCCACGATTGGTATAGACTCACTTATCAAAATATTCAGAAAGTGTATCTGGGAAGCTTCCTAGAAGCCACGGCTTGTGAGGTGCGTTTCAAGGTAACCGAGGCCATGGTACTGTTTGTTGTGACCAGACTTCCCACAGAGCTAGGAGAGAGAGTATACAGCGTAATCGAGGGCTCCCACTGAAGTGACACCACGAGGAAGGACGCAATGAAAATGCTGCACGTAATCAGTGGAGACCCAGGCCACTTCCGTTTTGGACTCAACTGATCCAGGATGCAGTCTGAGTTAAAACCCCTCTGCAGGTGGAAATAACCATGGGTAACCTCTTGAATATGCTTTGGCCTAGTTTACTTTTTAAGCTGCATACAGCCAAATTCTAATTTTGAAGTAAGGTTTCTACGATACAAGCTAAATGCTCAGTTTCTTTGGCATTTTTATGACAGCTTGACTTTTAAAGTGGAACCAAATTTCACTTGGAAAATGAGCCGACCAAGCATGTCTCTGGTAACAAATGGAGCTCTGGTGCCCTTGGTCTGTCACGCTCACTTCTGAGGTTTCAGTGATTTGAGATAGATAGAGGCCTGGGTATCCAGGGCAAACATGGAGTTGGAGTGGGGGAGTCTGAGGATGGGCATCTAAGGAAGAAAAAGTCGGTCGTCACACAGATCATATTGTATAAGTGAGCCAGCAGACCCTGATGTATAAATACAGACTGCCAAGTCAGGGGGACAGTGGAGAAGGGGAGAAATGTCTTGATGACTGTTAGTGCAAGGGGCCTTGAACATTTGGCTGCTTTGTTGCATAGGTCATCAGAAAGTTGTCTTATTTCCATAGGAATGATGGCTAGAGGCTAGTAAGCCCAAAATAAGCCTCCCAGTGGCATTCCCCTAACCTGATGTGATTGCCAGCCTCTGGCTCTGATATAGGTGGCCGGTCAGTCCAGCATCGGACTCTGGTAAAACAGTTAGATCTTGCCATTCGCTCAGGAAGAGCTAGTGTCTCTCTCTCTCTCTCTCTCTCTCTCTCTCTCTCTCTCTCTCTCTCTCTCTCTCTCTCTCTCTCTCTCTCTCTCTCTCTGTGTGTGTGTGTGTGTGTGTGTGTGTGTGCTGTGTGGTGTTGCAAAAAATAAATTAATTTTCCTTCTTAATGTAAATAGTTCTTTTGTGTTTTATTTTAAAGTTGGGGTAGAGGGAAGGTGGGAAATATAAATTTGATGCATGAGGAAATTACTTAAATACAGGCCTGCATCCCTTCAATCAACAGCATGTTTTGTTGAAGGCAAGCACCTTGGTAACTAAACCCCTTTAACTAGCTATAAATTATGGTTTTAGTTATAGCGACTGATTTACTTTAAAGGCTTGGGATTATTTCTGTAGCATTGAAGTGATAAGAATTAGAGTATGGAAATTGGACAGCCCTTTGGACTAATGTAAATTATAATTATAAATAAAGATGCAAAGGCTTAAACAATAATAAGAACAACAAAAGGCTCAGAAAGCAAATAGATATTGAATTAAAGAGAACAAATTGAACATATATATTTAACTGTGCTCCTTTCCAAAACACCTGTAAAGTGATATGAAAAGGTACATTTTAAAGAATAAACTACAAGGACAATTGAGTTTGCAAAAGGAAATGATTACAACAGAATTTTGGAGGATGGTAAGCAGGACAGTGATAAACATATCAGATATCTTTTGTACACTATTTCAAATCTTCGTAGCATTGGGAAGGGCAAGAAAGCTAAAAGATACTCATCTGGAGCACTTGGGCTGTTTCTGAGTGCACAGCAGGGGCTCTCCAATGCCTGGGGACAGAGCAGAAAGAGAAAAATATCCTGAGGGACAAAAAGCTGGGAACTGGACTGGAGAGTCAAGGGAACTGTCCAGAAATCCAAAGGTTGACAGCCTGGCTTTAAGCAGAGATGTATCTCCCATAGTTAAGACGTGGGTGACTGGGTAAGAGAGCAGAAGGGAACCTTCAGGTCTTCACAGCGTTTGTTTGGTGGCTTAATTGAAAATTTTTCACTTTTTGTAAAATATCTTTTCGTCTTTTCATAATTAGAATAACAAAATTTCTGTAACTGAAATAATTTCTTATTCCATCTTTCCATCTGAAAATGGTTTGTGTGTGTGTGTGAAAGAATCCAAGCCATTTTATAGTTGTCTAAAGTTATAAGCGCATGTTCTGTTAAAAATTTTTTGAGAAATTTTTTTTGGACTTTTAATTCTGATTTCAATTAACTCATTTCTTCGATTTGTTTTTTAGCTATTGAGAGGAAACCTATTAAATTCGCTGCGATTGCTTTAACTGGCTCTTTGTATTGTCCACTTTATCTTTAAAAAAAACCATAATAGCTTTTTTGTTTTGCTCTGTAGCAGCCGACTGCAGTTGCCATGTGTTGTGAAATTTGGAACATTCCTTATTCTGGTCCTAGTACCAGCTTCTGCATCGCCACTCAATTTCACATCAGGAGTGTGCCTTCATTTTACATTTTAAAAAAAGTCTCTACTTCCTTTTTAACTATAATTTAATTATAATTTAAGAACTATTTCCGTTACCAATTATGATTTACATAAGAATCACTGTAACGCCAGCTGTCTGCATTTTATATTTTATATTCAAATAAGCATATTATAATAGTGCGTTACTTGAAAAAAATTGCTTGAACGGAATCAGTCTATCAGTTGGAATAGCGACATGTTTATTCATGGTACTAGAATTGATGCTGGTGCCTAATACATTCACGACAACATCACGATACTATCTTATGTAATGCATAAGTGTTTAAAGTGAACTTAGCCCTACCAGTGTGATAGAGCTGTGTGTAACAGAAAGATATTCTACATTGCTTCAGTATTTACATTTAAATACTGTGTGTTGTTATCTACATTCTACATTAAGAAACAGGCTCGTTGAGATTCAGCGACTTGTCCAAAGTGAGTTAACTAGTGAAGGAGCTGGAAGGACAACTGTTAGTCTGACACCAAAGCCCATGTGTGTCATGATGACATGTGGCCATCGCTCAGGTATATTAATATATGTCATGGAGCGGGAGAAACGGGACGCTTTTTCATTATCACCCTGCCGCTTTTAAAGTTTACAAGCTTCTAACTGTTTTAATGATTTCATATGCGTGAAAGTCGGAACAGTCATTCATTTGAGAAATAGTTACTGTTTCCTGTGGGCCAGGCATTGCCTAGCGCACAAAACACAGCCTCTGCCTTTATGGAGCTTTACAGTCTTGGGCAAAAGGAGCAGAAAGTTTAAAACAACAGCAGCAAAACACAAAACACTTTCAGCGAGATCGTTTTCTCAAAATGAGGCCTTTAAAATGGGCCTAAAATAAAGTTCTCAAGGTGATGGTGCTTTTGTGTGATTTCGAAATGGGATAAGAGATCTCTGCCAACAGTAATTCTGCCTAGGGTGGCCATGCAAATAGTGGCTTAGTAGAAGCTTTTGTTACTGCACGTGAAGTAATTATCTTCAGTTCAGGAATGATGTTCATTCCTGTTTGTGCATTGTTCTCCTTGGGGCTGAGATGGTCCACTCTCTCTGCAGCAGTGGGCAACAGGGCAAAGCTGCACGCAACGCAGTAAAACTAGAAAGACAGTTCCTCCCAGATCCAGAACGTCAGACTGATTAGGGCACTTTTTTGTTCCTTGCAGGGAAGCACAGTCAGATTACCCTATGCTAAGGTATTGATTTGATCAGAAAAATCATGATCTTACAATGTATCATGAGTATGGCTTATTTCCAGACCACTGCCAAAGCTACAAGCACAGTTTCCTTTGTTTGAGCGGCACAGTTAGCTCTAAAACACTGTGTTTGCAGCTGAGGAGTGCTGGGGCTGGGTCTTCAAGGGTAAAGATTTATGCAAAGGAAAAGATTTAAACACACACACACACACACACACACACACACACACACACACCAGCCGGGGAAATCACTTTTAGAGAATTTGAGAGTTCCACCAGATTATTGTACAATTAAGGAAACCTCAACTTCAGAGAGGTTAACTGATTAATCCAAGGTCACACAGCGTATTCATTTAATGAGACTAGGACCTCTACATTTTCTTTCCAGCTAGTGAATTGTGTGGGTGAGAAGTGAGGAAGATGGAGGGAGAATCAGAGGAAGGTAAACATTGTGTGTAAAGCTCAGTAAGGCTAGGGTTTAAAAACCTGCTTCTATCCTATTTACTCCGATGTTAGGTAGTGGGGTTCTTAACTTTGCTGAGCTTCAGAAACTCAGATATGAAAGGGGATGCCACAGACCTCCTAGGATTCCTGTGAAGATTTGATAAGATGATGCATGTGAGAATGCCTCAAACTCACAAAGATAAGACTTTTTCTTTACTCATATCTCAAAATACCACTTCCTTTTATTGGTCTTTAAACCATCCATTTCAAACTTCAAGCTCCCCAGCCCCCAGTCTTAACTGTTCTGGATTGGTGGATCAAACTCTTCGGTTCTCCACCTGCTGGCCCCAACCTCCCCTGGGACTCTTTGTCTCCCAAGGTTTTTCCAATTCTCCCCCCAGAGTCCTCTTTACCAGCCTCTTCCTTGTCACCTCTCAGGATCTGGCCCATCTTAGTTGGAGTTCCACCTAACAATAGGAAGCCTTTTCAAGTATTTGGATAGTGTGACAGGCTTCAAAGTGCTTTTACAGACATTCTCGCCTTTGATCCTCACAACAGCCCTGCAGGGGACACAGGGCAGCTGTTATCATCCAAGTTTTACCACTAAGTAACCCAATGTGCATAGAGGCTCTGTAATTTGCCCAAGGCCACAAGCTGGAGAAACACTTGATCTGCAAGAAGGAACACAGGATTTGGGGGTCAGGAAGTCTTGGGTTCAAGTCTCAGCTTCACCACTTCCTAATGGCATGGCCTTGGATAAATTCTAGAGTCTTGCCTCAGTTTTCCACTCTGTAAAATGGGGATATTGGTTGCGTATTCTACATGATTGCATGTTTATATATACAGTACTTAGTGTAGACAGCAAGTATTCAGCAAGCAAGACCAGAATCCAGAGTACCTCGCCAGTTCTCTACACTGTTCCTCAACACTGCTCCAGCTGCAAGGAAGCTCTTCTGTTTCTCAACTATGGGAATATTTATTGTCTTTATCAGGACTCTGCTTTCATGCCTCAGAAATAAACTCTGGCTGACAAACAGCAAAAACAGGATTTCTCAAGGACACTGTTTAGGTCACGAAATGGAAGAGCTGACAAATGACTTCCTGGGAAGGAGCCATGGCAGCCCCAGGGAGCTCAGCAGCTCCTTGGGGATGGTCATTAGATGTGAGTGCCCACTGTTCCCCATGTATCTCTCTCCACTCAAAAACTGAATTTACAGAAGAGAAGATCTGATTGACCTAGGTTGGGTCATGTGCCCACCATGTGGGCAGGGGTGGTTGGTGGCCCACTGGAAAGATATGTAATGGAGGAAAGGCAGTTCCACAAAGAAGAAATGCTCTCAAATAAGGAAATTCCATTACTTAGTCATCAAGTAACTCTGAAACCAACTGTCTAGTTATTAACTTGTGC
This sequence comes from Eonycteris spelaea, assembly GCA_003508835.1. NCBI lineage: Eukaryota > Metazoa > Chordata > Mammalia > Chiroptera > Pteropodidae > Eonycteris > Eonycteris spelaea. Next base: position 9,300,944 of record PUFA01000040.1, on the reverse strand, counting down.
TTCTGTCTTTATACCAACTAGACCATTAGTCCAGGGGGTCCAGGTAGGAGTTGAGAAGACACTTCTATCTTAAGCTTAGATTCAATATTGGTGCCTTGCACATAATTTGTTCTCATTAAGTATCAGATGATTGATAGATTTTGTTGATTTAATTGCAGTCCTTGGTTTTTCCGGTCCAAAAAACAAATTAATTTAGATCTGTCCTGACCTATCCCAGCTCCTAAACTTCAAAACCCCTACCTACATGCAGTCACCAAGAAAGGACTCAATAACAGTTCACCTAATTAGCTTGCTCACATGAATGGATAGGTTCCTCAGGCCTAGCCACTTCCCACCACGACCACTGGTTGAGATGTCAGGTGTCTTGCCAAAGGGCTTGATTAAAAAGTCATTACAATTGAAGCTGAATACAATTAATTGCATAATTTTGAATTCTTCAAGTTTAATTCTACAAAATGTATATTGCAGAATTGGGGATGATAAAGTATTTCCAATGAAAGAAATAAACAAAATGCACATAAGCACTGGCTTATATTCGTGACATGTTATGCTCGTGCCAGACATGGGCTCTTGCCTTTCCCACCAATAAAAATGTGCAAAACTCAAAGACATATATGAATTCATAAACCCATGGCCATTATTGAAAAACCAGAAACTGTTATTCTAGTTGAGCCCAACATTTTGATACCATTAGTGATGCCCTCTTTAAATCTATCCTGGTTTTGTACTTTCTGTAGACAGAGACCCCAGGTTGGCTCATACAGTTTGTTCGGTTTTTTGTTTTTGTTTTGGTTTTGGTTTTGGTTTTAGTATTATTTTCTTTCTCTTTGTAGGTCTCTTAAATTTATTCCTTCAAATGGTTATTAACTTGCTAGGGGACAGCTAAGAAAATAGATGATGAATAAAAATAGTGCTGTTCTTCTTTGACAAAACTTTTACTCATTTGAGTAGGCAGGATTTTCATGAAGAAAATATGAGAAATTAATTAATTAACTGTAACTGAATTTCACCTCTTTAACCTTAACTCGTGAGCAAACCTGAGCTAAATAAACATCTGACCATTCAATCTCTTCCACTTAAGGTTAACTTGAGTTTATTATTCAGGCTACTGCCCTTGTGTATTAGGTAACGCATAAATTACGCATACTAATTACCCTGGATGGGGCACCACTTTAATGAATTCTTTTAATTAAACTGCAACACAGTGGTTTTGCACAGGATGGTCTATATTTCATTCTTAAACTACGTTAACCTTCATCTTTGTCTGGGCAGCTCACATGTCCAACTGAAAAAGGTTTGAGTTTAATTCATCTAAGTATATACATTCGGCAACCTCCCCGCCTCCCCTTGACTATCATAGGAAAATTTGAAAAATGCTTCTCTTCTGCTTTGAGGTTAAGAAATTAGTTACCTCTATGAAAAGTTATGATTCTGCTGGGGATACTAAGGTGGAAAAAAAGACAAAACAAAGCAAAAAATTGAAATGACAGCCAGCGTAGCACTGTGATCCTTAAAATATAAAGAATAGAAGTCATATTAACATTGTTCTTACTAATATGTGCTACTAGGCATGAGGCACCCTTCACTTTGTGATCTTTATATTATAGAGTTTACAGTAAATAGTCAATATTATAAGTTTAGTTTTCAAAGAAACAATTAATTCTCTATTATCTGGAGCCATTTGTGGATGTAGCAGTAGAGAAAATTTAAACCTGTGTATATTTTAGCCATGAATATTAATGTTGTCTTTACTGAGCTTCTGCTTCTAGATAGTAAAATGAACAGCTATGGGTTTCATCTCCCTACTATCTGAGGTAGTAGGGAGTTCCAAGAGAGGAGGGGTGAAAATCACACAGCTAAAAGGCCTGCCCTAGATACCGGAAACCTTGATAATCCCCAGCTCAGTCAACGCATGTGGACCATCTACTGTATTTCTAGCGCAATGCGTGGTGCCAGAATATCATGGTGATTGAAAAACGCTCCATTTCTATTTTTTAAAAAACAAAAAGAAAAATTTTCCTTGTGTGTGTGTGCGCGCGCATACATATACAAATTCAGGAACATGCACAAAAAGTATTGAGAGATTTGCTTCTGGAAGTATTGGAGATCTAAATTGGGAGGGGAAGGTACTTACTATTCATTATCTCCTCCTCCTCCTCGCCCTTCTCCCTTCATGAGCATGTAATACTTTTTAATTAAAAAAATAAAAAACAATTAAAATATCTAGAGAGTTCAAGTCCACTGGGAGAGACAAACATATAAAATGTACTGTGGTGAAGTGCTGGGATAGGGGAACATACAGACTATTCTGGAAACACAAAAGGATCATTCAACTCTCTGGTGGAGTCAGGGAAGGCTCCTCAGAGGAAGTTGCCATTGAAGTGGGTCTTGAAGCATGAGTGTGAGAGTTCCTCAGGCTGAGCATCAGCTTTCAAGTAAAGGGAAAGGATAGTAGCATAAGATGATTCTTTTATTCACCCTAAGATTGCTCTCTCTTAAGAATTCTGTTACTAGATACACTCTTGCAAGGCCTTCCTGATGACATAAGGAAACAGTGTTTAAATCATTCTAATTTCTGGCAAGATGATTGAGAGTGATTCTTTGTAAATAATCCCAAAGAAAAGTTACTCACTCCAGAAAACAACTGGATATGCTGAAATTCCAACTTTAGAATTCTTCCAATACCCCTGTAAATTTTTCACCAAGCCCCAATTTAAACTGAAATATGTATAAAAGCAACTGAACTGTAGCATATAATCAAGCTTCATTTCGATGAGAAAGATAAAGAATACAGGCACACCTTATTTTGCTGCACTTCGCTTTATTCCACTTCACAGATGTGTTTTTTTACAAATTGAAGGCAAGACCCTCCATCAGCAAAAAGATTATGACTCACTTTTCACGGCGGTCTGGAACCAGACCTGCAATATCGCCAAGGTGTGCCTGCACGCGTTGTTTGTTTGCTTGTTTGTTCTTAATCAGCAAGGCTTAGCTCTTAATATCATCTCATTGCCTTTAGAAATGGAATTCCCCTCCTTCCTGACCTGATTATATTGTTATAGCTACAATAGAGGGAAGATAAGGAAAATGAAGACCATAATGATCTCAAATTCCATACTTCACCATTGATGGAGTTCGTTGGGGCACCAAGTTCTCTTATTTTATGACCATTGAGGAGGTCTGGTAGGACTAGGCTGTTCCAAGCCCCGCAGAGGAAAGGAATCCTGCCTCCCAACCAGAAGAATGAATCCTCAAAAGGGATTTGGTAGACTTGGCTGGGTTCTTTGAGCCTTTTAGGAACTTCATTTGCATATGCAATGACAGGGGAAAGAGGCTAGCAGATTTATCTCATCACTATTCTGACACTGGTATGATCAATATCTTTCAGTTATTTCCTGAGCCACAGCTATGCGCCAGATGTAGGGAATGCAAAGATGAATGTCACTTTTCCTGCTCTCCAATAGCTCACAGGGAAAAAAGAGTTGAAGTCAAACCACTGTAATACAGTGGAATGTGCTCTGCTAGCCCAACAAGCTAAGCACAGAGCAGGAAACCAGGAATCTTCCCAATGGAGAGCCCAAAGATTCCTAACTATAATGCAGTTATACCTTTGAAGTGGGAGATATTCCAAAATACTTACATTCTGTTTTCCATTTTAGACCAAAGAAGCAGAAGAAAGATACTGGATGAAATACATGGGTAGAATATTATTTAAAGGCAAAGAGGTCTGTAATTGGTAGATGGCTAAACTCTAAGGGAGATTTTTTCTCTCCTTTGGCCCTCGCAGAAAATTTAGGAAGCCCTACAGCTTGTTCAACAATCTTTGACAAAAACTAGGCTCTAGAGTGATTTTTTATGATGACATTGGTGGCTCTGGAGTCCAACAATCCAGTTCCCATTTGAATGTGCCGTGTAACCTTGAGTAAGTCACTTACTCTCTCTAACTCAGCTTCCTCATCTGTAAACCTTGGATAATGATATGATCTACATCACAGGCTGATGGTGATTAAATGAGATAGTGCATGTAAAGTACTTAGCAAGTGATTGGCCTCTAGTAATCAGCAAATGTTAGCTATTATTATAATTAGTATGAGTAAGGTAAGTGCATCTTGGACCTCAAAGCAAGAGGATTTTATTGCCAATTTATTAAAATGAATCTAGGACTCTTGCAAAGCTGGTAGGATTTAAGGATGTAAGTTATCAAAACACTATAATCACATGGGCATGTAAGGCTACATAATACACACACACATTCATTTCAGTTTATAAACCAAATTACTGTTAAGATGACCCATTTGAAAAACCTGGGATGAATTCTTAATCACTGGAATGCTACTTTTATTGGCTTACTTACTAGCTGAAAGTGTTAGTCCTTTCTGACGCTGTGGATTCCCCAGAGACAACTTGTCCAGCACAGAGGATGAGTGAATGCCTGCTCTACAGTGTGCCCAAGGTAAAAGGGTATATCCCAAGTAGCAAGAGCACCAGAGGAAAGGTCCTTGCCCTCAGAGGCCACAGAGGTGACCAGAAGGCAGCCACCTGGAGCTACCCACTCCCCCATAGTAACTTTAGGACTCAGCTTTGATCCCTTTGTGTTTCTCATGGCTTTCCCTGGGTGGCGTTTTCTGCCCCAGGCTTTCCACATGCAGAGTATCTTCATGCTGTCCTCGTAGGGAACATATGTTGTGACATACCATCTGGCCCTTACACAGCTCCCCAGTGGCCATGGTATAAAAACCTGCCTGTTTGGCAGCTACAAGTGCCACACTCCCTTCGGTCTTTTTCTTGGTTTGAATATTTTTCAATGTCAGTGGATGTAATTAGAAGAACTAACCTAACCATATGGATTTAGGATTGGATTATGATCACGAGGGGAGCCTTACCTTGGAATAGGAGCTGCTCTGGGCTGGCCCAGCCCAAGGCTCCTGGGCAAACTGAGAGTGAGTAGAACTGGCTCGCCAGTTTACAGCTGGGCACAGTGTCACACGGGCTTAAAGCTCAACCTCTGTGAATGAAGCGTAGCGTGTTGGTGGTGCTCACTGTCATCCAGAGCTTGGCCGAGTGGAAAGGAGGCAGCTTGCTGACGAGAACACGTGTGTCTGTTGGCTCTATGTGACAGAGAAAATACCAGAACTGCTCAAATCCTGGCGTCAGCATCGTTTGTGTCGCTTCTTTTTAAACAGAGGAAGAATTGCCAGTTGCTGAATGACAGCTATTTCCAGCAGGTATGGAGGGAGAAGCCAAAATCGAGCTCCAGAGAGCTGAAAATAGAAGATAAAATTTAAAAGTATAAATTGCTTTATATACATCCAATGGAATTCTAAGCAGCTAAATGAAAGGATGGGGGAAATTCTTTATGTGCTGATATAGGAAGAACATCAGAATGTATTAACCAACAACAAAAAAAAGAGAGAGAGAGAGAGAGATGGAAAATAACAGCGTTTAGACCCTGCTACCATTTGTATAAAATGCCTGGGGATGAGGCGGATATGTCTGTATTTGCTTGCATATACGTAAGAGTGTCTGGTAGGATATACCAGAAGCTAATAACAATGGTTTTTTATTTGGGGGTGGCAAAAAGAACCTGAACTGATGGAGGGTGGCATGAAAGAAATTCTATTGTACACCCTTATTTATTTTAACCTAATATTTAAATGTATTACTCTTTTAAAAATAAAATTGAAATATGTTTAAAAGTTTTGAAAGTAACATTGCAAAACATATTGACAGGCCAGTGGAGACTGCATGCTAGTCCATTGATAAATGCATTTTATGAGTTTGTCTTATGCACACCTTTCTACATAAATAAAGCTATTTGATTTCCAACATCTTTCATGACTGATTATCATATGATGGAATAACTCTACATTGTATATTTTACACTGGGCATTTTTCTATCAAGAAAAAAAAATAAGTAAAGATTATATTAATTAATAGATTCAGGGTTTGAATATGATTATATTTTAATAGCTAGAAGGAAGCATTAATCCTTTGTCTGTTTTCCAGTATTCAGTTAAGATTTATTGAAAAGGTATAACATACTGTTGGGGGGCATTAGGGGGATGACCAAGATGCCTGTTTGGAGTAAGCGACATATTGTTTACAAACTAGTAAAGCCAATGATATTTATGTTCCTTGTCGTCTCTCTCTGTCTCTGTCTCTCTCTCACTCTCTCACTCTGTCTCCCTCTCCCCAAAATATACAGATATAACCATAGTGCTTCTTATAATCCATTTTCATGTCTCTAAAAAATTATGAACATTCTTGTTATAGTGGCTTTGCTCTGTGTAAACTTAACTAAACTGGAACTAATTTTCCCAGGATTTCTTTTCCAACAAGGTTCCAGGTTGGAATTAGCCACAACAGAAATTTGCGTGAGATTCGGAAGGCAGAAGTATTGTATCAACTTTTAGCTTTGAGTGTTGGTTGAGGGTACTAAGCACTAGAGTAACTTGATAGGCTGTCACTGATCTGCTAGCTTCCCTTGTGGGTGTGGGTTGTATCTGGGCCCACAGTTCCTATGGCTCCCACCACATTTCCTCCCAAGTCTTAGAGCAGGTATGTGTGTAGCTCTGTGGCAAAACATCCTAGTCTTTTTCCTGCAGGTCATCCATATAATTGAGGATGGAGGCCTGCAGAGGCAGATGCAGGTTCTAGGACAGCTTTCTGGGTTCTTGTTTGTCCTTGTTCTCCTGCACATTGCTGTCAAGTCTTCTTTCCCAATCGGCGGCCCAGCTGAGTGTGCCAAATTCAGACCCAACACCAGACATAGAGGCAACAGCCTTGAATAGACTCCTCCACTTATTCCCACAATTGTATAAGGGCTAATCTCTAGAGTTAACACTTTATCCGATATCTCTTACAGTGGTTCTGCTTTTCTGATTGTACTCTGACGCACTATTCTAAAATGTCTAGAAACCTGTCAATGTTTTCATTGCTAACAGCACAGCAAAACTAGGCATTAGTACTCCATTTTGCAAGTAAGAAAGCTGACCCTAGAAAGAAAAGTCAGCTACAAACTCTAACTCCAAAACACATATCTTTCCCCCAAACTATATTGGTTTGGCTTCCAAAGTAAGAAAGAAACATAGTGCAAAAAAAAATTGTCATAATAACTGAAAAATCAGCCTTCCAAATAGACTAGAGAGCATTCTCAGCTCCTGTCTCAGCACTGGGGCTCCAAATGGCACTTACATTGTGATACAAGACAAATGTCTAGAACAAAACTGCTTTGGGCCTCCTGGGTTGAGGAGATGGGTGACAGCCTCATAACTTTCTTAGGTATTTTGAATGAGTGCAAGGATGAGAGTTGGTCATAGTTGAAATGAAGCAGGGAAGGTGTTATGAGAGAGCAGGTCAATTTAGGAATGAGAGATTTCTGGAAAGCCTTGTGCTAGTTCATATCTTCAGAACCTCCTCAGAGGAGGTTCTGAATCAGTAGAGCAGAGAATTTTACGATTGGGCCTATTTGTAACCAAGTTCACTATAGTGTTGAGAGAATTGTCTTAGTCTGCTTGGGCTGCTATAACAAATACCACAGGCTTAAATGACGACACTTTCTCTCACAATTTGGAGGGCTAGAAGTGTGTCACCAAGATGCCCACTAATTCTTTTTCTGGTGAGACCTCTCTTCCTGGACTGTAGACAGCCACCTTCTTGTGTGCTCTCTTGGCCTTTCATTGAATATGTGTGTGGAGAAAGAGACAAGCTCTCTGATGACCTTTTTGTAAGGACACTAATTCTATCGGATCAGGTCCCCATGCTTACGGCCTCATTTAATTTTATTTAGAGGCTCCAGCTCCAAATACAGACACAACAGGGGTTAGGGCTTCAATATCTGCATTTAGAGAGTACACAAACATTCAGTACTTAACAAGAGTGAACATCTGTTGTAGAAAGAGAGTGATCTGAACCACAGCCTAGCAGTCTGTCTGTATTTCCCTTGTAAAGCTTGCCTAGATAAAAGATTCTACTTTGATTAACAAGACCACAAGTAAATAAGAGTAAATGAGAAGACCTTGGAATTTCAGTTTTGTGTTTGAACTTCATCTATTTTGTCTTTCACATCAGCATCTCAGATTTCTCCAACATGTTCAGGTTGTAACCCCTCTGATTAAGGAAGTAAGGCTTGCCTTACCTTAATAGGCAATTAGCTTTTACAATTAAATAGAGTCATGATTAATGACCTTGCTAATTGTTCTTCTCTGATGTGCACATTAACACAAGCAGTATGCTCAAAGTTCTGAGGAACATTTCTTCTTTGAGCTTACTATGCTCCATTGTTGCAGATCCAAAGCTGAGGGAGACTCAAACCCTGCCCTCCAGGAGATCAGAATTTAATACAAAAGACGTGCGAACAGGCATATTACGACAGGAAGGGAAAGATCTTATCAATTTTCCTGGTATCTGGCACAGCACCAACATAGTACACCTTGTCCAATTTATTGCCAGTCACCTCAGCAGGACAGCAAGTAAGAAAATGGCACCATGGACATGCAGGAGAGATTCTGAATCGCTGTTGGTATGACGGTTTTCTAGAATGTTTTCAAAGCAGGGGAATATGTTCAAACTTTACAAACTAGGTAGAAACCAGAATTTTACTCTAAAAAAAAAGCTGGAACAATATTTCCAATTATCCAGTTAACTGTTCTCATGCAAAAAAAAAAAAAAAATTCCTACCCATTCTTTAGGAGTCAATTCCTCTAAGAAACTTCTTTCAATTCTGACAGCTGAACACTCCAGAACTCTGTTCTACTCACCCACCATTCACCATTTACTGCCTTCTTATATAATTTCATTATCATTTATGGGGAGTTTTGCATCTTAAAAGCCAAATATCAGAATTATTGAATGTTGTACTAGAAAGCTCTGAGAGATCCTTTGGCTCAGCCTCCGCCATGTACGGATGAGGAAACTGAGGCCCATTCAAAGAACGGTCATTGAGAGATTAAGCCTCCCTGGATGATGTCATTGAAGCACAGGCTTGAAGGAGGTAAAGGCAATTGGCGCAATGCCTTAGGGTACAAGCCCGGCATGCCCGCAGAGGGCCTCATAGCCAGAAGGCTACTGTACCTGGAACAGAGACCGTAAAAGAGAGTAGAAGGAGATGAGGTACAAGGGGAGTGAGAGGTGGGTCAGGTCCTGGAGGGCTTGTTGGCTGACAGCCATTGACTCTGAGGGAAATGAGAATTACTGGAGGGTTTGGTTTTTTTGTATGTGTGTTTGTTTGTTTGTTTGTTTGTTTGTTTGTTGTTTGAATCAGCTTTAGTTAGGTATAATTAACAGAGTGAAATTCACTGACTTTAAGTGTACAATTAAATGAATATAGCTGAGTGAACAACACCACAGTCAAGCTCCATCATCCCCCGAAAGTCCCCTCTTATTTCTTTGGCGTCAATCTCTGTCCCTACTCTCAGTCCCTGGCACCACTGATCTGATTTCTGTTCCTATATTTTTGCCTTTTCCAGAAATTCATATAAATGGAATTGTACAGCATGTAACCTTTGTATCTGGCTTCTTATACTCAGAATAATACTTTTGAGATTCATTCAAGCTGTTGCATATATCAGTAGTTCATTCTTTTTGTTGTGGGGCAGTCCATAGTATGAATATGCCTGTTTGTTTATCCCTTTACAAGTTGAAAAATATTTGATTGTTTCCAGTTTGGAGACATTATAAAGCATCTGTAAACACTCATGCAGAATTTTCATTTCTCTTGGGTAAATCCCTAGGAGTGGGATTGCCTGGGTCATATGGTAAGTGTATGTTTAAATTTATTTTAAAAATTACCAAACTATTTTCTGAGGTAAATATTCATTTTGTATTCCCTCCCATCAACAATGTATGAGAGTTCCAGTAACCCTGCATCCTTATCAATTCTTAGTATTGTTGGGTTTTAAATTTTAGTCATTCTACTAGGTGGTTTTTAATTTGCATTTTCCTAATGAGTGATGTTTTTGAGCACAGATCCTTTCAAGAGCTTACTTGCCTTCTGTATCTCTTCTTTGGTGAGAGTCTGTTCAAATCTTTGCCCGTTATTTTTAGCCTTATCATTATTGAGTTGTAAAATTTTCTTCTTATGTATGTTTGATACAAGTCTTTTATCTGATATATGTCTTGTATCTTGTCTTTCATTTTTCTTAATTCCAATGTATCAATTTTTTTTTATATAATTTGTGCTTTTGTGTCCCCTTTAAGAAATCCTTGTCTAACCCAAGGTTACAAAGATTTTTCTCCTATTTTCCTTCTAAAAGTTTTATACTTTTAGGCTTTACATTTAGGTCTGATCTAATTTGAGTCAAGTTTTGTGAGATTTTTTTTTTTTTTTCCATACTGGTGTTCATTTGTTCTAGCATCATTTGTGGAAAAGACTATTCTTTACCTATGGAGTTACCTGGGTACCTGTGTTGAAAATCAATTGGCAGTATACATGTGTGGGTCTATTTCTGGCCTATGTCTATCTTTATGCAAATACCACAAGGTTTTAATGTTGCTTATTGGTAGGTCTTGAAATCAGGTAATGTAAGTCTTCTAACTCAGGTATTCTTTTTTAAAAAAATTGTTTTCTCTATTCTAAGCCTTTTACATTTCCATGTAAGTTTTGTAACCAGATTCTCTATTCCAACAAAAACTTTTTAGAGGATTTTGAACAAAAAAGGGCATCACCTGACTACATTTTAAAAGGATCATTTTGGTGGCTGTGACTTGCTCAAAATCAAAGCCAAGCCTCAACTATCCATTTCACAAGAATATCTCAAATCCATTGGACAAAGTGAAAAAATAAACAAGTATCATCATATCAAGAAGCATTCTCAAATCTCAATGTATTACATCACCCAGAGACTTTTTTACTAGAAAATTTAAGAGTTTTAGAATGTTAAATGCATTTGGACCACGTCTAGCAAATGAAACTTATTGAAGATTGCCTTTGGTAAATTATTTGAAGGCAAAAGAAGTCTAACTGAGCCCAACAAGAATGCCTCCCGAAAGTGGAAGATGATGAAACCACGTTCTCTTTTCTTCTCTGATAAGCCGTGTGACTGCAAAAGTAACAATATTTTTGAAATCAGCTGCTTGCTTGAATTCCTCTTGCTGTTTTTGCAGAATCTTGGTTTTTCCAGAATTGTACTAGTTTTTAAATGGTATGAAAATGAATGTTGTTGTCATTCATAAGTCAGCAGGGAAAGAATTTTGAAGCTTCCCACATCATCTCCCTGCCCTTTGAACCTTGTTCCTGCCAAATGGGCGGAGTTTCCTACCTGCCAGAAAGCAGCGTTCCATATGTAAGTAAAGCATCATTTCCCCTACCCCCACTGCCACCTTTAACATTTTTTTCTCTCTGAAAATATTGCTCATTGATAGTGATTTTCCCTTTCTGAAATTTGGCAGTTTCCACTTTTGCTCCAACTACATGTCATTTGAATGTACTGTATGGTGTTGCAGGAAACTGTGAAAGTTATATGAGTACTAACTCAGTGACTTTGGGCAAATTATTTAAGCTGAGCTTCATCTTTTCCAGTAAAACACAGCTATCACCATTAACTACTCTCTACCATGAGACTTGTGTGTATCAAATTTGACAGTGTACATAATGCTATTCTAAAGACTGGGGCCACAGTGTACAAATGTTGGTCACTAGAATTGTAAACAATAGATAGTGTTGATTCTGTGGACCTGCTATATATTTCTAAAAATGTGCTGAGTGACTTGGCATGATACAAATTACTGTGGGGTAGAAAAGAAGTATAGGTATAGTGACTGTCCCCTGAAAGAGATTGCAATTTTAGCAGAGAGAAAAGTCTTACATACATGAGATAATAAGACCAATAACAATAGTTCATATTTGGAAGTGCTTTTTAAGTTGCTGGTTTCCTTTACAAGTTTTAATCTCATCTCATTCTTACAGACAATTGTGTGTAGGGTAGATAATTTTATCTTCATTTTATAGGTGAGGAAACCTAGGCCTAGAAAGCTCAGGCGATTTCTCCAAAGTTGTAAAGCTCATTAACAGTGGTGTTGGGACCCAAATCCAGATTATTTTCTGGGTCCTAGTCCAGAAAATCTATTCCAATAGTTCTCAAACTTTGATGTAATGAACAACCATTGATGGGACTTGTTAAAAAATGTGAGTTACTGAATCAGTTAACCTGGGTCCAAGACTCTGATATTCAAACAGATTGTTTAGATGATTTTCTTGCAGATAGACTGCAGTTGGTTTCCTGCACTTACTCTTTGGCACAGACTATGAAAAGCAGAAGCAGAGAACTACCACACTTCCATACAATTGTCATGCAGGTAAAGTGATTCTGAGCACAAATAGTGGAACTAGCCTGCCTGCATTTAAAACCTGCTTTCATTGCTTACTAGCTGGGCAAATTATGTCACCACCCTGTACCTCAGTTCTCCATCTATAAAATGGGGGTAATACCGGTGCATACCTCACAGGCTTGTGATGAAGATTAAATAAGTTATTGATTGTAAAGCAATTAGAGCAGTGATGGCATACAGCAAGCTTTGTGTTTGTAAGAAGGAGACTGTGGCCCATAGAAACACTGCCCTAGGAAGGACGATGGAGGACAGCCTTTCTGAGATGCAGTGACCTCATCCCTCATGCAGACGAATCCCATTCCTTTACTTCATACCCACTCTCCTGATCTTGCAGACAAGTATTGGTACCCCTAGGCATCAAATCCTTGGAAGGCAGTCTATAACCAGTTATTGCTGCTTTCACAATAACTGGAAAGTTCCACGGGGCCCTCCAGCCTTAAGTCGACTTTGTTGCTTTATCCCATTTAAACCCACATTCTCCGTTGAAGGAAATAAACCAACACAGTAAAGCTTGCTGATAGCCACTCCATCTGTATTATGGCACACAATGATGGCTGGAAGTTAAAGGTTTGATATATAGGTCTATTTTTTTATTGCCAGTTCCTGCCCCTGAAGAAAGTATTAAAATTTCCAGATGAGTAACCAAACAATAAATAGATGAGACAGTTGCTGTGAATATCTGATTTTTTGCATAATAATGAGATATTGCTGGATAATGCACTCTGCCATCCCCAGTTTGTCTAAATTATCATTTTGATTGGTCAAATGCATAAGAAAGATATACCAATAAAGTCGTGTCAAGTGCTCCATAGTAAATTGATGCAGACTGGAGGTTTCTTCAGGTTTAAGGTGAGGTGGGGGCAGGGAGAACAGGTTCTTTGGTAGGTAACTTTGGGTGGAATTTCCTTCAGCCAAACCCTAATCAAAGGCATCTGAAATCCTCACTTCTTCACAGCCTTATGCATAAACATGAAGTAGTTTGTACCTTCTAAGGCCTCGTGTGTTGTTTTTGGAATTGAAAATAAGAACCAAATTTGGGGCGGGGAAAGGTTGTTCTAGGACATCTGAGGTTTGTTTTGTTTGGAGCATTTTCCCCTTGATTTTGCATTCCTGCGATATAACACAGAATGTTGATAGAACTTTTGAATCAGAAAGACCTGTCATTAGGGAACATAGTGTCAATAAATCCAAATAGCTCTTTGTCACCTTAAAAAATGGAAAAATTCTGTAAATTCTAAGTTAGGTTGGAAACTAAAATTGCCTGAAGTATTTTGACTTTCAACTCTTCTTCTTTTTGGTTATGTAACATTTGGTTTAATATGTCCGGTAATTTATCCTGAATTTTATTTTTAAATTTTTTCTTTTGCTGTGTGGAACTATCATATTCATCCTTTGTTCTGATTTAAGTTTTCCATGGCCTGGCTTGTAAACTCCATGAGGTGGGGAGCTATATTTTGGCATGAGTTATGAGCCTTGAGGTGCTTGCACATAGTAGGATCACAGGCCTAGTGCCCAGACAATCTAGGATTGCTAAACATGTATCATGTTTTGAAATTTTTCAAAACCATAACCGAACATAGGATGGTATGGTATTTATGATAAATAAATATGGCAGTTATTTATCAAGCACCAACCATGGACCATGCACCATTAGCTCATTTACTGTGTACATGTTGGCGAAGAGGGAACTCTTATCCATATTCTGCAGGGAAAGAAACTGAGGCTCCAAAATGCTTGCTAGTGGGACAAGGTGATACAGTCAGTAAATGAACTTGCATCCATCATACTCCAAGACTCTTTTCACTAAGGCACATATTCTTAGCCATTATCATTATTAAATCATATTAGTCCATTCTCTTTTGTCTCCTGGATTCCTGGTCAGCAAAGTTGAGATAAATAACCTTCTTAGAATGTTAGAGCTGAAGATTTCCCAGCAATCAGAAGGTTGCACACTCCAGTAAAAGGAAAAATACATGAAGAAAAACATGGAAATTTTTTTAAAGAAAATAATACACCTATAAAGAAATATCTAGATTTACTGAGGAAATATAACTTGGGCTTGTCTCAAAATCTGTACAATATATAGTGTGATGAGTTGGGCATTGAAGGAAAACCATTGTAAACTCAAGGGAAAATGCTTCAGTTGGATCGATTTGTTTGGATTAATTTATTATTAATGATGTTTCAAGGATCATTTGAATAAAAGGATACAAAGTGTGACCTAGACCAGAGATAATATCTTTCCTATATTAGCCTAGTCACTATTGGAGATGACTAAAAATTTCTGGATACCTGTTATTCTGACAGATACTAGTTATAGATCATTGCTTTGAGCTCCATGTATTGTATTTGTGTACAGCTCCCCACTCCCACTCCTTGAAGGCATAGATTGACTATCTTCCGGGGCTTAGCATAATATCTGACCAAGAAAGTATACATATTATGGTATAATAAAAAATAAATATTTGGTTTTTATCCCATGTTCTTGGCACAGAGCTCCTAAAATCCTTGAGATTTATTGTCTTTTATATGCTAAAGAGGTGACTCATGGTGGGAGGCCCAAAAGAGATTCTGGATGGGGGCTGGTCACCAAAAAAACTAAGTGGTTACAGGGTTAGAACTTTCAGCCCTACCTCTGGACAGGAGAGAGGGGCTAGAGATTGACTTCAATCACTAATGGCTGATGAATTAATTAGTCATGCCTACAAAATAAGACCTCCATTAAAACCTCTAAATGATGAGTTTCAGGGAGCTTCCAGGTTGATATACACATTGATGTGCTGAGAAGTGGGGCATGGATAGATACTCTGTGCCCCACTCTCTCCCTCCAAATACCTAGCCGATGCATCTCTTCCATTTGGCTGTTCCTGAGTTTTATCCTTTATAATAAACTGGTAAGTTCTTCTAGCACATTATCAAAGCCCTGAATTTGCAAGCTGTTGAGTAAAAGTGCCGGTAGCCTGGGGACTCTGTTTGCAGCTGATACTGAAGTGGGGGCAGTTTGGGGGGAATTGAACCCTTGATATATGTATGGAATCTGTGCTAACTCTGGGTAAGTCGTGTCAGAATTAAATTGAATTGTAGGAAACCCACTTGGTGTTGCAGAATTAAAGAATTGGTTGTTTGTTTGGAAAGAATACAACCTTTGAATATCAGGGAAAAACTACATTTCTTACGAGTGAGTGATATGAATAACTAAGGAATGAAGGCCATCTTTGTTACTTGAAGTGCATTTTAGTCACAAGTAAATGAAACCTGGTTTTTAACTGACTTCAGTAGTAAAGACAGCTAACTTGTTGATTATATTTCAAAGGTCCAGGGCAGGACCAGCATCAGCAGTGCTCTATAGAATGACTCAATAAATGTCTAAAAGACTGTTCCTTTTTCTCTCTCCACTCTTATTATTCTGCAGTGCCAAGCTGCATCTTAAGGTGATTTCCTTGGGGTTCCCAAGGCAGTGTCAGCAACTTCCAGCCTCTCTCATTCAGTTCAAGCAGGAAACAGTGACTGTCTTTGTGGAAGCCTTCCTATTAAAAAAGTGAGAATTGCTCCAATTGGACCAACTAAAGTCACATGGCCATTTCTGACCAATCACTGTGCCTGGGAATTCCCTGATTGTCTCAGTGCAGGTTATTTGGTAGAAACAGCTTTCCTATCACTTCATGCATTCCCAAATTGAAACGAGACATTTTTGGAAAGGGTAGAATAGGTCTGGGAAGGCAACGCAGCTAATCTCCATTCTACACGGAATGTTGCTTATGTGACATAACAAATAATGTGGTTCCTAAATGTATTTGTTTGTTTGTTTACTGCCTTAATATAAAATATTTTAATTGGCTAGTATCTAGCAAATGTTATATCCAGGAGAAGTTGACCTTACTGTAAACTAATTATGTAGTATTCTGCACATTGGATCAAACCAATGGTGTATTTGATAGTACTTTGTAACTACACAGCCTGTAAAAATATATGAGATGGTTCCAAGAGCAACTGGAAGAAGTGTAAGTGTAAAGTGGTATTGAGAGTTGTGACAGATTTTTAGTGTTTGATCCAAGTTCTGTAACAAGCTTGAATAAGTTTAATAGCCCCATATTCACAACCAAATGGATTATTACTTGATGAAAATCTAGACTTCATTTTGATTTTTTGCCAGATTTGTGGCCAGGTACCACCTAATAATAATAGGTATGATAGCAAAAACTTCACAGACCAGTTGGCACGCCAAAATTTTTAGCTCTTGGGTTGGTAAAAACTGTTATTTTTTAACTTAAAGGGCCAGATAAATATAATATTTTAGGCTTTGTGAGTCATGTGGTTTGCTTGTAACTTAACTCTGTAATTTGTTAATGCAAAAGTAGTCACAGATAATATGTAAATGAATGAATATGGCTGTATTCCAGTAAAATACTTTATATATTGGGCACTGAAACGTAAATATCATATAATTTTCATGTGTCATAAAACAGTAATCTTTTGATTTTTAGAAAGTATTTAAATAATAAAAATGGTTAAAAAAATTGTTAGCTCGTGGGCTGTATAAAAATAGGTAGTAAGCTGGGTTTGGCTCTGGACTATAATTTTCCAACCCCCATTTTAGCTCAGTGCTGCAAAACTGTGAAATTTTTGAAGAGTAGATGACAATGGCATTACCTGAACCAATAAGTTGCACATTCATAAAAAATGTCCCCCTACTTTGCATATAAGTTTATAAGGTTGGTCATTATTTTTTGGTTCCTTTCACTAAAATTTGATACCTGTGAATGATCCAAAAGTCCCAGAATTTACCCTTTTATCTTAACATTATATAAGATTTAAGCTTTTTGAAGAAACATGGGAGTAATTCCAGGTAATAAACTGGACATCTTCAAGATTTAGGCGCATCTTTATTGGAGATGGTGCAAGCTTTAGGAGGTCCTTACCCAAACTCATTATTTTCCTCCCACAGTCAATTGCTCTCAACCATCCTTATTTCCATCAATAGAACCTTATTTCTAGTTAACCAGGATTGAATCTTTACAGTCATCATATAGTGAGATTCTATAAGTATCCTACTCAGTCTGAGGGATTCTGTGTCTTAGACCTGATTTCCTGGCCCTGGGGTTGGGACATGACCTGTCTGGCCAGAGTTCCATATCTCCTTAGCTACAGTGATTGATTGGTTTAGAGATGGGCCAATGACCCAACGAGAAACAATCATACTCTTTCCTGGAACTTTTTTTAGAACTATCATGTTGAATTGGGTTTCCGTTACTTGCAACCCAAGGAATCCTGACTAAGTAAATTGCCACTTAATTCTTTTGTCTTACCTTGTTTTCCCAGCACCTCTCCCTCTTACTGTCTAGTCAGTTGCTTTGTCCTCTAATTTATCAGATGTCTTTCTAATTTACCGCCTTCTCCATTCTTAATTATATCACCATCACTTCCTTCTCTTTCTCATAGTAGCTTCAGTGGTATCCTATTCAATAAATATTTTCGAAGGACGACCTCCGTGTTATAGTGGCAGCATAATACATTGGCAAGAGCACTATATTCAGAGTCAGGTAGAACCTGAGTTTGAATCTTGCTTAGTCATTTACCAGAAGACTTAACTCCTTTTGATATTAGTTCTTGTTTATATAATGAGAATTACCTTGTAGATGGATGTAAGGATTAAAGGAGAATAATATATGTGAGTCGAAGTTAGCACCCACGTAATGAGTGTTCTTATAGAGTAAAAGGAACTGTGAAAGACCCATCTGGCATTCTTTTTTTTTTTAACGCCTACAGCACCTGCTATTCCAAGGTGGTCTCCCATCCAGGTACTAACCAGGCCTAACCCTGCTTAGCTTCTAAGATCAAAGGAGATCGGGCACATTCGGTTAGTGTGCCCAATCTCATCTGGCATTCTTGAAGAACATTCAGCTGTTCTTACCATGGGCCTTGCTCCCCTTCCACTCATCTCACTCATCACTTACTGTCAAGGCCATGTAATTGCAGCCTCATTGTTTATAAATCTCCTGAGATTTCCACTAGCTCCACAGACTCTTCATGCTGGCCCCAAGAACATTCCATCTTCTGTTCCCACCTAATTTGACCTCTCTTTGATCTCCACCATGAGGCCTCTGTCTGCCAGAAATATCACTTGAAGTCCTTATGCTACTAAACTTGAGTTTGAACTGTTTGCCTTCACTGGGTCACAGCAAATCCTCTCAAGGTCTTTTGTCATCCTTTGTCTCCTCCTCATCCTCCTCAGAACTTTCACAAACCTGTTCTCTCGTCTAGTACACATTTCCATGTGTGCTCTCTTCCTCTTCCTGGAGATCAGGGCTTGTTGAGTGTATGAGCATAGCCATTTCCCTGTTGCCCAACTCCAGCACAGTGGACTGCCCACACCCAGTGTTCAGTCAGTAAGCATTGGTTGAGTGAAGGAATACAGACTTTCCAGAGCTAATGGATTAAGTGACCCAGATTTTATGCATGCTATTACTCAGGATTCAGTCTGGAAAACAAAAATCACAACAGATATTTCAAATAGAGGAAATTTAATACAGAGTCAGTTACATGGGTGTTTGTAGTCTTAGAGCACACACACAAAAAGAACACTGAGAAAACATCAAGGTAGTAACAGCAGGAAGCAGCTACCGCTCCTGGGACCATAGAACAGAAAGGGAAAGGTTAGAAATGCAGAACCTAGGAGCATGGTGAAGGGGCCCCACAGAGTCAAGACCCAGACCTGAGGAGGAAGAGTACTGCCCAGCTGATGCTGGTGCCTCTGCAGGTCAACAGAGGGACTCTGAGGGATTGTTGCTTGGACCTCAGCTGGCATATCTCAGGAGGCATGGTGAGGCTGCCTCTGAAAGTGCTAAAAGAAGGTAGAGGTCAGAGCCAAAGCTGTGGGAGGGAAGCTGACAAGAACAGTAAAATCAGGAGGGAGGTTCATTCTCCCCTCTTCTCCCAGCATTCCTTTAGGACTTCCTGTTTGTAGAAACTCACAGGAAGTCAGCTGACAAAGGAATGTGGGAAATAAAGGTTTCTGAATAAAGTATAGAGGGCTGACTTTGGAACTGAGAGAGGATAGGTAAATAACCAGCTCAACATTTTAATATAGCTCTCATTTTTTAGAGAAGTAAGGCTCAAAGGGTTTCAGTGACTTATTCAATGACTTCTCTTTAAATCATTGATTCCATGATCATAATTACCCTTTAGGAATAGTGCTGTAGTTTTTATTTTAGGAGGAGATAACACCCAAACTTGATAAATTGTGAGAATATCTTTCTAATTCTCCTTTCCCTTTTGGCCATTTTATTCTGATTAATGACATGTAGTATATACCATATAGGACCATACTTGTTGCTTTGAACAGTTAAACTTACTGTTTTACCACATTTATTGGTTTCAAAACAGGATACTTTTATAAGGTTCAGGGAGGGTCATGTGAGTCAGCCTCCCCAACAACATATGAATTTCCAGTTACCACCAAGTTCTTGGGGAGAAAAGTATCTTAATACCCTTTAAAAAGCAAGTATATCGATTTACAGCAAAAACAATCACAGAAAACTTCTACTCTGAAGTGGTAGCCAATTTTATTTCGTTTTTTTTTTTTTCTGTAAGAAATCGGTAAATGAAGGCAAAACAAGACTATTTCCTCACCAGATTATTTACTATCTAAAGCATTTTCTCTCAGTGTCCCCTTTCCTGTGCCATCTGCTGAACCCCAGGGAATATGGACATTCACAGACATCAGTCCCAGAGGATTGGCAGTTGACTGGCTTTAACTTTGCAAGGATGGACATTTTGAAACTCAAAAATACAATGCAATAAGGGAGAAAGTTGCATAAACAACCCTGAGCTTTGCAATTTGATCCATCTTTAAAGATGAGGTGGACAGCCATGACTCCAAGGTCATTCGAGTAGCACCTCTTGTGGGGGCGGGCTCATGTGCAGTACAGAGAGGCCAGAAACACAGGGTATAAACTTTTGCTTGGCAAGTCGAACCACCAAACAAGGTTGAGGTGATCAAGGAGTGTGCTTGAGCTATAGTAGCATTCTCAACCCAATCACATGCAGCGAGCACAGCTCTGTTAGGAAAAGGTCAAGACTAAGCATACAGCAAACTGGGAGCTCACTGCCCAATATGAAGACACAGTTTCCTCAGGAGCCACTTATAACTGAGACGCTTGATCAAAAGGGAGGCCAGAGCTAAGTAGTAAACACAAAGACACATGACTTTCTTAAAATGCTTCTGTATACCTATATATAAATGCTAGCCTCCTGGTAGCTGGTTTGAAAAAAATATGTGAGTACCCACATGTACTTTTAGAAGATACCACTGAAAAAATTTGAGCATTAAAAGAAAACATCAAATATCGACCCCTTCAATATTTGGTTCCATTAGCAACAAACAAAATTATATTTACTGCAATAGAAAGTTACATCAATATCTTCCTTCTCTTCTTTCTCCCTCCCTCCTTTCCCTCTTTTCTTTTTTCTAAAATCATAGTGACAGCACAAAAATGGTACTTCTTCCTCCTCTCCTTTATTTTATGATCTGGCAGAGCCTGTGAGGGAAGAAAAAAAACACATAGGCCAGTAATTCGCTTCTAACACATAAGAACACATCCCTGCTCAGGTTTCAAAGCAGTTGCCCTCTGTCCCCAAAGATTTTAGTTAATGAGGCATGGATCCAGGTTGGTTAGACATACCTTAAGGTCTATCTTTTATTTTGTTGGGGTAGGGGGTGCAGTGTTTCATTGTGACTTTTTTTGGTATCTGATATCGAAGATCAAAAATTGCTGTGAGCATAGCAGGGTATTTGGGGTTCTATTGAAGGTGGCCTTTCCCTCCCCCACCACATAAGTTAAATAGAAGGTAGTTCAGGATGAAATGTAATTTAGTGAATCATAGTTCACAGCAAAGCTGGGAAGGGTAAGAGAAGTAACAAAAGAATAATTAGATTGGCAGCTGCAAAAATCATCATATGTCTAAGATAGTTGGCTTCAAGTCAGCAAAAGGTAACCTTCCTCACTCTGCAGACCATAATGAGCTTACTATATAGCCCCTGAGTCTGGAAAATCATGTGACCTGAGCTGCTGCCTTCAATTACGTAAGTACCTTTCTATTAAATCAACTTTTGTTGGAGTCCATTGGGCATTGATGCCATTTACTTGCCAGATAACCTTGGGCAAATTAGTTAACTGCCCTGTACCTCAATATTCCCATCTGTAAAATGAGCATAATAAAAAAGCACCACTCACAAGGTTGTTGTTGGTATTGAATGAGTTCATATTGGTAAAGAACTTAGAACAGTACCTGGCACATGGTAAATGCTACATAGGCATTGGTTAAATATTTTTAAGTCGCTAGGAAGTAGCTTGTGGCATTAGTTTGTGGGGGAAAAGAAGACTGAAAGTGCCCCAATTTTTGTTAACGGTCCCTATGTGCCTAGCTACCACACTGTTTCCTCTTCTTGTGTCTTTTCAGCAGTCTTAATAACAATCTGTCCACACTGTATCTCTAAGTCTAAGAAAGGGCCCACTTTGGGGGAATATGCACAATAGAAGAAACCGTTCCCTTGCCCCAGCGCCCTCTTTCCACTGCCAAGTTACTTCACAGGGGTGGGAACAGAAAGGCAGACAGTGACAACTTAAGGCTTAAAAAATAGATAGCGTGAAAAATAAATCCCAACCCCTGCCCCCTCTCCCCACTCCAAATCTACAATCTGTCCTGAAGAACTTAAGACTAAATTCTTTTGGGGCAGGACAATTTCTAATAGGTATTTTTACTTTGCTATTTCCGTGTCATAGACAGTAATACTAACTTCAGTTTGCAAGACAGTTCAAAGCACTTTCATCTGCTTTGCTTCACTTGATCACTGAGACAAGCCTTTGAGAGGTAACAGAACTAAGGAGACAAGCGCAGAGCCATTTGGGTAAAAGGTGATAAAACTAGGACTCCAGTCTTCTGACCAAAATGTTTTCTTGAAAGGCCTTGTTTGTGCAGGTGATGCTAGTAATATTTGTCAAATTGGGCTGAATCAGACTGAGTTGAATTGGCATGAACTAAATTAAAAGCACGTGGTCAGACGTCATGAAGAACCCTTTTAAAGCAGTGGTCCCCAGCCTTTTTGACACCAGGGATCAGTGTGCCTATGAGAATCTAATGCCTGATGATACGAAGTGGAGCCGAGATGGTGATGCTAGCACTGAGGAGCGGCTGCAAACACAGATGGAGCTTCACTAGCTCTCCCGCCTGCCACTCACCTCCTGCTGTGCGGCCTGGTTCCTAACAGGCCATGCACCTGTGCTTCTCCACAGCCCTGTGGTTGGGGATCCCTGCTTTTAAAGGACTCTGCTAACAGAAGCATCAAATTTTTATCCAGCTTCTCTTCTTCCCCTCAGCCTTCCTTTTCCTCTATCTCTTGTAACTCTCCTCTCCGTGTTAAGTGGGCCAAACCAAGGATAGGAGTGTCAGCTCAAGGAATGGTAGTTGGGGTTGTTGAGGGGTTATGGAAAAGCAATTGTGAACAAAGTCCTTTAGTTCAATGATCTTATTTGTATTTCATTAAAATACATTGATTCCAATTCAGAAGAATGATACCAACCTTAGCCACTAGTTATGGCTCTTCTCCTACTTGTTCTGTTCCTGGATGTCCTCCTACCAACAAACACTCACTCAGCACCTGTGTTGGGCCTGACACAGTTTTAACCACTTGATTAAAAACAATAACTCAAGAGTAGGGAAATCAGACGTGAAAATGTCACGTAAGAAAGGTCAAAACAAAAAGCTACAATAAGGAGACAAAGTCTGAAGCTCTGATTCTCTGCCCTTCATCACCATCCTCTCATCCCCCACCCATCTCCCACCTTGAGAATCAGCCATAGCAAAGCAGCCGAAGAAATGACATAGTCAAACACCTCCTGTGAACCTGGACCCTTTAGACTTGTCTGTCTGGAAGACCGTTTGTTTTGGGGGGGGTATTAGGGGCTTAAGAAATGGTTCATTTGGAGGGTGGATCCTGGGACTGAGCAGTGACCCTTCCCTATAGTTACACAAAGTACCTAAGACCCCTCTTAAACAGACTGCAGCTTGTCATGCTGTATAAACTGCCTTAAAACGATGTGATCCTACATTGTCAGATAAAAGCCTTCATTGTGAAAATTTCAACAACTTTATGATTTCCGATTTTTAGTAGCATCTGTCTGGCATTGGTGGTAGGACTGAATTTCATGTTTTATTTTCAGAACCTGACTTGGTTGTTGTTAAATTACTTGGTTGTAGATAAAGGAATATGTCAGTGGGATATATCAACTGAGTAAATAAAGGAATTGGTTTACCTGGAATCTCTCAGTATCTTTCCGGCTCTAACATTCAGTGTCTTTATGGGTAGAGGGCACATAGCAATGGGAATGTAAGAACCAAAGCTGAAATCCTAAATTAAATTACATTATTGAATTTGCAGGGAACTGTTAAGGAATTCCACATGCCAGCACTAATGTATTTTACGTCTTTGGAAAGTGTTCAGTTTGGTATAACAGACGTTCATTGCAATAGTCTTTGCATTAGCAAAAACCAAAGAAAACATAAAATCATTGAAAAATGCCCTCACCATCCCTTTTGTATGCTACTCAGTTGGCATACTATACAACTCTTAAAATAAATGGTTATGAAAACCATGTGTATTGCCATGTTATGAAAACTTGGGAAGACATGGGAAATGTTCGTTCAATGCTGGAGAAAAGCAAGATATACAACCATATGTATACTGATTATAATTACGGAAAATATTGAAAAGAAAAATTGGTTATTTAAAAATAGACTTAGAAATATAGAAAAAACATTTCTATAATGTATAGTCTATTTATAGTAAAGACTGAATTTCTAAGTGAAATAGAAAAAAACAATTATATATTTAGAAATCAATACAATTCTCTTCATAAACTCACCATTTCTCACTGCTGTAAAATTCCAAGTAATTATTTCATATGATTTATTCAGCATCTGTCATTTTAAGAATTGTATAATGTTTGGCTGCACAGCAAAGAATAATTAGTAATATAATTAATCAAATTGCTATTTATATTTCTATGTCAAAGTTAATAGTTTTCATTTTCTTGTTTTATGGGAGGAGTTTTTTTATTATTATTAAAACCAGGAGCATCTACAAATAAATTTAAATGCATTCCACGTGTTTTAATTGTACAAACTTAGTATCATAGCTGAAACCTACAGTCAGTATTCTCATTTACTGACGCTTGGAACAAAGGCATGGAGTTCTTACCTGAGCTAAACCTACAGGACTGTCCTCAGAACTCCCATTCATTCAGTCAGTTGTTGTGTATTAAAGCCGGTAATCACTGTACATACAGAATCAGTACTAATCTGATAGACATACAATTTTATCCTTGCCTATTCTCTCCACCTTCTCTCTACCTACCAATACACCCTATAAGAATGAGAACTGTTAACATTTTCCAGGCAGTCACAGAAATATTTGATTCAGTCTGACTAATCCGCTGAACATGGAAAGGTTGAGCAGTCATTTGTCAGTTTTTCTCTGATATGAAATCATGCCAGGAATCTTGAGACAGACCATTATTTCAGTTTTGTTTTTGTTTTCTTGTAACAGACATAAATATCATGGCACCCAGGGTGAGGGGAACTTTTCAATGATCATTTTATTGTTATGAATAGACCTTCAGTCTATCAAACAAGTGTAAATAAATAAAATATGTGTTGGTATTTCCAAGTGAGCCAGACATTTGCAGGTCTGTTTCACTGTAGTAGGTCTAGTGGTGGAGTTCAGATGCCCGGAGTTTTCCTGTTGTGTAAAACCATTCTTGGCTGTAATGCCTCTCCAAGGAGCTGCTCTAATTAATGCAAAACACTCTAGATACTACTTAATAAATACTAAGCTTCCTCTAAGTGGCACAAAATTAAGATCTTTTATTGAACAGTTTCTCTATATGCTGCTATATGCTGGAATCACCAGACCAATACATTGTATTTCAAGAAGGAGGAAGGAAAAACCTATCGTAAAAGCAGAGTTTGGAAACAAATATTTCTGCAAACTAATGACTCTTTCTGTACTGTATATCTTAGTAAACCCAGTTAACAGGGAACACTCTGGGGAAGAAATTAACTGAGTAAATAAAAATATACAGACGGGGAAAGCCTGAATCAGAATCACAATGTCTCTGAACAACAGATACTTAAAGAATGCTTTTTATCTGTGAGCCTAATCTGCTCTAATTAATGCTCAAAGTTTGTTCCTTCAACAGCTTGCAACTGATTTGACACCAGTTATTTGCAGATCCAGGCAAAAGGAGGCTGCCTCCAAAGAAAACCCTTTGTCTATACATTCTCAAAAATGCTCTAGAAGAAAAGTGTTTCAAGGAAGTTCTTATTAATTTAACCAACTATATTTTTTCGTGGATAATTTCTGATTAGTTCATTATTCGTTATTGTGAGTTTGAAAGCTGATGGTCCTAAATCAACCAATTCTTCAGTACCTTGTTTGTATCTGTCTGTATGTCGGAGCCACCTCCTGTTCCCCACTCCAGACACCAATCTCATGAATTAAATGAAGAGTAGTGTCAAATATGACCTTGCAAATCTTGAAGCTAAAATGAAAAGTATTCAAGGTTTTGATGTACCAGGAAAAAGTACCGGGCAAATTTTAAAATACGATAGAAAACCCTTTAAATAGTCTTAGATCAGATCTCATGTAGACTTCAAGTTTGAGAAAAAGTGGTTCATCCTTCTGCAATCATACCTCAAAAGCTGGGAAGTCTGCTTCTTTATTTTTCCCTGCTCTGTCTCTAGAAGCAGCTCTCAGTCAGTGTAAGCTTTCTAAGATGTTAACACATAAAAGTCTATAAAGTCCACCAAAACAAAAATGTCAGCCATGGAAGACACAGAAGTATTGCTACAAAATTATCTTAATTACCACTGACACATGTGGCTGTTTTTTCCTCCCCTTACATGAAAATGTAAGAGGATTCTGACTTGGAAATTCTAACCTAAGAGTATCTCTTCTCCTGATTTTTCCATCGTGGTGCTCAGATAGGGTAGCTTTCAGAAGGTGGTACGTAAAGGGGGGTAAGCGGGGAGAAGGAATATCAAGCAGGTAAGGTCGAAAGCTCAGCTTTCAAGTCTGTTGTGACACCAATGACCAGATATTAGTTGAAAGAAGAAAACTGGATGACCCAGATGCAGTTCTGGTCTTTGAAAATAAGCTGTTTATGTAATCCGTGCCAAGCAAGAGGTAAAAGACTTGGAGATATGTATGATATAATGATGTTTATATTGATGTAGATAAAGATTTGTTTAAATCAAAGTTATTATCTCAGACCTGAGTGTTGGTCGATCACCAAAAGCTCCTTGGGAATCCTGAGGCCCACATTGCCACCCCCACTCACTTTCTTCCCCTCCCCCATTTTTTCAGAAGCCAGAGGATGCCTGCTGCATCTTGCACTGTAGTGCAAACAGATCCCCGCAAAGGGAGAGGAAGATAAAATGAATTTAAATTCCAAAGGGGTTCCAGTGCCGGTTTCCTAGTCCCCGAGTCAGCAATGTGTTTGTGAAAATTCAGCCTTTTTGTCTCCCAGTAAAAAGGAGCTAAATCTACATCGGTGGCCCAGTCTCGGGTTGCTATTCTTTGCATTTTCTATTCGAGTGAATGAGAGTGAATGAAGTGGCCGGGACCCTTCATTTGATCTCCTCAATTGCATAAAGTGACAGAATTCTAATATATTTGTTTAATGCTCTTCAATGGGCTTTCACTTTTTTGCTTGCAAATGAAGCATCCGTGGGCAAAGTTTCGTCCCCCTTTAACACCGGGACATATTTCATAACTCAGGCGTTGGTTTGAAGTGATCTTGAGAGGAGTTTTAGACTCAAAAAGTGGAAAATAAAGAAACAGATGTGAAGTTATTGTAAATTCCAAGAGTGGGCTCTGGGGCTATTGTGCCCCCACGGCGGGCGGTCCAAGGGCTGTGCCTTTCATGCTGTAATTGAAACATATTAATTAGATAATTTGTTGTTAGTTTAAACGAAACAAATGCATCGCCTTTGAGGCTTCACAGCCGGTGGGTTGGGTTGTTTTTGTTTTGTTTTTTTGTTTAGGTGTCTCTGTGCATATGTGGCTTTAGGAGAAAAAAAAATAATTGACATTTATATTAAGAATTTGAGAACAGCCCCTCATCCTTCCATTTCTTAAATGGATGCCTTTTCCATTTGTAAAAATATAAACTATACCTCACCACTCCCAACCCTACCTTGCATAAACTAATATAAAACCTTCTGTTTGCCGCACGCCATTAGATTTCTTCTTCCTCTCACCCCTTAACTTCACCCCATTAGAGCACCTGGCCAGATTTATGCTTCCAAGACATTCAATATTTTCGTCTATTTTAAAGCCATTAAAGTCGCTGCTATAATATTTAAGCCATTCTTAGGATCATTTACTAGCACTGCCCCTGCTAGTCTTAACACTTTTCAAAACCCCAACCCAGGCAATAGAGCAGTGCGAACTTGTGCAGCTTCTCTCTTGAGAAGAGTACACAAAATTCATCCATCGTGTAAGTGTTTCTCCAAATCACAGAGACAGCCATTTATACAGTTGAATACAGAATCATGTTAAAGACTCAAAGTAACAGAATCGCCAAGTTTCCAAATCATACACCTGAATTAAAAAAAAAAAAAATCAATCCTGCCCAACTTTACAAAATAGAAAATAATATGTTAAGTTGATTCTCAAAGACAAAACCCTGAACATACACCTCACTGTTTGGTGGTGTCTCTCTTCCAGTTGTACTTTAAAGCCATGTGTATTGACTTTGGACTTGAGCCAGGTGAAAATACTTAACATGACAAAGAGAACCATTGAAGGTATCATAGTTATAAACTTCCTTATTTGTGGGGCACTTCAGCTAAACAGGGTGAGGTGGAGACGTGTATTTGGCCTGCCTTTGGATTTCTGATCAAGGTCAAAATATCATCAATGGATTTTTTACTTTACTCATTCAACTTTGTCTGAGAAAAGATGCCTGCAATTGTGAAAGGAAGGCTCACAATGCCCAAGTTATTTCATTCTTTGCAATACACCATGACGAACTTATCAGCTGAAAAGAACATTTTCAAATACTGAGTTGAAATCACTTCTTTGCTAAAAATCAGAAATGGGATCTGCATCTTATTTGCTTCCATTTATTAAATGTATATATGTACACATCGCTTAACTCTGAATTCCACTGGCTGTTGTAGGAAGAATACTTGACTATCTAAGCTAATAATTTATCAATTCTTTAAGGCCCATGTTTTATGGTTCCTTCATTCCTAGTTTGAATTCAGTTAGTAAAATAGATGAAATTAGAATATTGCAGAGATGGCCTTAATTTTATTTTGTAGGACATGATGGAAACATATTTAATTTTTTAAAATGTAGGTGATTTCTTGTTGAGAACAAAGTTTCTAGAGTTTCCTAGCCCAGGGTGGATACATTTTCCAGGCTTTCTTTAGCTGATCTTGTTGATATAATTGTGAATTGGGCTTGATGAATGAGTTTGGTTGTCCCCTGTCTGACGAGCTTTAGTAGCTTCATGCATTTTAATCAGTTCAATGATTCATTTATTTTCCACTTTTTTTTTTTTTTGGCTGTGTGTGGGATCCTTCCTTTTAAAAAATGGTCACAACAGGATTAATTACTCTTTGCATTAATCCTAAAAAGTTTTTTCAGATAACCCTCTAAATATAGAAGGGTCGCAGGTGCCAAGGATTCTCCTTATGGAGTATAGTGATCATGATTTCTCTGTGGGTTTCCCTGTGTTGCACACAGAGTCTCTTGTTTAATCATTTTACATAGTAAAGTGTTAATCACTATTTAAGTTTTTCTTGTCTTGTAACTTCATTAGTTGAATACATCCCTCACTGGAAATATTGTGACCCCTTTAATAAAGTTGCAACTGGCTCTGAGCCATAAGTTCTTGGCAAATTTAAATTCTCTGCAAAAATCTGCAGAAAAGCAAATACTTAGAGTCAAGCATTTAAAATAACTTCATTCACTTTTTAAAAATAAATGCATTAAGCATTATTTTCCCACCTAAAGGGGTGAAAAGGAATCTGTTCGATTCCAAGTAAACAGGTTACTTGACATGCAAAGTGAACTTTTAGGTAACTTCTGAAAAAGAAAATTTTAACAACTGCAGTAATTTAAAGGAATGAAGCTGACTCCAAATAAGATACATCAGAATCTAAGCATTGAGTAAGCAAGTCTGTTTCTATTTTTGTATCCCCTACAGCCTCTACCTGACTTCTACATAATCATTACATTTATATAAGTGCTATATATTTTGTAAAATGTATATTTTAAGATAGATGGAATACATACAGAGTACTATAATTTTTCAGTGTTTTTCTTTCAGCACTATATCTGTGCACCTGATCTATGCTAGAAATAATTTGTTTCCTCTTTCCTTCTGCAGAAATATCTTCAAGAGTCCATCTCAATAATTTCTTTCCCAGTCTGCAAGTGCGTAAGTTGAGGTTTCACTGTTTTAAAAATAAGATATGAACAAGATAAATTTAGACAATATATTGCAGAAAGCATTCTTAGAGAAGCACTACGTCTACCTTTGTAAAGTGATTCTGTGCAGCAACTCTTGAAAAACACACAAAACTAAAGTTTTAATTTACATATTTTAATGAGAAAATATTATTTGGACTAGGTTCATAATTTAATGTAGACACCTTTTTAAAATTCTTTGTCTTGAAAGAGGCATGCTGGAAACAAGAACATCAATATTTAAAATGTCATGCTAATTCTGTACAGGGTGGGGAGAAAAATGAAAGGTAAAAATTTTACAGCTCTGATGACGCTACAACTTTTTTTTTTAACTTAAGCAGGTCACACCAGAACAACAGTTCGTTTTTCAGCAAATACCTAAGACTCTAATAGAATATAGCAAACAAAAGTGCATTTTACACAGTGTATATAATCATTCCTATTCACAAGCATTTACACCTCTTTGCAGCCCTTAGCTTCTTGGAAAAGTTCTTGTAGCAAACAGGACTTGTCCCTGGGAGACCTATCCTGTCACATCTCTCCTTCATGTTACCAGTCAGCTTATCTAAATTCTTCTAGGGTTGCCCTTGATGCTTTCTTAGTTTGGGCTTATTTCATCCTCCCCCCTCCCCCAACAATAAAATAAATAGCTAAAAAGGTCTCTAATCAGAAAGTTAACATCCCAATTAACTTTCCCATCCCGCCTTCCCTCCCCTAAACCTGGCTAGAAATGAAGAGTAAACATTCACATTACAACAGGTAAAGTGGGCTTTGCCCGCTCGCCCGCCAAGCAATACAGATTCAAGTTCACTGTTTACATTTTACCGGGCGCTTTGTAAACAATACAAGATTACTTTTAGTTTTGTTTTGCTTATGTGGGGGACAAACGTCCCCTTCCCAGCTTAGCAGCCTCCCCTTTTACTCCCAGAGCCTAGAGCCTCTGGCAGGACACAAAACCTGAAGCAAAAAACTCTGCAGAAGCTGGGGAAGCAGGCCTGCTTCTCGGGGAAGCTGCGGTCGGCCCAGCCCCTGCCGGATGGGCGGAGGCGAGTAGGGTGGGAAGATTAGTGGTCTCTTTTCGCGGCAGAT
Source organism: Eonycteris spelaea (assembly GCA_003508835.1). Classification (NCBI taxonomy): domain Eukaryota; kingdom Metazoa; phylum Chordata; class Mammalia; order Chiroptera; family Pteropodidae; genus Eonycteris; species Eonycteris spelaea. Next base: position 9,269,989 of record PUFA01000040.1, on the reverse strand, counting down.
TTCCAAGACATGAACAGATCCGGCCCTCCGCTGCGCGCGCGCCTGCAGCCCTCGGGGAGATCTGTTCCAGGAAACCTCTGAGGCGGGTTCTCTGGTAGTGGAACTAACTGTGCAGAGGCGGAGGCCCGCGGATCCCGGCCGAGGGAAGACGCGCTCCTCTCCGCGAAGGCGGGAGGCAGGATTACCTCTGGCACTTAAACGGGAGGGAGTTTCGAGGGCCCCGGGGATGGGATGCCTTGGCTCGGGTGCCCTCTGCTTTCCCCTCTTGAGGGGGCGAGGACAACTCCCTCGCGCCTCCAGGCCCATCTTCAAGTTTGTGTTTTGTCTCCCGGGTCCAAAACAAAGTTCTCATGGGCAAGAGAGGGTTGGCCGAAGGTGAAATGGACAAGTCAGGGTGGCGGTCCCGGGTCAGGGAGGGCAGGACTGGGAGCCGGGGAAGGCGAGTGAGCTGGCGGAGAGGGGAGCAAGAGGGGTAGCCGGCCGCTGCGGGTCAATGCACCGCCACTGAGTGTAAGGCGGAGGCTGGACTGGTGAGCGTTTCGCTGGGAGTTGCGGGGCTGCTTTGGCTGGTGGCTGTTTGCGAGGACGTGGGGCTGAGCGAGGGCGGCGAGTTCGAGAGCAAGGTGGGGATGGGCGCGGGCAGCGCCGGCAGCGCCGGCACTGCGGCGGGGGTGGGTTTGATGGGCACCGGGATAGCGGGCAGCGTCTGGCCCGCTGCGTGGCACAGAGGCTTCAACGGCACGCCGTAGGCGCTGTAATCGCCACTAGCCATGGAGATGGGGGTGGCCGAATCTATCATGCCTGCGGAACCGTATACGTGTGGCCAGCCAGTGCCCAGCGAGCTGCCCATGGTAGTCAACTGGTTTGGGAGCGGGTAGGCGGCGGGCACTGGCTGCATGGCGGAGAAGGCCAGCCCCCCAGGCATCTTGTACTCGCGCGCGATGATATTCTCGATGGCGAAAGGGTGCTTGAAGCCCGAAGGCTGCGCCACGCCGCCCAGATTGTAGGCGGCAGCGGGCATCTGGGGCAGGTGTGTGCCGGAGGCCGCCAGCGCGCTCAGGCGCAGCTTGGCCTGCTGCTGCAAATACTGAGCAGCGTCGGCGGGCTTGCTGGGCGCCAGGTGGTCTGACTTCAGCACCTTGAAGCGCTTGCGGCGCCGCAGGAAGCTGCCGTTCTCGAACATGTCCCCGCAGCTGGGGTGCAGTGCCCAGAAGCTGCCCTTGCCCGGCTGGTCTGGCCGCCGCGGGATCTTGATGAAGCAGTCGTTGAAGGAGAGGTTGTGGCGCAGGCTGTTCTGCCAGCGCTGCGTGTTCTCCCGGTAGTAGGGGAAGCGGTCCATGATGAACTTGTAGATCTCGCTCAACGGCAGCATCTTCTCGGGCGAGCTCTGGATGGCCATGGCGGTCAGCGAGATGTACGAGTAGGGCGGCTTCTGGTCGCTGTACGTGTTGCGGCCGGGCCGAGGCATCTTCCTGTTTGCCTCCTTCTTGCTCTGGGTCCGCGCGCGCCGGCTGCTACTCGTATCTGAGAAAGGGGAAAGATAATGGGCGCGGGCATGGATGCACAGATAGAATCGCGAGATAGGCCACACCGAGTACAGACTTCGGGGATGGCGGGTAGGGGCTGTGGCACTGGATAAGCCCGCGCTCTGTAGCCAGAAACTTTGCGGGAAGAATGGGGCGCAGGCAGAACGGCGCGAGAGTAGCACAGAAATAAACTGGACCTGGGGCAGGGATGCAGAGAGCGGCTCACCTTAAAGTTGCTCCAAGTTGCGCGTCCGCATCCGGGATGGCGCTGCTGCTTGCCTAGTCCTTCCCGCGCGCAGCCGGGGCTCAGTGTACCGGCTTCGGCCTGGGCTCCGCAAGACTCTGGATCCTCAGCTCAGTCCCGCGGCGCCCGGCGCCGCCGGGTCCGCACAGCTTCTGGCCGTGCGCTCTGCGGGCGGCCGAGCTCGGCTGCGGAGTCCCAGCGAGGACGGTGGCAGCGGCGGCCTCGGGGCTCCGGAGGGCGCTGCTGTGGACCCCGCAGCTCCGCTGAGCTAGGTGGCTGCCTCCATGTCCTCCCTCGAACCATCTGATAGTTTTAAGCGGTGACAGGAGCAGAAAAGACCCCTGTAGCGGCGCTTCATTAATGTGCCACTTCTTAGCTATCATATGACAATCGCCTTGGGAGGAGGAGGAAGAGGAGGGGGAGCGGGGGCTGCAGAGGGAGGGGACTGAGCGAGAGGGGAGAGCCTGGCCAGCTCCGATTTCTTTCACACCTATTTACATGGACACCTTGGCCAATAGGAATCACTTCCAGCTCAAGACTGGGCGAGGGGGAAGAGCCTCGGCACCGGCAGGGAGCGGGACACGCCGGCCTGGGTGCACGGTGTGAAGGTATGAGGCGGCGGCGACCACGGAGCAGGGATTCAGGCGACCACTGACGTTCACAGACCGAGCTGCCGCGCAGACGATGTTTGACATGGAAATTGCTTGGCTGGGGTATTCTGTTTCCTCCGCATTGTATCGGGTTTGTATTGTTAGCTAACTTCAGGCACGGCTTTCCCCTGAAGCAGACCCTTTTCCTGCGCTTGGCATTACCAGGGGCTAGTTGCATGGGTTATTGTAATGAAAATACACCCTTCCCCTCAGTCCTCCAAGAGGCAGGTCAAAGTTTGATTTGACCTTCCTAGGCTGCTGCCTTAGCTCTGCACAGTGGGTGTGTAGCTTTAAGTGATGGATTTTTAAAAAACTTACAAAAATATAATTGGACAGCACTGTAAAAGCCCATTTTGAACATAACCGTATTGATCAAATTTAAAAAATTAAAATAGTGCATCTGGGTGAATAGGCTAGGTCTTTACTTTAAAAGTCCTCCAGGAATTTTATTAGACACAAGATGAATGCTCTGGGGCTGTTGGGCAGACTGTATGAATACCTGGGGAGGGCCCGAGTTTGTTTGACACACTGTATCACCAGATGAACCGCAGGCTCTCCCGCTTTCCCCAGGTGATTTGAAATTTTGGGAATTAGGCATTGCCTGGAAGTTTGCATTTTACAGCCGGAACTTTCTTCCCGCCTCCCCACCTTTTTTTTTTTTTTTTCCCTCCATACAGAACCTATTTAGGGTTTAGAAAGCCCAGCAAAAGCTGCCTGCGGCCCCAAGAAAACAGCAATGCCTTCTAGACTTGGCAAAGAACCAGGGAGTTTAACTTTTTTTGAGAGAGAGAGGGGCAGGAATGTGCCTCAGGTCACACTCCCTGGAGCAGGCGACAGGCTCCCTTCTGTTCAGTTTGTCTTGGGAGGTTCCGTGAGTTATCATCATCATCATCATCATAATCATCATCGTCTTAGTTGTCATCATCAAATTAAATAGTGGGTCGACCCTGCGTGCATGCACGCAGTCTAAGAGCAGACTCTAGGAGGGCTCACTGATTTCTGCACATTCTACAAGCTTTATGGTTTTTAAAAGACATTTCCCGTGTTGTTAAAAAAAAAAAAACATTACCTACAGGTCACACTGAATCATCTTCAGTGGGGAAATGTGAGAACTTTTTTTTTTTCCTTTTTTCTTTTGAGGAGGAGGTGGTGATGGTGATGGTGGTGGTGGTGGTAGAGTTCTGGGTGTGAAGTTTTGACACTCTTAATGATATTAGAGCATTATCGGTGGAGCTGTTTGGGGCTAGCTAAAAAAAAAAAAATCTTCTAGTGCGAGCGCGCGTGCGCACACACTTCCATTAACCAGTTTCAGAGTTGGTCAATAACTCACCAAAACGTAACTTAAACACGATGAATTTAGGAGATTAAACAATTTCATTAATATTGAAATGGCTCTCGCGTCTGGGCTGCCTCGCTTGAGATGCAGGCGCACGTTTTTCAATATTAACAGAAGTGCTTGAAGAAAAGAATAATGTCACCTTCTTAATTCAGAAAAAATAACCAGGAGGAGGCGGTGGGTGCGAGGGGATGAGGGAGTAACACTGATCTGTCTCTGGGGGCACGGCTCGAGAAGGGCAGATAGACCCTCTGCTGCTAAACCAGCTGGACCCGGGTGGAACCTCTGCCGAGCTTCCCCTGGAGGCAGCGGTACTTGGTGGAGCTGCGCGCGCTTCAGCTCCTGAGGAAGTGCGGCGTTTGGGGGATTACTTGGTGAGGCCCTGATCGGCCTGGCATGGGAGGAGCTGGGGAGCCTGGGAACTTGAGGGACCCCGGATGAAGAACAGTGGTGCGGGCTTGTGTTTCCCAGACGCAAAGGTTTTCCTGCTCCAGAAGGCAGATGGCCTCAGAGGTACAAAACAGGGTGCTCCTGTGGACAAGTCAGGAGCCCTCCTGGGAAGGAGAGGTACCAATACAGAAGTTCCAAGAACTTTTAGAATCCTTTTAGCAAACATGTGCATACTGATATACAGAATATAGGTAAAATGTTAAAAGTGGTTGGATTCGGGATGTGGAACGATAGGAGTGAAAGGACTCAGTTTTCCCCGTGACAGCCAGGAAGATTGTTTCCTATTGTGCCGCCGCCGTGTTTGAGGGTGGGGGATGAAGAGAGAAATGTTTTCTTGTTTTAACAATCGGCATTTTGTTGCCTTGTAAAGGGCCTTTGTAAAGCTGTCGAAATCATCGCTTGGAGTAAACAGAAGATTAAATTATAAGAGTGGAACCGTTTGGGTTAAACAAAAAACGGAGTTGGAATAAATCTTTGTCCATTTTCCCGGAAAAGTTGTCACCACCAAGTTTGAGAGGAGCGAGGATACAAGTAGGAATTCACCCCTGAGGAATCTTCAAAGCTTGGCTAGGGTGAGGATGGGAAGTGAGGCTCATTGTCTATGCCTGGGGTTAATTAAGGAAATCGAAGCTAATAACACAAGTTTGCCTTGGTGAGGTGAGGAGTTATGTGACGTGCACATTTAAAACATGTCCTTTGCTTCGACATTGTGTCTTGGTTCCTACTTAAGATCTACAAAGCCCAGGGGAAGGGGGAGGATGATTTGCATGCTATTTACAGCGTTTTAAGACTGGTATTATGAAGAAGAGAGGGGAAGGAGCACTTTCCAGAAATCTTGAAAAGTGCATCGGAGTCTATTGTACAGAACCCAAAACAAACAGAAGCTTTGGGGACAGGGCACATCCAACCAGGAGGCTTAGGGAGTTGTGAAAACTGTATAAAATACACATAAGTCAATTATACCCATGTGCAAACCAAATGGAAAGCTCTTTCGTGCAATAGCCATTCATCGCCTCTGCGGAGCCCACCACCAACCACCTTTCTGCTTGGAGAGTTCGCAATAGCCTCTTTTCCCACAAGCTGGACCACACACGGCTACAGATTTCCTAATAATTTATGCTAATTTCCCTCCATAAATCCACAATTCGCTTCAGTGGCACCCGGGCTGCTGAGGGAGTAAAAAGAAGACAGAGAGGTGACAAATACAATATTGATTTTGATTCCTTCTGTTGTCAAGCAGGTGTGTGCGTGCGTGAACGGTGGGGCTGGTGTTTGGGGCGGGGGCTCTAGAAGAGAAAAACCCTCTCGAGCCCGGCGGCCCCTCCATCCACACTCCAGAAAGTAACTCACCCTGGTTTGTTAATATTTACCAAACACCGACGGGAGGTGGAGGGAAAGTACCCGGCAGCTTCCAAAGGTTTCCTAGGCGCCAAAAACAATACCCATGTTCCCTACTTGGAAAGTGAACTCTGAGCTGCCTGGAGCGTTTCAACTAGCCTTCCTTGCTCCCTTCTCCTCCTCCTTTGCCCTCCTTGTCCTTCCCTCCTTCTCCTCAAGTCTCTCCCCGCCCCTAGTGTGAGTCTCTGCTCCACTTCTTTCCCCTTTCTTACCGCACCCTGGTCCCTCATTTCCTTTGGCTTCACTTTTCCCCTCTCCCCTCCACTTTTTCTATCTTCTCTACCAAACGGGCAGTGAAATGTGCGGGGAGGGGTTGGGGTGGGGAGTAGAAGGTCAAGGGCTGGCTCAGCGTTGATTTCAGGTTTTAGGGTCTCTTCCCGCCCACCCCACCTTTCCTGGCCGCCTCCTGCAGTTGCCCAAGCTCTCCGCGCTCTCTGGGAACCCGTGCTATGGTACTGTACTGCTTTGTCCCATCAGTCATTCTTCACCGAATCTGCATTTGGGTGGCGTGAGACGACTTAGCTTTCCTTTCAAAAGGATTTTGTTCCCGGGGTATTCAGCACTAAAACAAACTCCCTGAGCCTGTCAGCGGTCAATTAAAAAAAATTGTCATTCTAAGTGTCCTGGAGGCTGTTTGTCCTCGGAATCTGTGTGCCTCCGCCTCCCGCACCCCGCCTGGCAAAGCCTGGCTCTAACCTTCTGGAGTTGGACCAGAGGGAAGCCGCTCAGTGAGTTCTTTCCACCTGGGCCCCTGGACCCAAGGGTCTTGCAGATTCATGGGCCCCAGAGACTTGCACCCAGTTGGGAACTGCATCAGTGGAAACCTACCGGCCATGACTCTCGCCTGACTGTCCCAGGAGTTTGAGCCTCTTCGTCCAAGTCTGGCGGGAAATCAAACTGCCCAAGAAAGAGGGGCGAGGGAGGGGACACTTTGGGCTCTGGGGCCAATGGCCAACAGGCAGTGAAAGGACTCTGCCCCCTTGCCCCGCCAGCTCTTCCCCAGCACCCACCACTGCTACCCACTATGCACGAGGCCTGCCAAGGAGCACACCTATTTTTCCCAACTATTAGGAAAGAATGTGTACCACGGAACTTTGGAGCCATGTATTTCATTGGTTGGTGACTGGGATACAGGAGGTTTGGACCTTAACTCATACTAGGGAGGTGGAAAAGAAACTTTTGATGAGAATGCAAAATCAGTTCCTTCCAGGTCCAAGATTGCTGGGTTCTGAGAAAGACAAATCTCCACCTTCTGCTCACTCTTCACTCCCATCCAAACTGTGGGGGGAGGGGGGCTCAAATTCAGAAGTGTTCCTTCCCTAGTCCCTGTTGCCTGGTAAGGCCTCTGGCTGTGTCCCCTTAAGTTACAACCTATGTTTCCCTTGGGGTTGGTAAAAGGGAGTGGCAACACCCCAACCCTTTTAGCAGTATTTTCCTAGCAGCTGCTGCACTTTGCAGAGAAGGGAAGGCTCAGTTTTCCTTCCACCTCAAGCACAAAACAAACAGCAGCCAGTGTTAAATGCCAGGTCCCCTAGGCCTCCATTCTCAAGAAGTGCCAACCCCCACCCATAGTGAGCAAGCAATTTCAATGCCTGTGAAAATAACTCTTGCCCTGCTTGCCATATATGCCCTCTCTTTGGGATCAGTTTGCTAAATACCATTTGGTCTTTGCTTGCTGTGGTTTGCTCTGAGATTTCAAGGGTTTAAAGCCTTAGTTTTCCAAATCCAATCCCTCCTTTGCACGAACAATTGCATAGCTTTAAACTGAGCATTACCAAACCTACAAATGTATTTGTCTAAAAAGTTATTTGCAAAAGGTTGGTAGAAGGATTTTTGTTGTTGCTTAAACCCTCCCCATAAGTTTTGCTCTATGCTGTGTGAAATAGAAGCAGCAATTCAAATCTATTATTATTATTGGAGGAAATATTGCTAAAGCCACCTCAGTATTGAAGGGATTAACTTGCTTTTCTCCCAGCCCCTAACTCTGGGGTTAAGACAGCAGTAGATCAACTGTATAATGTGTGCACTGTTCGCTCATTTGTACAAGCAGAACAAAGGTTGGACTAAGCCAAATTGCATTGCACTTGTGAACCGAGTCCCGATGTGAAGTATCTTTTACAGCGGAGGGAATGAGAACAATTTCGTGTATGTCTAAAAGGGAATAACAAAGCCACTTTCTTGAGCATCTCAAAGTGAAGTAGCGAGGCGTGACATTCCCAGGGTGAGAAGGGACAAAAGCAGGGTCAGGGGGATGAAAAAGAGAATCAAACAGCCACTTTCACATGTCTGCCCTCAACTGCTGCACCTCTCCATAATAGGAAACAAATGTTGTAAAAGGGGGGATTGCTTCCATTCATTCAAAATAGCAAATGATAGCTAAACAACATTGTCAAAACTGAATCAACTTCTGTGCAGTACCACCCAGAAAAAGGTATTGTGTTTTGTTTAATAGCGGGGTGGAGCAAGGGGTCTTTTTTAAGAGAGGAGGGAGAGAAAACCACCCTATACTTTTCATATTAATTTTCTTTGTCAGGAATTCCTTGTTTGCTCAGATTTTAGGGGGAAAAAGTCAGTACCTCTGGCTAGGCATCTGCTCTTAAAATGTTATGTTTTGGATGAACTGGGGGAAAGCAGAAACAGGAAGGCAATTTTTAGCTTTATAAAGTGTTTCAAAGCGTCCAATAAGTGGGAAAACTTTTAACTTCCTTTGAATGTGCTATCCAGGGGGAGGGGGGAAGATGATTGCAATAGAATATTGAGGTAAATCTTGTACAGTAGACTAAATATACTTTGCTCATAAATTTGAATAAAATCGATTCTGGGAGGAACTGCAGATATCTGAAATGAATATTTTGCATTCATAATATTTGCTGGTGCATTCTCCCATTTTAATTTGTTGCGAAACCGGATAACCTGTAGGTGTCCAGCCTTAAAACGCCGCGCTTCTGCTTTGCTGTTCAGGCTGACAAGGAGGAGAGCTTAACCCAGTGGACGTTTGCAGTTTGTGTTTTCTTAATGGCAGAAACAGGTTTCACTGAAGACCACAACAGCCTTTAGATATAATAACTCGTCGTGTTCCTGGGAGGGTTAAAACTATTTGATTCTCATTCTCTGTCCTCTCTCTCTCTCTCTCTCTCTCTCTCTCTCTCTCTCTCTGCCTCTTTTTTTTTTTTTTTTTTTTTTTTTTTGGTCTCCATGCTTCCCCCGCTGAGCTGCCACCCACAAAGAGGGTTTGAAAGAGAAAGAAAAGAAAGCGGCTGATCCTTACTGGCCTCCCCCAGCTAAGAATGGCTGGGAGGCGGAGCCAGGAGGGGCCTGAAACGAGGCCCCACTCTTGCCAGCCTTGGGACTCGAGGTTCTTCCGCTCTGGAGGGTCTCACCTGGGACAAGAGCTTCGCCTCGCGGGTCCCCACGCAGGGTGCCGACCCTGCTCCACGCGCTCTTGTCTTGCTCACGGCGCCTGCTTGGTGCATTCAGTTTGCTGAGTCTTGGTGGGTTGCCGTCTACTGACAAGCTTTAGAGGGAAACCAGGTTGCCCTGAAGGCTTATCGAAGCCCCAGAAATAGATCTACCGTCCTCTGACTTCTATTTCTCTCGCTCCTTCCCTCTTTCTCCCTATTCTCATCCCTTCTTCCTCAAACTCTGGTTTCAATTTCTGCAGCGGTATGAACACGAGCTTTTAGGTCCGCAAACAAACGAGCTGCTTTCCCAGCAATGCAGAAAGTCCAGATCGGCAGTGTATTTCCTTATGTACCCAGACCGCCCAACCTTAAAAAAAAAAAAAAAAAAAGAAAGTAAAAAGAAAAAAAAAAGAAAAAGAAAAAGGAAGGAGGGAGAAAACAGAAAACTCCAACTCCAACCCTCCACCGGATCACCCGCACACCTCAGCGGTGTAATGGTAGCCCAGGATAAGTGGGTGACTCCAATAAATCATTAACTCGACCCTCATAGCATCGGTGCAGTTTTAGGAGATTTTGGCACTTATGATTGTGGTTGATAATGTTCACTGCGCCTTTCCCTGCCCCAATACTAGCGACCCTAATTAGCAACCCCTGATTTCCCCCATTTATTTTAATGTTTTGGGTAAGAATTTTGGAAATATATATGTACATGTTTATATATTTAAAATAAATATTAAATCTGCATTTCTATTTTCCCCTTAGAGTGCTTCCTCCTCTCTATCTTTCCGGTAAATCCAGAACCACAGAGCATTTAGTAATTCCAAAAAGGCTGATCCAGCAGGTGATTTTCTTTGGAGTGATAACCATTTGTTTGTTGTGACCTTAGTGATCTGATTGGTGGAGGCTGCACTAAGGTAGGCTGCCTAGTCTTCCCACGCCATCAGGAAAGAAAATCTCTCACCTCTCACTTCACCGTCCCCCCTCTTCCCACCTCCAAGCGGTTTGAGTCTGTAGTCGTTAACTGGTGCTCACAAATACCCGGAGCTTGGGGAGGCTACTGATCTTTAAGTTCCGTCCACTTTTCACCTCCTTTTCTATAATGGGGGAGGGGAAGCTACAGACAAACAGGGTAAAATAGATTAACCATACAGCGTGAGTCAGATCCATGTTCTCATGCGTTTTACCCTTTTCTGAAAAAAAAAATAAGGAGCCTTGGGCCTCATAGGTTCCCAGATCTTCGGTCATTATTAGCAACTTCGATTTTCCTTCGCGTCCGTATCCCCGAGACCTGTTGATGACTCCGAGTCGCAGCGCGGAGCTCCGCGTCGAAGTTGGTTATGTAAACTGCTTGTGTATTTCACATTATCATCGCGCTGTCTGGAGGCAATGTAGATTTTCTAAAGATCTAATGAATAAACAACCAGCAACTGCTGGCGGTGTAATTTACATTGTTAATGCCTACATGTGTATAATAAATATGCATTTGTATGTCTTCAAATAAACTTTTTAGTTTCTAACCTGTGGTGGTTTTTTTTTTTTTCTCCAAAAAAAGGGGGTGGGGGATAACTTCGTCTTGCCAAAGAACAAGAGTTTATTTCATTCGCGTGGATCTGGTGAAAATGGCTCTGCCGTGGAGCCTAGATGTAGGGTCTGCAGCCGGGCTGTCCCTCCCGCCCGCCGAAGCAAGCTCGGCTGGAAGAGCCCCCGCACTGGACTCGCCAAGCAAGGGAGAATGCGCCCAGGAACTGAAGGTCGCGGTTTTGCAGACCGCGGTGCTTCCCATGGGAGTGGAAACGGAGAAAGAAGAGACAACACCAACAGGATCTGCGTATTCTCCTCGGACCTATCGCCCTCCCTCAAAGAGAAGTGCCGGCGACTTGTCTCAGATTGCAACTTGGGTTGGGAGAGTCGGGGCTGCTGTGCCTTCGACAACCTCTGGGAAAAGTTACCCGGGGAATTTCTTGACCCACGCGCCTCTGTAGGCAGCGTTTTGGACCAGCCTGGGGGACCGCAAGAAGGAAAGGGAGGGCGCGCTGGCCAGGGGTCGGAGTCCTCGACTCTGCCCCATCGGCCACTTCCTCCCTTAGTGCAAACTCGCGGAGGGCAGCAGGAAAACCAACGCTCCTGGGAGAAACTGCTTCCCGAGCCGCGGGGTTTGGACCCAGCTGAGCTGCTGTTTTCAGAAGCTGAACGCCCTCCCTGCGCGTCCCGCGCCGCTATTTCAGGCCCGGCGCCGACGTTTGATATCTCTCCCCTCCACCAACCAGGTGCCACTTTCTTAGTGCGCTCGAAGGCAAATGTCTCATCTTTTCCCGTCCTGGATCTGGAATACATTATTTTAATTAAGTCTATGGCGATTTACTTTCCTCTGAGATCTATTCCACGGTGCAATTAGGGACGTATTGGTGCTAGCTCATATGAATATTCAGGAGCGTGTCAATTAATTAGCAGACAGAGGAATCTCATTATGGTGCTCAAAACCCTTTTAGTGTTAAGCAGAATTAAGGGGGTATTTGGCAATGCGCTGGATTAGTGAATATTTTACTGTGCACTCATTTAACTTCATTATCATAGCACTTACACTACTCTCTGATTTTATTAATTAAATTGCTCATTAATTTGTCTAAAAAAGATGAAAGTTTCAATGTGCCACCCAATAACTTGGAAAGTAAACTTTCGCTCGCTTGGTCTTCGCTCTTGGGCAGAAGAGGGTAGACGGCGGCTTACACAACCGGGGATGGAGACGCAGTTCGCCGCTCCCTCCACCCGCAGCTTCAGCGAGCGCAGCGCTCGGCTCCCCACACTCGGCGAGCTGAGGGATGTGTGGAAGCAAGGGCCGAGGCCTCAGCGCAACCCCTTTGCTTTTTGCCTCACGGTACTGTCCTGGAAATAAGTCGTCCTCAAGAGCTAAAAAAGAAAAAGAGAGAGAGAGACACACACACAGACAGACAGACAGAGAGAGAGATTGAGAGAGAGAGAGAGAGAGAGAGAAAGAGAGAGGGAGAGAGGGAGAGAGAGAGAATGAGAGAGAGAGAGTAGAGAGAGAGGGAGAGAGAAAGAGAGAAAGAGAGAGAAAGAAAGAGAAAGAAAAGAAAGGAAAGAAAAGAAAAGAAAGAAAGAAAGAAAGAAAGAAAGAAAGAAAGAAAGAAAGAAAGAAAGAAAGAAAGAAAGAAAGAAAGAAAGAAAGAGAAGAGAAAATAAAGAAAGCAAGCCTCTTGCTCTTTTCGCGGGAGTGCGGCTGACTGGGCGCGGAGCAATTTGTCCAGGGACAACACAGAAAGTACCCTGAAAGTTACCGTCTGCATGTCTAGGCGCTTCACCTCCAGGCCCTAAGGCTCGCCTTTCCCAAAGGTTTGCGTAAAATGCTCTTGGTGGGGGTCAGCATCTGCAACGCCCTCTAAGGGCCAGCTGAGCGCAGCACCCACGGTCGTCCTACCACCCCACTGTCCCACCCCTTCACGCCTCCCCACCCCTGCCCAACCCCCAAACCCCCTCCGCCATTTGAGGCCTCTGCAGGAGCCCCCCCCAACACCCCCACCCCAGCTTTAAACCAGAGCCACCCCTCAGGCCTTACCCAGGTTTGTGCTCACGTGCCGCCCACGCCCACCTGCACCTCCCCCACCCTACCCCAAAAGGTTAGAAAGGCAAATATTAAAATTACTTGCACAAAGGGAACTACTAAAGAGATCCCAAATTAATATGCATGTAAAATTAATTAGTTGCATTTCGTGACATCAAAATAAGTACCTGGGAAACAGAACACCTTCTGGGCATTTGGGAACATATGCTGGAATTAGAGTTAATTGACTAATTACATAAATTAGGCATTAATTTTGCAACACATCAAGTATAAAAGATATCTCAATTAATTGTGCATACATTACCAGGTGAAACCCGGCGATGGTCCGGTCAAGATCGCGTTTCTCCGACCTCTGTGCTCTTTAAGGGCCCAAAAGCTAGGCGGCGTAGTGGGCGCTCAGGTCGCGACAGGCTGGCGGGGAGGAGAGCGGGAGATCCGCGCGGGAGTCCCCGCCGGTGCAGGCTGATGACCTGGGGCAATTGTTAACGCGAAGGGAACTCCCCGACTCATTAAAATCAATTACCTGCAGCTTTTGTCGGATAGGGAGAGGAGCAGGCCTCTTGACTAATGCTAATCCACTCTTTCCCATTCACCTTAGCTGTTTCTGTAGCCACATGGGGGCCTTCCCTGAACGGGTCCCGTGTCTTGGTCCTCAGTTTCCCTCGAGGAGGAAGTTAATTTTTCTGGATTTGACATCACTTCTAGGCACTTTCGATCGATCTGGCCATGCTGGACGCCTGGTTTCTCTTGGTGGTCTACATCCTCGCGGGCTTGCCACCACCAGGAATCCAGCTTCCAGGAGTGATGCTGAGGGATTTGAATCTCTTCGGTTTTGAAGTGGGTGTAAATTGTCCTCCGGCATGTAAAATCTAGGTAAATAACCCATACTTCTCCTAGAGAACTGGTTTGTCAGAGACCCCAGCTCCCCCTCCCATTCCTCTGCCTCTGTGGCATATATGATTACTTTCTCTTGGATAAAAACACAGAATGGATATAGCATGGGTGTTCAGTTTAATTGAGAGGGGGGCCTCCCTTCTCCAAGACAAGCTCCAGGGAACACACCAATAATTCTCCCTCAACAAACCATCACGTTACATTTGTTTTGCTGTTAAAACAGTTTATTGTTGGCAAAAAATATTAATGCTCTTGGCAGCGACTTCCCCTTATGTCCTCTAGACAAATATATTTTAAGTGAAAGTTAAAGCCATCCCAAAGTACAAGGGCTATTTGGGCAGTGGAATCTGAACGCATATGCATTCCTCACATAAGTTACCACCAATCACAACGCGGTTTGGTTCTGTTGGTCTAGTGGAATGTTACTAACGTAATGTTGCAGATTTCTCAGCGACTTCTGGAGCTGTCATCGTGTGCCTGGTGGTTTGTAAAAGTATCTGATGTCACAGTCCTTCACCTCACCCCCAGGATTCCCTAGTCGGATTCAGTTTTCTTCATTTGCCAAAGCAAACACCGAGAACGAAAGAAAATCCTGAGAAACCTGCTACGGCCAGATTATATACATCTTCATCACGGTGCAAAGGCGACATTTGTGAGAAATAACCCTGAGTACTGATGGGCTAAAGAAACCGCTGAATTCCTGAATTTACTGAGACAAATGTTCATTTTGATGTAGAGGTTTCCTGCAGTAGCCAGATGCTGAAGGTACTTGAGGGAGATGTTGACAAGTAGATAATTGTCAGCAGAACTAAAACAGACACTTTGTTTACAGTTGAGCATGATTAATTGAGAGTAAATAAAACAGCACTTTATAAAATCACCATCCAAGTTCAAAAACAGGCTGTATGTCTCTAGGAATAAAAGAAGTGGACTTATTGTACATAGTCTAGTTTTGCCAAACCCTTGAAGCAGCAGCTGGCAACAGTGTGGGTCAGAAGTAGATATGCTTTATTGCTTTCCAGCTAATCCACTTAAAAAATTTTTTGTGTGTGTCAAATTTATAGAGCTATATTAGAAACTTTTTTCTCCTAATTAGCTGAGTTTTAAATTTCTCTTATTAAAAGATTATTCTTCCTCTCTCCCTCCATTCTCCCTTTAAAATGTGAAATTCAATGGGAAATAATTTTTAAAATGAGCCAGACGTAATAAACCCAAACTGATGTTGTCAAACAAGGCTATTAAATGCCATTGTGATTCTTCAGTTTGCAAGAGAACATTTCTATTCCCTGTGGCTCTAATAAATTGCAGAGGCCAGACTCTAGTAAACATCTTATGATTGTCCAACATAATAAATTTTAATGAAACAGGAAATATGTCTTTCAAAGAACAGTGTGACTTGTATACACAATGTTGGTTTTGTTTTTTGTGGGTTTTGGGGAGGCTCTATTCTGCTAGACCAGAGGTGACCAGGCCAACACCTTCCTAACAAACTTTGCCAATCACATTTGTGTAAATTCGTGCTGCAGACATGCTGATCAATTCCCTTGGATACAAACCTTAAATGGATTGATTTGTAGCAGTTGATAATAGACAGTCTTTTTATTATAATATAATACCCAATAAAGTTCAAAACAATAAGCCTAAGGCAGTTAGAAATAATTTTGAATCACCAACAAGTCAATTAAATTCAGTGCTGTTGTCCTTTTGTAAGTCAGGCAAATAAGCTGCGAACCAGGACTTAGTATGGACTGCTAGAAAGAGCTTTTTCTTGAGACTTTTGCATTGAGAACTATTTCTAGGAGCTTCTGAGACAAAAGCAAAAGCAGTTTAGAGAGAGAGAGAAAGGAAGAAAGAGGAGGAAGAGAAGAGGGAGGAAAGAAATGGAATTCCCTCTCAATGTGAACCATGGATTGTTGTGAACCAATACTTTTTCTCTTCCCTTGAACCTGTAGGAGCTAATAAACTTTTCTATTGTCATGAGACCACAAACAGCTTTCAATTTTTAGCAAACAGCTAAAACTCTTGCCTATTCCTTCTATTTCTTCTGGGTAGGAGGAGCAGCTCAAATTGGTCCCATACTCATGAAGGACCAATTGAGTGGCTTTTGGGCTTTGGGACCCAAGGAATTTCATTTCCTTCCTTGGTGAGCATTATATAATTGGATTGGTGATTGTATTCTTGTGGGAATTCTTATCAAGCCTTTTAGAGCCTGCCAGTCTTAGGATGAAGAGCTAAAGTAACGTCTCCATCAGCATATCCCTAGCCTTTAAGAAATCTTAGAAGTCAGGCAGGCTGCCTGCCTCCTCCCCTCTCTTCCTCTCTGCCTTCTTCCCTCTCTTCCTTCCCTCTTTTTTTCTCCCATTCTCTTTCTCCCTCCTTCCTTTTTTTCCTTTCATACGCATTTCTGAGGACTAATGCAGTCCCAGGCCATTAAATAGCAAAGCAGGGTCCCAATAAGTTAATCTCAGGAGTTTAAATGTCCATCGGTGGAAGAAAATACTCAAATAGGCACCAAATTCTCAGATTGGAGTTTGTCTATGTTGTAAGCTCTTCATGATTTCAGCCTTTTAAAACTGTATTCTCTCATTTGATCTGCACAATAACCCACATGGAATGGAATTTGTGCATAAAAATGGCTAACAGACATTGAGTGCTTGTATTAGACTAGCAGTTCTGAAAGTGTAGTTCTGGGACACAGGAGTTCTCTGAGAGACTCCGTGGGTTCCACGAGGTTCGAATGATCTTCATAATAATGCTAAGACATTATTTATCTTTTTCACTCTTATGCTTTCACTACTCTACAGTGGAGTTTTCCAGAAGCATCATGACATGTGATTTTTTAAACATATTGAATGTAGAAAGAGACGTGACAATCCAGTTGTCTTCCGTTAAGCCAAGTATTAAATAGATTTGAAAAAATCTAAAACAATGGTACCGTTCTGATTTTTTTTTTTAGAAAATATAATTACTTTTAATAAAAATGAGTTATTTATGTTAACATGTAATGGGTTTTTTCTTTTTTAAAATGAATTACTATTTTAAAGTTTTCTCAGTTTTAAATTTTCAATACTACAGTAAATGTCTATAGATATGACTCCAATAAACAAATGCTTTCGGGGTAGGCTCTGCTATCACCCTTGTTTTAGAGATAAGGAAACCACAGAAGTTGGGAGTGAGCTTAGAAAACTCTAAGATTCCACAGATGGTGGATTGGGAGCTCAAGGATCTCTGCTTCCAGAATTTGAGATTTGACTTCTATTTTATAGCTGAAATTGCAGTGTTCCTATTCATGGTTGAAAAAGCGGAGACTCAGAGAGGTTATGTGATTCCCTAAGCTCACACAGTCAGTAGCTGAGCTAGGCCTTTCATGGGTTCTTCTCACTAAAGCTCCTGGCCACTATACCCTCTACTGTCCATTCAGTATTATGCTAAGAAGCTGGCTCTTGGTGGAGAAAGGCCTTCATTTGTAGTATTTACCAATTTCTGTAGTGTAAATACTCCCCATGGCTGATTTCAGCCATGATTTGACATCAGTTGGGAAGCCATGAGCCCAATTGGCTTTTGTGAACTGCTAAAAGCTGGCTCTAGATACTACTGCCTTTACCTGTGTCCCATATAATTTTGCTCTTTGTCTTTGAAATTATTTCAGATCACCTCAAGGTAATCAAGAAACGGTAGACAGTTTTCTGATCTTGGACTCAAAAGACCTGGCTTAAACTCCCAGTTCTGCTTCAGACCAACAGCGCATCTTTGGGCAAGTGATTTCATCTTTCAGCTTCTGCTTGTAAAACAGAGACATTAATATCTGCCCTGCCTAATTCACTGTGTGCGTGTATATGCAGGAAATGTGTTCATTTACATGAAATCACATTGTGAAATGTAAAATGTTATACAAATGTAAGTCATGGCGACTGGATTGATCTGTTCCTTATTAGATGTGCCCAGCTCGAAGGCCTCCTCTGGGACAACTTCCCAGGTTCCCTGGCAGGACTGATGACTTTTTTCTTGTTACCTGCATAATACTTTGTCCATCCTTCTAATTCACCACTTATGCTTCTCTCCTAATTGGTCTTAAGTCTCTCTCTCACCAAAGCAATAGAGTGTGATAGTTAAATTCTCAGGATCTAGAGCAGTGCTGTCCAATAGAAATAGAATGTAAGCCACATATGTAATTTTGAATGCCCCAGTAGCCACATTT
The DNA here is from genome assembly GCA_003508835.1 of Eonycteris spelaea. Classification (NCBI taxonomy): domain Eukaryota; kingdom Metazoa; phylum Chordata; class Mammalia; order Chiroptera; family Pteropodidae; genus Eonycteris; species Eonycteris spelaea. Next base: position 9,252,312 of record PUFA01000040.1, on the reverse strand, counting down.
AAAAAAACATAAAGAAACAGGCAAACTTAATTCAATAATATATTTTATTTTAACCCAATATATCTGTAATCAATATTTAAAAGTTTTTAATGCAACATTTGGCAGTCTTTTTTATATTAATTATTTGAAATCTGGAATGTAGTTTATACTTTCAACATATCTCAATTCAGACTAACCACATTTTAAGTGCTCAATAGCAACATGTGTCAAGTGGCCACTCTGTTGGGCAGTTGTAGTGTTAGTGGCTGTAATGTCAGTTCTCCCTGGGTTTAAATTCCAGCTTCGCCACTTACTAGTGGGACAATTACTGGCCTCTCTGTTATTCAGTCCTATCTTCTTTTAGTCAACAATATTTGGTAGCTTTCAAGAAACAGATTTTGTATATATTACTAAATTTATCCTCCCCACCAAGAAAGTCTTGTTTTCTATTATAAATGGTATTATTTTTTAAAATATAAATTTCCAATTGTTTGTTGCCAGTATATAGAAAGACACTAATTCTATAATGACCTTGTATTCTGCAGCCTTGCTAAACTCACATTCTTTCCAGTAGCTTTAATATAAATTCATTGGTTTTTTTTTTAATGTATGCTATCATGTCATCTGTGAATGAAGGCAGTTGTACTTTTTTCTTTCCAACCAACCAGTATGCTTTTTATTTACTTTTATTTCATTATTGCACTGTCCAAGACCTCCAGTAAAATGTTGAATAGAAATGTAAGAGTGAACATCCTCATTTCGTTCATGATCTTAGGGGGAAAACATTCAGTTTTCCACGGTTAGGTATGATACTTGCTGTAAGTTTTTCACAGATGCTTTTTATTAGGTTGGGGTAATTCCCTTCTATTTCTAGTTTTCTGAAAGATTTTTTTCTTAAATCATGAATGGCTATCAAACTCTATCAAATACATTGACTGCATCTATGAGATGATTTTCTTCTCTGTTAATATGATGAATTATTTTGGTTGATATTTGAATATTAAATTAACCTTCTTTGTCATGATATATTACTCTTTTATATTGCCAGATTCAGTTTGCTAAAGGAATTGGTTTGTAGTTTTCTTTTCTTTGTTTTTCTTATTTCTTTCTGATTTTAAAATCAAAGTAATGATTATCATAAGATGATTTGGGGTATATGGTGTCTTCTCTTCTATTTTATGGAAGAGTCTGTATAGAATCAGTATTATTTCTTCCTTAAACGTTTGGTAGAATTCACCGGTGAAGCCATCTGGCCTGGAGTTTTCCTTGTGGGAAGGTTATCTAAGACTTAAATTTCTTTAACAGATATCATGATATTCAGGTTATCTATAGTTTCTTTACGGAGCTTTATTAGTTTGTATTTTTAAAGAAAATGTCATTTCATCTAAATTGGTGAATTTGTTGCCTTCCCCCCTTTTTAAATTGAATCAGTCTGGTTAGAGGTTTATTACTTTTATTGATATTTTTAAAGAAACAACTTTATGGTTTCATTAACCTTTATTATTTTTCTGTTTTCTGTTTCACTGATTTCTGCTCTAATCTCATTATTTCCTTCCTCCAACTTTCATTATGTTTAATTTCTTTTTTTTCTCCACTATTTCTTCTTTATTGAAGGTGGAAGTTTAGATTATTGAATTGAGACCCTTTTCAAAATGTAAACATTTAATGCTATCAATTTACTTTTAAAGACTGTTTTAGCTTCATCTATAACATTTGATATGTTATATTTTCATTTTCATTTATTTGAAAATATTTTTAAATTTTATTTATGATTTCCTTTTTGATCCATGTATTATTTAGAAGTCTGTTGTTTAATTTTCAATTACTTGGAGATTCTAGATTTTTAGAAACTGATTTCTAGTTCCAATCCATACTTTGTATAATCTTAATCCTATGACATTTACTGAAACTTTTTAATGGCATAGTATATGGTTTATTCTGGTGAATGTTTCAAGTACACTTGAAAAAAATATTCTGTTGTTAGATAGAGTGTTCCATTACTGTCAATTGGCAGAGAGTGTGGTTCAAGTCATATATATGTCCTTACTGTGATTTTTCTGTGTCCTTGTTCTATCAGTTACCAAGAGGGGAATGTTGAAGTCTCTAAAACTGTGGATTTGCCTATTTCTTCTCTTAATACTATTTGTCTTGGGCTTCATGTATTTTGAAGTTCTGTTTTACTTGTGCACACACACACACACACACACACAATTGTTATGCTTTCTTGATTAATTAGTCCCTTTATCTATGAAATGTCCTTCCTATCCCTTGTTTATTTCTTGTTTGAAGTCTGTGTTATCTGATGTTAATAGAGGCGCTTCAGCTTTATTTTGATTAGGGTTTGTGTAGTATCTCTTTCCATCCTTTTCATTTTAAGCTATTTGTATTTCTATATTTAAAGTGGATTTCTTGTAGACAGTATGTAATTGGGTTTGCTTTTTTATCTAATTTCACAAACAGCATTTTAATTGGAGCATTTAGATCATTTACACTTACATTTACATGGTTGGGCAGAATGCTACTATCTTGCTATTTGTTGTTTTGTTGTTTTTTTTTTTGTCTCATATAATTGTTATTTCCTTTCTTACCTTTTTTTGTCATATTTTTGAATATTTTTATGATTTCATTTAGTCCTACTATTACCTTAGAAGCTATACAATTTTTCTTTCCTTTTTTTCTTTTGTGGTTGCTTTAAGGGTTAAAGTACATGATTTTAATTTCAAACAGTCTTTTGTCAAATAATATTATACTACTTCATGTGTAAAAATTATAACAATATATTTCTATTTTCTTCCTCTTGTCTTTTGTACTATTGTTATAATATATTTTACTTCTACATATCCTCTGAATCCTGTAATGTGTTATTATTTTTGCTTAAAAGAGTCAGTTATCTTTAAAGAGATTTAAAAATGAGAGCAAATGTCCTATATATGTGTAAATATATTTCTCATCACTCTTGATTTCTTTATGTAGATCCAAATCTTCATCTGGAACCATTTTTCCTATAGTTTCCTATATGTTGCCTATTGCTGGTAATGAATTCTCTCAACTTTTTTGTCTAAGAAAATATTTGTTTGGACTTAAATTTTGAATGAGATTTCACTGGGTGCAAAATTCTAGATTATCAAGATTTTTTTTTCCTTCAGTTCTTAAATATTTTGTTTTATTATCTTCCAATTTGTATGGTTTCTTATGAAAAGTCTCTGATAATTCTCATTTTTGTTCTTATTTACGGACTGCATATTTTCTCTCTGGCTGCTTTTAAGGTTTCATCTAAAATTTGATTCTCATGTGCTGTGTTGTGCGTGTGTGTGTGTGTCTGTATGTGTTTATTCTGGTTGGATTTCATTGAGCTCCTGGATCTGTGAGTTTGTATTTTCAATACATTTGGAAATTTTGGACAATATTCTGCAAATATTTTTTGTCCCTCCCCATCTTCATCCTTGAACTTTTAATTTCCTGTATGTTAAATTACTTGATATTGTTCCAAAGATCACTGATTTTTATTAGTTATTTTTTCTCTCTCTGCCTCATTTTAGGTACATTATATTCCTATGTCTTCGATTCCTGATTGTTTCTTCTGCAGAGTCTAATCTATGTTATTCCCATCCAACACATTTTTATTTCTGATATTATGCTTTTCATATCTGCAGGTTTTATTTTGTTTGTTTTTAGCCCATCTATGTTAATTAATAATCTCTGTGTTTCCTGAATCTATTTTTATTTAAGGCTTTTTGCTCCTGATTATGGTTCATGTTTTTTGCATGCCAGGTAACTTTTTGTCAAATGCCAGTCATTGTTAATTTTAAGTTGTTGTGTGCTAAAACACATTTGAAAGAGTGTTGGACACATTAAGTTATTTGATTGGGTTTCTTCATTCTGAGTCTTCATTTTAAGCTTTATTTTGCTAATTCAGAACAGACTTTAGTTTAGGGCTATTTTAGTCCCAGTACTAAGGTGTGACCCCTTCAGAGAACTCTACATGATACCTGTGCTATAACAAGGTCTCTCCATTTTACTTCATGGAAAAAGAAACTATTCCTACCTCTGAATGAACTCCAGTAATTGTTCAGCTTACTGTTTTCCAGAAGTTCTTTCCCCAACCTCACAAATAACATCTGTACGAAGCTAGACTCCAAAAACTTTTGTAGATCTCCAGTAATCTAGCCTACAAGGTCTAGATACCCAATTCTTCTCAAACTCCAGTTTGTCACTTAGCCAGTGATTACTGCTGGACTTTGTTTAGATTCTTTCTCTTTGTGCTATGACCTAGAAACTACCTCTAGGCAGTAAGCTGAGGTTATCATAGTGTGTCCTTCATTTGTTTTCCACTGCTCATGGACACCAGTCCTCTTTTGCCTGAAATAGTTTTTAAATGTATTTTGCATGGATATGTAGTTGTTTAAAGTGGGAAGGCAATTCCCACAGCAGTTAATTTTTCAGGGGCAAAACAGAAGTCTGTCTATGAATAAAATTTATTGTAAAAAAGTTTTACTGAGTGGAATATTCCCTTTTCTAAGAAGCTAATTAAAAGGTTCTGTTTTTTTTCCATTTTGAAATGTGACAGAGTCTCTTTAAGTTTAAGACAAACTCAAAGTCTCTAATTTTTATCATTCTTGAACTAACAGGAACACTATCAGTGCTTTATTTTTTTTAATAAAGTCTCATTTTTTGCAATATAAACCATTTTTTTTAAATCAGACTTTATGCACACAAAGTTATAAGGAAATATATGGTATTGAGGTGCTTGAGAAAATGCATTACCTTTCTGCTCATTTAAGCTCTTATTAAATTATTTTTTTTTCTTCCTAGTTACCAGTTTGGTTTTAAGAATTGCACAAGTGACAATTTATATGGTATTCTCAGTATTTGACTACTTAAAAAATTTAAAAATGATAAACCATCAGTGACTTTATATAAAATGTGGATGAGTCCTGTCTTAATATCAAAATCTAGTGCACAATGAAGATAGGAAATATCTAAATATGGTTGGTGTCAGAATATATACATCCCACTTCAATAGAGAACATTTAGTACCTCTCAAAAATAAAATCGTACTCTTTTAAGCTCTCTAAATACATTGTAAACATTTGTGATTTTATTTTCTTGAATTAGTCTAATCCTTTGTAATAAGTTGAGTATCTGTGTTTAGCAGAGCTACGAAGACTAAGAGGCAGGAGTTTGAGGAATTAGAAATATATTGAATTAATGTGTTCAAATATTTCCTTTTTCTTATGTGTCAAGTACTCTATAAAAAATAATTACTTTCATTCTTATTTGCCAGAGATAAAAACTTTTCTTTATGTATTTCGTTATTCCTCAATAGAAATGTTTTCCTAAAATATCTATCATATTTAATTGTCATATTACCTTTACCTTTAAAGACAGATACATATGGAGATCTCCTAACTTGGTAATGCCTCTACTATGTTGTGTGTTTTTTTTATCCTAATACGAAGCATATCTTTCAGTAGTGATTATGACCATGATTATGAAATTATAAAGCACCTATAGGAAGGGATGGTTAGATTCCTTATAATACTGTATTTGTCCTTTATTCTTACATATAAAAAATGTTTGAATTTCATTTTTTGCCACCATGTTTTGGGCTACTGAAATACTCATGCCTTTCTAGCCCCATTTTTGCTTCTAAATAATCAAAATAATATAATCGAATATCTATACAAAGGGCTGGACTTAAAAAAAATCATAGATTTTTATTTTCATTTTGTTTATAGCATATTTGTGCTATGTGAAAATGCATTTTAGGGTCTGTGTATTAGTTAGAGGAATAACTGCAGAGTCTTCCCCCTTGACATAATTGTATTTTTAATGATAAAAAGAAAATCATGATGTCATGATGCCTGTGGTTTCTCTGGTGTTCTTTGTTATCAATTAAAAAATAAACTAGAGTTTCTAATTCCCCAGTTCCTTGGGGATTTATCTACAAAGCAACCTGAATTTTTACCTTTGTGCAAAAACACTGCATTGCTTATAAGATGAATATTAAAATAATACAATTAGAATGAATAGTGTTTTTCTCTAGGGTTCTCTTGAGAAAGACAGACAGACACCTTGGGATGTAGCAGGAAACATGTTATCTGCAAAGCTGATTTGATATTAATGCATTCTGCTAATCAAGTGTATTTTCTGTATTGACTGAAGTTAACATTAATCCTTTAATTTGCAAATACTACGGCTCTAAAAATTACATTTCCGAGTTGATCGCTGCTGGTTATGCTACATGGTGTTATTGTAAGCTCACTGCTGAACAGATTATTTACACTTATTCTAGAAGATGAAATTACCCCCAACATATCTTTCTCGCAAAATTAGTAGAAATGCTGGTTGCTGTTAAACCTGATCAGCTGGTATCACAGCAGGGTACTTGTGAAAAAATTACTTAATATCTCTTTGTTTACAGTCTTCACTGAGGTGAATATATTGAATGTAATTATTCAACTGCTAACCAGCTACTGATATTAACTATTTCCGTTTAAAGAAGTTGCATTTTTAACAAAGCCTATGCCACACCAAAGTTTTATTTTCATTTTCCTAAGAATTGTATTATATATATCTTGAAAAGGAGCCTGAATGAAGAGATCTTGTGCCAATTAAATCCAAATGTGTTATAACATAGAGGAAATTTGGTCATTCTTGCATATTCAGAAAGGGTAGCATTGTGTAGAAATAAAAAAATTAGATTTCTTAGCCACTGATTCATAAGATAATCTGAGGATAATTTGCTTTATGAGTGCCTCAATTTCCCATTTAAGCAGCAATTAAAACTTAATGCGATCTCTATAGATTTAATAAAATAGATGGGAACAAACTTAGATAAAAACAGTTTCTAATCTATAAACATCTATTTTTTTATTGTTATAGGGAAAAAATACTCCAAATCAAAAATGGGCAAAATATGTAAATATAATGTCCTTAGATGTATATGTAGTGCCTGTTGATTTTAAGGGGAGCCATGCAAATGTGTGTGTGAGTAGAATTTGATTCTGTCTCTTCAGTTAACTCAAAATTTAGTTTTTAAATTATATTTATATTCCAGTATATCCTTCAAAATGCTCCCAGAATAAATGTATTTCATGTCTTGAATCATTAGACCAGTCTTATAACTGCTTTCTCTTTCTTTAAAAATGTAGTGGTTGGCTAACAAGATCACTTGGTTATCCAGGAAACCTCCAATCCAAGATCTATTAATTTTTCTTGGCACTGATATATGACTTTAAACTGGAACAGAATCTTTTTAAAAATTCATTGCTCCCCAAGCATCACTCTAAGAAACAGAAGGTAGCTGGATTGGCTATTATTTTGAGGTTTAGAAAACTAGCTTAATGCTATTCATAATAGAAATTGTAAACCCAAGAGTTATAACTTGTCTCTCTAACAATTATTAGTTGAACCTTGGCTCAACTCTTATTTCGATGGAAGAATTTGTGCTGTTTTCTTGTGTTGATTTGAGTTGCCATAATTCTTGAATTTTTTAAAAAAGTCATACTTAGAGCAATTCAATATCATATAATAATTTTAGTTATTTATGTTATTACTTGTTGGAGCTTAGAAATATGTTTTTGTTCAAAAATGTATACCAAATTCCTATGCCCAGCACTGTTTCCAACACTTAGTGGGTATTCAACAAATATTTGCTGATCAGGTAAGGTCAGCTGCCTCTGCATCCTTTTGTTGCCATGCCCTTGTTATACCTGCATAACTAGGTGAGCTTCAGGCATCACACTCTTGTGCCCCACTTTCTACCCTGAAAAATATCATTTAAGGTCCAACCAGGGAAAAGGAGCCACTCTATTCAGAGGGAAGTTAGTACAGGGAATTGGTTGCACAGGTGCCAAATTGCTAAGAAGAAAAAAAGAGGAAGAAAAGGCAACCCAAAAGTTAGCAGCAGCAGCCAGACCCCAAAACTGGCGGGACAAAAGGAGAATGTGGTGCTACCACAGCTCAGGGCCTGGGTGTGCCTGATAGAATGAAACGAGGAGGACCTATATGATGGACAGGAGGTGATGCAGCTGTTGCCAGGGAGGCACCAGAGGCAAAGAAGGAAGAGAGAAATACTCTGGCTTTTCCCTTTCTTTTGTCCTCCAATTTCTCATCGGAAAACTCTGCAGAAGGTCCACTGACTTGGGAGCATAAGGAAAGTTGCCCGCACTATCTCTCTTACCTCTTCAAAATCAACAGAGCAGGGAAGGGGGAGGAATGAATCTGAGAACAAAGGCCATGGTGTGATCCACTACCAAAGGAAGCTGCTTTAGGAATAATGCCAATTTTGTGCTTCTATCTCTTACTTCCATATCCCTCTCTGCCAGTTACTCTGCCTAGTTAACTCCTACCCCAGGATGAATTTACCATTGACATTCCATCAGCATCCTTTCATCTAAGAGACCCCTTCTTGGGGCATGCAATAACTCAACATCGAGCAGCTGTCCTATATTTCACATCTGCTTGCCCAGCCCTGTAGAGATAAATCCAGCCCAGTGGACTGTACTTCAGAGCTCATCCACCAGCCTCCCACATGATCTCATGCCAAGAGCTGGCGGATGATCCACCGAGTTTGGGGTAGAGAGAACAAAATTATCGTGGTGACTCGGGCCTGTGTCTAAGGTTTTAGTCATGTGATTAGAGCAGCCTTTGGATCACCACAATTCTAGGCTTACACCTTTTGGTGAAAATTATTTTCATTGGCAACCCTCGGTCCTTCACACTTATTTTATGATTCATCAGTGAGAGTTTAATTTGTGCCATGAAATAAGGACAAGCTACAAAATGTTGTTTATATTATTATTACTATTTATAAAATATTTTACTAAGCATATGCTTTGATCTCTATAACTCCATGACATTAAGGTAGAGTTTCGCACCTTTGGCACCGTTGACATTTTGGGCTGGACAATTCTTTGTTGGGGGCTGTTCTGAGCATTGTAGAGCTTTTAGTAGCATCCCTTGCCTCTTACCCACTAGACACCATTAGCACTCCCTTACCCCAAGCTGTGACAACTAAAAATGTCTCCAGATATTGCCTCATGTCTCCGGAGAGGTAAAAATCACAAGTTGAGAACCACTGTATTAAGGAGAGTACAATTATTATGATTCCATTTTATAGGTGAAGAAAATGAAAGTCGAAGATGTTAAGGGGGCATGCCAGGTCTTCTTACTGTCTTATATTTTATGTTTTAACATAGGGTGTTAAGTCAAATATCAATGGGAAATTCTTGGGGTGAAAAATTTGTTGGTCTAGCTTCACAGTTAAAATTGGGACCCAAAATGCAAGAAGGAAAGGTACTATTTATTATTTTAAAATCCATATCTAGGCCCTAAAAGTTGAAGTGAGGATCTTTATTTTGATAACTGAAACTTATTGTAGAATATCATCTGAATAGCTATACATTGTAAGAAATTGAGTGTCGGGACTACTGGGGACAGCCCTGGAATGTGCTTAGCAGGGAAAATAGCACTAGTAGTTTTCCATCTGGCTTTGACTTAATGACTAAATTATTTTAATTTTTTCCTACATTTTAAACCTTTGGTTTCTTCAAGATAAGAACACCTTAATTTCCCTCATCACATCTGTCTGCTCATTAATGTTCATGTGTTCCCCTTTGTCAGCAGTTGGCTACCAGATGAAGTTTAGATAAATGGTCGTCAGCTTACCTTATAGTTGTTTTATGATGGGGTTTAGATGGAAGAGCTACAGCAGATACTCCCAATAAGAAGAGGCTGCTCTGTGTGTGTGTGGTTCATTGAACCCATATGGATCAGAACAGCTGGAAGGATGGATTTGCTACCGGAGGCCAGCAATTGTGTCGCCAACCGTGACTCCCACTTGCTGACCCTTGTATAATGCATTGCAGTTGAAGAAATGTTGATCACTCCTTTCCATTATGTGATGGATGGTGTTATTTAAAACTGATGGTTTTGTAAACCATTGGTGAGTTTTCACATTTCACAGATGTGAGTGAGGCATGTTCTAAGTAAGGACAATATGTAATGTATCTGGACAATATGTGGGCTAAATTGTCCTGCTAAAAAGCAAGTGTGAAGGTAGTTCAAACCTGGAATGGAAAGGCTTCTAGAAAAAAATGGTTTCTGGCTGGTATCATTATAAACAAGTATGCTTCTTTCCAAGCCTATGTTTTAAGATTGCTTTATATGAGATACTTGATTCCTAAGTCAGCTCCTGAAGGCACCTGCATTACCCAGAAAGCTAATCTGTGGCCAGCAGAGTTATAGCAAAGCTTGAGAGGACAAAGCTTTACTGTTTAGGTATACCCATTCAGGCTGGGTTGGTGGGTACCTCTTCATAAAAGGTGATTCTTTGATCATGTAAGGTCATGTGAGCCACCCATAGAGAGCTGTCTGAAAGGTCTGTCATGGTTAACACCGGTAAAGTTTTATATCATCCACATAACTCCCCTGGCATTAAGTCCATGCTCCCCGAGTAACCTTCCATTTACAACTTGACTTTCCAAGTGGCCCTATCCAAGGAAAGTATGGGGCACAGACACCAGTGGGAAAGCCCTAGTCATGTCCTAGTCGATATACATGACAAGCTTTTTGTTCATTATACGAATTAATAAATTAACATCAAGTTGAAAAATGAATAACAATTAAGGACTTTCATATTCATAAAAAGGTCAAATGTAGTCCTTGTATTCCACATACATTCGTTTGTATAAGAAGAGATAAAGGAAGTACCAGAGTGATTATAGCACGTCATCAGATATTCTTTAACATAGTTTCCCAGTTTTTGAGTGGAGTTTTCTCTCCCCAAGCAAATGGTAAGTCTCCTCTGGCAGGAGTCTTTTTTCCAACTATTTCTGTATATGCTGTAGTACATACTGCAATGCTGGGGACATGATTAACATTCACTTAAAACATATCACTTGTTTTCTGGTTCCTCTAATATATTGAATTAACTAAAGTAAAGAACCATTTGGAAAGATAAAGAACAATCTATTTCAAGTATAGTGGAATGCTATGAAATGATGACTTGGTTGATTTTTAGAATTATATACAATGGGGTCACCTGTAGTAAGTCCCATTACTGTGTAATCCATGATGCCTTTTTTAAAAGGAGCATTTATTGTGAGTTCTAATGTATGTGTGTGCGTTTAAGAGAAATAGTAGAAGCTACTGCTATATCGGGGTTATATAAAGGAAGGAAAGTTCTCAATGTAGCAGGAGGGAAGGTAGTTGAATCTACTGGAAATACATTTATGATCTGCACTCCTATTGTGATATTTGACTACTACACTAAACATGAACACTGGAACAGTAAAGAGCTCTGAAAGGATTTTTTGGAATAGTCGTTTCCTAGATGCTGGGGTGATCATCATATGGCCTTAAAATGTGGGGATAGAGAGGACCAATTCAAGTAGGAAATTCTCGGATAAAGAATAAACTACTATTGGTTAAAATCTGTATTTATCCCTAATTTTTCGGGTTATTAATATATGTTAGTTTAATATCGAATCGCTTTACATTGCTTTGAGTCTTGGGATTTCTATGTCTTTTCTTGGCTCTGACATAACTGTCTTAGTCTTTCTGGGAACCTTTGAGCTGTCATAGACAAGGTGCTCATTTGTATGTACAGCACCTGAAACTTCCAGTGTACTAGGGTCATAACTGCTTGTATCAGTCTCTTGTGGCTACTCTAACAAATTCCCACAAACTTGGTGGCTTAAAGCAACAGGAATTCATTCTCCCACAGTTCTGGAGGCCAGAAGTCTGAAATCAGTATCACTGGGCTGAAAGCCATCAGCAGGGCAGTGCGCCCTCCAGAGGCTCTAAAGGAGAATCTACTCATTGCCTCTCCCAGCTTCGGATGGCTGCTGGCTCCTTGGCTCGTGGCCACATCACTTCAGTCTTTGCCTTCTCCTCTTCTGCTGTCACATCTCCCTCTGCCTCCCTCTTCTAAGGATACATGTACTTGCATTTAGATCCTACCCGTGTAATCCAGGATAACCTCCTCATCTCAAGGTTTTTAATCACATCAACCAAGAGCTTATTTGTGTGTTTGCCATATAAGGAAACATTTATAGGTTTCAAAGATTAAGATGTGGGGTTTTTTTTTTTTTTTTGCAAGGGGGCATAGTATTCAGTCTACTTGAATTATTTATCAATTGATATAGCACTTTAGTTCAAAATCCTTTTCCCTCAGTACTCAGAAGACACCTTCTTTTATTGCTTTCCAGTATTCCATGTTACATATAAGAAGTCCAATGCCACTTCGATTACCACCCTTTAATAGGTAATCTTGTTCTCCCTGCCACAAACATACTTAGACATACAAGAAGATTAAAAGGCTTCCTTTTATTCTCGTGTCACACATTTCTTGATGTCTTATGCCCCTCCCCCCATATTTCTATAAAATATTTAGCACGCCCTTTCTACCTAACCACTTAAATCTTTCTTCACTTCGGGGAAATGTACTCTTTAGTTTCCTTTATTTGTTTTCCTCCATCTTCTCTGTTATCTCTTTTTAGAACTCTTTTTAGATTTTGGATCTGAACTATGATTCGTGACTTAATTTTCTTTTAAACTTTTAATGCCTTGCTATGTTTGCTTTGTATTTTGCAAAAATCCCTCCGCTCAAGCTTTCTATAGTAAATTTTAGTCATGTCATTTATGATATTCAGCTTTTCTGTTTGAATTGCTTTTTATTTTGGCTCTTTTATTTTTAATTTCTAGGAACTCTGGATACTTCTCTTTTTTGTAGCCTATTGTACTTTTAAGGCTCTGATGTCTTGAATCTCCAAAGATTTTTACTATGCTTTTAAAAATTCTTTTCTTTTGCCTGCATTAATGTTTCCTCATTGAAGTATTACACAAAGATAAATTGGGTTTCTTCTGTACCATTATGAAGCCACATGATAAGAACCTCTCTGTGACTTCCACACTTAACTACACCAAACTCCGCCCTTGGGGAAGACATATTCAGCCTCAGGTGAATGCAATTATCCAATTGGTACAAAATATAATGACTCAAAGATTATCTATAGAAAGAATACATTGAAATGGGAAATTCTTTTTAAACAAAAAGATTACATTGAAATATGGAATTTTCAATTTACGGAGAGCTAATCTTCCCATTAGGTTGTGAGCCTTTTGAAAGTTGATAATCATATTTTAACCAATGTTGTATGTGTAGCACTTAGCACAGTTCTGGACTATAACTGTCACTTAATCAATGTTAGTAAAATAAAAGAATGAACAAATATATGGAATTCCAAGGTTAGCATAGATTATCAGTTGATTTATATTGAAGACAGAATCTAAAGACAACAAGATCTTTTGGGAAGAACATTTTATTCCATACTTCATCACTTATTGCCTCATATATAGTTGGACTGAAGTAAAAATGTAGGACTTCCTCAACTTGAGAATGGACAGTGAAGAGCACTTTCTCTGTCTATCCATTCTCCTAGAGGTAAGAGGGAGGACAGACTGCTTTAATGCTCCTCACGTCCCCATGCTGTTGTTGGAGCTGTTTCTTCTTCCACAAGGACCTCTCCCCTCTGCTCCATCCTGCCTTCCCTGACTACTTCAAACCACATTGATCTTTCCATTTTGAGGCACGATGGGACTTTTATGTGTATCACACTGTTTACTACTTCAGTTTTATTGAACAAATATTTATTTTCTCTGTGCTTGGCTCTGAGCTAAGTTCCAAAGGTGACACAAAGATGAAAAAACTCACATTCCTGCTTTCAAAGAACCTTCAGCCTTGTAGGGAATTTATTATATAATAGCTGTAATAAAACTCAGCAGAACAAGTAACATGGGACTAGTGAAACAATGTATATGGAAAGTTCAGGGTGGGGAGAAATGCTATTTCCCTGATATAGCTTCAGGTATGTGACTTTGACAATGGCCTTGGAAGTTGAACAGGATTTTGTCAGAAACCAGTGGAGTGCCAGGGAGAAAAAGAGAAGACAGGAAGAAGCAGTCATGTATAAAATGCTCAATTAAAACTGCAGAGGGCAAAAAATATAGGCAAAAAACAAGAGTGTAATAGTTTCTTAAAAAACTAAACATAATCTTACCATACGATCCAAGTATTGCACTTCTTGGAATTTACCTAAAGGAGTTGAAAACTATGTCTACACAAAAACCTGCACACAGATGTTTATAGCAACTTTATTCATAATAAGCCAAAACTTAGAAACAACCAAGATATCCTTATTCTTCTATGAGTCAGTGGATAAATAAACTGTGGTACATCCACACATGAAATATTATGAACTGTCAAGCCATGAAAAGACATGGAAGAATCTTAATTTCATTTTACTAAGGGGAAGAAACCAATCCAAAAAGGCTATGTACTTTGTGATACTATGATGGCAGATACAGTTATTATACATTTGTCCAAACCCATAGAATGTTCAACGCAAAGAGTGAACCCTAATCTAAACTATGGACTTTGGTGATTATGAGGTGAAGTGTATGTGCATCGATCATTGCAACAAATGTACCACGTAGGTGGGAGACATTCAGAATGGGGGCAACTAAGCATGTGTGGAGGCAAGGGAGTATAGGTACTGGGAAATCTCTGTCCCTTCTCAATTTTGCTGTGAGCCTAAAACTGCTCTAAAAAAGTCTTTAGTAATTAAAATTTAGAAGATGCAATCGTGTGAGCAGAGATATGGGGTCAAGAAAATGGGCATTGAGAATTTGGCTCGTTTCTGAGCACAGGTAGTATTTGGTATACTGACAACAAAATTTCTTCATGGCAATACTAGTAGTTGAGGGGTTCACTTGAGGGACATAAACTCTCAAGTTTATTGCAATTCCTCTCATGCTACCCACTTCATACATCTGTGTGCTCTGCCTGGTCTCTATAGGCATATGGTGAATAAGAAAGAATCATTTTAGCTGTGTTTGCACTGCTTTTTTGAGATTGTGGGGCTCTTGATTGCTCTGATAAAGAGTTGGTTTTCTAGTTTGGGGGCACTTCCCTTCACATATCATCTTGCAGGCTGGATGTGCTATCATGAGTTTGAAGATTACAGAGCCCCAGTGAGAACCGAGTCACTGGATATCCAGAGCATAGATGAGCAGACTGGATGTTGGGCTTAAAGCTTTGCCCTGCTGAGCTATTATAATCAACCCTTGAGAAACACTGAGCTAAACAGAAAGTGCTTTCCATCAGTTCTTTGGACATGGGAATAAACGTATCTGATGTTTATCTTGGATCTTCTATAATTTCAGCAGAACTTATACACGTGGACCAAAATTCACAAGCTTTATCGTGGCCTAAAGGCCCTGAATGATTTGGCTTCTGACTGTCATGCCTTTTTGGGTAGATTGAGTTGATTTGTTTTTTTATATGGTTGTTTTTTCTCTCAAATTTGGAGTTATAAATGCTAATTTTATTATTTGGTGGTTGTCAATTATCATGAATCTTAAAAATTAAAGTCTTAACAATTTTTCTGAATAATACAAGAACATTTTGATCATATTTTTACCTTTCAAGTAATATAATATTGTTGCTCAGCATGCTATTTTAATCCCATTAATTAGACATTATTATTTTTATACAGATATATTTTTATGCAGATAAATAATTGTACAGTTCACCAATTTCTTTGGTCATCTTTTCTTCTTACATCTCAGCCTTTCTTTCTTTTTAACTAAAGTATTTCAGAAATTTCTTTACTGAAAGTTTGTTCGGTGGTAAACTCCCTTCATTTTTGTTTCTGATTTTGAAATCAGAAATAGTCTCAATTTGCTTTCATTTTTAAAAGATAAGAAATTTTAAACTTAAACAATAGTTTTTGCTGGGTACACAATTATAGGTAGGCTTTTTTTTTTTTTTTTTGGTGCTTATCTCTTTGAAGAGAAAATTTACCATATCCTGACTTCCACTGTTGCTATTCATCTTATTGCTGTAACATGGTCATGGTAGTGTTGTGTCTTTTCTCTCTTGAGGCTTGTAAAACCTTTTTGTTTTGTTTTGCTTGTCAGTTTTACCATGATATGTCTAGAATTTATTTAATCTTATTAATCTATTCGGTGGTAGTTGTGTTTCTTGTATCTGTGGATTTATTGCCTTCATCCTTTCTGTGATATTTTAGCCATTATCTTTATCACCTCTTTTCTATTCTAATTCTAGCCTTCTGCAACTTTGATAAGACATATGTTAGATCTTTTTATTTCATATTTTCTTTCTCTTAAGTTCTATTAATATTTTCCATCTCCTATGTTGCATTCTGAGTAATTCCCACTAATCTATAGTCTAGTACATTGATTCTCTCTTCAGATGTGTCCTATATGCTGTTTAATACTGAATTCATTTTTTCCTTTATATATTTGTTTTTAAATTAACTTTATTGAAGTATAATTTACTTAAAGAAAATGCACCTGTATTAAGTATAAAATTTGGTGATTTTTGACAAATACACTCACCTATGCAATGATAATTCAAAATAATATTAAGCATTTCCATAGCCACAAAAATTTCCCCTTTGGACCTGTTCTCTTTTTCCCCCAACTTGGATCTCTGTCAACTACTAATCTGTTTTCTGTAACTTTAGGTTAGCTTTTGATACTTTAGGATTTTATTTAAGTGAAATCATACAGTATGTACTCTTTCGTGTTTGGTTTCCTTCACTCAGCAAAATGCTTTTGAGGTTCATTCACTTTGTCGTATGTATCATCAGTTCTAACCATTCTCTTCCTTAGTAGTATTCTATTCAATGGCTATACCACAAATTTGTAGTCCTTTTCCTATTGATGGATATTTGGGTTGCTTCTAAATTTTTGGCTCTCACGAATGAAGCAGTTGGTAATATTTGTGTACAAGTCTTTGTGTGAACATAAGTTTTTATTTCTCTTGGTTAAATACTTAGAAGTAGGATTGCTGAATTGTATGATAAATGTATGTTTAACTTAAAACATGTCTCCTTTTATTTAGATCTTCTTTAATTTCTGTCAGTAATGTTTTATAGTTTTCAACAAACAGGTCTTGCAAATATTTCCTAAATTTATCTCTTAAGTCTTTGATACACTTTTGGTATATTAAAATTTTTTTCAATTTGTAATTGTTTGCAGCTAATACATAGAAATATAATAATTTTTTTATATTGACCTTGTATATTGAGAAATCGATAAGCTCAATTATTAGTTCTATGAACATCTGTAATTCTAGTAATATGCATCTAAAGCAACATAACAAATTAGCCATAAACTTAAATGGCTTAAAACAATATTTATTATCTCACAGTTTTTGTGGTCAGGAGTCTGGATATGACTTAGCTGCATCCTCTGACTCAAGGTCTCTCGCAAGGCTGAAATCAAGGTGTTGGCCAGGGTTGCCATCATCTCAAGGTTTAAATGGAGAAGAATTTGTCAGTACAGTGTTGAACAGAAGTGGTGAGAATAGACAGCTTTGCATTCTATCTGATCTTAGGGGGAAGGACTTTAGCCTGTTCCTGTTAAGTGTAATGATAGCAGTAGGACTTTTTGTAGATTTCCTTTATCAGCTTGAGGTTTGTTTAAATATATTGGAAAGCTAGGATTAAAAGTAAACTTTTTAAAAGGCATCTTTTCACATGAAACTAAAATAAAGATTCACAATCTCTTTTCTGAAAATTATGGGGTCTTTATGTTTAGGAATTGAGAATTTTCAGAGTTTAGAATGATAAATCAGTACATATAGCATTGATTACTTAAGAACTCCTTAAGAACACAATTAAAGGGATAATTTTTTTTCTGTAGCAAAATATCAATGTTCATTCTATAGGGGATGAATAAAATCTTTAAAAGCTTCATGTCAGTTCAGGTCAGGTTTATCCATTCAATGTGCTCCAACCAGATCAAGTTTTGCTACCAAAGGAGTACAATAAAACTGTTCATAACTTGTTTCATGTTATAGAATTGCAGATAAGAGATTGAAGACCTATAATAAACAGTAATAATAAATATATAGGAGGTGAAAAGTTTGAAATGAAGTCAAAACATGCTAAAAGCCTTGCCTTAGGAGATTTTGGTAGGAAAGTAAGTCTCAGGCACCCAGCATATGGGCCAGAGTGACAGAGAAGACTCAGTTGAAATAGACAGATGTCTTAAATGATTAAGGTTGCATTATTTTCTTTTTTCAATTTCATAAACACATATGACTACATGAGCATATTGCTAAGACCCCTCCCAAGGCTTTGGGAAAGGTTCATACAAGAGAGAGGCTATGAAGCTCAGGACTTCATTTCATGGTAAATCTGACTGTGTGTACAAGGAAACAGAATAGTTAAAGTAATGGCTCAGAGTCTGACTCAATTTGCCCCTGTGCTCAATGATTACCTATATCCTTTAGTAAAAATTCACCTTTGAACTTCATATATTCATATAAAAATAAGATGATACTATGCATATAGACGTATACTTTGCTTTTTTCCACTCAAATTGTATGGAGCACATTTTCTCTCTATTTCATTCTTTTAATGGCTGCATAGAATTTTGTTATACAAATGTACCATAACTTAATCTATCTCTGATTTGATAAGTATTTAAGTTATAATACTTTCTTCTCACTAACAATATTGCAATGAACATTTTGTAACTATATTTGCACAGGTGTAGATTCCTGTAAGAGAAATACCTAGAAGAGATTACTGTGTCAAAAGATATATGTTTGCATTTCAGATAGATTTCTCTCAATCAACTTTCCTAAAAGTTTGTACAGATATGCTCCCTCCTACAGGTATGTGAATGTATCACTTTCCTTATCCTTACTCCTAGACCATACTGAGTATGATCATTCTACATAATTTTCAAAGCTTATCTAGTATCAGGTACAGATATGGCATCTGTAATGATGCCTTGTTGTTTTGATTTACATTTCTTTTATCATCAATGAAATTGAGCATATTTGTTTTTATGAATAACCATAAAAACTCTGCTGTTGTCCGTTTTGTCTGTACATTTTGTTTGCCAGTTGTGATATAGGGGTACTCATCATTTTTATTGATTTGTAAAAAGCCTTATTATTGCTCTTAGTATTTTTCACATTTCTCCCAGTTTGTCAATTCCCTTTGGGTTTCATATAGAGCTAATTACAAGGTCAGTCTCTATCATGCTAGCTGCGTAATTCTGGTAAAATAACATAAACCTTGGTTTCTTCACATACAAAAAGGGAACAATATCAGTGTGATGGTTAATTTGG
This sequence comes from Eonycteris spelaea, assembly GCA_003508835.1. Taxonomy (NCBI): domain Eukaryota; kingdom Metazoa; phylum Chordata; class Mammalia; order Chiroptera; family Pteropodidae; genus Eonycteris; species Eonycteris spelaea. Next base: position 9,233,153 of record PUFA01000040.1, on the reverse strand, counting down.
TCACTTTGACTGGGCCACAGAGCCCAGACATTTATTTGGTCAGATATTATTCTGAGTATATTGGTGAAAGTGTTTCTGGGTGAGATTAACATATGAATGGGTAGACTGAGCAAAGCAGATTGCTCTCCCTAATGTGGGAGAACAAAAAGGTTGAATAAGAGGGAACCCTCCTCTGCCTGAGCGCTGAGCAGGGGCACTGGGCTTTACCAGCCTTTAGGCTTGGACTGAAACACCAGCTCTTTTTGGATCTGTAGCCTGCGGCTTTTGGACTAGAACTTCCACCATTGGCTCTCCTGGTTCTCAGGCCTTTGGGCTAGGACTGGAACCACACACCAGCCCTCCTGTGTCTCTGGCTTGCTGACTGCAGTTCTTAGCCTTTTCAGCCATTGTAATCACTTACGCCAATTCCTTATAATACATCTCTTCACACACACACACACACACACACACACACACACACACCCTACCCCTCCTGGCCTTGTTTGTCTGGAGAACACTGACTAATGCAATCAGCTATCTTAGTGTCATTGAAAAGAAAGGAGTTTATATCTGTGAAGACTGAGCTTAGTTTGTCACTAGGAAGTACTCAACAAAGGTTAGATAAAGTTAATTGTATCTGATTTTTTTTTTGCCATTCACAAATTAATATATCTCGCCATTCACATAGCAAGATATATTAATTCTCTCCTTTATGGCTATTAATTTTTTTCCTAGTATCCGTCAAATGTCTTTACTTCTTGTGTTTAAAAAGTTAACTTATCTGGAAACTTATTTTTATGTATGTATAAACTTGGGATTTCATATTTTCCCTCAAATGGATAATTATTTATTGAATAATCTATTCTTTCCATGTTCTCTAAAAGCACCATTGTCAAGAAAGTCTTCTAGGTCAAGGGAGAAACATTTCTGCTATCAGGATTATAAATAGTGTATCTACATATCGACTTAGAAGCATACTCCAAATAAGCTGTTTCCTGTTTCTTGTCCTGACAATCAAGAGAGAAAGAAAACAGAGAGATATTTGTAGTTTCCTTGTTCACACACCTACCTATGTAAAACACAAGATATTAAAGCTGATTGGTGCCTTAAAAGCCATCTAGTAGTTAAATATAATCCAGGCAAACAGAGGCAGGGGAAAGGTATTGATTTTTTTGTCACACAAATGAAGGTATAACATCTAAGCCTGAAATAATGCTCCCAGGGCACTTTTCTGTGTGATCAGGCAAAGCCAGAGAACACGGCCGTATTTAATGATGTGAGAACTCGTTTCTTTGAGGTCAATGGTATGTGCTTAACCTTTAGGATCTCACATGGCCGGCTGCCCCACTGGTTTATGGAGTGGAGGCTGACATGATTGGGGATTTAAGGCAGTGATGACTTGATCTTGCTGATACTCGCTGCTTTTACCCAGAAACGGTGAACAAATCCATCGCAGAGGCCTTTGCTTGCACTTTCCCAGAGCTGCTCACGCCTCATCTCAGACTTACCTCCCAAGGTGTAAGGAACACGGCTGTCTTAGGAAAACAGGACTTCTCACCTCACAGTGAGGAAAAAAAGGTTTTAATTTCGTTTAAATGCCTTAAACAGCCTACAAAAGGCAAACATAAAGTCTAGATGATGTTAGATCAAGACTGCTTTTGTTTTTATTTCTCATTTTGTATAAGTTTCCACTTTATTGATTTAGTGTTTTCCAAAGTTCTGAAAAAATACTAGTCCTTTGAAGACTCTGCTAGGAAGGAAGGGGGTGGGAGATTGAGCTAGCTGAGGTTTGGGGGGCATAGGTACCACTTTTGTAGACTCGCAGCGCACTACAGCCAAAGTTCAGCTCCATCAGTTGAGAAATGTGTTTTATTCAAAACCCAGCATTTTCTGTTCATATTTGACCCCACGGCACATTTGAAACAAACAAACAAATAAACAAACATGTAACTGCTTTTAAAATGGTGTGTAAACCATTTATTTCCAGGATAAACCAAGAGGTGACTTCTTATGGAAGGAAAAATTCAACCATAAGACATAATTGAAATATCTGGGAAGAATCCAAACTTCATATTAAAGCTCTATATCTCACCTTTGTCAATGTGCAGGTAATGTTGCCCTGTGTATCTTTCAAAGAAGTTAGTCAAGCAGATGGATCCTACAACTCTGGAGCACCAGGGACCCTAACAAAGGCAGATACTGTAAACAGCTTCTCCTTTCACAGACCAGCCACTGAGGCCCAGAAAAGCAAAGGAGGTGGGCCAAAAGCTGCACACTGAGTTGTGTCTGGAAGCTAGCCCAGTTTTCTTGCACTCTCTCTGGTTTTATCCTTTCTTTATTATAGCTTAATCCTCAAACTGGAGTCTTCTGCATTTACAAGCCACACCCACTCACAGCAATGTTTACCAGAAGTGTCATTGCAAGAAGCTGTCCCTGAAAAGTGAGGAAAAACAAATCCTACCCGCTCCCCGACCTGAAACTTTAAGGGCTGACAGACTGTGATGAAACCTTCGGATGTTCATCCTCAGGTTAGCACTGTTTGACAGAGTGGCTGATACCCAGGGGATGAGTTCATGGCCAAAACAGCCAACATCTGAGGAGTGCGACCATGTCAAGGAAAAACAAAAGCCTTTTTAGCATCTTATGATCATATTTTTCTACTTTAATTCGTTGATGTCATGAATTATGTTGAAGGACTTACTAATCCTGAATTATCCTTGTATTTCTGGAGTAAACTCTAACTGAGTCATAGAGCATTGTTATACTAATGCACTGCTAGATTCTCTTTGCTAATACTTGATTTCAAATATTGCATTTAAATTTCTAAATGAGATCAGGCTATAATTTTCTATTTTTGTACCATTTTATCAGGTTTTGGTATTAAGATTGTGTTGGAATCATAAAATGAATTGGGGTACTTTCCAACTTTTTATTATGGTCCATAATATTTTGAATTATAAAGGAATTATCTGTTTTTTTAAAGCTGAGACAGAGCTCAGCTGTGAAACTCTTTAGTTCCGGTTCTTTGAAAATGATAAATCTTCAGTCATTTTTACAATGTCTTCTATAACTAATCTATTCAAGTTCTGTCCTATTTTGTAAATCAATTTCTTCTACAAACTTTTTTTAAAAAATAGCTTATTGAAGTATAATTTACATGTCACAAAATTCAATCACTTTTAGTAATGTATGATTCGTTCAGTGTATGGCATTTAGTAATATAGATCAACTTTAGTCGTTCCTATTTTTCTAGAAAATATTCATGTTCTCCAGGTTTTTAACAGTTTCCATAGAATGGCTCATAATATTTTCTTATATACTGATGGAAATGTCGGCTTTTCAAAGGAACACGCCAATGTGAGAGAAAAGGGAAGAACGTGGAGATAATGTCAGAGGCAGCAATGAACTGGTGGAAGCATTTTTAGTGAAATGGCCAAACAGTGTGTAAGTCAGCAGCTACAAAGTTAGGAAGGGCTTCCTAACTGCTAGTCTAGCTTAGGGGTTCTCAGTTCCCCAGATCAGAGCCAGGACTGAGAAGTTTCAGACCAGGAAGGCAGAGTTACAACATCTGGCACTTTCCGTTTCTTTGTGGTTTTTAGTTGGCCACTTCCTTCAATTAAGAATTCTCATAATAACACCAGTGTATTTTACTACTTTATGTGAGGAAATTTCACTTTGGGTGTGACAATATGTCAAAAGATTTTTAACAACAACAGTCCACTAAACTGAACCCTCCACATTAAAATCAAAGTTATATATATAAAATTCTTAATACCACTAAATTGTAGAATGATCTTTCATGTGGATATGTTAGATAAAATGTAAGATAAATCAAAGCAAGTATGAAGTTATGCCCTATTTTTAAAATCAGTTTTATAAAAGTATAATTTGCATACAGTAAAATTTACCTGTTAGAGTTGTACAGTTCAACGAGTCTTTATAAATGTATATAGTCCTGCTACCCACTATCTAAATCAATACACAAAATGTTTCTGTCATCTCCAGTTTTCCCCTGTGCCCTTTCTTAATCAATCCTCTCACAACTCCCAATCCCTGGCAATCACTGATCTGATTGGTCTCTATAGTTTTGCCTTTTCATGATTATTATATAAATAATACTGTATGAAATCCTGTGTGTGACATCTTTCATTTATCAGTATTTCTGAGATTCATTCATGTTGTTGCATGAGTCAGTTCATTGCTTTTCATTGCTGAATACTGCTGTATTGTATGGTTGTACCACAACTTACTTACCCAGTCACCCTTTAAAAGATAACTGAGGTATTTCTAGTTTGTGTTAATTATGTATAAAACTGCTCTAAATATTAACATACAGGTTTCTGTGTGGATGTATGTTTGCATTTCTCTTTGGTAAATACTTAGGAGTGGGATTGCTGGGTTGTATGGTAATGTTCGTTTACCTTTATTAGGAACTGCCAACTGATGTTCTAAAATGACTAACACTTTGCATTCCCATCAGTAGTGAAGAGACGTGAAGCCGCTCCATATACTCACCAACGCTTCATATTTTCAGACTTGTCGATGCTTAGCCATTCTGGTATGTATGTAGTGGTATCTCGCTGTGCTTTTAATTTGTATTTTCTAATGATATAAGTATCTATTTGCCATCACATCTTTTCTTTTCTTTGGTGAAGCATCTGTTCAAATTTTTGCCCATTTTTAAAATTGACTCATTTGTTTTCTTATTGAGTTGTTAAGAATCCTTAATATATTCTGGTACAAGTCCTTTATCAGATATTTGTTTTGCAAATATTTTTCCCAGTCCATAGCTGGTTGTTTCATTTTTATAACTGAGTCTTCAGAAGAGCAAAAATATTTGATTTTGAGAAAGTCTAATTTACCTTTTTTTTTTTTTTAATTCTATGGTTTGTGCTTTTTGTATTCTAAGAAATCTTTACCTAACCTTAAGGTCATATGTTTTTCTAGAAGTTTTATAGTTTTAGGTTTTACATAGATATCATGATTTATCTCAAGTTAATTTTTGTATATAGTCTGAAGAAAAGACCAAGGGTTTTTTTTGTTTGTTTGTTGTTTTTTTTGCATTCAATTATATCTAATTGTTCTAGCACCATCACTGAAGAGATTTCCTCCATTGAATTACCTTGGCACCTTTTTTGATCATCAACTGACCATATCTCAGTCTGTTTCTGGATTTTCCACTCTATTTTATTCATGTATATGTCTATCCTTATGTCAGTACTACACCATCTTGGATATTATATCTTTAGCATAAGACTTGAGATAAATTAGTACAAGTGTTCTAGTTTTGTTCTTTTCAAAATCGTTTTGGCTATTCTAGATCCTCAGCTTTTCCATATAGATGTTAGAATTAGCTTGTCAATTTATTCCTAAAGCTTGCTGATTTTTTGACTGGGATTTTGTTGATTATAAAGATCAATTTGGAGAGAATTAAGATCTTAGCAATATTGAGTCTTCCATTCTATGAATGCACTATAGCTCTCTATTATTTAGACTGTTTCTCATTTCTCTTATTAATATTTGATCATTTCCAACATGTGGCTCTTGCACTTATTTTGTTAGATTTATACCTAAATGTTTCATTTTTAATGCTACTATAAATATTACTGTTTTTTATATTTAATTTCTAAGTGTTCATTGTTCATGTATAGAAATGTAATTGATTTTTGAATATTGTCACCTGTGACCTTACTAAACTTATTTTCTAATGCTCTTTTGAATGAGTTATATCCTGTTATATGAAAATACCACTATGATTTTGGGGGTGGGAGCTATTTATTTTTTGTTTGATACCTGCAGGTGCTGGTTAAAGGGTGATAGAAATTTTTTGTAAGTCTTACGATGACCACAGAATATTTACCACCCTTTCAGGCCCATTGCTTTGAGTGCATTCCCTGTGTATAAAATGAATCGTAATGTCCATTTTCTGTACTTCATTTAAAATCGTTACTTCTCCCAAGTTGACTAATAGGCATATCTAGGACTTTCTGGGTTAGGTGCTAGGATATTGATAATAGAAGATTATATGTATCTATGTATGGATTTCAAAGCATTCTATAAATTTCCTGAGGTAAGGATGAAGGTGAGCTTCTATTAATATGTAGCAGAGAGGGATGGTGGGGGCAGAATTAATTTGCAGACCTCCAGGAAAGATTTAAGATCCATTGGTATGTCTTAATCGTCAGTGTGGGGCCATATGCCTTATGTTGGTTTCTTACACTGAGTTCTGTGATGCTCCAGGTTTTTTTTTTTTTTCCTTCTCAGTAAAAAATTTGCAAGCAAATAAATTTAAGGAACACTTCATACTATATCTTCCTTTTGGAATTTTAATTTCCATCAGTATATTAAAGGATATGAGAAAATCTAAAGTAAAGATACATGTTTACTCAGCTTTATTTAATCCAGCATTCCCCAAAGGCATTTGACCAGGGAACCCTTCTTTAATTAAACCCTTCTAATGTCCAAAAATTCTTTAACCTATTCTCTACAAAATACACTCAGGAAAACACTGCCATGGATAATTCTAAGATCTCTTTCTTACCTTCAATATGAGAACAATACTCATATAACATTATTATGTAAGAACTGATTGCTACAAAATGCTCCGAACAGTAGAATATGCTTAGCATTCTAGAATGAAAAGAGCTTTATGTTTTAGATGTCTTTATTTCCTTGTTTCAACTTAGAAATAATGAGCAAATATTCTCCCAACATATGCTATTAGACTAAGCCAAGTGAATGTTTCTCCCACACACTTCGGTATTTCTTTCTGATGTGCTCTTTTTCTTGTACTTCAAACTCTCTTCCGTGCTTTACTCTGATTTGTTGCAAAATTGATCCATCAAACTGTAAAAAAGGTTTTCTACAGGAGGCATTATGCCACCTGCTTTTATGCTTTGTGTAGTAATCAGGGCAATGGGAGAAAAATTAAGTAGATACTTTCATTTTGCAGGGAAGATATTTTCTAATGACTGACAGCATGCAATAAAACCAGCAATAAAATAAACAATATTGCAGTTAGTGTGAAGCAGCTTGTGTTATAATTGATCATATTCGAGACCCCAACTGATGACAGGATGTGTGATGTCCTCGATGCAAGTTGTAGCTTTTAGGAAAGTGCAGCTGGAAACCTGCTCCAAATTGCTTGCCTCTGTAATTAAAAGTAAAATGTTTCAAGTCGAATACATCCTATTAGTAAGATTTTAGGAAACAAAAAGTTAATTTATTCACATTCGATATGGTCTGTAAATGCCCATTATATGCCTTCTACTGGCCTTTGATTAGCTATGGATTAATAAAATTTTTATACCTCCTTTGTCAGCCTCATTTGAACTCTGTTTTTGCATACTGTTACTATTAAATAAATGAATTAGTGTCCAGAAATGTGTCATGCATATTACCTAGCAGCGGAAGCATATACAGTGGTCAGCTCCCAGGAGCGTTATAATCCTAATGCGCTAGGTAACCTGCTCACGTGGACCTATTAAAAGCGTGATGATTTGAAGCAGTATTTGTGCTTAACAATGGAATTTTTAGTTAATTCAAAACAATGTAAATCATCTCCAATTACAGTATTGAATATTCAGTTGCTTCACAAGTACATGTACTGTTGCTGAGCCAAAAAAAAAAAAATTTTTTTTTAAGCATTGAATTACTTGCCTGAAGTAACATTCGGGCACGTTTTGGTAGCTTATATTAAAAGTAACCAACCCTAGAGAACAATGTTTATCTGGTGCAGCTTGCTAACTCTCAGCCAAAGCAATTTAAGGCGTCCAAAAACGGAAAGGAGTAGAGGGGAAGCGGAAAGGGGTAGAGGGGAAGCCAGAGCAGGGCCGCCGATGCTGATGCACCTGGAGAGCCAGGTGAGCGCCGGTAATTGTGCGAGAGAGGAGATGTTGCTGTGTGTGCGTTCCTTGAGGCAGCTGAGGGCTTTCTTGTTGCTGCTGTTATCAAAGTCATTTCAGATCTGTGTCAGGAGCTTGTTGATACCACAACTGCTGCCGCGTCCCTGTGGTACAGTACAGACCAGAGACGATCTCCTCCGGTTTGAAACCGGCTCTTTCATGCTCAAGGTCTCAGAGGGCCTTTCCAGAAAATAATGATGATTAGCTGTACTGTTGGCAGCGACTGCTTTCAGCATTGCAGGCCCTTGGCGCTCTGTCAGGATCAGCTTGGACCTCTGCAGCAGAGAGAGGACCAGCCCACTTGCCCGCCAGCCCCGTCTTTTCAGTGAGGTGAAATAGGAGGAGAATTAATGAGGAACAGGGTGAACGTTATTGAAGGAGTTTATTCTGTGTATTGTGGATCTGGCCATTTGAGGACAAAACACAACTTTCCTGGCTTTCCAAATAAATCTGGGATGAATCCTGTGGTTTTATTTAGTGAAAAACAAAACAGAGAGAGAATGCTATCAGACACATTTTTCCAGTTTGCCAATGAGCAAAGTCCACTTTGCATAAAAGCGTGCTTATTTGCAATATCAACATCAATTTTAGTCAGTGATAAATAGAGTTAGTGGCTTTGCAATCAGCAAGCCTGGATTCAAAACTTGATACTTGTTTGTAAGCTGGGTGTCCTTGGGTGAGTTACTCCGCTCTCTGAACCTCAATTTAGCAATCCGTAAGGGAAGTATAGGTTTATGTACAATAATATGTTGCTCTGTGGTGATGGAGTGTAGATTAAGTGAAGCGTTGTACGTAAAACACTCACAGGGTAGTTGCTGTTTTTACTCACAGGGTAGTTGCTGTTTTTACTGCTGATTCATAAGGCATATGATTGTTTGAATAGATGTGATCTTGGTTAGAGATTGTGTATATAGTCTGCGCAAAGTTGTTTCTTGCTCTGATTTCATGTAACAACCATAGCTGTCTTTTGACTTTGTTTTCTCTCTTCATCCATTCATCTGTCCATCCATCTCTAATCATCCATCCTCTACCCATTCAATTAGCAATACTACATATACATGGTTAAAAAAAAAAAATTAACCACTACCAAACAGGAAGTCGCTCTTTTACCTTCATCCCCAGGTCCTCAGCTCCTGTCTCCAGAGGTGACTGCAGTTACTGGATTCCTGTGTCCTTCCCGAGGTATTCCACACACACACAAGCACATATGGCATTCCCCAAAAGCAGCAGAATACTATCCACACTGTTCATCTAAAAAGTTAGCACAGATTTTGTGAGCTTTGCATATTAGTACATGTCATCTGCCTCATTTTTCTTAATAGCTGCATAGTATGTACTGTGGGTGTATCTTAGTTTATTCAACCAGTCCTCTGTTGGTGGACTCTTCAGTTGTTTTAATCCTTTGCACTTACATACAGTGTTGCAAAGAATCCTTCTGTGCACATGGAGGAGGATGGCTGGAGGATATTCTTACAGCCAAAGGATGCATTTCTGTAGACGGATTTTCTGGGTCAGATTTTTAATAAAAAATTGCCAAATTGCCCTAAAAAAAGATTGTACTAATCTACTCCCCTACAATAGTATGAGAATATCAGTTTCCCCACACTCTTGCCGTTCTGTGTTGACTTTTAGTTTAAAGCCCCAACAGTGTTTTAAAGCTTCATATAATATCCTGACTAAGTTAATTTGCTTCTTTCCTAATAACTGACTTTTTAGAACCTACAGATCTACACGATAATTATGTAGCAGCTGAAAATTAAAGTTAATAAGTAGAAACAAACAGAGCCATACACTTTTAGAAATAAAGGAGACTTTGAGATGGTTTAGGACATCAGGAGAAAAACCAAGTGCTCAAGTTGACTTTTGTAAAGCCACACATTTAATAGTGTCTAATAGCAGGTGGAGAGGGGACTTGGTTCTCTTGATCTGGGTCCAGTCCTCTTTTTAGCACATCATACTGTTCCCAGGTGCGACCATCCTTATGCAACATGAATCAGACCATTTTCCTACACAGATAACTCTAATCCCAGTCACATTCAAAGACAGATGTGATGAAATACGATAAATGTTGAATTCAGAGTCAGTTGGCTTGGGTTCAAATACCAGCTCTGTCATTTATTGATTGTATTTTGGGCAAGTTACCTAACATCTCAGAGCATCAGAATTTTTGTCTATAAAACAGTATCTCATTCCATGATAACTACAAGGAGTGCTTTTCTTGTGTCTGGCAGGTATAAATGATCAATGTTTTTTTTCTTTCTTTCTCCCCCACCCCCCCCCCCCCCCCCCCCCCACCCCCCCCCCCCACCAGAGCACCTGGCCTTCCTAGGTGGTCTCCCATCCAAGTTCTAACCAGGCCTGACCCTGCTTAGCTTCCGAGATTAGATGAGATCGGGTAAGTTCAGGGTGGCATGGCCATAAACAAATGTTTTATTTTCTAGTTGTTCATTTGCAAGTAATTAGCAGCATATTCATATTTCATTAATATGATTTCCATTGCTCATACTATTTTTTAAAATTCTAAAGTAATGCCCTTGTTTCATCAAATATAGATTAAAAAGCAAAGCATCCATGACAAGCTCACCCTCTTTTATTGATGGCAGTGGGAGTTGGGGAAGAAATTATACCATATTTTCAGTATGGCAGCAACCAATTTTTAGGATGCTCATTTTGCATGTGAATGGCCATCAGCACTTCAGGGAAGAAAAATCTAGTGAATTCTCCATTGCCCCTTCATTGGGGGGTATGAGAAGGGAGGAACCTCAAGTGTTCCCAGTTTTGACTTGTGGGGCTGGAGATATTTGGATCAGTTGGAGAGTTGCTACAATCTCACCAAGTATTTGTTAAGAACTCACATGTGGGCAGGTTACACAGCTGAGGTCCCGGGCCTGGGTTGGAAGAGGAAGGTCAGGAGCAAGAGCAGCGTTTGGTGAGACCACTGCCACTCATTAGCCACGTGGTCACTGATAAATCATTTTACCTTTCAGTATTTCAGTGTCTTCATAGATAAAATAGTGATAAGATTCTGTTTTGCTGACTTAATATTTATTCAAGGTACTATTGATCAAGCATAGCGATACCTGTCATTTATGAGCCCCTTGCTATGAGCTAGGCACAAGCCAGCCATATCTGCTCTTGGAGGCAGCACTATAATTGTCATCATCCCTGGAAGCACCTCTCCTTTACTGATAAAGAACTGGGGACTTAGGCAGGTGACGTACTTTACCTTAACTCATGTAGCCAGTCGGTGACAGAGCTGGGTCTTGGACCCAGGTCTCTCTCGCTTCAAAGAGTGCTTAACTATGCCATCCTGCCTCTGAGGCCACTCTGGGGGTAGATGGCATCATCCCCATTTTACAGTCTACTGAGGTTCGAAGAGCTATTGGGTGGGCATTACCGATTGTCTCACAGGGTTTGGAGAGGATTGAATGCGAGAATGTCTGGGAAAGTGCTGTGTAGATGCAACCCCTTTACAGAGATGAGGTTTTTAGTTGGACCATTGCAGGTGAGTCATGCCAATGGGTAGAAGCTCACACACTGCAAGTAAGAATGCTGCAAGAGCAATTGGATAAATGGGAGAGACTTGCCACTCAGTTGCTTTGCTAGAACAATGCCTAGCAACTGTTTTTGTTGTGTTTTTTTACATAAACTTTTACATATACTGGATTTTTTGACATGGTGTAAACAACCATAAACAGTTACTATAAACACTGTAAAGTACTATTTTATGTTATAGATTGCAAATGACTGTGTCCAGAAATCAATATACATATTCACAGATGTATCTATGTATGTACACATAGGCATTCATATACATATATCTGTACATGTGTATAAACATACATACACTCTCCTTTGTGTTTTCTTCCTTAAGCCTTCTTATAATTCCTTAGGTGGAAAGAATAGGAATGTGTGCCAATGCTTAAAAATAAAGTAGTAAGAAGTTATTAAGGGAGTAATTTACCACTAAAAAAAATGAAAAAAAAATGGATTAGGCTGCCCTTTATTCATGAAAACAAATTTATTCAACAAATGTGCTACTAATTTAATATTTCTGGCTTCTAGTTAGTGTTTCTAATAATTCTATATTTTATTTTCTAATCAGAATATAAACTAGAAAGATGCACAGTACCTCAAGGCAATATCATATAATTTATATATGGTTTTTTAAAAATCAAACACTTGCAAATTTTTAAAAATAAACCTAAAATCATTTATTATTTGGCCATCTACTCATAACTGCTGTCATAATGTTGGTATATTTCTGATTTCTTTTGATCAGTGTTTTACGAGCATCTCAACACTAGAAACTTGGTGAAGATCCAAGGAAAATGAATTGTGTATCAAATGTCACTCAGGGGGAAATAAAAGGGACAGTGTTTAGTTATTCATATTAAAGGGGACTTCCATTATAAGTGAAAGTACTGTAAATACTTGCCTGAGACTTGCTGCAGTATAGGAAGCAATATGAAGCCAACCCAATTGTAAAATCTACACATGATCATTTTCTTAAGAGAAATCTTGGTTGTTAGAAACCTAGAACATTTCAGAATTCCCATAAAACCAATAAATAATTACATGAACGCGAGAATGCCAGAAGTATCCTTGTGGGTGAATTTGCTCACTTCTCTTTTCCTGGTATTTTAACTGCAGCCGCAACCTCTCTTCAGAGCTCCAGGCTGTCATGGCTCACATAATGAGACATCTCAACTTGTCTTAGTGCAGACTTCTCAAATTTTATATGTCCAAATTGAACTCTTGCTTTCTCACCCTTACCTGTGCTTCCCCGAGCCTCCCCGCCTTAATTATTAACACTTCTACCTCTCGTTAGTTGAGCCAGAAACCTAGGACTAATCCTGGCATTCTTTCTGCCCTTCATTTCCACATCCTATTGGTTTAGTCATTTCTCTACTCTAAATCCCTCTCAAACATGTCCACTTCGCTCCATCTCCTTGGCCCCAGCTCCAGCCCTAGCCATGGTCACACTTTGAACCATATCAGTGATAGCTCACTTACTGACCTCCCTCCTTCCTCTCCAGCTCACGTTCAAGCCAAGCGCCAGGTGAGGGCATTGCACTTTTCTGCTCAAAGTTCTTCAGTGATTCCCACTACTTTCAGGATAAAACCCCAAGTCTTCAGTGTGGCTCCAAGGCCACTCGCTCGGTCTCCTAGCCCACACCTCTCCTTTGGCTTTCTCACTTTTTCATTCACTTCCTTCACTTTTAGCACACTGGCGAGCCCTCCTCCTCAGGGGCTTTGCATATGCTGCTCCTTAATCACCTTCCCTGTGGCCCAGCTCCCTCTTACTCATATTTCAGATATCACTGTAATATCACTTCTTCAGAGAGCTTCCCTGAACCTCCATCCAAAATGAGTCTCCCCTCACACTTTCTCATAGAGCCCTGTAATTTCCTTCCCAGCCAATGACAGGTTATTATTATATCCTTATTTACATAACTATTTAAACCTCTGTCTTCCCACCAGACTGCAAGTTCTCTGAGCACAGGGTTTGTGTCTGATTTGCTCATTGCCACACTCTCAAAAGCATAATGCCCAGCACATAGTAGGACTCAAACATTTGTTGAATGAACGAATGAATGTTTTCTTACTTCACTGCTTCTCTTTGGGATTAAAAAGGATTTGCACAAACATGGGAAGCAGAGAAAAGAAGTTTCCTGCACTTTTTTTCCAGCTTTTCTTCAAGAGGGAATTGCCATCCTGTGTGATCCCTGATTGACAAATTCCCTGTGGAAACTCCCGCTTTCCCACCCACTTGTCTGTACCATCACTTTAGTCCAAGGCTCATACCCATGCCACTTTTCCTGCTGTCTAGAAAATGATCACTCTCTTTTTTTTTGGCACCTCTGGCACTGACAGTCTGTCTGACTCAAATGGTATGCAGTGTTCATAAAGCTAAGGCCTTAAGATTCTGCCCTGGGACAATGATGTGGCTTGAAGGACCAGCTAACCCAAAGTCTCTTAGAGGTAATATATAGTCCCCAAGCGACACTCCTTTTTAAAATTCATGTTGTTGTTTAATCCACTCAACAAATATTTATTCAGCATGTGCTGTGTGCCAGGGACTGTGTTCTACAATGAGATGTACCAATGAGTCAAACCTGGCAGAGTTCCTGTCCCCGGGAAGCTTGCGGCTCAGTGCTGTTTGAACATTGGAAAATGCAGTCATGTGGGCTCCCAAGATTTTCTGTGGAACCTGAACCAGACCAGGAAGATATTACATACACATGGTCACATGAGGCACGAAATATCCTACTGCCTTTCTTCCGAGAATACCACCAATAATGCCATGTAAGTTTCTAGATGTCTGAACTCCAAATGTTATTGGGAATATTGACTGACCCCTGTTCAGTACGCCTATCCCTTGGCCGGTCTGGGTTCGGCACAGCTGTGGCAGACTCTTTCATGCACCATTGCATGCACTGCCGAGTTTCTGCTCGCAAAAGCGCAGAAGGCTGCTCAGCCATGCACAGATGCAATCCAAAGTGTGTGTGTGTGTGTGTGTGTGTGTGTTGGGTGATGGGAGCCATCGACGTGAGTCATGTGTTGGTAGACAAGTGCCCCAGCCTCCTGTCCCAGGGCGGTGCTTTTGGAAGCTTGCTCTCCGAGGTTCGGCAGACACTCTGCAGTGGGGTTGAGCTCGCTTCCTCAGCTACCACCAGCACACGAACACACCTTTGTTGGCTCTTCTCTGTCTCCTGTCTCTCCTCTCAAACAGACTACCTGCAACCAAGTCCTGATTACGGGCTCGCTTGCAGAGGAGCACAATCTAAGACACATACCAAAACTCTGGACAGTTCTCAAATAGAGGAAACTCAGTACCGACTCAGCCAAATTTCTGAGCATCTGCTAGATTCTTGGAAAACTAAGATACATAAGATTAATGTGGTTCCCGCTCTCAAGGTACACACAGTCTATCAGAAGAACTACCTCTCCTAAGCCTGCGTTACAGCACCTCCATTATTCATTCCCCTTCTCCAACCTATATGTGACTTCTGTAGGAATATATGACCCAATGAGTTATATAACTGCACAAATTGGACCTGATACAAAATCTGGTGTGGAGCCCATTCTCCCTTTGCTGTTACAAAGCCTAGACTGTTACAGGTAACAGAAACTTGAATCAAATCAGCTTGAGCCAAAAGGCAATGCATTGTCTGCAGTAGCCGGGAAGTCAAGGGGTCCATTTGGCTTTAGGCACAGGTGGATCCTGTCTCTCAATGAGATTGTTAGAGTTTTGTCTGTCTTCATTTCTTACATCTGATTCTTTTAGATCAGCTTTACTCACAGGCCCTCCAAATGAGAGGTAAAAAAATGGCTCCCAGCAGGCCTTGCCTTACCCAGAGCTTTTATCTCATGACCCTAACAAAGAGGATCCCCTCTCTTTCCTCTCCATCCATATAGAAAGTTCTCATGGAGATGATTGGGCCTTGCCTCGGATTGTGTACTATCCCTGAAACAATCTCTTGGTGGCTGAGGGGATGTGGAGCCCAGGCAGAGCTGAGTCATGTGCTTGTCACTGGCTGGGGGCATTAAGCCCATCCCCAGCAAAACAGGGACTCTTACTAGAAATGAAATAGCCACAGCAGGCTGGGGTACTAAAGCTAATCATAGTTTTCCTAGATCCCAAGGCTACAACAGGAAATATTTTTCCCCTTTTCTCTAGATGTAGGGGGTGGGTGTCCTAGAGCAAAACGAGATTCTTAGATAAAGAGCAGATGTTTGTTAGTTTGGATTTACCAAAAACAAGGAGACTGCCTCAAGATGATAGTTTCTAGAGCCCTGGGTGTTACTCTGGGAGCTTATAACAGATGCTCAGGTTGACTGGGTCTTGCACACCCTCTGAGTGGTGGGCACTGCAGGAGTGAACATGATGTCCAGGTTTTCCTAATAAGGCCGCACATGGCTGAAGCCACTGGAAAAACTCACAGCTGGCAGGGGAGGGCAGAAGAGGAAGCTAAAAAAACTTCCATTTTCGAGTATATTCCTGAGAATGGGAAATGCTCTCTCCTATCTGCTACTGAGTTAGGGGCAAAGGCATCTTCCTCAACCCGAAGAATGTTGGGATGTAGAGGGAAGAGCTGAACGTTGTCTTCTGCTGCCAGAAAAGTAGCCGATGGAAGCTTGTGTGAGGCTGTCTACAATAGCCTAGGCATCTTCATTCTGGATGCTACTGGTTGGGAAACTTCAGAGCTTTGACAGCTAGCAGTGTTGCAAGAGGCTGATTTCTTTATTGGCCCTGCCCATAGCTGTATATAGGCCAGCTCAACCCCAGGTTGGGCAAAGCTGGAGCCTCTTTCTCTCTGATCCTTGCCATATGCCTTTAACTGAAGCCTAAGAGCTCTTAAGGCTGGTGGCACCCATCACACCCAGTCCTTGTCCATTTTCAGACCAGAACATTTTCCATGATGGGTGGGCAGCAGTATGTATTCTCGATCTCATATTGGCCTTTGCACATCCTCTGGCGACCAGATTTTAAGAAGGTACCCAAATCCTATAGATTCAACCTCTTTTCTTTCTTCATCTTCCTTTCCCCCTTAGCTTATAATTAGCCATTTTGCTCCTTAGTTTTGAAGTCTGCTTACTAGAAATTCATCGGTGAGTTAGTCCTAGGGGAGTTACTCTCACTTACAGATTGAAGACTAATTGTACCGTGATTGCTGTTGCTCTAAGACGTCTCTGCTAATCGCTTCCTAAATTAACTCTCGCCTCTTAAAGTCAAGGCTTTAAGACAACCTGTGATTTGCAGTAGGAAACGCAGCAGTTGGTGAACTGTGGAGTCACAATGACGTTTTTTTTAAATTCCTTTTTTTTATTTGAATTCTGGATTATTTTTAAAATCTAAAAGTAAAAGTTGCTCAGTGGAAACAGCATAGATTATGCTTTTACTGTAAACAGTGTATCACATAAAATTAAAATTTTGCTGATGATAGCCAGTCTTGTTCTGAAAAAGTTTCTGAAAACCTTGAATCATTCCCCCAAACACACACCATTTCTTTGTATTGCTGTGATATGTTTTCTTACTTGATGAGCCTCTTTTTTTTGGAGGGGGTAGGGGTTGGGAGGGAAAGATTCAACTACTGATCAGAGTGAGTTGCATGATCTCTATATTTTTAGCTCCAGTTTGAACATTGTCACTCAGATGATCAGTGACAAGCTAGCAGCTGGAGAGGCTAATTGTAAATCAGCCTGGGAGGGGAGAGATATAAAGGCAGTGCCCACAAGACAGTGGCTGGAATCAAGGTGCTACGATGGGACAAAGGAGGAGCTGCTTGCGCAGATGACATCTCAATGGTCAACCAAGGATCGGTCCTCATGCAGGCATGATCTTCAGGACACTTCCTTCAAGTTTGACCTACACTTGAGCTGAAATTCAGACTCTGAGTTAGGAATACATTTGTTGTTTTCTAACAATATATATCTACATGATTTTAAGTATAAATTAGAAAGCAAATTATAAGGTTTCTTAAAAGGTTCCTTTGGCCTGGCCCAAATGATGATGATATAAAAAGCCTCCAGTTGGCTTCCCCCAAAAGGACAGGCTGGGCCTCAGCTCACTTGGTTTGCTGTTTCTGCCATGTGCTCGGTTGCAGGTCACACCAGTGCTGCTTCAGCTCTCTGGTTACAGCACAGGCAACGACAGCTTCAAGACAGACTGGCCTTGAAGACAGTTGCCAGATGCCAAGGGAAAACCAAAAGGAAATGGACCAACAAAATGTAAGACACATAAAAACATCAAACTTCTCAGGTATACATTTCAGATCCGACAAAAGCTGCTTCCTAGCCAAGTCCCCACTGCAGGCTCTCACCAGCAGGACCCTGCTGGTCCCTGACTGCCTCTTCCTCATGGGCACTGTCTATGGCCCACTGCTGCAGAGTAACCCCCTGGGGATTCTGGCCTCTTCTTTGCTGGGTTCCAAAGACCTCGCTTCAACATTTCAGCTCAGTTGGTCCCAGATCTTCTTCTGAGGGACCTTTTCATCCACAGGCAACTGGAGTTTTGTGATGAGGAGCAAAGAATGAATGGTCTTAAGTTCCCCACTCAGATAATTACCTCTGGGCATCTCGCTGAAAATTCTGACTCAGGTACAGAAAATCATTTTAGAGTTAGAAGTGGAAGAGTGATATCCTCGAGCTGCCAACACACCCAGATCAAACCCAAGTTTGGATGTGATTAATATGGAGTTGCCAAATAATCCACCTGTCGGCTGATCGATCACCTCTGGCCTCGGTGGCAAATGTCTCATCCATTTGATTCCAAAACTAAACTAAATTTTCATATTATAATAAACAATTGTTGAGTATAGACGATACAGAAACTATAGAAAAGTAGAAGGGAGTGGGGAAACTCACCAATAGTTAGAGATATCTGAAGATAAATACTGTTAACATTTTGGTATACTGATTTCTATTCATTCCCCCTAATATTGTAGAGATTGCACTACTTACACAATTTTACTTTAACATTATAATATACATATTTTCTTCTATTCATATAAATGTATAAATATTTTCATGTAAATATTATATTTATACAATATATTAAACAGCCTATATTAATAATTAATATATTTATCCATTATCTATAATAATTATAATATGCACAAAAGCCTAAATATGTATTTGTAAATACATTTACAAATATATTTTAAGTATATTCATAAAAGTTTATAGATGTATTAAATATATTTGTAAATATATTCAATAAATGCTGATAATCCATTTGATATAAGATAGTTTGCTTAACCTAAATGAGTCAAAAAAAGAAATCCATTTCTAATTTTCTCTATTATTATAAGTATTTAATTGAGTTCATTTGAATCTCTGTGTTTATACATTATAATGAATATACATTTCATATAGACATACTAAAACCACTGTTTTGTAAAAGATCTGTTCTTTAATTAGGAGAGTAACCAAAAGAGTGTCATTAATGCTATAACAAATACCCTTGTGTATAAACACTTTTTAGGTATTTAGGCTAGTTTTTTTACAGTAGTTTCCCAGGAGGAGCATAACTAAGTCAAAGGGTATAAACCTTTTCAAGGCTTTTTGATGCCAGAGTTCCCTGGCCCTTTTAAAGGAACATTAGAAAAACTATTTTGTGACAGCCACAGAGGCTCTTACTGATTTGAGGGAAAGAGTTTGCCCCTCAGCTGATTTGAAACAAAATAGAATTAATATATTTTACATACTGAAAAACAGTGTACTAGTGAGTGACCCTCATACAAAAGTGCAGGCTGCTTCGTTCATTCCCGAAGCAAATTAACATCTAACCAATCTACGAAGGACATGCTTGTAGGATTTCAAGATTCCCCCAGAGCTATTTTCCAAATGTTAATGACAGTTATTTTTAAAATTTATGTCATTTTCAGTAATGACACTTTTTTGTTAACTCTTCTAGCTAATTGATGAATAGGCCTTTTATAAAAACAATTCTTTGAATATATATAATAATGTATGTGTATTATAATGTACATATATTATAACGTATGTACATATACACACAGACTCAAATGAACTCAGTGAAAATGTTCACATATCTTTGATGAAGCAGTTTTTCAACACACATAACAATTTTCAGTTGCATTTCCTTTGGACAGGATAAGTGACATAACCTGCTGTTACTGCAGAAACAAGGCTCTTCTCCCCTTTGTAATGTTACACATGGATAAATGAAAGCATCGGAATTTGCCAACAAGTGATTATACCTGCTGCTTGGCGCTATTTGCCCCTCTCTCTGCCTTTCAGACAGACATTTCTTGCCTATCCAAAGCCATTTGAATTCCCAGTTCAAAGAATCTTTGTTAGATGGCCAATTTGTCCCCAAGAGCATTGGAAAAAGCTATAAAAAGAGACACATATTTCATGGGTGGTGGCTTCGTGCCAGTCTAATATCGCAAACATTGCTTTCAAAGAATGCTTGCCAGCATGCCTGCCTGGGCACAGCAGGCTGCGACAGTAAAGGGGACCACGGTTTAATCATATTCACAAGGTGTCCTATCTCCTGTGAGGTGTACTGAGTACCCACTGGGTAGTTCCTGTCCCTGTAAAGAGCAGAGTGGTGGCAACTCCAAGGGAAGCAAACATACTAAAATATTGTAATCAGATTCCTAGGGCATGTTTTTTTCCTAGCTCAGCAATTAGAGATTTCCCTCTGGAAATGTTATTCATTTGAAGGTCTTCAAATAAAAAGTATTGTACTAAAAGAGGAAGGGGTTTCATATAGATCTATAGTCAGTCCAGAAATGAATGAATCTCCGTCTGTGTGTGTCCATATTTTTGTGAATACTAATATATACTACAAATTACATACTCCCAACATATGTATTAACTAGAGAAACAACAATACTGTTCCACTGTCTGTGCATGAGAGCCGAGGAAACAGTTCTTTCCAAGGTTAGACATCTCTGAAGGCTCTTTTAGCTTGGGTCCTGATCCTGTGCATAAACAGGCTTTCCTCCAAGTGGATGACTAATTCATTCATCTTGATTGATAATTAAAACCGACAATGAACAGATCAACACAAATCACCAGGGTAAAAACATCTGGGACTCAGTTTAATGAGAATACCCCAAAACCTCTTTAGTGGTAATTGCATTGCAAGCACCAAATAGCTTTCACAGTTGTTTTTGCAAACGATACAAATTAGCACCCAAGATCTGAAAAGTATACTGACTGGAAAAACATTAGGGAATTTAGCAGGGCCCTGGATACCTTGGCCAAATATATGTATTAGATACATGCTGGCGTATAATTTGGGAACTTCTTGTAGCAAAAAAGTTAAGACTCCAGAATCCTACTGCTATTGCGCTTGGAACTCCCAGGTGGGGAAGTTCATTTAGGAGGCACTTTTCTCCTTTCCCCACGGAATCTGTTACCGATTTCATGCAAATACCCTGAGAATTTTTACATATCCAAGATGCTTAAAATCTGCAGTTTAAAGCCTTTTCCTTGTTAGAAAATGTAGATACCACACAATTTTAAGGTTTTATGGGTACTTAGTAATATCTAAAGAGTCTAGGAAAGCTGTATTAAGACAGAACAATTGCATAGTATACTTGGTCTAAATATAGCTAGTGAAACCATAAGAAGAGGTATTCAAAGTAGTGGCTTTGGTTTTGGTTTATTTCCTTCTTCAGGCACCTCTGCTTGGGTCTGGTGAGAAGTGGGGAGAAGGTGCTTATCATACGAATCCTGCAGAGGGAAATCTCAGATAAATTACATGAGACTGGACGGGAAGGGTTCAGTGAAAAAAAAAATAAGTCATCAAATCTGGAGTGATAAAAAGAATGCCTTTCTCATTGCCTGTATCTCTTTCCCTCCTTTTGCTTAGCTCTGTTTCCTTTCTCAAGACTCTCTGACAGCTGCAAAGCAGGAACACCAGGCGTTCCAACTCATGTACATTTGCTTGCACTACTCTTTAGCATTCAGCCTAGTCCACCTCCACTTATTCATCTCTGCCTCTTAAGCTTAGAAGATGCTTAATACATGTGTGTTAATGGAAACCCACCTTTTTGAATCACTGCCCTTTAATAAAGCATTTCTATATGCCGTTTTCCCATGCGGGAATGCCCCCAAGGTCAGCAATGTATTGTCCCAAGGTCAGCAAGGCACATTCTGTGAACCCACTTTACAGAAAAGATATTGCAGCTTAGAGAGATTGCATGACCTTTCCAAAGTCATGCACCCATTAAGAAGCAGTTATACCTTCCAAGCCAGCGAATGCAGCTGCTAGAGAGAAACAGGGTAAATTGGACTCATTTTAAAAAAATGTTCTTTCTGTCTTTTGGAATTCTCTAACAATATTAATGAAACAACTTAGGATGAATACATTTTAGGCTCCTCATCTTTTACCTGCGGGGAATTTGTAGAAAATTAAGTGCTTATTGAAATATAGTTATCAAGTCCCTTGGTGATAATTCTAGATGCCTTGTCAGGAATAGTGGAAAATGACTAATAATACCCACACTATATATCTGCAAAACTTTCCAGAAGAGATTTGGGAGCTCGGAGTCACTCTACAGAAGGAAGAACAGGAATGGATGGATAGTGTTGTGGCTTTTCAACAAATTCCCCTCCCCACAGCCATGGTATTTTGCTTTAAAATAAATCAAGTTAAAGTAATAATAATTCAGAACAATATGCAGTAGGGCAAATGTCACCACAAGAGTTTAAATGAACATTAAAGGCAGCTGAAAGGGGAGGGGTAATCCCAACTCTGCCTCGAAAACTCTTCAGAAGACAGAACCTTATGTTTGGATATGTCTCTGGTCCTTTTCTTCTTTTTTTCTTTAACACCAGCTGAGCCCCCATGTATGATTCTTTGTTACCCCAATACCTTTGGGATCTAGTATGTGAAGCAACTTCTGTAGGCAAGGAGCAATCATTTTGAAATTGATGTAAAATTGTATATGACAGGTCATGCTATAGACCTTGAAGTGGCATAGTTGGAAATAATGCCTCTACTACGCCCAGTGTAGACGCCTGTCTCATAGTAACTAGAACAGGAGTGGGGGGACCATAACCAAATTAAACTGCTGCATGTTTTTGTATGGCCTGTGAGCTAACCATCATTCTAACCTTCTTATGTGGTTGGGGAAAAAAAATCAAAAGAAGACTATTTCATGACATGTGAAAAATTATATGAAATTCACATTTTAGTAGTCATAAAAAATTTCCTTAAAATACAACCATACTCATTGATCTCTGTGTTGACTCTGAGTGCTTGCACGCTAAAACAGCAGAATGATTGTGGCAGGGACCTAGGACTTGCAAAGCCTAAAATATTTGCTATGGGACTCATTACAGAAAAAGCCTGAGCTGGAGGAAAGCATTGCCGAGGCGACCTGAAGGGTTGTAGACCTAGTAAATGTCTTCTTCGCAGATAAATTCAACACTGTGTTTGGAACAAAAAACACTGTACCCTTATTCTAAACTGATAAACAGATTTTTTTTTGAAATATTAATAGCAATTAATAGGGCATACAGTCAGAGGCTGCTTTGATGGCCCTATATCTAGCCTCTGTTTCAGCGTTCACTGCATCATAAAAATTGGAACTGGGTGGCCCAGTTTGGTTGCTTAGTCATATTGTTCTTTTGCATTCTTAACAACTTGATAAATTATTTGTGGCACCACTTTCCCAAAATAGTTTTTAATTCAGGCTAAACATTTCAGTTAGTAATGCCACTAATAGAATCCCAAAGTGTTCAAATAATAATTAAAAGTTAAAAAAATATCAAGCAAAGGTGTGGAAAATTCTAAAGAGATAGCATTAATAATGCAGTAATGAGCAATCTGGGAAAATACAGTTTGTAAACAATTACATTCCTACTTAATTTCTCCCTCATTTACAACATACTAACAGAGATTTTAAGTGGAAAGAGTATTTTATTCTACAGGGAATCTACTGACTTTAGTAGTTAGAATGAATTCATTTAGGGGTATTTAAAGGGAATTTTTTTATCTTGTTGAATTGGTTGTATTAAAAATCTAGTAAAAATGACTAAATATTTTGCATCACATAATGTGTGCTACATCTTTGAAATTCCATATTGTTAATATAAGTAGATATGTTTGCTCTAAAATCCAATTACTGTATTAGACTTTGTTTCAGGAAAGGTTTAAAATATCCTTTAGTGGGCAAGGCTTGAAATATTTAAAATAGCATGAAACTCAAATCTGTACAACTCTCTCAACATTCAGGTTAATTGAACCAGCTCATTTAGAAAAAGAAATGATGAAAAATCCTTTCATGATCTTCAAAACACAATCACTGGATGGTGTTAGAATTGGTTGAGAAGGTGGGGGGGGTGGGGGTTCTCTGAGCTTAGTCAATACGTAATTACAAAAACACATTTCCAAAACATTCACCAGAACATCCACAGGCCTCTGTCTTGAAAACTTGCAACTGCTGTATTCCATGACAAAATCCTGTATGTATATGTGGGTTTTGTTATTAACTCTAGGTTTGAATTAGAATTCCCTATCTTACAGCTTGGAGCTAAACTCTGTTTACAAAACAGTATTTACACTTGACTAATTTTGCAGATCAAACTAATTAAATCAATTAAACTGGTGATTAACCAAATGAAGGCTGATTGCAAAAATTAGTGGGTTTATTTTGGAGGACTGGAAGTAAGCTAATTACTGCAGTGATTACTTGAACCTGGAGTACTCTAAATGTGGTATAAATTGAAACCTCATAGAGACTCAGACTGGGAATTCATTACAGTTTAAAGCACTGTTAATACTATTCAGTCTGTTCCTCCTTGGGGAAAATTTCTTCTCTCTGTGTTTTGTATACTGATAAACAATCACTTGTGTTACGTGCTTTTTGTGGTGCAACCCAGTAAAATTGGGGACACCGAAGAAAAGTTATTTACTTTTGAAGACTACACCAGTGCCTGTCAAACTTTAATGTACATTCGAATCACTTGACAATCTTCTAAAAGGAGGATTATGGTTCAGTATGTTGGGGATGGAAGTGGGGGTTGGGGTGGGAACATGGGTCATGGGCTGAGAGGTATATGCATGGGCATATGAATCCACACAAGAGCTACGATTCTGCCTGTTTATCAAGTTCCCAGGTGATGTTAATGTTGCTGGTTCTTGAACCACACTTTCAGTAAGAAGCACGTACACTGAAGTGGACATATAAACTGTCAGAATTAGATTTAATGCTGTAGGATGGGAGATGGAGACCAAACTATCATTACATTTCTTGATGAGAAAACAGACTCACTATTGCTAGAGATGTCTGAACGTCAGCTGATGTAAGTAAGTAATAGCTACTACTGATGGGTCCTCATCGCGTGGTTTTTCTCATGGTCTTCTCATGCACGTGTTAATAACGGAGTATTTATGTCCATACATAATGCACTCTACTAATTGGTTTTTAAAGCATATCATTTTAACAAAATGTGAACACAGCTGAGCGTGGGGTCTACATTTTGCTGATGTAAATATCACTGAGCTTTCAGGTCTCTGTTTTGCCTTAGTTTCAGATTTATGAGATGGTATTTACAATCATAAAAGAAAGACTTCAGGTTACGTTCAAAGAGGCAGTTAAATCTAGGAGAGAGATGTTGGTTTTATGCAAAATTTTAAAGGGAAGCAAGTGGCTTCCTTTTGCAGCCAAACTGAGACATGTCTTTATTTTCAGTGTTTTATCCGTTTTAGACATTGGAGGAATAAGTTAATTTTCCCAGTTAATCAATGAACCTGTCTTAACACTTAGTTTCTTGCATGTTGCAGGTTCATAGCAAGAAATACCTTATCCCTACAGGAAACCCCACAACCTTTAGCAATGACTATTCATTGCCGTTTGATAAGTAATGCCCCCTGTGTGCCAGAGGCTAGAGAGTACAAATTTGAATAAATTAAGACCACAGCTCTGTATTTTAATAAGGACAGAGCTCTCAGAAAGGAAAGGCACATCTGAAGAGTTTCCATCTGGTGGAATAATAGCACTCAAATGGGTGGAAGAAACAGCCTTATGTTAGGGACAGATTGCTCAGGTCTTTGATAAGTGGCCCGAAAGTTAATCAGAAACACTTTTGGTTGCAGTTCTTGTTGAAATGCTTCTTAAATTATTTCTCATGTTACAGTCTTGTGGAAGTACTTAAATTATTTTCTTGACGCTTGAGACATTTGAAAGCTGGCCACAGGGTAAAATAGCATCTGAGTCTGTGGATGGAGATAGAGATGGAGAAGGTATAGGAGGCTGAGCTGAAACTTTATAGCTCCCAAAGAAATGTCTTTAAAAATGAAATATTTGATGTGTTTGTCCAACTGGCCTCTTTTTCTAAAGCTTACATATAGTAAACAAATAAAAATTATAGGCAGTTTTAGTTGAGTAAGGTTTTATGATGGCAAGCTTTGTAGATTTTTTCAAGCTGAATTAGTTGAAGATGTTTGGCATAAAATTGAAGGGTTTTCTTGTTTTATTAAACAAACATCATCAGAATATTTTCATGAATTACCAATTGACAGTCTGGAGAATTACTAATTATGGAAGATGACAAAAACAAATGACTAATCAA
The DNA here is from genome assembly GCA_003508835.1 of Eonycteris spelaea. Classification (NCBI taxonomy): domain Eukaryota; kingdom Metazoa; phylum Chordata; class Mammalia; order Chiroptera; family Pteropodidae; genus Eonycteris; species Eonycteris spelaea. The sequence continues at coordinate 9,207,207 of PUFA01000040.1, read as the reverse complement.
TTGAGCGACTGTTCAGGTGACTACGTGTTCAGATTTTGTCCACTGACGTGGAGTGGATGGACTACCTATCTCTTGGAGAAAGATGATAGTCACTGAAAAATATGTGTATATATAAACTGCCATCTGGGTGTGTCTGTATATAACTCCCCTGTATACATGCAGGAATCCTAATATCTGTTACAGTATCAGGAAGTCAGTTCATTATTTTACAATGAGAAATATCTTCGTCTATTTAGGCTGCTGTAACAAAATACCAGAGACTGGGTGGCTTGTAAATAACACACATTTATTTCTCACAGTTTTGGAAGCTAGGAAGTCCGAGATCAGGGCACGCACAGACTCTGCCTGGGGAGAATCAGCTTCCTCAATTGACAGTCACCTTTCCACTTTCACATCACATAGTGCAAGGGAGCTTTCCTGTACCTTTTTAAAAATAAAGGTATGAACCCCGTTCACGAGGGTTCTGCCCTCATGACCTAATGGTCTTCCAAAGGCCCCACCTCCTAGTACTATCACCTTAGGTGTTCAGATTTCAACATATGAATTACAGATTGGGGGACACAGACATTCCGACCACAGCAAGACGTATGCTTGTCTAGCAGTCAGATTGTTCACACAGACCTGTCCAGTGCATCCATTTCTTATAAGAAAATTAACAGAGGCCCACTTATCAGAAGCTTGCTGATATATGAGAGAGCATCTCAGTAAAGATAGTCTGAGGTACTCTTACCTTTCCAAGGAAGACTTCTCTAGAGCGTTCCATGGATGGCACTGACAAGTGATTGCTGCCAGCAGCCCAGTTTTAAATATTTTATGATTCTTCTAAACTCTCCATATATACCTATTTTTCAAACAGGATACAATGACCTCAATAAGGTTATAGCTTATTAAGTATAACCCCATCCCTGGTCCATCTTTAAGAAATGCATCCCAGATCACCTTAACTGTATTGTGGATCTTCCTAAACCTAATCTCCTTGTTTTCTCCCCTTGCTAGTCACACATAGTATATGGACTTTGTTTCCAAGCTCTCAGAGGAATAGCTACCTACTTGTCATCTCTATGTATAATTCTACCAGTGAAAGCACTTTTTATGATTCACATGGAAAGTCAGAAGTTAGAGAACTTTTACAAGTGTAATTTCATCTCCCATTTTCTATTTATAACTAAGAAGATACCCTGTAAGTTAGAATCACTGAGTTCTTTGTATCTGTCTAACAGATGTTGTGGCAGAAGGAAGAGTGCAGTCCTAGAGGTGTGATTCCCACGTCATTCTACAGGGTGTGTGTTCCATTGTGGGTTACTTATCAACATCTATTTCTCCCTTCTTTCTTGCAAACGTAAACTCAAGTTTATTTAGGTATCTATTCCTCAGCTCAAGGGTAAATCCTGATTAGGCTAACCCAAGCCTGGTAATCTCATTTCCATTGCCAGTGATTAGAGGAAGGCATGTGGCTAAATTTGAGCGGGTGCAAATGGAGTGGAAATCTGCTTCATGCTTCTAGAAATGATGCCTTCTCTTATAAAGAGACGTGAGGAAGCAATGGTCCACTTCTTCCTGTGGAAGTGAGCCTGTGTATTTGCTGCCCATGAAGGGAGCCAGCTGAAGGCAAAAGCTGACATGTTGACATTAGCAAATAGAAAAGATGAAGAGGACCTGGGCCCTTCATGACAGCATCAAGCTGCTGATATAGCTGGCCAACTCAGGACTTCCTCATCATGTAATGCATTCCTTTTTTTTGGTTTTGTTTATTTTTAAATTTTTAATTAAATTTACTGGGGTAACATCGGTTAACGACATTATATAAGTTTTAGGTGTACAACTTTATAATACAACATTTATATAATCCATTGTGTGCTCACCACTCTAAGTCTAGTCTCCTTCCATCACCATATGTAAGACCCCATTTACCCTCTTCATCCTCTTCCTATCTCCCTCCAGTTTCTTTTTTATTAAGCCATTTAAGCTAAGGTCCCTGTAGGTACAGCTCAAAAGCAACAGAAATGTTTATCCTTGATAAAGAAAGAAAGCTACATTTTTTTCTAATACAATCCAAACTTTTGACTCTTTCTGTGTTTGTGCTAGACAAGCACTGGGACTTTCATCTTGCCTATTGATTCTATCCCTTTATTTTTCAGATAAATAAATGCTTTGAATAAATGAATCCAGGACTTGGATACAAAAACTGTACCAGAACTCTCTCAATTATTGTCAGCCAAGACGACCCTTCCTCAAAGCTTTCTCGTTGGCTCACAGTTCCTGGGAAACTTTTCTCTTGAAAACTGAGCCACTGTTCTCATATTCGTCCTCTGCTTCAAAGAACACAGATAAAGAATAAATTTATTTTGGCCAGATACACACTCTCACCTGCACTGCTGCAATTTAGAATTAACAAAGCCTATGTAAGATTTCAACCAGGTCATTTTCCATACCTCTATGCTTTTGCTGGGTGCAACATTCAAAACGTTAAGCTTATTTGCATTTGATTATTTGATTATTTCAAAAAAGTACACATTCAGGTATTGAATTACCAGTATAGGATGTTAACACAAACAAAGTAAATAGCACAAGATAAATTACAATGGTGATAAGTAAATATATTCACAGATTAGAATAGCAAACATGTAACCCATAATAAAATTTATAGTAACCTACCATGGAGATATTTCATTTTAAGAGTGAAGTTTCCTTTAACCTGGCAGCTGGGGAGATTTTTTTATGAATATTTTTTTGGAATCTGACTTATGCAGGTAATCAATCCATTAGTTCAACTTGCAGTGAAATGGATTAACTTATAATATTGCATGCTTTCAGGTATGAAAAGAATCAGAGAGAAATGCTCTTTCCTTGGGAACTCAAGGAAACCTGACATGAGCTTTTTGAAAGATTTTGCAAAAGGACTTTCACATCGATACATTCATAAAACAGCCTTGAACACCTGATACATGAGAGTTCATCAGGCATCCTGTGAGGAGCTGGGGAGTCATGAAGATGAGTCAGATTTAGGTTTTGCTTTCATGAGGATCCCAAATAAGACGTTAACTTAGACCGGTGACAGAAAAAGAGAAAAAATTACTAAGATTTTGCACGTAGAGAACTGTGAGAAGAGCGATGCTGTGAGGGAAATGGAGAAACAGGGAGAGACATCTGGGTTCAGATGAGCTTGGATTTCAGGGCGTTTAACCTCAGGTGTTGTAGGCCAGGTCTGTAGAGATGTTTTTATGCAGCTGGATGTGATCTCCAGGCTGTTCAAATTCCCACTTCTATGAAGTACTCTGATTGCATTTTTCTTAACAAATTTTCTCTGCATTAATAACTAGACCATCCTTAGGAGGCAGGCCTTTTGCTTTGGAAATTTATTATCATTGTATAGTAATAAAATATTAGAGGTAAGAAGGGTGCTTTTGAAATCAAAACTGAAAAGGAAATACTCAGCAGATCATTTTGCTTGCCCTTTGTCAGGGCCAGTCCTGCACACAACATTGGGAAATGTCACAGCCAGTGAGAGTTCTGTTTCTGACCATGACACGGGTGAGTCACTTCGTCTCTCTGCCCTTGGGGTTTCTCACCTGTAAATTAGTTCCAAAGGCTTCCATGATTTCTGTAGTATCTTCGGGGATTGCTCACACCCCAACACTGTTTTGCCCTTGACACTCACCTCCATCAGAGGTAGTTAATAAAAACATGTCTAACTTTTTAGCTTTCCAAAGCATAATCATTACCATCACATTTATTCCTCTCTAAGCCCTGAAATGATGATGTTATTAATGCACCTCCAGTCAGATGAAGAAATTGGGGTACAGAGAGATGAAGGGGCTGTCCAAAGTCCTTGGCTGGTGCATTGAGCCCACACTCCCCTTCATCTCCACCTACCCCCACAAATTCCCTCCATACCACATGCTCCAGTCTGAGGTTGGTCCTCTCTTGAGAGGACTTCAATAGGGACCTCTTAGAAAGATAGCACGAGCCTTTGGGATTGCAGATAGAAGGATTTTTAAAAACTTTTTATTTTGAAGTAATTTTACTTGTCAGAAAAATTGCAAAGATAGCACAGAGTCCTGTATACCTCTCACCCAGCTGGTACATTTGTCAAAACTGAAAAATTACATTGGTGCAATAATACGAACTAAACTACAGACTTAATTTGGATTTCACCAGTTTTGATTTTTAATGAACAAATAAGTAAATTGGAGAATTGGAGACTAGAAATAGGGTCAGAGATTTAAAGTCTCACGGCCCCCATCAAATAATACCATGCACTCTACGTGTGCTACAAGGCTGGCCACACGGCAGATGTAGACTTCTAACACCAAAACGTCACTGCCTTTGATGAGGGAGAATCAATGAACATAGGATGCCTCAATGCTGAGAAAAGCAATGGCCACAAAGAGCACTGATAACCCAAAGTTACAGATGCTTTGGTTTGTGAACGACACACTAGTTAGCAGACCAAAGACACATTTCACATCCTGTCTTTTGTGGACAGGATGCTCACAATCACCATCCATCATTTTCTAAGTATAATCCTTTCCTGGAAGATATTGCAGTATTATTCAAAACATGCCAAAGTGGGCAGGAGATCCCAAGAGTAATTGTGAGTTATGAGGTCATGGGGACCTCATTGCAAACTATTTGCAAAACTTAATTGGGGTAATAAATAAACTAAGCATGTAAATTAGATTGAAGACTACAGTGTGCATTAGAAGGAGGCCATTAGCCTGCATAGTCAAAATGCCTTCTTCCTGTTCTGTAATATTTGCTGAGTTGAACTGTTAATCAAGGAAGCATTAAATTCAAATATCCTAAAATTTCACAATCAAAATAACTTGGAAATAAAACCATTTAATGGGATACTTTCTGGACAAGATGTGAACTTTATTTTTTAAGATTAGGTACTTAGGCACTTTTCAAATAGAGGATGGTCTGGTATTCACATCAGAATCCACCTGCCCCCAGGGAGTGAATTCATCTTTAATGGGGTACTTAGAAGCAAATGCAGAAGAAGAAACAATAAAGCTCAAAAGGAATGAAACAAGGAAGCCATTTCCAACCCTTGAAAACAAACAAATCTGTAGCCTAAAATGGGACTATCCCTCCCTCCCTGTCATCTTTTTTCTTTTTTAATTAGGCGGTCAAAAACAGATTTCGGCCCGAAATTGCTTTTTCACATACCTGAAGAATGAAGAAAGGGGCATCTTACAGGTAAATATAAATATTTTTAAAAATGAGAGAAACCAAGCGCCCAAACATCGCATCTAATCATCCAGTCCAAGTCAAGTCTTACAGCGGCTTTTTTTTTTTTTTTTTTTAAGCAGTTGACTGAATGAATACAAATGCCTCTCTGTTGTCACTTGGGATGCCACTTGATATATCCCATTTTCTAGACTCTAATTATTCCATTTGTAGACATGAATGCCATTTAGATGTGAGCTAATTCAGCATGGTAACTCAATTAGATTTGTACCGACTTGGATTTATGAAACATCAATGGGTTCTTGGTGAGGCCAATGGGACTGCGGGCGATTCATCTCGAAGTCACACCGACACAGCCTCTCAGGAGCTCAATTAAACATGCCAGCCACGAGGATGTTTTTTAGCTGGAATGTTTCACAATTAAAATAAAAAAGATTTCTGTGTTCCTCGGCATGAGTGGCCCAGTAGAAAAGACTGGTGACAACACAGGCCGAAGTCTGCCTTTGGGTTATACGCTGTCTCCGTCAAAGAAGGCTCTTTCCCCTCGGCTGGGTTTCAGAGCACCTGTGCGGCTGCCCTCGCAGGCCCAGCCTCAGTGGGTCCACGTGGAGAAGATCATGGAGTTTCGTAATGCCCCGTATTCAAGGGCGCGCAATAAATGTTGGTTGAACTAAATTGCTAAGTTCATCTTAGAGCCTGCATCTGCATCTGGCTTCTGAGAGCCGAAAGGCAGGACATTGAATACTAAATCGGATTTATAAAAGTATGAGAAATCTCAAAGTGATGAAAATTATGCTAACTATATTTTCAGTATAAAAATGTGGCTCGTAGTTGGAACCTGGGGGAAAGATTTGAAACCGGGACTATCCTCTAATGTATACCGTGTAAAAAGCACTCTTTTTATGAAAACGACATTATTGTGTAATTCTGTGCTGGGCTTTGAAACACAGGCAGGCACCTACGTGTCAAATGCCTGTGCCTGGCAGAGATCTGCCCCGTATTCCATGTTCTTCACCATGGGAGTGTTCGATGACTAAAGGCTTCGGCACAGGGGGCGTCCAGGATTCCCCCGCTATCTGAAAGCAGAGTGTTCCTATGAAACCTTTTGAAAGCCGAAATGGTGTAAAGCAAGGAAGTCTCACCTTAGGACACATCTTGCTAATGGATGCACAAACTAAATCAAGCTAGAGCACAGATAGATGCTCACAGACACAGTTCAAAGCTACTGCGGCTGGATGTTGAGATGCCAAATGCCATTCCTGGGAAGGAGCTTGGCAGTGCTATTGTCACTTCTTGGGTGGCCCCTGTCTCAGCAAAACAAACACTGAATGCTATTTTTGATTTTTACCCCTTTTCATGGAAATGAAAATCCTCTTCGGATTTCTGCTGGTTAGTGAGAATGCAGGTCTTTTGTAAAAATGAAGTGGTACAAAGCAAACTTTCAGGAAGTGGGAGATACCTGTACTGGGAAATACTGTGTGAATTCATGAAACAACGTAGCAAGTGTGAACTCATTTTGTCAATGATGAACAACTTCGGAAATGCCTATTGTCATTTTTCAAAATCAAGTCTGAGATAAGAAAGATGATTACATTTGTTTTTCTGAGACCTGAACGAAGGACAATGTAAAGGGGAGTTTCAATTTTTTAACTATCTCCTTTTATCTCCCTCACTATTTAACCTTAATATTTATTTCTATTGTGAGATTGTTATGTTATAGAACAGTAGTAGTGGAAGCAGTAATATTCGGTTAAGAATTGCAATCACATTTGCCTTACATGTCATAATTTTCAAAGTGCAGTTTCACATAACTTCTGTCATTTCATACTCATAACACTCCTACAGAACCTGCCTGATTTATTCTATTTTAGAGCCCAGGAAATTGGTCAAGAGAGGTTGTGTGTCTTGCCTAAGGCCACACGGCTTAATCTCATTAAAGCTGGTATTTCAACCTTATCCGTTCCAGTTAAATCTTCTCAGGTTATACAGAAAGAGTATGGGTTTTTAAATCAGAAAACATTGTTTTACTTTCTAGTTTTATCATTTTGACTCTCTTAAGCATTGCTAGGGAGATAGATTTAGCCTCCGCATGATGAATCTGTGGCATTCTTGAGTTTGATTTGAATAAAAGTTCCCAAATTTGATTCTTAAAACAAATCCCTGGGACTGCGATTATCCTGGCACAGCGTCCACAGGCAGGATGTACGGAGGAGGGATTGATTCAGTTATCCGGGGAGAGGAGGTTCTCCAAGCCAATGCGCCTTGGTCTCTTTAATCTCATGGGAACATTGACTTAAACATGAAATGCAGGCCTTTCTTTCATTGCTCCTATAGCAACTCCCCTTCTGCCTTCTAATTTCCTAGAGTAATGGTCTCTGCAAAAATTTTCTGAAGAGCCACCTGAAGGAGAAAGATCAGGAGTATATCGTATTCCATTTGTATCGATTAACATCTGTATAATTTGCTGTCATCTTGCTATACCTACACATACCAACCAACTCTCGTAGGCTTGTTTTCATTCCAGGAACCATCCCTCAAGTGTCAGAGAACATCAGAAAGGCCACAGGGCTGGGAGTCAGGAACGGCCATGGGTCTCCACCATCCTGCTCTGTGGCTGACCCCGTGGGAATAAGTGGCTACCAGTTGGCTGCAGCCTTGGGCAATTCTGCCAACTCCTCTAGCCTTATTCTTCAACTGTATCAATTGGTGTTGTCTTCAAAAACGTTCGAAGGTTTAAATAAAATAACAAATGTGGAAACATTCTGTAAACTGTTAACCTGTGCTTTTTCCAAGGAATTCAACCATACATGCTATGTGTCTTTTTTTTTTTTTAATGTTTGTAAAATACCACACCTTAGAAATGTACGATGTGCTTTGGCATATTAAAGAATTTGAGAAGTGAACTCTGTGGAAATTTGCTTAATGCAATGTTTCACATACAGGTTGCAGAATCTACTTTTCATTTACAGTCATTAGACATCTTTCATTAGCAATGAGAATACATTCTGGAAAATGTGTCATGAGAGGATTTTGTTATGCGAATATCAGAATGCACTTATGCAAACCTAGATGGCATAGCCCACTACTGTAATTGTATGCCCTATACTTTTATGTGACTGGCAGCACAATAGGTTTGTTTACACCAGCATCACCACGAACACATGAGTACTTATAGTTTCAGTCCTAACTGTTGGCTCTTTTTGCAGTACAGGTGCCTAACTTAAGCTTCAGTTGCAGGCATCCACTTCAAGGAGGCATCCACTTCTAGGAAGTCTATCCTTGATGCACACAATGCCAGCCACACACCCGGATAAAGAGACAGGCCACCTCTTCACACTGAGATTGCTTTGTTTTAGAGATCTCAGTTGATTCTGATAACTGACCATTTGGGCTACTTGTTTATTTTTTCTCTTCCTGTGCTTTAAATTCCCCTTCTCTTGTGTTTTAAATTTACCAATAGAGTGAGCCTGTGAAATTTAAGCCCCACCCTCGAACCCGATAAAAGCAGAATCCCAGGCCCATGTTTGCTTGCTCTGGCTCAGTCTCTACCCTGGGCCTCTCTGTGACTCCTGCCATCTTGTCTGCTCCAGGACCTGTAAGTAACAAACTCTTTATTCCTTCAGAGTTTCCTCATGGTTATCACTGAAGGGCGTCTTGCAATCATAATGAGAAGCACAGGGTAGGTCCAGTCATAATGGTGGTTTGGAAATGGGGGTGTCTGTGGGAAGCTCACAGGGGCCCAGGTGAAGTGGCTGAGACAGCATAAAACAGTCACACATTGTGCTAGGAATTTGGGACTAGGCGGTAGGAAATTTTCAGGTCTGTTATAATGTTATGGGACCACTGTCTTACATTTGGCCCTCCTTCACCTAGATGTCATTATATGGTGCATGACTGTGATACTTAATGTCAAGCTGTGTTATAGTCAGCTTTAAAGCACTGAATCAACATAACCGGGTCTCATAGCTTTGTGATGGGCAAGGAGATTTACCTCCTTACCCCTCCTTTCCCTCTACCTTGGCTTTCTTCTGTGTTGTCAGGCTTCCCCAATGTTAGCAAAAAGGACTCATTCTGTAGCTGAGAAACCCAGAAAAGCATCTCCTTCTCAACAATTCTGGAAATGGTGTTGATCTCATTGACAATCTTTGAGTTCTGTGCCCAACCTTGAAGTAATCACAGTGGACAGAGGGAGGCATCTTCTCAGGTCAGGCCCAGGTTTACATGCTTCTGGAAGAGCAAGCCACTCTGAGTCTCCCTTAGGCTTTCTCATTCTCTTGTCTCTGAGAGGAGATCACACTCAGGTTATGGAGAGTTATCCTTCTCTAATGAACTTGTCTTTTGCCTTTAACTTTGGCATGTGTTTGAATTCTCTCTCATGCTCAGCCAAGAACCCTTTTTTCTCTCAATGCAGGACTTGAGTTGCCCCATGCAGGGGAATTTGCCCTATCCTGCATCAGAAGGGCAAGTTGTATCTAAGCCACATGGACTAAAAATAGGAGAGACTGGTTCTCCAAAAGAATGAAATACAAATTGTCGGTTTGGGCTTTAGAGAAGGGATTCAAGATGGGTGAAAAAACAACAGGAGCACTTATGTCATTCCTTCATTCATTTCTTTTCCTGAGGCAAAGATTCACAAACATTGACTATAAAAATCCCCTAGGAATTTATTGAAACTACTGATTTCAGGGTCTCCCTCCACCTCCAAGATTCTGATTCTGTCTTCTCAGATATTGCTCAGAAATCTGTCCTTTTTGTAAGGACCAGATACTGGTGATCCAAGCACCATATTTTGAGAAACATAGGAAATTAAAGAAAGATGCTTCTAGCAGTTCTCAATCTTTGCTATATTTCAAAATTACCTACCAAATCACTGTTTGCAGGGGCAAGGCTGGCCAAGTAAATACTGACATTGATCCTCAGGTGTTTCTGATGTGCCCTAAAGTGGTACTTCTCAACATTTGCTGTGTATGTGAATCAGCTGGGGATCTTAAGATGCAGATTCTGATTCAGTAGGTTTAAGATAGCACCTGAAATTCTGCATTTCTAGCAAGGTCGCAGGTGCTGCGCTGCATCTAGTCCATGGCCGACACTTTGAGCAGCAAGACACTAATTGTTGAGAACCACTTGTATATGTGGTTTGCCTATGCTGTGTCCTTCGGAGTTTACTAACCTACTGGGAATGCATGAAAGGACATTTTCCTTTCTCTTAGGATTTATTCATGCTAATATTTCCCATTTTGTTCTGAGCTGTACAAACCTCATCTTCAACAGGCTCAAAGAGAACACAGCCCAGCCTCTGCAAACGAGTGCATAACTGCACATTTTTTATTTAACTATATTAGTTTCAGGTGTGTACTACCTGTGTTGTGGTTAGACATTTATATAACTTATGAGGTGATACCCCTGATAAGTCTAGTACCCCCTGACACCATACATAGTTATTACAGTATTATTGACTTTATTCCATATGCTGTAATTTATAGCTCCATGACTATTTTTTAACTACCTATTTGTACTTCTTGACCTCTTCCCCTTTTTCACCCAGCCCCCCAAATCCCCTCCCACCTAGCAACCATCAGTTTTTTCTGTATCTATGAGTTTGTTTCTCTTGTTTGTTCATTTGTTTTGTTTTTTTTTAGATTCCACACATAAGTGAAATCATATGGTATTTGTCTTTCTCTGTTTATTTTATTCCATTCAGTGTAATACCATCTAGGTCTATCCATGTTGTCACAAATGGTAAGATTTCATTCTTTTCTTGTGGCTGAATAATATTCCATTGTATATATGTACCACATCTTCTTTATCCAATGGTCTATTGATGGACACTTAGGTTGTGTGATGCTCCAGATCTTATTTAGACTCTAGAAATACAAAAGTGATACTGGATCATTTAAGGAGCTCACACTTAGGGTGATCCACTGCCCTGTTTTGCCCAAGACTGTCCTGGTTATGGCATTGAAAATCTGATCCTGGCAATACTTTATTAAGGAAGAATAAAGAATATTATAGACCAATAAGTATAACACAAGTTAATTACAGATAGGGAAACAGCTAATTTCACCTGACAGTTCAGGAAAAGCCAGGTTAGAGCAGGTGTTGGGGGCTAAATAGGAGTTCACCAGATTGGAGGCTAAGGATGGTGACGGAGGGGGCATTGAAGGCCAAGGAAAAGCACATGCAAAAGTAGAGATTCATGTGTATGATAAAATCCCTAATTGTTCTGCAGCTTCTTCATTTTGAATGCAACCACATCTTAGTTGGAAAAAGTTCAGTGATCTACACGTGTTAGTTTGCTAGAATGCATTCTCTCCTCGGAAAAAGCCCAGGTCACCTATGGGGAGTGGACAAAGCTCCACCTTGCAGTTCTGCTAACCTGCCTGTAGCTCATAGCTAATGCCTTATTTAGCCTGGCAAATGGATAATTTTCATGATTTGTTCCTGGATATTTTTGTGGCCATATTTCTGTGCCCTGTTTTGGTTCATGTGTCTATTTAACAAATATTTATCCTATACTTACTGTGTGCCAGATAGTTCTAAGCACTTGCAATATATCTCCGAACAAACATCCCTGCCCTCAGGAAGCATATATTCTAGAAGAGGAAATGGACAATGAGCAGTAGACATTTAAAAAATAAATAATATATACTGGCAGATTTTAAGTGCTATGAGAAAAAAAAATATCAGGAGGCAAAGGTTATCAGGACTTTACACAGGTAGTTGGGAAAGACTTAATTCTGTAATTTGATCAGAAACCTGAAGAAAGTAGGGGAATGACAGGGCAGATATCTGCAGAAAGCCATTTCAGGCCAAAGGAATCACAGTGCAAAGGTCCTAAGGGTTCCTGACACATGTGCAAGGACCAACAAGGAGACGAATGAGTTTGGAGTGAAGTAAATGAGGCAACATGCATTGGAAGAAGGCAGATCAGACATGGGGCCAGGCACCAGTGTAGGGACTGACATTGAGTGGGGTGAGAGCCCTTGGAGGAGGTCTGAGCAGAAGAGAAATATGATCTGATTTATATTTTTAGAGCATCATTCTGTCTTCTGGTTGGGAAGCCACCATTTGTGAGGCAAGAATATAAGGAGGGAAAATGGTTACAAAGCTATTATAATGCCCTACGCAAGAGATGGTGGCTTGGATCAAGGTGGATGCAGGGGAATGGCGAGAAATGGTTCTCTGGGTCCACTGATTCCTGGCCCAATCACGACCTTCTGGAATCGAGACAACTTGTCCAATACCTGAGTGATCTGGGTGGACCTTTCTACCCTCCTGGGGCTTCCTTTTATCATCTATAAAATGATACCAAACAGTAATATCTGTCTAACCAAACTCACAAGTTTCTTATGAGATCACACCTTGGAAAGCATAGAGCAAAGCAGGAAGGAAACCACCTGAGTCAGACTCACCTGCTAGATATTTTTAATTTGCCAATACAGAAAAAGAAATGCTGCTTTTCATCATTGGTTTAGTTATTTCACAAATGGGTGCTACTGAATTCGAAGATTAAGCCCCAAATCATAGATTGAGAGAGAGATTTTTGGTCATGTGGTCAAACCCTAGATTGCTCAGATAAGGAAACAGATGCAGAGAGCAAGGTGGCTTTCCCAGGACAACCGGTGAGTGCTGGAGCCACACAAGCATCCTAGTTCTGAGTCTTCCTCTACCAAGTGGCCCATTCAAAACTGGTGACAAATGTCACTATCTTCAAAGCCTATCAAAGCACAATTACTATCAAAAGAAAGGGAAGAGAAGCTCTCGGTTAGGAGGCAACAACAGCTTCGTAGCTTTCAGGTTCATCATCTCCAATGACGTCATGAGGTTTCAAATATACCTTTTTTCAAATAGGGACACAGAGGCTCAAAAGATCAATGGGTTACCCAAGGTGCATAGCTAGCAAATGGCTAGGAAAGGATTGCAGCTCATGTCTTCTGACACCTAACCCGGTGCTCTTTTCCCTGTGTTTAATAAAAATCTTTGGAGAGAGCTGAAATTGGTTTAATTTGGAAGGTATTATCTCTATTGTTCTAATTATTCTCCCTGAATCCTTCGGCAGAGGATTCGAAGGAGCATTGTTATTTGTGAGTGTATTCTAGTGCTTATTAGAAATTCTAAGCTTTTACAATGGAAGTTTCAACAGGCTTACTGTGATACTTTTGAAGTGTTGAGTGTAAATTTAAGTCTGAAAAACATTCTCAAGCTAAGCACGCTGACATATTTTAGATAACGGTTGGAACAGTTATGTAAGTGGATGCTTTACAGAGAGGCACGCACTGAGGTTCACATGCTGCAATTCTCTGAACCCCAAGAGGAAAGAGAGCAAAGGGGGGAGATCAGGAAGGTACTGGAATTGGTGCAGAGATCACAGGCAAAACTGCTGCTGAGAAGTGACCTAAGAGACTCATCCTTGCTGTTCATCTGGCTATATGATATGTCACTTGGTTTTAACTTTATTCTTTTGAATCAAGAGCTAGAAGAAGATTTAGGAGGCGAACATTTCTGCCAGAACACAAGACAGGAAAGGAAACCAGAGTTTGAGATGTCAGTACATTCTCTGGAGCTGATCATGGCTAAGGTTGATGTAGACTTCGAATCTACCAAGTGAACATGGGTTCCTTCCACTCACAATTTACCTTGGCAGCAGGCTCAGAAGCCTGAGAGCTATTGGCTTAGCTATGTTAAGTCCCTACGCAGGATACTTGGGATCTTCAGGCTGTGAATCTGTGGGGTGAGTCCCCGGCACCATGGCCAGAGCTGTGGTTCTCTCTAACAACCTCCCAGTCCCCTGCCTGCCATGACTACATCAGCACTGCTGAGCTTTCACTCCAAGCCTGAGCTCTTTAGTCTTGAAAATGTGGATGGCAATGAAACAATAGAATGGTTGGTGGTCATGTCTTCTGTGATTAGTTGCTTCAGAAGTGAGACAAACAGTAAGTACTTCGAGAGTGTAGAGGAAGAGACAATTATTTAGGTAGGCTTATTAACAAAAAACTTCAACAGAATTTTCACTCATTTTTTAAAACGCTTTTTCCTGCTTATCAAAGCAATACATATGCCATATGTAATCTGGTAGTATCTGTTAAGATTGCAATTGCACACACCCTCTGATCCAGCACTGCTGCTTTTAAGACTCTAGTTCCCCCCCCAAAATAAAACACCAATATGTGAGGATATAGGCACAAAGACATTTTTGTAGCATTGCTTATGGTGATCAAACAAATTAGAAACGCAAATGCCCTTGTCTGTCAATAAGGCGATTCTTGTTGTGACTCATTAATTCTAAAAACCATGACGTGGCTATTACAAACACTGAATTAGATTTCCCTACAAAGAATTGAATGAAACTCTTAGGATTAGTTGAGATGACAATTCATGTAATAATGTGTCTAACCCAATGGTAGCACACAGGAAATTCTCAATAGGTATTTTTAAGTCAAATTATGTTAATTATACTTGTCTTATAGGTTCATTTTTAACAGAGTGAAGCAAGAGTGTTTTCTAATGAATCTTGGACAGAACCACAAATTTCTATGTGTTAGAAAATCTTATTTTCTGAGATTTATAAATATCAGTTTATCCACTTCACTTAGTATATCTGATTGCTTTCCAGGTAGACTTATGTCAGAAAAAACCAAACAAACAAACAACAAGAACAACAAAAGAAAACGCTGAATCTGGAGTGATTGGCTCCAAATCTACGAGGTCCACTGTGATGTCTTAGGTAACTCTAGAGTCTCAGTCTCCTCCTTCAAAAAGTAAAGATAAGCACATGTATACTACCTAACTCAAAAGTGTCTGGAGGAATAAATGGTATAACATATAGAAGTATTTTTCAAATTATAAAACACTAGGCAATTAGGGACTATTATTATCCTCATGATTTGCAAAACGGGCAAGGGGTATGACCTCTCAGAACTTCAAAAACTAAGACTGCCAAAGGCAAGACGATTCTGAAAATTTAATCCTAAACCTTGTTGGATATAGAAGTACATTTGCAAACAAACAAACAAACAAACAAATAAAACCCGGACACCATCTTCTGTAAAAGTAAGTGTTGTCAGCTTTACAGAAAACCTTTTGGAACTTTAATTTACCTTTCCAGGTAAAAGAAGTAGAAGAGTAACTTCGATTTGAGAAAGCATTTGCCCAAATGCTTTTTTAAGAGTAGACTTCACTATTTAGATATTTATAACAAATTGAACATTCTTAGTTGCATTCTTAGAATGAGCTCTGGGTCAAATAAGAATAAACACAGGTTTAAGGACTGCAACCTTTAACATCAGATGGGGTCTTGGAGGTGGTTTTACCGAAGGGAAGGATTCAGTAAAAATGCAAAGTAATTTGCCCATAACATTATTGTTCACAGAAGCAGTACTGACAATGCTCTCCCAAGGTTTGTGCTTGGTGTTTTTGTTTTGGTTTCTAAGTAGATTCTGAGGAGCAAGTAAGGTAAGGAGGAGAAAGAAGAGAAAAACAGAGAAAATATCTTTTAACTGAGAAAAAAGCATTTCTATTATTCACCCCACACAAAAGAATCTAACACATTCATAAATATGTGTGGGAAATGCTTGATTTTCACCCCCACCACACTCCCCTGCTCCAGGAAATAAAATATCAAAATCTCCATTATTTGAATTCTAAGGGAAAAAATATTAAAATTTTAAAAAATATTTTATTCTTCAAAATGTTTATTACAGTACTATTCCTGACAGTGAAGAATTGGAATAACCTATGTATTCAACCAATGAGGGATATTTAAGCAAATTATGAAATAGTTTATCAAACATTATTCATCCTTTACAAATGGTGATGATACCAAGATTATGTAATAAGCAAATGCTTTTGTTATAGTGAAGAAAAGGAGGAGAGTGTTAGGTGGATAGTATTGATCAGCAAGAGAGGATATTGAGTAGGATTCTATTGTACTGCAGGAGGGAAAGGGATAAAAGTGGGTTAGTAGATATAAAATGAATTAAGTTAATACATTTATTAAGGGTATGAGTTTCCATTGGACTTTATGGAAAGAGACAAATCAAGGAGAGGTGAGCAACGTTGGAATAGTTTGTACTTTTTTGACTGGAGGAGTGAGGGGGTCAAGAACAGAGTAAGAGTTTGCCCAAGTGCAGTTATGGCGTCCCTATAGTCTGCACTGAACACTCCTCATGCCCAGTGGCTTTGATAATGAGGCACCTAGCTTATGACAAGAAATTCCACATGTAAATTGGTGACTAGTAATAAGAAGTAACAACACTTTGGGAGAAGGTCCTGGAAGGAATGTGAGAACAGATATCAACAGATACTTTTTTACTGAAAAAATGTGTGCACATGTGCCAGGAGACTGCAGATCTCTCTTCTCCCTTGGTTTCCTTGCAATAAATTAGATCGTTTTCCTTTCACACCATCTCACCTGGACATACCAATGGAATTGTCAGCTGGAAGGCACCTGCTGTCTAAACCCCTCCTGTATAAACTGGTGGGGTTGTAGCAATTGTAACGGCCTGCTGTGTGGATCGCTCTCTCTGTGTCCTTGCCATCTCCCAGGAGGACTGAGGCGGCTGGAAAGGAAAGGGGCCAAGGACCAGGAATCCACAGTTATAATATATAGTCACAGTATTCTCATCAAAAACATGAGCAGAACACAGGAAAGAAAAAATTAAAAAGGAAATACATTTCGATGCCAACGGTGATGGCTACAAATGATGTCAACATGGGTGAAATGTTTTTTCCTTTTACATGGCTGTGAATTTTCCAGATTTCCTTTAAAGGAAGAGTATAACTATTATAATTTATAAAGATTTAAAAATCAAGTACCAGACTAAAGTAGAGAGCAGTACCATTTGGTAATGGAGGAAATTTTCCTTCACATATTATTTTTTTTTTCTCATTATTAGAGTGATACATGCTTATTATAGGAAATTTCTAGCACTGATTTAACCTCTAGCTTCATTTTACTATGATACTCTTATTTTTCCTTCAACCTCTCAAAAATCCTTTTTTAGAAAGAGAAAAGGTATCAATTCATCAATCTCCCACTTTTATTTATGTTATTAGATTTTTTTTACAATATCGAAGTGAATAAGGAAAATATTAACAATCTTCCCCATCCTCATCTTCACTCAGTAATTAATATTAAGCATAATTTGTAATCTACCACTCTTTCTCTTTTCTCATACAAGAATATAGGGTTTTTTTTTCCTGTTTAAAAACGATACAATGCTAAACGTATTGTTCTGTAACATTTTTTTTTCTTAACAATCAGATGTGAGACACAGAGATGAAGTAATTTGTGGTCACACAGCTAACCAGGGGTATTTGAACTGAAGAAGGTGACTCGAGCCTGCCTGAGCTCTTAACTGCCACCAACAACAACCCCTGGCAGAAGAAATGAAGGCCAGGACAGATCCAAGGGAGCTGATCAGTGTTTAGGAGGAAAAAAGACGAAAGGAACATGCTAGCCCATAGTGGGTTTCCCCTTTTAAACTCCAGTTTATTACTGACCTCACACATCCTCCCTTCATGAAGACAGGCAGTCACTGGCTCCACATCGCATATGTTAGCCATACTGTAGGTGCTCAGGAGATGGTGGTGGTTGGTCAGTTGCCAGCTGTGCATTTTGACTTGTAAATGTCTCTACTTGCTTGTTTTCACACCACGCAGCCTTTTGGTTCTTGGATTAAGGAGGAAGAATGTCAGTATTTCTGCCTGCAAATGCTCCTGAGTTCAGGCAATTCTCAACATGACAGACAATTTTTATAACTGTGGGAAAAAAAACTGCACATATGTGCCAATTGACTTGGGACATTTAGTGGCTCTTTTAATTAAAATTCAGACAGAAATTTTAGATTTGTTACTGAATAACCACTGGTAATGCCAATGAATAGTTCATTCTGCATTGATCATAACCTGTAGGAAATTGCCACTTATAATTCACAAATCACTTTCTTCCCTGCTTCTTTTCATCTCCATTCCATATGTACTTCTTTATTCTCATTACCCATTGTCTTCTCCCCTTTTGAGTAAAAAAAGGGATAAAAAAAGCTTTGTTCATTAAATACTACATTATTAGGAAATGTATATTGAAAGTCTAATGTTCAGGTTTATAAATATGATCACGGAATTGCTGTTTGTCACATGAATTCAATTTGATCCAGCAAACATCTGAGAAGTGCAATGTGTGTTTTGCAGTGTCGTAGGAGCTGGGGACATGAAGATTGTGCACAATCAGCACATCTATAGATGGTGTGCAAAGTGTAATAGAAATGTGGGCACACCACAGCAGAAGCACAGAAAAGAAACAGGCAAGAGAGAAGGAGACTTGATGGAAGCCTTTATGGCACAAGTTGTTGTTTAGCTGGATTTTGAAGGATGAATAATAGGTGGTCAAGTAGAAAAAGTAAGTAGTTCAAGGAAAAAGAAATATCATTTGCAAAGGCACAGCAGTAAGAAATTCCATGTATGTCAGCCTTTTAGTGATAATGGTGTGATGGGCAGATGAAAGGGGGAACAAAACGAGAATGGATAGGTTTTCAGGGGATAATGTCTGAAGTGTTAGAGCATGGTTTTCAAATTGTTCTTTATACTTACTATGGTCTAGACACTGTGGCATTACAACTGCTAACTTATTTAATCCTCATAACAATTTACGCAGACTTTTTAACTACAGAGTTGAAATAAGGGCTGTCCTTGAAAATCTGGGATGATTGGTCAAGCAGGGCGGAAGGGTAGGGGAAAGAAACCATGATAAATGTCCTATTGTAGAACCAAACTCAGAACTTTGAAATCTGTATAATCTCCTCTCCAGCAGTAAGTTCTCACGTCCCATCAGGAGAATTGGGTTTGATTCTGGGATAGGGATTCTATGTACAATTACTGTGCACCTGAGACTTTTCATATGTATGTCACTTAATCCTCAGCATTACCCTGTGAGGTACATAGTGATCTCTTCATTTTACACACGAGGCTTGAAGAGGTCAGACAAGTTACCCAAATCACACAGGTAGGAAAGTGAAGGAGTTGGAATTTGTCCAACTCAAAACTCTGAGGTTTCTCCATTTTACATCTTCTAGAGAAATGCCAGAGAGAACTAGATATAAGAAATTTTTCTTAAGCCACTCCAACCTGGTATGGCTACAGGCAAGGATCTGTGTGGTGCTTTCTTGGACAATTTATTATGGAGTGTGGACAAGAACTATATCCTTTGAGTAGTTGGTATTTAAGACAAGGATCTGATGATGCTCATTAAATATTTATTGAGACAATGTGTTCTTTCTCTCTGAAGTTCATCAGAAAATGGGCCTTTTAGGAGGGGACAATTTATGACATGGACTACCTCTTTCCTCTCCCCCAATCAAGTCCTGATAGATAGAGACAGAATAGCTGAAATTAAGCTGTTCTAGAAAAATTGGAATGTATGGTCATCGTGATCCTAATAGTTATTATTAAAAGGCAAACTCATAGGGGAGAAAAAAAGTTATTTTACAGGACTAAAGTTCGAGAACTTTGAAATCCACATCCACAAGGCGAGTTTTTGTTTTTATATTTTTCTGGAGTCCTTTATGTTATCCCTAGGTGATTAAACAGCCCAGACTTAAATAACACTTTTTTCCTCACAAGTTCTATCTCTCCTTTTCATCCTCCTTTTCCATTTCAACACTTCTCCCTCCATTCCACTGTTTTCTTGCCTAACTCAACTCTCTGGTATTGTCTTCTGTGCCCCTGTTACAGAAGAAAAGGGGCTGGCACATTAACGCACACACACAAAGGCTTTGGTGACCAAAGGTGACTGTATCTGCTATCCCTTGTCAAGGTATACAATTTGCATTTTTGGAAAGAAGCCTCAAGGCAGGGGTGTTTATCACCAAAGGGTGAATCTCCAGTGGTAGAATTTTCTGTCTTCCTTGGAAGAAATGAAGTGATGACAATCCATGGGCATTTTGCTCTGGTCTCTCCTGAGCAAAGCACAGTGCTAAGCACTCACATGCATGACTAATTCTCACTACAGCCTGCCAAGGAGACATGATTATCCTTACTCACAAAGGATACTACGGTTCAGAGAGATGAAGTTATTAAGGCTATTCATTAAGGCCAGGGAGAGTAGAATCTAGGTGCATTTGGTTTACAGCCCCACCTTTTCTGGCACTCTGGTTGCTTTCCTCAAAGGAGATGATTGGGTCTTTCTGGTCAGCTGGCCTCTTTGGCACTAGATGGTTTCCTTCACCTACTACACCTGGGACAGGTATAGTATGCACCTGTCAATGAGAGGTGACAGAGGATTCTGCAGGTTCCTCCAGAACAAACGCGACCCCAGAGTTTTGCCAGCAAGCTTGGTCACTTCTGGGGTGTCCACTTTACCCAATTTGGGGGACTTTCTGCTCCTCAAGTAGAGTTTCTCACACAGGAGTATTTCCTCAAATGAAGGAATCAAAAAGCAGGCCCAGAGATGCAGGACTTGTTGTGACATCTTTACACTGACCTGAACTGATAAACTATTTCACAGTGAGTAGTCTTTTCTAATTGCCTTCGGGCATTGATTTAAGATAGTAGGACTGAAAAGTTTAAAAGTTTTTAAGATTTAATAAAAAGGAATAATGGATACACATCAGGAACAGTGATAATGCCCTACAAACCTGACAGTTTGTAGTACAGTGGCAAGAGTAGCTGAGAGGACTCTTACAAGATTTATGGTCATAAACCTGGTTCGCTTTGATGAATCAACTAGTTTGATTATTAGAAAAGTAAAATGAAATGTTTGCCCTGGTTCCAGAATTTCCAAATGCCCCTGCAGGATTAAGAGAGAGAGGAGAAAAAAAAAACCATTTTCTGTGTATATTTTATTTTATAATATGCATAATAGTCTTCATGAAGCATCTTGTCCTGAATTTATCAGAGCTTTAAACAAATGTCATGATCTGTTTAATTTAATGATGAATGTTACCCATTTAAATATTGTAGATTTTTGTCCTTGCTAAACTTGCCCACAGATGAGGAATTTCTTGCTGTAACGGCATCTATACCTAAACACCGCTTAGAAAATGGAAAGAAAAAAAAAGTGTCGCAATAAATATTACAGCCAATTAGGCTTCATCATAGTAATTTCTCCAGTTTTGTAATGTTTGTTTACTGGATTTTGTGTGGAAATTGTTGCCATTCTGATATCCAGAATCATAAAATCTCGATCCTCATGATTTCCTGCAATGGAAAGTTATGACAATGTGAAAAATTTTCCTTCATAACGGACCCCATCTCAATTATGAATTAGGCATTCAAAGATCCAGCCCCAAACATGTAAATCTGTTTTTTACACATTCAAGAAAGCTCTCATACATTTCCTAAAAACCCACACATTAATATTGCTTACTTTTCAGCAGGGGTAAATGGGGGTCTCAGAGACCTCCTCAGAACAGGCTGGAGTTAAATAATATTGCATGTTTTTCATTTTACTGTAATGAATGCAAAGCTATTAAATAACCTTTTAAAGAGTTGGTGTAATTATCTGTAAACAGTAATGTTACAAAAAAAAAGGTCAAGTTGTCCTGCCATTAGATGTTTATGGATATAAACTAGATTTATGTTTCCATAAAACAGGCACCGACTAACTAGATTAATTCTCCACAAACTAAACCAACTGTAGTAATATTTAGACACAATAAAATGATACCAATTAAAACAATTTTATTTTTTGTGTCATATTGATTAATGGTGCACTAAAATTAACCAGAGACCTTAAACTCAGAATGGTTGGCAAAAGGCACCCACATCTCAATATTATTACCAACAAGAAGAGCAGTTAAGTGAGATGGCTGTGCAATAGTATGAATATTTAATTAATAATTAGTCATGTAATTTCTCCTCAGGAGTTATTATCCCTCAAACTGGTTTGTGAATTTAATTATTAGCAGCCTTTTTGTTTCCATGTCCCCTCATTACTGTCAGGATTGATGTAACATAAACTTCATTAAAAATTAAAGCAAGAGTCTTAATTACAAGGCTACCCTGACTGAAGTTAGAATTAGCCAAGTCAGTGATGTGCAAATGAGTGCATTATTTAAGAAACATGCTGGAAGTAGTTATGCTAATGTAGAAGGTTCGCAGTAGCAGACCTTTCCACTTGCAGTTGCATATTCATTAAATGCACTATGCAAATTTAATGTAGCAGTCTTAGTAATGCGTTGTTAATTTATTCAGATTTATTGAGTACGACTTGTAAAAAAAGTACAAATTTAATTACTCTATCTAGTCGGGATGATGTTAGGAGCTCGCAGAGGTTTAAAATGTGTTGATCTGGATTACTGTCGTCTGACGGAAGACGTGGTATCAAAGGACACAATTTTGATAACTGGGCTTGAAAGAATATTTGATTTACTTATGGAATGATCTAAGAAATCACTAAAATTGCACATGTTCCTTCCCAATAGGAAAGTAAAAAAGTCTCGGTTGTATTAACTTAAGAGCTAAAGCAGTGCTGAGTCCACAGCCTAATGGCCCTAACGACTCTGCAGAGACCAGTAAAGGTTATGGATTGAGATCCGCGGGAAGCAAACTGTCTTTGTGGAGAGTTCATTGGTGGCCTGCCTGCGCCTCCGCGGCGCGCTGAGACGCGCCGTGTGGAACCAGGGGAATCCTCCCCTGACTCTCAGGTGGAAACTCCGTGGAGCCAGGGCAGGGTGTTGTTTTGAAGGTGGGTGGACGCCTGTATGGAGAAACTGTGTTCTTTGATGGTAAACCACACCCGCACCAGACACCCTGGCATTAGCATTTACCGAGAGGACACGCAGGGACCGCTCTTGACACAGCAGCGCTCACCTAATTCCCCGAAACACCCTGCAGTGTAGGGTTTCTTATCCCTATTTTACCGATGAGAAAACTGAGGCTGGGGTTGGGACAGAAACTGACGCAGATGGAGGAGCTGGGATCCAAATCCAGACGAGTGTTCCTACCAAACTTGCCTTCACTGCCTCTCTCCCTACCACCGTCTGGCTTTGCCATCTCTCTCCTCCGCCGCCTCCTTCCTCTGCCCCTACCTTTACCGGCTCCCCACCCATCCTTTTCCTTTATCTTTTCCTTTCAGAAATGCCTCTCGTCTTGCAACTTTCTTCCACTATTTCAGCTCCTCTTTCCTTTCCTCTTCTCTCCTTTCTCACTCTTCCTTTCTCTCTTTTCCTCCCTTCTTTCCTTTTCCTCCTACTCCTCAGTTGTGCCTTAATATCTTCCCCTTTCACTCCCTGGTTCATATATATATATATATATATATATATATATATATATATATATATATATGCGCCTAAGCGTGTAGATATAATTTAAAAATGGAAAATGGCTGATTTTTTCCTCTTCAACAAGCACTAGAAACCAATATATAGGTTAAATTGGGATAAAACTGTTTAAAATTTAACAAAGTAACCTGTGACAACCCCATTAAGACTGTGGTAGGGAACAACACTGAGAATCCTCGCTTTGACCCAAGGCCCAGAGACCACTGTGCATGTCATTATGGGCAGCCTGGTTGGCTCAGAGCTCCCTACCCATCTTTTAAACTTTTTAACAGTTTCTTGGTCTTTATAATCACAAAAATGAGTGTAGTATATTTTCAATGCTATTAATTTTTATCTTAGTTTTGAGATCTACTGCTTCAAATTGGTAAATCTTTTGGAGAAAAATCAATACACACTTTATTGAGTTTCAGTAATGAACAGGGCAAATTATTACTCACCATGTTGAGTGCCTGGTTCTCAGCACCCATCTTTGGAAGCAATCCAAAACACTGATATGTTTGAACAGACTGACTTGTATGTATTGATCTCCATCTGACAGAGGGAGAAGCTGAGCACCTTAAGGTGAGGGAATAAGTTGATCACAGGCGGAAACTTGGTGCCTATATAAAGATCTTTCTGAATAACTAATAAGGATCCAAAAATTAGGTGGAAAGCAGATGTTCTGGGTCCCTGTGTGAATTTTTTCTAATCAGATCTTATCAGAATTCCTTCTTGTGGCCCACATTTAAAAGTGAATCAGATTTAGCCACCTCCTTCCTGGCGGTGGTCCATTGTTCTATTCAATGCATGCCTTTCTGCCTTGGATCATGTTTAACTGTGTGTGTGTGTGTGTGTGTGTGTGTGTGCGCACACACACACCTTTGGATCACAAACCTCTGGGCATCAGGACTGATCTTGTATGTCTTTGGGCAGTGGCAGTAGTATGCTGGTAAATGCTCAACAACCCACTCTCTAAAAATATAATAAGCCCTGGTTCACAGTGTTTACTGCTTTCCTTGGTAAGTACACCCACTATGTCAACTTCAGACCACCAACATGATATCACTAAATGTGAAGTTGGGAAGAGAAATAGTGGCATGCCGCATCCAGCAGGTGGTAAATCCTGACGAGTCCAGCACAGCTCTGGAGAATGTACCTGAGTGGGAACGTGGGAGATAAAGAAAAGAAAGAAAACAGAAACCTGGGGTCAGGAGGTCCACTGTCCGCTGTTGGAGGAGCAATGGTGCAGTTTTATTTTTGCAAGCTTTTATACAAGAGCATACAATTGCTGGCTAAGATAAGATTATCCTCTGCACAATCACCCAACCCACACCCTGCTATAATCTTTTGTCATTCTGTCTGCTCTTGCCTATAAGTGTACTTCCCTGTCTTAGAGCAACACTGCATTGTCCACCCCCCCCCCCAAAAAACAGTTTGTACTTCCCCATTCTTAAGAAGGTTCATTGAAGTGAGGCAACCCTTGGTTGACCTCACAGACTGCAAGGATCTTGTCAGTTTACAATCCGCTCTCTACAGTGGCACACCATTATACAGTATGCCTACCCACCACATAGATACAATAGATCCAAATAACCTCAAGAGCATAGATAGCAGCAAAATGTAGTAAAGTAAATAAGCAGTGATGAGTTTTCCATATTTATTGTCTTTACTTTTAATATAAGTTATTTACTTGTATATTTATGTAATTTTTAATAATGCCTGAACCAAACGATCAGGTCAGAAATTCCATGATTGGCTCCAGCTCACTAGCATGTATGCTGTTAAAAACACCGTGAACCAATAATAAAGAAACGGGCTATTTCTCTCACTAAAATAATACTTTATTATTTCTATTAGGGGAAGGCAAACCAACCCAAAATAAAAATTTGAATTGGCTCATGCTAAGAGAAAATAAGCAATTTCAGAGCATCTGCTAGAGTTTTTGCTGTAAAAAGTTGGCATTTTGGAACAGGTAGAAAAGTGTCTTTAGTGATGGCAGAGATGTGGACTGTTTGTCACCTGGATATATGGGACAAGAGAGGGGAGGGAATCAATGATGTGTTATTCAATATTAGCCAAAAAAAAAATATCTTGGTACCAGTACCACATATGCCAGGTACACTGTTGGTGCTAGGGGTACAACAGTAAATGTGACTGGGAGTCCACTGGTGTGGGGATCAGGGTGAATTCCCTGCAGAAGGGACAGTTAAGAAGTCCAGATAAAAGGGGGCAGGATTGGGGGCAGAACCTGGTCCAAAGCCTGAAAAGAAGGCTGGCATGCAGTTATACAAGTGGGACAGGGGTGTGACAGAACTGGTGGATATCAGTGGGGCCAAGTGACCCAGTCCCTTGTGGGTTGTGTTGAGGGTTCAAAATGGAACTAGAATTGACTTTCTAGTTCTTTCTAGGCACTTTGAGATTACCACTCATGACATTCACCCACTACACTGTGTGATTCTTGCTTGTGCATCTGTCTTGCCTATTAGGCAATAAACTCCTGAAGGGCAGAACCAGGTACCAGAGAGCTAGCATGGGATCCAGTCCATTGTAGGGATGAAATTAAAAATTTATGGAAGTGAATGCATGGATGCATCCCTGCCTTTATCCCTCTTACAGGTTGGTCCCAGGGTTTGGGCTTGAGCTGACTTAGAGGTGGCACCTCTGGCTGAGCCAAACCTGAGACCTACTGGAGAGGCTCAGACTCCAGGACCTCGCATCTCTCAAGGAGAAGGGGCCAGCCCAGCTACAGGTAGACACTCCTTCCAACTCTTTGCTTTCTGGGACCTCTAGGAGCTTTTCAAGTCCTCACAGGAACAGTGGTCACTATAATAGGCTCAGACAGGTGAGTCCTCTGCCCCAGGGAGAAGTGGGAGCCCATGCAGCTTGGAACTCAGGTGTACCTTTATTATTTCACCTGTTCCCTAAGGCGTGCATGGTAAGATTTCAGGATAACCTACAAATTGGCTCTTGCAGCTACTGTTGAAGGCTGAAATTACTCCTTTGAGAACTGAGACTAAACCCTCTGGAATGTCAGTTCCTTAGATAAGGAGAAATAATAAGAGAACACTTCGCATTTATTGATCTCTGCCTCTGTGACAGGTGCTGTGCTACGTGCTTTATATGCTTTATCTCATCTACTCCTTGGAACAACACCATGAGATAACACCAATATTTCTCCTATCTCAGAGAAGAATACTAAGATATCAAAAGGTTGAATAACTTAAAATGTGTAGAGAAGGTACTCGAATAACATTCTTTCATTTCATTCAACATCATTTCATTATCATGTTGATGAGATGACTTAGGAACTTAACTCTTGTTTATATCAATTAGCCTATGGTAAATTTTGTTTTATTATATTATCATTTTATTTAAAGTTGCAGAACCTATCGATGATATTAAGTGAGGACTAACTGTAGTTGGTAAATAACAGCAGGGACCAAAGTAAGTGTGTTTGATGTAAAGCCCATTTATTCAAAGACAAGTCTGTCTGATGCTGTGCTGCCATTTAATTAGGGAACTGGAAGAGGTAGCAAAGGTCTGTTTTATCCAGCATTTCCACATTTCCCTGAGGAGCAGAATCACATGAGGATACTTAATAATCATGGCATTTTCCAGTCCATCCCTTGAGATTTAGAAATTCCTGAATCTGTGATGGGGCCCTAGAATTTGATTTTAACAAGGTGATTGTTTTCAAGGAAGTTTGGGAAATACTAGTGACTGGAATAACCCATAGGCACTCTCTCAGGACTGAAGTACGTAAAGATGTTGGCCCAAATATCTGTTCTCTTTACAAAGGAAAAAGTGGTTTAATCCACCCAGAAACATTCATTCAAACACTAATTCAGATAATCAATTTGTCAGTCCTACGTGCAATAAGAGAGGAGTAGGGAAGGCGAAGGCTGTTTTGCCCACAAAACAGCTAATACATGGATCTCAGACTGATTCTTCAATCTTCCTGAGCCTTGGTTTTCTAAGCTACAAAATGGGGAAAGTAATATCACCAAGATATAAGGGTGAAGCTTATTTGAGCGCTGGCCTGGAACAACACAGTGCTGAGTGCAGGTTCTGGCCCCACACTGCCCGGGTTCATGTCTTAGCTATGCCACTTACTCTCCACACAGGGAGTAATTGCTTAACTTCTCTTTGCCTCAGTTTCCTTTTCTGCAACTAAGGAATGAAAAGGACCGACACAGGGTGGTTGCAAAGGCTTGTTGTAAAGTACTTAGCACAGTGCTAGATAAATAATAGGTGTCTGATCATATCTGTTAGATCATTATTAGACTGCTTGGCACATGTAGGTCTTAGGGCATGTGATTTTCCCTTCAGATTTTGGAACTGGGCCTAAAAGCCAGGTTCAGCGCGACCCATTGACTCGCTAATCAAAAGTGAAAAGTACACATTGGCTTTTCAGTAATGATTTTCAAGAACAAAGCAAATGCCACCCGAAGAGTTGTTTTGACCCTTGGCTCCTTTTGCTCTAGAGGGTGAAGGAGTGCGCATCTTCCCTCCCACAGAAGATGGTGAAACAGCCTCCCCTGGTTGTTGTCCTGCTGAGAGAGTCATTTCTCCTCTCTGAGCTTAGTTCCCTCATTAATAAAAGGTGGCTTCTATCTCTGAAATCTTATGATTCAATGACAAATACTCCTTGAACCTAACCTTCAAATGTTGGTCACTTTGCTGGAAATTGGAGGACGGGAGAAATCACCAGGGAGATTGGGTCGTTATGACTTTCTCCTCAGCAAGTAACCTTTTTATTTAAGACCCCCTCAGTCATATAGATTTTCAAATGCACATGGCTTTGCTTAGCTTGTCCTCCTGAAATGACAGCCTTAATCATAAATTCTAATTGGAACAGGATCCACCTCAATTTATTCCTAATGCCTCAGAAAAGCAGAACTGTTTCTAGGAATAAATTGAGATGGATTCTATTCCAATTAACAGTTTGACTCAGTTAAAATGTTGTTAACCCACTGTTGTCCTCTGATCACCATCCGATTCATGGATGACAAGTTGTTGGCCTCGTCAGAACTAGCACGGAGATGAGAGCCATCTAAATATGGCCACCACTTTAAGTGGTGTGGACCCTGTTCTCTCCTCTTCACTTCACTATTACTCTCACCTTAGCTGTTTAAGGGGCACTATCAGTTTGCTTTGAGCTGTGATTAGATTGGGGCTATTTTCTCTAAATTGCAAGTAGGATGTTCTCATCATTCAGATGAATTCCATATCAGTCAGGATTCTCCAGAGGAACAGAACCAATAGGATATATATACAGAGAGAGAAAGAAGGAGAGGGAGAGAGTATGTGTGTGTGAGAGAGCGTGTGAGTGAGTCTGGCAAATCTGAAATGTGTAGTGCAGGACACCAAGCTAGACAGTCAGACAGGACTTTGATGTTATAGTCTTGAAACAGAATTTTTTAATCCCCAGGAAACCTCAGTTTTTGCTCTTAAGGTCTTCACTTGCTCGAATGAGACCCAGCCACATGATGGAGGATAATCCTTTATGTAAAGCCAACTGACTGTAAATGTTAATGACAACTACCAAATACCTTCATAGCAATATCGAGACAAGTGTTTGAATAACTAGGCACGATAGTCCAGCCAAGTTGACACATAAAATTAACCATCACAGATTCCATGAATGATATTCCCAATCCCCAGAAGGCATCTATCTGCCTAAACTCGAGACTGGGTGTAAAGAAAGGCAGTAGGCACGTGGCATTGTAACTCTGAGGGTCACCCAGTGCAGCCTAACACAGATGGCTCAGTTTTTATGTTGATGCCCTTAACCATACCCCCCCCTCCGTCTCATGCCCTCAGGTATGTTTTTCCCAAGGCAGGAGTCAAGATGCATTGCTGGGCAAAGGCAGGACTGTGCTTCTCTTTGATGGTCAAGGAATGTCAGGCTCGTAGTAATCCATAAGCCCACAGATGCTAAAGGAAGGAAGATTAGACAGTGGCTATAGATTTCTCTAAAGCAGTCAGTAAATATTCCTGATGATGAACACCTAGGCTAGTAGGGCACACTCAGGAGATTTTAACCAAAATAGAGCCTCAGAATTTCCATTTCCACTGGGCAAACAGGAAAATGAGATGATACAAAATTGATGTGTGTGGAAAGCAAGAGTGATTGGGCATTTATATCTATGTAATTAAGGAACAGTTTATAACCTCTATTTACTTCTGTTTAATTAAGGGATTGCTCATTTCAGAGGAGATATCATGCTGGGCCTTCTAGTTTTGTGATTCAAAGCTCAACTAAAGGATGTATGGGAAATAGTTTGGTGATCTTAGCTCAGTCCCTAATGGTGAGAGCTTCACATTATAAAGCCAATAAACTATGCTGCCAGACTTGCAAAAAGAGAGTCAAGGGGCTTATCAAGAAAACGATGTCTTCAAGATATAGAAGGTCATTTGTGAGAATGTGTATTATTCTAGAATAATTCTGATCAAAAGTTAGAACCACAGTGGATTCCTTGCTGACTAACCAACTATATCTTAGTAGGAAAAGAAAGAGGCGCAGAAAATTATTAGTGCTTTATAGGTTCCTATCTCAGGCAAACAATTGGCTCTGACCAGGCAGAGACAGAAAAAAATAAGAGGGAAGACAGAAAGTTAGGGGACATATTTTTATATATACATTAACGTTCCCATCTTACTGTGGCGCTGATGACATTTTTTTCTTCTCAAAGGAAGTGTTTCAGTTCTAAGGTGACTCATTATTTCATCTGACATTTTATTATCATTTTTTGGCATTGCCCTAAGAAATGCCCCTAGCGTACCTCTATTCTTTTTCTGTTCTGTGAGTCACAGTTAAGGAGAAAAGGGAAATGGAAAAAAGAGTGTTTGAAAAGGAAGGAAGGGAAGAGATAGTAATTCTAAGGAGTAAGGAGTGGGGAGAGGAAAATTTGGGGTCTCCATCTACCTTGCCAGCCTCTGATTATTCAGCTAGATCCCCAGTCTCTATTTAATTAAGGGATTGCTCATTTCAGAGGAGATATCAAGGTAGATGGGGTCTCCATCTACCTTGCCAGCCTCTGATTATTCAGCTAGATCCCCAGTCTCTATTTAATTAAGGGATTGCTCATTTCAGAGGAGATATCTATTAAACATCGCCATTTATTATCTACCAAGGTGTTAGCTGGTTAGGGGGACAAAAAAATCAACTGGGTACCACTACCCTTTTCAGTGTCTTCCTCCATTACCAGGAAGCAAAAGTGCTTCTTAACAGTGGTCTCCTGGAGGCAACACTCTCTACCCTTGTTTAAGTCAAAGTGGGGAATAAGAGATGAAATACTGCCTTGATTGCTGGTTCTTTTTGCATATGTCTAGACTGTAATTGCTCTGGAGCAAGGGCCACACCATACACCTCTGTGATGACTTCCCAGCACCACACCAGTGCTTTGCACTTTGTGAGTGCTAAATTAATACAAAAAGGATGGGCAAATGCTTTGCTACTATAAACTTGATTTGTTTTTCTTAAACTCACTGTATATTCTTCTCTCACTTCCTAGAATGCCCGCTTACTTCCTCTTCTCCATATAGCCAAGCCCTGGCCATTTGCTAAGGCCCAGAACAAGTCTTCCCTACCATAAGTTCTTTCAGACTTACCTGCTCTTAGGAAGCAATCCTGTCTCCAAAGACCCATATCCCCCCATGACTGACTTCCTGGTTGGTAAGGAGCATATGGTGCTTATTAGTTTTTTTAAAATATATGTCTTGTGCCCTCAATTGATACTGACTCTGAGTATGACCCTACCCTGGATGCTCCCTTCTTATATGCCCATCAAAAGCACAGCCCCCAATGGCATGACAACTATACATAATGGGCTCTCAGTTAGTGGCTGTGCTTGGTAATAGATTTGAGGGCTCTCTAACAGGCTACACCATTAGCTCCTCAAAGGAAAGGGTCCAGCCTGTCTCATTCAATATTGAATTTCTAGTACCTATTATGGGAGCTGTTTAAAGAATATTTGTTAATAAATAGTTAAATACATTTAAGATTGGATGCAATGTCTTGCTGCTAGGTCTGAAATTATACCACAAATGTACAACAGAGTTGCTGACCACATAGGCATTTAGGAAATACTTTCTCTTCCCTAAAAGAGGATTGAATTTTAACATAGTGTCTCAAGGCTCCCAACTAGAGAGTTAATTCAAGACATTTTTTGGAGCACCTACTATTAGGTGCTCAGGATACTAGGCTAGATATGGCAGGAATAAAGAGGTGACTAAGACTCAGTCCCTACCCCAGAAAGAATTAAAAGTCTAGTAGTGGAGTTCATTAAGGAAGCAAGCAGATGTTACAAGATGGAATGTAAAGCAAGGAGCTTTGGAGGAATAAAGCACGTGTGATTAGAAGGATCAGGAAAGATTGGATGAGCATAGTAACTGTTAGGAAGGGAAGAGTTAAAATAGGCAGAAATAAAGGAGAAAAGCATTTAAGACAAAGGGGGAAAAAACAGCACCTGCACAGGTATAAGGGTATGAAAGGTTATAGTACACTCAGAAAATTTTAGCAAGTGGTCCGGAGAGCGTGGGAGAAATAGGAGTTGGAGTTGAGATGGAAAGTCAGGCTAAGGTCAGTTATAAAAACTTGCCTGCCATGCTAGGGCAGTTAGAAAACATTTTACAGGAGAAGGGAGGCAGAGGTGGCGTACTTGGTTGTAGATACCAAAATATTCTACTTCCATCAGAGCTTTTAACTCTCCTAATTCACAGCTGAAAAGATGCTAGCTCTGCTCTATTTGAGAAAGTGGAGATTTGTTCATGAATCTAAATCACAGGGTAAATTCTTAATAAGCCTTCAACTCTGTCTTGCCAATAGCTTTGAGGGTTTCAAACTGTGTTCAGAGGAAACTTGAAGTTCTTCAGAAGTTTTCCTGGATTCCACAGGAATATTTTTTTTCTGATGGAGTAAATATTTTTGCCAAGACACAGATTTATTTGTTCATTATAATTTAAGGTGGTGAAACTCCTCTTTTAAATTATAACTCCTTTCTAATCAGTTGCCATTCATTCAATGGTTACTGCATGCTGCCGAATTAAGGTTACAGTGGCAAGTCAGAGGTTTAAAGTCTATTATGGATTCCCTAGAGCTTAGTAAAAAATTATAATACAAAATAATCCACAAATTACACCTTTACAATCTTAGGCAGTGTTACAAACTGTCAGCTGTCCATCTAAATCCATTCTCCCCTTCTTCCATGGTATAACGATTATAGTCAGTCTTAGCTACACTGCACGTCCCAGCCTCACTTGCAGTTAGGTTTGGTCATGGAACATCCTTCTCGCCAGTAGAATGTGAGCTGGATGGGTAGGGGCCATTTTTCTATCTGGGGCACCCGATAATAATTATATATTTGGCAACACAGTCTCTCATTATAATCTGAAGGCAGACTATGTAACAACCAACACTATAGCTCAGGAGAAATAGGTTGGAAAGAGCCTGAATGTTAATGTGTATTATCTTTGCTTTTAGCAAGATATAACAAGAAAGATGATTTTAAGCAAGTGTAAGCAGAGATGAAAGAGAATAGACAATGACCAGAAATTTGAAGCCTCAAAAGTTGGAAAATAGCTACTTTTGTACTCTAAATAGCAGGAGATAAATTTGTAGTTCTCAGACTTTGGCAAAGATCAAACTGAAAGTGCTACCTTCTCACCTATACTTTGATTCAGTTGGCTCCAGACTAGTCACTACTTATAGAGAGAGACACAGAAGAGCATGCAAGAGAGAGAAAGACAGAGAGAAGAGAGAGAGGGATGGAGGGAGGAGAAGTCAAGCAGACTCAAAAACTGTCTAAAATAATTATTGGGTTGGGCAATAGAACATAAATTAACTAGAAGCAAGTAAGCTTACTAAATTTGGAGTATTGTCAAAGAAACCTTGATCCTCACCTATAAAAGCATGTTGTGATGGTTCCAGCCTTAAGCAAGCCTTAGGCTCTAAAATCTGAACCAGCAGGGAGTAGCTGTGAAAGGTGTTCAGCCACCGATAAGGGCATATCCAACACCCACATCAGATGTGGCTATGGATGATGAAGGTCAAGGAGGGAACTTTTTAAGTATGAAGCCAGAGGCCACACAGAAAGATAAATGTTTCTCTAGGTGAATGTATCTAGGATCTCACCAGAGAATTTCCTCTGAGAAGGAGGGCTTTTCATTTTTCCTAGTAGGATTTAATTATTGCTATTAGCCAATGACTGCTCTGTTTTACATGCCATTGTTGTCCTGATTCTGCTCTACCATTGTATATGGGAGGTGGGTCAGGTAACATGTATTTTAGTTTATAAGTTGCCAGAGCTTGAGAAATCAGATCTGATCCTGAGAGGACTGTGTACCTCGCAGAGATCCTGGACTTAGAGAGAGGTGGTGTAGTCTTCCTCTTAGCTCTAGAGGGGTGGCATGTGGGAGCAAGAGGGTGCACACAGATATTGGAGATCAGAGCTATGGATGATGGTGAGCACCACTAGCTGTCCTCCAAACCCCATTCCGTCCTTCCTCCATATTATTGAGTTGGCTGCCAGTTACTCATAGCCACCCAGCCTTCTTGAACATTAAGTGTGCCGTGTGGCTGTTTGCTAATGGAATGTGAGTTGTTATAATGTTTGTCACTTTTGCTCTAGAGCCTTATGTTATTCACATTTCCTTTCCCCTTCCCCTGGAATGTAGACATAGTAGCAACTCATAGTAGCTTCAATTGTGCAATGATGACAATGCCCTAAAGATGGGAAAGTGACAACTTGGAGGGAACCTGAATTCTTGAATGGTCGTTCTGAACAGGGATGCCAGCTCAGTACTACGCATGAGAAAGATAAACTATATTCTTATGGCTCCTGTATCTTTAGGCCTCTTTACTTTAGCAGCTTAGCTTCTCCTGAACTAATTCACTATATGAGTACATTTATTTCCAAGTACAACCATGGATCACATCATAAAATGAATAATCCAGCTTTATGTTTTGACCAGGGTTGTATGAAACGTCTTGTTACTATTCTTTGGTTATAAAACTCGTGTAAAGTCCAATTTAAAGTTAATGGGCCAACTTTGGTCATATAATTTCAGAACATCTCACATGGGAGAACATAATCAAAAAATTTTCAAAATAAAATTTTTATTAATACAATTTTTAAAGGAACTAAGTAAATGACAATTTGGAGAAAGTGGCTGGAAAAGCTCTCGTGAAAGCCATCCAAGAAGACCACAACACCAAAAAGTCTGAGAATGACTGGTCTAATTTGTATTATTTGAAGTAACTAATTATTTTCTTTTTAGACCCATATAAATGGCCTTAGATGGCTTACCATTCACGAAGCTGGGTAAGAAACTATTTCTCCATCATACCCACTGTATCTTTACTCAAGCTCATCCCTCTACCAGTATGTCCTTCCAGTTCCCTTCTTCCATGATGAAATTCTGCTCATCTTTGAAGCCCAACTCAAGGGCAACCACCTATGAGAAGACTTCATGGTTCCTTCCCCTCTCCCACTGCCTGTATCCCCACAGTACTTACTTTGAAGTGCTGGGAGAGCATCTTTCATAGCAATTTCGTTAGTAGTTGTTCCATCAGACTGAGCAAGGACTACTTAAAGCCAAGGACAAGATCTTATTTGTCTCTGTCTTTTATTCTTGGTCCACGCCTAGCATAGATCCCACAATAGTTGTTGAATTAAATGAATGCATGTTCTCAAGTCCTACACACTCTCTGCACCCAAGGGAGTAGAGCCGATTGGGTGAGAGGAGGGGTGGCCCTGATGGCAGCCCCCTCTGTGTAATTATCCCCTTCCAGTGAATAATGGGGCTTCAGTGCTGTGTCTGATTCTTTGATGAAGATG
This sequence comes from Eonycteris spelaea, assembly GCA_003508835.1. Taxonomy (NCBI): domain Eukaryota; kingdom Metazoa; phylum Chordata; class Mammalia; order Chiroptera; family Pteropodidae; genus Eonycteris; species Eonycteris spelaea. Next base: position 9,171,920 of record PUFA01000040.1, on the reverse strand, counting down.
AAACTATTTAATCAGGTTTGGTTGCTCATCTCATCATCTTCCTGAATCACACCCTTTCTGACGAGTTCATTAGCTGGAAGAAAAATTGATGACCTCGTTAGTTCTGCACATTGATTCACTTAGGACAAATTGGAGCTTTAGAATGTCACTCAACTCAGACCCGTGGTGGGACAAGGTCTCACCCTCAGGATTGTTTGGATACACTGTCCCCTTGGTGCCCACGTGTGACAGATTGCCCAGTTAATTTCTGTTTGAAATAGTGTCTTTTCCAATATAAAAATCCTTCTCTCATATTTCTCCTCATTCTGTTCAGTGAGGAATATGCCACTTCCTCACAGGACTAAGGCAGGCTCCTACTCTTCACCTCCTCCCTGAGTTTTTCTCTCTGCTACCCATTGAAATCTTACCCTCTAGGTCCTAGTTTACTTCCTAGCCCCACCTTCATACACAAAACATTCGTTTACTGAATCCTCAGGGTTATAACTCAGGAAAATTTGGATACAGCACCAGTTGGGATCTCAAACAAAGGACCAGAAAAGGAAAAAGAGAAAGGCGCCAAGTAGCAGGGATTGCAGGCCTCTATAAACTTAGCCAAGATACACTGAGTCTGCTGAAGCAGAAACCGTGGCCAGTTCTGATGCTGTCTGGGGGACCCATTTTTGCAAGCAGAGCATGGTGGCCACAGGAGCCTGGGTGGCAGATGATCCTGAGGGTCAAGGGCAGAAGTTGAAGGATTGTGGTCCTTGGTGATGCTCTATTCCTGCTTCCTCAAATTCTTTTTCTCCTCCTCTAACATCACCCTATTTGCCTGACAAACCCTATTGAGTTTTTAAAAGCCAAATTTCTCTAGAAAGCCTTTCCTGTCATCTTTCCCAACGTGTTGGTCACTCCCATATCTGTTAGCTCTCCATCTTGATCACATTTTTAAAGCTGAATTTGTCACACATGTTGTGATTATTCATTAAAAGGTAGGTTTCTTCTGCCTTTCAGAGTTCTTGAGAGTATAGATTTGGTTTATTTCTCCCCTGCATCCTCAGTTTTTAGCTACCATCTAGTAGATGTTAGATAATAATCTGTTAAATAAAAGAATGAATGAATGGTAGACACCAGCTTGCAGCTGGGGAGTAAGTTCACATAAGAAGTGGGTGAGCATGGACCCAATGGAGCCTCAAGGCTGCTGCCAAAGTCCAATGCCCACCTTTGTTACTACTGGCAGAGTAGAGTGTAATTCAGGGAAACCGAGGCAGAAGGCAAGATACATGGCCTGGACTAGAATGATAGCTTCTAAAAATGTTGATTTGGGTTTTAACTGAGTTGTTATTAAATGTTTTTGACACATGGTAACATTGTTGACACTGGTTCAGCTGCTTCTTTACACTGGTTGTGTTTATACTGGGTTAGCTCTTCAGTAGCTTTTACAATTTATTTTACTTTTTAAATTTAGATACATAACATTATATTAGTTTTAGGTGTACAACATAGTGATTCACTATCTGTATGTATTGTGAAACAATCACAACAACTCTAGTTAACATCCATACATAGTTAAACAGTTTTTTCTTGTGTCGAAAGCTTTTAAGACTTACTCTCTTAGTGACTTTCAAATATACAATATAGTATTATAAACTATAGTCACCATCCTGTACATTACATCCCTATAATTTATTTCATAACTGGAAATTTGTATTTTTTAATCCCCGTCACCCATTTTGCCTCCCCCAATCCCTGCCAGCCGGCCTCCTACAATCACCAGTCTTTACTCTGTATCCATGAACTTGGTGTATTTGTTTTAGAGTCCACCAATAAGTGAGATCATATAGTAATTTGTCTTTCTCTGTCTGACTTATTTCACTAAGCATAATGCTCTCAAAGGACGTCTATGTTGTCACAAATGGCAAGATTTTCTTCTTTTTTAACTTTAATGGCTGAATAGTATTCCAGTGTGCGTGTATACATATAATTTCTTTATTCATTCATCTATCAATAGACACTTAGGTTGCTTCCACATCTTGGCTATTGTAAATAATGCTGTAATAAACACGGGTGCCTCAAGTTAGTGTTTTTGTCTCTTTGGACAAATACCCAGAAATGGAATTGCTAAATTATATGGTAGTTCTATTTTTAACTCTTTAAGGAAACTTCATACTGTTTCCATAGCGGCCACAACAATTTACGTTCCCACCAACAGTGCACAAGAGTTCCCTTTCCTCCACATCATCAACATTTGTTATTTCTTGTCTTTTTTATAATACCTATTCTAACAGGTGTGAGGTGATAACTCCCTGTGGTTTTAATTTTTGTTTCCCTGATGATTAGTGATGTTGAGCACCTCTCTGTATACCTGTTGGCCATCTGTATGTTCTCTTTGAAAAAATGTCTATTCAGAGTCTCTGTGCATATTTTATTCGAATTGATTGGTTGTTTTGCTATCGAGTTGTGTGAGTTTTTTACATATTTTAAACCTTAACCCCTTATCAGATATGTAATTTGCAAATATTTTCTTCTATTCAGTAGGTTGCCTTTTAATTTCATTGATGGTTTTCTTTGCTATGAAAAAGATTTTTAAATTGATGTTGTCTCACTTGTTTATTTTGCTTTTGTTGCCTTAATAGCTTCTTCTTTTTCATATAGTTTACATTTTAAAAAGGCCACAGTTCCTATGCTGCAGCACACAGACACATGGCTCCCTGCGGGGCCAAACCCAGACATCTGACACATTGTGGGCCAGCCTGGGGCCAGTGCCCTAAGGCCATGCTTATCTGGGAGAAGATGTCAGAGATCATTTGCTCTCACAAGGGACAAAAACCCTCTCAAACTAACATCAATAAAACCAACAGTGCAGAGAGGTTTTTGAGACAGTCACTGGGACATTTTGGGATGTACCTCTGAAGTGATAGATCTCCATTCTAGAGCTCACCATCGACATGCCCCCCTGAGTGTGGCTGCTTCTTTCAGTGCCTTTTTTAGTGTCCCAATTCTGAATTTTGGATAGAGGCTACATCTGCAAAACGGTCCATCTTAGGACAAGAATCTATCCTGGACCCAGGCAGAGAATCTCAAGGTAGAAGAGCTGCCCCTTCCAGGGGTCATGTTGAGAAAGATTAATCTGGAAGAGAAGCTAGGGACTTCTCTGCTTGCAAGGGAAGCTCATTTGGAAATCATAACTTAGAAGCGGGTTGAAAGAAAGAAGCTGGAAACAGATACATGGAAAAAAAAAAAGAAAGAAACTGGACCACCTTCTTATGCCATATACAAGAATAAACTCAAAATGGTTTAAAGACTTAAATGTAAGACCTGAAACCATCAAACTCCTAGAAGAAAACATAGGCAGTAAACTCTCTGACATTGCTTAGTGATATTGTTTTCTGATATATCTTCCTGGGCAACAGAAACAGAAGAAGAACAAATGGGACTACATCAAACTGAAAACATTTTACACAGCACAGGAAACTATCAACAAAACAAAAAGACAGCCTACTGAATGGAAGAAGATATGTGCCTTTGATACATCTGATAAGGGATTACTATCCAAAATTTATAAAGAACAAATAGAACAAAATAAACAATCCAATTAAAAAATGGGCAGAGGACCTGAATAGACATTTATCCAAAGAGAACATATAGATGACCAAGAGACATATGAAAAGATGCCCAACATCACTAATCATCAGAGAAATGCAAATTAAGCCACAATGAGCTATCACCTCACAACTGTCAGAATGACTATCAACAGGAGAAGTAATAACAAGTGTTGGAGAGATTGTGGAGAAAAGAGAACCCTCGTGCACTGTTGGTGGGATTGAAAACTGGTGTAGCCACCGTGGAAGACAGTTTGGAGGCTCCTCAAAAAATTTAAATTAGAACTACCTTTGATCCAGCAATTGCACTTCTGGGTATTTATCCAAAGAAAACCAAAACACTAATTCAAAAAGATTTATGCATCCCTATGCTCACTGCAGTGCTATTTGCAATAGCCAAGACATGGACTAAGGGTTAATGTGCTTTTCTAAAGCAACCTAAGTGCCCATCAATAGATGACTGGAGAAAGAAGGTGTGGTACATACATCAATGGAGTATTACTCAGCCATGAAAAATTAAATCTTACCATTTACAATGACAGAGATGGACTTAGAGGGCATTATGCTAAGTGAAATAAGTCAGAGAAAGACAAATACAATATGATTTCACTTATATGTGGAATTTAAAGAACAAAATAAATGAACAAACAAAATGAAAACAGACTCATAGGTACAGAGAACGAACTGGTGCTAGCCACCTGGGAGGAGCCTTGTGGGGGCCGGGTGAAAAGGCGAAGGGATTAAGAAGTACAAATTAGCTATAAAAAAATCATGGGGAAAGAAATCTAACTATGGGAGGTGAACACACAGTTCTGCTTACTGCTTACAGCTGAAACTTATTGCATTTTGTTAACCAATGTCAACATAAAAAAAAAGTCATGGGGATGTGAAATACAATATAGGGTATATAGTCAATAATACTGTAATAACTATATATAGTGCCAGGTGGTACTGGACTAGTTGAGGGGATCACTTCTAACCATGATGCTGTACACTTGAAACTAATATAAAATAATAATAAACGTAAACTAATTAAAAAATAAGAAGTAAAAAAAAGCTGGGACCAAGAGAGAGTAGATTAAAACTGTCTAGGAGGACAAAGGTGAGGCAAAATCGAGGGAAAATCTAGAGGACAGTAACAGGCTGTGCACAGGAAATAGAAATGGCTTCCCTTCACAGCTTACAGAGCACATTCCTGTACATTGGTTGCCCATCAAGTTCCCTAAAGTTGGAACTGAGTCTATTTCAAATCTATCTCCTTTCAAATCCCTCTCACCAGGATACCCATTCTGGTACAAAGCGGGTATCTGACAAATGTCTGGCAAATGAAAACATTCAGTTCTTATGGTAAGCCTATGAGGCAGACGTGACATAAAGTTGTCTCGCTTGATGGTGAAGGAAACAGAGGCTAGAGTAGATAAATGACATACCCAGGATCACACAGATTGTAATGATGAAAACTGAACTCAATTCCAGGACTTTTGTCTTCTGGCATAGTCGTCTTTCCATGGTACCATAAGAAATGTCATCTAGCCTTAAATTTCAGGGAATGTGGGAGAGAATATGGAGGGGGTGGTGAAAATAATTTTGATGGATGTTACTGTTTTAACAGATGCCTTTTAACTGCATTTCAACCCTTATGTAGTATACTTAGAACTTAAATCGTAAAACTATTACAGTAAGGACCTTGTTGTCTTTTTTTTTTTTTTTTTTTCCTGTGGCGAGGTGTCCTAAAATGTCTGTGAAGTGAGGGTGGGAGCTTAGTTTCATTAAAACAAATCTGCCATCCACCACCTTCCACTGAGCTTGTTACAAAGACACCTCTTTAACACTTAGCACCAGAGAGTGACATCTGGTTGCATAGCTTTCTAAGGAATTTCAAGGACTTTGTTCAGAGCCAATTAAGCCCACCTGTTCTATTTCTCCCAAAGGAGTTGAAACAAAAAAAGGGTTAATGTGCTTTTCTAAAGCAATGTTCCCCCAGCACTTAGCAAATGCTACTCTCAGCTCTTCCCTGCTTCCACCTGTAAATGTTAACTAGGCAGGAAAGGTCTGATGCTGACAGAGAGGAATCAGGATTCCATTTCCCCCCCCGATAAGCTGAGAAGTCAAGAAAATTCATGTATTATATAGCTGGGAGCAGTGGCTTTCTCTCTGATTTGTTATACTGGTTCTTATCCATAGTGTTTTCTTTATTCTTTTCCTGAAGCATACCTATGTTCTAGGGCAAAGGTAGGAGGCCCAAAGCACCTTTGGCTGGTTTGGCTGCACTGTTTTTAACAAGCCACTATCTTGGAGCCTTTTCTTTAAGAACTGTGTGCTGCTGGATGACCTGACTTCTTCTCCTTCCACCCTCTTGGGTATTCTGGGCCATTGTTCCCACCTGGAGAGAATTCACTCTATGGCCAGGTGCCTTTGATAGAGCACAAAACCCCTGCTGTGTGATATCTGCCACCCTGAGCATCCACATTTTCTGAACACAACTGATAATTTAGCTGTAGTGGTGTCCCCTTCTGATGCTCTGTGACTTAACTTATCACCAGGGATTTGGGACAAGTAAACTATGCCCCTAGGGTGTGGTGAATTGATGTTCTGCATTAGAGGTTTAAATTGAATTGATAAAACTTCCTAAGACCTTAAGAATAAAGGGCGTGGGGTTAGTGTGAAGGAATCATGTGGTTAGAACAAGTACTGGAAGCAGACAGCCACCAAGAATAGATGTTGCCACAGGAAGTAGGCACTTTCCCAGTTTTCCTGTCTGATTGGTTTGCTTAATTACTGTTGCCTCCAAGGCATCTAATGAAGTCACCTGCTGGTTCACAGATGAACCACTTGTGTCATGTGCCCATCTCTTCTCCAGTTAGTGGCTACCCCTGGGCAAGGAAGAGTCTAGTGCTGCCTCTCTGTAAAGGGAGCTGAGGACAGGGCAATCCTAGCTAGAAGATGGCAGTGGGCATGGCAGACACCTTAATGTCATGATCAGAAAAGACAGCCGTGACTCATTCAGAAGCCAGTGTGGAAAGGGGTAGGGTTGAAGAAGGAGGTGGCTTTGTTTGCCAGCTGAAGCCACACAAGACCTGGGACTTGAGTGAACACAGTTGACGTATAATGTAACTTTTTGTTGCCACAAAATAGATGTGGAATGCCCCCACTCTTTTATAAGTCCTTTGTGACTATTTTTGATAACTCTTTTCCCCTTTAATCCTGCCCTTTTTGATCATTTAGATTAGAATTTATATGCATAATAATTACAGTATATCGGTTTTTGCTTGTCCAGCTTTTCTTCCCTAGTGTTTTGATAGCCTTTCCCAGTTTTTCATTGGGGAATTACCTCCCACTTTTAGTCCACATGCTTCAAGGGAGCTGGTCCCATTCCCATTCCCTCCTGGGATATGATGATTAGTCAGGAATGGCCACATGGCCCAAACCTGACCATTAAGAGCCGCTTGCTACTTTTGTTAACATTTGGGAAAGAGTCTCTCTTTCTGCAGTTGCAGACTCTAAGGTACATACAAATGTGGAACTACTGGGTCATTTTTTGCCACCATGTTGGCCCAACAGAAGAGAGCCACATGAGAGTTAGATACGTTGTCCTGATGAAATCATCTGAGCCCCTGGATTTAGCCAAGTCTAAAGACAACTAAGCCTCTGGATATCTCAATGCTATGGGCGAATGAGCGAATAATCTCTCCCCACCCCATTTTTGTGGCTAAAGCCAGTTTCAATGAGTTCCTGCCATTTGTAACCATAAGGGTCCTAACTGATCCAATGATGTTCCCAGGGGATGGATACTGGGGGACAGAAGAAGAGATTTGTCCTCTGCCCAGCCCCGGGTTACCAGTAGGGGGTCTATCTGATTCACAGACCCACGGGAAATCTCAGTCCTGGAGAATGAGTTCTAAGGTTCTGGCCAGTATCTAGGATGCAAAGGGTTCAGGAAACAATGCCCTCTCCATTCCACACAAAGGTTGGGGTTAAGTCAGTGGTGCTGGGGTTGGTTGGCTTTACGGCGTGAGCTCCTAGAGGAGAGTCTCCCTCTTAAAATGCATCTCTCTGGATTCTTTCTGTGTTTAGGCTCTGAGAGTCCTGGCCCTATTATCTCATGCTAAGGGATTGTTCTTACCTTGTACTTGGTGTGATGAGATGGCTCTGGGCTGCCCTCCGCACAGGAGCAAGTTCTGTCCTTGGTGGATTCCGTAGCAGTTCAGTTTTAGGTTTGGAAGAAACGCTACCTCTTCTTTTCCTTTGGGCATCTCATTTTCTGTGGTCTTAGGATGGTAAGATTTCATTAGAGAATGAGTCAAAGGAAAATAGGCCAGCTTAACGTCTGGCTTACGATTCTGTCCATCAGCTCAGGCACCACAAGGCCTTCTCTCCAGTCTTGTTCTCCAGTTTCGACTCTTCCTCGCCATAGCCACTCTTCTGACAGTGCGTGGGAGAACACCAGCATCTGGGCTGGGGTGCTCCTCCCTAATGCTCCCAGCCCCAAGATTTCTCCTCTACCTGACTCTGCGCTATTCTTTGTCTCCCAGGCCCCCACATCATTACTTGTGCTCAGAGCCTCTCACCATCATTCCTAGAAATAACTCCTACTTCTGAACCCACCCATTCCCCTCTAGGGCCAAAGACCAATCCAGGGGAGTGAGGACAGGTGGCACACCATCTCCCTAAAATCCCCATCCTTCCCTTACACATAATAAACCACATATACAAGCAACTCACGTGAATAAACAGCCAAAGTCCAGCTCTCAGGCTGGAATCAGATCAAATAACAGTCATTCCAAGAAAACCTTGACCATAAGAAGCCTAGGAGCTTGAAGAAAGTGTTTACTTTTTAGTTAACTACAGAATCTACCCTTCAAATGTCAAAGTGCTTACATAAGAAAGTTGCTTATTGTTCACTCATTAAGGGGTCTTTCTACCATCAAGGCAAGTTTTCTCTTGCAAGTGGTGAGCTAATTTCTCTCTCCACTAAACAATGATTCTTTGGGCGCACTCTCTCTCCTGCTTACAGACACTATTAACATCCCACAGGAAGTGGTATTTGTACAGGTTCCGTGATTAACGAATCCCCGGGGAACAAACCTTCTTTATAGGATGTGGGGCTGTGCTCAAAAACACTTCATAAATCAAGCAGCCGAGCAACCCGCACTGGCAGCACAGGCGGCAACCCTCAGTGCACAGCTCCTGCTTGGCACCACTGCGCTGAAGGTAAGGGGACAAGGTTGCTAGTCTGTGACATTGTTCCCTGTTTCATTTCTCTAGCCTTCTATCTCCCCTAGATGAAGATTGCCTTCACTCCCATTCCTCTTCCTGCTCGCTGGTGCGCTCTCTCTCCTCCTTCCCCACTCCCCAGATTCTTTTGCCCCGCCCCCCCACCACACAACAGTGAAAAATGAACCTAATTTACAATAAAGATTCAATTAAACCAAATATTTGCATTTTAAGCTGAATATAGAAAATAAGATTTTCTAACTCCTGTTAAAGGAATCCAGGCACCAGATAGATTTCAGCAAGCAGGTAGAAAGATTCATGGGAAGGAATGAGTTCCTTGAATTAACATAAAGTCTACTCAACTGATTATGATCGTGGGTAACAAAAATGTAGACCTTTACCATGGTGACTGGTGGGACCAGGAGGACTGTTCAAGACCTCTTTTCTGTATGGCCTTCGTCTCTTTTCCAGTGAAGGAAATCCAAGCCCAGGAACAGCTTTCGTGGTCCTTGACACTTATATAATCTGGGAGATTAGAGGAGTCATGCCAAAAAATACAAAATTAGAGCTACAAAATTAGGTATGAACGGGTATGTTTATTTAGTACAATGATAATAGAAATTAAAAATAAATTTTAAAATACCACAAGCATCACAAAAATCCAGAAAAATAACACTAATTAGACCCATCATTAATAATCTACTTGGCATATTTCTATAATATTCTCCCCCCAATATTCTCTAGCTGCCAACACTTGAATTGCCTTCTCAAATGACAATTTTGCAATATTTTCTATAGAGACATCTCAAGGATAATTTCCTAAATTAAATATGATCGAAAAAAAGTTTTTACTTATTAACCATGCAAAAAATTCTTTTTGGCTTCATAAATTGTTATTGGTAATGTTACATACGTTTTTAGGATTATTTTTAAATTTGGGGAAAATCTCACTCAATTTCTTTCATTTAAGACCTGAACGAGTTCAGAACATTTCAAGTTTTCTCGTACAAGGACTAATCTTAAATATTCTTTGAAATAATATCATGTGTTAACCATTGCATTGTCAAAGTCCTCATTATGGGCCCAGATATGAGTTTTGTGTTATCTTCATGTTGTATTTTATAAAGATGCATAAAGTGTATGACTTGATTCAGTATTTCTGTGAAAAAGCATAAAGCATTCAACTTGTCACATAGTTCTTTACCGTACTTCTAAAGGTTTGTGCCTATAAACGCAAGGATCATTATATATTCTGTCATGTAATTCTGACCAAAATTCGAGAAAATATATAGTGATTGTGTGCCCTGCATTACTGAGTTTATTGTTGACAAGAGATGCAATTTCCGTTCTGAGTAGGCAGGTGGTAATGGGAACTGAATCCTCTTATAATTTCCCATATCTGATGACTAGAAGATTTTTTAGTGTAACCACTTTCTTTCCATGTCTATTCTCCCTTACCCGCATACGTCTAGTGTTGGGTGGCAAGGGATGCATTCACATGGCTCTAGCACCTCTGGCCCTGAACCTTTAAAGCTAGCAAAATGGTCAATAGGAGTATTTCTGGAAGCTATCCCTCTACTAGGATGGTGATACTGGTGTAATGCTACATGAAAGAGACCCTGAAATACATAACCGTGACTCAGTAACCCAAATGAAGTAGATCTCCAACTCAAATTCCCCTTAGCTGGATCCCCAAGATGCTCATGACCACTTTAATACCATACAACACAAGGAGCAGCATTAAAGAGGGGAAATCGGGTGAGAAAGATACAGCATCTTAAGCTGCTCGTTAACCATTTCTGGCTAAAATATCTTACTTTTGCAAATTTTACTAACATATATGACCATGTGAACCAATTGCAAAAGCACCTCATGGGATCTTGGAGGGGCTTTTGCAAGTGAGGGGTACTGGAGCTTAATTTCTGTTAGTGTCACCTCTAATCTGGCTTTGCTTATTAATTGCGAGATGTGACTAAATCAATGAGCCTCCCTTCACCTGCTTTCTTTTCAACCTGGAAGGTCCTTGCACTGACATAAGTCTGACATCCTCTTCTTAAAGACTGCCTGCCTGGACCTGTACTCCCGCTGCTGCCGTCAATCTTCTTGCCTGAGCCCAAGTCAGACCTCCTCCTCCATCTCTCCTGACCCCAACTCAACACTCTTGTTTCCTTTACCCCAAAAATACTAGGTGCAATTTTTTTTATTCCATTTGTTTTTATTTTCACAGGTCATCGATGATGTTTTTACACTACTGAACCCATTTTATTTCTATGTTTTATATTCTGCCTGTGTTAATTCTGCTTCTAGGTTCAAACTTTTTGACAACGAGCTTCCCCAGAATGCGTCCTCTCTGTTTCATGGCTGCATTACTCTGCTGGGATCTGGCAGAGCTCTTGGCCTCTGTTAGGAACCTCTACTTTGCTGTTATTCCTCAGAGTCATTTGTTTTTGTTTTCATCTGTCTCTGGATTATTGATGCAGTGAATTAGTCAGGACTCCTTCAGTTGCAAGCGATGGACATCCCAACTCAGCACAGCTTGAGCATAACAAAGGGGAATATTTTTGGTTTGTGTAACTGGGATTTCCAAGATTAGTTCTGACTTCAAGTGTATTTGGATCCAAGAGGGAGATATTTTGTCTTTCTTGGCATGTTCTATTAAATCCTATGGAGTGACTCTGATTGGTTTTGCCTCGGTCACATGTCCTTCTCTTAGATTAAGTCCTACAGACAGGGCATGGTGAACCAGAACTGCCCAGACCAGGGTCACTTGCCTACTCCTGCCTCCAGCTACTTGGACATTGCAGTTGGTACCTGCTCCTCAACTCTTATGATTGGAGTGGGAAGAAGTCCCTCAAATGAACAGAGAGGCATCCTAGATAAATTAAAAAACATATATCCCCTACACATAGGTAAAGCTAAATACTGACATATGAAAATGTCTTTCATTAAAAATGACATTCTCTCTTGCCTCCTAAATTTGCAATTTTATTCCATCAGTATGAAAGTCATTTAAAATCAGCCTGGTATACAGCATCTCTGATAGTCGATTGATATTCTATTATTCTCCTATACAGTTAACCCTTGAACAGTTAACCTTTTGCATTGAAAATTTGCATGTAACTTTTGACTCCCCCCAAATTTTCCTAATAGCCTGCTGTTGACTGAAAGCCTTACTGATAACATAAACGGTCGATTAATACATGCTTTGTATGACTATTATATGCTGTATTATAATAAAGTTACAAAAAGTAAAATGTTATTAAGAAAATCATAAGGAAAATACATTTACAGTATTTATTGGGGGAAAAATTAATATATAAGTGGACCCATGCAGTTCAAAACTGTTTTGTTCGAAGGTCAACTATATTTCAATTAGGTTCTTATATATCAATTTCGCAGGAAACAGATTCTGAGACTATGAGATTTATGTGCACAAGGAGAGTGAAGGAAGTAAGATTGGGCAAAGGAGGACTTGAACTGCGATGTAGTTCCAACAGTCTTCATATGATCTCTTGGGAGCTTTGGGACTGGGATGGCCCTTCAGAGTTGTCCTAATTGAGGCAAGAAAGGGCAGGGCTTTATATCAACCTTTGAATGGAGGCTGCCCCCAGGAGCAGTTCTGTGTCTAAAGGCAGTTCCTGGAGAGGAAGGACTCAGTAGCCAACACTCCAGCAGCTAGGAGAGTGAATTGCTAGGCCCTGAAGGGCAGTGTGAATAGTGCATTACTGTGTAGACTTCCTTGGCTTCCCAAAAAAGTGGAAAAAAGACACATAGTTCTAATAGTTAACTACGAAGGGCTGAGTGTGGCCAGATATACCCTCATACATGTTATCACTTGATATTTTTCTTTATTATCACAGATATTGAGTCAGTCACTTTAAATCTACATTTTAAATTTTTTCCAACATGATGAATATTCTTTGATGTTTCAAAATGAGTGCTATAAACCCAAATTCTGATGTATTCTATAGAATCACTATAAACATGACTTAAAGACACAACGCGAGGTAATTCTGAGAGCCCATGGTTATTTTGCTGCCTTATATGTGGATTTGGATCCCTGCCTGCCTAAGAGCTAATTATCTGGTAATTTCTCAAATGTTCCTTCACACCAGGGACAGAAAAAGCACTCAAGATACCCCTATTGTTGGCACTCTTTCCTTCCAGCTTCCCAACTCCCCAGCAGCCTATCAACCTAATCAGTTGGAGTTGGCAGGTGTGATAAATCCTGCTTAGCATCTGTCTTAATCAGTTTGGGCTGCTATAACAGACAATCATAGTTCTGGAGGTTGTAAGTTTGAGATCAGGGTGACAGCATGGTCAGGTTCTTGGTGAGGGCCCTTCTCCTAGTTTACAGATGGCTGTTTTCTTGTATCCTCACATGGTGGAGAGGGAGAGCACCTCTGGTCCCTTTATATCCTCATAAAGTTACCAATTCCATCATGAGGGCTCCACCCCTGTGACTTCATCTGAACCCAGGTACCTGCCAAAGGCCCCACCCATCACAGTGGGGATCTGGGCTTCGATGTACAAATTTATGGAGTGGAACACAAACATTCAGTCCATAGCAGCATCCCTGATTTAGACCTTGGGCTATCTGCACTCATAATTCACCTTCCTTAGCTACATGCCCTAGTTTTAGACTTTTTTTGGCACTAATTTCCCCCATATTCCCACTTTTTGAATAAGAGGCTTTTGAACCCACTCCCATATGTAAAATTCAAAGATTTGCTCAATCTGTAGGCCTGTGTGAACATGCAGGTTGGATTTTTTTCCCAACTGGTTCAATTAAAGGCAGATCCTCTGCCACCTCCCCACCATTTTGATCTTCCCACTGTTTTCATTTGTCAGACACTTCACATTTGAGCTGGGGTATAAATAAGTTTAAAGCAGAAATCAGGAATGCCATTGCAAGGACTAGACCTGACAGTCAGCTGAATTTTATTTGGCCTACACCATGTTTTTAAAAAATTTGAGCTATCAATGGCCATGCTACCCTGAACAAGCTTGACCCCGTCTGATCTTGGAAGCGAAGCAGGGTTAGACCTGGTTAGTACTTGGATGGGAGACCACCTAGGAAGACCAGGTGCTGTAGGTGTAAAGATTAAAAATAATAATAATAAGGGATTGTAAACTGACAAGATCTTTGCAATATGTGAGGTTAACCAAGGGTTGTCTCACCTAAAAAATTTTTTTTAAATAAAAATTTGAGCCAATATCAAGTAATCTGGAGATTTTACCCACAACAAAATCTGGATTTCTCTTCTCTCTAAAAGAAAAATTAGATGACTTAGCAACGCCAGCATGTCTACATGGCAACACTTGGCTCAAGCTGAACAGCTGCTGCCTCCAGATCAGCACAGTCGCCACAATGCACAATTGTATTACACCTGCTCCCTTCACCCTGTTACCTGCCTGGGTTCTGTACTTTACAACCCTGGTTTAAGCTAACATTCCTCCCAGGTGGTCCTCGGCATCCAGTACAATTATTGGCAGTGAAGAAGGCCGAGGGAGTGATGCAATCAGGACAGAGGTAAAGAAGAAAATCAAGCCCCGGGTTTTCAATAATATGCTTCCGGATACAAAGAAATTAGGCTCTCCTCTGTGGGTTTCACAGAAGGAATGGCATGTCATCTGTGGAACGCATTGTGATTTTCGGCAGACGATGCACAGTGAATCGATGGCAACTTCTGCCACTAGTTACTCATTTCTTACTATGGAGGAGACTCAGAAAAGGTTGAAAAACTGTGTGACATGTTCCCTCCTCCTGAGCAAGGATGCTGCCAAGTGACAATGTGAGATGGGCTGCCAAAGAGTTTTTTGTTTGAAACAAGGAACCGCGCTCCGATTTCCCTGCTTAGAACTGGCAAGACATGTCCATGGGAACACACGCCAGCCTGCCCCAGGTAGACTTGCTTATTTTAAGACCAAGAAAGGATGATGAAAACATAGAAGAAAAGGAATTTAAAAAAATCGATGACTCTAAAGTAGCAGAAATACTAATGGTGGCAGATGAATAGGTTTTCTCAGTAAAATATGAGTACTATTACTTGGTTTACACTCGGCCCTACCAATTTTAAAAGCAAAATACTTTAATCTGAGTCTTACCAATTTTAAAAACCAAAATACCTTCATTCAGTATTTACCTTAAACCTATCTAGCTTTTAAGTATGCTTTCAAATCAGTTGTAATGTTTTCCTGCATTCCAAGTAAAAAAAAGTTTAAACTAAAGATGTGTATTGTGTTGGGAGGTGTCTTTTCAGGGTTAGGACAGAGGGGCTGATGCATTTGCAGGCCTCATTATACTGAGTACTCCACTCAGAGGCTGGTTTAATCTCTGCTCCCCTGCCCCCACCCCATGCCTTCCTTTGGCACATTGCTTCCTGTAACATGTACATTTCTTAATTTAATGGGTTCATTAGTCTATTATAGCTTTCCCATGGCTGGTTTGGACCAGAGTGGTGATGAATGGTTATCAGGAAAGCAGCTCAAGGGTAGACTTTGTGGATATCACAGTAGCACCCTAATCAAGAAATCCAAGGACTGGTGGTGGTTGGCAGGGAGAGGGAAGGACATTTGGATCACCAGAGAATTTCTTCCCCTGGGTCTCCTGATGCAGAAACATTAAAAAATCTAATGCAGCTTTATTCTCCATCCTCCTTTAAGCCTTAAATATCTGCCTGTTGGGCATGGACTGTAATAGACTAGGGCTTTAGGACCAGTTTCTCTGAGAAGCAGCCGGTGTTCAAGAAGGGCCCTTGACACCATTCTGACTTAATGCTAGACACATCTGCAGCTACTTGGACAAAATTGACATTGTCTGGAGTGCAAAGCAATCGCCTAGCGCAGCATTAGGGAGCATTTACTCTTGAGCCGTGCTACCAGACAGCAAATCTTGACCTTTAGGAGTTCAGAGATTAGATTTCGTTGCTGCAGGCATTGAAGATATTGTTAGGAATTTGTTGCTATTCAAAGCAGATTTCAGGGGTTACCTATGGGTTTAATTCATCGCATCAATCATTTTTTGGAAGGTTCTTTTAAAGCCAAGATAGCTTCAAATAAAAACTAGGATTACTTTCACATTGATTGTCAGTAGTTGGTGAGGAGCAAAGGGGGAACACTCTTGAGATGCTGTTAAAGTTTTTGTATTTGTTCCTTCCCTGGCAGGCATTCTATGGTATTGAAGAGAAAAGGCATGTTTCTTCAATAGGTGTGTGAGGCAGTTGCTGCAGGAACAGATAGGAAATGAGAATAAGGATTTGACTAACCTCTGATGTAGATTTCTCAAGCCCTTTAACACATTCAGTGCACAGATCTCCTGCAGGGTATCTCAAAGTGCATCGTTTAAAAAGAAACCTGTTTAAGCCAACAGGGGTTAAGTGGGGCTTATTTCGTTGAGCTAGCCCATATAGGTACCCAATCTACTCCTCCATTTGTATGTGGGTGTGTATCTGTGTGCGCATATGGAGCGTGTGTGCGTGCGTGAGTGTGTGCAGCATAGGCGGCCTCTTCTAACTGGAGGTCAGTTTCCTAGCTCCCTCAGTCCTCTTGATCCCTGGGATGTATAGAAAAGATTTCTGAGGGTCTCTGGAAAGGAAGTGTCACACGTGGCTAGACGCAAGCCATGTGCTTTCCTTCTTTCCGTAGACTTTCATCTGATCCTTATTGATTTTTATTTACCATGCAATTCCTGTTAAGCGCTTTTTTCAATCTGTAATGATTAAACACCTTGAGGAGGAGACTTTCTACTGTTTCTCTTTGCCTCTCCAAATTTGCTTTTTATTTCTCGAAAGAGGGAGTTTGCACTCGATAATCCTATAGCCCTGATTGTATTGCAACTAGAAGGTGATAAAAATTGCTTTTCAAGACAAGTACACAAAAGAAAAGAACTAGATAGAGCCGAGCAAGGGTAGGGATACACATTAATGCAGGGAGAGAGCTGTCACCCTACAGGGTAGTAGTGGGGACCTGAGACATCAGTAAAGTTTACCCCAGGTGAGTATGTTTACTTTAAGGAGCCAGGATAATAGAAAATTACTGTAAAATGTAATTTAGAAAAATTTTTACCTAAAACAGTCAACATTTAAAAGTTCCATTGCTGGAAAGGGAGTCCTTATTACCAAGAAAAAGCCTATCTTCAGAGCAAGTTGTTGATGCTGCTGAGGACCTGGGACCCTTCTAGGGCAGGTCTGGATCATGTGAGCAACGTACCTTGTGCTGATGCTCAACATTGTGTCTGTGTGGTGCTCTGCTCAACTTCAATGAAGAAATGAAAAGGAACTTGATTCTCTTCCATTCGAGTGAAAGAAACAATTACTAGGCCATTCTCCCCATCATTAGTAGCGGGATTCCTGTGTGCCAAGCATAGTATGCCATGAGGTAGGTGTTACAGTTCAATGGGCAGAGAGGAAAACTGAGGACCACAAAGTTAAGTAACTGGCCTAAGGTAACACAACCACACACACACACACACACACACACACACACACACATGGCCTTCAAACTCAGCTGTGTCTGTTTAAAGGTTCTTGCTGGCACCATCAAGCCAACCTATGGCTCCCACACAGATGAATAAATGAGACACATGCTCATAAATGGTCTTGAACAAGTTGCAGATGACCAGAACAAATATTTCATTCTCAATCCCCTGGCTGTCTATTAAACCATACTTATTCTCTGCATATAAATTATATGTTAATAGCCACTATAAGCTCATAATTTGCCAGGTATAAATAGATATGCATGCACAGTACATACCTTTGCTCTCATGGAAATATATCCATGTGTGTATTATAAAATTTGAGCATTTTCACCAGGCTGTGAAACCTGCCTGGTGTAGTCTTTGATTCACCAACATAAAACTGTCTGCAGACAGTGTTTTCCTGGGTAGCCATGAGAGTGATTTTCTGCTCAGCCAATGCGGAGATAGGGGTCAAGTCTCTTGGAATGCATGGTAAGTATGCAGTTTATTTAAAAGGAATACACTCATACTGCTGCTGGAGGACTTACTGGGCCAAGCACCATAGTCTGGACATAAGAAGTTAATGAATGGGCCAGTTTGGACTAACTTAAGTTTATTTATTTAAAAATGTTTTTATTGCAAAGGCAATACTTCTTTATTGCAGAAATGTATAGAAGTACCTAAAAGCAAAAAGAAATAACAAAATTCACCCATAGTCCTACCAACTAGAGATAACAAAAGCAAATACGTTGGAAATATGTGTATGAATATAAACCTATACAGTTTACGAAAGGATCATATGTATATATATATATATTTTTTTCAGCCAGCTTATTTCACTTAAAAATTTGGGGCCATCTTTCCATGTCATTAAGTTTTGCACAATGTCATTTCCCTTGGCTGCGTGGTAACTTATTGAATGAATGTATCATTGCCTATGTTCATTTAGTTTAATAACTTACCTGAAGTGTTTCCTTGAAGGCCCAGAGCCCCAGCCACATAAATGAAGGTTTTTAAATGCTACCACCCAAAACAAGGTCTTCGGGCCCTGTCCTCACCTTCTGCTCTGACTACATGGTAAGAGAAAGCTACAGGCCACGTCCTTCCAGGCCCTAACACCATACGAGAAAACACGCCATGATGTGTGCAGAACCTCTGAAACCAGCTGAGGGCTGTGGTCAGTGCTTATTGCATGGTAATTCCCATCCCTCTCTTGCAATAAACAGCCCTGGTGGAGTACTGCTCATGTGGCTCCTAGTGCTTCCTCCTCTAGGTGGCTTGTCACCACTGGGTGCTGGAGTGGTCTAACCCTCCAGCCGATGCTGTGAGGGACAAAAGAAAGGAAGGAAAGGAAGGATAGCGGAGGGAGAGAGGGAAGAAAGGGAGGAGAGAACCAAATAGAAAAACACATACATACATACATACATACATGAGTAGAGAGAGGCTTAAAAGATAGGCACCAGTGGCCCTGGTGCTCTGTGGGCAGGGAGGGCATGGGGGCTCCATTCTATCCTGTGCACACCCAGTTGCTTATCTCCCTCTAAGAAAACAGAGGAACAGGGAAGAACTGCTTTCCCAGGCACAGGCTTCAGACTCTGGGATTTCAAAAGGCAAAACTATTTCTCTCTGTGCTTTTGCATCCCATGGAAAAATCAGCCACGTGTATTTGTGATTACAGGGTGGAGAGGCGCCCGCTAGGAGGAGACACCTGGCCCTGGCTAACAGCTGAAGGAGCTGGGCCTGAGGAGGAGGGTGGGCCTGGGATCTGTCTTCATACTTCGAAAGGGCTGGTCTGAGCAAGAGTGGTTAGACCCAAGCTCTGAGGCCTCCTCGGGCCAGACATGGGGCCAGTGGATGAAAGGTCCACGGACAGCATTTTCTACTCATTCTCAGGAGAACTGTCCTTCAGCCGCACAGCATCAGCCCCTCGGCAGACAGCAGGACCACAGACTTGGTGGATGAAGCACGGACTTTGGCGTTTCTCAGGGTTCAGATCTCTCTCTGACTCTTATTAGCTGTGAGTCACGTGAAGGTCATACAATGTGTCTAAGTCCCAGTTTCCTTGGGGGAAATCGAGGTAAGTAGTTACAAGGATGTGAAATAAAATAAGTATGTATATATGCATAAAATGCCGGACATGTATCAGGAGCTCCATGAATGCCGGCTTTCATGGTCCCTGTGCCTGGACGTTACATTTGAGGGAATATTAAAACCCCACGAGTGGTCTGTTAATATAGGCCTCTTCTGAATCTGAGAATCTGATTTTGTGAGTATTGGGGGTGGGGAACATGGTGATAAGGTAAACAAAGCTCCAAGGAAAAAGCTGATGGCATACCTTGTTTTACAAATTTCAGGCAGGCCCCTCCTCTAGCAAAAAGATTACAACTCACTTCACCATGATACTGGCTTTTTTACGATGGTCTGGAATCGCACCTGCAATATCTCTAAGGTATGCCTGTACTTTGAATAATGATTTATCTAGATCTCTTCGCCATGTGAATGGAGTAGGCCGTGTTTCTCTAAAGCAGTGGCTACAGGTTGGCTGGGGAGGCCTTACCAGCCCTTCTAGAGTCTCCTTAGTATCTCCAAGATAACCCAGGTAGAAACAGAGTCTAAGCACAAATCGTTTGCTTGCTGTGGAAATTCAGCATCAAGGCATATCTCCTACTTGCCCCGCCCCCAGACCCTAAGACCCTCCTGTGTGGAAAATTGGGAGCTGCCTTGCCCTGTTATTTTATAAACTTGGTCAATGTGATGCGGAAAATGAAAATGCACACTCTGTTCTAGGCTTGCCAGTGGTTAATAATTCCTTGGATGAGAGTCAGGTGTTAAGAAGCTACGTGGATGCCAGTGTATCATTTCTTTCACCCCCACAGTTGACTTACCCCGCTCAGCTCTTGATACTGTATATCCACAAAATGAAGCAGGTGTTTAGAAGAACATATCATTTGGGGTAACAGAAGGAGAGTCTAAGGAAAAGCATCCTTCCCATGACATATTTCTTGATCCAGGACAAGAGTCTCAGTCCTTGCAAAACAATAAGCTGTTTTGTAAACTACTTTTATTTGACATGTTATTTATTGGTTCTTTCATCCATTCAATTGATCAACATACATTTTTTGAGCAGCTTGCTAGGCCCTGGAAATATCATATTGATTCATAAGGTCCCCACCTTTAAGAATTTTGCAGTCTAGTGAGAAAACATTGTTCTGAAACTCAGGGACATATGTTGTGATCTACTCCAGCCATGATGGGCTGTCACATCACTTTAGACCAAGGGAAAAGTCTTGGGTGTGGTGCACCCTGAACCCCTGCTGAGCCAGGGTCCCATTGCAGAAGCAGAAGAATAGGGTCATTTACACAGTGCATAGCTGATATAGAAGAACAGGTGATAAATCTTTAGCAAGGCTTTACAAACTTCAGCAGGGTAATTCTAAAACAAATAAACAAGCCAAGTCAAGGATACAGAGCTTACTAATGAATCAGACTCGAAATGTTCATGTTTCTGCTTCCTGTGCTTTTGTGCTAGTTTTTAAGGATGTGCTCTCTATCCATTATCCCGAGTTAAAACAATTTGGTCCTTCTCGCTCCACCCCATTCCAAATAGTACTTCCCATTTCACATTTCCATTTTATCTAATTTTCTTTCAGTATCTCACTTTCCTGTAAGCTTAGTAATAGCAGAGCACGCAATTCCAATCTATCTCCAAGCTTGATCTCTAAATTTGGGGTCTCCCGTTGGAGAGACTGTCATAGTCTGGGGATAAGACAGGAAGAAGGAAGAAAAGAGAGAAGCAACAGCCACTAAAGCATCTCCCACACGAAAGACAGGGTCACATTGTATATGATGATAACTGCAGCCCAGATCCCTATTCCTGAAATCCCAAAGTCTAACAAATCAAGATTTTTCTGAAGTTTGTAGCACACTCCCTGGCTGGCAAACCTGGGCAAGCATTGACATGAGTCTATTTATAGTCGCGTATCTATCCTACTTAGTTTGAATATTCACATATTTCATTAAAGAAATATTAATGTGTTTAATTACAAGATGCTTCCACATACCCTGTTGGGGGTGTTATGTAATTTATGGAAAATGCCCCATATTACCTTTCTAAAATTCAAAAAATTCTGAATTTTTAAACACATTGGTTTCATAGATTTAAGGGATTGTGGAACTGAATATATTTTGAGTCCGTCTTACAATCTCATGTTTATCTTTCATAGAGACAATTTTAATATGCTTGAGAGTCCAAAGCAGAAGCTCTTTTTTTGCTTTTTCTCCACACATCTTTCTCCCACAACACCCCAAATTAGCTTTTATTTCATGTATATTATGCCTAGCACCTTGGGTTTTTTGTAATTAAAAAAAAAAGTCTTTATATATTTTTGTATGTATTTGTGTTTAACAGCTTTATCGAGACATAATTTATGTAGCAAAAATTTCACTGGTTTTGAGTCTATAATGTAATGACTTTTAGTAAATGTAAGGAGTTGAGTGATCATCATCACAATCTAATTGTAGAACGTTTACATAACCCCAAAAAAAACCTCGTGTCCATCTGTAGTCACTCTCCATGACCACCCCCGGGAAACTACTAATTTATAAACTTTTTGTCTATATATTTGAGACCACAGTATATTGACAGACACAGTACATACAATACACACAGTACACACAGCCTCCTTAGGAAACTGAGGCTCGAATGACTACAAAAAAGATGAGGCTGGGATTAGATGCAGGTCCTCCTGATGCTAGAGTTTATGATCTTTCGAAACACTGCCAGAGAAGGTCAAGAGTGTCCTCCCGCTGGACAGGATCAGGGATGACAGTAGTCTAGACATTGGAGAGAGGAGTGACCACCGACAGGGTCATAAACGGGTTGACCTTTGGGCTCCAGCCAGTTCTGAACTTCTGAGTCTATAAATCCATAAAATGCTTTCAACTAAGCCAGGGACTTACTTTAATGAATAGATGAGAATGATGTGTCATGAACAGACTAATTGCATATAAAAGGGACGCTTCTGAAGTGTGCACTGTGTTCCCTTAAGCACTTTAAACGCCCCCAGAGATGCTGTTTGCAGCCACAATTTGCATTATCAATGAAAGGGCAGTTTGCCAAGCAAAGGGAAGCATCAGCCTTGCCCTGATTCAAATCACCACACATTCCAACATAGTGATGTTCAAATTAATGAAACCTTTTGATAGATTTATTGTCTCAGCTTTTTAAATTTGAAGTTGGTACTTCTGGTGTAATTGTCCTAGTAAGCTGGTGTTGCAATTACATAAGACTAGTTGATAAAATGAAATACCCTGTACCATCCCTGAGGAAAACATCTATTATGTTATTATTAAGAATTAATAATTTCCTCTCTGTGCATGAAGAGAAGCCCATTATCAAAGGCAGACAAATTTGCCGCCAGTCTTCCCTTCTGCCTCATGGCCCTCTCTGTGGAACAGACTATTACCTTCCCCTCGTCACCCCCAGATTTCAAGGAACATGTATCTTCTGCCCAGGCAAAACCCAGACCTAGGAAAAAACTTCTGATCCACCATCTATGCTTTAGTATGATATTTAGATCACTAAAATCCCCAACTATAGAGATTCTAGGTCCATGGGTTTTAAACCCTGTGGTAATTTTGGAGTGAAAGATTGTTTGAGCCCCAGGAAAGATATTTCAGGGCACAGATAAGAGTTTGTAATCTTTCCTGGGTGCTTCTAAAATTTACCTGCATATTGTTAAAAAACAAACTGAGGCATATTAAAAAGTTTAAGAATTTAAGCAAAAATATATTCAAATCGGGAAGTATCCAATCTAGCAGATGCAAAGGAGCTCTGAGGAGCTATACAAAATGAAAGATTTTTATAAGCAGAAGGGAGTGGGAACAAGGAAGTTATACTGGTGAAAAAGCAGGTTGGTTATTGAAAAGTTACTTTACGTTAGGGGATGGCAGTGTCTGTCAGGAAGATTGCCTAACTAGTGCTGATCAGGCAATTCCTAATGACCGTCTCAGATTCCATTCCTAGGTGAGCCAAAACTATAAGTCTCGGTTTGGCGAGGTGGGGCTGAGCATAAGCAACTCTAATTTGGGCCAGGGTGAGGATTGAAATTTCAAGTCTATTTTCTCTGGGACACACCCTCCAGGACAGCTTCAACAGTGTGGCTTTGCCCAAGGTCAGAGCACCCGGGCTGCTACTTACTGGCTCTGTAATCTTAGGCAAGGCCATGCTATTTTCAAACTATGCCATTGCCAATAAAATCACAGACCACAAAATCAAGGCCTGTGCTTAGGGCTTGGGATAACAAACTTTCTAGACACGAATTCTTAATCTTTTCCTGGTGAACTAGAGAGGACGCAGCTTTCCTTCGGCAAACGGCACCAAAATCGTTTTACTTAGACTTAGAAATTTATACACTTGAGCTATTTCATTAGGAGTATTTTTTCTGCTAGAGATAATTTGTTGTAAGTTAGTGCTCAGTTGGAGACAGATGTAAAAATCTTAACAACAAACTGGTCGTAATATAGGATTTTCCCAAATATTCTCTCACATCCGTGATCTCATTACAATTAGCCCTCTCCACTTCTCAACTCAGCACCATGAGACTTTATGTGAGCAAAAAAGTACATTCAAATGCTTTCCTCTAAGCATATTTTCATATTAGAGTGCTCATCTTGCTGGATAATAAGGTGTCTGAAGATATACTTTGGGGGACCTGAGCCAAAATGGCTAGGAGCACCAGATTATGTTTCACTTTCGATTTCTTCCTTGGTAAGAGGAGTATTTGAGTAATAAAGTACAGCTGAAATTGGTCTATGACCGAGTCAGTATCCGGGAAACAAGGTGGTAATGAGGTGGAAAGGAACGCTCTGGGAGTGAGGGTGGATGGTGAGAAATGGGCTCTCTCTGAAAAAATGAGTTCTGCAAGAAAGTTCCAGAATGGGGCTTCTGTTAAACATTTGTTAACACCGACCATTGCCTTTTTTGGGTTTTCTATTTTGCTAACCTGTAAAATCCCTCTTACCTCTTGCCCTGAACATTGGTTTTAAAATTGGTGCATATTTTAACATAAGAATTTGATCATTGTTTCTTGTTCCCAAATAATATTTTTAAATGACAAACACTGCCTAAAATGAACAAGACATTTCTTCACGGACTGTACAGTGGGAGCAATTAAGCTGAGTTCATTACTCCTCTGAGGGCTGACCTGAGGTTCTTTCTACCTTAGTGTATCTAGCACAGGTGTGTCATCTAGGCCAGAGTTGCAAAGCAAAGGTAATGTAGGGAGGAGGCAAGAGAATGAAAATGTTAATCAAGCCACAATCAGAGACTGCAAAGTACTGATCAGCCCTGCAGCCAGGCCAGGAGGACACCTGCAGAACAGAGGAAGATTTCTGCTAGGATGGCTAACAGCCCATTCCCCACACCTGTGAAGGGGAAACAGGAACCTAGAGTCATTCCTTACGGCTAAAACCACGGGAACCTACGGATTAAAGGCTGGGAATTGCCAGAAGGCTTTTCACTCTACATATTCTTACCTTTTCACAGTTAGGTACTCTTCCCCTTCCTCACTGTATGTCCATATCAAAGGAAATGGAAACTAAAGAATGACATATAAACTGAATTCCCTGAACACTCAGGGTTCCTCTCAGTGCCTTTTCTCTGTCTTTCACGGTCCCCCGCTTTCTCTCACTCTCTGCCTCTGAGAGGAGACCACACTGTCTGTGGAGCGTTATCCCTTTTTCTAATAAACTTTCCTTTCGGCTCTAACTTTGGCGTGTGCGTTGAATTCTTTCTTCACTCTCTGCCAAAGGACCCTCTTCTTCTCTCGCTGCAGGGCTTGGTCTCCCCATCACTTGGAGAAATTTGCCCTGCCCCGCGTCAGAGTCACAACCAAATCGGCCTCGCAGACATGTTCTATTTGGTTTGCACAATTGAAAAAAATTTTTTTTTAGTGGTTGCCAACTCTAAAACACATCTGAAGTGTTCACATAAAAGCAAGAAATAAGTTGCTGGCATCTTTTAACAAATCTAAAGCTTTGCACACTGGGCCCGCATCACCCTTAGTGACTCGAGGTACTGCCTCTGCAGCACTGTCCTTCTGGAAGGGGCCTATTCTCTCTTGGCTGCCCTGGTCTCCACCTTTTCCTGGTGTCTGAGAAAAGTTTAGCTGCTGTAAGCATCTGAGATTACAAGCACAGAAGATTAGTCAATGGTTGGCACCCCCACAGAACAAAAAACCAAAACAGACCAACCACCAATCATTTCTCAATATTGATTACAAGAACGTGCAATGATACAGAAATATTTGGGAGGTGGATGTGGTCAGCCCACGCTCGGGCATGTACACGCTCATTTGTTTGTGGTGTCCACAGTGTGCTGTGTGGCCATGCACTCTCTCCCTCTCTCCCCCACGCCAGAGAGTCCCAGAGAGGGCAGAGCACAAGCTTGGACCTGAGGCAGGTCTGGCTTGGATT
The DNA here is from genome assembly GCA_003508835.1 of Eonycteris spelaea. Taxonomy (NCBI): domain Eukaryota; kingdom Metazoa; phylum Chordata; class Mammalia; order Chiroptera; family Pteropodidae; genus Eonycteris; species Eonycteris spelaea. Next base: position 9,146,192 of record PUFA01000040.1, on the reverse strand, counting down.
CTAGTTGTGCCCTTCGCTAATCCCGTGATGTTAGGCAAGTCATTTAACCTCTCCCATTCCTCTATACAATGAGGCTGCTGTGAGGGTAAAATGAGCAAATGCCTGTTTGCACAGACCGGACACATGTTCCCCGCTTCTGTTCTCTCCCTTTGAGCCAATAGCTAGATTGGGTTGGCAAGCTCCCTCACTGACTTGACAGCCAAATCGGTCGAAATGATTGCCGGAAAACACACAGCACGCTCCATGTGGAGACATGGTGTGCTGTGGGACTCCATTTAATACAGAAAACTCCTTCTGGAGCCGATGGGCATTCTGAAGGTTGCATTGCCCCCAAGTTGACAGGAGGTCTCAATGCTGTATCTTCCCTCGGGATGGGCTGGATATGTCTTTTGTCATAGCTGTTGCTGAACTGCAACTACTTTCAAAGGAAGTATGAAGACTGGATTTGAGATCAAATTTCAGAGTGAAGCCCAAAGGCTTCCAATGAAGTGTGAACACCGTATGAGAAATAACAATAGGGAGTGAGATATGCTAAAAGTGTTATACATGAATTTACATTCAATAAAAAACCCTTCCAGCTATAATTATCACATTTTTGCTAATATTGAAATTCTAGATGTCAGACTTAATATTTGAGTAAACTAATTAAAGAATTTTTTTCCCTAGCCTTGACAAACAATCTTTTTCACAGAAAGTTTTCAAATGCATTTTTTGGGGGTGGGGGTGGGGGAGGAAAGCTGAAACTGGCTGGTCTACGTGACCAGCACTTGGCAATAGATCCCCCGGACCGGTCATCTTACCTCTCTGCTTTTTTTTTCTCCCTCCCTTTCCACCTCCCCCATTCCCAGCTCTGTTTTGTGTCCTTTTGTCAAGGGCATTATGTTCCAACAGTGTTAATGTGTCTTTTCTTATGCAGTAGCCAAGCAGTTCTGGGTGGAATTGCCTCTTAAGGTTTCCTGTTTGGCTGTGGCACATTTAGACTCAAGTTGTTGTGCTCGGTAGGACCATTGTTGTCCCATTATATCAGGGAAAAGCCTTCATCATGTGTTACAGAATAAGATGGAATCTTCGCTAAGAAGCATAGGGATCAAAGCAGAGGGAAAAAAATATTTTTTATACATCAAGTCGTTATAGAGGGAGGAGAAGGAGATGTTAAAATCGCCGGAGAGGAGATTTTCTCATCTAATACCAGCATAGAGAATGTGTTGGGAGGACTTCGTCTCCGTTCTCAGATTTGTTTTTATTTTTAAAGTGTTCAAGTCTAGGTCATAAGCTTGTTTACACATATTTTAGGTTTTATAAAGGGCCTCCCTTAAAAAAGGTGTAATTTTCCCAACAGTTAGGTACATCTAAAAATATTTTGATTGTTTTTACTCCATAGAATTGTTAGCTACATTTCAGACAATTTTGAAAATAAGAAAAAAGGAAAAACAAAGAAACCACTCTTGAGCCTACTATCCAATCCTAGCAGCTCTAGCGACGTATTCCTTTCACCTCTTAACGGATGCTACTTTTCAACATGCCTGCAAGCACATGTACCTGATTTTATGTTTCTTTTGTTCACCTAAGAGTTTACCATACGTGATTTTCCACAGCCTCACATAGATTGTCTCAAGCACATGTACCGTTTATTAAGCGCTTCTATTATTAGACATTTGAGTGACTTCCTTTTTTTCACTCTAAAAATATATTTGCACACCAGGATTTTACCATTTTTTGAGTTATATTCCCAAAATATTCCAAAATGGAATTTCTGAAGCCAAATGTTTAAATATTGAGATTTGGATGCAAACTGCAAAATCACTTTCTAAAAGAGTTACAGCAGTGGAATGCCCTTTCACCAGGCCGGATGCCATTTTAGTTCATTCGTACCTTGCGAACTTTTTAGAAGATTGTATATTTTGCTTAAATTTTTGATAAATCACAAAGCATCATATATGGCAGCAACTGTTATTCTTACTAATAATTATCCTCAATAAATAAACCTTGTAACATTTAATGACAAAACATTAGTATGGCAAAGTGTGTAGGAGCAGCATGGAGTGAAGAGTGTGGACGTGGGGGTCAGGCTGCCTGGGCTCTGCCACTTACCAGCTGCGGGATCCTAGGTCAGGATTTCCAGCCTCAGCACTACGGATCTTGGGGCTGATATATAGATATAGATTTATTTTTATTTTTATTTTTTCTTCTCCCTGAGGAGCTCTCCTGTGCATTGTAAGATGTTTAACGATATCCCTGGCCTCTACTGCCCCATATCCCAAAATGACACCCCAGAATGTCTTCCGACATTGCCAAATGTTCCTTGGAGACAATCCCTCCTCATTTTAAGAATAAGGGTCTTAGGCAAATTACCAAACCTCTCAGTGTTCAGTTTCTGTGTGTAAAATGGGGATAAAAGTAATACCTTAAAGAGTTATTGGGAGGGCTAAGATTAGTCCTTGCAGAGCATGGAGAAGAGGCTGCTACGTGCCAGGCACTCTGTCAATATCAGCTAACATCTAATATTTTATTCCTGATGAGTATTCTTAAGCAAAATGCTTGTTTGTTGTTTTTACTGTAAAAATGATTACAATATTTGAGAATTTTAGGGAAGTATCAGAAGCTAATAAGGATCTCCTATAACCCTAATGGCCAGGGACAACAACCCTGTAAACATTAAGGTGTATTTTCTTTTTAAGCACCTAGAAGAGTTCCTAACACATTACAGTTGCTCAGTAAACGTGTTGTATGAATATACAATGTGAGGTCAAGTTATGTCTACAACTCAATATAGCTATCTATCTTACCACTATATCATGGCTATTTGCCTATGTGTTTAGAAATTCTTTGAAAGGATGTTTAATAAATGCATGACATCAACTCTGAGTTCCCTCTAATTAATTATATAAAATTTGAGGCATGAACATACATTAATTTTTTAATAGATAATTTTTTCTAACTTATCATGAATTTTTTCAAATATATATAGAAGTTGAAAGAATAATATAGTATACACCCATACTTTAAACTTTTTAAAAAACATTGTGCCATATTTTCTCTATTTGTGTGAGTACATGTGTATCTACATGGATATAGACATGTATATTGAGTATTTTTTTATTGTGTTGTGGGACCACTTAAAAGTGAATTGCAAACATAACATTTTACACGTAAAGTCTTCAGCGTGCCTCTCCTTCGAATAAAGACATTCTTTTACATAACCACTTTCTGAATTTGTCTAACTGTTCCCTTATAGTGTCATCTAACTTGCTCCTTCAGCCTCTGGCTTTCCTGTAAACTGGAAATTAGATCTAAAGTCTTAATTAGATTTAAGTAAACGTTTTGGCAAGGACCCTTCATAGGTGATTGCATCATCAGGAGGCTATAACATCAGGTTGTCCCATGATCAGTGATGTGAAGTTTAATTACTCAATTAAGGTGGTGACTACTAGATTTCTTAAAGGTATGTTTCTTTTCCCCAATTGCAATTAGTACATATTCAATGGGGTGCTACTTTGGTACCATATGACTATCCTATTCCCCAACAACTTTTAACCTAAAGGTTTTTAGCATCATTGGTGATTCTTGCCTAAATCAGTTATTTTACTGGGAGCCTCAAATGGTGATTTTTCTAATTCTGTTATTTTATCTGCATTTGATAACAGCTCTTCTTCTGGTAAGAAGAGTTTTCTCTCTCCAAATGCAAAGCTAATGTTTACTTCTTATGTTCTAAGTACTGATTTAAAGAGTGAGGTAAATGAATTTTGTTTGTTTTCCTCTCTTTCTTTTACTTACAATTTTTTAGTATTACCATAGACTCATGGATTTTTCTTTAGAGTTTGACAATCAGTTATAATGACTTTCTAATGCTCAGGCTATCTAACGGGCACCCCTGCAGGCTGACTTCTGTGTCTTTTGACTCCCTCTGTAGTGGTCCTCAGACATCCCTACTTTTTGGCTCAATGTGTTCCAGGCTTATTTTACATTTCCTGCCTCAGCCATTTCCCCAAGGAACCTTGAATCCTTTTAGCCTGGAATGATATAAATAATCTTTTGATGAATACCTTTGTATATAAAATTTTTACCAAAATTGCTAGATTTTAAATTATTTTGAAAAAGACTGTTAACTTTTCGATGCCTTTAATATACTTGCCAAATTGCTGTACAGCAGCTAGGAATAATGTGCCTTCCCTCTCATGTTTGAGACTGCTTATCTCACTAAATTCATACTGACAATTTTTTTATCTGATCAGAAACCTTTATGACAAGACTGAACAGCTCAGTTTTATGGGTATTTATAAGTTGATTAGTTTTCATGCATCTTGTCCTTTTTCTGCTGTGGAATATATTTGAAAGTTTATAAAAAAATGTATCAAAGACTTTAATCCACTATCTACTATGCTTGTTGCAAGTAGTTTTTCTAGACTGTTTTGGTGTTTGTTTGACTGTCAGACTTTTTAACTGGCCATTTCCTTGGTGATTTCATTCATTTATCTTGTGCTTATACCGATATAAGAAAAATTAAATATTTCTATATAGTTTCTTCCTATTTAAAAAATTTAAATAAGATTTTAATATTTACACTTAGTTTTCAAGCCACGTGGAATACATTTAGGGCTATAATTTGAGGGGAGGATCTAACTTACATTTTTTTCCCAAAAGCCAAATTTTCTCATACCACATAAAGGATAATCCATCACTTTCTCACTTGTATATGACTGTTCATCATATAGGTAGTTCAAAATAGATATAGATATATTGATCTATATTTCAATTCATATTTGTCAGTCAAGTTTTACACCAGTACCATAACATTTTAATTATCGAAGCTTTTAAATGCATTTTAAAATACAATACCCTTCTTCTTATCTCTTTTTTTTTAACATTTTTTTCAAAATGACCTTTAGAATAATTGTACCATTTTCAGAAAAGAGTTTATTGCACTTAAACAATTTCTGTTTCTATAAGGGAATTTGAGATTTTGTAATGGAATTAAAAATTGCTTTGGGGTGAGGTAACACACAATAACATGAAAGCATCGAAGTTGTGACAGGCCCCTGAGATGGAGCATGGTCAATGTTGGTTGAATTTTCATGGCATAATCTTTTCATGGTTGACCTTTTTATAGATCAGCATGGTTAATGTGAGCATAGTTTCTTAATCAAAAATTGAGACACCTGGTCTAATCAGTGGAATGATATTTATGGGAGTAGAGGAAAATGATATTTTAGATTTGTAAAACTATTGGTCATGCAGGCAGTAGATTAAGGCATTCCATTTGGGGTCACATGTTCCCATCCAAGCAGTGTTAGCTTTCTTTTAATAGAAGTTAAACTCTCCACAGTATAATTTACATGGAGAAAGCCATCATGGGCTAAGTCTGCGAATATCAAGCTATGTAGTAGCTCAGATTCTTATTGTAATAATGCAGTGGGGGAAAAGCATGTGCCTGTTCTTTGGCATCAGACACATTGGCTTGGATCTTCACTCTGCCTCTTCCCAGCAGTGTAACCTTGAATAATAACAGAGTTGAGAAGATTAAATGAGATACAGCATGTGAAGTACTCAGCAGTGCCTGGCACATAATAATCACTTAGACATATCAGCTATATTATTTTTTTCACCAATATGATTATTCCAGCTGCTATTATTGTTATTGTCTTGGTTAATGTTCAGGATCAAGATGACTGAGAGCTCCTTGAGGAACCCAGATATGCTGTATTTCCATGTGGAGTCTCAGTTATAGTTAGCTCAGAGATTCCACTGAGTGCCCCATAGCCCTGATAGGTGGTGTGTTCTTCTGTAATAAGTGCCAACTATCAATGCCCTCTTTTGGAAGAAGTACAGGCCAGAATAATTCCCATAAAAACCGGGAAGGAGAAGAAAGTGACATCACTCCAGAATTCTAAGACAAAAGTGATTAAAAGCAACAACAACAACAATAAGAATCCCATCCTTTCTTAGACTTTACTGAGAAGGCACACTTTTCGTCTAGGGCTAAATGTAGCTGAAGTCAAAGCATTAACTTACATATTTGCTGAGTCTAAGTAGTGTATTTCATGCTCTTTTCTTGGCATAAAAAGATAATGTTTCTATTCTTTCTCGTAAAAGGATTACCATTCTTATAAGACAGCCTTCACAACAGAGGACAGCCTTTTAAAAATTCAGTCTCTAAATTAAATGTGATATTATAGAGCTGTCTGGGCATTTGGATAATTTTTTTAGACATCTCAAGTGGCGGGTATATGGTCATTAATCAGCAGCTCAATATTTTATTCACATACTGGTGGGGGTAAAGCAGAAGGAAGAGTGGGATCCACAATGAGGAAGGTCTTATTAGTAACATATTACATCTAAATAATCAGGTTTTTAAATGATCAAGAGAAATTAATAAAAGTGAGCATAGCCAAGACTTTAGGCCTTCTAAGAAAAATCAATTACAGGTCTGATTAGTGAAAAACACTAAGCTATAACCCAAATTATAGAGAGGTTCCTATTTCTAGATCAGGGTAAATCCATAAACTGATTAGAATAAGGTGGTTAAAGTCTCTGTAAGCCACTACAGATAGTCTGAGATGCCAGGTACATTCCTTCGAATTTTCTGTCCCCTCCTTTTCTTCCCACTGTCTTTGTTCAAGTCTTAATTATTTCTCATCTCACTTCTGACAAACACCTCAACACTAGTCTCCCTTCATCTTGTCTTCTTCAACCCACTTCCCTTCTTCTCTGCTGTAAGGACTACCTTTCTAAAACTCAAAGCAGGCCCCGTCACCTCTACTGAAAGTTCTCTTGTGCCTTTTCATTGCTTACGATTTGTTCACTTATATATATATATGTTATACCTCAGTAAAAAAACGAGAATGAAGTAGCCATGTTGAGAGGGTCTGGGGAGCACCCGAGTGACAGGAACTGCAAGCTTTAAGATTCTGAGGGGAAGTCATGTGATTATGTCGAGGGGCAGGAAAAGACCATGTGGCTGAGCATAGTGAACAAAGGGAGAGACAGAGGGCAAAGAGGGAAGCAGGGTAGATGAGAGAGAGTTTGCACTTCATTCTAAGTGAAGTGAAACCCCACTAGGTGGTTTTAAAGCAGAGCAAGTATCACATAATTTGATTTATGCCTTAGAAAGATCACTGTAACATTAAAAGATAAAATGTAATATTTAAAAGATAACATGTAACTCTACAGAAGAAGGAGTATAGGTAGCAAAATGAAGCAGGAAGACAAATTAGGAAGCTGCAACAAAACTCCAAGTGCGAGATGGTGGTAGTTTGGACTAGCACTGGAGCCGTGGAAATCGTGCACATTCACTACAACATATTTGTCCGTTGAATTGCTGATGACTATTTGGGTAATTGTCAGCTGGGAACTATTGCAAGTAATGCTCCTGTGCACATTCTTGTACTTTTCATTTGGGACACATATAATGCATTTCTGTTGAATTTATACCTTGGTGTGGAATGACTGTGTCAAAGAGAGTAGCAGACGCTAACCTTAACCACACACCTTGTTACCTCGACATGAAAAGCTGCTTACTGAAAACATGCATCCCTCTGCTGGGAAACTTTTGTGAGGCTATGGTTGCATATATGGCCCACATGAGCCAGAAATGTCAGAAAATTAACGCCCCCTTTCTGTGGATTGACGGCTTCCCCCAAATTCATGTATTGAAAATTTAAACCCTGGCATGATGAATTTTGGAAGTGGGGCCTTTGGGAGGTCATGATAGTGGAGCCCTTGCAAATGGGATTAATGCCCCTATAAGAAGGGACACAAAAGAAATGATCTCTCTCTTGGCCATGTGAGCATACAGTGAGAGGTGGCTGCTATGAGCCAGGAACAGAGTCCTCACCAGAACCTGGCCATGCTGCCCCCGCGATCTCAAAATTTCAGCCTCCAGAACTGTGAGAAATAAATGTTTATTGTTTAAGCCACCCAGTCTATGTTATCTTGCTCTAGAAGCCTGAACTAACACACTCCCAGAAAGAGCTCTCAATAGACAGATGGTGGATAAAAATCTAGATCCCTTCTCCTTACCTGGGATAACCTTTGTCTCATTCTACACAGTCTCTCAGAGTTCCCCAACAGGACTGGGCACCCACTGCCCACTGAGGTAACTAGTATGGAAAAGCACCCTTACTGGCTTTATTGCCTTCCTGGTATGTTGCAAATTCTCTACTGGCGTTTCCCTGTCCCTTCTCGTCCTGGCTGCCTTGGTCACCCTTGATGCCTTAAAAAATGGGTTTTGTATGTGCCTAATTTTACCCAGCTTTTGTAAGGTATAGGGTTGATCTGGTACATGCTATTCAGTGAATCAAAAGAGTAGGACCTCTAAACATGTCATGGTAGCTGTTTCGATTAAGTAATTCAGTTTCCTTGGGAATCTTTGGTCAGTAACTTTGACTGGCTATTCCATCTAGAATTGTCAACAGTAAAGATTGGAGACAAGCTAGAAATAGAAGACAAGAATTTGTTGTGGCATGCCCTCAAAGGGTCAGCCCACTCAATAGTCCATTAACCCTTTAATGTGTGGAAGTGGAGGCTACATGGCAAGCAATTAGAAAACCTTTTCTATCAGAGTGAGTTCTTCCTTCCCTTCATTGTCTATAGAGAGCATTGATAATGTTTTTATACCTAATGTCTCTTGTGTAAGAAAAAAGACCATATATCAAAGTGATCAAAGTAATGTTTACACGTGTTTCTAGCCTGACTACTCCATTTTTTAAAGAATCTGTTGCAGATCCAAGTTTTTTCACTCATAGTTTATTTTCTTTCCATTGATTTTAAATACTACATCCAATACATGGGCATGCTTTGTTTAAACACGTATTTATTTCCTCTCCTTTTGCCTCTCCTCTCTCATGAAATGTTGGAAAACAGAATCTGGTTAATTTATCATATGTGAGTTAAAATTTAGCCAAAAACAGACCGTAGGATTAAAAAAGACGTAAAGAACATGGAGACATTTCTTCACATACTGGTCTTTAAAAAAAATTTTTAAAGATATTTATGAAGCACCTACTATGTGTTGGGAACTGAAGATATAATAGAGAACAACCTTCATGGACTTATGTTTCAGTAGGAGACAGAAAAGACAAATAAGTAAAATATATAGTATGTCAAGTGAAAATAAGTGCTGTGAAAAGCAGGGGAAGAGTATATCCTTTCACTACTCAGGCTAGATTTTATTTGAGGTGGTCACTTCTAAGGTAGGAGAGTCCCAATATCCAAACCAAGAGGGATGTTTCTCCAAGGGACCTTAAGTTATAGAGCTGAGAAGGAGGCCTAGAGTCATTGATGAGAGAAGTTATCAAGCTGTGTGTCAGGTGCAAAGAGTAAAGAGACCAGGAAGGAAGGGCCACGCTGGGAGTGGTGGGGCTGGGAGGCGGGACTGAGTCAGGTGGAAGGAAGGGTCTATGAGAGTGGATTAGAACCAAGTTCAGGGAGGATGCGCATGGGAACAATGCGCTCCATTGGTACCAGCTCCAGGGTACTCCTGGTGGGCTAAAAAAGTCACGCAGGCATGGCAATACTCGCTTCTAGGTCCTTGACTGACAGACACACTTTCCTCCTGTCCTCTTCATGACATATATTTTATCCTATGGCCTCACTGGCTACTTTTTCTTCACACGGCAGAATGTCATAGAAATTATTTTTTAAATCTTTTTTATTTATATTGGAACATAAAGTATGTCCACTGCCCTGGACTCACAAGGACTATAGCAGAATGAGGATGCCATCGTTTGAAGCCCAGTCTCCTGGGTTTCTCTGCCCCTGTTTAGTTCTTCCTTGTCTGGCGTTCCATGCTGGGGACAGCCTGTACCCCTTCTGCCAACTTCTAGAAGCTCTCCCCTTTTGCAGGCAGAGGATGCCTATGGGTGCAGTCTCAGGCGGCATCTCACAAAGCGGAACTTCTGCCTGATACTCTGGAGCGTGAGTTGCCCCTCAGAGTTGTGCCAGTCTGCAGGAGGGAGCCAGAGGTTTCCCACCCCTCCATCTATCGGTTGTTGGTTAAGAGCTGCCAGGCAGGACCTAAATACCTGGACCACTCTGGCTTTCAGGTGTGGAGCAAAGCAGGCTGAGGACAGTCTCCCCGGGACAGCTGCTGGTGCTGGCTATTGGAATTTGAGGCATTCTGATCAGAACAACGGTATCTTCTTCTACTAACGTGGGCTTCTGCTTAATATTTTGACTCAAGCAATTTTACTGCTAAAAAAAAACCACTGTAGCAGGCAGAGAGGAATAGAACGTGTTTGGGTTTAAATACTAGCCTTTCATCTTCTGCAAGTGGACATGTTATGTTTTCAAGCAGAGTTGGTGATTCTGTTAACAGGCAACTCAGATAAACGGATTGATCTTGGAAAAGTCACTGAGGATATCAACCACTGAGGACAGTTAAGAGATAGCTATACAAATTAACAGGTGATGCTATATAAAGTAGAACACTTCTCATCTGTTTTTTAAGTAGAGAGGCCTCTATATGGTTATTTGTGGTGGAACTTTTCACATGTGCCTCTTTCCTTCTTTCTCTTTGCTGGGTTGAAGGAACAGAATGTACTGGCAGAAATTAAGCTTGTAAAGTGGTTCTTCATAGAATAGGCAGGTTCTGCCTGGGAAATAAAGTCCCTGGCTGTGAGGACACCTGACTATTCCTATTTCATTCTTGTCCCCAATATGCACTATATTAGATAGTTCCCACTAGCCATGGGTGTCCAGGCAATAAAAATCTATAGCTTGTAAAAATCTATTCATTTAAAAAAGGCACATAGTCAGGTCCCAGCACAAACACAGCCAAGACTTTGTCCTGAGCCATTGACCATAACAAATTCTGCTGCCCAGGAACACGTCTGTCTAAATCAGTGTCTGCTCTAGTCTGTTTGGTATTTGGATTTCATTTTAAAAGGTATCTATGAGTACAGCTGCATTAGGTTCTTTGTGATGGATGCAGCAAATACCCAAAGAGGGACAGCATCCATGGGCCAGACCTGAAAAACAGTCCCCACACTTATGACGTAGATTAACTCTCGCAGACATCTTCCTTTGTTTTCATTTCAACCAAGCTGCCTTCCTACATCCTACGCAGTGATGGTCCTGTTATATAGACTTACTGTAAGAAAAATGCACTATGAAATATTGACTATCCATTTTATTTATAGATTTCCTGCTAAAAGAGATCTGTTGGGAGCCAGGTTATGTAGGTAGCTGACATATTGTTCAGATTCTTTGCTGGAAGTGATTAGCAAACTGGATCATGCCTTATGCTAAGATGTCTCTCTCACAAATGATTTGATGAGTTCATTTTTTTTTTTCCTGATTTCTGAGCCAACTGAACCTAATTTTGTAAAGGTGACTGGACACGTCTGGGTGTAACTTCAAAATGAGTTTAACCAGGAAGATAAGATAATTTTATACATAGATGTCAAAGTTTCTAAAAACAAGGAGAGAGGGAGATTAATTGGGGCTTACACGTCTTGGAATGACAAAATGCAGCTGTTGTTGGCATCTGCAGAGCCAGCTGTGGGCGCTCAGCTTGACATCATCTCTTGCTATGCGTGGAGAGCGATGTCTGTTCACTTCTGGTGAAATAAGGGCACAGTCAGCATATGTGCGCAACAAGCACGAAAGCATCGATTTGAGAGCAAAACAAAAGTGAACTAAAATGCACGTGTCCATTTCTCTCAAAATAAGATGTAACTTAACCTAAACTATGGCTGAACTACATCCAGGTATATTCAGGCGCCCTGCCTCACTTGCTCCTACCATTCTCCCACTCGACGACCTCTCCTTCCTTCCCGCTTTCCCACCGCTCCCGCTGTTGACCGATTCAGGCCCGCAGCTGAAAACTCAGCACTCGATGTTTAAGTCCTCGTGAATTTTATCGTCACACCACCTATTGTGTCTCACGTGCTTTTTCCTTTGCAAGGTACTTTGGGGTAGATTTTCACATTTGACTCTCCCAGTCCCTGCATGGGGCTGCTCGTGTTGTCGTCTCATTATGCAGACAAGGAAACTGAGACTCAGGATGCGTTTGACAGTTGAGGTGACTTGCCCTCGGTCCATGAGGATGTGGCAGAGCTGGAGGGAAGACCCAGGGCTCCAACAACCCAGGCTGCCCTCCTCTCTCACACCTTACGTATTTGCATTTTGCTTTAACTATCTGGTATATCAATGTTGCTTTTTGTGATTCTGTATGGACGTGTATGAAGATACAGGAGCAATGAAATAAAAAATGTATTTTGATACTTTCTTTGCTCAGTATCATCTTATCTTGCAGAGTAGCAATCCCCAACCTTTTTTGCACCAGGGACCAGGGCTTCCTATGAGAATCTAATGCCTGATGATCTGAGATGGAGCTGAGGCAATGACGCTAGTGCTGGGGAGTGGTTGCACATACAGATGAAGCTTCACTTGCTCTCCCTCCTGCTGTGAGGCCCAGTTCCTAACAGGCCATGGACCAGTACCAGGCTGCAGCCAGGGGTTTGGGACCCCTGTTGTAGAGGATTGGTCTATTTCATTTCTTCTGCCTGGAAATTTTTTTCCTTAATATGGCAGAAGAGGCAATTGCCTACATGGAAAGGTTTTACACAGGCATCAGAAAGATGTTTCTGTTCAAAACTACCCCCATCTAAAGAACACTGCTTGGAAGTCCACCACTCTTTTGAGTACCTCACTCTCTTTGGATCTCTTAAAGTGCACATGTCCCTGGGCAAGGTGACACATTGATTTAACTGATGCTAAGGTGTTATTGACTCACTCAGTTTAAAGACATACAGACAGACCTAGGACAGCCTGAGGAAAACCCCCAACACTAAAAAAGGAGGAGGTAGCAGTGAAGAAGAGTGGACACGAGTGTTTCTGAAAGATTCTAGTTGACCATTCTTGAGACTGAGAACCCAAGAGCATCCACTCTAACACATCCCTATGCTAGACGTGTAAGAACCCTGCCCTGCCTCCGAGGCCACTGGGAGAGGCGAAAGGGTGGGGCCAATGGCAGGAGGCCTGGGCTCCCTTGGTTTTGAGCTTAGCAGTCTCCTAATGGTTCACCTTGGGCTGCCAGTGCATTTCACCTGGGATGCATTTAGCAGGGCGAGGAGCACAGGTAGGGCAGGCCAGAGCAGGGTGCTATATACTAACCAGCGTGTAGAGTGTGACTTCCAGAGTTTTTTGGCTATGGAAGCCAGAGATGGCAACCTCCTATTTGCATATTATAAATCCCTCAGCTGCTCTTAGCATAGCGACTTATCTGATCATTATGATAACCAAGTATAAAAATAGGAACATTCAGGAAAGTCCTTTTTCTTGTGCTGGAAGAGAAAAGGTCGTGATAATAAGGAAGCCTCATTGGGATCTCAATCCTATCCTGGTTTTTTGTGGATTGCTGTCCTGAGGTGGAAGAATCTCGACGTCCTCTGACTTTTTTTTTCTTGTTGATTCACTAACCAATCCAGTAATGTTGCCTTGTGATGCTTTTAGTTTCAAAACAGTAACCTGAGCCCAGAGCAGTATGTGTTAGGGGCAAGTGGTTTCAAAGTAAACGCTGAGAACCTCTGGGAAATTGCCTTCCACTCTCCACATCCTACACTGAGGATGTTTCTGGCCCCTCATCACTTGCAGCCAAGCTCGTCTAGGTGAGTTCAGTTGACCTAAATCACCTGGACCTGACTAATCAAGGTGGTGGCCCATAGGTTTCAGGCTTCTGTCATTCTCTGCTGTGAGTTTGCACAGGGCCCTAACTGCTTCATTGGAATGGATTTAGAAATTGTTATCTCCAAAGTTTACTTCCATCAGAAGGGAGGGAGGTGGGAGGTAGGAAAGGGGGAAAGAAATCCCCTCGCAGTTACAGGCACTCTAGAAACATGCAGCGTCACTGTAGCGGTACCAAACCTTCTTCCCCCAAACCGTAATTGCTCCTGACCCCGGCCTACGTATCTATGGTTTCCAAGTTAGAGAACGGCAAGGATTCCAAGGCAGCCACCTCACATCTCAAAACCCTCCGAACTACTCTGTTTTAGAGAAAGCTGATTATAGAAACAACATGGTATTGGGCAGACAGAGACCATGTTTTCTATACCAGTAGTTGGGGCTCATTTTCATGAGACAGAATATTTGAAATTGTATGTCCTGTAAAAATCCATGAAGCATGGGCCATAACTATGTAATGTGATTGTGTGTGTGTGTGTGTGTGTGTGTGTGTGTGAAAGAGTTCAATATACTAACAAGCCTTCTAAATACATTGTACAGGTATAATTCTATTTGTGCTGATAGAACCTAATATGAAAAGCAAATCCATTTTAGCCTGACATTGACATTTTGAACACTTTCAATCAAGCCACCAGCTCCACTCAAGTAGAAGTGAAACATTGGATGATAATGCAGACATTAATAATAAACAATTATGATTTATTGACTTTTTCTGTGTGCTGGTGTCTGCGCTCAGAGCTTTTCATGAATATCTCATTTGATCTCCAGAACGACACTGTACAGTGTTTTCTCTATTTCATCCTTTTTTAATTGTGAAAGAAACTGAAGTTGGTTTGTAAGTGAGGAAGTTCAGGGGCATTAAAGTTCAGGGGCATATGGAGTTCAGGGGCATTAAAGAACTTGCCCACAGTGTCACAGCGAGTGCATGACAGTACCAGGATGTATCTGGGTCTATCTGGAATAAGTCTGGGCACCGACTCACTAAATTCAGCTCTCTCAAAAAAAGCCTCTGGTACATTAAGTAGGAGAGACGAAGAAATGTATTTATGTATTTCTCATGTGTGGGATGGGGCCCAAGAAGAGTGATAGTCTCTCACTAGAATCCAGCCAAGAGTTTCATGGCAAATATTGAACAATGAGTGTGAAATTTGTTCAGTATTCCAAACAGCAGGCATCCCAGTGAAGTTGCTTTTCAAATATCTTCTTCCAAATTAATCGAAAGCTCTGTGAAAGAAAGTCATTTTGTTCCCACTGTTTCTCCTGGCAGCCCCCTGAGTGTATTGGATAAGTAGATAGCCCATTCAGGAAACCGCATAGGGCTGAGAAGAAACAGAATGTTTCTGGATTCTCAAGGGTGCCGACTCCTCTCAAATTAGGCAAAACTTATTCCTGGTTCATTGCTCAGCTTCAACACTGCCAAGTCTAAGGGAAGGTGGCCCTGCTTGGACTTTGCTGCATGGTGGGTGGAGCCCAACCTTGAGCTCCCGAGAGTCCTGGGTAATGGCATCTTTGTTAATCTGCGTCCCTTCCGGCCACTTCCCACACCTGTTATCCTGGAGGGCATCATGAGCAAACAAGTGGGTGCATTAATTCATTTTAGGACTAGCAATTTTCCTGGCTAATTATGCACTTGGATCGTGGGGGACTGAGTGGAGTCCTTTGGGTAGATTCTGGCGTTTCTGCCTCCCTTTAATCTAGCAGCATGAGACAGAGGCCAATGACTAGCCATCTCTTTCCCATCTTTAGTTACCCCCACTACCCTCCCTACACAGCTGCTTGCTGATAGTTTTGCTGGATGAGAGAAAATTTAAACTAAGTCTGAAATCTGCAAAGAAAGGATTTTACAGTTACTAATAAAACGGTTCCATGCTCCAAAGTGGCGTGGGTGAGACCAATGTATATGTCAACTAGAGATACTTGGCCCTCCTAGGAGCTTTTTTACAGACCACTGCAGCACTTGCTTGGTGCCTTTTCCAGAGTCGTGCATGAAGTGATTTGAAAGAGAAAATCCCTGTGTAATTCTTGGCTCATTGTGAAGATTAAATGAGCTAATACAGGCAACGGGTAAGAACAGGCACAGAAGAAGTGATCAGTCAGTGTTAGCTATTATTAATGTCAATCACCCTATTCAGTTTCCTGATAAGGAAACTGAGGCCCAGAAATATAAAGCGACATCCTTGAGGTTGCATTGAAAGCCAGTGGCAGGGTTGGAACTGGAATCCCAGACTTACGGTTCCTTTTATACATTATTCGTAAATTCAATAACTGTTTATTGAGTTTTAATTCTGTGCCGAATCCTGGCTGAAGATACAAAAGTGGAAAAAACAAAAATTCAGTGAAAAACCCAGCAGGGGTTTCTTGTTTCTTTATGCAAAGGGGCAATGTGACCTATATATATGTCATATGGGTGACAACCAGCTGGGTCTAAAGGTGATTTTCAAGTTATCTAGGTAGTTTTGAAATTTCCACTGGGTAACATCAATAACAGTGGCTCCTGATATCAACTTTTTACAATTTATTTTTTAATATTAAATATTTTAAATTATTTAAATTTTTTTGGCTATGCCATTTTTCTCATATCCAGGTTGTTGTTTTTTTTAAGGAGGTTGCACATACTTGCAACACTCTGCCAGCTCACTCATCTCAACAATGATGCTCGTGGAAATGTTCCGTACATTCTCCACTGCTCCTTCCTCAAACCATTTCACGTCTCAAGATACTACCTGAGAGAATATCGGCGGTTAGCTTTGTGTTCTTGAATAAGCCTCCTTTCTTTCCTCCTTCCCTTTCTCCCTTCCTCCCTTCCTCCCTCTCTCACCTCTCTCTCTCCCTCCCTTCCTTTCTTCCTTTCTTTTTATGATTAAGATCCTCCATTTAATGAACAAGGACCTTGAATAATTATAATCACCTTTGACACAGCATTACACACTCCATTAAGCAAGACTAGACAGACACAGTTCTGGAAATCTAAATTTCCCTGAAATAGCAACAAGAAAACTTGGAAAGATAGTGGGGGATCAGGGCATTTACATTCTACTCTCCTTTCTTTGGAAAGTGGCAGAAGCTCCCCTGGCCTGGGAGAAGGAGGATTGAATATAGAGGGAAGTAGTTGGTAGGATAGGTTGTGCCCGGAGTTGACCCTGTTTCTCTGGCTTCCTTTATTCTCTGCTGTGAACTTGTACAGGGCCCTGACTCTGCTTGGAAATTCTTTTCTCCAGAGTTTATATCCATCAGGCTGAACTAATACAACTACTGTTCCTTGAACAATGCTATAATTACGGGCACTGACCCCTACACAGTAAAAAAGTCTGCATATAACTTTTGACTCCCCGCAAATGTAACTACTAACAGCCTACTGTTGACCAGAGCCTTACCAATAACATTAACATTGATTAACACATATTTTGTGTGTTATGTGTCTTATATACTAAATTCTTAAAGCTAGAGAAAACAGAATGTCATGTAAAAAAGAGAAAATATTTATTGGAAACATTTATTGAGAAAATGTTTAAATGGACCCACATAGTTCAAACCCATGTTATTCAAGGGTCAACTGTAGTTTGATAAGAGGGTATTTAAAAGGAGACTTGTCTCCATTCTTTTATTCAACACGTATCGGGCTGTGAGTCAGCAGGTGTTGGAAGCAGCCTATGGTTCTATTAAGAGGGCTTCCCTGAGAGGCAAACACAAGAAAAGGGGTTGCTGCGACTCCACCAGCTCGTTTGACTGAATCTTGTATGTGCACTGTGGGTACATGGCCACACTGCTTCCCTGTGACATCATGAGGACACCCACCCACCCCTGGTCCTTGTTCCTAATCACCTGATCCATCTTCCTGAAACTTGCTTACCCATCCAGTGTTTTAGTGATGAGCGAATGTAGGTAAAAAGCGTTTCGTAACTTGGGACGAGGCCTATGTGTACAGGAAAGCATGCTCCACTGTGTGAGTGACGGTGTCTCCATTGTGGGAAATTGAGGGTATGATAATGACAACCCGAGGCATTCAAGCTCATTTCAGCTTCACCTGTTTATGTATGTGAGGTGGAAGTGATAGATGGATAACTATTTGCATGTGTGGGCAGAGTTTGTGAAACTGCTAAGAAAGGCCGTGAAAATACTCCTTGCTCACTCTCCTGGCCCCTCAACCATGTCAGGTTGAACCTGCAAAAATCACCTACAGTACTTGGGAGGAGTAGCATTTGCTTTTTTCTATCCTTGTGTTTTTTAAGTGAAAAGCCGTGTTTTTGGAGCTTATATGTCGATTTCTGCAGACCTGCCTATCACTTATTGAGAAAAGCTTGACAAAGAGGAGAGAGGTGGCAATAACACCAGAACATGAGACATCATACCCCCGGGTCCTCTGGCCCAGGGTTCTCCTTCTGACAGTGGCACTTAATGCCATGGCATGCATGGCAGGGAGGGACTAGCAGGTCAAGGCTTGGAGACATCTTAGTTCTACCAACAGATACTGAGTGCCCACTCCATGTCAGCCGTTAAGCTAACTGCTGAGGATGCCAAGAGGAAGCGCTGAGGACAGACCTGAGGAGACAAGACACGTAACCTGACAATTTCAAAATAATGCAGAACGCCCTATGCAAAAACACACGCCCAGGATCCTGCAAGGGAGGTGGTTTCCTAGAAAGGTGACACCTGAACTGAGTCGAATGTGTGGTCATGGAAGGAGACTAGACTCTGGGTTGTGAGCACACAATGCAAGATACAAATGTTGCATTATAAAATTGTATGCCTGAAACTTATGTAATGTTATTAACCAATGTTGCCACCAATAAATTTAATTAAATGTTAAAAAGGACTATGGGGTAGCTGGCTGAAAGGAAGAGAAGGACCGGCAATGTGAGCTGAGGACTGGCATGAACACAGACACCACGGCAGGAAACGTGGGGGGGGGGCAGGGCAGGGGAAACCTACGTGTGGTTTGCTATTTCTGTTATTAAATTCGAAGCCTGGAGAAGTTGGTGAGAGATGAGGTAAGCTACCTAGAAATGGCAGGAGGGAAGATGCAGAATCGAAGGACTTGTAGTCAAAGCCAGGACAAGCAAAC
The DNA here is from genome assembly GCA_003508835.1 of Eonycteris spelaea. Lineage (NCBI taxonomy): Eukaryota > Metazoa > Chordata > Mammalia > Chiroptera > Pteropodidae > Eonycteris > Eonycteris spelaea. Next base: position 9,127,450 of record PUFA01000040.1, on the reverse strand, counting down.
AGGTTGTGAAGGTCCAGATAGGCAGGTTGTAGCGTCCAAGACAGCGACAGGTGTACAAGGGCGTTAATACTGGTAAATGCTGGTTCTGGAACAGGACCTCTGCTCTGCGCCCTTTTGATGTTATGTGTCTAGTGTGGGACATAGACAAGAAGCCTATGAGGGAATCCTGTCCCAGATTATGGCAGGGCCAGAGAGTCTGGGCTAAACTAGCCGAAGACAACTTGGCTGTCCTCAAAAACCCTGTCCTTTAGATATGCATGAATGTCTCTCAGCCCCTTTCAACCTGTGCATATATTTGTTTAATTATGTTTCGTGTTTACTAAAGGAATTCAGTAAAACTGTCATAAATGAGAATCTTTTAAGATAATGTTTTCTCCAGATAAAAATCGATATATGACTGCTTTCAGAAAATTCAGATAATGTGGACAAGTCTGGAGAATAAAATTTAATTGTGTTATCAAATGATAAGCATTGGTAATATTTTATATACGGCATATATTTTTAGTTTCCATTTTTAAACTTACAGAGTGGATGTTTCTTCCACACATAGAAGGTGGGTGTGCCACTTACCAATTTAGTACCTCTCAGCTCCCAATTCACTTTCCTTTGCCCTGCTTGGTGACACAGAGCTGGACCCTGTGGGCACTGTTCCTTTGCCAGCTGGCTGGATATTAGACTTTGTTCAGAGAGGATGGTGCGGGAGTGTCCCTTTAAGGCCTAACAGGCATTTCCCTTCCTATTCCTGCCCCAGCAGGTCAGAGCGGAGGGGGCCTGTAGTGCTCACCTCAGCATCCTGCACCCTCCTACAAGTATTCCCACGACCCAAGATCCATTCCTGTGCACCAGCCGGTCGGCATGCAGCCTTTGGCAAGTTTCTCCACCACCTGGCAGGCTGATCTTACAGAGCATTTCTGGCCCACACCCTCGGCAAGGCTCTTTGCCACTAGCAGGCTGCTTCTTACCCTTGCAGGGGGCAAGTTCTTAGTTTTTTCTTCTTATTGCTCTCCGGATGTGCTACTTTTGAACTCCTTCAAGTTCTCTTTTACCCCTTTCAGTAATTAACCACCTTTTACTAGTTAGCACATCTTTGTATTATATGTTTCCTGCCCAAGTTGTCAGTGGTGTTTCTGCTTCCTGGACCCTGACTGATCCAGAGGGGATAGAGGAGAGATGTCAGAGTAATCTGGGAAAAAAGAACCATTCCCTCCCTTTTCCATGCAAAATTATAACACACACACACACACACACACACTACCTAAAGGCCCTTGAGAATCACTAGGTTTATACATCCCTTTGTTGTGCCCCAGGTTTTCTAGAAAGTAGACCTGAGGCAAGGCTTATTTGCTGTAATTTATGAGTGAGTGCAATCGCAGGGAGCAGGAGTGAAGGCCTGAGTGATACAGCTTGGAAGGAGAGAAACCCAATATAAAGCCAGATCAGCAAGCGGGCTGCCGCTAAGTGGGACTGATTGCCCAAACTTGCCAAACTTCCAAGCAGTGGCATAAGCTGCTTTATGCTCGCCACTGGCTCCAGGTACGTACGAGGGGCTTGAGATGCCTTTAAGTTCTTTACTGTGCATGCCTGTCTCCAGTATGATGTATAATGCTGCAATCTCTGTACGTCTGATGATTTTTCTTAGAGCAAATTGTTTAAAATATACTTATTGTGTCAAAGTATAGGAAATGAGAATCCTTCATGAGAATTTTACTGAAAATTTCAGATAACCATAATTTCTTACTTCCTGAGCAGTCTGGTTAACAGAAATTTTGTGTTTGCTGTGTTTTCTACAGCCGAATATCTCAGTTGTAAGATAGATGTGCCATTCATTTAATGACATGGTTTTGTATGTCTGCGTGTAGTGGGGATAGGTGAGATGAGGTAGAACTACCAAAGGATGTACGTTCAAACAGATTTTTCCCCAGATTTATATACATTTATCCGTAAAATTCCTGGCTGCTTAATTTTCAATATTATAAAGTTGGAGTCTATTTACTCTCAAATTCTTAAGTTTCTTCTGAGTCATTCTTGACCACTATAAATCACGGGGCCCCTACTGAGCACCCCAACTGCACTGGATGGAGTAGCGGGCACAGAGTAACTGGAGGGAAGGCATGACACTGTTGTCTTTTTTAAAAGGGCACACGCTTAAACTAGTTAAAAACTGGAGCGGCCAAATTTATCATCCTGCCTAAGAAGCAAGAACTGAACCAGGAAAGGGAAATGAAATCAAAATTTTGGAGCCAGGTAGGCCCAGGAAGTGAGAGGTAAGGGTTGTGAAGAGAGAAGCAAGCAGGAGGAATGGGAACCAGGAATGCAGAGAACGAAACCAGAACACCCACACTACTTACCAGTTTTTACAAGTGACGTAAGCAAAAGACCCTGACTGAGGGCTCGGGCCAGCTACACAACTGACCTTGAACAACGCTCATATCTTCTGCCTGCCAACTCTACCCCTGCCTGGGGGTCCAGCTTTCCCTCAGAGGGCTCTCCTAGCCCTCTGAGAAAATCCGACTGCTGTTTGAATAGGGTAACAGTGTCTGCAGCTTTTCCTTGAAAAATCACCACGAATTTCTTTTCCTGATGCATAATTTATGCTGCAAAAGAGAAAAGGAGAGTGTACCACGATTTGCATAATTCTATTGACTCTGGAAACTCTGATAGGGCAGAATAGCACAAGATGCAGGACCCCTAGAATTGAGTTGTGTGTGTGAGTGTGTGTGTGTGTGGTCAAATATGACCACCCTGGGCAGGTTTTACTGGCCATCGTTCTCTATTGCAGACATTTACCCTTCACTTTACCTGCCCACTATTGCACCCAGATTGTTGGATCCAATATTTGGCTCAAGTTCAGCTGTCTGCTTGGCTCGTCCGGGCCTTTGATCCAGGTTCCTTCATCTACATGGGTCGTAAAAACTGGTAAAGAGTTCTGGGCATTCCAGTTTCATTCCCGACAAAAATTTTTCTCGCCATTTTGCTGAATCTGAGAAATTGGCATTTGCTTGCTTTCTTGGCTTTTCGGTTTGCCTGTTGGATTTGGATCTTTGTACAATTAGTTTGCTCTGTTGGAGAAGTGAAAGGAGACTCAGGGGACTATCCCATCCCATAAAGATGCCTTCTCGGAATCAAAACAACCCTTTCCGGAGCTTGTAGCAGCCAGAGTGGGCTGGGAGCACATCGAGTGGGAACTAGGGGTGAAGGAGGGAATAGAAAGCATGAACCTGGCTCTTAATGTTTTGGGGTCACAGATCCCTTTGGAAATCTTTTGAAAGCTGTGAACCTTCTCAGAAAAAAATGCCCAAACACATGACATTTTACACATAATCTTTGGCACTTGAAGCCTCCCTTTTGGGAACCTATCTCTGCATCCTGGTTTTAAATTTTTAAACTTAGATAAATGATGTTATGAACAGGAACTAAACTGAATGATATATGTGTGACTATGTGTAAACTGAATGAAAGTGAAAAGGACTTCTGAAAAGTGGCAAAGATTGCAATTGTCTCTGAAAATATGATCTAGGAGTTGTGTGATCCAGTTGGGCATTTCCTAAATCCTTTACTATTGAAGACTCCAAGAAATGGCTCTCTTGGTATTTGCCTCCTCCCCAGACTAACATTACACATTAGGTGTCTCCATAAGTATTCAATAAACACTGTTTTTGAGATAAATTCGCTTGGATTCCTCACATGGGCACTATGGCTTTGCTATCCTATAAAACCCTACCACCTGTGTATTAATCATGTGGTTTGGTGAGAAACACACCAGGAGACAAGTGAGTCAGCTTAGAGGTAGATGCAAAGTTTTGTTTGTGAAACCACTCGAAAGCTTCCAGAAATTGTGTAGAAAAGCATCTGAGTCCCGGGTAGAACAAAGATCAGAAAACCTTGAAACAGTTGGGAATGATTTTGTTTTTAACAACAACTACAAGTTTAAAGTATAATTTAACAATGGCATCAATTTAAAACATAGAATTGCAGCATTCTTAAATGTTTTCCTTTAGCAAATATTCACTGAGAGCTTGCTGTGTTCTAGATTCATGCTAGATCCCTCAGATCTATGTCTTTGCAAGAGTGAGCACGACAGAGCTCAACCCTGTCCTCACAGAATTGAATCAGGAAGGGACTGCAGAGGCCACCACCCTGGTCATTTTGTAGATGAAGAAAATAAGGCCCAGTAGGAGAGGAAATGGTTAGCCTGGGATCACACAGCCAATTAGGGACTGGATTATGACCATAGACCAGGGCTTCTGGCTCTCCAAGAGCACAATCGTGTTACTAGGAATTTGATGGTGAAATTGAGGGAATTATAATCACAATCAAACATTTATTAAGCTTTTACTATATTCTGTACCAGCCCTTGGCTGAGGGCCGGAGATATTGAAATGTGTCATAAAGAGTTTCACCTTCTAAGATATGGTGACTAAAGCAATTTTAGCTGTAGAATGATTTTAATGAGGCGGATTTTATATAGAACTTTAACCAACCAACCAAACAAACAAAAAAAGAGCATATTTAGAGGATCACAGCCAATTCTTGGAAGGAAAAATAGGGATAAGGAAAACAGAAGAAAGAGGAGACAAATGGCAGTCATAAAAATGTCAAGCAGGAATTGAGCCATGTTTTGGAGGTATAATAAGTATTTATTCAAAGGGGGTTGTGTTCCGCCCGCCCCACCCCCAACAGTATAACCTTATAAACCACCCTGGCACAGAGCACCAAACCCTGGGAGAGCCACACATCTGCGGAGCCCAGTCAGCATTGGAAGGAGGCGAGAGGACAGTGTCAGAATGTTCAGTGACCCAGGGGAAAAAAGCCCTATCTATAAATACTTTGGTGAGAGAGAATTTCCGACGCATTTTGTGCTGGGGCTTGCAGGTGGGCCTGTGAAATATTTCCTCAGGGTTTGGCAACAGTATGGTGCCTCTCGGTGAGCCTTTATTGATGTATCCATTAGAAAGAGACATGATTTGCTTACTAAGTTTCTCTTTAATTTGCATCTTAATGTTCCATCATTAGGATATAAGTACAGGCAAAGCGAATTGAGTCATTTAGAAATTCTCTCTGGGGATTTGGTAACTCCAGACTGTGAACTCAGAAGGCCGCAGCCTGGAAAAGTGGGTAACTGGTCCGTACCTTGAGAGGTGTTTTGAAATGAACCCACTGGCTGCAGGGGTGCACCTGAAAGGCCGAGGCACAGGAGAATGTCACGAGTAGCGTGTGTTTTTTTGTCTGAATTTGGTCAGTTTTCATTGTCCCCAAGAAGCTGCTGGTGGTTTTGGCTTTGGGGGCTTTTCCTGCTTGTGTTGTGCCTACGAGAGGTTTGTAGACACTGCCACAGCTGTTGTCCCCTGGCCTGTGCATTTTTACTACGGAACTGTCTATCTTTGGTTTGGGCACCTTAGGACTGGAATCACGTAAGGAAAACCATGGGAGCCAAACAGCCCTGAGTTTAAATCTGTCAGTGAGTTAGAGAACTTCTCTAAATCTCAGTGAGCTCTTATCTGGAAAACGGGTAGAACAGGGATTTGAAAAATTGTCGTGAGGCCTAAATGAGGTAGTATACATAGAATGCCTAACACAGTACCTGAGTCAGCAGGTGCTGAAACACAAAACTGTTCCTTACTTTTCTGTAAGTCCTAATTCATTTCTGAACTTCTCTAACTCCCAACTGAAGCTCTATGGGGATCAAATGCAGGGCTCCTGACCATACAAACTGCATTTTTCTCTGCCCACTTTTGAGAAGGGAATTTGATTGCCCAGAAGAGTGCTTCTTGTTCATGGGCAAAGAGCATCAAATGATTTGTCTAAGTCTGTCCAGGAGGAAATTGGATCCAGCCCTCCTCTCGCGTCTTGCCAGAGCTGAGGACCCCAGCTGTGTGTACACAACACGAAAGCACACTAGAGAGCGCCTAGTCCAACCCTCTCAGTTTCAAGATGAAGACATCGAGAGTGAGAAGGATGAAGGGGTATGCCCAAAGCTGTGGAGCCATTTAGTTGCAGAATTGGGAGAAAAACTAATGTCTCCTATTTTTATAGAGACTTCACCATTTTCAAACTGAGATTCAAATAGGAAGCCATTCCTAAGTCTCAAACTCGGGTCTCTGAACTCTGATTCTAGTGTCCCCTGGCCCAAACCTGGGATACCTTACGTACCACTCATCTCTCCTGACAATTATTAGGTAAATCCTTAAAGGCAAAAGGACTCTAGAACAAAAGGAATGGGGAAAACTGATGCCAAGAAAAATTTGTTCATTCATTCATTCATTCATTCATTTAATTATATATCAAATATTTACTTAGCAGCCCAATATTCAAGGAACTGTGCTAGGTGATACCAGAATGTGGAGCTCATTCAAATATCATCCTTCCTGCCTTCCAGGAATTTACAGTCTAGTAAAGGAGTTTAATGTCCATGAGCATTTATCTAAAAAAAAAAAGAAGCCTTTTAAATAATAAAAATAAAACTTCACTGTTTGAAATGTTTGTGTCCACCTTTGAGACTTAATAACTATAGTCTGGTGATCTTACAAATCATATCCCAGGGCTGAAATTTTGAGTTGCTTATTGCTGTATAAAAACTAAACCTGTAGACCAAGAAAGCCCAGACAATTGCACTCAGTCTGGACTGAAAACTGTGAAGATTAGTTTCTCTATATATTTCATTGTTGTTTTTTTTCTCTGATTGGATTCTAGGGACAGGGAATCTAGTATTTTGAGATTGTGATTAATTGGATTTTGGCTGATGGAACTTTTATTATACATATTTTACAAAGCAAAATGGTACTTAGTAAAAATACATATTCATTTATTCAGTAATCATTAAGTTCTATTTGCCAAATGACATGTTAGAGTATGAATCAGGTTTTTAACCTCAAAAGTTTCTAATCTTGATCACAGATGGTAAATATACAGCATGAATTCTGTGACTTCTGCTTCTTTGGTTCATGACAGACAGCACCAATGGATTACAAGACTCTTGATGCATCTAGATCTGGTCTCAAAACTATTCTCATCATGGAACTTCAGATCAATGCCAATTACTAAAAATTTCTTACTTGTTGAAACTTACTCATCACATCTGTGCCAAATGAATACTTTCTGATTCAGCAGAGCTGGAGAAAACTTACTGGTGTATCCAACAGGCCAAAACAAAGTACCAGACTGAGATGAGGATAAATCCACTTCATTTCAGTCTTTTAGCTTTTCTATGTACTTATTATATTAGATGGTAGACAAACTTATTTTGTTAAATACTTGAAGCTTGGTTTTAATTAATACTATGCATAATTCAGTAATTGGGCAAATCAAAAAATTTAAATCTCATTTACAGGTGTTAACTATATAAAAACTACCGGATAAGTCACATTAACAAAAATTAAAAGAGGTATGCATTTAGGGCTCCTTACAGTCTATTTGAATTTTAGTTTTATAAGTCAATCTCTAATAGTGTCTGGATAAAACACCTTCATTTGAAAACACTGACAAAGTGTACCAGAGTGCTGTGGATAGCAACCAGGATGGATTCAAGTAAGAATTCATTTTCCCTTTTTGTCTAGAAGTTGCATTCTGGACATCCTCATTGTTGGATTAAAAAAATATATTTATTTCCCCCTCGAAGTGGGCAGTGTTGGTCACAGCAGAGGAAATAATTCAACCAACCTTGACAATTAAGATTATTCATCTACTAACTATAAATCCTGTTACTTGGGAGAGCAAAGAATAGAAAAGAGCTGGTGTTTTGCGCAGAACACAGGTGAAGTGAACCAACCAAGTGATGCATGTGCTGTGAGTGAGCCTGTCATCACTCTAGTCTGCATTCATGTAACCACAGGCACCAGGACAAGGGATTAAGATTCCACCTGACTCTACATGCCAGATCACAGCCGTGGCATTTCGTCCAGCTGCAGGTGTCCAAGTTTAAAAAGCTGCAGGCTGCTCTGGAAGGTAAAATACCTAGAGACCATGCAATAAGAAGGACTGATGAGGAAGGAGAGAGTCTCCATGTAGTAGCAGATCTAGGTTTTGTGGGACCTAAAGTTTGTACAATTTTGACAGAGACGGAGGTCTTCTTTAAGAAAAAGAATACAAAATTACAAATATAAAATCAGATATGAATTTGAATATTTATTTTGAATGAGGAAATAGATCACAACAAATTAGAGTGTTGGAGCCTTGGAGATTTAGGTCATTTTCTTTTTCTCAGAGCTTTAGATAGTTTACCAGAAATATTTAAGTAAAAATGCTTCCTATTGGAAACCAGGCTTCCCCTCACCTCCTAGGACCCTCTGTAACTCTCAGCACCCACAGAGCTTGTGCTAGGAGGGGTCCTGTTACTGACATTTGATAGCTTGGTGTGTGGTTAATCCACCTCTGGTTGTGCAGTGTATGCAGGTGGAAGGAAGCCTTTAAAGATGTAGAAAAGATGCTACTGGCTGTGTCCACCAGTTTGAGGAATGTGGATTTGTTTCTGTAGTGTGCCTGGAGATGGAACTTGGGCCCAAGATAGAAACTATAGCGAGGTGGATTAGGACAACACAGTATAAGGACTCTAATAGCCAGAACTGTTCATCCACAAAGTTAGTTTCCTGGCCATGGGAGGAGGAAAAACAGACATTTCAGAGTCCTGTGTCCTAGATCCCTTCATTAAGGGTTGGGTTTGCTCTGGAATTTGATCTCTAAAGTCTTTCAAATCCCAAGTTCTATGTCCTTCCATTATGATCATCATGTCTTGTGTGTGTGGGGGGGGGTTGTTTTTTGGGGTTTTTTTGCCTGCCCTGTTTTCATTTATCTTTCCTTTGGATACCCCAAGAGAAGCCACTCCATCTCATCGTCGGCCAACCTGGTTTGCCATATTGTGGGCTCATGCTGTCCTCTTCCTCTCCTGCCCCAGGATGGACATCTGTTCTAGTTCTGCCCACTGTAACCAACCCACAAAGGGAGCATGACTCCAGTCAATGTGTGAGAGCAGCCTTGGAGTGTTAGTGGTCCATTAGGAAAAGAAGGGCTCTCTTTCGGCTGGAGTTGCTAAACCAGAAAATGCCAAGTTTGTGTGGTCATTTTGCCCCCTTGAGAGAGAAGCCACTGAAAGGAAGCAGAGCTAGGAGGTAGAGAGGTGTGCGTTTGCTGGCAAGGTTTGGGAACCTCAGTTGAGCCATGCCAAAAGTTAGACTTCCTTGACGTTGAGCCAGTGAATTTCTGCTGTTCTGAAACTGGTTTGAATGGGACGTGATTAATTGACTCACTAGGACTCGAAACCCATTCCAGAGACTGAACCCCGCCCCTAACTTTTTTTGCAAAAAACCTCCTAGCTTCTTTTTCCAAGGAGGTTATGGTTGGTCTTATTGATACTACTTTAGATGTTTAAACACATTGTTTTATTTGGTTGGTTTTGTTAGTATTTTGAATTTTTAGCCCATTTTGGGCATCACAGTGCTTTTCTAAATTAAGGTTCTGGTGTGCAGCTTTTACTCACATGACATCTATAATAGAGTTTCATATTTTTGGATATAGATAATCAAACTTTCCCACTTAGAAGACTAAAGTGATGTATGTGTTTACCTTTGGAAAGTATGCGGAGAATTTTGCTATGGCAAGTATTCAAAGTCTTTTTCATCTTGATCACTAATACAAGATTTATGGTCCCACTCACAGAATATGACAAACTAATAAATTAGACTTACTGACAACCCTTCAATAAAGAAACTATTTTTCTGCAGTTAACAGTACTTTTTAGATTTTAATAAGCTTACTTAGTGTTAATCATCTTTCATAGGCAAAACTGTCTCCTAAAGAATATAAACTCTAACAAAGACTAACATAGTAAGCACGCTTTTTTTCTTGTGTGTGATTCTTTAAGTGAAACATAAACATGAAATCAGCATATTATATACATGCAGTCTTTGCTTTCTATAGTAGTGCAGAAGTGTAAACATGACTGAGCAAGCTGGAACCCTATAAATCATTCTTAATAACCATGAGAAAAATTATAATTCTTTTGTGACCTTTAAAATTTTTTTGTCAAAATGTTAAAATCTATCTTACTACTGGTTATAAATAAAATAGGAATTTTTAAAATAGTAAAACTAGAATTTGTTTAGTACATTGTAATTTAAAACATTAGACACACTGAAAATTAAAGTATTTATTTGTAAAAAATCAACCGAAGGTATTTCAAACAGTGCTTGCCTTCTTTTTAACACATAACTTATGACATGGAGCAGGCATATTTTCTATGCCTCAGTGAATTGTTCTACTTCTTTCTAAGTTTGGATCAGCTTCCAACATTTTATCCTTTGTCCTTAAATGGTGTGAAATATCTCTTAAGAGTTCTTTTACCATGAAGTTTTATTTATGAGGAAGAGATAAAGATAACCCACTTCCTCATAAACAAAACAGGGTGGGGGTCGCTGTGGAATCCTGCCTGTAAATCGAATCCCAGGACTCTATCAGCATTGAATAGACCTACTTAGGCTCCACAGAGAGTCATTTGAAACCCAGACTCAAAAACCAAGTCAGTGTGAGAAGCTGTGGTGCATTATGCATTTTCCACATGTCTTTTTTAGATCATGCTCTTATTTGGTTCTCATTATTATGGTCTGAGTTAGGCTTTGCAGAAATAATTATCCCCATCTTAGAGATAAGGCAACTGAGGCCCAAAATAATTAAATTGTGGCAGCAATTAGGAGGATTCTCATCAGCCCCATGTCTTCTTCTTGGGCACTGAGCTACACTACAGCTCCTAGCCCCTTACAAATAGGTAGAGACACATGACTAGTTACCAATTGAATGTGAGAGAAAGGATATGTCACTTTTGTGCTGGGACAGATAAGAAAGGATGAGATTTCTCTATGCAGTCCTTCTTTCTCCTTCTACGATGACCTTAGAGCCCACCTATGAGGATGCTGGAACCACAGTGGAAAGAGCCTGGGTCCCCGAGTCACCTCTTAGAGGGGAATCTATCCACCCTGCATTGAACTGTGACATAAGTGACAAATACTTGTTTGTTATATTAAATCACTGAGATCATAGGGCTTTTATATTATAGCAGTTAGCCTACCCTGGCTAATGTAGAAGTGATCTGATTGAGTATTCTGCTCAAAATCACACAGGTAGTCAGTAACAAAAGCAGGTCATGAACACAAGCCTCTCCCATCATGTGGTATGTAATGACTATACTAGTGGTTTTAAGAGGTGGTTGTGAATTAAAGAGCAAAGTAAATCTAGTCCCCCTTTTCTAAATCCACCCATCCTGATCCTCATCAAGACCATGAGCTCCTCATCAAGACCATTCTTGGTGGGTGACGAACATACATCCTTCCGTCCATATCAAATATATCAAGAGATTTTGGCAATTATATTATAAATTAACAAGAATACTTAGGATCTCTTGTACTTTCTCTAGCCATAAGAAAAAGTGAGGTCTTTTTCTTTTTAACCAGAAATGTACTACAAATGATTAAAGCTAATGTAGGATAGTAAACTGTGTTATTATTCTCAGCCTCGCATAATCTTCAAGCTCACATCTTAAGGCTGCTTTTATGAAGCACTTCCATATGGCTTATGCATGTTTTATCAGGATAAGGCATGAGATCCATGTCCTTTGGTGTAGCAGATGAAGGAAAGGGAAAATATCATTTCAGAAATAAATGGGAAAACATATGGGTCTTGTCATGAGAATACTGTCCTTCACCATTTTTACTTTTCAAAGTTAGCCCTTGGTTTACACTGGACTTTATAAAACAGTGGAAATGAGAGAACTGATTCAATGAGGATATTAATTTCTCACTGAAAACAGATTAGAGATTTGGAGAAGCTACATGGTTTATCATGACACAAACAGCATTAAATAAATGATAGCTTCAGTGCACCCAGAGGAAGCTTTGGAAAAAACACCATATTTCCAGAAACTGTGGCAGGTTGCATGATGGGAAAGTTAGTCTTCGAGAACATTGTATATATTGCTTGGCACTTGACTTTCTCATGATCAACTTGATCAAGCATAAAGACAAGGTACACATAATCTTGAGTAGTTCACCCTCCCTGGGAACTCCCCTTAACTGTCTGAAATGTTGACAGATTGATAAAAAAATCATTTGAAAAGTTTAGAGATCTTCCCAACTACCATTTGTCAAAATGTGGCAAAGTTCTTTTTCTCCCCCTTCCTCTGGTATCATTCCTTTTCCATAATTTCTGCCTTGGAGGCAAAATTGATGGTCATCAATAGTAAGAATACTTTTTAAAGTTGTCAAAAGCATTTTCAGAGGCATTAGTAACTAAGTTTGCTAAGTAAATAGTTAACTTTTAATCAACATCTCTTCAACCACTCTTTTCCTTCTGTTTAAATATTTTGTACTACATAATGAATACATACAAAAATATGTTTTATCATATGTATAAGGTACAATGAAATGAAAACCCATCCATAGAACATTCCCAGTTTCCCCCAAAGCCCATGTGCCCATTCCTACTGCGATCCACTTCCTTCCCCACAGAGGAAACCTTTATCCTAAATTTCTTTTTATTATTGTAACCCTAAATTTCTTATGTACTATCCCTAACTCATAATATTATACGATGCTTGATTTTGCACATTTTTGAATTTAGTATAGATGTAATTATACTGTATTTATTATTTTGCTTTTCCCCTCTATTATGTTATCTTTTGTTCCTGAGATTTGACCTGTGGATGTATGGAGCTACTAATAGCTCTCCATTGTATGACTTTACCACAATTTATTTACCCAATCTATTGTCAATGTGTATTAGGGCAGTTTTCTGTTCTTTCTTTCTTTTTTTTTTTTTTTAAGTATTATGGCTATAAACTCTCCTGTATGTGTTTCACACTGCCTACATTCAAGAGATTCCTAGAGGGTGGATCTCAAATTCTGGTGTGTTTTTGAATTGCCTGGAGCCCCTACAAAAATCCCCAGACTCTATGCCCAAGGATTCTAATTAAAAATCCTTCCACAGTAGAGTCCAGAAATCTGCATCTTTACAATTTCCCCACTGATTCTGAGGTACCTGCCCCACCAGCTTTCTCTCTGAGAATCACTGCTTAGTGTACATATCTTAGATTAAATGCCAAGTCATATGAAATGTATATCTTTAACTTTTTACTTTAAAATTAAAAATTGTTTTCTAATGTGGCTAGGCCACTGATATTCCTATCAAAAGAATATAAGAGTTTTCATAGTTTCATATCCTTGTCAATATCTCAAATTTTTTCATGTTTGCTAAACCTGTAGGTATAAAGTAAGATTTAATTGTGGTTTTCATTTAAACATCTAATTAGTTATGAATCCAGGCATCTATTCATATTATTTTATTGGTCCTTCTTGTGTCCTCTTTTCTGAAGCACTATTCATTTGTTTTCCCTAATTTTCTATTGAGTTCTCCATTTCTTATTTTCTGTAAGAGTATATTTTACTAAACAACCTGGATTCTTATCTTTTGTGAATTGTATGTGTTGCAAAATTCTCCAGATTTGAGGCTTGTCTTTTTATATTACTTATAGTGACTTTTGATGAAGAACTTCTTAATTCTAAAAGATTCCAATAAATATTTTCCACTATGTGCTGCATTTTTTAGAGTTTTGAGAAATTTTCCCTTCATGAATACTATAAACTTATTCTCTGGTGCTTTTTTTATCTAAAAAATTATAGCTTTGCTTTTCATATTTAAGTGTTTAATCTACCTGGGATTCATTTTGTGTCTAGTACGAAGCAATAATTTTTCTCCATATGGATAATCATTCATCCCAGGACTTTTTATCAGTTACTTCCTTTTTCTCCCTGTTTATTTACAATGCCAGTTCTGTCATAAACAAGTCCTCTGTGTATGGGTAGGTCTGTTTCTCAGCATTCTGTCCGGTTCCTTTGGTCTATGTGTCTATTTCTGTGCCAGTTCCATTCTGCCTTAAGTGTTAAAACTTACAATATGCCTGAATATCTAGTAAGCCAAGTCTTCCATCATTTTCTTCTTCAGGAGCATCTTGGTTATTCTTGGCCCTTTGCTCTTCCATATAAATTTTAGATTAAGCTTGTGAAATTCCACATAGATACACCAAACACACACTCACACATACACAACTGCATGCACCCGTGTGTTGTCATATAGACCTGTTGGTATTTTGATTCGAATTGCATTAAATCTACATAGATCAATTTGGAAGAATTAATGAATATAGTATATTGAATTTTTAAATCCACAAACATGGGAGATCACCATATTTACTTTGAACTTTAAAATGTCTTTCAATATAACTTTATAATTTTCTTCATAAAAAGCTTGTACATCTTTTGTTGCATTGATTTTTTTTACTTTACATCTTTGTTCTTTTGGCAATTTATAGCTTTTTAACATTTTCTAAATGTGTTGGTTGGATAGAAAAATACAATTGACTTCCACATACTGGTTTGGTAGAAACCAACCTGCAATTATATTTATTCTAATAATTTTTCAGTCAATTTTTTATTCTATATAAAAATAATATCATTTATGAATATTTTCTTTCTCAAACTTTTGGGTTTCTTTCTCTTGTCTTACTATCTAGGAGTACCTTCAGAAACATGTTATATAGAAATGGTTCTTAGGAGAGTATCATTATTTTGCTCTTGATCTTTCACAAATAAGTATGATATTTACCATATACTTTATATAAATGCTGCTTATAAACTTAATTTCCCATCTATTCTTAGTTTGCAATATGTTCTATTTGTTCTATTAGTTTGCTTTATGTTCCATAAATATATTTTACATTGTATAAAAGTATATTTAATTGTACCTTAAGTATTTGTTAGCACTTCTCTTAACAAAACCATCTGGGCCTAGTGTTTCATTTATGGATAGACTTTAGCTAACAATTGAGATTCTTTAAAATTTTTAAGAGTATGCAATATTTTTTTCAAGTCTTTTTTTGGTAGGTTTATTTTTCTTGAAGTTTGGTTATCTTATCCAAGTTTGCAAATATACTGGCATTTATTTGCTCATCGTGTTTGTTGATTATCTTTTAAATTTTTGTTACTTCTACACCTGTCTCCATTTCATTCCTCATAAAGTTTATTTATGCCATCTATCATTTTGTTCTTTTGGTTAGAAATGTAAAAGTTTTGTCAATGTTATTAGTTTTTTCCAAACAATCTTTGACTTTATTGATTTTATTATGTTTATTTTCCATTTCATTAATTTTTGCTAGCATCTTTATTATTTTTTCACCTAGTTAGTGTTTATTCTGCTCTTCTATTTCTAACATCTTGAGCGAAATGGCAATTTCAGATAATTTTTAGTCTTCCTTTGGCTATAATGAAGTTATAAAATCTCCTCTAAGTAGTACTTTGACTGTGCTCTATAAATTTTGGTATGGAGTATTTTTGTTATTCCACTTTAAATATTTTTTAATTTTTTTTTATTTGACTCATGAGTATTCAGATATGCACTTATTAACTTCTAAATGGTTGAGCTTTTCTGTTTATCCCTTTGTTATTTTTTAATCTAACTTTGTTTTGGTCACAGAATGTAAAGTTTGTAGATACTTGCTCTATGACAATATATGAGTACAATTTTGTATGTTCTGTGTAAGTATGGAAAATGTGGTAGGCAGAATGATGGTTTCTCAAAGATGCCTATGCTCTAATGTCCAGAACTTGTGAATAGGCAAAAAGAACTTTGTAAATGTGTTTAAAGTTATAGACCTTGAAATGGAGAGATTATCCCATATTATCCAGTGGACCCAATCTAATACATGAGCCCTTTCAAATGGAGAAATTTCTCCTGTTAGAGATGTGACAGAAAAGATGATGTGTGAGAAGGGCTTGACCATCATTGCTGGCTTTGCAGATGAAGGATTCTATGAGCCAAAGAATGTGGGGTAGCTTCTAGAGGCTAAAAATAATCCTAGGCTAACAGGCAGCAAGGAAATAGAGATCTTGGTTCTACAGCTGCATGGAACTGACTTCTGCCAACAATGTGTGTGGGCCAGGGAGAATATTCTCCCCCAAAGACTTCAGTGAGGAAAGCGGTACCAGTACCTGGGGTTAGCCTGGTAAGACCTCTTTGGATTTCTGACCTATAAAACTGTAAGATAATAAATTTATATTGTTTTGAGATGCTATGTTTGTCGTAATGTGTTCAGCAATACAAAAGAATGTATGCTTTCCAGTTGGGTGCAGGGTTTTATATTTGTCCATTAGATGAAGTTCATTAATTATGTTTAGATTAACTGTATTCTTACTGATTATCTTTCTTATGAATGACTGAGAAAGGTAAAGGTGAATATTTTTCCAGTTTCTCTTTACATGTTTTAAAGTCATACTATTAAATATATAGTCATTAAGAATTGTTATAGTTATTTATAATTGTTTTATTTTAATTCCCTCTGAAAACCTTTGTTTAACTGGATAGTTTAGACTTTTAAATTTATTGAGGTTGTTGAGCTGTTTGGATCTATTATTTTCTTACTTTTGTGTTTTTCACTCATCCTTCCTAGTCTACTTTTTTCTCCTTTCTTACTGTTTTTTAAGTTTGATCATATTTCTCTTTTCCTCATTCTCTCTTTTACTCTATCCAAAGGTAGGAGTTTATACTCTGCTTCTATACTTTAATTGACTACCCTAAACATTTTAATATATATAATTAATGTTTTTAAAACATGAAGTTAATATTTTACCCGTCTTAAAAACAATGAAAAGAACTTAGAGCATTTTAATTCTTATCATCCTCATCCTAATTTATTTGCATTTTCTTCTGATATTTTAGTTATATCTTATTTTTTAAATTAATTTCACACATTACACATTAATTGTTTCATAAAGTAAACTTTCATCTAGTTTTATCTATACATTTGGCAATTTCTGTGCTGATGTTCTCTCCTTAAATATCAAACTTTTATTGGGATTATTTTTTTCTGCTTGCAGAATATCACTTAGAATTTCCTTTCATAATGGCATCTTCATAGAAAACTCTGTTTTTGCCGATCTGAAAGTATCTTTACCCTGTTCCTGGGAGATTTATTGGGTGTCCAATTCTATTTTAACAATTTTTCCCCCCTTTCAGAACATTAGATCATTTCATTTTCTTCTGGGTTGTATTAGGGCTATTGAAAATCAGCTGTCAGACTAAATGACATTACTCTGTAGATAAACTTATTTATTTTCCATAGCCAGTTTTATATCATCTCCTTTACTTCAATGTTTTGAAATTTTATTTTGTCCTCATATTAATTTCTTCTTATTTATGTTGTCTGAGACTCTTTAGGCTCTTGGAATTGAAAGTTAGTGTCTTTTGTCAGTTCTGAAAAAAATTCAGTCATTATCTTTTGAATCTCTCTCACCTTTTCTTTCATCTCTCTTTCTGTAAACCTGATTAGACATAAGTAAGATGTTTTCACTCTATATTCCATGTCACTTGTCTTCTCTTTAATGTAACATCTCTTTTCAATTGTTTTGTTCTGTGAGGCATTGTGAACAACTTCTTCAGCTCTGTCATTTCACTAGTTGTCTCTTTAGCTCTACCTAATTTACCCATTGAGTTTTATTGCAATTATTTGATATTTTATTTTTAGAAATTGCCTTTTGTTCTTTTTCAAATCTATTTTATTATTTTTAAGATTCCATTTCCTTATATTAAATATATTAAAACATAATTATTTTTATTTTAGGTCTAAAATTCCAATATTTTCTTGATTGATATTTCTGTTAGCTGTCATCTCTGATACCTTCTTTCTTTATTATTACTATTTTACTATGAGCTCAGATTTTATAAATATTTTGAAAACCTGGGTTTAAAGTATATTCCTCTATGGAGGGTTTAACATTTGCTTTGTCTAGATGCCTTACATAATTTTAAACTGAATTTTTGGCTTGAATATAATTTGGATTGTGGTTATCAAAGATTTTGTTTCCCCTCTTCCCATTTCCAAGATTAGAAATGAAATTTTCTTTTGTTCCCCTCTGCAAGTGTTTATTTGTAGTTCACTATTTTTCTGATAATATAATTCTTTAGAATCCCAGATTTATGCAAGGATCTCCCATTAGACTCTCCATCTTGGGTGGGCTGTAAGTTATGTCTTTTGACTCCTTTTTCTTATAAAATAGTCAAAATGGAAGCTTAAAGTCACTGGAATTTATCAGAAACTCTCCAGAATGAAAGCTGACCTCATTATTCTATGAAATTCTACTTCCGCTGTATTTTTGGCGTCTGAGGATTCCTTACTTTATTTCTGGCTCAACAATGTATTTCTAAAGAAAATTTTTGGTTTTTGTTTCTGTGTTTGTCTTGTCGTTTAAGGAGATCTGCTTAGGGTTTTTATTCTACCATGTTGTTGGAAAGGAAATTTTTTAAAAATTATATGCATTTACTCACTGAAAATGTATTGCTAGGCACATGGCATGCAAAGAATAATAAAAACCAGTTTCTGCTTTCTAAAAAATGGCAGTCTTGGTGGCTGGGATCTTTAGGATTTCTTCTTGGAATTTGTAAAATTTTCCCTATTTAATTTATGGGAGAAAAATATAATAGAGCCAGTATCCTCTCAAAAGAGAATCTAATAGCGACATAATGTGAATGCATAAATGTTTATTGAATGAATGCATATATTAAATATTAATTGATTAATGAACAAGTTAGCGTTAGTCGTGTTACACTTGAGTCTTTTTTCCTGAGGCTAATGCAGTACAAGAAATATAAAGGAGAAGCCTCACCCAAGAGACTAGAGGGCAGCCACGCATACAACCCCTGTGACACTTCTGCTTTGTTTTGTTTCTTTCCAGATAGGTTTTGTTAGTTGTCGGTGGTGCAGTTCTAATAAGAACTGAGAGCCATCAGTACATAACATATGTCGAGCTGTTCCAGTTATATCTAATATGTCACGTTCGGTAACAACTCTTTCAGTATCCTCCTAATCACTTCTCTGCCATGTGAAGACAGAGCCTAGTGACAGGCTGACACACTGTAATAGGGTGGGGATTGAGAGGCAGATAAACCCTAGCATTTTTAACCCATGCTTAGAAATACAGGTAATCATTTATTTCCATACAATTCCTTAACATGTGAAAACATTTAAAAGTTAGTCTCAATGATCCTGATAGACGGAGCTGTTGGGAAGGCCTGATGAATAATTAATACAATGGCAACCGGCAATATTATTATTTTATATTGTCTAAAGCCGTATAAAACCTTCCTATAACTTGGGCTGGGCACAACTCAAAACACTTCTTCACTAAAACAAGAGATTTTTTCTTTATTTCAAATATAATTATCCCTTTAAATGTCATAGGTCAATTTATTAACACTTTATTCATCAGGGTGTAACCTTTATTAGGCTTTATAGCTATCAGAAATTATATCCTACACAAATACAATAGAGATTTAAATGTTCTGGAGAATGAGCTAACGGCTCCTGCCTTTATGGTGTCATTCAGTAATGGACCTTGACCAGCAGAAGATTTGATAAGTATAAAATATTACTGCTTGATGCTAATTTGGTTCCTTTTTAATGACTGATAATCCTTGTCGATTTAGTGTGATCGTCACAATCCAGTACTGTTTCCCACCCTGGATGTGATTGTAATAGGAGCCATTAAGTGTGGCTGCATAATAAAATTAGTCAGGGAAGCTATGTACATTGTTTCCAGTCCTTTGAATTTCCATTATAGTGGTGAGGCTTGTTGAAGTGAAAAGTCTGCAGTCAGCTCAACCAAGTCTTTGACTCCTTGGATGCTTATGCAAAGGACTGAAGATGACTGTGTTAGGAACTCTGTTCTTACAGTCCTAGAAAATTCACCATACAGAAGTAGGAGCTGTAGATTTGGGGCTAGGAGAGATGGTTTGGTCACTGATTTGCCTAACAAAGCTTTACACAACTCCAAAGCTTAAATACATAATCAGTCTTTCACAGCTAAAATTTGAAAGGGGGAAGCCTTTCTTCATTTTGGAGATTTATCACTCCTTTGGGATGTTGCTGTATTAAAGAAGTTGGAATTGCTTGGCATCTTTAAATACGTGATCTGATCCCACCGCCCCCTTGTAGGGATTTATGGGGCTTGAGGGGAAGACAGAGATAAGGACCTCGTCTCTATGTAAAGGCAGTGAAATAAATAAATTCATCTGCCTTCTTGCCCTTCCCATTCTCCCAGCTTATATGGGATCAAGTTCAGATTCCTTTCTCCTATAGTTTCTCTGACGTTGGTCCCCTGAGAAATACCCCCTAGTGCCTTCTAGGAAAAAAGTGAAAACTTTGTACCAGAGAAAGATCTGTTTGCTTCTGAACTAAGTAGCTTTCATTTTAATGGCTCAGAAATTTATATTCTAAATGTTCAGAAAGTCTGGAACGAGAGCAAGGAGGCAATCAAATGTGAAACAACATCAGGATCTTCCCAGCAGAGGACTTGTTGGTGATATTATTATATAACATTAACTGAAGTTTTTTGTTGTTGTTCACTGAAACCTCTGGAGTCATCAAAACTTGGATTATTAGAAATAAGAGTGCTTATTCAGCATTAGCGTACAGAGCAAACACCATTCATTTTTTCAGTACCAAACATTATAGTAAACCAACAGTTCATGATTTGAAAAAAAATAAATTGAAAACAAACAAACAGAAAATAATGTCTGTGTTAAGTATCTTATATCATTTCTCCTCTGCAGAGTTGCTATTTGATCAAAGAATATTAAGCAAATCAAACCTTTCCTGATGTGTTCCATGAATGATTGTAGCACACTGGACTTAGCCCCCTTTTTTTATCTGCAGACCTCATTCTTCCTCTGTGTATTTCAACCTCTTTCCTCTGTTTGACCAGTGTTGTCTCCCTCAGCAGAGCCAAGAGCTTCTGCCCCCAGCCAGCTGCCTCTAGAAAGTAGCAGGGTTGCATGGTCTTTTGAAGAACACTGTAGGAGGTAACCCAAGAGCATCCTGCCTTTCTCTATCCCAGAGACTGGCAGTGGCAGGTACATGGGGTTGACAGCCCTTCTGAGAGGCTTGAAGAAAACACACTCTCACAATGCCAGGATAACCTGCAATGGCTGCCTTAATTCCAAACAGCAGTTCTCTTAGTCTTCTTGTGATGGTGATAACAAAGGCTAGATTTTTCTGGAAACATAGCTTATCACTTTTCCCCCTTGATGCCTACAACTATTTTGTATTTATTTGCTTGTTTATCCTTCTCTAGGTTATAAGCTCCTTCAAGTGAATGTCTTGTTCTCTTGTATGTCTCTAGCTCCTAGTACAGTGCCTGACCACAATTAAGCATGCAATAAGTATTTGTTGAATTAGCAATTACTTTCTCTGGGCTCTCCACTTATCCAAACCTGTCCATTCTTAAAAATCTCAGCTCAAGTTCTCTGTAAAACCTTCTTAGATAATTTCACACTATAGCAATCCCTCACAATGATAGCACTTACTGTCTATATTACTCTTTGAAAAATTTGTCATGAAACTACTTATAGCATCTTTATTATTGGTGTTTTGTATTGCAACTTAAAGTTTTATGGGTGTAGGTGTCTCATTTCTAACCAGATTGCAAAATTCTTGAGAATGTCATAATCATTTTGTAGAGCCCTATAGTATAATGGCCTAGTAGTCCAGTGCTTGGCACGTTACAAATGTTTAATAATTGTTAGCTATTAGCTAACAATGCCTAGCCCAACACTTCTTATTTGCTCAATATGTACTGGTTGATGAGTGAATTGATAATGGAAAATCTAATGAAGACACCATTCAGAATATGCCAACAATTGCCCATTAGACAACACACACACGCACATGTGTGTGTGCGCACACACACACACACACGCACACATACACGCACATTTTAGGGGATCTGTCATTTCTCAGAGCGACTCCACCTTTCTGATCATGGTTGACCAGACCAGAACTGATTACCTATCCCTAGGTTAGCCCATTGCTGGGCAAATCCATGGTCAAAACGATGAATCAGAATAATCAGGGTCCTCCGTCATTGATTCGGGATGAGGAAACTAAGCGTCCTAACTGGGCTTCAGTAGGTATTAAAGTAGAAAGAATGTTCAAGAATTCGCCGCATGTAGATTGGGCTGAAGTAGCCATGGCAGGTCACATGTAAGCCCAACTGATGAGGGGGCAGAAATCCCAAGGAAACAGAAAAAGCCGGTCAGTACAATGAGTAAAACTAAAAAAGCTGCAAAAAGAAGCAGAGATGCGAAAGCAGCCAGAGACACATACCTGAGGATCTTTTCTATTCTGGTTCCAATTCCACTTCAGTTTACACATTTCTTGATCAGAACTTCCTTTGACCACCTCACACTCAGGATGGCTATGATCCAAAAAAAAAAAAAAAAAATTACATTGTGGGTGAGTATGTGGAAAAATTGGTTGGGACCCTGGTGCACTGTTGCCAAGAATGGAAAATGGTGCAGCCACTGCGGAAAACAGTATGGTGGCTCCTTAAAAAATTAAACATGGAATTACCGTATTCGTCAGTTCCACTTCTGGATATATATATATATATGGAAAAGAAGTGAAAACAGGGACGAGATATCCATAGCATGTTTATAGAAGTGCTATTCACAATAGCCAAAGTAGAAGCAAGTGTCCATCCACAGATGAATGGTTAAACAAAGTGTGGTATAGGTACACAATGGAATATTACTGGGTCTTAAAAAGGAAGAAAATTCTGACACATGCTACAATGTTGACAACATTATGCTAGGTGAAGTAGGCCAGTCACATATCAGATTCCAGTTATATGTGGTAGTCAAATTCATCGAGACAGCAGAATAGTGGTTACCCAAGGCTGGCAGTTATTGCTAAATGGTGCAGAATTTTAGTTTGGGAAGATGAAAAAGTTCTGAAGATGGATGGTGAAGATAGTTTCACAACAGTGTGAATGTACTTAATGCCACTGAACTTTACACTTAAGAATGATTAAGAGGGTAAATTTTATGTTATATGTATTTTACCACAATTAAAAAAAAAAAAGACAACGCTCCCTTTGACTTTAGGTAACTTGAGTTAGAGTAAGAGCCAAACTAGAAAACTTCCATTTTATAAATGTGAAACATTCTTTTTTCTCAAGACAAGAACAGAGACTCAGTGAAGCACGTAATGGCAATGAGATGAGGAGATAGCAGGAGGGGGCTGTTGTCAGTAAATGAGAGGAGGAATCCAGGAACAGGATTGGCAGAGACAGGAAGTGAACCCCTGGTCCCCTCTGCAGCTGGAGTTCGACGATCTTCCCTCTGGCTCCTTTACATGACCTTTCCTCCAGTCTCTGCGTCAGTGTGTCTGCTTGCCTCTTATTCACTAGCTTTCATTCTATCTCAAAGCTTCTGCTCATCCATACCCTCAGTTTACTCATAACTTTGGCTTTTCATGGCCCAGAGTGACCCTATAGTTTTTCTCACCCCCAGACTGTGGAACAGAGTGTTTTGGGCCCCAAATTCTCTAGTTCCATCTTGATCTTTGATAGTGTTTTTTGTGGTTAACCTAAGAGATTTTCAGAATGCAAAATAATGCACTAGCCATTTTCTTTTTTTTTTTTTTAAGGATTAGAAAAAGACTGGTCAATATTTACATATTAAATCTCATAAAATTTAAGATAAATTTATACTTATTTTTGTATTTTGTCATCTTGGAGGTTTTGAACTATATTTCTCAACTAAGAAGACCAAAGGACTTTGCCTTGTAATAGTCAGTTTGCTTTAGTCATTTTGAAGAACACAGACTTATAACCCTGAGACTGTAAACATTTGTTAGTGAAAACCACATTTCTTAGAATGTTTGTTGTACAGAATTAGATTTGTTCACTTAAAGTTACAAACTATGTTTGCTCACCAAACTGTGCAATTAATTACTGAACAACGCCTCATTCCTTTACCTATAAATAATTCAACAAATACAAATGGCATTGAAGATTTTTTTTTAGAATTAGGAACATTTTTAAAGGCATCTTCCCTTGCAAAAGTTATTTTGCAAGACAAATTTAAAAGTGACTCTGGTAGGTAGCCTTATAAAATGGTTCCCAATAATCCCACTTCCTGGTGTTCACACCCTCTGTAATATCCTCTCTTTGAGTGTGGGCTGTACCTAGTTATTTGCTTCTAATGAATAGAATGTGGCACAAGTGAAAGGATGTCGTGATAGAATTTTTTAATATGTTGCCTTGGCTCAGCTACAGTCCCCAGTTATTCAATTAGACTTAATCTAGGTGTTGCCTATAGGTATTAAATGTGATTGAAGTTCATAATCAGTTGATTTTAAGTAAGAGAGATTATCCTACATAATCTGGGTAGATGAGATTCAATCAAGCGAAAGGCCTTAAGCAGAGCTGAAGCTTCCCTGGAGAAGAAAAATCTTGGCCTCTGGACTGCAGCTCAGTCCACGCCCAAGAGTCCCAGCCTGTCCTTCCTGATGGCCTGCCCTACAGATCCTCACTTGTAGCCAGCCCCCGCTGTCACGTAAGCTACTCTCTTTTGACGAATCTCCTAACATATGTCTCCTACTTGTCCGTCTTCTCTGGTCGAACCCTGACTGACAGGGATGTCACTTCAGAGATTAAGTTATAAAGCCATGACTTTCATCGTGCTTGCATTATCCCCCTAGCTGTTCTAGCATGCCTGTTCTGATGGAAAGGGCCACCTGCAAGAAAATTAGAGAGACCTCCAGCCAAGAACTAGCAAGGAGCTGAGGCCCTCAGTCCAACAGCTCGTGAAGGACTGAATCCTGCCAACAACCATGTAAAGGAGCTTAGAAGTGGATACTGCCCCCAGATGAGCTTAAGATGACTACAGCTTCAGCCAACACCTTGACTATAGCCTTATTAGAGATCTTAAAGCAGAAGACCCAGCTAAGCCAGGCCTGGAAACTATGAGATAAAGTAATGTTTATTGTTGTTTAAAGCCACTACGTTTGGGGGTAATTTGTTATGCTATGACAGATAACTAATACAGATTTACTCCAACAAATTGATTTTAAAACACTGAACAAAGTCTCATTCTTCCAGATAAACTTTTAGCCACTGAAAACACCTGATTTGCTCCACACTTTTCAATTTATTATTCTAAGAAAGAAATGGAATTGATTCAACACATCTAAAGAGGGACCAAATAACAGGCCACTGAATAGACCTGAATATAGTTGTTGGCTGTCATTGGGTCAGGTTCCCATCCATGGTTCAATCAACTATGGCCAGGGTTGGAATGTTGGAGCTTTGTAATTCAGCCAAAAGCTGTAGACAAGCCAGTCCAGAATCATAATTTACATATCTAACAAAGAGTCAGAGTCACAAAACTGTAAATGTATTTACCCAGTGCTGATATTCAAATATTTAACCTTATTGTAAGGGTACCTGCCTTTCCAAATGGTCCTTGGCCAATCTGAATGGATGCCAGCTGTATGCCATCCTGGTATATGCAAATTAATATTAACCCTGATATAAGCTCCAAACACCTTAATGCACACTCATTTTCTCCAAGTATTTAGACATCAAAAGTGTGGAAAGAGCAAAACTCAGGTTTTTTTTGAATGAACAAAGTTTACAACATCAAGAGAAGAGACATTTAAAAATCCAAGCATCTCTGCTAGGGCCTCCCTTTTTCCTTGTGGATAAATTTTCAAACTATGCGATATGTCACTAAGACTTGAAAAATCAGAGCAAGCTTTCAAAATTCTCTATGAGTCTTTCTGACAAGGTCATAGATGTGATCTCTTTATCAGGGTCAAGATTTTTCAGTTACAAGAGCTGTCCTTGGCAGCTTTCAGAAATGAAACCCACACCAATGGGCTCAATACCTGCAAAATTTCACAATCTAGCAAATATCAGTGCTTTCTTCATTTTGTAGACAGGAATAGCATCATAGATTAGATTATTGGTCAGCAAATATTTACGTTCTCCCCCACTCCCAGTTTCCTTTGAGGAATAAATTTCTCTGCCCCTTTAATGCTTAGATCGGCCCTTTGACTTGTTTGGCGTCATGATAAGCAAAGTGTACAGCCCTGTCATGTGACTTGGGCCTGGCCATCCATGTGATTGCTTTGGCCAATGGGGAGTTAGCCAAAGACAGAAGACTTGAAATAAGGTTGTATTTCGCCATAGAAAGAACATGACTTGGATAACCTCTGTTTCAAGGACGATGAAACACATGGAGCAGACCTTGGTCAAACCTACAGCTTCGTGATGGTTAATTATTTATGTCAGCTTGACTGGGCTAACCAAATTAACACACAAAACTGGGAAAACATTATTTTATCAGTTTAAATAGATAACTGGTAAATATTTCTGGGTG
Source organism: Eonycteris spelaea (assembly GCA_003508835.1). Lineage (NCBI taxonomy): Eukaryota > Metazoa > Chordata > Mammalia > Chiroptera > Pteropodidae > Eonycteris > Eonycteris spelaea. The sequence continues at coordinate 9,101,200 of PUFA01000040.1, read as the reverse complement.
TGTCTATGAAGGTGTTTCTGGAAGAGATTAGAATTTGAATCAGAAAACTGAGGGAAAAAGATCTACCTCACCAAGGTAGGCCAGCGTCATCCAATCCATTGCAGACCAGAAAAGAACAAAAAAGCAGAGGAGAGGTAATTCACTCTTGTCCTTAGTCATCGGAGTTCCCGGTTCTGGGCCTCATACCGAATTACACCAACTGCTTTCCTAGTCCTCCAGCATGCAGACAGCATGTCATGGGACTTCTCAGTCTTCACAATCATGTGAGCCAGTTCCCATAATAATTCTTCTCTTATATGTCTCTATATATCCTATTGGTTCTGTTTCTCTGGAGAATCGTGACTAAGACAAGCTTGGAGCCAGATCAGCTGAAGCCCAAATGATCCACAGACATGCAAGAAATAAATGTTTAAAAAAAAAAAATGGTTGCTATTTTTTCATTTAAGTCAGTGCTTCTCCAGGTAAGATTTTTGTTCAGCCTTTGCTAAATATAGTCCTCTGGACTATCACCAGGTTATTATCTTTTGTTGGCCAAGATGATATATTTGACTGTTTCTCTGTTACACAGAGAAACTCCTCACAGATAAACAGGAGGCCTGTCACAAAGAAACCCCACACCAGGCCCGCAACTCATGCCGAGCTTCAAGTAGCGGCTCCACAGATGTGCCCACAGAAGTTTAAGAGGCAGCTTAACAGATGTACAAAGCTGCAGATCAGAGGGGATATAAAACAGTTAAACTTGCTTAAAGGCACAATGTGTCACCATCTAACGGTTACATGCATCCTAAGCCCCACCAAGGAGGAACATGCGCTGGTGGTGCTCCTGGCTGTCAGCATGCCAGGAAGATTATAAAAACGTCATGCTGTGATATGTTGCCCTCCTGCCTGAGAAGCTACTATTAAGCTGAGTATTTACTGCACCTATTCAGACAGGAGCGGCAGTGCCGAGTGCTACCTGTCTTCTGGTTGGATAAATTAGTTGTGGGTGTCACAAGATTATAGCTGCCTATTGTTCTGTCTGCTGAAGGTGGGAAGAGATGAAAGCCCCTGGTCTGCCCTTGTAATGTTTCGTGTGAAATGCGGGAGGCAGCCTCTTTTCTTCCCAAGTTAATGGCAAAACAAGATCTGGACTGACTATATGAGAGTTTGGGGCATAATTAAAAAGACAACACATGGCAAAGGGAGGGGTGAAGAGTTTATTTATAGAGAGGGGGCGTGTATGACAGGAAAGAGGGCAGAGTGAGGAACCTGGAAAAATCAAAAGTGCATGCCACAAAAAGGTTAGCTCCCTGCACCGTTGTATAAACTAGTGCTGAAATCAGAACAGAAATGCTCAGTAGTCAGTGCCGAAATGATGTTCGATTTGTTCAACTCCTTTCAAAATATTTTTTATATAAATTGTTTTGCCCTCACATTTCCATGATGTATGGAGCTATGAACTCTAAATTAGTGTTAACATAAATTGACAAGCTCTGCATTAAAAAATATCAGCCAGCCAGCCCTACAGGCTTAATTATGAAAGGAGAACATGATGGGTGCAAAAATCGTGTTTCGAAATTTTACCACATGCAATATAAATAAAAGATTATCTCATCCACTAGTAACCTTACAGATCAAAAGGAAACTAGGAAAGTGACTTTCCTGGCATTTATAATTATTTATCTTGCATGAATGGTTTTGTTGTATTTTGACAAATACAAAATTTGTGATTTTTTTTTTTGGTGCCTAAGGGGTAGTAGCCCTACTCCGTGAATCTTAAAGGGAGGTTCAGGAACTTAATGCAAATTAAAATGAAATTAAAATGCCTAAAATGGAAAAGGTTTCCACATGTCAGATAAGACCATGTAGATTTATTCTTCAGCAGACATCTATTGAGTACCTACTATGTGCAACCATTATACAGGTGCTTTTTAAAATTGTCCTTTATAATGCCTCTAAGAGAGTTTATAGCCTTTGTTTATCCTGAGTTTTTATGCTTATTTTTTCTTTCCAAAACCAAACTCTATTGTAGTGGTTATGGTTTCATGCTAGATTTTTAAGTTGTGATATCATCAACATGATAATGAGGTATGATCTTAGACCTCAGCCTTGATGCTCATCCCATTGCCCAAGCACCATTCTCCTAACAGGGTACCACTAGAAATTCTTCTATGTCTTATTTATCATTTTGATCATTGCATGCTGCCATATGATTAATGTGACCAGATGATCTTCTTTACCCAGGACATTCTTGATTTACTCCTATTGTCCAGCAAAATTATTAGTAACCTTCAAGAGCATCCAAGTTTGGACAATAAATTATATTTCACCCTACATATGATGTGCTATTTTATTCCTATTAATGCTAGGAAGTATTGAATGAATGAGTGTGTGAGTGAATTAATACATATAATTGGAGATAATTAGAGAATTAAGGCCAGCTCTTTGAAAGTTGCAGGCTTAGTTCAATCTTGTACAATGCTACCTAAGGGAAAATTGACATGAACCAAAAATGACATCTCTTTCAGATGATAGCAAAGTTTCTTTATCTTGAACTTAGTGACATCTTGCATTAAATAATTCTTTGTTGTAAGAGGTTGTCCTGTGTATCATAAGATGTTTAAAAGTATCCCTGGCCTCCACCTACTAAATGCCAATAGCATCCTCCATCCCTTCTGTGACAACCAAAAATATCTCTAGACTTCACCAAATGTCTCTTGGGGAGGGCAATTGCCCCCCAGTTGAGAATCATGGGTTAGAGGATGAATATAAAAGATTTTCTAAAACTACTGAAGAAGGGAAGGAAAGAAAGACACGTTGAAGCGTATGAAGCAGTAGGGTGTCCTACATACTGTCATATACTTTTAAAGCCTAAAATACAAAACTTTATTTTAAACTTTAAAATTTATATATGAAAGCAAGTGAGAACACAAAGATAATTCAGGTTCTGGGTTTAATCGCTATTCATTATTTTGCTTTGAGGGATCATATTTTGTAATTTCTTCATTTGCTTATATGTTGACAGACATAAACTCAAATCATTTTTTGTTGTTATTGCTTTACATATGTAGTGAAGCCTTATAAAGTCATGATCTGTCTCTTCCAGACTGAACTTGAATGAGAACTGATGAGGGTTTGGATATTATCCTCTTTTCCACCTTGCTCCTCCCAAATGTCTTTTATTGAAATCACTTGTTTTTTCTTTTAAATAAATGAAGGTATAAAGAAGGTAAGGCAAATTTGCTTCCAAATGAGAAAAATATTAAATTGTGGTACCAAATGATGTGGCTAATTTACTTCAATTAATATAAAAACCTGAAATTAGATGTTATATGTCAGTTGTATCTCAATACAAATAAATAGATAAATGAATTCCCCCTTCACTCTCTCCCACTAAAAACAAGCAAACAAACAAAACCTGAAATGAGAAATAGGTTGTATCTCTATAAGAATTTTAAAAAGAAAAAAATAATTCCTGTTGTTTCAAAGTATACTACAAATACTGCATTATCTTTTTTTTTTTAATTCACATTAACCCAAGATAGATGTATATGAAAGTTTATATAGATTTTCCCCTTTTCAATCTTGAAAATGTTTTCAGGTTTACAAGAGATTTTAGAGTATTAGCTGTCAAAATTATCTTTTATCAATGCACATATAATAACAATGATTCGCATTGACAATGATTAGTCAAACATTCCTTTTAATTCTTAAATGCTAACCTTTAAAGCAAGTTTGGAAATATCTTCATTGTAGTGCAAAGATTTAATCTAATCTTTGAATATAGTTTTGAATAAACCACCTCACAGTATGTGTTTTCACTCCATTTCCTCTGTGACCCTCTGATAAAAACAGATTAAGCAATATCTTTACTCACATACTGTGTCCACTCAGTCCCTGATGATATGAAAGAATTGGCAGCTTACTTCTCAGCAAAAATGTATTTAGCATCTGCAAAATTTTATCTAGTTCTGCTATAGTGGAGTGTTGTAGACATAGGTGTGAATAGAATGTGACTCCGATATTCCAGAGTTTACCTGTCCAACAAAAATATCATGCATGTCACATATGCCATTTAAACTTTCCTAGTTGCCACATTAAAAAAGTAAAAATACATAAGTAAAATAATTTTAATAATATGTTTATTTTAAGCCAATATATACCAAATATGTAGTTGTTATCAAAATTATCGAGATGTTTTCATATTCTTTTTTTTTTTCCTGTTCTAAGTCTTCAACAGCCAGTGGCTATTTTACACTTTCAGTACATCTCAATTTGGATTAATACATTTCAGGTGCTCAGTAAAATACATGTTGTGGCTAGTGGCTACTGCATTGAATAGTGCAGACCTGGAGCAGTCTCCAAAGTTTGGTACCCTTGAGAGCTCATTGGGGTTTAAGAAGAAAATCTTAAAATACCTGTATGTATTTATTTTTATTTCATTATTAAAAAATCTTTTCTAACAACTTCCATTAAAGAAAATATGCAGTTTTCCTGCTTATTTCTACAAATATGCACTTAGGATCTCTAGTAGATATATTGTAGCAGAGGGGAGTAGTGAGGAGGGAGAGAGGGAAGTAATAACATTATTTTTATGGTTGTATTCAACATTTACCACAAAGCTGCAATCTCTTTTCTATAACCTACAAATTAAAGTCTAAAAGCTGAACTTCAAGAGGAGTAACCACCATAAATCAACTAATATTATTTAAAAGGACTAAAGAAAAGGCTACTCTTCCCAAGGTTTTTTTTCTAAAACACTCAAATAAAAAAAAAAAACCTCATTTGTGTAAAATGCAGCAGATATTTGTTATATAAACTTGACACACAGAAAAATTTCAAATATAAAAGTTAGACACTGACTTTTTTTTTTCACTTAGAGCAAACTTGATGATAATAAAGTTCCTACTTAAAAGCCACCTTCTTTTCATAGATCTGAGAGAAGAGGCACAGCTCAATTCTAAGGCATTTGGGGATAAATTAACAGCTCTGCTTCCTGCCATCATTATCCATATGCCATTTCCGCTGCCACGAAATTAAAAGGCCTAGGAAAAGAACTATATATATGTAAAGGCATGATTTAAGCATCACCTTATGTAGGGCAGACATATTGACACTACTTAAAACTAATTGAAAAAGGAATGTGGAATTCCACCTACTTGGAATTGAATTCAGGCAGTATTTGGGGACACTGTTTTTATATCAGCGTTCAGTGAAAAAAAGAATAAAACAAAGATTAAAGAGTTTAGGAACTGGCACAATTTTGCTATGGTTCGTGGACTCCTTCCCACCTTACCCACAAATCTCTTCCCTGAGTCGCTGTTTGCTGATGACAATACGAGCATGTACACAAAATCTTCACCTTTTCCATCCTCATTGGATCCAGTCTGAAGCTATCACTATGTCTGAGCATTGATGGCTGCAATGGGACATATCTACTCATCAGAGACAGACCAAAAAAAATTCCAGAAATATTTTATGCATTTGTAAAAGCAAACAGTTGTAATTTTTGCTCCTCCTCACATACCTATGGTGGTAACATGACACATATACTAGCTCATCTTTCTTTTTCCACTTAATGTGACTTGGAGATCATTCCAAAATACGAATTGCAGGCATCAGAGCAACTTATTTAACTAGTCTGCTGTTATTTTTGGATTGTTTCTTTTGGATTTGTTCTATACTTTGCTATTACAAACAAGATTTAAAGATATTAAAATGACATTGGTCATTTCACATATCTGTGAGTAAATCTGTAAAAGTAAAAAGTTATAAGATATAGAATTCCTGGATGAAAGGTATATGATTTTTGATAGAATTTACCACATCTCTCACAATACAGGTTATACTCCCACTAGCAACATAAAACAATGCCTCTTTTCCATCAGCTTCGTCCACACTATTATTGAGTTTTCCTGTCTTTGCCAAATGATAAAAAATATTTCAAGATAGTTTTTTTTTTCACATTTGTCTTAAGAGCAATGTCAAGCATTTTTTCAAATATTTACTACATTTGTATATTCTATTTATTCATATTCTTAATCCATTTTTCTATTGAGTTTTTGGTCTTTTTCTTATTGATTTGTAGAAACTAATTATACTAGGGAAATCAACCTTTTGTAAAATGAGTTGCAAATACTATTTTTTCTTTTGATTTTGTCTTTCGATTTTGCTTATGGTAATTTTTAACTCTCAGAAATCTTTTTAATGTTGTCTAAAACAGTAATTTTTTGTGGCTTCTGAGTTTGGTGTCATAATTATAAAGATCTTCCCTGCTATTAAATTATAAAATAATTTTCTAGAACTCTTAAATATTTATTTTTTATATTTAATCATTCTATTTCAAATTTATCCTAAGGTAAGTTGTAAGGTATAGAACAACTTTATTCATTTCCATGTGACAATCTAGTTATTCCCAAAACATTTACTGACTAAGCCATCTTTCCCACACTGATTTGAGATAGTGTTTTATCATAAATTAATTTAATTCTATACTGCATACAAACCCAAATGTGTGTCAATTTCTGGACCTTCAATTCTGTGCCATCTCTTTCTGTTCATATGGTACTACAATATTATTTAAAGCATTAGAATATTATAATACATTTTCTTATTACTTTGGGCTAGTTCCTTCTCACTCCACTTATTCAGATTTTTCATAATCAAATTTGCTAATTTTTCACCCACAACAATAGTGTTAGTTTGTCTTATTTCAGATTAAACTCAATTGGTATATTTATTAGGATCAGGTTAAATTTATGGGCTAACTTGGAGAGAATTCACAGCTGTATTATAGTAAACCTAAGACTATAATATGGCTTTTGATTTGTTTAAATCTTTTTTTGTATCCTTGAGGCATGTTTTAGTTTACCTCATGTCTATTCACACATTCTTAAAGTTAATTACTAAGTATCTTATATTTTTGTTGCTATTGTAAATGAAGTTTTTCTTCCTTTATCTAACAAATGGTTAATGTTTATATACACAAAGGCAACTAATTTATGTGTATCTGTATTGAATTTTTTTGGTTTTAATAGTTTTTCAGTTATTTTCTTAGGTTTTTCAAGTATCATGTTACTGCAAACATAATAGTTTTACTCCTTTCCAATTTTTTCTTCTAATTTCTTCTCGTTTAATATTTTGGCTAGTCATTCTACAAAATATTAAACTGTAATGGTGATAGTGTAATTTCAGTGAGAATTTATCTAATGTTTCCCACTAAGCATGATATCAGCTTTGGGTAGAGATAGAAATATTTTATCATGTTAAGGAAGTTTCTACCAATTCCTCTTTTATTAAGAACTTTTTTTAAATCAAGAATTAATGTTGAACTTTATCAAATGCCTTTTCAACATCTTTGGAGATGATCATACGATTTTCTCCCTGGAGCTATTAAAAGGTTGACCCTTTAGTAGATGTCCTAATATTGAATTAACCTTACATTCCTGCAATACTCCCAATTTGTCATACTGTATTTTTCTTTAAACATGATATTGTATTACATTTAGAATACTAATTTAAATTCTTTATATTGATGATTAATTTAAAAGTTTTAGATTCATGAGATTCATTTGTAGTTTTCTTCTGTAGCTAATCTTGTAGGTTTTTTTCTTGCTTTATAAAATAATTTGGAAAGTTTCTTTTTATATGCCCCAAAATTTAAATCTGGAATTTAAATAGCAATAGAATTATCTGTTCTTTGGAGATTTTGTGAAATTCCTTTGTGACAACATCTGGACTTGATGTTTCAAACATTTTAACAACTTTATTTTTTCAAAGATAATCAACTGTTTAAATTTGTTTTTTGTTAACTTGTTTGAGTAAATTCTATTTTCCTGGAAATTATTCATTTCATTCTAATTTCAGATTTGTTTGCATATAATTGAGCAAAGTAGGCTCATATTATTTTTTTCATTTCCATGTTATCTAGTTATTTCAGTTTTATCATTGTTTATTTTTTGTATTTCTGCTTTTACTCCTTTGTCTGGATTAGAGTAGGTAGGTACTAGTTTATCTAATTTACTAAGTTTTTCCTTAAAACAAATCAACTTTTAAATTTATTCTACTGTCTCTGTTTTCTTATTAATTTCTGCTTTTATCTGTAAAAAGTTTTCCTTCCACTTCTCTTAGGTTCATTTTGTGGTTATCTATTATATTAGTTCTCTATCTCTGCATAAGAAAGCATCCCAAAACTTAATAGCTTTAAATAACAATAATTGTTTTTTTCATCTCACAGTTTCTAAGAGTCAGGAATCCAGGTGCAGCTTAGCTGGATGGTTCTGGCTCAGGATATCTGATGAAATTGCAATCGAGCTCTTGGCTGAGGCTGCAGTCATCTGAACACTGACTGGGGCTGAAAAATCCATTTCCAACATGGCTCATGTCTGTGGTCGCTGGCTGGAGGTCTCAGTTCCTTGCCATGTAGGTCTCTTCACAGGGCTGCCTGAGCATCCTCAAGACATGGCAACAATCGTACCCCAGAGTGAATGACTGAAGAGAGGAAGGGAGGGAGGGAATGAGAATGACCAAGCTGAAAGCCACAGTGTTTTTAAAAATTACCTAGCCTTCAGACTCTTTCAGAGGTAGAGCTAGCCTTCAGACTCTTTCACTTTGCATGTGGGTTGGACTTAGTAACAATTCTAATGGATGCACTAAAGCAAAAGTTTCTTTTCCTCTTTTTATTTATTTTTTGTCATTTTATCTTTATGAATATTGATACTGTGTATTCAGTACTTTTAACTGTGAACCACACTTTTCAATAAAATAAGAAACACGCTTTTCAAAAAAATGAGAAACCCAGTTTTGACTCATTTGATGCTCTTCGTCCTGTGTTTGACCTTGACTGACATTAAGATGATAAACTGTGTTTCTTTTTGTTTGCATTTGTCTGGTCTATTTTACTCATCCTTTTTTTTTTCAACCTTTCAGAATCACTTTGCTTTAAGGGTATTTCTTATGTATGATGTGAAGTTTATATTTGCTTTGTGATCCATTCTAAAAAGTTAATAGGTAAGCTGAGTTCATTGTATTTAATGGTATGACAGATAAGTTTTGTCTTACTTCTATCTATTATTTTATATTGTATTTTCTATTTTATAGTTTTGTTAAAATTTTTAGACATATGTTCTATTTCTTTATTTTTATTTTTTTACCTATTTTTCCATGATAAATAGGAAGTTTTATATTTTTTTGCAAGTCATAACTCTTAACTTGTAAGTTTATATGATAATGAATCCTCACTTTCTTTAGGCAATATACAGTACTTTTTCAGAGCATAAAGAATTATTAGCTTCTTTTTTTCTCCTCATTCTCTCTCTCACCATCAATGTTTGATAATTATTTTAGCTTTCTTAGGGTTATTTTTTATACAATTAGATATACTCTTGCCTTTATTAATTAATTTGTCACTATTGAAATAATATCCTTTAAGCAGCAAGTATTAAAGATGAGAAAACCACGTGCAGGTTTTTTTGGTGTGAATTTGCTTAGCCTTTACTTTCCGGCTTCTGTCACCCTTATCCTCCCAACTCATATCATTTATATCATGTCTGCATCTTCAGAGCACATAATACTTATTTTCTGTCCTGTAAGTTGAACCACACCTTTCTTTTAGTATTAGTGCTAATGAATGTGGTGTGTATGTTGGTCCCATTTCTTTCGTGTCTTATCAGCCAAAGTTGGTACTCTAGGGTATTCATCAAGATGGGCTTATGGGAAGAATATTTTTAAAATGTGTTCTTGTTCAAGAGCACCTGCCTGTTGTCCTTATACCCAAATAATATCTTTAGATTATATATTATTTCCTTGAAGATATTGTAGATGTTACTCCTCTGACTTGGAAGTCAGTCTAGCATTGCTGCTGTGGAGAAATCGGAGACCAGCACACCCCTTTTCCTTAGGTAAATGACTCCTGGCCGAGATGCTCCCAAAATGTTGTTGTCATGTTTTTGCCTTCAAATCCAATCGCCTTACTAGGATATGTCTCAGTGTTGACTGTTCTGAGTCAGATCTCCCTGGAATATAGTATGTCCTTTCTTAGGTAGATACAAATTTCTTTTTTTTTTTTTTCAGGTGTTTTCTCAATTTATATCTTATGTATTTTGTTAGGATGCAATATTTTCTTCTTCAGCAACCCCAAGTATCCATACGTTGAATCTCCTTTGCCTCTCCTCTCATCTCTTCCTCTTAGCCGAACTTGCTTCATTTTGACTTCATTTGTCTTCTTCCCACCCTTGCCCCCCATTACTATCCTCTCTCCCCTGCTAAGTTTTTGCAGCGTCTAGTCTCCCTGGTGCTTCATTCAATTTCACTTTAATTTCTATAATGGTTTCATTGTTTCTTCAACCTTTTCCCCCACGTGTCTGCCAAATCACATTTCATCTCTCCCTCTGTCACCTCATAACCTATTCTCTGAGCTCTGTCATCTTTGGTTTGTGTTCTTCCTTTGGAGAATCAATTGCTTCACCGTGTTTCTGAAATTTTTGGCAAAAAGCTTGGTTATATTTTTTATGTACCCAGTGGTAAAATTTTTGGTGCTGATCTGCCACTTGTTTTTTCTCTTCCTGAGCTTTTATTGATCCTCTGATTAGTTATCTTTGAATTTTCATCTTTTGCAATATGAATTATTCCTCAACCAAAATTTGCAAAAGTTCACCTTGGGGAAGGGCCCAGGCCAACTGGAACTTTTCTTATGTGGCAGAGTTTTGTGTGTAAATTTGTTTTTCTTGAGTCAATGTGGTTTAGCAGCTATGACGCTTTTCCAAAGCAAAGTTTCTCTTCTTCCCCTCTGGCAGAGAAAGACTACTTCCTACAAATGCGACTTGTCTCTATGATTGTCTCTTTTAGCCTTACTTTTTCTTTTTCTTGGAATATAGCCCAGTACAAGGGTACCCCTTCCTGCCAGCATAAGCACTCTGTTTCTGCTGTTACATATAAGGTAGTAGGATTGTACCTCAGGGTAAACCTCCACCTTTGAAAAGTGTGTTTTATCTTTTTCTAAGATCTTTACTGCAGTGTCCTCTCTCTTCATGCATTCATAAGTAATCTCCATGGCTTTTGGCAACTCTGCCACTTATTTTATAGTTTGAGGTTCTAGCTATGTCTTAGCTTTGTCAGATATGGAGTTTGTCTTTTCCTTTCTCATTTTTCTGTTGCTTTTGAGTTGTTCCTGGGAAGAGAAGGAAAAAGTGCTTTGTGGCACCATATACAAACCCAAAGTCTCCTTTATCCTTTTAAAATTATCATGATTTGGATATTTTTGATGCTCATAATATTTTAAAACATGTATACAATTTGTATGTAAATAAGCCATACTTATACACAAATTTATAAGTATATTAGATTGTATTCCCTCAAACTTTTATTTGTGAGATAACTGATCAAAAAAGCTTAGAGAATAACAAAGTCAAGAAAATCATATGAATTAAATGCCATTATAAAGGTGGATACCTAAGGATATTGGTCTGGAGGAAATAAGGTCTCCTCTTCCATTAAGCCTAGATAGATATCACGTACTCTATGAGCAATATGCATTGAGGAAAAAATAGTTTGAGGAATGCTATCTGATAGAATATAGTAATAACACTTTTGATAGTTTGCAGTTTGACTTTGCAAAGCACTTTTTCATACATTATTATTATTATTTTTTGATCCTCCAAATGATCCACTGAAGGGGATGTTATTTCCTTTTTGCAAATATGGAAAGTGAGGCCCCCAGAGGTTAGTGACTTATTTAAGGCCACATAGCTGAATGCCAAGCCATGGCCACCGGAGTTCTCAACAGCAGCCTGGGACTTAAGAGAGAGAAAGTGTCCCTTGGTGGGACATTGGCACATATAAAAGAGAGTCCTATAGTTTAAGAAGTTGCCATGTCACAGAACGTTCCTAATCAAAACACACTAATCCTGATTTTATTTTTACTGAGACAAGAGCAGCGAGAGAGATTTGTTTCTTTAAACAGTTGAAGAAATCTTTTCAAAATCTTAGACTGGCGCCACAGCACAAAAAAAGAAGAGGAGGCATATTCATTCTCCAGTTTATTTCACCAATATGTGTGCTCAAAAGAGAAGTGAATCCCAAAGGATTTCAGAATGAGATTTGGAAAACGTTGGTACTCTTTCTTATCTTACATGTTTTATTTTTAACTTAGTCAGTGTTCAGATGACCAGTGGCTTGGTATCAAGTCAATTACAATTTGAGAGTACATTAAATAACCATCAGTTAAAATGTCAAAATAGTTTCAGTCTTTTGAAATAAACTGCCACTTCCATAATTTATTCTGATGCTTCATAGGCAGATGCTATGCAATCAAATAATTGAAAGTTTCGTCACTTTTAAATGTAGCTTAGGCACAGCCAAGTGTGCAGTATTTTATTAATTTATAGTATATAATTTAATGAGAGAGAGAGAGAGGAAGAGAGAGAGAGAGAGAGAGTGTGTGTGTGTGTGTGTGTGTGTGTGTGTGTGTGTGTGTGTGTGTTGGGGAAGGCACCAGGCAATTGTGAATAGATTAGCTGGGCTCAAAGATTTCAAAGGATGTATAAACAACATTTTAAGTTAGGCATCATCTAACCACCACAACTGATTGCATTCAGAAAGTTATATAGTCAAAACTATTTGAATAAGACTTTAATATAATTAAAAGAACTCATCACAGATAGCCAAGAGATTTTTTCAATGAGCATTTTAAAAATAATATTGAAATTTTGGGAAGGGTTGATTTTCTAAATAAATTGTAGGCTTTAAAATAGTTGGCAACCTCTCCTTGACAATATTCTTCTCTAGAAAGTATTCATTTTTTACTGTTAAAAGATAAGTTGCAGAACTACCAAAAGAAAGGAAGAAAAGAAGGGAAGGAAGAATGGAGGGAGGGAGGAAATTCTTCATTGGCAAGTATATATTTATGTATTTAGAATATCATGTGAAACTAAATGTTGAGAGGAGGCTTTTTATATGAAATTATTACTCTGCTTTCTGCACCTAATTCTACAGGCCCTAAAATGGCTAATTAAAACGTAACTGTACTGCTTAGTTAATTCAGTTGACAGTTAACCCTAGGGAATATGTTGGCAGTTAATTATATATATTGACAATTTTTATATGGTGAGTATAAATTTATCGTGATATAGCTATTAAAATCTCACCCCAGCAACCAAATTTTTGTTCCTACAAAGGCTCAGATTAATCTTAATCAGTAGTGAGAAAAATAATTGAGCTAGTTTGATGAGTGATTATTCCAATAGTGCTTCAAAAAGCTTGTCATTCTTATGAATTATTTTTCTGCTGCAGTGCAACCCGTGAAAAGATGTGTACAGTATTGCCAAGGAGCACACATTGGTGAATAAATAAGACTGTCTGTCACGTGTGTGCACACACACACACATTTTAAAGTTAAGTTTCTACTCATCTTCAAGTTTTATTCCTTTTCAGACTTCATAAACAACTATTCTGAGACCAAGAACTTGCTAAGTTAAGAACATGATAGAAAATTAAGCCAAAGAAATTTATGGTCTAATTGGGAGATAAGACTTTGGTGATGTAAACCAATCAGACATATAAAACAGAACTGAACTGGGCACCAAAATACATGGAGCTTTGTGGAGAGCACTGTGAGCTCTTGGGTTTCATGGAGGAAGTTGGGCTGTGGGAATTAGAGGACGTAGACGCAGGAGTAGTTGCCACGTGGTGTGATAAGAAGCTGCAGCAGCCTTAGCTACCCAGGGATGGGGACACAAAGTAAGAAATGTCTACCTACTCATGCTGGGGAGATGGGGATGTCTTTATCAGGAATATAATGTCTGAGATGAGTTTTAAAAGACAAAGAGTTTATCAAGAGGCAAAAGGAGGGTAGAATGAACAAGTCAAAGGCAGAAAACATTTTAAAATACCAAGAAGTTTAGGCTTTACCTGAAAGTTATTGGGGCCTCGAGAGTTTTTAAGTAGGAAAGGATATGGTCAGAGGTGAGTTTTGGGAAGTCCCTCTGACTGTGGAATCCAGACACGGTTCTAATACAGACCGGAAATGACTTCAGAGGCATCACACATGGGGGAACCTGAACTGAAGGAGTCGTGGTGGGGATGAGGGTTAGGAGACCACCTACCACTGCACAAACACAGACTAAAGAATTCTTTTTTACTGGCATTGAACAATTCCTTTTGGAAGACCTACTCAAAGAGAGGTTATAAGTGGTGCTGTCTTAAGAATTACAGAAGGTTACATACACCCTGCCACCATCTATTTTGTGAGATGTGTGGTCTCCAAGCCGAATTGACAGACATTGATAGAACGAGACTCTGTGCCTGTCCTGGGAAGATTCAGTTTCTATGCCTCACACACTACGCTCCAGCCATTTGGAATGGGTATCAGAAGCTGTTTGCACAAGTAAGCACCCTGCAATATGCAAAGTAGTCATTTATGTAGATGGTGTGGAAGAGAAGAAAAAATTACTGTGTTTTCCATTACCCAGTGAGTTCTATCTATCCACCCCTTACACAGTGAATTAAATGTAAATACATAAATACAACCAAGTTCATTGGGAACCTTTAGTGCCCTCCATTAATCAGGGCAATAATGGGTCTTTTCTGAGGTCTTCATTGATGCTACAGAAAGAAAAATGGTGACATGAGGTCAGTTTAGCTCCAGTCCTATGACACTTTGTCAATATGATATTGGCAATCCAGTTATGGTGAAAAATAAGGGCATTATTTAGCTGTTAGGAGCTAGTAAATAGATTATTTATTATGTTATCTGTCATCACTCAGGACCCCAAGCCAATAAAATGCCAGCTGCCTGGATACTTTTCTTGCAAAGCCTTAAAACAGTTTGCTTGCTCCTCTTGCTCTCTCTCCCTCATCCTCACCCTCTCCTTCTCTGTTTCTCTCTCCCTCTCTCCCTCTGTGTGTGTGTGTTAGAAAGTGTTAGAATATTGAGATTGATGAATATGAGAATTTATTAACAGGAAATGAAAACTGATAAGTATTTAACATTTAATGTGAAATAATCTACTGTAACATAAAAAACTCAAAATAATACTAACTGTTTTAATTGTCCACGGTAATTAAACTGTCACTGTGGTGATTAAAAAGATAAGTGGATAGTAAGTTATTGACACAAGCTCTTCAAATAAAGGAGGCTAATTTTAAAACTAAATTTAACTTAAATTAAATGACTGCCTGCTTCCCTCTCTCATACTTTTTCCTAGTGGCAGCATCAAAATCTGTTTCAGAGGTGATAAACACAAAGTAACTAAATCAGCATGTGTTCATAAAAATACCTAGTAATAAATCTCTGGTACTGAAATCTTTATCTTTGCTAAAAAAAAAAAAATTATTTACTACAGAGTGAGAACTGTAGGTGAACTATTTGGGAATTGTGTGTGTGTGTCCATTTCATATCACATATCTAAATAAATTCTGGGTGGATTCCAGTTGAAAATTTTAAATCAAACACAGACAGAATTTTTAAAATATTTACTTGAATATGTTAAATCTTTTGAAGAGAAAGAAAATGTCTGGACTTGAAATTTTGTAAAAATCTTACCATTTTTCATTCTCAATCTGTCCTTGTCTGGTGTTGGTATAAAGTTATATAAGCCTTAAAAATTAGTTGGGCAAGTGTTTCCTCTTTCTGTATTTTTTATTTCTATTTTATTTTCTTGATCAATGTTACCAAAAATTTCTCTATTTGAGTAGTCTTCTAAAAGAAGCAAATTTTGGCTCTTTTATTCTACTCTATGTTTTCTTTTTCAGTGGTTACTGGTTTGACCTTTATTATTTCCTTCTCTCTATTTTTTAGTTTATTCTGCTCTACTTTTTAATGGCATACCATTCAGTAATTTTCATGTTTTATTCTTTTCTAATGTAAGCATGTACATATACAAAATATCACTTTTACTAATTCTAGTGAAAGTTTTGACATGTATAATTTTTCACAATTCCTATAATAGACATTTTTAAAAATATATAATTTTATCCTTAACCCAGGAGATGCCACCAACCTGGCCCTTTAAGCCCCTTTGAAAACTTGGGCAAGTCTGCCCCTAATGTGTGGCTGACGCCAGAGAAAAATGGGATGTCTATATATTCATGTCTATATGCTTAAAAATTAAAAATTGAGCCTACAAACTGGCACTAAAATACTTTCCATCTCCCTACTTTGAAAAATATATCTTCACACAACAATGGAGAGAATTATGTGTAAAACCATGGTTTTTATATGACTGAAAGGTGGCAAAATACTAAAAACCCCTGGCTGATTTATTGCACATGTTTGGGTAATCTTTTGATAACTTAGTGAGGTTTGGTTGACAAAATAAGGACTTACATAATTCATAAGTTATTATTTGCTAGTTTATAAATGTTACTTTTCTTGCCTTCATTTCAGAAAATCACTTGTTATCCTGCATTCAAGATGTTTACTTAATTTTTTCTATTAATATTGATCTAAAAAATAAAAAAGTAAGTTGCAGTTACATTCAAAGTACACATGTAAATATTTGCTCATCAAAATCATACACATAATTCAGGTTTTTAGTTCAAGAAACTGAAACTTTCTAACATAATTTAAATTTTTAGAATTATTGTTATATATTTGTATAACATGAAATCGTATAATTCTAATGCTCAATGTCTCTCTAGTTTCTCACGTAAAAAATCAATAGGTATCACACTTCACACATGACATCCGAGCTGCAGATCTTTAAATGTAAGGGCAATAGGAATTGTTTAACGTTGGATAAGATTCTCTCAGCCATGTACATCTGTTGCAAATACGTGCTAATTTGTGAGTTCCACCAGAACCACAAATTGAACACACAAAGAAGCAAATGAAAGGGACGCTTGAAACTATTGAGCAATAATTTGCTGCATGACAGCCTGCTGCATTTACTCCCAAAGGAAGGATTTAACGAGTTGATTAATTTATCTTTTTTTTAATATTAAGTTTATTGGGGTAACATTGGTTAATACAATTATATAATTTTCAGGTGTACATTATAATTTGACATTGTATATTCTATTGTGTGTTTACCACCCAAAGTCCAGTTTCCTTCGGCTACCAAATATTTGATCCCTTTACCCACTTAACCCTGATTAATTTCTCTTTCATCTTATCTAAAGGTTTCTACCTTTCAAATCCTCCTACCTGTTAAGGCACTACCTATCTCCAACAACTCAAGCTTCACCACATCTAGACGGTTCACCCTTTGTTTAGATGCTATTCGGCACATGTGAGTTTTCCCTGGGCCTTTAATGGAGTTAGTCATGACAGTGATTGTGCAGGGTGTTGTCATGCTGTGCCAATGCTGAACATGTGTCTTTAACATATGTGTGTGCGCATTGTGTGTGTATGTGACATGAGAGGCTTCTCTGACACATGGCCCAAGACAGGGTCCTCTCTTGCCCTGGTCTAACAGTGGTACAGGTCAGTTGACCCATCCCTGCTGGCCCAAGGCTATGTAGTAGCCATGTATAACATGCAGAATTGCTGCCAAGTAGCTACCTTCCTCCTTGCACTTCTGGCTTTATCCAATTCTACCTTACATTTTTGCTGCTTTTTCTATTAGAAAGACAGGGATCTTTAGCAACCGCCTCTGCCTCTTGTAAAACTAGAAACATCTCCCAGAATATGTTCTTTCTAGAGGTTTAATTCTAGAACTTTTGCACTGCTCTACAGTGAAAGAGTTCCTCTGGGTACTTAGTTGGCCATAATTCCAGAACAGAAGTCCTCCCCCCATTCAATATATTGCATTTTTTATGCCATCATATCCTCATATAGATTGCAAGCTCTTGGAGGGCAGGGGTCGTGTGTTATTTATGTTTAAACCCACCATCAGTGCCTGGCACATCATACACACTTAAAAAATATTTATTGAAATAAAATGACCAAGGAAATCACAAGAGAAAAGAGAGCTTTGATTTCGTAAGAGCAAACATCCCTGCATTTCTGATAGCCTTAGAAAATATCGGAAGCAAATGTGGCAGAGAGAGGGCTGTCATCTTCAGTGGGTAGAGAGTTCGAAGAAAAAGATGGGGAAAAACCTACAACCAATGTAGGTCAATGGGCAAAGAACCTAAAAGAGAATTTTCAAAGGAGAAAATACAGCTAGAAATCAACTCCCAAACTCACACAATATTTTAGAAACAACTATGCAATCAAAAGCCTTGAAATCGTTTATTTGACCAAATAATTCCATTGCCAAAAATTTATCTAAGAGAATTATAAATTTTGAAAGAGAAAGTTTTCTATAACTCAAGTATGGTATGGCTTTCTTTTTCTATCTCACAGGATATTCTTTGTCATCCATGCTGGGGGCTACAGTGGGAGGGAGGACCCAGAATTCAGGCATTCAGAGTCAACAAGATGAGTACCAGAGCATCATAGAACACTAGACATCTGCCCACTATTGAATTTCACGCTGCCCACTGGGTGTGAGTAACTTACATCGCTGTAGCAGCCATCAGCACCTGAGCCTGCTGGAAACACAGAAAGATTCTCAGATCATACATGTGGGAATGCAAAAAGTCTTCATTCTAATCATACGTATACTAAAAGTTCTGCCACCAACATTTAACCGTAGTATTACAACTCAGAAATAGTTACTCCTGTGGAGTGTTGGCTCCAAGCGGCCTTGAGCCTCTTGCAAATCTGAGGTTTCAATTCCAGTGGAAACCACAGAACTTATTAGCAGAAGAGTCAGAACATCTCAGTTTACCAAGCCAGCTACTCAGGATACTTTATGGAACAACTCTCTGCCCAGGTAGGCCATTCTTGGTGATAATTAATAAAAATTATTTTCCTTGGAACCATGGTGACACAGAACCTAGAAAGTGACAGCACGTCCCTAGCTGTGCATCTGGAAATACTAATGCACCATGCTGCCACCTGCCATTAAGAGAGCTTTTTACCACCACCAGGCCACTTGTCATTTCTCTGCAGAATGTACTCAGCTGGATCAGCCTGTAATACACTAACGTGATTTCAACTAAACGATAGAGCTAAATACCAGAGGAGTAGGGCACTTAGAGCAGAAAAGAAAGAGAATGAAATAACTATCATTACCTCCTAAACTTCAACAACTACGAAAGAGCCCTCTTTCTGAGAAGTTCAGATCCCCAATTTCAGCCAGTGTAATGGCAGCCAGCTTTGCAGAACGGAGGTGGAAACACTTGTCTGCTGATGAAATCTCTTGTCTCTCCCATTGAACAGGTGGAGATGATCCTCTGGTATCAGTCCCAGCCCAGGGTTTGAGCCCCTGACCTCCTAGTCTGTTTGATCCTAAAGCAGTGGTTTGTAGATTCCATTTAGACTCTTACTGAAAATTAATAGTAACTATAGACTCTTATTCAAGAGAAAAGTGCACATGCATAAGCTCCTTTGTACACGTTATCGGTGGAGCACAAGACCCCCGAGGCCCGTCCATGGAGCCCGTTAAACTATCAACTAGTTCTCTTTACACTCCAACCACCACTTCCCATTCCTGTGTCTGTCACAGGCCTCCTCCGTGGAGCATGGGGCTCTATTTTGCGGGACTAGGAAGCCACATTGCAGGCTTACCCAGCACAGAGCTCCAGGACACCACTTGGACTTCATTTCGAAGGCTCGTGGGTAAAACTTCCTTGTCACTCTGTCCATAAATGTTCATGGTAAAGAATCTCTGTTCTAGAGACACCCTTCTTGGTCTGAGATCCCTTTCAATGGGTTTATGTATAGTTCTCTAACGATGTCAAAAAGGCTGCTTGGTGCTAAGGAAAAACAAAACCACTTATGGCAAGAAATTAAGAGTGAAATTACATGAGCCTTTTTTAAATTGGTATTCTCGTTGCATTTTTCAACTAAGAGTCATAAAATCATTTCCTTCGCCGGAAGTATCATTATCCTCGTTTCACAGGTGGAAAACCAGGAATTACAGAGAGGTTAATGGCTATGTCTAAAAGCACACAGCACGCCCTCATCAGAAGAAGCTGGAAATACAGGTATAGTCAAGAGCTCATACTGTTCTGTGATAACCCAAACTTTATGAACAAGTTTGGCTTGGCCCTAATTGGCATTCAATTTTAAAAAATGTCTTTCATTAAAAAATATAATTTGAAGAACTGGGTAATTGACTCACATTTGATTAAGGCAGAGTCTATTGGATTAACATGATTAATAGACAAAATTATAATCAAACAGAAAGCAGTACAAAAGGTGACGAAGTCGTGGATCACATTAAGACACTAAGTTTTTAAAAGATGGATATGCTGAAGTTTTTTTTGCATTAGTAATATTCATTTCACAGTGGATCTCACACTGTTCAGCTATCGCTGGTGGTGTAATTAGAATGAAGTTTGTGTTCAGGATTAAAAGAAGAAGTACTTGAGAAGTGTTTTGATTTCACAGTAAGGAAAACCCCAGCTGTCCTCTTTCTGATTCTCCCAAATCATTTGGTTCAATGGTAATTTCTCAAGCTGATAATGAAGTAGGCTACTCCAGTGGTTATCCCTGCTCAGAACTAAATACAGTTAATGCCACATCAACTCCAAAGTCTCTTTCAAGAACGTAATGTTCCCCAGCCTGAACTGGGTTAACATATCTCCCAGTTTTTTCTATGCATGCAAATTGTGACCCTGATAGAAACTTAGTTAATTGATATGAAACTACTCTACCATCAGCCACTTCTGGATAGCCAGGCCAGGAAGTAAAATGAAAAATAGAATACTTGGGTTTCTTTAATTGTCTCTGCCTTAAATCCTTTTTGCCCAAGAGATGGAAGCTGCCGTGGCATAAACGGAGGTGACGGTGAAAGTACCATTTTTGTTCCCACCAAGGCTTTCTCTGTTTCAGACTGACTGGGTGGTCGCGGCCTCCTTTCCAGGACTTCCATGTCTGCGTAAACTGAGAGGAGGGAAGGAACTGGGGGAGGTGTTAACTATTCCCTAAGCTTCATCAGTGTCCCAAAAGCCAACTCACGTAACGTATAATATAAAGAAAAAAACTGGCTTCCTAAGTGAACGCAGCTCCAGTAAAGTCTCCTAGCTACCATCCCACTCCAACCAGCTTCAGGATTCTCCTCTTTAGAAAACCTGGGCCCACCACTGCAGTCCCTTTTCTTGTCATGTTACTCCCAGAAGCGTTGTCTGGTCAGGGAAATGACTAAGAACCTGGGATTGAAAGATGGCAACAGACAATGAGCCAGCCTTCTTCAGCTATAGTAATGCCAAAATATGTTAAGGACTGATGGATGTATCTCCAGTGGGCAAGGGTTTGGACCAAAGAATTTCATATACAACTTGTTGAGTATAAACTGGAACGTAGTTTGGTGGTATCTATCAAATATTAATAAAATGCATATCCTTTTTGACCAGGTCATTCATTCATGTACACCTACACACAATGATAAGGATTCAAGGCTTCTCGTGAAAGCACTTTTTGTGTAGCAAAATATTAAAAAACTAATTATTCATAAATTGAAAAATGGCTAAAGAAATCATGGTATAGCTACACTGTGGACTACTTCTGGATCTCTTTTTTTTAATTCAGCCAAAAGTCAAGGGAAGATTTCCATGATATATTTTTAAGTGAAAAAAGCAATATATTTGTAAATATACATTTATGTAATATCCAATTTACATATTTTTATTTTTAAAAACATTATATATCTAGTCTATGTTTTTAAATGGATAGAAAAAAGATTCAAATTGACACATCCTCCATTTTAACATGGTTGACCTCTAGAGAGGAGAAATGAGCTGGGAGGTAGAGAGGGGCGAGGAGATGAAGGAGAAATTTCACTTTCTACTCAATGTACTTCAATAATTTATTCTAATACATATATGATATTTTATCATGGCAAAACAAAAAAGGAGCTATTGGCTTCTCCTCACAAAGCATCACCTGTGATGAAGTGGAAATCCCACCTGATCCATTCAAGCAGGAAAAGCCACTTAAATTCTCAGCCAGTTTTCTCATCTGTAAAATGAGGACAATGACTGCCTCACAGTATTGTTGTAAAGGATCACACAATAAAATGCTTATAAAAGTTCTGTTTGCTGTTAAACATGTGATTTTAAAATATTGAACAAGAATTATCTCAAAGTCAAGAAGAAAGAGTTGATATAATGTAATAAGATGACCATAGTTAGGACTATATTACCCTGACTTTGGGAAATAACCAGTTAACTTGTGACAGTTTTAGACTGATTAAAGAAATCAGAGCTGTGTGGTTGGGCATAGTGTCTGGCACGGGTGCTCCAAGTTATAATAATTCTGGGAAGAAGTTTACCCTGGAGCAAAGAAAAAACAAGTGGTGGGGACAGCCTCCTCTTTCTAGAAATGGGAAGTAGTTGGAACAAACCCAATGTCTCAAGAAACCTGATAGAAGCCCCATTAGAGGATGAGTTTCCACCAGCCATATGCAGGCTGGCAGTAAGGCTGGCCATTAGCCCCACATGACACTCTAAAGCAAGTTTGAGCCTAGATGGTGGTTGCAAGTGATTTCCCATGTGAAATTTTTCTTCCTTTATAGCTGAATCTTTAAATAAATTCTCACTAAAAGCTGGAACTTGGTTTCAACTGTTCAGCAGAGAAATAGCAAAGGGCCTGATCTAATGTTCCATGCCTAATATTCCTCTCTTGGAATGTGAATGTTTGGGGGGGACTAAAGGCACCTGAGTCTACTCCCCATTTCATGATTTGGGGTGCTTTACCTATGTCTGCATTGGAGAATAGACTGGTCATGTTCAGGACAGGCTGATGGTCTTACCTCCTTCCATCTCAGGTGACCACTAGAAAGTTCCCTGGCTCAAATGCATGGCAGTCTGCTTCCTACTCCTGATTTGCTATTCTGTCAAATTGCTTGCATTGGCTCAATACTTACGTTGTATCTGCCCAGACACATGCTGTCTGATTGGACATAGGTATCTTATCCATGATCTTTTAATGTTTATTGATTCTGCCTACTCTATGGTGTTGTTAATTGCCTCCAAGGACCTAAACCCCAAAACTGGTGACAGACTTAATGGAGCAGTCATGCAGTGTGCAGATTGCTGCCCTGAGGGCCAGATTTTTAGAGACAGATGTATTAACAAGTAGAAAATGCCTCGCAAGACATATTTATGAGCAGAACCTGATGGTGTTGAATGTTAAGATGTGAGAAAAGTACAAGGAGAATATTCTCCATATTTTTACTCTAGAACCCAGAATCATAGATTATATCACATTTAGCTTGTGATAATTTTTGTAAGCTGCCTTAAATTCTCTCTGAAATCATAGGTAGGGAAATACATGAGCAAATAAACAAGTACATGCATACATAAACAATTAGTATTTACTGGGTACTTACTATGTGCCAAGTAATGTGTTGAGTGTTTTCCACGTAACTTTTTAATCCTCGTGACAACACATTCATCATAAATTCTATCCCCAGGAATTTGTCAGACACTTGCCATAAAAGATAGGGTCATGTGGGCCTTTTTTTGTCCGGCCTCTGCAGCAGGCAAGGCAAAGGGAAGCAGCAGAAGAGAAGGAATAACACTGCTCCCAGGAGAAACTCTAAAGTGAGGTGGAGGAGGCGTTTACACGTGCTCAGGACACTCAAGCCTGCGAGTCAAGGCTTGACTTTCTTGATTGCCAGAAATGCTAAAAAAAAAAAAAAGCTTTGTTTCCATTTTCCTTCACATGGCTTTTTCCGCATAAATGGAAGACATCATGGAAGGGATAGCTGGTCAAACAGGACGAATTGGGAGCAAAACTTTTACTTTCCTTTTCACTTCCAGCCCAAGTTCTTGTATTTCAGTGTGGGTCAGCAATGAGACTCCGCCTGTTTGCTTATTATTGTGGACACCGTTTTTCACAATTCCCCTACAAGCCCTGAAGGATAAAAAAAGTTGTGCTTTTAGGGTACAATGGATCTTTCATTTTTATGACTAGGTCTCTTTGACAAAGGAAGCCCATCTTCACATTTGTGGGTCTGTGACATAGTCAAGTCGAAAATACATTCAGATGTTCTAATCCTCCTGTTGAGCAAATGGGAAGCCGGGGTTCTCATTTGGTGAGGGCTTCTGAGACCCTCAGCTGGTAGTGAGTGAGGAATATCTTTCTGAGAATTAACATCCAAACATAAATGTTGATCATGTACCAAACAGATTGCGTAAACGAAGTATGGACCCAGAAGGGATGAATGGAAAGGCAGCAATGAGTGGGGCTTAGAACTGGCACAAAGAGATATAAGAGGGGTTCAGCTCCCCCTGGAGCGCTTCTCATGGTGCTGAAAGATGAGCACTGAGGCTTTTTATAGAGCCTGTTTGATGGGAGAGACAAGTGTTGTATGTCACTGTGTATATATCTGTCTATACAGATCTAGTATGTATCATATTATGTACAACCGAAATGCAAGAAGTCACCTCTAATGTTGAGGGATTCATAATCTTTTGTAAATAGTAACATTTAAACAAATCAAATTTCTCAAGACAGAAATAAATTTTCCTAAGTACCAAATTACATTGCCAGAACATTACATTGTGTTGTTCCCTCAAGTGGTCAATTTCACAGCCTAAGAGACATCAGGAGTTCTAATTGCTTCTCTTTGGGGAGAATTTGGCATCCAATATCGAGCCCCTCACTATTATCAAGCTCTCCTGAACTCAATTGATAAGGTTCTAGAGAACCAGAGCACATTATGGGCCAAAATGGAGAAAGAGGTGGGACAGATAATGAGGAAGATTCCACATAAATACAAGGATCTTCACAACATGAGGAGAAGCCTGCTGTGAGAAGAAGTTGGTTATAAGAAAGAGATTTATTCCACAAAGGTTCTTATGCTCATTTTATGTGACTACCCAGGAGAAATAGTCACCCTTAGGTCTGCTCTGGAATATAGAAGGAAAGATTTCTATTTTTTAGATTTAGGTAGATTTTAGGGGGCTGAGAAGGTTGCTTGTTGTTTTAAAGGAATAAAGTCAAGTGTAGACAACTTTAAAACATTGCTACTGCATCTACACATCTAATTGAATCACTTGTGAGTTGTCAGGCTCTAGAGTATAATGATTTGTCAGCACAGGACAGAGTGGACCAATTTAATACTTGCTGCAGGGGTCAGAATTTCCACAGCCTTTGATCATATATATATATTTTTAGGTCTGTAGCATTTAGAGGTAGATAAAAATATCAAGTAATTGGTAAGAAATGAGATGGTTTGTGGCTAGTTGGCAAAAACATAGATTACATTGTTATTTGGATTTTATCACTTAAAAAAAAGTCTTGAGGTTTTTAGGAAGAACACACTAATCTTGATACCATGGTATGCAGCCCACTCTACAGTGTGCAAACAAACATCTGCCATCTTTCCCCCGACCTGCCCTGGTGCTTGTCTGCTCACTGAAGCCTCGAAATCTGCAATGACTTCTGTGTTCTGCAAGATAATAAGAGTATGTGTGACACCGTTGCTCCTTTGCGATTCTATTTTGCAAAAATGGGAAAGGAAACTCTCTATTCTTTCTTCAATTTAGAATGAAACAGGAAAAAGAAAAACGGTGTGTAATCACTGAAGTACCTATCTGTTATTTGAAGAGTTCCTAAGAAAATTTCTAGAAGAATTTTGGCGGCAGAAAAGAACACCAAGGTGTTCTGTGTTATTCCTTGAAGACACTGTTCCCTCTCCAACCCCAACCCTTCTCCATCCCAGCCATTGTTTCTGGACGAGGCATCACAGCCTCATTAATGGGTTTCTGGGCCGATGACCTTTTTAAAATCAGTCACCAACACTGAACACAATGGTCCTGGAGCAGGGCCACCACACCCTGGTAGCCCACCTCCAGCTTGTGCTTCACCAGAAGCTGTAGGATCTGCTCCAGCAACCCACGATTCATTACCTGTTAACTCACTATCCTCCTGTTGTGTTTAGAAATACGAGAGGGAAGTATTCCAGCAGGGATTGCTCGCTGGAGCATTTCCTTCCATTTTAAAAGACTGATTTCTTTTTTTTTTTCAACCTAGTGTATTAGTCTGCTCAGCCTGCATAGCAAACTACCATAGAGTGGGGAGCTTAAACAATAGACTTTTTTTTCTCATGGTTCTGGAGACTAAAAGTCCAAGATTAAGATTCTGGCCAATTCAGTTTCTGGTCAGGCCTCTCCTCCTGGCTGCTTTCTTGTTATGCTCTTTCCTCAGTGTGGGCTCAGGGAAAGAGAACGCAATCACTGAGTAATTTCTTATAAAGACACTAATCCTAGCAGATCAGGCTCACCCTTATGACCTTATTTAATCTAAATTACATCCCAGGAGTCCCCATCTCCAAACACTGCCACACTAGCGGTTAGGGTTTCACAAATATTCGGTCCAGAACACAAAGTGTACCTCTAATTCATCTTTTACTTTTTCAGTTCATCATGCATGATCTCCATCTTGCTGCACAATCTTTATAACCATCTTTTACTTTTTCCAACTATATCATTTCATATATTCTTTTTATTAAAAAGTTTGGGGAAATTCAGGGAAATATGGTGAAGAAAAATTTAAATCACTTAGGTTTAATCACTATTAAATTTTAGTACATTCACTTTCAATATTTTTTAGTGCATTTCTATACATTATGTATAGAATATACATTTACAGAATGGATCGTATAAATTTAATAGCCAGATTTGTCTCAGCATTGTATTGTAAGCACTTCTCCGATGTTGTTAAAAATTATTGGACCACATATTTCAACAACTGCCTAATATTTTATAACATGAAATGCCGTGATTTATTTAACCAAACTCTTATTGCTGAACTTTTGAGTTGTTTCTAGTTTTTCACTATAATAAATAATATTTTAAGTAATGTTATGGCTTATAAACACTTATCTACATTTCATATTTGCTTTAGGCCAGGTTACTACTAGATGAAATAGTGAAAATATTTTAATGCTCTTAAACACATTGCCAATTTGTTTTACAGAATCTCAAAACTATTATTCATGACTTTAAAAAATACTATTTAAAAAATAGAAATAAGCATAGCACAAAGAAATAATTCAATCACCTAAAATAGTCATTGTTAAAATTGTCATCCCAATAAATTTAATTTTAAAAATTCTAAAAAATGAATAAGATTATACTGTTTTAATCTTATTTTTATTAGAATATTTGTGAATTTTTTCATGACATTATGTACTCTTTTAAAGAGCAATTTTTCTTTAAAAATGCTAATTTAATGAAAAGATGCTCAACATCACTAGCTGTTAGGGAGATGTAAATCTAAACCACAATGAGATACCATCTCATACCTGTTAGAATGACTGTTATCAACAGGACAAGTTATAACAAGTGTTAGAGAGGATGTGGAGAAAAAGGAATCCTCATACACCGCTGGTGGGACTGCAAATTGGTACAGCCACTATGGAAAACAGTATGGAGGTTCCTCAGAAAACTAAGAATTGGTCTACCATATGATCCAACAATCCCTCTACTGGGTATTTACCCCAAAGACTTGAAAACATTTATCTGAAAAGATATTTGCACACCGATGTTTATAGCAGCATTATTCATGGTGGCCAGGAAGCAACTGAAGTGTCCTACAATAGATAACTGGGTGAAGAAACTGTGGTACATAAATACAATGAAATATTATTCATCTGTAAGAATAGATGAAATACTGCCCTTTGCGACAATATAGATGGATCTTGAGAGAATCATGCTACAAAATAAGCCAGACAAAAAAGTTGAAAACCACATGATATCATTTATATGTGAGCTAAAAATCTAAAAGCAACAAATGAAAAGAGATTAATGGATGTGGACAGTAGACTAGTGGTTGCCAGAGGGGAGGGAGGAGGTAGATGTGGTAAAAGGGGTCAAATATGTGGTGACAAAAATCTAACTATGGGTGGTGAATACACAATGCAACTTATATGTGACTTAATGTTGAGTTGTACACTTGAAACTTACTGAATTTCGTTAACCAATATCATAATAAAAATAAGTAAATAAAAAGATGGCATATTAAAAAAATTTTTTAAAAGGAAAAAAAATCCGCACATTCTCCCTGAGGAGCCTGGAAATTGTAGCAGTGATACTGTCAGAAATGTAATCATGCAGTCACTATAGCACCAGAGTATTTGTAAAAACGTTTCCAAGAAAGGAAAGAAGGAAGGAAGGGAGGGAAGGGAGAGAGGAGGGAGGGAGGAAGGAGGAGAGAGAGAGGGAGAGAAGGAGAGAAGAAAGAGAAAGAAAGAAAGAAAGAGAAAGAAAGAAAAGAAAGAAAAAGAAAGAAAGAGAAAGAAAAAAGAAAGAAGAAAGAAAGAAAGAAAGAAGAAGAAAGAAGAAAGAAAGAAAAGAAAGAAAGGAAAGAAGAAAGAAAGGAGAAGAAAGAAGAAAAAGAAAGAAAAGAAAGAAGAAAGAAAGAAAGAGAAAGAAAAAAAGAAAGAAAGAAAAGAAACAAACAAAGAAAGAAAGAAAGAAAGAAAGAAAGAAAGAAAGAAAGAAAGAAAGAAAGATTACAAGTATTAAGGATCAAACAAAACAAAATATTAAATTATAAAGAAAGAAAATACAAACATTTTAAAAGATTTGTAATCTTTAGTAGTTACTAGAGGGGAAGCAGGAGGGGAGAGAGGTAGAATAGAGTAAAGGGAGTCAAATATATGGTAGCTGAAGGAAACTGGACTTTGGGTGGTAAACACACAACAGCATATATAGATGTCAAATGATAATGTACAGCTGAAAATTATATAATTGTATTAACCAATATTACCCCCAATAAACAAACAAACAAACAAATAAATAAAAATTAAATTACTATTTTAAAGGCTGTATTGTGTTCTATTGTATGGACACATTATAGTCAGTTTCCTATTTTTGAATTTTTGTTCATTATTATAAGTAAGACAGAACTAAACATTCTTATAGGTGAATCTTTAAGTACATTCCACATGCAGAGTTCTTGTGTCAAAATGTTTACATGCATTTAATGATCTTAACATTAATGATGTTAAATTGTACTCCAAAAGTTTGTGCTGGCTTATATTTTCATCAACAGTAAAAGAATAATATCTTTGTTGGGAGAGTAACATAATTGTTGTACATTTAATAAATGGAAAATCGTATTTCAATTTAATGTCCGTATTTATTTAGAAAACTGAATATGTTTTATGTTTATTAGCCAGTTTTATTTTTTCATCAATTACCTGTTAATGTTCTTTGATCATTTTTTTATTGGAAGTATCTAGAATTAGTGTCTCATGAAATGCTAATAAATGTTCTGCTAAGATTAAAAGAATTTGATATTGGTGATATTATTTATGAAAACTTACTTTTAAGTGTATATGTAAGAAAAATGTTAAACAAATATAAATAATGGTTATTGTTTGATAACTATTTTTGAGGTTTAATTTGTTATACCTGAGAATGCCAGGCAGTGGCATAAGAAAAAACCTGATGTATATTCATTCAGTGGTGCTACTGCTCATCACCTTGCGCGTCTGTTCAGTCATCAGAAGAACATCATATATCTCATCTTATAATGTCAATTTATATTTGTGAGATGTAAATTATGAATCAAATTATAACTCTTTTTGTATCCATTAATTTCCCTTTGGGACTACCTATTCTTGTTTATTTATTATTGTCATGTGTCAAGATATTATTGGCTGTTTTCATGAATACTTACAGATAAACTTTAGAATAAGATTGTCGAGATCTCCTCCCAAAATTCTCTTAGGATTT
Source organism: Eonycteris spelaea (assembly GCA_003508835.1). NCBI lineage: Eukaryota > Metazoa > Chordata > Mammalia > Chiroptera > Pteropodidae > Eonycteris > Eonycteris spelaea. Next base: position 9,071,542 of record PUFA01000040.1, on the reverse strand, counting down.
TTTAGTGTAATTGCAATAATTTCATTGATTTATTTGGAAAGAATTTACTTTTGTTCAAGGTGAAATATTCTCATTTAACAACATGGTACTTCTTTCCAATTTTTCAAGTCTTGTTTTAATTCTAAGAGACTTAATTTTTTAAATAAAAGTTATTGCAACTTTTGTAATTTTTTTATAGCTGAAGTCATAACAAAATTAGAAGTTCCTCAACTAATATGGATGGGCTTTCTTCTATTATCTTATTCTTTCATTGTTTTTATTTTCCTTGATTCTTTTTATAATAGTTTTTTTCTTGTATGTTTGTTTTTGTAACTACATTGTTAAATTTTATAAAATTGTTTGAGCCTGTTTCCTTATCAATATCAATCCTTAAAATATCTATTAACTTTTTCTTATAAAACATGTGAAATTTACCATAATTTTACTTCCTTTCTCTCCCCCCAGTTTGCTTTTTTTCTGGATATGATCAGAGATTTTAGACCTAGATTCTTATTATTACTACTTTTATATTGTGATGCCTCTAAAGAATGTCTTTTAACAGTTGCATTATCTCCACCGTTTCTTCTATACTGCATCTTATCTATTCTTGAGTTCTTCATTTTGACTCATTTTTTAATCAAAATAGTTTTACTTTTAAAAATGGATATGCTATTGCTAGGTTTGAAATACTTGCATTTCTGATTATTTTTTCTGAGGCTTTTGCACTGGAGATAAGAGTCTCAGGTCACACAGCCTTTTCCTTTCAACCCTCTGGTAGCTATTGCTCCATTGTCTTACCAAATTCAGTGTTGTAGTAAAGAAATTTAACCATTTGTTTTCTTATAACTACTTATAGAATTTTTTTTTTTCAAAAATACAACAAAACCCGTCTAGGTGTAAGTTTTCTCACTAATTTGCCAGCCACTCAATTAACTCTTTTGCTATGAATATTCAAGTCTTTTATCAGCTGGTAGAAGTTGTCTTCTGCTATATTTGTGATTATCACTTCTCTTCTGTCTGTTCTGTCTTCTCATTCTAGAATTCTTTGTATACATATTTTGAATTTTTGGTGTCTCTCTTCAAAGTCATTTTTTTCTATCCTCATATATCTCCTCTAAGTCAGGGGAGAACATGTATAGTTATCAACTTCCTACAATAGTCTGTCTTTTTCTGCCTCCATTGTAGCTTATAATTTAGCACTTTTTAAAAATTCTTTATTACATCTTTCTTGGGCTGCATTTTCTACGCAGTGCTCTATTTATGTCTTCTCTAACTTTATGATTCATGCTCCTCCTGAATCTTGATGAGAAAATTTATTTGAACTCCCCTATAGTTTTATCCCGCTGCTTCACTAATAAGAGACAATTTGATTAGATTTGTTCCCTTCCCTTGAACTGCTCTATCTTTTCAACAGTTTTTCACAATATATGTCCTGGTCTCTTTTATGAGTGCGGATGAGTCTGAAATTGTTGAGATCCCTATTTAAACACTTTTGCTCAAATAAATGGAGAAAAAATGTTTAAATGTGCTGTAGTTTTCTTATGTCTGGAAGTCAGTGGAAAATAATGAACAAGCTATAGCAATAGTAGTTACAGCAGTGAGCTTCACCTCTGTGCCTATGAGTTTTATCTACACCTTAGTTATGGCAGCCCAGAATACTCCAGGCGGTGCCCCAAGTCCAGGGTTACCCTCTTAAAGAGTTAGCCACAGCAGCGCTCAGCTTGTCTAGTCACATCAAACATAATAATAACAACAATCATAGCTAACATTTTTGAGTGCCTATAATGTGCCAGCCACTCGTCTGAACTTGGGTGTAAACACTACAGAAAGACTCCTATAATTTGTGGTTTACTCCTTTAGAACGTTTCCCAGAGAATTATTGAGATTGAGATTTGATGCCTTCACCCTCAGGCCAACCAATAATAGCTAGAATGACTAATTTATCATCTAAACTGACACACTTTTGAAGAAAAGAAAAAAGGTGAGAGATGAATAATTTATAAGACAGCAAAAGTAAACTGGGACTGTCCCAGAGAAACTGGCATATATGGTCACTAAATTCATAGCACATCCTTATCCCCAGTTTTTGAGTTAATTTCTATGTATGTGCTCAAGTTGTCCTCTTAATTAAGAGGTCCTCAACCAAATTTTTAGTGACTGCCTAATAATCTGTGTGTTTACTATTATTTAATTATTTCCTTATTTGTGGGTAATTAGGCTACTTCTAACTTTCATCTGTTAAATATGATGCTAAAATAAATATCTTTATGCTTAAAACTATATCCTTAATTCAATTTTCCTTTGGACTAAAATTATAGAACTGAAGATATACACTCTCTATAAGTATGTGTGTCTATGTACCTATAACTCAGAAAGTCCTTTATGTCTCATAATATGAATGTGAACTGTTTTCCCATCTCTGGATGCATTAATAAATTAGATTATAAAGTATTTTAAAAGTTAAGGCACTCTGTTCCAATTGGCTTATAGAAATTAAATAAGGTCCTATAAGTTAGACAGTCCTAAAATTTTTAGAAAATAAATTGAGCTCCAAATACATTAAGTATGCTAGACATAAAAACTATTGCATGGGGGCATCGCATAGTAGGTAGGGTGAGAGAAGCCCTGGAGAGTGAGAGAAGGATGGTTACGGTGTCCCCATGGGAACAAAATGTAGTAGCAGTGACTGGATATTGGTCATCCACAAGTGAGTTAATCAAATAAGTAAATATACTAACAACAATGGGAGTCTGATTTCTCATTGTCAAGGAAGGGAGTTACTGAAAAAAGAAAACTGCAATAAGCCATGTGGTATCAGATTCAAATTGAAAGTATCAATGTGTACTCGTGGTTTAATATATACATATAAATACCTCTCCCTATATCCCTATCTCTATATACATATATAGATATGTTTGTAGATATTCATTCTCTAGCTCTGTCTACCGAGAAGGCCTGAGAATCATGACTCCCTGTGTCACTATGCAATGAGCACACCTAGCTCCCAGATTTTGATTTCTACATGTCATTGTTCACTAAAAGAACCAAACCTCCTTGGAGTTCCAGTGCTGGTAAAGGAAAAGTACAAGATGGGCCTGAAATGTCCTGTGCCAGAAAGAAAGTGCTCAAAAAATGATGGGAACATGTCAAAACAACACAAAACCAACTTGAAAGAATTCCCACTGACCAGACCTTGGACAATTTTAGCAGCAAAATAAGTAATGAGGCAACAGATTAAAACCCATTGAATAAAATAGAAATACATAAGGTCGTGCTAATGTAAATAGACAAATTATATATATATATAATATATATATATATATATATATATATATATATATAGAGAGAGAGAGAGAGAGAGAGAGAGAGAGAGAGAGAGAGAGAGAGAGAGAGAGAAACTTTGGAGGAGTACACGATATGTATAGGATCTCAAAGTAACTCCTTCCCTAATAGCTATTAATTACAAAGGCAAAAAGAATAGCTTTACAATGGAGAAACCTGACAGGTACCTCCTTGATGAAGTGATTACAGTTAATATAACCAGTAATAAGGCTAATCAAAATGTGCCAGCATGATAGGATTCTATGAGAAGAACACATCATCACTTCTGTGCTGTTCTTAGTAAAGACATAAACCTGAATCATATCTTAGGGGAACATCAGACTAATCCAAACTGAGGTACCAGCTATTAAATAATTGGTCTGCAATCTTCAAATGTGGCATAACCATGAAAAGCAAGGGAAGAAGGGAGAACAGTTCTATACTGAAGGAGACTAAAAAGCCATGACAACTAAAAGCAACATGTAATTCTGAACTGGATCCTTTTACTATAAAGACATTATTGAGACATTTGACAAAACTTGAATAGAGTGTGAGGGCTAGATGATAGTAACATATCAATATTAATTTCCCAGTTTTGATGGTTGTAGTGTGGTTATACAGGAGAATGTATTTATTTGTAGGAAATTCACCCTAAAATATTCTAGGATAATAAGCATTTCATATCAGCAACTTACTCTCAAATGGTATTAAAGTTCTTTGTATACCAGTTGAAATTTTTGACAATTCAATAGTTTCGAACTAAAAAAAAAAAAGAAAAGAAATTACATGGTGCAAAGGTGTGAACATCTTAATGATTCTTGATACAAATTACTATGTTGCTTTCCAAAAGGGTTGGAGCTCATCTTATAACTATGCAGTTCCATTTTTTTCCTATTAAATTTTTGTCAGGTAAGCCAGGCACTAACCGCATTCGAAGACCTTATTTTCAGTCCTACCTGTCACTTTATAATAGAAGTGCTGATTTTTATGAACTCGCTTATTATCTCAATGTGGGGGTAATCACTCATTGTATCATTAGCTGATAATGACTAGATGAGTTGATTGAGCTGTAAATGACTATGGTTAGAGATTGCAGCTCTAGCTGATTCGATAAATATGCCACATATTTCATTTTGATCATATCAATTTCACTATCATTTGACTGAAATGTCTTCTTTCAACCTAAAGTTCTCATTAAGGCATTGTAATTTCTCTGAAATATGACTGTATGCAGGACTTCTATCAGCCAAAACCAATAGTTACAGAAAATGAAGGTTATTTTACATTTTTGCACTGGCATAGCTACATGATTTTACAGAACTCTCAAAATCTGGAAATCCTTTATTAGAAAGTGAATAATATGTTTATTATACCTGGAGTATGTACATGTGGTAGGCCAGAGACACGGGTGCTTTTTTAATTGAATATATTGCGTAGTTTAAGAATTTTAGTGGAGAGATTTGGTTTTTTTCCCCCCAATAAGTTCTGAAAAATGGCCCTATTTGGCTCTATTTGTCAGGCATTATTTACTTTGGTTAGACATCTATATTGTTCATAAAAAACCCCCCTCCCATTGCTTCCTCCCTCCCCTGGCCCTCCACCTAGATATCATATTAATGCTAACTGCATTCCCTCTGCCATGCTCCCCATTCCCATGACCAACTATCGACTACTAATCTGTACATCTTTAACCCCTCACCTCATTCTCCCAGCCCCAACCCCTCCCTCTGTCTGTCACTATGTTGTCCACTATATTTGAGAGTCTGTTTTTGATTAGTTTGTTCTTTTTGTTCCTTAGATTCCACATATAAGTGAAATCATATGGTGTTTATCTTTCTCTGTCTTACTTATTTCACTCAGCATAACCTCTCGGTCCATCCACGTCATTGTATATGGTAGGATTTCATTTTTTTTAGTGGCTGAATAATATTCCATTGTATATATGAACCATAAGTTTTTTATCCGATCGTCTATTAATCCAGCCACCAGCTGGATGAACTGTGACAATGACCACAGTGAGAAATTTAATTGGTCCAAGATGGTATACTTGAGAAAAGAGCCAAAAATTTGACTGTGTTGACAATATAGTGCTATGTTCCTTATTAGAAGGTGACCTATATCTCTTTTTTTCTCCTAAAACTTCTTGTACAAGTCACGTTCCATGGAAAAGAAAGAGAAAAGGAAGAAGGGGGAAATATGGGGGTCTCATTCCAGGTAAATATGAAATCTGGTCTGGTCTGGTGAGTCACAAATTGACCAAGGTTTAGGTTTAAGTTTATTTAATTATTTTTTTCTATGTTGGGATAATAGAAGGGCCACTTGGCTTAGGCTGAGTGTTACTGGGCTTTTTCCATGAATAGCTTGGATACAGAATTTTTAGGGATGAAGTTTGCTCTGTGGTAAACAACTAAATTAACATTTCAAAGGTATATTAGCCAGCACTTCCTACTTCAAGTTGTCTCTTATCTTTGGGAATCTGGATAATTAATAACTCTCCATTATATACCTGGATATTGATGCTCTAGGATGTAAATTAACTTATCTAAGGTCACTATCTAATAAGTAGGTGGTAGAGATGGGATTTGAGTTCTATCTGTACAATTTCAAAGCTCGATGGCCTTCTAATATGTCAGGCTTCTTCTTTAAGAATATTTGTATAAGAAAAGTATTCTAGTTTAAATCATTGAGAAATTGGTGATATGTTGGGATTTTGTTACTTGACCAAGATTATGCAACTATTAAGTGACAAAGAAAGAATTCAAACCCAGGTCTAACCTACTGCACAGGTTTTGCATAACACCTACTTCCTCTAAGGATCTAAGAATCATGCTGCTAACAGTAACATGAAGAACACATCACATCTGTACAGCACTTCACTGTTCTCAGAGTTGTCTCACAATATTCCTAAGAGGTGAGTAGGTCCGGCATTCCATGTAGTTCACAAGTTAAGAAACCAAGACTGAAAAAGTTAAACCCAAAGGCTCACAAACCAGGAAGAGGTGGCCCTACAATCCAGGTCTTGAGCCGCAAATTCCATGAGTTCACAGCCTTCACTGTCATCAAAAGACCTCAACTTGTTTTGGAGCATTTTTAAATGGATATAGCCCCAGCTGTGCACTGAGATTTCTCTCCATTTTAAAGCAGTTATTTCAAAGCTAGCTAAGGCTGTGATCTACTTCTGTTTTATTTTTTTAAGTTTATTGGGGTAAAATTAGTTAATACAATTACATAATTTTCAGATGTTCATTATAATTTGACATCTATATATTCTATTCTGTGTTCACCACCCAAACTCCAGTTTACTTCCACTACTGTATATTTGATCCCCTTTACCCCATATACCTCCCCGCTCCTCCCTCATCCCTTACCCTCTGGTAACCACTAGTCCATTGTCCTTGTCCATGAGTCTCTGTTTGTTTGTCTTGTTCATTTGTTGCTTTTAGGTTTATGTCCCACATATAAATGATATCATGTGATTTTTGTGGTCTACTTTTAGATTCCTACAATAATGGCAGCTCTCTTAATAGGAATTTTAGTGCCTTCAATGCATAAAAATGAAAATGACATGGGCTCTGGGTTCAAGGAGCGTAACAATCTAGTAGACATGCAAAGATATTGACATAACTAACTTGGACAAGATGAAAAATTTGTTTGAGTCTACATGTAAAGAAGTAAGTACAAACTAAGGCAAGGATAAAAGTGAGTAAGAAATATAAATACCCCTTCTGGAAAGAGGTGAGCTACTTTGTACTTTACATAAAGGACAGTTTCCGTTATTTTGGTAGACAACAATTTTACTCTTCATTTCTCCTTTCTGTGTGAAGAGCCCAAATAAACCTGTCAGAAATCTTTTGGAAATTTATCCTTGATAAGCAATTATTATGAACCTTTCTCTAATAATCTTCAATTTTTCTGTTTTACTGCTACCTTCCATTAGTAAAAGAAAAAAATTCCCCAAATGTAATTCTTTACCTGGACAACTCTTATTCATCTTTCAGGTCTTAGCTTAGCTTTGTGCACACTGGGAAACTTTTCTTATTCGCTAAGTCTGGAGTAAAGCATGTAGTAGTCTATATAGGTTAGGCTGTGCTACGATAACAAACATCCTCCAAATCTCAGTGGCTTCAAGAAAAATTAAGGTTTATTTCTGATGTAGACTATATATTCATAGTGTTAAATGGGATCTCTGTTCCATATCATCCTCCCTCAAAATCTAAGCCCAAAGGATCTCCACCATATGGAGTTCTTACTGTCAGTTGCCAAGAAGGAAAAAGATCTTCCACCTAGTTATGACTTGTTTATTTCCACCCGTATTTTTTTATTAGCCAAAGTTAAGTCATGCCTGACATAAAAGAGGTGAAGAAATGTAATCCTACCTTGTGCCAAAGAGAAGACCTAGAATCTCAGTGAATATCACTAATAGCCAGGCAGGAGCTCTTCGTGCTTGCTCCCACTATGCCAGTACTTATCACAATTACAGTACTCACACTGCTTTGCAATTGCCTAACTATAGTCAATACCCGCACACTAGACTCCAAGTTTCTTAAGGACAGGCAATAAAACTTACCCTTATATCAAATACCCACCATAGTGTTTAGTACATACACACATTCAGGGGGGAAAAAAGCTTGAATGAAGAAGACAATTTCCTCTTTTTAAAAAATGCAGATGTGTCTTTAAATTTATGATTTCAAAACAATTACAATTTTAAATATTATTTATGTCTTCCGTTCCTTAGGAAAGATATACATATAGCCTTGAGCTACAACTCTGACTTTGCTTTCGAATGCAAATATTTTAACAAGTATAACACACAGAAGCTTGAACTATCAATTATTCCTAGCAGTATATGTAAAATACCTTATTTATCTCAGAGATCCTAAATTAGACTGAAGAAAAAACTCTACCTTTAAAAATACACTTCTGAGATTTTGTGTTTGTCTTCAACTTGTCTTGAAGATGAATCAAAATTTAGAGCTGCTTAATATTTAAGAAAGAAAAGTAATAATTTAGTTTTCTAAATACATTTTAAAAACATATTTCTAAATTTCTAGATTAGTTATTGCTAATCAAGGATAAAATTCTGAAGGATTTAGAATACTTAAAAAGTCTATCTTAGAATGACAAGTAAATGCAAAAGACAAATTATCCATCATTGGTTTATATATGTTTATAAGTGTTTATTAATTTCTGTATGTATTTCAGGGCTTTAAAAAAGATTAGTTGTATTTTTACCAAGATAAATTTGTTTAAGAAATAACCCACCAATCTGTTGTTGAATTCGACCAAAATGGTAAATTCTTTAAAATGTCCAGTTACTGACAAGTAGCTAGAATATATTAAATGGAATGTTCCCAGCAAGTTGGTGTGTATAAACATGACCATAAGGTACTTTTGGAGAAAACACAATGTATACGTTTGTAATAAAAATTCCAGTTCACTGAAATGTCACATTTTCTTAACTACAAATTTCAGAGGAACCATGTCATTTTTTAAGTGCAAGTATTGGCTTTAGCAATTATTTGATTTAATGTAAAGAATATACTTACTAATTTAAGCTGCTGTAGTTTTAAAAGCTTTTCATCAGACTGGCCCCGGAAAAATCAATAAGATGTTTTATGCTTTTATATCATTGTAACATTTGAATTTGATCATCATGATAATTTTCTGAGGTAGAGGAGTCTCAGATACTTTTAGCCCCATCTAATTCGACTGTTTTCCTACTGTAATTCAGTTTTCTTCTTCCCAGTCCTCTTCAATAGTTAAATATTAATGAGGGAATTTTCATAAAACTTCTTAGCAACTGGCATTGATCAGCTCCCCTTTGATTTGGGCAAGGAGATTTGGGCAAGAAAATTCATTTCCTTCAAAAAGAGGCTCTTCTTATGACATTTTCTCTTTTTCTTGACAACAAAACTTAATTTGTTAACTTATGAATGTATCTGGACAGCTACTTAAGAGAAATATGAGTTCCAATGAACAGATGTTTGTGTCTAGGGTTTTTTACATGTAAAAACAACTATGGAACTTGTTTGTTGATATTAAAAGTATCTAAATTGGAAATCATTCCTTAAGACCTCTGAAGTATGAAATAGATAATATTAGCTCTCTCTGAAAAGCTATAGCATGGTTTGAAATAGGTGAAATAATGAAATAGATAAAGTTGGTATTCTATTCCTTTTTAATTATTCACTCTCTCGACAAATATTTGCTGAGGACTTATTATAAGCCAGGCCCTGCATTTGTAGTTAGTATTAAAAGGGTGACTAGAAACTAGGCCTAGAATATAATGGGAAAAGACATACACTAATCAAATAATTATGTCAAGGAATGCATAGTGACAAACTGAGATAAGCACTCTGAAGGGTGGTAACCATTCTTTGAAAGTAGATAATGAAAAGAACTTCATTTAGAATGAGAGAGAAGAGGGAGTCAGAGAAGCCTTTCCTGAGAAGATGACCCTTGACCTGAGAGATGAAAAAGTACAGGTGGGGGCCTGGGAGGAGGAGAAAATGAATAGAGTTGAAACACCTAGATCAAGTTGTGGTTGGAGACAGGGGCTGAATTGGTCTAAGAGGAGGCTAGGAAGATTGTCAGGGCCCAAACCACACAGAACTTTATAAAGTGTGCTAATTTTGGTCCTTATCACAGAAACAATAGAGAGCCACTGACACATTTCTTTTTTACAGTTGACATTCAATATTATTTTATATTAGTTTCAGGTACATAGCATGGTCATCTGCATAATTTATGAAGTGCTCCCCCTGACTAGTCTAGTACCCACCTGGCACTATACATAGTTATTACCATATTATGGATTATATTCCCTATGCTTTACTTTAAATCCCCGTGACTGTTTGCCAGACACATATTAACAAATGATGAACATGACCAGATTTGTATTTGAAAAAATTAATCTAACTTTATTGTGGAGATTAATAAGAATCCAGAGTGATATGGAAAGAACAGTGGGAAGTCTGCACAAGACGTGGTGGTGGCTTAGATTTAGTGTAGCAGCAGTGGCAAAGGTGAAAAGTGGACAAAACTTAGATAAAATTGAGAAAACTGGTGATAGACTGGTTATAAAAGAGAAAGAAGTAAAGAGGGTCAAGGATAAGTCTGAGACCTCTGGCTTCCACAACATTTCTGATGCCAGTACTATTCATCTAGTTAGAGAACATGAAAGGACCCAGTTTGAGTCTGGGTGTTGGACTTGCTGAATTTGAGGTACCTTTGAGATAGCCAAGTGGAGATGTTGCGTAGGTGCCTGTCTAGGCCTGGAGCTTAGAGCAGAGATCTGGGCCAGAGATTTCAATTTGCAAGTCACGGATCATTAAAACAATGAAGATGTATGGAGTGAAGTCAGGGGAAAAACAGAACAGCCAGGAGAGAACCAGGAGGGACTTCTCCCTGTGGAGATTGGGTAGAGCCACACAAGCCTGCGTGTGAGACTGAAACAGGGTAACCAGAAACTAGAACAAAAACCAGGAAATTGAAGTATATCTCAGAATTAAGTAGGAAAGTGTTTTTAAGAAGGAGAAAATGATCACTGGTGTCAATTTCTGCGGAGAGATCAAGAGAATTGAGATCGAAACACGTACATCAGACTTAACAGCGCAAGGGATGGCAGAGGTTTGAATATGTTTAAATATCTGTGGGAAGCAGCTGCCTAGGAGGGAAGAGCCACATACACACAAGACAGAGACTTTCATTCTGACTCGCTCCAATGTCATCCCTGTGGTCTAACCATTTTGTGTTATTCTAGACAATTCAGAGCATCTTCCGAAACTGCATTTTATCTTGTATAAAATGGAAATAGTAATACAGCTACATCACACAGGATGGTTAGGAAGATTAAAATGAGATAATAAGTGAACAGAAGCTCTAAACTAGAAAATGGACTTAAAAGGTTAGCAATGATTATTTCCCCTCGATCTGTGGTGCAGCCAAAGTTTACATTTTCTATGTCCTCTTCCTTCAGGTCCCTGCTAATAGATAACATACCCAGTTTTCTGATCTATGGCTGACCATGGCTTATTGTGCTGCTGCTTCAAGATGTCAAGGAGGGGACCTCCTACAACCTCAGTGATAATAAGTAGAAAGATCTGAAATATCCCATCGCATGTAGCATGGCTGACCAGCAGGCAGAGATCATCGCAAGCAAGGATCTCTTCCTGTAGCCTACCTAAAATCATATCCAGTAGACAACTGCCTTTGCCACTCACCCAGAAAGCACCGATCACTCAGTAATAGAAAGAATGTCACTTTCTCCCTCTCCCCCACCCCCACTCCCACCAAATCAGTCACCAATCTTCTGAGTTTTCAGAGGTGTTTGGGGTTTTGTTGTGAGAGCCCAAAGAAGTCATATTAGAAAAATAAGGCAAGAATGCCATCTTGGGGTTTCTGCTGACAGCACAGGCTACCTGAGCAGCAAATGGGAAAAGATATGTTCCTAGAGGTTGTTCAATGTCACTACAGCAACGTACTTGGATCCTTAAGGGTTTTTCCTGATTGACTTAATTTAACTGCTGGAATCCTATAACTGAACGATTCAAAATTTTAAAATGAGACTCGTTCGTGATATTTGGGTTTAGGCCTTTCCATGTACTGAGCTTCTAGCTAGATCACCCTCCACTTTTGCCTACCCATCAGTCATCTTACCTATTCATGATCTGCTTAACAAGATGACTCAGAGTTTGGGGACAGCATTTGGAAACTTCCTTTCTCACCCATCTTTCTGCTTATCTCAGAATATATTAAAGAAAGCAAGAACAGAATTACTCAGGTTTTTGTTTATTTTATTTTAGGAGGCATGGAGTTTAAGGCTTATAGGATCAGCTCCCAAGGTTCAACAGGTATGACTATAAAGTAATAGAATTCCTTGATGTAGAGGTGTTTTATTCCTTGATAAGACACTTTTATAATCTTTTACTTGCATAACTTTTTCCCTCATAGTTTTATTTTTTTAAAGATGTTGGAGAAGGCAGTATCCTGTGGTTGGCATTCTTTATTAATCTTTCTACATCTCTCCCTTATTTACTAAAGAGAAGTAAATACGGTCACAGTTGCAAAGAATTTACTAGCAAATAATTTGGAACCCAATTTTGTATGTTTCCTCCTTCACAAGTTCTTCCTGTTTAAAGAGAAATCATGCTTTGAAGGTTGCCTATGGAATTTTGTGCATGAGAGAATACTGCGTGGGAAGAGAAATGTGTGAGATATAAACACTGGTTTTCATTGTGTCATAGCCACTTATATGACTCTCTGCACCCAATCCTAATGGTTTTTTTTAAAATTCCTTATCTACCTGGCATGGGGCTAGAGATCAGCAAACATTTGTTGAATCTAGTGTGTGTCTGAAAGGTAAGATTTACACTTTGTTTCCCCTCTTCCTTCAAGTTTCAGAGCATGCTCTTTACCATGTCCCACAGGTTTGGAAATAGTTTTGATGACTGTAGCTGTGAGACATGGCAATGAGGATGCAAAAGAGAAAGTTGAGCACCAGTCAAGGTAAGTACTGGTTGCTTGTACCTTTGTCCTTTCTACTACAGAAAACAGTAGTTCAGATATTTAAAAACAAAAGAAGAGTGAGAAAAATTATGAGTTTTTAAACCAAATGTAGAAGGGAGAAAACATGTTAAGAAGTAAAGAGGTGGGGAAGTTTAGATATGACTATCTTGATGCACGTTCAAAGTCTCTCCTTAAGTCTCTAGAGATGTGTTAGGACCGAGTTTTGAGTTTGGGCCCTGTGCAAGCTGTGACCTCAGGTAAGTAATCTAAACTCTCTCAGCCTCAGATATCTCATCTGTGAAATAGGATTGATGACAGGACTTTAGTTCACCTGGAAGTCCTACTTGTCCATTCACTCTGCCATACTGACTTGGAGGGAGCAAGCCCCCTTCTCAACATGCACGTATGTTACACTTGGGAAGAGAATGACTGCACATAGATACGGTTTGCTGAGATATACTAAAATCTCTATTATGCAAGAACTGCTAGGTGGACTTGCAAAAATCAACATCGGATTAATTAACCAAGGATTAAAACTCTTTGGAGCTATAGAAAATGCAAGTGAGAGCAACTTCAAGAGTCTGCTAACTATGAGAGGAAAATCAATGAGAAAAAATTGAAAAAGGAAGTAGTAACCAATAGGATTGTGCCCAGGCAGAGACAAAGTCCCAGGAGAAACAAATTAGTTCAAGGAGAGTTCTTTGAACTTCCAACACCTTCTCCCCATGCCCACACCTGGCTGATGGCATTGCTTACTATTTCATTAACAGAGCAATACTCAGAAAAGAACGCCCACTGGTTCCCATCACATCCATCAGCCTGATGGCATCTGTACCCACATCCACCAACTTCCTTCCTGTTACTGTATGTGGTGGTTTAAAAATATATCCACAAACTTTTTGACATTTAGAGAATTTTCAAAAAGTGGAACCTAAATCCCTCCCCTTGAGTAGGACTTAATGACTCACTTCTAACAAGTAGAATGTAGAGATACTGAGGGTGTGTGGCTTACAATACTAGGTTATAAAACATTTAGGCATCTGCCTTGTTCTTTCTCAGATCACTTGTTCTGGGGAAAACTGCCATGTTGTGAGTACACTCAGGCACACTTGTGGAGAGGTCCATCTGCTGAGGAATTGAGACTTCCTGCCACTGGCAACACAACTTGCCTATCATGTGAACAAGCCATTGTAGAAGCAAAGCTTCAGCCCCCAGTCAAACCTTCAGATGACCTTGGCCTTGGCCAACATCTTGACAAGAACCTTATGAGAGACCTTGAGAGAACCACCCAGCTTAAATCATGCTAAATTCCTGACTGATGGAAATTATGTGAGATTATGAATGTGGATTTTCTTGTTGTTTTAAGCTACTAAATTTGGGAGCAATCCATTATGTAATCATAGATAACACACTCTGCATGAAATGTCCTTGCTTCCATCTTAGGCTAACCCCTCCTTTGTACGTAGTTGAGTCTCTCCAACTCAAAAATATTGTTCAAGTAAAGTGTCTGTAACACCAATATTTTCCTTTTTAGTAAATCATTCCTATCAGAATACCAGCATGTCATAGTATCTCCCATCTAAAAAGCAAACAAAGACACATCTTTTGGTCTCACAACCTCCTTCTAGCTACGGCTGATTTCTGTATTCCTTTTCATAGCAAAATTCCTCAATAAAGAATCTATACTCTATGTCTCTGCTTTCTTTCTTTTCATTCTCTACTGAACCCCCTCAAGTTATTTCTTCCCTCCACTCCACTAAAAAAACTCTCATCAGGGTCTTCGATGATCTCAGCACTAAAATTCGATGTTCCCATTTTGTTTGACCTCTCACAGCATTAGACATCATTGAAACTCTTGCTTCACTTTCTTTCTGAGATATCCCTCTCTCCTGGGTCTCTATCTAGTCTTCTGATCACTCCTCAGGTGTCTTCACTCATTCTCCCTTGTCTTCCTGACTTCTATGTGTCAGCGTGCTCTAGGGCTCAGTCCTTGGGTCGATTTTCTTCCCCAAGAAATCTATCATCTTTATTCCCACCTCCTCTGATGACTGCTTAACTCTGTATTGTCATGACCCCTGCTTAGTGTGAGGCTCAGGATTCTGAGAACACTCAACACCTGCTGTATCAGCTGATAGCGCTTTATGCTATGCCTCCACCATCCACGTCAAAGCATTTCATTAATATTTTTTTAATTAGTGAAACCAGTTATTTTGATATTTACCAAGACCAAAGTCACAGCAGATGTGGGATTGTTTTTGTTACTTTTCGACTGGTTGAGTTAATGTAGATCAACCATCTTAGGCCAGAATTCTGTAAGGGGGCTGGTCTGTGCCTTGTAGAATGTTTAACAACATCCCCAGCCTCTTCCTGCTCGATGCCAATACTCACCCCTACCCTGTGATCATCAAAAGGTCTCCAGACATTGCCAAACATCTTTAAATGTGCCACTTACTATACTGCTACATTTGTCCTCGGGACCCCCTTTGGGACCAACTGCCTTAACATGAGTTGTGTGTGTATATAAGTAGGTAGATAGGTTGAAGAAGTCACTCAGTATTGATTTAGGGAGGAACCCTAATATAAACGTTTCTTGGGCCATAATGAGTTAACGCCTGTGGTTTCCATGTTTATATTCCATGTTACAAAGACTAGTCAACTGACAGGTATTCAAAAAGGCTGCTGGAAATGAGGAACTAAAACAGGGCAAAGCTATTAAGTCCCCACCCAGACCAGCAATACCTTATACCCATTTGTATTATTATTCTGTGGCAGGGTTGTGAAATTATTTCTTCGCATTTCCCTAAAATACTATGAGCAAATTAAGGACAAGGACCAGCCTCTAGTACAGTTCCTAGTGCCTAGTCGGTGTTCAATAGTTTTAATCGAAGCAGAACGGGGTACCACTCTATCCCAGGCCCAAAGCACAGGGTTTGGATAACTTGCCCTTCCTTCTACTCGCAGCTCGGACTGCACTGCTCTTTAAACCTGCCTTTTGCTTTCGTTTCAACCAGATTCTTTACAAAAACCTTCCCTTGGCAAGGAACTGAGAATACCCTTAATTTGTGGAGGGATGCTCTTGCTGAGAGAGAAGATGCAGCTAACAAGCTTCTCTCATACAGCTTAATAACAACAACAAAAATTATAAAACACTATGGCTACAAAGAACTGTGGAGCATGTTGTCTAGTCCTTCTTTCTACAGAGAACACCCTCTAAACCCAGGGAGAAGTGACTCATCTGAGACCAAACAGAATTTTAGCAACACAGATCTGACCTGAACTCTAGCCACCCGGGTCCCAACTCAAGACTGTTTCGCTGTCCTGGTCGGCAAATATAGAAAGTTTGGGAGACTCTACTCCTGTCACAGGACGACGCGACACTGGCAGAGCTTTGTTCCACCTCCACACCATAGCCCCTACCCCCAACCACCCCCACCCCAACCTTGACTCACAGCACGGAGGCTCTTTGCATCCTTGGACAGTTTCTACTTCCATCCACATCGATTAAACCTTGATCTCATTTATTATCTCAGGAAATGGTCTCAAGGTCACAGGGCTGGAAATTTAATTATGGTAGCAGTATATTAAGTGGCACATTTAAAGATGCTGAATTGTAGTAATTAATTTTTTGGATGGTGATCTCGAAGGAACGGGTTTTCTCCACACTGGGTGTTCCGCATCCATCATGGCCATTGAGCTTGGCAGCTGTCTTTTAGCTTTAAACTGCCTCGTTATTCATCTTTTATGACTAGCCTTTAAAAACACTAGGCGCCGATATTCCTTTTTATTGTAATATATGTGTGCGGTGGGAACGGAGCCATACTTCACCTTTGCTATAAAACATGAACCAAGGGTGCCAGCAGCTACCTGAGCTGGCCTCTAAATTGAGACAACAATTACCCTTCGCTGACATCTAGTGTCAAAGCATGAGATATAGCTAGAGCGCTGAATCCATTGGCCTGGAAAACTTATGCTTCCCCAGTGATAAAGCCTGTCTGGCCCAGGAGGCTCCAGCCCCAGCTGTAAGATGGGAAGCAGAGGGATGAACTTGGCACTGACTATTGACTTTGCTGGGGTGCTAGGTTATCGAATGGAGCAACCGTCTGCCAGGGCCTTAAAGAGCTTGCAATGTTTAATGAAGGGACAGTCATTAAATATGTTTGGTTCAAATATCAGACCTGATGAGCCTGGGTGGTACTTAATAGAGAGGTGGGAAAATATGAATTAAATTAGAGAGATTCATTAAAGAAATTGGCCTGGAGCCCAAGAATGACTGGTTGTCAGACAGAGCTGCCAGTAAGTAGGAGCTCATCCAGTGAGGAAAATTCAAACTAGCTTTATGTTCTAAATTCCAGAATACCACTGTAAAATACATTTAAATACTGGTCAGCCTATGCTTGTGGAGAAAGGGATATCCATTAAACAGAATATACGGTAGAATAAAATATACCCAGAATGCTTGTGGCTAGAATTTTTCTCCCCCTCTGAAAAATCTGGGGCCTTTGCCTCCTAGAGCGGAAGAGCATAGTGTGTGCACATTTTCAAAGCAGAAATCCCACCCTCTCCCCACTTCAGTTAGGGTCTGCTTTTCTTCTGTTTCAGGGTTTCTCAAGCTGGGCACTATTGATATTTAGATAATTCCTTTTGGGGAGCAGAAGTGATATCTGTCCCATGCAGTACAGAATGTCTGGCAGCATCTCTGGCCTCTACCCACCAGATGCCAGTAGTCCTCCTCCCCGTAATGGTGACAACTAAAAACATCGCTGGATATTGCCAGATATCCCCTGGAAAGCAAAATTGCCCTGAGTGAGAACCACTGGTTTATTCTAATCTCAAGAAGCAGGTTCAAAACCCTAAACTGATCTGCCCAGATGACCATTTTCTGGCTGAAGCATGCACTGTGGGCCCAGCACATCTGAGTCACCAGCTGGCCTGATGACCACTCATGCTTGATTTTGACCATGACTTGGTTTTCTAGCATGTATGTTGGACTTTGGCCTGGTGAATGCTAACTCAGCTCTGGCCACAGTCTTGCTTTTTTTTTTTTTTTTTTTTACCATGAGCACCATTTGGTTTCCTGATGTTATTTTGGTAACATTTATTTTAAAACAGAGTCCTAATATCAGCTTCAGTATCTCTGCCCCAGTCAGTCAGACAATCAACACGTATTTCCTCCTGGGGATTCCGCAGGAAACAAGACAAGCAAAAGAACTGCCATCACAGGATTTATATTCTAGTGGTGAGAAATAGCCAACAAGTACATTAATAAATAAGCTATATTCAGATGATGATAAGTGCAATGAAGAAAATTAACCAGGTAATTGGATAGAGTGTAGAGGAGAGGGCAGATTCTATGGTCAATGAAGGCCTCGATGAAAAGGTAAAGACAGCCAAGATGTGAACAATGAGAAGAAGGTGGCCCTGAATACATTGTTCTTTCCATTATAACAGGCTACATTTCAAGAAGAAGAAATTTAATAAGGTTATAGCATATGCAGAGTAAAGTACATAAATCTTAAGTATACATCTCAGTAAATTGTCATACACACACTCACACACACACGAACATATACGCATGTAACCCCCATCCAACTCAAGATATAAAACCTTTCTATCATCACAGGTTTATTCCTGACCCTTCCCTGTCAATACACACCTCCAGAGAAAACTGTTCTTTGATCACCATTGATTCATTTTTCCAACAGGCTGCATTTTGTTTCATTTTGTTTTATTTGTCTAGGAGAGCCCATCAGTAACTTTTTGTAAATCCTTCTAAGTCTCCAATTACTTATAAGACTGAAGGAGGCCATTACAAATACTCTATGAAACTATAGGAACCAGTTGTGATGGGACCCACCTTGTCAAGCCCCTGCCACGTAAATCTAGCCCTGGCTGATTCTGTGATGCTCAAAAGGGAGTGAAGATGCAAGGGGAGGCAGAGTCTCTGTGCTTTCATCCCTAACCCCTCCTTCTTGTTTGCTGAACAAACATTCCTGCCAAAGGGAACAGCAGAAAAACACTGGGCTCTGTCAACCCACCCCCTAACCTTAGTTAATCAGTGAGACCATAACAAATCACAGGATGAAGCCTATGACACATCAATTACACTAAAAACTGAGGGCATCTACGGGAATTGGCAATCAGGCGCAGGACCTTCGGGATCACCTCTACCCAGCCAATGAGGCCTAGAGGCCCTGCTGTTTATTGGCCCAGCTATGGGATGATGGCTCAGAGATGAGACGTGACTAAAGTGTGAGAAATGCTTCATGTGGACAATGGTCTGAGTGAAGATCCCAAGCTCTAAATGGGCTGTGCCTGGTATATGCTCCTTCAAGCCAATTCTAGATGATGGTTTCTCAAAGAACTTAGTTATGATGGAGAGAAATGATCCAGTAATTGGAAACATGCTTCTGCCTCTGCCATGACTAATTAGAAACTTGAGCAACTGAGTTCACCACTTGGTGTCTCAATTTCTTCTGCTACATCTGTTGTACCACCTCATGAAAGCATTACCTTTTGAGGTCAAAAAAAGGTGTAAATTTATGGATGATTATATCTATAAATGAGCTGGTATTTATTCATTATCCACTCAATAGCATTGAATGTGCCCACTATATAGCAGTGCTTTATTTCCCTCAAGGAGCTCACAGAGAATAAGAGAAGACACATTGGATTGGAAATGAGAAATCCGACGTGGAGGCATCCAACAAAAACCACCACTTATATTGTAGTCCACCAGGCTGTGAGTTCCCTAAAGAGAAAGCTTGTATTGCATAGTTCTTTTGAATCCATGAGGCAGCCAATGCCTGAGAACTGGAACAGTCAGATTTCTCAGGCTTGTCTTGGCTGGCCTTGAGTGGCGTGTAGTAAAATTCCTCAACCCTTATCCTGTCTGTTCCCTTTCCCATTTCCCACTGCCCCACCTCTCCCTGAATGTAAAAATGAAGCAGAGAAAAGAAGGACATAAATGGGACGAGTCATGGAACTCAGTGGAGAGAAGTAAAGGTTGACTATATTCAAGACAATGTACTGGGACTGGTTCTATCAGAGCTACGTGCAGGACCAAGCACTTACTCAAAGTGACACAGCCAGTTAATGAGCCAATACTAGCTCTCCGGTTTTCTGATTCCATGCTGTTTCTTCCTAATAGGAGGTGGCTTACTAAGTCAGAGTTCTTAGTTACAAGTGACAGAGACTAATTTTGACCAATAAAGGAGAAAAAAAGTTTGTAAAAGAGATACTGCTGGGCAAAAATCACCAGTGAATACTAAAATCATAAGGCAAAAGTTTTTGAAGAACAAGTTATTCACAGTAGACTACTAAAGCACAGATAACTTACTACAAAATTACTTGCAAAAGGGAAAGACCTATAGTTACAATGGAGAGATCTAGCAACGATCATGCTAACCAAATGATCAAATCTCATATCACCGATAGTAGACACTCCATCAGTATGTAATACACACAGCCCCACCTATGAAATGTAAATTTGAATCTAATCAGGACTCTAGGCCTAACTTCAGATTTCCAGAGAATACAAGAAAGAGAAGAATAAATTAGACTCCACAAAGACAAAACTTTTAGACTAATCAGGAATGTAGAACAGCCTATGAGGCAACTGTTTGATCCTTCAAAAAGTCAATGTCAAAAAAAGTCAATGTCATAAATAAACTTAAAAGTTAAAAATACTCTAGACTAAAAGAGATTAAAGAGAAATAACCACCAATTACAATACCGAACCTAGATTGGATCCTGTTTTGGAAAAAAGTAATTATAAAAGATAGTTAGACTGGAAGAATTTAAATAAAGACTGTATTCCAGATAATATTATGAAATTAATATTAATTGTCAGGGTTGATAGCAGTACTGTGGTTTTGTGGGAGATTATACTTTGCTTAGAAAGTGTTCTCTGAAGTATTTAGAAGTGTCAACTTCAAGGGGACAACTTTCAAGTGATATAACAAAAAGTAAGAATAAAAAAAATACCCATACATGGAGATAGGGACAAAGCAAATATGGTAAAAGACAACCGGTTGCTGAAGCTAGGTGGATAATACAGGTGTTCATCAGAGAGGGGTAGTGAAGGATACCTAATCATTAGTGAGTTGATGTGAAAGGACGGGAGGACCAGCAGGAAGCTGTTTCCTTGAGCGAGGCCTCAATCACCTAACACTCCTGGCCAGGTGCGAGCTCGCCATTGCATCTGCCTCCCTGACCACCAGAGGATGCTGCCTCTCTCTGTCTCCACCACCACGTCTGCACCAGAAATTTACCCTTGAAACCACTTGGGTAAGTCCCCATTGCCTCTGCTGCACCGAAAGCTGGGCACCTGTGCCACTCACCACACCAGCAAAAATGGAAAGGCTACATACAGGTATTTTCTCAGGTAGCTCAGGTGAAGTGAAGTGTACTGATGGATCTGATTGCTGGAGCCCAGTTCTCAGGGCTGTGTCTTGCTGCAGTTAGGTATGCTGGGAAATGGCATATCGGTGCTTCTCCTCTTGATGAGGCTAGCAAAAGATGATAGGCAGACTTCAGTCAGATAGGTGCCATCTACATAGAACAAAAGTGTATGTTAATTGCCAAGAGTCCAAGCTCTACCCTAGTACTTGCCTTGCATGACTGTAGGATACTTCTAGGTGAGAAGAATGATTGTGACTTCTCCTTTTAATATGCCAGTTTCTTTAATGTTGAGTCCTGAGTATAGGCATTTATTTATGGACCAACTCTGGCATTTATTTATTTGGGCATATTGCCTTGTTTGATTATAAGTTACTCTCTTAGTTGTTTTCTGGTTAAATGCAGATTGGCCTTCAGGCATGGATTGCTCATAAATTAAAATGTATTATGATTATTAAGTTCACAATGGATCAAAAAAAATTTCTCATCAGAATGCATAATCAAGACATTGCACAGAGGAAATTTTTTGAAAACCTTTATGTCTTGTCCACTGAAAATCTAAGAAGATAATAGTTATGGTCTCCTGGCAGCTGGTGATAGATTCAAACACAACTGAATTCATATTTACCATGACCTAATATTAATATCCATGAACACATTTTATAGTGATAAATTCAGGAAGGGAATTCATTGTGCTCTCTCAGTGCTAGGGAGTGGATTCAACCCCTTCATTTGTCACCATTATGGAGAAGAGCTGTGGTCCACAGCTTATCATTTGTTTATTGCAATAAGTACAGCAGAGGAGGTATACTGGGTGGCACAGTAAGGCTGCTGATCTTCCATCCTGTTGGGTCTGCCAGGTTGGCAATGCCATGTATTCAGATACTCAAGCCACACCTCTACGAGCCTCCCTGATACCTTCCTTTCCATTACTGTCCCGCAACAACCAATTCATTCCTAGTCCAGTTGATTTTAACTCTTAAATATCTCAAGTACATTCACTTTTCTCCATTTCCTTCTACATCAATTTTTTTCCCAGGCTATAGCTGTTTCACCTATATTGCAATCGCCTCCAAACTGGCCTCCCTACTCTGCTCTTTACCTGTAGCCTGAGGGATCTTTCTGAATGCAGATCAGGTTATGTATTCCTTTGATCTCACTCCTCCACCCCTTACAACATAAAAATATTCTCAGTGGTTTCCAATTGCATTTACAATACAATCCAAAATCCTTAACTCAGCCTATATGGCCTTGTAGGCTGTGGCATCCTCTTCCTGTCATCAGCTTTCCAGTCTCATCTGTCAATCTCTCTCCCTTGTCCACTGGGCTCCACCTATCTCATTTCAGTGTTTCTTATGCTCTGATGAAAAACAAAATTCAACCCAGTAAATTTGAAGATCTAATTGGCAATTCATGAATTGGGCAACATCCCATCTAGCAACTAGATGGACATTCAAGGGTTGTACAAAATGGAAGTTTTTTACAGGAAGAATGGTGGGGCAAGGGAACTATGAACAAAAACAAGAAAAAATTATTTTGAGACCTGGACACCGTTTTTTGGAGGTAGAGGAAGAGAACTAAGGCTTTTTTATTTTTTATTTTTGTCATGCAGATTGCCTCTTCTTTCTTTGGTTTGGGGGAGTGGGGTTGGGGAAGATGAAAAGGGGCCCATAGTGACAGACTACCTTCCTGGTGCTTGACCAGAAAATTCCAGACTCATTAAGATTACATTTCTGGGAGAGGTTGAAACTGTAATTATTATATCAACTATTAAATCTAGGTTTGGCATGGTGGGCTTTTAGTATGAGTGACACCATTTGGACCTGTGGTTTTCTCCTTAACAGCTTTGAGCTCCTCCCCCACACCCCACCAAGACTTCACATGTAGTGTCCCCTCTTCCTGGTATTTGTCCCTTCCCCACCCATACCCACTCTTAGGTAATGCTCTTCACAAACTAGATCTGTTCTACATTCTCATAGCACCCTCTATCTTTCCTTTTCTTCATCGATCACAATTTGAAACTATACCTATGTTGGTTATTGTTTAATGACTTCTACTAACCTCATGAGACTGGCAGCACTTTGAAGGCAGAGAGAGTGTTTCAACCCCTCTGCATCCTCAGCTCTCATGAAGCCCGGGCATAGAAGGTGCTAAGTGTGGACTTCCTGAATGAAAAAATGTTTGAACAAATGAATGAATGTATGTGATCGCAGAGAGAGGTGACCACGGAGAAGTTAGAGAGGAGCGAGAAAGCCCAGAAAACGTTTAGATGGCATCGCGGTTGAATACTGTCTTTGAATCAGTGTTTAAAAACAAGGTCATGAGTGTTGGCTGACATGTCTTCTCCTCAACTGAGAGACAGGGCTGGTCGGTTCAGATAGAAATGATTCTAGACATTTGAAAGATATGCCTGAAGAGCAGCAAAAATGGACTCATAGACCTTGCAGAGATCTCAGGCCAAACAGATTTCCATGATTGAAATTCCCATTGCCACCTTCCCTGAATTGCACTCAACTTTCCTAAATGAGATTTTATGGGAACTGATTGTGATTAGATAAATGGGTGACTCCACTAATGTATAATACAATTTTCAATTACAGTGTATGTACAATAATTTACATTTCTTGTTTGATGGTGCAATATTTATGTGACATATTCTGGATGAGACCCGGCTGCTGTTTACAAAATGATTTTGCTTTTCTCTTAGGGAAGATCTGGTTTTCAATTTTCTTTTTGTGCTGCTAGGTATTGTCATTCCAAGATAAACATTGTATATTATAGGATGTGCAGGTGAAAACATCAATAAAGTAATAATCTAGATGGGTTTTAATAATTCTTATTTATGCCACTGGATTAGGTAATAAAATAGTTCACCTTTCACAAAACGGAATTAAAATGTCCCTAAAATTACAGTAAACTTTTTGTGATCTGCTTGCTCTGTGATCCCTCCTGTGGCAAAGTGCCTTTGAATAGCAAATATTAATGTTTTATAGAATATATTTGACCATTCATAACATAATAGTCAGCATCAGAACACTGTTCTGAAGTTGGAACAATATCGAAGGAAAGTTTCTTTTTTCTGATCTTTAAACTAAGTCTGCAGAAAACAAATGCTTTCATGCATTTGACCCCCAGTATTATTCCTCCCCTTTAGCTAGAGGTGGTTAACAGAGAAGGAAGAAAATAACTCCCAATTAAATGCCTTCTAGGTAGAAAATTCTTCTTAATATAGCAAAGGGAGAGGAAAAGAACACAAAGAAGCCATGTGAAATGAACTCAGTTTAGGGGCAAGACACAGGCAAGCATCAAGAGATAGTGCAGGTGGTTTTGAACCCAGAGGGCTACATCTGGGGACAAGAGAAGGCCAAGTAGGTACTTCTACCTGGCTTTAGCTAGAACACCTCTCCTTTTACCCATGTTATTGACTGGTGCTCCCAATAAGAGTTCATTCAAAAAAGAACTGGCTAGTATTAAACCTTCATAAAAACACTTAATAGTGAAAAGAGTACTTTTCTAGACATCAGCTCTCTGAGCTTCACTTCCTCATTTATAAAATGAAGAGTTTATATTTAACAGTGTCTAGCATCCCTCCGTTTTACAATATGTTCTGTTTTATATTCCAGGCCAAAACACTAGTTTAGATGTGGCTATTATTTGGTATAACAATCTAATTATGTCATGTTATCAAACAGCATGCTGGCCTCCCTTTTAACATAACAAGGGAAGTAAAACATTCAGGCATGGAACTTGCGATATATCAACAGTGCCAGTCTCAAATATAAAATGCTCACTTTAACATGGGTCCTGGAAAGCAGTCAAATAGCCCTGACAGATTCTAGAGTACAGGGTGAAATACCATACATCTCTCAAGATTTGCCTGCATTCAAATGAGCCTAACATTAGGTTGTTACAAATAAACCTATAATTTTACTGTAATTAAGAAATCTTAGTAAGTGTAGATAGTATTCATAACTTATTCTAGCAGTAAGCAGTTTGTTGAGTTTCTCTTCCTTTCTGAAAATAAGCAAAAAGTCACCAGCTAAAAGAATTATGGCCAAATCATAAAATCAAATACTATGCAACCATTAAAATGATAATATGAATGTATATTTGTTGGCATGGGAAATGTCAAAAATATATTCAGTGAAAAATGAAATAACAAAGCTCTATATATAATATTATTTCATTTTTGAAAAAGTCATATATATACATATATATGTAGAAATATAGAAAAAAATTTGAAGGATAGTCATAGTTATCTCTGGATAGCAGGATTATAGGTGATCATTATTTTCTTTGTTACCTTCTAGTGCTCTGAAATTTTTAAGGAGAGTTTACACTAATATTGAAAGCTTTTAAAAAGCAATTTTAGGTAAAAGAAAACCACATTAATTTCTTGTTTCCATATATTATTTATAAATACACAAATGACAATTTAGGATTAATAGAGTATCAAGAATCAGCATACTTTCTCTATAAATGGTTAGATAGTAAATATTTTAGGCTTGTGGCCCATATGTTGATTTTACAACCATTCTGTTTTGCCATTTTAGCACAAAAGCATCCATAAACAATAGGTAAGTCAATGCATGTGCCTGTGTCATCCCAATAAAACTTTATGAAACAGGAAAAATAGTTTGCCAGCCCTTGGTATAGTAGAAGGAATCTGGACTTGGGAGACAGACAAGGGTTTGAATCCTCACTCCACTGAGAGATTTGCTTTCCTTGTACATCAGATGGAAAGAATTAACACCTCCCTTGAAGACTTGTATGAGAAAGTACATCTCACAAAACCACACATAATAAGGGTTGTTTCCTGCCTTCTTTCTTTTAATAGCACAACGGGGAAAAAACTAAGCATGTTAAATAAAATAAGATTTAAAAGCAAACTAATTGTAACACCAACATTTATCCACAACAAAACCATCTTGTAGTTTAAAGTAGCATTTGTAGGACAGGCTATCAAATAGAGTAAAGAAAAAGGCAAATGATCCAGTTAGAGGAGTTTAATTTCCATTTCACTGCTCCGGGGGTGGTGATAACTACAGAATGCTTTGAATGCACACAGTCTATATTTAATTTAAAACAAATACAATCTGTCTAGTAAGGTTCATTTTGGATGTACCCTAAGACAAAAAGGCATTCAGAACTAGAGGCATTAAACACTGTCCCCAATACTTTCATATATTAACCTGTTTTCAAGGAAAGGACCACATGGATTGACTCATCTCCTCTACTAAAAATATATAATGGGCATCATCATGTTTTTATGGTAGCAATCATCAAGACATGCTAGATTTCTCTTTACTTGCTGTTCATAATGATTTCTGTTGTCCTGAACCTCATTCCTAATAATAGAAAGTGAGAGAGGCATTTCACAAATGATCAAACTATATATCAGCTCCTCATTTATTTACCTTCCAAAGAAGTAGTTCTTACTTGTGCATTCAAAACTCTTTGACTACCCACAGTACTTTATTAGTTTGTCTTCATGTCTAAGAAGTCTCCTAATTTTTTTTTTGCTACTCAATGTCTCTGTTGATTGAGAATAATTGATTAGATTCAAATGTTACAGAGATTCAGAAGAAAAAATTACCCATCATGAGTGGCACTTTATACTCTCATGGCCCCACTGTGCCAATGTTGTCTCATGAAAGCCATAGAAATAAAAATATAAAACTGAAATCTCCCTTAAGAATTTGGATTCTATTCACAGCATGGTGGTCACAATTAACAATTTCCCCCTAGAAAAACTTTAAAACGTAAAAAATAAAATGTTGATACCAAAACACATACTGCCTTACAATGTAACACAATGGTGACTGGTTAATAATCTAAAAGAAGCCCACTCTGATTCTGGTGCTTGTTTAACCACTAATTTCAGCAGAGAACCAGGGTGAAGGAAGAACTACTACAGCACCTACCAAGAGCTATCCCTTTCCTAAAGACAAAGAGAAGGAATTTTAGGTAGTGACTAATGTAGGGGTTGGGGACAGTACTCATGCCCTGTATTTAAATACATTCCTTAAATATAATATTCAAAACCAAAATACAGCAATTTGTGCTTATTTCTTTTCATTTCCAGAGAAATAAAGTCTGTAAGAGGCAGATAGCCCTCTTCAAATGAGAACTGCTTGCAGAAACAGGAAGTACCATGGTCTGCACACTGCACACAAATGCTGAGTTAGGAGGGAGGATGCTGAAATCTAGCACAAACTCAAGCCCTGTGCCCTGCTAATTATCAGAAAGGAGTTGTGAGAGCTTGGGCAAATTCGGGTGATTCCGTATAGAGACTCAGCTAGAAAATCTAGATTTCTCCAGAAGATCAAAACCCCGGAGAAATCTAGTTGAAGATGGATGATGGGGGGTGCATTGAAAGGCAGTACAAATATCTATTTACCAGATGTTTGGGGAAACAGATGACCTCTAGAAGATGTATACACTCTACAACCTCTAATGTAATGACATATAATAACCTCAATGAGAGGGTGATGTGATAGTGAGTAATTAATCGTTGTTGGATGATGCTAGGGAAGGACAGACAGGCAAAGAGGAGCGTTATTAGGGAACGCTTTTTCAGAGGAGGAAACATTTGAGCTAGGTCTTGACAGAGTTCACCAACTAGAAAAAGAATGAGTGTCTCATGTAGAAAGACCAGCATAAGTTTGGAGGCATGGAACCTGCCAGATTTGGGGAAGAACAAACAGTTTTGTGATTCTGGAATGTAGGCACCGAAGGGAGAAAGGTTCAGAAACTGAAGCAGTAGAGCGAAGAGGTTGTAAAAAGTCTCTGTACTTAGCCAAGGAGTTTGAATGCAATCCAGTAGGCAGTGAGGTTGACTAAAGCTCACTTTAGTTTTAAGAGATAATGTTACATGTAGAGTTGGGAGATGGATGTCATTGCAGACTTTTAGGGAATTAGAGGACACTGAAGTTAACCTTTTTTTTTTAATAAATAAATTGTATGGAATACTGTTTTTACACAAATCAACTAATTTAATCCTCATGACAACCCCCTAAGGTAGTTATTAATATTCTCCCTATTTTACAGATGAGGAAACTGAGGCACAGTGAAATTAAGTGACCTATCCTAGGTCATACAGCAAGTAAGTGGTAGAAGCAGGATGAAACCTCAGTCCAGGGTCAGCATTTGTGCTTAGAACCTTTCTGCGAAGTTTTTTGTCTTTGATGCTGGGCCCAGTACACAGCTCATGATAAGTCCTCAGTTAATGTGGCACTGATCTAACCTCCCACTGCTAACTCATCTCTCAGTAACTAGGCTGTCTTTATGATCCCATTATCTATCTACTTTGAAGCATCTTCTACAAGTCAGATGGGGAAAACAAGTAGCACCCACCTATTATTTATGCTCTTTAGTGGGTATTCGCCTTCCATTTACAGTATGTGAAATAGTGTCAACCAGGCAAATCATGGGGCTTCAGTGAAGAAATTTAAATCTTCATAATTTTATGTTTATATGTAGTTTTTGGTCAATGAATTTTGTTTTTAATCTTGTGAGGTATCCTTTGAAAGAAACTTTTCCAACTACTATAGAATACTATTGACATGAGTCTGTAAATTGATTCAGTTTGCTAAAGCTGCCAATCTTACTTAATGACTTACTATAACCTCGAGTTTTATTAAGTCAATATTTCTAGTATATTGGCACATATATTAATGACTAGCCCATGAATAAACTGACAGTGTTAAAATGATACTAGATAACTTGTTTTCTTATGGTAATTCACTTTTACTTTGAACTTATAGAAAATGATTACTGATTCAGTAAATTATGATCCAATGTTTTTATTATCACCTTAGCAATAGAAACACTGTCTGGATTTTACTCGATTAAACTCTACTATGGAGAAGTCTCTTTGGCTAATCTCATGTTCTAGCAAGTAGGACTGTTGGTTTCATAGTTATAAACTTTCCGAGCGAAAAAAGTTCACTAAGGACCTGGAATTTCCTGTATTAATAATATCCAAACCTAATTTAACAACACTCAATAGTATTTTCCAATATCTTAAAAGGTTAAGTGTGTGTGTGTGTGTGTGTGTATGTGTGTGCACGTGTGCATGTGTGAAAGCAAAATGAACTTAAATTTTCTAACTTTTAATAAAACTCACATAGAGCATTTTAGAGTGAGATAGGATATTGATAAAATAAACAGCGTGATCTCAACAACAATAACTAAAATTATTTGGATAGTCTACTGTCTAATGTGAAACACTTTCCATCATCCCCCCAAAGGGAGCAGTAGATGTGCCATGTTTTTTATTTGTGTGTTGCAAAATCAGAGTCTGGTTCAGATGTGGTAGAAGCAAAAAGGACCAAATTACTACTAAATTACCCTATTTTCTACCCCTTTCTTCCCAAATTCACTGCTTTTTCTAAAGGTAAACTTTGAAACTAATGTGACAACTCAAAATGACAGTGGATAATATAGGAAACAAATTTTTCATTTGAAAGTAACCCAGGCAGTCTGATCCAGGCCCACAGAAGATGGGCAAATCGTGGGGGTAAAGTTGTTTATGAGGGTTATTCCCAAATGCCTTGCATTATTCAAGACTGATTTTCCCACAGAACTGACAAAGGAAAGCTATTTGTTTCCTAGTTGGAGTGGCGCCACCATGTGGCAAATACATAAATAGTTTACAAGTCACTCAACCAGGCAGGTTCAAAATTATGAGATTCTTGGCACTTTTTTTCATTTGATAATACTTACATTTTTAAAAAATCGTAAATAAGGAGAGGTTCAACTTATGTTTTTATATTATGTGATTTCAAATTAGTGTATTTTATGTCCACATAAAATGTGTTGTGTTTTCATAAAGCTGTATGCAGAGTGATTGAGAGAATGCACTTTGGATCTAGTTAGCCTGAATTTGTATCCCAGCTCCCCTACTTAATCTCTGTATAATCTTGGGAAAATTACTCAACCCTTTCAAGCCTCAGTTTTTTTACCTGTGAAATGGGGACAATACTGGTACCTGTCCTAATGAATGAACTGTCATGAGGATTAAGTGGTTGCCTCATATGAAACACCAAGAGCAGTGCCTGGCTCAGAGTAAATCTTCTAAAAGTTTTTTGTTACTGCTTTTACTAGTATTATTAAGCTTGAAGAGACTTTGCTAAGTCATCTAATTCACCTTTCTGAGTCCATTCAGGGTATGCCCTCGTCTAGCTCATGAGAGATCACCGTCAGCGACCAAGCTAAGAGAACAGACTGCAGCTACTTTTTTGCAGTTTAAAAACGAGTTCTATACTTTAAGATGATTTTTTAAAAGAAATCAAAATAACTTCAGTGACTTTGTGTCAAATTACAGCACTTAAAGGCTGATTACAAATGATGGGCTTCAACATTTTTACGAAACCTGTAAAATCCATTCTTCTAGACAGGTGCCTCTCATATTTTAGTGCACATATAAGTAACCAGGGACTCTTGTTTAAATGAAGATTCTAATTCAATAGGTCTGGGTGGTTTCTAAGATTTTTCCATTTCTTACAAGTAGCCCAGCGCTGTTGGCCTACAGAGCACAGTTTGAGTAGCAATGCTTTAAACCACTGGAATTTATTTTCATTTCCACTTTATTATTACCTCCCCTGTCACTCAGCAGAACATGGTGAGTTAGTCGGAAATCGTAGAAGTTAGATAGGAACCAAGGAAACACCTTCTGTAATCTTCCCTTCTTTTAGACAACTTAACCTTCATCTTCTGTGATAGTGATGACTACAAGTCTAGGGGGAAGGTAAATGCCTAAACAGAGCTGAGGAAAGTGTGTAAGGACCAAGTATTATTACAGTCGTTGAGGTCTGCTGTGCCAGAATTCCAGAAAGTTGGAAATAGTGTAGTTCACATTTATATAGAAACGCCCCATGCACAAAAGACGTCAGCGGCAGTGCAATGCTGTCTCGGTATAAAAGAGAGATGCCATTATCCTGGAGACCTCACGAGGAGTAGGACTCAATGGAAACATTCATAAAAGTGCTTTCTAAACTTTGAAAATATGTTGAGGGTTTTATTATTTGTAAATCAATGCTAAAAATATGGCAACTTTAAAAATTCTTTGGAAATTTGCATAAGCTTATCTAATACCAGTTAGTTAGGCCCCAGGCAAACTAGATACACTTTTATTATCAGAGTCAGAGATAAGAAAATCACAGATCAAGAAACGTGGTGTCATGGAAAAGACCCACAAAGTTGAGAGCTTCATGGGAGTCTATTGTGAGGTTCTGACAGCATCAACTTACACCAATAAACAGTTTAAATAACTTCCGGAAGCTGGAAACATCCTTAACAACATCTATGTGCTTTTACCATATACATAAAACAGCTGCAACATTTTATATTCTGTGAAATCACATCTTAGTGAAAACATAATAAAAGAAATATAATAAATATAATAAATATAATATAAAAATATAATAAAAGAAAATATAATAAATATATGTACATGGAAAAAAACTAGAGAGATACATAATCAAATGTTGAGAACAGTTAACTTTGATGGGTTATTTTTTTCTTTTTGCTTAACCATATTTTGTCCTGTTCCATAATTCATGTGTATTGTTTTTGTAATGGGGGAAGGACAAAACCAATTTTTACTTTTAACAAAGAGAGTCTTTTTAAAAGTTTGCTATCCAGCAACTGAAAACCTATAATATGATTATTACTCATGATATACCTTCCTACACTTACTGGTATTGGCTGAATTTCTGAAAACATAGCTCGATTCATTTTTTAAAAAACAAATACCAATATCTAGAACAGTGCTTTAGTGTACTGAGACTTGTCCCTAATAATTAATTCCATGTGTTCTTTGGGTTCTCAATTACTCAGAAGCAAATCTGAAATAGAGAAAAACCCATTTTTGATAATGTCGAGTTCTTGCAGATCCTGCCTGTGTTTCCATTTCAAGTGCACTTGGGCCCTCAAAACTGAATTTCTTAACTTTTTGACTCTAGAAACATTTTTAAGGAGCACTTATAAGAAGCCTGCTTCAAATTGGAATCCTTCCGCTTGGGTACAATCATGCAAACAGCCGGCAGAATTTATTTAACCTTCAGCCAACTGCTCAACCAACTTGAAATTATTGATAGCCCATCAGCAATGATCAAGATGGAGAGGCTAAATGAAGAGGTGCTTTTTTGCTTTTTTTTTTTTTTTTTTTTTTTGCAAAGAACCATTGAGCTGGTAACAGGACTTGAAATGCCGTGTCAGCTCAGCTCGCATGGTCAGGGAGCTCAGCTGCTGGAGGGAAATAAAACTGTTCAGTTAAGGCCGCCCTCCAATCAGTCACAGGGGTAATGGTGTTTGGCTTCAGTCAGGTTGTATGTCAGCAAATATACATCTCTTAGACAGCCCCTAAGAGTGCCTTAAGATCATGCTTATTGTTTTATATAGATAGGGGTCGGATGCTGATAGATGATGGTCATAGGCCACCGAAATAAATTTTACCACGTTCAGCAGGTAAAGTTAATCTCAATACTGGAGAATGAGAGAGCCGTTTTGATAGAATATTCATTCCATTGACAGTGATGGGACATTTTTCCTGTGTTAATGTCTGATACAGATCATATGAAAGTAGATATCCTCTTCTTCTCACTCCCCAGCACCCACTGTATGAAGTTCACCTGCAGAAAAGAGACCTCAGATACAATCAGAGACATTCACTAAGATTGAACTTTAAAACAGTTTGCTTCAAGGAGGTCTCCAAGAAGCTGAACTTACCACAGCACCCTGTGATGGTCAAAGTGGCACAGGTATCAAATAATGAGCCACTGATTGTTACATGAATTATTTATGTCCTATTCTTAGTCCCAAAAAGGATTGGAAGCAGCATTAAGGGGTCACTAAGTGAATGGAAAGTTTGTGGCAGAGAATGGCCACCTCTCCCAAGTCTGTAGAACATCAGCAGTCAGCCACAGCACCCTCTCCCATGGAGCCCATGTGCAGCTCAGAAATTCAGTCCAGTGTTTCAGACACTCAGATTAAAATGACTCTGCCACCATACCACTAAATCTTTCAAATCCAGAAATCTGCCTTCAAGCATTCAGAGAAATACAGTGAGTCCTCCAAAAGTTTGTGGAAAAGCCATCCAAGAAAGGCTCCAGTAGCAAAACCTGTGCAAAACAATATAAGGTCCCTCAAAGACAATGTCTGCCTATGAGACATTTTTCTTGGGAATGACAAATGATGCCCAGCAGAAACGGGACATTGTGCCATTCATTGGAGAAATAAGACTTTTTCAAAGGATTGGGTCCTCTCGTCCCTAGGCCAAAAGTTGGCGTGACTCACAGATCTGCGTCAGTGTGCCTACGAGAGCCCCTCAGAGCCATCTCCATTAGAACCTCTTAGAAAGTTTGAAGGGAAGAACGGAGGAAAGATGTATTAGAAGAATGTTAACCACAAAGTGACTTCGTGCTCACGTTGTGGCAGATGCACTTAAAGAAATCAACCCATTTGCCAGTGACTTCAGCTCCTGTAAAAGCTGCTAGGGAACATGAGACATGCCTCATGCCCCTGGCCCATTGCTTCGTTTATCAGACTGGTTTCCTCAGGCATTGTGACTTAGAACTTGGCTGGGATTAAATCAATCAATCAATCAATCAATCAATCAGCAAGCAACCAAGCTAAATTCTCATTGTCTTAATTTAGTGAGAGGAGGTCTTTGTTTTATTAACTTTTTGCCTTCTTGTTTTCTACTTTCATGGGGGCAGGGTGTTCCTCACATATCTCAGTGTCTCTGGGGCGGTGAGTACCCAGTCCAGTAAAACCAGTGACTACATTATTCCATACCTCCCTTTCACAAAAAAGCACTAAATTAGGCCGCTGTCTGGATTTTTAAGCATAGTCTCCCTTAAGTAGGCTGATTTCTGCATCAACGCCAAAATATGTGTTTATACTAAGTTTATGTTTCCTAAAAAAATATTTTAAAACCCGACTGACTAGACTATCTTAGAATTTGAAAAATCAACTTTTAATATTTTGATTCACAATTATTCTGTAAGCACAAGTCTTTTTTTTTAATAATAAAAGGTGCTATATAGTGTTCCAGTAAGAAAAATGAACTATAGAGTATAAAGGAAAGGCTGTTCTGAATTAGTCTCAATTATGAACTTTTTAAAAAATGCCCTTTAAAATTTTTTAAATAACTAAAATTAATCCTTAATGAAGTCCTACCAAACAGGGGTCCTAGTGGGCCTTCCTTTGATAAATAAATTGAGAATTTTTTTTACTAATTTAATGATTTTCTTGCTATTCCTTGAGGAAAGAATTGGCATCTAATGCAATTTTATGTCACCTACAGTTCTCAGCAAGTTGTCTTGACCAAAGCTGACATTCAGGATCTAGCTACTGAATAGATGAATGTGTTGTAAGGGGTGTGAAAACCATTTGCCTTCTTAAGTAAACATTTCTTCCACATATTTTATTTTACAATGTAACTGCCACTTTTTTAGCCAGTGCAAAGTTCAGTTTTAGTACAACCTGTGAAAGGGTGATTATAAATTTCCTATAAATACATACATTTATTCTTATCTGACTGTAAGGTCTGGCACTATAAATTAGAGCCTTAAAAATATGCTTGCCTTTCACCCAGTAATTTCACTTTTAAGAATAGTAAGTAATAATAACTTATGTAAGGATTCATATTAAAAAATGTTCACTACTTGGAAGTGACATAAATGCCCATGTATGCGGCCAGTGGAATAATATTCAGCCTTTAAAAACAGTCTCGTAGATAATTATTTAGTGACTTGGAAAGATAATAATAATATATTTTTAAGATTTTTTTTTTAAATCAGGTT
This sequence comes from Eonycteris spelaea, assembly GCA_003508835.1. Classification (NCBI taxonomy): domain Eukaryota; kingdom Metazoa; phylum Chordata; class Mammalia; order Chiroptera; family Pteropodidae; genus Eonycteris; species Eonycteris spelaea. The sequence goes on along the minus strand of PUFA01000040.1, from coordinate 9,036,524 downwards.
AAAGGTGACCCAGCAAAGGTCAGGAAATTGGCAACATAAGGCAGATTGAGCAATGAATTAAGGGAACTAGGCTTCTCACTGTCAGAAAAGAACTTTGCAAATATGAAAAGAGGAAAGGTTAGAATTAACCCTGCAGTGTTGGACTGGAATTGGAGATATGTGTGTGAACTCATAGTGTTCAATATGCATAAACTAAAACCAAAAATAATATAAACGTGTATGTATTGTGTGTGTATTCATGTGTATGTAATTTCCAACTCTGTCTACTCCGAGTACCTGGGAGCACACCACTTCTTAAGTATTGGTGTCTACATACCACTCTCCATTAAAAAGAACCAGGGCTCCTTGGAGAAATGGCTGATTCTGGGGCTAGAAAAGGAAAAGTACATGATAAGCCTGGAACATCTTGTTCCAGAAAGTAAAGGAAGTGCTCGAAAAACAATGGGGATAAGTCAAAAAAACATGAAGCTGTCTTGTAGTGGCTCCCACTGGTTAAATCTAGGACAACTTAATGACAAGAATAATTAATGATAATAATCTTTACCTTTTAAAAAATACTCAGACTTTTTATATAGCTTCAAATAGGCATTAAGTAAACGAAAGTTGCAATTCATATATTTTCTGAATCTGGTGCATTTATGAAACCTTGTTTCTATTTAACTTTGCAACTATGAGGAGGATGTTTTTAGTGATCTGAACACACATAGCTATATTCCAGCACCTCTGTGCTGATAACATCATACCTTTATAACTAGGGCCCTATCATTTCATGGTCATAATTAGCATCTGTAGGACACCTTATAACTGAAGAAGTCACCTATTCATATATTGTATCTTTCAAACTTACTATCCACACAAAGGTTGTGTCCATTTACTTAAAATGAGCCAGGACAGTGGGTAGCTCTAGATCTGGCTCTTCAGATCTGAGCTCCGTGTAAGCCAGAGACAAGAGAGGTAAGCATTCAGCCTCCAGAAACAATGTCAACAAATGGTTGGGCCCTAGCCACTGGCCTAGGGCTCAGGACAGAGCTCCAGTTTCTGAGAGGAGGAAGACCAGGGACAAGATTCGACTTTAGCCTGAAGGGAAATTTCTTTATTAGGAGGTTATCAGGAGGATGTGGGACACAGAATCAAGGTAGAAATCTACAAATAAGACCTACAACTCAAGATATATAAAAAATCCAGCAAGTTGTAAATAAATTTCAGTGAATGAATGAATGAATGAGACACCAGGCATATGGCAGAGGCAACTTGACACTAAGTCATTGTATATTGATGTAGAACTTAATATTTCTAGAAACTGGAAGCTGACTGTATCTATAAAATTAAGGATCAAATCTACCATCTTGGAAATGAAAGGAGGAATGAAGCCAATTGGAGCTTTCATTAATTCAAAGTTTACTGAGAATAAAAGTTATCTGGGAAGCTTCCTAATAATGCAGATTCTCAGCCACCTCCCTTAGAAATTCTGATTCAGATTGTTTGTATAAGGCACTGAAATTTTTAACAAGTACCCTGAAGTAATCAATGGAATCATCTTTATTCCTAATTAAGCAATAAGCCACCTAAGGACCAACAGCATGCCTTATATTCTTCCTGTATCCTCATAGATTCTAACTATATGATATATATGCTCAATATGCATGCCAGTTGAAATCTCTCTCATTATAAATTTCAGGCCACTGGAATTGATCATTTAGTAGAGCTTAGAGAGTCAACTTCTGAAGAAGTTAAGATTACTCGCAAGCTTAATGCTAACTGATTATTCATATTTTTAAGGAGCTAGACATTCTAGGGGAAACAAAGGTGAGGAGAACACAGAGTTTGCATTTGAGGTTATTTCAAAGCAGTGGAGCAACAGATTTTTACAAATACAAGCAAAATTCGATGAGTGCTGTAATATGAATAAAAGTGCTGGGAGAGTGAAACAATTAGGAAAGGTTAGCTATGCCCTGAAGGACAAGTAAGATTTTAATAGAAATAGGGGAAGGAATAGTCATTTCACACAAAGACATTCATTTATTCATTCGACAAATATTTACTGAGCATCTACTATGTGCCAAGCCTTGTTGTAGGGATTAGGAATACAGTAGTGTGCAAAACTAAGTCCCTGCTTATATTCCAGGGGTGAAGTGAGATAATCAATAAACAAATAAATTAGTAATGACATATTATGCTATACTTGATAAATGTTGACATTCTATGTTTTATATATGGCAGCCATGTGAAAACTGAATTTAAAAAGAGGCAAAATGGGAGTAGGAAGACCAGTGAGAAGACCAGGGTAAGGACAGAGGAAGGCATAGTAGGAATGGAAAGAAATTTATTCAAGAGACATTTTAGAGAGAAATTGTCAGACTATCAATTGTTACAAGGATAAAAAGAAAAACAAATAGGAGACTGTTACAGTTTTCGGAACCTAAAGACCCAGGTCCTGACCTCTCCACTGTCCATTTTCATCAGGTGGACTCCCCTGTCCACCACACGGGCCTGGAAATGCTATGAAAGGATGACAGTGGATGCTCCCTTCTCTCCAGTGGACAGTCTGCTTCTGTGAGACTGGTGCCTTTTGAGGGACATGTCTATAAAGCAACCTGTCAGGAAAAGCCCTGGTCACTGACTTCAGTAACTCACGTTGTATTAGGATAACAGACTGTAAAACACAATGGCAGGGCACTGTGGAAGCTAAACAATTGATTCATTTTTTTAATTTTCAATCCACAGTATAGGCTTTGGGAAGAAGTATTGAGTCTAGTTTTAATTGAGGAACTATAGAAATGACTATCACCTTTGTTTTCACCTTTTACGTCCTTGATACTAACTATGTATGAATGGAAGGATGAAAGGAAGGAAGGAAGGAAAAGAAAGAAAAGAAGGAAGGAAGGAATTGCTTTTTGTAATTAATAGATTCTAAGCCAAATTTATATAAATGAAATCACATCGAATACTCTGACTGTTTGATATAAACATGTTAGGTGTAAAACAATCAACAAACTTTAAAAAGGCCAGAAATTCTCATTTACTGCAATTGTAAAATAAATGTTACTTAAAAATTTACAGATTATAATGTGCTTTCCCACATATTGCATATGTTCTAAAGTTTAGGCTCTAAGCAGCAACCTTGTGATGTAGGGATTATTATCACCCTAATTTTACAGACCAAGAAGCAATTCCATAAGGTCAAGCGACTTGCCCAAGGTGACACTGATAAAAGTTGATGAGCACTAATTCTAGGTATTTTTATTTCACTATCTAAAAAGTCCCTCTTTCCTCCCTTAGTAATATGAATAATAGATCTGAATTTGTACATATTGAGTTTGCTTAAAGCTAGACACAACTAATTTTATATAGATAATTACCTCTTCACAGTACCAAAGGGCTTTCTTGACAAATATACAGCTTGCTATGTTAATAAGATACCAAATGGTTATTGACAAGTTAGTCAATAAATAATATTAAAATGATTCAAGTACATACATGATGTACTTTACACATGATGCATGAGAGGATTTTGTTATTTAAAGAAATGCTCTTTTCCCTCCTTTCCGAAGTGAATTCTTTACCTAAGAAAGTTATCATAGATCATGCTTATAATTACCATTGCATCAGTGAGGATTTTTAGTTGTAAGCAATCAAGGCCAATGCTGGCTATCTTAATCAAAGAGAGAAAATATTGGAAGGATCTTAGGGGCACGCCAAATCCACAAGAAGCCAGAGAATCATGCTTGAAAACTGGAGTGTGAGGGAGCCAGATGAACCAAGGTTGCCCCACAGGAATAGTCTGGCCCTTCGCCAGCACTCCCATGAGAATGATCCTGACCTCCAACATTCCCCTTGTGTGTGCCTCACTTGGTCAGGATCTGAAGTCCTGGGAGTGAGTGTCTGCTAGGCTGAGCATGCCATGGCTGGGGCAGGGAGTGAGCTGAGGAAGAATCAGGTGCCCTTAATTTCTGTTCATTCTCAGAGATGGGGGAGGGAGCACTGGGAATTGTCTTCTCACTAAGACTAGCTACAAGGTCGAATTTCCCCAAAAGAGAGATCCAGATGCTAAATGGGGAAAAGGGAGTGCTAGATAATGGATGACAACAACAAAATCCAGTCCAAAAATGTTCATCACGGTATTGTTTATTATAGTTAAAGGGCATGGGAACAACCTTGTCTAACACCAAGAGATTTAGTTAAATATATTGTCATTCAGATCATATAATAGAAAACCCTGAAGCTATGAAAATGATGTCAAGGAAGACTATTCAATGATCTGAGAAGATAGTCATTAAATATTATTAACAGAAAAAAAATAGATTATAAAGCAATATTTAAAATAGGTGCTTATTTTATAAATAAGAATAATGGAAGGATATGTACCCCAAAGCTAATAGTAGTTATCACTGGGTGATGGGATTAGGAATGATGTCTGTTTTCTTCTCAATGCTTATCCTTGTGATAGCATCATATTAGTTTTAAATTTTTAAAACTAGTTTAATATGCATTTTCTTTCCTTAAATACAAACTCAATTTTTTCTGTTTATTCATATCCATTATTTGTATTTACTTTATATATAGTGTGTGTATGTGTCTATAAATATATATTTATACATGTATTTTATATATATATATAGAGAGAGAGAGAGAGAGAAGGAAAGAAAATGAGTGTGTGGGAGTGTATATATATGTCCACTTCCTTCCTTTCTTCCACTTCCTTCCTTTTACTCAATTGTAAACTCCTTGAGGAGAATGGCCTTGTCTTTGTTCCTTTGTACCCTACAAAGAACTTACCACACACACATATTGGATACTCAGGTATTATTTATTATTGAGGGTAAATCTTACTAGAAAGCAAAAGAAAAATGTGGAACTTTTTTAAAAGCCCAAGTTATTTTTGAATCCTGGCTTCAGAGTTTAATAACTGTATGTCCTTGAGTGAGTCACTTTTACTTCTCTGCGCCTTCTCATTTGTGAAATGGCGCTGTGGTTGGAAATAACCTATAAGCGCATATACCCTTTGACCCAGATACTCCAGTTCTCAGAATTTATCCTACAGGTTAACTTGCATGCTTAAGAAATAATATATTCACAGGTTTATTCACTGTAGCATTGTTTGCGATCACAAAAGATTTAGAATAACCTAAATGTCCATCAATAAAGAACTGAGTGCATAAATTACAGTACATGCATACGATCACATCATAAATATTGGGAAAGATCCTTTGGTATTGACATGCAAAAATCTCTGAGATATATCATTAAAGGCAGAACCATCTATAGACGATACTATCATTTATCTGTAAAAGGTTAAGGAAAGAATGCATTCATTTACATATGTGCATAAATTAGCTCTAAAGAAACTGATAACATTAAGTACCTGTGAAATAAAATATCACAAGGACTTCGTAACACTAGGTACCTGTAGGAAGAATCCCTGAGTGTCTGGGGTACAAAGGTTGCAGGGAGAGTTTTCACTGTATACTCTTTCAGTCTTTTAAAATTTTGAAACCTGTAAATATATTTTCTTTTCAAAAATAAACAATATAACTTAAACCTAAGGGATTAAAAACAAAGAAATAATGTAAAATATCTAGCATGTGGTTGGCATTTAGATAACAGCCTCTGATGGATAAGGTGTGAGCTGCGAAGTTAAGGCTTCTTGCTTTTTTTTCTCCGAACATTAACGTTGCTCCCTCTGGTGGAAATACCAAGAAACTTCAGTAAGCAGGAGAATAAAAATAGAAAAACTCATGAGTAAATGAGAAGTGGATTTGATGCCTACGTTCATCGTCCCTAGCCGCTCGAGTCCATGCCTTTTCAAGGTAGCCCTCAACTTAAGGAGACTGTCATCTGAGTGCTTCCCTAAGGCACACGAAGAATTAAAACTATGTATGATCACAGAGAACAGAGGATGTAGCTCAATTTACACTGATCGGTGGCTGTATCTTATACAACTTCAGGGCAGTATATTTTTAAGTAGAGAACCTAGAAATAAGTGTTCAAATATTGTCCATTGATCAAGGCAACTTAGCTGCTGTTATTCAATCACAAGCATGATTTTTAATGAGGATGACTAATTCTAATAGCTTGCATGATTAAGATATCCAAGGCAGTTGTACTATTCTGGATTAGTTGCTATTTGTGTTGCTGAAGAAATGATATTCCATCTACATCAAAATTTTTTATCCTGTGGGCTCCAGTGAAAACTCAGGAACATTTAAATCCCATTAGCACTACCCCCACTGGAAGGGGAACTGATTTAATTGGAAATCAACAGACATTTTATACCTTTTGGGGAGAAAAAAATCTCAGGACTTGGGTATGATTAACAGAAAAGGCTCTGTATGGTACTATGAGGAATAATTAAGCTATAAATTTCAGCTTTGTTTGCCAATGAGAAATGCCTTTTAAAAAATATGATCCACTCTTTCCCCCCAACTTTATCTGTCTAGGTAAATATAATTAGGTAATGGATGATGATTTGTTAGCATTTTACTTCTTGTGTTTGCAAGGGCATTAACAGTGATCGTAAAGCTCACAACAAATATGGTCAGTTTCTGATTTTCAGAGCAAGAACGTGACTTTTGAGAATCAGATGGGCCAGATGCAGGCATTCTTGCAAATTAACTCTTCCTGTATTCCAAACAGAATCAGAGAGGCTTGTCTTAGCTGATTTGCATGCACTAATTGCTAGTTCTGAGTAAATGTGGAGTGATCACCTACACAATTACATTCATAAATTAATATTTTTACTTCACAGTTATTTACACACAGGAAGAAACAGTACAAATAATTTTAAGGCTGTGTCTGCACTTACATAATGAAGTGGTTAATTAAAGCAATGAGCTAGTTAATGATAGGCCTAAAAATTTTTTATGAAATATCCATATATGGAAGGAAGAAATGTCTTTGCCTGAATAATTCTCATAATTGCCTCAACATTTGATTTCACTTTCTACATACAGAGATATGCCTGAAATGACAGTTCGATTATGAATCTGGATTATCCTCTGATTTCTCATGGGTGGTGTAGATGCCAAGGCTAACTGTCAAGGTAACAGAATTAAACTAGAAGTATCACACAGAAATGAGATAGCCCCACCCAGAAAAACTGGCCACAGGCTGATTCAGACAAGCAGGTAGTGATGAATATACAGAAATAGGGCTAAGCTGGGTCCACAGTAAATCAGTTATTAAATGTCAATATCAAAGAGCTCTTTTATTATCCCCAGCCCAGAGTGACCCATTCTGATGTTAGAGGAGCCTATCCTGTTAGAGAGCCTGATTCTTTGGTCCAATAGACCTCTGACCTTAATGTGAAAGACTAAATTCCCTTTAACTGCTTGCTTCACATATGGAGTCAGGCCTGCAACAAACTATAATCCCTTGAGTTTAAACAACCACCTCACTCATTTAGGAAAAGATCTAGCCTTTGTCCTATTTGTGACCAACAGAACTGTGAACAAATTAATGGCCATTGTTTTAAGCTACTAAGTTGTAGTAATTCGTTTTGCAGCAACAGAAAACTGCTTTAGGTAGATTATTTTAATGGCTATAATTAAGACTAATGGTAGTAGAAAGAATCCAGAGGGCACAAAACCAGCTAAAAATTATTATAGTAATCTAGGATGAGAAGATAAAGGCTTGAACTGAGGTGTTAACAGTAAAAAGCAGGGAAAAAGTCCAGTAACAGGAAGAGTCTATTAGACTTTTAGTATCCACAAAACATGCAGGTGTAGTAAACTACCATAGCAATGATTAACTGAACAATTCGTTTTAAATCAATCATGAACTTCCTTCCATCTTTCTTGTTACCATATTAGATTCCTATTGATACATTCCATTTGGTTTTTGTGTATGTTTGTGTTAACTTTTCAACTAGAAGATAAGCTCATAGCAGGCATAATTATGTAAACTTCACTGAATTCCCTCATGGAATCAAATGTTATAGATGCAAAACGATTTAATTCAATTACCACGTACTTCACCACATGTCCATTAGACTGACTCAAATCAGAACAAGCTGACAAGGATGCAGAGCAACTGGAACTGTCATGCATTGCAGAGGGGAAGGCTAAATGGTATAGCCACTTTGGAAAACAGTTGGCAGTTTCTTATAAAGTTAAACATACACTTACTGTACAACCCAGAAATTCCACTCTTAGGTATTTCCCCAAGAAAAATAAAGAGATATATACACACAAACCCCTATACTTAAATGTTTATGGCAGCTGTATTCATAATCATCAAAAAATGGAAACATCTCAAACATCCATCAACTGGTAGATAAATGATGATACATCCATAGAATGTATCATACTATGTATCACAGCAATAAAACAGAACAAACTACGGATACATACTACAACATGGATAAATCTCAAAGAGTATTTATGCAAAATAAAAGAAGCCAGCCAAAAGGCTACATGCTGTATGATTCCATTGATGTGACATTCTCAAATTGGCAAAACTATAGGGACAGAGTAGATCACTGGTTGCCAGGGGTGAGGCTTGGACATGAATAAAAGGGAACCTCTCAGGATAACAGAAATATTCTATATATTGGTTTTGATGGTGGTTACAAGCCTGTACACATTTATCATTGGATTCATGGAACTGTATATCTAAATGTGGTGAATTATATCTTGATAAGCCTGAGTTAAGAAAAAAAAGAAAAAATTATAATATACCAAAAAAGCACTCTGTAGTAACTTCATTATTTATCTAGTGACATAGGTCCCTGTCTAGATCTTGAGAGCTTTTCAAGGCTGGGGGCAAAGCATATTATGTAATATCTTCCCTTTTTCCACCTCCCACCTCTGCACGAAATATGAGAGTATTAAATTAAGTAAAATAATTTATTTTTACACAGAAAAAATTGACAAAAGCAACAACAGTTGTATTAAAGGGGGAAACAAGGAAGAAAATATTTCAACAGGACATGTTCAGGGTGATGAAGAGGTCTGAAAGCAAGGAGGACCTGCCAAACCCAGACAAATATTCACATGAATGTGTACCACGCCTTCCAAACTGTTTTTAGCACCAACTGGTAGCATCCATCCATCTTCTACTCTCTTTGGCACCATGTAGCAACAGCTGCTTAAATCCTGAAAGAGTTTAGATCCACTCCAAACACAGGACACTGGGAAATTTTACCACTACCTTCCATATCTTGAGAGGTCTCTCTGCCTATAGGTAAATATGAATATCTGCAGCAAGCCAAGTCTTAGGAAGGTCTGTGGCAGTATTTCCACTTTCATACTTTTGCTGATATAAAATGCAGATACAACTGGTAATTTTCTATTTATATCTGACCTGGCTTGAATGTAATTTCTGTATAAAAAGAAGAAATGGACTATTATAAAACTCAACTCTAAAGGAAAAGGACAAGGATTTACCATATTCTTGCAATTTCATACAGAATCACACAAAACTTCCCGGGCACCCAAATGACAGTTTAGGAAAACATGTCAAATGAGAAGTTGGTGTCATGGTGGGGCAGGAAAGAGCAAGAACAACAGTACTAGTATTAGTGAGAACATTCATACTAAGAGGACATTAGAAATGAAAAGCAAAAGAGTTCCGTTTTCACATGATGGCATCTTATATATTCAGAGAGATGTAGGCCTTTCTGTTTTACTCTATTAGTTATCTTTCTTGAGTTTTATCTCTAAATTCAAATTAGGAGTATAAATTTTTCCAAGTGATTAAATACCACTCCCTGTGAGAATAGAAGAGTTTAAATTTAAAATTAATAATATTTCCAATATGTTAAAAACTACATCCCATATTCAATATTTTCTTAAATAAGATTTTATATAACAGGCCATTCTGAAGTATAATAAATGATGTCCTCTAAATTCTAATAATGACTAGTATTACTTATGACCCTTTCTTGTAGCAATAGCCAATAAAAAAGATCACATTTTCAGTATATACATATCATTTTGAAGACCCTCCCATTCAGAAGTGAGTCAATTTATTTAATTTATAGAAATATGAAAACCATTATAGGAATAATATTTTATGATTCCACTCTCATCAATATCCGATACTCTAAATTTTCTTTTTAAGCATCTCCATTTTCCATTGTCATGTCTAAATTACTTTTATTATTGTATTTTACCTATTTCAATGTCTACTTCTTTTCTTTTATAAATGAATTCACCAACTGAAGTAAAAATGAGCATAGAAATCTTTAAGATGTAAAACACACTTTAATTACTATATATCATGCCATTACAAAAAATCAGATATAGCTCTGTCTCTCTGACAAGAATTATGTTTATAGTTATCTCATTATTAAATTTAACTTATTAAAAACAATCTTTTAACAGCAATAAAAATGGAAATACACTAAAAATCGACTGTATATTTTTTATTATTTTAAAATTTTAAACAATTCAAATGCTGCTAAAATTGTTTCTGTTATTGCCTCTTCTTGTTTTACGTTTTTAAGAAAAAGCTGTATAAGAAAGATGTATGCGTAACAGAACCTATACATAAACAAATGTAAAATAAATATATAGACATATGTGTTAGCAAATAATATTATAAGATATCTCTAAAACCTATACTGCTAAAGATGCATTCAATACCAAATATCAGAGATTTCTTTAGTTTAGAGGACAGCATAATTAATTTCAGATAAGCCCTTGTCTGGTCAATTAAGTCCATGAAAACTTTCTTCTGGTTTTTCATTTATCATTTATGTTTCCCCATTAGGCATTTTATAACAAAGCAGAAGAATAAATCCAATTCATTATGATCCAAGCATTGTGAGCATTTACAGTGTCTTGTTTAACCCCCAGACCATAAAAGACCCACATTTACCTTCCATTGAAATGGTACTGAGAGACATGAGAGATAAAGAGAAATATGACTTTGTTTCAGAAAGACTAGATAGCATCAGTTTATTGTCCATGGTTAATATTTGGCCCTTATAAAGAAATTGCATGATATGCTTTAGAATCACTTTATATTATTAATTACATTAAACCCATTGCATTTCCTTTCCACAATTATTTGCAATTCTTACCCATTCCTTCAATTTATTTTCCCTTTATCTAGCTTAATTATCACGTTCACTTTTCCAAACCTAAGTTTTATATTTTCCATTATAGAATATGTAAGTTTTTTCTTGCCCTTAATAGCCTGAATTGTTACATGCATAGCTATTATTAAATGTGTTGCAAAATTTTTAGGATTAGATACCAGAGACAGAACTTGATACCAAGTTTTAAGGATTTTACTGGAAAGTTCTGTAACTATACTCTGGTTCTAATTCATGGTTTAGAAACTAAGAGCAAAATAACCCAATATATAGATCAACTAATAAATAACCAAACCTGACATAAATGCTTTATTTCTTATGAACATGTCTCATCTACACTGTTAGATGAACAGCCTTTCCAGTACAGAGCCAAAGTACTGTCCCCTAACCCTCACTAGGCATATGCCTAGTAAATATTAGGAAATATATGTTTGAGCTGGTTTTGTAAAACCGATGAATCTTTGCCATATATATTTATCTCAAAATGAAATGTTATGCCATTTAAGATGTACATCTACTGAGTTATTTTCACATCTTATAAATTCTGCACAAGTCTAAAAAATAATTAACTTTATTTTCTATTGTGAACTCCTGAGTTTACATTTCTTCACTATATCAATCATGAAAGATGAGGTTGCTTTTGGTGCCCTAAGATTGTATGTCAATCTTCACAATATTGTATAAAACAGAACATTTCTTGTAGAAAATAATTTTTCTTCTAACTTACTATCCTTGCTTTTGACATGGTTTGACATTTTATGCTGGTGGAAAAAAATAAAATTATTTTAAATTTGCAAATGAAATAAATACCAACAAAAAACTGTCTCTGTATTGGATAATAGAGTTTTAATGTATTTCTGCTGTCAGGTTGGTGTATTTGTGTGATAATTTTATATGACAGTGTAATTAAATTGTAAAACATTTCCCATTTCCTATGTATTTTATCTATTCATCATCATTTATTTCTTTACCTTCTTTTCTGCAATAAATATTATTGTAAGGAGAGTTAAATAAGTTAAACCAATGCAATTACTTTTACAGATTGAAATTAACTTCATATATCAATTTGTACACATTTATACAAAGTACCTACAACTTGCCCGGTATAAATAAATGTGTTTATTGCAGTATATTTATGATGTCACTATGGTTTCTATGTTTGCCTTCCTTTTGAGTAATGATCTATATGTTTAAACTTGACATTTTAACAGTATTTTCAAACAATTTCATTCATTATCAAATAACCATTTATTACACTGTGGCAATTTCATACCACTTACTGAACCTTTTAGACACTCTTAAACAATGATTTATCAACCAATATACAGATTTTAATGCTTATCACAGCAAATATAGGAAGTAACATTAAATAGTGACTTGACAAGAGTTTACTAAATTATCTCTTTAAAAAAAAATCTTGATGAGTCATGTTTAGTAACATCCAGTATGCATTTATAGCTGTATTAGAAATTAAGAGAAGTATATTATATTGTTATATTCTTCCCATATGAAGATGGTTCACTATAAAATCTATATGCACATCAATGATATATCTTCAAATATTGATTTTAAAGGAAAGAAATAAGAAGATATTTTAAATGTTTTAGATGCTGACCGGCTTAGAAGCTTTTTGTGTGTCAACTTCTCCATAAAAGAGACATTCCCTGTTCAGGACATATCTCTGGCTAACAAATCTGGGATGATCCAGATGGATCACATCGTGGGAAATTAATGGCTACTTACAGTAATCCTATCTGTTTGCTGTACACAAGACATATCCAGATCACCCTCATGAGGTCTGACCATATTATCCTCACTGGAGCACCCCACAGAAGTTACGTGATTATGAACTTTATTAGGGAGAAAATTGAATTTCTCCACCCAAAGAAGGCAAATTACACAGTTGATCCAGTGAAGACTACAGTCCTCAGAGAATGCTGAGAGAAAATTTAAGTTTAAAAACAATGAACAAGAACAGAAAGGGAGGAGGGAGAAACAAGACAAGCTTCCTTTCAAGTAGGATCATTTACATAAAACATTAAACCTGATAAAGGTTTCTGTCAGTGTGTGGGAGGGTCTGTATTTCTTTAGTTATCCACATCCAGAATGAATTAATTTGACACTAATTGCAGAAGGATTAAATTTATTCAATCTCTATACACTACTCCTGACTATTAAAATTAAATGAAGATAAAAATGAATTATTCTTTCCTAGATCAAAAATTAAACACCAACCAATTTATGAGGATGTGGGAGAGGATGGGTAGTAAAGATAACAACCTGTGACTTTTTTTCTAAAATAGATGGAAATATGAAGCTTATTTTTGGATAGACTTATTAATTTATCAAAAAGATCTCTTATTTAGGAGGCCCCTGAGATACCTTTAGAAAATATATTAACACCTAGCTACAAAGAACCTAAAAATATAGTATACATTTTTATTAATACTTTAAAAATACATAACTATGCCAAGAAATTGGTTTGCTGGAGAATGACATTTTTAATAGTTAAAACACAAAAAGAATTATTAAAATGAAAAAAGAGGAACAAATTTCAAGTGATTCATTTCGGCCTGTGTCTCCTATACCTACGGGTCTGATAAAGAACTGAAGCAAAAACCGTTATAAGAAGTGAAAGTCTTATAAACTGAAAACTTTGAAAAAAATTCCTCACTTTCAGAATGGCCCTTAAAAACAACGATCAATTCAAGGCAATGTCTGAGACTCCCTGAGACTGTTGTCTGTTTCTTCATTTGCCATTGCCTGTCTCCTAGTCCTAAAGAATTTTTATTACATATGCCCTTTATGCATTGGCATAGATTTATGTGTGTATATGGATTGTCTTCTTTTTTATGTCATTTTTTTAAAAGATAGGCTATACCATGTAAAATGTGTAATTTTCAGATGTTTGTACTTAAATATCCACATAACATTTTAGTGAATTCCTAAAACTTAAGGAAAGGGAATGACAAGCCCAGCTTTAGGCAAAACGCTAAATTAGGTAAAAGAAGTCTTTTGTACTTCATAAGTTACTGACAAGGAAACTGAAGGTCTGGGGAAGAAAGGTAACTTGTCCAAGGTCACAGAGACTGTAGCATAAGGACTAGACTGTCTCTCCTAATCCCATTCCAGCCTCCAGCCTTCCATTTTAGCATTAGGTTTATGTGTTAAACCCGTCTATGAAAAATAATTGCATTTAAACATGAATCCGTGTCATAAGCTAATTAAAGAAAGACTAATAATGTAATTTCAGGCATTAGTCATCTTATTGATTCAAATTCACCCCTCACTCTCTCATATCCCAAACTATGCACACAAGGCATATTAAATACAATTTTTGTAAGTTTTATAAATACTGCCTGGGTAAGGTCATTGTCAGATTACATATATATATGTAGAGTCTATCATATTAATGAGACTACTAAAAAGTTAGTACCACTTCCGAAAAGATCTAGAATTTTAGAGATTAAAGATCTTTTAAAGATGATAATTCATGCTAAACTTTTGTCATTTTATCTCTCCCCATTACATAAATACTTGAAACTAGAAAGTGTTCTTTTTCTTAATGAGTGTAATTTGCTGCTTTAGCAATTATATTAGAAAAAAGTATTTATCTTGTAAGGAACCGAGTAAATGAAAAATAATTTTGCAGTCCTAATCTTTTCTCTTCAGTTGTACTGAAGTTCATTAAGAATTGAGTTTAGTGTATTTTATCTACTTACAGAGTTCCAATATTTTAAAATATAATCACCTAGATTCTCGCAGTCATTGAAGTAGGAAGTTGAGTATTTTTAGGAAGTTGAGTATTTTCGGAAATATGTTAGCAGAACATGTAGCCCATGCAATAGTGAATTAGATAATATTAACTTTTAAATTTTATATTTGTATTGTATCAAATAAAAATGCATTTGCCTTACATAGAGCCATGTTAAAACTTTTTCGTGAAATAGAATGAAATTCCCAATTGAACCAACAATTGTTCGTGTATTTGAAATGGACTTTTTTTTTTTGAAACAAGTAAAATTGTACTTGGACTCTAAAGATGCAGACTAAATGACTAATGCTTCAGTGAATGGCAGTGGTATATTTAATTTTTCATTAATCTTGATGCAAAGACTATAATTGATTGCAGAATCATGATTGGTCAATTCTCTCTTTTCTTTACTTAGCCAAGAAAGAATTTAAAAAGCATTATCACTGGTAAAAATCATCAGTTAATCAATCAAACTCTGCTTTTTCCTAATTAGAAGCTATTATTTGTATGTTTCTAAATATAGATGGTTATACCGCTACTAACATTTCATATCTTAAAGGAGAGGAGAGTGAAATCAACATCCCTCTTCAAAATTAATCTTTATTTTACTTATAAGTCAAGCATGGTGATATTATGTCTCAGTACTTTTACAAAAGATTAATTAATAAGTGGACTGATTTCTTTTGTAATGACCCCTATTCAGGGTAGATGGATCTCTGGCCATCATCTTTTTTCCAAATGATAACCATGATCTCCAATCTATTTGTTGCTATGATTTTGCCAAATTTGATGCTTCTGTATTATAAAACGTATACCCTCAGGTAGTTTTAAGTTCATCTTTGGCCTTCCTTTTATGCCATTGCAGAAGTGTCTTCATAGAAGACTTGATTATGAACTGTAAGATTTGTATGACGAGTAATCTAAGGTAGTACTCGTCTTTCCTAACTTACATCGGATGGAATGCACATCTCCTCTCATCCTCAACACAACTAGATCTGACTCTTGCTCTCCCATGACATCAACCCATAACTGAGCTATTTCCTCGAACACATTGAATCCTTAAAGTTCTGTAAACTAAAATTCTCTGGCAAATAAGCCTAGTCTTCCCTTTGAACAGCCATAATGTAACTCTGCATATGGAAATATTTCTTAGAAATGTGTGCTGCTGCTTTCTTCTATGTACTCTGAAATGTGGAGCATCACACAACGGCGATGTGTAATATATGTATGCAGTACAATTTGATTTTCCGAAATAGGGAAGCACAAATTCTGTCTGGAATGATTTCTTTTATTGGTTCACTATAGGAAAGAAACTTGCCATCATGCCAAAGACGAAACTGCTGCTGGGTCTAGTTTTGAATTTTATGAAGTGGATGAGTGAAAAATATGTACACATTCATTTCAGACTCAAGTTATGAATAATTAAACGAACATATAATTATATCCACTTTTACCCTCAAGCTCAACCAGCAAAGACATCCTCAGCCCATGTAAAAAGGATACTTCATATTTTTTTCAAAATTATGAGTGAGCTACCACACATCACTTAATTTATATGCTCTTATGCAAGATAACAATCTGTAAAATTATACAGTGGAGAATATAGCAACATTCAAGAGTTTTGTTTAATGTATGTTATACCTTCTGAAAATTGAATTTACACAAGCATTTTCTTAGTATTGTCTCAAGTCTTCTTCATCATTTCTCATCTTACTGCTAGTCCAAAGTTGGGGTGGGGGTGGGGAGCAGGAAGACTCAGCACATCTTCAAAGTCTATTTTGGCTGACTGCTTTTGTTTTGATGTATGAAGTATAACAAAGTAACATGAATGCTTTTAACATAGATACTAAAGCACATATTCAAAGTTGTTTAGGACTTATCCTAATGATGCTTCATCATGCAAGACATGTTTCGGTCTCTTCTTTTGGAGCACAATTATAAAGTAATTAATTGCTTTTCCATATTGGTCATTATATGATTCTGAATAAATCCTTAGCATTAAATAAATCCCATTTAATCTGGCCTTCGGCTACTTCTTTTTGTTACTGGCCTTGCATACCTGCTACTCCCCCATGGCTTGTGCTCCAGTCCTGATGAACAATGTACAGTTAGTTCCTAGCAGCCTCTGTGCACTTGCATATGCCACTGCCCTTGCTTGGAAGATCTTCCTCTTATTTCCTTCAGAAAATCTTCCTTTACTGTCCCCACCTCCCACCCTCCCCCCAATCTATTTAGCTCCCTTCTATTTAACTGCACCTTGAAAGTACCCAGGTCACCTCAATCCACCAAATTATTCTCTGTCTTCATTTGCCCCTCTCCCTGACTAGTCGGTGAGCTCCGTGAGGGTAGACTTTGTGTCTTTTTCATCTGTACCCTCAGGGCCCAACAGTATTGACTCACAATACTATTCAATAAAGGTTTTTCCAACTATGGCTTGTGAATGGATACAAAGGCTTGTCAAAAGGTTTGTGGATACTTGAATGAAATGAATAACCTAAGACAACTCTGAAGGTAAATATTTATTTATTTGATCGAGACCTAGTCCATTTCAAGAACCACTATTCAATAAATACTGTTAGGCAAACTATTTCATCAGTTTAGTAAAATCATATTCCCTATCTCATGTGATAAGCATTTATATACAATTCCAATTGGAGTTAATATACACATTTTTTAAAGATGAAACTGTAAACAACAATGGCTATTCAAATAATTTTAGGGTGAGGAAGGCCTATTTAAGTATAACACCGAAAGCAGAAACCACAAGGATAAAGTCAATGGTCGCTATGAACTAATTGATCACTTTCCAAATGATACCTTCTACTTCTGGTCTGAAAACCACCCTTTTTCCTTCTGAGTTATGTTCCAAATTTTTAAGAGGCTAAATATCTGCCCACTCAAGGAGGCATACAGGAAAAAGTGATTATAAAAATACACTAAATATTGTGTATTTTCCCTGGAAACACAGGGAAAATTGTGTCTTTTCTATACTTTTTTCAGATTAACAAATGGACCCATTGTTTAAGGTAGTTCACCTAAAAAAAGGAAAATATATTGAGCATATTATTTGAAAATGTTAACTAGTATATTTTTGAAATGTTAGTCCTATGTTTCTGACTTTTTAAACACTCTATGAAGTTTCATTTTTAACTATAAAAAATGGAGCAACCTAAATGTTCAATAAGGAATTGTTGGCATGGAAATTGTCCATATTAAAAATGTTGTTGAAATATACTTTTTGACCTGAGTTAATATTTTTAAGTTAAAAAAAGATTATAAACTATTAGGTACAAATTATCACAATTTTATAAAAACATGTGCTATTTATGTAGTTATATGTATACAAAAATCTGATTATCCTTTTTGCCTTATCTGTAGTTTATCTAATGTCTCAACTGCAAGTATAGATAATTAATGAGATGGACTAAAAAGACAAATAATGAATGACTTACTCAAAACCAAAGCAAACACTGATCAAGCTTATTAAACAAAAAAGTTATTGAAATGAAAAAGAAACTAAAAATTGCAAAAATCACATAACTGTATATCAAATGATTTTCTGCCACCCTGTGGAGAATACTAGTCATTGCAGGACTGAAATAAGCAAAAAATGGAACTATTAAAAATCTGTAACTGTAAATGAAATAGCTTATAACAGCATGGCCCAAGAAGTTGTTTAATTAAAGCTGTTTATCAGTTGATCAGTTTTGTTTGTTTTCTCTGCCAGCTCTTTAGCAAAATTTCTAGAATGGGGGAAGATAATAATACCTATCACTTACATATGTTTATGCCAAGCACTGCTCTTATACAGGGCTTTATCTCACAAAAACTATGAAGTAGGTATTATTCTTTTTCCCATTTTATAGGTGAGATACAGAGCGTTTAACCATCTACCAATAGTGAGTAAATGTCAAAGTAAGATAAACCCCGAAGCTACATTTTATGTCAATGATTTTAATTTGGGAGCTTTTCAGTTCCTCTCAAGCCTCATCATTCCCTAATGCCTTACTCAAATAGTTGACTGCTGAGCCTTTGTAGAAATTCAGTGGGTGAGATTTTTGAGAAGGATTGTGATATTCTCCAAACTAATTTTTATTCCCTTTAAGCTGTAGAGTAGGATTGCTATTCAAAATTTGATCCATAGACCTGGGCCCTTCAAAGAACTGCTTGTTATGGGTCTACAGCGAGAATAGTACAGAAACTGACAGTAAGCATTTAGAAAATTTTATGGCAATTTGACAGGTAAATTGATGACTACTGACTCTAACGATAAAATGTTTCCAACATTTTTATCTTACGAAAACATGGTCCACAACTAATTGAAAATTTTAAAAATAATAAATTGACCGCTCTGGCCTACATATAGTTTGAGAAGCACTGTTGCAGAGTAAAGCTGTTCACCCTCGTGTTTTATCAAACCCTGGATTCTTCTGAGGTCCAGTTCTCCATATGTAATCATTGCAGCAACCAATAAAGCCAACATAAAGACTATGTCGAGGAAGCGCCTGTTGCCTCAGAAAGGCCTCCAAAAAGGCGTCAAGGGTACCCAGCCAGCCCAGCGGGAAAGTAGGGCAGCCGCGCGCGCGCATGCGCAGACTGGAGTCCGCGACGGCGGAGGGGCGGGGAGGGGGAATCCCCGGCTCCGCGGAGGCATTAACGCTCCCGCCTCCGCCGGCTGCCCGCGGCTGGGAGGAGTCGGGATGTAGTCAACTTCCTCCCGGGCCCGCTCTCTGCATCCGGGTCAGCTGCGCCGTTGCCGCTACCGTTGCAGCTGTGGCCAGGATAGTGGGCCCGGGTCTCCACCGCTGTCCGAGGGGAGCAGGCTCCACTCGGCGCTATCTTCTGCGACCTGGCCGTCAGCCCCACGTCGCCGGGCTGGAGGGGCGAAGAAGACGAGGGAGCCAAGGCTTCCTCCGGAGTGAGTGCGGTCCGGGAAGGTTGGACACGGCGGGTCTGGGCTGGGAACAGACCTGGGGGCAGGCATCTGAGGGGCGCTTTCCCCTGGACCACCGAGGAAAGGTAGCCCAAGGGGTTATTGTTTGGAGGGGGCGCTATAGAACTTGCCCGGGAGGCGCTTCCCGGATCCCCGCCCTGCTTAGGCCCCCGCCCTTGGCTCGGCTCCTGTTTTCATTTGCCATCCTCACCCCCCCTACACACACACACACCCCTTTTCCGTTTGTGGTGATTGTGCTCCGGATGGAACCTGCTCCCTTGTACGCTCCCCTGCACACCCGGTCTGGGTGTGGTGACTGGGCCTCGTTGGTCCCCTGTGTATGACCAGCGTCCGTCCTGGTGTAGAACAAAGAAGCTTGGATTGATGTGCCTCGTACCCTCGGAGAATAAACGCGGAAGCGGCGTTTGTAATCAGGACTTTAATAGACCTTCCTACGTGAAAAGTCGGGTTCCTGCATGGATTCAGACACAACCTTTTGCCTGAATACCTGGCAAAAATCATTTGGGTTTCCTGGGTTCATCTGATGCCACTGGAGACCTACTAGATCAACTCATGTTACATGAAAACTTTATTTGGTTCTATTACGTTGCTTCGGAACTTCCCGTGTGTGTGTCCCGGGAGCTCTTTGAGAGCACAGGTTTTATCGTGTTCATCTAGGCAGTCATAGTGCCTCCCTTGTAGTTGAAGTGTGTGATTGCATTTTAGTGTTGCTTTTTTTCATCCTCATCTTTTTTTGATTAGGATCTCTGTTTCTCCTAATGTTTAATTTCTTAATTTTTAAAACTAAACGTTCTTTCTCTGATATTTTATAATTCTGCAATTGGTAAATGAATACTTCGAAATTGCAACTTAAGTTACCCAATTTAATTACTCTGCAGACTATTATCTTGATCTTACACATCTTGTTCTTGTCATTTTACATTTTCTCTAAACTCTATTCTTAGTCTTCATAATCTCCTCTCTTGCAGCCTAATATTGTTGGGCTTAAACAGGAAGTATGGCAGGTCCACTTCTGCAAACATGGAACTTGAACTACATCATCTTTAGACATTACAGGACCTTTGAAGCTAAGTGTAACCAAACCTGGCATCACAACTGTATAAAGTTGCCAGTGAACTGAAGACACTGTGCTGTATTAGAAACAGTCTAGGTCTGGGAACCAGGATGTAGCATCATTTGCTTCGTATATAAGATAAAATGAGGACAATAACACCAGTGTTTTATACCCCAGAAAATTGTTGGTTAGTACATAAGAGGCGATGAATGTACAAGTGGTTAGTAAATCTGAAAAGCACTCTTTAGGAAAGCAGTTCTGTTCATTCCATCTGGAGTATTGCTGGTAGAAGGAGCAGTGAGGAAGACAGGTATCTAAGAAAGGAAGTAGTATATTGGGCCAGATCCTATAAACTAACTTTGGTTGACAGTGGATTGAAAGGTGTCTTGTTAAGTTTACATCTTATAAAGCAGAATATTTGTATAATATGACAATTATATTCCAAAATTATAATATTTGTAACCCTGCGACAAAGTGTTAGAGATTAGTTTTTAGACTTTGATCATTTTAAAGGTCTCAGCACCTTCTTATTGGTAATTTAATAAATGTACCTTTTATAGGTGGCATAATTATCCTTTGCTTTATTGTAACAATTTTAAGAAAAGTCAGCACCGTTGTAATTTTTCTTTAATTTTGTGTTAACATTTCTGATAGAGTACCTCATTTCATTTTTTAATTGAGATATAATTGACATATAACATTATATGTTTCAGCCGTACAACATGATTCAGTATTTGTATATATTATGGAATGATATCTCCACACTTAGTTACCTCCCCAGGACTTATTTTATAACTGAAAATTTGTACCTTTTGACCCCCTTTACTCTTTTTGTCTGCCACCTCATCCCCACCCCACACCTCTGGCAACCACCGATCTGTTCTCTTTATCTATGAGCTCACTTTTGTTTGGTTTTTGTAGTTGTGTTTCATATTACATACATAAGTGAGATCATACAGTATTTGTCTTTCTTTGTCTGACTTACATAGCATGATGCCCTCAAGGTTCATCCATGTGGTTGCAAATGGCAAGATATCTTTCCTTTTTTATACCCAAATATTCCTGTGTGTGTGTGTGTGTGTGTGTGTGTGTATGTACACACACACCACATTTTCTTTATCCATTCATCATAAACACTTAGGTGGCTTCCATATCTTAGCAATTGTAAATAATGTTGCAATAAACATGAGAGTGCATATATCTTTTTGAGATAATGATTTTGTTTCCATTGGATAAATACCCAGAAGTGGAATTGCTGGATCAAATAGTAGTTCAATTTTTATTTTTTAAGGAACCACCAAACTGTTTTCCATAGTGGCTATACCAATTTATATTCCCACCAACAGTGCACAGGGGTTCCTTTTTCTCTCCACACGCCTATAAATGTTTTTTTTTTTGTTTTTTGTTTGTTTGTTTTTTTGTCTTTCGATAGTAGCCACTTTAACAGGTGTGAGATTACATTATGTTGTTTCATTCCTAAAACCTACATGACCTTGCTCTCAAGAAAGCTCATAGGATTTTTCCAGGAGTGTTTTGGTGACCTTAGTAAACATATAGGATGGCCTAAATTATTGTCCTGTAGTGCTGCCAGTGTTGCCAACCTCATAGGAAAAGGCGAACATAAATAGTTAGAATGAATCCCTTTCATTTAAATAGGGAAGTAAAAAGTTTGCATGGACATTTTCTTCTGCCAGCTATAACTGATCTCAGCATAAATGCGGATACTAATACCTATTCCAGCAGCAGTGTTAAACTACATAATAGTAAAGTAACCATTATAAAATTCAGGCATTTCTAAATATGATCTTAATATTTATTTTAGCTTATATTGCTAAGCAACATGAGTAAATACCCTTCTTGGTTGAATTTACCACCACACCTCCCTTCTGAAGCTGTGTCAGGAAGAAATTGTCTCCATTGTCTCCTTGATTTTTAACCTCAGATGAGCAACTATTTTGAATTTATATCCGTGACCTCCACTGAGAACTGGCATAAGTAATAATGCGCCACAACTACCACAAGTCTGTTAAGAAATCAGGATTCCTGTTGCATTATGTTATTTTAACAAATAGCATCTTAAGCGTTATTTCTCCATTCTGATTTATAAAGTCTGTGAACAAAAAATGGGAAACAGTCACAGTTAGCTTTAAGTCAGCAATATCCTGATTTCCTTCAAAATAATTGTGCTTATTTTGCTCCTTTCTTGTTTATTTCCTTTCTTACAGCTGCTGATGGTAACGTGCTTCCAAGAACAGTACTCTTTCAATTGTTTCAACTGTTTATATCTATCTAGTGGACTTTTCCCCCTAAAGTTCATGATGAAATGGTCAAGGGTGAATCTATCTTTATTTCTCCTCCTAGGTTCTGTTTAACTAGCTTATTTAATTATCCCCAAACTAAATATCCATGTTGATATGCCGTGTGGTATTCACATCACATGATTTAGTATGATGTTAAAAATTGAATGCATAGGCTAAGAGAGTTGAAGTACTTGGGCCTTCTGTGTTTGGAGGGGCTGTTTTCTAGATCAGGTGGTAAAACAGCTAAAAAAACATGGTTTGTCTTCTAGAATTTCACAGGATACATATTAAAAGCAAAGAATAATTTTACCAACAGAAATTGATAGTGCATGTATGTGGGTTGCCCCAAATATTTTCATTACACTTTTTGAGGGGTAAAACATAACAGGAAGCCTATTTATATAGTTTAATAAAAATAAGCCTAAGAAGTTGAGCAAACCAAAAGCTTATAATTCTTGTGTCATACCTTACAATTAAATATTTAACTAGTATTTCAAACCTATTATGTGCCAGGCACTGTGCTGGGTGTTGAGAAAATAACAGTAGGAATTTTCGTCACTGCTTGTATTTTTGAAATATTAAATATATTCCTGATTATGTGGGACATTTGAGAATGATACCAGGAACATCCTGATATCTTCCCAACACCCCGTAAAAAAGGTGAGACAAAATAATAAATAGAAAGCTTTTCCGATTATTGAATTTAGGGAAATATATTAATTCACTTTAGATTGAGTATCAAAGACTTGAGAAAACGAGACGTATAGTGAATTAAAATTTGGAAGGGACTGTCAGTTTTCAACCTTTAGCAATAGAATGCTTTTGTCTCACTTGAGCATAACTCTAGAGTAAGTGTTAAGTATTGGGCCTTTTGGCCATACTTTTTTTTTTTTTTTTACTAGTTCTGTATTCTAAATAGAAGAGTTTATTTATTAATGTAGGCATTCCTGCTTTGTTTCTTTTTCTCCCTAAAGGGAGGAAGAGTTGCTGTCAGAATAACCTATGGAGTGATCATTGAAAATGTATATTAACTACTGTAAAGTGTAGGCTACTAGAAGCAGAGGAACTGAAATATGTCAAGATTATTTTATTTTAAGTGTGTTTTTTATTAATTGCTCAAAACTTTCTGGCTCGCTGTTTTCCCAGAGTATTAAAAATGCCTTACTCCTATATATAAATTAACTGATTTTTCAAAACAAATATTTTGGTTGAGGAAGAGACAGCATTCGTCATTTTTCTGTGCTAACAATTGGATCCTCCAGAATTTAAACCATTTGAGGTGTTTGAAACCTTTTCTTAAGCATATATAAGAATTCAAACTGGAAAGAGCCTCCCAGTCTCAGCAAAGGTATGAATAGAGTTCAGCATGTGAAATCTAGCACTTTAGAACATTTCCACTGTAATTTCGTTGTTGTTCTAGAATATAATGCATTTTCTATACAACTTTGTGCATCTTTTGAGTATTAGAACATAGCAAATAAGACTACCATAAAACATGACCACATCTTTGTTTTAGAAGACTAGTTGAAGTGAATGTGAATGGCTCGTACCATTTGTCTTATTTGATAAGTATTTTAAAAAGTTATTCGTACACAATTTTTTAAGTCACATAGTTTAGAAAGATTTACTATGAAAAGAATCAGTCATTCTCTTCATCCCTGATCTTCATCCCTTCATCTTTCTTCAATAATATATTTAAAGCTCTATTTCTATTCCATCAACTAAACCAATCTCTAGGTCCCTCACTTGGTAAAATGAGGATATTAACACCTCCTTCCTTGGAAAAACTAAAACTAAAATATATGGCTTAAGTTACAACGGGTAGTTGCATGAACAAAAATATTCACTAAATTAGGTTGATAGCATACCACTTGGTTCTGCTGAATTATAAGAATGTAAGTGCTGGTTGCTAGTGTTCAATTTCTAGAATCAACTTCTATCCAAAGGACAGAAATTTTAATTATAAGTTTATAGTAGAGAACATATTTATTTAATTTGATTCCTTGCCCTCCCTTCTTGTTTTTACATAATTCACAATATCTAATAAATTTTAAATCATAACTTGGGACACACATGCATAGATGCAACTAAAAACAAATATGAGTATATATTACTCTGTTTTCTCATTTTTTTTAAGTGGTAGTTAGCAAACCGATAAATTTATTTCATGACCACACCATTGAGCTTTAGCTGAATGGTTGATAAGATGGAGGTGGGGACTAAGGTATAAGATTATTGCACCTTTTCAGCAGGTAAAAAGTAAAGTGGAAAATAGGTTATAAATTTTTCTCTTTTCACAGGACATTGGCTCTCCGAATTATCAGGAGTTTATAGTTGACATCGAGTCTAAGCTGAGGATGGAAGGTGTAGAACTTAAGGAAGAATGGCAAGATGAAGATTTCCAATGTAAGGAATGCTTTTAAATGAAAACAGACTTAAAATAAAACTCCAAAATTTCTTTATTGCATTGTCACCTATTAAATGAATATAGGGCTTAATTTTCTGCTTTTATTTTTAAGAAACGTGTATTAAATAAATAAGCAAGGATTTTGTAGATCATCTGGCCAGCTACTATAACACATTTGTATTTACAATTATATTGGCCCAAGGTAGGTTAATAGAAAAGAGCAAAGGCAGATCTTGGGTTTTTTCCCTAATCTTGTTGAGAAATAATTGACATATCACTCTCAAGCTTAAGGCATACAGCATGATAGTTTGCTGGCCTTATGCTTAAATGAGGTTTCCATGCCATCATGGTCAGAAAACCATCTAGTGCACAGTAAGGTTCTTAGCAATTGGAATGTAGACAGCTAGTGAGAGTATTGAGTCATTCATTGCATAGTACATGATGATAATAGTTTTATAGAAATGTTGAACTCAGAAGAATTATAGCCATCATTACCATATTTCCATTGTGAGTAACAATGTAGCTTCATCATACATTGTATCATACATCACATTAAATTCATGCATTCAAATATTTGTTTTTTAGGTTTATAATTTTTACATTTGTTTTATAGTTGTATTTAAAAGCAGTTACATAATTTATATCTACTTTTATGTGTTAGTTATGTAAATATGTAGTCAACTATGACAGTCTGAAAATATTTTCTTTAAAGGTGGTTTGTAAAGTACTTAAGAAACTGCTTTATTCAGTTTTCTTTGTAATTATTTCTATAAGCTATTTTTAATAGAGCTTTGAACTTCAGTTTTTTTTTTTTTTAATTTCCTGGTTGAAAAGGGTATGTCTTGGTATGTCTCTGTCTTCTAGACCTTTACCAGAAGATGATAGTATTGAAGCAGATATATTAGCTGTAACTGGACCAGAGAGCCAGCCTGGTAAGAACGTAACACTTTTAGTTTCAGTGTGCTATTTTTTAGCACAAATCTTTGTCAGGAAAAAAATATACTCAGTGTTTGTTTCATCATAAGGAGCCAAAGAATAAGTTGAATGTTGAAGAAAGCATTTTTGGAATGCTTTGGAAGTTTTTTGGAAATTTAACTTTCCAAAAACAGGTCCTTGGATTTTGGAAATTTCCACACTAAAGGGGTGAGGAGATCATTTTCAGTAGTTAAGAGGTGACTATAAGGTCTGCCTCTATTATTTAAAAAGGTCATCTTGCCTTGATATAGAAGCAATAGTGATCAGAGTCGGAAGTTGTAAATTAGTGCTTTGGGCTGTGTTTAGTTAATGTTATTTTTCCTATGGATGAAGTAGATATTTAAGCATTCCTTCTAATATATCCTTCACTTTGTTGATTCATTCCAGCTCACCGGAAGTTAATGGAAATAAAGTAAGAAAGAAACTAATGGCTCCAGACATTAGCCTGACCCTGGACCCTAGTGATGGCTCTGTGTTGTCAGATGATTTGGATGAAAGTGGGGAGATTGACCTAGATGGCTTAGACACACCATCAGAGAACAGTAATGAATTTGAATGGGAAGGTAAATGTCTCATTGTTTTTATCTGACCTTTATTAATGTTTGCCTTTAGATATATACATGTTTTTATAATGGCATTCTCATGTTAGGATAATTGGAAAAACTTAAAACTTGATCATGAAACCAACTAAAATCAATGATTAAGGGGTTTGTTGAAATGTGTTATTCTTTAAAGTTCATATTTTTTTTCTAAGATACAAAATTTTGCTAACACTGAATATTCCCATAGCTTTTGAACTGTTTATGATAGATTACACAGGTTTTATTTTTTTCCTTAATTGTCCAGTGCTGCAAAGTTATGTTTTTTCATGGTTGCTCCCAAAATATCTCTTGATAATTATGGCATATTCTAATAGTTGATCAGCTAAGAAAAAAACCTTTGAAGAGACATATAATTTAGGGAATGTGCTGAAAGTAGTTAAGGGTTTGCAGAGAGGGAATTCCGAAGGGACTTTTCTCAGGGTAATTTTTTAAATGGATTTGCCTAATAGTGCTGCACTTTGTAAACAACCAACATGAATTAATGTATACTCTTAGCTCCCGAACCTTATATTCCTTATCATTGAGTATTTGGAATTCAAAGGACTTGGCATGTGTTTTGCTTTGCGTGCTTTCTTTAATTAGATAATTGTCTACAGTATCTTTGTGTAGTTGTTAATATATATGTAGTCCATCTTTAAAATGATTTTTACTTTAAAGCAGTGTTTAAGCACTAGGTATCTTATCTGCAGTAAAGAGTTAAGATCCTTGATAATGCTGTATCTTTTATTCCTTTTTTCTTCCCTGTTTTACTGGTTCAATGAGCAGTCCAGTAATAAGCAGTATTTTATAAAGATACTGAAATAGTTTTCTGCCTATGTGTTTTGTCTCTTCTTTCTTTAATGCTGCTGTAGTCATTTCCTGGAAGGATATTTTCCGTTAACAGCTTTATCTTGGAAACAAACAACTAACATGCAGTAGGTTCCCCTCCCCCCCATCTTTTGGTAAGGACTACGATACTAAAATTTTGGAAATCATTGCATCATTGAAA
This sequence comes from Eonycteris spelaea, assembly GCA_003508835.1. Classification (NCBI taxonomy): domain Eukaryota; kingdom Metazoa; phylum Chordata; class Mammalia; order Chiroptera; family Pteropodidae; genus Eonycteris; species Eonycteris spelaea. Next base: position 9,008,452 of record PUFA01000040.1, on the reverse strand, counting down.
ATCAGCTAAAATGCAATCTGGAAATATAAATTACACATAATCATTGGTGCTTATGCTTTGGCTAATATCAATTTAAAATATACTTTTGCATGTATACTTCAGAATATTATCAATAAATTTTCGCTTTTGTAAAACTGATCAAATGTGAAACAATCATTGATTAGTTAACCACGTTCTATCTGGTTTTATAATGTTTGGAGAATAATTTATGTGCTCAACAACGACAAAAAGGTGGCTCCCAAATAATTACTTCAAATAATTATAGTGTTGACAGCTGTCAAGGACACTGTCAAAAACAGAATCTGAAAAGGCATTGCAGGGCCAGTGCACTAAGATTTTGATGCCTATATGAATTATCTTTTCTGAATTCATGGATATACATTGCACTGTAATTAGGTGTTTTCTGGATTAGGCAATTCAAAAAAAGTTAAAGAACCATGATTTCCAAAAGCATAAAATGGCCTCATCAAGAGCAAGCCTTTTCCTTTATTGTGGAAGAAATACTTAAAATTCCACAGAAGGTATAATGAAAACTTCTCTGAACATTCTAATTAGATAGTAAAGTGGTTAACATGTAATTTGATTTTTATGGTATAAATAACAATTTGGGATTCAAAAACCTTTTATTTTGACAGATGATCTTCCAAAACCCAAAACTACTGAAGTTATTAGGAAAGGCTCAATCACTGAATACACAGCAGCAGAGGAAAAAGAAGATGGGCGGCGCTGGCGTATGTTCAGAATTGGAGAGCAAGACCACAGGGTTGATATGAAGGCCATTGAACCCTATAAAAAAGTTATCAGCCATGGAGGTAAGAGTTGCCAGAGTATTCAGATTGTTTAAAGCAATATCAGAAACCTAAATGCTTAAAGAAACTCTCCCTTGACGTTACATAATTTAAAGCATGATAAACATTTATCATGTCATTTTACAAACATAACAGGTTTGAGGTAAAAGGATAAAACCAACATTTAAAAATCGTTAATACATGCATACAGTAAGTTCAAAAAGTGTAAATGTGCATAAGAAAATGTCTCTCTCCCACCCCATTCCTAGATCCCTCTCAAAACTAGGACGTTACTTTCTCCCCTTTTATCCATTTATAATTTATATACAGTGAAATGCTCTAACCCTTTTTTTGGTAACATTTGCAGTCTTTTTCCAGCTTCATTGAGATATATTTAACATATAACATTGTATTATAAATTTAAGGTGTACAACCTGATACACATATATTGCAAAGTGATTCCCACCATTCCCTTAGCTAACACCTGCATCAGGTCACATAATTACCATTTCTTTTTTGTGTTGAGAACATTTAAAATCTACTCTCTTAGGAAATCAAGTATTTAATACAGTATTATTAACTATAATCACTATACTGTACATTAGATCCCCAGAATTTGTTCATCTTATAACTGGAAGTTTGTATTCTTTGACCAACATCTCTTCTTTTCCCCTAGCTCCTAGTCACCACTGTTCTAGTCTCTTGTGAGATTTTGACTTTTTTAGGTCTGACAAATACCCATATAACCATATATACCTACACCCATAGACATACAGAACATTTTCATTGCCCCAGAAAATTCTCTAATACGCCTTCCCAACAATTACCTCCTCTCCAGTAATCACTATTCTAATGTCTACCCTTATGATGAATTTTGCTTGATCTAGAACTTTATGTACCTGGAATCATATAGTGTACACTTGTTGGTCTGCTTTTGCTCAGTCTGAATTTTTCGAGAGATTCATCCATGTTGTTGCATGCATCTGTAGTTCCTTTTTATTGCTGAGTGGTATTTCATTGCATGGGTAAACCACAGTTTGCTTATCCAATCTTTTGATGGACATTTTAGTTGTTTCTGGTTTGAGCTATTAGGATTAAAACTGCCATGAACGTTCTTGTACAGTCTTTAGTGTATATAAGTAAAAGCTGGCTTTTTAAACTATGATTCTTAATTTGCTTAAAACCCAGAACGTATCATTCATCTTTACTACAAAGTAGAGAATTAGTTCATTCCACATATTTATGCAGTACCTACTTTTTATATTTGTGGGATATATAAAAATATAAGGCTTTATGCCTTAAGAAATTTACAAGTCAAGTAGGTAAAGCTATGAAGTACAATTATAAGTTCTATCAGTCTGACGGTGCTTTCTATAGAAGTATACCTAAGCATTGTGTAAATAGCACTAGAATTATAGTAGTAATCAAAATACAACTCACTCTGTAGAGCATGTTATTTTATCTGAAATCTTCCTAATGCAGGACAGGGGCCACATAGGTCAAGCAGATTGGTTTTTTCACATAAAGTCATTTCTACTTAATTTATTCTCTGCCAAATACAGTCCCCTGCTTATTTCTATAGTCTTCACTCATCTGAAAAAAACTCACTTGAATATTTGTAGTTATATTATTCTGCCTAATTTAATCTTATTCAGATGAAAAAAAAAAAAGATAATTTGGATCAGGAAGTCCACAGACAGGTTAATTCAGCAGGTTCGTAGGAAGCAAGTTGTGAGACGTACCTCATGATTTCAACATAATATTTTTCAGAAATGATTCTTTACTTTTCTTACAGAAAAGTAATTAGAGCATTTTATCCTATTGAATTATCACGATATGTTTTGTTACTAAAGGATTAATAAGAAGGGTAATGAAGGTTCTAATATACTTGAAATATCCAAAACTTTTCAGTGCATGTTTGTAAATAATAGAAATTAAATTTAAAGCTAAAATATTTGTTACTGAAAACAATCTCTAATATCTAGAGATTATAATTGAAACATACACATTTTAGCACTGGTTTTCTTCACTTAGAATTATGTCAGAGGTGTGATTTTTTTTTCTTTAGTATTAATACCCTAAAATCTACAAAATAGGTATTGTCAAATGTAAAACTACTTTTTAAAAAGCACCCACTTTAAATTTTAAGTCACATAAAAATGTTTTATTGCAGATATTATGTTGTGTCTGCTTGGATTATTATATCACTGTATTTGTCTCCTTGCCAAAATAAGTCTGCATTTCTGATTATGCTGGTTTAAATGGGTTTCTAGTTTTTATGCCCACCTTTTCCTCTTCAAATTTCTTTGTTCTCTTGAGAAGAGTATATTTAAAGATCTAAAAATAATAATAATAATAACTTTTTGATCCAGAAATTTGTGGAAAGTAAACCACTGTGCTCTATCAGCCATACAGATGTCCTCTGAAAAACCTTCAGAGTAAAATCATGCTGGTGACTTTATCTTTGGTTTCTTTTTCAGGATATTATGGAGATGGATTAAATGCCATTGTTGTGTTTGCTGTCTGTTTTATGCCTGAAAGTGGTCAGCCTAACTACAGATACCTGATGGACAATCTCTTTAAGTAAGTGTGTGTTCACAAAAATGTTTGGATAGAATTCTGAGTTAATCGGATGTCCAATTTAAGTAAGTGAACTTTAGCTGGGTAAAAATTACAAATATCACATTTCTGATTCTTACTAAGTACTTATTCTTTGGTATTATGAAACTATTTGTTTTCCAACTTGACAGAAAAAAATGTTATTTTAAAACTGGAATGGGCATTTTAGATTATCTGTTCCAACTTCTTTATTTTACATTCAAGGACACGTTAAGTATAAAGATGTGATTTTCATCCCCAAATCATACAACTAAATTACCTCTACCACCAAGAAGCCAAATGTAACTAAGCAGACTCAGTTCTGTTGTATTTTCACAGAGTCAAATTAGTGCAGTTTTTTAAAACTTCATTGTGGAAAATTTCAGACATATCCAAGGTAGAGAGGTGTGTATTGAATCTTTGTGTACTAATCATCCACTTCCACAATTATCAATTTATATTTAATTCCCACAGTTTATACTCCACTGTAATTTTAAAGCAAATCCCAGACATTATATCATTTCATCTATAAACATTTCAATTTCTCAAAGAACTCAGTTTCCTCAATATATATAACTAATTTTTAAAATAAATAAAACATAACACTTTTTAAAATGGTCATTATACCAACTAATGCTGTGTCAAAATTTTAATTGTTTTTGCTATTGTTGAAGGGAGAGAAAAGAACTGTATAATTTGGATAACCTAGTTTTGTCCTGCAAATCTATATTTAAGGCTTAAGTCTAATTTCTTTTTACAGGTATGTTATTGGCACTTTGGAGCTTTTAGTAGCAGAAAACTACATGATAGTTTATTTAAATGGTGCAACAACTCGAAGAAAAATGCCCAGTCTGGGATGGCTCAGGAAATGCTACCAGCAAATTGATCGAAGGTACTGTAAATACAAGTTGAAAGCCAAACTTAATAATTTTTATAATGGCCATATTAGATTAAATTTTATTTTCTGTTGCCACATAAAGGCACCTGGTGTCCACTTCCTAGATCACATTTATTATTTTCATTGCAAGTTTCTATTTTTTGAGATAATATTTTGAAATGTTATGAAAGAAATTAGTAGTTTTGATGTTTTTTAAAGAATAACTTGAATTCCTTAAAACATACCTAGTAGCTCTTTATTTCTCCTTATTTTTACCACATTGAATGTTTTCCTATAATTTACGTTTTGGGAAAGGATGGAGAACTTAGTACATTTCTCTTTTATTACATTCTGAGTTTTGCTTAATTTATAGTGTTAGCACATTTTATGTTATGGACTTGTTTAACTGTAATCTTTCTTTGGAATGAGTTTTTGAGGTATATTCTCCTTTGAGTTAGTCATCCATGCTAATGAAGGAACTTTGATCCTCCAATTGGTTTGACTTGACCTCAGCTAATTCAGACTACTTTAATCAACTCAGACTTAATTAATAGGTTTCTCTTCATACCTCACCATGATGATGGCTAGTTCTTGTGATTAAAAAAAAATCCTTAATGAGTACTTTATTTCAGGTGTGAAATTACGTGTGATAAAAACAGTTTTTATTTGGTCATTTTAAGTTATCTAGAATAATGCCTTCAGTTTTTAATAAAAGTGTTAGACATTATAAAATACAAGATCTGATTCATGTTGCCTGTTCCTGTGGTGATCTCTACTTCTACCTTCGCACAGCACCTTTTCATGGTGTTGAAGATACTAGTACCTTTTGCCCTCAGTCCTGAGAAATAAAAAACAGTTTACTTCTCTATGCATTATTGGTCCCTACCATTGGTTGACAGTGCTGAAGACAAGTGAATATATGCTAGGAGACATTTAACAACATCCTACACATAAATTTAGACAAATGAAGTAAAGTTTGTTTTATAACAGTACGAATGACCATCACAATTCAAGTGCCAATAGTATACCTATAAAAAGCATTTTCATGTCTTTAAGGGACTATCACATTGCACATGCAAATGGGAACTCTTGGATGAGGGATTTCAATTAATTTTGTATATAAACATCCACATACTTATTTAATGTCTTAACTTCTAGCATTAGAATTTGTAGAGCTTTTTAACTTTTTCTTTTATTTCAGGTTACGGAAAAACCTAAAATCTCTAATCATCGTACATCCATCTTGGTTTATCAGAACTCTTCTGGCTGTTACAAGACCATTTATTAGGTAATTTTCTGAGGGCTTGACTTTTTAAAAAAGCAAAAATACAAACTCCCCATATGAATTTCTTGTCAGTTCTGTTGGTCAGAAATATTGAGGTAATTATTTTTATTTTTTTTCATAGCTCAAAATTCAGCCAAAAAATTAGATACGTCTTTAATTTGGCAGAACTAGCGGAACTTGTCCCCATGGAATATGTTGGCATACCAGAATGCATAAAACAGTATGTTTTGTTTTATTTCTTTAATTGTATTGGATCTTATATGTTGATGTGCAAGAGGTAAATATTTTTCAATACTCATTTTTTCTCATTTCGTATGTTATAAATATTTCGTAACTTCTCATTTTTGTAACAAAGAAAAAGGGGAAGAAGCCATTTTCCAACACCTTCCCCTTAAGTCACCATTTTCTTCAGGATATCAGTTAAAAAAGTAAGAAGAATTATTTCTGGTTGTGATTCATTTATATTTGTAAAGACTTGTTATGCTCTAAGAGATGTACTGACCTGATTTTGGTTAGTACTACAGATTATTCTCCAGACTTGAGCATGCTACTCTCTCCTAATTTGAGTAAGCTCATCATGACATCGAATAATCATATTACTAGAGAAATAAAATGTCATTTATATCATCATAACCTTAATACTTTCCAGTGGTGGGAATTTATTCTGTTCACCAAATTCGCTTACATCCATCTAATTTTTAAAAGAACTTGGTGGAGGCTGTTAACATAAATACTTGAGTATCAGAGTGTTATAATGTAGAACAAAGTTTCTTTGGTCTATTAGTTAATCTGAGGCTTTAGTCTGTTTGATGTTCAAAGCCAGATTTCTTAAGTCAAGTTTGACTTTCTACATTAGTGTATTAAATAATTTTGGTTTCGCCTGCAAACTTATATGCATTTCAGTGCCTTTTTTTTTAAGTTTTTGTTTATCTTCATAACATGTATATTTACTGAAATAACTCTTCCCTACAAAGGTATGAAGAAGAAAAGTTAAAAAAGAAACAGAAAAGGTATATGCACACCTTAACTGGGTTGCATCTAGACTAGTCCATATGCATTGCACAGACTAACTCTTCCTTATGGGTTGGTTAGCTTGTAGACAAAGATAACAGCATTTGTAAATATAAATATGCCCCAGAATTCAAATACAGAGTGAATTCAAAGTTCCTGGTGCTGAACATGGCTTGGATTCACTTTGTTTTAACACTATATATAATGCCAATTAGGAATTAAAGGCCACAGCCCATCTTCCCTCCTTTTTGGTATAAATACTGATGGTAAAACCAGAGAAATTACTAAGAATACTATTTGAAAAACCAATTACTTTGAAGACTTTATCTCTTTCACTGTATTTTTTTTAAATCTGTAACTTGGTCTTTTGAAATATTTGAGTGCTTTTTTAAGAAATCAATTTACTTCTCTGGGGTTGATGATTATATTTGCAATGCATGTATTCTTTGGCTAACCAATATTGATTTCCTTGTATGCTTAAATGGCCTGCTAACCAGTCAAATTCTACATTTGATAAAATACTTGAAAGTTTTAATTTGCCATTTAATAGTTAAACACTCTGCTTTCCATCTTAAATTTAATTTTGAGTACTTCTGCTTTGAGCATAACAAACTATTATCTTTTAATACCTTGGCATAGAAGATGAAAGACAAGGGTATAAAACAGTTACATTTTATATAGTAATTTTAAAAAGTGTAGGATCTGAATCAAAATTGTTACTGGACTTTTAAAATATTGACAATTCGCAATACAGTTTAATACAATCTTAAGAATTAAAGTGAGAGATTTATATGTAGTTATCATTTTGACCATTCTAAGGAATTAGTTCTGAGTAACTGGAACTGGAATAGTATTAACTTTGGACATATTTTAGCTCTGTTGATTAGCAGGAATTCATTGACCATGTGATAGAATCATAGCTTACATTTTATATGACACTTTACAGTTAACAAACACTTTTAGAGATATGGACAGTGACTTTAGATCTTGCTAATTTCTGATTCCTTTATAGGCATTGGTGTGCATTTGCCAGACAAGTGGCTGAAATTTAAAATATCTGTAATTGTAGAACATTTTGAAGCCCCTGCTTCATGGATTTCAAAATGAATTGCCTTTATTTATGAAATCTGCTACATTGAGCCTTTTTACTAAGTTCTTAGTATTTAATTACCTGTTAAGTAATTTAATAAATAATTTAGTAGGACTGTGCTTTTTTATTGAAATATATTGTTTGCAACCTACCATTACTATTTTATCTTTCTTTTTCCTTTTTTTTTCTTTTTGTCTAACCCTAAGTAGAACTATTACATTTATCTTCCAGGCACTTCTTACTTTTTGTACAAAGTTTCTTTAGTCTTAAAACAATACTTATAAATTTTTGTCAGCTTGAAAATGATAACACTCAAGTTTTGAAAATAGTGGGGCACATTTTTAAAACCAAAAATTAACAGAGGCTATGTGTAGGGTAATTTAAGGTGAAATCTCTATCAGTACTGGTGATAAGATTAAAAAACAGAGTGTTGAATGAAGTGCAGTGATGCATCACGTAACCACAGGGATGTGTTCTGAGATACATGTCATTAGGTGATATCTTGGTTGCACAAACATCTTAAGAGTGCACTTACACAAACCTAGGTGGTATAGCCTAGGCTGTATGGTATAGCCTATTGATCCTAGGCTACAAACCTGTACAGCACATGACTACTGAATACTGTAGGCAATTATAACACAATGGTAAATGTTTAAGCAATATCTAAACAGAAAAGGTACTGTAAAAATACAGTTTATAAAAGATTTTAAAATGGTACACTTGTATAGGGCACTTACTGTGAATGGAGCTTGCAGGACTGGAATTTGCTCTGAGTGGGTCAGTGAGTGAGTGGTGAGTGAATGCAAAGGACCAGGACATTACTGTACCATATTGTGTTGCACTGTGATGTTACAGCATCACTAGGCAATGGGAATTTTTTAGCTCCATTGTAATATGGGACCATCACCATATATGCAGTTCGTCATTGATTGAAATGTCATTATGTGGCATATGACTGTCATGACATTTTAATATTTCCCTTAACAAAATCATTTTTGAGAGAATTATTTTTCCTGCCACTCTCATCACTTAGATCCTTGCCTCAGCTGTGTTTACAACATTTCTTTCTGTTGTAATTTTAACATTTAATAAAATTTATATGCATTTGTATGTAAGTGTTTTATAATCTTTAAAGAAACCACAGTCACATTTCTTGCCAGTGTCCTCTTGACTTTAAAAATTATTTTTTCTTGTTGGGGAAGTGTTTGGTAACCTTTTTACTATGTCTGCTTCTTTGCAAAGCTTTGTTTTTAACCGAATAATATTCTATGCTAAAAGTAATTATTTTTAGAAGGAAAATTGTTCAGCTGCTGGTGTTTTATTATCTATATTGTTTTTCATTAAACAGAGTTGACCAAGAGCTTAATGGAAAGCAAGATGAACCAAAAAGTGAACAGTAAGTTTGGCATCTAGTCCAAACAAGATTGAAGAATGTGTTGATGAAGCAGTGCTCTTTTTTGCATTTATAATGCATTTATTGGCCCTGATTTTTATGTAACCTGTTACAAAATTGACTTGACTTTTTCTTAATGGACTTTTGTATAAGAGACTGTTCACTGCTGTATTGGTTTGCAAATCTCTTGAATTTAGCTATTAACTAGCCAATTGTAATCATTTTATATTTTATATTGCTAAAAGCAAAGAACCACACTTTATATAAAGCAGTTTTTGCATATGTTTATTGAATGATGCGTCTTCTTCAGTAAAATATTTATATGCCTAAATGGTAAAGGAGAGAGATAATATATATTTTTATGTTTTGAGCAATATTTTTTAATGTATACCTACCTATCTTGTGGAAAAATATGCAAGTAAATAAGACCATGATTTTATAAAGTGCATGTTAGAATTTTTGCATTTTGTATATGGTTAACTACATTTCCTGGGTAACTTAAAAAATAAAGTGGCTCATAAGGTGAGGGACAGTTAAACTAGTTGTCATGAATACCCAAAGGTCATGTACATAATCTAAGTAGATTAGTACCATCCTAAGCATTTTTTATCACTTAACATATATTGTTACTTAATTCGGAAGCACAAATACAAGTGCATTGCACACTTTTCCCTTTTTAAACTTACAGGTAAGTCAGAAACGTCATTTTTAAAACTAGAGAATATAAGAGGGTAAGAATTAGGGTTTGTATATATGTGTATATATGGGACATTTTGTCTCCCGGCCAAAAGTCAGAACTTTATAAAAATCTTAGGTTTGTTCACTAATGTGAAATAAGCTGTGTCCAGGGTATCACTCTCCTGAATTTTTGTATGAGTGCAGTGTAGTCAGAGAATGTGATGAGTTATTCACTGTCAATAGTTTTCTCTGGAAAACAGGAGCTGCTTTTTTTAACTGCTCTCATTGTGAGCACTTTACCAAAATACTGCCATATCAGTTATTTCAACTTGATAGGTGTTTGACCTAGTCAGCTATGGTGTGTTTTCACATTTTCTGTTGAATCATATTGACAGTACTGTAAATTATTTTATAAGTCTTGGAGCATCATTATTACACTGTTTTGGATGACACATTTGATATAAGCATATAAACTCTTTAATTTGGTAAATACCTTGACTCTACATTGAAATAAGTTGTACTTATGCCCCCGAAGAGACCATCCTAAACAGCAGATCAGTGTAATACTGTGTCATGTACGCGTGTGACTCATACATTTGGTAAATTAGTACCTTCCTAATTTGAGGGTCAGACCATACTCCAGCCCTTCCTATAAGGTAATTTACAAAAGTGTCCTGGAGTAGCACAATTGAAGTGAATAAGAGCTAAGCTTTTAAGATTTATTCTATCCTAAACTGAACATACATGTTGCTTTAACCATTGCCATTTTTGGTACAAAGTTTCTATCACGAAAGAATTTTCCTTTATTTTTTGTCGTCCTCAGTCATAAACTTGGCATACTAACTTAAGTCCAATTATGGGAGGTGATGGAGGGTTCCCAGGTTGAGACTTTCCTCCACAGCCTCCTAACTTAACTTGGATCCAGCAGCTGTAGGCAGATCCTGAACTAATCTCATAGTGAATAAAGTCAAAACCATTATTGCTTAAATGTTAGAAACACTTTGTACTGAACAAGCAAACTAACAATAACTTAGACATTCCTTCTAATTTAACCAGATGAAGATTATGAATTAAAGGATCATTGAATTTAATTATGAGTAGAGTCTATATTTGTAGAGCACTTTAAGTAGTCTTTTATCTATAAGTCTTCAGCTCCCTCAAAATAGCTGAGCTTTTTAGTCGTGGTTTTCTTTGTTTCTTCAGTTTAAACACGTTATTGGGTTTATTTGACCTTTCCTTTTGCAAGCATTGTTCCCAACTACAGAGACAACTTGTTATAAAAGTAGTGTGTTTTCTTAAATATTTTTTTAAGTAGAAGTAGCCTATATTCTATTAAAACATTAAAGTTCAGATGAAATAGTAATAACACTTGGGATATAACGAAAGGATGTGCTGCAAATCACTAGCTTCAAAGGATACCTGCTCTAACCTACACCTTAATGGAATCTGGTATAGGGATTTGCCCCATAATAAATGTTTCATAATTATAGGACTTAAGATCATAACTAGTAGATTAGAGGGAAAGCATTTATTTAAGTTTGTTATTTGTAATTTGTACTGTTGTAACATTTTCCCCATACCATTCAGTTTTAATTTTCCACTACTGATTGAGGTGAAAGTACTTATATTTGTATTTTATCTTTCTGCTGGGGTCATAGATCCAACTTAACTGATTTAATTGGATGCATCTTTCATTTTTTGTTTATTATACTTGGGCTCTGAGTGCCTCTTTTTAGTCAGAAGTTTCTCATATAAAGTAATTTAAAGTAATTTGATTGTATTCTGCTTGGTCATATTCCTAAAATGCACCAAGGGAAGATGCTATATTGACCTCACAGTTTAAACCTGATAGTCTTTAACTATTAATAAACATGATTAGTAAATATGATTGGATAATAAATATGATTCTAAGTAGAACTTAGTAAGTAGTTGGAAAGGAAGTAAGAGAAAAAACTATACAAACTATAAAAGACTATAAAAGGGTAAAGAATTAGCTGTTAACTAAGGCCCCAGTGCATGTGTTCCTGTTAAGGGGAGTACTGTGTGTGGCAGACTTTGGTACCATTTCTCGTATTGAGCAGGAAAACCTGCAGGCTACACACAGAATATGTGAATAAGGAGACTATAGAATGAAGCGGGAAAAGGGTGATAATACCTAGAATGAGAATTTCTAATTTCCTCTGCTTTGTCTCTTCATATAGAAGCAAGTTGGAACAGAGAGGATCAGCATTTACGGTACTCAGATTAACTTTTAGGACTAGGTTATTTTGTAGTCTTCCAAAATGGACATCACTATTTAGTAACTGCATTGAATACTGAAATTTGCTGATCGACAAGTATAGGTAGAATTTCTTCAACTGCTATTCCAGAGTTTAACAAGGTAAGGGATCTGATTTTTGGTAGAGACTTTGTAAATGAGTGTATATATCAATACTATTTTGCTGTTCTTATGTGCGTGCTCAGGGAATTTGAAAGTGATTTAATGTAGAAATTGGCTTTTTAGATTTCAGTTGATAGATACATTAGCATTAGGATATATCAGGCAAAACAGGCTAGTTTCCTGACGAAATTGGTTAGGTTGTATATAAGGTTAAGGTAGCTTATCCTTCCTTTTCCCATGTTATATGTGGAAAATTGCTAACAGTGCTCAATCAGAAGGGAATTAGGGGATAGGCTGAAAATTGAGATTGCTATCCCATTCTCCTTGTTTTCATGCCTATATTTTTCCCATCATATCGTTTTTTGAAAAATGGATCACAAATATCAAAGGGATGGGATAGGTAGAGGAATTAATGTGCTTAAGTTAAACCAACTATTCTGTTAGAATTTTTCTTGTCATAGGGAGCAGGAATTGTGTAATTTGAGTTGCTAGTAGAGTCAAGAATTTAGACTTAAATAGGAAGGTCAGCTGGTTAGGGAAGTGGGAGATTATTACTGTTCTAAAGTACAGAGGAATTACCTAGGGAGCTTTTCACTCCTCTTCCCATCCCAAGATTTGGAATGTGTTAGAGTCAAATTGATGGTGAGTCCTTGTAATGTAACTTTCATTTAAAGTTCTAAATGGTAATTGAATATAAAGTAATAAAGTAATGTGTTGAAGTGTAAAAAGTGACACTAAAATGTGACACTGAGTGGAACTGTTACTTCATTGGAACTGTATGTGATAGAACTACTTAATTTCTTATGTTTTAAGAACTAAAAAAGGCCATGAAAAGTTCACATAAAGCACTTAATAACAAATTAGATACCAAGTGAAAAGCAAGGGTTTAATGCTTTCAAAATAATAGAGAATTATATTAAGGTGTTTTCTTCAGATAGCTGTTTGGTTCTAAGACATTCTACAAAAGGTTTAAAACATTTGCATTTTGAAATTTTTGTTTTTATATTCAGTGTGACTAAGGAGGAACTAGGAAATTATTTGCTACTCCACTGGCACTTTTCGTACACGGAATTTCTAAAGTTCTGCACCTTAAACAGTTATTTACATAAACTGAGCTAGTAAACATTGGTGGTGTTCAGGGCCACGGACTTCCACAGCCCTTAGGGCATCATTCAAATAGAACACAATTCAGAGTTTGTTAGATACTAAGGCACTTTGATATATATTTCAAAAATTCAAATATTTACCTGACCATTGGTTCACATGTTGCCATTTAGACAAAATTAATGTACTGTGATTGTTTTACTAGTATTCAGATGATGTTGCCTAGCCTAGTGCTGTCGTTTTGCAGTGTGAGAAATTCGGTTCTGATGACTGTGCAAGATGTTGATGTGGTCCCTGTAATAAATACTAGGGTTGTCTTGATTTACTAAGGAGATGTAATATTTTATTTTCCTTCTGACTTGTTATGAATACAATAACTTGTGTCCTGATCTGTTGCATATCATATTTTTGCAACATTAATGAATTTAAATAAATTAATTGGAAAGTTTGTTTTTGACTCATTTTATCACATTTTTCTATCCGTAATGCTGCTAAATTTTTACACAGTTATCTTGTAAACCTTTCAGTTTTAGACCTTTACTCTTGTTTCTCTTTCTATAATCTGGATGCTGCTTCCTATTGTTCATGGGGGTGAAAAGTTTGCCTAGTTTAGTTTCAAATATTATCTTAACTATAACCAAACTTTGTGTTACATAATTTAGAATTATTTTAGTGGAGAATCCAACGATGAAATGAGTTCAATAGGGCGCTGAAACTTGGCATAAATAACTTGTTAACCTGCCTGGAGGTTCCACCTGGTAGCACTTGTTTTTGCATTTACTTAATCACTATTTAGCTACCTAATGGCAAACAGCTGTGCCATTAAGCGATTTTTATAGAAATATTTGCCTTGCATTAGGTGCAAGTGTTAAATATACATTTTCCCAAATTAAAATTCTTCGTGAATCACTAACTAAAAGCTTGCTGGGCTAATGAATTGCAGCACTGTATTGAATGGTAAATACCTGCTGTAATCTTTTCAGAATATGTCTTCAATTTAGCTTTGCGAGTCTTCAACAGTATTACACTTCAGGCGTAATACGTGACTGTCTTGCATTTCTTAATTGTGCACCTTATAGTGGAGAGTAGTCTCTAAAAATTATAATTCCCTTGTTACTCGAAAAGTTAACTTGTTCTAGAGCTTGAAAACTTCGGCCCCACGCCCATCCTGATCTCAAAAACACCTCCCTCCCCTCGGAAACTTTGAGTGGCGTGCGGGCGCAGGTTGTGGGTGGGGTCTTCCCGGGGCCCTGTGTGACGTCACTTCCAAGTTCTGCGAACACTTCCGGGTCGTTGGCCAAGCTCTGCGGTTTCTGCGGCGGCGTAAGAGGTGGAGGGAGCTAGGTACGTCCTGCTGCGCTCCCGGCTGTTCTGCTTCTGTTTGTTCCACTGAGGGAAGCGCCTTACCCACAGGTACAGGGTGAGCTGGGGCTGCGGTCGGTTGGGTGTTCGAGGGCTGCATGGAAGGCGAGGCCATTCCTTCTAGGGGCCCAGGGTCATCCCGTTACCGACTTCGCTGCCGGATGGCCCAGCAGCTGGTACCCGGGGAAGGGAAGGGAAGCGGCGGGAACGGTGGCGTCTTGCGGCGGGAGGTTGTGGTCCACCGGCGGCCTGCTGAACGGTGCTAGGGGTGGGCCTGCACCTCAGCCCAGCGCCGAATTTTCAGCCAGGTGAATGTCCAGAAGCACCCAGGGCTGGGAGGTAGGAGGGATTGCGGAATATCAGAGGGAGCGCATTCCTTGTGTATCGCATTCTTGCGTTGTTTCACTTGTTTGAAGTCCGCCTGCCAGCTTAGTATGAACTCCGATAGAATGAGTTTAACTGCATGGTTGATTAAAAAGGGCGAGGACTTTGAGTTGCTTAGGAATGTGGAGCTTTCTCATTTTCTAAACTGCAAAATTAAAGAGTACTGGATTTATATGGCTGATAACACATCTAAAAGATTTGAACATTTTAGAAGTAATTTTTAAGAATCTTAGATCATTAAAGCAAGTAATATTAACAAACGTTTAAATAGCATAGCTTTTTAAAATTTTTATTGAGGTGTAATAGACATATAAAATTTTGTTTTAACATAATGATTCATTATTGATATACATTACGAAATATTACCCCCCATAGTTACATCTTATTTTCCTTTTTTTCCTTGTGATGGGGACTTTTAAAATCTCTCAGCAATTTTCAAATATACAATACAATATTATTAGTTACAGTCACCATGCTATGTATTATATCCCCAGGAGTTATTTTATAATTGGAAGTTTGTACGTTTTGACACTGCCTCTCCCCCAAACACCAATCTGCTCTCTGTATCTGATCTGTTTTTGTTTTGTTTTTTAGATTCCACTTATAAATGAGATCATATAGTATTTGTCTTATTTCACTTAAATAATGCCCTCAAGGTTTATCCCTGTTGTTGTGAATGGCAAGGTTTTTTTCTTATTTTAGGTCTGAATAGTGAGTATTCCATTGTATGTACAGCAGGACATTGAGTGACATTTCCTTAAAATGTTGAGAAAAAACTTGATTTCCGACAGGGGCCACTGTCTGTGGGGAGTTTGCATGTTCTCCCCATATTTGTGTGGGTTTTCTCCAGGTTCTCTGGTTTCTTCCCACACCCCAGAAATGTGAATGTTAGGTAAATTGGCATGTCTGTATTGTCCTAGTCTGAGTGAATGTAGGTGTGAGTACTTCTGTGATGGAAGGGTTCCTGTCCAGAGTTGGTTCCCACCTTGTACCCTGAACTGCTGGGATCAGCTCCAGCCTCTTGTGATCCTGAACTGGAATAAGTGGGTTGGAAAATAATGATCTTGCTTTTATTACTCTTTGTTAAATGTATGTATATCTCACACTTATTTCAATGTTTAACATTAGAAGTGTTTGGCATCTTTATTTAGAAGAGTGGTGATGTTTTTGGTAAAAAAAAAATGCCATAGGAACTTAACTCTTGTTCATATCAGTTAGCCTATGATAAAATAGGTTTAATCATAGATCCTTTCACTTAAAGTCACAGTTTCCAAGAACCTAATGACAGTGTTAAGTGAGGACTTACGTTTATACCACATCATCTTCCTTGCCCATTTATCCCTTGATGGACACAAAATGCTTCTATATCTTGGCTATAAGTAAATAATGCTGAAATGAACATGTCGATGTAGATATCTTTTTGAGATAGTGTTTTTTCTTCAGATAAATACCCAGAGGTGGAATTGCTAGGTCGTATGATAGTTCTAGTTTTTTTTGGTTTGGGGGTTTTTGTTTGTTTTTTGGACTAACTTCCATACTGTTTTCCATATTGGTTGTAGCATTTGATATTCCCACCAACAGTGCACAAGGCTTCCCTTCTTTCCATATCCTCACCAACATGTGTTATTTCTTGTTTTGTTTTTTTTTTTTTTGATAATGGCCATTTTAATGGGTGTGAAGTGTTATCTCATAATGGTTTTGATTTGCACTTGTGTGACAACTAGCAATGTTGAAAATCTTTTGATATACTAGTTGGCCATCTGTATGTCTTTGGAAAAAATTGAGATCCTCTGCCCATTTTTTTCATCAAGTTTTTTTTGTTTTTTTGTTTTTTGCTGTTGAGTTATATGAGTTTATGTATTTTGGATATTAACCCCTTATCAGATATATGATTTCCAAATATTTTCATCCATTCAGTAGGCTGCCCTTTCATTTTGTGGAGTACTTCCTTTGCTGTACAGAAGTTCCTTAGTATGATGTAGTATGTAGTCCTATTTATTTTCGCTTTTGTTGCCTTTGCTTTTGGAGTCAGATCCAAAAAGTCCTTGCCAAGACCAATGTCAAGCAGCTTACCGCTCATGTTTTCTTCTAGGAGTTTTATGCTCTCAGGTCTTACATCCATTTTTTAAATATTTTGAGTTTATTTTTTATGTGGTGTAAAAGTGTGATCCATTTTCATTCTTTTGCAGGCATCTGTCCAGTTTTCCCACCACCATTAATTGAAGAGACTATCTTTACCCCATTGTGTATTCTTGCTTCCTTTGTAATATATTAATTGTTCATAGAGCATGGGTTTATTCCTTGGTTCTTTGTCCTGTTCCACCGATCTGTGTGTGTGTTTTTGTGCCAGTTCCATGCTGTTTTGATTATTGTTACCTTGCAGTATAATTTCAGATCTGGTAGTATGATGCCTTCAACTTTGTTCTTCTTTCTCAAGATTGCTGTAGCTGTTTAGGGACCTTTTGTGGATCCATATAAATTTTAGGATTATTTGTTCTAGTTCGGTGAAATATGCCATTGATATTTTGGTTGGGATTGCATTGAATCTATAGATTGCTTCGGGTAGTATGGACATTTTAATGATGTTGCTTCTTCCTGTTCATGAGCAGAGTATGTGCTTCCATTTATTTGTATCTTCAATTTCTTTTTTCAGTGTCATAGTTTCTAAGTACAGATTTATTCCTAGGTATTTTATTCCTTTAGACACCATTGTAAATGGGATGGTTTTCTATTGTCTCTCTTGATAGTTTGTTATTGGCGTATGAAAATGCAACTGATTTCTGAATATTTTGTATGCTGCTACTTTACTGAATGCATTTATTTTAATAGTTTTTTGGTGGATACTATAGCGTAGTACTATGTCATCTGTAAATAATGACAGTTTTACTTCTTTTCCAATTCAAATGCCTTATTTTTCTTGTTGATTGCTGTGGTATGGCTAGGACTTTTAATACTGCGTTGAATAAAAGTAGTGAAAGTGGACATCCTTGTCTTGTTCCTGATCTTAATGAAAAAGCTTTCAGCTTTTCACCATTGAGTGTTTGCTGTGGGTTTGTCATATGTTGCCTTTATTATGTTGAGGTATGTTTCCTCTCTCCCTTTTGCTGAGTTTTTATCATAAATAAATGTAAGATTTTGTCAAACTTTTTTCTGCATTTATTGATATGATCATATGATTTTTATCCTTCATTTTGTTTTTATGGTGTACCTCATCAGGTGATTTATAGATTTTGAACTAGCCTTGCATTTCGGAATAAATCCTACTTGATTATGATGTATGATCTTCCAAATGTATTGTTGAATTCGGTTTGCTAATATTTTGTTGAGTTTTGCGTCTGTGTTCATCAAGGATGTAGGCCTAAAATTTTCTGTTTTTGTAGTATTTGTCTGGTTTTGGTACAGAGGGTAGGATGGACATTTTAACCATATTAGTTCTTCCAATCCATAAGCCTGGAATATCTTTGTGTTCTTCAGTTTCTTTGATCAATGTCTTATAGTTTTCAATGTGCAGGTCTTTTACCTCCTTGGTTAAATTTATTCCTAGGTATTTTTTTTTTGCCATTGTAAATGGTATTTTCTTAAATTATCTGATAGTTCATTATTAACTTACAGCTATTTTAAATAACTCTTAGCCTTAATCTTGGGCATAACACAAGATTCTGTACTCCTGCTTTTTCAAGATTATATCGCCTTATTGGGACTTCTCTTTGTCTTTTTAACCTCCCTCCCCACCACACACATTATACTTACTGATTTTTGCCTTCATTCATTTATTGAACAAATAGTTGGCTCTTATGTGTCATACACTGTTCTAGACACATGGTTTACTTCAGTGAACAAAACAGACAAAAGTTCCTGCTTTAGGTGAACTCACATTTTATAAGTTACTATTAGAAAGTGATGGCTGTAAATTAACATCGCAAGATGAGGGGGATTGGCAAGTTCCAGAGTGGAGGTGGGACTTTGTATTTTAAATATGGCAGTCAATTTAGGTCTCATAAGAAAACATGATATACTCAAAGGAATTAAGAGAACCAAGTGGATATCTGGGAAGAGTTTTCCAGGTTTAACAATAGCCCTTACAAAGGCTTCCATAGGCCGGAACATGTCTGCCATGGTCTATAAATAACAAGAAGCCAGTGTGTTTGGAGAAGGGCAAGAACAATGGAAAGATGGTCGATAAATTGAGAGATAATAGGTAGCCAGATTATTGTAAAAACGCATGAAATAGAAGCCATGGGAGGTTTTGAGCAGAGAAGAGTTATATTCTAACCTATGTTTTAAAAGGTCAGCTTACTGCTGACTTGGTGTTAGAGTGTAGGGGGCAAGCATGGAAGCAAGGAAGCTGGTTAGGAAGCTATTTCAGCAATCGAAATGGCAGGTGATAGTGGCACAGACCAGGGTGCTAACAATGGAAATGGTGAAAAATGATTGGATTCTGAATGCATTTTGAAAGTAGAGTTTAGAGGATTTTCTAGGGATTGGATGTTGAGGTGAGGTTGGGGGTACGGAGATAACGTCAAAAGTTTTTTGCCTAAGCTCATAGAAGTATGGAGTTCTATCAGCTGCTATGGGACAGACGACAAGCAGAGATGCTGAGTAAGCTGTTGGATCCAGGGCTGAGTTCAGAGGAGAGATCTGTGCCAGTGTATGAATGGGGATCATCAGCAATGGTATTTAAAGCCATGAGACTGAATGTTATCACTAAGAAATGAACAGCAGTAGAGAACCAAGGATGGTGTCTTGTGACATTAAGTTTTTAGGAAGAAGAATATCAACCAACAAACAGTATTAAGAGGGATGAACCAGTGAGTTTAAGAGAACAACCCAAAAAGTGTGGTCCCAGAAGCTTAAGCCAAGATCCGTTATCAAAGAAGAGGGAGTAATCACTGTGTCAAATGCTTAATTCTGGTGAATACTGAGAATTGAGGATTAACTCTAGCAAAGCCATTGATGACCATCAGGATGTGTCATTTGAGTACTGGTGGTAAAAGCCTATGAGGGGTGAGTGAAAGAGAAAATGGGAGAAAAGGAAGGAGAGACTGAGTACAGACAACTCTTGTAAGTTTTGTTGCAAAGAGGAACTGAGAAATAAGAGTGTTGCTGGTGAGGGAAGTTGGTTGAGACTTTTTTTTAAAGATGTGTTTGCTAATGGGACTGATCCATAGAAGTGGGAAATTTAATGGTGAGGGAGAGAAGGAATACTTATATTTTTGGAACAATATCCTTGAGTATACTAGAGAGGATAGGACCTGATGCACAGATAGAAGGACCGTATTTAGGTAACAGCATAGATAGTGCAACTATTAGTGACAACTATTAGGCAAGATATATGGGTTTAGGTATTGGTAGGTGGATAGATGAAGTTTTGAGAGTCTGGAAGTTTTCATTGCTTCAGTTTCCTCAGTAAAGTAGAAATCTTTATATTACACTCAGATACATCTATAATATTTGATAGCAGCATTTTCAAATACCACCAAGTTACTTATAACAAATGTGTTGAATACATATTGCATACTAGGCACTGTTCTAAATGGTAAAAATATAACTTCATGGAAAATATTTTAGTGGATAGAAACAGTAAGCATATATTTGTCAAGTTAATGATATGAATGAGAATAAAGTGTAAGGGGAAGGGAGATAGTTATTTTGTATAGGTTGGTCAGAGAAGTCTTTTCTGATGAAGCAACATTTGAGCAGACATCTGAATCAAATGAGTGAGCCATGCAGACATCTAAGAACATTCAAAGCAAAAGAAACAGCTAGTGCAAAGGCCCTAAAGCAAGAACATCTTGCCATATTGAACAGCAAGGGGCCAGTCTGGAGCAGAATGAAGGAAGGAGTAAGTGGAAGAAGAAAAGTTCATAGAGGTGGTTGGAGTAATCCATTAGAAGAACTTTTTAATTCTGAGATAGGATGCTGGCATTGGAGGTTTTGGGGAACTGAGTGTGGGGTCCCAAAAGTCAAAAGAAAAGGCTTCAAGAAGCTAGAAATGATCTAGTATGTCAAAGGCTCACAAGGTGTATAATGTGAAGACTAACAACTGACCATTATTTTTCCTGAGTTTTACCAGATAATTACTCCATGACTATATCTCCTTCTGTCTCTCTCTAAACTGAAAGTGCCATGAGGTCAGGGACTACATACCAGACGTGCAGTAGAAGCTCAGTAAGTGTTAAATCTGTACTGCTGCCACCCTCTTTCTAATCTTGCACTCACGTGCATTTTTCATATGGCTGCTAGTGTGACCTTCCCTGCCTAGAGTGTTTCAGTGGCTCCCATTACCTGTGCTATAAAACTCTGCACCTCTCCTGATGGAACAAGTCCATTCATGCCATCTTTTCTGTCTCATCTCTTACCACTACCTATTCATACTTAGACCCTAGTAGTACATAACAATTTATAGATCACACAGACTATTATTTCATCCTTCTATGGTCTTATTTATTCTGTTCTTTCAGCCTAGGATGACTTTCTTCTCTCGCTTGGTTAAAGTCTAGCTTGAAGAATCAGGAAGCTTTTGTGAGTCAACTCATGCAGTCCACAGTCGGCCTCCATAGTATACTGTATATCCCTATCAGTTCTTATTCTTTATTGAATTTAACTTTGTATGTCTGTTACCTTCCCTAGAGTATAATTTTTTTCAGGGTCAGCCGTGTATATATTTGTCTTCCTTTCGCTGGTACCTATCACAGTGCTATCTTCTTGGTAGGTACTTTATAAATATTAAATTTTAAGAGAACAGGAAAATAAAGGGCAAGGCCTTCAAACTTGAGCTGAAGATTGTTTAAATTAGTGACTTGGCAGTAAGTAGAAAGGAATGATACATGGTAAATTCTAGGCTAGGTGAAAAGACAAACTTTTGAAAGCAGCGGTGAAGACATACATTAGAATAAATACAACATCTATACTTTGTATAAAGGAATTTAATTGCTTCTCAAATAACAAAAAATTAGAAAACTCATTTTAACTCTTTCTTGTAATTCTAAAATTACATAGTAATTTGCAATTACTAAGAGTTCTGATAGTATATATTAGAATATATGAAGTAAACTATTATATACATTCTTCGTAATGTTTTCTTTTTATTATTAAAATTTTAGGACATCAATGCAAGACTGAGTGGGAAAAACAGTTTTTTCCTCCTAAACCATGGCATATCAATTATATAGAAATACTACTTTGGGAAACAGTCTTCAGGAAAGCCTTGATGAGCTCATACAGGTAGGAGACTAAAAGTCAACATTTTTATTTCAATGAGTCTGTAATAATTCTTGTTAAATTCCTTATCCCGGGCAAAGACGTTAAATATCTTAGACTATTTGACCCAGTATTCATATTGATAATCTCAAATTCCTGTGCATTTTACTATCCTGGCTATGGGGCATAAAATACAATGATGATTGAATGATATGATTAGCTATATCTACATTGTCAAAGATTTTTGTTAAAGATTAGTGTTGGTTTTCTCGTATATGAGAAAGGCATATTCTATCTAGCTTTAAGATAATTTTGAACAATTTCATAGTCTTGAGATTTGAATTAGAATTTATATTTCAATTTTAGGACAACCTTTTCATGTGAACTTTATCTAAGAACACATAAAGTATTTCCACTTGTTTTCATATAGTTAATGAGCTTTAATAAGGTTTATTACATTTTAAAAAATATATTATTGGTCCTGTTTTTTATTTAAAAGAAACTTGGTTTTCTCAATTTATCAAATGCCTTTTTCCAGACGATGTGAAGGAATGATAGAGACAAAGTTTTGTCCAGGCATTGTACATTACTGCATGTTTTCTTTTCAAAATTATGTTTGTGTCAAGATAGTACAAGAAAATACTGTCAGTTTTTGCTTCTTGTTATGGCAAAGGAAAATAACGGTTGCTAGTTTAGAGGCTCTACTTAGCCTCAGTTAAATTAAATTTTTGATAATTCACATTTTTATTTTGTCTTTGGTGCTCTTCTGATTTATGACCTTTCCTTTTTCTCAGTCTCAACAGATCACCCCCCAACTTGCCCTTCAAGTTCTACTTCAGTTTGATAAGGCTATAAATTCAGCATTGGCTCAGAGGGTCAGGAACAGAGTGAATTTCAGGGTAAGGATGTTTTCCTAAGCCTAGAAGCCTGCAGTAATGGTTGTAATATCAGTGTTTTAGTCATAAAAGGCAGAGATGGCTTTAATCAAATTTTGGAACATGTTTTATAAGAACTAAATTATACTCTAAGTGACTTAATATGAGATAGTTCTATTTAGATTTTTATTCCATTGTTTCACAAATCAGCCTATGTATGTTTATCTACCTTCCCTGAAGAATTACTGAGATTTCAGACAACTGAAACATTATCTGCAGGTATGAAGGTAAGTGACAGAGTACGGTTCATACATGTTTTTCAAACTCTGACTGTCACCCATTCCAGGAAAGTAAGGAGTTACCTCTAGAAATTTCCTTTTGCCTCCCACTTGCTCTTAGATAACATGGCTTTTAAAGACCTGGACTGGTGGTAGGTAGCAGTCTGTTCTGATAGCTTGGTCTCATTTAAGTCATTTATACTTTGAGCAGTAATCCCAGACTGAACAAAAAATTATCTTTCTCATTTTGATGATAATTCAGATTCAAGGCCCATTGAAAGAATCAAGGTGATTAGAAAGAATTTTACATTATGATACTTGTGAAGTCATAGTATATATTATGTGGTTATATTTAATATTTATGCATAGTCATAAAGTAGAAATAAAAGTATAAAGTATGGAAATCAATATATGAAAAGAACATAAAGGATAATTTCATTTAAGAGAACTTCAGTGTTTGGGGGTTTTGGTGGTTGTTCATGATGAAAACATGAAAGAAAATTTTATTTATTCAATGGACATTTTTTTCAAGTTCCTGTTATATACCAGGCATTGTTCTAGATGTTGGGTATTCAGATACAAGGCCCCATTTGACTTATACTTTAGTGAAGGAATAAATCTGCATGTATTTTATATTCCTATAAATAAGTATCATACCAATTTCACATGCTTAAGCATTATAGGGAGTAAAGTGTATTTTTAAAACTAAAATTTTATCAGTAGATTCTTGAATTATTAACAGTAATGATTCAGGCAAAATTAATTTGCTTTTGTTTTTATATAACCATACATGAAATCTGCCCAGTTTGTCATTCAAAACCCGATCTTTTAATTCTAAATTGACCCATGTTAATAAACTTCTGCCCATTTAGAAAATTTGATTTCTTATGTTTGTTTTCCGAAAGCTTTAAATACTCAGATTTTGACCAGATTTTACTTTTCTATTCTTACTTTTTCTTTTGTGACTGCTCTAGCTCAGGCTTTCACTACCTCCCCTTACGGCAAATTTGATAAAATTTAAGTCTAGAATGTTTGCAAATAGCCTTCTATTTTTGTTAGCTTGGAGGGGCGTATGGCAAAAGCAAAAGAAATAATACATTGGTAATATCTAAATGTCAAAGCCATATTGCTAGCTCACATTTAAATACACATTTTTTATTTATAATTTTTACTGGCCTAGCAATAAGATTAAGGCCTTTTAAAATAATCTTGTATAACATGCTAAATTGTTTTGTTTTAAATTCTCTTGAATTCCCTGTAACAGATCGTTTAGTAGAAAGAATGTCATAGGGGAAAAATAATATCAAGTATGAGAGCTAAAGTTTCAATAATTTATATGTTGAAATTTATTAGTAAAAAAGTTCAAATGTATTTACCAAGAAACTTGAACTGAATTAATTTTGAAAGAGGATTGAATTATAGTACTAAAACTTCATATAGTAATTAAGTATTAAAATAATTAATGACACATTCTGTTCTCTGAAGCTTACTACCATATTCCAAGTGTTTGTCTTTGTCCTCACCTCTCCCTTGACTGTTACTCATTCTTCAGGATTCCAACTTCCCTTTGGGAGAGAAACCTCTCTACCCTCTGTCTTTCATATCCTTGGGTGGCTCTCCTATACTCCCCATTCTGTTCTATCCAGTAACTTTATTGTAGCAGTGTTTGCTTTTTTTAATGAGCTCCCCTGCTAAGCTAGGCTTATTGATGGCAGTGATCATATTTCTATCACCATTGTGTGCTCATTACATTCATTCATAGCCATTTAATCATTCTCACTTGATAGAACAGTTAGATAGAATCCAGTTTTTACTATTATAAGTAACACTGCAGGGAACATTTTTGTACAGATGCTTTTTTCTGAATTGAAGGTTTTAGGCATATAAATGTCAAATACCAGATTTCATACATGAATATGTGTGTGTACATCTCAGGTTTTGATTGTATTCTGTTAACATCTATACTTGCACTTTCACCACACTTCAAAATTTTCCATTTAATGTTCAAGGACATATTCCTGCTCCTAAAAACAAAATATCAACAAAAACTTTAATTAGAAGAATGTCATACAGGACAAAAATATTATAGTCTTAGTAGCTAATATAGTAATTCACCTAGCTATGTCACAGGCTTAAAATTAATGTGTCTAGAAAATCGTTGGTTTTGTACAACTGCAGAGAATTTAATGTACACAATAATATTTTTTTGTGTTTACATAAAAAATCAAATGAACTTTCATAATTTAGCCACATGAGGGCAGTAAAAATACAAATTTCCATTCAGATTTCAGGTAAGTAATGTGTAAACTCTTAGAGTGCTGAAAACTTTTAACTCTTCCCTTAGCAAATTTATCTAGAGATTTTTTTTCTGTTAGAATGAAAATTAAGGAAAATCTTAAGCACGCTAAGTATTAAATAATCATACGATTTTAAGAATGATGTACTTGGTAGCTAAATTGTCTTAAATTGCTTTGGAGAAAAATGTGAGGAAAAATTACTTCATCTTATGTCTAAATGTTTTGTTTTAAAGGGCTCTCTAAATACGTACAGATTCTGCGATAATGTGTGGACTTTTGTATTGAATGATGTTGAATTCAGAGAGGTCACAGAACTTATTAAAGTGGATAAAGTGAAAATTGTAGCCTGTGATGGTAAAAGTAAGTGTTCACCTAATTACTGTGAAATCAGCCACTTGAAATGTTTTTATGAGTCTTTCAAAAAGTTTCTATAAGTCTTTTGAAAATCTTCATCTGAAATTAAGATGGAAAATGGCCAGTCTATCCACTCCAAGATGGAGACCTGAATTCCAGATCTCAAACAGGCTACTTTCTGACTTCAGTATAAATATTTCATATGACACGCAGACAGACTACTTCCACAGATTGAATTTGTGTGGGGGAAAAATTTCAGCTGCAAATTTGAAGGGTTTATCAGGCTTTTTCACAAACACCTTTTTCATTAAGAAAGTCTTTAATTTTGACAATTTGTCCTATGGTTTCTGTGTTTCTAGATACCTATAAATTTTATGTTTAAAAAGTGATTATTTAAGATTTTAATTAACCAAAAGAACCTTATCAGTCATAATAGTAAATATCTGTTCCATCTATATAGATGTGTTTTCCACAGCAGACCAAGGAACTCATTCAAGTCCTTAAATGTTTCAAAAACTACATCTTTGCTTTCTGTTCTAGATTAGTTATTTCTATTTTTCAATTATATCTTAAATATATACTTACTTTTACTTTGTGATCTGAACCATTTCCATTTAAGGCAGCTGTTCCTGAAATTAAATAGAGAAGACTGTCACTGTCCAAGAAGGGGAATTTTGAAAAGCAAGAGAAATGTAAAAAGTAATTCCCTACCTTTCTCAGGTTATGAGTCGGGGTTTTTCATTCTGTATACTTTGGGTTTCAAAAGAAAAAATCTAATCACTGAAAAAATGTAGAAGATATAAAAGCACAGAAAAGACATTTATTTGTAACAGTAGAGACACCACTTTTTAATGTTTTGTTGTATAACCTAGTCTTATGTACATATTTTTACAGCATGTATGTGCACATACACACATTTGCAAATATATCATTTTTCACACGTGTCATTAACTGTTCTTTTTGATGGCTTAGGTATATTTTGTTTTTCTGTACATTATTCTCTTAAACAGATTTTAATGGCTGTATAAAATTATACCTTCGGCACTTTTTAAAGAGTCTCTTCCAGGTATCAGGCAGTCTCTGAAACCTACGATGTTACAATGACTTGTATCTTTCAGGTTAACTAATCCTTCTAAGAGCTTTAAAGCATAGATAACTTTTTAACCTAGTCATCAAATACTTAGACCGTTTTTGTTATAACAGCAAAGAACAATGTTATTTTATACTTCTTGGATCGCAGAATAACATTTCTATATTTCAGATAATGTATACTTTTGTTCATATTTTTCTTATAATTCATGCTAATGGCTTCATCATAACACTGAGATTTTTAAGTTTTTACTTAGACTTTAGAATTTGAGCATGGATTTCTAACTCCTATAACTTTATCAAAATGAGTTAATGATGTAGCCCAGTACTACAGTAAAACTTTTGTACTGATGGAAGTGTTCATTGTCTACAATTTCTAATAGCCATTGTGTCCAGGCAACTGAGAAACTTAATGTTTTAGTTTCTATTTAATTTTATTCATTTTAATTAATTTGAATAGCCAGTCACTACCATACTGAACAGCACAGATGTAGACTAATAGTGTCGTTTTCAATCATTTGAAACAGCTAAGAACACATCAGTAAAGAAGTCCCCTGAGTAAACTTTAATACTATTAAAAAGTCTATATAAACATATGTATTTTACTAACAGGAGTTCCTTTCTGGTGGTCTCAGATTGTAGTACTCTTGCTTAAAGTACAAGTTACCTGTTTTTTCCAAACTTAAATGGATGAAAAATAGCAAATCAGCCTTACCTATTGCAAGTGGCTTCTGAGGAGCTTGCTCCAGTTATATTAAAGTGTAGTCTTCAAAGAAGTCAAGAGAAGCTTACATTTTGTTAACATGTACTCTATGTCCTAAAAATTTTTTCTTTCCAGAATAAAAACATAAATGGTTTGGCATTTAGAGATAGAAGCTTTTAAGTAATTAAGAGTGTCAAATATGATTATATTATACTCATTTATGTTAACTACATATGAAAATTAACACAATAGAAAGTTTACTTTCAAGTATAAAATTTGTTGAATTTACATGGCAATTTTTATGTGTAATTTCATACATTGGTAAAATTTGAAATTACTTTTCAGAATTTTTCTCTTAAGTTTGGTATAAGTGGTGGTTGGTGGAGGCTGATTAGTAGAAAAGAGTTATTGACCCAGACATCAAATTGATTTTTTTTTCCCATTTAGAGGCCTTAATATTTTATAAATAAATGGCAGTTTTTATTTTTTAACTTTTCAATTGGTTTTAGGGAAAGAATCTCTTAATTTAATGGCACATTCATTAAATTTTTATCCCAAGTTAGAATTGAAGAAGAAAAACAACCCAGCTAAAATTAAGTCTGAGGCAGCTCTATTATAAAACATTACTTGATAATTATTTTCGTAAACAAATTTATTGTTAGTTTTCATTTGAGTTCTTTTTAGTCTTAATGAGATATTCTTTTAAGATCTTGGTGTTTAAAGACATTCACTTTATTATATAGCAACAGTTTTCCATCCTATACTTTTAAGCAGAACCTTAAATTTATGTCTGAAGGTATGTAGTACACAGAAACCTATTTTATCAATAAAGATGACTGATTTAAAAAAATACATTTCTTAATAACCAGATAAATGCATTGCTACTATGAAAGCCTATTTTTTCTAAAAGTCCCTTTCTGTAATAAAGTTGAGTTCCTAAAAAAAAAAAAAAATGATAGCTAGAATGTCAATCTTTCTCACCAGGAATTAAGTACAATTCTCTTCTGCTTATATGTTTTGGTCCTTTTGGTTTAAAATATGGTTGTTAGCAGTTATATAAACCAAATGTAGTATATAACTTGTTTTTTTATCCTAGCATAATATGGAAAGCTAAACAGTCTTTTTACCTCTCTGCCTTATTTAAGTTCTCAAGGTATTTCCATGGACAGCTTCCCTCTTCAATCTTGCTTCCTCTTCTTCCCCACCCCTTAAAATTTCATCACCACCATTAGTTCCTGTTTTAAAATATTAAAATATTTAAAATTAAATCGCTCCTTGAATTTACTTTTCCTCTCCTTTGTTTCCTAGATACTGGCTCCAATACTACAGAATGAATAGAAAAATGGCTTTTTTATGCCATCCTCTGTTGTTATTCATCGCTTTTTAAAGAGAAGCATAGAAGAGACTTTTTTTATTTATTCTAGCATTGCAGAGATGACTACACTGTGCTATACTATCAGAGAATCCAGTAGAAGGAAGCTTATAACTCTATAGCCTCTTACCTTTATTATACAGCATGAAGAAACAGAACTTTTTTTTAATAACAAATCAAACGTCAATACCTAATAACATTCTTTAATAAACTTATTTTAAAACTCAGTGTGGGTAATAACTGGTAGAACTATTAAGCTAACAATATGAAGATATTAGATACGCATTTTGAAAGAGCACCATGTTCCTTGCAAAGGAAATTAGAAAATGCATTCATTTCAGTAAAGTCAGGTTATTTTTAGTTTTATTAGTTGTAAAAGCATCAGCAAAAACAAGACCAAATTCTGGAATGAAATTTAACTTAGAAAATTCCTTTTTTAAAAGTACAAAACCAAGGGTAATCAGTGTAAAAAAAATAACCTACCAAGTGCAACTGCATTAGGACAAGTTAGACAATCTTTAGACAGCGTCCATAACCCAAACAAAACCAAAAACCTGTATTTTCCACAACATAAAACAGTCTCAACATGTTATTTTTGAATTGGCCATATTAGTCAAGTTTTATACATTTTTAAATGACCTACGTTTTACCAATTATTAGACTTGTAATAAGAAGTCCTAAATGTATGCCATATCTTTGTGTAATTGAAAGGGGAAAGTTTCCCTTGTTTGTCATCTAGGAATATATAATGAAGAATTTCTTAGTTTCTAAATTTCTAAATTAGAGGGCATGTCAGGCATAAGGTAGCTGAGTAACTGGAATGTAGCAGCTACAACAGGTTAATCAGGATCAACTATTTTTAATAAGGACCTGGCCCTGTTTATCATTTAGTTAGGAGTTTGACAGCCCCTCCGCCACCCCCATTCTGTGGTCAACCCCAATTAAACCCTGGTTCAGTGTACTGAAGCTGCCTCATAAAGATGAAAAATCACCTTTTGTTCCTCTGATGAGTGATAATGGTTGGCATAATCTTCAGCAAAATTGCTTTTCATAAACCTATTAAAATTTAAATATTTAGTCTTTTTTCAGTTGTTGAAGCGTGTTACATAACATGTTATTTTTAAGTACCGTTGCTCAAGTCTGATCTCTTTAGCAACACAGAAATGAGACATTTTATAAGATAATAACCAACATTACTATTATGGGTGAGACCAAGTACTGTGTGTTGCATATATTCTGGGTAATCCTCACAACAACCCTGAACTTTATTCCCTTTTTACAGATTTAGAAAGTGCAACTTAACCTCTAAATTACCTAAGGTTACATAATTAGGATTTTCTTAATTGCAATTAACCAAAATCAAGGCATTTTACTTTGAAAGTTAAGCATCATGGTTGGGAGACAAGCACGTTGATAGTAAACTTAGAATGGTTGTAGAAACTTCTGTTTCTTAAGAAATACGTTGTTAGACATTTTTCATGTAATTAACAGGTACTGAAGTCTTTCAGAAGTACAGGGCTGGAGTTGTATACCTGTTTGGGAATTTAAAATCCTGTAATTGATATCAATAGATTGTACTTGCAAAAGATACAGAAGCAACACTGACCGTAAGTGAGGAGTTTTTTGTAAGATGCTTTTGCCTGCCTTGATCTACTAATTAGAATAATGGCTTATGCCATCCTCTGGGTGCTCCTGTGGGGTTACCTCAGCATATCAGTATAGCCCTTAACACACAAACTAGCTTTCATCCTTGCAGCCCATTCTGTGTAATCTATTCCAGTGTTCTCTTACTAACATTCCCTACCAACCATCTTATAGTCTGTTCCAGTTACACTTGAAAAAAAATCAGGTCTGAGTCTCTTGTCAATTACGCAGTTTCTTCCATTTTTCATGCCTTTCAGAATCAAAATCCCACCCATCCTTCAAAATTAACCCAATTATGTTAAGTGTAACCCATGTTGACCTCTTCTGACTTCATAGAAAGGAGTCATTTAAGTACTTGAAAAAACACAACAAAAGACATGAAGAACTTGAATCTGTTCCAGTACTCTCTCGTGTACTCATCCAGGTAACTAACTGGCATGTAATGCCTACAGTATAAACTGCATTCTGTCTGTTGAAACCAATTTAGACTTGGGTTAGCCATCTCTACACCCTCTGCTTTTAGCTGCATGGGAGTTCAGAAGTCATAGCTGGACATTTTCTCCTGTCTGATCTAATTACTTGCATACACATCACACAGCTGACACTTGCTTTGCAATGTAGGTGTTCTAATCATCCCACAGTGGTACTTGGACTTTACTGGAATTACAGAAAAAGTCACAGGATGAGCTCACATCACTCTGCTCTCCCACCTTGCTACAGGCTCCAGTGATAACGAACTTACTTGGCTGTTAATGCAGAAGAAGAGAAAATCCATTAGTTTACCATCAAGTCTAAGTAAAAGCTAAACTTTTTGTAACTTTGAAGAGTCAGTCAGTCCTCTCTAGATGCATTTCTAAATGCTTTTTTAACACCTGAGTAGTGGGCAAAGAATAGCCTCTTTGAGTTTAATGTCAGATTAGTCACTGGCTTGTTTGTGATCTATCTACAGCTAATTTTATCTATTGGTAAATATCAGTCACAGTGTCATAGGTGTACTGCCATCATTTTTGAGTGGGTCAACATTGCTACTAATAGTAAAATTTGTAATTATTATGTACATATATTTGAGTACATATACATCTCAACTAGGGAAGCAATTATTTGTAGCATAGTAATAGATTTGGACTCAATAAAACAGTACGTGGTGAAGGAGAGTTCAAATACTCCAGAAGAATTTATAGCCTTTGCTTTATGGACCCATTCTAAAAATACCCTCTATTTTAGTCAAAGTTCATCCAGCTATTTTTCATGTGATGTAATAATAAAATCTCATTTTCCTAGTATTTAGGTAGAATCTGCATGGGGTGCGGAGCAAGGCATTTCACCTTATAAAAGATACAGGGACTTAGCAACATAACGGCAAAGGAATTAGTGGAGTTAGCTTAAAAGAGCATCGTGCAGATAGACTCAGCAGTATTTTCTCTTGAATGTCCTACTCTTCTCTGATTCTGTGAACCTCCTAATGTTCTGTTACAAGAGAAATTGGCTTCAAAACTGGGCAGAGAACTGAGATTATTCTTTCCACATCTGGAGATGCATGTGTAACACTGATACTCCGGCTGAGTTAAGGGACTGACTAGACACATGCTCTGTGCTTTTCTCCCTCTGCTTTTACTTATTCTGTTCCCCAAGATGAACCACAAAAGACGCCAAATAGCCAGGGCAAAAAGAACGAAGCGGTAGGCATCAAGCTTCCTGATTTCAAACTATATTACAAAACTGGTCATCAAAACAGTATGGTATTGACATAAAAACAGACAGATCAATGAAACAGAATAGAGTCCAGAAATAACCCCACACGTATATGGTCAATTTATGACATTTATAACAAAGGAACCAAGGATATATAGTAGGAAAGGGACAGTCTCTTCAGTAAATGTTGGGAGAACTGGACAGCCATGCTGCTGTATGAAATGAAACTGGATTGCTGTCTTAACCATACACGAAAATCAACTCAAAATGTATTGAAGACTTGAACAAAAGACCTGAAACCATAAAACTTCTGAAAAAAACCTAGGAGGTAGGCTCCTTGATACCAGTCCTGGCAATAATTTTTTGTACTTGACAAAACAAGCAAAAATAAACAAGTGAGACCACATCAAACTAAAAAGCTGCACTGCAAAGGAAACCAACAAAATGGCAACCTATGGAATGGGAGAAAGTATTTGTAAACCATGTCTGAGAAGCGGTTAATATTCCAAAACATAAAGAACTCATAAGCATATATACAACTCATTAGCAAAAAAAAAAAAAAAAAATCAAGATATGGACAGAGGATCTGAATTGACATTTTCCAAAGATGTAAATGGCCAACAGGTAAAATTGGCTATGATCCAAAAGAAGAAATAGGTTTTGGCGAGGATATGGAGAAAAAGGAACCCTTGCGCACTGTTGGGAATGTAAGTTGATGCAGCCACTGCGGAAAACAGTAAGGAGGCTCCTCAAAAAATTAAAAATGTAGCTACCGTATGATCCAGCAATTCCACTTCTGAGTATGTACCCAAAAGAACCGAACGCAGAGACTCAAATATTTGTACACCCATGTTCAGTGTTGTCCACAACAGCCGAAAAATAGAAGCACCCTGAGTTCGTATCAATGAATGAATGGATAAACAAAATGTTATATATACATACAATGAAATATTCAGCCTTAAAAAGAGGAATTCTGATATGCTACAGCATGGATGAACCTTTAGGACATTAATAAGCCAACAGAAAAAGGCAAATTTGTATGATTCCACTTATGTAAGGTAACTAGAACAGTCGATTTTACAGAGAGAAAAAGAATGGTGGTTGCCAGGGACTGAGGTAGAAGGATTAAGGAGTTGTTTCATGGGTATAGAGTTTTGAGTTTGCAAGATGGAAACAAATCTGGAGTTTGGTTGCACAACAGTGTGAATGAACTGTATGCTTAAAAATGGTTAAGATGTAAATTTTATATTTTACAATTTTTTTAATCTTTAAAAAAAAAATGCTAAGGGAAAAATGCTGTCTTCTCCCTGCCTCTCTCAGATATGTCTGCTACTCAATCTCCATCACTTCTGTGAAACTTCCTCACCCTTCTATTTCCCATGTCCCTCAGCCTTCCCTGAACTCCTGTTTCACCTACTTAGCACTGAATTATCTGCCTGTCTTGACAGTCTGTAGACCCTTGAAAAAAGAACTATGCCTTCAGTATATTTGGAGGCCCCTATTGTGCCTTCCTTAGAGGAAGTATATCAGTGTCCAATAAGTAATAGAAACCACACTATTTCAGACGAGGTTGGACACATTCAAAGGAGTATGGCCATAGACCACACTAAATATTTCAAACAGAAGGAATTTAATACAGAGAGTTTGTCACCAAGATGTGAAAAGGGCTGAGGAAGCAAAAGAGGAAAGGTTAAGTATCTAAAGAATAGTAGCTAAGGAAGCAGCTAAGATCCCTACTGCTGGAGGGAGCAAAAAGTAAAACAGTATGATTCACTATGCCAGTGAGGCTGTTACTATTGAACCAACCTGCCTGATCAGAAGTCAATTGGCTTACACTCCACAGCTGTTGCTGCCACTTTAGCTCCCACTGCACCTACTGTTGTCACTGCCACTGCTTGTGACACTACCAGAAGGTATAAGAAAAATGGTTTCTGCCTCTCACCTTCCATTATTGCTTCTCCAAGGTAGAACTAAACAGAAATCCAGCTGCAAGGAGTCTGGGAAATGTAGCTTGTAGATACCCTGGCAGCACAGTGAAGGAGGAAATACAGAAGTTAATGTGAAGCTAAAATAACAGGACATCTGGCATTCTCCTTTGACTACTCATTTACACCCATTCTTTTGCCCATCTTGAAACACACAGCAACAAACTATCTCTTGTACAAAATATGCCTCATTTCTCCCCCAAAAGAAAGACACAAAGTTCCACCAGTTACTATGAACATCTGGATGATGTTAATTTCCCTTCTAGTTAAGTCAGACCCACCCCCGGATAGTTTATAATCTTAAGACTAAATTGCAAATTAATCATCACTGGAACTTTTATATGTAACACTAGAATAAAGAGGGAAATGATTAACATGTAAAAATAAGTATTTGAGAAAAGAATAAACAGCTGGCATAGTCCTTATTTTTATAAATCAGCTGGCCATCACTAATTTTTTTTCACAGCCCATATTTTCCTGTTGCTTTCAGTCAGCATCTTATCTATTAGGGTTCTTCACCTAGTGGGAAGACCCTAAACTTTATTCCTGAAGTTATCTAAGCCCTTAGTGAATCTTCCTTTAGTGAGCCATTATAGTCTCCCATTAATTTTTACAACTGAACATGAAGTCACTCCAGAGAGCCCTCCATTGTTTCAATAATTGGGATCAAGTACCCCAATCAATACAATAATCCCCTTTTCCCATTGGTCCAGTAGCACCAGAACCCAAAATGCCTGAATGGGAGCCTCTATTTCCAGTTCTGTGGGAGCATTGTTGGTTTCTCAGTGGATACATTCCTCCCTTGGAATCCAACCAAGCAGAGCTCAAAGTTGCAGGTACAGGAAGCGCAAATTCTGTGAATGGGTGATTAGATATAATACCGAGAAGAGTCATTCTCACTCTTTCCCACTACTTTGATTCCTGGACCTTTGATTCAATGACAACCCATTAGCATCCCCAGTGCCCAAACTGTGGTTTATAAATGCCATCTGCATTTTGAAAAAAAAACTCGTGTGAGAATGGCTGATTAAAGGTAAGAAATGAGAAACATAAGCTTGGTGAGGCTTCTTGTATCAGAAAGTAAGGAAATTATCCAAAATTACTGGAATCATGTCAAAAGGACGCAGAAGCCAACTTGAAAGGGCTCTTACTAGCTGTACATGGAAGTATCATTATGCCATTCTACTTGTGTATATATTTGAAGATTTTCAAATTAAAGGGTTTCTCTAAAATTATCTTCTACTGATCCTCATTGCTTACAGATAAAGTCCAAACTCCTTGACAGAAACAGAACACTAGGCAGGTCACCTGCCCTTCTCACAAGGAGCTACATTCACTTCTCCTGAACATACCCTGTATTTTCATACATTTAGTAATCCCATTTGCCTGTCTGGAAAACTGTCACTTTTATTATTTGGTTAACTCCATGGATCAGTTTCTGTAAACCTTTTAACTGACTCCTTGAAATAGAACTAATCCCTCACTTCAAAGCAATCCCAGCACAATATGGACAGGACACTCTGTATATCAATCATCCCATCATCATCCCTTCCCCTCCCCACCTTACGCAGATTAAATTTCTCATGGCCCATCATTATGATCACTCCCTTGCACACAACTCTCTTTTTGCCCCTCTCATACTTGCTTGGCTAAATCACGAACGTGGGTCAATCCTACTCTCTGTTTACATTATGCTTATATTCTTGCAGGTGAATGTGGATGAATGGCTGATTACTTTTTAAAGTCAGTTTCCCTAATGTCACTGGGTCCTTAATGCTTGCTGCCTGCCATCATATTTTTTCTTTTCCTTGGTCTAGTTTCTTTTCCTGTTTACAGTCTGAAATTATTTTATACTTTCTCCTTTTTTCAAATCTCCAATATCACCTCCCCATTCTCATCTCATGAAATTATCTTGCTCATTATGAATAAAATTAAGGTAATCAAAAGAGAACTTCCACGATATCCAAATGGCTAATAAGCATATGAAAACTATACATCATTAGTCCTCAGTGAAACACAAAACCACAATCACCACAACCAATACTATATGGCAATATTCACCAAATGTGAACATATGTATACCTTACAGCCCGGCAATTTCAGAGATACATACCCAACTATAGCATATACATATGTCTCCTATGATAATAATATATGTTCAAGAAGGTTCATAGGAACACAACTCATAATAGACAAAAGCTGGAAATAACTCATATTCATCAACGATACAATAAACTATGATATATTCATATAATGGAATATTACACAGCAGTGAGAATCATTGAACTACTGCTACCCACGGCAACATAAATGAAACTCATAAACAAAACAGAACATAGTACTTGACAAGAGAAAATTCTGAGATGTCCTAAGGTAAATTACAGCAGGCTAGAGGGTGGAAGAAGAAACACGAGTTAACAGTTGTGGGACAAAAACCAGAAAGGCTGCTTACATTCCTGAATGTATGCGGGAACTTTGAATTAAGTTCCAGGTGGCTATTTCTGCGATCATCTAGAGAAAATAGCTGACCACAGGACGCCCCCACATCCTGCTTATGCATGAACTTTCTGGACCGTTGCCCACAACCGAACTCTTCCTTATGAACTATGCACCTATTCTAGAACTAGCCCCAACTTCATCTTCTCCTGACTCATCTATAGCTGTGCAAATTCTTTCAAAACCGTTTACATCTTTCTTCCCAAAACTCGTTGTATGAAAGAGCTCTGTCAGCCCCGAGATGGCAGACACATCTGATTCTCCATCTAGTCCTGCGGCTGGTGGTTTAGGCCGCATGTTCCAGGACCTAGTCCTTTCCTTTGGCTAGCAGATGGCTCAATAAACCCTTTCTTTCAGCAAAGCTTTCGGCCTTGAAGGTTGTTGTTTAACATATTGTACTATAAAAAATTCAAACACAGGCAAAGTAATCTATGGCATCACTCGAGTGGTTATCTTTGCAGCCCTTGGTTGCTGATAATGTCCTAGGTACAAAGGCGTGTTCAGTCTGTAAAAATCACTGAGCTATTTGGGATACATATGTACCCCAGATAAAATGTTAAGAGAAAGATAAAACCCCACAAACTCCCACCAACACACTGCGTGTTCTATGTACATCTGGGCCCACCAACCCTGCTTTCACTTCTATTACTGTGGTTGAACTGTCTGCAGTTCATGCTTCTGTCAAAGATACACCTTTCCTCCTGTGCACTACGTAATTACTCTCGTTCTTTGGAAGAATATCACTCTGGCAAGTCTCATCTCATTCCCTTATCTTTTCCTCTTGACTAGATCTTTTCCAACAACCTACAAACATGCTATCACTTTTCTCATTTTTAAGTGACCTTCTCTTAACGTTCATTTACTATACTTTTTCCTCCTCCCCCTGGCTTAAAGCAAAACTCAAAAGACTTATCTATACTTGCTTCTAACATTTTCTTAGATTTATTCTAACATTCTTTGAGCCACCTCCAATCAAGTTATCTCCACACTCCACAAAACTGATGTCACCGAGGTCACCTCCACATTGTTAAATCCAAGTGTCACTTCATCCTCATGTTACCAAACTGAAAGAGGATTTTGCCTGCCCAATGTGCAGCAAAGCCAAACTCTGAGCATTGAGATTTGCAATGGAGCGAGTAGAGCCATTCTATTTGCAAGGCACCAAGCAAGGAGAATGGGAAACAATCAAGGATTTTTAAAGGCAAAGATTGACGGTTAGGGGAAACAGGCAGGTATGTGGAAATGCTGGCTATGCAGGTTTTGATTGGAGAGCTTTGGAACTTGGCCTTTCCTCATAAGATAAGAGGCTGAAGCCCCAGATCTTCCTAAACAATGGACCGTTTTCTTCTGAAAGGGTGCCAATGTTCAAGGTCCTTTACTTCCATGGCAAGGTGGCATGTGAAACTTGGATTCTGGGTGTAGCTGGAGATTAGTTTACTCCTCTCTCTGCACATGCTTCTGCAACATGACTTGCAGCTTTGGTCCTATACCTTCTCCTGTTGTTTCTGAAAGGCAACTCAGGATCTTGTTAAAAAGACAGGACCATTTTGAGCAGGTTCTGCGGTTGTATTCATCTTAAGTGATTCTCGGAAGCTTTAGGCACAGCCACCAAGTTCTTCTTTCCTGAAGCACTTCCTCCTCTCGGCTTCCAGAACACCACACACTCAGTTTCTTTCTACCATACTAGTAGTGGCTCCTTTCCAACTTTCTTTTGTTGGTTCCCTTTTATTTCTGTGGCCTCTGCATTTTGGAGAGCCCCAGAACTTATTTGGGGGGCCTCTTTTCTATGTTCACGCCTTTGGAATTCTCCCGTTTCATGGCTTTACACAATTTCTAAGGTGATGAACACCAGATATGTCTCCAGTTCTCTCCTGAACTCCAATTCCTGTCACATTTGTCTCCTCAACATCTCTACTCAGATGTCTAACAGGCATCTCCATCTTTATCTTGATCTTCCCCTTAAAAACCCACTCTTTCACGGGTTTCCTGTCTTGGTTAAAGGTAACCATCCTTCTGACTGATCATCAGGACAAAAAACCTTGGAGTGATTCTTGGCGCCTCCATTTCTCTCACAAATAAGCTTAATCTGTCAGCAAAGCCTCCAACTGAACCTTCAAAATACCATTTTTTACTGCTGCTACCTTGGTCCATTATTGGGAGTACCAAGATGCCCGCCATAGCCTCCTAACTGGCCCTTCTTGCTTCACCCTCACCTCTCGGTCTGTTCTCAGCACAACGTGAAAATGTTCATCAGACCATGTCAGTCGCCTGCTCAGATACTTCTACCAGCCTGTCATTCAGAGAAGACAAGTCCATGTAATGCATTACAAGGGCCTTCAATAATAACCCTCTCTCTTGCACCCTTAGTTCTTCCTCCCCTCCTTGACCCTGCTCCCTTTACACTTGCTTCCTTGCTGTTCCTCAAACATGGCAGGTGTGTTCCTGCTGCAGGGCCTTTTAAGTCTTGGCCTCGAAGGCTCTTCCCTACATGGATCCTCATGGATCATTCCTTCATCCCCTTCAGATCTTAACTCGAATGTCACCTTTTCCTTAATGGTCTCCCTGACCACACAGCCTAGAATACTAAGCATCCTCCCTTCCCGCCCTGCTCTGCTCTAGTCCCTAGCCCTTCAATTTCTCTTCTAACATGCATATGTATTACTCATTTGTTTATAGTCCTTTTCCTACTTCTATGCGAACAACATGAGCGTGGGCATTTCTGTTTTGGTGCTTGCTCTATATCCCCAGTGTCAAGATCAACACCTGGTAAATAGTAAGAGCTTAGTTAATAATTGTGGAATGAATGAATAAGTTATTTCAGGGCTTACCATGTGCTCGTAGCTACATAGATACAGGAGCCAAATTTTCATCATCTTTGTAATAAATGATTGACTAAATGGAAGAACAAATCTTCAGTTCAATTAAGGTACTTAGGGCAGGCAATGTATTTAGTGGTTTTTTTTTTCCTTCATTTTTAATCCAAATACATAATCTCCCCAAACAAAATTATCAACTGCCTTTCCTTCTTTTCTTAAAGAAATTTCACTCAGAGATCAAAGATTATAGGGAAAGTGTGCAAAATATAGTTATTAAAACAATGTTTACCAATAGTCCACAAATTAAAAAAGGTAATTCAAACATTGAGAGGTAATACAAACACAGTTGCTCAATCTTTTATAAGATTTTTCCTCTCCAGAGAAAGGTTAAAGAAACAGATATGATTCAGAGGGAAGGAAAAATCAACAGATGTGGTGATTAAATTATATGATTTCTAAAATACACTACACAAATGACGGAGAAATTTGACCCTTCTGATATGAAGACCTTATGTTATTGAATAAAGAGCACCTTCTACTCACCAGAACATATTTCTAGAGATGATTTCAGTGCTTGGGAAATTCAAGCTACTTGTTCCCCCAAAATGACAAGTTCACATTTTAATTTCTTGTTTATTTATATTTTTAAAAATGTAATTTATTTCACGTTATAACTTACAGAGGAAGTTCAGTACAAGGCCAAAGATCAGAGTTCTTTTCTCAGAGCACGGACATTCAAGAAAGCTTCTCTGCCCACTTCCCACAGCAGCCATGTTCCCCCCACCTCCCATTCAGTCCCCTCAGAGGAAGTCCAAGGGCAATCACAAAGGCTAGGAGATGGAGAGGTCCATGATCACTGTTGCTGGGAACAGTCCTTCCAAGGGCTCATCTGTGAAGCATGTGACTATTCATCAGTCATCTCCGTGGTGGGGCTGAGAGTGAGGTGAACAGAACTCCATATTACAACACAGGGAAGTTGGTGGTGGCAATGCCCATTACCCAAGGAATATTGAACAAAAAGCAACACTAACTTGTAAATGGAAAATTCACTGTGTCAAACACGATGATAACTATGTCAGAGTACATGGGTTGCAGAGAAAACCGAATTGAACCATAATCAGAAGTGAAGAAACACATTATAACATTAATGGGAACAGCATTCAAATTACATGAATTTGTATATAAATCACTTTTCCAAAGCATGATTATGTGCAGAAGATAAATTATACTAGATACAAGATATGCCTATCTTTTTATGTAGTATCCTTTGCCTCTCACAGAAGAGTGCTACTAATAGCAATTGCCTTCCAATTGTCTCACAATTATCTCTGGAGCTTCATGTCTCACTGGGTAACGTTTGGAGGGAGAAGAGGTAAATATACACATAGTTTCTTTGTGTCTTCCCCACAAAGAAACTATAAGTCAAAGAACCGCAAATAGTGACCCTTCCATTCACATACTTAGGAGTTTTGACTCAAGAGACCCAAATGTGGAATAACCAGACTTTCTGGTTTAGCTTAGGAGTCCTAGTTTAATCTTGCCACTTGCCACCCTCCCACCAACACACAACAACACCACACACACACACACACACACACACACACACCCAAGTATGTTCCAGTTTGAACAATAAATTATGTGGTTACCTAAAAGAGCTATTATCTTTGTTATGGAATGTTAAGCTTTAGCTGTGAAGCTGCAAAATTGGGGCAGTAATTTTCTCTTAAGGATAGGGTGGTCAAATTAGTTAAATTGCCCTGCCTTTTCCCATACAGAAAAATCATGAATCTGGCAATGTAAACAAAATGAGGAAGGTTTTCAATAATAAAAGCATCAGCTCTGTTCCTCTATATTCTTTTAAATTCGCTCTTTATATAGCATGCCATCCATGATAATTCAAGAATAATGGGGAGTGTCTTACCATCCACCAGGGATTTTTAAATGTCACCAATAGTTATGAGAAAAAGGCTCACACTTTTACTTCTGGTTTACCAGACAAAAAGTAGAGGTAGGGCTTTGAATCAGGAGCTATTTATTTTAAAATTACAAACGAGAAGGTCCTCTTTCCATCAAACTCCCTACCCCCACCATGCTACCAAGCCTGGAATTATTAGGAACAGCATCTCCCCAGAACGGGAAAGCTGGACACTGAGCATTTAACTGATAAAATCCAGGGGCCCCTGCCATACATACTTCCCTCCCTGACTCTAAATAACTAGTTTTCATTCTCTGTGAGAAAGTCAGCAAAGGGGCTGTTGGGAGTGGGGTGAAAAAAGAGTCAGTGTTGGTCCAGGGCACTAATTTGCAAGGCAAGCAGATCTACTTACCCCCACTCCAGCAGCAGCCCCTTTCCCTGGAGGGCGCCACGGATTCGAGCCCTGGTCTCCCACCCTACGCTGTCCCAGCACGTTCTGGGCATGTTTGCACGTATTCCTGCCCCACAGGTAGCAATTCGCTCATAATGTATCTCTGAGTTCAGTCCCGTAGATGGCCTTATAACGTAAGTATTCTTCTAAGCACTGAAGAACATTATCATCCACCTTAGGGTCAAACTTGTTGGCCAACAGATGATGGTTCTGAAGAATCCAATGCAGGTCCCCAGCCCCATAAATACAGATAGCCCGCTGGTGGATACCAGAGCAAGGGGCGTAAGGTGCCCCCATGCTGACGTCTCCTTCATGGCCCTGCCACTTTACCAGCCTGGCAATGGCAGCCATGTCTGAGAAGTGATATTTGGGGTGGTAGGGAACAGAGCCAGGCATCCAGGGTACACGCTGAAGGGTGGCCCAAAGGTGTTCATCGGGGCTATAAGTGTCTTTTGCCCATTCGATCAGTCGTTGGGATTTGGGGTTCTCTAGGACCTGCTGGACAAAGCCTCGAGAAGCCACAATATAGGCATTCCCAGTGAACATAGGTAAATTATCAGGAGGAGGGTCCTTCATCTTGCTGGTCATGTGTATGGTATCTGTCACCTCATAGTGATATTTCCAGCGAGATTTTTTAAACTCAGTAGGTATCTCTGACTCCATACTGTTCTTCCCCTTCAACATCTTGAGGGCCAGGACCATCTCGGCATTGGTCTTAATAGGAAAGTCTGTTCCGCAGGTATTCAGGAAGTATTTCCATGGCACTGAGCTCTGGAGCAAGTCTTCCATACAGTTGAGATCAGCCTGCACCCTGGACCAGGAGGCATAAACCACCCGAACCAACTTACTGGCCATGAAGACATTTTCGAAACATGAAATAATTGCCTTGATTGCCTCTTTGAAAGTTTCTGGGGATTTCTCATCCACATGGACACAATATATGTTCTGAGGGGCATACACGGCCCTTAGCAGCCTTTCAAAGTTTTCAATTTTGTCATGGACCACCATAGAGTATGCAATAGGGAAGTCTAACTCTTCTTTGCTGAGTGTGTACTGTATGAACTTCCTTTTGGCCTTAAAGTGCACACAGTCTCTGGTCATGTTGAGGTAGTCAATGTCTGTGTAAGGCTCCCGCTTCTTCTTGACCTCCAGCTTGTCCAGGAGAGCCTTGGTCACTGCTTTCTGGTCCCCTTGTATGATTCCAGAACAGTTGATGGATCTCTTTGCTGGCAACTTCAGGGACTTATATAAGATGTCCCTACAGTGCTTGCTTTGAAAGTGCCTGGACTCCAGATCGAGGAAAT
Organism: Eonycteris spelaea; assembly: GCA_003508835.1. Lineage (NCBI taxonomy): Eukaryota > Metazoa > Chordata > Mammalia > Chiroptera > Pteropodidae > Eonycteris > Eonycteris spelaea. The sequence goes on along the minus strand of PUFA01000040.1, from coordinate 8,965,031 downwards.
CAAAGTCACACTTCAGTCTGAGAGAAAGTCTCAGACCAACAATGGCCAGCAGCAAATAGAAGCCCAGGGCCCACAGGTAATACTGGTGACAGAGTTTCTTCTTCCACCGAATCATCCTCATGGAATGAGAGATCGGTAGAGTTTGAGCACAGGGGAGGAGGAGGAGGATGTAATCCTTGAACAGAACAAAATCCTTCAGTTACAAATTAATCCTGAATGTGTCCCAAGAACATCAAGTTCAACTCCAAAGTGATGGCAAAAAATGTATTTCTTCTCTAGACATCTATCCTCAGTCAAGACCTACCTAGGAACCTTTTACACCTGGCTGGCTGATGGAGGTCTATAACCTAACCCTATAAATTAGCTGATTATGCTGTAATCAGGACCTGGCTCCACTTCACCCCAGGAGAGAGAAAGGAAAGCAGAACTGAGCACCTGCTGATATAGAGGTATAATTAGTAAGAGGAAGCCCTCATCCTTCATTCTCCATGCCTGCCCCCAAGCCCTACCCAGTTTCTAACATAACTCTTACCTGGGACGAGAATTTGATTGGCCTGGGGAGAAAATCCATAAAATTCCAGAACTCTCAGCATCGGTTCTAGAAATTCAAAAGTCTTATTTAAAGAAAAGGTACATTTCTTGCTTTTACTTGGCAATTTATATGTTAGGATGCTTTCACCATATGTAATTCATTGATTAGAGGTGGCATTTAGCCACCCTTTTAAAAAAGTTCTTAAAAAGATACAAAATATTGGAGTGTAATTATACATATAGATAACTCTTAGTCTATCCAAATTTAAAATATATTTACACAGAAAACACAGAGTTATCCATATATAATATTTAATGAGTGCTTTCTATGGGCCAGAAATATTTCTTTACATCGTCTCATTTAATCTTCACAACATACCTGAACTGAAGTATTAGTAGTATTTCCTCTTTTATAGATAGGAAAACAGAGCTAAATAACTTGCTGAATATCACATATATGTTATAAGAAGCAAATCTGTGACTCTTCCCAAGTCCCTACCCCCTAGTTTTGTTTTTTTTTTTTGTCTATATGCCTAATACTTTGTTCCTTCAAAGGACAGCTACTGTTGAAATAAAATACAGGGTAATGCATACCATTTTAAAAAAGAGAGAAGAGAAGAGAAGAGAAGAGAAAGAAAGAAAGAAAGAAAGAAAGAAAGAAAGAAAGAAAGAAAAAAGAAAGAAAGAAAGAAAGAAAGAAAGAAAAGAAAGAAAGAAAGAAAGAAAGAAGAAAGAAAAAAAAGAAAACAGAAAAAAAGATACTACAGAAAAAAAAATTCCTAAAAGGTGAAAAAGAGAAAATGAGACATCCAACAATGAATGTTTTCCCGTTTTGTATCCCCTTTCTAAGTATAAGATTATATCCTCTTTACTAATAACTTTTATGGGTTAAATCTAAGAGGAAGGAAAAAGAAAAATTAAGAAAATTCTCACCTTTAATGGCTTCTTTCCTATTTAGGGAAGATCTCTTGCTAGAGTTTATTTCTGTTTCCAAGAAAGACTGGTTGGGTTTCATGGAAGCAAATGTGAATACCATATCCCCTGGTCTTCTTTTAGCTCCTCCAAAATATATTTTGACATTCACAGGACGTGCAAGAAACTATCTTAACCTCCTCCTTAATTTCTGCAAAGTAAAGAGCAGCAGGTGGCTTTATCACTCGCCTTTCAGTTTACTGCTCTCAGATGAGAACAAGCTCAGATATATCATTCAGGAGGAGCATATTCTCAAGAACGAGTCATTCAGGGAAGTGAGCAAGGCAGGGAAAAAAATTCTGTCAATATCTGAGAAGGCAAGCAGGAATTTCATCCAGGACAGCCCAGTTTGTTATGTCCAGGCTCTCCTGCCATTAAACCATTCATAAAAACTTCTCGATGTTCATACAAGAATGTGAAAACTATTTTTCCCCCTTAACAAAGAACCATAGCAACACACAAGCATGCACCTGCCCTCTTCTGGCCTGAAGTCCAAGTGTCATTTATATTCCCTGAACGTTAAGAGTGAAGCAATAAAAATATCTCTCAAGGATTGTTCCTTTTGTTTTTTCACTTTAAAAAGTCAATGAAAACCAGAGTTTGTTCTTCAAATGGTACCTGCTCAAAAAACCCAATTTGCCTGTTTTTCCATGACTGTTAATAATCTGTATGTTGTAGAAATATCCACAGGGTTCCCGATTATAGATCTCGCTCACTAAGGTCTGTCTGGGGTTCTTGGCAGTCTGAAGAATGGATAGCATTATGGGCAGCTGGACTTAAGTGAAAGCCCCATGGGGTGGTTTTGGCAATACAATGTGGAAAATGCCTTCTTCAAAGCTGCTGGCGTTGTTTGCTGATGTTTGCCTCTTCCCCTCACCCCCAAACCACATTTCCAAAAAGGCAGTGTTCCTGACCAAATATCCAAAATAGCAAATTTAATATAAAAAACTTAACTAGGTATTAAGCTGTTAATAAATGAAAGGGTGTGTGTTAGGGAGGAGTAGACACTAAATTATTAGGGAAATAGAAATTGCTGGAAGCAGCTACAACCCCTAGGCTGGAAGGATGAAGGGGGAAAAATTGGGAATAATTAAAATTTGAATTTAGGAAGGTGTCAACAAGCTAAAACTCAGACCTCTGAGATAGGGACACTACTCAGTTGTTGCTGGGGTCTCTCAGCTCAGAGGAAGGCGCCCTAAGCCGAGATTCAGAACTGTTATGAGGTGACTGGTGTCTCCATCCGCTGTTACTATACACTAGGTTCAACGCCGCTAAGTACAAGATACACCACTGCGGAGTAAACGCACGTTGACATGGTGATGTTCACAGAAGCAGGAAGTAGATAGGTAACAGGAAGCCCCACCTCCAGCCTCGCTGTCTCGCTCCAGCGCCCCCTGTTGGCAGAGCCTAACGGGTGGCAGCTACCAAAGCACAGTCGTGGTTTGCAGAGTCCCCTTTGACCGCCCCCACCCGCCCAAAGCTTAGTCCAGAGGTGTAAACTTCGTCTGAAGACATTATCATAATAACAGAGATCAGTTGGTGTTTCTTTCTTCCTACGAGAATTTTTTATGCAACCCTCAATATAGCAGAGGGGATTTAGGTCTATTTTTGGACCTTCTCTGCCTGTTTCTGACTGTAAATGACGACAGGCCAATGGCAGGGAGCCATAAAGAGTCATCTGCACACTTGCTTTTATTGGCCCCACTACACTGGGTCTGTCTGCTGCCAGCTTCGGTCAGTCACTCAGATTCTGAGTGACTCTTTGCTATTGAGCTGTAAAATCTCTTGAGGCAAAAATGATTAAAGGATAAACACTTGCTCTGTATCTGAATCTAGAAAAATCTCTCCCATTTTTTATATCTGACTTTTCTTTGATGTTCTCCTCAAGGTACTACCTTCTTTCCCATAAAAACCACATAAGCATCTCTCAATAGAGAGAAACCATTTTGGATATTTTATCTATAAGGCAACCAAAAGAGGTGTGCGCTCTTAAGTGCTGAATATGCTAATATTAACAATTATGTATTCTGCTGAGATGATCTACGTATTAGCAAGGCTAAGTGACTTGTAGTTCTGGGCACACCAGGGCTTTGGCAGGACTGAGCTAGGTCTGAACCCTGGCTCTGCTACTTTCTAGCTGTGTGACCTGGGGCAAATTCTGTAATCTCTCTATGCTCAGTGACTTCTGTATTATTTGGGCTAACACTAATACCTATTTTATAGGACTGTTGTGAAGCTTAAATAAGATAGCACATACGAGAAGCTGGCATATGCGGCCCCTTGATGATTATAGTTAATTAAGTAGGCTCCAGTGTCACCCCACAAAGGCCTGTTTTACTCACAGAATGGCTAAGGAGGGTACAAATAATATTCTTGAACTCTGAACCAAGCTAAAGTATTGATGCTGGTGATGTGCCTGGTGGGAAGATCAAAGAAAAGACCTGGAATCGTCCCTTTCCCTGTGCTGTGGAGAGCGACTCAGTTGTAAGGGTTCCATGTTACCACCGCAGAGACCAGGGACCAGCTGCAGGTGACCCCAGGGAAGTGCAGGAGAAGAAATAGAAGAACTGGAGAGGGGCACAGGAAGATCAGGGTCAAGCGACCTACAGAGATCAGGCAGGCATTTAGAAAGACGGTCAGAAAGTTTCATGTCTTAACTCCAACTAGACTGGCCTTGAAGAGAAGATGAGGTGCTAGCAAGAGTGAGAAAGGGCCCATTCCCCAGAGAGCTGGAAAAGCCAGGCAAGTTTCAAGGCAGGGCAGATCCGGGGTACGAGGTCCTTCATTAGGGTTCCTTTTATTCTTGCTGAGGCCCAACAGCAGAGCCAGTTGAACCTGAAGGCAAGTAGAGCCTAGAATTACGTGAAGATATTTAGAAGTCCCAAGCACTGAAAATGATGAGGGCACTCCTTCCCTCAGTATCCAAAATAAAAGCAACATTAAACCAAGTATAGGTGTAAGGAAGTCCAACATAGTCCTGAGTTTTCCCACAATTACTATGGTGCTGTTTTGGGAATAGCGAACTCTTTCTGCCCAGATCCCTCAATCCTTTTCTCCTAATCGGTTTAGTTTGCCTATTAGGCCAATAGCTTTGCCTGCATCCCCTAAGTCTTGAATTATAAATCATTGTATGTTTGTTGGAGTGTCTACGAGTTCCAACAGTGGAAAATGGAGAAACTAAGCCAGGCTCATCGGGGTGGATCTGGTTAGTGTTAACTTCAGTGGAGGTTCAGGGGACCCTACAGTCCCAACAACAGGGTCAGAGGAGGGACCAGGCCACAGGGATCCAACCATTTTGAATTGAATTTATAAATTGGCAAATGCACCCTTTTACTTAATTTGTTGTGGTGTTTACCTCTTGTGTCAGCTCTACCCTCTCAGTAGTCTAGAATCTCCCGGAAGTCATGTTCTTTATCTCAGCACCTAGGGGCATAGATCCTGGCAGAATTCCCAGAAGAGAAAGGTCATAGATAACAAAGACAGCCCCACTGACCAGAGAAGAAAACATGACTCAGAGAGGCAAGAAGTGAAAATAGATAAACAGGCACAGAACAAGTTAAGGTGTTATACTGGATTGGGCTGCAGCTGGGGTTTAAAAGAAACTGAAGGTACTGAGGAAGACAGAATGGGGGGTTAGTTCTTTGAGCCCTAACCTTATTTAATGTTCTAGATGGTGAGCTCTTGGTGAAGATGGGGCTATGATCTCTGGCCACAGAGAAGTGGTTAAAAGACCCAATATGAGATCAACTTTGTTTGCAATCAGGGTTGTATAATGAAGCTCATACTCAGCTGGAGTTTCCTGGCTGATGGGAGTGCTCTCCAGTCCCTCCTTTAAACTCCACTCCCTTTCTGCACCTAATGCTCTCCCTCCCCTGACACTCCTAGTGACCTGGAATCAAAGAAAAAATAAATTCGAGAAAGAAAAAAGAAACCCCACAAAACTCAGTAAGTACTTATTCACTGAATGCAGAGAGTTCTGAAAGTAGGAAAGACAACGATCTTCTCAGATGAAATAATCCAACTTGCTCCACAGACCAAGAAGGCAGTAATGTACATCACCCCCTTCGAAGCTCATTAATTAACTCCTTAAGATGCCCTTGGCCTCATTGTGATATCATGAGCTTTTGAGGGCAAGGACCATGTCTGACTCAGCTTTGCCTCCCCACAGCAGCCAGCACGAGAACTTGCAAATGGTAGATTCACCACAAATGTTTCCTGAACAAACAACTTCCTCAGAGTCCCAGGGAGAGCCCTTTAAGTGTTGGAGTCTTGGACCTATGGCTTGCTAATATTTACTGGAATAAATGGATAGAGGCTCCCTGAAGTAAGATGTACACAAAAATATCATGCCAGAGTTGAAGCTAACTGAAATCCAAACATTACTAAAGGGATAAGTGTAGAAAACTTTCTCTTGTTACCTTCCAAAAATGAAATTTGGAGGCATGTTTGAGATTAAGGTGTGTCCTATTGTGTCATAAGGAAATAACCTTCTAAATGGCACCAGTAACAAATGGTAGGTAACATGGCAGCATTCCATACATTTATTCCACTTAATAATTGTTAATTGAAGAAGCTGCTGAGTTTTAAATGTTAGTGACAAAGTTGATTAAGACTTACTCCCAAGGTGCTCAGTCTTGTGTGGGAGAAATATTTGAAAACAGATTATAATAATGCCATGAAAGGAGATATGCACCGGATGTAATGGAAGCCTAGAGGTTTAAACTAAAGACAATGGTTAGAAATACGAGACAGAGGCAAACAAATGCAGGAAAGGTCTTGGCTGGTGGCTATAAGAGGAACAGAGATGTGGGTTAAAGAAAATGTCCCCTTAGGACTGCCATTTGGAAAAAAGAAAGTTAGATCCTTAGCCCACACTATAAACATAAATAAATTTCAGATATAAATCTAAAAAGAAAAGACAGTTCTAGAATTTCCAGAAAATACATAGAATATTTTTATGATACCTAGATTAGGAAGGTTTTTTTTTTTTTTTTTTTTTAGTTTATTGGGATATCACTGGTTAATACAGTTGTATAATTTTCAGGTGTACATCATAATTTGACATCTGTATATTCTATTGTGTTTACCACCTAAAGTCCAATTTCCTTCAGCTACCACATGTTTGATCCCCTTGACCCACTTTTAATATTACACAAAGACCAGAACATTATAAACAAAAACCAGACATTTAACTATCTGGAGACCATTAACAAAAATATAACTGAAAGTGTAAAATGAGACTTGTGGGAAAGCTCCTTAAAAGGGAGAGGCTAAGCCCTCCCCCTTCTTTACCATGAGTGCAGGTATGACAGCTGGTGCTCCAGCAAGCTGTCTGGGACCTTGAGGCAACATTGAGAAGGAAGCCACGAGCCGAAAGGCACTAGTAATACCATGGAGCTACTTCGCCAGTTCTGGATGGCTTATCACTGGGCTTCATTTATACGAGAGAGAAATACATGTCTACTTTATTCAGCAACTACTTTTTCAGGTCTCTGACATGAGCAGGCTTTAACCAATTTTTAACTCACACAGAAGCTATTTCCTAATTCAGGACATGAAGAAGCCTAGGTCTGAAAAAGGCACACGTGTCACAGGAGTATAGAAACGCTAGTCTGACGCCTGCAGAGTCCCGAACAGGGGCACGAATTCCTGTTCTCTCCACCAGCACCCCTCCTATCCCCATGCCACCACCATCATCTTTTGCCTCTTCTGTAAAAACACATTTCAGGAAAGAGTCTGGAAAGGAATGCGATAAAACAGTAACCACGGTATTAAAGGTTATCGATTACTGCTGGTTTTCAGTTTCTCCTTTGTGTCTCCTTCAGTTTTCTATCTAAAATGCGTTATATATTTTCTAATTTCCTAAAAAAGAAAGGGTATTTTGGAATCATCTCAGGGGGAAAAACAGTGTTCTGTTCGATTTCAAGTCAACATGCTTTTCTTTATTTTACCTCTTCGCAGGCCTGTGTGAACAGATCTAGTCTTTATTGAGGAAAGTAGACTGTGTGTGCTTTTATGTCTAACTGGATACTAGTAGAGATAACTTTATGAATGTAAAATTGAATGTTCTTATAATGAGAGCAACTTAAACAAGATAATAAAAGTGTCATCACCTAATGCAGAATGCCACTTCACTTACTCATGGTACTTTTTAAAGGAAAATGACCACCACGCCAACTAATATGTGAAAACATAAAAACGTATTAAATGACAAAACAACACTCTATACATTAAATACACTTTCTTGATCCTAAAAACAAAACAAAAAAAAGCAAGAAAAATGGAAAGGCTTTCATGCCACCCTTTTTGGTAGCCAATTAGGAAAGAATTTCTTAGGGCCCTCTCTATGCTGTCCTAGTCCATAGGTCCTATCAATTGTATATATACTCTGGACCCCTAGAAAGTTTTGTGTGTAGTTAAAGTCATTGCCATCTTTCAGGCACGTGACATTGAGACAATGTGCTGGGCCCTGGGGAGGGAGAGTCTCTACCTTCCTAGGTGAGGAACAGAAGGAAAGGTGAGGAGGGTTAGCAGGCTGTAGAAACCAGTCTCATCCACACCTATCTGTCAGCAAGGGACAGAGCGGAGACCTGAGCAGATGGAAGGTCAGACAGACAGAACTTGGCCTTCCTTTCAGCTCTCAAATACTGTAGTTCCAGCTCGTCAGAGAGGAGCTGTGTCTTTCAGCACTGTTTCCTGCAATGGTCCTGGCCAGGGAAGTTCTACAGCCGCAGCCCACGTCTGTCCTGGGTATGTACCTGCTTCGGATAACTGATAGTAGACTAGAGCCCACGGTGGACTGGTTGTGGAATTCAAGAACCCAAGCAAAAATTTTAGCTCCCTTTATCCCTGGAAAGCTCCTGGCTCGTCTCCCTGTCTCTATTACTGCATCCAACTTGAGCATACTAACAGGTATGCATGGGAAAGTATCACGCAAATGTGGCCACGAAGGAGCTCACAGTTCAGTTGGGAAGAGCAACAAACGAGCTGTTAATAGTGTGTGTGAAGTTCCAAGGTATTTGCACAAGTGGACCTGTGGGAAGAAAGGATTCCTGGAAAGACATCCTGGAGGCAGTGCCATTCAGGCTAATACCTATGGGCAAACAGATGAGGCAAATGATAGCGTTAGAGTAAACAATCAGGCTGGAGGTCCAGCATAACTGCTTTATCCTCAAGATCACAATACTTGTCCTTACCCCAGTCCCTGCTCAGAAATTCTGCTTTTCTTTTGGTTCCTGGAAACAACCAAGATCTTTCCCTCCCAGACCCCCAGCCTAGGTTGGACCCTTCTTTCTTGCTCTCGTAATATCCTGAAATGTTCACACTCTTTTCTCTAATACGTTGTAAACTTCTTCAGGACAAAGACTATGCTTTCTTGTCTACTTTTTAATCCCTAGTGTCTCACATTTAATAATAACAACATAAACTGAGACTCATTTTGTGCTGGGCTTTCTAAACACTTTACATTGAATCCTCACAACAAATCCTGTAAGGCACAGAGACACTGAGTGACTTACTCAAGATTATATAACTAAAAGGTGGCAGGGTGAGAATTTGTACCCTGGCAGTCTGGCCCCACTCACACACCCTTATCCACTCCATTCCAGCTGCCCATGCTTGGAGAATATTCTTAGGCAGCTGCCTCCCCTGGTACAATTCTAGATCTTCTTCTTGACTGGAAAGCCACCTAAGACACAGCCTTTCTCTTACTGGGCCTAACTTTCTCCATCCATAATGGAAGATAGATAGATCCAATGTTAAGGGAAGAAAGCAACATTCCCTAGTAAGAGTTCCACCTCAGGGGTTCACACTGAGGCAACCCAGATTGAGTCAGTTTGTTTACACTCATAACCACTGCATGGGGTGCACCACATTTGTGGAATGAGTGAGCAGGTAGATAAATGGATGAACCCTGTTCAGTCCTAAAGGAAAGGAGAATCATTGAATTCTGATATAGCAACCCAGCAAATTAGTGGTTGACTCATGGTATCCTTGTTGGAAATTTCCAACAGAATGCATATATCAACAGCAGCTCACAGATCTATTGGATATTTTACCTGCCTTTTTAAAACTTGCTTTTTTCTTCACAGTATACATTGAAAGTTTTTTGATGTTAGCACATTTTTATCAGTGTAAGGGAAATTATCTCCAATACATTTCTAATTACAAAAAAGGCTACAGTAAAAAATGTGCATAGCTTTGTGTATTTGTGTGACTATTCTTATAGAATTATTAGAAGTATAATTTCTGGTCAACGATTATGAAGCTTTAAAACGTTTTTTATTGGCACTACCCACAAGGTTTAACTGACTTACTATAAAAGTGCCCATTCTCCACCCTCACCTTGTCATCACCGGAAAATATCTTTTGTTTTTATCTTTTCCACAAACAATGGATGGAAAATGATACCCCACTTTGGTTTTCATCTTCATTTCTTTAATTATTAGTAAGCTTGAGCCTCTTTTCATATGTTTTTGACCATTTGCATTTTTTTATTTGTTGATTTTTTTTTCCTACCCATTTTTATATGGGACTGTTAGTTTTTCTTATTAATTCATAAGATCTCTTTGAATTTATCAGTTATTCGCCCTTCGTTCTGGTTTTGTAGATATTTCACCCCTGTGTGTTGTCTGACTTTGAGTAGGTTTTATGGGGTTCTTTCCTATATGTAACACTTGATATATAGAAGTTTGCAATTATTTTATATGGTCAAATTTATTTATATTTTTCCTTTTGGCTTCTGAGATTCATATAACGTTTTAGGGTTTTTTTTTTTTACATTTAAATTTTGGATCCACCTGGAATACATTTTGATATAAGGAATGAAGTAGGGGAGGTCCATGATTTTGATAGGATCAAACAGCTATGCTTTGAAATAAAGCTTTTAACCTTTTGGCTTGGCACTTTGGGAAAATGCCAAATATCAATGAATGGGGGGGGGGGATGAGGGGCAATGGAGACCGATCAAAGGAAACAGAGCTACCTTAAAGACAAGTCACTAAGTTCCAAAAATACATAACACCAGTAGTGATTTTGAAAAACTGCACAAAGCCAGTGATTTTGTGGGGACAACTGGAACCTAATTCATAACAGGGAAAGCAAACAAGCCAAATCTTAATTGATATTACATGTCAGATTTTAACACCTCTATTAAGAAACATCTAATCTTGGGCACATTCTGAGTGGCAGAGGCCACATACCCGGGGTGCTACTTAAATAAGTTACTTGGGCTCTAATCAAATTCCCATTTGTAAACGTGTGACAGGCCTAGAGAAGTTTTAAAAGCAAGCCTTTATTGGGAGAGCACTCCCAGGTGAGGGTCTCTGGTCCAGAGAGGAGAGGGGCCAGAGAAGTCGTGCCCTGGGACGGGAGGGCGTAGTTTTTATAGGGTTATTTAGGGGTAGTAGGGTATAGAATGGGGAATGTCAGTTGAGCATCCGGATTAGGGCGGTGGCAGATTAGGGCAGTGGCACCAGGGCTTTAGGGTGGGCCTTTGTCTGGATTCCAATGTCAAGCTGGGAAGCCTCCAGGCAAGTACCCCCCCCCAACCTAACACCATTCACAAACAGGCAGATATGATACATACTGTGGTCTGTGCAATCACACAAAGATAATGGCATCTAACACCATGCCGATCCAATTATACACATGGGGAACATTTTTTTTTTAATTAAGAGATTAACTCATCTGTCAGTTCTCTGTGGAAGAACCAAAAAAGGGAGGTTAGTCGTGAAAGAAGATGGAAGTACCAGTGAAAGGCCAAAGGGCTGAAAGAAAGCAGAATCATACAGTGAAAAGCAAACAGAATTAATTATGAAAGTATAAGGAAAAAACAGCCTCATGATCAACTGAGTGGCAGAAGAAGGAAACCAGACTTTTCTGGGTTAAAGACAAAGACACTAAATGCCAAAGAAAAGAACAAGACTGTTCTGGGAAGTTGCCGACTGAGGCCAGAAAAGCGTGGATTAATTGACACTCCCTTCTTTATGCCTCTTAAGGAAACGTGTTTCTGCCCTGTGCTGTGCAATGCAAATGAAGAGGGAACAGGATAACATCCGGGATTTATTCACAAAGTCAATTTCCAGGGGCAGCCCAGGGCACATTCAACCAGTTACAACCTCTTTAAAAAATATTCCCCTCCCTCAAGGTGTGACTTTAGTCAGTTACTTGTTTTCTCTGGGCCTCAGTTCTTCGCTGTGTAGAACCCTAATCCTAATACCCAGAATCTGAAGCTCCAGAGTTTTCAACCCGGAAATTCTGTGACCTTGCTGCCTGACATCTCTGTCCTGGGAGCAACACATCAGAGCCATGATTCAAGAATCCTTCCTTGGTGGCAGAGTTCACCAGGAATGGCAAGAAGGCGCAAAAAGCTGGAAGTGAGGAGGTCAGTGGGAGAGAAATTGCAGTGGTCCAGGTGGAAAGGATGAATGCCCAACCAGGTCAGTGACAGTGGGATACGAGAGGGCTGTGAGAAACTGGAAAAATTTAAAGGCATCATAGAGACAGATTTGAGAAGCCTTGGAAACCAGATCTGAAAGCTAAGAGCCTTCTGACCTCAGCATTCAGAACAGCAACCCCAGGTCATGTCACGTGGGGAAGGAAAAGTCAATTGTGCTAACGTATAATTTTCACAAAAGTTAAAAGCATGACTCTCTACAAACATACACTGAATATGTGTCAAACACCTGCTTGACTCACTAATTAATGAGAAGCAATAAGATCAAAAAGCTGGATCAGGAGCATCTTGAGAAACTGGCTATGTGTAGACATTTATAAAGGAATGTTAGAATAAAGTTCTTAGGTCAGATACAAAACTGGTTCATGCCCTCCAAGATGGTACAAAGCCATAACTTTTAGGGGGATCTCTTATACAGGGCAGAAATGATTTGCATCTCTACAGAACAAGATCTGCAAATTGACAAGTAATTTTACTGAGTCTGAGCCCTTCATTAATAGCAAATAGCAAAATTGAACAAACGCTCATGCTTCTGAATAGTGGTCCTCAACCAGGAGCAATTTTCTCTCACAGAGGACATTTGGCATTCTCTGGAGACATTTTGGACACAAAGCAGCAACCCAAGATAGGGAGGTGGAGAGGGAGGGTTAGCATCTAGTGAGTAGCGGCCAGTGAAACTGTTAAACATTCTACAGTGCACAGGACAGCGTACAACAAAGAATAATCCTGCCCAAAATGTCAGCAGTGTGAAGGCTGAGAGGCCCTGCCCTAGATAATTAACTAACCCTTAGGCAGTTTTGTTAAAGAATGCCCTTACATGACGATGTCCTCATTGCAAAAATCACATGATTCACCTTTCTTTCTTGTTTCCAAGTTTTAAATAATTTTTTCTAATGGTAACAGTCAACCATCTGTCTTCAAAGGAAAGTAGACTTCTTTTTACAAATACTTCACCTGAGTATTTTTCGAAGGTTTTCTACCTAACCTGAAGAAAAATTCAACAAAACAGAACACCACTCCCCAGTTACTGAGCATTTTGTCTTATTAAGAGCCTATAGCAATTGCTGTTGAAAGACTTGGGGGACTTTTCCAAGGAGCATGAAAGTACCCATAAATTTATTTATTTTTAATATGTTTAATGAAAAAAAAAACTCTAAAACCAAAAAGATGTCCTTATGTAATCGGGGGAGGTGGCAGAAGGGCAGAGGTATAGATCACAGGAAGGACAGAACTGGGAAAGACAGATGCTGATGATCCCCCTCGGTCGACTCAATCTGAAGTTACTTTCCCTCCTATTCCTGCTCCAGCCCTATAGTCCTAACTCTCTGCCAGCACCACCACCCTCATCTCAGTCCAGGCATCCAGACCAGACTCTTCAGTGACGTCTTAGGCTCCTCTTCTTTCTTCCCCATCTGTGTGAATCCTTGCAGTAGAACGCTTATGGAGCAATTATTGCCAGACACAGTATATACAGAAAAGTGAGCAAATTGTTTTTTAGGTGATTCCCAAGGATTTCTCCTTGATTAACTCTATGTCCCGGCCATCATTCTTTCTTGCTTTGGTTCATATTCTGTGGCTGGAGCCACTCAACTCATTCCCCTGCTCCAGTCTAGCCCCTCTGGTTTTTAGATTATTTCCCTGAAGCACAGCTCTGCCCTTGCAACTCCCCTGCTAAAAACAAACCCCCAGGGAGCTTTTCTTTGCATGGGCTCAGAGAAGAAAATCCAGACACCTTCACTCAGCAATCAGGCTCCTTCATAATAACTACCAGGCTAACTTACTGCAAAAAGCATCGTTCACTGCTTAGGGCAAGTGACAGGCTTTCCCACACCCAGGCCTTTCTCCTTGCTTGCTCATTTTGCTTGCTCATCTGCAGGTATCAAAAAACAGCAATCGATAGATCTGTCACGCCAGATAAATATTCACTGGCCTCAAAAGTAAATGTTTCTAGCGTAAGAAGCCAATTTATGATAATCTAAAATGTGTCTTCTGTGACACGTTTAAAATAGATTTTCATTGTTTTTTTCGTTTAAAAACACATATTTTGCTACCGGTAAATATTTAAAGGTAACTTGGGTTACTGGATCCAATTACACTGTGGAAGGGGGAGGGGGGCCCCCACAGCAATAAACAGTTCTCAGACACCCCAGCAGGATGTCTGAGAATTCAATTCAATTCTGATATTACATACTCAATTCCGATACTAATACCTGGGGATAATATCAGATTTCACCAGTTAGGGAATTCAGTCCTACAAGACTGCCCACCCAACACACACACACACACACACACACACACACACACACACACACACACACACTTCAGAGGCAACCCCAGGCTACCTGTGCTTCTGGCCAGCTGGCCACAGATTACAAGTTCCAAGGGCCCTCTTCAACTCAGAATGCCAATCAAAAGTCCAGAGTAGAACCTGTACTTCTGCCCAACTGGCTATAAATCAGAAGTTCTCACAATCCTCTCCATGGGTTAGATTAATTTGCTAGAACTGCGCACAGAACTCGGAGTACTTACTAAATCGCTGGTTTATTGTAAAAGGATTTAACTCAGGCGTTCCAGATGGAACTCAGGCACTCCAGATGGAAGAGATGCACAGGGTATAAGGTATGTGGAAGGAGGCTCGAAGGTTCCCTGCCCTCACCTGAGCTGCACCGCTTCAGGTCTCTCCACAAGTTCAGGAACTGGAAGCTCTCCTCATTCCCTCCCAGGGGGATTTTATAGAGGCTTCATTTACATCATCATGATTGATTAAGGCATTGGCCATTGGCAACTGATTCAACCTCCAGGCCCTCCTCCCTTTCCCTGAGGGTCAGGAGGGTGGGACTGAAAATTAGCCCTCAAGAATTGTTCCACTGGCAACAAGCCTCCTTCTAAAAGTTGCCTCATCAACACAACAAAAGACACTTTTTTTTTTTTTTAACTCTCAACACCAAGGAAATTCCAAGAATTCCGGGAGTTGTGCGCCAAGATTTGTGGCTAAAGACCAAATATATATGAGAAGTATATTTTGGTCATCTGAATGACCAAATACATATTTTTTTATCAATTACAATATTGCAGTCCACCCCTAGTCTTCGAACACAAATTCTTTACAATAAAACAATCATAAAAGTCAAAAGGTAGTGGCCTGTAACTAGGATCCCAGTCACTAACTATCCAGTCCATTATCATATCATACAAAACGTCTCCCAGGGTGAGGCCACTCAGGTTTGTCTGCTTCCATTTGATCTTGTCAGGTTCCAAGAGCAAGAGTGTCTCAGCAAAACACAGCTTCACTCCTTCAGGTGCCTGGCATCATTATGCTGAGACAATATTATTCCCTTGCTCTACATCTTTTTCAAGATGTTAATGTAATATTGGAGTTTTCTCATCATATAACCCATTTATTCATCCGTTTACCCATAGTTACTATTTTTTCTTCCTTCAACTTATACCCAAACTTGTCCACCTTTGGAAGGGACATTAGATTCAACACTGTGCTGGTCTAGATTGCAGGCAGCAACCCTAGTCCAGCAAGTGCCTCCTCCTCAGGTCATTCCTGTTCAGATAGGGGAAGGTGACACAGGTGCAGAACTGGTGGGCTGTCTTTACCACCAGGAAATAGAGCTGAATTCACTATTATGCCCAGTTTTGACAGATGGGTTGAAGGGACAGCCTGTCCATCAGGCCCTTAGGAATTGTGGCAGAAAGGTTAAAAACAGTGACAGTCTGTTGCTTGGGAATCATTCCTGTTTTTATCCTTGTAGTTACAGCCCCGGTCTTGTGACCAATGCATCAAGTAGTGGGGTAATTTTGTTTTAGGTGTTGTGGGGAAGAAAGAAGCCAGCATCCTTTCCTACCAACCTCTTCTCTGGATCCACTAGAAAAATAGAGAAATCTACGTCATAGGAACAGTCCGTTAGCCCTACTCTTGCTCATGCTGAGTGAGAACACATACTCACAAAGGCCTGTAAGCCAGCTCTTCATGCTTTTATCCACCCCATTTTAGACAATGTTTTAATTGCCCATTCCGATTTTCTATCAAATAAGTACTGAGGAAGAAATCTCTCCGCTCCTGGTTGGACATTATGGGCTATAAGGTGTGTTCCTTGGGCTGAAGAAATGCTCAGTCATCCAAATTGGTGCAGTATTATCTGTTCAGGCTCTTTCACAATACTCTGAGCATTTGCATCTACTATCGGGTAAGCAAAGCCCAGACCAGGGTCAGTGTCCCCTCCTGTCAAGACCTATTCGTAGCCCACTAAGGGACCAGCATCAGTCTGACTTGCCAGTTATGCTCAGGGCTTCCCAGACAGGGAATCTGTTATATAGCCATCTGTAGTCTCTCTTTTGCTGACAGAACAGTTCCTACTGGCGTTTTGTGACTCAAAGGATTATTTCCTCAAGAGGATTGTTTCTAGATTCAGCCCCTCTCTGCATCGCTGCAGTGCCCATATGTCTGCTCATTTCATGGACTCGGGCGTCCCCCTCAAGGGAGTGCCCTGGAATATATGCTCATCGATTTCAGTCATCTTCCAAACCTGGAGTTCTTATGGGCACTAACATGTCCTATTTTAACGCACTCCCCAAATTCCAGTGGGGCTGTGCCCCATACGGGCATCCCTTTAGCAGGCCAGGTTTCTTTGCACTCCTGTGTAATCATATAGCCAAAGCCATTGGTAACTACTCATGAGTTAGTAATCCAAACATACGGATTTTTACCACTGTTCAATTCTTTCATCACTGCTAGGAAAATAACACGCAATGCAGCCAAAATGAGCTAACCTGTTTTTGCCTTCTTTAATTAGAACCTTTCTATCTGCTGGTCTTAATACAGTAGCTTTCCAAACAGGAGTTTGTGTACTCACCTCGGAACTGCTATCCACAAACCAAACAGCTCTTTGACAGTCAGTCAAAAGCTGTTTACAGGGCACTATACAAGTGACAATAGAATCCAGCATCTCTTCAGACAGTTCCAGAGTCAGTCTTAGGGGAAGAGGCTCCTTGCTTCTCCTGTATCTCCTCTGTCTATGAAAGAATGTCCAGCCTAAGAAGAAGTCCTATTAAGAGTTTATCTGAGCCAAAATGACAATTGCCAGAAATTAAAATTTCAAGCAATTGAAAAAATGCTGTGGAGAATGACAGTTTTGCAGCTTATTTTATACATTAGAATCAAAGGAGGAGACATAAGGAGGGTTGCCTGACATCCACTGGTGGTAGATCAGGGAAGTGGGAAAAAGCAAACTGGGGAAATTTCTGAGACAGTAAAAAGTAAAACAGGGAGACACATACTTCTTTTACATTGGTGGGTATGGGATAGTTAACGTTAACAGCACATAGAGTGGCAACAAAATAGCATTGTGGTCTCCTGGGGGGTGATGCTTTTGAGGGATCTGGAAACAAAGGTTATGCTGACACTTCAAAGGTATGTTATCTTAGATGCACAAAGACCATAGGCCATTTCAAAGTTAAAGATTGACCTTTGTCAAGGAATAGTTCTTGGAACTGTAACAAAGAGTGCATAAATTTATAACTTTGATAAATATTGTCAATAGAGAATCAAGGAAGCTAGAGGCCTAGGATGTGACTACCTACCGTGAATTTTAGTTATGAATTTTTAGTTATAAATTTAGTTATGAATTTTAGTTATGAATTTTTAAGTTCAGACCACCTTGTGTGGTTACTTAGGTCTTTGGATTTTTAAGGCTTGCTATGCAGGCCTCCTCTAAGCTTAACAGGTTTATATGTGGCCCCTTTTTGTCCACGTCTCCTTGCCGTCCCCAGCAGCATGGTCCCATATAAACTAGTGGTCCTCAACCTTTTGTGGCACCAGAGACTGGTGTTCCTTTGAGAATGTAAAGCCTAATGATCGGAAGGGAGTGGCTGCAAATCCAGATGAAGCTTTGATCATTTGTCCGCCCTTCACCTCCTGCTCTATGGCCTGGTTCCTAACAAGCCATGGGTTGGGGACCCCAATATAAACCATTTCTGTTTTATGATGGAACTCTTCTGGGCACCACCTTTCTCATTAGATGTTTCAATTCTCTAGTCCAAAGTTCCAATAGTCATCACTGCAAGGCACTCGCAGGCTCTCACCGCAAGCCCCAGTCTGTGGCCCACAAAGGGCTATCACACAGATAATCTCTCCCCATCAGCACTCCGAGGGCTTCTATACCGCACTGTGTGGGCTCAGGCAATCTTACTGGTTCCCATTTAGCATGGCCAATTACTATTGCTTGAAGAGCGAATTTATATGCCTTTTGTTTTATCACACTAGGTGGGGGGAAATGTTCCCCAATCAGATGCAATTTCCACTTCTACAATACAATCAAGCAAAACAGATGCAACCATTTTGGTGAAGCACAGGGCGAACACCCCTGAATGGGTACCCAAGCCCTACACCTGTTGAGAGAGGAAAGGAAAAAGAAAGGAAATTCAGTAGAGAAGGAATAACATTCCACAGTCAGGGATGTGGTCTCCTCTCAAAGTCAGAGAATGAGACCCCCGAATGTTTGAGGAAGTGGGTTCATATCTGGTTTCCTTACAGCGAAAGGCTCTGCGGCATTAAAGGCATGGGGAAAGTTGTTAGTAATTGCAGCAGGAATCTTCTTGCAGGTCCCCCGTGATCTGGCCTGATGCTGATCCGCCAGGTTCCTGTGTCTAGCAGCACGTAGCAGACTCTGAATACAACCTGGTTTAATCGTTAGTCAATTTGTATAGTTCTCATGCATCTTCCCTGTATTAATGTCCCATAATATCCGTTTCGAACATACCAATTCTCCTGCAAATTTTTACCTCAATTCTACCAGCCTCTATAACTAATGTAAGGGAGAAGGCAAGAGAACAAATATGTTAAATCAAGCTATGTTCAGAGACTGCAATATGCCAATCAGGCCACAGCCAGACCGCTAGGAGACCTGTAGAACAAAGGACGATCTCCGCTGGGATTGCTAACAACTCATTTCCCCACACCATGAAGGGAACACAGAGTCTTTAAGTTGTGCCCTACATAAATAAAATTGTTCATTCCCTATGGCTAAAACCATGGGAACCTAGGCATGGAAGGCTGGGATCGCCAGCAGGCCTTTCATGCTTTGTAGTCTCTCCCTTTCTGGCTACACA
This sequence comes from Eonycteris spelaea, assembly GCA_003508835.1. Classification (NCBI taxonomy): domain Eukaryota; kingdom Metazoa; phylum Chordata; class Mammalia; order Chiroptera; family Pteropodidae; genus Eonycteris; species Eonycteris spelaea. Next base: position 8,945,956 of record PUFA01000040.1, on the reverse strand, counting down.
CTCTTCTCCTTTCATACCTTACCAAAGGACAATGGGTAAACCAAGTCTTTAAACTGTAATTCATAGAAACTAAGAATGATATATACACTGAATTTCCCAAACACGCCGGGTCCCTCTCAGCGTCTTTTTCTCTGGGTCCCTCTCAGACTCTTTACTTGCACCATCTCTGTCCCTCCATCTGTCCCTCCGAGTCTCTCTCAGGCTCTCTCGTTCTCTGCCTCAGAGAGACCACGCTCTATCTATGGAGCGTTACCCCTTCTCTAATAAACTTTCCTTTTGGCTCTGACTCTGGTGTGGGTTTGACTCTGTGTGTGTGTGTGTGTGTGTGGTGTGTGTGTGTGTGTGCGCGCGCGTACCCGCGTGCACTTAAGCAAGAACTCTCTCAGTGCAGTGTTTGAGTTCCCTCCTCTCGGGAAAATATCCCCTGTCCTACATCATTCATATTTAATCGACAGGTGTTGGTGTCACAGTTCATGCGGATCCCATTAAGGTGTCCTTCTCTTTTTCACACCCTGACCATTTTACCCACTCTGTGTGGCTTTAGGTCCCCAGGGAGAGGTCAAGCCAAGGGTCCCGGGCCCTTTTGCCAGTCTTTAACTTGATTAATCAGCCTGGTTTAACTACTACCCCCAAATAATTGCTGGTCGGTTTTCTCATTGCACTTTTCCCTTCCAGGCTTTTAAAATTTCTCCAAACTAGGGTACATAGAGACTTGTCTGGAGCTCTTTAATGTTGAGGGGACCAACAGGGAGTCCCTTTGGCCTGCCAAACCTTAGGCAGTGCTGTATTAAAATTTTTCTTTTAATCCTATCATTGTCTTTTTACACATTCTATTGGGTAGTTTGGTATGAGTAACAACAGGAGCAAAGGCCCAGCTTCGTAACCATAGAAACTTCCCTTGAAGATCTTCCTTGAGGACCTCCCAGAAATACTTCTCTTTTAGGGTTATAAATTACCCCAAATCCTTGAGCACAAAGGCCATAAAAGCTGCTGACTAAACCAGCCAAAGACACATGTGCAGAAAGTACTACCTTAACCTGCCCATAACCTCAGCCTCATTATACCATCATTATGTACTATGACTGTGCCTGGAAGTTCATGAATCAAATTATAACAGACTGAATTTTGGGTACGCACACGTGCAATAGGCAAAGTTATATAGCAGTCAACTGTCAGTCAAGGTAACCTCACATAGGGATCACCTAGGACCTCTCTACAGGGCCCAAATGTAAACAGACCTTCTCACTTCTGGGTTGTTACATCTCTCTTTGCTGAAAACCCACTCCTCCCTTGGGGCAGACTGTGTCTTATCGCTTTACCTCTCAGATTCCAAAGGGCTGCAGCCTTCCCGTCTCCTAAAACGCACTTTGACTAAATCCTACTTTTTCTAAATCTTGCCAACCTGTAATTCTTTGCCACGTTGGCGGAGAAGAACCGAGGGACAACACACCACACCACGGTCCTCTCCATACCTCTGGGGCGATGCCAGTTTCCCATCGCCCCAGCAGTAGCAATTCCATTTCTTAATAATCATCTGAAGATTTCCATCCTGCTGGGATGAGTCAGTCCTGTGGCTCTCCCCTGTTTCCTCTTTTTGCCCCTATCAATATTAGCTTTATTCTTATTTCTGAAACTTTTTAAAGTTTTCCACCTAGTTGAGAAGGTCCTCTCTATTCTCCCCTCTGCCTCTTCTCATTCTCTTGTTAATTAACCTAATGTTTTTATTAGCATCTGCAAGACCCAGGAGGAAAGCGGAGACAGCAAACCTGATAAGATTTTCCCAACTGATATTAAACTCTGTAGCAGTAGAGTGAGGGGTGTCTATGCTACAGAGCCCCTTAATCGCAGCATTTATCATAACCTGGGGAAGGGGCATATTCAGAGGATGAATATCTTAGTCATCATAAGCCAGTCCAATTCCACATGACTTGCATATGAAGCATATAAGCTGCTTCCTCTGGGGCACTCCACTGGGCATTTATGGTGTGGGAGGATGAACAGTCCCCTTTCTCTGGATAAACAGAACTTACAGTGGCTTGTATCCAGTCCACCAGCCTGGCTGTTCTCTGAGGAATAACCTCCTATGTGTCTGGATCATGTACAGCCGTCTGTGATGTTTCCATAGTGAGCTGTGGGTCCTGCACCAACCCAAACATGCTCTTCCACGCTGCAGCCGCAACACCAAAGACACAGCCTGTAGTTGCTCTCATAATCCACTTCAGTAAAAGTTCTTCAGGAAGCTGATGATACAGACCTACAAAATGAAACAACTCTTTCCCACTTACACTCTCTGGTTTCCATAGTTTCTTGGCTTTGCCCTTCCTCCATATTGATGTCTTGGTGACCAGAGGTCTCACAGGTACTTTCCGTTGCCCCTGCATAGTTTTTCCTTTTCTGGGCGCTTTGAGGATAAAGGCTAAAGACTGATCCACAGCTGAGCTTCGTTCAGCCTCAAGGTCCCACCCAGCACTTTCTTTTACTTTCAAGTTGGCCATTATAGGTAACAATAACCAAGGGATTGTAGAGTTTGCCTTTTTCTCATTAGTTTGATTTTCCTATGCGTCCTGCAAACTAACCCCGCAGGAGTTTGACATCTCTGAGGAAAGAGTGAATGAAGGCAGGGAACATATAAAATGGAGTCACTTTACCAAGCAGCTAAAATTAGTAAATTATGAAGATTAAGGTGTGAGGAAAGACTCCATCCTTATTCTAAACTAGCCTTAAAACAAACTTTTTTGAACTTTCCAGTCCTGCATTAATACCTGAATATATTCCTAGACTTCCAGGTAGCCCTTTAATTACCCCCTGAAGGAGTCGTGTATCCAGGCCGCCTAATTTACTCCCAAGGGCTCACATATACATCCAAATGACATCCATTATCCAGACCACAGAAATGTGACCAGACTTCTTGACACCTGTCTTCTGACTGCCTGTTATCTGACTGATAACTGTTCCAGACCAATCGTGGGGCTAAGAATGCAGGACTGATCATTCTCAAGAATGTACTTTCAGCTATAAGAACTTTTCTTTCTTTTTTGGAATGCCCTCAGCTTTGCCAATGTTTCCAGTTTGCAAACTCTAGGGTCTTAACCCTTAAAAAATACACACACACACAATCTTTTATTTCTAACAAAGCCTCCAGACTTTTTGAGTTTGCTTGACATCTCTAAATTCCACTGGTAAATTTTACATTCAGTAACTGATTGCAGCACAGCTGGTGCGCCATACCGGTTGACCATGTGTCCACCCAGGAATCAAAAGTTCCTCACCCTCACTCTTTCAACCTTTCTCTTCCCAAACCACATGTTTCTGTGAGCCAGAGATGTTCTAGCACATCCCACTTCACTGACACCACCTATATCAGTTCCCAGGACCAATTCCACTGCGGAAGATGGGAGGGGCTTCATCCACACTAAGAAACAATTCTCAGACACCAGCAGAATGCCTAAGAATGCAATTCAATTCTGACACTACTGACCTGGAGATAACATCAGGTTCCATAGGTGAAGGGTTCAGTCCTACAAGATTGCCTCTGCTACACACACACACACACACACACACACACACACACACACACACACATGCACACTTCAGACGCTAGATGCAAGCCCAGGTTACCTGTGCTTCTGACATACTAGCCAAGATTGGAGAATCCAAGGACCCCCTCCAACTCAGAATGTCAATCACAAGTTCAGGTTGTCACCTATGTTTCTGACCAACCTGTTATAAAGCAGAAGTTCGGACAACCCTCTCCGACAACAGCTCACAGAACTCAGAGAAACATGTTACTTACTAGGTCACTGGCTTATTAAAAGGATATAACTCAGGTGCAGCCAGATGGGAGAGATGCATAGTGCAAGGCGTGGGAAGAGGCACGGAGCTTCTGTGCACTCTCCATGCAGCTTCATGTATTCACCAACCCTGAAGCTCTCTGAACTCCATCTGAACTCCATCTATTTATGAAGGCTTTTTTAACACGGTCATGAAGTCAAGCATGGAAGGGAACTGAAAACAGCAACCCTCTACCACATAGTTGGTTCCATTGGCAACCGGCCCCCATCCTTCGGTGCTTTCCAAAAGTTACCTCATTAACATAGTAAAAGACACCTTTTTCCCCTCCAATCTCAACAAGTAGGAAATTTCAAGAGTTCCAGGAGTTGCAAGCCAGGAATTGTAGACAAAGAAAAAATATATACGAGAAATATATATATTTTATAAATCACAATATTGCAGAGGGTACAGTTGTAAAAACCTAAATTTGAGGAAATAAATTTTTTGGAATGAAGATATTTCTCAAGGGAAATAAGTACTATATTCTTTTTATAATTTCCTTATGAAGAATATTTATCATTTAGTCAGCCTGTAATGAATACAAGAATATACTTGGTGGACAAACATGGGTTCTTACCTCAAGGAATTTAGTAAACTACTGGATAATAAAAGCAGGTATTAAACTGTGTGTAAAGTGCTATTATAAGGTGTTTTGGAAGCAAATATGTAGGTCAGGGAGGGCTCCTTAAAGAAGTCACATCTAAGCTGAGACCTGGTATTTGCACCTATTAATTTTTCTCATTTCATTTTATAAGCGGAATGCTTCAATACAAGGATTATACAGATTGACACACGAACCTCTTTTAACACTTGTCACACTGTGGTGTAGATTGTTGTTTAACTTCTGTGCTTGCACTCCACCATCTTACTAATTTGGCCTGACATTTTTTTTTTTGCCAATAAAGACTGTATCTTATTCATTATGTGTCCCTAGTACCTAGGATTGTGACTTGTATTTGTGCCCAGTAAGTTTTAGAAGAGAATGGATGGAATGGAGAAAAATGGAAATTAAATTTTTTCAATAAAAATGCCACCTCGATCAGGTATTAGCTTCCCATATACATTTGAAATGTTTTCTAGACTATTATGATTTCACTGACCTGTGGCAAAGCCATGCTATCTTACTCATTATATCTTTATGTTGAATTTTAATATCTGGTGAGGAAAGTCCACCTTCATTCAACTTTAAAAAAAGTTATGTTTGTACACATTTTTCTTCTATATTGATTTAATTTTTGTTATAGTCTTAAAACTTGGTTTACTTGTCAAAATTTTATTAAATCTCTTTAAGTAGATATTTTTATATTATGTCTTCCTCTCCAGATATTTTGTTCAGCTTCTTCTTTTTCCATTATCAAAAAAAAAAAAATGTTTTCTTCACTCAGATCCAGATAATTTTTGTTAAATTTATTCTAAGTTTTATTGTTTTTTAAATCATTATTGTTAAATTTATTCCTAGATTTTACTATTTTTATCACTATTGTGAGTGGAATAGTTTAACTTTTCCACTCTTAGCTGATTATTGATATTGACTATTCTATATTTATTTTGTATACAACAATTTTACTGAGCTCCCTTATTCTAATTTTTTCATTGAATCTTGGATACTCTAGCTAAAAAGTCATTTTATCTCTACCCTGAACAAGCCAATCCCATCTGATCTTGGAAGCTAAGCAGGGTCGAGTGTGGTTAGTACTCGGATGGGACACCGCTACAACATTTCCTTCCTAGGTTTCCTAGGAAGGTCAATGCTGTAGCATTATCTCTCTCTCTCTCTCTCTCTCTCTCTCTCTCTCTCTCTCTCTCTCTCTCTATATATATATATATATATATATATATATATATATATATATATATATATATATGTATGTATTTATACACACACACACACACATATATAAATATTAGCAAACAAATTCAACAATACATTAAAAGGATCATACACCATGATCAAGTGTGTTTTATTCCAGAAATGCAAGCACAGTTCAACGTGTGCAAATTAATCGATGTAATACACCTCATTTACAAAATGAGGAAGGAAAGAGGTACAAAATGGTGGTGACATATGAGGACACAGAACTCACCCCTTCCCATGAGCAAAATCAAACATATATATTTTACATATGTATATATAGCAATTACTCTTGTGAGACAACCAAACACTGAATAAACAGCTTTTCACAACAAATAAGAGGGAGAGACTGAATAGAAAAGGCTGGGATGCCAAGGAAGCCCTCCAGGAACTGCAGGAGCACCCCAAGACCAGAGGAGTTAGTGAGCACTATGCTTACGTTCCCCTCCACTTTGATAGGGAAGGTGGGAGCTCTAATCCAGTACGTTGGCCCACTTGCAGGATCCTGCAGCACATTCACAGCTACATTGCCTGACGCCTCTTGCCTCCAAAGAAAGGGAACAAGCAAGAACAACAGGGCATCATCACACCCACCTGGCCTTGCTGCTGAGGTCTGCAGCAGGGAGAGCTCTTCTACATGGTCTCTTCCACATGGGACCATTTGGGTATAACAAACATAACAGAGACTGTATAGAGAAGACTAGAGGGTCACTCAGCTCTCCAGGAACTGCAGGAATTCTCTGGGTTGAAGGGCGGGTGAGCGCCATCATTTACAGCTCCCTCCACTTTCACAGGGTGGGCAGGGGCTATATCTAGGTGCTCTGGCTTGCCTGCAAGGTCGCTGCATGTTTCCAGACACATTGCCCAAGCCCACCTTGTCCTGAAAAAAGGGAGCAAGCAGGATCAACAGGGCATTACTACACACACCTGGCCTTTCTTCCCGGAGCTGTTCCAGCTCAGAAGGCCAGCAACCCCTGACACTTAGGCACCTGCTCAGCTCCTACCAGCTTGCCAAAACCACCCTGCACACACAGTCTACACAGAGCCCACTTTCTACATAAGGCTACTTCTCCAAGACTGAAAGAGACAGCTATATTTTCTAATTTACATAAATAAACACTGGAGGTCAAACAAAATAAAACACAGAAGACTAGCTCTCAAATGGGATAAGAAAAAATCTTAGGGAAAAAAATTCTAAGGAAACGGAAATAAGAAACTTACCTCATAAAAACTCCAAGAAATGGTCATAAGGATGCTCACCAAACTTGAGTGTGGGATAAGAAACTTGGAGAGAACTTCAAGAAAGAATTAGAAATATATAAGAACCAAGCAGACCTGAAAAATACAACCACCTCTGGTAGTGGCAGGTGAAGGAAGTGAAAAGGTTAAAAAAAAAAAAGAAAGAAAGAAATGTTTTTGAGGCTAAAGGGAAAAGGAAACCTTTGTGTACTGTTTGTTACTCTAAAAATTTTCAATAGAACCACCACATGATCTAGCAATTTCACTTCTGGGTATTTATTGGAAAGATATGTGTGACTATACATATACTGAATCAATGTTGTACATGTGAAACTAATGTGTCACTTATAACTCAATAAAAGATTTCTATATCACTGGATCTGGTAAGAGCTTGTATAAGTGTTCCCCTCCATAGAGCAGGATTAAGAAGTAGTGCCAGTAGCTGGTCTAAGTTTGGAGAGAGGAAAAGAACAGTAAAATTCTTTGTACTCCTCCTCTTTTTTTTTTTTTAAAGGCATACATACCCAGGAACAGTAGCAATAACCAAATAGGGGTTTTTGTTTGTTTGTTTTTGATAAATCAATTAACTTATAGCCAAACTTTGAACATCAAACTCTAAAGCACTATGTGGCAATAAATGCAGACACTCTTCCTCAAGCGATTACGTTTTTAATTATTACCTAATTTAGCTACCTGACTGAGGATGAGGATGGCTGTGTGATGGGCAGAGAGGTAGGATGTGCAGGGAGCACAGCCAACCCTGACTGACTGTTTCTGCTGCCTTGGAAGCATCTCTGAGACCTGTCTGCAGGGCTTGTGAGTGCCAACCCCAACCTCAGTGTGTGCTGGCCAGGAGGTGCACTTGCCCACGCTCTTTCTGTATCAGTGGATCCATGCTCTGGGCCTGTTTTCTACCAATGACTATGAAAGAAGTGCTTGCTCTGATCAGGGAGCGCCGCCTTCAGAGCAAGCAGAGGCTCAGGGACATCGCCAGTGCTGCCTCCATGGTCCAACCTTGGCCCTCCCCAATGCCTAAGTAAGGGACTGAGCACCAGCTTCAGGCTGTATCTCTGGGGTACGCAAAGAGCAGCATGGGCCCCATTACAGATCTTGGCCTGGATATACATATTTAGCTACCCTAACTTAGTTATCCCTGCCTGGCCTCTATCAACTGACCTAATGCACACAAATTCTAACACAGAGACAGACAAGTCACTCTTCCTCAGGTGGGCAGATATGCTCCTATACTTGGAAAGAATAGGCAACCCTGGGATGACCCCTAGACCAAGCTGAGTTTGGGCTCAAGAAACTGCCAGAAGAGACATCTCCAGGGTGTCTGAGCTCCAGCCCTAGACTTGCCCATCAAGCCAGCCGGTGAATGGACCTTCTATAGTAGTAAAAACCAAAAAATTGTTGGGCTGCTGTGAGAGAACCCCAAAGAGCCCCTCATAAGAGAGTGGGTCTCCAAGGAGGTCCAGTTAAGTGTGAAAAAAACAATCTGGCCCTATTGAGAAGTTGTACAAGAAAACAAAAAAGAATAACAAAAGAGAAAGAAGGTTAAAAATATCCCTAAGGGAGCTCTCCAGGACCTACCTGTTCTATTCTCATCCCCTCAAGTGCTACATGGACTGGGGGTGAGAAGGTAGAGTTCCCGTGGACAGACAAGGAACCTGTGTTCTCCATACAAGCTTTATGGGCAAGCTGAATTTTGCTTAGAAAAATGGGGAGGTCTAGGAAGCCTTTTGAGGAAAAATGGCCTGAACTGAGACCAGAAGAATTGACCAAGTAAAGGAGAAAAAGGGAAGCATTTTCTAGACAGAGGGATAGCACATGGGAAGATTTGAAGGTGAGAAGAGACAGGGGTAGCTTCCAATAGGACAGATTGCAGAAGACTGCAAATCTCAAATTCACACAATGATGAGGTAAAAAATGATGAGGTAAAAAGGTGGCCAGTTTATGAAAAACCTTAATAAGCTAAGATAAGGAGTTTGGACATCCCTCATACCCCCCCCCCAACCCCATCTGCTGAGTACAATAAGGGAGAGAATGACACAAGTTTTAGGACTATCAGCCTGTTGGATGGGTTGAGGAGTGAGTATAGACAGAGTAAGGCTAGAAACAAGGGGATCAGGTAGGAGTATCTTAGACTAGCTCACAGTGAAATGAAATGACCTGGGAGAGCAACACTATCAACACTTGCCTAACACACAGCCAGGCAGTTCCAAGCACTTTACGCATATTACATCATTTACCCCCACAGAGAGCCCATGAGAAAGATGCTGTTACTATTTCCATTTTACTTTTAAGGCAGAGAGAAGTTGAACCACTTGCCTGAGGCCATACAGCAACAAAGACAGAGCCAGAATTCACCCACTGTGATTTCACCGATGCTCTTAACCAGCAGTCTCCAATCTTCTTGGTACTAGAGACTGGTGCTCCTCTAGAATCTAATGCCTGATGATCTGAGGTGGAGCTGAGGTGGTGATGCTAGCCCTGGGGAGTGGCTACAGATACAGATGAAGCAGTCCAGGTATTAAGGACTCCTGCTCTTAACCATTACATGTCCTCTCTAAAGGTGGGGAAAAAATGGATAACATATTCTGGAGGCAGTTAGGAGGCAGAATTGATAGGACTTTGTAATCGACAAAGGTATGAGAAAGAGAAGAGTCAAGAAGGACCCCCAATTTCCCAGCTTGGGTAACTGGATGGTTGGCAATGCCTTTCACTGAGCAAAAGTGCACATAAGATGGTCCACATCTATTGAGGAGACAATGAGAAGAGTTTTGGACATGCATCTAGAATGACTGGAAATGTTTAGTAACTGATCGATTCGGAGTCCAGAAGACAGACCTAGACAGAAATTATAGAAAAAGGACCCACTAAACAGGAATATCCAGGAAGAATGAGAGAAAATGGCATTAGATAGAACTTTTGAAGAAGGCCCGAGAAAGAAGAGAACTTCAAGGATACCTTTGGAAGAAACTTCTGAGAAGACAATCAACAGAATGTGATGTCATGGAAGTCCAGAGAAGGCACTTCAAGAAGGAGGAGATGCTTTATTGGCAACGCTGCTAGGAAGTCACAAAATAAAAGGTCTGAAAGGTTTATGGGTGATCTTAAGAAGAGTAAATGCAAAAAATAGATGAGCTGGGAGTAAGTTAAGGGGTCGAAGCAAGGTAGAGAAGTAAAGTATGCATAGACAACTCCATAGGAAAGTCTGGCTATAAAGTGGAGGAAGGAGACAAATGTCCATGAGGGAGGGTTTTGGTTTTGTGTTAATATGACAGAGCATGGAGTAGCTACTACATTGTGACAGGAAAGAATGTGAACTTGACTACAGGTAACTCTGGTGGGTTCAATAGAGAATTAAGGGATTTGTTATATAATGGTTCCCATTTTATTGGCTGGGGGTGGGGGGGTACGGCCAATAGAGCATTTCACAAATTTGTTAGATAGCTTACCCAAGGTTATGCAGGCTTTCATTGGCCAAATCAGGACTAGGACCCAGATCTTCCAACTTCTAGTCCCATATTTTTTCTGTTACATAACTTCTTAAAATATTTCTTCTGCTTTTTCTCAAGCAAATAGTTTTGAAACCATGCTTTTCTTATAAAGTGGAATTATAATATTTAGCATCTAAGTGAACCTGTTTAATAAATTGCTTTCTCTTTTAAGAGAGGACTTTAGTTTTGTGGAGAAAGGTGTACTGCACAGTGTTTGAAATCAGTTTTATATCCTTGAGGTCTGGAAGTTCATTTACTGAGAGGGATGAGGAATCACTTAGGAATATTTTTTTAGACTAATTTTATATATAATCTTAAGCCATCACTTAGGAATTTTAGATTGCAATGCAGCCTTTAGGAATTTACTTACAAGTTATGCACCAAAAGACTCATTAGAAAAATGAATAGTTTCTCCATTTTGGTTTGTATTAAATAAGAAGAGAAAAAGGCTAAAGGGCCAAATTAAAGATCGTGGAGGCAGGATTAGTTTGGATGATGTTCTTAACCTTTTAAGGTTAGGGTTGTGAGTAGACTCAACTCCAAGAACTATAGTCTGTGTGGAAATATATCTAAATATAGGTAAATGAAGAGTGGGAGGGAAGGAGTAAAGAAAGAGACTTGTAAAAACTTGGAAAAGACAATTAAGGACAAAATATTACCCATCTTCTCATAATACAAAATCATAGGTCTACCTCCAGTCTTTTTTTAATGCACAAAAAGGCATTATATGTACAGTTATGGCGTCTGCTTTTTTCTCTTGGTATTATATGCTAGGCAATTATTCATGTCACGAGGACCTCCTTGTAAACATTATTTGAATGGCAGCATCCGCCCAAAGGCGTCCTGTAGCCTGTCTTCCTCATTCGTAAGTACACTCTCGGATAGTATTTCTTTGCCACCTCCTTGTTTGCATAACTTGGCGAGACCAAGAGCCTGGAGCTAAAAGGAATGGGAGTATTGTCCTCTGCACAATACAATTTCTTTGACTGTTTGGTCTTAATTTTATTGTTAAAATGGTAAAAATCAATCATCGAAAAATTTAAGTTTGATCTTTCAAGGATTACCATTTCTCTATTCTATTTTCTCAGATTCTGAGACAATAACTCTTTGTTTAAGCATTCATGGGCTTGGCTTGGCTGAGAATTTTAGACAAACTAAGGTATTACATTAAACAGCCTTGAGCAAATAAGAGACATAATGCCTTTTGTTGCCCCAAAAGATCTAGATAGACAGGTATCGCCTGGTCAAATAATTATAAAAACACCCACCCAGATGCCACTTCCCACAATGATGAGGAATTCTTTCTCATCTGCACTCCACCCTCCCTCCACCCCAAAAAGTATCAGACTATACCACCCTCAATCATGCAGGCTAATCATTACAGCCCTGGGCCTTGGACACACAGGACTGCCCTTCCTTCCTCTCCTCCCTTCCTTTCCACATGTAGCCTTCCTTCGAGTCCAGTGCAAGTCCTTCCAGTTCAATGTCTCCAGTTCAAAATGACTTCTAATTCAAACAATTTCTGAGGAAGAACTTATCTGAGCTTCAGGTTCCTAGTATAGAAAATGGGAAGAATATCACTTAGCCATATTGTTATAGGGATTTCTGAAAGAATGTTGACTTCTGCCAAAAGGAGAAGTAAAGATCACGAGAAAGAAGTAAATGTTTCCACACAGAAGTGATTGATACTCTCGAGTGAAGGGAGTTGATATTCCCTGCCATAGTTACTTTCAGTAAACTTTGCCTTACGAAGCTGAGATGAAGGCATTGAATCACTAAGAAGCCATTCCACGTTATCTAAAGGGCTGGTATTAGGAGCGACCAAATCCAGTGAGGAAGGAGCCACCACTTCTGATGCAGCAACTGAGGGAGTTTCAAGCCCTGGCCACAGACGGGCCACAGCAGCGCATGCCCTTCTTGCTCAGCACAATGCAATGTTACAAGCAGTGGTACAGGTGCAGAATTCCTGGGTTCAAATCCCAACTTTGTGATTTCTTAGGGATAGGACTTAATTGAATGAGTTATTTCACCTCTCTGTGCCTTGGTTTACTCATCAAGAATGAGTTTCTACTTCAGAACTACGTATATACATATATGTAAAACCCTTAGAGCAGTACAACAAGTACCTGGACAAAAAAAATAAATGCTTTATAGACGTTAGTTATTATTAATCAGATGCTATTTTGAGATCTAACTCTTTACCTTTCCCTGTGAAGAAACTTCTGATTCTGAGAAGAAGCAGTGAAATAAGGCATGGTCTCAGAGAAACCACCATTTATTTGGTCATTTAACAAATCATTACTGAATGCTCTCGAAGTTTGGAAATATGGAGGAGCTATGATGGGGACTACAACCCTAATAAAATCTACTCTGTGTGTTAGCTAACTGAAACCTACTGCCTGCTTTTTACGGGCTCATGTTGCTTAAATGCTTTACTCGTTTAATTCTATAGTAATCCTTTGAAGTTATTTCAGATTTACAAATGATAAAACAAAAACTTAGCATTATTAAGTAAATTGCCCAGCCCTGACTAGTTTTGTGACTTCAATGTCCAGAAGTTAAAGCAACTTGCTCTACTTTTTGAGAGGCTGACACATTGAGTTCATGTGGGTAGGTTAGGGAAAAATGAGAGAAGTTTTTACCTCCCCTTTAGTCTTTTCAACCCATAATTCTGGTGAGGATTTAATTAAATCACATTGGATAGATGAAGTCCAGTAGATAGGCCAGCATTTCTCAGTAGAGAAATAAGGAAATACAGGAGGAGGAACAGGTAGGCTATGAGGCAGTGAGGAGAGGGGGATAGAAGTACTTCATTTCGAGTTTGAAGTGACCAGGGGACATGCCTGTGAGCAGCTTGCAGCACAGGTCTGGAGCTTGGGAAAGGAATGGCTTGCATTTCTATCAGCACTGACGGGGAGTAGAGGCCATGACTGATGGTCAACAGAGGGAGTTTGTAAAAGACAAAGAATGGAATTTCTGGACCCAATGTTTTAGGGCCCAGAAAAGGAACTGAGAACAAAGGGCCATTTAAATATGGTCTGCTTCTCATCTTTAGCAGAAGAAGCAGATCGTATCCCCATTGGTATTATTCGTAGAGCACTATATTTAGTAAGCTCTCAATAGTATCTCTGGAGTCCTTGGTTTATTAGTGTGCAACTAGCTTGACCTTGAAGAAGACCCAAACTTCATTGTTTTTCATTTCTGAATAATACATATCAATATACCCAGCAAGAGGCGCATTTAATAGCTGGCATAACTGGCTATCCATTTGGAATAAATAAAGTTAGGACTATAACTCATGCTATATACAAAATAAATTTCAAATCAATTAAAATATAAATATAAAAAATGTTAGGAAAATCAAGGATAATATTTATTTGCTTAAGGAGAAATGTGATCTTTTAAAGCAAGACCAAAGACAAGTGCTATAAATAAAAATTTTAAAAACCCTGAGATTTCATAGTATAAAACTTAAAATGTTCTTGTATGACAAAAGACACCACAAACAAAGTCAAAAGACAAACAGTAACCCAGAGAGAGTATGTTCACTTAATATTCCTAATAACAGAGAACTACTATATAACAAAGAGAGGTTGTTGTGCCGTGTTGAAATTTTCAGGAGTATGTCCTCTGACCTGCCCATGGTATCTCATCAGGTGGATACAGGGGTTGTGGGACAAATCACTTATTTTAGCAGATATGCAAGATAAACGGAATAAATAAATTCTTTTTAAGTTAAATTATTGCACAATTTGAAAAGTAAATTCTATTTAAGTCCTTTAGCAGCAACTGGGACTTTCAATGTGTGTTCACACACATCACGTCCGTAGCCTGGCCGACAGCCATCTCTGACTATACCTTCAACAGCCCTCTTCCTCCTCCTCCTCCTTTTACTCCTTGCTCATTAGTCTCCTTGCTGTTTCTCAGGCACTCTAGCATCTTACACCTTAGGACCTTTGCACATGCACTTTCCTTCCTTTGCATACCCTTGACCCATGTATACCCTAATGCTCGATACTTCAATTCACTAAGCTCTCTCCTTAAATGTCCTCCTCAGCCAGGCTTTCCTGACCATAAGGGCAGAACTCCAGCGGCCAGAGCAGTGCCCTGCCCATAATAGAAACTCAAATAAAAAGCCGTTGAATCAGAGAAATAGTTAATTACTTCATTTAATTTGATTCTCACAATCACAAGAATTGTTTATCCAGGACATTGACATTTCTTGATTTGAATGCAATACATACCCTGTTGTCGTTTTTTACATTCCTCCAGCTCAACATGCCTGCCTCTCTGAAGTATTTAAAGATTTGTCCTTTCTAAATGTGCTAATATGAATTATTCCCACTACTAAGATTCCTCTGTCTAAACAACTCTTATGAAGCAAAAACAAAATATGGCGATATGATTTATTCTTTCCTCTGGTTGATGAGTATAGAAACTCTAGCAATTGACAATTGTGAGCAAGTCATGCCTTAGCATTCCTGTCCTGCTATTATTCCAGGTGAAAGTGGCACTTCATTGCAGTTTCCTGCAATAATTTTCACCAAACCGTGAAGCTGTTCTGCCACTATCCCTGTGCTCATCTATTGTCATACAATGGGCAGGTCTCAAAAGGAATCTTAGCAGGTTCCAGCAGGACACAGTGACCTGATTGTTACATCAGACCACACTCGATGGGCCAGTGATTACTAAAGAGTATAAATGCTATTTCCATCATCTAATCTGGGACAGGGGTAGAAAAATATAAAAAAATTAATTTAAAATTCTTACATTCAAGAAGTTAAAATATAATAGATTTAAATCATGAAACCAGCTAATTTCAAGTCAGAATGAAATAGGTGCTAAGTAGAAGTCCAAGCAATACGCTCTGCAAAGGTATGTTGAGGGGAGAAGGAGAGGAGATTGGTTTATTGGTTTGTGTTTAAGGATAAGGATTAAATTGGGTTAAATTGTTGTAGACCTAGGGGTGTGGGGAATTGAAGATGAAATAGCAAAAGGATGATTATTGGTGAAGCAGATGATAACCAGTGTATGAGTGGAGAGGATGGTCTCTGGAAAGAGAAGGGATTATTTCTCCCTTACAGACATAAAGGCAAGAGTTAATAGGATGCATGAGGATGAGGTGACATACCATTGAGGGACAGGAAAGTTGATGGCACAGTCTTCTCGAAGAAATGGAAGACTAACTCACTGAGTGAGTGATGGTACAAGGAAGAATAAAGTTGCCAAAATGAGGATGCAAATGAAAATAATTCCAAATAGCTAAAAAAATTAAGATAGAGAATATGTAAGGGTAAATGAAAGAACCATCAAACAGCATTTGGGTCCAGCCAAAGACTGATCTCACAATTTTGCAATGAAGTCAAGCAACGTGGTTCTATGTTTTTGTTGTTATTTTTTCTAGTACTCTTTAAACAACTGTGGGCAAATGCACAGGAAATTTGCAGCTAGGTTTCCCTGGGAAATTGATGAGGCTCATTAAAGGAAAACCAAGGGTAAGAGGAAGAAGGCTTTTTTTTTTTTTAAGCAAGAATGTATATTGTATTTTGTTAAATGCAATTTCTGCATCTATTGGGGGTGATTATGCCTTTTCTTTTTTCAGTCTTTTAATGTGGTAAAATACATAATATTCATATGTTAAACCAACCTTGAATTCCTAGATAAGTCTCACATTGGTTACAATGTTTTATCTTTGTTATACACTATTGGATGTTTAGCTAACATTTTATTATGAGTTTTTGCATCTATATTCATGTGAAATATTGCTGCATAGTTGTGTTTTTTTTGTAAAGTCTTTTGGTATCACAGAAACACTAGTCTTATAGATATGGCAAATATTGCCTCCTCTTCAATTCCCAAAAGAGTGTGCCTAGAGGTGTCATTCCCCTTCTTAAATTCTTGGTAGAATTTACCAGTGAAGCTACCTGGGCTTGGAGATTGCTTTTGTGTGTGGGAAGGTTTTTAACTACTTCCATTTTCTTCAATAGGTCTAGGGCTATTCAAGTTATCTATTTCTTGAGTGAGCTTTTGTAGTTTGTGTCTTTCAAGGCATTTGTTCATTTGGTCTAAGTTGTCGAACTTATTGGCATAAAGTTGTTCATAATATTCCTTTATTATCCTTTTACTATCTGTCAATTTGTACTGATGACATTTTTCTGATATTGTTAATTTCCTGATCAGTCTAGAGGATAATCATTTTATCAATCTTATCAAAGAACAAGTTTTTGGTTTTTATTTTTCTCTATTGTTTCCCTGTTTTCTATTTCACTGACTTTTGTTTCCATTTTTATGCATACTTTGGGTTTTGTTTTCTCTTTCTTCTAATGTCTTAAGGTAGAAGCTAAAGTGACTGACTTGAGACCTTCTTTTCTCATTTCCTCTAAGTACAATGTTGTGTTACAGATCTATCAGTATGCTGGGTTTTCATTTTCATTTACTTCCAAAGTTTCAAATTTTACTTTTGTTTTCCTCTTCAATGCAAAGGTTATTTAGAAGTGTGTTAATTTCTAAGCATTTTCAGGTTTTCCAGTTATCTAGTATTGATTTCTAATTTAATTTCACTCTGATTAGGAAACATACTTTATTTTTCTTTTCAATTTATCGAGAACTATTTTATAATTCAGATTATGGTCTATCTTGGTAAACATTCCATGTGCACTTGAAAAGAATGTGCATTATGTCATTATTAAGAAGAGTATTCTATAATCAGCAGTTAGATCAAGTTGGTTGATAGTTTTGTGGCAAGAAAGATCTGTAGGGTCCCATACCAGTTCTTAAATGCTTCAACCATTACTTAGTTCATTGGCCAGAATTGGTCACATAGCCTTAATTAGTGGCATGAGACTGAGAAATGTGGAGGAACATATGGATCTAACAGTGGCATTGCATGTTTGTTGGAATGGAGGCAGAAATGACCTTTTTGAATAACACCTCCTGAAGATGAGATCTGGAATAACATAAATAAGTGCATAATCCAGAAACTTTTGCGCAGGGAAAATGAACTTTGGTTTGCTATAAAGGATGATACCTGGGAGTGATATGTAAGCTCTTCTTTAGTTCCCACTCTATTCATTTCTAGTTGTATTATATTTAGACCAGGTTAAATAAAATATTTTGTGTGTGTTTGTGTGTACTTTTTAGTCCCATCTACCCCGGGGAAATAGGTATTTATCATCACGTGTATTTACTGAGATTTTAGAGGCAGGAAGAATAACATGAGAGTAGAGATCTTTGCCTTTTATTGGTCTATACTTTAGATAAAAATTTATAATCATTTTGAGATCCCTTTATAATCCTTCCTGGTAAGTCTTAACATATTTGCATATGTTCACTGTGAGACAATAATCAGTGAACTTAGTTCCTGATATAGACCGCGTTCCTACTGTATTTGACTTATAAGTTCGACATTCAAAAATCAATAAATATAGCAACAGCTGGGAACCTGATGAGCAGTTAGTCTTACTCCTATGACTGTTTCCCTTCAACGCTCCCCAAAGGGCATCCTAGGCCTCAGTACAGAGCCAAGGATGCAGGTAAAAACACAGGGCCACTCCTCAGACTTCAGCTCTAGTACTCAATTCCAGAAACTCATCTAATGTGGAACAATTGACATTTATCAGGATTTCCATTCTTCTTGGTTTTATCTCACACACACACACACACACACACACACACACACACACACACACCCATCGCAAATGTTCTATGACTGAGACAAATTTCTTTAACTTTCAATCCTTCTCTCATGGAATTCAGATCGGTATATTTCTCTCCCATCAGCACTTGGACTTAAAAAGGCTAGAGTTAGGCTCTTGATATCCCCTCTGTTAACCAGCACCACGTCCCAACCAAATCAGCTTCTTGTCCAGGTCTCTCTTCCGTTAATGGTACTGATGGCTTTTATGAGAAAACTAGTAGTCATTCTTGGCACCAACTTTTTTCTCACGTCACCACATCATCAGGTCCTATCAATTCTACCTATCAACATCAGTGCTATATTTCTTCAATTCTAAAACACTTAGTTATTCCCCAAAGTAGAAGTATTTTGTGAAAATTAAATCGACTAATATAGAGAAATTGCTTAACATAAAATTAGGTGCTCAATATCTACTAATATTACCTTCTTACAACCTACATCAAAGGGCTGTTAGGCAAAGGGGAGGGCTGTGGCACAGATGTCTGTCGTCGTTGTGTGTGAAAACTTGGCTGGGCAGCACAGGTGTCCCTATATCTGTCACCACATTTGTGCGACTCCCCAGAGTAAGATTTTAATTTTAATTTTGATTCTTCTTTCTTCCCCAAACTGTCTTCAAAGGGATTACATCATAATGTAGTTTTTCTTATTTTGACCATTTCAGACTTACAGAAAATGTGCAAAAATAGTACAAATAATTCCCTATATCCTTTACTGAGATTCCCCAAATATATTGTTTGCTTTCTGAACCTTTTAAAAGTCAGTGACAGACACTGTGTCCCTTTACCTCTAAATATTTCTATTTGTATTCACATACACTCACAAAAGAACATTCTCTTGACTTACTATGGTACAGTTACCAAAATCAGAAGATTAACATTGATACAATGCTACTTTATTTTTTGAGCATAGAGCTTTTTCTTCAGAGAAAGAGGCAAAGGTTTGTGGCCGGCCTCCTTCCCCATAGAACCTCATATTGTTTTGACAAAAGTTGCAATGCTGTCAGTTGGTGGCTAGG
Organism: Eonycteris spelaea; assembly: GCA_003508835.1. Classification (NCBI taxonomy): domain Eukaryota; kingdom Metazoa; phylum Chordata; class Mammalia; order Chiroptera; family Pteropodidae; genus Eonycteris; species Eonycteris spelaea. The sequence continues at coordinate 8,926,820 of PUFA01000040.1, read as the reverse complement.
CAGAATGTTATGCTGTCAACAGCCATCACAGAGAGAAAGCTACTCTGTCACTAGTATAAGGACATGAGGCTTAGGGCCGGATAGGTTATCACACACATAACCCTGGCAGTGGCCCAGTCCAGCCCCTCCCAGAATGAGCCCTGATATGGCTGAGATCTAGCATGGAAGTGGGCTCAGCAAGGAGAGAGGGCTTGGTCTGACTATGTGCAGGTAAAAAATACCTCCCCACCAGCAATCTGCAAAGAGAACATGGCGCTACTCAGATTTTTGTGATCTAATCTACAGACCTTATTGACGTTTTGCCAATTGTCCTGAGTCCTTAGCAAAAGGAAATTCTAGATCATCAACTACATTTAGCTGTCATAACTTTTTCAGCTCCTTTCAATCTTAAACATGTTCTCAGTCTCTGTATTTAGTGACACTGCTATGTCGGAAGAGTGCAGTCTGGTTATGCAGAATGTCTCTCACCTTGGATTATGTCTGGTTTCTTCATGATTGGATTCATATTAGGTGCTTTTGTTAGGGATGCTACAAAAGTGAGGCATGTTCTTCTCAGTAACAATATAGTTTTACAACAAAAATGTGTTGGATACACAAAAGATAACCTAACAATGCAAATAGTAGAAATTTCCTCTTCTTTTCAGACTGGAAGAGTTGGAAAGATTACTCATGGATCCTGAAGGACTTTAACTCAGGACTGAACTCTTGTTTAAAGGATCCAGGTGACTTCCAAAAGAAGCCATTTAATTTCTAGCATTATGTAATTCAATTAGGGATAAAAAGTAAATTTGAGTTAAATCAAATAGAAAATACAGATAGCATCCCCACACACAATTTTCACCATCCCTTAAAATTATAGTTTCAGTTTGTAAAGGTGCTAAAGAGGTCAAGATTTGCAAGCACAGATAGTGGGGTGGAGGAAGTAACGGCCTGAGTTTTGAATAGCTGAAAGTGATTCAGAAGCATCTTTAGGCTCTGTTTCAAAATCTTAGAGTTTGTAATACTTGAAGAAAATAGTTATAATTATGTGAATGAATGAATGCATTCAATTAATTTAGAATAAGTACATTTAATGTGCAAACACTTATGCCCATGCAAGTATACCAGTGTACTTAGGTACAACACTCATTTGTACACACATATACCTGATCAGTAAAAAAAATAAAAAAATAAAAAAATAAAAAAGTTATTACTCTATATAATTACTATATATTGGTGGGTGACTTTTGAGTGATTTTTGTACTTTAACAAATAGTAAGACTGCTCAGTGAGACTGTTAATTCTCTGAACTTCAGTAGTGCCAGAGTCCTTAGAGAGCAAAATAATTAAGTGATAGAAAAAAAAAAAATCCCATGCCTGTTTTTATTGAACCAGGATAAGTTACCTCCCTAAGATATTTGACTTGAAATGTTTCCAATACATTAAAAAATGATTTATTTTCTGAATTCTGGGAAATTGCCAAGTTCAAAGTTTATTACAACATCAGTGATGTCAATAGCATGGCAATAATCAAGTTTTTATTATCATGAGATTAATTATCAGCTCAGCAGAAATATAATATTGATTTAAGTTGGTATATTCTCATTTATCTAGACTTAAAGGATTATTTCCTCCCCACTTTCCCCTACCCCGAGCCAAACCATATTCTCAAACCATAAGCTATCAATAGAAGGAGATATTGGGATTTTCCTATGAATTAAAAAAATCAAGTTATGTCTTTAGGTCAGAACTCATTCACACAATCTCTGACCTACACCATTTTTGGCTGCATCTTGCACAATGAGAGTTGATGTTAAACATAAAGATTGTGATGTGTGATCAAGCCCGAAGAGAGAAATTATGTGCCATGTAATTTTAGTATAATTTTATTCAGTAGCTGTTAATTCATTGCTTAAAAATGAATTATCCATATGTAGTAAACAAAGCAAATCTCCATTAAATAGAACTTTCAGGCCACATCTTTTAGGCCACATCTGGTTTCCCAACCTTTTTAGATAAACAGATTAGTAATATTAACAATTTTATGCACCTATATTCCCAATTTATAGTGCTTATGATTTCTCTGATACGAATACTCCTACTGTGCACCATTTTGAGTTAATAATGGTTTAATAACAAGAGCATAAATTTCATTTATACAGAATTTAATAGGTCCTTGTAAGCTGGTGTTAGCAGGCTCCAGAACACTACCAGTTCTGAGGAAAATATCTGTACTGAAGCACAGAGAGGTAAGAGAAAATTCAGAGAGATAAGAGAAAAAAGGATATATTGAAAAGGTCTCATGTAGTCCCAGAGAGAGAGGAAAGGGGAAATAGGGTAGAAATGACCTTCACCAATAGATTACCTGAAATCTTCCAAAACTGATAGAAGACATTAATCTATAGATTTGAGAAAGCTCATCAACCCCAAGCAGAATAAATCAAAATAAACCTTTTCTAGACATACGGTAGGAAAACTGCAGAGTATCAAAGGCAAAGAGAAAATCCTAAAATCTAGAAGCAGCCAGAGGAAAAAAGACTTATTGCTTTCCAAACAATAATTAGACAAAGAGCTAACATTTCAACCTAAATGATAGAAATCAGAAGATGATGAAAAGATATCATCAAACTTCTAAAAGAAAATAATTCCCAACCTATAATTTCATAACTAGTGAAATTATTGTTTCAGAATGACAGCAAAAAAAAATTTAGACAAAAACCAAGAATGTTATTCCTGGCTGACTACACTAAAGGAAACATTAAGGAGTGGCCTTCAGACTGGAGAAATAGATCACATGTGGAAGCACAAAAATGAAGGACTGAACAAGAAAAATGACAAATCTAAGACTATAAAATATAACAGCTATGTCATTTGGGGTTTAAAATGCACATAGAACTAAAATATTTGACAAATACTGCACATAAATGAGATGGGATGAAAGTGAACTCAAAGTGCCTTAAGGTCCTAACATTATTAGAAAAAGAGTAAAATCACCAATTATCAGCTTTCAAAATTAATAGTCAATGCAATCAGTCCCAATTTATATCACAACTGCCTTTTTTTTTGGGTAGAAATTATCAAACTAATTATAAATTTCACGCAAAGGACTCAGATCAGCTAAAAGAACTTTGTAAAAGGACAAAATTGAAGGGCTAACACTATCTGATTTTAAGACTTATGAAATAACAGCAATTAAAGCAGAATATGACATAAAGATAGACAAGTAGATGAATGGAACAGAATGGAGTCCAGAAACACCCACGTACACATGAGTTTATTTTTATTAAAAAAAAATACAACATGCCAAGCCAATGTGTTGGAGAAAGGATAGTCTTTTAAACAAATGATCCTGAAACAATTGCAGTTTCATATGCAATATATATATATGCTTCAAATAGACACCTCACTGAAAAAGATATAGGAGTGGGAAAAAAAAACACATACACATGGAAAGATGATCAACATCATTAGTAATTAGAGAAAGGTAAATTAACACCACAAGATACCACTATACACTTATTAAAATTGCCAGAATGAAAAAGGTTGGCCACACAGAGTGTTGTGAAAAATGTGGAGAAATGGTAGCTCTCATACTCTGCTGGTGAGGATAAAAAATTGTACAATTACTTTGGAAAACAATTTGATGGTTTTTTAAAAAGGTATACTCCTATGACATAATCTAGCTATTCTACTCATAAGTATTTACTCAAAAAAAATATTTGTTCGTACAATGACTTGTATGTGAATACCTATAACAGTTTTTCTAATAGTATACATAAAAATTGGAAGCAACCAGAGTGTCCATCAACAGGTAAAGAAACAAATTAGAAAATTCCAATTAATCTATAGTGGAAGAAAACAGATCCTTGGTTGCCGGAGCCAGCAGGCTGAGACCGAACAGCACCTGAAAGAGGTGGGTGAAGTCTAAGGAAAAAAGAAGACAGAAAAGTTCTTTCAGGGGGGCATGCAGTCAGAGCTGCAGCAGCCTTGAGTTTATTTAGTATAGCCTTTTTATGTGATTTTGAATACCATAATCAATCACCACGTTACCATAGCAAAGCACACCATACCTATCTAAAACAATGCTTGTCAATTACATAAGATCATACACATTCTTGTTTCCATGGTAGTATAACATTCCATTACCTTAAAACGTGGCTTTACGAGGCTTACCAAGGTAACTCAACGTCCTGTTTCCTAGAACCATTGTTTAAACTCATCAGCCATACTATGGCTTTTAGCTAGGTGACTTCTTCAGTGCCTCATAACAGCTTCCATCATGTCTCAAAATGGCTCCCGACACTTGGTTGCTTAAGGAGGGGAAGAAAGGAGTATGGAGGAAAAGAATACAAAGGAAGAGAAGGACATTTTGAGGGTTGATGGATGATAGATACGTTCATTATCTTGACTGCGATAATGATTTCACAAATGTATACGTATGTCAAAATTTAAATTGTACACTTTAAATATGTACAGTTTATTTTATGTCAATCATATATCAATAAAACTGGATTTTTCTTAACTATTTTAAGGCACCATTTATTGCTTATTGGATTTGAAACCATTAAAGTCTGATAGAACCAATAGATGAGACTATGTAGAAACAGATGGTTAGGTAAGGGGCAGCCTCTATGGAGAGCTATTTAACAAACAAATAACAAATAACAAATAAAACAAAATAAAAAACAAAACAAAATAACAAATAACAATAAAACAAAATAAAAAAAAAAAAAAAAATAACAAATGCACCTACTCTCTGACCTGCAATGCTACTTCTTATCCTACAGAAGTACTTAAATATGTATGAAAATACATTAGGATAAAATTATTTATTAAAGCATTGTTTGCAATAGCAAAATAGTAGAAACAATTTCAACATCCATCAATAGAGTCTAATTAAAGTTAATTAAAACAAATTATAGTAAATTCATATAAGATAATGTAGCTGTAAGAAGAAGGGAGGAGCTCTTTATGTAGTAATAAAATGATTCCCGGGATATATTTTTAAAGTACAAGTTGTAGAACAGTATATTGCCATGTGAAGAAAATCAGGGAAAGGTGATTCTAGGCAAGATGACAGAATAGGTAAATGCCGTGCTTTCCTCCTCTTACAACCACATCAAAATTAAACTAAACTATAGAACAACCATCATTGAAAATCACCTGAAGTCTAGATGAACTAAAGTTCTACAACTAAGGATGTAAAGAAGGGGCTACCTCAAACTGATAGGAGAGGTGGAGAGGCTCGGAATGGGCTGGTCCCACACCTGTGTGTGGCGGTGAAAATCAGAAGGGATATCTCAGCTGCAGAGGTCCTACCAGAGGAACAAGGCATCCCAGCTCCACACCATACTCCCCAGACCCTCCAGCCCAGGGTTCCATTGCCAGGAAGAAAAGGCCCCATGAAATCTGGATGTGAAAATGAATGGAGATTGTGGTAGAGACAGAGGTCTGTGGGAATCCCAGGTGTTCCTCCTAAAGGGCCAGGTGCACGGACTTACCCGCTGATGAAATCATCACTCCCTGAACTCCAGTACTGGGGTAATAGCTCAAAAGGTGCCAGGGACATACGGGGAAAACTGAATTGTCTGGCTTCAGGGTGAGGCCTGGAGGAGCAGCTTACTTCCAGCTGGCAAAGGCCATTGTTCCTTTCTTAAGCCCTCCTCCAACACAGTGGACAGATGCAGGTGGCTGCTGTATCTGAGTCTCCATTAACTTGGTCATCCTGCCCTGGTGATTCTGAGGTCCTGCCCCTCCCATCTTGCAGGCCTGGCTAAGCCTCTTCCAGTGGCTTTTCCATACACACAGTTTATCCTGGCTCATGCTACAGACTTTCTTAAAATCTCTCAAACGTTCACAAAACCTAAAAAAACAACATCTGTCCTCAGCATGCCTTGTACCTCTTGCTGAGCATCTCTAAGCTCAGTACTAGTGGCAGCCCACCTCAGTTCATGACCTGTCCTCTCAAGGCACCTCCAAGCCCAGCATGCATGGTGGCCATCTGAAAATTGCTTGATGGCTAATGCCAGGTGGCCCCAGGTAGGGTACAGGTTATGGCTGAAATTGGCCTGCAGTGGGGCCTCATCCAGGAGGCACCAGCCTGCATGGCCTATGGCCAGCTTTGGTCTAGGCTGGAGCACCACCTGGGACCACATCCAAAGATGACACAATCAAAGGGCAGACTGGGCAGGTATTAGGGTCCTGGTAAATTGAATACTGCTCCATAGGGTCAGCCCCTATAGTTCCTCTACTATGGTCACTGGCCATTTCTCACAACCAATCAGCCTGAGAATCAATCCCTCTCATTGAGGCGTAAACAAACAACAAGGCTCAGTGACAACAGGGGGCACACACAAATCCATATAAGGGACAAACCTAGAACAGCCAGCTCAGGCAACCAGGGAGACTGTGCCCCTTGACCTATAGGACACCTACTACATAAGGCCACTCTACTAAGACCAGAAGACATAGGAGCTCTACCTGACACATAAAAACAAACACAGGGAAGCCGCCAAAATGGGGAGACAAAGAAACATGTCTAAAGTGAAAGAATAGAACAAAGCTCCAGAAAAAGAACTAAACAAAACGGAGACGAGTAATCTACCAGATGCAGAGTTCAAAACGCTGGTTATAAGGATGCTCAATGAGTTTAGGAAAGGAATATGAACTCGGTGAGAACTTTAACAATGGGATAGAAAACATAAAGATAGAAAATATACAAAAGAAACAGTCAGAAATGAAGAATAACTGAAATAAAGAATACTTTAGGAAGAATCAACAGATCAGACAAAGCAGATGATCTAATCAGTGATTTGGAAGGCAGCAGAAAATACCCAGTCAGAAAAGCAACAAGAAAGAATCAAAAAAAAATAAGGATAGTTTAAGGGCCTCAGGGACAACATCAAGCATGCCAACATTTGCATCATAGGAATACCATAAGGAGAAGAGAGAGCAAGGAATTTAAAAAGTATTTGAAGAAATAATGACTGAAAACCTCCCTAACTTGGTGAAGGAAACACACACACAAGCCAGGAAGCAGAGAGAGTCCCAAACAAGATGAACCAAAGAGGCTCATGCTAAGACGTATAAAATGCCAAAGTTTAAAGACAGAGAGAGAATCTTCAAAACATCAATAGAAAAGCAATTAGTTACCTACAAGGGAGGTTCCATAAGACTGTTAGCTGATTTATCAACAGAAACTTTGCAGGCCAGAAGGAATTGGCAGGAAACAGTCAAAATGATGAAAAGCAAAGACCTAAACCAAGATTACTCTACCAGCAAAGCTATCATTTAGAAATTGAAAGACAGATAAAGAGCTTCCCAGATAAGAAAAAGCTAAAAGAGTTTATCACTATCAAGCCACTACTATAGGAAATGTTGGGACTTCTTTAAAAAAAAAAAAAAAGATAAAAAATATGAATAAAATAGCAATAACTATATATCTATTGACAATTACTTTGAGACCTTGTTTGGAGGTTCTAGCAGGGGAGCATAGCTACTCGTATACCCTTGACCGAAGAACGCTCCTTTCCTCTATCAGGGAAGGTCATCCTCTTCGACCGAGTGCAGCTTCAGGGGAGACACATAGAGCAGTGAGGGAGGAAGGGGACACCCGCCTAGCCAGCCAGATCAGCCGAATCACCCCTGACGATCAATGGGGTGACAGTTTGAAAACAGTTTGACAGCATCTACTGAATTTGAAGATATTCATACTCTGACTCAGCATTTCCACTCCCAGATATATAACCAACAGAAATGTGTGTACATGTTTACCAAGACACATGTAATAGCCCTTGTAAGTTTTGCGCATCTGGCTTCAATGTGTGGAGAGGAGGTTTGCCACGCCACCAAGCAATTCTGATACCAGTTGGATGTCCTATAATTCAACTCAATCTTGACATAGCATCGAATTCCACAGGTTAAGAGCTCAGTCCCACAGAATGCCCTCCACAAGTCCAGGTTATTTGTGATTCTGACTGACTATAAATCAAAACTTCTACAACCCTTTCCCTGGGGTTAATTAATTTGCTGGTTCACACAATTCAGGAAATCCAGTTCTTTACTAGCTTACTGGTTGATTATAAAGAATATTAATCAATAGCGAGATGAAGAGATATGCAGGGCAAGGTCTGAACAAAGGAGCTTTTGTTCTTGTGGAGTTTGGGGCCTGGCAAGGTGAAATATGGAAGTGTTCTGGTTCCCCAGCCTGGAAGCTCTTTGAACCCCCTCCTTCTGGGCTTTTTATGGAGGCTTCATTACACAGACATGGTTGATTAACTCATTGGCTGCTGATAACTGAATCAACCTCCCGCCTCTCTGCTGGAGGTCAGGGGGTGGAACTGAAAGTTCCAATTCTTTAATTCTTGATCCTCCTGACAACGGGCCTCCATCCTTACGTGTTTTCCATGAGTCACTTGTTAACATAAACCCAGCTGTGATGAAAAGAGGCTTTTTATAAACAAGCTACTCACTTGGCCTTTGTTGTTCTGAAGCTACTAGCACTAGAGACCAAATATTATAACAAAAGATGTTTGTATCGCTCTTATCAGTCAGGAAACCCCAAGGGTTTGGGGAACTATGAACCAGGAACCGTGGATGAAGACCGAATATATGAGAAATACATTTTGGTTATCTGAATGACTATGTATATTTCTTATAAATCATAATATCACAGTTCCAAATTGGAAAGAACCCCAAATGTTCACAAACAGTAGACTGGATAGATAAATCATAGCATATTTACATGGAATAACACACCCAGCAAAAAAAATGAACAAACTACAGCTACGCACAACATAGATGAATCTAAAAAATAAGCAGAGCAGCTCATTACAGAAGAATATGTGACATATAAATCCAATAACACAAGAAACACCAGCTGTTAGAGGTGCTTATTTAGGTGATAAAGCTATAAAGCAATGAAGTGATGACCGTAACAATTAGGATAGCGGTTGCCTTCAGAGAGAAGTCGTGATGGAGAGGAGAGGGCAGGTGGGGTAATGCAGTGTTCTAGTTCTTGATCTGGGTGATGGTTTCGCGGTTTTTACTTTATAATAATTTATTTAGCAAAGCATAATCTGCGTGGCTTTTTTCTGTGTCATATTGCATTGTAGAAGTGTTTTTAAGGTATATAGTGAAAAATCCTGCTGCCACCCACCCTTTTCCTCTGCCACCCAGTTCCTACATCCTCTGATGCAAAATCACTTTTATTAGTTTCCTATGTATCCTTCCAGTTTTTTTTTTAATGTATGTATAAGGGCATATCAATACATATTCTCACTATCCCCCCCACCTTCTTTTACACATAATATAAATATATTGTCCCCCACCTTGATGTTTGTTGGTTGGGTTTTTGTTTGCTTGCTTTGTCTTTTAGTTAACAAAATATCTTGGAGATCTTTCCACATAAATATTCTCTTCTGCAGCTAGTTTTACTTTGTATCTATATAACGCGGCTGGTCCTGTATTGAAGGACATTTGGTTTTTTCCTAATCTTTTGCTATTACAAAGAATGCTACGATGAATAATTTTGCATGCACATACTTCTGTATGAAAACACATACATATCTGTAAGATAAAACCCCAGAAATTGAATGCTCTAACAAAGAGTGTGTAAATTTATAACTTTGATAAATATTGTCAATAGAGAATCAATTTGCACTCCCATCAGCCATGTATGGAAATGTTCATTTCCCTCCAGGTGTGGCAAATGTGTTATCAAACCTGGCAATTTTTGCCAATCTGGTATCTCAGCATGGTGTTACTTTACATTTTATTAAGGTTGAGTCCTACCTTTCCATATGTTTAAAAGCCACTTTTATTTCCTTTTCTGTGAACTATTTGTTCACGTTCTTTGCACATCTTTCTTTTGAATTTTAATCCTTCTATGCTGTTTCTAGGAATTCTTTCCATACTGGGGAGATTAGCCCTTCACCCTGACTCTGGTATGAATTGCAGCTATTTTTCTCCTGGTTGCCGTTTGCTTTGTCTTATGTTGTATGTTTTGTTTTGCCAGTTAGGAGGGTTCATTTGTTTTAATGTGAGCAAACTAACATGCCTTCTCTTTTTCGATTCTACTTTTGAGTCATTTATAGAAAGGCCTAGCCCCACTCGAAGCATCTAAAGGAAGGCTCCTGTTAAGGGTGGAAAATTTTCAAATGGCCAACTTCTGCTTCCATTGTTTAATGTTAAACAGGGTGTAGTTCTAGGAGATATTCTGTGCAAAGATATGCTAATGTTAAGGGTGTAGTTATCCTGTGTAAAGATATGTTAATGCCAGCCTCAGCTTCTGTAAACCTGCTTGCTTGCTGGAGGGGGTTTTGGGGCTTTCTAGGCTGCCTCTAATGGGAGCTGGAGCTGATCCTCTGACCCTGCATGGTTGAGTCAGTCGCAGGCCGGCTAATGGGAGCTCGGGGCCGATCTCTGACCCTGCGTGGTCGAGAGTGAGTCACAGGCAGGCTAATGGGAGTTCAGGGCTGATGTCTTCTAACCCTGCATGGTGGATATTGTGGTGCAATCAAATCTAAGACCCACAGAGCCAATTGAGATGAATTGTGAGCCTTTATTAGCCATCTGGCAACTGACTCTACCACGCAGGGTTAGAAGAGATCCATTCCGAGCTTCCATTAGCCGGCCGGCGCGACTGACTCTCTACCACGCAGGGATAGGAGAGATGAGCAGGAGCTCCCAAAAGAGGCAGTTTATAAAACCTAGAACCACACCCTTGTTAATAAGTAAACAGATTTCCACACTCTGGTTAATATCAAAACAAGTAAGCAGATTACAGAATTAGAAATTGGCCTTTAGCATATCTTTGATCAGATTACCACACCCTGGTTAACAGAATCAGAACCCTTAATGCTGGTTTACTGGAAAATTTTCCACCTTTAACATTCCCCACTGGTTTTCTAGAATTCAAATCATTGATCCGTCAACCTGGAGCAATGGGCAGTGAGCTCTGAGAATGGTGAGTTTCACTGCTTGTACCCTTTTTTGACATATGTGGTTAACAGTAGGTCTAATCCTCTACTACTCTGTCAGGCCTCACCTAAAGCCATACAAAGACCCCTTTACTTTAGGACAGAGAGAATCAAGACAGTCCAGACTGGACCCTTGACAGTCTTATTTTTAGTGGGTCCTCTGTCCAATGCAGGGTCCATTGCTCTGATGTCTGTGGTGGATGCGCAGCCTTGATCCTGGTATGGTGAATCCAATGACGGCGTCCAGCTACCTTGACCGCAGTGGTTGTTGTGAGGATGACAGGAAATGGTCCGTCCCAGCGGGGCTCAACAGAAGCAGGCTGTACCGTTCTCACCCAGATTCAATTGCCTGGAGCATGGTTGTGTTGGCTGGATTGGATGCTGAGCAGCTGTTCTGGTGACAGAGATCAGTTGGTGGGTCTCCTGCCGTGCGAGACAGAGGGCCTGCAAAGACTTAAGCAGTGAAAAATTATGAACTTCTGTTAGCTTTTCTTCCTCTAACTTGGGGAGAAGTGGAGGTCTCCAAACATTATTTCATAAGGCGTGAAGCTCTTACAATAGGCTGTGCACCGTGACCTTAAAAGGGCAAAGAGGAGGAGACTCACCCAGTTTTCGCTAGTTTCCAACTTGAACTTAGTTAAGGTTTCTTTCAAGGTCCTATTCATCCTTTCTACCTGTCCTGAACTCTGAGGTCTATAAATGTAATGCAATTTCCAATTGATCCCTAACACCTTTGCTAGAGATTGGCTGGTCTGGGCGATGAACGCCGGGCCGTTGTCGGACCCCAGTGTTATGGGAGGCCAAATCGAGGCACTATTTCTGAGACTAATTTCTTTGCTACTACCTGAGCAGTCTCCTGCTTGGTGGGGAAGGCTTCAGTCCATCCTGAAAAAGTGTCAATGAACACAAGCAAGTACTTGAATCCGAAGGTTCCCGGGCTGACCTCAGTGAAATCCAACTCCCAATGTTCCCCGGTGCTTGTCCATGAAGTCTCGTCCCTTGTGTATTTCCTTGGAGGGCCCCAGATTCACTTGTGCGCAGATATGGCACCGGGCTGATACCTGCTTGGCCGTTCGTTGCAGCCCTGGAATGTAATAGTCTCTTTTTAACAGTTGAGTTAACTTGGTTCCTCCCAAGTGAGTGCTCTGGTGAACCTGGGTTATAAGGTCTCGGCTCAAGACCTCAGGTACTACAATGCGGCCGTCTGGGAGCCTAACCCACCCAGCAGATTCTTCTTTGCCTCCCAGCTTGTTGCATAGTTCAATTTCCCCTGGAGTGTAGGTAGGGGTGTCCGTTAGCACTCTGGGCGGTAGCGCCAGCAGAATGTCAATTGGCCCCACTGGTTTTCAGGCAGCCTCCTTTGATGTCTAATCAGCGAAGGAGTTGCCCTGTGCTGCCTCAGAGCTTGAGTTCTGGTGCCCTAGGTAATGGATGATTGCCACTTTCTTTTGCAGCCAAATTGCCTCAAGAAGGGCCAGTATTTCCTCTTTATTCTTAATTTCTTTTCCACCCAAGGTCAGTAGCCCCCTTTCTTTATATAATGCCCCATGTACGGTGTGCCGTGGCAAAGGCATACCTGCTGTCCGTGTAGACGTTAACAGTCTTGTTTTTACCCCACTGCAGGGCTTGAGTCACTGCCACTAGTTCAGCCCTCTGAGCTGAAGTGCCATAGCTTAGGGCTTGGGCCCAGATGACAGTCTCAGTGGTAACCACTGCAGCCCCGGCATACCTGACTCCTTCTGAGACGAAGCTACTCCCATCTGTAAATAGAGCATCGTCTGGATTTGGCCAAGGGCTGTCCATCAGGTCCGGTCTGGTGCAGGTGACATTCTCTAGGACCTCAAGGCAGTCATGCAAGGGTTGGCGAGGGTCATCGTCGGGCAGTAGGGTAGCTGGGTTGAGTGCGGTAGTTTTCAGGAATTGCATGTGAGGTGGGTTGAGAAGCATGACTTGATACTAGGTGATTCAAGCGTTGGAAATCTACCGGTCCAGTGGGCCTGACCCGACAGTCATTTCAGTATGCCCTTCCTTGAAGGAAATTGTGGCCTGTAACTTCTGTAGTAAGTCTCTACCTAGCAGCAAGTATGGGCATTCTTGCATAACTAAAAATGAATGGGTAATTGTTCCTTTTCCCAGATCTGTTACCCTGGTTTGAGTCCAAGGGTAAGATTTCCCTTGTCCAGTGGCCCCTTGTATAAATGTCTTTTCCTTTGAGAGTGGGCCCTAGGTGCTTTGTAGGACAGAGTAGGTAGCTCCTGTGTTCACCAAAAAGTTCACAGGCTTGCTCCTGACTTGTAAAGTTACCCTGGGCTCCCGGGGGCTCATAATGTAAGAGCCCTGACCTCCTCATTCTGCGACCTCAAAAAGGACAAGGGGGGCCTTCTTTGGGGGGACTTGTCCTTTTTACAGTGCACTCATTCTTCCAACGTCCATTTTTCTTGCAATATGCGCATCGATCCTTCTCTAACCTGACTCTTCTGGGTCCATTGTTCACCATAGGTGCCTGTTTTCAGCCTCTGCCTTTTCCTGGTGTTCCCTTTGGCTGGGCTCCTTGCATGATTGCAAGCAGGACCTCTTCTTAGTCTGTGCTATATCTACCTCATCTCTATTGTTGAATACTCGTTGGGCTGTCTTGACCAGCTCAGACAGGTTCTTTCCTTCAAACCCTTCCATCCTCTGCAATTTCTTTCTAATATCTGAGGCCGACTGACTGACAAAGGCTAAATTCACAGCCCTCTTATTATTCAGGTCCTCCGGGTCAATAGGGGTATATAACCGGTACTACTCTAAGAGTCATTCCAGGAACACCGCTGGTGACTTATCCTTAGTTTGGATGACCTCGCTTACCTTAGATAGGTTAGTGGGTCATCAGGCAGCAGACCAGAGGCCCTAGAGTAAAAGCTGACGATACCGTTGGAGATCCTCCTTACTTTGGTCGGTGTTGGGGTCCCACAGTAGACGGGTGTTGGGAGAACGTGTTGGATGCGGGCCGGACATGTTGGAAGGCTGCCCATTGGGCTTTAATACCGCTTTTGCAGCCTCCCTCAGGATCCGTTCCCGCTCCTCTGAGGTAAACAGGACCTGGAGGAGTAGCTGACAGTCATCCCAGGTCAGCTAAAAGGCTGTTTGCAGGTGGAGTGACCCCTCTGATGGCCACCCTGTTCCAAATATGGGCCAATCTAACTGGCAGAACCTCTGAAGGTCAAAGGGAGTGACACTAGCTGCGTAGGCATGGGCTTGTCTCCTGAAATCCTCAAAATGGTTAAGGAGGCACTGAAGGGGGTAGGACGATTTGAGGAAAAAGCTTGACTCATGTTAATAAAACAGGCAAGATCCCCACAAAAGCCAAATAAGCCAGAGCTAGGATCAGCCTCTGACCTAGTGTCCAATCAGACGGGGCCATGGAGGCCAGATCTAAGGAAAGAATTAAAATACCACACGTTGATATATGGAGTAAGCTTATGAAAACCAATGCAATAAGAGGGTAACAGTACATTTTGACCAGTCCGGACAGACAAACACAATACAGAACACAAAATGCTAGTGCACCCAAAAGCCAGAAGTCAAGTCTGACGTCTCAGACCTCGACCGAACTAGGGAAGTATTGCTGCATCAAGCCTTCCACTAGTTCATCGACAGACAGATACCCAGAAACCTGAATACCTATAAAACCAGCAGTCAAGTCTGACATCTCAGACCTTGACCGAACCAGGGAAGTATTGCTGCGTCAAGCCTTCCACTAGTTCCTCGACAGACAGATACCCAGAAACCTGAATACCTATAAAACCAGCAGTCAAGTCTGACGTCTCAGACCTTGACCGAACCAGGGAAGTATTGCTGCATCAAGCCTTCCACTAGTTCCTCGACAGACAGATACCCAGAAACCTGAATACCTATAAAACCAGCAGTCAAGTCTGACGTCTCAGACCTTGACCGAACCAGGGAAGTATTGCTGCGTCAAGCCTTCCACTAGTTCCTCGACAGACAGATACCCAGAAACCTGAATACCTATAAAACCAGCAGTCAAGTCTGACGTCTCAGACCTTGACCGAACCAGGGAAGTATTGCTGCGTCAAGCCTTCCACTAGTTCCTCGACAGACAGATACCCAGAACCTGAATACCTATAAAACCAGCAGTCAAGTCTGACGTCTCAGACCTTGACCGAACCAGGGAAGTATTGCTGCGTCAAGCCTTCCACTAGTTCCTCGACAGACAGATACCCAGAACCTGAATACCTATAAAACCAGCAGTCAAGTCTGACGTCTCAGACCTTGACCGAACCAGGGAAGTATTGCTGCATCAAGCCTTCCACTAGTTCCCCGCAGACAGATACCCAGAAACCTGAATACCTATAAAACCAGCAGTCAAGTCTGACGTCTCAGACCTTGACCGAACCAGGGAAGTATTGCTGCATCAAGCCTTCCACTAGTTCCTCGACAGACAGATACCCAGAAACCTGAATACCTATAAAACCAGCAGTCAAGTCTGACGTCTCAGACCTTGACCGAACCAGGGAAGTATTGCTGCATCAAGCCTTCCACTAGTTCCTCGACAGACAGATACCCAGAAACCTGAATACCTATAAAACCAGCAGTCAAGTCTGACGTCTCAGACCTTGACCGAACCAGGGAAGTATTGCTGCATCAAGCCTTCCACTAGTTCCTCGACAGACAGATACCCAGAAACCTGAATACCTATAAAACCAGCAGTCAAGTCTGACGTCTCAGACCTTGACCGAACCAGGGAAGTATTGCTGCATCAAGCCTTCCACTAGTTCCTCGACAGACAGATACCCAGAAACCTGAATACCTATAAAACCAGCAGTCAAGTCTGACGTCTCAGACCTTGACCGAACCAGGGAAGTATTGCTGCATCAAGCCTTCCACTAGTTCCCTGACAGATACCCAAAAACATGGATTCCTGTAGTGCAGTCTGATTCACTGCTGAAGCTGCTCCAGATGGCTCGTGTCCAATTGTTACAGAATTGTACCTTTTGTCCGCCTGCCCTCCTGGGCGAGTCTGCCTGACATTTGGGGCTGAGGAACATCTCTCAGCGGCCGTCCTCTAGACGGGGCAGGTCCTCCCCCAAGGTGGCCGGGGTTGTGGGTCTTAGGAGATCTCCCCCTTTGGAGAAATCTCACTGGGGCCTCCAAATGTTGTGGTGCGATCAAATCTAAGACCCACAGAGCCAATTGAGATGAATTGTGAGCCTTTATTAGCCGGCCGGGACTGACTCTCTACCATGCAGGGTTAGAAGAGATCAGTCCTGAGCTTCCATTAGCCGGCCGGCGACTGACTCTCTACCATGCAGGGTAGAAGAGATCAGCACCGAGCTCCCAAAAGAGGCAGTTTATAAAACCTAGAAACACACCCTTGTTAACAAGTAAACAGATTACCACACCCTGGTTAACATCGAAACCAGTAAACAGATTACAGAATCAGAAGTTGGCCTTTAGTCTTTGATCAGATTAGCACACCCTGGTTAACAGAATCAGAAGTAAATCCTTAATGCTGGCTTACTGGAAAATTTTCCACCCTTAACAGTGGAGAGTCAGTTGGCTAATAAAGGCTCACAATTCATCTCAATTGGCTCCGTGGGTCTTAGATTTGATCACACCACAACACTCCCATATTTTCTTCTTATACTCTTATGACTTCAATTTTTACATTTAAATCTTCAATCTTGTTGGAATTTATCCTTGCTAACAATGTGAGATGTGGATTCAGTATTCTCCTTGAGTATAACTATTTTCTGACCATTTATTGAATAGTCCATTGTTGCCTATAGTTTGCTTAGTATTTTAATTTGAATCTCCCAAGGTAAGACTAAGAATTTGCCCAGAAGAGGTTATTTCAAGTCATCTTCATTCTGTGTCCTCAAAGTGCCAAAGATATCGACAGTGTTTGTCTGCCATGAATCCTGCTTTAAGTGAAACAAAGGAGAACCACAAGAATCATGCTGGTTCCCCTATTAAATATCATGAAAGGTGTAACCTGAGTAGTAGAACAGCCTCCAAAGCCTTAAGGGTGGGTGACAAGTCAGTACTGTGTTTTTGGCTTCTAGATTAGTCAACTAAGATTGTATCTTCCTTTCACCAAAATGTCCTGGTTGTAAAATTTCACTAATTCTAAGATTATATTAATCTAGATGCTGATTTGCAATACCAAACAATCCATTTATTCTTGCATTGTATTCTCCCCCATACACACACACACACCAATTACTTTGCCCATCAAAATACAATGGCCACATATTTCAATTGAAAATACATGTTTTTAAATAAGTTGTGATGACACAATGAATACACTTTCACAATGAATTTAATGGGTGTAACCATAGTAACAAAGGCATACAATCAGGGTCCGACATATAGACTGGAAAAGAATACAAGAAAATAAATTGTAAAGACACCAGAGAGCCAGGTGGCTTATTTTCTCCAAAAAAGTTTTTTTCTCATTTATCTCCCTCTATCTTCTTTAATTTACTACCTTCAATGGGGGTAAACCTAGGCTTAACCTCTATTTAGGTATGGGTGGATCTTCTTGGGAAAAAGTCTGAACTAATACACAGATAGCTAAAGGGAAATGATTTTCTTTCATGTGGCATAGTGGAAAGGGCATTGGAAGAGGATTCCGGAACTTGGCTTCTGCTCTCTACCTTTGAATAAACTGGGACATGTCACTTAATCCTTCTCCAAACCCTAATTTCCTATTCTATAACCTCTCTTTCATCTGCACCCACAACTGGGTTAAGAATCAAATAAGCTGATATGTACAAAAGCACTTTTCAAAATACACAAACGTGTGATTCAGACTGTTAGGGTGGAGCAATAGAACAAATCATGAGCTCTACTCTGACATTTTTCCTTCACCTATGGGAGGGTCAGGAGACCGCAGCCAGGGGCCCAGTTGAAATTAGAACTCTGACCTCTCGATGCCAAGCTCAGTGCTTTTCCAAGCTGCCATATTACTGCTCCAGCAAGTTGACAGGGAAGCTAGAGCATTCCTCAGTCATTGGTGTGGCATGGCCTGCGTTATGTGTCTCAGACTATGTGTGCCCTGGGGCATGGCTCTCCTTCCTTCTGGATCCTGGTTCCCTTATCAAGCCATAAGTGTTGGGCTGGACAAATTCTACGTGCCCTTTGGCAATGATAAAGCATTATCTCAATGCAAATTTACAAACATATACACGTATACTTTTTATGTATTGCACAAACCACAAACCAAAGAACAGGCATTTTGGTTATATGAATTTCCAACCCCACCCTCATCTTCCAGGACTGCTTATTACCTTCTGGTCAAGTCCAAAGTCCTCGACATTCAAGATTCTACTATCACCAAACTGCCTTTTTAATTTTATCAATAACTCTCCTGAACCCCTCAGCCCACTGTGCTCTTCACTGTCCCCAGATGCTCCCACCACTTTCTCACCTGTGCTTTTGTTCATGCTGTTTCTGACCCTTTCCTGACATCTTTTCTCCATTATTATTAAGACCCTGCCTGTTTCTGAGGTAGGAAGTTGGTGGGAAGCATCTCAGATTCTCCCAGCCTACCACATACATATGCCATGTCTCCAGGATTGTAATGCTTGAGGAGATGAAGTACATGTACTGCTTGTTCAATGTCCCCACAGCCATCAGAGATGTGTCTCTGAGCACATAGAAAGGGCACCACTACAAATACTTTCTATTTTTGAGGTATTTTTCTGTTTTGCAGTTGGAACAAAAGGGTCCAGCAGTGAAAGAATTAACCTAACATCACACAGCAGAGCAAGAACACATCTAAGACAGCAGACTTTGTGCCTATAAGTCTGACTTGCTTCCCACCCTCCCACCACCACTGATGAGATGAATAATTGAGCATTTAAAATGAGTGCATGTATGTTTACTGATACTGTTTTTAAGAGTGCAAAATTGAAAACAGCCAAAATAACCATGAATGCATTACGGTACTCCCAGACTATAAAAGTTGATGAAGACATTACAGTATTTTAATGGACTCATTTGGAATCTTAAAAAAATTAAAGCATAGAAAGAATGAGACAGCCTGGGAAAATAACCATGACAGTTGTCAATCAATGAGAATAGGCAAGGAGACTCTAATACAATTCATCTTTATAAAAAGGAAGCACACACACACACACTCACATACGCTGACACGCTTGGAAAAGACAGACCTAAACCACTAACAGTGCTTCACTGCATTGGGAGAATTACATAGAAAACTTGGATTTTCTATTTTTATATACACAGGTATTATATGTATGCATGTATTTGTACTGAATATACACTATCTTTATAATCCGAAAAAGGTTAGGATCCATCCATTTTGAAGACATAAAAGATCAAAAAAGACAGAACTTCTTTGTCAGGCACTCCCTTTGCTTCTGCTGAAGGAAGGCCGCCTCTGCCAGTACATAGCATCTGGCTGAGAAAATGACATAGAAATGCAAACCGGTGAGTAGCTCAGGACTGTGACTGTTGCAATTGCTGGACTGGGTGATCTCGAACCTGACAGCTTAATTGCTCACCTGGTTTAAGAGTTTCCAGGATTATCTTCAGCAAATACTTAAGATAAAAGCAGATTATTTACTCACAGAACCAAAAGATTTTCCTTTTGGGCCCCTTGATAGTCTGAGAGCAGCCCCCTCCTACACCACATTGAAACAGGTGAATCTGCTTTCTATTACCGACCCTCCTAAATGATCCTTTCTTGGTTATGGCAGAAATAAGGAGCTGAGACTCAGAAAACCTCAGGCACAACAATTTCATGAATTGGAAAACATGGAGCTCGTCATTTTCCCTCGGAACGGTTTCCTCATTTGGAAAATGACGCTAATTCTGCCTATCTCCCAAGATTTTAATATCTTGTTTAAGTTATATATCCATGCCTTGGAATTCTATGCAGATATTAAAAAGACTGGGGATAGATTCTATGTACAAATATGAAAACAGCACCAAGATGGATTAGCAGGTGAAAAAACACAACATACAGAACAGACCATATTGTGTGATCTCATCTCGGTGAAGGATATAACTTACAGGCTTTCATGTGCTAGAGGTGATTTATCCATGGACTCTTGAGAAACTAAAATGTCTTAGTTTGCTAGAGAGCTGAGGTGAGCCGGGAGTCCTCTATCTTTCATTTTTGTACTATCTGATTCTGTCCTACTTTTACCTTGTGTTACTTAAAACAATTGAAATCGAAATGGATAATAATACATACCTCATGGACTAGTCGAAAAGACTAAACGAAGCATTCTGCATGAAAAGCATTTCTGTAAAGTATAACGCAATTCTCTGGTATTACTTTTACCTTTCTAAAAGAACCGAATACCCATTTATTGAGCTCTGCCCTAAAACCAAATAAGAATGTGCCATTTAGAACTTCCACCTTTCATATTCTGAATGGTTTGAAACATGAGACCAATAGCCATCTGACCATGCTGTGTAGGCCACCTAGAACTTTGCCTCCTCCTCCGTGTGACCACCTTGGAGCCATGCAACCAGCTAACTGTGTTCCCTGCTTCTGGCCTTGTCCCTAACAATTCTGTACATGGTAGTTACAGGGAACAAGTGAAAATTTAAGCCAGATTATGTCATTCCTCTGCTCAGGACCTTCCAATGGCTCTCAACTTGAGGCAAGACAGCTAGCCTAGAGAAGTTCCACCTTCCCTCCACAACATGGCTCTGGAATTTTTCCTTAGTCCCTTAGTCATCTCCCCACAGCTCTGAAATTTCTCCCTTGTCCCTCTCTCTGTTTTGATTTCAAATGTGAGCCTGAGAAAGGAGCCTAGGCCAGGAGACTAGATAGATGGCCCTGGGCTACCCCCTGCCCCTCCAGGTGGCAAGGGAAACAAACCAAGACTGGGAGGCAGGCTGGTTGGCCTTGGAACACCCCCAAGAAAACAAAAGCCTGTGCTCCAGACAGCTCTGGGCAGACTCTTCTTCTCTTAAGGTGTACTTTCAATTTAATAAAACCTGCGCTCTTCATCTTACTGTTTGTTGTGCCTTTGAACTTTTTCTTAGGGCATAAGAACCTGGTCACCAGAGCTCCGGGGTTGGGTTCCCTCTTTGGACTCCCACCGTGTCGGAGCTCTCCAGCATCCAGCTCATCATCCAAAGTGAAATTCCTTACAAGGCCCTTTAAGGCCCTAGTCTGCTTCTCCCCTTCCAATTCTCAACCACGTTCCCTCCCCCTCTCACATCTCCCATGGCTCTAGCCATGGTTATCTCGGCTGTTCCTGGCACACCAGCATCTCCCTTCCTCAGGGCCTCTGTACTCACTCATGTTCCCTTACCTGAACATGCACCCCCGCTTATCTGTATAGCTCACTCCTTCAAGCCATTCCTCAAATGTCACCTCAGAACCTTCACTGATGACCCACTTTTACGGTAGAGCCCTCCACACGTATGTGCACCCTTTCCCCCTTCCCTTGTTTGTTTACCTCCATAGCACTTATCACCATGTATTTTTATTTACTGTTTATTGCCCATCTTCCCTAATGCAAAGTTTGCTTTACGAGAGCAGGGAGATTTGTTTGTTCAACTGATATATCCTTCAGTTCCTACAAATGTGGCACATAGAATATACTTGATACCTCTTTTTTTTTTTTTTTTTTTTTTTTACTGAATTCTGGCCACAGGGTTATGGAATAACAGATTGAATTGGTTTACTTAGCTACCTGTCAAAGACAAGAAAGATTGATAGGTGTGCCTTTGGGGGTGCTTTTTAAAATTGGAGGTGTGTGTAATGAGAACAGTAAGTGAAGCAGCAAGAAGAGAAAATCATTCACTTAAATTGACCATAATTTACAGGTAGACATGAGTCATGCAGCTGCTAATTGTCATAAAAGCTTTCCAAGCTGTCAATGTTCAAAGGTTAAAGCTTCCTGAGAGGGAGATGGGGAACATTCTTACAACAAGAGAACGCCAAATCAGTACAGGTATTAGGATACATACATTAATGGTGATACAGCAGGTGAAGTTAAACATTTACTCCGTGTTCGGGATAAATGCAGTCGCCCATCATGGACACTGGGGAACACTGGGGCATTTCCTAGGTAGGTGGAGTCAGATCATAAGAACGGTTACCTCTCCTCGGATAACTCCACTGGGGTTCTAGCCCTCATGTTAGGGTTGCTGTCAGTTTTACAGCTGCTTACCCAACTCATAGCTCAGGCACATGGCTGAATTTTTCTTTACCACAGACATAAATTCCCCTAAATGGGAGGCCTCGAGGAGTAGATAATGAGTGACTGTCTTACTAGGCAGTCACTGCTGGGTGGGACCTCCATTAGTATCTGTGAGTCATGAAGAAGCCGAGTGGCCCAGAATGTGTACTTGAGAATGGACTATTTAGACACACCCAGTCCACCAAATGGGAGAAGCTGTACTTCCTCCAGCACACGTATACAAAGCACCTGTGGTCAGCCAGGTCACTGTAGGGATGTTCCTTGTATTTCTTGAGGTCTGATGTTTGATACTACGTGGAATCTAATTCTTGGAGATGAGCGATTTCATTCTACTTTGGAAAAAGCTTTGCCCCTCTCTCATCCACTATGCCCACCTTCTTCTTCAGCCTCTTCCATCCTTCCGTCTGTTCATTTTAGACCTCACTTCTCTTTCTCTCCCAATTTCCAGTGCCTATCACAACACGTGATACCTTTGAATTGGAGGGTGTTAGTGGGAATAAACTTACTTTCTTCTGGCTCTTTTTCATTCTTGGACATCTGGGCAAGTTGGTATTTAGTTCATTTCTTTACTTATACCTGTGCTTACCCTAAAAAGAGGATTTAATTAAAATATACATAGAATATACTGAGATAACAAAAATTAGAAATAAGAAAGATGAAGCAAAGGAACAAAAAGGACAGGACATAAAATGGAATCCGGAACTGAACTCGGCTAAATTAAAATGCATGCCCCAAAGACTTATGCTTTTAATAAGAAGGGCTACAAATTCAATTCTAAATTTTCCAGCTGGAAAAAAACTGTCAGCAACACGAATCCTAGGAGCTGATGCAAAAATAATAAACAATAGTTTGAGAAACACGTACCTGACAATCCAAGAAAAAGAAAATTCTGCTGTAGATACAAACGATGTCTCAACAATATCTTTAGACTGGGCAAAGCGACAGTGTCTTAGAACTACTTAAGATCCCTCAAGGAAAATCAAGAGCATCTCTCCACAGCCATTTATTGAAAGTGATTCTAGAGAAATCCAGGCCTCAGGCATCAGCTAGTCTGACACATCATCACAAACTTGCAGCCCACAGATGGGCTTAGATTAGCTGAGACTGTTTCTGACTGTTATTGTTGTTTTAAAGTTAATGCTTTAAGAGGAACATGTATGCCCCAATTCTCCACCCTCAGAGCTAAATGTTACATGGGCTCCATTTTTTATGATTGAGATAACTGTTTTATTGCACCTGCTGCTTGAATATTTTCCAGACAGTTTAATCAATCACTTTATACATTCATATCGCATTAACTGATCCTTGGAGGCATCACGTTGGAGACCCCATTCATTCACCTACTCATTCAACAGGCATTTTTGGGGGCACCTTTTATTGCTGAGTACTGTTTTCTGAAAGCTAGTAAATAAAAAAACATATTCTTCAGGAAACTTAAATCCTAGGAACAGACAATAGATAAGTAAAAATATGTGGGATATCAGATACTAAGTGTTATAGAAAATAAAGGGAGAGGGAGTGCTAAAGGGAGGAAAATTTTAGAGTATCCTCACTGAGAAGGTAACTTTTTAGTAAAGATCTGAAAGTGAGGAACCTGTGTACATATCTGGAGGAACAGCAAGTGCAAAGGTCCTGAGGTAGGAAGGGGGCTTGCCTTGGAGGAATCGCACATAGGTAATGTGACCAGAGCAAAAAGCGAGGGTGAACCAAAAAACCCTTAAGGGAAAGAAGAAACAGTAGAAGGCCAGGGCAGATAACATAGGTCCTGGTAGATCACCGTAAGTACTTTGGAGGAAGCCACTGGAGGGTTGAATGCAGAAATGATATCACCCGATTTAAGCTGACTGCTGGATGCAGTAGGAGATTGGCTAACAGAATTGCAAATCCCTTGATTTAGAAAAAGAGTAATTGTATAGCTTTGAGAAATTCTGCATAAATATACTTTCTTGCAGACTTTGCAGTGGCATCCCTGGCAAGTAAGAGGCATGTAGCCAGTTTTAGGGAAACCTATGGGATTTGTCAGCAGACCTGAGAGCATGAACCAAAGAACCAGGCTAAGACCAGCACCTAAGGAGACAGTCACTCCTACCTTTTGCAGAGGTGAGCTAAAAAGTCCTCCGAAGTTCACTTTATTCTGCTCTAAGACACAAGCGCTAACGTCTCCTGGAGCAGGGCTACAACTGTTGCCTGGAAAATATTCAAGCAGCAGGTGCAAAAAAAAAGTTATCTCGATCATTAAAAAAAGGAGCCCATGGAATACTTAGCTCTGAGAGTCTCTCCTTTGTGAGGCCTCTAAGACAAACCAGCAGTAAAACAGGCAGATAACTGAAGTCAAAGATTAGCTTCCTGGGATTATAATAATCAACTGAAATATGATTAAAAGCTGGGGGCTGGGAGAGAGGGGAAATAATCATTTTGAAAGAGCTAGGGAGCCCTGAACATGGATTATGGGTTCGTTATAGAGAATAGTCCTTTCTTACGGTCTAAAAGTGTTTCCACGTGTCCTAGCATTTAAGGCACCAGAACAGGAAGCACCGCCACAGGTGGCCCAAGCCTCTGCAAGAGCACTCATGTGGCATGGAAGAGGGCCCTGGGCACCTCACCTCTGCAGCTCTCTGGGTAGCAACCTAGGGCAAGTAGTGTCTCTTGTGAGCCAGTTTCTCGTCTCTGAAATGAGATTCTCGTGAGGACTATGAACATAAGAACAAGGCAAAGTTCATAATAGGGACTCAATTCACCTTGCTTTTCTTTGCCTCCTTCCCCTACACAGCTTGACCAAGGCCAAGTTCCAAGCAAGTCCCCCTCCATTGCTCTAGCGCATTTGACTGCTTTTCTATCTGGCCATTCTCTGGTGCCGGCTAAGGAAGTCTGAAGCTCCTTGTCTACAAGTAAGGCCCATGAAACCTGCCCCAAGACTTGAGCAGTTTGTCCCTAAAGAAGGCCGAGCAGGTCCTTGGCACATTCCTCCTGCTGTGTCTGACCCTCACACCCCTCTATGCCCTCACCCAAGCAAAAGCCCTAAGCAAGCTTCTGTGACAGAAGGCAGGTAAACCTCCAGAGAGGCCTAGCTCATGAGAATCCAGGCTCCTGGGATCTTGGCGCAAATATTTCTCTGAATTTCTCTCTACCAAATAAAGAAAATGCAAAGTTGCCCAAGAGGGCTTCACATTGCAAGATAGATCGAAAAGAGGAAGTTCCTTTGTGGAAGAGAAGAATTTTCCTGGGTTTTTAATATGTCAGCAGTCTGTTTAGGTTGAAAGAGCATGACCTAGCCAAGGTCTCCTATCTAGGCTAGGGGAGCTAGGGACTAGGCCACAGCCCTGGACACAGAGGATCCTACTCTGCAGCCAGCTGTCCTAGGCAGCATCCCATCCCAGCCACCTCCAGGGCTATGGAAGCTGCAAAGAAGCTAGCTGGGGAGCCAGCTGAAAGACACGAAAGACACACAGAGGCAAAGAGGGGACCTGAGTCATGTGAAAGATGGAACTGGAGAAGGTAGATCTAGAAGGTCACGCTGCTGACGTCTGTGGAGCCACCAGGGTCCCAGCCTTCTCCATCCCAGCCGTCCCTGGGTGTGGCCGCGCAGCCTCACCTCATTCACAGGCATGTGTTCGCACAATGACCCACATTGCTTGAAATAATCGGACTCTAGTCCTTTCACCCGAGGAAGTCAGGATGCCACCGTTCCCGTGTCCTTTCTAGAGCCACTTCCATCCAGAGGGCCAGCGCCAGGCCACCCAAATCCGAGCCCCTCTGCTCTGGCTGGTGCAGGATGAACACCCTCCACCCAACCCCACCTTAATTCTCAGCCTTGGCCTCTGTTTCCTTGCTCCTCACAGGCACCGGTCTCTGGTCACACCTCATTACCTCAGCTATCAGACCACAGCGTGACATGGGAGAGAACTTCAGGGACTGATAACTTTGGGGTCACCTCTGCTGAATTTGGGGACTTTCAGAGTCTCCTCCCACACACTCTTGTGTAAGATACGTGTCTCTCCTCTGTGGGCACCTCCCCACACTAGGTTTGTTTTTATCCTCAGTTTCAATCTGAGACGCTCTTGTCCCGAACTCCAACTCGAATTCCAATATGTCTCACCTCAGCTCAATGGGCACTGACGAGTCCCCAGGTGACCCAACAGGTTTGCAACCTCAACTGTATAGACTCAGAATTTCAGAGTAGCCAGAGAGTATAAAAGTCTTTAAATCTCACAATGCTTCAGTTCCTCTACTGTAATTGGTGGCATGTATCCTCCTTGAGGAAACAAAAGCCCCAGGGGACCATCCACCAAAGAAAGGGGGCAGATCTGAGTCCTCTTGCCCTCTTAGAGCTTCTTCTGGAGTACCCAAAGTCCCCTGCCTCATCCTTAGGGCAGCCCTTTCAGGGTCAAGGTTCTTACCTGCCTCCTTTGGTTCTTTCTTTTCTCCTCCTAGCTAGACATCTTCTCCTGCCTATGCTCAGATGCTTCAATACTGAATTCCCTGACTATCCTCTTTAAATAAGTGCCAGGCCTACAGTGCTTCTCTTACCTTAATATGCATAAAAATCACCTGGGCTGTCACTGTCATTCCCTCTGGGTTCCAGGTCCGGGTGGGGCCCAGGAGTCTGAGTTTCCAACCAGGGTCACCTTTCTATTTGCAATCACCTGGAGCTTATTAAAAATGTGATGCTTGGGCCCCATCCAAATTTTCGGAATCAGAATTTGCCGTTCAGCAAGATCCACAGGTGCATAGAATGCCCTTACAGTTCAGAAAAAATAGAGGTCGGCAACCGCAGCTCATACTAGAATCACCTAGAACATTGGAAAACGATTCCGTGGCCCAGCAGCACCCAAGGCCAGTGACATCAGAGAGATCCAGTAATCGGGGTTTCAAAGCTCCCCCAGTGATTCCAGTGTGCGGTCAGAGTTGGGAACTCTGCCATAGAGCATCTTGAAGTGCAGGCCCTACCTTTGAGACCACTGCCAGAGAAAGGCAGCACCTGCTTTGTTTCCTTGAACCTCTCAGGTCACGGCTTGAGGTCCCATTTGCTCCGGGCAGCCGTCCATGATGCTTGCTCCTTTTAAAACAGTACAGCGCAGTGGTTAGGAGCTCTATTCCGGAGTCAGGTAGACCTAGATTTGAATCCTGATTCCAACATTTCTTGGCTGCACAACTTCAGAAAATGTACCTAATTTCTCCATGCTTTGTTCCCTTCTGTGTAAAGTGGAGCCAACGTAGTACCACCCTCTTGAAGACAATTCAAGGGTTGAATTAAATGAGAAAAAGCATATACGTTTCTTAGCACAGCACCAGCTCCATGTAAATGCTTAATAATGGTTAGTTGCTGTTATTAACGTTGATGCTAAGACTCCTTGATGTTTTACATGTGCCTCTGCTCAGCCGCCGTTGAGTCATTGTATTGGTTGAGGTTACCCTTTGCAAGCAGCTCCTGTTTGACCAATTCTTGCTAACCTAGGAGGAAAAGAAGTGTATTAGGAGAAGACTGTGCCCAAAACTAAGCACAGGAATGAGGCCAGCTCCAAGGATCTCAGCTGGAAATTTTCAAGTGCTGCTGTCCTAGGAAAGGTTCTGTCCTAACCGTTTCCACTTAGCTCAGGGTTCAAATTGCTAAGCCAGAGTCTGATCTGGCTTAGCCAAGGTCATTTGCCCCCTTGTGTGTTGGAAGAGGCCCTGTGAATAATACTCCCACAGGACCAGTAGGAGGAGACTTATTCTCTAGAGAAACCAGAGGCTGTCACCTAAAAGAGGGTGAAGACCGACCAGGGAGAGTCCACCTGTGCCCAGTTGGATTCGAACCCAAAGGCAGGACCATGCACTTATTCTTATAACATTTTAAAATCGAAGCTGTTTCTTCTTTGAGTTTTCTTAATGAGAGCGTCATTGAGATATAATGCACACACCAATAAAATTTACCCTTTTAAGTCTACGAGTCAGTGGGATTTAATATATTGACAGAGCATACCATCATCTAATTCCAGAACATTTATTTCGTCAGTCCAAAACGAAACTCCATTTTCATTAGCGGTCACTCCTCGTTCCTTCCTCTTTGCAGCTCCTGGCTAACCTACCTGTCTCTATGGATTTGCCTATTCTGGACATTTCATATACGTGGAATCATGTAATATTTATCCTTTTGTGTATCAAAATGTCATTCCTCTTATGGTCAAATAATATTCCATTGGATGTATATATCACATTTTGTTTATCTTTCATCTATTTTTTGGCTATTAGGAGTAATGATGTTTAGTGTTCTTGTACAGATTTTTGTGTGAAAATATGCTTTCAGTTTTCTTGAGTGTATATATATACCTAGAAGTAGAACTGCTGGGTCACATGGTAAGTCTAAGTTAAACCTTTTGAGGAACTGTCAGACTGTTTTCCAAAGCGGCCACACCATTTGACATTCCTGCCGGTAGTGTACAGAGTTCCAAATTTCTTTATCTTGCCAATTGTCAACCCTTGTTACTGTCTGCCTGTTTTATTTTAGCCTATTAGTGGGGTTGAAATATCTCACTGTGGTGTTTTGATTTGCATTTCCCTGATGACTCCGGGTGTCAAGCATTTTCCCATGTACTTACTTCCTGTCATGTTTTACTACGTTAAATTTAACCCGTCATCTCAGCTGGTCACACATTTGGATCTTGCTCCTATATTTGCAATTCTTTCAGTTCATGATCGACTGCGAAGATCATGGGAGTGCTCTCTAGAGTCTGTTCTCCAAAAAAAGAAAAACAAAATTGTTGTACATCTTGGGACAAGTGACTGGACCCTGCGGTGTGCTACGAGGAACCTTTTAGGTTGGCACTGAATCTTATTAGTAATCGCCGAGTGAGAGTGAATTCTCCTCATAGCTGTAACCCTACTCAGCTCTCTGCTCAGGGTGTGGGGCTCTCTCAGCACTGCCTGCCCTGGGGTTCTTCTTTTCCCCTCGGCGCTTTAACCAAATGCTCTTTCATCTTCATCTTCTCCACATTTTCTAGCTAAGTCCCCAAAATAAAATGTCTCAGACTATATCCATGGAGAAGAATCCATGTCTGATTTCTTGAGAAATACCCAACACCTCTCCTTCTGTTTGGTTGGCTTATTCCTTCCGAGGTTCATTACCCCCACATCCCCCACTCCCCACCCCAGCGCCCCACAGCCTCCCCTTGCTCAAGGTATGATGCTCAGGAAGGTGAGGAGAGACTTCTTGACTCCAGTCTGGCATTTGCTCCTTAAGTAACCAGGGCTCCCAAATAGGCAGAGTCTCTAGCACCCTGTACTGTGGCCATGGCCTGGCCGAGCATCTAGGAGGCTTATCAGCTGGGATGGACTTCTCTCCTGATTTTAGTTCTTTCATCTAGAGCAGAGATTTTCAAAATGTGGTCCACGGACTGCCTGAATCAGACTCACCGACGGGGTGGTTAAAACTCCAGAACAACTAAAGCAGAATCCACTGTGGAGTGGATCCTAGAAACCACATTTGGAACAAGCTCAAGAATTCACACACACACACTAAGGTGTGAAAACTGACATCTAGAGGTATTATTATTCATTTATTGTGACTCAACATACGTGTATTCATAGGGCTCTTTTAAAATTTACATTTTTGCCCAACGACACAGATCCTATAATAAGCAGAGTGAGGACTTGAGCACAGGCCATCCAACTCCTTGCCTTGTGCTCCTTCCATGTGTCAGCTGCCTCGCCTTTGTCTATAGAAGCTTCAGGGCCAAAGGCTGAGGCAGTCACCTGCCTGACACCAGAGCGCCCTGGCACTTTCCTGGAAGTTGAGATGTTCCCGGATCTCATGCCATCACTTTCATTCTCTCTCCCTGTCCTTTCCAAGACAGAGGTTTCACACCAAGAATCCTGGAATGCATACTAAGCAGCTGTAGGATAAATGTCTACATAACCCAAATATCAGCTAATTTATTCCAGTCTTCCTTCGCCACCTCATCCCCTAGCAAGCAGGAGGGGATGAATTACTGTAGACTCGACTCAGTTTTTTGCACCAAATCTAATCGGAGATTACTAGCTTGCCTATGATTGGCTGCCTTTGATAAGGTGTCCACCTTTGTCCAATTAGCTGTGACCAGGGGCATAAGCCATCTGGGCAACAGAGACTGTGTGCAGGACAGTTTCATTTAGAAGTCAGAAGCCACTGTAACTGACATTCCAAGAATAATCCACAAAGTAGCCAAGTCACAGACGGAATACTGAGAGTAAATTTTATAACAATAACTACTGTTCCATATACTGTAGTGTTATTTGCTGATTCACTCATGCTTCAAATAGAAAGAATACTCCTACTCCTATCGTTCAATCCATGTTCAGTAATAATCATTTATTCACTAATATTTATTAATTACTCTTAACTATTCATCTCTTTTTAGGTATTTGAATACAGTTTATGTGTTGCAAGGGATTTAGGGCCTAGGGGGAGGGGAATCACAATGTAAAGAGAGAATCTTTCTACGAAAGAGCATTTTCAGTCTGAGAATAGTGAACACCCCACAAAGCTTTACTCATAGGGCCAAGGTACCTACCACTACCTATAACACACAGTGGAGAACTGCTGAAATCAGGTGTCACAAAAACACCTGAGAAATGTGGCAGGAAGAGCGATGAAAGGGAAGAGGGTTTTTTTCAGGCTGAAACTAATGCATCGGTCATACACGCTGATGCTATAACGTTAGTCCGTCCTTTCTCATTCTCCTTCTTCCCCTTGTAGCTGTAACATGCAAACCTACGTGGATCTGCAAAGAGGAAGGCTCTGACACAGGACTCCCCCCCAGAAGTTTGAGGTGTGTAATACGGTGGCAGCAGGAAACCCACTAGATCCGGGATCGGTGGATCTGGGTGCTCAGCCTTGCTTCACCAGCTCTGCGAGCTTAACCAAACCCCCTTGAGATCTAGTTTCCCTATTTGCAAAATGGAAACGCTTATTTCTTACTCATTGGGTTGTTGTCTAAATTAATTGAGATATGTATTTTAATGTGTCTAGTCTATGGCCATGCCACCCTGAACATGCCCGATCTCATCTGATCTTGGAAGCTAAGCAGGATCGGGCCTGGTTAGTACTTGGATGGGAGACCACCTTGGACTACCAGGTGCTGCAGGCATTAAAAACAAACAAACAAACAAACAAACGAAAAAATAAGTGTCTGGCACATAGTAGGTGTACAATTAAAATTCGTAACTTTGGTTTCTTCATCTGAGAATGAGAATAGTGATATTCTCAGTAACCCAGGATGTTCTGAGGGCTAAATATTTTAGGTAAAAATGATTTGTTCATGACAAAGCCCTATATATGTATTAGGTCATCATTATTTAAGAAATTTGAAAGTTGGGGTGGGGTATAGGTTTTTCTTTATTTATTCTTTAAAATCTAGCTTATTGCTCCATCTAGTGATAGACTTTATAGTCCCATAGCATCCATAAGTTTAAAAAAGCCAAAAAGAAGTTAAGCTGAAAGGATCTCTTCTTGAGTTTTATAAAGCCAGAAAAATCTACACTGTTTAGCTCTCAGAGCATCGGAGAACCTGTGTAAAAGAGGCCTTCGATAAAATTTATTTTTCACACTGACCAGAAATAACATGTAAAAGAGATAATGTGCATAAAACACCTTGTATGGAGTGAGTGCTCAATGAATGACTAATTCAGAGGTCCCTGATATTTTTACCTTCCTTTTGGAATTTTCCCTCCAACACACACTCGTTGGAAAGATTAGTTTTTAAAAGTGCATTAATTAAACAACAATGAATTTGTTTTACTTTTCATTAATTAAAGACCTTAACCTATCAGGAAAAATTAACTGGAGCTTCTAATTAGGATGGGGCAGGAAGCTGCATTGCCCACACTGCTGTCACACTGTGAGACAACATGAGGAAACCAGAAACTAGTTCATCTTAAAGTCTTTTCATCATTAGCATCTGTTAGATGCTAATTACGTTAGCATTCTGTTAGATTTGAAATATTTGAGAAAACGTGACCATGCCATCAAGTAGATCACAGTCTAGGGAGAGTCCATGCAGGTATAGGTAATGGGATAATATATATACTGAAGTATACTAATTTACTTGTGTCATCTGCATTCTCCCCACCCCCCACCTGCCCTCTACTCTGCAAAAGCATCCATTTTCCCCAGAGGGAACTATGATGGTTACAGCAGGAATGCAAAGATAAAGCAGTCCAATTCAGTTTTGAAACTCAGAGTAGAGACCTTGAAAGGAGAGAAAGACGAATTTTAAAGGCCAGGCTTTGTGATGAGAGAACGAGTTTTCTAAATTCCTTTAACTCCTAGGACTGACAAGGGCCACGGACTTTAGGCCAGATCATAAACCAAACCTGCCCCCATGACACAGAGAACACCCCTCGCGACCCTCAGGGGCCTAAGCCCCCCCCCAGGGCTGAGGAGGACGGAACTGGAAGGCCAATTATAAAATGGGTATCAGGAGGGTGTAGTGGAAGGCTGTTCCACAGAGGAAGCCGAAACAAAACACTCAGATCCCTCTTTCACCAGGGGAATGTGAGGAGGACAGAGGAAAGCTAACAAACGTGTCCTCCCTTTCCTCCCTCTTGGAGTGAAACTTGGAGGTGGAAAAACTGGTAAAATGCCCTGGTAGGTTTGAGGAAGCTGAGAACCTTGTGGGGAGAGTGGAGCAGGCAGAGGTCTTACTTAAGAAACCCAGCAAGTGGTCTGGGCAGCGACACAGCCTGTCAGACGTGTAAGCTCCTGGCCAGGTCCTAGAGAGCCCAGCTGAGGGCCTGGGACCAGGACAAAGGGACTGCTGTGTCCGAGACTTCTTGGCAGATACTGTGATCCCTACTCTCTCTGCTCCTTCGTCGTTTTCCTCTAAAGCACTTACCATCAATAGACGTATCTGGTATTTACTTGCTTTTCTCTCCGCATCCCCACCTCGCGCTAGAATTAAAACTCCATAAAGACAGAAATTTTGGTCTGTTTTGTTCACTGGCACGTCCCAGTCCGTGCAAGAGTTGGCGCTAACTCACTCTTAAGATTACAGCTTGTCAATCATACTATTCCACCAGGGCATTCGTTGGTTCTGGGTTCTTCCTGTTGAAACAGATTCTCTAGGAGTTTCGTTCCTTCCACGTGGGGGCAGCAAAGGACAGTGAATCCCAGACGGCTGGCGCGCGGCACGCAGAGTGCTCCCATTTCAGTGATGGCAGCAAGTGATGGGAACATGCGAAACCTTCACTTCCCTCCATCCCTGCTACCCTGCCGCTCTTCCTCCGCGTCTCAAAGAGGAATCAGACTTTGGCTTTCTTTCTGTCCCAACCTAGTTCCAAGAATTGAGTCACAGGTTTGAAAATGAAACAAAGCATGGCAATTAGGGATAAAAACAGACTGGAGACCATCTAGAGCAACCAGGCAGCCTGAGATAAACTAATTACAATAATTGAGCACTGAATTTAGCTCCAAATTTCTAGAAGTTTGAACAGAGCCAGGGGTTAGAGTGAGGGGAGGCAGTTAACCTCAAATGTTAAATGTGAGGGGAAGCAGCCCAAATCCTGTCGTGGAGATAAATAATGTTTCAGTGCAACGTTTCTAAAAACCTAAATTAACCACCCAAAAAATTCATGAACAAAATGGCAAAAATTTAAATAAAATTATATAAAACGTATATAGAGGGGAACACGTTTTTCTTTTTGTCTGTTTCAAAATGGCTCCACACAGCACAGTTCTATCTGGTCTTTAATAAGGTTTGATATTTTGTTCATTGCGCATTTTTGCATTAATTTTGATCTTTAAAAGTTGCATTAATTTTGATCTTTAAAATTCTTCATTGCATTAACATATTATTGATCTTAATTCTAGAGTGTCCCTTTAAGTTTTCCGAGGCAAATACCTCACTTTTGCCTCTCTCTAATCCTGCCAGGTCCCTCTCACCAGGGAGTATCAGAATCACCCCAAAGTCCCGTGGCCAACCACCCTTTTCTTGGCATCCTATACAACTGGAGTGTCTTCGTGTGAACCTGACAGACAGCACACAAGCAGCCCCCCGCCCCCACCCCAGCTGACATACCTTGGCTCTCCCCCGAGTCTGGTATCAGCTTCCCCATCCTTCTCAATGTAATGCTCCAGGAAGCAGTATCGACTGATCAGAACTGGCGGATGAGACACAATCTTGTAAATAAAGACCTGGGCAGTCATCTCTAATAGGGACAACTAGAGTTCCATTGTAGAGATTCGACTGGAGGGAAGTTCCAGGTCCAAAGCTCATCCTAGGCTGACAGAGTTGTGGACAGAGTTGAAAGGGTGAGGAAATTCTTGCTCTAGACCAGGGCAGTCCGACAGAATGTTCTGTGATGATAGAAAAGTTCTACATTTGTACAGGACAATACCACTAACCACATGTGGCTATTAACCGCTTGAATATGGCCACTGAAACTGAGGAACTGAATTTCTAAATGTATTTAATTTGGGTTAATTTACATTTCAGTGGCCACTTGTGACTACCAACTCCTGTATTACGTTACAGCTCTAGATCAGCATTCTCAAATTTAACTTGCATTAAAATCATGTACAGGACATGTTAAAGCAGTTTGCTGAGCCCATCTCAGAGTTTCTGGTGCAGTAGGTCTGGGGTGGGACATGAGAGACAAGTCCTTTAACTCTGGATTTATGTGGATAACAAAAAAGTTTTTGAGATTCAACAACCCAAAATCCAGAATGAGAAATGTAATCAACTACAGTTTCATAACTGTAACTCCATGCATTTAATGCCACTCTTCAGGGGGATTCTAACTTTGCCTCCCACCTGTTCTGGATCTTACTTCTCAACCTGAACTCTGGGCTTTGCACCCTTGGCCTCCACGTCAACCTTTATCCCTCCTGACGTGAAGTCGTCCATTCTCTAGCTCTGAACCCATCTGTCCCAGCCCTCTCGATGCCAGCCATGCCTGCTCCAGTGATGACCCTAACTAGCCTGAGGATTTGCCCAGCCCTTCCCCACATTCAGGGACCCTCCCCTTTCTGGTCCTGTCTACTTATCTCTTCATCCAGGCTCTACTGCTCTTCCATGTCTGAGGCTGAAATACAGTCTTTTTGGAGATTAGAGTCACTTCCCAGACATGATCCCAGTAGATAATGGGACACTTTCAACCAAGACATGGACCTCCATATACTTTCTATGTTACACCACCAATATCTCTCCTTCTGCTCCCCACTGTTCACCACTTGATACCCAGTACTGAATAAACTACTTTAACATTTTGAAAATTATAAACTAGACCCCTATTTTAAATTACTATAATTTCCATTTTGCAGATGAGAAAACTAAGACTCGGAGAGGTTAAGAGAACTTCTTAAGGTCACACAGGTGAAAAAGGACAGTGACAGAACTCCATATAGTTGCTAGGGGTTTCCAGGATGTCATGGGTTTGTATTATTTTTCAGGCTGGAAGTCTAGTGGGATAACCACACTTTAGAGGGAGCCATCTTTCCTATTCTGCTCTGTGCTCGCCCAACACAACCCATCTCCCAGTGCACAGAGCTACAGTCCAGCGGATAAAATGACTGTGGTCGTACAGTATTGTAGCACCAAACTGCCTCAGTGATACAACCAG
Source organism: Eonycteris spelaea (assembly GCA_003508835.1). Taxonomy (NCBI): domain Eukaryota; kingdom Metazoa; phylum Chordata; class Mammalia; order Chiroptera; family Pteropodidae; genus Eonycteris; species Eonycteris spelaea. The sequence continues at coordinate 8,891,092 of PUFA01000040.1, read as the reverse complement.
AGGAAGACATCTGACCCAAGCAAAGCTAATACGAGTGGCTCTTTAGGTATTCAAAATCAGGGCATTAAAAAGCAAAGGGACTCAGACAGCAGAACTATAAGGCCATGTAGAGAAGAAGCTGGAGTTCGTGGCCTGGCTAGTCAGTTATGTGGGAAGCCAGGATGTATCTTTAGAGGTAGGGTAGCATACTGGTTAGGTGCCCAGATTGTGGCAGTAGGCTACCTTGTTAGAATCCTGGTACCTACTTACTAGCTGCAGGATTTGGGGCAAGTTGCTTAACCTTTAGGTGACTCAGCTTTCTGGTCTGTAAAATGTGGAATGGCGTTAACCCAAATCATTGTTATTATAATGATATGAGTTAACATACACCAAGGTGGCAGCCTGGCACACAGCTCACACTAGAAACTGTCAGCTGTCGTTATTCCATAGGTGAGAATGGGCCCAGCAGCCTCAGATCCCCAGAGACAGCAGCTCGCTTCCTGTGACTTTCCGGTCCCCAGCTGGCCTGCCAGGAACGGAGCACTTCATTTCAACCACCACAGGGTTCCCTCAGAAAGGGAAGGGGAGCACTTCCCGTGGCATTTGACTGAAATAAAATTTCACCTCACATTAAAAGACTTTAAAAAACCATACACCACATATATTTGGAAGTTTTCTTCTTTTTATTGCAAATTTCTGGTAAAGGAAAGAACACGGAAGCTGATTCTCATTTAAACTTTGGTGATAAGAGTACGCTGTAGCTTGGTGGCTCACAACCTCCCCAGCACATGAATCCCCCGCGGGCCTTTGATACATACTGATTGATACATACTGATGCCAGCGTCCCACCTCCCAGAGGTTCTGACTTAATTTGGGGGCAGCCAAGGCAACAGTAGCTTTTGAACTTCACACGTGATTGTAACATGTAGCCATGGTGGAGACCCCCTGCTGGGGCTTGAAACAGGGACTTGGCAGCATTGGAAGCACCTGAGCAACTCAGTGGACAGCCAAGCGTCACCTGCTCATGTCGTGCCCTCTACCTGAGTCCAGCTGGTGTCCTCTGTTCCCCTCTTCCCAGGTGTCACTTGTGCTGATTCTTCCTTTTCAGAGACCCCAGAGGAGAGACATGCTGGAAGGGCCATGGATCTCTGTGCTGTGGCTTGTGCTTAAACGTGGAGAACTGACAACATGGTTACTCTGTCACAAAAAGAAATTCATTTTCTGATTGCAAAAGAGCATTAACCTTTTTCTTTGTTGTTGTTGTTAAGTGGAAATAGTCTTCCTATATAGAGATGCAAAGGTTCGTGACAAAATAAGGAAATATGTGTTGGGTGACATATTCCTTATATGACTTCTCAGGTCCAAATTAAAAAAAAAATATTTTGTCAAGTCATTGAGGGTAAAATATTATGTACTTTAGCAGCATATTTTATATGGGTAAACAGTAATAGCCAGTTAGATATTTCATTTATGATTTATCCTAAAAATAGAAAATGCTTTAATTTTCCTGAGTCCTCAGCAAACAAACAAAAAAAAGTTTTTAAAAGTACTCCTGTTTTCTTTCTCCTGGGCACCCTCACAGTTTAGGACAATGTGTGTCTCACTATCAGTTTTACATACATAGGTGAACAAACGGCACTGGTGCCAATTTTCAGTGACTAATCAAATATGGCGGTTGAAAATGAAACACCCATCATCTACAGTGTTGCTCAAAACGAAAGTTTCTTGACAGTGTTATAAATGCAATATCAACTTGATTCTCTGTCCGTACAAAAGTGTGAATTTCCATTTTGTTAATAATACTCAGTGATTAATGTCTTAACAGTGATAAAATTTTTAGAATTTAAAAAATACACAGGATCCCAGTTTTACATCATAATTCTGATGCATATCATGCCTTCTATTTTGACCGCAAAACTTTATAGGGTATAGTGCATTGACGTGATAAACCCAAGGCACAGGAATATAGTAAGTATATATAAACCTTAGCACTTTGTGCCAATTTTGGAAACATTTAGAGAGGCGATCGTAAAGCCTAGAAAATCCTTACATCCTATTATGATTGATGAACAACTGTGTAATTAACGGACTATTAACCACCATTTCATTATTAAGTATATGGCTATCACTACACAGGCTGTGGGTAATTGAAAAAGTTTTCAATATTAAAACCTGATATAACTAGGTGGTTCATGTAAATATTGTGCCTTGTATTTACTAGATAATTGTCTTAAGTTTCTGTTTCAATTTGCAATCTATATGGCAGTTATCAAATTTTAAACTATTTTCATTATATAAATGGTGTTTTTTCCCAAATGTTAAGTCCCTTCCCCCTATAAAAGACAAGATTTACGAGAAGATAACCAAGATAAGAAATGCAAAGATAACGATAATAAAAATCCAAATATGGACTCAAAGGCTGAATTCTAATCTAACAGGACATTCTCTTAATTTAGGGTGAAGAGCAACAAATTTCTGTGACACTTCATTAGTTACTTAATTTAAAAAGTTACCATGACATTTTTCAAAATAGTAAAGTCTTGGCTAGAGTATCAAGCATTGAAGTAAAATTAAGTATTTTCATTCATAAAATGTAGGGGCTAAAAGCCTTTCCAAATATGGGGGTGGGGATATTTCATTAAATTTAGAGAAGTGGCATAAAGTGGTAAAAATTGTATTTAATACTTTTAGAGTGTTTTCAAGACGCAAGGTAAACATTTAGACCCATAAAAACACATTTCTTGGCACATGCACGCCATGACTAGAACAATCCTGAATGCCACGACAGCTTGGCTACAGAGGCATCTAACTCCCAGCCCCACTGACAAAACCACCTCTGAGGTCCTTGTCCCAACTCCCTTCACATGGGACCTTCTGGCTTCTGCATCTGTTGGATTTGCTTCTGTAACTGGTCCTTGTCCAGCTTCATCTTGGCTTCGAGAACTTGCCTGAGAGTTCCTATGCTTTCATAGATGGCTGTAAATCCTTTAAAGAGAGGTAAATTTCACAAGAGTTAATATTTAAAAAACAATGCTGTATCAAATTCTACAGCATATAGTAATAGTTGATTTGGGCAAAAATTATCAGTAGATGCTAAAATTACTGGAGTGAAAGTTTTATGGTTAATAGAATAGTTACATATTTTCATAGTATCTCCCTAAAGATTACTTTGTAATTATGAAGGGGGAAAGGAACTATTACTATGGTGAAATCTGGCTGTTACGCTTTAACCAAATAACCAAAGCTAACTTCACCAATGCTGGGAGAAACCACCATCAGGTACTCCCTGCCAGGGTGCCCTGGGAAGGACAGATACATCACTTCCGTGTTGTTTCTGTCCAAAACCTATAACCTGCATCTAACTGAGAGGACGCAAACAGACCCAACCTGCGGGACATTCCCCAAAAGACTGGCCTCTGCTTTTTAATGATGTCAACATCACTGAAGAACTGATCTAGATTAAATGAGACTAAATAAGGAAGCATGATACCTGTATATGATACGAGATTCTGCGTTAGAACCTAGACCAGGGAAGCTTTGCTATGAAGCAAACAATGGCAAAAGCCTAAAATTGAACATTGAAAAATATTTCATCAATGTTATATTGCACTACAGTTATTTAAGAGAATGTCCTTGTTCTTAGAGTATATGGTTTGAAATAATAAAGTAGTAAAAAAGCATAATTTCTGCAATGTTCTCCCAAATGATTTAGGGAAAAAATGACATTTATATACACATAGATACATAAACACATGCACACACACACACAAACACAGAGAGCAAGAGATTAAGCAAATTTCCCAAATGTTTATCAGTTAATCTAGACTAAAGATATGTAGAGTTTTGGGATTATTCTTTTAGTTTTTCTAAATTTGAAATTATTTCAAAATAAAAAGATAAAAAGAAAAATTCTCTATCAAAAGAGCATTTCATATCATTCTGTATTCCTACTGATTTTTAAAATAAATTTTTGAAAGGTCTTGTCTTCATTAGTAAATTTAGAATTTCTCTAATTTTCTCAAATAAAATTTTCTTTATGTAGCATTCATGAAAAAGAGATATAAACATTACGTCTTAAAATACTGTTCTTACTGAATGGAAAGATACACCACATATAAATAAAACAGTAGGCTACAAATCAGCATGTATAACATGAGCTTTCATTTTAAAAAGTATGTATCTTATATATTTAGAAAGATACATAAAAATGACCTCTGGATGAAAGGAGGTATTTAAAAAATATTTTATGATTTATAATTTTCCATTAAGAAATGTATGGATTTTGTAATAAAAATAAATATTTATAATTTACAAAGGTTCCTATGATTTTCTTATTAGATACTAAATATTAAAACCCTCAATGGTATATTGAATAAATGATAATAAATTCACTCAGGAAATGATGCAAAGTTAAACACTGATGGAACATTCAAATACCATATTCTAGCTGTCCAAGAGATCAAGAAAGAAAATTCATTTTTATCTTTACAAGTTCTTCAATTCATAAATTTAATTGTGGCTTCTACTTAAATAATAAAATTTGGTGGCAACAACAAAATTACCTTTGGGATAACTAACTACTTTTATCTCCATGTGCCCGAAATACTAATAATTCCACAGAAAAAAATCTGAAGGAGCTAGGAAGTAATTTAATCCACCTTCTCACACTACAAGACTATCTTCTCTTCCCTGACCATGATCAACCAGCCTCCACTTGAATACTTCTATTAGCAGAGTTGTCATGTTCACAAAGCCATCAGTATCTTTTTAGGACCCATTAATCAAGGATATAGTGAGTCCTCACTTAATTTTGTTGATAAGTTATGCGATTTTAAGCAAACTGACTATAACGAAACCAATTTTACAGTAGGCTAATTGATATAAATAAGAATTCAGTTCCTAGGGCATGTCATCAACATTATAACACAAAATTAAACAAAATGACCTTATTTGAGGACCTGCTGTACTTCAGCCTCATATTGTCTTAAAAATCTGTCTTACTTATTAGTTCCAGTTCTATATTCCTGACTCAGAGTGTAAATCTAATCATTCCTTTATATGACAGTGTTTCAGCAGTTGAAATCAGCTCTAATATTTTCTTCTAAATAAGTGCAAATGAATGGGCCCGCTGACTTCTGATTAGAGGAAAATCATTCCTCTACTGCCAGCAGGATAAAATAAAGCCTTGAAAGCCCTTCAAAGATATGCACTTATTTCTGAGAGATTGACCTTGGCTATGAATGGAAAGAATCCACAAATAGCCCTAAAGAAAGTGCACATCAATTGCAAGCTAAGTAATTTTTGTTTTGTTTGTCCCTCGTGGTGGTTCTTGTGTACGTAGAATTGAAACAATGTTTTAGTCCAAAACAGCACAGCTACTTAGGAAATCACCTAAGGACATAATGTTATTACCATTAGCTAGGTTCATAGGCAGTTGTAGGGGAAAACTAATTACTTGTTTTTTTACATCAAATAGAACATGAACCATGCGAGCTGTTTTCTTAGCAGCCTACCAGCATCAACTTCTGCTTTCATTTCCTTCATGTCCTCATCATCTGTAATTCCAGCTTGCTGATTCGTCCGTGTACCTTCTCCTCTTCTTGTTTTGTTCTCTGCACTTCCATATGCTTCTTTTGACTCTCTTCTATCTTGTCAAGTCTGGCTGACATCTGGTTGAGCTTCTTCTCCATGTCCCTTTCACTGGCTCCCTGAGATCCATGATAAGAATTGCACTTGATTATTCCAAAAAGAAAGTCTGCATTGCATTTGCATCCATTATATCATTTAACAACAGTCTGCAGGGAACAGAATCACATAGGTTGATCATTGCTCACCCTATATCCTTCTCTCCTTTTCTCCCAATTTTCAGCTGGTTTTAAGGTCCCCAGAATAAAGATGACTTTCTGTTTCCTGGTTTGTGGTAGCCTATGATTTGTGGCCATGGATGTAAGTATAAGTGTACATGGGTAGTCCAGGAAAAGTTAAAAGACAGCTGAGGCATATCCTTGCCCTTTCTTCTTTCTTCTGTTCCTGGAATTCAGACGTAATGACTGGAGCTCTAACAGCCATGTTGAACTCTGAGGACCAGGGTCACTCTCTAGGATTGAAGAAAGTTAAGTGAGGAGGATCCTGGATCACTGAGGACTGACAAGCTACCACATCAGCCCTGCAATCCCTACACCCAGACATGTTCTATATGAAAGAGAAATAATTTTCTATATTATTAAAGCCATTAATATCCTGGGATTTACTGTTAGTTATTAAACCAATCCTCATATAAAAATAACAGTGATCCAAAGACCAGACAAAATGTATTAGGATTAATCTAAGTAAATCAATCAGTGGATCTGATGAAAATATGGAGGACAACTAAAAATATTTGAAATATCAAATATTTCCTTTCCTTTTCATTCGACTATACTTCATTTTTATGGGAATCTGTATCTTCAGGTAAGCTTTAGTGGTCAGGACTACAAACACCAAGCTGTAAGTGGGCTATGGCATGATGAAACTCTCTGATACCATTTGATGCAGAATCTGCAATTCAACAGCTGGACACTGAGAGAGAGCAGAGCCAGAGATGCAAACTGCACCAGTCACTTCTGCTCCATCAAAGTCCAACAGGAGGAAGCAATGGAAGAAAAGAGAAGGGAGAGGGAGATGGTCAGGCTAAACAACCAAACCAAAAAATTTGCAAATTCCGGTTTCACAGTCTACTGATTTTTAATACTACATATGCAAGGTTTTCTCGATACTGGTTTCGAGCAGTTCTGCACATCTTATTAGTCCTATGGGAGAGTGGAGTAAAAGGAGAAGGAAAGTGGGAAAAAAAACCAGTGAATTCTCATTATAGGTTGCACCATACATCTCATACTGTGGTAACTATGTAATGGAGGGGCTTGGAGGGAGAAATCTAGTCAACAGTGTTTTTAACCAGATCATGAAATCAGAACAAGCTAGGATGAAGTTTCTAATTATTAGTTTTATTTAGAAAAGCAGACGGACTATTTGGTTCATTACGGTCTTGACTTTAATTCATCTTAGCTGAATATATTGAAATGTTCTCCTTAGTATTTGGTACTCAAAATACGTCAAAGTGGTCCATTTCTTTATAACAAATACAAAGAAACAATATGAATGATGGGAATGGATTCTAAGGCAAGGCACAGTTGAATAGATTAATGTGGTGCTAAATAAATCAATGACAATTTACTAGATATTACTCAAACACTCCAGACCCCCACCAAATAACTTTAATATGTTATTTGTAAAGTTCAATACCTACACTGTTTTCCCTAACTACCAAGGAAAGCTGATCGATTTTTTGTAAAAGTTCTTTTTCTATCCGTTCTTGTTCCTGTTGCAACCAATTTCGTGCAGATAAAATCTGGTTACTGAGTTCCTCAATTGTACCTTTAAATCTGAAATAAAAAAAGTTACATGTAAAACAATTTTAAAACAACATCAAGCAAACTCAGGTTCCAACGATCAAATCTCTCATAAATATGCCAGCATTAAACTCAACTCACTCAGAATTACATGCTTACCTTTTCTTAAAATTGCATTTAGTACTAAATTGGGACAGAGTGGGGAGGAAAAGAGGATACAACAAAAAAGCACCTGATAACACTTCCTACCCATGAAGAGCTGACAGTGTGGGCACTGAGAAGTTACACAGTAACACAGCCACGCAGGTGCTAATGTTTGCAGTTCCGAGGGTCCCCAGTGCTCCTGGCTCAAAGGACAAAGTGTCTCAGCTCCCCTCAAGGCTCCCCTCTTCCCCTGGGCTCTTCCCCCCTCTCCCTTTTATCTCCCAGGACTGAAGCCTGGTTCCCTTTTTCTCTAATGTTCTCCAAATTGCTCTTGCCCTATGCAGATATTTCATAATTTGAATAAAAAATAAAAAAACCCACAACCTTCCATTCATCTAGTCCTCTCCCTTTGCAAATACCTTAAAACACTTTACACTTGCTGCCTTCCCTTAATTACTTTATTATTATTTTTATTAGGAAATGTAATAAAAGTACAAAAGAATATATGTGACTTTAATAATAATAATAATTATTATTATTATTATTTGCATTGTGGTAGAAGCCCCTAATTATCTGCAATATCTGTTCTCTTCTTCTTCCCTATTAAGAAACCCACAAATGTGAACTGCCTAGACAGAGATTACATTTCCCAGACTCCCTTGCAGCTAGGTGTGGTCATATGTAAGTCAGGTGATGGGACACATGTAGAAGTGATAAGCACAACCGCTTGGCCATATCATTAAAAACAAAGATTTTTGGCCTTAGCTGGGCAGGAAGCCAAACCAGCAGCCCTGCCTGACCAGGGAGACTGACTACAGAGCACAGCAACTTTATCGAATTCATTTGTTCTAACAGTTTTTTGGTGCAGTCTTTAGTTTTCTATATATAAAATCATGTCATCTGCAAACAAGGATAATTTTACTTCTCTCTGATTTGAATGTCTTTTATTTCTTTTTCTTGCCTAATTTCTCTGGCTAGGGCTTCCAGTACTGTGATGAATAGAAATGGTGAGAGTGGGCACTCTTATCTTGTTCCTGATCGTACAGGAAAAACTTTCCGATTTTTATCACTGAGTATGATGGTAACTGTGGGCCTGCCATATATGGCCTTTCTTATGTTGAGTTATATTCCTTCTATACCTAATTTGTTGAAAGTCTTTATCATGAATAGATGTTGAATTTAGTCAAGTGGTTTTTATGCACCTATCAAAATGCTCATACATTTTTATCCTTCAGTCTATTAATGTAGCGTGTTACATTGATTTGTGTATATTGAACCATCCTCGCATCCAGGTATAAATCTCATTTTATCATGGTGTCTGATCTTTTTACTATACTGTTGAATTTGGTTTGCTAGTGTTTTGTTAAGAAATTTTGCATCCGTGTTCATCAGGGGTATTTTCTTGTAGTGTCTATGTGTGGTTTTGGTATCACGGTAATGCTGGTCTTGCAAAATGAGTTTGGAAGTGTCCCCTCCTCTTCAATTCTTTGGACTAGTTTGAAGATGATTGGCATTAATCCTTTAAAAAATATTTGGTAGAATTTACCAGTGAAGAGATCTGGTTTGGGGCTTTTTTTTTGTCAGGAGGTTTTTGATTATCGATGCAAACTTCTTACTCTTTATTGGTCTGTTCAGATTTTCTGTTTCTTCATGATTCAGTCTCGGTAGGTTATATATTTCCAGAAATTCATCCATTTCTTCTAGGTTGTTGAATATGCTAGCATATAATTGTTCATAATAGTCTCTTATGACCCTTTGTATTTCTGTGGTATCTGCTGTAATGTCTCCTCTTTCATTTATAATTTAAGTCTTCTTTCTTTCTTTCTTTGCTTTTTTTTTTTTTTTTTTTTTTTTTTTTTGGTTAGTCCAACTAAAATTTTGTCTATTTGGTTTATCTTTCAAAAAAACAACAATTAGTTTTGCTTATTTTTCCCATTGTTTTTCTAATGTTTCCTAGTCTCTTTTATTTATTTCTACTTTAATCTTTATTACTTCCTCTTTCTGCCATCTTGGAGATGAGTTTATTATTCTTTTTCTAATTCCTTGAGGTATAATGTTAGGTCATTTATTCAAGATCTTTCCTTTTCATAATGTAGGTGTATATCGCTATAAACTTTCCTCACAGAACTGCTTTCGTTGCATATCATACATTTTGGTATGTCATGTTTCCATTTTCATTTATTTCAAGATTTTTAAATTTCCCTCTTGATCTTCTTTGAACATATTGATCATTCATAAACAGATTGTTTAATTTCCCTGTTTCTCAATTTTCCACTTTTTCTGTCATTGATTTCTAGTTTTCTACTATTGGGTCAAAAAAGATATTTGGTTTGATGTCAACCTTTTTTAATTTGTTAAGACTGGTTTTGCGTCTTAACATATGACCTACTCTAGAGAACATTGAGAGAGAGAGATGTATCTGCTGCTGTTGGATCAAATCTGTGTACATCTGTTAGGTCTCTAGTTGGGCAGGACTGCTGTCCATGCTATGAGGTGGAGGGATTGCTGGCTGGGCTCCCTGAACAGGCGGAGCTACTGGCTGAGCTCACAGCCAAGTGGAGGCTCTAACTGGGCTCTGCAACAACCTCTGGTTGGGTGGGATTGCAGGTGGTGTTCCCTGGCAGGGTGGTGCTGCTGGGTGAACTCCATGATTGGGCAGGGCTGCAGGCTGGGCTCTGCAACTGCACCTGATCAGGTGGGGCCCCAAGCTGTGCTTTCCAGCAGATGTTGCCACTGGCTGATTCTAAGTTCAGGTAGGGCTGCAGGCTGGGGTCTGCAACTGCACTTGATTAGGCAGCACCCGAAGCTATGCCCTCCAGCCAGATGTTGCCACTGGCTGGACTCCAGGTTCAGGCGGGGCTGCAGGCTGGGATTCATGATCAGACAGAACCTCAGGCTATATCCCACAACTGAGCAGGCTGCTGGTTGAGCTCCACTGCTGAGTGAGGTCACTGGCCCGGCTCCCTGGTCAGGCAGGGCCACTAAGCTTCACCTCACAACTGGGCGGGGCTGGAGGCTCTGCTCTGGGGTCGGGTGGAGTCATTTTCTGGGCTCCCTGGTGGAGTAGGATCACAGGCCATGTTCTGCTTTTGTGCAGGGTTCTTGGCTTGGTTCCCTAACTGGGCGAGGCTGCAGGTTGTTCTCAACAATCAGTGGGGCCACAGGCTGGGCTCCAAGGCTGCATGGGTCACCGTTCAGGCTCCCTGGTCAGGTGTGGTCAGAGGTTACAGCTCTTATTTTCAATTATTATATTTTGTGGAAGTCATATTTGGTTGTTTTTACCGTTTTGACCAGCCATTTTTAACAAAATCTTATCTGTTAGACATACTTTCAAAATGCGTGAATACTCATACCTACATATATATACACAAACACACATATACACATATACACATGTATACTTATTTTATCCAACAATTCTTATATATGCAGTATTCAGGAGTCTGATTCTGCTTTTTGTTGTTTCTTCTGACCAGATCACTTATGTGGCATTTTCTTATGTTGTTCTACAATATTTGATTGTATATTCACGTTCCTTAGTACTTCCCCTTCCTGTAGGGAGGCCTGAAAACTGAAGATTTACATTTGCTTCTGCCAAGCACCCCAACCAAGCACCGCTACCAAACCTGTATCCTCCTAAGGTAATTATATACCCTGTGGTTTTCTTCAAGCCACTTGGGTAATGTGAATTCTAGTTCTAAATCCATAAAAAGGTAGTGCTGGATCCTGAACTTTCAAGAAATAACTTTTACCCCTCGACCCAGACCCAAGGTTTAGACAGATGAGTTTCCTTGTGATCTCTTTGTAGAATGGGATTCTTCCTAGTTCATCCAACCAGGGTTTCACCTTTTGGGTCTCCAGTATGCCCTTCTATGTCACACAGGCTCCAGGCTTTGTCTCCTTTCCTCTGTGTATAAACTCACAGACTTTAAATTGTAAGAGGAGCAATAAAGATACTCATGTCTGCCGATTAGTAATATCTCCTAAGGAAATAATTCACAGGAGAAAAAATACTAAGGTGTTTTTTTTTTTTCTTCCTGTGTAATGGAAGAAAGAGGATTGGAGAGATCTTTCTGTACTTGGCTAGTTTGCAGGATCTGTGATAAATGGTGACACAACTCAATTAATTTATATATACAGATAATTAGAGGTAAAGGAACGTGTTTTTCATAAGAGAATTCCTGTTAAATTGGCAACAACCCTGAAAGAGCATTAAGCATGGAGGCAATGAGATGTAAGAACCAAGAGAATGATTATTTTAAACTTTCCACAAGCCTCTAACAAATTTCCATACCGAAGTCATCTTTAAAAGATACATTAAGTCAAATATACATATATGTATGTATACACACACAAAGGCACAAGTACACACAGATATACATATAATCACTACTGGCTCAAGCTCATAAAGCTTCATGATAGGAAGAGGTGTATGGTTTTGTGATAGAGCAGAAGCGTGGCAGATGAGTTTCACAGTTTAAAGCATCACTATAAAAAAATGTTCACACATAACAAATGAAGAGCGCACTCAGTAGATGCACTCAAAATCACCCTCGTGCAGATCCTTCCCCTCAGTCTACAGTGACAGGGCCCCCTAACGGGGGTCTCCACCTCTGCTTCTGCCCCTCGTGAACTCCTTCCAAATGCAACCAAGGCCATTGAAAAAATAAGATATATTATATGATTATATCGCCTCATCTGCTTAAAATCTTCTAACGGCTCCTTACTGCTCAAGATAGAAACAAAAAGTCCTGTGGTGTGCAAGGCCCTGCAAGCTGGCCACTTCCTTTCCAGCCTCATGTCTCTGCTCCAGCCCTCGCTTCCCGTCACTCTCCCTTCCGGCCACCTTTGCCACCTTGCAGTTTCTCGCAAGATAAGCTAGTGCAAGATAAGCCAGTACACCCTTATGTCGTTACCTCACTCTTTACCTAGCAAATTCCATTCATTCTTCAGCTCTTCCTATCGCCTCCTCAGGAAGGCCGACAACCAGGCCTCTGTTATTCATTCTCACAGCACCATCGTATTCGTTTCCTGTGGCTTCTGTGACAAGTTACCACAAACGTGGTGGTTTAAAACAACATATTTATTCTCTTAGAGTTCTGAACGCCAGAGGTCTAAAGTCAGTTTCACTGGACTAAGGTGAAGGTGTGAGCAGGGATGGTTTTTTCTGGGAACTCTGAGGGGAGACATGTTTTCTTGCCCTTTTCAGCTCCCATAGCCTGTGGCCCCTTCCTCCATCTTCAAAGCACATCACTCCAATCTTGGCCCCATGGCCTTCTCTCTTGACTTTGACCTCTCTTGACTCTGACCTTCTCTCTTGACTCCTGCCCCCCTCTTCTAGGAACTTTGAGGGTTACATTTGGTTTACCCAAATAACCCAGGATAATCAACCATTTAAACATCTTAATGACATATGCAAAGTCCCTTTTTGCCACGTAAGGTGCCATATTCACAGGGGTTAGGATGTGGGGATATTTGGGGGACCATTATTTAGCCTCAAGTAAGAGCATGCTACATGGAAACTTTTCCTTTGGACTTCCAGTATTGTTTTCACTTTGTGCAATAAAAAAAAAAAGTCGAGGAAAAAACCGTAGTATTGAATAAGCTCATGAAGAACTTCTACCAAAAAAAGTGTTCATAAGTTGAGTACTTACTTAGTATCCAAAAGCTGAAGCTGGTGGTTACTATCTCTGTGGGACATCTTCAGTTTGGTGCTTTGCTCTGATATTGACAAGTCTACTCTGTTCAAAAGCTGAGAAATCTGGAAAAGAGACTTTGCTTGTAAATATCACATCCAACCTTTTCAGAGGTAACTTCGAAAACATTTAGTAAGCAATATGCTCGTCAAATGGCATGAAAAGTCAATCTAATTTAATACATTCACCTAGGAGTTCACCTCCTCCTTCCACTTCCGTTTCCTTTCATACACACCTATCAAAAATCAAGACCAGAAGCACTGCCAAAACATTCATTATGCACCGAGCACTTAACTTTACAGTTCTCTGATGAGCCAACCCAATTCCTGCCCAGGAATACTATTCCTGCCTGCTGCAACAAAATATCATCTTTACAGTGGGACTTCTACCGTTAATGTGCCTGCGAGTCACAGAGAATGGAGTTCTGATCACTTGTAAAATCCATTAAGCTCTTAGATTTACTTCCGTACTGTTAAGTCACCAGAAAATATAACTCTACAACTTCCCACTCTTTTCTCCCACTATTTACCCTTGTCTTTTTACTAACATTTAACATAAAACTAGTGTTATATAAAATGTCTTTATTTTCTGCAAAAAATATGTTCAATGTTCCTTACTTAAAGATTCATGGACTTATTTATCAGATCCAGAACAAAGAAAAAGTATCTCTCTTTTTATAGATAGCTACATGTATGTTACTTGACTTGGCTACCAGCAAGCTTAATATTTCCTTAGCATCTACTTTCTGATGTAATCATTTTATTCTCACTTATTCTTTGAAAAAAATTATTGACCTTGTCATTTTATCATCTTTTTTTTCATGTCTTTAGAATATCTGTGTTTTTACATAACTCCATTATAACTCCATTTAGATACTCATTGATGTAGTTAGGACACAAGTATTTTTAATCTTATAAATTGGCCAGCTGCCCATTTTACTGCAATAGTCTCTCTTTAAATGAGTAGTAGTGAGTAGGGCAGATGCTACAGGAAAAGTCAAAGAAAGACAGGCCACATTATGGCAAAGCGAAACTTTTAAGTGGCCAAAAAACAAACTGCGAAATGCCAAGAATTTTGCTTTGTGAATTAATCCGTGAATTTCAAGGTGGAATACTCTGAAATTCATTAGCCAACCTACCACCTAGCTTTCTCCTATTTTTTCCTACATACAGACCGTGGGAAAAGGTAGCACATGTGATGAATCCCAGTGAATATAGTTACATTTCCTGATCCAAAAGTTGGGACAAGTGGCAGGTGAAAAAGACTGATCGCTTACCTGCGAAAGAGGCAGTTTTGGAGTTGTAATTTAGAATTTATGGAATATATAGTCCTATGTTTTAGGAATGAGGGAAAAGAATCTTTGAAATTAGGACTATACTCCAAAACCTTGGCGGTTTGGTTGCCATACTCACGAAGGGTCCCTGCAGTGACATTGAGGGAAGGAAGGAGTAAAGAGAAGCGTATGCTGGGTGCCTAGTTAGTGTCTCCTGTAAGAAGGAGGCAATGCCATATTATTCTTAGCCAGGAACAAATGACCACTTTTAAATGGCTATCTGGTACATGCCATACCTGTCCCTCTGCATCTTTGATTTTCGTTTCCAAGATAAGTTTGGCAGCTTGCTGTTCTTTGTTCAAGTGTTGGAGCCCCTCATAGGTCGTTTTGTGTTCTGCAGAGAGTCTGGCTATGCTGGCATCACATCTGTCCAGGCAAACAACAAAGCTAATTCTCATTCAAGTTTAAAAACAAGCGTTAAGCCTTCCTTACCTATCATAAAATGCATGACCACACTCTAAGAAACTGCACTACGAGTCATTCTTTTTAACAGAGGTTCCAAGAAATTCAGAGAGCTGCCTTCATTGTGGTTTTTAAGTTAAACCACAGAGATGAGCTTTTTAAGATTAGAGCGGTAACCATCAAAGGAGCAAAGGCTTTACAATGCTCACGAGCACAAAACCGGATATGCAGTGAGAGCCCAATTACAAAAGCTTATGGAGTATACTGGATGTGGTCTGTCATTCCCCAGTATCACCTCCACCCTTTCAAGTTCAGGGCCTCTTTAGATTTTGGAGGCAATCTCTATCACATTTGAAGGTGCTCCTCCTAACCTTTTACCAAAACACCTGTAAGGCCATATGCTTTCAGAGGGGTCCAAGGCAGAGGAAGGCCCTATAGCTGGTCCAAGCTGCAGTGAAAGCTGTTCTGCCCCTTGGGCCTTACAGCTTGGCAGTTCCAGTGGTGCTCAAAGTATCGGTGGCAGATAAGCTGTGCATGATGCTTCTGTCTAGCCCTAGTCAGAGAGTCACAGAATGGACCCCTAGGGATTTAAAGCAATGTCCACCACCATTACTCCTGCTTTGAGAAGTAGCTGCTAGCTTGCTACTGGGCTCTAGTAGAGATGACATGCCTAAGCATAGGCTATTGAGTGACCATGAAATCTGGGCAGTCCATCATGAACGCCGAGCCATAAAGGTGGGGCACTGAGCAGTATTCCATCTTTGAGGGGAGGGATACACACAGACATCAGGCTTGCACAGGTCCTACAAGCACAAATAAATTACATGAACCCAGACTCCATGGCATCTATCCCTGCTCCTGTGATGGCTTTCCTTCAACTCACATCTGTGTCTTCTTGAGGAGTTTCTGATGACCAGGTGGACTGAGAGAGAAAAAGTCAGGCCTGATATACAGTTGGCCACACCCAATATGCTTACATCTTCTAGAAACGCTGACGCTTAAAAGCCCACTCAAGATTGGCCCTGAGGGTATTATGGAAGGGAAACCCTCACAGTTGGCAGAATTTCAAAAAATATATCTGGGGGTTCATTTTGCCTAAAATAAGAGACAGTCATACATTCATGGAGATTGGCTAATAGCAAGAGACGTAGAAAAAACATATTGTTGGATGAGTGACAAGAAGAACAGGTTATATAAGTGTTCGCTCAGAATTGAAAGAACATTTTTGCTCCTTGTGAATGCTCTCCATATCATAGGGGCAGAAGCCCCAAAACTCCACTTTCCAGGCTTCCTTACCAGCAGGGTTTTGATTTAGATCCCACCAGTGAAAGCACTTATGCAAGATTTGGAAAACAGAAAAAAAGGAGAAGCCCTTATTCTCCTCTGGCAGCAGTGGGCAGACAGTCATATGGGTAACCTACAGATGTGAGGTTCACTACCACTTTCAGTACAGGCCTGCAAATCGTATACTTCCATGCTGTAGGCAGCTAAGATTATCATTGGCTCCTTCCTGTGATTCTTGCACTTCTTATGTTCCTGAAAGCCAATGACAGTTTCCTTCACTTTGCTTCTTCAAATCTTCCAATGGTTTTGCAAGCTCTAAATTCCTGTATGAAATCCCTCTTGCTAAAATACTTAGTGTGGTTTCTGTTTTCTTGACCAAATCTTGATGAATATAGTCATTAGAATTTCACAAAGAAGCATGCGAAATATTAACCAGCTATCTTTGGATCATGTATGATTTTATTTTGTTTTTAATTCTTTCCTAAACTGTACAACTTTCCTGCAATAAATGTGTATGATTTTTACAATAAAAAAAATAATACACAAAGAAAGCATTTCAATCAATAGCCATGGTCAAAAAATGTGTCACAATTTTATGAACTATGCTATCCTACACCCTTGCCTGGGCCCTCTGTGAAGTAGAAATGAGGCTGGAGTACAACAAAGAAGTCAGGGCCAGACACAATGTATTAAAAGTAAGGACACGTTCAGGGCAACACACTGTAGAAGAGGCAGTGATTGAAACCCCAACCCACAATTCATTCATTCAGTCAGTAAGAATTTGCAGAGTGTACTATGTGTCAAATGCTTCCAGACAAAATATGGATACAGCAGAAACTTTTTCTTTCCCGTACATACACTATACCATCTAGAAATTAAAAAAAAAAAATTTATGCTACTACTACCAAATTGTTATTCAGCTTACATGTCTACTTTCCTATTATTTTTTGATGGAGATTACATTTGACATTTTGTTCTTGTTCACTACCCCCTGATTCAGACAAATGAGCTGAGTAGATTGGGAACTTGCTGAACAAGTCATTATAAAT
The DNA here is from genome assembly GCA_003508835.1 of Eonycteris spelaea. Classification (NCBI taxonomy): domain Eukaryota; kingdom Metazoa; phylum Chordata; class Mammalia; order Chiroptera; family Pteropodidae; genus Eonycteris; species Eonycteris spelaea. Next base: position 8,873,817 of record PUFA01000040.1, on the reverse strand, counting down.
ACACACAAAGAAGTACAAGTCTATGGTTAGTCACCCTTTTAGGAAATCAGTAGACTACATTAATCCTAAAAGCACTAGGGATAAACCCTTTAAGATGTATATCTGCTCTGAGGTCTGATCAAGGTATATGAATTATTCCCTAAATGATTTAGATACTGAAAAGAGTCTCACTTGCTAAATCACATAGAACATTTGAGATCAACAGTAAAAAACAGCATACTAATTGACAAAAGTTAAGTCATACCCTTCCATTTGGTAGGCTTTCTAATAAGCTACAAGATTCAACCAATCTATTAACTACTTTTTAAGAAAATGTTGCAAATTGAAACTACTATCTGGTCTTTCAGTTAAACATGGTAGACAACACACATGCTCTTATGTTATCTCCCTCCTAAAAACCTATCGAGATGACACCAGATGAATTGAAAGGAAAAAAAAAAAGGTATAAACTCACAAAGACAGAAAAGAATGGAAGAAAGCAGAAAGCAGACAGATGGTACAGAAGATACGGCAGAGCATATGCTTGGCTACAGCTGATGCTGGAGGCTTGCTGGGGCGCTACGTCTGAAAACCAACAGAAGCAGGAAGTTTCAGTTTCCACAGGGCACAAGGGGCAAAAGCTGGCTCCACTTAAAACCAGCGTAACTGAAACCAGAGGCTTGAGGGGGGCTCCATCCGCTACGGAAAGCATAAAAAACAAACCAAAAAAAGCTAGGATCAAATGAGTTTAAAATAAATAAATTTAAGATGCTCAAAAAATCAAAGACAGATTAACATCCACCAAGGGAACTCTAAATTAGTACACAAAAACATGCAGAGATGAAGGAAGAATAGTGGATTAAAAAAAAAAAATCAGAAATCCTGGAAATAAACGACACGGTTGTCTTCATAGACCTGAGAAACTCTTAAGTTAGATAAAGTTAAAGATCGAAGCAGTGAATTAGAGGATAGTAGAGAGGAGTTTACTCCGAATGCAGCAAAAAACAGATTCAAAACATGAAAAATAGTTAAGAAACACGGAGGACAAATAAAGAAATGCTAACATGAAGGAGGAATTGAGGAATTCCAGAAGGAAATGGAGAAAATGGCAGAGAAGCAGTATCTGTGGTGTGAGAGCTGGCAATTTCCTAAAACTGAAGAAAGACATGAGTTTAAAGTACTTAATGAATACAAAGTGGGTAAGTAAAAATAAATAGAGCATGTGAGATTCAGAAAACCCATGATAAAGATAAAATCTCAAAAGCTACCACAGACTAAAGACAGGTAACCTATCAAAGACTGATAGCATGACAGATATCCGAGGACAACAGATATCACAAGATAACGGAGGAATTTTTCAAAGGATTGAGGGAAAATAACCTATTATCCAAGAACAAGCGTAAAATAAAGATAAAGACAATTTCAGACATCCAAAGATTAAAAAATGTATCACTTACAAGCCCATATAGAAGGAATCACTAAAAAAAATGCACTTCAATAAGAAGAAAAAAGCATTCTGAGAGAAGGAGTGGGAGCAAGAAATAATGGTAAGCAAACAGAAAAAATTGTTGGAAAATTTAATTTATTATAGACGCTGAAGAAAGGAAGCTCCCAGTTCAATTATTCCAACCTCACATTTTCTCTAAGCTGAACAACTTGGTTAGCTCAGTTATTCTATTAAAATGCTAGAATCCTTTTTAGAAGTAAAAAAAAAAAATTATTAGGACAGAATTTTTAATTAACTTATGTGTTTAAAAAATTTTAAATATTTTTAAACGTTCTGACAAACTGCATATATGCATTTAAAATTTTCAATTTTATAATAAAATATACACAACTTAAAGTAATAACCATGTCATTGTTTTTCTGTATTGGAATATTTTTTTAATATGAGGGCCCAATATTGGAGTTTGTAGAATGCAAGTAGAAAATAAAATTTACAAGCTTTCTAGAGGGTAACTTGGCAGTATACATCCCAAATCTTAAAAGGTGAGTATGTTTCTATGTATGTACCTTTCAATCTAGGTATTAACCCCAAAGAAACAAAACTGTGAGCAAAGAAAAATCAAACTAAATTATCCAAATCATAAGAGAAATTAAATAATTATTTTGCAGTAAATCATTTAATGTCTGTTTCTCCTGCTAGGTAGAATATAAACTGCATGTAAAAAGGGATGACAACTCATTTTCATCACTAAAGCTCTAGTGCCTAGCACACTGCCTTACATGTAGCAAAAGCTCAATAAATATTTGTGAATGAATATAAGGGACAGTTATGCTGTACCATGCACTGCATAAGACACTTGACATATTTCCTTTAGTCCTCATAAATCTTCACCATTTCACAAATAATGGTTAAAAATAACACCAAATACAGACTCTTCTTTTTAATTTGGAGTTCGTGACTTTTTAGCAAAATATTATTTAAATCATACTTGTGTAAATCTGAGGTTTTAACATACCATGAAAAACAAAAATGTTATAGAACAGCATTATTTTCCACTTTAAATATAAGTTTACTGGATGAGAACTGTCAGGTATCACCACATCAGACCAGTTACATCATCTTTACAAAGCTGTTCAAGGGACAGATTATATTTGAAAAAGTTATTAGAAAGATCTCAAAATTATTCTGAAGCTTATGGCTCACTATTCTCATTAGCTATAGCTTGGATTCAGTATTGTGTCTCACTTGAAAACAAAAATACTACCACATAAATTTCCATTAATATAGAAGTGGATAAATACATTAAATTATGCTACATATATTAGCAGAATACTCTATATCCAATTAAAAAGTATGCTGGACCTATTTGCATATCAGAAGGAGGCCCACAGTATATTGTAATGCAGAAACACTTAAGTTGCAGAATAATAAAATAAAACTTTGTAAAATTAAAATTAAAATCACACCATTAGGTAATTATTATGCTGTAAACAATTATATTAATCAATAATAAATTATTATTTTATAACTATGTATGAGAAAAGTCTGAAAGGACAGACATCAAATTATTAATGTTAGTTACCTCTAAAGGGTAAAACAGAGATGGGACTGGTGAGTCTCTATTTTTCTTTTCATTACCAGCATATTTCACTGTGCACCTTTTATAAATAAAGAAGCAGAGTGGGCAGGGAGGCAGGGAGGGAGACAGGATGGGATACCAAAGCCTCCCATCAGAAAACATACTCAGTGAAATCAACTCTGGTTTCTTATGTTGAAAACAATGTAATTCTTACTCTCGAATGTTTCAGAAAAGAAGTTTACATATGAAATAATAAGAGTAAATGAAACAAATTATTAACTAATGGTGAATCTTCACATTTTTATAACTTTGGAATTACATATACATGTATGTATAATTATTATATGTAATTTATATATCAAAAAGGGGAAAGTGATATTGCTATTTCAGCTAGTATTGAATCAAAAAAATTCCTGTTTTTTCCAAAAAACACTCATAAAAGACAGCCTCAGTGTTCTAATATAGCTGCATGTATGCTCAATAACTTTAATTAAACAAGAATTTGCAATAAATCTGGTCAGTTGTCCTATTTCATCCTTGATGTGTTATATTACAGATGAACCAATAATGTACTCATTCCAAATTCTCCCTTTTCCAGTCTTTGAGAAGCTATCTCCCAGGTATACTTCCTGGCTATGGCCATCAGTTGGCAAAGTGACTCTATTGCTTAGCCATCAGATAAATGATGACAGGGCAAGTGGTCAAAAGTCCAACATGGTCCCAAAGTTCTAGCAACAGGTATGACCTGAGCAACATGCTTAAGCAGAACTTCTCTTACAGCTTGTGACATGGTGGCACAGCACACCCGAAACAATGACATTTAAAACATTAAGTGGTGTCTACGGCCATGCCACCCTGAACAAGCCTAATCCTGTCTGATCTCGGCAGCTAAGCAGGATCGGGCCTGGTTAGTACTTGGATGCAAGACCTCCTAGGAAGATGAGGTGCTGTAGGCATAAAAAATAATAATAAATAAAAAGGACTGTAAGCTGACAAGGTCCTTGCAATCTTTGAAGTCAACCGAGGTGTTGCCTCACCTAAAAATATATATATAAAAATAATAAAAATTAAAAAAAATTAAGTTGCTCATCTTCCATATTATAATAATATATGTGTACATATGAACATACACACGTAAGTATTGTATATATACATCATTAAGCCCGTAAGTGCTGGCAATAATTGAATCAGACCATACAGCAATTTATGTTCCAGACCATTGTCAAAAACAGTAGAGCAATCTGCCAGCAATTAGTGGAGTCTAAGATTTGGGTATAACACACACAGAGGTAGGCAGCTTAATAAAAGCTCAGGGAAAGAGACAGTCAAAGAGAGCCTTGCTAAAACCATTATCATCACAGGGAGACTGAACCCTCTGAGAAGTGATATAAGAGGCTTCATATTGTTGGGGAAATAGACAGCAATAAAATGCTCCAGCCAAGTCACTAAACAAACAAATAAACAAACAAACAATGACAAAAACAAACCCAGGGGTATGTGTCAATATTCAGGATTGCAACAATATATTACCTAAAATGTCCAGTTATTACCAAAAATTCTGAGACATGCAAAGAAACAGAAAAATGTGAACCATACACAGAGGGAAAAGGAGACAAAAGAAGCTGCTTGTGAGAGGGCACAGATGTCAAATTTAAAGGACAAAGACTCAAGGCAGGCATTATAAATACAGGATGATCAAAGAAATAAAAGAAACATGCTTTAAAAAGTAAAGGAAGGTATAATGACAATATCTTGCTAAATAAAGAATATCAATAAAGATAATTTTTTTTAAAGAACCAAATGGACCCAATTAAGAAAATGAAAAGGAAACAGAATGGGAGAAATTTTTTTCAGATCAGATATCTAATAAGAGAATTGCATCTCGAATATATAAAGAACTCCTACAACGCAGTAATAAAAAGACAAATAACCCAATTTTAAAATGGGCAAGGGATCTGAATAAACAGTTCTCCACAGAAGAGATACAGATGACCAATATGCACATGAAATGATGTGCAACACCATTAGTCATTAAGGGAAACGCAAATCAAAACCACAACAAGATGCCACTTAACACCCACTAGGCTGGCTATAATCAAAAACAGACAGGCGTTGGTGCCGATGCTGCTGACACTGCTGCTGGCAATGTAAAATGATGCGGCCACTTTCTCAAAAGGTTAAATACAGAGTTATGGTATTACTCAACAATTAGACCCCTAGGTATATATATCTAAGAGAAATGAAAACATACGCCCACACAAAAACTTGTACCGAATGCTCATCACAGTGTCACTTATATTAGCCCAAAATCATTACTCCGATGCTGTCCCCTTTATTTTTTCTCTGCACCTGGGCTTGCTCACCTTACAGAAACCCGTGCGCTGTCTCAGTAGACAGATAATTCTCTCAGGCTCTAACGCCATGCAAACAGACCTCGTAGAGGAAAGTGGATGTGAAGAAGACAGGCCAAATAATGGACCAAAAATTCCGGTAAGAATAGGAAAGCTAAACTCTCAGCCCTGCTTCAGAGAGAAACAGGGAAACTATAAGACAGCCCTTTCTAGGGTGTGTTATGCTTACTAAGGGTAAGGGTATTTCTCACTTCCATGGGAATTTGCCTTTGGAGGTCTGTGCTGGATCTCCAGGGAGGTATCAGGGCCTGTTTCCTATCAGTTATATCACCAATGGATCCAAAACACTGTGAAATAAAATATGAAATAAGACAGCAGACTAATAATTTAAGAATATCATTTAAAAAGTTCATACGTATCCTTCAATACAATATACGTAATCAATGCAAGAAGCCAACACTTGCCAAAGAACTCTTGTTTTACATGAGGTTACTTCAACAATCAAAGTCCCATTAGCGTTACAGGGAAAAGACAAATATAGCCATAAAACAAAATGAAACTATACGATGCCACAACACATTTTTTTATTGTTTCAGAGTAAAAAGTATTCGTTAGAGAGAAAAAACAAGCTGGGTAGAGAACTAAAAAAAACGGCAGAGGAAAAATTTTAAATTCCTGAAAGTATTTCGAAACGATTTCTCCATTTTATAATTTCACTGCTGAGGACAATTTCACGGCTGCTGTCCCTGAGATAACAGTAAAACTCCGTTTGCTGTATGTGCACCCCGCCCGTGCACTGCACTGAGCCTCCTACACACATTGCCTCACCTAATTCTCATCTGCAACTGGAATGACTAGGATGAGCCTCAAGTTCTTCTGAAGCCCCTACTCTGCCCCGCAGCTCCGAAGGTCTTTAACTCCTCACTGTTCTAAGAAGTACAACAGAGCTGGGGTTTCTTTTAAGCAGATCTCCACAAAAAGAATTCAAATTTTTTTCCATCTTATTACAGAGATTTCTAGACCATTTATCCAAACAAACATATACTGTGTATCTCTTGTTTTCCAGGGGCTGTTCCAGACACTTAGGCTACAAAAATAAAAGATGGTACTCCACCTCAAGACTGAAGACAAAAGAGACATTCAGTAGAACAGAGAATGCTAGGGGTATCAGGGAAGACTTCCTGGAAGGGGTGACGTTTGAGCTGAATTTTAAAGGCCGACTAGAAGTTAGAAAAGAAGGGGGAAAGGCATGCTGGGTATAAGAACAGCATGTGCAAAGGCACAGAGATAGGAGGGCATGGCCTAAACAAGCATCACTACTAAAAGGTACAGCGCAAGAGTAAAGAGAGGTGAGGAGGTCAGCAGGGTTTCTGTCCCCAAGGATCACAATAGCGGGGCTGAAGTTCACTCAGAAGAGAATAGAAAACCACAGAGGAGTGATAAACCAGGCTTCTATTCAATCCATGGAGTCCTGGGCTATTAGATGATGTTCATCCAGAAGGCCCGAATACACATGTGCAGCATGCAAGGCCCTGCAGGTGTTGCCTGCACAAATACCCCTTCACATTATAGCTCTCTTCTCCAAAGAGGCCTTGGATGCTGTGAGCACCTTTCTTCCACCCTTTGCAGACTCTCAACTTCACCTCAGGCTGATTCGAATTGCTTATGAGCTCCACAGCTCCTATGTAGACTTGTACTTGACTCTTAGTAGCAGCAGAGGGCAGAAGAGGCCCATAAATACTTTAGGGACTGCTGGCATTTCTAACAAGCTCCCAGGTGACACAGATGCTACGGATCCAGGGTCCACCAAACAATTTCAGTAGTGAGGACTAGAATAGCACTTTTTATACCAGCTGAGGTGAGAGAGCTCTTTTTAAAATTTCCAATCACGGACCAATACTTTCAGAAAATAAAATTAAAATATAGTTAATAATGTTGTAATAACTACGTTTGGTGCCAGACGAGTACTAGACTTATTGTGATCACTTCGTAAGTTATATAAATGTCTAATCACTATGCTGTACACCTGAAACTAATACAATATTGTATGTCAACCATAATTGAAAAATAATAAAAAATGAATTACAGAAAAACGATATTTAAAAAAAGACATGCAAAATATGTCTCAACTTCGTATTACTAGAGTCAATAAACATAGTCTTACCCCACCAAATGACACAGACCTGCTGAACTGTCCTATGATTTCCTTCCATGAACACAACTCTAACTGCAGATACGCATGCAATCGTGGCGTGCTCATTACCAGGTCTAACTCCCGTTGCTTGATTTATGGGCAAAGGAAGGCACATATGAGAAGAACGCAAAGTATTTGCTCTGGTCTTCATGAATATATTCCCCACTAAAATGAAGTTTACTCCAGCTTTTGAGGAGTAGAGTCCCAAACATCTGACCACTTACCTTGCCACTCTCCCTCGAAGATCTCCCAAACCGGAGAGCTGACGCATCTCCAGAGTCTTTAAGGCAGAATTAGTTCCATAGCTGATGTTGTCCCGGGCACGGATCTGCTCCTGAAGTACCTGGTCAGCACAAAAAAACCACATGGGAGTCATTTGAGAATTTATGTGATGCCACAAAAGCATTTTATACTTTTGGCAAAAATAAGCTTCTATACTTTCATAAGAGGCTCCTTTTTAACAGTCACCTGCTATATACAGAGAACACAGAAAGAGATCTTAGCAACTATACCTGTACCAAGTACTTAATATACCAATAAAAATGCTGTCTTGTCAAATAATTCGATGGAGTTCCATCTTCAGGAAGAGGCAAAGCCCAGACCAGGACCCTGAACTCGGTATGTCATTCAGTGCTCTGTCCCCAATCAGGCTATTTTTTGACAGTCCTTGTTTTAGATGAATGATCTCTAAATTTCTTAGGAAGTGATAAACCAAGAGCAAGGAGAGGAGGAGGACATCAGACAAACAAGTCCAAAATCTGGTTCCTCCTACTGTGTGATTGTGAGCAAATGTGTAAACTTCTCTGAGCTTCCTTTTCCTCATTTGTATCTAGAAATGGTAACCATACTCTTAAAACCACTGTAAAATTACATAAGATGATGCATATAAAGCACTTAGCACAATGTCTAGTACACAGCAAATGAAGCAAACGCTAATCTTTCTAGTACTTATTTGATAATATTTAAACTGGAATGGCAGAATGGGTCTCACAGGAAAGACACAAAATGAAAGGAGAATTGCTTGACAATTAAGTGACCCAACATAAAAGCATGACCTTGCGGAGGAGCAACCATCCTGGGACATCTTCAAAGGAATGATGGAGGTCATGAGGATATCCCTGGGGTTTACTGAGTGTGTAGTAGGCGGTGTTGACGTGAGTCAAACCCACACAGGACCCCTGTGAAGGAGGCACTCAGGATCCCCATGTTACCAACCAGGAAGTGAGGCGCAAACAGCTGAAATGATATGTCCATTTCTCATAGACTCACAGAGTCAGAGGGACTTCTTTCGCCAGCCTTGGGACAGGTGAGGCTCTAATCCACACTTCCTTTCTTTCTTTTACTTTTTTTTTTTAATGCCTACAGTACCTGGTATTCCTAGGTGGTCTCCCATCCAAGTACCAACCAGGCCCAACCCTGCTTAGCTTCGAGATCACACAAGATTGGGCATGTTCAGAGTGGCATGGCCGTAGACTCTTCCTTTTTGTAATTTTAGAATTTGAGTACTAAGTTCCTTTATTTTATCATTTCTTCTTTAACAATGAAGTTTTTTTTTTCTAGTACAGTATTTTCTGCGTATGAAGTGTTTCTGGGTATGAAGTGTTTTCTTTTTTATTGTTTTAATTTTGAATTCCTCATCGATGTAAGAATTACTTAGAATTGCATTTCTTCATCTTCAAGTGGTTAAGTGTTTTTATCATTTTTATTATTTATTTCTAATTGTATTGAATTAGGATTAAAAATGTGTTCTGTAATATATTTAATGTTTGAATGTATTAAGTTTGCCTTGTGGCACATGATTGATTTTTTAAAAATGTTGCATGCAAAAAACTATTCAAGGAACAAAAGACTCAAAAGTGTCTATTAGATTGAGTTTGCTGATTCCATTATTCATTTTTCCTAGATCTTATTTATTTTTGTCTGCTGGATCTCTCCAGCTATGAAAGAGGTATTATGAAGTCTACCACTGTAAAATATTTTCATCAAGTTCTCACATTTTTAATATATAATTTAGCTGCCATTTTATTTGGCACATACAGATTTATGATAAGAGGCCATAACCATTATATAATAACCTTCTTTATCCGATTTTAATATCAAGTTTCACCTTACCTAATATTAAGATTGCTAATAGGCTTTATAAATAATAAAGCAAATACTTGCTTGATCTAACTGTACACCAGGCTCTGTTCTAAGTGCGTTAGGCATGTTAACTTATTTAATCTTTGCAGCACCCCAGGAGGTAATATTATCATCCTCATTTGCCAGGTGGTGAAATCTCTAAGCAGTTAAGTAAATGGCCTAAAGCCACAGTCAAAAAGTAACTGAGCTGGGATTTGAACCAGGGAGTCTGGCTCCACAAACTGTACTCTCAATCATGACACTAAACTGCTTTGTCTGTTTGTTTCCATTCATACCTTCATCTCACTTTATATTTACGATTTATGTTGCTTTTTGTTATTGTGTCCTGTCTCCTTTCCCTTATTTTTGACTGGTTTAATCAGGTTACCATTGATTGCCTTTCCTCCCCCAGCTAACCGGAGAACGTTCCTGGACACCGCTATACCACGGATGGATGGTTACCCCCTTTTCCCCAGTGCTCACAACCACACACACCATCTACCCCAGGCTCTGTGCTGGCACAGCTCCTCCTCCCCAGCATGAGACACTCAGACCACCTTCACACCCACCCTCCCTTCAAGCCCAAATGACTTATTTGAATGAATTTTACTTTTCTCCCTTCTTGCCCTTCCCTACGCCAACTAGACTGCTAAAATAACCATACTTCTGGTTGGGCTGTGATTAGAATTCTGGCTATAGAATATCTCTTCTATTTCAACATATGTTTTTTTCTTTTTTAGCACTTCTGTGACCTAGTCCCAGCACTTCTATTTACATGAAATAACATAGGTCTTTTCTTAAGGACCACTGATTGATTGTCTTTGGCTTCTCCTTTTCATTTCTCCATCTTAGGGTCTCTGTGCGAATTCATTGGGTTTGGTTAGAGTCTTTTCCCTAGCATTTTCCTCAGAGCAGGCACTTGATGAACAGCTCTTTGAATCCCTGCCATGTCAATAATCATCCTTCCTTCACTCCGAAGGGTGAGTGATCAATTCAAAGGGTATAGAATTCTTGACTTAAAGGTCTTTCTCCTCAGTGAACATGAAAATAGAAAGATTGATAGGAAATCTGATGTGTCTTCCTTTGTAAGTACTTTGGTTCCTTATACCTAGAAGCTTGTAAGATTTTTTCTTCGTCTTTAGAGTTCAGGAATTTTATTAGAATATACCTAATTGTGCCTCTTCTTTTTTTAAAAAAAATCAATTCTATCTGGCACTCGGTGAATTTTTCAATCTGTGGTCTCAAATTTTTTTCAAGTCAGGTAAATTTTCTTCTTTTGTGTAACTACTGTTTCTTCTCCATCTGTTTCTTTGTCTCCTTTTAGAATTCCTATTATTCATATGCTGGGTGTCCTAGATCTATCCTCCAAGTCTTGTATATTTTTCCTCATAGTTTTTATTCTCTCTCTGTATCTGGCTCTGATATTTCACCATTTTTTCTACTCTGCCTTGTAGGCAACTAATTCAATTCATAAAAGTAACCATCTTTGTCTCTAGTTCATCAACTGAGTTAAAAATTTAAGTTCACAGAAGAAATTCTGTGTTGTACCTGGATATACTTAAATGCCTCGTCTTAGTCAGCTGGGGTTGCTATACTAAAATACCAGACCGAGTGGTTTATAAACAACAAACTTATTTCTAGCAGTTCTTAAGGCTGGGAAGTCTGAGGTCAGGGTGCCATCATGGTTGCAAGCCCTTTTCCTGGCTTGCAGACAGCTGCCTCTTGCTGTGTCCTCACAGAGCAGAAAAAGGAAGCTCTGGTCTCTCTTCTTCTCCTTATAAGAGCACTAATCTCGCCATGAATGGAGCCCCACCTCCAGGACTTCCTCTAAACCTAATTGCTGTCCAAAGCCCCACCTCCAAATATCATTGTATTGGGTGTTAGGGGCTTCAGCGTATGAATTTGGGGAGACCACCAAATACCATCACACTGGGGGTTAGGGGTTTCAACATATGAATTGGAGGAGGGATGCAAACATTCAGTATAACATAGCCTAATTATTTTTCATTCAAAGTCAACCTGTTTCCTGTTTCATTTGGGCTGTTCTAAGGACTGTGTTTATTCTTCCACCCTCTGGCTGCTAGGTCCCCTTAGGTGTGGCATTTCTTTTTGTTCTCTGCTCATTGGAATAAGATTAAATAAGTGGTCCTGGCTGTAACAGAAGGGGCTTATGAGCTAGAAGTGCGCCGCCTGTGAGAGTACATGGCCTGTGTCCAGGCGAGGTGCCAGGAGGAAGCCTCTCGACAGCCCTCCTGTCCTGGAGTCAACGGGGACACAGCCCGCCTCTATAGCCCCTCCTTACTGCTACCTCCTCTTCAGTGAGGACAGAAGATCAGCTCAGTCACACACATCGCGAGGCAGTGACACTGTCCTCTCTCTGCCTCCTGTACCACAGTGTTTGGGATCTCACTCCCAGGCTCTCCCAGCCTAGGTCTCTGCTGGCTTTCCAGGCCTTCCTGCCTGCCTAGCCCAGCTGTTCAGGAAGGGGACACTGGAAATGGGAACAGCGGAGGCAGGCATACTAAATGATCACCTTCCCATTACCTCCTGCGCCTATCTGGAGGTTTCTTAAGGACACATTCAAGTGTATCTACTTGTACTATTTATTTCTAGAAATTTGATGATTTCTGACATACTGACTGCAGTCCAAACTGCAAATAAACAGGAAAGCCGTATTAGACAATAGAATTATGTTTGCATAAATTGCTTTTGTCCTCCCTTTTCTCAACTATTTTTTAAGTATAATATACATGTAGAAAAGTGCACCTACATTATTTAGAATTTTCAAACTCTCTGGTAAAAAGCAGGAATTAGGAATATGAAGATTCTGTGTTTTCCTTTTGGAAACCTGGTTAGAGCCAGTATAGATGGAATGACAGTGACAGAAAAAAAAAAAAAAAAAAAACTTCGCTGAAGGGAATTTGGAACTGCTAGGCCTATCTGTTATTTGCTATAGTTCCAGTTTTTCTGAATGAACCTGCTCTATGAAGAAGAATGCAAACCAGTTACAATCACCTGTGAATGGGAAAAAAAAAAAAACGTTAGTCATCTCAACACATTCTTGCAAGAAAACTTCAGATCTGACTAATCCGGTTCTGACACTCTCCCACTGATGAAAAGGCGCTGGTGTGTGCTTTCTCTTTTAATAGGAAGGAACACTCATTGGTTATAGTTAATAGAAAGTAAGACATATATATTTTTTGTTTGTATGTAATGCTTCAGACCTTCGCTTATAATAAGGCTGAAGACCAGGGGTTTTCGGATGTCTTTGGAGTACGTAAGGATTCCCAGGTGGCTTGTCAAACACACAAGATCCAGGCCCCACTGCCAGAGAAGCAAAGCTGGGAAACGGGCCTGGAAATGCAGTTGTGGTGCAGACGATTCCTGGAGAAACGCTGCATTAGACACTGACAAGGGTTCTAACCAATGCATTCCATGTGAGCTGCTTCTCGATCTAAAAAATCACTAAGCAAAGAAAATGAGCAGCAATTCACAAAAGAGGATCAAAAAATAAACAACACGTTTTTAAAAAAAGTCACCTTTCTAGTAAGCAAAGCAACAGGAAATAAAAATCATGCCCTATGATGCGCCACTGTGGTACAAATCCTGATAGCGGGGAAGGCTGTATACGTGTGGGGACAGGGAGGAGATAGAAATTCTGTGCTTTCTACGCAATTCTGCTGTGAACCTAAAACTGCTCTAAAAAATAAAGTCTACTTACAATTCAAAATTTTAAAAATCATACCATTTTCATCTATTAAAGAAGCAAATATTTTTAATTTACAATACTAAAATGTCTATCAAAAATCGAAAATATACTGTTGATCCTTCCTGACACTTTTTCAAAGTGTGATCCATCAAAATATGTTCATAATGTTCATAATCTTTGACCCAGTAACTCTAGTTCTTAGAATTAATTTTAAAGGAAATAAGAAAAATTACAAAGATGTATGCACAAAAATGTCTTCATAGTGCAATCTACAAACCTTACAAAACATCTGTATTTTACAAGGTATCTACATAGTACATTATTATGCAACTGGTAAGAGGTCCATGGAGGGCTTTCAAAACAAGGGGAAAATGTGTAAAATTTAATATTAAGCAGAAAGAAAGGGCACAAAATAAATTTACAGCATAATTCCAACAGTGTGTAAGATATATAGAAAATAATACTAAAATATTAACATTTTGTTTATCTCTAGAGTGGGATTATGGTTAATTCCACCTTTTTGTATTTTCCACTTTGGGCTTACAATATTTTATAACACGAAAAAAAATGTGTGTATGTGTGTATGTTTTAATGCTAAGAAATTTTAAAAAGCCTACTTAACTTTCAGAATTCTTACGTAGATAAGTAAAATATTATATTAGAAGTGCTTTTTTGCATTATACAAAAAAGCGTAACACGATAGTCACATTACTGAAAAGTTATGTGAAAACAGAAGGCATCGGAAAGCTTACTATTTAAAGGAATTTTATGATGAAGCCTTAGGAAAAAAAATCGCTCTACAAAGCTAGTAATGTTCCCTAATTTGTCATTTTAGAACAATGCAATACGATGATGTGTTTACTTTAAAAAGGTTCCTATATAAGGATATCACCAACTCTCCATTATTGTCACTTCAGTTCGAGAAACTGTTCCTGCATGCCTGCTATGCACCGGGCCTCCCTTCAGGGAGCTCAGCGGCAGCAGGAAAGACTGCAGAGTGGTAAATACGTGGCCTAAATCGTACAATAACATGTGTCGCCCAAGCAGAGAGAAGAGGCCGGTCACCCTGAAAAAATGCTATCTCAAGTCTTCACTTATTTTTTTCTAACATATGGCCTGTCTTTAAAGAAGCTCCCTTCCCAAAGTCAGTAGGGAATGGCACCCCCGTGTGCCTCCACAGTGCTACATCACACTGTTCACGCAAAGGTCAAAAGGGCCCATGTCAGGGGTTTCGCCTCCCCAGACAGGCTAGTGTAGCCTAGGAATGACCAGGAAAGAAACAGCTTTCCATGTTTCTCCTTCTCTGATTCTTCCTAGATTTGTGAGGATTTTGAAATGAAAGTGTAACTCCAATATCACCTCGAGAAAGACCCAACTTCAGCAGGGCAATGCCTCGTAAGATAGTATCTCCCTCCCTACATGGCTTTTTAATCTTTACACTAGGCAGCCTACCCAATTATGCATTAACTTCATTGTAACACCTCTGCTCCAATATGCTAATAAAGCCTAACTCTACACTCACCACTTGAGTTCAGGAAACTCTTCAGTAACCCACTTGCAAATGATTAAACTAGCAAATTATGTATAATCTAGCCAATTAGAGCGATGGGTTCTGCTACCTGGCTGGTTAGAATCTGCAGACCTACTGCTTTCCACATGTACAGGCTTCTTAAGGTCCCACTAGCTTGGGGTGTTGGCTTTAACCCAGTTGGGTTATGCAAATTGTATCAAGCCCTCATCTAAGGGTATATGGGGGTCCCAACTACTTCTCCAAGCCTTTAGATTGGCCTGGAAGAGAAATCTTACCACCAACAAAAGGGCCATGGCCTGCTTGTCAGGATTTGGCCTCCAGGGACTGATAAGAGTTTAAATCGGAGACAGTATGGATAATTCAGACATGTAAAATTCATAGTTGACTACAATACCTCTTCTAAATTTATAATGATGACAATAATTTGTGGAAAGTTTCTGAGGAATAAATAATTGATAACGTATTCCACATTGCAAGGCAAACTGCCAATGGAGAAAATGGGTGAGGATATATTAAAACAATAGATTCTTTCATTCAGCATTTATCAAGCATCTACTGTGTATTAGTATACAAGTCATCTGTTTTGACATTGGAATCTACTGATGGAATATGGGCAATAATTACAGGGTTCTGGAAAGTCCAAGGACCTTGGAGACTTTGATTATGCAACATTTATTGAGCTCCTACTATGTGCAAGACACTGTGTAGGTACTAAAAATAGAAAAATTGAGACTTAGTTCTAGCTCTTGAGTATCACATAGGCTAGTGGTTTGACAATATATTTTACTTTTCTTCCTGTGAATAACTGTGTTTAGAGCTACAGGGAAGAGAATCATAAAGACCTATCTAAGCAAATTTACCAAGATGTAGTAGTAACATAACTCAATTTGATGAGTTCCATCAGGAGCCTGGAGTGAACTTTGTATGTTGAGAATGGCTTCAGTTTTAGTTTTGTAATACAAAATCACCTGCAGAGACAGATTTTTACAAACAGATATACAGCAAAATTTCACTGAGTGAACTGAGAAGTAAGTGTAACAGACCAGTAATAAAAATAATTTTAAAACCAGGCAATTTATAGAAGAAATTCATTAAGAATCTACAGACAAAAAACATACTTTTCATGTCATTTAAATATAATTTTAATATCTTCACACCTCTTTGTTTTAATATGCAAATATTGCTTGCATAATACTCACCATCCCAATTTTACATTACTTATAAAGACTACCTTTTAGCATTTTTAAATTTTAATACATACCATGATTTCATTTTTTTTTTAAAGTTTGGCTATGATGTGGTAATTTTGATATTTCATCTAACATCCTAATTTTGGTTATGTTTGAGTAAACATGCTTAGGCTCCTAATACATATAAGACCATATAATTAGTTTTTCATACCAGAGTCTCTTAAGTTTCCAAACTTCCTTCTCTTACTTCATAATAACATATAGTTATTACCAGCCATAAAACAGTAAATGCTCACATATGCAAAGTAAATGTTTTACTAGAGTTAGATTTTACTAAGTTTCTCTCTCTACAACGGAAATCATCTTTTCATTTGCCAAAATGTACACTACAAAAATATATGTAAATGGAAAAAGTGCTGCCTTTTTAAAGCAAAAATAATCATTATATAAAATGTGTTACAGATGGAAAAACAGTAGAATTGAAATTAAAACTCACTACATTGAAAATTGTTTTAAAAATCATCTTAAAGAAATACATTAAAGAAAAATTGTGTTAAAAACGCATCTTAAAGAAAAACGATTAGCAAAAGCTAAAACGATCAATGAGTTTGGATTCCTAGGTATGTTTTCTAACGACTCTATCAAAGCAGTTCAATGAACTTGCATTAAAGGAATGATAGGATAAGGAAGAACTCGGTGGGAACTGAAGCTAGAATTACATAATTTCACAAAGAAATTCTTCCTGATGGGGTAGAAATACTCAGGAAGCAAAGAATAGCTGAATGGCACTGCCTGTCACATTTGAGAGTTGGTTACCTAAGATCAGGCTTCTAGAAGAACTTCCAAGGGGCAAAGTAGAAAAGCGAAAGGAGCATATTTTTAGAGTTTAACAATCTGCGTTGCCACCTCAGCACTGCTACTTACTGGTCTTAAGACTTCAAACAAGTCCTTTCCTTTGCCTGGGCCTCAGATGTCTCATTTGAAAGGGAATACTGTTTGCATAGATGACCTCAGGGTCTAGTCCTTTTGCTAATAGCAATGGGCTTCACTCTGAAGGGCATGGGCATGTATTCACTTAATAAGCATTCGTGACATTTTTCTCCAAACATTGTGCTAGACAATGCAAAAACAAGTCCATTTCTTTTTGAAGAACTCACAATCTATCACGGGAAACAGACTCATAAAAAAACAATGTCAATCCTATTCAGTAAATACTATGGTAACTGTGGCAAGTGCTGCGAGTTCATGATACATTAAGGGGAAGGGAACTGAGTCAAGGGAGGGCTTCCTGTAATGAAGGGACTATTATATTAAACAGCATTGAGGGCTCAGCTGAAGCTGGAAACTCTATATTTAAAATGGTTCTCATTGTTGAATTAGTACATAGCAGCTATCAAAGGGAAATTATTCCCCAGTTCCATAGTTACAGCGAAAGTACTATCTATCTCACCTCTTGCATTGACAGAAAAAATGAAGTCCAGGGTTTTCAACGGTAGAGTTGCTCTAAGTTTTTACCAGAGGACAGTGACATGGGAATAGATTGGCTCATCTCTAGTCTGTCCACCACCCATATGAGCAAAGAGAACCCAGCTGAGAACCCACAGGGAAATGCTGGGCAAGGAAAGAATGCAGAGGTCACACTATTTTCTAAGATGAAACATACGGGTGTTTGTATATTTTAATGACACACTTCTTTGCCATTGGTTGAGGGGATGGGAACTTAAGAATCATTATTTATTCCCCATCACTTTGATCTACCTCCCTCTCTATATTTGGGTATGGCAGAACTATCAGCCCCCTAATCTAGCTCTAAACCTTTTCAAAATTAAAATGTTTAACTTGAGGTTCTTTAGTTTTGTGAAGGTGCCAACTTAGGGTTGGCAAGTTATTCAGCCTCTGGGATAAAATTGCTTTAGCACTCAGATATAAAACTCAAAAGATCACTCTAAATATAGACACAAACCTTCCAAAAACAAGTTGATTATCTATGGCAACCTCTAAAATTTTCTATGCCCCCTCTGATGTCATTAGAGCTCTTTGTCTGCAGGCAATTGAACCTGACTCTGGCTACCCAAGGTAAAAATGGAATTTAGTGGAAGGATATAGTGGAGAGGTGTACGCAATCAACAGGACAGCTGGGGATCCAGACTGAGAGAAAAAAAAAACAAACTCAAAAGCGTTTCCTAAGGTCCAGGCAGCAGAACCACTCATGGACCAGTATCTTGCAGGCACAGCTGCTGCAGGGAAGATGCTCCAGGCATTCCTAGGCCTTGGATCACTCTGCTTAGGTTTCAAGCTCCAGGAAGTGAGAGTCTCAATGTTCTGCTCTGAGTTATGAACTCTAATCCATTCTCTTTAGCTAAAAAGGTGATAAGGAACCCTGATTAATACCCACCCAATCTGTATCCAATGGAAGAAAGGAAATCAAACTGCTGTCGTAAAAAGAAATAGAAATGGATGCCATCAGTTTCCAAAACAACATAGATCCACTGTAATCCCTTAAAACAAACACATAGCCCTTTAAAAAAAAAATGTAAGAAGTATAGACCAGAAATTTTAGAATCCTAAAGATAAATTCACTTCAATTACAGTATAACTCTGAGTGAATTTTGGTCCTTAATAAAAATATTTGAGAACCTCAAAGAACAGTGAAACTTGGTAACCACGTGGTAGGCTAGGACCTCACTTAGGCATAAATGAAGTGAAAATTATCAAAAAAGGAAATTATGCAAACAGTCACTATACAAGAGTTAAAAAACTATATTAATATCAGACAAAATAAACTTTAAGACAGGAAAAATTACTAGAGGCACAGAGAGACTTTTTATAAGGATGAAGGATCAATACATCAGGAAGAAATTTACAACCATAAATGTATATGCACCTAACAATAGAGCCCAAAATACATGTGGCAAAAACTGACTGTATTAAAAGGAGGAATTGACAAGTCAACAATAAGAGTTGGAGATTTCAATAATTGACAGAACAGTCTTAATAAATTAAAAGAGATTAAAAGTATACAAAGTATAGTCTCTGTCCACATGGAATTAAAGGAGTTAGGGAGCCTTCCCTCTTCTTGAATTTTTTGGAATATTTTGAGAAGAATCGGTGATAATTCTTTGAGTGTTTGGTAAAATTCGCCTATGAAGCCATCTGATCCAGGACTTTTGTTTTTTGGGAGGTTGCCCACATGGAATTAAATTAGTTATCCACAACAGAAATAAACTTGGGGAAATGCCAAACATTTGAAAATTAAACAACACACGAACCAAAAAAGAAATCACAAAGAAAATTTTAGAATACTTTCAACTGAATTAAAAAAACACGACATACCAAAATTCATGGGAAGCAGCTAAAACAATGTTTAGAGGACACTTTACAGCTTTAAACACCATTACCAGGAAAAAAAATTCTCAAACCAATTACCTAAGTTTCTACCTTAAGAAATTAGAAAAATAAAGCAATCTAAATTAAAGCAAGTAGGAAAAAAGGAAATAATACAAAGCTTAAATCAATGAAACAGAAAACAGAAAAGCAATAGAAAAAAATTAATAAAATCAAAAGTTGTTTTCTTGAAATTATCAAAGACTCATTTTTGTTAAGATGGCAATTCTCCTCAAACTGATCTATACATTCAAAGTAACTTCTGTCGAAATTTCAGCAGGCTTTTCTATAGAAACTGACAAGCTGATCCTAAAATGTATATAAAAATGCAAAGAACATAGAATAGCCAAAACAGTTTGAAAAGAAGAACAAAGGTAAAGAACATATACTACCTGATTTCAAAATATACGCTAAAGCTAGAAATTAAGGCAGTATGGTATTGAAATAGGAAAACCATACAAATCAATGGAATCCAGAAATAAACTCTTATATTTTATGGTAAATTGATTTTCAACAAAGGGACAAATGGAGAGATTTTCCCTGGCTATCCACAAGGACCTTTATCTCACCTCAAACATGTAAATTAACTCAAAATGGATCACAGACCTAAATGTAAGAACTAAAACTAAAACTTTAGAAAAAAACATAGAATATCTTTGTGACCTTCGGTTAAGCAAACAGGTCTTAAGACACAGCACTAAAACTATAATATGTAAAAGAAAAAAACTGATCAGTTGAACTTCATTAAAATTTAAAAATTTTGCACTCCAAAAGACATTAGTAGGAAAATAAAAATATAAGCAACAGAATCAAAGAAAATATTTGCAAATTACATATCCAATAAGGGACTTCTATCTAGACTATATAAAGAACTTTTACAACTCAATAACATGACAAATAATCCAACATAAAAATGGATTCTAACATGTTACAACATGTATGAACCCTGAACATGTACTAAGCGAAACAACTCAGATACCAAAGGACAAATACTGTATGATTCCATTTATATGATGTACCTAGAATAGGTAAATTCATAGGAAGTAGAATAGAGGTTACCAGGGACTGAGGGAAGTGTGGAATAGGAAGTTATTGTTTAACAAGAGCATAGTTTCTGTTTGGGATGCTCAAAACGTTTTGGAAATGGAGTGGTTATGGTTGCATACGACATTTAAATGTACTTAATGTAACTAAATTGTATACTTAAAATGGTTAAAATGGTAAATACCTTACCACAATAAAACATAATTTAAAAAAAAATGAGCAGAATACTTTTGTAGACATTTTGCCATATAAGACATGGAAATGACCAATAAGCACAGGAAAAGGTGCTCAATACTATTACTCATTAAAACCACAATGAAATACCATTACACATGCACTATAATGACTATAATTAAAAAGAGAGATAATACCAACCAAATGTGGATGTGGAGAAATGAGGATGTGGAGAAACATCATACACTGTTGGTGAGCTGTAAAATGTTATAGCTACTTTGCAAAACTGATTGCATATATTTCAAAAAGTTAAATGTGAGCTTATTGTAAGATCCAGCAATTCTATTCCTAGCAATTTTTATCCAAGAGAAATGAAAACATATACCCACACAAAGACTTGTACACAAATGTTCATTACAGCTTTATTCATAATAGCTAAAAACTGGAAACAATCCACATGTCCATTAACTAATGAATGGACAAACAGAATATGGTATATCCGTACAAAAGGATACTACCCATATATAAAAAAGAACATGCTAGAACATGGCCGAATCTCAAAAAGATTATGCTAAATAAAAGAAGCCAAGTGCAATAGACTTTATAAGATTTCACTTACATAAAATGTCCAGAAAAGACAAATTTATAGCGACAGAAAGCAGATTAGTGGTAGTGGTTGCCTGGGGCTGGGGTGAAGGTAGAGACTGATTACAAACAGGCTTATATAATTTTAGGGTTGTGACAGAAATGCTTTACAACTGAATGATGTTGATGGGTGGCACAATTCTATAAACTTACTAAAAATCGTTGAACTGTACACTTACAATGGGTGAATGTTTGTGGCTTTTATCTTACACCTCAAAAGGCTGATAAAATAAATATATAAATACATACATACAAATCTGACACCAAAAAAAAAAAGCTTAATTTCCTAAGCATAATCAAGACAAAATCTCCATGACTTGAAACAAAAGTCTTCCTTAATCTAGTCATATACCCTTTATTCATATATTTAAAAATTACATGTGAAGGATATTAACATTGGGCAGTGATGGAAGCCCAGGCCCTAAATGATTCTTACGCTTTCTGAACTAAATTGTGTGGTCCCTGTGATCGCTTAATAAATAGCAGTAAATTTACAAATCCCCAAAATAAACAGTATTGGCCTTTTATTCAGCTCAATGCAGAGAAAATCAAAGCAATAAAAGGGGAGTCTGAGAAGCAATTCAAATCTCTAGGCTATTTGAGTTATAAACTATATTACATATAATCATCATGACCTAAAAAGATTTAATCTGAAGAGCAAAGCTTGACCTAGTAATTGTTTTAATAGCTATCTTCAGCGATATGAAGGGTTTTACAGGGAAACTATCTGACTAGTTCTTCTTTCTCTCCCTTGCGAGCCAAACAAAACAAAGTGATTTAATAATCAGCAAGGTACATTTAGATTAAACATAAATAACACTGACAGTCACTGCTATCGAATACTGGAATACATTTAACCAGGATATTTGTTCAAGCTGTTTCCTTGGCGATCATTAAGAATAGATAAGACAGACAGCTTTGGTCAGAAGGCATTACTGCTTGGGAGATGGGGATTGGATCTGCCAACTTTCCGACGTAGAGCGAGCCTGTGGACAGGGACATGGCCCGCCTGACGGTCACACACCTTACCTCGATATCCCGATTAAGTTGCTTCACGATGGCAGTTATGTTTCTGATATGCTCCTCCAAGAAAAGCCTGGCCAAGCGGTCGCCTCCCCCTTTGTTCTGCATTTTCTGCAAACTGTTGACGATGTCATCTTTAATTCGGAAGGCATGTTCCACGAGGGCGGCGGTTGTTTTCTCGTGACAGAGGATCCTGTCCTCCAACTGCTCCACTAGGCTCACTGAGGAGTAGGGTGCCATGGTCAGGGACTGGCTGTGCCGGGGCATGGTCCTAACTCGCCTATGGAAAGAAGCCGCATTACTACTGCTGTTAATTGGGGAAAAGTCATGTTTATAGCCAGATTCGAGACTTCCCGGAGCATAAAATGCAAATTATCTATCCCTACAAGCTAAATAAAGTTGGAGGCAGGGTTTCTGCCCCAAAGAGTTTTCTTCATGAGCCAAGTAGCATCTTTAAACAATGGTACCCAGAGAGTAAAGTGTGATGGTAGCAAGTACCATGACCTCCAAAAGCAAGAGGCTGATGGAATTGGACACACTGAGATGTCTCCTTAGTATAGCTGTGCTATCAAGATCAAGCTTATTAACAAAATATCCTGGCATGCCCTTCACCTCCCTCGCCTTAAAGCAATAGTTACAAACCCAAATGCCTGCAAAGGTCAGGGAGGTGTCGTAAATGAGTGAAGCACCCCACATGCAATGTAATAGGGGATGGTGGGGACTTCAGAGAACTTTTAGAAAGGGCATCCTTCAACTAAAGGGAGCCACAATTCTGCTCCATCCCTGAATAACCTTCTGGAAATGCCAGGTCCATTTTTTCAGATCGTCTGATATTTCAAAAAGCGCCAGGAAATTCAGACTTGTATGTGAAGTCACTTGATTTTTAAGCTTGAATAACTCATTTAAAAAGTATTTAAGATGATGCAGGTTGAACAATGTACTTCCATGAACCAATACTGGCATATGGACACCCAATCTGCAATGTGTGATTTAAAAGGGTTAAAAGGGGGACATTTAAAAGGGGGACATTAGCCCCCAAGGCTCCAGAACTGTATTTTGCTGTTGACCAGAAGTACAACTGGACTACTACAGGGCTACTGTGAAAGCTCCCCCTCTCTGGTCACTGAGAGGTCCACAGTATTCTCGCAATTGGAACCAGAGAGGGGACACAACAGTATTTCTTTTGCCTTAACAAAATCATTCTTGGATAATGTAACAGCCACAAGGCTTCATTTATAATGACTGTCGCACCCACTAGCAGCCCTCATGGGATTGGTGAAAAGAAAAAGTATACCTTAGATGCATATTTTCCATATATTATACCTTTCCTTGGTGACAAGAGAAGGAAATACAGTATTCCGTTGGGCCATTTTTCTTTTTAATAATTCACATCTGTTGAAAAAATAAGCATTAAATTATTTAACAGTTTATATCTAGAACTAAAATGACCTCTAAAGCAGATTATTAAGTTATTAAGTAAATCCTAAATTAGGCTGACATACGATCAGTTTATTATTAAAGACCTTATATCTTATATATGAAATAAACAGCATATGTTTCCAAATAAAGAGAAAAGAATCAAGCGACATCAAAATGCTTCTGAGGTTAACACCACCAAACCTTGCCAGACAGATCCACAAGGATGACTAAATGGAGTTTTCTGAAGTTTCCTCGCTCCGTTTCTGCATTTCATGCTTGAGAAACCACTTTGACAGAAACAAGATAGTTTCTTAAACTGGCTTATTCAATCTGGTACTTCTCTGTGGAAATTTATAGGAAACTACCTTAGTAAATTTGATCCCAGCAAATTTACTAAATTACACAGCAAAAGAAGAGCACTTGTTTCTAAATTAATCTTAAATAAAACAATATATGATCAGTGGGATTTGGTTTGGGAGAACCTGTCTGCTAAGAGAATGATATTCTTCATTAAAACTTCATTATAAGATATAATCATTCACATTACAACATGCACATAAGGAACATTTGATCATCGCAACACATTAGAGATCTGAACAAAACTGGAAGGTTTTAAAATATTTCATTACTTAGGTTTCTCAATACTGTTGTTAATTGCCTTAAAACAATGAATGCCTAGTAACCATGATCTGATTCAGTAATTAGTTCTCATTTAGATACTGGATTCAGAAAGCATTTCTGACTTAAGTCATTGTTTTGGCATCATCTCTCCAGTGTGTTATTTTTAGAGTTTCACAATGTGAACATTTCACTTTCCTAGACAAAGAACTTCAAATTTAAACAAATTACATTTAAGAAAAAAAGTGATTCATGCCAAACAAGTTACGATGCCAAAGGAATTCTTCAGTAAAGATAATAATTTCTGCCATTTAGAGTACATAAAATTAGGATAATGCGGAAGATGTAAATTTTTAGAATCACAGAATCTTTACAATTTTAAAGCTGTAAAATACCTTAGTTGAAATATTAACCTATAGAGTAGTCCAACTTAAGACACATTTATTTGGCATCTATTATGTCTCCAAGTAACCTAAACAGGTAAGACAAAAACCCCCTCCCTCAAGGGTTTCACAGCCTACAGAGAAAGTCAGTCTTCTACACCAACCAAGAAATAATGGGATATGGGGCTAACGGACCATATGAACAAACAACATGGGAGAAAACACTAACTAGAAAAGATATACACACTTCACGTTCATTGAAGCATTGTTCACAATAGCCAAAATATGGAAACTTCCTAAGTGTCCATCAATAGATGAATGGTTAAAGAAAATGTGGTATATATACAATGGAATATTATTCAGCCATAAAAGAGAATGAAATCTTGCCACTTGTGACAACATGAGTGGGCCTTGAGGGCATTATTCTAAGTAAAAAAAAATGAGACAGAGAAAGACATATACCATATGATCTCACTTACACGTGAGATCTCAAAACAAAAACTAATAAAATAAACAAACAAAAACCCAAGCTTATAGATGCAGAGAACAGATTGATGGTTACCAGAGGCAGGAGTGAGAGGGAGGCTGAGAAATGGGCGAAGGGGGTCAAAAAATACAAAGTTCTGGTTATAAAATAAATAAGTCACGAGGATGTAATGTACAGCATGGTGACTACAGTTAATACTGTACTGCATACTTAAAAGTTGCCAATAAAGCAAATCTTAAAAGTTCTCATCACACAAAACATTTTACAACTCTCTATGTGCCAGATGTCAACTAGACTCATTGTGGAGACCATTTTGTAATTATTACAACTATCGAATCATTATGTTGTATACCTGAAACTAATACTACATTACATGGCAATTATACCTCAATTAAAAAAAAATTTTAAACATAAAGAAAATACACAGGGAGGAAAAAAAGAGAGGGTTTCATTTTTCCTGGTAGCAGCCAGGTCAGGGAAGAACTGATGAGGAGCAGTAGAATTTCCCGAAGCAGAAAATAGAGATTGTTCCATACCTTCTCTCCTCCACACTCCAACACTGCCTCTACATCTTTACTCTGAGCACACTCTGGCCTAACCTGTTCTTCCAGCCTCATCCTTGGCCACTCTTACCATATTCACCTTATCCAGTCAACTCTAACCCTCCCCCCACCATTCTACCCACCACTGTCATCGAAAATACCATGTACTTTGCTGCCACCAGATCTTTGCCTTTGTGCTCTTTCAGAAATGCAGCCCTGCCTGCCTGGAAAACTCGTATTCATCTTTGAAGCCTCCACAAGCCCCTCAATTTAATAAAATGGCTCCCTCATTTGTATTTCTTTAGCTCTTTATTCTCCGTGTTATATAGTACTTATTATGCTCTATTATTTTTAGCTATTGAATAGTCTGTCTCCCCTACTACACTATATGCTCCTAAAGGGCACATTTCCAATCTTAACAGATATAGAGCTGACCTGGAAGACCCACACATTTGTTGATGACAGCATGACAAGTGTTCTAGCATCAGAAATTGCAGCAATAAAGGCATTAGAGAATATGATTTAGTTAAAAAGTTAGTTCTTTATTGATTCTGCACCCTAAACATTAACACTCAACATAGGATCTGTGAAGGGACACTTTTGGAGTCCCCTTTTCATCCTCTTGGAATTACCCTACCTGAGCTACAGAAGCTCAGCACGTCAGCTTTCTGAAAAAGGAGTCTACCAACCACCATTGTTTAAGATCGCTTTTCACTAACAAACCTTCCTATTACCAAGTGCTATGTGTTCTCTATGACAGGAAATGCCACATGGCATGAGTTCACAATACACCCTGAGGTCTGTTCAGAATTGGTGCCTTTTTTCCATAAATGTTTATCTATATTAGGTCTCTTGGTTGGTTAGTATCATGATTCTTTGCCTGAACATTGGGGTCTATGAATCAGGATAAAATATCAATAAGTTACCGGATAAATAACTTAATCAAAGATCACTTCCAGATCTTCCCATTGTCCATTCTGGTTTATCTGACTGAGTTCATCAGCTTCTGTACATTTATGAGTCTGATCTCTAACACCATGAGTCAGTCTACAACATTATTAGGCAGGTCTGGCTTGCTTACTGTTTCTGTGCCATGCTATTAAAATATCAATCTTCAGTTTATGAGTTTAAAAAATTGAGGGAAATTAGAGGAAAAGGCAGGTAGGAAAAGCAAGGAGAGAAGAATTGAAAGAGATAAAAAAAGTAAAATCATAATGCCCCAAATATGCAATATATCAATAGAATTTGAGTTTTCACACAAGAGTAAAAGGGAGATGCTATTATCTAAACCAAAATACTTATTCTGAATATGAGGATTCTGATGTAATATACATATATGTAAATGTATTCCCAGGTATATGTGTGAATATGATATTTTAATGACAAAAGGGGACATTATGGCAGTCAATTATTATACTTTTTAATAAGTCAGATGACACTGGGTAGAAATACTACAGCACCATTTTATGGTAAATGATACATGAATTTAATAAATTAAAATGAAAAGTTTTACTGAAAAATTAAATACCAATCAGGCACAAATTTAGTTTTTCGGTTTACTATTCAAATACAGCACTGATGTGTTCTGCTGAGTGTCAGAATAAAAAAAAATTGGAAAAGCATTTATGAATAAAGTGGTTGTAATTTGGTGTAGAAAAAAAAGCCTATTTCCTTATTGCTAAAAATAGAGTGAAAGGCTAGAGGGCGGAGAACAGCTGAAGGTATGTCTAGAAAGACAGGTGGGAGTCTGTTCTCTAATTACCTCTACCACCACGCTCAGGTGTTTGGGCTTCGTCTCGGGGCAGTGAGGAGCGATCAGGGAGTTAGCTGTGAGACTCGAGGATGGTGAAAGGCAAGCTACGAGAGCATATGGGCAGGCAGGCGTCAGAAGAGGTGAAAGGTGGCAGACCAGGACGCTGGACCGGGAGCCAGCCAGGGGAGGAGCGATGGCCCCAGGCCAGGGGAGGGGGCTGCAGGGTCTCCCAGAGCTTCTCCATTCCTCTGCCCCCACGTCTCCAGCTCTTCTCCCTCTCTCCCGCTGCCTCTTCTCTCACGATTTTTTCTTTCCTGCCACTCACTATTCTCCACTCATTTTCCTTTGCCCTGTCCCATTTCTTAAATTCCTATTTTCACTGTCCATTTTCCTTCCCATATCTAACTCTTCTTTCCCTCCTTCTTTCACTCTCCCTTTTCACAACTGCAGTTCAACGTACTTTTCTAACATGGAAAATGTGGGTGGTGGGGTCAGAAAGACCCTTATTTGAACCCTGGCTTCCCCACTCACTGTATGATCTTAGCAGGCTGGCCTTAGGTTGTCAGGTCAGGGACACGTAAATAATAGCTGCTCATCCTTACGCAGTGTTTACCCTGTGTCAGGTACTTGCAGAGCACATTACGGGCATTCACTGAATTCATCCTCATAATCATGTGTGAGGGGACTGCTCTTATTATCTCCATTTAACCAGAGGAAACTGAGACTTAGGAATGTGCAGCTGGCCCAAAGTCATGTAGCCAGGAAGAAGCACCACCAGACGTTACCCATGGGGAGGCTGTGGAGCATCCACAACAGCGTCAGGCCTTAGGACGCTGGATATGCTTCTAATGAGGGCCAGTTTCTTTCCCTTCCCTGTCTACTGTCCCTTTTTCACATCTCACATCTGAGAGAAAAGATATTTTTTAAATAAAACTTTATATAAAGGCGAATAGTATGCATTTGTTTAAAGAGCTATTCTATTGTTTAGGATGGGGATTTAACGGGGGAAATTATCATATACTTGCTATATAACCCTTTCATTCATCCAAGCTGTTCCACTTGGCATCACTGTGTACACAGTTACCTCTGGACTGAAACGATGCTATTGTAACCTGTATTTTTGAAACCAGAGCACGTACATGAAAAAAAAATGATTTGCAAAACTCATGTTTTGTATGAAAAAATTTGGAACATTTTGAGAAACCCCTTTTATTAAACGGAAAAATGCTTCCTGTGATTAATAATGTAATATTACATTTTGAGCTCTACATAAATGCATAAAGGGAAAATTATCATTCGGAAATTGCTGATGTCCATATCAATTTACATATTTTAGAGATGTCTCTTCAGGATACATATAATTTTCTTTCTTTTTTATTTAATTATAGTTGGTATACAATGTTATATTAGTTACACTAGTTCTAGGTACACGACATTTTTGTACCTTACGATGTAATCACCCCACTAATTTTAACGATCATCTGTCACCATGCAAACTTATCATATTATTGACTATGTTCCCTTTCACTTTTTTCACTATCACCCTACCTCCTTGTAATTTTTTTTCAAAATTAAATTATACTCTATGTGTACCCTACATTTCCTAATTGATACTGTATCATGAACATCTTTTGATGTCAATATATAGATACACATCACAGTTTTAATGCCTGTATAATATTCCATTGAATAAATATACTGTAATTTTTAGGCAGTCCCTTACTGACAGACATTTACAATGAAATACTATTTATAATCATGGTTTAGTTCAACCTTTTAGTCTCTTATTTTCCTTTCCATTGTTCTGTGAAATGATGCAGGTAGTACAGAAAGTCAGTGGGGCAGACTGCAAGCTACTTTCAAAATTGAAGTGAAGATGAGACTCTGACAATAAAACCTAAAGACTCAAGAAGAGATTACGTCAGTAAATCTGTAAGAACAATCCAAGATACTATTGCACTCACCACTGAAACAACGCAAACAGCGTACTTGTGATTCTTGGTTCAATGTCAGTTTTTGGCTCTATACTATGAGCTTCATGAGGAGCTGTATTGTCCATAGGTATTTCCCAAGCACCGGACACATAGTAGTTGGTCAATAAACATTTGTGGGATAAATGAATTTTAAGGATGGATGAATAAAATGAAGTCATTGCATAAGTTAAATTTAATCCATTGAATTAGCCTGTGACTAGAAAATGAATGTGCAACCAGAACGGGAATGGTATGCACAGCATGCCTAGTAAAAGCAGAGTTTAGAGAGGCAAAACTTATCAGTGCTTGAACCTAAGAGCCTGGGACAGCAGGAAGAGTTCTGTAATGGAGAGGGATGATTAAGCTCTCATTGTCTGATGACACTGCCCACTAAGATAATCCTGCTCACTCCTCCTGCCCTGAGCCCATACTTACTAAGCATATCATTTAGCGTCCCATGTGGATGTACACAAAAAGAGAATATGTGGGAAACAGCGAACTCGTCTCGGTCTACCTGCCAGCTACTTTTCTCATCGTGAATTAACAATTAGAATCACGCGTCCAATGGGAAATTGGCGTGGGTAAGTTGGTCTCTTGAAATCTGATCATCTCTGACTGTCCTAGTAGTAATGAATTATCTAAACCCAGGACACAGAAATGTGATGATCACAACATGGCATTTGTTGTGGGAGACAGACCCTTATGTAAGGTGACCCCCATGATCCCTGCCTTCTGGAGTTTACACCATGTTGATTGCCTCCCCTTGAGTGAGGTGTGACCTGTGACCTCCTCTCTTAATGGGATACAGCAGAGACCAGCCAAGTGACAGTCACCTGTACTCAGCTGGCAGTTGTTGCAGCTGGGATTCTGACAGCACATCATACAAGGTGTAGTTCCACTCACTGGGAATATTTTAAATTTATTTAAAATTTTTTAATTATTTATTTTAGAATCTTTTAAGTCATTTAACAGATTTCGAAATGATTGCCTTGCTCACAAAATCTCAAAAGAATAATGAATGAGAACTTTAACAACATTTTTTCTTTTTTCTTTCCTTCATAAAGTGGCTTTGCTCTGGCCAGGGGAAGCAAATTATAAAATAAATCTAATTTGTCACAAGAGATAAAAATCACAAGAGATACCATTTGATCCCATGAGATTGGCAAAAATAAAGAGTGGCAAGATCAAGTATTGATGGGAACATGTATGAAACGATGAGAACAGCGATGGGAATGTGAAAGCAATCTTCAACATCTAGGAAAGCTAAAGCTGCACAAATCCCACGACCCAATACTTTCACTGCTAAGAAATACCCCTCCCCCAACTTCTCAACATGTCACAAGGAGACACGTACAAGAATACTTAAAGGTAGCCTTGTTTCTAAGAGCAAAAAGAGTGGGCGAGGGGATTGAACACCCACCATTAGGCAAATGGATGAGTAAATGGTGATATATTAATGCTACGAGAGAACAAACTACTGTGGAAATAAATGGATCAGAATTACAAGTCCCAACGTGAATGAATCTCACAAATATGTCAAGTAAAAGAGCAAGTTGTAGAAGGATATGAACACTATGATGACATTTTTATAAAGGTTTAAAATATGCCAAATCTATAACATCTAAAGGTGCATATGGAAGTGACGCACACCAAGTCAGGGTCCCATTTATCTCTGAGTAGGAAATACAGGGGATCAGGCAGAGGAACACAGGGGGCTTTGACTAAAGATACGTTTCACTTCTTCAATTAATTGTTCATTGTATCATTAAAAAAGAGAAAATTATTTCTTCTTCCCTCATTTTAAAAACAAAGATATAAAGACCATGAGCTCAAAGGGAGTCAAACTGTTAGTTGCTCCGGGATGTGCACAGAACTCAGCTTTGCCCTGTACACATTCTGGGGACCACAAAATTAGAATTACAGGGTAATAGTAACTAATCTTCATCAAATCCCTACCCTTAAAGCATTTTACCCATACTTACCATGGGATCTTATCTAGATGTTCATATTTCTATAAATGGCTATTGGGTAAATGTCCAATGATAAAATAGTAGTTAATAAAACATGGCATAGCTGCTCAAAAGAATATCAATAGTTATTTAAAATATGGTTACAAAGACTGTGAAGTAACAGAAAAATATTTATATACTAGTTATAATGTTGTTTTTTGGTTTTTGTTTTTAAAGAACAAGTTTTAAAAATAGATTTTCAGTACTACATAGAACAATAATCAGAGCCTAGAAACCAGAGCTTTGCTCCATGGTGCCACAATTTAGGTAGTGCAAACATTTTAACTTAGGAGTTAATGGACCCCACAAAATTTTAAGTTCCACCCTTGTCATGCCCCCTCCTCTCCCTCCTCCTCTCCCCTATGGTAAAGGAGCTCATCCGACCCTGATCCTGCAGAGATAAATGGAATGGTCAAGGTCAAGGACAAGACAACTACTGCATCTCTGTATGCAGAGGCCACACACTGTCTGCTTTCCTTCCCTCTCCTATCTGACTCACCGCCCGGCCGCCCTCTCCATGAATAGATGCTTCCTTGGACTTGCAGCTATCTTTAATGCTGCTGCCTGGGCCCCATCCTGTGCTTAAATGGTGGAATTCTCTGGGTGTGAATAGCTGATGTCTGGGTAAATTATTTGTTTTCAGTAAGTATAAGGAGGAGGAAGAGAGGTGTGTAACTTAGGCCAGGGACTAATTCCAAAATCAAAGTTCCTAGATTGATTGAAAAAAAAAAAATCAAAGAAAGACCACTGATGACAGCAAAAGCTTTCCATAAATTATGACAGGGCTCAGATTGGGGGAGTGACACCAAATGATGTGTAAAGAAAACAGCGGAAATAAACACATCCTGTCTTCCTGATAGGCAGCTCCCTTCTCCCTACACGTGGCCAGAATTTTGGACAACAGGTAAGCCACGCTTGCAAGAAATCTGCTGGGCTAGCATATTTGGGATGTAGATGGCATTAGTTATAAGGTGGATTTGGGAGAAATACAAGTAAGTCATCAAAGGAGATCCTTACAAAGCATCCTCACACCAAAACATCCTGCTCTGAACACATTAGATCAGTCGCAAATGAAGCTTACCTGACACACCTTGACATTTTTTTCAATTGTACATTACCCTAGCAACCAAGAAATCCTCATCTATCCTGAGGAGAGTGTGGCAAGGGTTCCAGTACTCAAAGTAATATAATATTTTTTAAAACAGTGGATAGAAATAAATCAAGATATAGTTAGTGGCAATGGCTACAATTTTATTCTACTTTTCCTAATTTTCAAAATAATAAAGTGTGCTCTTTTCACATTGACAAAAATTTAAATAAAAACTTCTTGAATAAATGAAATAAATAAATAAATAAGCAAAAAACAAAACTTAAGAAATAGAAATTGCTTATTTACAGCTATCAAAACCAAGAGACAAGCCTGATCTGTGTTTAAAAGATATATATAGTTCTGTTAAAAGAAGTTTGTTGTTAATTTTTTTTTACTGAAGTTAAAAACACATATATTTTACTATCTTACACATTTTTAAGTGTACAGCAAGTACAGTGTTGTTAGATACATGTACACTGTTGTACAACAGATCTCTAGAACTTTTTCATCTTCCAAAACTGAAACTCTGTGTCGACTGAACGATGACTGTCAGTCTGCTGTTAATTTTTACCCATTCCCTTGTGGCCCAGAACTCTCGCTGACACCCTCATCGAAGCCCTGGATTGCCCAAATATCAGAAAACCAGGCATCATGTCCAGTCCAGTGGCTCAGTCTGCCATCGGTGTGAGCCGCTGGCATAGCACTGCGAAAGCCTGAGGTTCCAGGAACTGTGATTCCCTCTACAGGGTCCCGCAGTAGATATCTCTAACGCCTTTTGTGAAAAATGACTTTGATTTCTTTTCTTAAGACTTGTTTTCTTTCTCCTCCACTCTGTCACATTCACAAGGGGAGATACGTTGAAGGAAGAAAGGTGAGAGGTGGCTGTGTTTCTCACCCATTAACAAAAAAGAACTTTGGGATGCTCCAGACATTTATTTACAGTGGTCTTCCAGCCAGTGCAGGGCTTGCTGCATGACTGATGGGATCCGGTAAATCTGCAACGAATGTGTGGCCTCTCTGTCAGGTCCACCTGGAGTCACAAATGGACTGAAATCATCAGGACCCCTAGAAACCGAGGAATGGCTACTGATGTTGCTTTAATTCACTCTCTCCACATCTCAGAATGATGCTAACATTTTTAGGAGAACCCCTGCAAAAACAGATTGGTTTTTGTTCCCATCTATTAATAACAGCTATTTTGAAATGCTATTTAAATCTTCTATTGTTATTTGAACTTTTCACGGATTATATCGCCCCAAGTGAGCTGCCTTGAGTTAGCAGGGACCACATACCATATGTATCTGTAACCCCTGTGAAGATCAGCAGCACGGCATCTCTTTACAGACGCTCCTAAATGTTTGTTCATCTGCTTGTTTTTCTAATTTGGTAAGGCTCGTCATTTTCATCATTGAGTTGCTTTGCCCAAATGAGATATCAATTGTTGATCCAAGGTCCCCTCCAACTGTGAGCTTGGCAGACTGCTTCAGGTTGCCCTGCAGTATGCACGGGCACTCATACATGCACGCACCCACTCCGAAAGAGAAGTGTCTTAATATTACTCTTAGGGTGTTTTATTATGATCAACAGCTATATTTGGCAACTTTTCTTTCTAGCATTAGAGAATACACTTTACCAAATGTTAAAAAGGGAACTTGCCAAATGCAACAGCTAGAACAGAAAAGATATTATTAAAAGCTGGTGTAAATGCCATATCCACTAAAGTACCAACATCTCCCGGACACCAAGGATCATACAGCAGAGGGGAAGCATGACTTTGCACACTCATGCAGAGAGACTGCTAGTTGTGACTTGTGGGTTCTACCCTATATGAATTTCTAACTGAAAAGCTAAGGATTTGGGCATGAAAGAAAGACCCAGCCTCCAGTCTCTGCCCTTCTTCTCACACACAGTAGAAGGGGGCTGGACTTCGCGGCTGAACATGGGGGTCTATGAAGGGCTCTTTTATTTGGAGTAACAACTTGAGTTCCGCGCATTAATTTTATAATTATTTGAGAGAGCAGGGGAGGCTCCAGAGCCCTCCCAGGGATAATTAAAAATGGAGAAAGAAGAAATCTGAAATAAACAAAAACAAGCTGAAGGCACTGGGGGTTTCTGACTAACATCTTCCTGGTTAAACAATTTTAAGAATTCCATAATGCAAAAGCAGCCCCCACACATTCTCTCCCACATAAACACGCTTTTTATTTAAGCCCCACTCAGCTAAGCAGCAGAATCTCTTGCCTTCAATTCTGTAGCTACCACATCCAGAGAAGATGTTATCTGCACAAAAGCACTCTTAAGAGAGAAAAAGCTGACCAAGTACAGGAACATCTTGAGGAGGAATACTTTTGTTCTAATAACCTTGACAACTCACCACCCTCAAATCTGATTTCTGACCTTAAAACACCAATTTTGCCTTAACAGAAACTGAAAATTTCAGGCCTTTTGATGTTTGTCGACCAGCACATTCTAAGTAACTTTCCTAGTGTTCCATAAAGGTAATCAAATACACCATCTTTTTGTCACTGACAATTACATTTTTAAAATACCAAGAACCACTGAGCCACGGGGGGCAGAGGGGATCAACAAAAGAGTAATAAAAGCAATCGTTTCATCTTCTTTCGCTTGCTTTTAGGTTTTATTCGATAAGTCAACGAATAAAATAATCAATATGAGGAGAGGGAGGAAAACGGAAGAGTTATTCAGAGAAAGAGACAGGCAGGAAGAGTGAAGTAAGGAAGAGGAGAAAGCATGACGGAGTGTGGGGGAGCAAGAACGTGCCGGGGGAAGAGCAGAGGAGAGAGTTGGCTAGACAAGGAAGAGGAGAGAGACAGGTGGCTGCAGGGCTCGGAAGGGAGGATGTGAGCCTGGAAACTGCTCCTCACACATTCGGCTGCTCATTTGGGATGTGAAGAAATAGATGGGCCATTTTTATATGCTATGTTGGGTTTCTCTACTCTTTTGTAAAAAATCAAATATGTCCTTCCTTTGTTTTGACACAATCACACAAAGCTAAGATGCCATCAGGAGAAAATCATTTATTCCACTTGCAATATGGAATTACCTTTTTAAATTACCCATCGTTTTGCTAAAAAGCCCTATTTTGAACCACCATCCATGTGACTTTTGGAGAAAGGCATGGGCCTCACACCCACCATCACGTACCAGATGCTAGCAGACAACTCATCCTGTGCATTCGCTCAGTGATTTTAATCAAGCAATTTAGTCCAGTCAACAAATACTCATTGAGCCTCTACGGTACTGAACAACATACTGCCCCCACGCCCAGGAGCTTCAATTCCGTAGGGATATAAAACAGACAATCTGCTACACAAGAGTGAAGAGGCTGGTCTATGCCACATGAGTGGTAGAGACCGGGCGTTGCCTCTGGGCAGAAGGCAGGATCAGTCTGAGCTGGTCCATCGGCAAAAGCATTTGAGTAGCAGGTGTTTGAGCTGAATACTTAGGGGGTTAAGTAAGTGCAGGCAGCATGAGAAAGGGTGGAGGGAGGACAAAGCAGAGAAAGTACTAACTAAATGACCAGGTACGGGTTTATGTTAGTAAGGAATGCAAGATAAGGCTGGGACAGTCACTGGACCATACTCAGGCTGGGACAGTCACTGGGACCATACTCAAAAGCGTTACTCCACAACTGTCTGAAACAGGAGAGGAACAGAAAGGAAGGGACGTTTAAGGGAGATTGTGCAGGGGCACACCATCTCAACACTCAACGACCAATTGGATGTGGGAGTGGGAATAAGAGGAGAAAAGTCAAAAAAAACAAAAACAAAACCAAAAACCCAAGTGATCAAGAACAGGTTATGGAGAGAATGACAGCACAAAAATCACTTTGAACGCACTAAAAAGGACACAGCATCCCCTCCGTAGGATGCCTCCCTAATAAGGGATAACCTGGATCTATCATGAGAAAACACCAGACGAACTCAAGTTAAAATGTATTCTACAAAATAACCCTCCTGTACCCTTTTGAAATGTTAAGGTTGTGACAGTCAAAGAACAACCGAGGAACGGACTAGACTACAGGAAATGAAAGAGGCAGCTCGAGATCCTGGATTGAATCCTGGACGAGGAAAAGACTTTTTAAAGTCCCCCTCACCGTTTTTGCTATACAGGACATTATTAGGGCTATTGGTGACACTTGAGTAAGGTCTATAGATTAGATAATTGTACAATGTTAATTTATTGATTTTGGATGATTGATATGCAAAGTCTTTTTTTTTTTTTGGAAATATACACTGAAATATTTGGAGGGGGAGGTAAAGGAGAATCATGTCTACAATAAACTCTGGAAAGGTTCAAGAAAATTATAAGAACATATGGAGGTATGTGTGTATATGTCTGTGTTTGTGTGTGCATGTGTGTATGTTTGGAGACAGAGAGAATGTGATAGAGTGAGAAGGATAAAGCAAATGTGGTAAAGAGTTAATATCCGTAAAATCTGGGTGAAAGGTATATAGGAATTATTTAAATTACTCTTGCAACGTTTCTGTAAATCTGAATTATTTCAAAACAAAAAGCTAAAAAAGGAAAAATGATTAAGGAAGTTAGGATGAAGAGCTGTTTAGAGACAAAATAATCAGGCTTCTGGGTATCGAATTCTGAATGGAATTTGGGAGAGAGTAGAATGAGAAATGTAGATTTGAAGGCATGTGGGAGGCCTGAGTAAATCTGCTTAAAAGCAGAGCTGTAAGGTCATATTGCCAGAATTCATTTCTCAGGTCTGCTCCTTAACAACCAGTTACTTACTTAATTAAGTTGCCCTCATTTCTTTCTGCTTAAATTTCTCTACCTACATAACGGAATGATGATGAGCATATCTGCTTCACAGAGCTGGAGTGAGGATTAAAGGACATGATCCAAGTGAAGCACAGAAGGTGCCCGGAAAGGCACCAGGATAACCGCCCATGACAACTACTGTTGGCTGGGGGTAAGGCTGACGCCAGGAGAGGAAGAGGGCAGAGGCCGGGAACAGAAGTGGAAAAGGCCCCCAGGATCCTACGGAATCCCACGTTCACAAGGTAGGAGGATGGAGACAAATGCCCTTGGATAACCAGTGACACGAGACAAGACAGAAGAGAGGCTCGGAGGAGGGTGACTGCTGGCAGCAGACATGGGGTGGAAACCAAGGTGGGGGAAAGTCAGAGTAAAGGCCTCAACTCTGCAATCAAGACCGCTCCACTAGAGCCCACAAATAAGCAGTTTCAACAGAAATGTAAGGGTGAGGCCAAAAGAAGTGAGTGGGCAGACACAGGAGGGAAAGCCAAGGACAGTGCATCACAGCAGCATGGAGTAGAACTGCGCTGCCCCATACAGTAGCCCTCAACCCCATGTGACTATTTAAATTGAATTTGAGTTCATCTAAAATTAAGGAAAGTTACCAATTTAGTTCCTCAGACTCACTGGCCACATTTCATGGGCTCAGTAGTCACATATGGCTAGTGACTCCCATATGGGACAGCATAGATATAAAATATTTCCATCATCACAGAAAGTTCTACTGGACCGAGATGAGCCTCCAATACAATTTCTTTATTATGAGAACAATGACTTGAATATATGGTGGGAGGAGGGCTAGGGTAGGGTAAAGTGGGACTAAAGAAACTGGAGAAAGGGAATAACAAACAGAGCAACTTCACAAAAGAGGCAAGAAGGAAGGGAAGAAGTCCAGAGCCTGGAGAGTGTGAAGTGTATGTGGGTTAATCTTGGGGAGGGGACTTAGAGACATTTTCCTCCTAGGAGGAAGAGGAAATAAAGGACAAAGATGAGTAAAGAAAAATGCTTGGGGTGGTGAGGAGGGTACCATGGGAGCTTACACTGAAGTCAAGGGAAGTAAACTAGCATGTGAACATCCTTAATCTTATCAATAAAAATAGGCTATCTCCTGAAAGGAAACTGACTGGAAGTTTGCAGAATGGAAAAGTCTGGCATAACCTTTAAAGGAGTGTAGTCAGGAGTTAATAAAAGAAGGATTTTTTTTTTTTAAAGAAAAGCAAGACCTAGGTTAAATTAAGAGCCAGCACAAATTTTCAATGGAACAAGTCGGAAGGTCTTAGTGACTCTCCTAGATAATTTCTCAGGCTGGGAGAAGATAAAGCAGATAATAAGGGTGATTTGGGATTGAGGGCTAGAATAGAAGCCCAACATGTTAAGACAAAAGATTCTGGGATTCCAGACAGAATTGTAATGGCTGGCAACATAGAGACTCCGAGTGGAGAAATGGAGCTGTAAAGGGATGGAACAGCTAGCAATTAAAGAACCAGAGTCCTTGGTGATGGTTAAAACATAGTGCAGTAGGTGGAAAAATATCAGCTAGGCAGACTGAAATCCAAGTTGAAGTCCAAATCCTAAAGGTGGAAAATATTTCAAGACTAAACAAGTCCCAGAAACGAGTGGCTGAAATGAAAACTAAGGTCATTGGTGCTGACATTGAAAACCTTGAGAAACTTCAAGGTCAGTGAGTTAATAAAGCCTCAGCATAAACCCCAAAGTCACTGGCAAGGTAGAAAAGGAACCAAACTAGTTGCTCGTGTTTGTTTGTTACTTTTTTGTAGCATCAAGTGAAGTGATTCCCAAACCTGGCTGTACATCAGAATCACCCAGGGAGCTCTGTTTTCTCTCCCCATCCTCTACCTCCTCTTTCTTCTTGTTGGGTTTGTTTTTTTAAAAAGGATTTGTAGATCTTCCCCATATTGACGACTCTAATTTGGTATGTCTGGGAGAGTCTAAAGAGTCACATTTTTCAAAATGTCCCAGGTAATTCTGAGGAGCCACCAGGTTTGGCAAGCACTGATCCAGAAGAAGGATGGTGTGAGGCATAAGCAGACAGTCTGACCTTCTAAAGAGAAGACTTTGTTAGTGACGGGTACACAGTTTGGAGGTGGCACTGAGAAGCCAGGGGAAGCCCTATCTGCGCTCTGGTGAATGGCAGAGGACTGTTCTGAGGGAGTTGCTCACTCAGGCTCTG
The DNA here is from genome assembly GCA_003508835.1 of Eonycteris spelaea. Classification (NCBI taxonomy): domain Eukaryota; kingdom Metazoa; phylum Chordata; class Mammalia; order Chiroptera; family Pteropodidae; genus Eonycteris; species Eonycteris spelaea. The sequence goes on along the minus strand of PUFA01000040.1, from coordinate 8,834,187 downwards.
GTGCTAGGGGAGGGACAGGAGATGGGCTCAGCCACAGACAAAAAGGAAAATACAGGAGTATGGCTGCAAGATGTAAGAAACAAGAGACTGAAAGGCAGGTTGGAAACACACAGGTCAGTGACCTACAGAAACAAGAGGTCGAATAGTTCATGAGGGTTCCTAGTGTCATGAGCTGTGTCTCATTAAAGGGTTTGCAGGTTTAGTGGTGAATTCTTGGGCAGTAAGGATTCTCTTATCTGGGTGTTATCAGATTCCTAACATGTAAACCATTGAAGATTATTAAACCCTCAGGTAAACAAGCTTGCAGAAGCTTATTCATTAATATCAAAAAATGTTGTCTTCTCAACCTCCATTTTCATAACAGATGAAATCAGATTAGAATGAAGATCAAGGGTAGCCTTCCAGCAGAAAGCCTGAAGGGGCAACCTGGGAATTTGTGAGCGGAACCGAGGATTTCCTCCCTTCCTTCTCCTTGGAAGAGGGAAGTGTACAAGCTGAGAATATAGAAAGGGGCCTGAGTAGCCTTTTAGCACCAGCCAACACCAAAAACAGAAGAGGTCACAGCCTGCTGGGTCTCAGGAGCACCTTCCTCACACCCACACACTCTATGCCAGGGCTCTGAAGGCCAACACATGTGCAAATCCTAGGGATGGTTCTCAGTAAAGAATATATTTACTTTCAAAAACCCAATTCTTATTTAAAAGCAAGCTGCAAATGTTTGCCCATGCTTCTGAGAGAGCTGCACTTCTGGGGATTCAAATAATTCTAGCATTATTTCTGGTTACTCCTATGAAATAATTTCTAACATTGACATACAGACTTGAAGATGAGGGTGTGATCGCAGCCAGGTGTTTGTGCCACACACACAGACACACATGCACGCGCGCACACACACACACACACACACATACACACCTCGTGCACACAGAAGAAATGACTCACTTAATTTGCTGCTGCCTGCCACTATTGGGCTTTGATTTTACCTGTTCAAATACAAAGTTTCCTATTAGATTAACTACAAGAAAGAACTCAAGAGTATTAACCCTGATTTTGTCATGACTTTCGAGCACACTAAAGGTTTTAACCTGGGCATCTTGAGAAGCCACTCTCTGGACCACCTACTGCTTTCTCTCCATAATCTTCTATAAAACAATAACATTTCTTGCCACTTGAGAGTCAAGTAACAGAAACCCCCGTAGAATAAACACGGTTAAGCCTTGTATATCCTGTACCGGCAGAACTAGTACTTTGGAGCCCTTTCTCAGCTCACAGTACAATGGCACAACAGCCCTGTGGAACTGCAAAGAACCCAAGTCCCTCCTGATAAAGACTGGGGGCGGGGGGCACAGAGGCTGACCTGTCCAAGGTCACTCAGCTCTGAGCAGTGGGACAGCTGACTTAACCACTTCCCCCTGGCAATCTGTGCACCACCCTAGCTCCCACAAACAGTCCCTCCGGGCTTCTGTTGGTTTGCTAGCATGCCACCTCTCCTCAGCCCCCGCAAAAATGCAATGCCAGTTGCGCTTTGCGCTCAACTTCATCCCTTCGCGGCAGCAGGCAGTTAACCCTCTCTCCAGCAGCATGTCACAAGGGCCACGGGCAGCTCTCTCTGTCCCCCAAGCCCATCTCGCCGGCGGCTGCCCCAAGGTCAACGGCAGTCCCAGGCAGTCTCTGTCCACAGGGACCGCAGGGTGCCTGATCGTGGGGCGGGGGGGGGGCGCCCGGGCGCAGCACTCACCTTCGCGGGGGGCGGGCGCGCCGCGGCTCCCCAGGTCCTCGCGGGCGCGGCTGGGTGCGGTGGCCGCCGGCGCGGGCTGTGCGGGGCGCCCGGCTACGGGCCCGCGCCGCGGGGAGCGCCGTCCAATCAGCGCGCCCTGCCGGCCCTGGCCCGCGCGCGGCCCGGCCGGGTTCGCAGCTCCCGGGGGGCGCGAGCCGCCGCGCGCCGCCCAAGCCGCTTCCGGGCGCGTTGCCTGGACGCGGTTGCCGTGGCAGCCGGAGCTGGAGGCTTTTCCCGCGCGCCCGCGCCCAGCCCCGCGGCGCCGCCCCTCCTCCCGCCGCGTTCCCACACCCAAAATAGCCTCTCCTCGTCGCTGCCGTTTCCCACTGAGCTCTCATCCCAGCGGCTCGGAGTTGACGGGCGGGGATTTCTCTTGGAAAAATAAATCCTGTCGTATTGCTGGTTGACTTGAAAGGAGAGGTGTCGAAACGGTCCCTGATTAAGATAATAGCCATGGTAGTTGCACTGTAATTCTCTTCCGAGCTCTCACATACATCCCTTATTTACGAAACCTCCCTCCGACAAAAAGTGTTATTTATCTCCCCCGACCCTTCCAAACCGGGCGAAGTTATTTTATTAGGTCATTGTCTGGGAAACAACTCGTTGTCGACGCCCCACCTGTGCAGGTGAGCTAACCCTCGTTGCTGCCAACTGTCATTTAATGAAATACCTTGAAAACCGCCGCTGGGACCAAGAATCGTGGCTCCCCTCAACAGATACGACGCAAGAAAGAACTGCTACCACTCCTCCTCTTCACATTCCTTCCTTCTCCCTTCCACCTATCCCCCTCCCAGGGAGTCCTAACTATTTCCACCTTCCTGTCTATTTGGATTGTAAGCGGGAAGCACAGGCCGATCCACTCGATTTTGCTTCCTCTGGGTGGGCGGAATTTATTTTAAGCCGAGTTGGGGACCCCCACCTTTGCCTGCCTCGCCGCCTCCGGTGTGTAGCTGATATTTACCCGGAACAAGTGTTTCTATCTGTCTGAACCCCTTCACCCTGGGGAAGGAGTGTGACATGGTAGAAAGACCCTGGGTTGCCGAAGCAGGCTGTTTTGGAATCCTCTTTCCAGCAGTTATTTTTGTGTGGTCTCGGATAATCTATGGCTGTATCCATACCTATAAAACGGGATAATACTTCCCCTTACAAAGGGTTTATGCATCTGTAACATTCATTCAGTCAACAATATTTATTGGATGCCTGTCAAATGCTAGAAACGGTGTCTAGCACTAAGCTAAGACACAATGGTGAAGAGAGACATGCTCTCTGCTCTCATAGAGCCTACATCCTGAGACACATTAATCAAATGATCACAAACATGTGAAACTGCCATTGTGCTACAGAGAGTGCATGACCTTGAGACCTGTGATGTGGAAATGGGACCTAACAGCATCCCTTAGCTCAGTAATTATTCTTTCTCTTCTCCCTTAGCTTCCCACTTCCTGGCACATGGTATGAACTGTGAATATATATCAAATTGAATCTTATGTCATGGTGATAACAATATCACTCAGTTTCCCAGTGACTTTTTGCCACTGAAAACATATTTGAAACATGGAATTTGCCACAATGTCTGGAAGGGTATGCAGGTATTATCAGAAAGTGCCCATTCAAACCCACCATCAAGAGTCCTGATAAAGGTTCAAATGTTTCTTGCCTGTCCCATCAGGTTGCCTTCCAGTGTGTAGGGCATGCATGGGCACATGAAAGTCCCATCTGTCTCATTTCTTCTCTCTGCTTACTATTCCTCTCTCTCCCTAGGTCCCATCTCCATCCTGCCACTCACCCTCAAGTCAGAAACTCAGGGCACCCATTCCTGGCTTCCTAGGAGAATGACAGTGGATCCTTATATTCCTCAGAGTAGAGCACCTATAAAACAGGAAACTCCTACCTGCTGCTTCTGCTGGCCTTCAAAGCATAACCTTGATGCTTTACTTGCCACAGGACTCCATTACTCTCAAGGGTACAGAAGGAGAAGAGTTGGGAGGTGAGGGGCCCTTGTCCCATATGTACACTCTTCTATGTAGGCTGACTTTAGTTTCCTTCTTTAAAATCATACCTACTAACTTAAAAATCCAAATTAAAAACAATTTGTCAACAAAAGACAAAATAATTGTAGCTCTTCCAAACTCCGAATTCCTCAGTAGTAATCCTGAGGTTTCATAGTAGCCTTGAATTAGACCCATGACTGCCTACTTCTGACCTTTTCTTTTCTTCCCAGGTGATTTGTTTTCAATATGAAGGGATGAAAGTTAGTGCATGATGATTTACGCCTACCCTAGTTTTTTTCCCCAACTCATACACTATTTCTGTAGAATAAATTTCAAAGAACTGTTTTTCCAGAGTCGTTTGATTGTGACTCATTACAAGAAATTGATTTTTTTGCATTACTTTAATTAAAACGCTATGATTTATCACAATTTATTTTACAGTGGCGAAGGTTACTGAAAATAGTTCATCAAAGAGAGCAATTTTATAAACTTAATAGCTTTCATACTATCCACCAACCAATCATTAAATACAAATAACCGGTGCAGTATATTGTGCTACACATTGTGGAGAATTTTTTAAGTGATTTATTGCACAGTTGAGTTCTGTTCCTACCTGTGTCTCTGCACCACCACTAATCGTGAAGATATGATATAAAAGGCATCTATGAGACCAGCAAGCAAGCAAGCTCATCTAGGTAAAAGTCAAGGGCTTATATAAGTCAAAAGTGGCATTTATAAAAATGCTGGAAAGTAGTTAGGCCAAGAAGGCGGTGAGCCTTGCAGGATGGATAGAGTTAGCACCTTACCTTGTAGTCAGCAATTCTCAACCAAGCTTATAACCCAATGGGATGTCAAGATCCATTGTGAGGTCTGTCACAAGGTGTCACAGTGTTCCTCACCAGTAATAGGGTGCCGAAGGCTTGATTGCAAGGAATAGTCACATGTAGGGACCAGAAAGAGGAAGAGGGTTCCCACAAAGGGAACGATGAGGAAGAACCGGAGACATAAGGATAGGCGCAATGTCAGGGAAGCACCAGGTGGAAAAGCTCAAGGTGACAAGTCCTACAGAACTCAGGAAAATTCAGTGAAGGCCACTCATGATCTTCGTGAAGATTTTTTTAGTTATCAGATTGCTGTGGGTTAACAAAAGACCAGCTGCTGGAGAAATGCAAGAGCAAGTGTGAGTCGTTCTTTAGAGAAGTTTGGGAGTGTCGGGAAGGTGAGAAATAAGATCAGCAGAGAGGTTTCTAGTGCTGAGTGGACATTTCCAAGATAAGAGAGAATAGTCTCTGCATCTACGTGTCCTCTGCATCTACAACATCTCCATGTTGTAGCCGTGAAGAAACGGAGAGCACAATATATCATTTTGCACAAACTCAATCTAAATTCTGCCATTAATTTCATCATCACCCTATCCATGCTCTTTCTTCGATGTTTCATCCAATAAGAGAAATCTTACATCAAGAAAACATGGGGTTCAGACCTTAGAACATTATTCTCTTGATAACCAAAGAAAAACTTGGATTAACAAGCAGTTAACACAATTTATGTTATTATTTATGGCTTTTCTTTGTTGGGTCTTTTGTTGATAATAGTAACATATTAGAATTAAGGAAATCCCTTTTTTCCTCTTTTATAGTTAAAAATAATTGATTTTTCATGTTTTGAGTAAACTGTACTTGATTTATTAATTTCCCTTTATGAGTTGGCTAATTCTCTCAAATATTATGTTTATATATGAATTATTTATTTATGAATATTATGTTTTATTAATGAATTTTTGGTGTCTACTACTCACAAGGATTTAAAAAAGTAACTGTCATTAAGGCACAACCAGCAGGGAAAGCATAAAATATTAAAAGATTCTTCCTAGTAGTGTTAATTTAGAAAGTGTTATCTACGTCTTAACTTAGATAATTGCTGGTGTACATAACAGACTGGGTTGTGTTGAAACAGCACACAGCTGAGCCTTAGCATAATACTACCCTTAGAGAGTGAAATCTTAAGTAAAGGAGGATTTGTCCAAAGAGTTTATGGGCAAAAATTCTGGAATAACCTTATGATAAAACAAATTCAGCTAAAACCCAGTTTAATGCAAGGGGAGCATTATAGAAAATTTTATTACACATTGATTTTGGAAAACATTTCTTTCCAACAGTTTTCAGAAAATAAGACAAATATATATAGTCTTTAAGCTATTCTGAAGTTTTATGTCACAATGGCTCAGTTCAATATAGTTCAATGAACATTTATGTTTATTTACCTGCATTAGCCAGTTATGACACCATGGTTTAGACAATGAAGCCCCACATAATTGTTTCAGCTTCTCTGCCCAGTAGTACATAATTGGACAGTGACCCTCACAGGTAGGAGAATTAAAAGACAACCTTCACTTCTGTTCAACAACAAAAAAGCAATGACGATACCCACTGCATGATAATATGTACAACATGCATGTTACAGTACACGGTGTCATGCCAACCCACGCTGAAGCTAAGAGAAGGAAAACTCAGGACTATCGATCCTATCCTTTTAAAAAATTTAACGTTTTGCTTATCATAGATTTTTTTTTGCACTTTGATTTTTAAAAGACTGTGTTAAAATGTTATTTATCTTCATTGCTGAGTTTTGGGGGCTCCCTTTAAATTTTACACTTGAGGCAAGTGCCTAACTCACTACACCTTGACCCTGGCTGGCCCTGTTGGTATAATAGACGATGTTTGTGTCAGGCTCTGTGCTAAATGCTTTACCTATAAATTTTATTTCTTTCTCGCAGCAATCCATAACTAAACAAACTGAGGCTTAAAGGCATTCCTTATGTGGCTTGTCCAAGGTCCCAAAGCTGTTGAGTGCTAGCACTGGAATTGGAACCTGGACACCTCTGATGCCACAGCCTGTGCTAGACTGCCTCTCGATGACCATGTGAGGCTAGAGAGGAAAAGTTACCACAAACTTCAGTGTGTAAAGTGTGTGGCATGGTGATACCTAAATAAGTGTTGTTTCTTTTCCCCTTTCCTTCCCCCAAGGATAGCATATGCCAAAGAATATGAATAGTAACATATTAAAAAATTATTTTGAAACAGCAAATTAATTTTAACACTCTGATTTCCTAATCTTTACCTCATGTCTACACAAGCAAAAGAGTAAAGATTTAGTGTAATTTCCAAATGAGTCTGAAAAGAGAATGTTTAGTTTGAATATGCAGAGCCAAAAATGTGGAACTTGAGCATCTTCGTAAATAATGAAACAGAAGCAAATTCTAAATGCCCGTGTGCTTGCCAGCATAAGTTATAGTGATATATATATATATTTTTTAATCCTAATTAATAGAAAATACATATCCTGCACTTAAAAATTAATATTATACGATTGCTCTTAAAAGAGAAATGCCAGGTATTTCTCTTTGTTTCCCCTCCAACATTTGGGTACTCTTTCATCATTTCTGTGTACATATAACAGATTTCCCAAGGCAATGTGAATGAGCTGCAGAATTTTCTATCAGGAGTTAGAGCCCTATATAGTTATGTAGTAGGTTATCATCATTACACACTCAGGAAATAACTTTCTCTTCCCCTAATGATCAGAACTCATATGTTTGACACATTCTTTTTTCCCCTTAGGAGGATCCATGCTGCAAAGTTGCTGGAAATTTTTGGCATGTGGTTAGGCAAGTTACTTAACCTCTCTTTGACTCAGTTTTATCTGTAAAATGAGGGTAATAGTGCCTATCTCATTGGGTTCTATGAAGATCAAAGGCACCAATTCATGTAAAAAAGCTTAGGGTAGCATTTTAATTACTACTTTAATATTATTTATTTTCTAATATTATATGAACTTTATTTTTTTCCCCAAGACCCAAACAGAAGAGTGTAGGTCTAATTAATATTGGCTCAACTATTTTACCTTACATATGGAGACTGATTTGGTAATTATTCTAACTGACTCACTCCTCACACTATTACTGATGTGGCTTGCCTTGGAACAATTCTAAGTATTCTTCTGGTGTCAGCCACACCCCAAAACCACCTCTGTCACTTGCATGTAGTTATCAGTGTCCTAGTCAAAAGTATGTACAGCTCCTAATATCTTGAATCATTTTTTGGCCACACCTAACACAAATGCCAAGGTCTTTCTTCTCTAAGAACAATGGGGAGATTGTCACAGTAGGGCTTCTCCTGCCTTATTGATTTGAATCCTTCCTGCCCCACCTATGTGATTCAACCAAATTAAATATTCACCCAAGCCTTTAAAATGGGAAAGAGGCATATGTATTTGGTGCTATGGAAAAGGTGGAAATGGCATCACTGGTCCATCCTCCTTCCTCCCACTGCCGGTTGAAGTCATTCTTCTCACATAGACATCTCTGAGGATGAACGTAGCTAGCTAGCAACGACTGTGGAATCAACGCCACCACTACTGCCACACCAGCGAGACAGTTACCTAGCCCCTGCTTCCAGTTGTTTGGTTTATTATCATGAACTATAAAATAAGGTTTTGAAGCACACCAGAATAAGACTTCTACCGCCCCGTCCACCACACCTGACCTGGGTTCTGCCCTCTAAGATTTTTCCTTCGCCTGCCTAGTCTGTTCTCAGCATCAAGAGTGGCTGTGGCCTTGTTCCTGACAAGTATCTCTACCTAAGTCTTCCATCAGAAGTTAGGGCTTAGCTTTTCCTGGATTTTCTCCCAATCCAGTCACAATTAGTTAATTAATTAATTAATTCACAATTAATTAGTGAATGACTAATTAATACTAGTTCAATTATTTTATTTTACACGTGGAGACAGAATTTGGTAATTCCAGTGTTTAAACATCAGAACATCATTTTTGGACAAGTCTCAATGACAAATACAAAACTGATTTTAAGTTAAAAACCCAAGTATATCCAGTATCTAAACTTTAATGCAATCAGTCGACATTTCTTTTTCCATGGAAGAATGTACCCTTTTCCAAGGGGAGAAAATAATAATTATATTGGTAGGAAAATTTCCATGAGTGGTTATCAACTTTTTATTAAGTTTAAATAGAGAAAATTATAAATAAAATTTCAAAAAAAAATTTAACATAGGCATTTCTTATGAGCAATAGTAAAGGGCAGGATGACTAATAAGACTGCTCATAGTAAACCCCCTAAAGTTGCAGAAATTTTACCAAAATAAAATTTATAAGTGAAGAATATGAGTATCCAGATTGAACAGAATCATCAAGTACCTGGCACAAGAATTGAAAAAACAAAAACAAAAAACAAAAACCATACCAAGGCAACTCATTTTGAAATTTCAGAATGCTGAAGATAAAGAGAAGATCCTAAAATCTGTAAGTGTCCCACATACAAAGAAGTCAGGAGTCAGGATGACATCAGATTTCTCAATAGTATTACTGGAAGAAAGACCACTACCTTTAAAACTCTGAGAGAAACTTATTTCCATTCTAGAACTTTGCACCCAGTTAAATTATCTATCAAGTCTGAGGGCAAAATAAGGACGTTTTCATATATGCTATTTCCCCACAAATGTACTCCATATACACACTTTCTCAGGAATCCACTGAGAAATGTAAATCATACAAGAGTGTAAACCAGAAAGAAACAGACTTGGGTCAAGGAAGTGGAAGACCCACTCCATGGTAATAGCAACGGGCATTCTTGGGAATATGATGCAAGGACTCCTAGGATTGATTCCAGCAGGTCTATGGAAAGCAACCAGTATAAGCTGAAGCAAAAAGTCAAACACCACAGGGAGGTTAGCCCAAAAAAATGAGAAAAAGAGAGAGAGGAACACATGACCCAATGTTTGACCACAGTGAAGGGAGTTACAGTTCATTCAGAAAGTTTGTAGATGAATTAATGAGAAATGCAGAAAGAACTAAACCAATGGCCAAAAGAGGCAATTATTGTCAAGAGTTTAAAAAAAAGTGTATTGTCATACTTGGCTCAGCTGTGAACAATAGACCCAATGTAAACAATAGACACAATGTAAATATTTTTAGTTTTATCAAAAATTGTTATGTCGCTATGTTGAGAAGTCTATGTGGCAGAAGGCAGACTGAAGAATCTAAGAAAGCAAAATTCTTATCTTCCACAGTAGGAAGTCAATAGATAATGCCTAACACTGAAAAATCAAGAAACATCAGTATAAGCTTATTTGACTTTATAAACTAAGTACATGTATTTCTTTGAAGCAAAAAAAGTTAAAAGAAAAATCCAGTTATGAGAAAAACTCATAGAGTATTTTTAAAGTGCCTATTATTTTGAAAATCTTCAGGTTATTTATTTAAGAGTCTTATTAGTGCCTTTCATCTTAGAACATAATTTCCGTGTTTCTATTTTGGGCACATTCAAAATGTGTGGTCAGTAAACCACAATTTGAGAATGGCATTATGAAATGTTTTTAGAGGACTTAAGACACTAATTTAAAAATTAATTTTGTTCAAAAGAACATAAGCCTATTGACTGTATAGTGAATCATTCCAAATATGTTTTAACAATTTTCTCACACACACAAAAATTAATATGTGGCTTTCTCTGTCAGCTTTAGTCCATTAAAAACAGAATAGTCAAGGTAAAGTCTATTTTATTAATACAAAAATATTGTCCAGATATATAGTATATATATTTAAAGTTTGATGATGTGTGTGCTTGTAACAATCTTAATGTTTTAGAGAAAATGAAAATAAAAGCTTTCATTATAGTTAGTTTTTTATAAACATTACTGTATAAGGAAAAACTACCCAGGTTTTCCCTTTGTCCGCATTTTTTTTCCCATGAGTCTTTTTTTTTTTAAAATACTAACAAGAATACTTATTTTGACATTTCTAGTCACCAAATATGTGGAGATTTTCCCCTACACTAAGCAATTCTCCATGACACCATCTGGATTTCCTACAATTTAACTCAATCCTGACCCCATCTACCTGAAGATAATGTCAGATTTCACAAGTCAAGGATGCATTCCCTACAAGACACCGCCCACTCCACTACACAGAGGCCAACCACAAGTCTCAGGTAATCGCTTCTAACCAATCCACTATAAATTAGAGGTTCCTATGATACCCTCCTTGGGTTCAATTCATTTGTTAGAACAGCTCACAGGGCTCAGGAAAACTTCTGTTTACTGGCTTATTATAAAAGGATATGTTCAAGGAAACAGATGAAATGCAGATGGAAGAGATGCACAGGTTTGTGGGGGGGGCTCAGAGCTTCCATGCCCTCCCCAGGCACGCCACTCTCCCAGCGCCTTCACTTTTCACGAAACCCAGGAGCATCTGAACCCTATACTTTTGGGATTTTTGTGGGGGCTTCATCACATAGACATGATTAACTCCATTTCAAACCTTCCCCTTCTGAATAGAAAGGGGGTTGAGGCTGAAAATTCCAAGCTTCTAATCATTTCTTTCTGGTGACTAGACTCCTCCTGGAGCCTATCCAGAGTCACCTCTTAGAACAAAAGACACTCCTATCACCCAGAAAATTGCAAGGACTTCAGGAGCCTTGTGTTAGGAAGTGGAGTCAAAGACCAAATGTATTAGAACCAAGATGCTCTTAGCACTTTGGTGTTTTGTTTGTTTGTTTGTCTGTTTGCTTGTATGTTTGTTTTATGAGCTCTGTGCTAGGAACCGGGGACATTATCCCACAATTATCATTTCACAATTACGAATAACAAAAAGCCAAGTGACCTTTCTGCATAACATATATAACATGAATTTCCACGTAATAGAAGAATTCCAAAATCCAGAATCAAAAGACTTGGTTCAAATTTTGGCTTCATCTCATACTAACTGGATGATTTGAGGCAAGTTGTTTAAAATTTTTGAGCCTCCATTGACTCACCTGTTGAGCACCTAGACTGTGTCAGGCACTATTTCAGGCACAAGGGATACAGTTGTCACTGTGTAATCTATGCCCTCATAAACTAAGTGAGGAAGATAAGCAAGTAAGCAAAATCATTTTAGATAGTGATAAGGATCAGGGGGAAAAGTAAAAAACCAGGTGTGGAGCCTGGTGGCTAGTTCAGAAAGGATGGCTAGCATGGACTTCTCTAAGAAGGTGACATTTGACTAACACCTGGATGATCTAAAGTCAGCTATGCTCTAGAAGCAGAGAATTCCAGGCAGAAGGAATAGCCAGTAAAGAAGGGGCTTGGTAAATTTGTGGACTAGAATGAAGGCCAGTGTGATAGAGCTTAGAAAGAGGGAGAAAGCAAGGTACCAGATGAATTCAGAGAGCAGTGTATATAGGAGCTTGAAAGCCACAGTAAAGGATTTTGGTTTTATTTGAGATGAGAACCAAAGGACAGTTAAAGCAGATAAGTAACCTGATCTGATTTGCTCTGGTGGCTGTCAAAACCAGTTGTCAGAGAAACTGGTTTTAAGGTTATTGTCGGTCGTGAGATATGATGATGGCCCGGATTACAATAGTTGCGGGGGAGACGGAGATAGAAGTAAACTGATTTTGGAGATAAGGTAAAAGTAGAGTTAAGCCAACTTGTCATAAATTAGTTAGGGATGGAAGAAAGAGAAACCAAGATTGTTCTTTTCGTTTTAATCTGAGCAACTGGGTAAATTATGATGCCATTTATGAGATGGAGAACTCTGTGGAAGAAGCACGTTTATGGGCTGAAATCAAGAGCTGTGCTTTAGACATGTTAAGTGTGAAATGCCTATTAAGATTCTAAGAAGAAATATCCAGGAGGCAGCTGAAACTATGAGTCTGAGGTTTGAGGGAGACTTTGATCAGAAGAGGTCATTTAATTAGCATTAACTAACAGCAGGAGCTACTTAAAGCCATGGGACTGGATGAGATCATCTAGGAAAGACACATAGATGGGAAGTTGCATGGGTCCCAGAACCAAGCCCTGGGCAGAGAAGAAGGAACCAGATCAAATGCCTGAAATCGAGAACCAAGAACCAGAAAAGGGAGTGAGAAAGAGAAGCCTGTGTGGTTGAAAGAGAACCAGCAGTGTATGGCGACAGTTAGAAAGCAAAAGTAGAGTTTCAAGGAGCGTGTTGACTCAGTAGTCAACTGAGTCAAAGGCTGCTGAAAAGTTTCAGAAGTTAAGGCTCAAAGAGTGAGTGATGGATTTGGCACCATTGAGGTCATTGGTGATCTTGACAAGGGCTGTTTCAGTGGAGTGGTGGGGACACAGTCTCTATTGGAGCGGGTTGGGGAAAAGATAGAAGATGAGAATGAAGAAGCAGTGAGCATAGACAATGCAGTAAAGGGGAGCAGATAAAGGGGATGGTAATCAGAAAGGGTTGGTGTGGGACTGAGAGAGGTTTTTTGTTTGTTTGTTTAGTTTTTAAAAATAGAAGACATTGAGATCAGATTTCTTTTGTGATAGTAGTGATCCAGTAAAGGAAGAGACATCAGTGATGCAAGAAAAGGAGGTAATAGTTATACATCAGGATATAAAAATCCTGACAGGTAAATAATTAAACATACGTTTCTTAAATTATATGAAAAACTTCCAGCAAAAACGCCTTAATTTTGAACAGTTCCATGACAATTTCTGGTGTTTTGTTAGCTGCTTCTCATTCCTTGTTTCATGTATTTAATCTTGAGTTTACATGTATGCAAGTTTTTGCTTGCTGAGAGTTTAACATTCTACATAACTCATACTTGTCACAGATAATAAGTCTCTGTCCGCATGAGGCATAACTTTGTTGTGATTAAGAGATCAAGTCCTGGATGTCAGACTGGCTTACGCCTCAGCTCTGCCATTTGGGAGCTATGTAGACTTGAGCAAGTTAATTAAATTCTTTGAGCATCAGTGTTCTTTTCTACAAAAGTAATAATAACACATTTCATTATGTTCTGAGGAAAATATATTAAACATTCCATGAATAATAGCTGATATCATTATCACATAAGCAAATAAAAAACAGTGAAAAAATTCATATATTTATGAGATTTACAATTGTACAAGGCAGTAAATTGCCTGGTGAATTCAATAAACAATAGAAATTTCTTCGGAATCACCTGAATAATCTTTGCTCTCATACAGCTTTCAAAAGATAGGCATTAAATGTTTTCTTGGAACTAGATAGAAGTGGTGGTTGCACAATAGTATAACTGTACAAAATGCCACCAAATCATACACTTTAAAATAGTTAATTTTATGAAAATTTTATGTCAGTTTTAAAAAGTATGTAGTAATACTTGCTATGTGCAAGGTACATACTATGTGCCTCTACCTTATTTTGTTTGTGAAAATATGGCCACAATGAACTTTCTTTTCCTTTTCTGGCCAAGAACATCAAAATTAAAGCAGAGATAGAGAGATGGTAGAAAGAAAGAAAGGAAGGAAGGAAGGAAGGAAGGAAGGAAGGAAGGAAGGAAGGAAGGACAAGGAAGGAGGAAGACAGACAGACAGACAGGGTTTGATGGTTTAGAAAATCTGTTCCCAAAGACAGAGTTTAAAGACCTCAACATTTTGTCCCAGGCAAGACCAAAGGTGCCGGGTATTGACTAGCAATAAATACAAAGTATAGTCAAGCAGAAAAGTCCACACAGGGCACATTTACAAGCAAGGATTTAGGTTGATCTTTCAGACAAAAAGAGCAGAAATTCAAGAGAGGATTCTATGAGGAAAGCAGACAGAAATCTTAAGCAGCACCAGGGAGAGCTCCCACGCAGTAGACATCACTAAGGCACCCTGAGAAGAAGCTACTGCCCTTCCAACGCTGAAATTCTGGGCTCTTTCTCTTGGAGCCTAAAGCTCCTATTCCAAATGATTGCAAAGGTCTGTGATTGCGGGTTGTCTTTCATGAGCTGTTGGTTCCAATATGATGAAAGAAATGACAAGTTCCTGGACAGGGAGATGGTCCCACATTAAAGCATTCCAGAAGACAGAGAAGCTCTGCCTTGCAGTGACATGGCTTTGAAGGACTGCTGGGGCCTAAAGGTGGTGAGGTGCATCAGGACCAGATGCCTTACAGATCGCATGTGGTACATTCTTTGGTTATTCCGAGGTTTCCATCGATTTGCCTAAGGTCACACAGCTAGTCCATCACAGAGTTAAGAATGATGGCAGAAGGGGAGCATATTAACATTTATTGATCCTCTGGTCTCTACCAGGTTAATAGGAGGAAGAGAAAGAGAAAGAGGTGAAGGAGAGGAAGAGGAGGAGGAGGAGGAGAAGGAGGGAGAGGAGGAGGAGGAGGTGCTACCATTTGTTCCTCCAAGAAGTCAGGTCTTCCTCAGCTTGTCATGACTTTAGAGCAGGGCCATCCAGGATTTGAAAACATTTCTGACCTCCAGTGATAGAGATCACATTTGTTTCTGCACAAGAATCTTTGGCCAAGCTTTCAGAGACTTGACTTTCCCCTGAGCCCCGATTCTAGAACATGTTACCCAAAGTGTGGTCTGTGGACCAAGAATACAAGCACCACTTCTGTGTTACAATGTAAAATCATGGGTCCCAGACCAGATCAACGAAACGGAACTTGCCTTTCAACAGGATTCCTAGTTGATTTTTATGCACCTTAAAGACTGAGGAGCATTCACCTGGAGACCGTGACCCCACCAAAACTTGACAGAATCTTTAAGAACCTTGTCTTCTTCACTGGATAAGAAACAGTGGTCCAGAGGTAGGAGTACTGGTCATTAGGACTATTGGAGAAAATCCGAAATTTTGCGTCATGAAAGAATCCCAGTAATGCCTTGCCATTTGGAAGTTATAAGGAATATCAATTTAATTGTATAATAACTCACATAAGCAACCAGAAAGAAATAAGATAAAAGGAAGAAACAAAAGGGAAAATTTTCTCTAGGCTGATATTCAGCATATAACAATATGCAACTGATAGTTAGTATGAAACATGATTGTTTTTCATTAAACTCAGCTGTCCTAATTTAAAAGAGCCTCCCAAAATATCGGTTGCTATTTAGCTTCCCTCAGTTAAAAGTTGTTTAATTTTTTCGATAATGAAGTTAATTCTCATCACTGCAGGAGGGAGAACAGACAGTCATAAAGCCACAGAAGGATGTCTCCACCTACATGTGATCACAGCAGCAAGACTGGGAGATACTGTGATTAAAGGCACGCCCTGGTCATATAAATTTACAGGGGTACAATGGAGATTGCCAGAATCAGCACTAGAAGCTGCATATAAATGATGTGTTTCCTGCTCCTGTTTTGCTTTTTGCATTTCAATTTCCCAGCAGGAACATTTTTGTTCTGCTTCTTGGATGACAGTCCCTGAAGAGTGATTCTCCATTTATAACCTGCAATGAATTTTCTAAGCTATCATTTCAGGTAAACTCTCTGTGAATCAATCAAGTATAGACCAGGCACTTGCTCTGAATCCAGTTCTGGGCTGGGGAGTGTGAAGGGGAAACAGGGCTGGGGAATCCTTATCACATGGCATCTCTCTGATCCTCTCTCTGCCTGCTTCTTCCACTTTGAAGGACTCTGATGATTAGATTGGTCCCATCTCAAGGTCAGCTGATGCAACCTTCACTGCATCTGCAGCCTTAGTTCCCTTTTGCCATGTAAGGTGACATTCTTCAGTTCAGGAGTCAGGATATGGACATCTTTGGGAGAGACATTATCCTACTGATCAGAGCCCCACAACAGCTAGACCCCAACTCTGCCTTCTCTAACAATAATAGGAACATCCAGAAGGAGGCTGTGGCTTCTAAGCAAATAGAGTTCCAGGCCCTTTCCTAAGAAATGGAGACAGCCATTCACCAATGGCTTAAATGATTCTTGCATGCAAATAGGAGACAGCAGGTCATGGCTCAGAACTCCAGATTTAGCTTTCAGCAGAGAAACTTTTACATGTTCCCAGGTTTACGGCCCCTCAAATATGGAAATGAGCTATTGATTTCACATGGTAAAATACGTTTTAAAAAAAGCCATCTTGACTAAGTTTTGCGGGCCTGGCTAAAGGCTCATCATTTCCCCTTCTTGTGCAGTCAAGTAAGTCCACACATCCCAAGCCTCCTCCCTCAACAGGTTCTCACGCTCCAGGCCACTATATATATAGCCACTCTAACTGCCCCAGGGCCAGGTACCAGTCAATCAGGGAGAGCCCCTATGCCCCAGAGACCTCCGAAAAGATTCAAGATGGTCAATTCTAAGCCTTTCTACCCTGCCTTCCCACAAAAACCACGAGGAGGCAGCTGCCCACGGTTCTCCTTTCTCCTTCCACCTAGCGACTGACCTTGGTGCTTCCCCTGAGGGCCCTGTGCTGCTGTTGTTTCTCCCCAGGGAGCTGTGAGTGTAACACAACCAGAACACTCTTCCTTCCGGTCGCTCTCTCTTGACATGCATCTGGCCTCACCCTACCTCACCCTACCTCACCCGAAGTAATATGGCTAAAAAAGAGGGTAAGTGTGCTGAATTGGTTTTCCTCACTTCTAAATTTTGGATTGATTTTCTCCTCTGAAAAAGGCTGAGTGAAGTCCCTTCTGGATGGTTTCAAGGCTAATTTTAATGTCAAAGGAGGAAAGTCCAGAAGGGCCTGAGGCAACTCCACTGAGGGCTCCCCCGTCCCCCCGCCCCGCCTTCTTACCTCTAATGCCCAGAATCCCCCTTGGGCCACTCCACGCAGATAGCAGCAGAGTGCAGGGAAGGAGACCAACTCTAACACGTTTCTTTGGAAACACCTTTTCTTTTGATTGGTCTGGAAACCAGCCCCTAGAGTAGTCATGAATTCTGACCAAAAACAGCTTCAAAAATAACTGGAAACTGCTTCTCAGACACACAATGCTCCAGCAAGTCTTTTCTGTTCCAGAGAATTTCCAAAATCTCCTCTACCAACACTAATGCTTCCCTGTCTGCGCCAAACTTCCACCCTTACTTCTGATTTTACCACACCCAGTCCCCTTTCCACTCAGGAGGCCTGACTCTCTCTAGCATGATCTCCATGCTCAGGGAGGAGCAGTGAAGCTTGACCTAAGTACGGCTGGACAACCAGCTCATGCTTCGGAAGCCTTGCCCATCCCCCATCCCCTCGGTTCCTCCTCTCTCATTCTGTCCCACTTCTCCCCGCTTCTCTTCCCCAGCTCTGTCTCCTACCCACTCAAGCAAGGTCTGCAGTGGATTCCACCCAGCGGTGTGGACCTAGGAGAGACACAGGCAGAGCATTTTATTCCTCTGGTGGAGAGAGGTGATGTCACTCCTTCGAGGGTGAGAGAATGAAAATATATCCTATACTTTTGTCTTTCCTCTACTTTGAAGGAGAAGCGGTGCAGTTGTGCTGAGTTTGAGAACTACTGTAAAGATTCTCGTTAATGTTCCGGTAATTGCATGCCCCTCGTTATGCTCCCAGATGAACTGTTTGCAAATTTTCCTTAGTAGAAACTCCTGTGGTCTCTACTGGAAGATGCACACATACCACTTTGTTTCTGCTGCAGATCCAATAGGTTCTTCTTGCTTCTCCTTTGGTTCTTCTCTTCAGTCCAGCTCTGGGCTCCCCACAACCTCACATGGAAAGAAACCCTCTCTTCCAGCATGTCTGCTGCCCCAGAGATTCTTCCCAAAGCAACTCCCTGCCTGAGCTCTTTCCACGCTCCTCCCTGACCTGTGAGACTGAGATTTGGGCTCGTTCACCAAACAAACCCGAGAATAAAGTAACTATAAAGCTAATATAATTCAGCGTAACTGTCAAAAGCGAAATGAAAAGCCTATTGTAAAATCTACATTCAAAAAATACCTGTTGCATAAGCTTAGCTTCAATGCAACATTGTTCCAACTCATTTCTAACTTTTAAAATGATTTCTTTCTCCTGAACGCAGGATGTGGGAATATTTCCCAGGTTAATTAGTTACTCATTACCCTATTGGTTCTAGGTCACCAGAAAGTACCTGGAATGCTTTCTCCTTCAGTCACTGTGATTGTTTGTCATAGTTCCAACTCAGATCCTCCTCCTCTCCACACACATCCCTTGCAATGGGGGCACATGGAGGTGAGGAGAGTGAGTATTGCTTAGTGGTTAAGAGCTAAGTGAATTCAGCTCGCTCCACTGCTAACTCTCTAACCTTGGGCAAGTTCGCTTAACCTAAGCTTCAGTTTTCTAAAAAATGTGACCAATAATAACAGTACTGATACTATTTTCTGTATTAATAATTTCTATACTAGAATGGCATGATACTATTTTTGTACTAATTTTTGCAATGCAGTAATAATGATAATTATTGCTGATACTATTTTTTACTAATAATTTCTACACTTTAATAAAAGTACAATAAAAGGTCTGTGCTACTAATAATTTAATAATGATAATTCTGTATAATTTCTATGCTAATAATATCTGTACTAGTAATACTAATAGCGTTCTGTAAAATGAAGCTAATAATACTACCGATCTTAAAGAGTTATTCTGAATTATATGAGAAAAAAACAGGTAAAACAGAGCATGCCACATAGTCCTTGCTTCATAAGTATTAGCTATTATTATTATGGTTGTCATTGCTATGTTAAGCCTCTAGTCAGTCTCTCCCCAAGCCCTTGCACCAGAGAAATTTGTGAATAAAACTTGAAACTGGCTTGTTTCCAGGTCTGTCTTAGTAAAGAAAAGATGCCCCTGAGATCTGTGTGGAGGGAAAGCATCACCTGCTGGGTTTTCCCCCTCCACCTGTGCCCATAATGGTTCCTGGTAAGAAGGGAGTGGGTACGAGAAGGGTGGGAATGGGCAGCATGGTCATGAAATAGAAGTTTTTGTTCTCCTCCGGGGAATAGGAATTTCGTTCGGGGAACAGGGATGCTGGCGGGGGCGGGTGATGGAGAAAGGGGTTCAGCTCCCTCTTTTGTCTCCACCATGGGGAGGTACCTTGGGCCTTTGCCACAGAGAAGAGCATCTTAGGAGGAATGGAGGTCCAGAATTGAGACAGCAAGATCTCTAGAAAGATTTGGGTCTAGAGCAGAAGCTGATATTGCAAGTTTCTACAGTCATAATGAGCAGTTCAGGGGAGGGGATGACAGGGAGTGGGACCCTAGCTATCGTCTACCCCTTGCAGGAAGCAGCTTCCTTACTGGGTGAAAGGGGCTAATGGGGCTTTAGGTTGGCCCTACGAGCCCAATTGGACTTGTAAGGCTTCATTTTGCTCTATATATTTTATTTAAAATGGAGCTATTCCTGATACTATTAGGACTGGAAGCCCTTAAATTAAGATCAGCTATTTTACACGTTTTAAGAAGTAAAATAACAGAGAAATCAACATGTATGATTTCCCCAACTCAATTCTCCATTTCTGGCCTGGCAGTTTTCAGGTCTGTGTCCTCAGAAGTCTGGAATAGTTAACAAACAAACAAACAAACAAACAAACACTTTCCCTCCAGGCCTCCTACAGAAGTGGGAAGTACGATGCCTGTCTCCTTGTGTTCATCCAAAGTACACCTCCGAATTGAATTTGAGAATTAACTAAACAGTCTCCATAAAACGACGTAGCTTTTTGTAAAATAAAAGATAATGCAGGATGATCTCATTTTTAGAGACAGAAGATAGACCAGCAGTTGCCTCGGACTGAGGGTAGGAGTGGGGATTAACTGCAAGTGGACAGGAGGATATATTTGGGGGTAGCAGAGATGTTTTAAAAGTGGATTGTGGTCTACGGCCATGCTACCCTGAACAAGCCCGATTCTGTTTGATCTTGGAAGCTAAGCAGGGTCGGGCCTGGTTAGCACTTGGATAGGAGACCACCTAGAAAGACCAGGTGTTCTAGGTGTAAAAATTTTTTTAAAAGTAAGCAATTGTAAACTGACAAGGTCTTTGAAATCTGTGAGGTCAACCAAGGGTTGCCTCACCTAAAAAACTAAATAAATAAAACCGGATTGTGGTAATGGTTGCAGAAGTCTGTAAACTACAAAAAAAAAAAAATCATTTTGTCACACCTGTACAGCAGGAGAATTTTATGATATGTAAATTATGCTTCAATAAACCTGGGTGTTTTTTTTTTTTTTTTAAGTTATGTAGGTAACTGGTTTAATTGGCCAAATTGGTTTAAATTGGCTAAATAACATAGTGGTTAGTACCTTCATTATAGTCCTGACCACCTGCAAAGCACGTGAATTGGAGAAAATTACTTTACATCCTTCAACCTCAATCTCCTCATGTGTAAAGTGGAAGATGATAATGCATATCTCTAAAGCAGAATGCCAATTAAATGAGATAACTTGCAGAAAGCACTTAGCTCAGTAGTTGGCATATAGCCACTGCTTCTAAAAGGACTATACTTTATCCCAGAACTAAGGATGTGGGGATGGAGGGAGGTGTGAGTGTTCATAATTTCCTGACTTGGGAAGGGAAGTTTGTTTTGGATTTTTCAATGAGAATGGTCTAGAAAGAACACGAAGTAGCACTGTTTCCAGCCCTCAGACCTATCAATGCCCCTGTGTCCACTGGTTCCACGCTCTACTCTCCCTTTCCAGGGGTCCCTGGATATAGACTTTCACCTCAAGTTGTGAGGATAAAAGAAGTCAGATTTGTTATGGGGCACATAGAGACAGCAGAGACTGCAGGTGCTCCAAGCCTCTTGATGACTGCCCTAGGAGATGCTGCTCTATGGTAGCTATGGCCTGGGCCAGTAGATGCGTACTTGGTCCCTGTCTCCTGGGAGACATCCAAAAAATCTCAGAAATGTCAAGCCTCTAGAAAAAAAAAAACAGTGTGGGAGGAAGGGAGCTGGTCCCAAGACCCGTTGGGATGGCTTGTTCTCTCCTTGAATGTGAAGGTCACTTTATTCTGAAGTTTTTAGGGACCATGGATGGACAGAATGAAGTCTCAATCATTCTTGAAGGAAGAAAAGCATACAGTTGCATCCTTCACACCCTCACAGACCCCATTCCCCCTCTGTCCTCGGCAGGCTGACCTGCTCATTCATTCATTCAACATGTATCTAGCAAACATCTGCTACATGCCTGCGGCTATTCTAGACAAGGTCCTTGCCCCCACAGACCTTATATTCTAGCAGGAGATACAGAAGATAAGCAATAAATCAAATGAATCTACACATAAATGCTCACGAGGGTAGGGTATGCAGGGCAGGGTGGCTGGTTTAGACTGGATGGTCAGGAAAGACCTTGCTGAGGAAGTAACAATTTAGCAGAACTTGAGGATCAAAAGAAGCAACGTCTGGAAGAAGGGCCTTCCTGGCAGAGGGCAGAGAATTTGCAGACTCTGGGCCTGGTGAGTTCTGTGCATACAGGGAGCAGAGAGAAACCAGTGCAGCTGGCGCAGAGTGTGAGGCATACACGGTGACAGGAGATGGGTTCAGTGTGGTGGTCAGGCCAGACCTGCTGGCCTTCTGGCTGCAGGAAATATGGATTTCGTTCTAGGTGTGATGAGAAGCGGTTTGGAGTGTTTTGGGCAGGGGAGGCAGGTGATCTGATTTATAGAAAACTATTCTGGCTGTGTGGAGGGTAAACTTCTGGGTGAAGGAACTTTCCCATCAAACTATTAGTAAATAATATCTCAACAAACTGAACAGCCCCTTCTACCTGAGAAACCCTGCACTCTCTGAGGTGAGAAGAAATAAGGACTGTGGACCTCACATTACCAGAATGAGAAGAGGGGCCTTTCCTCCCATTTTCTCTTCTCAGTGGGTTTTCCCTTTCCAGTTTAGGCTCTCGAATGAATGTCTCTTCCCATTCCTCTCCAGCCTCAAGAATTAATAAGTTTGCTTGTTTGTTTGTTTGTTTGTTTTGTTTGTGGTTTAGAAACAATTCAATACTCATTAATTCTTTGACATTGAGTCTTGAAGACATTGAAGAAAACATTTTTTTAAGATCTGGAGGAAATTTACTATGTAAAATGTTTAAACATGAAACTAATCACCTCCCTGTGTGTGCCATACATGGTAATTCATTCTTTCTTTTTTGAAATATCTTTAAAACTCTAACCAGATCTCCATTGCCTGGATTGAAAGAAGATCCTAGATGATGCTCTCAAATCAGAGATACCTTTCCATAAAATAAGCTGGAGTCACCAGGGCAAAGAATGGTAGCATCGGTTTGCTCAGGCTGACATAACAAAATATCACAGATGGGGTGGGCTTAAAGAACAGACATTTATTTCTCACGGTTGTGGAGGCCGGAAGTCCAAGATCAAGGTGCCAGAAGGGGTTGGGTTCTGGTAAGGCCTCTTTCCTCTGCTTACACATCAGCAATCCTCTTGCTATATCCTCACACGGCCTTTCCTCTTTCCTCTGTATGTGCCTGGAGAAAGAAGAGCTCTGGTATCTCACCTGGGGACCCTATGTCTGTGACCTCTAATTTTCACCCATACATTCGTTTAATCCAAGATCACATGTCCCACACATGACAGGTCCCTATGTAGCAATGCCCCCTGCATATGGTATAGCCATGAGGGGGTCTCCAACTCAGGGTTCCAGGAGCCAGACAGATGACATGCATTTCAACAGAAGCAGACGTTACCTGCCAAAAAAGCATTCAAATACATTTACCATTTTGAAATGGTAAAACAAAACAAAACAAAACACACACATACACACACACAAAACTTAAAATGAAACATCCTTCTAGCCAAACAAAATATATCTAAAGGACTAATTTGTCCTGTAGGCCGCCAGTTTGTAACCTCTAGTGAGTGTAATGGATATGATATTTGTTCCCAAGCGAGAATGCGGGAGATAGAAGAAGGCAAGCAAACTCTTCTCCCCACAGGTGCCTCTCCATGGGCAACTCTCCTGAGACCCTCGACCTTCGAATCCCTGCTGGAGCTGTAGCAGAAATGCTCTGGGTTGCAAAACAATTAAGAGACATTGAAGCAACACCATCCCAACTCACACTCACAGGAGAGAAATTTGGGGTTATGACTTTATATTAGTATAAAGCAATAGCAAAGTTAATATAAAATAATATCCATTTAGGATCCCAACTTAAAATATTCCTCTTACCTGGAAATCTTAGAAAAGATTACTTTCCCTCTAAATATGTGAAGAGGACACTTTTCCAGAGTGAATCTGAAACCTTTGTAGCGCTTTGGCTGGATCAACAATTAAAAATTCCTTTGTTACATTTTGACACTGTGAACCTTAAAGACAGAAACCTGCCAGGGGAACAAGGAGCCCTGATATCTGAGCCCACCTCTGGGAACAGCATCCATTGCTCCGAGACCCCAGCACAGACTCTTCCATTGTTTGATTAGGGTTAGGAGTTAAGATGGAAAATTGGTCTGAAGTCCTTTCTTGTGTGTCTTTCTGAAAATATGCATGCTTCTTCAGGTTTTTGAGGTTTATCTCTGTCTTTAAAATATTAATTCCCACTAGTGCCTCCCAAGTATTTTCACTTTTTGCTGTGGCTACCAATTAGGAAACATAGTAAATTATTTAACAAAAAGGTAAAATCAGAGGAAATTTTCCCGGTTTCAGGGTCTCATAATAAAAGGAACTGGATACTTCATCACACTATGTCTGACCAGTAACACAGGGCACAGTTGTGAGTCCCACTTGCCTTGTCCTGAGATTATGCCTGAGCTTCTGGTTCTAGAGCATGGGAAACCCACGGGCTCCTGTGGGTGATGGAGCAAGGGAGATGTGAGTCAAAAGGCCAGTGGATGTGAAATCACAAAGCAGCATGGGTACAGAAGAAAAGAAACACGGGAAATGTGAGAGGAGCGTTCTTCGCAGACTGGGAGTTTAGGAACGACTTCTCTGAGAAGAGGGAAATGACCAGCAATCACAGGGAGAAGGGAGGAGCCCTGCAGCTTGCAGGAAAGCCCCATGACAGAAGGGAGTAGAGTGTTGTCGGAGCCGAAAGTTGACCGAGGTGGCTGGGCTGGAGGGAGAATGGGAAGGCATGAGACGTGATAAAGCAGGAGGGGTATGGACTTGATGCTTTAGCACTCTGTGGGCCATGGCGAGAAAGCCCTTTAGGGTTGTAAGTGGCCAGAGAGAGGGATCATGACCATCTTATGCTGTGGAATGAAGACACTAGCTGTGGCGTGATCAGGTAGTAGAGAGGTCTGAGTGGGTGCAGGGGAACCAGACTGACAAACACCGTTGTAAGTCAGGAGAGGGGGTAGTAGCTTGAACTAGCGTGGGGCAGTGGAGATAGAGAGGAAAGGCAGACGTGAGCGATTGAGGCGTCTGAGCGGTTGGATGTGAGGGGTGAAGGAATGAAGATGCTCAGCTAACTTAGTTTTCTCACTTGAGCCTGGGATGCATGAAGGTGCACTCACGGACACAGGGGAGACTGGAAAATGAATGAATTGGTGGGAGAGGCGGGGAGCATGTGTTGGTCTTGGACAGCTTAACTCTACTTTTACCTTATATCCAAAATCAGTTTTCTTCTATCTCCATCTCCCCCGCAACTATTGTAATCCAGGCCATCATCATATCTCACTACCGGCAATAGCCTTAAAACCTCTGGTCTCTTGGTTCACAGATCCCCACCTGTAATGGTTGCCATAGTAATAGAAGGAGGCTGGTTATCTCCAAGGTGTGGAGGGGTAGTAGGAGCCTCTTGGTGTTCTCCCTCTCCCTTAACCCACTCTGGAGACTTTCCAAGGAGTCTACTTAAGATGCTTTGTTTTTCACTCTGGATGAAGAAGAAACTTATTCTCTCCTATTTTGAGAAAAAAGTAAGGGGCCTTCTTAACATAGAGATGGTAGTCTATCCACTCTTCCCTTTCCTGCCCTGGAGAGATTGGCCACTCACTTTAAACTTGGAGGATCAGATGAAGCAGGAGACAAAGGACAGAGCCAGATCCCTGAGAACATGATTGGAGAATGAGGATCCTACTGAGCTTCATCTGGAGAGTGAATCCTCTGCCTCCCTTCTATAATCCAACCAGAAGGAGCATTTTTCAATTCCTCCAACATGTCATACTTAGTCTCTTTTATGTCCTTACATGTACTGCCACCCCCCTTCTTACTCTCCTTCATCCCTTTCATCTGGATGAGTCCTTAATCATATTTCATTATGTGCTCAGACACTTCAAGAGGCCTTTTCTGACATGCATGGCCACTGATGATCAGTGTCTATGGCAGACATCTAATATCCATTCTCTCCTTTCTTCTCTGTACCAGAATCCTGAATTTTTAAGCTGAGTATATGGCGCTTGGGATAAAGACTATATTTCCCAGCATCTTTTGTAGCTAGGTGTGGCCATTTGGTTAAGTTTTGGTCAATGATACGAAGGTGGAAATGTTTGCAATTTCTGGGATGTGATCCTATAGGGAAATGACGTGCCTTTCTTCTCCCTCCATTTGAATATGATGACCAACCCTCTAGCTACCAAGCTGGACATAAAGACACAGGCCACACCATATGGATGGTAGAGCCTTGAACTGAAAAGAGATTGGGTTCGTTTCCTAATGACTTCATGGAGCTACTGTACATTCTGTACTGCCTACCTCCTGCTTTTATTTATGTAAGAGAGAAATAAACTTCCACCCTGTGTAAGGCACTGTTATTTTGGAGTTTGGTCATGTGCAGCCAAACCTAACCCTTCCATGTGTTGTTTTCCCCATGAAAACATTTACACCCCATATTATCATTGCATGGTTACTTATCTGACTGAAATAAAATCCTCTCTTCTGATGCAGATGGCTCCAAAGTAGCCCCCACCTAATATAACCGATTGCTCATAATCTCCAAGTGTTCAGGAAGTAACTGGAAAGCCACACCTAATTATCCAAAGGCGATGCTGTGGAACCACTTCAAATGCTGCTTTTCAGCCTCAGGGCTTACAACTTCTAGATGATGCCATGGTTAAGACTATGTCCATGTCTCTAGTGCATTTTTTCTCTCTTGGACTGAACAGTCAAAAAATACCACCAATGAGCCCACAGAAAAAAACAAGGCAAAAAAAAAAAAAAAAAGCACACACAGAAATGTCTTGTAACTGGCATCTCCTAGTCTACATGTCCTGATGTTGTGGTATTTGGCAAATCAAAAGCAATTTTAAAAACACGGACGGTTTGGCATTTGGAATGTTGAAAGCAATCTGGAAAGTCTCAATAGCCAGCATTTGTGTCTCCATCACTAGCTGCAGAAACAGATTGTCAGGATGGATTTCAGGAGGATCAGGGGAGTGCATGTATCTGGGAAGATCAGCTCATTTGTAGCAGCATTAATAAGTTTCAATGATATACTCTTTTACAGACTCTAGCAGTGTGAGTCTTTGCTGATTAATTCACCTTTTTGCCCCCGGAGCCTTTCAGAGGTCAAATACTGTGTGATGGTGCTTTATATCCTTGTACCAAGGGTTTATGCTTTAATTGGCTCACATGTAATTGATAAAGGCTTCAAACTATAAGCAAAAAAATAATAATGGACAAGAGCTAGATAGAAGGACAAAACCCAGACAATACCTTAGCAAGCTGAAATAAAAATAATTATACAATATCAATTGAATAATGTCCAAATATCTGGACAAATCTGATGATCTTACAGGATTGAGGTCTCAGTCATGCTGGCTTTTTAGACCTTCGCTGTCTTAAGACAGCAGAAACTGCAATAATAACTCTTACTGGAGACAAAATGTTTACTAACTAAATGGCTGGTTAATTTACCATTGGAGTCTCCTTTTCAGCTCCAAAACCACCATCACATGCTACAGCTTGAAACTAGAAAAGTATCTCTTATCTAGGGCGCCTGCCAAGGAACTCCACAAAGTAACCTCATTCCCCAGAGGATGCCCACGAGGGTTTATGCAAGTTTAGTCTCTACCACAAAAGTCAGAGAATCCAACTTGGCAGTATCTGTTTATGTACAGTCCTCAGAGAACTCTCGTGAAATAAAGGAAAGTCAACTATAATGCTATAGGAGTCCAAATAAAATGACTCCTCTCCCTCACATGTGAAACCTTCTTTTCGCCCTGCCACTGATTGTGCACATAGTAATCTGGTTAACAACAGTCCACTCACCTGCCACTGATTGCGCACATAGTAATCTGGTTAACAACAGTCCACTCGCCTGGCTCCAGGGATCACACTGTGACCACTGTCCCAG
This sequence comes from Eonycteris spelaea, assembly GCA_003508835.1. NCBI lineage: Eukaryota > Metazoa > Chordata > Mammalia > Chiroptera > Pteropodidae > Eonycteris > Eonycteris spelaea. The sequence continues at coordinate 8,806,500 of PUFA01000040.1, read as the reverse complement.
GGCTTGCCTTTGCACACAGACTCCAGGCAGGGAAGGGTTGTGCTTACAGGATTCCCAGCAAGGATTCCTGGCACTCAAGGTCCTTTGTACGCATTCGGTTAACATTGATCAGATATTTAGGGGGCGCTTATTATGTGCCAGGCACTGGTAGTTACTAAAGAGGATCTGTGGCATCAGCACCATTGGACAGAAAACAGATTTGTCGTATCAGTGGGAGGCCAGACTTGTCTCTTTGACTGGCTGGAAGTTTCTCTAAGACTGAGGTCAGCAAAAACCAAGTGCTTCTTGGAGGTAAGATTGAGAAAGTTTTAGCTCGGGCTATTTTTCTGGCTATGTGTCAGCTCCCAGGAATAAACTGCATAAAACTTGTAAGAAGTATATTTTTAAGACCTGAAAACACAAAATTTGCCAGACTTAAAGTAGGGACTCAGGTCAACCAGACATCGGCCTGCTAAGGGTTTACCATGTATCACCTTCCAAAAACAAATAAGCCAGGTCTGAGGTTAACATTTTAGGAAGCAGCTGGATTTACAAATGTGCTCAGCATCAATAGGAGGGCTGGGAGTGGGATGCCCAGACCCAGTGGGCTCAGAGACAAGATCAGAAGCAGTGCTGGTTAATAGTAGTCAGGGTTTTGAAGTCAGCTGACCAAGAGTGAATGAGTTTTCTCCTCTTTCAAATGGAGCTAATGAGAGTACTAACCAGAAAAGACAGTGTGATAATCGAATGAGTTAAAAAACATAGCACACTCTGCACATTGGCTGGCACAAAAGATATTCTCAATAATTGTTAGCTGTCTTCATCATTACCACCACCATTATCATCATCGTCACCATCCTGGCCCTTCCATTTACCATGTAAGTGACCTGGAACAAATTTTATAACATCTCTAAGTTTCAGATTCCTCATCTTTACATTGAAGATAAAAAATAGTTATCTTTAAGGATATAGTGAGGATGAAACAAGATAATATGCATAAGGCACCTAATGCAATGCTTAGCAAATAGTGAGTGCTCATAGAGTGGGTGTTATTATCTATTGGTTTTAAGAGTTTGTCTTTTTTGATTGACTATTAAAACAGATATCTGACATAGAAGTGTATGACTTTGAAAGAAGACACCCAAATCTACCCAATGGGAAAAGTCTACTGGAAGAGACACTCTATTTTTCAATGGGAGGTTTTTTGTTTTGTTTGTTTGTTTTTTAATTGTCTGTATGGCCCCATGTGACATCTCTCTAAGACCTCAGATGTCCTTGGGTATTCAGTCCCAAACATTAAAGGAACTTTAGTTATTCAAGAAATCAGAGAAGATTGAAAGTTTGGGGACTCACAGATGTAACATTGCCAGATTTAGTAAATAAAAATAAAGAGTCTTATGTCTTATCTGGCAATCTTGCATGGATGTCAATTTATCCTCTCATAAAACCCAAACTAGGGGTTGACTTGTGTTTTGTGACTTTCTATGATGTCACAGAATTCAAGTTTGAAGTCTTAGAAAGAAAGATTCTTTAGAACTTACATTTGATTTCTCAGGGTAAGATGGTTATCTGCGGGATCTTCTCCCATGGGTCATGCTGGGCACACGTAGAAGCAAAGTGGATGTTAGAGGTTAGACTCTAGTACGAAGGCCCTAGAATAACTTCCTCAAGGCTCCATAATTATTTCCTGTTACTATCAATGGAATGCTGTGTATCCCCTCCCTTTGCCCTTCCCCCACCCTACAATGTTTCCTCTCTCACTAATGAAAACACTGCAGGGTCTCTGCTGTGTAAGGATAGAGTGAACTAAGGATGATACCATGACAACTTGATGCAAACCTGGCCTCCCGGGCTCCATTTTATCCAACCCATAATATTCAGGAGTTATGGCATTTCTCTTTCTAAACTCCAATGGCATTTCCCAGTGACTTTCTACTTTTGAAGTGAAAATGCAAGCAGCAGAGCAAGTATCAAGTTAATGACATTTAACTCAAAACCAGGATAGTATACTTACTTCTGAGTATGTTTTTGATGGGGATGAGAGGAATATACTTCAGAGAAAGGTCAAGTATTAGGTATTCTCTGTGACAACTCACTAACTGTATCATCTGAAAACATTTTCTGCGGTAGGGTAGGCAGGCCTTGATGGAAGGCGCTATGGCGTGTATGTATGAACCCTTCTCTGGAATTTCTGTGTCCAGTATGCTATTACTGGCTGAGGTCACATAGAGCTAGCAGATTTTAAGGCAGAGACTTTCGGAGCGTGGTAGCGAAGATGGAAACAAGAGTCTTGATACCCTGCACGGTTTCAGAGCACACCCATTGCCCTTCCAGCCTGAGTCAGGGGATAGAAGAGACTGCAACAGTATATCCTGCCCAGGATACCACGCTCGGCTTCTAGGTCCTCCCACATCCCTTATGGTTCTGTACTGAACTCATGGCCTACGGAGTTGCCCTGCCTGCCTTACAGCTGGGCCCACACCATCAGATAAGGGTCAAAAGGCTTTGAGGTGATACAGTTCATCTCCCTGTCTCTCGGCAGAACTGACTGCACCTGAACTGCGGGTGCAGAGATAGAATGCATGGTGGCCCTTCTCTAGTCCTCAGACACCTTTAAATACTTTCCTCATACCCCTCCTCCCGGACACCCAGCTTCCCAGCCTAGGAATCAGGAGAGGTTATTTGTGACTAAATCAGGGAAAGTAACATTTCCTGCTGATATGCTCTGCCTTTAAAGATCTTCCCCTTGGCCCTTTTCCCGACAGTGCAGAAAGCTTTAAGGAAACAGAAGGGCACTTTGCTGCATGTCAGAAGCTGGCCAAAGGGCATTAAAAGGTGAGGGGTGGACCATGGTTCACTGAGCTCCCCCAACATCCTGGTCAGCAAAGGAGACTGAGGTCACATAATAACTTTAGAAGTAATGAAATCCAACCCTCTGACTCCTAGGAGCACTGGCATTAATAAACAGTGACCTTGATCTTGAATTTCCTCCAAATCATCAGGAGAGGACCTACAAAGATTCGAGTTAGGAGTGAACTATTTGGCACCCTATCATTTTGGACAATGCATGGGACCCCAGAATCTCTGCCCAAACACCCCCAAGCTTGCTTCCAAGCCCAGAGCAAGCCTTATCCAGATCAGTTCTACTAAGGGTGACCCTAATGCTGACATATGTACCCCTTGGTTTCAGGAGTCAACTAAGAGTGGGTGTTGAGGGGCAGGGACGAAATGGGATATATGAGCCAGGGAGTCCATATGGGCATGCAAGGGGTACCTGCTAAGAAGGGAAAGAGAACAGGAAGCAGGAGGAGGGCTGAGGTGTGGGCTGGCTCTCCCCATGTTGCTGTGTTCCAGCGGGGAACTCTAAGGAGTGCAAGAATTCTAAATGCAAACCTGGACTTCCAGGTTGTCCTGAAGGTATTTTTGTCAAGGTAGGAGGACATAACACATTTTATTTAATGATTCGTTAGCTTAATTTATAACTTTACAATATTTAGACATATGATTTGTAGGCCTCCATTGGTGCTCCTGTCTTGGGGCCTAAGACACCCTACGCCCCATGCTGCCACCTTCCAGGAGAGGAGCTTTCACAGCCCACGTGACTCAGTGGTCCAGCTGAACCACATGCTGACAAGCCTCACATCCATCCCACTCTCCACACTACCCTATTTTTGGCTCCCAAGAGTGGTTAGATCTAACAAGACGTTGAGTAAAAGATTCATTCTCATGGCCCTATGTTATGAACAAATCCTATACTAGTTTTCATGTCTGTGTTGCTTAGGACACTAAACAGAAAATAAATTTTATCTAGCTTCCAGTGACCATTCAGTTCAATCCAACTGAACTATGTATGGGCCTTGGAGACACGCCTGAAAAGATGAGGTGGTTCAAATTTGGCTGACAACCCAACTTCCTTTTTACTGGGTGGCATGTGCCAGCTAAGGAAGAAGAAAACAATGTCAGGCTCAAGAGGCTCCAGCAGGCAATTTGGGCGGAAAACGGGATGAAACAGCTGCTAGGAGAGAGATTTTGAAGAAAGAGCGGAAGTGTATGCATGTATTTTTAGGGAAATTTTACTGTGTTATGAGGAAATTGCCTAACTTCCGCTCCCCCCCCCCCCGCCCCCAAAAAAGTCAGTGAACTTTGCTTTATTCAACACTGCTTCTAGGTTTGAGTTTGTTTGTTTGTTTGTTTGTTTGTTTGTTTGTTTTGGAGGAGGGTGACTGAGGGATGAGACCAACTGCTGAGTCTGGCCTGAAGATGATCTTGGAGAGTAAACTGCAGGAACTACAAAGGACCCAGATGCATTCAGTTAACTAAAAGGAATATTGAGCATCCCTCTCTCTTTTCCCAGAGCAGACAGTGTGGAAGCTTCAAAATAGACAACCAAATATCTGAAAACGGGGCAGTGGCAGGAGGCTCACACAGGGCTTCCTAGGAGATGAACTGAGAGAGAAGGCAGGTGTGTGTTGGGGGGCGGGGAGGGGCGGCGAGGGGGCCATGCCAGGCCTTGGTCCACCAAATTCTGTTTTTAAATGTGTGCTTGGTTGTTTTCCTTTTCTGTTTTTACTATAAAAGTAGTTGTGCTCATTAAATAAAATTTTGGAAATATAGAAAAAGTTATAGGCAAAGAAATCATCATGGCCCTACCATCTGAATTGTTTCAATGTAAACATTTGTTATAATTTCTTCAAGGGCTTTTTTGTTTCTTTGCATAGATGGTGTGTGTGTGTGTGTGTGTGTGTGAGAGAGAGAGAGAGAGAGAGAGAGAGAGAGAGAGAGAGAGAGAGAGAGAGAGAGAGAGTTTTAATGTATTTGGATTCACTTTCCCTAAAGCAGTATTTTCAAGATTAATGTGACTTTTTAAAGTACCAAAATGAGTCATTTTAGGATTATTGAGCAACTTCATGAGGTTTGGTAAGAACAAAGTTGATTTTTCTTTATCCTGTCATCATGAATTATCTAATATTCGCTGTTCTCATGTTCGTTGGGAAGGATAACAAGATATAAATTAAGAGATGTAAAATAAGAAATACAGCTAGGCACATGCTATTATGATTCCAATACTTAAATAAATTATTACACAAACCTGAGTCCCTTAGTCACAATAGACCCATGTCTGACTAAGGCTAAAGAGGTTAAAAATCAGCTTTAATCATTTGAATTTTCTGATAAGTCTTATCCTAAAATGGATTAGGATTCAATTTTCATGGCCTAAGTAAATCCACATTTATTTAGTGACTTTTCTCAAAGATGAGCAATGGGTGAAATCTGACATATTTGAGGATGGAATGTTAACAGTACATAAGACCCAACAAGCAAAGATTGGGGAACCAGCTTTATCATGCTACAGTCCCAGAGAGACAAAAGTAAACTCTCAGCTCATTATTTTCTCAATGAATTTGAGAAAGTGTCCTGGGGAGAAGCATTTCCAGTCAGCTCAATAGGCTTTCAAACTCCTGGGCTTTTATTTATGCAGATCCTAATACCTAGAAGATCCTATGTTAATTCTCCACCTTTCTAAATGGATCTTTAAGGCCAGCCAGCTCATATGCCACCACTCAGAGAAGCCCTTTGATGCTTTCAAAATCTTTGCTTACATGACAGCCTTTGTATTATTCTGCCATATGTAACAATGTATTCCTCTTGATAATAATATTTTAAAATGTTTCTAAGTAATATGTTTACAATGGTTCAAAAGTCAGGCAATGTAAAACATACCCAGTGTAGAGTCTTACCCCAGCCCCGCCCCCACATCTCACAAACACTTGTGTTTGAGTTCATGTCTTTTCTAACGTTTCTTCATACAAACATAAATACAAATCTATTATTTCCCCATCTCTATTTTCTTACACAAGAGATAGCTTGATATACATACTATTGTTTGATATACATACTATTCTGTACCTTGCACCTTTAATTTTAACTTATCAAACATCATGGAAATCTTCTCTATCAGTTGAGAGAAATTCCTCATTCTGTTTTAAAAGCTTTTTTCCTAATATACTTAACCAGTTCCACTAAGACGAACATTTGGGTTGTTTCCAATCCTTTACTACACAATGATACTTTGTAGACATATGTTAATTTGCATTGTGCATGTATATCTTTGGACAAATTCCCAAAAGCAGAATGGCTGAGTCAGAGATTGCACAATTCTGTAGTGTTACTAGATATTAGGTACGTCTAATGCATCAATTTGCTTCCCATAGGGCTTCTATCTATTTATACTTCCACCAAAAATATAGAAGAAACCTGTTTACCCACAGCCTTGCCAACAGAGAGAGAAAGATGGAGAGAAAGTTTAGGAAGGAGTGGTTTGACATCAAAAGCAACAGGAGGACTAGATGAAATCTACCAAAGGCACAGACAAATATCAGACCTGATATCTTCCCTGAGGTTTAACCAGTCTCTCTCAGAGATGTCTGGAAACTGTTAGCTTCCGCTGAACATATCTAACACAGAACTCATCGCACTTGGAGCCACCTCTTGATTTCTCCTTTTCTACCAAAGAAATCACCATTGCCTCACATTTAAAATCTTCTAGGAGAGAGTGTGGGTAGGTAGACTTTCTCTTTTTATTTTACAAACTCTAAATCTGTGTGCTTTATTTTATAACAAGAAGCGCATATTTCTTTTGTGACTTAAAACCAATGGTAAGATACTGCAAAAAAAAAAAAAATCAGAAGTCTAAAATATATCACAAGTCTAGTAACTTTTCTTTTGGTTTTTAATTATCCATTCAACCATTTTTATTCTGTCTGGTTTTTTCTTTTTTCTTTTCTATTTTCTACTGTTTTTCCCTGCCAGGTGCCTAGGGGAATGGCTTTAAATAACAGCTTTATAGGGAAATCTATCAAGAAAAAAACATTACTTCTATTTCTTTATAAATTATTCCCAAGCATCACACTCTGCCACCACTCTTATACCCACCCCCAATTTTAAAACTGAATAGAAATGAAGAGAAAACCACTTAATGAAATGTTTAAGTAATAGTTACTGGAGCTGGGATACTATTTTAGGGAAATTTATATAGTTAGGATTTATGATAGCTGTGTGGTATTTTTATGTGCTACAGTGCACTTTTCAATCCACTGAGGTCCCTTATATAAGTGCACATTTATGTCTATTTTATTCTATTTGGAGCGAAATTGTGCTACCTTAAGTTAAAGAAGCATATAAATGTCATAGCTCCATTTAGAATCACATTCTTGGTCAAATACAGAGTTCCTTTGTTACAAATGCCTTATCGAGAAGTGACCTCCCATGGGAAACTATCACGACTTTGTTACGTGTGGCTATATTTTGGGATTTCTAAGAATTTCATAGAGTAAAAGGGAGGGGCATCTCCTGGTGCCCTTGACCTTTGTACATTCACTTATGTATGGATAAGGACATTATACATTACTGCATCTGAGCCGTCTTTCTGATACAGCATCAGGCAGTAAACCAGGTAAACAAAGGAACTAGTTTATTGATCCCATAGGAATGCTGCCTGCCAGCTTAGCTCACAGTTCAGTTCCATCTCTGACAACTTAGCATTTATTCAACTGTTCCAACTAAGTTGCAGTTAGTCTTGTTATTTTATCAAAATTAGAGATCTATGGGAAAAATATAAATGCAAACACCAGTAAATGGACGTATAGTTCTCATAAACTTAGAACAATCAAGACAGAGAAGGATATCAAGAGTTAGCTGTGCAGAATGTGATGAGCCTTTAGCCTCAATCATGACAACTCAATAAGAACTCCCTTTGCATCGGTCACTATTCCAATCATGTCCCCTTAATTTACTGAATTCTCACAATACCATGCGGAGGTACTATCACTCTCTCTGTTTTACACATAAAGAAAACGACTCATGAGTCATAGACAGGTAAATAGCCTGGCCCAAATTGGAACGCTACCTTTCATACTTTAGATGGCCCACTCTACTCTGCTGGGATGGAGAAACCCAAATTTAAGGAGCATCTATAAAATTCTGAAACTATAGCTTAAGACTATATCTAAGAGACAAGGCACAATTAGGAATTTTATACTCTATTTTAGATCTTTGAAAATAGAAATCTCTCCTGAAGAAATAAAACAAATCTGTTTTTGAATTTGGTACATCTAACACTGATGTGTAGTCCCAGGAATGTGTTGTGTACGAAAGTAGGAAGCCCTTTGTTGCATATGTTTTTGATGTGTACTGAAAGATGGGATGGGTACAGGGCACTTGCCTTAAACTTCACCAGCGGGTACAACAGCGCTCAACAAATGTTGGTTGGGGTGGTAAGTGAAAGGCAGTAGTTACACGCAGAGCACTAACACCTAGGAACACTATATTCAAATAAATCCCCCTATTGCTAACGAGGGAGGTTATGCATGTGTAGGGGAAGGAGGTACATGGGAAATTTCTGTACTTTCCCCTCAATTTTGCTGTGACCCTAAAACTGTTCGAAAACTTAAAGTCTATTAAAAAAAAAGTAAATCTCTCCATGTGTTTGTAACAATATCATGAAAAATGTCATCTTTAAATATACTTACATCTATATATATATATACAAATATTTATAGACATATATATATAAATACACATTTATAAGTACATGATAATAAAAGTAAAACACGTCACATCTTAAATATATAAATACATATACATAGGTGTATGATGATAAAGTTGAAATGACAAAGATTGTTGCAAAACCCATGCTTTTTTTTTTTTTTTTTTTTTTGTCGAAGAAGTGAATGGAACTGCCCTCTTGGCCACACCAAGACAATTGTACATAAATTAAGGCAGTAGACAGATGCAGTTGGCACACTGCTGAGTGCCCCAAATTTGGAGTGCATACAATATCCCCTCCTCAGAGACTCTGATCCTATTTACCATCTTTTCTTTTTTAGGACACCAACCCCAGGACTACATTTGCTTGAGGCAGCTGTACACACACCTGGTTCACATAGAACCTTCCATTGGCTTACTGGTGACCTGCGACCTGGGTGGCATGGTTTGAAGGCTTGAGCTGGTGAGTCAGATTCTCTCTTTCTTTCTCTCCCTCCCTTTCTCCAGAACTTGAATCAAGAGACCAAGAGGAATTTCCAGTGAGCTGTGGGCAGCATTGCTAAAAGGTTGTTTGAAGGCGGCGTCAGGAACATGACAAACTAAAGACACTTTGCAAGCTGAAATTATGAGAGGAGGAGCCACTATGAGTAAGTGGGAGAAGCTTGAAGAGACAGAGAACATCCACCCTTTCAGAGAAGCCAGGAAGCCAGAAAAGGACCACGAGCTTGTGCAACCCTACCTTCTTTTGTATTCTAGTGTCTCTGGGCTCCTGGACATACATACTTTTAAAAAATGATTCTCATGAAGCACCCCATGTTTTTTGTTTGTTTGTTTGTTTGCTTCTTGTTACTAAAAGAGACTAAATTGGAACAACAGATAGCAAGAGAAAAAATTCTTTGACAATACAAGATATAAACTTTAAAAAACCAAACCATAAAGGACAGGAGAATTGTACAAGTAGAGTGGTCCAAGGCCATGAAGTATAGTGGTGGATAGTTGTTCTATTCAATACTCCCCAGGATCTCAGCTCAGGACAACCCTGTGAGGTATTCGATATTTAGACTGATGACCTTGAGTCTTCAGACACGAGGCTGCCTAGTGTTCAGCATATTTTCGAAAAGCAATGAAGCATGTAGTTTACTTCTGAAAAATTTTCCTTCAAGTTAAAAAAGTTTTGATGTTTTAATAAGGCAAGGTTCATGCAGTTATTTGTTATATTTTGGTTTCTTAAATGTATATTTCAATTTATGCATGCTTTGCCTTTTTCCAGCAAAGTTTAAAGATAACTTACAAGAATATACAAAATCCAATCAGATAGCATAAACTGACAATAAAGGGGAAGAAGGAAGAACATCAAGGTGTGGACACAGAATTGATCCACAAGATTCAGTTATCTGCAAAGCTCACTTCTGTAGAGCACCTCACTCCTTTACAGATAATGGGACTCTAACTAGTATTACTCATTATTTAATCATTTTTAAAACTGGAGAAAGGTCAGGGCTTATCTTCTGGATATAGAAAATCAAATTGAAACCAGAAGAAATAAAAAAGAAAATGTTGGCTTATATCAGAGAAAATATAATAATAAATGTATATAAACATACATTAAATAAGCTGAGTATTTTCTGTTGCTTTATTTTGGTAAAATAATTCCATTTTCTTTATAAAGTAATTGTTACAGCAAAAAAAAATTATATTAACCAGCATCATATTACATTATCTAACCATTAAAATTCTCTGCAATATCCCTTTTATCAATATTAACATACTAGGTGAAAAATAAAGATATTTAAATTTGAGTTAAACTTTCTATACAAAGGTAATTCTTATGTCTCATTATAAAAGTAAGAATTTTTCCAGGAGCCCTGGTTTGGAAAGGCTCCCAGAATTTAATAAGTGTGCCCTTGTTCCTACTGGGCCCGCATTAGAGAAAATTCCTTCTGATGACCATTCCCTACAACAGAGTCACTGCTTAGAGGACGAGTTTGGATTTTAGAGTCAGGCAAATATATAGATTTGATGCACGGTAGCTGAGTGATAGCTTGGGCAAGTTACTTCAAACTCTGTAGTTTCTTAACTGCAAATGAAGTTAATAGGGTTACATGGAAGATTAAAGAAGATATTGTACAGTAAGCACTTAGCTCAGTATCTGATACCTAATAAATGATGCCTGTTATAGTAGAAATTGATCACCATTTCACATTGATCTGATACAAGGCTATTTTTCTTTAGTGTCTTGGTGAAGACTTCTGGCCTAATTTTCCCAGTAACAATTTTTCTTTAATTTTATTATGAACGCATTCTGATGTTTATGGTACTAATATGGAAAGTAGTTTCATTTGTTTCATATTATCTTCTTACTGATAGTTTTCAAAATGTGTAAGCAGGAATTTTTTTTTCGCTGACAGATTCATATGGGAATTGTGCTTCGTATCCATCTCGATTCTTTTCCTTTGTTCGTTTTTATTCATTCCCAGATAAAATGCAGTTAGTTAATCATGCCAACATATGTATAAAGTCTCATCTGACTAGCTCCATCATGTGTCTAGAATGAGTTTTACAATTTTAAAAGCTGATTTCACTTCACTGCTACTGTGGCCTCAAATAAGAATATCTGGTAATATATTACTGAGTCCTCTGAAAAAAAAATCAGTGTAAATTAATGAAAACGGGAAAATTTTCATTTTTAAAAGTGAAGATTTTTGGGGGGTGCAATTTGGCAAAAAATCTAGGGCGACCATAATTTATCATTCAAATTGGGCCTTTTGGGGATTGCAAGAGGGGTGCAATTAATAATTATTAATAATAATTAATAATTACTCCCAGGTAAACCAACAATGTACCTCCTTATGAGGGGATGGAGCAGGGCGGGCTTAAAGGGATTCTCCATGAAATTTTAGGCTCTACCACATGATCACACTATATTCTATGTTCAAGGTGTGAATTTTTGGATTCTGCTTTGAGAATCCATGCTGAAGTTCTGCCCATATAGTATCCAATTTGGTTCTAATCCAATCCCTATGCTTCAAAAAACACAATGATTGACACAAAGACTCAGAGAAGCACAAGGAATATGATTAAGAGCCGTATATCCTAATGTTTTGGCATTTATGGCATCTTTGAGAATTTGATGAAAGCTATTAACTCTCCCTGAAAAAAAGGACACAAACAGCCCCTACCACTTGGCATGCAATTTAGAGTCTGTGGTCTGTCTGATCTCACCCAGGTCTGAATCCCTAACCTAGAAACACATAATATAGGTGAAGAGAAAAAGGAACCAACATTCATTGACCATCTTTAGACATATTTTGCTTTATATTCACAGGAATCTATTTAATAGATAAGGGAACTGAAATTCAGAGGAATTAAGATCTCACAGCTTGTTAAGTGGAAAGGCCAGACTTCAAATTCAAGATTATGTGTCATTAAATCTCATAATCTAAATATTTCTAAGACATAAAATTAATATATATATATATTATTTCAGTCTGGAAAGGAATTAAATTACAAAATCATTAAAAACAAACACAAGCATAGATCTTCATTGAAGTCCTACCTACGAAAGTTGGTAATACCTTTTAAAACTGAAAAGAGACTATTAGGGCAAATAAAAGTATTTTTTTAAATCTCAAATGCTAATACAACTGACAAATAGTGTCAAAATAGTTTTAGATAAATCCAAGATTGATAGATTGTTGATGGATTTTTAGTGTCTCATTGTATCCCTGAGTTAACCTTGGGGAAAACAACTATGTCTTGGCCTGTATTCCTTGAAACCTATGTCAATTCAACACTGATCAGGGTTGGCCATGGACTGGGTGGTAGCTTAGGCATATTATTTTCAACCTAAGTAGTGTTTCTTGTATTACTGATAAACTAGAATGTCCCTCTTGGTAATCTCTGGTTATTAGTTCCTAAGATACCTGATTGTATTCTGAAGCTGACGCACCCCTGAGACATGGAACCAGGTTTACCTGAGAATTCGGTGAATCGCATCTGTGTGTACCTTGCAATGCCTAGTACATAGTGAGTGCTCGACAGATGTCTTGCTGTTTCCCTTCCAGTCCACACTACAGGTTGCTTCCAGAAGAATTTTCTAACCCAAACTGTAGCTCCAAATACGGCAGTTCCTTGCTCAAAACTACCGTCTCTTCTCATTATATTTGTTCTTTTCCTATAATTATTTATTGTTTTAAAATTTATCTTCTACCTCCCTCATTCTAAAATTGTAAATTCTCTGAGGGCAGAGACCACTGTACTCACAGCTGCTGTGCTCACCCATTCAGCAGGGATTCAAACATGTCTATTGCCCAACTGTGTGGATGATTATTACAAGAATTAGTCAACATGATTCTCTTTCAATTTTTAAAATACGGATATAATTCACATACTGTAAGATTCACCCTTTAAAAATGTACAATTTAGTGTTTTTTAGTATATTTGCAAAGTTGTACAACCATCACTATTATCTAATTCCAGAATATTTTCATTGCCTCAATAAGAAAATGCTTACCCAGCAGCAATTACTCCCAACTCCCTTCCACCCATGGCCCTGACAATCACAACTTTACTTTCTGTCTCTATAAATTTCCCCCATTCTCTACTTTTATATAAGTGGAATCATATAATATATAGACAGTTTTTAACCTGGCTTCTTTCATTTAGCATAATGTTTTCAAGGTTCATCCATGTTGTAGTATGTGTCAGTACTTCCTTCCTTTTTAATGGCTGAATACTATTCCATTGTATGGATCTACTACGTTTTGTTTGCCCATTCTAAACAAGATGATTTTTAACACCCTATACATAAGTGAATGGCTACCACGGAAGTTCCTCAAGTATATCATTATGCTTCATAGTTTTTCAATGCCCCAAAGATTTAAAATCTTACCTATCACAGATCCCAGTAGCACAATCCTGTTGTGATGCACCAAGTTTACTTTCTGAACCCTTAAAACAATAAAATCAGACTCCCTACCTTTATTTCAGGATTCTGCTTTTCCCCCATGCCAATCTTCTCCTCACTGCCCACCTGATTTCTTGAAACTCCACACTCTGAAATAGTGTACTTTTAAAGTTCTGATTGTCCTGCTAATTGTTCTCAACGGACATGCGTTGACTGAGGTTGGATGACGCTTTCTTCCCACTTATCTCTCCCCTGTCCCTCTGCTCACTGCACGTGCAACTTCTCCACCATCAAACAGCAAAAAAAAAAAAAAAAAAAAAAAAAAAAAAGTAAGAAAGAAAAAAAAAAACGCTTTCCTTTGTTTTCTAAGGAAATTCAGGTAAAAGGAGGGTCGGGGAAATGGTATTTTTGACTTTCCTCACAATCCAGACGTTGGAAAGAAAAAGGATTTCCTTTGGGCTGCTGCCACGACCCTGATCTTTTACGCTGATAAAATATTTCCTTCTTCTAAAAAAAAATTATAGGAAAATCATATCACTTCGGCTTGGAAGCTACACCTACTCTAACTTTCGCGTTAAAAAGGAAAAAAAAAAGTGAGAGGTTTACCTCTCTTTCAGAGGTTTTCTTCCTGACAGTTCAGGTCTGGCAACCAGGAGCGAGCTGGGTCAACAGCGCTCTTCGGAGGCTGGCGTGAAGAAGGACTACAGGATCCAGAGATCTTTGGAAACTCCAGCAGCTCCAAGCTTGTTGGCTACTTCGGTTTCCCTGAGGAGTGACGCTGTGAAAACAAATCCTGATTGGTCAGGCCCGAGCTGAATTCTCCATTTATGGACAGATTGCCCAGCCCGAGCTGAGGCTCAGCCAGAGGAGTGCGGAGTAAGTGGCCGAAGAAAGGAGAGTGAGGCAAGGCAGCTAGGCGGACGCGCGGGCAGCATCGGACTCACCTAGGCGGGCGGCGAGCGCCTGGTCCGAGTGGACCCCTGCCCTGGGCAGCATGCTCCCCGCCTGCTAAGTCGTCGCCGTCTCGCCCTCACCTAGCCCAGCGGATCCCGCCTGGATGGAGTACCCCCAGGGTTCCCATTGGCTCCAGTGAGTGCTTGGGTGTCGAGAGCCTGTTTTTGGCGAGGGGAACCAACTTTTTAAGTTCGCCCAGGAGTCTGCGTTCCAGTCCCAGCTCCCCGGTAGCCGGACCCGGCAAAGGCGCGATCGCGGCGCGAGTCACCATGGTGAGTTGGCCGCGCAGCGTCCCAGGACGCCCGGCCCTGGGTTGGGGCAGGGAGCCCGGGCGCGGGGCACCACCTTGGGCGCGCTGCCGAGGCCAGGGGTGGAGAAGAAGGTGGACGCGGGAGTCGGCACGTCGCGAGCTCTTATTTCCTGCTGTTTCCTTAACCCGGGGTTGGTGGAGAGGGAGTGAGGGGCCAAGGAAAACTTTCTTTCAAGTCGCTTTCGGCGTCGCGAAACTTTTTTGTGGCCGGGTGCGATGGCTGCCAGCTGTCGGAAGCCGGAGTGTGGGGAGATCGGTGTTCAGGAGCACGGCCCTCGGAGGGGGTCCCTTTCTTTCTGCTGGGAAGGTGGGGCAGTCGCCTGTGCCCCTCCGACCCCCAGCGCGGATCGCCTGCACTCTGGCGCGGGCGCCGGCCGGCTGCGCCCCCTGGGTCTCCGCGCGCCCCTGCGACCGCGGGCACCGGCTCGCGCTGCCTCCCTCTCCGCCTGCGCACGGCCGCCCGGCCAGCGCCCGCAGCTGTCCCGCCGCCATCCGCACTCTGGCTGGCGCGGCGCGGGCGGCACAAAGGCCGGCGGGGGCGCCAGGTAGCGCGAGCACCTGGCGGTGGGCAGGCGGCGCAGAGTGAAAGTGACCTGGTGCAGCCTCGCTGGTCTGGACTGTGCCGGGCGCCGGCCCCGGAGGGTCTTTGCGCCCAAGAGGCCAAGTAAACACCCCCCACTCCACCTCTTCCCTCCTGCGAGGTGACCGACCGGCCCTTTTCGGTGTCCTGCGAACAGTTCGCATCGGAGGAAGTCGAGTTTTTTGTTCCTTTTCCTTTGGCACTTTGGGAATACCTGGAAGTGGCTGGCTTTTCTCTGACTCGTTCCTGACTTTTCCTCCTTTGCCCCAGCCACCCCGCCCCCAACAACCTTAGCCGCATCTCTCAGGCTTTGGTGTACTTTGCTTTCCGAAGCACGAAAGCAAGGACTCTATTTTGAAGAGACTGGCAGCCCATCAGAAGGAAAAAGAAAAAGTTCTGCAAGTCTTCATAGTTTCCACGCTTCTTTTCAAACGATCCCACTGAGGTGGATGAACTGGTCCTCTTTTAGTTTATTTGGTTTTTTAATGACTGTGAAAGTGAAGGTAAGTCAAAATGATAACCAGTACAGCACTAATTTAAAAATCTATCGTGACCGCGAAACGTAAAGGCCCACGCAAAACTTAAAAGCAGCCCTTGACTCAGTGCTGTTTATTCAAAAGAATGATTAAACACAAACAAAATATTTAAAAGGGCAGCCTTAACCCCCAATTTTTCTTTTTACGTAGTCCAAAATTATGTCACCTTGCTCTGACCTATGAGGACATTTGATCTGTAAATAAATTTCCTCTTTCAGTTTTAGGGTTTAAGAAGTCAGACTATCCTACGTTATTTTTGGAACCCCTACAGAGAATTATTTCCTTATACCAAGTATGTGTCTGGATGGAACTACCTAATTGAGCCACTGCCTAATTGGTCACTTGAACTTAAACAATGTGATAGTCCTAGTACTTTAGAATATTTGTAATTATTTTCCATGGTTTAGTGTTACTAAAAAAAACAAAACAAAACAAAACAATGTTTTTGTCAAGAGCTTAAAGAATGTTACTGAAAAATACTTGCGAGTAGTACCTTGAGAAAATTAACTTTTCCTTAGATAACTTATTTTTCATGCTGAGCAGACTAAAAACTAGTTTGGGATACTTTTTTTGGTGACCTTGGAAACTTGGTGCTCAGTTCGGGCCACGGCCTGGTCATATGGGTACAGAAGCACACAGATTCTAAGGAAGAGAGTGGTTTCCAGAGTTGCGAAGCATGTCTCTTGGAAGACAGGGTGTGACTTACCTATTGATGGCTTCCCTGCCAACAGCACAGATGGCCATGCTATGGGCCGCCAGGAGACTATCAGTGCATCAGATACGGTTGCTGAGGCCACGATTCCCTGACAGAAAAGTTGAAACAGCTGCCTGTCCTGAACTAGATGTGCCATCGGGTGCAATCTACTGGACCTAGAGTAATTTGGCAAAAGTTAAACAAATCATTTCTTTCCTGGCTTGAAAAATGAAGTCTTTTCATTAGATATGTGTAGTTGCCTTAGAACTGAGCATCAACCCCTTGAAGAGACAGAGACCTCAGTTATAATATTTACTGTATATATAAGACCCCTTCAAGCCAAATGAGGCTTCATTTTGAGTTGAACATCTGTCTGGGTCTGCCAGCTGTATCCCTCAGCTGCTTAGACAGGAAGTGAAGGGGTATTGCCTTCAGTGGGCGTGGCTGAGGGTTAGAATGGAGAATGTAATTCATCAGACCTTTGGCAGGGCTGTAAGTAGAGCACCTGTACTGTGAGGTTCCGTGTCCACCACCCCCATCCCCCCCTCCCCGTCCCCCTCCCCAACACCCTCATCCCACAGTCTTTTAGGAAGTCTGGCAGCACATTAGGAAGGCTCTGCACCTGTACCCAAGGCCCTACAGTACTTGCTCAGTTGTGACTCATAAGGAAGATTACCATTTTCTGACTTATGAACAGTGTACAGTTTATAGCTCACTTTATATTTTCCTTTTGAAAAGTCACTTTGGGACAGTTTCTTCGTCTTTGGAGGGAACCCAGAAAATTACCAGGTGATAGAAATTTTTAGGAGACTTTTTCTGATGTTTTTATAATTCAGTGTATGTTGGTTAGGAGGGTATGACAATCTCTTTTGCCTTTAATTAAAGCCAAGGTTTAAAAATTTAAATTTAAATAAAAAAATTTAAAGTTTTATTTGTGGAATCTGGCTTTATTGTCCACAAAGGAAGCTCAGCTCTTGTGGCCATGATCAGTTTGGACTGCTGATGCACAGGTCCCATGCCTACAGCTCTGTTATATACTTTGGACCCAGAAATGCTGATTCATAGGCCTTCTCGGACTTAGATAGACTGAAATATTTGAGTACATCTGAATTGACTATCACCTCAGAATATATTCAAGTTTTGTTCCCTTTTCCTTACGTGCATATTACTTGTGAGTAAACTGCAGATGTTACACATAAAAATATACAGAAATAGACTTACGAACTTAGAAATTTGATGGATAGCGACTACCAGGTAGGTAAATTCCTTTGGGTGAAGGCATGACATGTATTTTAAGTCTGGAATCCATTTCAGAAGTGTTTTCTGGGAAGGTAACCCAGTCCATTCCCCCTGATTAGTTTCTCAGATTGCTAAGTAGTTTCCTGGCCAAAACAACACAATACAACAAAACAAAACCAGAAAGGAATGGGATGAAGTGCAGAAAAGTCTCGATGGAGGCAGAGGGGTTAGGGAAAGATCTGGAGTCCAGGATGTTATCTAGGGGCCCGTGTGGGTGGGCCAGTCCACTGGGAAATATTTGGACTGCCCAGGGCAAGGAGGGAAGCCCATGGGGCAGCGGATGGAGAGGGGTGGAAAAGGAGAGGAAGCAAACAGTTGCGGAAACTGAAAGCCACCTCCTCCACCATTTTTGCCAGGATTTCAGCTCTATCAGTGGCTGCAAATTCAGATGTCTGGATAGACCAGGATACAGTATTTGATGGAGCAAGGCTGGCCTCGAGCGAGTAAATGTGGAACGTGTATGCCCCATCTGCAGGGCACCCTTGCTTGACCCTCAGGCCATGCTTCGTTACGTCGGCCATATTACCAAATTGTTTTTCAAGAGAAGCTGAAATCCAGAATTTTATGCTGGACCTGCCAATTTTTAAAAGTTATCTGGCCACACGCACACATGCGGGTCAGCTGTTTGCAGCCATTCCATTGTACATCCCAAAGTGGCAGCCTGGGAACACAGCGCTTCCTTTCTTTCACACGCCAGCAGGAATCCCTAAACTTTAGCCACATCCCCAGTAATGGCATTCGGTTTTTGTTGGTAAATCCACACCTTCCCACTGGGTTTCCCTCAAGACAGAAAGTTAGTTCCTGGGCCCATGGAACCTCTATTAAACAGGGGAAATCAGCATCTAACTGCTATTTTTCTGAACTATCTAAACACCAGTGTAGATAGTTCTGTGAGTGGTGAGGCATTAAATCGAACTCCTCTTTCTTAATCCTTCAACTCCCTCCTTCATTGAAAATACAGCTTGCCACCCAATATGGTACGATGCGCCTCTTTTATTACTCCTTTGCCAGTTGAATCTCATGAATTCAAAGTCTGTATCAGGGGTTATTCTTGGGGCTAGATAATTAGCATTTTGGTAAATACGACTTGGAATATGAGTTTTTGCTCCTGTACTTAGTGCTAATGTCATGAGCTCATGTGAGAACATGTAGTACTTGGCATTTCCTGATGAGGAGAGGACTGAGTCTTATTAGTAGGAACTTATGAAAGCTCTTTTCATCAGCTTTAAAAGGCAGACATATTTGAAACCACTATACAAGTACATGGTATTATGAGCTTCATAATGAGATATATAGAAATTATGTATAATCATGAATTTCCAAGTTTGAGTCATCTACTATTTGGTTTTTATGAAGACGCATCACTTAATTTTTTATTAATATGTGATTAAAATGAGTTTCTCCTTGGTGAGTTTTTCATTTTTTTTTTTAACCTTGCTAGGAGTTAATATTTACAGAGCAAATAGGGGTTAAAGGTTAAATGCCAAAGGTATTAAAAATAAACATCTCAGCCTTATAAGCACATGGCATGATAAACAAATTGTGTTTTGAATTTCAACTTCAGAATTTATTTTGGCGGAGATGGAAAGTTCTGGGCATCCCCGTGAGGTATTTTTTTGCATACCTTTATGACGGCCATGCTTGAGAGAAGTAGAACTCTTAAGAGTTGTCCCTAGAATAGTGACATTGGCTTGAGCCGGTTGTGGAACTGACACTGTCCTTCAGCCAGCCCTCCCTTCTGAGTTGCCACCATGGGCGTCAACATTGTTCAAAGCACTTTTGAATGGTCATTTAATAAAGCCTATTTTTTTTTTTACTTCCTCTATGACCTAAAATGCTTGTGTCTAGCCTCATTGCCCATCCTACTCACTAGAATTCGCATCAGGTCCCTCTCAGCTATTTCCAGAACTAACGTTCTGCCTCAGAGGAGGAAAAATGGGCCCTACCGAAGATGTGTGATAGCACGTAGAACAGACTGTGGAGGCCAAAGAGGTGGTGGCTCTTTCCACGAACAAGTATAAGAACCGCTCTGAAGGGGGCCATACTCTCTTGGGTGTTTAAGTTCTCATGTGTTTGTTTAAAAATCATTCATAGGACTTTATAATCATATGCTACATTGTAGAAAGTAAAACTCACACAACATTGTAGAAAGCTGGGAAGAGAGCTTAAGAAGTCTGACCTGAATCTTTTGCTTGACTTCATAGAAGGGTTCAATGACTTCCAAAGTCTCAGAGCTAGGTTTTGGCTGAGCTGGTGCCAGAATCCAGCTTTTCTGATTCCAATCTAATAAGGCTTTTCCTACCAAACCACGTTGGTGGTTTAGAGTCCATTTCCTTAGAGTCTAGACATGACCAGGTAATTTTCTTTCTGGGACCATTCAAAAAGGCCTGCCTGGAAATGGAAGATTGTTACTTATTTTTGATTCATTACTGCTTAACTTTAAAAGAGTATAAGAAATAAATTTGGAATAATTCACCCATAATCACACTGCCCTGATGGTATTATTTTCATGTCTTTGGGTTTCCGTCCAGTCTATCCAAAACACACATCATTTTCATGTAGTTGTAATTATGGGGCAGATATACAATTTGTGCTCTGTATTTTCCCACTTATTTTATAAATCTTTTTTCTTTGGTAAGTGTATTTATCACAGTTTGGCAGCAGTATAATAATTTGTACCATAGCCATGTAGCCTGATTATCCAACTGTGTAGCCAATTACCGTAGCCATGTAACCTGATTACCCAAACTGAGTCATAACTGTAAAGAGACCTCTCCTTCAGCACTGTGCGCTGGGGAGACTTTCTCCTTCTCCCACTAAGACTTGCTGCCCAGCCTCCTGTCGCTCCTCAGACATGGAGCCCCCTCTCTGATGTAGAGTCTGGAGCAGAACGGACAGGCTTGGGATACACTCCGCATTCCTAAGTCCTGGCCCAAAGGTGGGTATTTTTGGCGTTTCCCCTAATTAGGGTGTTGGCACTCAAATGTGACACCCATGGGTGTTCAGGCCTTTGGCAAATATGAGCAGTCCTATGAGCGAGTGGTCAGAGACGGAGAGCTTCGAACCCTAAAGGGGAGAAGACACAGCAGTTGCAAAGGTTAGCATGCATACTTAATTTGTAGGCATATTCACAAAGTATGGTGGCAATCACTGGGAAATCCAAGATGAATTAAACATGGCCTGTAACGAGCCCACAATTTGGTGGAGAAATGACAACAAAAAGCTTTTATAGAAGTGATTTCATTTTTGTGCCAATGATGGTTTTTGTCGCCATTTTACAGGTGGGAAAACCAAAGTGTAACATAAGAAAGAATTGCTCAGGGCATACAACTTGTGTGTAGCGAGCCAGGTCTGGCAACTTTATGCTCTTTCAAAAGCAATTAATTATTTCCAAATTTGAAATTTCTGAGTCCAAGTATCTGTATAACACATCATCATTTCACATGGGCAGGATAATTTAGACCTAAGAACATTGTCTGTTATGAGTAGTAAGGGTCAGGGCTTTAATTTGTTGTTTTGGGACTTTGCATTTCAAAGTTTGGGGACTAGATGCTGTCATACAGAGAGCAAGCATGAAAGTAAAAGATGTGCTAGAAAGCTCTCTGATCACAATTAGCTTAAAAAAAGAGAAAATAAAGAACACAAGATAACCTCAAGGAATTCAACCTTTTAGTTTTTATATACACGACAGAAAACAAACAAAAAAAATTAGGATGTCATATCATTAGTCTCTTAGTAATTTAACTGATGTGACCAGCATTTGATGCTGACAGCAATTTAGCATAATATTTCTTGGGAACAGTAATTCACAGAACCAAGATTTAACATGGGTCACTGTGTTTTGGACAGTACCATTGTCTGATTCTAAGGAATTTTCAACAACAACAAAAGAGGTGGTTTTTAGTGTCCCCACGTAGATGCAGACCTTTGTTATAGAATTTTGAATGGAGTGGCATCTTTTAAGCTGTTTTAGAGTGTAATTAAAGACAGCTTCCTCTAAGACTTGGGAATACACTAATGTACAAATATACCTGCAAAGTGATAGCAATCACCTTTCCCCCATCAGATTTTCAAACAGAGATTCCTAATATTTGGGGGTATTCTGAAGCCCTCTGAAAACATGTTGGAAGCTATTGACTTGTTCCTTAACAGTATTTGTAATGGCAAAACAAACAAAATCAGGAACAATCTAAATGTCCATTAGTAGAGAAATGCATCAGTACATGTAACTTATTGATAATAGGGTATCAATATGGATAGATCTCACAAAGGTAGCATTTGGTGGAGAAACAAGTTGTAGAAAGATACATATAATATAAAACCATTTAAGAAAAAAATTAAAGACATGAAACAAGACTATATATTTTGGGGGAGATTTATATTCATATATATATTAATGTATATATTTTCAAAATATTAACTGATGGACTAGAAAGATACCAAATTCAAGTGGCTGAGAGCAGAAGGAGGAAGGGAAGAGGACTAAAGCCAGTGGACTAACTTTGACATTATCAGCTAGGTTTTATTTGCTTTATATATTAAAAAACCCAAATCAAATACAATAAAATAGTATTAATTCTGGGCTGTGTGTAAATAGATATTTATTTTATTCTCCATAGTTTTAATGTCTTTTTCCAATTAAAAAGAAAAAAAACTCATAAACATACAATTCTTCATGTTATTTTAGGAGATTCATAAACCTCCAGAGCCGATACAGTATCCTTCCAAAGTTGTAGCAGGCGTTGTCTTGAGATGAATATTAGGGAGTTTGTTCAGTTTTGAATCTGTGTTACATTATTTTAACGAGGACAATCAAACCAATAGAAAGTCCTATTCAGTGTTTCATTAAGCGTCTTTAGAGATTATGTCCCAGGAAGTTTAGTACCTCTTAGCAACTCTTGGTCACCTTTACTTATCCTATTGTGTCTGTTAGCTTTTGGCATAACAAACCATCTCATACTTGGTGGATTAAATAATAAACACTTATTATTTCTAATAATTTTATGCATTGGGCTGGACTGGCTCAACAGATCCCTGTGGTCAGCTGGTGGCTTGGCTGGGTATGGAAAATACAGGATGACATCAGTTACATGTCTGATAGTTGGCGCAATTTCAGTTGGGGCAATAGAGATGACTTGGCTACGGATCTCTTGTCACAACAGGCTAGTCCTGGCTTGTTTACATAGCAGTGGTCACAGGGTTCCCAAGCACAGCAAAAGACAAAGCAAGCCCGGGTGCATAAGCATGTTTTAAATCTCTGCTTGTGTCATGCATGCTGCTTTCCCATTAGCCAAAGCGAGTCACGTGGCCCAGGCCAGAGTCAGGGTGGGGCAGGACTACCTGGGGCTCACATACTGTTCCGCCCCCTCAGTCTTTCAGTTTGCCTTAATTAGGTGAATGCATGAAGGCAGGGATCGATTCAATGGTAGCGCCAGTGTTCCCAGGCTGACCCTCTGAACCCCTGTGTATGACAAGTCTCCATGGCTCCTGATATGTCCACTGCTGTTTTCTCAAAGCGTGAGGAATTGGAACTGCAATTTTTTTTTGCATTATGGAGACTCAGTATGATTTTTAAATGCTTTTTTTTTTTAATGGGGGAGGGTGGGAATAAAAGCAGAAGCTAACAACAAGAAAAATCGTTTCTATCTGTTAATAGGAGCTTTGTGAAAATAACAAACATTTTACAGTTAAGTCCAAACTGAGAGCAGTGAATCAAGCCAAACCAGACTGGGCTAGATGGCCTGTTGGACATACGGGTGGAATAATACTGTTTGGAACAGGTGGAGACAATACTGCTCATTGCCCAATTCTGCCTTTTCGGCCAACGCTGAGCTATCCACGTGGCGAAAGACATTCCTCTCACACACAACAATACTTTTTTTGTCTTGGTTGAAAGTCATGTCTTTTGGATTGTAAGATAGTTCCTAAAATAACACTGAGTCAATTCCATATTCTGTGAGCTGCATACTGTGCTTATCTGTGAGCTCCTCAGTAAGATATAAATTGAGTAGGACTAACTTAGCTTTGGGCATAGGTCTCAAATATTCCATGAATTTATGGATCTTTCCCACTTTGACTTTCTTTCTCCTTCCTGCTTTTTTAAATGAAAAAATTAAAACTATACAAATGGGGAGAAAACTTACTTCTGAACTTTAACAGTTGAAAATTCATGGCTAATCTTGTCTTTTCCATTTTGTTATGTGGTGTACACATTGATTGATTTGTGCTTGTTGAACCATCCTTGCATCTTGGAATAAATCCACTTGATCATGGTGTATAGTCTTTTTAATGTATTATTAACTTTGGTTTGCTAGTATTTTGCTGAGGATTTTTGCATCTTTGTTCATCAGGGATATTGGCCTATAATTTTTTTTATAGTGTCTTTGTCTGGTTTTGGTAATGCTGGCCTTGTAAAATGAGTTTGGAAATGTTCCCTTCTCTGCTATGTTTGGAAGAATTTGAGAAGGATTGGCATTCTTTAAATGTTTGGTAGAATCTACCAGTGAAGTCATCTTGTCCTAGATTTTTCTTTGTTGGGTGGTTTTTGATTATTGATTCAGTCTCCTTATTAGTAATTGGTCTGTTCGGATTTTCTATTTTCTCATGGTTGGTTGTATGTTTCTAGAAATTTATCCATTTCTTCTAGGTTGTCTAATTTGTTGGCATATAATCATTCCAATCTTGTTTTCTCTATTCTCACCTTCCCTTGGTTTATCTTGAAGCAAATCCTGAATATCATGTCATTTTATTCCATATTACATTGGCTTTTAAATAAAGCAAAACTCAGCTCTTGGCACTAACTACTCTTTGGGCTAGAAGGAGGGATGTGTCTCAGGAAAACAAAGCAAGTAGCTTCCCTTTGACTTTTTAGCAGTAAGGGCTTTGTTTGACAGAATAACGTACACATCTTCAGTCACTGGGTGGACTACTCTAAGCTTGGCCCAATCTCATTCACAGGAGTGCCTGGCATTCGTTGTTTTCATGTGCTGGACAGGGGTGGCTCCCCACCCTACAGTCTCAGCTCTACTCAGGCACTGGCTGTAGGGATGATTGGTAGAAGCAGTTCATGGTCATTAATCTTTTCATTCCTTCTCTTGCGTACCTGTATCATAGTAATGGCTATACAAATAATACTTGTTTGTTTCAGTGATCAGATAGATACCTTGAACGTAGAATGTAAAGATGAAAAATACCCCGAGACTAGTTGGGGATTTCTGTGAAATTGTGTGCTGAAGTTTATATCTGTATTTATGTGTGCATTTTTTCCCTGGGAAGAAGATTTCATAAGTCCCCAAAGTGGTCCATGGCTTCCCCAAATGACTCTCAAAGGTCCAGAGAATTTAAGTAGCCTGACCAAGATGACCTGGAAAGTTAATAGAATAGGTGGCCCTAGAATACAAGTCTCTTGACCCACAATCCAGGGATCTTGGAAAAAGCTGCTTTTCCTGGAAAAGTTTGAAAATCAAACATAATCAAACATTAGCGAGAGGGAGGTTAAAAGTGGTAAGTTAAAATAATTTTTTGTGAGATTCCCAGAGACACAAAACCAATATAAGTCGCCATGAGGTAATGATATGTATTATTTGTTGACAACTAACTTAATTTTTCGGAATAATAATAAACCATAAAAGTAGTCACAGCATTGGTGTTGCATTTATTATGTTTTTATATTCTCTTGTGATCACAAAGAGAAAGACATCCAATACAGACTCCAAATATAAATCAAGGGCATGAGGTTTTGACTTTATGTAAATAACTGAAAGCTCATTTCCTTGGGGAGGATTCATTATTATTAATTATAAAATTAGTATCTACTCTCGAGGACATATAATAAGAGAATTCTTGGACTTTGGAGCAGATTTGTGTGCTCCCTTTCTATGACCTAGGACTAGGGCTTAAGATACAGGAAAAAATTGGAACTGGGATAGCCTCTTGCTTCTAGCTTTTTCTCTCCCCTGCCCCCAGCCCCAACCATATCTTCCATCCATCTAGTGTCCTGTTTTTTTTTTTTTTTACGAGGCTCATGCCCTTCTGGAAGCAGGAGGGGGTGAGTAGGAGGGTGGGAGAAGGGGGAGAAGGCAGGAAACATATTTGCTTCTGTTCAGAACTGAGGACATATAACTAAGCCTGCCAAAAGAAGGGGAGCCCTCTTTCCCTTCCTCCGTGGAGCCCTGCTTAGCACCTCTTCAGTCAGAGTGGTGTGCCAGTGTGTCAAGCATTATCTGCTCTGCAACTGAGGCACTGACCTCTTATGGGCTACGAATAAGTCTTCAGTTTTGGCAGTTGTATTTAAGTGTCAGCTGGCAAAAGTGTGTTTATGTATTCTACATATAAGATGTCGTGAATTGCAAGATTCCACCACCCTGAGTCCTATAGATTCTACTTTTGCGGTGTGGCCTCACCCTACCTTACCTTTTTGCTTTGTCTCTCTCTCAGATCATCTGGCCAAGTTCAACGACTTGCTGTGGCCCTTACAAGCCTGGGTATTCTTGCCTTTGGTTGATGTCTGGCTGCAATCAATTCCCTCCCCTTCTCCATCCCAATGGTCTGTCTCCTTTTAGACAAGCCCCAATAACACCTTCTTAAGTCACATACTCGGTAGTTACCTTCAAAATCTCTTAGCACTTTTTCTGTGAAGATCTTATGATTGTTTATGCCCATTTTATCTTCCCTTATGATCAGTTACTTTTCAGGTAGAATCCTTTCTTATGCCTTTTATATCCCACCCTCTGCCCTGTATTGTGGCTTGCCATACTAGGTATGCAGAACTATTTTTAAACGCTCGCATTTCCTTCTGCTGTATGTGAGTATACCTTTTTAAAAACTGTGTCCAGGTCTTTATCTTGAGGGTCAAAAGTGGAGTGCAGAGCTGCTGACACATCGAAGCACCCTGAAAATTCACTTCATAGCCTACTGCTGCTCCTGGTTACTCTGCTAATGGAATGAAACAGGGGAGGAGCGAAATCAGTGAGCGAGTGCCCTGTGATTCAAATGTCACCCGAGCCTTTGAATTTAGTGGGAATGATGAAGTCGTCTGATGTAGGTTTCACTCCTCGCTGGATTCAGCTTGCCCTTTGGAGAGATGGAATCGTGAGGACAGAGAGGATAAGGGTAAAGATACTTAAAAGGGCAGCTGAAAGCCAAGCCACTCTTTTCACGGAAGGCAGGATAATCAGTCATCGTGACTGTCCTCACTCATCAACCAGCTATACTGTTGAAACCAGGGCAAACACCCTTTTCCTCACAACTCTTTCGGAATCCGTGACGTAAGAGAGTTCTTTCAGAATACGCAATCCACTGTATATGTCACCAGTGATTTTCACAAACGTGGATGTTTAAGAAACAGGCAGAGATAATGGATGGAAGAAAGAATTGCAAGAATTAAAGTGGGATTTTGAAGTGGACAAGCTGCTTTTTATTGCATGTGGTTTTGGAGAACTGGTTGAATTTAGATGTTTAAAATTCCAGGAAATCCAAATACTGGTAAATTCAAACTGTCTTCAGGAAATATTTGTACTGGAGCTCATCAACTAATAAAAGGGGCCGAGTTGCACTTCTGGAGTTTTTTGGGGAAAGTCTTCCAAGCTCCGCTCCATGTGGATGGAGTGAGGTATTCTGAGCTCTCCCAGGTGTGAAAGAAATGGCCTCCAAGGTGAGGCAGGAGGGAAGGGGAGACGGTTAGGTAACTTGTGGAAAAATCTGGAAAGATGTATGATTTCTAGTTAGAATAGTTTCAGTGAAGAATTTTGCGTGGCTTTCAGACCAGAAATGGAGGAGTTGGGACAGGCAAGGCAAGTTGGGGGTCCTCCTGCCAATGAGAGGTTTTTGAGTGATATTAATCGATTAAATATTTGTTTATTATTCTGTCCTAGTAGGCTGTAGACTCCTCAAGGGCACACTGTGCCACTCTCGTTTTTGTATTTCTATCACCTAGTGCAGTGACTGGCATGTGGGAAAATCAGTGACTTTGCTGAATTGAACTGTTACGTGGAGGGCCCAAACCCCCCAATGCAACCGGGTTGTAGCAACGCAGCCTCCAGGGAATGAGTGATCGAGGAGAGCCGGTAGATTAAAGTAGACAGTTAGCTAATTGTAAACTGGAAATGTTTTTCAAAGATAAAAATAGCCCCCCTCAGATAAAACCAGGAGGGCTTCCTTTTGAGTTTTCTTTTAATAGAACGGAATGTTAGCAAGTTCAGCTCAGCTCCTGCGGAAGGCAGAGACTGCAAAGGGAAGCTGGGCTTGGGATGGCTTCTACAGCTGACTCTCACTCCCTTTATTCCAACCCTCCTTCAGTGGAGACCAGAAAAGGCTAAGTGATTACCCAAGGCCACACAGAAAGCCCCAACTTGTCCCCTTGAAGAGTGGTACAGCTCTTTCCAGGCAGAAATGAAAACGAAATTCCTCAGGATCCTTTCCAGTAAAAGTTCCCAACTCCATATGGAATCCTTTCAAAGTAGACGTAACCTGTGACCTCACTTTAGGGCTTTTCTTCGCTGCTAGGGGCAAAGGGGATTAGGATAAGAAGAAAATAAGAAGATAGAAAGATAGATAAAGATTTCCTTGTTCAGCTATGTGGACCTTCAGAATGCAGAATTTTCTGTCAAAAGTTTATATCCATTCTGGTTTAAAGAGGAGAATTTACTGCCTGTGTTTTCCCTTAAATAGCCTAATCTCTCACCTGCACAAGTTGGATCTGGTTTTACTCTCCTCCAAAGGCCAGAGGCCTCCAAAGAGACATGCTAATAGCTTAATCGTTTTGTTTATTCTGCCCTTCACAATTTCAGTATCTTCATTTGCATTGAGAGTGGAATTTCTTTCCAGCGTCTTGGCATTTCCTTTCATTTTCAATGGCTCTTAGTGTTTTTTGTTTGTTTGTTTGTTTTTTGTTTTTTGTTTTGAAAGATTAGTTAGCCCCTAGTGATAGGTTTGGCATTCTCTGTTTAGGATTTTTTCTGGGTATGGGGTGGAGAAAGTGAGAGGAAGGAAGAGGATTTTAAAAAAAGATTATATACACTCTATGCAACAAATGTAGATTATTTTGCAGCCTGATATTTATGTAGTTATGTTCATTTGGCTCACATACTTTAGTTTTTGCTGTTAAAAGATTAATTCATGCAAGGGAATATTGATGTCTAGCCTGACAAAAAGTATGCATTGACAAAACTGTGGTTTGCTTTTCAAAATGTAGAAATATAGAGAATGTTTCTTTCTTCTATGACAAAGAATTCCAACTGTAAGACTATTCTGGTTCACTGTAAATCCACTTTCATAGGTTTGGTGCAAATGACACGTTTTAGATCAAATAGCTTCATAATGCACTAGGATAGTAATTCTCACTGCGGGTGTGGGGTGGTATCTGACTTTTGAGAAAAGGAAACGTGAAGGTTGAAGAAGCTTAAATACATTGATGTTGGTTAGACAGAGGTATACTGCCCTCCTTAGAAAAGAAATTCTTCTCTTTCCCCGCTAATAGGGGTTTGGGGATTTTGGAGCTGGGAAATCATGTAATAGAATCTTAATGTTATAAATCACTCAGACAAATACGGGATGATGCTATTTTTGGCCATGTTTGTAACTCTGCGGGGTTACATGAAGGTAAAGAATTTTCAGTGGCTTCTTCACTTTCTGAGGGTGTTCTGTGTTTTGCACTCTCAGTAATTCCCTCCGGAAACCTTGGCCTGTGGTGGGGGGTGGGTGGGAGAGGGAGGTATGCTTTTGTGAATTTAACAGTCTTCCACACCGTTGAAGAGAAGAGTATCTGCTATTGGAATTAACCAATTACTAAGGACCCACTCTGCATTATCCACCATTTGTACTCCCTTTGTGGTAGGTATCATTTTTCTTGGTTTACAGATGAGGAAACAATCCATGAGTTAGGTAACCTGCTCAAAAGCACCCATCTGAAAAGTGGCAGAAGAGGGATTTAAATTCATGGTCATCTGACTCTAAGGTCTACTTTGGAGAGGAGCTGTCTGGTCTTAGGCATATATATATTTCAGTTGTGGGTCCATGGGCTAGCACAGCATGGCCATCATCACCTGGGATGTTATTACACCTGCAGAACTACAGGCCCCACTTCAGCCTTACTGATTCTTAATCCGCATTGTAACAAGATCCAAAGGTGATTGCAAAGCACTAGGGTACAAGGTAACAGGACTCTAAACATGTCCCCAGAGGAACTCTCATAGTTGTCCTCCCTGATGTCGTCTTCTAAGGACAGGGATGCAGCTAAGCATCCTGAGCTTTCAGAGATGCAACCAATCAATCAACTCTATGCTGCCCAAACAAAAATGATAGGGCAATGCTTAGGAATGGAACTGAGGGAGTTTTCTCCCAGGCAATTCTGGAGTCAGCTATCTTTAAACAGATGCCCAGGATCGGTGGTTGTCTACAGCATGTTTGACCCAGTGTGTTTCCTCCATGGTTGCTTTTGACGCCAAGCTTTCTACCATTATGGTTCCCTGCATTGTTCCTGATAAAGTGTGGCTTGCAGTTAACCAGTTAATAATACCTCACTTTGAATTAGTCTGTTGAATCTTCTTAAAGTAGCCAAGAGCAGACTTTGTCAGCCTTGAGAAGGAAGAAAGAGGTCCAGAGGAAATATCGATAGCATGAAATAGAGAAGGCATTGAAAGAGCCCAGCCTCCAGAACATTCTAGTCCCGGGGCTGGAGAATGGTACATTTTACTTCTCTAGCTCCGAACTGGTTACCTTTTTAGAAGTCCCTCAGACACTAGGCTGAGACATCAGGGTCCTTGTCTGTTATTCTCACTCCTTTTAGGCTGTTGGCTCCCCAAGCCCTACGAGCTGTGTCTTTACAGTGCTCTCTGCCTTCGTTCACAGTTGTCACTATAGTTTGGATGTGCATTGTTTTCGTCCACTGGGATCTATCACAAGAGTTTCTTAAGTGATCTATTACTCTCTTCCCCTGTAACTTACAGAACAGCATTGCCAGAATCATCTTGCTGGTAATACAGCTTTGTACTGTCACTCTTACTGCAAAAACTCAGCTTCCTATGAGACAGACTAAACCCAGATGCTGTACTCTCTCAGTTAAAGCTATTCCAGGCTGCCTGTGTCCGATCCTTATTTCCCAGTAGTCCTGGAATATGTAAACTCCATGAGGGCAATCTGAATGCCTTGTCCTCACTATTTCCTGGCATAGTGCCTGCATGCAATAGGTTCCAATAGATATGGACTGATTGAATGAGTGAGCTGATTTTCATGCCGATATTTTTCAGTCTGGCTAGAATATACTCCTTGGTCAGTCCATTTTCCATGACTGGACGTCCCTCCTTTTTCTTCCATTTATCAGAATCCTTTGAGGCCCAAATAAAGGCTCATTTCCTGGAAATCTTTGATTTAGCTCTCTGAGATCATTCCTTCTTTAAATCCATAGCCCTTATCACAGAGTTATTTTTTGGTACTCAATTAGAAGCCCCTGAGATCAGAAATGATTTACATTTCCTTATACTCTGCAGAATTTACCATCTTTCCCTTGGGCCTTTCCACATTCCAGTATGCCCTCCTCTTTCCCTGTCATTCAGCAAGCAGCTCTCCCATAATACTCGTGTTGGGTATTATAGTTGCTTATGGATCAGGCATCTCTTCCTCCCAGGAATGCATATGATCCCTGGGAGCAGGTATTGCATCCTCTGGTTGCTCTCTCTGTTATCTAGTTTGTTGAATGATGGACGTTGCTACATACTTTGTCCTTTTGAAATTCACCTCCCTTGTTTTCCTTCTGCTCAGTCCTGGGAACTCCCCTTTCTGGGTTTCTACAAGTACCATCACAGTGAATAGAAGTTATTGCCACTGTGACTCAGTGTATCCTCTAGCTAGGGCGTGGTGAGTCAGGAGCCACCTCAGACTGCTGTAGTGGATCTGTTCCTCCCTGAGGGGGAGGCAGGAGTCTGCCTGGGGATCGGGAAAGAGGTTTTTTTACCCCTACTCATTGTTTCCTAGAACTAAATATATCAAATTATTTAACTCTCTGTACTTCAATTTCATTCTTTAAAAAAAGGAAGTGAGAATGGTTTATATTCTCTTTTCTAGAGTGCTGCATTGAGTATTAATATTATAAAATGTTTTGAGTCTAATCGTTGAGACAGGTAAAGTACCACAACCATATCACCACTGAAACTATGTCCCAGACACCTATTCTTCTGGCTCTCTTCCCTCCCCCCAAAGCTGGAGGCAACTATCCCCCACATGGATACTACGTTAGTAGTTTTCTAACAGACTTGTTCAAGCCCTGGCTCACTAAACTTTAGGGAAACCATACCATTTACCTTCAATCTTTTTACAGATTGTCTTTAAATTAGTTACATTGTGCCTGTTAAGGAAACACATCAAAATTGGAATCGATTAAGGTTAGAAATGTTTCAAGAAAACAGTTCGCTTGACTTGCCCAGCTCTAAACAGTTTGCTTGACTTGCCCAGCTCGCATCTACTAATTTGGGGAGGAAAAAATGGCAAAGAGAAATCCCGGAATGTAATGAATCAGTAATGTATTCACTGAATTTGTGCAGGGTGGCTTGCCTGTCTGAAAAATTCTTGGCAAAATTTCTCATCCTCCTGCTTCCTAATTGGCTGGGTAATTTAAAATAGGCTTATTGCATTTGAATTTTCCGAATAGAATGAGTTAGTTCACCTTTTCGTGTATGGTAGATTATATGAAGTGCATTACTGGGGCTGGAGGAAACGCAGCCTTGTTTAGAAGCATGCTAAACACGTGATGGTATCCATTTCATACACAGTGGGACAAAATCTGTTACTTAGAGAATTATAATTACATGTAGAATAAAAAGGAGACATATATGTGTATATATGTCCTCATATGAGCAATTATAGAAAGAAAATGAAATAGTTAATTAACCAAAATAAAGTTTCTTATGATCTACTTTTTTTTTTCTCCATCTTCCTGGATGTCCTCCCTCCATGACCAAGTCTTAGATGACATTCTAGGTGTAGGTCCAAAAAAATCCCATCCCTTCAGATAAGCCTTCCTTTTCCACATGTCTGTGGCACCTCTTTTGAAGTGCTCTTACCTCATACATTGTGGTCTCCTTGTGTCAGAACCGTCAGGATGCCGTGTCTCATTAAGATGTGAAATTAGAGGTCAGGGGTTATTCCTGGACCTTAGCCAGTGGTCTCTATATAATTTAGAAGCACCTGTGGAGCTTTTAAAACATGTCAGTCCCAGAATGCCATCCTAGACCAACTGAAATCAGAGTCCTTGAGGGTGGAACTCAGACACAACCGAATAACTTTTAAAAGCTTCCTGGATGGTTGGTTCCTGAAAGCAGCAGAGATTGGGAGCCGCAGCAATGGCTGGCTCTGCCTAATTTGGTGCAACAGATCAGGATATATTTTGTCATGCTGCCGCAAACCACTGAACTTAGGGAGGTTTGGGGTTTTTTTGACCGAGGGAGCAGAAGGGATAGGGGAGGGTATTTGTTTAATAAAGCCGACTTCTGTAAAAAGGAGACTAGTTCCCAGGAGACTTCACAAAAGAGGAACCTTTGTGTGAACAGCACCTGGGGACCTTCAGGTGTGGCATGGCTTGAGCCGGCTGCCTAAAGCCTTGCAACCTGAATCCTCCTCCCTTTCCCCAGTTTGGTGGTGTAGTCCAGACCACGTGACTCAATACACCAGGTGGCTCAATTCACCTGGGCAGGTGATTCTGCATGTGTGGGATGAGGCTCAGGAATCTCTCTTTTACAAGGGTTCCAGGTGATTCCAGTGGGAAAACAGATAGTTGAAAACCACTGCTCTACAGTGGTTTGAAAATGATGTGTGTCATAAGCAGTGGTTCATTTGTGTCTCTCCTAGATTGTCTTCTTACCCCCATATCATGTACAGTCATGTGCCACATAACATTTCTGTCAACGATGGACCCACTACATGATGGTGGTCCTATAAGATTATAACGGAGCTGAAAAGTTCCTGTCGCTTAGTTGACATAGCCATCTTATGGTCCTAACCCAACATGGGGAGATGCTGGTGTAAACAAACCTACTGCATTGCCAGTTGTATGAAAGCAGAGCACATACAATTATGTTAAGTATGTAATACTTGATGATATACACTACTACATTGCTGGTTTACCTCTTTACTATACTTTTTATCATTATTTTAGAGTGTACTCTACTTATAGAATAAAAAGTTACCATAAACACTATGTCATGTTATACCAGCAGCAGCCTCATATCGTGTTATTGAGTCTCTTAATTGCATCATTTTCTTTTGTGCTCGATTTCATCTCGTGATATTTTGTTCAGTGAGATGTGTACAGGATTGTGGCCCACGAGCAAGAGGCTATACTAGATAGCCTAGGTATGTAGTAGGCTGTACCATCCAGGTTTCTGGAAGCGCACGATATGATGTTCACACGAAGACAAAATCGCCTAACGACAGTGCTCAGAAAGTTTCCGGTAGTTAAGTGGCACATGACTGTCATCATATACTTATTTTCTCTAAATTTTTATATATTTTTAAAGTTTAGCTCCTTATATCATCCAATATTTACTTTTGTGGTGTGAGGGACCATACCACATAACTTTTTCCAAATGGTCTTAAAAATAGTTTATTAAATAATGCATTCTTCTCCTTCCTCTTAAAGTGCTGCCTTTATCCTATACTGAATTCACATCTCTAATATATTACTGGCCTCTTCTTATTCAATTGATTCTTTCCTCTATTCTGAACCAGTTATCACCACCATACTGTGTAATTACTCTAGTTTTAGATTTTTTAATATATATTTGGGCAAGACTTCCCTAGTTATATTCTTTTAAAATGAGTTTGCCCATACATATGCATTTATTCTTTCAGATAAATTTGGGGTCACTGTCAAAGTTCTCTTTAGAATCTCTTTAGAACTTAGATTGGGGTTGGGTGCATCTATAGAGCAATTAAAGAAAGTGAATTGGTTATATCTTTATAACTGAGTCTTTTTATCCACTGTCTTCATCAACTTTTTTTTTTTTAGGTCTTCAAGATAATTAATTATGCTTTCCTTACACAGTTCTTTTATATTTCTCATTAAATTTATTACTGGTACTTCATAACGTTTCTTCCTAGTTTGAATGGGATCTTTGCTATAACATTTCTTTTGAAAATATTTCTTTTTTAATATTTTGTTCTTATAATTTAAGGGATATGTCACAATCCACAAAATTAAAATAACAATCTCATTTATCTGAATATGAAGGGATTGTGGCATTCTGGGTCATTCCATTTTTAATGAATAAACATTTTCTTTTTTTAATTAAAAAAATAATAATTTCTTCCTAAATGTCCTAGTACATTTCTCCTAGATCTGTTTCTTCATTAATAAGAGTGCCTTGGACCATTGGGCCATCATTCTAAAGATTCATGGTGGCTGTATGGCCCATGGGTGCAGAAGGGGCAAAAATTAGACTAAATGTTTTTGTGGCAGCTCACACCCTGTGCTTCTGAATAGTGGTCAGAAGTTCAGCAAAGCACCTCCTCTTCCTAAAGGTCAAGAAAGCACAGTGAAAAGTGAAGAGGAGGGAAATGTTTGAATTTTGCTTAGCAGAACTAGGGATTCAGGAGTGAGAGTTATGCTTTTGCTTAGAATTTCAGTAAGAAAAAAGAATGACCCCAGGAATCAAATAATTCTAAGAACTAATATATAAAAGTAATGCAAGCTATAAAGTGATATTCAAGTGTATTAGGGAATACTGACTGCATGTGTATGAAAGACTTCCAAACAATAAACAGTATCATTGCTGGATAAAACCTCTTTCATCTACCCCAGGATTCTTGTCTGGTCTTTTATAAAAGCAGAAGAAATTATAAGGTAATTCTTTAATCCAGATAGGTGTCATGAATAAAACATAGAAAGCCTTGGGGATTCTGGTAATTTATGAATGTGCTATCGCTTCTTACCAGCCACAGACTAAATGCCCCTCCATTCCCAAGTAAGGAATTGAGAGAATAATGCCCCATTATTAATAATTAATTAATAATGTCCCATTCCTGGTACCCCTCTCTTTACATTTCTCTGTCTTTCCTCATCATTTTGTCTTACTAGGAGTATAAAAAGTAGTTAGGCAATCCCATTTTTTGACAAAAAGATAAAAGCCAAAGTTAAAGATGAATGCTAATCAATCAGGTTCTAACAACTAGTGAATCCAGTTTCATGTACAAGGAATAAGTATTCTGTATACTGAAGAAATTAAATTACTTTTTCCCATGAAATAAGTAGATGTGAGTTGTTTTTTTTTTTTAATGTTGATTTTCTTTTTAAAGAAAAGGCTAAGAGATCATTAGGAAAGCAATGTATGTGTTAAAATCTGTCTGTGAAACAGTAATGACCTGTTTGTCATTACTGGGAGGAGTAAGGGGAGGAGAAAATAACAATTAGAGACTTCTTAGTATAAAAACGATTAGGAATTCCTGGAACTAATATTTTATTTAGAATCGTTGGTTCTGTACTCATGTATATTTCTATACTGTGGTGCTGTACTCAAGCAAATGTAAATGTCAAGATGGTTTCACTGGTAAGTTCTGTAACACTTTTAAGAGATACACAGTTTTCCTGATAAGTAGTTTCAGAGCAAAGAAGAACAATTCTGATTTTTTTTTTTTTGAGGTTAATAAACCTTTGTTTAAAACACTGGACAAAGATGGCACAAAACTGGAGAGTGATGCCATTGATTAATATAAATGCCATCTCATTTTACAATTTTTGAGGTAGAAAAGACTAGAGATGTCCAGACCATGCCTGCCATATTTTAGGTGTGGAAACTGAGAACCAGAGTGGTGGAATAAGCTTATTTAAGATCATGGATTGGTACACATGTATGGAAGGCTGTTTCTTGACTCAGCAAAGTCAGAACAGCACCCCTCTCAGGAAGGGTGGATATTAACAGTGAGTGAGTGCTGTGCCCACTGCGTGCTATGTGCGGATTATCTCCCATAATCTCACAGTCACCCACTGAAGGAGACTATTGTCTCCGTTTATTGAAGTGAAAGCTGTGCTCAAAGGGGCTAAATAACTAGTGTGTGCTGAGTCCAATCTAGTTCTGTTTACTTTTGCTTTTTTATTCTTTTCTTTTTCAACATTCTGTACTTTGCTTAGGTTTTTTTCGAATCCAAATACTGACTTTTTGATCAATCAGCCTTTCCGTGTATGGCTTCCTGATTGCTTTAGCGAAAGTGCTTCGAGTGGCTTAACGTTTAATGCACTGTGGCTTCGAAACTCCCCCCTCTATGGGGGCCAAGCGGCTCTTTTGTCCACTTGATTAATCAAGCCTCTTTTTTCTTGATGTCCCTGTTTTCTTCACAAAATGTTAGGCATTTTAGAAATTTCTCCCTTTTTTCTAAATAAATTGCTTCAAATTATTTTGCAAGCTATAGTTTAGTTCTTCAGTGCAAAAATAGATGTGTTGATAAATAAAAGTGACCTGCTGGTTCGGGTTCGTGGCCCTTCCTTGTACCCATTGATTTTCCTTGCCTCTTTAACTAACCGACTACTATTATGGCTACTGGTATTTACTGAATCTAAATATTATGTTTTTTAAAGACTTCTCTGAAATTCTTTTTGCTTTTATTCCAAAATAAAAATCAAACATTATAAAGATAGTTTTAATTTTAACTTAAAATGTCCAAGTAAATTAGAAGGAAAAAATAGCAAATGGGGAAAACAACCTCAGAAAAAGCAATTGTTTGCAGCTATATTTGATCCTGTCATTTGATGAAATGGCACATGCCATAGAGGACTTACCTCTTTTTACTCGGCAATTTTCGTCCTCCCTCAAATAGTCCATAGAAAGTAGACTATCCAGAGAAAATGTAACAAGAACACAGAATTTTGGGAAATTAGAACTTCATCAAAACAATGTTTTACATGAAAGATTTGCTTTTCTTAATTTAAATGTCAGGCTAGATTTTAAAAATTCCTAACTGAGAGGCCCTGATGAGTTAAGTATGAAGGCAGGGAAAACCCTCCTCCTTTTTTACCTTTAAGTTTTGCCTTGTCCACCTCCCTCTGTATTTCTACTTCACACCCCAGGCTTTTGTGCTCACCTCTGCACCTTTGGAACTCTCCTTATTCTCAAGAATATAGCGATCACCTCTTTTTCCTTTGAAGAAAGATACAGTTCGAGTATATTTATTCCCACTCAACTAATGAAAGCTCCATACTTTGAATTCCATTATGCATATTTTTATTTGGGTTTCTAGGTATTCAAATTGTAACTTTCTCCTGTTGAGGATATTTAGGGGAAAAAAAACCCTGATGGTTGACTATAGGAGAGGAAAAAAAGAAAAATGATGAGGACTGCCCAGGAAGGAAGTGTGAAGTTTCTAGAACTGCTCTTCCGTGTCTGTTGGAAGGAGTTTTGGCCTGGAGGAAGTGGTCAACAGAAGGCTGGACAACTCTGGGTGTCAGGGGAGTGGACTTAGGAAATACCAACTCTATTATAGTACAGCATATGTCTTGTCAAAGATTTTTCACCTCAAAGAACCAAGTTACCTCATATCTCTGGCTCTACTTGGGAACTATGTCAGTTGAACATTTGGTTAGAGAACCAGGCACTGGGAAACAGATGTGTCTTCTTACACATACAATCTACAATTTAATTCAAAACCATTCACTCCCTGGATCCACTGGGGAGGACTCCCTAAAACCCCAAAAGATTTTAGTCTAACAAGGAATGATAACGTGGAAGTTAAGAGTTTAATACCCATTATTGCCAATTCAAGATGTTTAAAATGTCATTGACATTTTCTTTATAGGATGCTGTCCTTATTATTTAAATGTCTATTCAAAAAAGCTAATGAGATTTTTGTAGTTTCACTCCTGTCTTTGGTCCTCTTGCACGGTCTCCCTGCCGTCACCACCCCCACCCCCCACCCGCATCCTAAATTTTTAGCCACAGGGCCTTTGGGGAACCTGTTCTTCTGCCAGCGGGAAGTGGTTATAGGTTAGAGAAGGTGGAGACTCACCTTCTGCCTTTTCCCTGGTCAACTAGCTAGCTGGTCACCAGCTGTAACACTCCGAGATCCCGAGATCCCGTAGAGACAGTCCTGGGTGGCAGCTGAGTACAGCTTGGGGAGCAGAGTTGGCTCATTGTTCTATGGAGCAAGCTTAGGGGGAGGTGTTCTAAAACTGCAGAGGAAACAATTTTCTGTTTCTCACTTCATAATTCAACAGATGATGTGCCTTCATGGATTGATAATATAGTCCTCTCACTGATCGACAGGTTGAAAAAGAAAGTTTGCTTGGCACAGATCTGGGAATGAGGAATGTACTGTGTGCTGAGTAAAATATTTCAACTTCTCCTTGGAGCAAAAAGAAAGTTTCAACCCTGACCTAACTTATGTGACTATTATTAAAAAAAAAAAAAATCCTATTAATGAAAATAGAAATTTGGATATAAATAAGCGAGGCTACCAATTTCCTAAGCCATCTTTTATTTTTTTTTTCTTCCAAACTGAATTCCATTGGTTTTGCCTCACAATGCAGTCGTTGCTATGGGGCCACTTTAGCCACACCTAGTAGCTGAATCTGCAAATACCACAAAGCTTACTTCCTTTAGAAGGATTTAGCTTGATTAATTTACACTCTTGGGTGACATTTCCCAGTTGAGTAGGAGGAAAAAATTAGCTTAATTTGACCACATTAGCCACATCATGGATGGGGAAATATAGGAAATGTGTGTAAGTGATTTATTTGCCTTATTACTTAAGTGAAGATGTTTCCAGCCTTAGGTTTTACCTTGTCTTGTAGAAACTTTATGAGCAAAATGTTTTAGACTATGGTAATTTCAATGTTCTTTTAAGTCTGTATTGCAGGCTAAAGTGCTTTTTTTTTGCCAAATGTGAAATAATAGAGCGGAATAAGACCATGTGCATTGCATTATAAAAATTATATCTGATAGATGTTTGTGTTTAGAAAAATCATAATCAGGCTCACCATTTGTAGATATGGATAACAAAACTCCTTTGCCAAAGTTGGTTTCGTCATAATCGCTTGCCTTTATGGGTTTTATTTCCACATCTGTAGTAAAATCCATTTGGTTTTACTCTAAAATTATTACATGAAGATTTGTAGTATGCAGCCTGATCTGAGTCCTGGCTCTTGTAATTTTAGAGCAGTTCTCTCAATTTTCACATCCATAAAGTGGAAATGTTCACAATAGTTATAATAATAAATCACCTAGAATTGTTATAAGGATCAAATCAAATGAAGTATCTGGAAGTATATTTTTTGTAAACTGTAAATAATTTAATAACTCTAAGGAAATATTATATAAGCATAGATTTGCTTTAAAGCTAGGATGTTCTTAGGGGCGTGCTGTATGAATTACTGGCGATACCAGAGAATTTTCCAGATGGTCCAACATGTGTCCAAAATTCAAATCCTATGAAAAACACATATTTTAAAAATAAAAGACATTTGTCATGGCATTCTGAGATCTAGATTCAAAAGAATGTAAGCACGGAACAATTTTTTTAGTCCAGGAAAAAGCTTCAGGGTTTTCTTTTGCTTTTGGTATTTTTTGTGAATAGTTGGGAAGAAGAGTAGAAAATAGGAGTCACTGCAGGACTGGTTTTTTTTTTTTTTTTTAACATGACCCTAGAGAGTCCTACATGACACAACCGAGAGCTTATTACCTGGAAGACATGAGAAATGTGCAGACAGCATGTGTTCCAAATAACTTGTGACATTCCTCGACAAAAATTAGGGCCATGCACAACTTCAAATGATAAAGGTCCTTTCCCATCATTCTCAAGGGGAATCATTGGAATTTATTAGTATTTTTTCCCCATCATGTCTGCCAGAGTTTATTGGTAAATACATATGCAGGCTGCTTAGCAGTGGCAAGAAGTGTATATATATTTTAAATGCAAGTCCATCCCAGCCTCCAAGTAGCGAGGAAAAACAGGTGCGAGACTTCAAAGAAATCTGGGAGCGAGCCTGGACAGGTTTCTTCTCCTTTTCCATGGTCGGCATCATGTGATATGTGTATGGGACAACAGTGAACAGCAGCCCTTGATGCAGGACCAAGTGGATTTTTTACTGTTCCTATTCAGCACAGATCTGTTGATGCAAAAAGCATGCTCTCCTGATGTGGCCACTGAATCATCACTTGCTTCTTTCAAAATCCCTCTAATCTTGAATTTTGATGGTATTTGGTGGATCACATCTACTGCAGCAGCCCAGGCTTGCCAGTGAAATGTCTGAAAGTGGTTTCAAGTAATTTTAACAAACTCTTTGATGATAGTCCACCTTTCAGTACATACCGAGACTAGTACATATATCCGCCAAGTTTCGCCAAATCTTGTTCTTTTTTTTCTTTTTATCATCAAATTTGTACTTTGTTTAATAATAAAATTAGAAAACCATGAGCTATGCATGGAATGAATAAAGATTATTCTGAGTAGGCTGTGTCCCGTGTGATGCTCTAGTTTTTCATAGTTTTGACCCATTGTGATGTGAATATTTTCTTGGATAGAGTTTTTGATTGTATTACATTCTTAAAATAAAAGATATTAAAGACTGTCAAATCTTTATACAATAGGTTTGTTAAAAATTCCTCAGCAGTATTCACAGTAATAAGGGGTTGCTGGATGTGGTTTTTGCAAACGAGCTTCTTTTGTCTGCTTAGGAATTTTCTTATAAGTTTCTGTAGGTGTCACCCATAAATGACACAGATGGGTGGATGGAGCAAAATGATGAAGACAACTTATGCCAATCTAATTAGTAAATAATGCTGATAGTCAATGTTAAAGAGTTGGCAAGTTTCTCTCGGATTCCCTACTATTTTTGACACCCTCCAGACTGAACCGGAAGACCTGGCAGTGTGACCTGGCTGCCAAACCTGCCAACTGATTTCTGTATAATCATGTTGTGGAGACCTAACATGCTTTGGAGAATATTTGGGTGAAGCTGGGTGGCAATTTTACTGCTACCAGCTGACACTGCTTTGGGGATATAGCAGTTTATGTCACTTTGTCATCAATGGAAAAAATGCTATTACCATATTGAAAAAAGATGACACTTGGTAGCATTTTCATCTCAGAAATTGTCTAAAATAGTTGTATTTTGAAGAGCAAAGCATTCTGTTGATTGGTTCTGAGATATTATTTCTTCTAATTTGAAATTATATTATCCGTCATAAGAATGAGCAAGGTGAATTAACAAAAGCTAGCAGTGGGGATATGTGGAGGTCCCCTTGGCCCCCCACTTCCATTTTGGTCTTACAGTCCCATCAGGCTGTGAGCCCAAGGGAGCAGAGAGTCTGTCTTGTTCACCCCTTTTTCTTAGTGCAGGACTTAGTGCAGTGCTGGGCATAGAGTAGGAGCTCAGTTTGTTGAATTAATTAAGTGTATGAAAAACCAAGTAGAAAAGGAGATCTTGGGAACAGGTGCAAAAATAAGCAAGTCCCATAATCAGTTGCATTTTGTGTAGGTTTTTGTTTGTTTGTTTGTTTGGGTGGTTAGTTTTGGAAGGCCAAGAACACAGGGAAAATCACACCAGGCTCCAGCCTTCACATGGTTGTTGTTTATGACGTGATGGATGGAACGAAGGTGTCCTTTCCCCATCCTAGCACCACACCTCTCCTGTTGTATCTTGAGTGTCACCATCAACCAACACTCCGTCCTCTTGTTGCTGCT
Source organism: Eonycteris spelaea (assembly GCA_003508835.1). Taxonomy (NCBI): domain Eukaryota; kingdom Metazoa; phylum Chordata; class Mammalia; order Chiroptera; family Pteropodidae; genus Eonycteris; species Eonycteris spelaea. Next base: position 8,764,041 of record PUFA01000040.1, on the reverse strand, counting down.
ACTCTGAGATACCCAATATTAGTAGATAGTTAGATTCTTTCCATTTGTGTTAAACACTCCTGGGTATTCCTGTGAAGCAGGATTGCCGATTCATAGGATATATGCATAGACACTTAGAGAGGAACTCCGTAATTGGTTTCCAGAAAGGGTTTTCCTACTCACATGCTCATCAAGGGCTAAATGAGTGAAGTTATGTCAATAAGGTAACATTTTGGAATCACTGGAGGATAATTCCAAACAAGTAACTAAGAACTAACTGCCTGTAAGCTCACAAAAATTTCGAGGACAAGAGATTCTTTATATTTCTTTAATATCCCCCACTACACAGTTAACGATTAATGTAATTGGCCTACTCAGTCAGGAAGTCTCTACTGTAGATTTCATACTCTTCTCCCTTATCTGGGCATATTTCCAAGGGGTTTCAGAGAAAGAAAAATTAGCTCTTTCCTATGAGGATATGTTCCCAAATGTTTGCTTAGATACACAGTGGAAGTGCAAAACGTATTTATTGAACTCACTTTTGAGGTTCAGCTTTCAACTATAAACATTATGCAAGTAAAGAAAAAAGGAAGAAAAACTACAGGTTAGACTCGATACAGGGAGAGAGTAGCTTTAGAACGAAGTGGAGAATCAGTTTGTTCAGAGGAAGAAGGACCGACCACCAATGGGAAGCAGGTCCAGTGTGTGTGGTTGGGGAGTGAGTGGCAGTAGGAAGTCTCGCGATGTGAGTAGAAGGTTGGTAAGTGGACAGACTGTATTCGGAAGTAGATAGCGATGAAACTGAATAGTTAAAGCGGGACCTTGAAAAACAAGATGTGGAATTGGAATGTATGCTTTCAGAATTTAAAAGTAATGTGACATTTCTTCGTAGATTTTACTTAGATTATGTTTACGAAGCAACAATCACCTAGTGAGATTACTATGTATGGCCAATCCAGATAAGTCTACCAAGGCTTCATGGAAGGGTAAGAATTTGGGATTTATATCTCTACTCAGCTGAGCACCTTTTTAAGGGGGTACATGTGAGGGGGGAGATATTGTTAGGTTTGTCTCCACGATGGGAAACCCTTGATTGAAAAACAATATGGAGGCCGTCTTGACAATGTAATTGGCTATATCCAAAAGAAAGCCAACAAAGGCAATTCCTTGAAACCTTTCCTGTTCAGTAGTAACATAAAGATATGACTTAATCAATGGGGAAATTTAGTTTATGTGACTTTTGCATTAGACAGGTCAATGACAATTCTGCTATGGATTTATAGGACAGGGACTACTAACTAGAAATACCTGTAACTAGACCGCTGCTGATGTCCAGATTAATCTATTTTTTAATGAGGATGAATGTCATCTTCTCAGTGACAAACAAATATTGGGTGTCCTGGATCACTGTGTTTACTCATTTCGGTCTGTGAGTCGTAATTTGGAAATATTGGTTTTACTTTTCATTTTGAGAAGTTAAATGCGTTTTGAAGAGCTGTTAAAAAAGCCCAGAATTCATTTCCACTAAATTGGCTGCATTCTTGGATATTGTAATCCTGTCATGCGATTTGTCTTGCAAAAAGCAATGAGAAACTGAATTCTTACCCGTGACTTTGAGCAGGTGATTTAACCTCTCTGAAAACCCATTTCCTCATAGGCAAATGGAAATAATGGCTACTTCCAGTCACAAGGTTGTTTGAGGGCTCAAAATGGAAAGGAGTTAAAGCTAAAATACTGCAAAATTGTAGGGTACATTTTCCTTTTAAAATAATTTGTACTCATATTCAATTTTTGTCTAGGGCTTGGATTCTAGGCTAAAAAAGAGAACTCTTGGGCTTCATTCTATTTGAATTAGCGCTACTTATCCTTACTTTAAAATTAGTCTTTCTTTCTTTTCTTTTGAACATTACCCTGTCTTTCAGTAATAAAATAGAGCTCTACAAATAGTGAACTGTGGAATTACAGAATCGTAAAGCCAGAACTAGCTGCAGGTGAAAAGAAAAGCAGTCAGATTAAAATAACTCTCATCAAGGTGAAAATGACCAACAAGTATAGCTCTAATAGGATTGTTTACATTTTTTAGAGATGTACTACTGATTGTTAATGGAAATAAATTTCAAATTGTGTAAGACATGAGGTATTGATAATTTGGGACTCGAATTTCTTTCTAGCTCTGTTGGGCCTGGGAAAGTGATGTGTGTGTGTATATAATTTCCTATTAGTAAACAATTTGGCATTGGCATTGACAATGAAATTGATTGCAATCTATAGAAGAGGAAGTCTGTCCCTTCATCTCATCCTAAAACATGGGGCACTTACTGGGTTCCAATAACTGTTCTAACCCTCTGCTGACCTCTAATTCCATATAGTGTTCCTCCCTTAGTTCAAGGATGTACTTCTTTTAATTGTACATTCGTGTTTGAGAAGAAAGGCGGTTGTGATTCAAAAGGACTGCCACTATTCCAGATATTTTGGTCTCCCCATAGGTTGTCCACTACATAGAGAGTAGAACCGTGGATTGTGCAAGGCTGCCCTCATGACTTTTGGGGTTTTCATCAGTTTGTCTTTCTCATCAGGTCAACAAACTTCTTTAAAGGAGCAGCTTGTAAATATTTCAGTGGACCATGACCTCTTTGAAACTCCTTGACTCTGCCAATGTAATGTGAAATCAGCCATAGAAAATACATAAAGAATAAGTGTGGCAATGTTCCAATACAACTTTATTTACAAAAACAAGCAGTAGGCCAAATTTGGTTGGCCCTTGTACTATATCATTTCCATAAAGACAGGACAGATGCACTTATAATATTAAATGAAATACATTTAATCAATTTAGGGTGTTAATTTGTAAATATCCTAAAGTCGAATCCAAGATAGATTTTTAAAAGTTTGCTTAGAAATATACCTACAAAAGACTGTGTTATCACAATTTTCAGTTCTTCTCTCCACTGTGTGCCTGTGAATTGGCTTAAGGCCTGGCAACAGACTTTGAGAATATTTACTCTTCTCAAGTATTTACTTTTTCTCAAACACTTTCTCAAGTATTTACTTTTCTACACACTTAGTCTGCCATTTTTCACATTGCGCTGTCATTTGAAATTAATGCCACTGACCTACTTTAAAATATACCACTCTTAGAGCTGGAAACTATATAAAAGGGAGAGCAAGGAAGGACTAGGAGAGGAAAGTTTACCTTAAATGATCCTTGAAGTCAATATCAGGTACCTTGAGAAACCATTGCTTCTTGATATTTAAGATCTTCAATTACAGTACTTTGATTCTTAACCTTCAAAAAATTCTCTTTCAACCATTCCGAGCCATGTGGAATATCTATTACTGCTTAGGAATTTACTGTGGTTTTTCATTGATCGTGGCCCCAGACTCTGGAATACGTATTAATTTATTTGGGCAGAAAGTGTAGGAATCCACATGCAGAATAAAGTGAACTTTATGCTAAAGCAGAATGTTGAAGCTGGGAATGATTAATTCTTAAAAAACGAACCATCAGCATTAATAAATATTGAATTCTAAGAAGGTTATTTTGCAGTTTGTTTTTTAAAGTACTGAAGTAATCTGACTGACTTCCCATTTAAAAGTAAGGGATTTTTCCCCCTTATGAACAATATTTGTTTAGAGTCATTGGTAAATTATTAATCTGCGTTCCAGTGTTTCATGTTTGAAATACCAGTCCTCCCATCTGTGGGGGATTTGATCTCACACTGTGCTCAGCAGAGGGTTCTGGGAAGTGGGAACGGCTGTGGTTTGCTCTTTTAAAGACCTTAAAAGAGAATCAAAAAGCCATGGTTATACAGGAAGTAGGCCTGCCCAGTGTTTGACAGCTGGCAGTTTCCACATGCAGTCATATGATGCCATGAACTTGGAAGGGACACTCAACTGTGGGAAAGTTTGGGTGGGCTTCTCCCCCCTTTGACTTGCAGAGGTCCTAGAATGTCCTTTAAAGTGTTCTCACAGTTCTTTTGAACAGATGTCAAAATCTCAGTTCGGAACTACCCCAAATGTTTATATTCTGAGTCTTTGGTCTCTTTTCCTCTAACGATGCACATTTACGGTCACTATTGTGACGTCCAATGAACTTGACTGGTCGTAAGATTCCAGACAGCTCTGGCCCTGGCTCCACACCACTTTCTAGTTATGGCACATTAGTGAGGCCACTTAACCTCTCTGATTCCTTCACTGAGTGGAGTTTATAACAGGATGTACATCATAGTGTTGCTTGAAGATGAATAGCTCATGGGACCTGGCATGAAGTTTCCTCCTTGAGACTGTACGCTCCATGGGGAAGCTGTGTTTCCAGTGCCTGTAGCAGTGCCTGGCACACAAAAGGAGCTCAAAAAATATTTGTTAAAGAAATTAATACTAAGCACTCAGTGTTAGCTATTACTGTCATTATTAATGCCATTGTCATACTTATTATGTCACCCTTAGCTCAAGTGCCATTTTGCGTTCCTCTCCTTACCTTCTGCTGACAACAGTAATCTTTATGAAGCAGCTGTGGTCTCCACACAGTGCTGGGTTCAAATCCTGCCCTGCCCTGCGAGCCCACGTGCAAAGTTGCTTACTCTCTTTGAGCTAGTTTCTTTGTAAATTGGGATAATAGTGTCCTTTCACAGAGTTTAAGGGATACTATGTCTCTGCCTTAGTCTCCTCGAGAATTTATGGATATAAACAACCCTGGTACCTACTCCTTTCCCCATGTCTTGGATTTTCAGTCCCTAACTGCTTAGCCCTGTAGGTGCTGTGTGCTCCACACTGGCGCCCATTGCAGATCGCACAGGATGTGGAGGTCTGGTGAAGTCCTCTCCCAGCGAACAGCCATGTTGAGAAGGTTCGTCATTAGCAGCTGGATTTCCTCTCCACATTGATCAAACATCTGTGTTTTGATCAGGCTTATCTCTGAAATTGTATATGTCCTTTAAGTTTCCATGATTCGCCTTTGTAAAATACTACCAATAATACTACTCCATATCAGATGAATTAGAGAGGTACAACAAACAACAATAGCATGTCTGGGTTGTTAAAATTCACATTCTGACTCAATGTCTGTTCAGTAGCTAAGCCAGGAAGGTTGGTTCCTTTTCAAAGCTTACAAAGCCTTGATGGTTTGAGTCTGGGAATAGATCAAGTTCTTTTTCTTCTTGTAGAGTCTCTTCCACTGGAACCCTGCCCAGGTTCAGGGAGGTAACACAGATCCAAGGAGAAGCCACTTGCTCAGTGCAAGAAAATGCACTGTTCTGCTTTCATTCCATCTTTGAGCAAAGGCCAAATTCCACAAGGCTTTTTACTGCCTAGGTAATAGCTACGGGTAAACTTTCTCTTGCTCTCTCTGCTGATATCTCTCTTCTGTGCACACTGGATGTAGTGTAGTGGAATCAGGAATTGTTACCACCACAGCTGCTCCTGCCAGTACCAGCCCCACCATCACCTCAGTCCCACCATCCAGCTCCATCGCCTCCACAGGTAGGAAGCTCTGTGAGGTTTTGCCTTCTCTTCTGCCTCTTTTCAGCAAGAGGCAAGCCTCCGCACTCCTGCCCCTGCTCCTGGGCCCAACACCTTTTCTCTCATGACAGCTCCTACAGTGCTGAGGAGGGAAGAGGGAAGAGGGTGTCCCCTTGCCCACTGACGGTGTCTCAGCCTTGCCCAGAATGTGTCTGGAAATGGCAGCCCAACCTAGCCTTTCCTTGACTTCACTCTTTCCCTCCCCATCCCCAGTCCCCCTCTCCCGCTCCTCCCCACCCTCTCCTAGTCTTGCATTTCTATTTGTGAAGATACATCAAATCTGACAGCTTTATAGTTACTTCATAGCTGCTATCCTAATTCAGTGACCACCAGTTTCTCACCTAGAATGGTGTGGGGTCTTTGTATTTGATCTCTGCCACCGCACTTGCCCTCCTGCATTCTCCACATAGTGGTGCTGTTTTTAAAGTAAACAGATGCAAACGTTTATATAATGCTTATTACTATGTGCCAGCTTAGGGAGTAGTATTTAGGACTACAGTTCCTGAAAATACAAAATGGCCGAAAGACAAGCAGCCGGAGCCTGACAGTGGAGACAGTGGCGAGGCAAAGTCTTGTACCCCGACAAGGGAGAGGCCCCGATTGGAGACTCCTGCATAAAGCTGTGTGTTCAGTGAAAGAAGAGAGTAGGAAGGAGAACATATCATTGACATGGCCCTTCTTTTACTGAGACCCTGCCCAGCATGTAGCTGATTGCCTGAATCCTGGGCCTTAGGATCTTTCTACTCTCTTTAGAGGAGTTCCCTGACTTGTAGTTTTACAAAACCTTTTTACATACATGGGAGATGGGCAGGATCTTGATTACTCAGCCAGTAAGAGGTGGACTCTGAACTGGATGCTTTTGAGTCATTTTCCAATGTCAATTCTAGTATATTGTGGGGGGGTGGGGGGTGGGGGGAGGAATTCACGTGGCAATTATGTCATCTTTAATTAAAGCATAGCTATAAAATATACAAGTAGCATTACATATTTTTACACAAAAGAAAGTTCCGTGGACAAAAACAGAATGATAAAATCATAAAAATGTAAATCCTCTGTGTAGGAGTGATTTAGGCCCAAAGGGTTATTTAAAAAACAAACAGGTATCATTAGTCAATGTGCCATGGAAAAACATTTTGTGATTTTAAATTGGAAGGTGGGTTCAGGCTGACCACCCAACTAATTCTACTGTGCAATTTTCCGGAGGAAGTGAAATTTTTTGAGTCTTAAGAGAAAAATATAGCTGTCTGGGTTTTTTCCCCCGCCATGTAAGCACCTGATAATAATTTTAAAAAGTACCCAATAGAAGAGGAACTGGACTTTTGAGTTTGATTAGAGTTTAGTCTCTAAAAGAATTCAAGACCATAAAGGATGTGCGATGATTTTACGTCAAAAGTTCCAGTCGCTGCTTGTGCTGTGAGAAGATTCTTGATGCCTCCATGTTCTGATTCACTGGATAGCCCTGGTCATAGGTTATGGAGGTCATAGCTGGAAAGAGTCGTGGAGATCAATGCCTGTCTCCCATCTGTCAGGTGAGAAAATGAAGGCCAGCTATTGAGAGTTCAGAGACTTGCCTAAGCCGACATGGGTTCACTGCAGATACCGTAAAACTAGGCACCTGCTTGCACACTCAGCGGCTTTTGCTCAGCCTAGGTCAGTTTAAGAAGGAAATGCTGGTTTAATTTTAACTGATTGAATTAGTTAAAAAAAAAAAAAAAAGGAGGGGGAGGAAATGTTAGATTAATTTTTAAAAATAACTCTCAGTATGCCTTCATGGAAAAAAGTTAAAGTGATTGGACATGTACATGTTAATGCTCATTTTTTTAAAGGATATATTATCAGATTAAACTTTCAAACTCCAGAAATTTCTGAGTTGGAATATGGAAATGATCTCAATCAACAGTTTATTATGGAGTATGTGCTGGTCAGCCGATCGCATGTCCTGCTGACTGGGATTCACTACAGGAATTTAAGGCCTTCAGTCAAGCTGTGATCATTTCCACAAAATCCCTGGTTATGTAATTTGGAGGCCCCCCCCCCCTTAATAGGAAAGAAAAATTGGATTAGTTTAGATTGTGAAACCTGTGGAAGGGAGAGACAGTTCTCCAGACCAGTCATTTCTTTCCAAAAATCCTTAGAATACTAAACATAAAAGCCAGTCCAACCATTTTTTAAAATTTGTAACTTGAAATTGAGATCGTCTGGATTCTTCTCAATGCCTTTATTATTACTCCCTGATAGAAGTAAGGCTCTTAGGAAGCTTTTAACATCTTTAGAACGTAAGTCTTTATTTCTACGCATTTAACAGTCTGGAAGAAGTAGATGTAACACTTGGGCATTCATTCAACCAGCGATTCTGAAGCTCTACTCTGTGCCGTTTTGCCTGTGAGGTGCTTAGGTTGGGATGAACACAGGCAGGACACAGCTGTCTTGTACCTGGATGCTGGGAGAAGAACACTCACCTTGAACTTGCATACTCTGTCAGCGTGTGAGATGCTTCTTTCCCACCTTTACTCACCTTGAACCAATGCAGATTCTGTAGTCTCCCCGGTTGCTCCCCTAAACCTGTCAAATTCTCAAGGTGGCCTGATATTTTAATGTATTTTTTAAATTAAAAAACAAATTATTCTCTTATATAATATGGGATTTAACACTTGCAGTGTTGTGTGTTTACACACGAAGGACACTGTGTAGCAATGTCTGGGTTTGCTAACAGTTCAGATGTCATATACTCAGCCTTGCTGTCCATAGGTAGATGGATAGAGAGATAGATAGGTATAGATAGATATAGATAGATATAGATATATGTATATTCGTCTGCCTTTGTCACCATGCTCTTTGACACCAGAACATTTAGTTGCCCTACCTTCTCCCAGCTAAGCAGTCTTTTCCTATTTATGATTTGTGGCCAAAGTGAGTCCTGTGCTCTAATCCACTTATTCAAATATACAGCTGGAGCAAGTGGAGATTCCCTCCCCTGACCCCGTAGGTTCTGAATTCCAGATTTCTCTAGGATTGTTTTCATTCTGCTTTTGGAAGAAAGCTTCTCTCTCTCCAGGCAGCCAGGGAGGTTCCTGGGGATGGAGGAGTCACTGTAGGCACATGGAAGGAGGGTGTTTGTAGCTCCAAACTCAGAAAACCAGAGCCCGAAAGCTTTAACGATAACAGGAGGTGACAGTCCCCCAGATGCTCTTATGGGCCAGCCAGACCCAAACCTACTGCTCTCTCTTAACCATAAAGTTCTCCTCCTTTCAGCAAGATGGGGGGCCCTGCAGCTCACACACCAACATTGATGCAGTCATCAAACACACACAACCATTCTCCATATTGACCTTAATTCTTAAGTTCGAATTTTATTTCTTGTGTCAAAATTTTTTTATGTGTCGTGTTCAGAAATTACTATATTTCTTCAAAACTAAGACTCCATTGGTTTATTTGTTTATTTTTTTGAGAAACTGATGGTTATTTTTCACCAAACTTATTTCCATTTTCTGTTGTTATTGATTTTTAAGAAGCACCATTTTTCTAATGTACCTTTAAGAAACATGCTGTTAACTAAATTAAGACATGGCATCAATCATAAGATATATTCTGATTTCAGATATGTAAAAATGCAAAAACAAAACAACATGCTTTCTTTCCCTCCCAATGTGCTTCTGAGAATTGATACAATCTGGGTCAGGACTTGATTAGATTTCACTTTCCTTCTGTCAGAGCTACTTATGTTTCTAAAATAGCCAGGTAAGCGGGACCATTTCCTTTCAGCCCATCCCTCGCTCTCAGCTTCCTTCTTATCTCTAGTAGGTAAGCATTTTGAACTTGAAAAACACTTGACTATACTCTCGAATTGTCTGGATTGTTTAACCGCGAAGGATTTGGGTTTTTATGTCAAAAAAAGGCTGTGGGTTTCCTTTTTTCTTTTAATTCCACTTTTCAAAACTAATAAATAGCTTTTAAGGTCCATATCGTCAAAGCAATCTGTAGGTATAGATACAACTTCATTTGACAGTTTCTTAAATCATAAAGGTGACACAAAGGACACTTTTGCTCAATTGAGTCCAGAAACATTATTAACTAAGAAGGGTAACATGGAGAGGTGACCAGTGCAGGAGAAAAGGCAGGAAGGACCCCCAAGTTCTTATGTCGCAGCTCTGCCTTGCCCTGAAATCCTTCTGACAGTTTCTGACAGTGTTCTCGAATATTTCCAGTGATTAAGAACTCATTATCTCAGAAGGGAACAGCTAAACTTTTGAGAAAGGTCAAGGTGATTGTGTTTCTTTTCTTTTTCTTTTGGCAAAAAGTCTTATATAATGCATTTATTTTCTTTTGAAATTAGAATAAATATAGTTACCACGGAAACTTCATTTTGAGCTAAAATTTATTTTTTATGACATTTATCAATTCATACCGGTTTTGCTTCTCTAGAATTACCCAGCCCTACAAGTCTTTCCAACCCATTATGATTGATCTCTCCTGTCTCCTCTGAGGCTTGTAGGAAACATATGGTTCCTATAAGACATGAAGTTGAACAGACCTGGGTTCAAGTTCAACTCTGTAGTTTACTCACTGTGTGATTTGGGGTAATTTACTCATTTTTTTCATCTTTAAAATAGGAAAAATAGAGTGTTTTGTGAGAATTAAATTAGTTGGCACATGTGATGTCCTTGGTACAATGCCCAGCGAATAGTAAGTGCTTAATAAATGTTAATATTCTTAGTCACCATTCTGGTAAGCTTTTTCTACTTCCTACCTTCCAAACTAAAGTAAAACAAAAGCATGTTAATACTTTTTAACTTCCTACTTTCTATGAATGGCATAATAAGTGTTTCAGTCTCATAATTTAAAATCCTGGTATCATTTCTTTTTTTCCTTCAACCCGTTCCTCGATTTCAGTGTCCAATCAGTTATGAAGTCCTTCCACCCACCCCTTTCTCTATTTCTCAAGACTACTCATTTTGACAATTATAAAAATCTATACCTGGTTTTCCTGCCTCCAGCATTTCCAGGGCAGAATGATGGGAAAAGCAGGCACTTTACTGGTAGCCTCACTTGGATTCAAATTCTGCTTTTACCACATGCAGGAGTGAGTTGAGGGGTCATTTTTTTGAACCCTTTTGAGACTTAATTCCAGTACCGGCAAAATGAGAATCTGCGTTTTTCAAAGCGACTGTTGGATAATGAAGTGAAATTAGAAGATAATGTCTGTGGAAGTCTAGGCACGCTTGAGGCACAAATGCCAGTTACCTTCCCTCTTCATGTCCAGTTCATTCTATGTTTCTGTGAATTCCTGAAATCACTGTTCTAATTACATAACACCTTGCTTAAAAATCCTCCATGACTCTCCATTTCCTGCTGAGGCATGTCTAACATCTTTGGCACATGTGTTCTATGGAGCAAAGGTTCTAGAACCAAGCTGAGTGTGCCTGAATCCTGGCTCCATGACTAACTAACAGCCTTGGACAGTTATATAACCTCTCTTCCTCATTTCTAGAATGGCAGTGTTAATAACAGTACCCACCTTATAAGCATTATCATAAAGATTGAATTAGCCCATGTATAGGGCTTGAGAAAGTTCCTGACTGTTACTATCTCATGTCCTCCCTGATGTCACACCAACTTTCTTTCCTGGCACTTCTCTCATTACTTTTCTTTAGTACTTCAAGGCTCCCATTGAGCCAGACAGTTTGTTCTCCTAAATCTGTCCCTCACTTTTATCTCCCCTTCTTGTATAGGTTTCACTGCTTCGGTGAATAGGAACTTGCCCACCCACACCCAGGCTTCCCAACCAGTGTGGGACAGGTACTGAAACCCAGCGCTGCGCCTCTGCAAACAGACAGACGGTGTTGTCATTTGTAGGTGGGCGTGCTGTATTTAGGGGCACAAAACCTATTAGCTGTCATCTTTGTGTGCCATTAGCCTTCTTTATGGAGGTATGTATTGCTGGTCTCTTCCCAAATGATGGCCTCTGTTGATTTACTTTGGTGATTGTGAGTTTAGAGTTTGCCCCCAAGAATCTTGACTGCTTCCATGACTCACGTCAGATTAAAATCTCTTACCTCTCATTCCAGCTTTCTTTGGGGGGAGAAAGATAGGGGCATGTTTACCCTACATGACTTTTATCAAACTGTTGGAATTGCTCATTGACCTTTCTTATCGACTCATTGGACTATAAGCTCTGTGAGGGCAGGCAAAGTACTGTCTCGTTCATCTCTGTCTCCTAATACGTAGCAAAGTGTCTGGCACATAATGGACACTCAATATATATTTATTGGATGGATGGATGGATGGGTGGGTGGCAGGATGGACGGACGGACGGATGGATGGATGGATGGATGGATGGATGGAGCAGGACAGGAAAGTATAATGTCTCTTTTGACATTTCCAAATTGTAAATAGCAGATATACTTTCTTCTTTGTTTAGGGAGGAAACTACTTCTAGCGAGAAAATCTAACTCAGTGCTTTAGAATACTCAAGCTACTGAGGTTATTTTTTGGCTCTGCTGCTGATAAAGCCATGGGAAGTTAGTTATTAACATTTATGAGCGATATCTTAATAATATCAACTTTTACAGGCACTTGGACTGGATTTGAATTTATTGCCCTGTTATAGTTTCAGTTTTTAGTATGGAATTATTTACTTGCATGCTATCTTCTGTAGCACAGTGGTTTCATAGAAATAATGAAAAAGAAATGTTAATGAACCCAGAAGACCTCACATAAATCCTCTGTGAGATCTCCTGTGGAAAGTAAGAATACCAATATCCAATCCATACATGGTGAAATGAATTTTGTTATTGAACGACCAGTTTATACTGGCTCAAAGAAAGGACAAATGTGAAAAAGCATATGTGATCATTTGGTCTTAATATCAGAATTCTTTCTGAATTTTATTCATTTCCATTTCCTTTTTTTTTTTTCTCTGCTCTCTATAATACTGCTGGAAAGAGAGAGTGCTGCCCACAAATTTTTTTGGCAGACTCGGGTATAAGTTAATTAGCGTCTTGGCTTCCAGACTGGAGAGCCGACCCTATTCTCTTTGTAATGGTCGCCCTCAAGGAAGCTTTTCAAAGCAGAGGGGGAAAATGGCACCCACTCCGCTGTCAAGGATTTTTATGAGGGTCAAGTAGCCTTGGCAAGAAATAAGGCCAGAATGACTTGGCTGCAGGAAAGAATGCCGCAGCCCTTGTGACAGGTTAGATTTGCCATAAACCTGAATTCACTGAATTCTTAAGATGGTGAGAGACTGTTTCACTCTCCTCTGAGAATTTCTTTTTCTGTATCCTTTTTTTTTATGAGTGGAGTTTTGATAGTTTGACAGCTGTCCCCACCTCACTTGCTCTTGCTCTCTCACCTGCTGTTTATGCCCCTTCTCAGGATCACTGTAAGCCTAATCACCCTCGTACTTGTTGGCCCTCCATCCATCAACACGAAATATTCTTTGGCGTCTGCAAAGTGTTCCAAAAATGTGTCTAAGTAACCGATGAGACATGGCTTATTTGTCCTGGGAAAGCCTGGTTTAATGTTCAAATTCCACCCTGTGTGAGTTTTTATGCTAAGCCTCAAACAAATATTAGCATTACTCTTGATCTAAGTGTGCTGGCTTTATTATTTTTATTAGCAGCAGCAGTAGCATTGGAGCATTATTTTCAAAGGCAGAGGATTCAAGGAGCTTAAGGTGATATATGAACTCATTCAACCTTCCTAACAGCCTGATGAAGTAGTAATTATCATTCACATTTTACAAATGAGGAAACTGAGGCAAAGAGAAGTTAAGTAACTCGTCAAATATTTTTCTTGGGCGATCGAGACTAGACCTATTCTAAGGTCTCTTCCAACCCCAAGAGATTCAAATTCTTATTTGAGTGGAGATGGCACATGGAGTCAAAGACATAACTGAAGGGGTGTGTGTGTGTGTGTGTGTGTGTGTGTGTGTGTGAGTGTGTGGTGTGTGTGTGTGTGTGTGTGTGTGTGAGAGAGAGAGAGAGAGAGAGAGAGAGAGAAGGCGGAGTACGTGTATGTGGAGACTGTAAACTAGTGACCCTCTAAGCTTCATGAGGCCAGAGATGTATTTGTTGGACCCATACATTAAAAAAAAAAGTTAACGTATGGGCCAGCATTTAAAAATCAGAAGATTTCCCATGGAAATTCTGGAAATATCATATCTGGCCCCCTGAGTCATTGTTACCAGCGGTAACAACAGGCTGCGCGGCACAGCGGGGGTCTCCTTCACACCCTTCCCTCCCCAGGCAGCTCAGCTTCTCCACTGCCTGAGTCATTCCTTTATGGTCTGCCGGACCCTGCAGGCATTTTCCTTGCAACTTTTTCTCTAGGGCAGGGATTGCCATCCTTGATATAATATTTTGGGCCAGGTAATCTTTGTTGTGAGGGGCCGGCCTGTGCTTTGGAGGATGTTGAGCAACGTCCCTGGTGTCTACCCACTCTCAGTGTAACAACCAAAAATGAATCGACACATTACCAAATGTCTGCTGGATAGTAAAATATCCCGTCCCATGAGAACCACTAGGGTAGTATCATGAACCACCAAACAACGTGGCCTCTAAGCTGTTATAAATTTCTGGGAATGAGACTCTGATTGGGGTGACGTGAGTCAGGGGTCTTCTCCTCTGGCCAGATGGCAAGATGGCATTGTCCATCATGACTACCACCTCCAGCAGGGCAGGAAACCCAGTAGTTATCCATCATAAGATATCGGAAAGAGGGATGCAAAAGATAGGAAGTGGAAACAAAAGAGAGAGTCCAAGAATAACTCTGGATGGCATAATAATCTTAACTTTCCAAAAGATGTCCTTTTTGTAGCTGTTTCCTCATTTCTCTCTCCTCACCATTCTAGGAGATAGCCAAGGCACATAGTTGCCTTTGTTATCCAATGGATGAGGTAACTCATAGAGTAAGGTGTAAATTGCTGCCTGAGTACACAAAGCCACCGGACAGAGAAAAGACCAGAACCCAGGCTTTCTGGAGCCTACGCTGCCCCTCTGGTTACCTTGAAATGGGAACCTTCTGTAACATGCCACCCTGTGTATATTGTGGGGAGATTGTGAGAAGAGAGCCAAGCGAGCCGTCATCAGACTCGCCCAGCCCTGAAAGCATGAATGACGCAGTCATTCATGTTTGCCGTGCAGGTTTAGTTGGCAGGAGGCCTCCCTGTTTAACTCCTGCTCCAGTCGGTCTGGGTGTAACCCAGCCATTATGGTCTTTCTCGGGTTTCAAATGCACAGGAACAATTAAGTCATTCTCATAATTTCATGTGGTACAGAAAGTCCCAAGCCAAAAATACCACCCTTGGTTCCTACTTTTAGACTCCCAGGGAACTTCCCCCCTGCTTCTCTCCCTACAATTCTCTTTGATTCCTTCTACTTGTCTCTTGAGTATGTCGGCCAGAAGCGGCGTCCTAGTTTACTTCACCAGGAGCTGCAGTAGGAATTGTCAGATACAGAACTCAAATACAGAAACTTAATAAATACAAAGACTGTGCAGATCTTATCTCTGGCATATGGAAATATGAGAACTCGCCACCATATGATCACAGAGAGATGATGGGGTGACAAAGGAAGTAGTTGTATCTCTACTCCTATTATTATTTCTGGGTCCTAGGTAACTATAGTTAAATCACTTTCTTTATCTTCAGTGTATAGAATTTCTTGTCCCATAGGACTTCAGAACTGTGTTGCTGCCTTAAATAATTAATTTTTCTAGCTCTTTCTCAACTGTATATTAACAGTTACTTCCTGGCAGTCAGTGGCCAGTTTGATCCATGTGCACACAACATATGTGTACATGCTTGGCACATGTTGACCTCCATTTAGGTTAATAGCATTCTAGTTAGAGATGATTTAAGTTTTTTCAGTCGGAATAGACATTATAAGTTTATTTATAACATGTCTTTTCCCTAGAGCAGTGGTTCTTAAAAACTTTAGTCTGCATCAGAATCCCCTGGAAAATTTGTGTACAAACAAGAGTGCTGGGCGCCACCCCTACCCCACATCCCAGAGCTTCTTGTTTAGTAGGTCTGGGGTGGGGCCAAGACTTTGCATTTCTAATAAGCTTCCAGATATTGCTGATGCTGCTGGTGTGGAGGGCCCTTTTGTGAACTAGCTTCTTATGGAGTAGATATGAAAGTAACGGAGGCAAACTAGTAGAGAGTTTTGATTTAAGGTCTTCTTTCTTGATGATCAACTCGTCCCACCTTTCTTTAGATACTATATTAGCTTCTTAGGACTGCCATCACAAATTACCAAAAACTAGGTGGCCGAAAACAACAGAAATTTATTCTCTTACTATTATGGAGGGTAGGATCCAAAATCAAGGTATTGGTGAGGCCATGCTCTTTCTGAAGGCTCTAGGAGAGAATTGTACCATGCCTATCCTTGGCTTCTGGTTTTGGCCGCCATCTTTGGTGTTCCTTGGTTCATAGACCCATCACTCCAATGTCTGCCTCCATCATCATATGACTTTCTTCCTGAGTGTCTGTCTCTATCTCATCTATTCTTATAAGGACATCAGTCATTTTGGATGAAGGCCCACCCTAATGACCTCATCTTAACTTGATTGCCCTATTTCCGAAAAAGGGTAACTCACCTGTGTGTTGTGCTCTTGGGGAGGGTTAGGAAGCTGCCTTCACCTCCAGGAATACTAACAGCCCACTTATATAATTGTGAAGCATACACAAGACCAAGGCAGCAGGAGATCGGGAACTGACCGAAAAGACCAGTTAAGGTGCTAGTACAGGTGAGAAATAATGAGCCCTTAAGTAAGGCAGTGGAGTGAGCAGAGAGAAGAGGAGGTGGAGCTGAGGAACAGGTCTGAGGTGAAACCAATAGGATTGGATGTAGGGGGAGTAAGTACGCAAGAATAGTCTTACTTAGCCTATTGAAAAATGTGGGGGCGTGTGTACACACACACACACACACACACACATAGTGAAGGTAAACAGGGCCTTATAGACAAACTTCTCTTTGTGTCTTCCCGATTAACTTGAATTATGCTTTATTGTGTTAGAAAAGAGAGTAATAAAGTGGAAATTATATGGAAGAAAATGAGGAGCAACCTTGTGAATAAAGATATTTTAAAAGGGAAAATGGAAAAAAGACAAATTTTGGCCCACAACGTTCTCAGAAAGTTCCTCTAAATGGAGTGTCTTTGTCTAGGGAATGACCACGAAACCTGCTCAGTGGAATTCTGATGCAGCCTTCCATGTCCTGTGTTCAAGTCAGCTCCAGGCCAGCATCTGACCTGAGGCTAGGCTACTGGCTGACCTCCAGGAAGACGCAAACATTTCTAGTGAACATAAATTGCCAAGTCCTAGCATTGTCATCATAATATTCTCTACCCTTCAGTAGCTTTTGCATCCATTATCTTGCTTGGTTTTCACAGCCTTGGAGCCATGGGAAATTCCTTGATGGGTCTGAAGAATCAAATTCAAGTCTTTTTTTTGTTTTGTTTGTTTGTTTTTTGGAGGGGGTGGTTGGTGTTTGGATAAGACTCTTAACTTCTCAATGCTCCATTTTGTCATCACCATCCACTTTCTAGCACCATTCTAATAGAATTATTGTGAGGATAAACTTCAGTTAATGTATGCAAAGTGCCTGACTCAAGGCTAGTGCGTAATACATATTTCTTTCCTTCCCTCCTCCTTTTGAATTTTCTTTCTCTTCTCCTCAGTTCTCTGACTCTTAGGACTCTTTCTGCCATTCTGTCCCCTTGAAAATAAAACATAAACAAGCAAACAAATAAATATGAATTGCTGGAGGATTTGTTTTAAACTCATTGGAATTGATCATAAATTGCATACTCACCCAAAGGGCTAGATTAGGGATCTTGAAGTATATGAAGCAAACCCTGAGAGTGAATGTGAGAAGGAAATGTCAGAATTGTAATCGAGATTAACATAGAGAAACAGACTCTGGTT
Source organism: Eonycteris spelaea (assembly GCA_003508835.1). Taxonomy (NCBI): domain Eukaryota; kingdom Metazoa; phylum Chordata; class Mammalia; order Chiroptera; family Pteropodidae; genus Eonycteris; species Eonycteris spelaea. The sequence goes on along the minus strand of PUFA01000040.1, from coordinate 8,746,619 downwards.
CTCGATCTGTCCCTTTCCCACACTGGCTGGTCCCAATTCTTTTTTGCTCTCTTTTCAATAAAGAACAGTTCTGCCGAACCTAATTCTCTCAGGACCCAAGGTGCCGATGCAGCTGCTGGCCGATATGGTCAGCTAACCCCTGCTCAAGTGCTACCCAAGATGCTGGAAAGGGGCCACAACCCAGGTCATCCAGGCAGCTCCCTTGGGTGATGTCCACTTGGACCTAGTTGCACTCCAGAGTTAGAAAGCAGTGGCCTACATTTCCAGCTAACTAAAATTGGGATGGTGTTCTGGTCAGGGCTCCTCGTCCTCTGTGTTCTCCTTCATTTCCCTGCCCGGAATGCCTTCCCAGGGCTTCCTCTACTTACTTACTTCCTGTCCTCAAATTTCTGACCAGAAATTTCACTTAGGGAGTCCATTCCACTGAAATGTTAGCCTACGGGGCAAAGTAACAGGCATGAAAAGGCTTACTGCAGCATTGCTCAGAGCACAGAAACCAGGAACATTAGCCCAAAGGGCATTCATAGTGTTGTTCTATTTCTTCCTTAGATAAATGGTACCATGAGCAGTGACTCATCATCTCAGGACTTCTAGCTCCTGTTTGTAACTCGTAAATTACTAATATCCATCCAGAATACAAAGACTGTGAGATGATGAGTATGAAAGCACTTTAGTAAATTGCAGATGTTTTTTTTACAAATGTAAGGGGTACGATGAATCAACAGTGGGAAAAAAAAATCCTTTGAGGCCTTTTACAAATAAAGGCATTTTATATATTTAAACTCTTGGCACTCACATATTTAACATTTGAGGTCTTGCCAACCTGTGGAGCAATCCCATGGCAATTTGCAGTTTAGCTGAGGTATGTATTTTCATCCATCCATGAACATAAATATCTCACATGAGGATGAGAAGTGAATGGAAGAAGTAGAAAGGTTAAAATATGATTACATTATACAGTCTTTAAAGGCTCATTAAAATAGACATGTGTTCAGCATCTTTTATGCCTCTATCAGGGAGCTCTGGGTTATTGAGAAAGAGTAAGACAAAAGGGTAAAAATTAGAAATATGCTATGTAATTAGATAAACCATAAATAAATTCATAAAACAATGAGCATAGTAACATACAGCAACGTTACAGACAGATTCTTACCCGTATAGCGCGTTGCTGAGAAGAGGGAAGGACTAATGCAAAGCAAAGGGATTCAAGGAGGGAAAGGTTTGTGTAAGCCTGGTGCTAAATTTAATCTGGGATTAAATTTAATTTTGCCCCATTTAAATGGAAGAAATTTCCACCCGAAAATATGCAGCTGCAATTACAAGTGAGTTTTATTGATTGTTACTGTGGTGTGTTTATTTCTCTCCCATTTAACATTCTGGCCGTAGGCAGTATAAGGCTAGTATAGCCCTACAGTTGCCTGGGGTGTAGGCTGCTTCTCATTTTCTTGCTCTGCCTCCCCCAGGGTGTGGCCCTGGTGCTTATGGGCAGAGCTCTGGCCACCAGCTGCCAATTTTGAACAAGGGATGGGTAAGTGAGACCACACCTCCATCCTCCCTAAGTGCTGGTCCTAGAACTTGCACACACCCCTTCCGCTTACATCACCCGGCCACACCTAGCTGCACAAGAATCCAGGAATGAATTCTTTATTCTGAATAGCTAGGTGCCCAACTAAAAGCCAGAAATCATATTACTCGAGGAAAGGAAACACAGACATTGGGGAACAACTCACAGGTGCTGCCACTGTTCAACCTACTGTCTGCCCGTGACCTAGCCGATTGTTCAGAAGAGAGGAAATTGGAATGGAGGACGGGACAAGCCACGAGAGAAGATTGTGACTCAAAGCGTATCGCATCTGTTAGAATTCCTGGGACAGTTCGGTGCTGATTGTATTTCTGGTTTCCCTAAGTAAAGGTTTCATTTAAGTTAAATTATACTGAATGATCTGATCTTGACATTTTGTTAGATAGGAAGGCTGCTCAGAGGCAGAGTTGTTGGAGAAAGGAAAATGCAAGCCCTGACAATTTCTAGTCGTCCATAGCTAGGCCTTAGCATTGTTGGAAGCTGGCATGGCCCAGCTTGGCCATGGTCTCCTGCTAGACATGAGCTAGCTCACCCAACACCAGCCTCATACAATGTCCCTCTGAAACCATGGTCAAGTGAGACCAAGCAAGTCCATTGCATAGTTTTGTCTAAGCACAAAGAATAACAAGGTTCCTGTACAACCCACACAAATATCTCCCAAACATCCCCTCACCCAGCTAATGGGAGTTATTACTGTTTATTTGCTATTTTATAGCTCTTTCTGTGCTTTAGTCACCTCTCCCTATAGATAACATTTATTGAAATACCCCATCATACAATTGTCCACTTCCTGGCATCCCTAATCTAGAGCAAACCCCTCTTTCCTTAGAACCTCCCCCAGATCCACCCAACCAAAACCCCAACCTTGTAATAGGTTCTAATGCCTTCTTACTGAGGCAGTTCTCACTCATTGAAATGAATGATGAACCCAACTTGTGCAACTACAGGTGTGTTGCTGGTGGTCTTTGGCTGGAAGTCATTGACATGTTGTTTATGTCCTACATACAAGGGGTCATACTGTCCAATAAAAGCTGGTTCATTTGGAGAAGACCTCACTGCAATCTTGGATCAGTTTCTTAACCTCTAAAAGCTTGTTTCCTAATCTATAAATTAAGGATGGTAATATCAACTTCATGATATTGTGAAAATTAAATGAAAGAATATATGTGAAAGTGCTTTTTAAAATTACAAAGAACTTTATAAATCCGAGGCATTTAATTGATTGTGACAGGGAAAATAATGACAAATTCTATTTTTCTAAGATTGGTTTGAGCTCAGGTCATTGAACAGGTCAATTGATGGCTTCATTTACATCAGTAAGTAATATTGTATTCATAGTCCCCACTTATCTGTACTTGGGAAGGAACTGTGAACCAAGAGCCTAATCCCTGGGCATTTCTACCCAAACCTGGCTAGTTAACAACAGAGCCCTCTGGAAAAGAAAGTTCTTTAAGAAAGAAGGTACAACGTTCAAATTAATGAAGGAAAAAGAGCAAAAGTCACATTAGGACTTATTTGTGTCCTACCTAAATAATTAGAAGATAGCTCTTTTTCCTAATAGCCCCTGTAAAATTTTCGGTGAGCTTCAGAAGCCTAAAGGGAAACTCCAGAACCAAGACAGATTTCAGCTCCAATGATTTCTCAGTGTCATCACCCCAGTTGTGTGTAGAGATGAAAAAGAGGCCGTACCTGGAGTGGGGTAAGAATCCAGCTCTGCCTTTCGCTTTGTGTGCCACCTTGGCTGAGTACCTGACCACCACTTTCCTCACTCAGAAAATGGAAATAGGGACAACATCGCTCCAACAGGATAATGTATGGAACACTCTTAACGGTGAAGTGCCATGTATTCAGCAAAGAAACCATTATATTCTTAGTGTCATTTTATTAGTAAAATACGCAGCTTTTGAGCACCGACTCTGTGCCAATCACAAATTGGGCACTGGAATTCAGGAAAAAGACACAGATTTCTCTGCCCATGTGGCACTCAGGGTCTAGTCAGAGAATCAGTTGTAATTACATCTAATTAATGTCAGGACAGTACATCAAACCCAGTGATCGAAATGGGTCCCAGGTATAGCACATTTCTTAATGGCCCTGTGAGTCTTATTGTGACACTTTTCACGAATGAGGAAAGTGAGACCAAGTTAGCCTTAAGTGGTGGCTGTGGTCACCCAGCTAGAGTGGTCTGACTTCTAAGCACTGGCCTTTTCCACCCCAGCATACTGCCCCTCACTTTTGCCTTGTTGGCATTCTTTCATATCATGTTGCCATATCAAAATGACAGATTAATAATTTCTGTTGATTGTATGGGAATTATATTTGGGATTGACTGTTCTCTCCAGACATTTGGGAAAGTGCCTTAGTTATTACTTTAGTAGCTAACTGATCTATCTCCTCATTGCCATGGTGGTTTCTGTTAGCTTCAAGGTGTACTGTTTCTAACCTTTTCTTGCTTCACCTTTCTCAACATCTGATGCTGATTCTGCCCGGGACTTTACTGGGGTTTTAGCCAGATCCTATCCTCTCTCATTACTTCCAACGGAGGCTTTACCTCTGCTTGATGGTGGACAAGTTCACTTTTATTTAGGTGTTCTTCTTGCAATTTTTTTGAAACAAGTTTGAGCATGGAGAAGGTGAGTTTTGTGAAGTGTGTTACAATTAGTGTGAGGGCATAAATTAACAGTATCCCAGATTCTCTCTTGTCATTATCAAAATAATTCATTTATATATAGTACCCTGAGGTTTAAAAAGGACTTTTCTGTTCTTCATCTCATTGGTTCCTCACAACCCCAAAGGGTTGGAAACAAGGATGTTTGAGTAAGTCCCCCAGGCCACCCAGCCAATAAATGGCAGAAGAGGAAATTTGAGTCTGTTCTTCAGGCTCCAGTCCTGGGCCTTTCCTCTCTGCCAGGTCTTGGCAAAATAGGGACTTAATGATAATAAAGTTGGCTCAAGTACTAAGAGTGATTGATACTTTATTTCTCCCAGTGTCCAAGAGAATCTTCTCCATGATAAATTATAGCCTCAGGCCTTAGCCCCCGAGACATTGCTGAGGGTCCTGAGTGCTTTCCCCAATGCAGGGCTCCAGCTGACAAGTCCTGAGGGGGTGAGCGCATCACAAAAGGAGGCTAGCTCTCAGGACAGGAGCCCATTGCGATAAGATTTCCTAGGAATGAGGACATTTCTGAGGAAAGTGAAGGCGAATTCTCATGACTGCAAGTTGCAGTAATGTAAATGGGGAATTTATTTTAAAGTGCTTAGATGTAATAAATATACATTTTAATTTGTAGTACACATTTTCTTCCAGAGAGGATGCTTCTTGGGCTTTGGGTACATTAATTAATGTAGATCATTAACTAAGCAGACATTTTAAACAAATCCTAAGAATTCATAGGCTATCACTGCTAAAATTGAAAAAGAAAAATAAGGTATAATATAAGCCTACTAAAGAGTTTGTTATTTCTATTACTCTTATTATGATTATGATTTCAGCATTTGGCTATTCTCTTAGAAGTAGGCTCTGAGTCCTTCAAGAAAGCCTGCCGAAATTCTTCATAACCATACCTCCAACCAAAAGGGTCGTTTTTGGAATGTTTTTTTAAATAAGAACCCTGAAAGGTTTCTAGCTAGAAGGCGATCACAGGTTTCTAGATCTCGTACCGGCTCATTGCCTTCAACCAGCGTTCAATTTCCTTTGAATCATGTGACCCACTTATAGATTTCAAAAATTGTGACAGCACCAGGGGTAGATTCACTTCCTCCCAAGATTAAGTCTGTGAGTGACAGGGGCGGGAGTGGGTGGCGAGAATGGTGGCGGAGTCTGTAAGTGGTTCTAAGGTTTTGTAGCTTCTTTTACCAAGAAATAGGCAGGAAAGGAAATGGCCTTCGGAGTGAACTGGGTAGGCGGAGCCCCGGGAACAGGAAGACCCAGTCCACCCCCAGCCTTTCTCCAAGGACTGGTCTTGCCGGACCTACTGGTTGGGAAGAGCTGCCCTAGATTTTCATCTAGAAGAGATTCAAGAGGACCAGAACCAAGACATTTAACACTTAGCACTTTACCCGATGATAAATTATAGAGCAGCTAACTGGTTTGTAGTAAACAGTTGCTCAAATGACCTTTCAGCTTCTCAGTGGCAAAAAGTCTATCTGACAAAGATCTTACATTACATTAAAGATTTAGGGATTCCAGTTAGGGTATTTAAAACCTCCAAGGTGGGAGATGGTGTAACATCCTCACACCAAATTTCTGAGTGTCACACCTGGGCATTGAAATTTTTTTACAAAGCAACCTGTGAAGTGGAAAATTATTATTATTATTATTATTATTATCAGAAAAAAATTAACGAATTTAATGTAAGTGGAATGAATAATGATTAGAGCTGATCATTGAGAGAGCTTGGGCTGGTGTTTCTAAAATGAAATTAACTACAGAGTTCTTAAAATGAGGTCATTCAGGTTACAATTCAGTTGTCCATGAAGATCAATGATTTGTGAAGTCAGGTCTTCTCAGCTTACCTGGCAACCAGAGGTAATATTTCACAATTAGGTGTGAAGGACATCTGAATCTTTTTTTCCCTAGTAGTCACCAGCTCATTCAAGTATTTTTATAAATCGTGACAGAATTGAACCTCTGTCAACAAAATTCATTCTTCACACCGGAACTACAACTGAGACTTAAGTGATTAAAATGTAAACCATTGTATCTTTTTAAAAAATCCTCATATTCCTGTGGCCTGGCATAGTATCTAGCACAGGTTTTGTCGACTGGGTTAAATGATTGAACCAGGGAATGACTGAATATGTGAAACACATAGGATGTGGTTCAGGAAAAAGACCACAAGAGCACAGTTGTTATTAAAAGAATGCCATCCCTGAAATTACTATTACTGATGCCAGCTTCTGTTTCTGTTGATGAATCCTTGGGAATTTCGGAGTACACTACTTTATGCCTCGTTACTCTAGCTAACACCGGAAAAATGAATCTTAAGTGTAAAGTTTTTACTTAAAAAAGGTAAAATCTTTATTTTTCCGGTGTTGTTTAAGCAGTAGCTATTAAAAGCATTAACCTACACATCATCTTTCAGGGATGGGCTCCAGGCTTGTAACACATGTGGCTATAATATTGACAGGGCAAGGAGAGTCTTTGGTCTTCATTTCTGTGATAATTTGTTGTAGAGATAGTCTAGGTTTTTTCTAAACTTTTGTCCCAGCCACTTTGGATGTGGACATGGCCACCTACTGGTGGTTCTTGTCTAATCAAGTTCCCTGAGGTAATATTTCCGCACAATACTTTTTAGCAAAAAGAAAATGTTTGACAACTCTCCCCGTTGGAACAGAATGGCTGAAATCTGAGGTTGGATGTGAAGGTCTTCCCTATCTGCGGCTCAAGAACAATTGTTAGCAAACTCTTTGAACTGACTAGTTGAGCTTCATCCTTTTTGCTCTCATTGTTCTTAACCCTGGACCACTTGTCCCCATCTGGCTTAAGCTCTCTGGTCCAAAAACACTTCTACCATTGCCATCTTGTAAATAGATGCTCGTTCAATAGCACTGTAGCTTAAGAAGAGAGGTAGAATGTGAGATCGAGGTGAGGATGAGGCTCATAGGCACACTGCATATGGACAGACCTGATTTCCATGTACATCTCTTTCCATAGTGCTCTCTGAGCCATTATGAATCAGCTTGACTCATACTTCTGGTTTTCAGTTCAGTTTCTAGAACGGCATTATTTCACACCCTGAGGAGGTGGAAGTAGATGTCACAGATGAGGGGCGAAGCTACCCAGCCAACTTGGCCTATCTGGAACCCACGAGGTGTGAGGAAACCAGCTACTGTGTCTCCGAGAGGCCCACGTAGATGATCCATAGGCCTTGTCTATCTGAAACATTTGAAACACTCAGCTTCTGAGAGTAATGCATAATCCCCATGTGCCAAATAACTGGGCTTTAAATTTTAATTCTATCAGAGTTGGTTGTCTGAGTTTGATGTGGAAGAAGATATTTATAGTCTCAAAGTATCTCCCCACAAAGTGCTGAGCACTTACAACAGGAAAAGAAATAGAAATTAGGTAGAAATGGGACAGTACTTAACTAAGTGATAAAAATGAAGATCACCAACAAACATCAACAAACATTGTGTATCTCTGGACATGATACCCTGAGAAGGACCCAAATCCCTTGACTAGAATTCTAGCCTAGAAATGCAAAAGCTGAATCTAATTACTAGGAAACATTAGTCAAACCCAAAATGAGGGAAATCCTATGAAATAACTAGCTCAAATTCTTTAAAATGTCAACATTATAAAAGACAAAGGAAAGTGAAGAAATGAAAAAGACTAAAGAACTATAAAAACTAAATGTAATATGTGATCCTGCACCAGAGGGAAAAATTTGTCAAAGAACATTATTGGGAGAATTGATGAACTCAGAATATTGACTTGAATAAAAAGTATTGTATCGATATTACCTTTTCTGAAGTTGTTTACTCTGGTAGTATAAGAAAATTTCCTTCTTAGGAAATACACATCAAAGCGTTAAAAGGGCATGTGATATACAATGTATTTTCAAATGGTTAACATAAAAGAGTGTGTGTGTGTGTGTGTGTGTGTGTGCGTGTGTGTGTGTGTGTGTGTGTGTGTGTGTGTGTGTGGAGAGAGAGAGAGAGAGAGAGAAGCAAATGTGGCAAAATGTTACAAAATGATAAGTTAGAATCCTTTGTAATTTTTTTGTAACTTTTCTGAGATGTCGAAATTATTTCAAAATGAAAGTTAAAAAAAATATGTTCATTCATTATCCTACCATCAAAGGCCTGGATAAAGATTTCCATCCCCTATCTGCCTCTCATCCTTAACCCTTAATCAAATCAATCCCTGGTGGATGTGGATGATTCCTGCAGAGATACCAACCAGCAGGTCCCAACTCTCTTTCAAGGGAAATGAGCCGGGAACTGCCAGGCGAGATTGCTGGTCTCTCCATCTTGGCCCCACAGAGCCAAGATTTCCCTTAGTAACAGTAATGGTAGCCGCAAATTGAGGTCAGTAGGAAAACAGATCTATTTTGGGTTATAATGTTGCACATAATGTGATGAGTGGACAGAAAAGAATGTACCCCAGTGAAGGGAGAGCCTGTGAACTCCGGGTCTGGTTCTGAATATCCTTACGATGCCCAGCATAGAAAACAGGAAACATCAGTTAAAATGGGAAATCGCTGTGGGCTGAATTACTGTAATTCCTCATCTTGGAAGCTGGCATGGTGTAGGACCTTCATCCACAGCCTGACGTCTCTGCTTTTCTCTGCCTTGATAATTTTGCCCTTTCTTTAGGGTGGCGCATTACCAAGTTCAGAGGCTTTTAGGCTGGAATTGCTACCTTTAAGTATGCTTAGAAATTGTGTTTTTAAAGAGCTGTTTGTTTTCCCCCTGTCTCTAGGTTAAAAGCAGTCTAATTCTGTCTCTGGTTCTGGTTCCCGCCTCCTGCCCCTTCTTTATTTCTAAGTAGGTGAGATTCAGCACACAGAGAGACTCGCAGCGCAGCTTAATAATAACCCAGCAATGAGTGACATAGCCATTATCTTGCTAGATGGGTAACAGAGGGACATTCCCCAAAGCTGATGAGCCTAACCGGAAAGGTGCTCTTCAGTCTTCCCCTACCTCTACCACTCTTTGGGGTCCTTTAAAGTATCAGGGAAATCTTGTCAGCCTGTTCAAGCTACAAAACGAGATAATTATACCTGTTCCCTACCTGCCTTGCTGAGTTGCTTGAGGACTCACATGGGATGATAAACGGCTAAGTAGAGACACTAGAAGCAATATACAACTAAGAGGTGGTGTTATTTCTCATGCTGGATGGGGATCTGATTAAAGTAGTTGGGCTTGTTCCCTTTGGAAACAAGACAGTCTTTCTCTGTGACCTGGGCTGCACTCTGTTGGGGATTCCATTTTGGCTGCCTGTTTCCGGTCGCCACTGCTAGGTACTCAGCCATGCCCTCCCGGCCTTCTCAGCCTCCTCTATTTTTCCTACCCATCCTATCTGTTTGTTTTCTCCCTCACCAATGAGAAAAGCTGGATGAAGGCAGGAGCCTGGTCTGTGTGGTTTGCAAGTGTTACCCCATGCCTGGAACAGTGCTTGGCTCCTGGTAGGGGCATAACTATTGGAATGAATGAATGAAGGAAAGAAATACTTGCTATCCTTAGTTTTCTTACCTCCCGTTTGCTCCCTGTTCTGCACATCTCGCCCACGCCTATGGCAACAACTTCTTAGTAGCTGATGGAGGACTCCCAAATTGATGTTCCTGACCATTTCTGACTCCTAAGCTCCAGAGTTCCAGATCCCAATACCCAACGCCTATGTGGAGAAAAGCCCAGTAAAGATTCTGGAACCAGAATGTTTGCTTACTGGCTTTTGATCTGGGGCAAGCTACTTCTTTGTGCTAGGGCTTTTTCATCCTTAAAGTGGGGATTAATAACAATGCCAACCATGTTGGTTTGTTGGGACAATTAAATGAGTTAATATGTATAAAGAGAGCTTAGAACATCATTTGGTACCTAGTGAGTGAGCCCTCAACAGAGTTCATTGGACAGGGATTCATTCTAGCTGAGTGTTCCATCTGGTAAATTGGGGTGATCACCTTCTGCCTTTTTTTCATGGTGGAATGAAAACTCAATCCACTCAATCCTGAACCGTTTTCTCCCAACAGAGTGCAGACTTGCTTGTGCCATTTGGACCATGGGTATCCACACCTCCCTGCTCAGCTCTAGAAAAGTGGCTTCACCAACCCAACCAGTTCATGAGCCATGAGGCCCCTCCTTGTCATGCAAACTCCCATTTGCCCAGCAACCCTAAGGCCTGTGGGAGAGACCCCCGACTCCCATCCCAACACAAACACCGGCTCTTAGAACTTCACTCTCTTCTTTGGCTGTGTGAATGATTGAGGCAGCAGATAGTGGGTTATGTTCAGATAAGAAAAGACTCCTAAATGGGTAGGCCCATGCTCATTTTGCAGTCTTGTTTGCAACTATAGTAATGTCACAATTCGGTTGAGATTTTCATCACACTGGTCAGGAAATTCATAGTGAAGGTTACTACAGCAACCTTCACTCTGCTCTGGAAAGCAGCATATCCCTTACAATGGGTCCTCTCAGAGGCGGGCCCAAAGTGGGCGTGATTCAGTCTATTCAAAACAATGGGGCCAAACAGAACAGAAAGGAACTGCACATTGTTTTTAGACCTCCCGTTGTCATCTGTAGCATTACGCATTGTTGTCCATCCTTGGGCCCAACTCGAGTTTTGTTTCTGCCGTAATACACTTAATGTTCCAGCTCATGTGCCTGCCAGTCAAAGTGCATTTCTTGGACGTTTAAGTAGTAATGACAACTTGATAGCGGTGTACAGACTCATGGCCGGGAAGTGCTACGGAGACACCTTTGAAGAAAAGGTGGTGCAGACTTTTGATTTGGAGACAGGGGAAACACCAGTTGGGTGTGTTTTACAATATTCAAACTTCTCTTCAAAACGGATAAATGTGCCCTGGAGTCCTGTGAAACAACCACAGATTTTTTTTTTTTTTTAAGAGAAAAAATAAAATAAAAAAAGACCCTTGCCTGTATTCACGGCCACTCAAGCAAACCCACACAGCAAACAAAATTTGCCCACCGACTGGAAACAATTGGTTCACTTACATTTTTTTAAACTAGAGAATGCCAAGGATAAAAAAGAAAGAGAGAGAGAATGTTACCTGAATTTAGCCATTTAGCATTGTGAGCTGTGGTTTTCTTAGAATGGAAGTGGGAAGGAAACTTCTTCCTTCTTTAATTTTTTTTTTCCTTTAGAGCATTTATGGTATTTTATTTATTCACACAGCTTGCCCCACGATCAAACAACTTTTCTTGGTTGTATGTTTAGATCTCTAGGGGTTGTTTTATTTACTTTCCTTCTTTAATGTTTCCCGCAAAGTTTAATTTCAATCATTTGCCTTTTATCTTTCACAGGATCTCCAGCTATTTCTCTTCTCTAACCTTTGTACTTTTCTTGTGCCACTGAATTTTTTTTAAAAATTAATTAATTAAAATGAGTTTTTCTTGTAAGTGCAAAGCTAGCAGCTACATCTGTATCTTAAACCCAAACCCAGCCAAACTCTATGAAACAAATGGTGAAAACGTTTGCTTTTGTTTCCAGTGAACTTTAATTGACATGTGGTCACTCCCAGGTATCTTTGGGTGTTGGTTATTCGATCAGGAAGTTATACCGTGTTTTTGGCCAAATTCCAGAAAGAGAAGGGGTCACAGCCAGGGAGAATTTTGAGACTGCTGGTGCTACTTTTCCTCATACTTGGGTCGTGGGGCTCAGACAGAAAGGGACTTTTGTGTACTTGGGAGCAGAATGTAGTACGAATCCTTTCACCATTTTTGCAACCAGAAACCATGCAAATGCTTTTGCAAATTCACTTGTAGTCTTGCTGGCAGTTCTTGAGCACAGCCCTCTTTGGTAGGTAGTGATGTTGACGTCTATTTTCTATTCACAGCCCTGCCCCAAATGGAGCATACTGTTTTCCACATAAGAGGGTGGGCACTCTCTCTCCCGCCTGACACAGAGAGCAGGCCACAGTTTGTGTCAATTTCTTGCAGAAAGTGATTTCTGTGATTACTACTTTGAGATCATTTGTGTGTCAATTCCAACCCCCTTGACTCTCGCTCATTCTCTGTCCTTACTACAAGGAAGACCAGAGCTTACTACTGTTCTTGACTTTGCAGGGCTGAGATCGCCATGTGGTTTGACTTTGGAAGCTATGTAACAAGTTCCTCCAAAAGATCCCTAGCTGGGACTGTTTTGGCAACTGATGTCTGTTTTGCCCATTTTGTCTGAGTGAGAATTCTTATGTTACTTTTTAACATATTTGAGTGTCTTTACTATGCTAAGAGGCATCTTTGCCACAAAGGGAAATCATTATCCATTCCTCCAAAGAATTTTGAATGAGATGCCTACACTTACTGAAGACCAGGATGTGGGACTCTGTCTTTGAAACTGGCTGCGAGTACTTTAAAGCAGCAGTCCCAAACTTTTTGGTATCAGGGACCGGTGTTTATATGAGAATTGAATGCCTGATGATCTGAGGTGGAGCTGAGGCGGTGATGCTAGCGCTGGGGAGTGGCTGCAAATATAGATGAAGCTTTGCTTGCTCACTTGCCCGCTGCTCACCTCCTGCTCTGTGGCCTGGTTCCTAACAGGCCACAGACTGTACTGGTCCATGGCCCACAGCCCAGGGGTTAGGGACCCCCCTGCTTTAAAGAAGACAAGCAGAGGCCAGTTGTCACAGATGACTCCAATTCTCTGGTCTCTCAGTTTCACTGAGGCTTCTCAAAGCACCTATTATCTTTCTACTATTCAATCATATCAGTGTGCCTAAAATGCCCCTCTGCTTAGAGTGGCAGTCTCTGTTCTGGAGCCCAGGCAGTCCATCCACCTTGCCACATGAGACCTAAAGGCAGCCTCGGTGCTCGATTTGAAGTCTCACTATTACAGAGAATGTCTGCCTCCCTTGCGATATTTCAGAGTGGGGAATCTGTATCTTTTGTCTTCCACCATAACCTTGATGGAAGCTGCTCTGTGTTTCTAAATTCCCCAGATGCAAGTACAGATCTGGACTCCATGATTGTCTTTGGTCAATTTTTTCATCTGTTACATAGGTACCTCTTTGGTTCTACAATTCTTTTAGGATCAAATAAAACAAAGTACATAGCATGGTGTTTGGCAAATAGTAGGTGCTCAAGAAAAACAGTGCCCAAGCCCTGTTCCCTAAATGTTGTGGGGCACACCTCTTGATGACATGGGTTGCCTTTTTGATGCTGTATTATATTTCATGGAATGTAATGGAATATAATGAGCAATGGGCAGCAATCACCAAAAATGTCTTGGATTTTCTGTGGACTTTGTGAGCTTTAAGCTGGTGTGATGTACCCATGCCCCATAATCCCATCAGACATGGTTAGCTTGTGTTTTATTTTCAGTTTTAGAGATTCCCGCAGGAGAAAGTTACTATTGGAAGGAGCTCCATGAAATTCTCCAGCCAAGAGATCTGTAGTTCGATTACAGTTTTCTAATTTCTGCTGGTATTTCCCCTCATCTTCTGGAGATTGTCTTTCTCCTTTACCTATTTGTTCCTGATTTTTAAGCCAATGCCGTGACTCTTTTTCTTCTCCCCATAAACAGAGGCCTATATCCTGGATAGAAGGCAAAGGGTTCTAGGAAAGTGGTCTCCAGGTGGGGTCTGTACCTCTTTGCATGCAAGATGACCTACTGGAAACATTATTAAAACTTCTTTTAAAAGAGGAAGAAGTTAAGCTCTTTCAATATTTACTATTTGGATGGACACCAGTGCCCTCATGCAGTCCGATTACAGAGGGTCAAGGTTCACAAGTGATAATGCTGATGATTGGAGAAATGTAAACTATTTCAGGGCCTCGATTCATCGGATTGTTCTTCCCAGAACTTTTGGGGTGACAGAATCCTTTGCCAGAGGGTTGCTCAGGAGGGGCGGGCAGTAGAAAGTCACACGGTGTTGGACTTGGAGCTAGAAGAGCCGAGTTCTAGTCCTGGTTCTTCTGTTAAGTAGCTGTCGCCATGGGCATGGGTCACAACACCTTGCTTTTTTTTTTTTTTTTTTTTTTTTTGCCTATAAAGCATCAACCTGTCATTCAAGATGGTCCTTGCTGTACTTCTTCATTACTAACCTCTGAAGTTCCCTGCGTGCCTTTCCCAGCAGCAGCTGTCTTTCTCCTGCTCTGCTGTAGTAGGTCCCTATTCTCAGAGAATCCTAGGTTCAGGTGTCTCACAGAGTGCGTGATTATGCATCGCTCGAGCGTCGTGAAACTTGAAAAGTTCCATATTTCGTTATTGACTCCTGTCTCTGCTGTGATCTTATCGGCCAAATGAGATGACAGTTTCCGATTCTTTCTTGAAATGTCAGATATTCAATCAGGGCACGATTCCTGGCTACCAGCGTTCCCAGTTCAGTCACGGTGGGCCAGGCAGCGTAGTATGACCTCTCCTTGCATTATCTGATTTAACAACCTCAGAAGCCCCGTAAGGTAAGATACTGTTATTTTCCCATTTTACAGAAAACAAACAAACAAACAAACAAACAAACCCTGAGACTTAGAGATTGGAATCCTTGCAATGCCACTTTTACTAAATGTCCTTGAAACATTTAACTTCCTTAGAAGTCTTTTTAGTTGCAGGGGTTACTAAGACCTCTGTTCAGTTAGTTGTGGGCGGTCCTCTCTCCCTCTGCATACCTCTCTTTACCTTCCTTTTAATTTCCATATTTTTAAAATCTGTATTTGCTTGCAGTTGAACCTTTAGTAAGGATTCAAGCCGATGGAAGGGAGGCAAAGTCTGCCTGTTGGTGGCTTCCCCCAAACTCGGAAGAACATAACAAGGGTCCTGGGTAAGCCCACAGTGAAGCCCTATTGATGTCTCAAATTGGTTTTATTGTAAATTCATCCCCATAACTTGCTTACTGAGTTGAGGGGTGGGGGTGGGGGTTGGGGGGGGAGGTGGCAGTTCACAGCAGGCAGGTGGTTAGAGCCTTAGAGCCTCTTGGGCTCTCTTAGGCAAAGACACGTAAAAACAAGATAAGACTCTTGGGTCTGTGCTCCTCCTTGCTTCACCTGCACCAACCCCCATGACACTTGGGCCTCAGTGCTGGCCTTCTGGAGGCCAGGTGTGGCTGCTGAGAGATTAGCTGGTAAACAGAGGCATCAGGAGACAAAGTCCTCCTTAGAGCTATCTGTCTTAGGGCTTGTAATTGAATTATCAAATATATACATGATTCTCCCTGCCCCTTTCCAAATTCCTTCAGCCTAGTCTCATATTTGTTCCATTCTTGAAGTTCACAGCATGGGTCCTGAGAAGAAGTGATCAAGTGATGAAAGTGAGTGAGAGGATGGACCAGGTATTTATTTTCACACATGTAGCCATCCTGAGCCTGTAGGACCCTTGGTGACACTGAGCCACAGTGTTGATTAGTGGCTGCTCTGGTGGCTTCTCCCCCTGAGATGAGCCCACAGAACCCTCCTCTCTGCCACCCTGTCAGCCAGCTTCTCTGTGGCCCGAGATCTCTCTGGATCTGACTTTTTAATTCAGTTAAAGAAATGTATAAAACAGCTACCGTGGCTTCAGGGACTATAATTTTCAAACCAAAAATTAGGACACAAAGTCTGATAGGATTTTATTCTCTTGGTTTATGAATCTACTAGTGAAAGTCCTGTCAGTAGAAGTGCAAAATCTGATCACATTTAGTTGTATATTTAATAGACTGGCTTAATTGTGAAGAATAAAATCCTGGATGACATTAGACAATTAAGAAAAGAACTGTTGTTGGGGGCAACATTTCTCTCCTTTGATCTTGGGCTGAGGCAATAGGAAAGCTTTGGAAACTTTTTTTCCCCTTGGGGCAGACTCTGGGCACAGAACCCCACTGTAGCTGTCACAGTGATACGCAGCTAGTTCTGAGATGAGCCCAAGTGACCTGGAATTCGTTCACCAAGCTAGTGATTGAACATGACCGTGTGCCAGGCTCTGTCCTGCATGCTGGGGACACGGCAGGGAACAGTCATGCTCCCGAGGCCGATGCCTTGGCGCTGAGTTTTCTGTGTTGTGCAAGTCCATGTAGAGCCAGCCCGCTTGCTCTATGGGCTCCTAGCTGCCAGGCTTTGCACAAGGTACCCTACATACCAGTAATAAGAGTGTCTGCTTCAGGGTGTTGTGCAGATGAAAGAAGTTGACATGTGACATGTGACAGTAAACATGTCAGTAAAAATAAGGCAGTTACTGTTAACTTTAGAATTATTGCTGTTTCCAACGGCCACTTACTACGAGAAGCAGAAGGTATTGCTAAGCCCCAAGATTTGAGAGCCAGGTGACCTGAGTCTGAAGCCCTCCTGTGGGAGCTGGGCAAGTTATTTAACTTCTCTGTGTTGCAATTTCCAGCCTGGTAAGGTTGTGAGGATTAAATAAGTTATCACAAATAAAATGTTAGAACAGTGCTGCTAATCCTTGCAGGAAGTGCTTCCCTAGAGAGAAAGAATAAATTGCGGGTGCCCAAGAGAGAATTTTCTCCTCAGCCTCAAGACAGGCCCTCATCCTGGGTACAACTACAATGTCCCACGTGTGCCTGGGAGGGTTTTCTGAAGCGAGAGGACTACAGGTAGGAAGGGTCTTGGGACCCCTGGTGGAAAGCGCAGGGGATTCGGAACATAAATACAGAGTAGTTTCTACTTATGAAAACAAAGCCTAGGCTGTCACTTACCATCTAAAGGGAAATCTAGTCTTGCCAAGTGAGATTTTCCACAGCAAAGAAAAAATTATGTTTGGGGAATACAGTAGAAGTCCTTTAAATTCCCTATAGCTAGACTTGAAATTTAGTGAATAGAGAAGGACAGCAGGTCCTCATGTGTGGAATATGGCGCCGAGCTGGATGGTAAAGATCAGATGGACGGCCCCACGCTGTGTGTTTTAAATCGTATGTCTTCATTTATTTTAACACGTCTCGATGAACTAAAACTAACGAACCAAACTGGCGATTTTATGGAAATGATTGTTTGGAGTTTAGCCAAGTTAAAAAGAACAGTTTATAGAAAAATTTGAAGCATTGGACCGGTGGAACTTGTCTTAGAGATAAGAAAATTTATAAAGGTGGTTGATACAGATAAGTTATAAAAGTTATAAAAAAAAGTTATAAAAGTAACAAAAAATAAGGAAACAGTGTCATATATATTTTATTCCGCTTTACTGGATACTTTCACATCCTTTATCTTACCTGATCTAATTCTTTCAATGAAAACAGCTATATATGTGTGTGCACATTTTATAAACATATGCTCAGAAGAGAAATCAAGCTGTGCAGAAAGTACACTTAGAGATAAAAACCACAACAACTGTATTTTCATACAGAGATATTATTTTATATAAACAGTATCATGTATTCAATTAAAACCAAATTTGGTCACTCACCATCTCCTGTTATTTTTTTACAAACATTTTCCCCTTCTCCACTCAATTAGTCAAGCCAATATTGACAACCTGGAAGGTACTATCCACCCTTTGCCCTGGCCCCCCCCCCACCCTCTCCAACCCCTCTCCCTCTGCCCCTGCCCATGTCATTTTATAAAACCAACTCTACCCTAGAGGGATTAGGGACTGGTGTGATTGTCAGTCTTATTTAATCTTAACAGTAGCCCCTGGGGGCAGTGTAATATTAGGAACCTCTTTCTATAGAGCAGGTGGCTGAGAGGCCTAGACAGGCAGAGTGATTTGTGGAAGACCCTGTGGTTAAGGAACCCAGGATCTTGGCTTGGAGGGCTGGTCTTTGAGAGTTGCCCATGACTTTTCTGAGATCAAGTTGATCACAGATACAGCTGTGCAGCTGGGACTCTCCTGGCTCATGCCTCCTGTTCCAGCTTTATTATTAACAACACTTTCTTCTGCGCTCACAGTGTCCCATTTTGGATGATAAAATTATGTTCGCTCTAGTTGCTCCTGGGAAGTTTGGCTCTGGCCAATCCTGGCTTAGAGACTGACCAGTGGACCTCGTGATTCTGGACCCAACGACTACACCCAGCTTTGACAATGGTGTTGGAAATGAGATGTGGCTTAGCAGAAAAGCAAAGAAAATGAATTCAGAAATTCTGATGACAATTCTTAGTTAGCTCTGGCCCTTGGTCTCAGGAATTAATTGAGACAAATGTCACACAAATATTGAACTTTTGTTCCAGTCACATATACTTACATGAATAAAGCTAATGAGCACATCTTCGATATTCATTAATTCTCCCTTCATCCCCCCACATACCACACACACACTTGGTGTGCCAACCCCACAATGTACTTTCCCATCCCCAGCCCCTCCAGGCAGAGGCAACTTGGTAAATTATAGTCCCAGACCTCAACTTTACCCATTTGTAAAGCAGTAATAGAGGGATTGTAATATCCATGTCTTGCAGGCAGTTTGTAAATTAAATAAGATCATGTAAAGCATAGGCACATATTTATGGGTTTATAAGTGTTAGTTTCAACTACCCCAAGGGCTGAGGGGAATGGCGGTATATTGTTGGCCACTGACTCCCTGTCCCCACTCCCACCTCTTCCAGAAACCGTCCTTCCTTGCACTCTGTTCACTATACTAAAGCACACACATATGCACTTGCTTCAAACACCACCCTAATAGTGGGGAGTCTGAATTTCATAAAGTTAAAATACATTGCAAGTTCAATGCTGGTTTACTATGCCTGGTACATAGAAGAAAAATAAATGTTTATGGTTGAATTTTCCCCCCATCTTTTGCAATGGCAGTATTATTTCCAGTCAAATAGCAGAACTACAAAGGTAGAATTTCCAGACTGTGAGTTGAAAGATTAAAGCTCTGTGCCTTTCCCATTATAACTTACTAGGACCAAAAAAAAAAAAAAAGTCCCATTAAAATCCAAGCTCAGCTTGATGGCAGATCAGAATGTTATCCATAGTCCATTTTTGCAGTGAGAATATGGTTTCTCTACTTCTCAGGGTGGTATACTTATATAACATTGGGAGCATTCTAGTCCCAGGTTTTCTGGAAATCAGATCTGCTGTCTTGTGCTTGTGGACCAGCTAATCGTCATAGACATGATATCTTCTCATCCAGACAATGCTCTCAGTCCACCTTTCAAATCTTGAATCTTCGTGGAACCCAGGCTTACAATGATGATCCCAACTCAGAGTTAGCTGGGTTACCACCCAACACCAGCCTCAGAAAATGCGCTATTGTATTAGCATCATTTTCAATGTTTCTATTTATTTTTAAATTTTATTAAGACATGCATATCGTTTTTTAAAAATGTAAATTATGCAGAAAAGTTTTAACAAGAAAGTAAGTCACTCTTCTCCCAAAATCCCTTCTCCCCAATAGAATCTTGTATATCTTTTAAGAAAACAATTCTGACACATGCCTTTAAAAAAAATTTAGGGCCAATTCATTCTTGACTTAGTCTATGCATTGATTGCTATTTTCATGAAACTGTGTATCTTGAAGATCTCTCCGTATCAGCACAAGCAGATTGCTTTCAGTGACTATGTAGAACTCCTGTGCGGGAAGGGTGTGCCTATTCTAATCAGTTCGCGAAACTTGTGTCCCTTTCCCTGTCGCACACTCTGCTATAGTAAACAGCCTTGTACCTGTATCTGGGTGTATCTAGAGGGTGTGAATTTCATTTTGTATTTACTTAACTGTATGCGTGTTGGTCTGCGTGGCTAAAATTGCGATACCTGTTTCTACATTGCTCTCTAAAAATACTGTGCGATATACTCTTCCTAGAAGAGGGAAGAATATGGTGATCACCCCCGCCCCCAGGCTCTGCCCGCACTGGGCCTATTGTATTTACAGAGCACATTTAATGGCTTCCCTTTTCTGGGCTTCCGAAGGGCATGTTTGAGGACTGTAGTTACCCAGGACGTGGCCTCCTCCTTCACTGAGACACTGGTGAGAGTGTCTGCAGAGCCAGGCGCTGGCGGACGGGCTGCACTGGGGCCTTCCCCGGTGAAGGTAGGCTTTCAGCAGAGAGGACAATCCCCACCTCTGTGCTGACTCACCTTTGCTCCTCCTAGTCCCCACCCTGGTAAACACATACCAGTGAGTGACACTCTGCCTTTTCAGATCAGTCGGAGAATCAGTGAGCTGGGTTCTTCCTCCCTGTGAGGGACTCCTGTGTCTTGGTGCCACCTCCTAAATGTGAGGAACAAACCAGGCCATTATGTGGATATGGGTGTACCCCACTTTCTGGAACTTGTGTGGGAATCCATTGCTTTTTATAACCTGAATCGTCGTTAGAAACTAAATGTGGGCCCAAGCAAGTCTGCGCTCAATCATATGATGGGAAATATCTCCCTTGTAATTTTATCTCCCTTGTAATTGTCAGGGGTAAGAGTAACTTTTCATCATCATTGTAATTATTATTATTTTCATTTTCATTTCTTAGCTGGCACATCAGCAGCTACCTTCCTTCCTTTGTGCTGTGATGCCATAGTCATCAAGGACTTTTGGGAACCGAGATATGGAGTACCCTTACTTGTTTAAAACATTGCCATTTTTAGTGGAGAACCCCCCAAAAGAGTTTCCTACCTAGGAAGAAGCCGGCAGAAGAGAAAGGAAGCTGCCTCTTGCGATGCGACAGCCTGGCAAACTGGGCCTTTGCTATCTAAGGAAAATGGTCCTCCTCACACAGAAGGCAAAGTCCCAGTCACTGCCCTTCCTTCTCCCAGGATGCACGGCAGCTCGTCCTGCCCCTACCCTCCCAGTCAGGGGTGCAAGGAAGAAGCGCACGGGCCAGGGTTATTTGTTCCAGAAGCGTGAATCATGTTCTCACAGTTCTAGGACAGAGGTTTGTGATCTGAAGACAACTTTCAGCCTCTGCTCCCGAGGACATTGTCTAGGGTTGTAAAATGATAACCTGTTTCCCACCCTATTCCCCTCTTAACTACCCTATTCAGCGGCCGTGTTCCAAGGAAGGCCTCCGGAAAAGCCTTGCTGTGATCAAACTTAGTTGTCCCCTATAGAAAAACATAAAAGAGTTTTTCTGTTTCACTGTGGGGAACTTAAGCTTCACTGGGCTGGGATGACAGGCTACGTTTCCATGTTTGGTTTATAACTTCCCTAGTAAAGTTCTCACCCTCTACTAGAACTTCCCAGCCTAGCCCCCGCCCAGCTTTCGTTTACCTGTGTGGTGGGTTCTGACTTTGTCCTCATAATCTGGGGAGGTCAGCCTTCTCGAAAAGGCTCTGTTTGCTCCCATCCTGCCCAGCTACCTTCCCTCCCTCCCTTCACCTCATCTGAATTGTGGGGACTTCTTTTTGGGAGGTGGTGGAGGAAGGAGAAAGGCATAGAAAAGGGCAGTCGGTTAAGAACAGAGAAGTTACGACTAGAACACCTGGGGCAGGTACAGTTTTTTTCATCAGTAAAATAGAGATAATAATGCACAGTATGGGGGGTGATTGTGAAGGCTGAATGAGTTCACACATAGAACTGTAATTTCTGGGAGAAGGAGAGAGAGATGGAGGGAGAGACCAACTGGATATAGGAAATGTATCAAATAAAAATAACTCCAGGATTTTCGTCCTTAATGCTAAGAGAAGGTGGTCATTAACAAAGAATATATGTACCTTTAATGATGTTTTGGAGACAGTCTATCGTTCTGTCGCCATCTTAAACTCAACAGGTAGAAATACCCAGTAAGTCATGAGAGAGAAAGTGGGAAGAAACCATGATGTTTGGATGAGTTCATAATCCTGACAGATTTACATCTTGCCGTTGCTACTTATCTCGTGGGAAGTCGGCTTCCTTTGGTTGCAGCATGAGAATGTTAATCCCTCTCTCAGATGGTGGTTTGGGATAGTAAACGGAGCACAGCCACCGCGAAGCAAATTGCCTTGCTTATAGTGACTGTTCAGTCACACCGTTGGTTCCTTATCCTCTATCTAGTACATGGAGGTCTGGCGTCCCAGGGGTGGGACTCTTCAGTGTCAGGGGATATTCAGGACCATGAGACTCAGTGACTTCACAAGGAGCCCGGTTTTACTGGGGAATAACTGCCACCTCTGAGACGGACGGACAGTCATGCACTGTCATCACTCTGCAGTGAGACAGAAACAGTCGGATTGGACGCCTGGACTGCAGTCTACCTTGAGAAGGCAGTTTCTGTGATCCAGTGCAGCCGCATATATTTGGACCCAGAGCCCCTCCATTTCTTGTCCTTTGCAGAAGTTAGATAACAGCTTACTAGTACCCCTTCTGTTTTGATCAACTGGGCTTACATTTTCCAAAAAGAAATTAACATTTTTTTGCCTCTTTTAAGTAGGTGGATATTTACCGGGGTTAAAAACAAATAAACACACCTACTGGTTAGTTAGTTACTCCAGAACCTTAGTTTCCTATGCAGAGTAATTTTTGTGGGCGCCCAGAAAGAACAACCAAGCTGGAAAAGGAAGGAGGGTGGAGGAGGGCGGAGTCACTAGGAATCTTTATCGGGCTGGAAGAAAACCATGGACATGCAGTTGAGATCCAGTGAGTCATGCTGTGGCCAGTGTTTTTTCTCTTTGTGCTTTGCCACAAGAGGAAGAAGGAGTGGTGAGGTCTGAGGTAATTTTGTAGAACTGATGCTGCATGTGGTTCTAAGAAAGCCAAATATATCATATAAACAGTTTCCCTCTGCAAGGCAGCATGGTGGCAAGCCTTCCAGAACCTCTTTCTGGAGCTTGAGCCCGTGACCCTGGTATGCTTTTCCCATGGTGGTCCCTTCCGGGCCGGTTTTTAAAAATTGCTTTTCTCAGAGCTGCTTAGAATTTGCTCTTATCAGAGGACCTGTGCCTCCTGCAAAGAAAACAACTTTAAAAAGTGAAATTTAAAACGGCGCCTATCTTGTTTTCTTCCGCCTCCCTCTTTTTTCGAAGAGCCTATTACCTTTTCTTATCCTAGTTTTGGCATCTGATCAGGCGGCCTTTCTAGATATCCTTATTCAGAAGTTTTCTCTCCTCTGTCTAATCTTCCTCCAAAAGTGAATTTCCAAGAAGGGGTCGGGAGCTACGTCTCTCTCAGTTCAGTGCCCACCTCACTTGTCCAGCGTGTGACGGCCAGTAGGATGCATGAAGGCTTTGAAGGGAAGGGAGAATCTTCCAATATCTTGCCATTATTTCATATATATCAGCTTTTTTTGCCCCAGTGAGTGTAGATCATAATGACTGTCCTTCCTCCTCTAGGCTTCTACAGCAAATTAAAATTATTTTAGATCTACTTCCAATGGTACCTTCTCCTGGGACTTATTTCTGTTTCCCTGAGGGTAAAAGAGTCTCCTCCTGCTGCTGGAGCACTCATTTTACATGTGTTTGCGTACTGACTGTTGCTGACGCATGAATCATATCCATCAATACCGAGGTGTCCTTCAGTGGACAGTGAACTCCCCAAGTGTAGCCACCATGGTGCTCCCATCCTCCCCTAACTCCAAAACTTGGCACCTAGCTGAACACACGGGGATCCCGCTGTGGAAATTCCAAGTCGAAGGAAACCCTGCAGGTCACAGGGTGTTCAGAAGCCGCTCCTGTGTTAAGTTGTAACTCCGATAAACGGGCAGGGGCCACAGCTTCATCCGTCCAAGGAGGCTGTGGGGCCAGATGAGGTCCTCCCGCCTGTAGCATGTTTTGTGATCATGTTTATGCTGCCCTGTCCATTTCCTCATTAATATCGCAGTGATGAGCCATCAAAATGTAGCTTATTTTGTGAATGAGGAAGGCCAGTGTTACATTGACAGTGATAAGTTTATGGAGGAAAAATGGTGACAACGTAACTTAGCCATTCTATGATACATATTTTTTCTCTTCTGAGTTCTGTTCATATATCATATAATTTGCAAAGCAAATCTAGAAAGTTTCTATTTCCCTGCTCATTTTTACTGAAATTCTCCAAAGCAATAAGGTTGAAGGAATTATTGGAGACCGTTGCTCATCTATTGTACTATACTCTAGATACTATTCAGTGCTTTACTTGTATGTCATTTTATTTAATTCTTATAGCAACTCTATGAAATGGGTCTCATTTCTGCCATTTTACAAATGCCAAAAGAGAAGCTGAAGTGACAGAGCGAGCTTAGATAACTTTTCCCCACGTCATTCACTTAGTCTGCAGGTGGCAAAACTGATACTTGAATCCGGGTCTAACATAGCAAAATCTTCATTTGCTCTATCTTTTCTATTTTGTTTGATAAGAGGAATATTTGGGAAACTAGTGCCTTTTTTTTTTTTTAACCCAGGAGAAAATAAACTATCTTAACCGTTGTGTGTTTTCCATTTGCAGGGAAGCAAAGGTGCCTACCGGTACCACTGGCAGAGCCACAATGTCAAGCACAGCGGTGTGGACGACATGGTCTTGCTCTCCAAGATCACAGAGAACGCCATCGTGGAGAATCTGAAGAAGAGATACATGGACGACTACATTTTTGTATCCTTTATTGATTTCTTTGGACTTTCTAGTTGAGATGACAGCGTCCATGGTAAAATGTGACTTTATCCCTAGTGTAAGAAGATCCGTCTGAAATTATGCTCGTGTCATTTTCACTGTTTCAGAATGTGGTTTTGTACTTTTTTTGTCCCTTGGTTCAGGCGGTGGGAAGGGCAAAGATGATGCTAACTTATTTTTCTGGTACTTCACAAAATCAGGATGCAACCAGTATCCGTCTATTTTAACCCACGGCACTGTAGCTTCGACATCCTCTAGTATGTGATGTCTAAAACCCCTGCTCTTCGTAGAGGAAGTCCCAGTCTGCAGAGTTCTGTCGATAGCTCTCCTAATTGCAAAGCAGTTAAGTTCAAACTTAAAAGTTTTTAAAAAGATTGCCTCATGCAAAAAAATATGCAGTTTTGTCTGTTTTTTCTGCACTTAGGTTTACTAAAGGAAGCACGAGAAGCAAAATCAACAATTAAAAATAAGTAACATTCTTGAGTTGTCAATGTTAGCTTGCCAGGTGCCATTTTTTATAGGGCTCTTCAAAATTCAGAGTGGGATTTGATTCGAATTTGCGTTGACTTCATTATAAATGGAGAACTGTGATTCTTACTTCAGTTCCTACAGGATTCAGGAGTTTCGTTTGGTGCAACTAGGTTAAGATCTTTTAGTGGAATTAGTGTAAAATTGGTCATAGTCATATGAAGATTTGTGTAAAATCGTATAGTAGTACCAGCAAGTTTAACTTTGATGCTGTTGGTGTCTTCTGAAAGTATGGTGTTATGGATGACCATTACAGGTGGAGTCTTTGCAACTCATGTAACCTGTATTTTAGGTTTTAACCCCTAAAGCTTGGGAAGAATAGTTTTCACATCAGTTGCTTCTGTTTATTATGTACACTGCTCATTTGTCTATTTGTTAAAAACTCCCATACCTATGAGACAATACTTTGCAGGGACTGCCTATCCCATCATTAGGAGAGGAGAATTCAACTCACCAAGTATTTATCTATCAGTACTATTTAACATTATTCGGAGGCATTTGGACAGTTCTAACCCTTACTGTGCTGTTTCTTATTTATTGGAAGAGATTTTACCAAATAAATCCCTACACCTCAGCTTCTAAGTTTTAACAGCTATGTTTTGGATTTGTTAGCTGTGTTACAGGAGCATCTTGATCAGGGGTGGCAGCCTTCCTCCTGCAGACAGAATCCTGCCCGTCATCCATTTTATAACAGAGATTTTATTGGAGCACAGCCATGCTCATTCGTTTTATTATTGTCTAGGGCTGCTTACATGTTACAATGGCAGAATTTGAGCAGTTGCAGCAGACCATATGACTCACAAGGCCTAAAATAATTACTTTTCTGGCCCTTTACAGAAAAAAATCTTGCTGACTCCTAGATACCTGTGCAAAGTTTCCTTTAATTTAATTGTGTGGCAGCAGTTGTATTCATTTGTAAGATTTAATTTTATCTGGTCAAAAACGGAAACATACTCACTTTATCTGGGCTTATCATCATCCAATCATTTTACTCACTTTTAAGTGCAAGACCCATGGCACGTGGAAAGTGGCAGGTGATCGATTAGAAGAAGTTGGATGCAGGATGTGAATCTGGACCACCTGGTACAGAACTTACTCTGTATATGCCTGGTGACCTTAGGAAGTTTTGTGATCCACGTGCCTTGATTTCCTCACCTGTAAAATGGTAATGATAGTAAAATCTCCTGTATGAGGTGGTTGTAGGGTTAAATGAAATAACGAATGTAGGAAGTACATAATAAGCATTAGTTATTAATATCATACACTAAGGCAACTGTATACGTTTCTCTCATATTTCTGAATTATGTTCCAAAAATTCAGTTGTAAAGTTGCTTATTGGAAATTCAGATGCATTTACCATAGAAACTTTTAAATGGAAGATTGGTTTATTGACAAGCCCATAAAAGGCTAACTTCCACAAGTCAAACAAATTATTTATTGGAATTTTCTTAGAATGTGGGTTCAGCTTATTACATTATTTACATAGAAATATGGCTTTTGATCAGCTAGGGAAGAAAAAAAAAATGATGTCAGTGGTTATCAGCTGCCAACCCAAGGAAACTCACTTCTCCCCACAAAGATCATTTACCCCTAAAACACCAGAGATTCCTCAAGAACAAGGACTATGTCTTACATGTCTTCTTTAAAAATATAAAGTTTAAAAAACCCTTTAAAGCAGTCCATGTTAATTTAACGTGATTTTCTAAATCAGTCAAGCAGAAAGGAGAACAAACATTAAAAGCCCCTAGAAGTCCCATCATGCAGGATTATTGCCTGTTAACCTCTTGATGTATATTTTTCAATTTATCCACATATAGACATACATTTTAACAAAAATGGCATCCTTTTGCATTGTGTATTTGAATTCCCTGCCTAATTCTTGGCATGGTGCCCTGTATTAAGTGTTCATTGAAAATTTGTTGACTATCAAGACTTGCTTTTTATATTCAGACAGCATAATTTTTAAATGACTCACACAGAGGGGGCTGATTACCAGCCTTTGAATCAATGCCTTTGAATCCATGACTGACTAATCGTGTGTTCTACCAAGGAAATGCGTTAGCTGACCACTAATGACTTCGTGTTTTAGAAATCTCTGCCCACGCAATAAATGAGAACCTCAGGATTAATGTGCTTTCCGTCAATAGTACAGAGCAGCTTTCAGCTTTGAGGAAGCCTGATGGGTTTGTTAGATGTCGATGCAATAATTCCAAGGGTCTAGCTGCAAATATTGCCTTCTTCATCAGTTCAGTGCTAAGGGAACCTTGTTATGATAGAGTAGTATTATTTTAAATAAGAATTTTTTTTTTCTCCCATCTCCTTAAGCTTAATAGTTAAGTCAAGAAGAGATTTGATTTCACATTAAGTTATAAAATTGCTCATTTCACCCTTCTACATCAAACACCAGCACATTGTCTTATATTGAAGGTCAGCATTTGGAACAAT
Organism: Eonycteris spelaea; assembly: GCA_003508835.1. NCBI lineage: Eukaryota > Metazoa > Chordata > Mammalia > Chiroptera > Pteropodidae > Eonycteris > Eonycteris spelaea. The sequence continues at coordinate 8,719,037 of PUFA01000040.1, read as the reverse complement.
CAATTGTTAATGCAATTAGGCCGAAAGCACATTTCTTCATTCTACATTAGAAAAGCGTCTACTTAGAAAATGCTAACATTGTTTACCAATGCTAACATTGTCTGCACATTTTTCAGCTCTTTCTCACAAGACAAGGAAGGTTTCATTTACCCACTGTTTTTCCTGAACGTTGTCACACTCGAACGTATCTGAGGAAAACATTGCAATTTTGCTCTTGTGCCCGGCGAGACATCGTTTATAGCCACTTGGCTGATGAAACTAATTCCTGTGCAAAGCGCACTCCGTGCTCATTTGGTCCAACCTTCTCCAAACTTGTTTTTACTTAAAGACCACACTCAAGTGTGTCCTTGGCATTTTCAGTCCTTGAATTAGGAGTTGAGGCTTTTGTGCCAGACCAGCTGGAGCTCAAGGCAGTGTAGTTGTTCCGAGTGAGGTTTTGGGCCTTGGCAGGTAGTTCATGTTGCGGGGACAGCGAGCTGCCGTGAGATGAGCTGGAGGCTGGAGCCAGGGGCTCAAGCTCCAGCTTGACCGTTCTTCATATACGGGACAGGCAAGTCACTTACTTGTCTGCCCCACCTCAGTGACAAAACAGGAAAGTCGATTAGCTCAGTGTGGGTGGTTTAGAGGAATGCACTGGCTATTAAAATGTGTGGGATTTTTTAAGTTAAACTCTTTAACTTTGCCTAATAAGACCATTAAAAACAAACTTACAGAAGCTATACTACTATCACAGTTATAAAAGAAAGTACTCTAACATCCCCAAAGTAAAAAGGAAATAATCTCAGAATAAAGGACAGTCTTTATATTGAACACCTGAGCTTTATGAAAAATTCAGGGCATCGTTTCTCTTTTTGTCATCTGTGCTGCAGATCAGTGAAAACTCACAGATCCACTACACGCATTCCACGATCTGTTGGGATCCTTTTGTCTCACAAATTCTATTATGATGTTTATAATAATTTTTTTTCTGTTTTTTGTTTGTTGTTTGTTTTGTATCATAGCCTTGTAGCTCCATACATTTTCAAAATTAACCTTGGGCCACACCTTTACAGCCAAAGATTATGTGGGTAGGGACAATGATTGGAGCAGCTTTTTCCAAAGGCACACCTGAATTATGCAGTAGGGAGTGGGAGTGAATACTTGAGTCCTAGAGAAGGATTCAATCCATTAGGAGGCCAGTGTTCTCAGGGAAGTGGCTGAGGTCTCTACAGGTCCAGCCAGGTGGAAAAAAAAGCCTGCAGTTAGATAAACAATTAGACCAAACTCTTACCTGAAATAACTAACATATATTTGTTGCCTTTAAATTTGAATTAAATTCTCTTGTCTCAGTTCTTCTGATTTAGGTAGGTTTGTAGCTATTTAGCAAAGATACCAGCTACATTATCCATTTCAAACCAAACTTTGTTTTTCAGGAATCCACCCAAATAATATGTTTACAGTTTTCTCTTTCAACCTCAGTCATTGATTCAGGATTGGCCTAGAGTAGACGTAAAGAGGTTTTTTCCTCTGAGTGTCTCTTTACCAGGCCCTTACCAGAATTTATTTGGACGATTAAGTGAAAATAAAATCTTTACAAGATATCGTTTCACATAGCAGATTATTAATGGTAAAAAAAAAAAAATGTTGGCTCCTATAGGAGCTCTTAAGCAATCCGATCCATATATATTCAATAACCAAGGCCCTGGTGGGCAGGAAGAGATTGCTGGGGAGGTGGTTCCTTTGGTTTATGTCCCTCAGGCAGCTCTTTCTGCTTTGTAAGCAGTGATCGGTTTGTCTCGGACAGGTGGCATTCACGGCATTCCCTTTACAACTAAGGGAAGGAGGCATGGGAAGATCATGCTTACCCAAGTTTGTGTTTACCTAGATGCAAACATCGACATCCTTTTCTTATGAAATAAGGATGGTCACGGCAGTGCTATTTCTTGAAAATTGGGTTTACTGTAAGAATTACTATATTTGTTTAGCATGAGAATCAGAACGAGGGCCAAACCTCATTCATTCAGTTTTCATTTGGTCCCTATCATGTAGTAAGGATAGTAAAAAAAAAAAAAAAAAATCAACTAAGGGAGACAGAGTTTTGAGTGCTCCGAGAATCACAGAACCTAAGTTACAAGAGACCACAGAGCTCTCTAATCGAACACCCCTCAATCCTTGCACTACCAATTCAGGATTGCCCTATAAAATACAGGATGCCTAGTTACATTTGAATTTCAGCTAAACAACAAATCATTTTTTAGTACACTGTGTGGTCTCAACTATGGCTTGGGACATATTTATTTGGCATATGTATCCATAAATTATTCATTGTTTTTCCGAACTTGAAATTTAACTGGGTATTTTGTATTTTATCTACTAAACCCGGCAACTCTACTGATAATGATGATGACAATACTACTAACCTGCTAATCCTAGAAAAACAGGATAGCTTGCTGAATAAGGGTATGGGCAGTAGACCCAGGCTGTCTGGGTTTGAATCATAGCTCTGCCATTTCCTAGCTTACGATTTTGAGCAAGATTTAAAACTTTTCTCTGCCTCAGTTTCCTCCTAGTAAAATAGGATTAAAATAGTAACAGAGTTGTGATTGGGAGCTTGGATTAGTACCATATAAACATGTATGTGTTCAATCAGCGTTAGTTTTTATTACTTATTAACACGTTCTGAGTCTTGGCTAGAACATCATGGACATTTCTTATCTGCTTAATCATTTTAATCATCAATTTATCTGTTCTAAATTGTGCCTCAAAGGAAAAAAAAAAAAGCAAGCTCTAATCTGTAGGTGGCCTCACCTGATTTTAGCACATGGAACTACATTTGCTTTGGCCATTCTGCTATGACTCTTCAGTGATTTTTCAGTTATGATTCACTGTCTCGTTCACATTTTCTCTTAATGCTATGGACTGCCCTCAGACCAGCACAGGTACATCTGGGCGCGCTCTAAAAACGCCCCCCATTTTCTCTACTGCCATTTCAGGTTCAACCTTTTCAAGTCTGGGATCTTTCTTGTGAAAAAGGAAGCAAAGTTGCAGCTGAATCATTCCACATTCTCATCGTTGTGTATAAATATGAATTTTTAAATATGATATGATCCATTCCACACGTGGCTCATTTGTGTTCAATAATAACACCAAGCCTGCTCCTCAGCGGTGTTAACATGTGCCAAAACGTTGGTTTGTTTCTCCATGAAGACTGTTGTCTATTCTGTCTGTTTGTCCACTGCTGTATCCTCAGCATCTAGAACAGTGCCTGGCATGTTGTAGACACCCAGTTCAAACTAGTCGATTGTTGAATGAACACATGGAAATATTTTTTACATTATAATAACATTTCATTTATGTGAACACATTAAAATGTATAAAACGGTTAAGACTCATTTTAAAGTTCTCTTCTGGATTCTCCATGCAGAAATAACACCTTCTTTCCCTTCACCTGATCGTGTGAGTTTGTAATTATCTGCTCTGAGTAATATCTTATGGAGATAACAGTTCCCCTAAGCTTATAAAGAGTAAGACTATTAAGTTTATCTTGTGTCTTATTTGTTAAGTGAATAAATGAATACATTCTTAGTATAACTAAGAGAGAAAAAAGTTTCAAGGAAAAAATAATATCACTTGAGAAGAGAAATGGTAATTGCTCTTTTAATGCCTTGGTCATTTCTGTTCGTTTTCTTTTTTTCTTTACCGTACATGTCACCAGTGTTAAAAGAATGTGCTTCAGTTCATTTAAAATAATAATTTTTTGTGACATCTTGGTAATTAAGTCATTATTCTTCCTGGAGAGGAACAAAATCCGAGCGAGTTGGTAATTGCCTTTGTCTTTATTTGTAATCTTTTAGAAAACAAATCATGAGTTTTTCATTTGATAATCATTACGAATTCTTGATAACATCTGGTTACTTAATTTGAAAACGGTGTAGCTATGAAGATTAATAATGGACCTTAACTGGATGTAAATTCAGACTTATATAGGATCTGTATTAATCTCAGTCAACCCTTTCAAGCAGATGCCATATTTTGGGGACAAGGAAATTGAAATGTACCAAGGAGCGGTAAGTTACATGCCACATATATTACCGTCATGTTTTGGGCTTCTTTAAAGCATGCTTAAGTTTTCTTGATGTTGGCAATACATTTGCATTTCCTTGTTATGAATTATTGGGGAAGCTCAAGTAGATGACACTGTTTGATTTTTAATGACGCGCTGCTCTTTAGAGTGCAGTGTGAAAAAGCAGAGGGCTGTCTAATATTGGAACATTGTATACAAAATAAGTTAAATGGGATGTAGGGCCTACAGCTTAGGGGAGCCTCCTCTTCCACACGTGCCACAAGATTCTAAGGACTAAAACATCAGCACTAGTTAAAAAGTAAATAGGGCAGTGGGAATCATTCTGTCTGAATCAGAGCCTTCCTTAAGCTGTGGCAATAACTGGAACGTGCAAAATGAATCTTTTAATACCGCATTTATTAATGTGACTCTGGTCCCTATTCCGACACAACTCCATAGCCATTGCAGTTGCTGTGTGATAAAAGTAGAAGCTCTAATCCTAATTAACGTATTTCATTCCGTGGGTCATCACTTCGCCAGGCCTCCCCGGCTCTGCATCTTTTCCCCTTCGCTCTTCCCTTTGCAGCAGAAGCACAAGAGCATTCATTAATCCTGACCCCTGGAAAACAAACAAAAGAGAGCCCACACAAATTCATCAGTTGAAGTGGAAGGCAATTTACCCAGAGCAAGAGCCCACCCCATTGTTGCCAGATGAATGGTGCTGGTCGCTAGAGCCGAAGGAGGCTGCCACGCGAAAGACCTTTGATAATGCTGCTTTTATGGGAGCCCAGCACAAGGGGAACACTGTCAGCGGAGGCTGGGTCCTGCCCCGGCCGCCCGATCAGCGGGGCCCGGGGCAGCAGGCTCAGAGCCGGCTTGGCATTCTCAGGGACAGCCAAGGCGGGGGTGGGGACAAGGGCTGTGCTTTCGTGGTTCTTTCCAGTTCTCTGAAAAAATGGTTACTACATGGGTCTGTTTCAGAACGTTCATTTTTTGAAGAGTTCTCTTTAAAGAAATATCCCTAGAATTGTAAAAATTTATACTTATTCTTAACTGCTAATGGTAAGAGTGTTGTGAAATTCGTATTTATTGAGTGCCAGATTCTATGCTATGCTTGCGATCATAGCTCGAATAATAATAAAACAGCCCTGTATGCTCCACCCCCATTTCACAGATGAGGAAACCAAAGCTCAGAGAGGTGAAGTACTCAAATCTATTGCATGAGGTCCCAGTGACTTTCAGGGGTTTCAGAGGAGGGAAGAATCAGGTAGAAGAAATGCCTACCCTATAATTCCCAAGGGTAGCTCAGAAGTTCCATGAGACCATACGTAGGAAACCAATTTGGAAAATAGGCATGTGCAGACGTCAGGTATAATGAGTTCATCAGTTTTAAAGCCGTGTTGGGCAGTGACTTGCCCACACCTCTCTCTCCACTGCCCACAGCTTCCTCTCTACTCCATTTCCTTTCATTTTCTATCCTCTTTTATTTCTTATCATCTATTTCCCTGTTTTCAAGAGGTATTAAATATACCTGCATAAACAATTTAGGCCAGAGGCCATTTTAAGACTATATCCTGAGATCCCATTTATGCATCCTCTTCTGACTGTAAGGTGAAGGCAGAGACATATTATTCTCGTTCCTATTTAAAGCTGTGCAGTCGACCAGTCCCAGGAATAGCCTCTGGCCTTCACTGGGCGGTCCCTTGTGAGCCTTTTGCTCACAGCACAGAGGGAACCATGGACACTGGATACACCAGCGCTTTACATATGTGCAAGCATCCACGCAGCCTCTTCTCATCCTCTTGTCACGTGACTCTGATCTGCCAGAGCTTGCAACAAATGGGAATTTCTGGGCCAGGCCCCTTTTTCTATAGTAAGTCATTATATAATAAATATCAAAGCTGGATTAGTAAATGATGCTACACCTTTGCATAATTCTCCACCTTTTCAGATTACTTTCCCATCCATCATCTCAGTTGCCCTGTGACGTTCATAGCATGGACATTATTATCCCAACTTTAGAGATGGGAGACCAGTGAAGGGAGACAGTTTAAATGTCTTCTCCCTCTGGATCTGGTGTTCCTTTCACTTTTTTATGTTAGATAGCCTTAAATTAAGGAGTTTTCTTTCTCCAGCTTTATAGCACATGAAGTATTTTTCTTTTTAGTAATTTTTGAAGGAGGTGGGTGCCAAGAAATTGAAGAAAGCAGGTCTGAAGTCATCCTGATACAGTGAATTTATACTTATGCGTAGCTAAGATATCCCATGAGACTGAAACACAAACCCAGGAGAATATCAGTGTGGTAGGATTTTTTTTTTCAACCTATTGTGATAAAAGAAACTGGTCAAACCAGTTTATCACTTTAAAGATCCTCTTGTTATGGGAAATTTTTAGTTTTTCTCCTCATTCATAGATAGTCATCTCTGACTTGCCTCTTAGGGAAAAAATGGAAGGAATTTAGAATTCTAGTAAAGTCGGATCCAGGTTTTTAGTAGCCAGTCTCTTAAGACCTGTTGCCCAAGTATCTTTAGAAACATTTAACAATGGAATGCATCTGCAGAGGCATGTTTGGGAAGAAGGGTGTGTGTTGGAGTATCTGAAGACGTGGGTCATATCTGAAGGCTGAGTCACACATGTGCCCACAGAAGAGTCCAAATTCCATCTTCATTTTGTTAGATATAATTTCTCATGACCTAGGCAAGTCTATGAATTCTTGTATTATGTAACCCTTAAGATGTAATTATAGGTATTGGAACTATACAGTTATTTAGGCCAAGTCCAAGAAAAGAAATGTAATGTTGCTCTATCTGACCATGCTTTTTTTGTTTGTTTTTATTTGTTTGTTTTTTTCTTTGTTTTGCTTTTCTAGGCACAGTATGAAAACCCACCACATATCTACGCTCTCGCAGATAATATGTACAGAAACATGATCATTGACAGAGAAAACCAGTGTGTCATCATCAGGTATGGGAACGAGCCTTGTTAGGTATAGAGGATGTGAGATCATGCTCTAATTAGAGATTCCATGGAGAAGCAGTGCTTTTGCAATAGCTGCTGATGTCAGAGGGTGATTAATGTATCTGAGTAACAAGCATGCTGTCTGTGATGTCTTGGTTTATTTCATAATTCCAAATCATAAAAACTTTGAGCTTCTGTGGAGTTGCTGTTTGTACCCTGTGGCTTAAGGCATTAAGGTTCGAGGGCACATGATGCTAGCCAGTTACTTCACTGATCATCATCGAAGCCCTGAACTAAAAATCGTAAAAACCCTCCCCTTCCATTTGATCATATTGTGGGTTTACTCTGAATTGGAGATCCTTTATGTCATAAGTTTCACTGTTTTGTCAGCTGAAGTCCTTTTCCCTAGTCCCTCTTTTTCTTTCCCTAATAATAGTTCACGTTTGAGCTTTTTTGGTGTACTTTGTCATCTGCTTTTAATTTTCTATGGGCATTAGTGGTAAATGTCAGCATTAGGTGTCTGTAGCTGCATTTCAAGTCCTTTTAGCCTGATCCAGCTCCCAGTTTTTGCGGGTTTAAGTGCTTTTACAATTTTGTTTACTATCATGAACATTTTCAAACATAGAGAAAATATAAGCATCCATATTCCATCACTGAGAACTTGACAGTTAACATTTTGTCATATTAGTATTCATCTTTTTTAGTTCTTTGAATTTTTATCTGAAGCATTTTTGAAATTTTTGAAAAATTTTTTATTAGGGATATTTACAAACATACACAAAATTAGAAAGAGTATTATAATAAGCCCCAGTGTACCTGTCATCCAACTTGTACATTTATTAATGTACGGCTAACCCTGTTTCATCTAATCCCCCCATCCTGCATCCACTTGATCATTTAAAGTAGATCTTAGATAGCAACTCATTTCATTTGTCAATAATTTATTATGAAACTCAAAAAGATCATTCATTTTGCACCTGGAAAATGAATAATTCTTTTAACATCATCTCATATTATCAGTTCTATTCCATGATTGTTTTAAATCCTTTTTTTTTTATAGTTGATTTGTTTTTATTAGATTCCAAATAAGGCTCAAACATTGCCCTTAGTTGCTAGTCTCTTAGTCTTTTAGTCAATAACAATTCTCTCCTGCAGAATTTCCTGTAGTCTGGGATTAGCTAATTATAAATTGGTATTTATATTTACAAGCTAATCAAGTTCAGATACAATTCTTTGGCAAAAATGCTTCATCAGCGATGCTTTGCACTTAATTAATGCCTGTTGGTCTCTGTGTGGTGTTCAAATTACCAGTGGGTCATCCATTATAAATTCTCATTTCACAATCATTGTTTAATTAATGGTTGAAAAATAATAGTTATTTTCTAATTTTATTACTTCTTCTATGTTTATTAGATGGAATTCTTTTATTTGGTTACCTTAAAATACTATATGGGAAAACTAGATAAAAAGTTTGATTCATTGTCTTTACCAATTTTCAAAGCAATGAGTTGATGCCTTAGCAACTTCCCAAGGTAATGTTTATATTTTCAGTATCATTCCAAACTAATGTATTTAAAATACATAATCTGTTCAACTGCATCAGTGTTTCTTGGGGCTCAAAAGGTCCTAACTTTGACCACTGGACCCTTTCTATTGGCTCCTGTGTCCCTTTAATATGACCCCAGTATTCTTTGATATTTTCCTTGTTTGAGACGTTTCAGACTCATCTTGTACATTTCCTGCCAAACTTTGGAATCAGTTATTTCACCAAAAAGCCTTGTTTTATTTAAATGGGAAATGGTATTTAGAGACCACCAATCTAGTCACTGAGTGCTCACTGTCATATGTTGTAGTGCTACTAGTTCTTGTCAGAAGATAAAGGATATAAATTTTTAAAGAAAAAAATGGGATGTAAGTTCATACTGATAATTTTCAGGTCATTTTTAAGATTATATGATTTTTACTTCTTTTATTTTGATATTTGTATCCCATTTCTCTTAATGTTAAAAATCATGGTTCCTGATGACATTATCACAATTATTTGCTTTATGCTGTGTGTGTATACATGTAAATATAAATATAGAAATAGAAATGTATGTACCTATACTTCTATATACTTATAAGTAAACATACAAAAATATATATGTAATAGGATAAAGCAAACAAGTAATTTTGTTGATGCTTTAAAATAACAATACCAATGCTATTAATAGAAATACTGAATTCGCTCTATAATTCAGTCAAAATATTGGGTTTAAAAGTCACTTAAAATAATCCTTTCTGTGCCATTACCTTCCAACTTGACCTACAGTTAGGTTCATATATTGCATTTTGGATTTTAGGGGTTCAACATTTTAAAATTTAATTTTCTTTTATAATTGTATAAAATATTTACATGGCTCCAAAGTCAAAACTATAAAACAAAGAACACTGAAGTATTTCAAGGTAAATACAGAGTTGATGACATTTTACCTCTAAATATTTCCATACACATCCCTGGAAAATAAAACATTTTATTCTTTAGCCCCAGGACTGTTATCACAACTAAATAATTAATAAAAATTTAACATCATCTAAAAATAAGAAATCCACATTCAGATTTCTCTAATTGTTGCAAACATGTCCTTTCCTGCTGGTTTATGTAAAAAAGAACACTGGTTACATTTGGACATGAGTCTTTCATTTTTTTTTTCCCTACCATAGTTCCCCTAGTACCACCATGTTTGTTTGTTTATTTCTGTAACATTGATTGGTGAAGGCACCAACCAAGGTTTCCTATAGATACCTTTTCGATTTGTGTAACTGCTTCCTCGTGCTGTCATTACACTAATTTCTTCAACTGGATTTTCTGTAAATTAGAATTAGACCTAAATAACTAATTAGATACGGGTTAAGGTTCTTTGGAAGGAACACTCGGGTAATGATGAGTTGGGTTGCTCAATAGGAAATGCTTCTGTTTGACCCCAAGTGGAGGTCATTGGTCAGTAGAGAGGTGAGGGAGGGACATTTTCTTAAATGAGAGAGTACAGGATAAGTTTTCGAAATTCAGTCCCTTGCTTTTTCTCCTTCCTGGTGTGCCACTCATGAGATGAGAAAGAAGGGAATGGTCTTGCTGCGTGCTTCACAACTCTGGAAGCTGCCTCAGTTTTGCCCAGCCCACATCCAGCCCACATCACTCTGTCCCTGCAGGATGCACATGCACTGAAACAGGACATGTGCTGTGCCCACTTCTAGAATCCTTCCTTCCAACTGTTCAGGTAGGAAAGACCTGAAGGCCCTGCTCCAAGGACTTCTGTTGTGGTGGCTGTGCTTTCATTTAGGAGATGGTAGAACAGGAAGCTGCTTTGACTTCTGACACTAACTACCCAGAGTTAGGCCAGAGGTCACAAGACCATAATCCTCCTTAAGACTGTTCTCACTTTGGACACTAGGGGGTCCCCAGGCTACCCTCAACCAGCTACAAATTCAGGGGTTCCCACCACCCATCAGTGTTAGTGATGTACGAGAATGACTCCCAAGACTCATGAAAGTGATGACAATTGTATTATAGCAAAAGGACTCAAACCAGAAGCAGAATAGAGACGTGTAGAGCGATGTCTGGGAGGGCTCCAAATGTGAAGCTTCTGGTTGTCCTCTTCCCCATGAAGTCGTGAATAGTGTTACTTCCTTCCATTTGCAATGTGTGTGTTGGCAGTAGTATTGCCAACCAGGAGCGCTGTCAACCAGGGAGATTCTCTCGAGCCATTGGTGTCCAGTTTTCATTTGGGCTCACTCACATACAGCCTGCATGGCTGACCTTTATTCTCCAGTTCCTCTTGGGATGGGGAGTGGGGGTCAGAACTTATATGGTGCTTTCCAAAGCCTCCATCATAAATCATATTGTTAGACTATCTCAAAGCCCGCAGGCACAGAGAGACTCCTGTCAGGCAGGACATTCCGAGACTCTAGAGATTACCTCCCAGTAGCCGAGGCAACGCCTGACCTCTCTTTGTGTTAATTCTTTATTACCCAAGAGCAGTGTTCGTCTCCTTTAAGAAAGTAGATTTGCTACCTCTGGCATGCCATGGTTCACTGTCAGCAGCTCTGTGATCCCAGGTAGCAAACCTAACAACTTGTCTGGGCCTTGGTTTCTTCATTTGTGAGTGAACTGATTGACCAGATGAGCTCTGAGGTCTCTCCTGGTTTGGTGATCTTTCTTCCAAATAAGGCCAGAGGAAAAGGAGGGCAGGGAAATGCCATGGGTAGAGAGGTCCTAATTTGCAGCTAGTGACGCTGAGAGAGCTAGGTGCCTGTTCAACTATGGGCTAAGTCAAATGCTCCTTGCCTGCATTCATTTCTGAACAGAAAGCAAACCACCCATTCTCCTGGGGCTGGCTTCTTGTGCTAAGGGCTTCTTCCATAGCTGGAAAGACTAGTAACTCTTAGTATCATTTAATTAGAAAATAAAAAAATTAATGATGACCTAATCTCTCTGGTGTTCTTTGTAGACCTTCGCCTCCCATTTCCCTAGTGTGACCTTGTCTAGTGATGAAATGCATGGAATAATGCAGTACATAGCGGCAGTATTACCAGTTTCCTCCCAATCTTACTCTTGTTTTTCAAAGAGATGGATATGCTGACAGGATGGAATGGCAGCTGACTATTTCTGGACGAGAAAGCAGTGTAACAAACTGAATTTAAAAAGAAAGGAATCAAGGAAGAAGACCGGCTGCTTTCTCAAGCACAGACTTCCATTAAAACCTGAATCCTGAATTCTGCATGTCTACAGATTTGTTTTGTCAAAATCGCTAGTTGAGCAGCTTCCGGTAGACTGACTCTGGCCACGCAAATTCACAAATGACTGTGAATTAGACCCCATTAATGAATTTATAAGAAGAATCTGCCTATGGACAGCCAGCCCATTATTTCCCTGGAATATTGCCCATGAGGGGAACCAGAACAGAAGGATGATCATATTGGCTAATGACATCAGATCATGGTCCCCACCTCTATCTGGAGACAGTGAACTCAGGGTGTTGCTCGATTCCTCAGAGTAGTTTATTCACTTGGGAGAAATCCATCATTTTGGGGTGTTTATTTTCCAGTGACTCTAAGTAGGTCAACCCCTTTTTATTAACCTACACTTTCTCCTGCCAACCCCAGCCATCCGTTAGGTTAAGTTCTAGTCAGGAACGAACACCCAGGATTTACCTTGGATATTTCCCAAGTCTTCCCCAGCAGTCCACTGGCAGACAGGGCAGGGAGAGTGGCTGCAATAGATGCTAATTTCATCTACCATGCCTTGTATTCAGTAATTAACTTTCCAGGATAAATGTTTCCAAGTCCTGAATTGCCTTATTAACTCAGTGGCTGTACAGGTAACTGAGTTCTACATCTAGAGATTTTGTTTCAACTAGTTTATGGTGAGTGCAGGACATCAAGATCTTTTTTCAAGCTCCCCAATTTATTCTAGTTGATAAGCAAGACTCAGTCTCCTGAAACCCTAATCCACTCACCTCTCGTCTTTAGAACCATTAACTATCCAGGCAAGATATACTTCCTGAGTGCCTGCCCTCATATAGGTCACCTCTTTTCATCCTCACAACCACCTGGGTACCAACATTGCTATTTCTCTAGATTTTGTCCAGAAAATGAGATTTAAGAGACTTCCAGGAGCCTCAAACTAGTAAATAGCAGAGCCTCTATTTGAACTTAGCCATGTCTAACTTCCAACCTCATTCATTTTTTCAACACCCTACTGGTAAATGACTCTGTGTCTCACATGGCCCCCATTTCCATGGAGGTGTTGATAGCTACTATATACTGTGAGACAAGGTCAGGACCTTTGGCAAGATTAGTTATCTTGGATGTAAGCTGCTAGGGTAAAAGTCTTCCACTAAAACAGGGTTTTTTTCTTAAATGTAATCCCTTATATGTTGTTGGCTGTCATACTTTCTGCAACTGAGAAAGCTGATAAATTGTGCTTGTCATCAGTTGGAGGACAGTTGACACATAGAAGGACTTAATGAAAGAACATGACCTGATGATACATTAATCTTGATTTCTTACCTAGAAGTAAAGATGCATTTATACACTAGATGGTCATACCTGGGCCGTTTCTTTATCTTGCTTTACTCATATCCCTCGATATGTGTGAAAGAATTATGGATGTGTTTTGACCCATGCATTTGGTGCATTCTGTCACTAAAGCCCTCATCAATTGAGGAAGCCAGCAGATTTACAGATATTCCTGCTTTTCACCTTCCAGCATGTTCCTTGCAAGCCATGTAGTTATAAATGTGTGCATTTATCAAAGAGGTCCTCATGTGGCATATAAAATTATGCATATTTGGCACATAAAAACAAAGTATCAGTGTATTATAAAGTTGAACTATATGAAATAATAAAATTCTGATTAAATAAGCTTTTGAGATATTTTATTTTTTCCAAATTTAGAAAAGCTCTTGATAGTAAAGATTAATATTTGTTTAAAAAGCTATCTCAAAAAGTTTAAGTATATATATCCTTTTGACAAATTTAGAAGATGTTTAAATTATTTGAGTTCTTCTCAACAAAGGTTGAGATCATTCTTTATCAAATGGGCATTACACTATCTTATTACGTGAAGAATCAGAAAAGTCCATTAGTGAGGACTGAGAAAGCCTGTACTCCATCCAGCATAGGCCTTTCCTCTAACCTGGGGGCAGGTGGGGGGTGGCGTCACAAACTATGGCCTAGTGCCTATATTGGTCAGTAAAGTTTTATTGGAACAAAGCTACACCATTTGTTTCCACATTATCTTTGGCTGTGCTACATTTGCACAGTTGAGTTGTAGTGACAAAGACCACATCTGGGCCTTTACAGGAAGTCTGCCACCTCGTACTTTAGCACCAGTTGTCACTGTGATAACTCCATGTAGGTGATGTGCCAGCATCTCAGATTTCACAGGTTCATAATGGTTCTTTTTATGTTATTCCAAAATTTATTCCTCCACCAACTTTCTCATTCAAACACAGTTGTCAAATGAATATTCCTTAACTATTATATCATTGTCCTGCTTAGCTAAAATATCTCTCCATTGCCCAGTAACATCCAAAGTCCCTAACTTAGGACACCTTCAACTTTATTTTCTACTACTCTAACCAAATTGCTCTACTCTTTTCCCTCAAATGAGTCATGTTCATTTCTATCGCCAAGTTTTTGCCCAGGTTGGTCTCCTGTCTGGAGTTATTCCCCCTACCCAAGCCTTTCTCATCTACCTCAACCCAGTGGTCTCCATCTTCTGAATTTCAATAGCTCCTCAGGTACTCCTCATTTTCACCACCTGCCTCATATGTGTGTGTGTATACATACATACATACATACATACATACATATATGCATATATGCATACATAACATATACATACATACATATGTATATACACACATAAATTTAATTTACATGTACTCATTCTAAGTACTTTTTTGATCTTTGACAACTGGAAATTGGTGTTAGGCTTCTTGGTTTCTGTTATACACAATAAGTGTTTAATGACAATTTTAAAGCTGAAATACTTGAAATAAGCTATAAGTACTATTTGCATTTAGAAAAAGGGGAGATCAGTTTGGACTGAAATAGTCAACAAAGGTGTCATGGATGTGTTGAGACTTGACCTGGGTCTTCCCGTAAGATGTGCGAGATGAAGAAAGCATGAATGGCTTGGTAGCCTCTGTAACCCACACTGTGTGATGGGGAAAAGGAGGAGGATATCAGTGTGGTTGCTAAAGCAGATTTCCATTCATAAATGGTCCTTGTCAATTACTCAAGAGCCTAAACTGAGTCTTTCACTTCTATTTCTATGTTACAGCCACGTAGCATTTGTGCACTAGTGCAGGATAGTCGATTTGGGGAAATAAGGTTGATTGGGTTACAGGTACCTCCTTGGATCACAGGCTAGGTGATCTACAGGTAAGCCTGCAGGCTTTGATGAGGACTTGCAGGGTCTCTGAGAGGGACATGATACTACAAAAAATGTTGTTTCGTAAAGATAAGTCTATAGGTGGGAAAGAGATGGGATCTTGAGAAAAGACAGAAATCGAGTGAGGTGATGAGGGCCTGATCTGAGACAGAAAGGCAGCGAGGAAACGGATGTGTGACATTCAATAAACGTTTGAAGGAATAACGGAGTGAGAAGCGAATGCAGACTCTGGGCAGTGCCAACAGAGAAACACAACAGCTATGTCTGCATTTGTGTCATTGACAATGATGAGAACTGAAAGACAAGTAGACAGACACCTGTGAACCCAGTAAATGAGCAACCCATACCTCAGTGCCCTCAAATCCAGAGTTTGGATTTGTGTTTTAAAATTACATATTTGATATCATTGGATTTATCAGAGAGATCTATGCAAGTCTATTTAATAAAGTAATCATGGTGTAGTAGAGGGGAATCAGAACTAGAAAGTTTTTCTTGAATTCTCTACCACGTCTGTATCACCAGACAAGATCTTGGCAGTGTGGCCAAAGGCAATTTTGAAGCCCTTGCCAACTGACCTCTATGGAGACTAACAGGGCCTTGGAGAATATTTACATGGCAATTTTATTGCTACCATCAAATGTGAATTGCTATCACTTTTGTCCTGCATCAGCTCCTGCTGCCTATTAAAAATGTGACATCAATATGAAAATATCACATTTAATGCAGTTTCTAATTTTTTTTTTTGCTTGAAATATTCTGAAGCAATTGTTTTCTGGAGGGCAGGGCATTCTGTCTTTAATGTGTCCAACACCAGTTTGCGAAGTCTTATAGGTTATGTCTGTGCTGTGCTGAATAAATATTCCTTAAAGAATAAAGAAAGACGAGATATTTTGAAGGTACATCAAAAAGATTCGGTGACTCATTGCATATGAGAATTTGGGTGGAGGAAAAGAGATAATTTACTATTGGATCTAAGATTTGTGACCTATCTGCTTCAAAAGATATTTTGGATTTGGAATCTCTAATATTCGCAGTAGTAAAGATTAAAATTAAAAGATTTTAAAAGTCAGAGTATCTCTAATAGTTGGCTTATGTCTCATCTCTACCTAGGCACCAACAAGTGTTGCACAGATTCTCAAGCTGTCTTCCTGTCTTTGATGTATTTCAGGAACCTTTTATTATTAGTATCGGAACTCTTATGTTTCTCTTGGTCCACCCAATTTCTTGTTTATCCCATCAGCACTGGCCTTTGAGCCTCCCTGTCACTCTGGCCTTGCTCTGGGAGGCCCTACAGTTCATACTCCTGACTCTTGGGTCTATACAAAGACTGCCCTCTGGCTCTGGGTTTGTACAGCAGAGGCTCAAATCTACCCTTTCCCACCAAGCTCACTACAAATCTTACCTTTTAGCCTGTGTGATTGCTGCAGGGTTTGTTTGTTTGTTTGTTTGTTTGTTTGTTTTTTTATCAGTCAGAGTGTTACTCAGGAGGATTGACTCGTTAGCTAATTAATATATTATCCATAATCGCAATAATTGCCCTTTTGGGGGTGATTGCTTCGTGTCTCAGCATCTTTTACTTACAGCTCATTAACAACCTGGCATCTAGGTATTACTATCCCGCCTTTTTGCAGATCATGAAACGAGTCTTAGATATGAAACATTAAACATCTTGCATTTGAAATATGGCAAAGCCATGCTCCAAGCTAGAGTTTCCTGGCTCCACTATTAAACTCTTTCTACTTTTCTCGAGTGGGACGATCTCTGGGGTCGAGTCACAGGGTGGACTCTTTATTCTGTCTGTCTAAAGTGTGCGACCTCTGTAAGCCTCAGTCGCTTCATCTACAAAATGAGGATTACTACCTTAAAGGAATATAAGGAAAGCTGTATAACAAAATATACATACAATCTTTTTAAATTGTCGAGGAGCGATGTAAAATATCTGCTAGTAACATTAAAATAAATTTCAGAGCTCATAAGTAACTAAGCTAGGGCTCAAACGTGGCCTCTAGACTAAACACCAGGTCCCTCCTACCGCATCAGGCTGGGCCAAGATGAGTGGTGCCATGGAGCCATTTTCTTGGCAGTCTATAGAAGAAAAGTTTGTTTGCTGGACAATACTAATTGGGAAGAAATAACAACTCTTGGTCTTATTCACCCTTTCCTTGTTATGTTAAAGACTGAATTTTTATCATTTGCTCAGTAGTTTGGCACGACTCTTTGATTTCGTATTTTGTACATGTAGCCATTGCATGTGCTTGAGGATTTATTTTTCAGTATCATTCCGAGGTCTTGACAGATCACCCCTTTCTCTCAGGCAACAGAGATGCTTTCACCTCAGACTTATTTCTTTCCCAGATCCAGTAAGCCTGCCAGGAGAGAGTGTGCGAATTGAGTCTTTGGAGAAGGCTGTCCAGAACCTTCTTTGCTGTGTTTCTCATTCTCGATCACATCTTGTCTTGTGATCACCATGGTGCAAGCTATTATTTGTTTGCTCCAAATGTGTGTGAGGTTATAAATGTTTTTGTCAGGAGCCTTACTTAAAGGGCTGTGTATCAGTGAAAAGTGGTTACGAGTTTGATTATATTAGAAACTGTGCTATTTATAGAGTTACTTTGAGAAATATTGTTGATTTTAATTGACTATCTAACCCATATGCAGATTTTAAATATATATCTTCATCTGTAGCAGTACAGTCAGGCTCCTGAGTCAGACTCTCTCAAGTCCTTTCCTAGCAATGCCACTCACTAGCTATGTGTCCCTGAGCAACTTGCTTAGCATTTCTCATCAAAGAATGGGGATAAGAATAGTACCTACCTCACAGGGCTGTTATTTAAACCAAATGACTGATACATGTAAAGCCCTCACAGCAGTCTCTGACATGCATTCAACACTCATTGGATACATGCTATAATTATTACATCCAGAATATTTTAGCATGCTCATTTCTTTTTATTGAGGTATAATTGACGTGTTAGTTTTGGGTGTACAAGGTGATTTGGTATTTGCATAGATTATGAAGTAATCACCTCAATAAGCCTAGTTAACATCCATCACCAGACAAAGTTATAAAAATCTTTTTACTTGTGATGAGAACTTATGAGATCTATTCTCTTAGCAACTTCCTAATCTGCAATATAGTATTATTAAATTACATCCCCATGACTTATTTATCTTAGAACTGGAAATATGTGTCTTTTGACTTCCGTTACCCATTTCGCCTCCCTCCCACACCCCCTCTCATCTATAGCAACCACCAATCTGTGGTGGACAACCACCAATCTCCTTTGGAACTGGTATTATTTTTTATCTTCTGGACTATTTTCTAGTCACTAATATGTTCATCTTTTATAACTCTAAAATTAGAAAAGATTATATTGTTAAAACTATCCTTGTATTTTTTATTCTTGGGTTATACCTTTTGAAAAAAAAAGATCAAGTTCAATCCTACTATGTCCCTGTATCAAAAAGTAGGGTCTAAGAGAATAGGCCCCAGTGGGACTTTTCAGAATGTCACTGTCTTCTTGATCTCTCCACTGTGTTGACACGGCTGACCCCAACGCCCTCGCTTCATGATGCCCCTCTGTACCCCTTCTTATGCCTCTCTAACCTTTCCATTACATTCTCTGTGGGACTCTTTTTCTTCAGCATGCTTCTGAAATGTCAGTGGTCTCCATTTCATTAACATGTTTTGAGCTGCCAGTAGCTGTAAGTCTAATTCAAACTGGCTTAGAAAATAAGAAACATACAGAGATTGTGCAGACCCCAGGAGCATGTTGACTCAGTGGTCTCATGACGTTATCAAGGACCCCGGTTCTTTCTACTTCTCTGCTTCGCCATCCACACATCTAAGATTGGTTCCCCTTGGCAATTCCAGATGGCTACCAGTGGCAATCAGAAAGTAATGTTCTTCCTTACTCGCTTCCCAGAGGACAGAGAAACCTCTCCCATTAGTCCTTTCCTTTCAGTGTAATTGGGCAAGTTTATCAATGAGGGGGTCAGACGCAGATGATCTCCGCTGAGGATGGGGCCAGCTTCCCGTATGCCTCATGTGTCATGACAGGTACCAGAACCAAATCAGGATATTGTCAGGAAGGAGGAAGGTGGGGAATAGTGCTGGAGTGGGAACAAACAGTGAGCACTACAGTCCTCAAGGACCCAGTTCAGCCTGTGCTCAATCACACTTTCTTGGTAATCTCACTCACTCTCACTATTTCAACTCTCTTTTACAAGCTAATACTCAC
This sequence comes from Eonycteris spelaea, assembly GCA_003508835.1. Taxonomy (NCBI): domain Eukaryota; kingdom Metazoa; phylum Chordata; class Mammalia; order Chiroptera; family Pteropodidae; genus Eonycteris; species Eonycteris spelaea. The sequence goes on along the minus strand of PUFA01000040.1, from coordinate 8,699,856 downwards.
AATCACTTTACTTTTATCTTGGACCTTTTCCTGGGCTTTCGACTCACATTTTCAACTGTATGCTGACCATCTTCCCAATCCAACCTGTAGACCCCATTTACATTTTGCCAGTTCTCAAAATGTCTCTTTTCTTTTTGCTCTAGGATCCTATCCAGGAATACATGATAGTTATCATGTCTCCTCAGACTCCTTCATTTTGGAACAGTTCCTCAGACTTTGCTGTGTTTTCTGCCCTTTACAGTTTTAACGAGTTCAGGCATTAAATTCTGTACTTTGGGTCTGTCTGATGATTTCTCATCACCAGACTTGGGTCATTCATTCTGGACAGGAATCTCTCTCTCTCTCTCTCTCTCTCTCTCTCTCTCTCTCTCTCTCTCACACACACACACACACACACACACACACACACACACACACACACCACTCCCCTACCTAACTACCTGTCTCATTGATTATTGATTCTTAGCTAGTATGACTTAACTAGTGTGACTTCCTTTAGAAAGCCTTTCCTAACACATACTCCAATCAGGGATAGATGTCCCTCAGGAGTCCCTACAATGGTACCCCATTTCCACATTGTTATTTGTGTAGTGTTTGCGCACTCACCTTGTCAGGAGGCAGTGAGCTCCTCCAGGGCAGGGGCTACCTCTCATTCCAGCCTCCAGCCTAGACCTTGGCACATAGAGGGGCTTAGACGATGCATGTTGAATAAACGAATGCACATAAGATCTTCGTTTTAAATTTTTATCCTTTCTAACATGCAAAAAAATATTAAGCTGAAAAAACAACATTTCAATCACATTAACTTAAATCAATTATAAGGGAACAACAGCACTGCGATTAAGACCATTAGACATATTTTGAGACTGTAAAGGAGGAGACAGGAATCTTCCAGCAGTCGAAATGGCTGACTTTACTTATTCTATGGGATATGTCTGAAGTGGTATGACCCAAATTTTTACGTTTGCTGGAATGAGTTGAAGCGAATTGAACATACCATTGATTTTTAGGTGAGGAATAACCTTCAGGCTAAGAAAAATGATTATGGTCCTTGAGTTCAATTATTAGATACCACTGTAAATAGCGTCCCCCCCCCCAACATTCTTTTCATTTCTTTGAAATTTTAGCATATGTTTCCATTTCTATAGCTAACGCACACAGAAACATTACATTGTTTCCTATTTGAATTCATATTTCCCATGGAGTCTGTCTTGACTTTGTTTTAAATGTTCTTGGCTAGTTCCCAGCCAGCTATATAAGATCTTGTGAGTTTGTTTAAAAATCTTGTTTCTAGGCCCTGTCCTTAGAGTCTGAGACTCCAGCTCAGAAGAGGGGCCCAAACATGGACGTTTTTAAAGTACTTTGAAGATTCTAATAAGCTGCTGGATTTAGGAACCAATGGGGAGGGTATTTTTCTAATTTAAGGCACATGCACTTCTAGGGTTGTTTTTTTTTTTGGCCCAATTTAGAAGTCAAGTGAGGCAATTAAATTAAGAAAGACTGTCTATAACCATAAGCCAAGCAAATTGCCCTAACTGCTGTGAGATGCGAAGCAAATAATTTTGGGTGTGCTATATAATTTATCTGATATTTTCATGTTCTTTTAACTCGAGTTTTAGGCTAGGGGAAGAAACAATATTTTCTCATCCTGAAAAAGCCAGTATAATTATGTTTGTATACACTGTAAGCTTCAAGTAATTATATAACATTCCATTATTGTTCCATATTCTGGGCAAATTACCGGTCTCTGATCAATAAAACTTATTTTTAAAGTGTCTGTAAATTGAAACCAAGAAGTGGTTCAGCAAGAACTAATTTTTTAAATCTTCTGAAAATACCATAATTACTGAGAATATAGATGTCCTATTATTGGACATATAGCATACTTATTTTAATATATGAAATGAGTTATTTTCCATTATTATTATTATTTTCTTTTGCTTCCAACAAAGAGTTAGAATCTTTCATGTTTGATTACACCATTAGCCAAAGACATAGTGGGGGAATCACTATACTTTTATTTCGTAATTCTAATAGAATTTGTTACTTTTTCCTTCTCTCTTTCATACCTACACATATACACACTCAGTTTGCTATAAGGAATTCTAAATATGAAAATATGTTTTTCATTATGGTATAGGAAGTTGAATAATTGAAGAAATTGATCCTTGTTGATTATCTTTGTGATGTGATCCCACTTTTTCAAGGAGTACTGTTTTTAAAAATCCAAAATATATCAGAATTTACCCGTCTCCAAAATATAAGCATTAAGAGACATCACATCAAAAGAGTCATCCAAATACCAGCCCAGACAGGTCAGAATTGTTGCATTTCCATTCTTTGTGTACATGGTTTTTACATTGTTGTTGTTATGTTAAAGATATATTGTCGTCTTCATATGTTGCCACATAGTTTTCTAATTAGTTTAAATATCTGTGTAATAGTATGCTGGATGGTTGTACTGTTGTACTCTTGGATTTTCCAATATTCTTGAGTGTTCACATTATTTACCAAATTAAAGAATGAATTTTCATTGTTGACAAAACCTGTGCTTCAGAGGAACAAGAGCGCATGTTTTGACCCTGGATCTAGCATATAAATCATCTGATTTTATGGACCATTCGAATAGTTAATTTCCTCGTGGAGCTGAAATATTTACTTTACCCATTTGTGCCTATAAGTTGGGATGTGCTTTGTAAATGGTGTGAAATAGCATTCCAGACTCACTGATTTTCTACTTGCCACCATATCTTTCTTATGAAATTTCGGTTTGGTTTCCTTATTCATGTGACCCAGAAGCCAGGAGTTGAGTTCCTAGGATAGTGAATGTGCTGCTTAGATGGATTCAGATTTTTGAAATCCTCAAAGAGTATGATTTCCCCGTTCTTCCCCATAATGTCTCTAATTAAACATATAATATCATAGTTCAGGGTGAAGTTAAATGAAGTTCTGAGTTTTGCTCTGATGGCTACTTTTCCCCTTTATTTGTTTGCTTTGAAATGTTAAAATTTTCCAAAATATATTTCAGTTTCCTGTTGGAGATGGGGTCATCTGATTAGGTGGTACCTTAAGCAAATATTTCCACTTGTCTTGAGTAACTAAGCAATTGATAACAGTTCATTAGGTTTAGTGTTAATAGAAGAACACTTGCTCTGTACCCTAAAATTCTTGATCACCAAACACAAACAAAAATATCATCTAATAATAAATTCCACCATTATTTTCCCTGATATGAATTCCATTAATTCTACCATGGTAACACAAGGCGACCAGTAAACAGATGAGAAACCTGACTGACTTAAGCAAGTTTTGAATTGAGTCTTTTGAATTGAGGTTATCATCAATTCACGGGGATTTTGAGGGAGGTGTGGGTATTTTGAAGAGCAGACTATGTTGACAAAAGTGTTTCCCCCTGTGGAAAGGCCACCAAACGGAAGGTAGTCTTTGTTATTTCAGGATATGATTAATATTACCTCATCATTAATTTTAGAGCTTTAATTTTAAAGTTGTTTGCATCAGTTCAAGGCACATGGGTTGAAACCTGAGAGCACCTACTTTTTCTTTTTTTTTTTTAATTGCAGAAGTAAAGTGTGTGTTATTAAATATTTGTAAACAAGTGAACTAAAAGAAATCTCTCATATCTTTGTTTGCCAAAACCTGTGCTAATATTTTGTGTTAGTTCTTGTTTTCTTTTCTTATGTACTTTTTCCTTTACGTTTTTGCAACCATGTTTTATATGTGTTGATTAGATTTATTTCACTTAACATTACTTCATATGCTTTTTTCCTTTGTTTACAATCTTCATGTCATTTGCAATTTTTGTGCAATATTCCGTCCTTCTGATATTCCATAATGTCCCTCAGTATGTCTGCTGCTATCGGGCACTTAGAATGCTTAGTCGTCTATCCCAAACACGATGATGATTATCAAGACCACACGTCATGCCAGTATTACTCGTGCAAGTCATGGAAGTGACCTGATCCTGCCATGGTTTGCCTTTCTCGACCAATGTTGTGCATTTTTTACTAAATTCCTTTCTGCTTGTTTTCTTTTTCTTTTGTTTTTTGTTTGTTTGTTTGTTTGTTTGTTCTTTGTTTTTTGTTTTCCAAAGGAAGGAGCTGGTTGTAATCTACTTCATGGGTGGATATTTTTCTTTCTTTCCATAGTGGTGAAAGTGGTGCTGGAAAGACAGTGGCTGCCAAATATATTATGAGTTACGTCTCCAGAGTGTCTGGAGGAGGCCCCAAAGTCCAGGTGAGTTTGCGATATGGCCCATTTGGGACCCTGTCCTATGTGAAATATAAGAGGCTTTATTTGGTTTCAGAAAGAATTTTTCTTCCACAGAAAAGGTACTGGTTCTATAACCAAGAAATTGAAACCTGCAGGGAAATAGCATGTTATGAGAGGGAGATGTCTAGTATAGAATAAGCTCCTACAAATGAGTGAAAGATTAAAAATCTAAAAGGAAAATAAACACGAAGAACATGAAAGATGATGCATAGAAAAGGAAATGTAAATGATCCATAAAACATGAAAATTTGTTCACCTTCATGATAATAAGAGAAGTATAAATCAAAACTACATTGAAAAACTATTTCTTAACTATTAGAATGACAAAAGTCTTGCAGTGTTTTTTAACAACATTGTTGGTAAAAAATAGGGACACAGTCCTCATAGGTTCCTGAAAGAAGTATGAACTAGTATGCTTTTCTGGAGGGCATTTCAACAAAATATATCAACTCTGCATGCATAGACCATCATAGACTCGTCAGTTCTGCTTAAGAGAACGTATCCTTTAGATGTGCTGAAATGTATGCAGAATGATACTTGTATAAAGTTATTTATGTGACACTTTTTGGTAATGTAAAAGACTGGAAACATTTTTATTAATCGGCAGCTGGTAAAAATTTATGGTTAATAATAGAATGAATATTAGACAGCCATAAAAAATGAAGCTTCATGTTCTAATAGGGAATGATCTCCAAGATATATCATGAATTGCAAAAAGCAAGGTTCAGAATGTTTTGTATAATGTGCTTCCATTTGAGGGGGAAAAAGAGAACATATGTCGATATGTTTGGGGTATGTATAACATTTCTCTAGAAAGATACATGAAGAACGGATAGTGATTCTTTTCAGGGCGAGAAACTGGGAGACTGGGGAGGGGCATACTCTCCCTGTATACACTTCCAAACCTTTTATGTGTGAATTATGTGACTTATGTGAATAAATTTCCAATTCAAGACATTTACAAAAATTTTGAAATGTAAGAGAGAGAGAGAAGAGAGAAAGGAAGAAAGAAAGGTTAGAGAATTAACATTAGGAAAGGGAGAAGGGCCAGAGAATGCCGGAGAGATGAAAAGAAAAGGAAGGGAATACCATATGGGCAGAGGAGCACCACATGCAAGAGGACGATGCGAAAAGCGGGGTCGACATAGCTTTATCTGACTTCACAATCATGCACTGCTTAACAACTAGGATGCTTTCTGAGAAACGTGCCATTAGGCCTTTTGCTCCTAGGCTACGAGCCTGTACAGCATGTTATTGTACAAAACCTCAGATTAAATCAGGCATCAGAGAAAACGATGCATTCGAGATGCAGTAGACACAAGCGGTATGAGGCTACTGCCAGCGGAACACGGCATACTTTACAGTAAACATTTTTTATATATAAGTATAAAGCGTACACTAACATAGCGACAAAAAGTATAGTATGGTAAATTGGAAACCAACAATATAGTCATTTATTATCAAATAGTATGTACTGTACATAATTATATATGCCGAACGAAAGGAGGATGTAGAGCAGCACTGTCCAGTAGAAAGATGTACATGTCACATAACATAATTAAAAATTTGCAAGTAGCCACATTAAAAAAAAAGAGGTTCATGAAGTTAATTTAAAAAATACATTTTATTTACTCCAACATATCCAAAACATTATCATTTCAGGATATAAGCAATATTAAAAAAAAATTAATGAGATATTTTCCATTCTTTCTAGTAGTAAACCTTTGAAATACAGTGTGTATTTTACCCTGACAGCACATCTCAATTAGGACTTGTCATGTTGCAACTCAAAATCCCATGTGGCTCAAGGCTCCCATATTGGACAGTGAGTGCAGCTCAAGATCCTAGACTGGTGTGGTGCAGCCCACCTAATTCATGTAATCAACATCCTATCCCTAGAAGATGGATAAGGAGACAGGGATCCAGGATGCTTTTTGTGGGTGGGCTGGTCCTTTACCTTAGTTTACTCTTTCTCTTTTCTCCAGTATGCTTACTGCAAAATTCTGTTGGACATCTTGATAGTGAATGGATGAATGGCTAGATAGATGAATGGAGAGATACATGCGGACAGATTCTCAGTTAACAAGTTAATAATTAAAGGAGACAAGAAACAAGGAAGAGCCTTTCTTTTATTCTATTCCTATGAGAAGCTGAGTGGTGTGAACATGTCTGACCAGCAGACAACAGATTAAAGGATTAGTGAAGATCCACAAAGTCAAAATTTATTTTACAGAAACAAAGTTTATATAAACCCGTGAGTTTTTAAAGGAGAGTAGGTGGCTTGGAAGTACTGTTTTAAGCTTTAAAATAACCCCATGGAGGGAGCACCCAGAATTTATTTGCCTTTGGTGCCATCGCAAACGACGTTGTCCCCGGTTGATGGAGTTCCAGTTCTCCTTCTTCTGAATGTTCAGGAGGGTACCAAAGGAACACTTTGGCTGTTACATAGGCAATTAGTCGTTAGTGCTTTAATCTAGTCCTATTTGCTACAGACCATGACTTAGTGGCCAGACTGTAGACGTTTAATGTTGATTTTTCTCTTCCTGTTTTCCTATGAGGACAACGATACAGAGCTTTTGGCTTGAAATTAGTCAGTAGCTACAGAGCACAAACCAAAGACTTGTTATTTCTGGAACATGTTTAACCATAGCATGTGAATAATTAGAAGTACAAGGAGAATGACTCACTTTTTGAAAGACCTCTCCAAAATCAACTCCTATCTATTGAGCTATCTTGCCCATGGGGTGTTTTCTACACTTTTCAATCTGGCACAGAGCTAAGGTGTTTGAAAACCAAATTCCTCCCTCCAGTAAGCCAGGAATTGTTCCATACAATCCAGTATTGGCCTTTGCTGCTCAAAATGCAGCTCCATGCTGGCAAAACCAGCAGCGCCAGGGAGCGGGTTAGGAGTGCAGACTCTCGGGCCCTCCTGCACACCTACTGAATCCTCATCTGCATTTTAACAAGATCCCGAGGTGACTCATGCATATGAACATTTGGGAAGCACAAGCTCTGTGTCCACAACCTCGTTTGAGGATTAGAAACTGTTTAATTTCCCTTAAGGTATCTGTCACTTGCATTGAAGAGAGGGTGGAGGTGGGGAAGGTAGAGAAGGTAGAAGGTAGTGATAGTGAACATTCTGATCAGAACGTCAAGGAGATGTCCCTTCCTGCTTCACCTTCCTTCCCGTTGTGATTCTTGGCACACCAGGGGAGCAGTCTAAAGCTGCAGCATCTAGTGTGGATCCCCAGTCCAAAAATGGTTGTGGATCCTTGATTTTCTGGTGACGCCCTGGCTCTAGGGAATGCTGGATTAAGTCAAGGGAGTTGGAAGACACAAACTCACAAACAGGTTAAGGTCTTCCGAGAACAGAGAATAAATCCTCCAGATACCCCAGGGACATATGGATTCGAGGCCTTTCACCTTTCTGAATTCAGAAACTAGATCCTTCGGGAAAGCTTGGCTTTCCATCCTGTGGTAGGTGTTTGCACCTTCCTAACCTCTGGTCTGTTTGCTGTGACAGCACGTCAAGGACATTATCCTGCAGTCCAACCCGCTGCTAGAGGCCTTCGGGAACGCCAAGACTGTCCGCAACAACAATTCCAGCCGATTCGTAAGTCTTATCCCCATTTCGGAAAATGTCACCTGATTTATGATGCTATTTCCTGATTTAAATCTGGTTTCCCCAAGGAATTGAGGGATTTTCACATACCATCGGGAGGCAGCCTTTTCAATCTTTTCTTCGTTCTCCCTAGCAGTGTGCTGTCAGACTTCCACTTGCCCTTTGATTGAAGTTATTCTTGAGCTCCAGGATATATACATGAGATAATTTTTGAAAACGGTTCTCAACTTGGAGTTTCCTTGCTCAGGAAAATAAAAGTGGATAAAAGTGTCAGCCTTGGTGCGGGAGGAGTTTGTTCTGTGCCCGGAGAAAAGACCTTTCTCAGACACAAAAATGACAAGACTAGATCGCAGGTGTGCTTGCTTTGCTTTTGGTTCACAGCCCTGGGTCTGTGGACACTGAAGAACAGACACTTTGATCTGGCACCTTGGAGAGAACCTTCCTCCTCTCTATCAGCCACAGTGAGCCGGCGGCCCCCACCCCTCCATAGCTCACTGTATTTGTCTTCTGTATATTCATGTCACATAATAACACCCAAAAGTGATTGGATTAAACCCGACAGATGGCCTCCTGACCCAAGGTAATGAAAATGTCAGCCAGATGCATTACCATGAATGCCTATGAAAACATTCTTCTGTCTGAGTGTCTCCTGAGAATTAGAAGCCTGGCAAAGATGAAAATGAATATATTCCCCGTGACAAAAAGCCACATTTACAAAGAAGTGAATATTTGCCCCAGTAGCTTTGATTTATGTAGATTTTGCATCTTATCTCATAGATTATGTCTGGCAGTAAAGCATTCAAGGAGCCATCTGTGAGGCTGTTCTGGACCATTTTAAAATAAATAAGTGGGAATTCTGTAGGAAAACGATTTCTCTTTCACCCTTCTATTTTTGAAGGAAGCTTCTATTTCCAAAATAATTCTTACTAAGTTCTCATGCAGTAACTGTTAAGTTCCCTGGTAAGTTATATCTGTCAGAATTGCCCTCACTTTCCTCGCTTTTCAATAATATTAAAACTATTTACTCATTTGTCGATCTCTCACACTTTCCTGCTCAGTGCCTGGGGCGCGTTATCTTGAAGAAGTTTCTAGGTAATGAAATAGGAAAGAAGGAGTGAATGAATTTTCCTCTTGACCTTTCTTCCACTGATTGTCGATCCATTCTGCCTTGTAAAACTGAACTTGACCAAATGGAATAATGCTCTTGCTACCCATCTCCCCTCTTTCGCCTTGCTTAGCAGAAAAATAATTAAATCAATATTTCTCTTCTTTTTTTTCCAATACAAGTTATTCTTTGTCCCTGGACAAGGAGGATACCTCAGTCAAGTTTGCAAAAAAAATACCCAACAATTATTATTTTTCTGATTACAGAACATCATACGACCCTGATGAAAAGATGGGAAAGAGTGTGGGTGGGTAATTCACACTCACAGAGTAACATGTGATGAGCATCAAAAGATGTTTCCATTAATAATGAGAAAAATGTAAATTAAAACGATATCATTTTTCTCTCTCGTGGTGGGCAAACATTAAGGTCGCTAATACCAGAGAAGACTATTAGTTGAAGACAGACACACTTCCCATCTTTATCAAAATTTCTAATGCTCATTGTCTTTGAGCCAATATTCATTTTAGGGTATAATATCTTAGTTCCCCATTAATGACTTTTTAAAAAAGATATCTATAATATATTGTTAAATAAATAAGTAAAACCTAGATCACAGAATAATATTTGCAATATGGTCTCATTTGTATTTTAAAATACATATTATATAAAGCATAAGGTGCCTGTAAATCAAGTTTGACTATTTTGTTATAGTGATTAGTAAGAGGAGTAGAAGTGACATCAGGGTAGGATTATAGGTAATTTTACTTTTAAAAATGGACATAGAGTATAAATCATAAAAATTCATGTTTCTACTTATAAATCTTTTCAAGTTTTAAAATATATATAATAAAACGTTTCAAACACTATTTAAAAATAATATAGTGAGCACCATTGTACCCAGAACCCAGCTTAAGAATTAAACATCACTAAGAGTCGAAGTTTCTTTCCTTTTATACTTATTATTAAAAATGCAACATCCTCTCCTTAGACAGTTTCTTCTTTCTCCTCGGGCTGCTCTACAACAAAACTCTACTTTTTAATCTCTCGCTGGGGGGTTTAACTTTTATGTAACAATTACGAATTGTGTGTAAGTATTTCTGTCATATGAGAGGAGTGCTTCTCAACCCTGACCACATATAAAAATCACCCAGACTTTTTAAAGCTGCTCAGGTCGGGCACCAGTGCCCGGAGACTCTGATTTACTTGTCGGGAGTGTCACCGGGCCTCCGCATTTCTTTAAGGCTCCTCAGGTCTGTTCTCACAGGCGGCCAAGTTTTCAAACCATCTAGAAGGACTTGAGAGTTTACCATGGTACAACATCTGCCCTAACTGAATGTAATTGTCCTGTTTGGTTTCATCCCCACCCTCACTTGATGGTGGCGGGTGGGTACATGGGCGGATGCTGAACTATTCTCTCCAGAACATGCTAAAAGAAAAACGTGGTGAAGGATGGCCACAGTAGGAAGCACAGGGGATCTGGCTCAGCAAGCTTTTCTCAGGAAACACTGTAATTCGGGATAGCAGTGGTTTGTGGTCCTTCTTTATGTCTGGTGCCTCTGGGTGCTTGTTTTGGGGTTTATTTTTGGGAGGGGGAGGCGTCATCAGATTAAGACAAATAGGTCTTTCTTCTGGAGCCTTTCTTTGGTAGCCTTTCTGATACCTGGAATTGGCTAGTAACCTAACAGGAACACAGCAGGTTCTGGGTGCTGTAGGCAACGGGAAAAACATGCAGTGTACTTTACTTGTCCTTAGGGAGTTTATGGTTCTAGGCACAGACTGCAGCCTGGCTGGATTCAGCCTTGAGATGGGTGGAATTCATTAACATACACATTTAAAAATATTACATGTGAATGTAGTTCGGGTGGTGTGCTCCCCAGTTTGACCCTAGGCTACACCACTCCCTAATGCCTACATTCTCATCTTTGCCTTCAAGTTTACCACCCTGGACCTTTCTGAGGACTGGAGGGAAGCTAGATTCAAATTGGAGGGGAAAATGTCACTTAACAATCCGGGTACCTTTTCTAGCTGAGGTCCAAGGTTTTATTCTCCTTTGTTCCTTATCAGCAGTAACTTAAAAGGAACTATTAACAACAATAGTAACAAAAATCCTAGCACCCACAACTAGCTGGAACAAACTTTATTTATAATCCAGTGTTTAATTTTATATAAGAGTTTTATGCTCCAGAGGTAAAAAGGATTGCTTTTGCTCAAAACCGATAAAATAAGTCTTCCAGAGGGAAATTTTGCTTCCTCTAAAAGAGACTGGTAGAGTCTGCTCTTCTTAGATCAAAGGGTCTATGTGATTTTCTGTTCCATTCTTTTTAGCTTCCGGCTTAGCAGGGAAGAACCTACTGGGGAAAAATAGACAAGGACTATAACATGTCCCTATTTAGTCGGGCTAGAATGATAGATTCTCTCGATACAGAATTGTGTGATTATCTGATAGGAAAAAGTAGGAAGTCTAGACCAGAACTGGGTATAATTCAGAATGTATCTGTCATTGATGAATTTCCTTGAATTACATACTGTATTTAACGTCTGTTTGGAACATCATTTTTTTGTTTACTAATCATCAAAGAAAATCCCTAACTTTCTTGCAGGGAAAATACTTTGAAATCCAGTTCAGTCCAGGTGGGGAACCAGATGGTGGAAAGATCTCCAACTTCCTTCTGGAAAAATCTAGGGTGGTGATGAGGAACCCTGGCGAGAGGAGTTTTCACATATTTTACCAGGTTTTCCTTTATATTTTTTCTTTACTACTACCTTATTCCTTCTCCATATTTATTTATTTATTTATTTATTTATTTATTTATTTATTTATTTATTTATTTATTTTCAGTCTTCATGTTTAGACGGTCAGTCTGACAGGCCAAGGAGTATTTATTACTATAGTATGTGTAAGCCAGTGTGCTAAAAGAATTGTGAGAACGTCCCTGCATGCAAAAGAGAATAAGTTCTAGTTGGGATGAGAAGACAAACATTTCCCAAAAGTTAAATAATCAAGAAAGTGTTGATATAACTTCAAAACAAAAGTTCGAGGCTGCCAAATAGAAATTCACATAGGGACAGTTGGCCGGATGGTAAGAAGAGGTATTAAGAAGGTAGAGGATTACATTACGTGGAGGGGGAGACTGCTCAGGCCGGGGGTGGCCTGGACAAAGCAGAGGAGGTGAGAGCCAGGCCGCCACCACTTTGCAAGGGCAGATGTCTCCAGAAGGCCGACCGTTGGATGAAAGACTCGAAATAGGCTACAGCTCTTTAATGCCGGGTCAGAAGGTTTTAGACGCCCAGAAGCCATGGAGAGTTTGGGGCTAGAACAGGGTACAGGATCCTTTTAAATTGGGTTCCAGACTTCAGTGATCATGAGACTCAACTATTTTTAAAAAGGTTTTTAAGTATTTTAAAAAATAATGATATCATAAACAATTTATGTATGAGTTTAGATATATTAATATTTCTTATATTGTGGATCCACATTAGATTTTCTTTGAAGAAAGGCCTACAACTATTTTTGTTTTATTTATTTTTTTGTTACAATTTGAAGGTCACTGGGTTAGAAAGAAGTTAAACCGTGTTTGGTAGCTCCCATTCAGTCTTTTCAATTACATCAGAGTGTTAGATGATGGCAAACAATTCTGTTGGTCGAAAGAATACATAAATGACTGAGAGCTTTTGTGAATTTGGTAATGCTTTTAATTGTATTAATCAAAGCCACATGTGCAGATGATTGAAAAATAAGTTTGTGTATCATGCAGATAGTACATTATTGACTGAGTACTAGAGAGAAGCTCATAATTGCTTCCAGAACCCTTTCAAGAGATGCCAACCCCAAATCCCCCATCCCCACCCCCAGATGTCCTCTGCTCACAGGTGGAAACCACCAGACTAGGGGTTGCAGAAGTGATGAGTTTAGGAGAAGATGGATTTAAAGATTCTAACATAAAAGTAATAATAGTTGAAGCTGTGGCGTAGATGAGACCTCTGTGGGAGGAGCGTGGAGAGAAGAATCCTGTCTATACAGGACTGGGGACTTGGGGGCTGTCTGTAGGTTGAGGAGGCACTGAGGAACCAGGGCGTTAGTCAGGGCAGGAGAGCCAGGATCCTGCAGTGTCACCAAAGCCAAGGGAAGGGGAAGCTCAGGGGGATGAGTGGCGAGATCAGATGCTCAGAGCTCTTGGGGGCAAGGGGTGGGGCAGGAGTCTGGGGACCAAGAAAGGGTTGTTGGATTTAGCCACTGGAAAGTAGCTATGAGAGTCATTTCATCCAGATGGTGAGGGGAGAAGCCAGAGTGCAGGGGGTTATTTCATGACAAGAAAGTAGATTCTGTAGCTTGAAGAAGTTCACAGAATCAAGGAAGAGCTTCTAAAGAAGGCAAGAGCATCGTGTGTTTGTAGATAGAAGAGAGCTAGGAAAAGAGAGTGGTTAAAGATGCAGCGAAGGGGCTCTGCAGTATGGGGGTGCGAAGACTGAGAAAGACGGGAGGAGAGTTCTTTCTCGGACCAAACAAACAAACAGAAAACAGAGGGGAAAAATAGGAAGAGGGTGGTACAGAAAGACTTGGAAGAGCCCAGGAGGAAAACTAAGGCATCCTGATGTCATGGGATGACCTAGAGCTTCTCAGTAATGGAGACGAGGCTCCCTGTTTGGGGGATGCGGAGCTGAGACGACTTGAGAAAGCTGACGCAATGGAGAAGGGCGGATGGGAGCTGCTGCTATTTCCTAAATCCTGTTGGGCTGGAGCCAGCAGTGTGGTAGAGCTGGCTTGCCTGGACTGTGTGCATCTCTTCCCATCTCTTGCTTCAGTGACATGTTCTTGGTAGTTTGCAATCCGTCAGGGTAAGAGTATGAACACTAAAAATCCATTTTCTCTCCAAGAGTTGATTGTTAACCATTTGCAACACACCAGTGGTGGAAGCCCTTTCAGATAACCTTGCTCAGACTTTAGGCAAATATTAGAGATGGAACAGAAAGCCAGGGGCAGTCAGTTGTAATATTAGGAGGTTTCAGAATGCCAGAGTGTGGGACCTGAGGCGGTTTTTATATGCACCCTGCAGCAAGATGCTCCAAGGGGCCAGCTGCACTTTGAAAAGCCATAAGCAAGTCAGCAGGAATGAAGTGATTATAATCTGGCTTGCTTTCCACTCCCCTGAGGGATTTCACCACTGAAGTACGCCCTTCCCTTTACTGGACAGGGAAACTGTTCAGCTCTAGCGGGTCTGATCAGAGTTAAGAATCAGAACTTGTAGAGATGACGCAGGGCTGCTGTAATTAGAGCAGAACTTCTGAAGCCCCTTCATATTTTGGACATGAAGACCACTGATCATAGAATGCAGGGACAGAAAGTCACGTTGCCTGTGCTCGGGGGTGGTGGCAGCAGCGTCTCTGAGGTCCTTTGAGTAGTTTGAGGGTCACGTCACTCAAACCCTGCTTTCTCTTGCTCCAGCTCATCGAGGGCGCCTCTGCAGAGCAGAAGCACAGCCTTGGCATCACCAGCATGGACTATTATTATTACCTGAGCCTCTCTGGGTCCTACAAGGTGGATGACATTGATGACAAGCGGGAATTTCAGGAAACTCTGGTAAGTGCTGGCACAGGGCCAGGCAGGATCTGCTCTCCAGACGGGGTCTTGCCTCTGGTAGAAAGAGCAGTGAAGGGTAGCAAAGCCAAGAGCTACATAAAATTTCCACCTCCTTCTGCTGAAAGCACTCCATTTCCTAAAACATGTTGAAGCACCCTTAAACAGTCGCCTGCCCAGTTGCCTGAGGACCACTTAATGATTTGAGATGAAAAAAAGTGAATTCATCATTATCCCCCTGCAGGAGCTCTGATTAACAAGTAAAAACTATTCTGGGTAATATATTTACCATACCGCTTTGCTGACAACTTACACAATTGTTCAACTCTTTCCTTAGAAAGGCAAAGCAAAGAGCGCTCTTATGATCTACATCAGATTTAGAAATGTTATAACACCTTTAGTCTTCTTCCCCACCCACTTCCTTTTCTCCTGTGTACTGTACAGGTCAGAGTGCAATCACTCCTTTCTTCATGCCCTTCACATTGTGTGTGTTATAATACAGTGTGTGAACCCGGGTAGATTACTAAGGGGTCCCATCCTCAGGGAAACAATAGAATAATCAAGAACTTCCTGGAGGTAGGCTGCTTAGCCATATAGCCTCAAAGAAATGCATCACCATTGCCCTTTGAGTCAGCTACCGGTCAGGCCCATCCTTAGCCCAGATCCAGAACCAGGTGGGAGACCCTAATTGGGCATTTGGAGGTACAGTTTGAAGGAAGATGACATTTGTTCTTAAAAGGGACAGGAAGTTCAGATAGACTGTGTCTTGAGTGCCAGGAAAAAAAAAGGGCATCAAGAGGCCACATGGCTCCAAAGATTGGGTGAAACTGCAGGTAAGGGGCCTGCATTGGTCTTAGAGTATAGTGTGGTTTAGGACACAGATATCGAAGACTCAAGCCTTTCAGCTACTTTTATTGAATTTAATGGACCTCAGAAACAGGACTTTTCTAATGATGCTATTATTCAATTTCCTGGAGATTTTTAATAAGATCTTTTCACAAATACAAGCTATTCTCTGTTCTCCTGATGAAGGGGAAAACCTCCGAGTCTATTTGGAGTAGCTGGACATCAGCATCACCCTTGGAGGGAGAAGGATGGCACTAAGAGCACACCAAGGGACCAGGCAGACTCGTTGACTTTGTGTACAGCTGCTGCTCCTTCTGAGTACCTTTCCTCCTGGAGCTCCCTTGCCCTTCTTCCTGGAGGACTACATGCTCTATTTAAGGACAGAACTGTCTTCCCAGCACAGTTTTGAGACTTGAGAAGAATGTGTGAGAGCGCACTGGCCAGTGACAGTGTCCGGCAGAAACTTCCAGCTGCCATCACAAGCTAAGCCTTATATAACTGCACAACTCGATCTAAGCTTAAGCTTCTTTGCTGCGTGCATTTGAGGCGGGCGACCAGCTTGTGCGAGTGGTTTCTCTTTTCTCTTCCAGCACGCGATGAATGTGATCGGGATCTTCGCAGAGGAGCAGACGCTGGTGCTGCAGATAGTGGCAGGTGTTCTCCACCTGGGCAACATCAGCTTCAAAGAAGTTGGCAATTATGCGGCCGTGGAGAGTGAAGAGTGTCAGTAGCTTTGGCCCTGGGTGGTGGAACGAGGGGAAACAGTTGTTTGGCTCCATCAGAAGTAACGCACCACTTTCCTTTGCTTAGGTCTCAACCAGGGTATCTGGGGAAGAGATGAGAGTCTCAGGGGCCCTGCTGTGGCAGAACAAAGGGGCCTCATCTATGCACCTGCCCCCTCTCCTCACCACGTCCCACATTAACTATACCAGAGTCACATACAGAGACTGTTGATGAATTTGTTTCAGTTTATCATTAACCTTGGGGGAAGTTTGGAAGAATTTCACATCTAGGTTTAAAAATAAAGTTGTACTTCAATGCAGATTAGCATAATAACTAAATAACTCAAAAGATTGGTCTCCTCATCAAATTCTTTTCTGTAACTGATTTTCAGGGTCTACATTCACTGAAAGGCCCTGAAGAACAGGTGATAGGATATCTGTAAATACAGAAAGCTCACAGATTCCATTTGCCCTGTGGGTTGGGTTATTAGATTGGATTTCTGAAAACAGAAAAAAAAAAAAAAAGGATATTGACTACTATATTGATACTGCTAATGATCACCTTTAATGGTCACATCTGTAGTAGTCAGAGCCTGAGGACCTGAATGACATTTTTACTCTTTGGAAAGAAATCAGGTTCTTCCTTTGGAGACATTATTGGTTACTTGTGGTACAATCTACCATAATCGCCATGGTGTGTGACTCTAGCCTTTTAGGCATCGGATGACTCTGCTTTCAGAACCCACACATCCTTTAACCACCCAGGAAGACATTTCTTCCCTTCTCAGCATTCTTCAAGAATGATAAATTTAGATGCTTGGTAATAAATAGTATCCCACTCATTGCTGACAGTGCATTGAGGCAATTTCCATTCCAAATAAGGTTCTTTTTTATATTTTTGTTTTCTTTTGTGATAAAAGAGGGAAGTTCTGCTAACTTCTGATGTCTGTCTGATAAAGAGCAAGATAAATTATGTTTACCAGGGAAAGGAATGGGGTGGAAAATGGTAAATATACACGGGGTCCATAGAGTCTAAAAAGACAGCCTAACAATAATGATAATGTCTATGTTTCTAGCCTGTGCACATTACCCTTAACCTTTAATAAATGCACCTCTGTGCCTAGGAGAGTCATTAACATTTGACCTCTTAACATGGACAGTTTGGGTTTCTTGGTATTTTCTATGGAAGTAGGCTGGATTTCTCTTGCCTTTTTCGATAATACAATCCTTTATTGCCTCTTTGTGCTGGAGAACAAAGTCACGATTCTGACGCAGCAAGCATTTCCCCATATGCTCGAGCCAAGAAGTGGCTCATTGCACATTTATGTCCGGAGGAAGTAGCCTCCTTGGCCAACTGGGTAAGACTCAGAATTGGCAACTGCCTGTGAAATTCCCTGGTGGAGTGACGGAGATCAGGAAAGACTGTGCTTGAAATCAAAGAGGCCTAACAAAGAAATGTCTTCTTTCTAATCATTTGTTTTCTATTCAGTTGGTACTACCTTAACAAGGTTCAGGTGGGCACCCTGTCAGAGTTCTTCCATCTTCTCTTTGCTAGTCAACTTCTTTCCCTTCCCAGAGGGAACCAAAGTGGATACAAAGTCTCTTGTATTCTTTTGGGGGATATGTGTTCCAGAGCAACTACGCACATCCACTCTTTTTTTTCTCACTTTTTTGCATTCATGGGAGCATATAACATAATCTACAGTTGCTTTTTTATCTAACATATCTTGAAGATTATTCTTTATCAATTCATTAAGGAACTTAATCTTTTCTATAGCTGCATAGCATTCCGTTACTTAGCTATATTTTAATTTATTGAATCAGTCTTCTGTTGGTGGACATTAAGATGATTTGGATCTTCTGCTATTATAGCACTGAATGAACACCACTAAATTGACTAGGCTGGTTTGTGTTGTCTTTCTCACATCCGAGTATATCTGTGGAATACATTTGTAGAGGTAGGTGCTAGTCCATATTTGTATAATGGAAAAAGGCAAAATTTCTCTAGCTATTATAGAAAAAAAAAAAGATAAGATTCGCATCACAACTGACATACTGAAGCAAGTAGCTACTAATAACAATAAATTTTGTCCTTACCTGACCTTAGACTAATGAAGCTATAGAATTTCCTGAGTCCAATCTTTACATTGCTGAGAAGTCAAACAAACCTCAACTTGGGCACATGTGTACCTGTCGTTAGCAATCCAGTAAGATAGTGTTTTGGAAACAAGTCTTGCCTAAAAGATATTAAATACAAATTAACATAAGAATTTTGTTGAAGGAAAAAAATACTACAAAATAACAAGGAAGAGTATAAGTGACAAGGCCCCTCCTTTGCCCCATTATTAATGGGTTAGAAAGCACAGAACCAGAACACCAAAGACAGATAAACCACGTTTACTTGTCATTTTTTTAAATTTGTAAAATGGAATTTTGTTTTGCTACATCTTTTTGGTTTTTCTATCTTCTCTACACTTCAAATGTAAAAGAAAAAACTTAAACCCAACTTTGCTTTTCTCTTGAATGCAGTAACAGAAATCTATCTTCGTTCTCAAAATGTGCTGAAACATTACTTTCTAGCAGGGTCTTTTTTGTTCTACATAACTCAGATTAACTATACCAGAGTTACATCAGCATTTTTAAATTAATCGATGCCTGCTCCTCCACTCCCTCCCCACGGTCTCCAGGCCTCCGTACTGCTCTGATCCAGCCACCCTCACACACACCCTCATGGAAATTCACAGCCTAAAGGAAGTCAATATGAGCAGCCCTATAATTTCAGGGCAGCCACTGAAAAAAATACGAGGCCATAAAAGCTTATGCTTAGGAAACACGGCATGGAGTTTTTTTCAAACAAGTACTGGTTTTCCTCCCTAAACTTCTTAGCCATTTCTCTAAACCTGTGCTCTGATTCTTGGCCAAATTCCGTGCCTTGTTTTTCGAGTGCCTGTGGTCTCTCACTTGTTCCCTGTCTTCTGCAGAAGAGGTGCGAGACGTGGAGTACAGCACGTTTCTTTTTCAGTCTGGTCTGCCTGTTGTCTCAAGGACCCAAGGATTTAGCCCAGTTGGTTATTATTTCTTTAGCTCTGGTCATAAAGACAATGGCATAAACATTTTCACCAAGTATTTGAACCTGAACCATGTTCCTATTTATCATGGTTAGCGCATTGGTAGAAGCCCTTACTTATGAAACAGACAAATTAGGGCTAATTATTTGTTGTATCAAACTATCCACTGTATAATTACCATGAACAGTGAGGGGCTCTGGTGAATGAGGGGCACTGATAATGATAATCCACTGTATCAAGTGAGATATGCATGTCTCGACTGCCTGCTTGGTGATTGTGATAATAACCAACATTATAGCTTCCCCTTCGTGAACCTTTTATATGTCAGACGCTTTGGTAAATGTCTCTTGATTCTCACAACAACCCTAATGTGTCCTAATGTGTCCAGTCTGATTTATGGGCATCTTATGTCCTTGCTCTGTGCAAAGTTAAGTTTCTGTTTAGTGGAAGGCACATCCAGTTTCCTAAACATATGTGATAACTTTAAAATGAAACTGAAGTAAATGACCATTGGCAAATTAGTGCATTTGATCTTGTTCACGTGGCCTTTGTAAAAAAGGAAACCCTCTACTAGTCTGAGCATTTTTGTGGAACACCCATGTAGATAATATATACCTTGTTCTGGCTTTACACTGTTTCAGAATGCATTCACTGATTTAATCTCATTGGAAGGTATGTGAAAAATGTCAGCCTGTTCATTCTAACACCATCTGTGAAATTCTAAAAGATTATCCTTTATTGAGAGCCTTGTGATTTTTGAGCATTATCATAAGGTCTTTAACAAAATCCTTTTATCAGATAATTTTGGTAAAGCTTTATGTAGAAAAAGAAGACTCATATCCCAATTTAGAATTTTGATTTGTGCCCATAATAATCTTCCCTTTATATTGGAAAAAAATCTGAACATTCTTTCATGCCCCAAAGTGGTGTCACTTACTCATATTAGAGTGTTTTGACTAGAAAAAGTCCCATTTATATCACTAGCCCTCCTCCTGGATCGTTTCACAGCCTGAAACAAGTTGCTAAGTCACGTGAACCTCAGCTTGTCTATCTGAAACCCACAAACTATGCCATTTGTCCTTAGGATGGGATGGGTGTGCTGTGCGGCGAAAAACACAGATGCCCTCCGTTTCATTCCATACACCATGCCTAGAGAAATCTTATAACACCCCTCTCCAGAAGCCATCCAGGCCCATTTAACTCCAGCCCAAATATCTTGTATTGCTCAGTGACCTCCACCATCAGAATTCCTTCTAGCCTTTTAATCGTCTACCTTAACTTAGGCTGTAGCCAATGTTGGTATAGTCGCTGTGCCTTGACCGTGTCTCCTGTAGTCCTGCCTCCCCACCTTTGCACATTCCAGTCCTCTCTGCCCTTCTTTCTCTCCTTTTGCATCTATACAAATCCTATTCATTCTTTTAGGCCCCACCCAAATCCCACATCTTCCTCCACCACCAGCAAGTAGTCGTATCTTCCTGTTCTAAATTCCTCTAGGACTTTATTATCTATCTTTGTCACAGGTTTAGGTTTTAGTAGGCTTCTTTATTTGGCAAACACTTGTACCATCTCTAGATTTGCCTCAAGATATCTTAATTATTTTGTGTTTTGTCCTCTTCTCTCTAATAACCCTACACATACAACCATTCAAAAAATACATGATTGGTTTTAATTATTAGTTTGATGGTATCGGGTGCTTCAAAAACTCTTTGGGAATGATGCTATGAAAACACTGTACCAAAAAGGAAGAAAACAATATTTGGAGCCAAAGAAATGTTTCTTGATTTAGTTCCTTCCTGCTGTATTGCTGCAAACTTGGAGAGGTGTCCATTTTAGGCATTCAGCAGTGATCTCAGTAGAGGGGATTGGCTTGCCACCCTTCTTGGGTCTCTGATTTGTATTATCGAAAAACAAAGTGGATGAATGTGTGTGAGATTGTTGATATAAGAAAGCAAATAATAGCAAACACTTATATAGAACTTAACTATGTGCCAGTCTTCAATTTAGAGTGAAAATTCTTGGGGGCTAAAGATGGCATCATGTGTGTGTGTGTGTGTGTGAGAGAGAGCGTGTGCACGCACACGCAGATGTGCACACACACACACAAGTGCCTTCACATGTTTGTGAGATAGACTGTTAATTCTGAAAGACAATCATGTTTAATTTTGCTTTCTATAGTTTTGGCTTTTCCTGCCTATCTCTTGGGGATAAACCAGGACCGGTTGAAGGAAAAGCTGACGAGCCGGCAGATGGATAGCAAGTGGGGAGGCAAGTCGGAGTCCATCCACGTTACCCTCAACGTGGAGCAGGCGTGTTACACGAGGGACGCGCTCGCCAAGGCCCTGCACTCCCGGGTCTTTGATTTCTTGGTAGATGTAAGTAAACACAGGGTGACATTGGTGATGCTTCATCCGTAGCTTTAAAGAATCAAACTAGTAAGGGTTTTGTGTTCATGCTTTGGCTCATTCCTTATAACCATTACCTTACTCCTCCACTTTTACCATCTTATCTGGGGATCATTGAATTCTGCTCTTACTTCTAGAATGGCCTACTGAGACACTAGTATGATAACAGCTTCTTGTGGACAAAATATTTCGTAAAGCTAGAACTGAAGACCAGGAAAAGAGAGGACCCATGGTCATGAACCTTTCTTGACTTTTGAGCCTAAAGATTAGACATGTCGTGTCTGTCATCTATTACTGTGTTGCAAATTAGTCCAAAACTCAGTGGCTTAAACAACAAAACATTTATTCTTTCAGTTTCTGTGGGTCAGGTACTTGGAAGTGACTTAGCTTGGTGATTCTGATTCAGGGATGAGACTGCTGTCAAGATGCTGATTAGAGCTGCGGTCATCCCAAGGCTTGATTAGAGTTAGTTGGAAGGTCTGTTTCCAAGATGACACACTCGTATGGATGTTGGCAGGACACCTCAGTAGCTCAGTTGAGCTGCTTGAATGTCCTCACATCACAGCAGTTGGTTCCTTCCACCGTGAGTGATCTAAGAGAGAGAGCAAAGCAAAAGTCACAAAGTTTTTAATGTCCTCATCTTGACCTCAAATATCGCCACTCTGCCATATTCTCATTAGAAACAAGTCGCTAAGTACAGCCCACACTTAAGAGGAGAGAAATAGGCTCCACCTTCCGAAGGGAAGAGTATCAAAGACTTTTTGCACAGTTGATGCTCTGTATCTGTAGGTTTCACATCTGTGAATTCAACAGCAGATAAAATATTCAAAAAAATAATAAATGTTATGTCGTTGCTGACGTGTACTGCGTAATTTGGCCTACAGTGGTCATGACTGTACTGAGCATGTACAGACTTTTTTTTCTTGTCATTATTCCCTAAAAATACAGTATAACATCTATTTAATAGTATTTGCATTGTATTAGGGATTATAAATAATTTAACGATGATTTAAAGTATATGAGAGGAAGTGTGTAGGTTATATACAGAAAATACACCATTTTGTATAAGGGACTTGAGCATCTGTGGATTTTGGTATCCTCAGGGGCTCCTGGAACCAATTCCCCAAGGATACCAAAGGATGACTGTATTTTAAAACTACCACAGATTTTTTTTTATGGTGGAATAATCATACATATATATATATACTTACATAGACATATGCATATATATACATTTTTACATATGTATACCACATATAGATCCAGAAAATTAGTCTTTCAGTAGTGTAGAACTGCCAGTGACAGTCTATGTTAATCGCTGCAGCCTCTGAATGGGAGAATAATAATAGCAAACACTTTATATAGCACTTACTATGTACCAGACACTGTTCTAAGTAGTTTAGGAAAAAATAACTCATTTAATTCTTACAACAACCCTATGACTTAGGTAGCATTATCTGTTTGACAGATGAGCTAATGAGGCACAGCAAGGTTAAGGAACTTACCAAGGTCATACCACTATTCATAGATCTAGGAAGTAAGCCCGGGTAATCTGAGAGTGCTACAGCTATTCTACTTCTCTGCCTTTTATATCATCAAACTAGAAAGAACCCTAGGGAAACCCTAGTCAAGGGCAACAGCATGGCCATTAGATCCCCAAAGTCTGTGTTTAACCTGAATAGCAGCATTTATAAGGCTTAAAGAATAATAGGTGTGGTTAGGGTTGCGTAAGGCAGGCCAGCACAGGGTAATTATTCTGTGTACTTCTTATGGCTATTTTAAGGGTTAGATTGCTTGGGAAGGTCAAAGTCATACTAAACATTAGCGGTGCTTTTAACTTGTCCAGAGCCCTCATTTCACTGACAAAGGAATCTTAGGCCCAAAGATGGCTGGTTTTGCCCAAGGCTATTGAGCCAGAGGGTCATGCAAAACTGGGACTATAACCCACATTTCCTGTCCCTTTGTTCAGTATACCTTCCAACCCTGGATTTCCTACCTTATTTCCTTTCGTCCTCCCTCAGTTTTTTGTATGGTAAAGGAGGAATAGATGCCCCAGGTAAGTGATACTAATCAGAGTTTACATTTATTGAGCATCGCTGTGTGCCAAGCACTGAGCTAAGTGCTGAATATCATTACCCATTAACTTGCAAAAGATGATCTGTGGTTATTTTTTTGCCTGGAAAACAACTCTGGTACTTTAAGATTCATCCAGGTACTTACCACCTCCAGGAACTTTTCTCCCATATTCCCCCCTCTCCTACAGCCCTCACTAACCCCCTCTAACTACACGTACCCTCCTGTCATTAAGTCTGTGCCCTTGCACATCTCTTCTCAGTGATCAAGAACACAGATTTAGGCGTCATGCTACTAAAATTGAATCCTAGGCCCTCCCTCTCGCCCGCTGAGATCTTAGGGATTATAATGTTACCACTGTCGTTACAAGAATTGTAGTGAGAATTAAACGAAGCAACACATGGAAGGCACTTAGCAAAGCCTGGCACAGGCGAACGTTAAATATGTGTAAGCCACTTTTATTATAACCGCTTTAATAATAATTAGTAGTAGTAGTATCCACTGTTGGCTCACCTTCTCTATAAGCTCCTTGGAACAGGATTGTCTTCTCCTTGACATCCCTGGCACATTGTGCTAGGTGATCATTAAATGACTACTGAATGGGATTCTTTATGTGAAATAGCTTAACTTCAATCATCCAAGATGAAATTGTCTTCTGATCCTAAGACTTCCTTGGAAAAACTGGCTCTGTCAGAATTTAACGGCTTTCATCATTAAGCAAACATTATTTTTTTCCTACTGTAGTAGTTTTTTGGTATCTTAGTGGTTTCCCAAAGTACTTGACATTGCACTGAGACTTTTTTGAAGCTACAAGTCGCCTGTTGTCCTGTTTCCAGAAGGCAGTAGTAGTTGCTGAGTGCCTACTTGCTTCCCTTGTCCCCATGCGTGCCCATTTTTAATATGAAAGGAAAGGACTTAATTACCATGCCGGTTACTTTCTCCTAGTCCATCAACAAAGCGATGGAGAAGGACCATGAAGAATACAACATTGGCGTCCTGGACATCTACGGCTTTGAAATATTCCAGGTAGGACGATTTTGAATAATTGGGGACTGGGAGAGTGATACATTTCATCTGGCTTGAAGAAATAATTCTAGGCAATGAAAAAACCCACCACAGCCCAGTTTTTGCCCATGTGAGGGTTTCATGTACCAAATTAGTTTCTCCTGAATATAAACTATGCAGCTTTCTACTGAAGCCGCCAACTTTTCTGTTAAGGCTTTCCACATTGAAACATCTCAGTAAATCTCTCAAAAGATGACTTTAAAATGATTTTGCATAAACAGTTAATACAAGTACCTTCTTTTTTTTTTTTTCAGAAAAATGGCTTCGAACAATTTTGTATCAATTTTGTTAATGAAAAATTACAGCAAATTTTTATTGAACTGACATTAAAGGCAGAACAGGTAAGCAGTCCCTCTTCCTCCATCTTGTTCTTTCTAACTTGTTTGTTTTAAAGGGTATCGACTTCTATTTTGATAATAGATTCAAATTTTAGTCTTGTCTTAGGAAGTGTACTTAATGGAGTCAGGCAGAAAAACCATATGCCATTGTGACATTTTAGTCTGTGAAATATAAACACCATCTGCTACATTTTCTTTCTCCTTGAAGCAGATGATGCTGTGAATTTGGACGTAGGACCAGTTGCTTTTACTACTCTCTGACTCATTGGCCAAGTGGAAAATGGAAACTTAGTACCAATCCCAATTGTCTATGGCATATACTGTGTTCCAGAGGGAAAATTTGGCTTTCTCAGATTTGCTTTACTCCCAATCTATCCTAGAAATAAACGTGTCTTTAACAAAGCTGATGTGTTAATTCTGACTTGAGGTCACGTGTCTTGCTTATAGCTTCTTCTGAAAGTCATTGCCGGTGCAGGTTCCCTTCTGTTCTGGATGCCATATTGTTTTTCGATTTTAGGGTCTCTGTAACAAAGTACCACAGACTGGGTGGCTTACCACAACAGAAATTTCTTCTCTCATAGTTCAGGACGGCCAGAGACCTAATCCAAGTGTCACTAGGGTCATGTTCCTTTCAAGGTTCTCGTGGAGATGCTTTCCTGGCCTCTTCAGCTTCTGGTGGCTCTGACATTCCTCGTTTTGCAGCAGTATACCTTCAGTCTCTGCCTCTGTCTTCACGACAGTGTGTCCAAATCTCCCTCTTTTTTCTCTTGTAAAGACACCTGTGCTTTGATCGAGGGATCACCCTAAGTCCAGGATGATTTCATTTGTGAAATCCTTAGCTAATTATATCTATAAAGCTCCTATTTCCAAACTTGTAAGCTGAGGTCCTAGGTGGACATGAAATCTTGGGGGACACATTCAACCCACTCCACATATGAAAGGCTATTTCGGGGACATTTAGTCACTGAGACGTTCATGTCTCTGCTTAGGAACCCCAACGCCCAGGGGAGTTTTCGCATAAACCTCTGCCCCGGACTTCTGATCTTCCACCACCTCAGAGTAGCTAGAGTGAAATAACCAGGAGAAAGCGTGGGAGGGACTGAGATGGGAAGAGGTAGGCAGAGGCTAGATCATATAGGAGTTTTGTAGGACAGGGGAGAAACTTCAGTTTTTATAGTAAGTGTGATGGGAAACCATTGGGGCATTTTGAGCAGAGAGTAACATAGTCTGATTTGTGTTTTGTGTTTTTAAAAAGGTCACTCTGGCTCTGTAGACTTAAGAGTGGGGTGAAAGCAGGAAAGCAAGCAGGGACGGAAGTTTGAAAACCAGTTAGGAGACTGCTGCGCGAGACTGGGCGAGAAGTGGTAGGCGCGAGGGCAGTGATGGTACCGGCAGTGGTTGTGACACAGGGTAGGTGGTCACATTCGTGCGTGTTTCGGAGACTGAGTGAACATGACTTACTCACCATAAGTAGCAATAAGTTAAGAAGGAAAGAGGAATCAAGGATGATGCATACCTTTGTAGCTTGAAGAAGGAGGCCAATGATGAGACTTTTTATTGAAGGTAAGGTTCTAGGAGAGCAGTTGGTTAGTGATAGTGGGGCGAT
Organism: Eonycteris spelaea; assembly: GCA_003508835.1. Classification (NCBI taxonomy): domain Eukaryota; kingdom Metazoa; phylum Chordata; class Mammalia; order Chiroptera; family Pteropodidae; genus Eonycteris; species Eonycteris spelaea. The sequence goes on along the minus strand of PUFA01000040.1, from coordinate 8,673,141 downwards.
GTAGACTCGGAACTCTGCTAACTAGGTACATTGAGAACCCTGGTATACAGCCAGGTGGAGATCCCAAAATGTGAAATATATGAGTCTGGAACTCAGCGAGGAGGTCTAGACTAGAGAAATTAATTCAGGGGTCATTAGCCTAGAGGTGCTATTTAAAGCCATGAGATTGAAATTGTTCAGAGAAGGAGGGTTGAGAAAACAGAAGGCTGGAAGATGGAGCCCTGAGACTCTTCATCATGTAAAGATCGGGGAAGGAAAGAGGAAAACCAGGAGAGTGTTGTGGTGTTCAAAAGTTAGATGAACAACTGACCTTAGAGGGATCTTCCCCTTAAGTGCCTAGGGCTAGTCTATATTACTGTCCTTGGTTAAATTCAAAGAGATTATTGTGAAGTTGACCTACAGGTTAAATCATATTAAATCGCCACTTTTGCATGTCAAAACGATTGTATGATAACAATTTAATATGGTTCAAACTGAATGTAAAGTTACATCACTAAGCAATGAAATGTTCCTTTTCTTCCCTCTTAAGGAAAAAAAAAAAATTAAAATTCAAGTTTTCTTCGTGATGATTTATGTGCCTTTGCTATCCATGTATGCAGAGTTTAACTAGTTTTCACCGGGTAATAATGTGAGTTTTGCTCTCTGCAGGAAGAATATGTTCAAGAGGGAATAAGATGGACACCTATTGAGTACTTTAATAACAAAATTGTATGCGATCTCATAGAGAACAAAGTTGTAAGTATCAGTCTGGTGCGTCTCTTCACTGCTCACAGGTTTACATTAATTGAGTTGTTCTTCTGTGTCGTTGTTTTAGAATAGGCAAAGTGATGACTGATTTGCAGAGCATTTTAGCAATTACATGAATTTTGTGTGTATATATGTGTGTGAGAAAATATAACAATAGGGTCTTTTTCTTGCAAATACAAATGTGTATTTGAGTAAAATGTCAATTTACAAGTAGAAGTTGTTGCTGAATTCTAAGAGGTGACAACTATCATTTATGTTGATAGCAGAGTGTATGAAGATACATAAAAATTTTCTTGCCTTCTAGACCATTCACACAACTTCTAGGACTTTAGCCCTAGAAATTATTCAAAAGAAAACAAAAAGGATGTAGACAGAGATCTCTACAGCACTGTTTTGTTTTATACAAGCGGGAAATAGTGAAAACATCTATAGACAAATCAGTTGTTAATTACAGCATTTCAAAGCAGGGAAATATAGCCATTAAAATAGTAAATAAGAAGACAATGTGTAAAACACGGGGATTGCTTATCAAATAGTGCTGTCTGGGAAAAAAGTAATACGTGTTAGAATGGGTACACTGTGTAATTGTGCAAACTGTGCTTCTAGTGGTAATAGGACATGAAGGAATGAGTTAGGGTCAAAGGAAAATGTTTTTATTTTTCTTTGGGGTTTTTAAAATCAACTTAGTACAAATAGGATCGAGCAGATTATGATCTGTGTGGGACTTTGAATAGAACTTTGGGGAGTGAAATGCTTTTTTGGAAAATGGACTTTCCTCCATCTTTTGATTTAAGTGCTGACTCCCATTTGGGATTATTAATGGCATTCTTGCTCAAAGGGAAAGAATGACTTTCAAGAAGGTATCTTGAGTCTAGGGAACTGTTTTCTTGCTTAATGAAAGATCTGATAAGCGTTGTATGTTTTAGAAGTCACTGATTGGGGCTTTGGCTTATTGATTCCATCAGAACCCTCCTGGGATCATGAGCATCCTGGATGACGTGTGCGCCACTATGCACGCAGTGGGTGAGGGAGCAGATCAGACACTGCTGCAGAAACTCCAGATGCAGATCGGGAATCATGAGCACTTCAACAGCTGGAACCAAGGCTTCATTATTCACCATTACGCTGGGAAGGTATGGCCAGAGATCAGGGGTCAACAGGAAAGGGGAAGTTATCCTTTTTAGTGTCTATTTGTTTTGTCTTTGGGACTATCACCTGTTTTCTCATGAGGCAACTGAAAGCAATATCCATGTAGTTTCATCTGCCTCACTGGTGTCTTCACTGCTCACGGGTTTATATTAAGTGAGTTTTTCTTCTCTGTGTCATTATTATTCACTCAACATTGATTCATTCCTTCAACAACATGGGACCTATGAAGTATATGGGAAAGCTATTCAAAAGACAGTATACAGTACTGTGTATTTTTTAATCATGAATCACCCTGGTACCTATATCAAACTCTGAAGGAATGGATTTTTGTCTTGCCTCTGTCTATAGCCCCAAGTCTGCATTCCTTACCTGCCCGTGCCCACTGGGAATATAAATAAGTTTCAAAGACTCACTTTTGGTGTTTGTTCGTATAAAATGCATGATTATTGAGTGCCTAATAGGTACTGGCTTTGTATGGGTGCTGGTGATGCAAAGATAAGTAAATTGAGGTCATGGTATTAGGGACTCCCTAGTCCTGTGGAAACCCGCTGATCTCACTTTTCATTCCAACACATCTTTTGTTAACCAGAGTCCCTGAGCATGAGTTTTGGGCTGAATTGATCCAACTCTGACACCATTCGTAGGAGAAATTGCAAAGCCTGGGTGACATGGCCCATTGCAATGGATTAATGAGCATAAGGAGTTTATTTTGTCATAGCTAAAATTTAGAGAAAGAATTAAGTTTATTACTTAGACACTCCCGTGGAACCATTGAAGAAGAAATTATGTGATCATGGGAGCTGGAGACATAAATCACCTGGGCTATGTAGGCAGCCAGATACCACTCATCAGTATCCACAGGCCATCGCAAACTCAGTCAGCTAACAAGTTAGGTAAAACACGCACAGTCTTTGTGTGACAGTTCATGACGAAATCTGGAAATACGCACATTCTGGTAAGATTAGCCATGCCAACTTGGATTTTTTGTTCAATGAAATACTTACAGGATAGCATTACATTCCTTTCCATTCTTGGCCAGGTATCCTATGACATGGATGGCTTTTGTGAAAGGAACCGGGATGTGCTTTTTATGGATCTGATCGAGCTTATGCAGAGCAGTGAACTGTAAGTGTGTTTCACCTTATCCGATGTGGGATGTTGATTTGGTCAAATTTTCAATATTAAAACGAATTTGCAGCATTTGAGTGGTCAGCATTTCATTCCTTTGAGCTGTTGGGTCTGGGTTATCAGTGGACAATTTGATTTCTCAAAATAGCTCCTGGGTAGTGGAAATGAGATGCGATTTACATGAACACGTCTATACGTGCCGGCAAGTACAATGCGGTACTGCTCAGTCTAATGGTTTTTTCAGTTTTTAGAGCTACTTCCAAGTCATAGCAGTTCTTTTAGGCTCTGTCACTTCAACTGTCATACTATCAAAGTTAACTTCCTTAATAGACAGCAGTGAGTCTGACAGGCCTAACTACAATGAAAGCAAAACTGAGTCTCCTTTTCAGGCTCTGGTCAGAAGTTGTTCCCTCCCTTTGACTCTCTTCCCCTCCTCCTAACCTTCACCCCTCCAGCTCTCATCTCCTGCCCTTCCTTGCACTCACGCCTCCCACTTTGGAGATTCTGAATTTCTTTTCATTTGCAAACACATAAAATCTATTTGTTTCTCTCTTAAAAAGTCAGGTACACCGTAAACCCTGGCTCGTGGGTTTTATAACAGTCAGGTACAGGCATGCATTCAGAGTTTCCAGGGGGGGGGAGTTATTATTGAAATTATTGCCAAGTTTGAGAGCTGTTGATACCGTGTGAACGCCTGTCCTATAGACATAATCTGTTGTTTATTAAACATATTTGCTGCAGAAATCTAAAATTGTGTCTGGTCAAGTTAAAAGTAGATTGCTGGGGAGAATTTCTAGAAAATTCAAGATGACCAAGAGCCATTTAGGAGAAATTGAATTTGAGTGTCTGGTGGTTCCTTTACATGGATCACTTGATTCAGTTAGGCAGTTAGCAAATATCAATTGAGCAGCTACTGTGTACCAGGCTATGTGCCAGACAGAAAGGGCACTGAGGTGTCTAGAACATTGTTCCTGCCCTGCCCTGCATTGTGTTACTGGCATCTCCTGGCAAAGGCCACTGATGCTGTGAAATAATCCTATGATGTATAGGACAGCTCCCCCTATACAGATACACACACACACCATCAAAGAATTATTTAACCCTAAATCCAAAATATCATTAGTGCCAAAGTTGAGAAACCCTGCTTTAGAGCAAAGCAGAATGTGCCTTGGATCCAGACAATTCATCCAAGCCCCTGAGCTCTGGTCTGTCTGACTTATCTGCATTTAGCAAACCCATACTGACCTCCTCCCGCCACCCCCGCCCTGTGTTGTCAAGGACCTGAATTTCAGTGAATGAGGGAATTTCAAAGGCAGAGTTTTAAATTTTATTTTTCAGGCCGAGACTCAGAAACGCTTATTTATACCTTAGAATTATTTTTTCTGTTTCTTTTGTCCTTTGCTTATTTCCCTGGATCACACCTTGATGGCTTGTGCTTTGAGTCAGGTGGCTGTTCTTTAGCCACGGTCACATGCTTCTGGACAGCCCTTCTCTCCATTCTCTGCGGAAGCAGGCTTTCAGCCCTGTCTAATTGCTAATCCATTCTCTTTCTCCTTTTCCAGACCTTTTATAAAGTCTTTATTTCCGGAAAATCTGCAAGCTGACAAGAAAGGGCGCCCAACTACTGCCGGAAGCAAAATAAAGGTTTGTTCTATTTTGGGACGTTTATAGATTTCTATAAGAGACAGGGTTTTCTAGGAGTCAGGAACTATACCCCGAGCCAGAATGAGGTCAGTGCAATGTAATGGATTGGTTACAGCAGATGCCCAGAAGTCATGTCACTGCTTGAAAAAAGGTCACAGGACGCAAACTGAATTTGACTTAGCTGTACTGAAACCCCAAGTGGATATTAAGTACCTCAGAATTTAGCAGTCAGCAGATGATAATCAGCTACTTTCTAAGAGGAAATGGCTTTAAACTGAACCTGGGAGAATTCACATTAAACTATCAGAGAATGTTATGATTGAGAACCACATTTTAGATTTTGGTGACCATTTCCCAGACCAGACCTCAAACTTGCCAATTATAGAACTTGATGTACCTGAAATTCTACATACCAGGTCTTATAGGGGCAATTTATGCCCCCTCCTCCCTGGATCATAAAGGCCCCTCCTTTCTGAGATTTACAGGCACATCTGGCCGCATGTTGCCTCCAAGTCGGAAGGAATTCTCAGTGTTTCTTGGGAGCCTCTAGTGAAGAGTACACTGTGTTATCTGAGCCGTTGCATGACAAAATTCATTGTCCCTGATTATGCTCCTAATTAGAGGTTGTGTCAAATACACTTAATCATGTGATTCTTCAAGAAATAGTCATTAAACTATTTTTTAACTATATCAGTTAAAAACATTAAAAAATTATTCCAGTTAAATACCACCCCAGTTTTATAATCAACAGAATTAAGTGATGAACAGTAGGGCTCTGGGGTTCGATCACCTGTGTTCACAGACCACCTTTGGCTTTTACTAGCTGTGCGATTGCCAACAAGTTACCTAAACTCTCAGTGCATCTTTGGCTTAATTTGTAAGATGGAGATCTTAGTACCTATCTGAAGGAAGTACTGTGATGATTAAATTCACTAAATCATCCCAGGCATGTAGCACACTGCCTGAAACCTAATAAACACCAAATGTATATGATCTCCTGTTACATTCTGCTCTGTCAGTCCCCTCCCCACATGCTATGCTTAGTCATCTCTGTTTAATTCTTAGTAGACACTTGGATGTGCATTTGCTGGGTCCCAGCCTAGACTGTCCATTGCCCCTCGCTGGCTCTGTGTGTTCATGTCCTACATATTCTTCTCATGGTGCCTCCTGGATTAACCTCAGCCTCATGGACACCCTCACTTGCTCTTCTCTGAGTGTTCATGTGTGGAAGGCTGCCTCCCAAACCCTGCAATAAAGGAACTAATCACTGAAAGCTCATAGAAGATTCTAGTCAAGAGGAGCCTTTGGGTTTTGTGGAGGAAGTCAGATTCAAGCTGGGTTTTGAGCTGGAGGGTGGAGTTTTCTGGGACAATTATGTTCAAAGAACTAGAGAAATTCAGTCCTGGGACAGTCTTTGGATTGAGCTCACTGGAGCAGAGAGTTGTGGGCGTGAACAGATGCAAACCTCCTGAGGCCCCCAGATATTAACGTCTGAGCGAAGCTTCTGACTCATGCCTTCACTTCAAGGTCCTGGATAAGGATTAGCTCTGGGCTGGAAAATCTGGTCACAAGACGGTCACATTCAGATCCAAGGAGCCCAGATCACCAAGGTTGCAGTGACTCACTTTCAAGTGGTCTGGATTCTCAGTCGAGCTTATTTCCTATAAAAAGGAGGGCGGGGTTAGGAGAGTTTTTCTCCTTCTTGGAAGACTTGACTCTTTTCTTTCCTTCATATTCTTGTCCAGTTGAATGCTCAAAATTGCCACTTTCTGGGTGTACTCACAATGCTGGAGATTGCAAGGCCTGCAAGGATTACTGTTGTCTGGGGAGGTCAACCTGAAGTCAGCCAGCTTATCCAGGGGAACTTACTGTGCATGTCCTCACCCCAATGGTACTCTCCTTGGTGGACTGTGGGACCTGTCCATTTGACACTCTGCCTCCTTGTAGGAGTGACATTCTCCCTGCATTATATGCCTCCTGTGAAACACCTCTCAGAGATGCATAGCCATGGCCCATCTCTTATACCTTCCATATTCACAGTATTTTATAGATATTAAATATCCTCCTAATGATACCCCTGAGGTGTAAGCATTTAAAGACATCCTGAGTTCCTTCGAGGAAATATTAAATTTATGTTTAAGGTAGTCTTAGTGTTGGGTATTTTATTGTATTCTAATTCTTTAAAATTTAAAACTATCTATAGGATTTGATTAATAGAATATTTGTTTGGGTAGATCTCCTGTTATCTTGTTTGTAAATAAGAGTATTCTATATTCAATAACACTTGATTTCGAGGCTTCCCTAAATTCTCCATTGTTGTGTCTGGAAGGGATCAGTTTTGAAATTAAAGCCAAAGTTTGATGCTGCAGAGAAATGGAATTGAGCTCAGAGCTGACAAAGAGGACTGGACTGCAGCTTTATCTAAGTGACACTGAGCCTCCACCGGAGTGAATGGGACAGGACATGCAAACACCGTGCCGTGCGTGGGCTGGATGACTTTTACCGCCCATTGCAACCATTGGATTAAGACAGTAGATGTCTTCTGGTTCAGCCTCCTTTGTTTACAGATGTGGAAACTGAGGCCCGGAGAAGTTTAATGATTTATCCCTAAATCACTGGCTTGCGAGTAGCAGAGCCAAGACCCCAACTCGGACTTGCTAAGAGTCTGTGTTGAGGGTAGAACAAGGAGCTTTCACTCTAAGCCTTTGTCATTATCCTGTCTGTCTGCGTATTTGACTCATTTCTTTTGGGGCAAAGGCCTTTGGTAGTTCATGGACTCGTGGACTCTTCTTGCCTGGAGTCAGGGTAAAGTCAGTTACTACTTCCCAATCACCTCATGGGTCATCTAAGTCGACTCATGGCTAAATTCAAATTGCTTTTGACAGTTAAAATGTGTTCCTGTTTGCTGAAATTGATTATCCTGCATCCCAAAGGCTTCTATCTAATCCTAGCTTAATTCTTTTCATAGCAACTAAATTATCCCATATCTTTTTTAGGAAGGCAGGATAGCATTGTGGCTAAGAATCAGACTTGGTAGCTCAAAGACTTGGTTCAAGCCCCAACTCTGCTGCTTACTAATTGTGTCATCTTGAGCACTACTTTATTTTTCTTAATAACCCATTTTCTCATCTAAAAATCTAAAATAATAATAATAATAATAATAATAATAGCTTCCTCATAGAAATGAGGCATAAATTGGAAAATCCATGTGTCTAACCCTTGATTTATGTTCAGTAAATGTTATCTGTTGTTATTTTGAGCAAGAGAGAACTATGTCAGGTGGCACGTAAACTTAAGTCACACTTACCCCTGTTTTCTTATGCTAAAGTGAAAAGAAAGTATGTTATTAAATGCTTAAGGACTAAAGAGGCTGTCAGATTATTCTTGGAAATTTAAAGGCTTTAAAAAAATAAAAATTAAGAGTTGAGGGACTTAAAAAAAGCTTTGTTATAAGCAGTTCCTCCCCAGCTTCACCTTATGTGTTACAAAGATCATCAGATTTGTTCTCAAGTAAAATCCACATCAACAAAAAGGATAAAAGTTAGTTTATTTTTTCCTTGTAGAGCTTTGCTTTAGTCATATAAACTCTGCATCTTTGCCCTTGTACTCTAAGCATTGCAAAGAATGCTATATTCTGCACATCTAAACAGAGAATTTGATTTACCAGCGAACATCTTGCTCTGAATATACCCAAGAGTTTTTCTCAAGGGTTTCAGATTTCCCAAACCCATGAAAACAGAAAAGCTCTAATTGAGGGAGGGTTGTCTACTGCAGGCAAATCCCTTCTGCTGACATTAAAATGGTTTTCTGGCTTCAGAGATCCCTTTTCTCTATTTTCCTTTAGAGGTTTTCTCTCTTCGTGCTGATTTGCTTAGGAGGGGAGTTATGAGCGTGTGTACCCTATCCTTGGTCCTCAGGGTGTGCCCAGCTGTGTGGTGCTGTGAGTGCTGTTGTGGGCTCTGCTCCTTTCTTCAAGTAATGTTTGTGATACTCATGATGTGAAATACTTCATCAGCAATTTCAGCTTTACTTCTGTGGCTTTTTCTGCTTAAACCTAGTTCTACTCTGGGTACCTAGTTCTACTCTGCAGCTAGTGAGAGATGATTTTATATTAACTATTTCAGCTTTGTGAAGGAGTAAGTTACATAGCACAGTGAAAGGGCTCAGAGTCTGCAGGTTTGTAAAAGGACATAGTGAGGAAGAAAGTGAATGAAATGGCATATAAAGAGTTTATAAATTCTGAGATTTTTGTGAATCTCGCACCCTTTAACTATGAATTTTCACCATTTTATAGATGATTCTTTATTGGTTGGGTTGCCAGGAGAGAGAGTATAGGGGATTTTGATGATTTATCCTTACAAATAATTTGCCCTCCCACATGTCCAGGATATGTTTATGAAGACCATGTATTTGTAAAATCTTAATCAATATAAAATTAACTTAATTTGTTAATAACTGGCATGCTTTCTTGTTTCTCATAAAAAAATTATATGTCGAGATTTACTGGGTTTTAGGTTTTTTTGTTTTATTAACTATACTAAAAAGGCCTAGTTGCTTTCACAAATCTAATTTGAAACCCATTTACAAGAGTTAAAATCATCATAAAAGTCAGTAGAGCTTTAAAAAGTGGGGTAGACCTGAGTTAAGCCTAATGAACAAATTGTCATGAAGACTAATTTCTAGCTATATATTTCCACCCTCAGGTTTCACGGGTCTCCTTGGAAAGCTGGTCTGCTTCAGAGAAAGTTTCTAACTGATCTTATTCTTCCTTTCTAGAAACAAGCCAATGACCTGGTGAGCACGCTGATGAAATGTACACCTCACTATATTCGCTGTATAAAACCAAATGAAACCAAGAAGCCCAAAGACTGGGAGGAAAGCAGGTGCGGGAAGACAGCAGATGTGGGGGTGGCAGCCAGCTTTTGTGGGCGCCGGCACACTTTTCCCTCTGCTGAGAGGGGCTGTCCTGCAGCAGAGGCCGGAGCACTTAAATGGCCTTCAGATGTGTTTCATGTCCTTGTGTCTTTAACTTTTTCAGGACAAAGACTAAATATATTTTTTCCATCCTTTCTTTTTCCTAAAATGTTAGCGGTGCCATTCAGTTCAGAATTAGCAATTTATAATGTTGATTTTGGCCAGTCTCGGGGCAGATGGAAAAAAAAAAAACAAAAAAACAACAACCTTCATACCACAGAGTTAGGATGGTTTTAAAATTAGTTTGAGCCTCTGGATAGACATTCTTAGTACGCTTAGCTCCTCATCGGTACCCACAGGAAGTGGCCTAGAATGTTTAGCTCGGGGTTGAAAGTAAAGGTCCAGAGAGCTGGTTAAAAAGCAATCTGTCATTTACTGTTGCACATGAGGATTCTGGGGACGTGCCATAGTTCCGTAATTCCCTCAAGGACTGTGTTGATGAGCAGAGTGACTCTCTGGGAGGGAAAACACCAAAGGGAGACGTGTGGAGCACAAGTATGCAGTGAGCCCTCTCCGGGCTGACTTCTGAGGAAGCTCCGTCACTAATCCTCCCACCCCCAGCATTAGGGCAGTGGCCTCTGCAGGATGGGATGGGGCGTTGAGCCAGAAAATGTTAAGATGGTGACTAGACAATGTAGTTTTTGCATCCAGCCAAGGGATCCAGACACATGTTCCTACTGATCCCACTGCCCATAGGAACGTAGGCTGGGGAGAGACCTTGTGTGTGACTTGGACTACAGAGAGGACCCCGCCATTGTCCCCAGATAATCAAGTCCCTGGATGTGAGCATACCAGAATTGCATCTTTTTTTTTCTCTCTTGGGAAAAAAGTAGATTGACTCTTCTAGATGTCAAGTGACTTAGTCAGGTTGAACTTGAACAGAAAGACCAGGATTAAAATTCATAGCTGCTAATTACCTTCTCTGGGAGACATGTATAGGTCCAGTAACCACCCTGCCAGCAAGATCCTTTCTAACCCATGGCAGACAGATAATACTCGATCCTTTATGTGTGTTATGTACTGTCGAGTCAGCTCTGATTCCTGGCCATCCTATGAATGAGTGATGTCCACAGTGTCCTGTCCTCAGCAGTCCTGCTCTGCTCCTGTAGACTCATGCCCATGGCTTGAGTCTACAAAATGTGCATTTTAAGACTCTCCCAGGTGATGCTGGCGATGATGATGCAGAGATCATAATTTGAAGACAGCTGATCTAGAGCAAAGGGCGGAATTGGGATTTGGAAGAACTGTGTCCTGGAGCTGGCCTGTTACCTGCTAGTTTGAGTGAGACACACTTAATCTCCTCAATCCTTGGTTTCCTCCTCTGTAAAATAAAGTCAATACAGAATGAGACCCCCTTCAGTCTGTCAGAGTGAACTTCTCCCAGATCTGTCCCCCCGTGTCTGTGACCCTGCCTCTGCGTGTCTCCGCGTCACTTCTGCGCTCCCCTTCTCGTGTGCACATGCACACATACCACACTTACATCTCATGTACGTGTACACACATAGAAGGTTGGCATCATAGGAAACCTCAGAAGTAAATTACAAGAGTCTTCGAAGCAGAGGTATTGAAAAATGGATGCTTAGCCCATCCTTCCCCCCTCATCAGGCTCCATCCAGCGTTCCTTTCCCAGACTTTCCCAACAAATATAATCCTAAAATAAACATAATGATAATCTCGCTCACTCTGCAAATGCAATGCCTCCCCCACCTCCCCTTACCGCACGTAGATTGCTCTGCCGAAGATCCCTTCTAATATAGAGATTTTACAACAGCTCTTGGTTAGAGGTTCCCCAGCCCTGGCGCTACCTTCTCATACAATCCAAACTGACTCATCGGAATATCAGAAAATGGAGACATTAAGACAGTTGTGTATTTATTCAATAAATCCTCATAGAATGTCCCCATCCTGTTTTTTTTTAATCACACCTGCCCCTTATTTTAATTACAGCAAAGAACTTCATAACTTTACATTCATGTAAACTGTTTTTTAAAAACCCTAAAGTATTAGTTGGTCAAGTGTTGATTTATATCTCTAGTAGGATCATCTCCTGGGGTCACCCCCCCCCCCAATCCTAGCTCAGGTTTATTGTGTGACAGATGGTTTCACTCGACCTGTGAACGTGGAGCATTGGGGTCCATGAAAGGGCAGTGTGCTTCACTGGCAGAAATTACACGGCCAATTGAAGCTCTTGGTGGACAGGGTTACTCACTCCACAAGTTTATTGGGTGTGGTTTTTCCTGTTGAAAATGTGTTTTTGTTTGGCTCTGGCAAAGTCGCCTGCCCTGGATTCTGAATTGCTGCCCTAGCAGGGTTCTCAGGCCTTGACCTACTTGTGTTAATGGCCAAGGACACTCAGGAAAAGGACTCCCCGCCTCTCCCTGAGAGGAGGAGCTGGCACAGCCAACAGGACAACTGGGCATTGCCAGCCTGGCTGATGTTTACTTCAGAGGTGACAGCATCCAAGAATATGCAAAATGAACTTGGATGTTTTAATTACGTGAAATTTTAAACATTACAGAATTTGCTAAACTGATTGTCCTGCTGAAGCAAATGTCTATGAAAAAAATTTCCTGATGATCGAAGTTATAGCGAATGAAACCAGGTTTTAACATGAGGCACAGTTCTTTCCTGTGTGATTCATGGGAGAAGAACGTTTCTACTCGCATCAATGGGCAATGCCTTCCCCGCCTCAGAAGATTGGAGTGAAGCCAGTATTTATGAAAAGTACTTAAAATGAGCAGATTATCTCTAACTGGCAGCCTCGTGTGTGTTTTACTTAGTAGAGAATAGGCCAGTGGTGAGTTTCAGATTTGGAGGATGGGAGAAAGGAAAATTACTTTCCCAAATCAGATTTCCTCCCCGTTAGTTAACCAGATATGTATTGCAAATTAAGTGTGGATATTAAATATTGATTCTTTATATTAAGATTTTTTTTTTAAAAAAAAGCTAGTTTTCTTGAAGGGGCTGACATTTCTGGATGCTGATTCAAGTAAGAGCAGTTAGTTAGTTGAGACATTTCAAACAACCCTCACTGTGTGACCGCATCCTTCCCAAGGCAATCAAGACTCCACCCCGCCACCAGCTTATTTTTTCCGCCTCCTCCACTCCCGCCACCATCTTCGTGCCTTTGCTTCACTGTGTCCCCTGCCTTTCCCTCCTCTACATCTGGTAAATTCAACTCAGCCTTCCAGGCCCAACACATGTCACCACTTCTGAAAATCCTCTCACTATGAAAAATCCCTTTTTTCCCTCTATTCTTCTGTTCTGACTATATTAGAATACTAACAGCTTTTTATGGCTCATGCCTGGAGCCAGCTAAGCACTTCACATTGCATGTACCCAGCTGGGAAGAAAGAACCAATATCACCATCCCCATTTTACACAAGTGGAAACTGAGGCACCAAGAAGTTCCATGGTGGCAGAGCCAGTGGCGTACCAGGAACCCAGCTCTAGAACCTGGTTCTCAACCACTGTGCTGTCTGCGAGGTCTTCAGTAGGAACCATCCGTGGCACCTTGCATAAATGGTGCATAGTGGCACGCCGTGGCTGTCAGAGACTGTGGGCCTTCATTGGAAATGATGGCTTTCGTGAGAGCCTTGCTGGGGAAACGACCGTTGGGAAGCCATGTGGAGTTGTAGGGAGAATACTGCCGACTGAGCAGGTTCACGAGCGGCTGTTCCCTCGAACCTATCTTTAGTGCAGTTGGCCACAATTGTACTGAATAGGGGAGTGGGGAGCTGCCTCCTGCCACAGCACACTCCTGATATCCCATCTTTAAAAGAAAACAGCAGTTTACTTTTTATTTATTTCTCATTTTCCTCAAATATCACGTTTCCAAGTGTCTATTCAACCAGCCCGCACAATATGCAGCAAAGGCCCTGTTTATCTCCCCGGAGGGGACACGATCAGCTCGTGTCCAGGATCTGTCACTCGGCTTCCAGGACATTGTGATTTTAAGCAAGGGGTGGGTTTTCACAATTCACATGCCCGTGCACCCCCTCAGATGCACCAGGCCACTAAAGCAGAATCCGTGGTGCAGGGATGGGGCATGGGGCATTTCTTTGATGTGAAGATTTCCACGTGTGGGAGCATCTATCCAGTACCACCCTGCTTCCGTCTTCCAAAATGCACTGCCAGTTTTTTTTCTATTATAAAAGCTGAGTAAAACTATAATTTACATATATTTTTAGAACACTTTGACTTAGGCATTTGACATTAATAGTTTTATGTGCCCTTTTTCGTTCTGTATTTTAAAAGCCTAGAAATGTAATCTCAATAGGTCTAGAATCACTATTAAACTTAAGGTTGATAACAAAATAGCTCTAGTGCCATTTAATTCAAAAAGTTACAAGTTCTTTCCTTTAGTCTTTTGAAAGTGTTGTTTTTGTTCACAATCTGGGTGATAGGTATATGGCTTTCTGTTTTATTATTTTTTAAAAAATAAACATGTAAACCTCTTCTGTAATTGCTGTATTTCATAATAAAAAAATTTTTTTAATGAATGTAATATAACCTGAAGGTCAGCTCAGGCTCTGACACTGTAAATTGTAGTCTTTTTGGTGTGTTTCCTTACAGCTTAGGTTTGGGATTGTGAGTAGGAGAGTGGGGTGACAGAATTATCCAGTGATGTCCTGGCTTCATTTCCTCCTTTACAGGGTAAAGCATCAAGTGGAATACCTGGGTCTGAAAGAAAACATTCGAGTGAGAAGAGCTGGTTATGCCTATCGGCGCATCTTCCAGAAATTCCTACAGAGGTAATGAACTGGCGATTCTGGGCTCTTTTTTGTTTTAAATCGATTTATTGAGATATAATTCACATACCATACATTCACTGAATTAAACTGTATAATTCATTGGCTTTTAATATATTTCTAGAGTTGTGCATCCATCACCACAATTAACATTTTCATCACCCCAAAAAGAAATAACACTTACCTAGCCGCCAACTCCGAATTCTCCCCTTGCCTCCTGCCCTAGGGAGACACTTCTTTCTGTCTCTGTAGATTTGTCTGTTTTGGACATTGCATATAAATAGAGTCATACAATATGTGGTCCTTTGTGCCTGGCTTCTTTCACTTAGCATAATGTTTTCAAGGGTCATCCATGTTGTGGCGTATATCTGTACTTCATTCCTACTCATTGCCAAATAATATTCCATTGCACTAATATTCTAATATACCACATTTTACTTGTTCATTAATCAATGGATAGACATCAGTTGTTTCTACTTTTTGGCTGTTAAAAATAACAAATAATGCTGCTATCAACGTCGACGTACATATGTGGACATATGTTCTCATTTCTCTTTCGCGCCGAAAACCAAAATTGCTAAGTCATATGGTGACTCTAAGTTAACCTTTTGGATGAACTGCTAGATTGCTTTCCACAGTGCCTGTACCATTTTACACCCCCACCAGCAGTGTTTGAGGGTTCTAATCCGTCTTCATCCTTGCCAACGTTTGTTATTATCTGACTTTTTGATCCTATGGGTATGAAGTGACATTTCATTGTGGTTTTGATTTACGTTTTCTTGATGGAAAATGATGTTAAGCATCTTTTCATGTGCCTTTGGTTATTAGGGAAATGCTGTTCAGGTCTTTTGCCAGTTTTTTAATTGAGTTATTGTCTTTTATTATTGTCATAGCAGAATTATTTTTGTCATCATTTATTGTAAAATAAATCAGTAGCCACTTGTAATTGGCCTGTTTAGGGCAACGCAAGTTCAGGAATTCATGATAATTGTGACACAGGAAGGGCTGAGGTTTATCTTGACTGTGCAAATTAATAGTATGAAGACAATTTCAGGAAATATTTAACCTATTTTAAAAAAGGAGCTTCTAGTATTTAACCTCAAAATTTTTGTACAGTCCATGTATAAGTTTAAACTGATTTTAATATTTTATTCAAGTGTATCTGGCAGGACCTGTACTTAAATTGTTCTCATTTTGTAGTATTTGTTTTCGAAAAAGATAATATGTGATGTCCTTAAAATATTACATAATTCTAACTTCTCTAATGATTCTAAATTAGTGGAGTTCCCCTGCATTTTCTACATCTATTTAATCTTTTTTAAAAAAAGGAGGAATCCATGTTTAAGCAATTTAATCAAGGAAACAAGTATGTCTTTCTTATATGACACAGGAGCAGGATGTAAGGATTTTTTTTACTTCAAATTTTATGTAACAAAGAGGAGCTAGCAGGCTGAAGAAGAGCTTAGTTGCCTTTGAAATCCAGTACATCTAATAAAGTAATTTTCCTTTGGGGGCTATTGTTCCTTGCACTTAGAATGCTGACTTACTGGTCATCAGTGTGGGTCATCTTTTGTGGCACGTCATCGTTGTGGAAGGAAGATCAGGAGAGGCTTAGCAAAAGGGCAAATCATTGCATACAATAAAGGCTCATCGACCCTGTCCTCTCACAATCAAGGTTCATGATAATTTGGAGGCGGATTAAACTAGGAATGAATTCACCTTCATGGCTCTCTGAATTATAAAAGGACCATTACACCTATAGTGTAAGCAGAGCTATATGAAAAGAAGTATCTAGGAATCTAAGAAAATAAATTGCTAGAGCTCTTGCATCATCACTATGTCAGCATCCATTTTCTGACTAACAACTGAGATGTTAATTATGAAAGACTTTGCTCTTTTAACAAATCAGTAATACTAGCTTAGGACAGAGTTTCTGTAAATTCTATTTGAGCTGGGCATCATGTACTCCTTACTATGGTTGAGAAAAATAAGCCTAAATGTGTATTCTGATTCTTAGGAAGAAAAATGTGGTAGAAACATAAGAGATTTGCAAAACTTATTGTGCTTCCTCTCTCTCTCCTCTCTCTCGCACACACACGCGCACACACACGCACACATACGAAATATTTACACATCAACCAATCAAAGTTTATATGTAGTTCCATGATTAAAGAAACAGAATGGGGTTCAGCTCTGACACTTACTAAGCAGCCTTGGGTGAGTCTCTGCTTCTGTTCCCTATTTTGCAAAATGGAAAGACCAACCTGATCAGGTTGCCGTAAGAAAAAATGAGATCACACATTTAAGCACCAAGAACAGCCCCGAGCAGAGAACTCGCCCTGTAAATGTTAACCATTCATGTTAGTTATTACCACTGTGCACCAAGTATGATGTAAGATGCCGGTGTGCAGTATGAACCACACAGATATGGTACCCACTCATGGAGCTCTAGTCCTTGTGGAGGAGGCATAAATTTACCAAATTGGCACAAACATGAATATAATTACAAATGATGATACATGCTCTGAAGGAAAAATAATGTTTTCTATAAGAAAAAATAGCAGGGGATGCTTTTTGCTTGGGTAGTCCAAAAAGGGCTCTCTGGAAGTGTCACTGAAGGGGAGTCCTGAGTAGGAGCAGCCACGTGAGGAGTTTGGAGAACAGCACCCCAGGTAGAAGGAACAGCATGAACAAAGGCTCTGAGGAGGGAGAGTCGAGTGTGCTCGAAGAAGAGGCCATCCTCCCAGGAATGGGCCAAAGGGAGTAGAGAGAAGAGATTGAAGAATAGCCAAGGACCAGATCACCAGGGCCTTGTGACAGATTTCTAGAGATGAAATTTGATACATCGTAATAATAATAATAGCTACTTATAGGGAGCTTTATAAAACTATGCATTAACTGTTAAGTGCTCATCAAGAAATCAGGGAAATCAGTATTGAGAAAAGGCCATTTGATTTTGCCTGAAAAGTATCATTGGTGACCCTCAGCAGTGCTATTTTTAGACGGTGGTAGAAAGGAAAAGGAGATTTTCCTCAGGCCGTTAGCATGGAAACAGTCAGATAGGAAGGGACTTGGAGCTATGAAATAGGCATTGCAGACCCAGCAGACTTTTGCATTTGTCGAGGGCCATCCCTAAGCCTTTGAACAGAGGTGAGTGGATCGCCAGGATCCCAGCAGCACCAGGCGCCTCTGTAGGTCAGTCCAGTCTGAGTCTGATCCTTCTCTCCCCATTGTCCTCACAGGTATGCCATTCTGACCAAAGCCACCTGGCCTTCGTGGAAAGGAGATGAGAAACAAGGTGTCCTCCACTTGCTGCAGTCTGTCAACATGGACAGTGACCAGTTCCAGCTGGGGAGGAGCAAAGTGTTCATCAAAGCCCCCGAGTCTGTGAGTGTGCAGCTGACGCCTCCCCTCGCTTCCTCAGTGCCACCCCTCTCCCTGCAGCAGCTCCGCTGGCCCCCTCCCCACAACATGGCTGCCTTCTTTTTCCCATCTTTCCATTCATGCCTCAGAGAAGGTTTCCGTCTGCTCCCAATCCCAGTGTAGGTCATTCCCCAACCCCTCCTCCCTCACAGCCTTCAGGGTACTCAGCACTCTTTTTATAAAGATATCATCATACAATGGTTTCTTGTTTATTGTCCCTCTCATTCTAGATGGTCATCTCCTTGAGGTTTCGTACGCCATTGTGTACTCACAACCTCCTATAGAAAGTGTCTCATGGAAGGTGCCCAATAGTTATTTATAGTGTCCAATAGTGTTGAAGCTAAAAGGGACTTCTATGTCCCACCAAGGAGGCTTGGGTAAACCTACGTCCTCACCTGGGTGACACCAAACAGACCTGGGCTTCCTCTGTGAAGGCAGGGCAGCGCTTGGGGATGAGAATTCCGGGACTATATCCTGAAGACTGTGAGAGAGCTTGGGGAGGCCGTTGAGGAGGCAAATGGGTAGGAAAGAAATCTCTGGGTTTGTAGAACACAAATATTTGCCGGTAAGAAATTCAAACAATTTCACAATTCACTAACTTAATTAGACCACCGCAGATTAATTTGGAGAAACTTCTTCACCTTTCCTGATGAGGGTATGGTCACTGAGTGTCCGTAGGAAGTTCTCAGTTTGGCAGGAACCCAACACAGCCCAGTTTTGCCCCATTAACTCTGGGGCTATGGAATGAAGACATTACTTTTTAAGTTGGAGAAATTACTGGGACTAATCAGGTTTGACATCATTTCTTGAGGTTCTTCTAAAAATCATAAGACTCCATTTCAAGAGTCTATGGTGAATTCGGCAAAATTAGTCATCCGACCGAGGGGAAATAACATGCCGTACGTAATAACAGAAACCCCTGACTTCAGGCAAATCCTGGTCTCTCGGTGAGTTTTGTCCCCCAGAATAGGGGCTGCAGCCGCTATTCTGCCTGCCCCAGAGGATCAGCCTGAGACCCACAAATGATAATGGCTATAAGTGAATGACTTTATGAACCATAAAGACTATTAAGTAAACAAATGGGATGCATCTATAGAATCCGTTTATGAAAAGTTTGTGGTAGCATTTTCCACTTTGAGTTATTTGTAGCCTCACAGCGATTTCATTTCCAAATATAAAATGAAAATGTTGTGTCATACACCATTAAGCAACCCACAGAACAGTTCCTGTTCTTTCTAAAATGGGATGGAGTGATTTATCAGTACAATGCAGAACTCCTGTTATTTCATATCCTTTTTTACTTTTTTGACTTGCTAAATTTTCACATAAAATTAAAACAGCCTCGATATTTTGCATACTTTTTTTTCCTGATTCTGTTGAGCTTTGGGGTTTTAGTTCAAAAATCAAGATTTATTTTTGTTTTTTTTTTCTTTGTCTTTCTTACAATTTATTACCATCACTTGACTCTCCTTTCCCTAATCTTGCTACACATGCACACGCACACACACACACACCATCATCACTATTCTCTCCCCTCCCCCATCACTCATCCATCCACATTTATTCCTGACATTGAAAATACTTTTACAAAAATTGGTTTCTAAATGTCCGCTTTGTGATTTTTGCCTCGACTTTTATAGTAAATATGCTGGATATGCAAAATACCCGTTTGTTTTAAGAACCCACATTAGACATCAGGCACCAAAGAGTTTGGTTTTGCTTATTTGTTGCATGTGTATGATTTGGGAATTCTCTTTTCTGTGTTTCCTCTTTCTTTTTCCTCCTTCCAACCAGATTTCAAACTGGTATGGCTTTTGGAAAGAACCTAAAACCCAGCTAATCTTTGAAATAGTCTATAGGAAGTTGGATATTGGTTGCCTCTTCGTCTTTTCTGAGTCACGAGTGTGTTTTCTATGGTACTCCGAAATAGTTCTGTTAAAGAAGAAGATATCAAGCCTCAGAAACCCAACACACCAGAAAAGAAACACCAACAAATATTCTTACAACAGGAGACCGCAGGGCTCGTATTTTAAGCATTCTGTCTGTCCTGTTGTTGTTAAACCATATATTTCCTTTTATTTTTAGAAGTATGCTCCTCATACTGTTGTATATAGCACTATAGGCTGTGGTATTCTGCCTTTGAGATGTTGTTTTTGCAAAGCTGGGACTATGGGAAGAAGTTGAGTGACAGAAGGGGACACATGTGGCTCTGAGTATAGACCAGATGAATAGAGACAACAAATCAAACCCAGCTGCCTTCAAACCAAATTTGCTTGTTTATTTCTGGAACACTTCTATAATGATTGTTTGTCACCTTTACTTCGGGTTTTTATTGGTCCGTTTTATCTTGTTTTCCTAGGGAATCATGTAAACAACTTCCTAGGTGAATGAGAAAGTTTCCCACCATTTTACAAGTTGGTCAAATGCAGATATACAGAGAAAGACTTGTATGTCAAAGTGAGAAAGAGCCTGGCAGCACCTGAAGGACTTTGGTTCACTTTCCAGCCCCACACAACCTTAGTTCCAATTTTCTCATCTGTAAAATGGAGACAGTAGAAATATGTGGATCGTGTAGCCATGGAGGGATTGAATGAAAAGATGCATGTAAAGCATCTAGAATGAGTCCTGACCCATAGCAGGTGCTAGGTACATTATAGCTAATTGCTATCATCTTCATTATTCCAGACCTTTGCTGAGTGGGATAATATTGTTAAAATGGCCTGAGTCTCAAGACCTGCCAGTGTCTGATAGGAGACCTTAAACAAAGTAAGGTCCCCTATCATCGCGAAGTCCCACTCCAATCACTGCAGTTGTTAGCTTCTGCCCCAGTGACTCCCTGGAGAATTCTGAGGTAGGAAGTCTGTACTTTCATGGAACTGAAAGTAGGGCAGCCCTCTTTCCACAGCAGCAGAAGGTCTGCCCCTGCAAAGGCTGGGAAATTCTTAAGAGGCCATATGCAGCACTAAACAACAGTCTCCACCAACTCACTTGATCTAGCCACCTACTGTCCTCTCTGGATCAAGGTAGGGAATAAGTGGATAAATACTGAATTTCGATTCTCATGGAGATTATGAGCAAGGCAGGGTGCATTATTAAGATCCAACTGAATACACTCAGATTTGGCTATCTTCCATTACGGTTTTTGTTAAAGGAAAAAAATGTGTAGATAAAAAAGTTATAGCGATCATAGCCAACATTGCTACTAATCATTTTTTCACATTTGTTGTGAGTCTGAGAAGCTGGTTCCCATGTATGGCTTTGGCTAAATTGAGTGTGCCTGAAATAACCAGAAAAAAAGTGATGCTCAGGTCTTATGAATTGGCTTACATTTGTCTTCTTTACATTCATAGCTATTTCTTCTAGAAGAAATGAGAGAGAGAAAGTATGATGGGTATGCTCGAGTGATACAGAAATCGTGGAGGAAATTCGTGGCCCGAAAAAAATATGTCCAAATGAGGGAAGAAGGTATTTTAGTCATTTTGTTTCATGTGTTTATCAAATCTCAAGAATAATTTTGAGCCTAGACGAAAGTTAGAAGTTCAATTTACTTTGCATATAATGTCTGTCATGTGTTAAAAATCTTGCATTCCTTTAAAATTTCTCTGTGTGTTTCCATAGTAAGTATTTTCCTCCTTTTTCTGGAAGACTGATCCTTCTCCCTTCTCTCCCTTCTGGGAATTGCAGCCTCCGACCTCCTGCTGAACAAGAAGGAGAGAAGGAGAAACAGCATTAACAGGAATTTCATTGGGGATTACATTGGGATGGAGGACCACCCAGAACTTCAGCAATTTGTGGGCAAGAGAGAGAAGATCGATTTTGCAGACACAGTGACCAAGTACGACAGGAGGTTCAAGGTACATACTGACTACCCTCCTCCGAGAGACAACGAAACATTCCTTAGTTTTAAAAATAACTCATAATTTTACTTTTCTTATTACCCAACAAAACATGTTGATTGTAGGAAAATTTAGAAAATACAGATAAGCCAAAAGAAAAATAGCCACCTAAACCCAAAACAGTGTTAACATTTTGTGTGTATCCTTTAAAAGTTTTTTTTTTATACAGACATATATCTGTGTATTTAGTTTTCAAAAACGAGATCTACGTTTCTGTCCTGGGTTACTTTTTTCTTAAACTATACCATGGAGAACTTGCCATATTAATAGATGTGTCAACATAAATTATTTTGTTTAGCTGCATAGGATTCCATTTAACTGATGCTTCACTATATTTTTAATCAATTTCTCCTTAATCCATTCTCAGTGAGCTCCCTTTCTTTTACTATTTTTTTTTAAAAGAATACAGTGAGCATCCTTTTCACGCATATCTTTGTACATTTGTCTGCTAATGCTTTTAGAATAAATGGATAGGAATAGAATCGTTGAGTCAAAAGATTCAGAATGTCAGGCAATATTGCAAAGTGTTCTTACCCATCTTCAAACCCCGGGCTGCGGACCAGTACTGGTCTGTGGCCTGTTCAGAACCAGGCCACGCAGTAGAAAGAGAGCGGCAGGTGAGCAAGTGAAGCTTCATCTGTATTTGCAGCCGCTCCCCAGTGCTAGCATCACTGCTTCAGCTCCACCTCAGATCATCAGGCATGAGATTCTCATAGGAGCACTGGTTTCTGGTGCCAAAAAACTTTGGGACCCCTGCCTTAGTGAACTAAGAAAGGCCTTCACACGGCCCCTGGAGGGACAGCTGACTTTTTTTTACCTCTTCCCTTCAACACTTTATTTCTTTTGCCTGATAAAATCTTGGCCCCAAAAGTGAACTCTGAAGGCATAGTAGCCCATGAATGCATTAAGAAATTTTTTTGTTTTGGTAATTGTTTTTAATTATTTGTGTGTGTTTTGTTCAGAAAAAAAAAAAAAAACGAAATGAACAACAGTATTAACAAGAAGGATAATGTTATTTTGCTGGAACCAAATGATCCTTACATCCCCAAAATGGTGCCATGGCTCTGGTGGCAGATTTTAATGCTTAGGGCTCCCAATGGTGTTTGGGTCTAAGGGGGTCGGTAACCCACATATTCCAAAGTATGTTTATATTAGATTTTTAAGGATTGTCATTAAAATGAAATTTCATCAGTTTTAAAAAGCAAAAATTTCATGGACTCAAAAAATATATATGCGGACACTTGAGGAATGGATCCCTGTTTGAGAACCGTACCAGACGATTAGTAGTGTAACTACATGTGTTGGTTTGTCAGGACTGTCCTTTTACACCTTTTGTCCTGACAACTTAGGCGGATCCATATGAGTTTGCCATTTTTGTAAGTCAGAGAGATTCAAGTATCATTAATTTCACATATGTCAGCCTAATAATTATTAACAGTGTTCCCTTCTGCTCTCCAAGGGATGGGGTTAGATGGTAGTGAAAATTTGGCTACCCCGCAAGGTGCTTCCCTTCATCTGTAAACAAGATGCCCAAAGTTGTCACATTGACACATCTATCCACCTTCTTAAAATACCTCTCCTTACAGGGTGTAAAACGAGACTTGCTTCTTACTCCAAAGTGCTTATACTTAATTGGACGAGAGAAGGTCAAACAGGGCCCAGACAAAGGACTTGTAAAAGAAGTGCTGAAGCGGAGAATCGAGATGGAGAGGATCTTGTCCGTGTCCCTCAGGTGAGTGGTGAGGGGTGGAAAGCATGCGTGCCCCGTCTCCTCAGCATCGCCATCTGCTGTTCCAAACGCGGCCTGGAGCAAGGCCTGGTAGGCTCCCCAGTTGTCAAAATCATGGTGAAGAGAACTGAATCTCCTTTTCTTCCCTAAGAAGACCTGACCTTCATGGGTCTCCGAGATCCTGATAGAACAGAAATGAGATAGCAAGAAAAAAATCACCTTCTAGTTAGCTCTTCTAATCAAGAGATACTAAGGTCCTTTGTATCCATGAAATTTGAGAAATAAACCTAGCATATAAAACCGACAGAGTATAATTGCTGTTACTGAAGTGGGTCCAGGGACAGACCCACCTCACCCGCATGGAAGACCTAACCCATTTCTTCAGCTAAGTCCAAGCAGAGGTGGCCATGAGGTCATCGATATTGTTTTTAGTTTGCTGTGACCTCTGATTATGCTGGAAGGAAAGTTTCTTGGTACTCTTAAAGTCCTTTCTGCCTGTTCATGCAAGGAGGGAGCACAGACTGGTCCCATAATCCAGAGCCCTGGAATCGTTGCCAAATGCTCCCTCAGACTCCAAGTTCACAGGCAGGGGCCCTTGCTCTTCCTGTCAGCACTTTGGCTTTCTTTTGGCAGAGGGACTTCCCTAAATCCTCCCTTGCTAAGAGCTACCAGACTAAGTTCCCTCTGGAGAGAGGAAATCCTCCCAGTCCACATAATGAGAAAAAAGGAAGAAAGGCCCCTTTGAGCTCAGTGACTTCCTTCTTGAGTTGCATCCCTAAGCCCTTCTGAGGATACGGCAGCCACTGCACTACAAGTGGTGATGTTCTGGTTGCTTTTGAACATGTCTTCCTTCTAAGCTCATATTCCACACAGAAAACAAAACTGCCGCTCCCAGGAAAAAGCAGGGGTTTTGTGTGCTCCGGCATCTGGCCTTCCAGGCTGGAAATCCTAGCTCCAGTGTGATAATCCAAAGCAGATTTCAAGTTGTGTCCATTCTTGCCTGTGTCACTGTGGTTTCTGATTCTGTCTGTTGCCAAGCTTCCTGATAAAGGGCCAGGTGGTACAGTGAGGTTGAGTGTTTAAAACATTTCAACTCGGGATGTGGTGAAACTTCTAAGCAGATGGGACCCTCGGCAACCTTTTGGCAGCCCCACCTCAGGTGTGTCTCCGAGCCATGGATTTCAAGGAAAAGCTCCAGACACTGTCTGGTTTTGGGGTCTTCCTGAGCAGTTGGCCCATTAGCTGGGTCACAGCTGGAGCTGGGCAGCCTCCTGGCCACTCTCTTCTTGACTAGCTGGACTTTGAGACTGCCCTTGATGTTCTAAGGAACCCAACTGGAAGCTTCTGTCTATCCATGGAGCCAGCCATACCTGGGCTAAACTGGATTATCTGAAATGTGCCATGCACACTTGATAGTAGCTGTGGCTTTATACCAGGGAATCCCAGCTCTGGAGTTCATGTGCCCGTTATTACGCTGAGCATGATTATTGTTCTTACTATTATAATTGCCCAGGTCTGTCTTCAACCTTCACAGCACTGAAGTGAGTACTTGATCATAAATAATCATATCTACATTTGTGTCACATGCTTTGACATTTACTGTCTTATTGATCGAGTCCTTGAGGTTTATCAAAGTATGGGATATTCATACTCAAAATTTCTGGGGATACAGTGTCTCATGGTAAAACCCGCTTCTTTTTTCTGCTTCCTCTTTACTATTCATGGTCTGGACATTTGTTTCCTACTGGCCTTCGTTTGTTAGAGAATGTAATAAATGAAGTACTTAGCCTGCAAGTTGTTCTGGTTTGGGGCCGGGGGCGGGGGCAGGAGAAGAGTCTGCGTCCTTTCAGCCTGCGATCTTGGCAGGGTGCAGTCACTGAGCTTCACAGCAGGGTGAATGCTATTTCCTCATTCTCATCACCCGTTGGGTTAAGCCAATAACCTAAATCAAGTTAGGAATCAACCAGATGGGTGATGGTGTGTATAGACTCAAACCCAGAGTAGAAATTGATTGTGGTGCCAGATCACCAAATGTACGTGTGTGTGTGTGTGTGTGTGTGTGTGTGTGTGTGTGTGTGTCACATATGGTATAGAGAAAGATTTTCACAGTTGTCTTGCACTTCAGTAAGGGTTGTAACCTGTATGTGTGTTTTCAGAATAATGAGGCTTACTTCTTGATTATTGGCTGGAATGACCACCTAATGGCTTCTTCTGGTCAAAGCTATCAAAGTGTCCCACAGTCTTGATCTTTCAGCCCATCTACTCTCACAGCAAAATGGGCTCACAGCGCCCTATTCAAGTAAACCAATCATATGAAGACAGTTACGAGACAATTTGGGAAATGTGAACATGACTAAATATTTGATATGAAGGATTTATTGTTCATTTCTCTAGGTGTGATAATGATATTGTGGTTATTTTTACTTAAAGAGGCTTTATCTTTTAGAGATATAGGTAAAATAATATTTCTACTTTGCTTTAAAATAACCTAGTTTGTGTGTTGAAGTGGGAGTGTAGATAAAGTGATTGTCTTGATTGCTAATTGTTGAAACATCCTCCTATGTGGAAGCTCACTCTGCTATTCTGTTGTTTTTTTTTAACATATTTGAAATTGTCCATAATAAAAAGTTTTTTCTAAACCTCTAGTAGATATCATATTTTTAGACGTCTTTACCTTTTCTAAATATACTGAAATATATCTTGTTGAATTAAAATTGAAATTTTTTTTCAAAAAATTAACTTACAAGAAAAAAATGAGATAGGTCCAATAGCTCAGGGAAATATAGATAATTGAGACATCAGATTTCTGAGACTGGGGATGTCTGTTGACAGAAGGCCAATGCATCAGTTTTTGAGAGATCTGTCAAGAGCTGCTTCTTGTCCAAGTACTTACGTGGTGTCGTTCTTATTTGAAAAAACTCAATTTGCTAGAATGGTGGCCACAAGGTGTAATAGCCTTTGTGTTTTGCTTTCCTCTTGTTAGGTGATGAGGTTGGTACCACAAAAATCTCATATTTGGAGTTCTAATGGTCCTTCTCATTCTGATAGCTAACCACCAGAGGCCTAAGACCAAAAGCTACATAGCTGCCTGTCTGGGTCAGTAGATTTTCCAGTCCTTGTTTGTAATGAGAAAAGCAACCTGTAAGAGGGGGCTTTAAAAAGAGGCTCCAGCTTCCCTGGTCATGACAGTCTTGCCTGGAATATTTCATTGCCTAATTGCCCTAGGCCTCTGGCAGTAAGAACAGCCTGCTTTACCACCCGCTCGGCTGACTTGAAGAGTCACTGCAATCTTGACGTGCCGTGGCCTCTGAGCTTTGGGAACCTGGAAATCGTCGACATTTTTGAACTGACCACCTCCCTTGTGTTCAGCCCTAGGATTCGAAGGCGAATGAGACATAGTCAGTCACTGCCTCAAGGTGCCCTTCCAATTCTGGAAGGGGGAGCAGACACCTGAGTAAACATGTCCCACAGAGGTTACACAGGGTGCTCCTGGGATACCTAAGACGCGAGTGAGACTTTGTACGCAGAGGTCAGGTGAAGCCTCTCCTGGGAGCCCGTGATGAGGCCTGACACAGCCTGCATCCATATTTCTCGGAGATATTAAGTAGGAGCCCAAAACTTCTGCCACTGGTTTCTCTGAGTGGTAGAATTCGGGATTAGATTTATTTTCTTCTTTATTTACCTCTACTTTACAGTACAGATTATGAAATATGTACTAAAGGGGCATATATTTCACAATCACAAAAGCTTTTAATGAAGGCCGACATAAAGGCAAGGCTTCCCTGGGAAATTGCCTTTTCAGCTTACAAAAATTTAAGACTTTACTCAGTGTTTTGTAACTAAAGTTTTTGTGAAGAAGATACTGGTTGAGGAAATAAAACAAGATTTTCTAGTGTTGTCAGCAATACCACCAGAAGCCACAAAGATGAGGGGATAAAAAACAAGTAAAAAGCGAAAGTAGAGACTAGACCAGTCAGGGATCTTTCAACACAGGGTACAAACATCTGTAAGGAATTGCAGTTGAGCATATGAATAAGACAGGGGTGAAGTCCAAAGATAAGTCTTGATTTTTAGAATAAATAAATGTAAAAACTTTGTTTCCAGATCTAGGAGCAGGGGCTGAGGAGAGGGTAATGAGCTGAAACTCTGACCTGGATGAAGATACTTTCACTGACTCTCATGCCTGGGTCACGGAAGGGAGGGGTTTTGAATTTGATGGTTGAAATCAAAGTGTCCAAACAATCTCTTCTCATTTCCAGACTCATGCTGATAATTGACCTTGAAGTTTTGGCCTGCTTGCTTTTTTTTTTTTTTTTTCTTTATGGTAGTGAAACTCGTAATAAATCTAAGCACGTTAAACTACTCAAGGTTACTTGTGTTGGACTCATTCAGCCCTGCTCAATAATCACTGTCCCGCCTAAAGCACAGCCAGGCAAACAGATGCGTCCAGACATGTCGAACAGTGCGCTGAATCAGGCCACCCCAAAAGGAGCATCCTTCTTCACCCCATACACCAGAGAGTGCTACTTCCTGTTTCACTCTTTCCCCGTTGCATACACTCCTTCCTAATGCAACAGTCTTTTTCTTCCTGTGCTGGGATGCTTGGCCTTTATTAATTCCAAATGACTCGAGAGTTGTTTTGAGCAGCTTTTTACGTAAGTGCCTTTTGGAGTTTCGAATTGCCTGTAATCGATGCAATTAAGACAATTCCAGAATTTTCCTAGAGGTAGGAAAATACTAGTAGCTTTGTGGCCTCAGCCGTCTCAGGTATATTATTCCCAAGCTTTAGGAAAAGATTCCACTTCCTCGTTTGGAAAGGTTGGTGAACGAGGAGGTCTAGGGGAGGTTGTGAGCTGTCCTGCACTACCCGTTCTCTCCTTTACACATTGATGGCTGGCAGCCTACCCAAAGACTGCATTTCCCAGGCTTCCTTGTAGCTAGGTGTGTGCCGTGTGACATAGTGTTGGCAGTGAGGTATGAGCAGAAGTGGCCTGTAGCACTTCCGAGTCATATCTGTACAGAGAAAGGGTAGATACCTGGCGTTTGGGCACCGTAGGACTTTCATGTTGGCCCTTTGGCTTGTGCACGTTTTTTTGAATGACAGATAAAAAACACTTTGTCGTTTAAACCACTATGTTGTCAGGGTCTTCATCATAGCAAAAAAAACTTATGCTCC
Organism: Eonycteris spelaea; assembly: GCA_003508835.1. NCBI lineage: Eukaryota > Metazoa > Chordata > Mammalia > Chiroptera > Pteropodidae > Eonycteris > Eonycteris spelaea. The sequence goes on along the minus strand of PUFA01000040.1, from coordinate 8,644,524 downwards.
AACTTGTGCAAATAAGAGTGTGCAGAAAGCATGGTTGTGAAGTAGGGCTGTTTGAAACAAATTCTTGAGGTGATAATAATGGCCATGTACTTCATCCAAATGGCCATTATGTGTCCAAAGTGCCTGGGAAGTATTCTGACTTCACACCCAAGAACCCTTTGGCATACTCAGCTTCAATAAACATGCTGTGAGGGGCCAGGCCCACAGCCTAGTGGTGGTATCTTGCTGCTAGTTTATTCCATTCCTCCCCTGTTGTTTGTTTATGCTGCTCTGCGCCTTTGAATTCCAACTGTGTTATGGTCCTACCTTAGCCTTTTTTCCTCCTGTGGATTACCAACCTCCTGTCCTATAGCAGGACCGAGGGGCCGAGGTTTCAGGGAGAGAAACTATGGCTACAGCTCCAGGCTCATTCAGATCCAGGTCCTTAGCGCCCTGACTCAGCCCAGAGAGAGAAGGTTCCTGACAAGCCTGGGATTGTCCACCAAGGCTCTCTCTGCCCAAGGAAGACCTCTAGTCCCATGGACGGCCCACCCCGGCCTTGTCATACTCATGGGACGAAACAGAGTGATCACAGGAGCTGCAGTTTAAATGGATCAAATTCTCCATGGAAGAAAAAAAATCCCTCATGTCAAAGATTGTCTACACCCCGTTTGTCCATGCTGGCCTCGCCATCTGGCTCTGTCACAGCATAGTAATCCTCCTGGTGCAGCGGTACCAGGGGCCCCAAGAGCAGGGCACGGCTCCTGTGTGACCCAGCTCCACTCGTTATTAAAAGAACCATGCCGTTGACATTTCCTGCGCTTGGAGGGATTAACATAAAACCGTGGTTAATTCATCGAAGCAAATCCACTTACTTTGGTTTTAATACCTGAAAAAACACTTATTATCCCTTATGAAATGTCATTCTTTAGAGGCTTGTCTTAGATATTTGGCAGTGGTGTTTGGTGGTAACTGTAAACTTGTATATGATGAAGTCTTTGAGGTGGGGGCATCTTTCAACTGAGCTGTATACCTAGCAGCTAGGGAATAAAGATTCCCAATTATATGTGTGTTGTAGTTTCCGCAAAGTCTAGCTGGGCCTGGAGGTGGGTGGAACTGTGTCTGATCAACCCCCAACCCACCACTGAGCATTTCCCCCAGGACTGGGTTTGTCGTGGCCTCTCCCTTCCATTCTCCCCTCCAGGCATGAGTTTCTCCCAGCCCTGCCCTGTCCAAACTTGCAGTTCCTGCAAAGGTGTGTTCTTTTTCTGCTCCAAGAAATTCATTTACTTGAATGTGAGGGTTGTGCTTACTTGCTTGCGGTCTGTACACCTGTCTGGTGTATCTCTTACTGTGGGGTGTGTGTAAATTCAGCAGCACCTGGCACCCATTACGGGCAGAGCACTGAATACCCAAAGGCTTTTAAATAATGAGTGCCTGTAAAGCCCAGGATTTCAGCTTCCCTTTCGATAACTGAGCTTACAATTCTTCAAATTAGGATTTATTACAGTTGCTATAACTCAATTCTACTAACTTGGAACTCACGTGAAATTGTTCATGTTCAGTTACATACTAGAAAGACTATAGAAACCTAGTACTGACTTAAGGATTTAAAAAATGAGCGAAAAAATACTGGTAAAAAAAAAATAAACAAAAGTGCAAGTTTTATTTTCTTTCTAATCCCTTTGCAGTACTATGCAAGATGACATTTTTATTCTCCATGAGCAAGAATATGATAGTTTGCTTGAATCCGTCTTCAAAACTGAATTCTTGAGCCTCTTAGCAAAGCGTTATGAGGAAAAAACCCAGAAGCAACTACCTCTGAAATTTAGCAATACGTAAGTTGGGATCCGGGGCCCAAACTTCTCAGTAAAACCAGAGGGAGGCTTGACCTCACCGCCCGCGGTCCAGCTGAGAGGGGAGGGGAGGTCCTTGGAGTGGGGGTGGTGGGGGGGGTCTGACTGGCTGCAGCGGCTTCAGCACAGCCTAGCTTGGTGCCTCAGCTTCCCCCACGGAATCTCAGGGCTGCAGAAGACAGTTCGGATGGTTGTCACAGACTTCGAAAAGGTCACGTTTGCATTTCTGTGAAATAATGACTCCGAATGGTGTATTTTGTCATTTAGACAAAGGTCACCGAAGTGAGGCAGGGAAAGGCAGATTTTTGTATATCACCAATAAAAGAATATTTTATTTAGCAGAGCAGACAGAAGTAGAGTAAGGGTGGAAGCAGAAGAAAGTGATTAGAGAGCTAAGTTCCCAAAATCAATGCATAATAAAACCGATGCATAATAAAACGTACGGGTGGGGCAATTTGGGGACTTTCGGAGGTGGATGGCCTTGTGTCTCAGTACACAGTCCTTTGTTTTAGCAACAAGGTCTCCTGGACCAGTTACTGGTATACTTGAGCTTCTAAACTCTATTTGCTGAGTGAGAATTTTTTTCTCTTAAATCTTCATCTGTAACATGATATAGCCTCCATCGATCTCTTTCTCCTCACAAGAATGAGGCCAAAGTAAAGCCTTAATTCTATGATGAGGGAAACTCACCGTGATTAATGCTGCTGCGGGTGCAGTGGTAGCTGTACGCATCCATTATCGTTTCCAAAGGACGATTTGGCCATCCGCACCAGGGGCAATTATTTTGTATGGGAATTTGTGATAAAGGAATAACTCAAAAAAAGAAAGAAAATTAGAGGAAGAATATGAAGAACCAAGCCACTTTGATAGAATGACAGACAACTACTTAAAATTATGAACTTGAGAATATGTAAGTTAAAAAAGAAGAATATGGAATTGCATGACAAAGGCATAGAGACAATATGAAAAATAAAAACTGGCCTTGGAGTTGAGTAAACCTCCCTTCTATTTGGATTTTGGTTGTTAAGTGTTGTCTTTTTCTCCACCTGGGGTGGGGTGATGGTGGCGGAATAGAACTTAGTTAAATAACCGCATTCTTTGCTACGGAGACATGAGATAATGCGTGTTTCTCAGTCCTCCACAAACACAGACCAGGGGAATCAGAGAGAGGCAACAGGACATGCCACAGCAGGTGTGGCCGGGAAGTTGTCCCTTTCTTTCTGTCCCGGGCAGTCCCACCTGAGTGCACCAGCAGAGTGACATTGACATTTATAATGGGGTACCTCCTTCACCAAGTGATTTCTTACAGGTGTTAAGGTCCCAAATATTCTGCCTCTGGTCAGTGGGCTCACCTTACCATAGTGCCCAAACTCTGGCTGTCACCCCATCCTCAGGGCCCTGTGCCAGTTTCGGTTCCCCAGTCTTGCCCCATTTTTGCAGCGCATTTGCCCAGCAGTGAGACTCCACGCTGGCTTCTGTGAGCCCCATTTCTCATTGCTTCATTCTGACTTGCTTAAGTCCAACACATGTTCTTCTCACAGGCTTGAACTCAAGTTGAAAAAGGAGAACTGGGGTCCCTGGAGTGCAGGGGGCTCTCGGCAGGTGCAGTTCCACCAAGGCTTCGGTGACCTGGCCATCCTAAAGCCCAGTAACAAAGTGCTGCAGGTCAGCATCGGACCCGGGCTGCCCAAGAACTCCCGTAAGTGTTCTGTGGGCCCCACGGGTAGAACCGCGCTGGGCTCCCTGGCTGCCCCTGGCTGCCCCAGCCCCTTCCCGCTCTGCTCCAGACTCACCTCTCACCAAGTGCTTGTATTATGTGCACAGATCTGCAGGGCAAAGAACCAGTACCTCTGCCGCTCCCGTGGCTGGGGCTCTCTTCAGATTCAACGTTTTGAATGAAACCGACATCAAGGCAAATCGGTTAAACCTTTCCGAATGATTTAGTAGTTATGTCTGGTATTCCTGGCATCACGGTGTTAATTGCATTTAAAACAAATCAGTTTGTTGGCTTCAGATTTTCCAGCCCTTTCCAGTCAGACTTGTCAACAATATGAAACTTATCCTTTCTGTCAATTTTAAAGAAATTGGCCACATTTACCAACTCACATTTACCAACATAGTTTCACTGTGTTATTGTGCACCAAATCTAGTATATCTCACCTTCACTTTAGAGTCTTCCTTAGACGACACACATGCACTAATTCATACCCTGGCCTAATTCCTTCGCTGGCCTTTGATTCCTTTTCTAAGTGACATTTATGAAATTATAATGCACAACATAGAGTAGTCATATGCTACATATTTATAATGTAGTTACTTCATAAAACTTGGTTCATATGTGTGGTCAGTGAAGAGTATGGCAGATATAAATAGGCCTTCATGAAATCTGCCTACAAAGGTACACGTTGGCATGCACTATAACTCACTAATACAGTACAGATAAATACAGATAAACAGCCGCTCAGAAAATGTTGGTATGTGTCTGTGTATCACTTGGTTACTTGCAGAAAACAGACAGTACATTTAGGAGGAATTTTCTAAGTGACTTTTAAATAAAAGGATTCTTTACAAAGATGTGCACAGGGTGGAGGGAACAAAGTGGGGACCAGGGACAAAGCACAGTGGGACACTATCATTATACCCTTCGTGGTCTCTGTATTTAATTAGAAGACTAAGAAACATGAACTATTGCAGGAAAGGCCATCGACATAAGCAGACGTCCAGTTAGGCTGAAAATATACTTCATGCAGGTGACCGTAATATGCAGCACCCACATTTAGCTTCTGTGCTGCGTTCAGAACATGAGTGCAAACATTAAAGTATCACATCTCTTTTGAATGCCTGCAAAAATAGTATATGGCCATGCCACCCTTAACGTGCCCAATCCCGTCTCATCTCAGAAGCTAAGCAGAGTCAGGCCTAGGTAATACTTGGATGGGAGACCACCTAGGAATACCAGGTTCTATAGGCATAAAAAAAAAAGATAGGTAGAAAGAAAAAGAAAGAAAGTCTGCAAAAATAGAAACACCTTTGTAAGATTACTAATACTTCTTTGTAAAGCTGTTGTCTCTAACATTTCAAAACCATATCAAAACTTCATCAACACATCCTCCAGTCCATCCTGTTCAATAGCTATCAGTACAGTATTCTTAAATATCCCTTCTCCACTGCAATCAGTCTCCTGTAGATCTGACTGAGACCCGATTCTACTATCTCACAAGTTTTCCATAAGCAAAAAAACCAATCTGGAGCCATAAAACCAATAATACTGATCATAACTTCATTTATTTCAGGCCCTACCAGAAGGAACACCATTCAAAATAGAGGTTATTCCAGTGGGACCCACAATGCCAACTACCCAATGAGAGCTGCCCCTCCCCCACCAGGTAAGCCAAGCATGTGCCGTAAACTGGGACCACTAACCTGGACCCAAAATTTGTAAAATATGTTTGGGAAGAAACCCATTCGCAAATACATGCACACATATTAGCCAAACATGAGCCATTTCAGTGCCAGGGGTACCCCCCACCAGCACAATAGCACTACTTGTGACCCTAAAACTCAGAGAAAGTATGAGCTTGTGAGACTGAACTGTGGCTGAGTTAACGATCTGGATTTCATTACCTAGCAATATTACTCCCTTAGGAAAGGCTTCCTCCGTCAGTAGGAGAAAAAGGGGCTCCTTGTCCTTGACAACCAGAATGTCGTCAGCTTTTAAGTTGTAGGATTCTGCCTTTATGGAAACGGGGATTTTGCCAAATATAACCCCACCACCGTGACCCAGCTCTGGCCAAACACCATAATGATATTTTGCAACTAGTTTACAGCTTAATAAAAAGTAGAAATTTTTTTTTTTTTTTTAGTCATATAGGCTCTAGGAAAACCACTCCAAAAAATAAAGTAATATCTGGGAATTACAAAATCGATCCAAAAAAAGATTTAGATCTGATATTTTATATTTCTTTTTTTATGATAAAAATATAACATGCGGTCAATAAAATCCAAACTCGAATAAATGTAAGACTTTTTACCCTTAAAGATCTGTTTAGTGATTGAAGAGTACTCTCAAAACTCATGAAATGTTTTTCTATCACTCACGAAATTCAGCTAATGAAAGACTGCCCCAGAAGGCTTGATGTTAATAAGTTTAGGATTCTGGGTCTGAAGGGGTTGTCATAGGACCACACTTGACTCAGGTCATCCCAGCCAAGAAAATCTTATTTGTAGCAGTGTCTGAGATAAGCAGTGAAAAACATTTCTTTTGTCTCCTGTGCTGGAACCTCCTAGTTGTATGCTAAAATATGAACACCTGTGCCAAGCAGTAAGAAACTGATTCTCACCACTTTCGGACTCCCTATCCTGCCTGGCCCAGCTGTCCTCCCCTCTGTCTTTATCCTTGAAGAAAACCCAAGCACAAAGTAACCTCAGAGAACCAGTGTAGTATTGTGTTACAATCATGTGCCAGCCCCCGTGCAAAATCCTGGCCGGACCCCCTGGAAAGCTCATTTGCCTCAGCTAAGTTGGCCAAAGTCACCTCAGACCAAATATCTGACCTTCAGCATGGCTCCCAACCTCTCTACATGACTGTTTCTTCATCAACAAAATTCGGCAGTTGGACCCAAATTTGTTAGATCAGCATTTTTCACACCGTCTGTAGTGAAGGTTATTTTTTCTTAATTTTTAATCCATCACAAACCATACTTTTGTAAGATATAATAAAAATTACTAGAAGAATGGAATTTTACAAGCATTCAAAACATAAGCCAAGTTTTAGATTCAACGAATATAAAATATGTCTTTGAAACTGCTGTGAGCATTTCTAAATGCTGACTCTTTATTTCTGAAGTTATGGTGGGCAGGTGGGTCAGGAACAGCATAGAGCGGCCCATCTGTGGACCTTGCCTCCCCTCTGCCCTGAGCATCACGGCCACAGAGCTCATCCCGCTCTGCAAGCCGCCCTTGTCCTTGGCACCCTTGGCGGCGGCTGGGATTTCACCAAGCTCCTTGTTTCTTTAATGAAGAAATTGACACTGTGAAAGGTCATATATCTTGCTCGAAGTCAATGAAGCTATCAGAGGCAGAGCCAAGACTGCACAACTGAACTTCTCGTCCCTCTTATAAACTAAAGTCGGGAGGGGTTTTATGGTGGGTTCCTCAAAGGGTGCTTTGGGGAGTCTTGTTCTTCACTGTTGCCCCAGCCTGTCTGTGAAAGGAGCGGTAAGGGCTTCTTCGTACGTGGCATGGAATGATAATGCTCCTTACAGCCAAGGCCTGTGGTTTGGAGCCCATCACCATCATTCGTTACTTACCGGATAATGTCGTCTTGACTAGGAACAGTTGTTTGGCTATGAGAGCTTGGTCTATCTGGATTGATCCAACCAGCGGCCACATTTTCCTTGCCTGTGTGGAATACTCCCCCGACTTCTCACAACGGGTTGCTGCAGAGGACACCCAAGACTGGCCCTTTGAAAATGGGCATCCAACTGTTTAAACAGTGCCTGCCAGCCCTCTTAAGTCATAACCTCATAATTTTTCTTAGACCCAAGAATGTGCCTGCCAGCTAGTTGCGAGCTTACCTTTCCTGGTCTTGGGCTGTGAAACCTTGAACATATGGTGATTCTGCTGTCGATTTCAGCAACCATGTGCGAGTGTCTGCCATGTTCCAGACACTCGCTGGTCAGTTTACAATGTATTAGCTCCGTTCCTCGTGGATATTAGCAAGTATGCCCTCTATTTTCCAGATGGGGAACTGAGCCTAGAGAAGTTAAGTAAGTTGCTCTTGGTTAATAGATGGATGAAATTTGGAGAGCCTTTTATCAAAGGATAATAAATTTTAAGAGGTTTTATTCCCTCTTTTCCTCTCTCTAGGATACCATCAGAATGGAATCATCAAAAACCAGTTTGTGCCACATCCCCACACTCCTGGAAACCAGAAATCAAGTCAGAAAAGCCTGTACACTTCCATGGCCCGCCGCCCTTGCCACGGCAACAGTCCACCGGCTCAGACCGAGTGTCACAGACGCCGGAGAGCTTGGATTTCCTCAAGGTCCCAGACCAGGGTGCGCAGGGTAAGGTTCCCACGTCTTGTGGGGGAAGCCGGTGATATCCCCCTCCATCAATCACAGTGAAGTTCTTGGATTTCCTTGGGCTGTCTATGTGTGATTCTGAAGTCCAGTTTTCCATCCACATGTTATAATCTGAGACCCAAGGCCGTGAAGCCCTCAGCTGGCATTTCTAAAAGTACACCAAGTCGATAACACTCAACTTGTTCTCCAGAAAGGGCTTACCTTGGGGAAGCATCAGAAGGGCAGTCCCCTTGAGCCCTGAGATTCAATTCCTCTGTGACCTTTTTTGCTCTCTGGCCTGGTTGAGTGCTAATGGAGTTTTCGATTTATGTCTACACCTGCCGTTGCATAAATACAACAGCGCAAAGAGTCATTAGAAACTTTGAGAATAACATTCGAGCATTCTGTGAGATGTATACATTTGTTTATGATACAGATCTTTCGAGCTTTAAAATGAGAGCTTTCTACCTTTTTAAAACAGAAAAGAAAAGTAATAAAAGAAACACAGGCTATTTAGCTAGAGGAAGCAAGGATTCCTGGAACTCTGTAGATATTCAAAGAGTTATCAGTGTAGAAAGGGAGTTAGATGTGTTCCGTAGAGTCGCCAGATATATAATTAGGGCCAACTTCGAGACAAATGAGTCAACTCTGCCAGGAGGTAGATTTAGGCACCAGTAAACAAAACAGCATTCTAGCAGCCCCAAAATGAACTGCTCTAGTGTGCAAGGAGCAACTTAACCCTGAAAGTATCTAGACACAGGGTGGATGGAAATCACCAGGCAGGAATATTGTTGAGTGATGTGATTACATACCAGAGAAGGATGGTAATCCTATTTCAGTTCTATTACTTGTCTGATATTAGACCTACTGCTTACCGTCTCCGAGCTTAATTTTCCTCATCTGTATACTGATGCAATGTCACCAAGCTTGCAGGTTTGTTGGGAGGACTAGAAATTATACATAAAATACCTACCGTGGTACTGGGCATGTAGGAGGCTACTCAGTCAACTGTAGTTTGATGATGGTGATGGTGATGGTGGTGGTGATGGTGACTGATGACACAACCAGTTATTTCACAGTGGTTGAGCTAGTGACTTCTAAGGAATCTTCCAACTCTGCGTGACTCAGTGTGGGACTGGTTCTCTCTGCTGAACCTGATAATGGGCCTGCTCCAGCCCACTCTTCCCTTCCCTCATGCCTTCCTCCATTTTCCATTCTCTCCGTATCTCTAGAATGATGAGGCAGTTTCAAATGTGAGCAGGAGACTTGTATACGAACTAGAGCGGTGCTGGGAGAGAAACACCAGCTCCTTCCTCTGGGTGGGCAGCCACCTCGTCATCTCCATGCTGCAGTATGAGCTGTTTTTCCTGCCTCGTCAGCTTCCTTCTAAAGACCTCAAAGCTTTTAGGAACTCTGCCATGTTCTCTCCTGGTGTTCCTTTTCCCTGGCAAGTCTTAACTTCATTTGGGCTACAGATATGAAAGCACCGTAGTTTTATACAGATGGCCATCAGTAGAGTGGGTGCCCCCTTTATTAGATCTCTCTCTCTCTCCCTGCCACCGCGCCCCGCCCCCTTGTGTAAGTAGCTAGATCCCACCAGTTCTAACGATCATGGTTTTACCTGATTGGCTTGGTCTAAAGCAGTAGTTCTCAAACTTTAATGTGCATCAGCCCACTTCCAGAATTTCCGATTCAGTAGGTCTGGGGTGGGACCCAAGAGTTTACATTTCTTCCAAATTCTCAGATGCTGCTGCTGACCCAGGGACCACATTTTGAAATCCACTGGCCTAAAGCCTGATCGACAAAGCCAGGGAAGGTTCTGGGTAAAGGTGAATTGAAAGGGTGATGTTGAAGCAGGAGGATTTTTACTCCAGTACCCAGACCTACACTATTCAGATGGATGGACAGCACAGCAATGATCTGACAACCCTTCCTGGGCCCCGTTGGGTGTCCTAGAGTAGGCAAGGGATTAAAATCAATCCACAAAATACACCAAATCTCCTAGCTCTGTCTGCTAGCTTCCTACTTGCTTTGGTTTTGGCAAGCAAAACCATCTTTCCAGCCTGCTTTGCAAGTTACAGACTTGCACACCAGCCAGCTGAGAGCATCTGTCAGCCAAAAGCAGGCAATTTAGGAACATTGTGTCTTAACCGAGGCTGCTCCCTTCCAGCCTTCAGCACTATGGTTCCCCATGTAAGTCTTATCACACCCTTTGCCACCTTCAGGCCTAAAGATCCAGCATACGTGATGCTGTTTTGGCGATGGCTCTGAGGCTGGAAGGAGAAGACACCTTCACAACCATCTACCAGGCAGTATGGTTTTCCTGTCTGTTATGTGTAAAACTCATCATCTTACCACTGAGTCCGGTAGCTATAAGAATGTCAGCCAGTCTCCTCACTGTGCGCTTAAATCTACTGTGATGCTAACATTCCTTATGATATTGTACTCTGGTCAAAAGACCGAACTTTTTCTTAATATTTATTTTCTAAAACACATAAAGTAAAATGTAAATAATTTCTAATGTAGTCAGGGACCTTAGACATGCATTTCAAAGGCTTCGTGGCTACCTGCATTTAGCAGCTCCTCTTTGCCGAGAAAACATGAATTGTTTATTCCACAGGAGGTTGTTGGAGCCAGCAGGGATTTTGGGGATCCCATGCTTGTACCTTTCCAGAAACACGAAAATGCCTATGTGCCTCAGAGTTCCAACAGTGACCTGGAATTTGCCCATCTATGAAAACAAGATTGCCACAGTCTTTCTCTCCTTAGACTTTCATACCCTTGGGTTTATCTTTCCTTTTTTCTCCAACCCGCCAATGCACTTTTCCTTATAGACATATGTAACGTAAGCAATCGTTTCTTTTGGATAATGTTGTGTGGATAAAATCAAATGGTCTAATTAGCACCTCAAGGTAATTTAAGAAAGTCTTTGTCAGTTTATTTTAGGTTCAGTCAAAGTGTTTTTTGGAGAAAGCACGAAGCCTTCACTAAATTAATGACCATCCCAACTGGATTCTTCACCCTTGCCTTGCCGCGTGTGTGAAATGGTAGCTGTTCCTGTCATCATCCAAGAAAGGGATTATTATCTTGCATTTCCTTTAGCATACCCTTTGAAAAGTCTGATTCACGTTAAAGATCTTTCCTGATTCTCAGGGAAAGAGAATCAAATAAGCAGTTCATTCATTGGCCTTTGCTCTGACTTCATGAGAACACTTGATGTGCCAATCAAGCATGCTTTATATTTTCCATCCTATAACTGAGATGTATGTATATAATCTATCTATTTTTCATTACTGGAAGCATTAAAACCCGGACTGGAAATGTCTTGTCTGTTGGCCTTTTCACTCCTGTGGTCCATTACATGGGAGGACAACTTCAGGAAATTTTGAGATACTCCAGAGATTAATCCAACTAGAGGTTGGAGAAACAGGAAAACATTGAAAGTGCTCAGTGGTAGGGCTTCTGGCCATGCCGCAAAGAGATCGATAGAAAAATTTTAATGTAGCCTTTGCGTCTCTGACAAGATTCTCCTAATGGAGTCATATTTTCAAGGGGCTTAAAATTTCCAACAACTGTCCAATAGCAATATTTCTCAACCCATAATCTGCAGGAGCAGCAGCCATATCCTGGCCCAGGCAGACACGAAGCTTAGGAATTCTTGGCATCCATTCCCACGTTTCCAGTAATGTTTATAGATTCAACCTTTTGGAACAGAGCATATTTTAAAGAGCCAATGAAATAAAATATCATTATTTTCCTTCGTAGAATTTCAAAGCATAAATTTCACATCTGCGGAACAAAGAAGTGGTATCTGAAAGCTTAATCCCAGCTGGCCCTCGCTCAGACGAGGCGCGCTCCACTGCCCCGGGAGTGTGGTGCTGCAGAGAAGTTCACGAAAGGTGGCTTACCATGTGCAGCGAGCACACAGTTCACAGTCGCAAGGACTGGGTGTGAGTCCCAGTTCCTGTGTTTGTTCCTTCATTCATTCATTCATTGACTCTTTCCTGGGCTGCGTGCGTCTATGTGCCATATGCTGGGCACGTGGATTATTCCACTGATTACCAGCTGTGTTGCCTCATGTTTGTCACTTAATCGTTCTACGTCTTGATGTCCTCAACCTGTGAAATAGGGACAGTAACATAATTTTAAAGCACACTCCTCAGGGTTTCTTGAAGATTAAATGAGGGCTTTGTAAACTATAAGGCACTATGCAACTTGTAAGCTTATTTGCGTTTGCTTTATTATCGTTATTCATGTGTCTTCAGGGAAATATTAATGTTCTACCAGGATTGAAAAGTGGTTGTCCCCTGGCCCAATGGCTTTCCTTGCAAGAAATCCAATGTCTGACCTGCACAGAGCTCCAGACTCTGTGAGGATCTAAGCTTCAGGCATCACTGGCTTCAATGGGGGGATGGGCAGCCTACAGAAGCCAAGACAAGGGGACCAGTCAGGGAGACGCCTCTCCCCACAACACATACACTGTGTCACACATGTGTAATGGCTATGCTGCTCTCTGGGCACAGAGCAACAGCAGAACAGAGAGTTGTGAGGTAATATTACAACAGACACTGGGCGCATTTGGACAATGTAAATAAAGTCCAAAACCCTTCTCCCGCTGTACTGTTCCACAGTCTTTTTCTAGTTAAACGTCCTTTGCTATAGTCACCGTAAGAACTCACATCCTCTGTCTGGAAAGTGACAGGCACTCCCCGGAGAGGGCGAATGAACAAACCCTCACTTTAGAGAGTTTTGTTGGCATTGGCGTCATTTGGGGGTTTGTTTTCTTGTGGGCTTTTGGCTCTGGTGAGATCGAGCAGCAGGGTCCAAATGTTGGTCATTTACGTGGTGTCTCAGGGCGAAGCCACCGCTTGGTCTTCCCCCATCACTAAAACAGGACTTCTCTGGCAGTGCAGGCTTTCACAAAGCAAAACATATGTAACGTGCTGGATTACTCAGGAAACTTTGTGGTGTGGGTTATAATGTGTTTGCATTAGAAGTCTAATACTCCACTCAGAAAAAAAAAAAAAAAACCTGCTGTAAAAGCAAATTGCTGTAGTTCAACTCCTAATTGTGTTTGTTTCCTTAATGGAGAATAAACACAATAAAGTGGTAAGTGTGTAGAAATTACCCTGAAACCATGGGTCAAGTAGTAATAGGAAAACTAAATTACATTGTGCCACAATCACATATAATGAAACACTGGATTTGCTCAATGACGTGGAGTTCAGTGACTTTATACTAATATATATAAAGTGAACTTTTGTTATTGAAGTGGCAACAGGAAAAATAATTTTATTATTGTGAGTCTGAAATTCTGGCTGTAACTCCCATTATCTCAATGAAATCATTGTTTTTATAACACAGTCCTTAGTCATGTCAGGTTTATTAGGAATGCAAATATCATTAATCTCAGAGGTACCAAAATTATCTAACTCCCGCATATCCATTACAAAACAAATCTAGGCTTTTTATCACTTTTAAACGCGTGAATGTGAATTTTCACAGGGGTGCGTGGGCACAGTGGCTGCTGGTAACCACTGGCTCTGTGGGGATAAAAACAGCCTGAGCTGAACACTTGCCAGTTTCCGCTCTTGCCATGGCCGTTTTCAGGCTACCGGCGTGACTGCCACTGGCCTCAGAGTTAGGAAGAGATGCATGGTCGTCACACACCGTTAGGTAGGGTTGCCACCATCCATGAACAACAGACATTAATAACTTCGGGAGCATAGACAGAAGTAAAATGTAGAAAACAACCAGAAAGGATTGAGTTATGAATATTTATTGCCTTTTCTTTTAAGATAATGTGTTCGGTGGTAAGTATGTTCGGTGTAATCTTTAATAACGTCTGTGTTTAGCGACTGACCCACAAACTTCCTGGAAGCAGGACCGCCTGCTCTCAGAGTCTGGACGGAGCCAGTTCCTGCTCCCTAGGCACAAGGACCTTGTTTGGTGTGTAAGGAAGTCTGACTCCCTTCGTCACTACCTTGACCAACCGGCTCTTAGATGCGCATGGAGGGCTCCAGGCACCTCAAAGACCTCATTAATCAGTTTCTGGCAGCTTGTGGAAAGTTCTCTCGCCTCATTATTGATTACACAGGATCGCCACCTAGTGATGCAAAGGAGATTGTCTGGGTTTCTGGCTGAGCCTGTCAGACTTTAGAGCCGGGAAAACGGCTGTTTTCGCTGATGGTTTTCTATGGTGGTTTCCAGGTCCACGCTGTGGTGAAACATAGAGACAGTGATCACTTCATGGGCACAGACTTCCTGTGCTCCGGGGTACACCTGACAGTAGAGCTCTGTAAAAGCTCTCTTAGAATTCGAAAAAGGACCTGGGCCCTTGCCTGAATCCCCTTTTTAAAAAGACACTGAGCCCTAAAGAGATGAAGTGATGCACCCAAGTCCTATGCCGGCCAGTGACAGAGCTGGGCCTCAAACCCAGTGCACGGACTCAAGCCAGTGTCTTTTCTGCTGCGGACTGTCGCTCTGGCAGAACATTTGGATTGAGGCCACACCGTGTTCCTAGGCCTGATGAGCTCAAACAGGGTAGGCCCCACCCCATGGAGCCTATTGTCCTGACAGTGACATGAATCCCTGTACTGCTGCATTGATCCCCTGCTCTAAGCAGGCATGAGCTACCAGAAGTTGTGATCAACAATACTAGTTGGAGAGTGGGGATAGGCCGGGAGAGCATGGACAGACAGAAGGACCAGAAAGGTCAGTGTGTCTGGAGCTCTGGGAGCCTGATGCACATGCCGTCGTGCCATCCAAGGATGAAATCAGCAGGAAATCCAGGCCCCTGCATTAGCCGTTTCACAGGAGCGCTGTGAGGGTCAGTGGAGCAACATCTGTGAGGATGCCTAGCGCAGTGCTCTGCCCAGAGCAGGCAGAGCCCAGGCGAGTATATCTGTACTGTGATTCACACAGCTCCGGGCAGGGGTTCCCAGATGACAGCCCATCTGTTGACACTCACGAGAAGAGTGAAGATATGCTCGGATGTGAGAATGAGGCAGGAGGGACTGGCGAGAAGAAGGGCTTTGCTCTAACTGGCTTTCTCTGGGAAAATGCTGCCTTTCTGGAGCGGTTGTGCCCCTTCCTGGTCACAGAGGACATTGAAAGCGGCGAGAGCCAGACAGTGGTGATCTCAGGGTTGCTAAACAGACCCTTTCCCAATGCAAAGGTTGAGCTGTTTCCACTCCACATTCGTTTCCCATCAAACAATTCCCCCGTCCACATCTCTTCCCCAGGAACAACACCTGCCTCAAAGCTGCCTAGACTCCCCCTTTTCCCAGCTGTGGACCCCGCTTGGCCAACTGATAAATGACCAGATGCCTTTATATAGCCCATATGGTAGTAGTTATCCAGGTCCTGGGACAATCAAACTGACTGTTGCCCAGGGTCTCCCCGGGAACCCAAATTCCCCAGGAATCCCTAAGGTTTTACTTTGACTGGTTTTCCTTTGGCTTTCCTGAGGAAGTAGCCTCTGAAGCCTTGGGATCAAAGACCATGCAGTGGCTGTGTTCATGCAGGTGTTTAAACAGTGCTCCTCACGTCCATCCTGTCCTCCTGTCTGCCGGTTCCCTGGACATCCAGTGGCTGCTTGCGTACATAGGCTGGCCAAGGTCACTCTGATCTTGTATTCTGTAATCTTGCTGAACTTATTAGGTCTAATAGTTTTTTAGTGTGTTCCTTAAGATGGCCTATGTGCAGATCATCTCACCTATGAATTAAGGTATTTTTATATCTTTTCCAATCTGTGTGCCTTTTATTCTTCTTGACAAATTGCTCTGGCTAGAGCTTCCATTGAAATATCTATCGAACAAAACTGAAGAGAGCTGACATCCTATTTCGTTCCTGATCTTAGGGGGAAGCTTTGTCTTTCACCAGCAAATATGTGATGTAAGCTAGGAGTATGTGGACGGGGGACCCTAACCACTACCAAGGTTCAGGGGCCTCCATGGAGAGTGCGGGAAGGTGCCAGGGTGGCCTGCCGCAGTACACGAGGCTGAAAGCCAGCAGGAGCCACTCCTGACAGGGACTTTGTTGGCCCCATGACGAGTTTTGATCCATTTCCCAAGAGCAGAGAGAAGCAGTTAGGATTTTCAGTAGCAGGTGAACTAATAAACTGCTGAGCTGGGGTGATGCTCAGGAGGCAGCTGGCGGGGAAGACATGAAGGAGGTTGCTGAGAGGGTTTAGTCAAAGCTGGAGGTGGAGAGTCACGGAGGGGTGACTCCTGGGATGTCTATAGGGAGGCCAGTCCCACTTTTCAGAGGTCTTCTGTCTTTATTTCTCACCAAGTGGCCCAGGGACTCCACCTGAATTCCAGTCCTCTTGGGCTCCAGATACCTCATCAACCTGCACTAATGGTGGTAGGTTTTCCCCCGAGACGTGAGAGAGAGGGGAGAGAGAGAACACACACACACACGTGTGTACAGGTGCCCTCCCAATCCTGCGCCCTGGAACTACCAGGCTGGAGGCTCTCCTCCCTCCCAGGGTGTTGTAATGCACACCCCACCCTCCACCCCATGCCCTGTTGCTGGGAAATCAGCTGACTGCTTGTATCCAGACTAATGGCTTTTATTAACCAAATGCTGACATCCCTAATATATAGGTTGCTTAATTAAAAGCCTGCTCGCCTGGCCAGCTTTCAGAGAAGCGAGCACTTCTCCAGCAGGGATTGGGGATTTCCGATAGACGAGGGAGGAAATGATGTCATGCTAACGATCTATAAACTGCCTTTCCTCTATGATAAACGTGTTGGGTTGGGGGCAGGGAGGTGGGGACAGGAGGTGACCCAGCATCTAGTAAGTATCACAGGGCCTCAGCAAGGACAGTGGGCTCTGGCCTCCTGAGACCACAGCTCAAAGACGGGGGTGCTTTATCCTTCCAGAACTCAGAGCCAAGGAAAGGCCCTCCCGTTCCCTCCTTCCGCCCTCAGGTGTTACCAGGCATTAACAGATGACAGGGCCAGGGCAATACCTGACAGCCAGCCCCTATGTAGCGTGCAGAAGAAATCTGGAGCATAAATTTCTTTTGTAAACAAATGAATGTAGCCTTTTTAAGTTTGTCCTTGAGGAAATGTTTTCTATATTTCTATTTCCTTTTATTTTACAAACATATTTAACAAATAATTGTTTCAGATGTGTTTCGAGATCTTACTAACTAGGAACAAGCTGTAGTTATATGCCTTTGAGACAAAATATGAATAGTGACTGCAGGCAGTATAGTGTGTAGAAAAAGTATGTTTAAAGCTAGAAGACCTGGATAGGGTTCTAGGGCTGGATATTTTTGATGGTCATGACCAGAGAGGAGAAAGTGCTGCTGGCATCCAGTGGGTAAAGGCCAGGGATGTTGCTAAGCACCCTACAGTGTGTGGCAGAGCCCCTGCCCCTTCCCCCCCCCCCACGCACAACGAAGAATTGTCTGCTCAAAACGTTAGGAGTGCCAAAGTTGAGAAAGTGCCCTGGATAAACTTGGGCAAGAACATTCACAGCAGCATTTTTTGTATCCCAAATGGCTATCGACAGTGGACTGGATAAGTCCACTTAGGGGGATTTATGTCATTATAAGTTTTTCTTAAATCTACAAAGAAAAGCAGAATTGTTAGTACAAAGCGCAGGGCCGTGGTTCATTCCGGGGCGGTGGGGGGGGGGCTGCAGTTGAGAGGCAGCTGCGGGCTATTATGGCACTGCCGAAAGTTCTCTTTCCAAAGTTGGGGGGAAAGGGGCACATTCCTTTTGTTATCGTTTGTCTTATCATTTGGTTGTATAAATATACTTTATAGACTTGTGTGTGCATGTGTGTTTCCCGCAGTATGCTGGGGACACAAGAACGGCAGCTGATGTTTACTAAGAGCCAACTATGTGCTTTTGCCATGTCCTTGTCGGGGAGGGTGTTTTGTTTTCGGAGAAAGTTTAGGGAGTGACAGATCCGTCTAAGCATGGAGCTGGATTTGAACTTGAGCAGACCAGTGCTGGCCCCATGGTCCAAACCACCACACGGGTGCTGCCGCCTCCTGCTGGGTGCCACATCTCACCAGCCTCCTCTCTCTCCGCAGAGTCCGGAGACAAACGACCAGCCGGCCTCCCCCAGCAGGGGGCAGACCCAAGCCCCAGCCCAAGCCGAAGCCTCAGGTGCCACAGTGCAAGGCTCTGTATGCCTATGACGCTCAGGACACAGATGAACTCAGCTTCAATGCCAATGACATTATCGATATTATCAAAGAAGGTAAGTTCGTGGCTGGCTGACTGGCGTGGGCCAGCTTCCCAAAGAGCATGCAGACACATTGCTGTAAAAACTAGTTAAATTTATGGACTGAAACTTGCAGAAGTAGGCCTGGTTTCAGGCTCAGTTTGATCAAGACTCCAGTTTCATGTTTTTAATCCTCCCCCCACCTCTGCCCTCTTCTTTGAATGGGCTCCCTTCTCAGGCTGTTTTTCCTTCTGGTGGCAGATCGAAACATGTCTGAAATCTGCTTTATCTCTGAAACTTCTTCTCTTAGTCATTGGACAGAAGTCTAGGTTTCACTCAGATTGGACCAAATTGGTCATGTGCCCATCCCTGAACCAGTCTCTGTAGAGGACAAAGGCTATACCCCGGGAGGGGTTAGACCTGCCCTAGGAAACTGGAGTTAGTCTTCCTACCCACACTTCATGTCCTTCTCATAACGAAGGTGGTGAAGTGGGAGCCAGGAGGCAACCTATAACATCCGTTATAAAAATCGTCTGTATAAAATATGGCTGCATGCTTTATTTATTTGGTAGAGAAGATAAGTTAGAATATAATATACACATAATAAAATGTTAGCGCTTATACGGAAGCATAGAAAACAAAGATAACGCCCGACTTAGGGTGTAAGAAGAGGCACCACGAAGGAAATGGCATTTGTGGTGAGAGATGGGGAGAGAGACAGACAGAGAGAGAAGCCAGGGAGGCTAGAAAGAATAAGTCATTTGAGGAAAAAGAGCTGGTGCTCGACCACCGTGCAGAATTTCCAAGGAAATGAAATGGGAGATGCGCTGAAGCGAGGAGTGGCCTGGCCATAGTGCGTCAGTCAGACTCGGGAGAACGTGTGAAGACAGTGCGGAGTCGTCCAAGGTGTAGGAGCAGAGCAGGGACCACCTGAAGGAACAGTGGTCCTTGGCAAGTGTAGCTTTCAGGAAGGAGGTGGCCAAGGGCAGTGCCAGGAATTGTTTTTACGGGTTCCTTCATCACAAGGGCTCACTCTGAAGGGAATTTTAGGTCGCTGGACCAACCGCCTTCTAAACAGCCTCTGTGCATTATTTTTATCTTTTTTAACCATCTAGTTTTTCCACAGTTTTTAATAGTTTAAGCCATTTAATATCTGTCTTCAAAAATGTCAGAATAAAAATAGGTATTGAAATAAACTCAAGTAAACACAAGCAGGATTTGTATCACCAACTTCGTTTGGCAAAATGACCCAGTATCCAGTAGTAGGGATTGGTTAAATAAGCTTTGATATATCCGTTCAGTGAAGTTTGATGCAAAAAGTTTTTTTTTAAAGAAATGCAAAAGTACAGTGTATTTATTAAAATGGAAAAAAAAGTTCATGAGAAAAAGGAAAGAATTAGGTTATGGACTGTAGACTATAATCTCATTTTTATAAAAATATAAAATGCATATAGCTATATGCATGTATATATATTTATAAATGTTATAGAAAATGTTCATGTGATCTCCTTAAGTGTTGAATTTTAAATATTTCTATTCATTTCTCAATATTTTCTAATTTTTCTAGAAATAACATGTATTGGTATAATTAAAACAAATATATTTGTGTGAATGTACAGTCCTAGAAGTTATCAAAACATGTTATAAATTATCACTGTAATTTAAACAGTATTGTGTGGGTGCAGGAATAAACATAGAGATAAATGGCATAGAATAGAATCCAGAAATCAACCTATGCATATGTAGGTATTTATTATATGATAAATTTTAGCATTTGAAATCAGAGGAAAGGATAGACAATTACTTTCTATTTTGAAAATGAAATAAAATTAGTTATCTACCTCATAGACACATAAAAAAAATAGATGAATTAAAGACCTAAAAGTATATAATAAAAGTATTAAAAGGAAACCTAAAATATTATCTTACTCTGGGTGGGAAGAGCCTTCCAACAGAAGACATCAAGCCTCAAAATCATATAGGATTTAACTTCATAAAAAGGCTAAATTAACACCTGTGGTGAATAGCACCAGGAGCAAAGTTAAATTATAGACAATAGACTAGGAAAAACGATTTACACTTAGAAATAACTCCTCCACATGAATAATAAGACAAATCAGTCCAGAAGCAGACAAGGGCTTTTGAGGCAATGCATAGCAGAGCCTCCCTAATCATCAATGAAATGCAAAGCAAAACATTTCACCCGCAACACCGGCAAAGATTAAAGTATGATAGGGTCTACATTCCTTTATCCAAATCCTTAGAGCAAAGAAATCAGAGATGGGAGCTTTTAGGAAGTTAATAAAGGTGTGTATGTACGTATCATATATAATACCCCTTGAGGGTTCCAAAGCAACATCTTAGATATTTCTGCTATGAAACATGAGCATTCACACTCTGTGGGAAGACACTGCATAAATGCACTCATATCAATTCAGGTCAAGTTTTGCCATCAAACGAGTTACAGAAAATTTAATTTTTAGAACATTATGGATTTTGTCATTGCAAATTATTTATAGACTATCACATCTGTGGTTAGTCAGGGAAATAGGTACCTTCTTTTACTTTTTCCTGCTGAAATAGACTTTTGGGGAGGAAATTTAATGGTATTTGTCACAATTTTTAAATCCCCATGTCAAGATAATTACTTTGAATTTGTATTTAACCCCTTCCACCAAGATAAATCTCAAACAAATACTTAAATGTATAAAATAAACATAAAAAGTCCTAGAAGTAAGTATGGGAGCGTTCTCTTTTAATAATATCAATGGGAATGTGATTTAAAACCAAAAAGTTGCAAAATAATGTCTCATTTGATTTAACTACTTACCTATTAAAATATAAATAGTAAAAATGGGAGGAAGGATAGTTGCGATTCATGACAAATAAAGATCGACAACTGATAGAAAAGTAGGCGAATGATAGGAACAGTGGCGTATATGCACTGTAGAGAGAACACGGAAGCTCTTTATATACTGATAGGAAATGGTCTTTAATATATGTTATTAGATATAAAAATGCAGAACATGTAGTATGCTCTCATTGTGTACAAAAGGGGGCCATTTTTATAAATACTTGCTTTTATATACATGAAATATCTCTGGAAGAAAGTACAAGCAATAACATTGCTTGCCCTCAGAGAAGGGATCCGGATTCTACTGTTTATCCTTTCGTACTTTTGAAAGTACGTATGAAAGTATTACCTGTTAAAAAAAATAAATGATACTTTTCTTATAAAGGACAATATTAAAAATGAGATGTTATATCTATCAAGTATTGAATAGCAGGATACAGAATAGTAAAATATGGAATGGTTCATTTCTGTGATCATTGTGTTTATGATCACAGGAAAAGGTCGGGAAGAATATATAGCAAATACTTATTACTGTTGAAGGGACTGGGATTAAGGTGAGAAGTGAGGATCGTGAAGTGTTACAGACCAGGTTCTCCCAGAAGCCAATTCTGAGATGCAGTTAGGAGTGTGGAAGGTGTGGCTGGGGAGTAGCCCCTGTGAAAGAAAAGGGGAGGAAGCCGATTGGGAGCCGTGAGACCGCAAGAGCAAGAGACCGCAAGAGACCGCAAGAGACCCGACAGTCACTGCTTGCCAGCAGAGGCTCAGGAGCCAAGACTGCTTGCTGAGGCCGGAATGCCTGGGCCCTGGCTCGAGTCTGGGCAGTCTCTGTCAGTCTCTGTCAGCGATGCTTCACTTGCGGGCAGCAGGTTCTTCCCTGAAGGGGTCCCGGCGTGGCACATCTGTGTTTCTGCTGTCGGGAGGGGTTATTTTTTATGGTATGCTTTTTTATTTAAAATAAAAAAGAAATAAAGAAGAGAAAAAGAATGTGGGTGGGGCCAAATCACCCTTGCCCGTGGGATGCACCCGGGGAGCAGGCGGTGTTTGGCCTGGGCAGAACAGCCTCACTCCCCCTTGACTTTGCCATCTCTGTGTCCCTGCAGACCCTTCTGGCTGGTGGACGGGCCGACTACGAGGCAAGCAGGGCCTGTTCCCCAACAACTATGTAACCAAGATCTGAGGTGCACCGAGACTCTGACGCACGGGGCGAAGGAACTCCGGGCACAGACAAGGGAAGGGACATTTGGCGACATTAGTGAGCGTGCTTCTCCGAGGCCTGGAGTTACTCTGGCATCTTTCCCACGGAGGACATGGAAAAGTTGGGTTGGGGAAAGAGAGTGTCACTTCATAAATGATCCTAAAAAGTAGCCTAATCATAGGAACCCAGGAGGGCAAAACAACCACCCACTAAGATTTATTTATTCTATTTAAACCTGGTGAGAAGACAGGCGAGGTCCACTCGGATCTTGTTGGCTCTATCAAAACAGTACCCCGCTCGTTCACCAGGCCCAGGGATTGGCTGTAGGTGGCCGCCGACAAGTGCCTTTAGTCGAAGAGCACATTTCTTTCATTCCTCTTTTCCTTCACTGACACACACATTCCTCTCTGCCACCTTCCTCAGGGAGGTCCTGCTCTCTGCAGGCTGGGGTTGGCATCCGTGGGCACTTCCTGTGCAAATGCCAACAGCCTGCGTGGCCTGCTGAGGCCACAGGTGCAGAGGGGCGCTGGTTTACACTTGCTGGGACCATCGGGCTGCCGGGGTGAGGGGGGGCTGGGGTCTGGGCTGTCGGCCTTGCTTTCTCTGGGTCTTCAGTTGGAATGTGGCTGGCCCATGTTGATTTTGTGTTTAATGCTGTACCTATTACTAGAAGGGTCTCTTTTTTTCAAGCTGTACATTTATAAAAACAGATCATATACTGTATATATAAAAATCTCGAGATGGTAGAAATATGTATGAATGTACTAAGTAGTATTCCACTGTACTTATTCATAAGGTAGGTTTTATTACAAAACTCGCACCAGGTACTTACAAATGTGCACTACTCCTTTTCAACTATAGAATCAGTGTTACTGCTTTCTAGCTCAGTCCCTGCAAACCCTTCCCGGCCCTTTCCCTACAGGTAATTTTCCTCTGACACCCTCTGCATCCCTCCCCCTACCTCCTACATAAATAAAGGAATCAATGAACCACTTTGTTCTTTCGTCATCTGTTATAGGTTGACTTGTGTCGCCCCAGAACCTCCAAATATGGCCTTATTTGGAAACAGGTCTTTTCAGAGGTGGTCAAGTTAAAATGAAGTCATTATGGTGGGCCCTAATCTAGTATAACTGGTGTCCTGACAAAAAAGGGGAAATTTGGACACAGATCGACACACCAAGAGGGAAGATGATGTGGAATCGCCATCTGTAAGTCAAAGAGAGGAGTGTGGAACAAATCCTTCCCTCACAGCCGGCAGAAGGAACCAGCCCGGCCGACTGCTGGGTCTCGGGCTTCTAGCCTCCACGGTTCTAAGACAATAAATTCTTATTGTTGAACCAACCACTCACTTGGTGGTACTTTGTCGAGGCAGCCCTAGCAAACCCGTGCAATGTATATTGCAGTAATAGAGAAAAGTTGGGAAAAAATGTGCATCTATAAGGGGAGGATTGTAGGGGAGACTGTCACTTCTCTTCCTCTCCTCCCAGTTGTCACAGTCGTCCTTAAGCTGGTGGGGAAGTAAGGTCTGACCAGCACACACCTTGTTGTCCTTTCAGGATCCCCAAGTCCATGGGGAAAACTATCAGGAGTTACATATAAGGGACAAACGTATATGAACTCAGAACAAAGTAAACCATTTCATTCTATGTTTTATCAAGAATAGGGAGCTAACCTTATTCAGTAGCAATGATAATGTTTAAAGTATATTTCAGTTCTGTTTTGTGACCATTTGTGAGAGAGAGAATAATAAAGCCATGATGTGATGACATGAGGAAAGGTGATCCTCTCGACACTAACAGTCTATATTTTTACAAAGGACGTTCACATGCCTGGACTCACTGCAAGTGGGCGGATGGAGACAGAATCAGAACTCGAATTGGGGAGCGGTGTGGACCCCCCACCTCCTCAGCGCCTAGGCTGCTTTCTCGTGGGCAGCGACGCCAAGGTCACCTTCTGTTGATCCCATCCACCCCTGGCTGGCTAGCAGAAGCCTTTGTCTTTCCCCTAAAAATTAGTCCTGGGAGAAAGAAAAGAAGCTCGACTTTAAAAGAACCTGGGGCTGATATAAGAAGTCTGGAGTAAGCATAGGTTCTTTTAAAAAAGGGCTGTCTTGAGGCTAGATCTCAACTCAAGCTTTGCAAGAACTAAGGTGACCTTGATGAGCAATGGAAAGAATCACAATGTGTGAAATTCCTTAAATAAAAATGTATTGGCTTTAAGTAATTTTCCCTCGTGTTAAACATGGAAGAAAGCGGGGCAGTAAGGAGAGAGGAAGGAAGGGAGGGAGGGAGTTCCCCCTGGGGGCAGAAATCAGTCCTGGCTGCTTCTAATTTAATTATTGGTATTTTAAGCTTGTGTATAACTGAGAGCTCTCAGGCTCTAGGTGACCAAACAGGAACGGGGTTAAACATCCCGAACAGCAGGAAGACCCCTCATCTGCGGGGATCACAGAGCAACCCCTGGTCCCTGCACCCCCCGCGCCCCGCCCAGTGCCGAGCTCAAGGAGGCGCTCGACAAATGTTGCTCAAATAGGAGGTGAATTCATGCCTAGAGGTGAAGGAAACTCCAAGGCAACACCCTAGGTTTCCTCTAATCGTTGGATCTAGCCAGGCCTGCCGTGTTGTTCACTATTCAGTTAGACAGACACATGACGAGTTTGGGAGTCACTTACCCTAGGAGAACATAGAAGGATGAAGAGGCCTTCTAGAATGTGCCATCCTATTTGGGATAAGGGGTGTGCATGTGCACATACACCACATCCGTATAGAAGTAAAAAATACAGCGTAAAGATGTGACAGATCTCTTCAACCGAAGGTCTAAAGTAACTAAGACCAGTGAGCGGGCACCGAACGTGGGCCTGAGGGCCCTGGTGCAGAGGCGTTCGAACTAGTAAACTAGCAATTCTCAAAGCCTTTATACACCTCAATATTATTGAGGGGAGTTCTGCTTTTGTCAGGGTTATCAGAATTTACCATGCTAGAAATTCAAACTGAGAACATTTTAAAACCAGCAAGCACATTCCACTAACATCCAGAATGATGACATCATCACAGGTCATGTAGTCTCTGGAAGATTCTATCATACACTATTGACAGAAGAAGGGTGGAAAAAAAAAAAAAAGCAAACAACATCCTAGCATTAATTAACTATGAAAATAGTTTTGACCTCATGGACTTCTTTAAAGGGTCTCAAGGACC
This sequence comes from Eonycteris spelaea, assembly GCA_003508835.1. NCBI lineage: Eukaryota > Metazoa > Chordata > Mammalia > Chiroptera > Pteropodidae > Eonycteris > Eonycteris spelaea. The sequence goes on along the minus strand of PUFA01000040.1, from coordinate 8,619,189 downwards.
CCCAGGGGTCTCCAGCCAGTTTGGAGAACTGCCAGAGGGGTTAGCTGCTAACGAATAGGGAGTCAGCAGGGACAGCAAGTGGCCTTCTGAAACATTATGCAAAAGGGCCTGGCTTCCACAGCACTTAGGGAAGCAGGACTGGCGCCCAGGGAGAGGGCAAAGGGTAAAGCCTTTTTATGTGCTTGCTCCCCTGCCAATGAGCGAAGCCACCCACATCCCAACGTCTCCCCGCCATCTGATCAAACATTGACTCACCACCAAGTCCAGTCCCATGAAGGCTGAAAGGATGGAGAGAGCAGCTTCCTTTTTAAAGGACATTCCCTGCAAAGGCACACACTGTGTCCACTCATATTCTACTGGCCGGAACTTAGTCATGTGGCCTCAACTGCAAGCGGGGCTGGGAGCCTCCTCCTGGGAACAATCTCTGCAGAGAGAGCAGCTTGTCCAGGGCACGAGGGACGGAGCTTCCTCCTCTTTCAGCCCACGGCTCCTTCCAGACAGAGATACAAGAACACGTGAGAGAAAACGGCTGTGCCTCTCCTCTGGCTTGCCCCTCCCCGCCCCCCAGCAGGGCCTCCACGTAATCCAAATCCTTTCCCTTCTCAACTCCCTCTAAACGCCTCCCAAGATCTCTCAAATGGAGCTGGGTTTTCTGGGTGGTTTCATTGAGGGCGGGGATGGAATCTGGTTTCAGGAGTAGAGCACACACAGTGCATCTTTGATAAAAAGCCTGTATTCCGGGCACCCCGTACTTTCATGGTCAAGAGTAGGAGCCATCCTGCAATGTTGCTCCCTCTCTCTCTCCTTGTTTTGTGTCTCTCTCAAGGCCAGCTAAATGCTTTCTGAATGTAGGAACTCATTTTTACTCTTACCAGCTCTTCTTTACGCCTTTCCCTCTTACTGTACTGTACGTGCCCCTTCTGACCGGTATGGCTAGTCTCAAATCTCCACTTTGCTGATGAGAAGGCTCAGGACGGTTCACTAACTTGCCCAAGGTCACACAGCTCTTAAGTGGAAGAGCCATCATTTGAACCCTGATCTGAACCCAAAGCCCATGGGCTGGGTCTAATATATCTTTGAATACCCAGAGTCCATCTTTTTCCAAGACCATCGACCCCCTTAAAATAATAGCTGCTAATATCCAAGCACCTCCAGATAGTGTGCTAAAGTCTTGACATACTTTAGTACAACACTCTTATCCCAATGTTAAACACAGGTCACACAGCTGCTAAGTAGACTCAAACCCAAACAGCCTAGTTTCAGGGGCTGTGCTCTTCAAATACTGTGATTACATCATCTCATTTTCCAATTTCAGTGCTTTTACGATATTATGACCTACTTTGACAACTTCTTTCACATTAATAACACTTGAGCTTTGGGTGCCTGCTGTGGCATATAAGGAAGTATCTTACAGGTCTTTTTATGACATCCTGGAAGTAGGAATTTCCTGAGTCAGAGTATTTAATATTTACTGAGTATTTAATATTTAACTAAGGAAAATATGTAATAAAGGAGCTATAAAATGTTTTTGGAATATGCCTACAAAACCTATCCTTTTTTTGTTGAGAAGTTGGAGCTCAAGCATCCCCGGGAAATAACTTTGCTTTTCAGGGCCAGGAAAGCTCCCCAAAATGGTCTCAGTTACCATTCACACTTGTGACTTAAGTCACTGTAAGGCTGCCATGGGAACAAGTTTCACTATCTCAGCAAGGGGTATTTATAAAACTTTATACTACGACTTCAACGTCTAAAGATACCCAGTTTCTCTAAATGCTCACACTTAAAGACTTGCTAGTGAGGAGGCCCTGGCCCAGGGAAAGGTGAGAAGTGAGCTCTAGCAGGAGCCAGCCTCTCCTCCGGCTGTCACAGCCACAGCCGAGTCACAGAGCCAGGCACCTGTGGATTTCGCTGTCCGTGCAGAAGGCAGCTTTTGCCAAACTCTGGGTTGGGGGGATGCTGAGTTAAATGAGTTTGCTGCAGCTTCTCAGAGCCTTTATGAATCTTATATGCATTTGCAACGTTTCCCAAACGTATTTGACTAATTCCTTTCTCTGAAAAGACCAATTAACATCTTGTTGAACTAATAGCTTGGGAAGTTGTTGCTTATAAAATGAGACTCATTTATTTTATGAGGCTTTTTTTTTTTTAATTAGTGGTTGGAGATTGATAACACATTCCCTCGAAAACAATGTGAAATGTGATCGCATGCCCACTCAAATAAATAAATAAATAAATAACCCACAATAAAGTGGAAATAGCACAACAGGAAAATGCATTCCAGGTCTCAGCTTTTGAACAGGGTGTCACAAGCCCATTATCTTTTTCCAGCTGTGGCCCCTTACGTCTGCTATTCCTGGTCTCAGCCAAGCCTTTGAGACGCATTGTGAGGGTTACTTCTGGCGGCAATCACCCTAGTGGGCCAGGTGTTCCTGGATAAGAATTAAGAGAATAGTTGAGTAGGTTCTAGAAAGAGAACTGTCATGGTTATCTTCCCATTTTAAATTTTTATAGTGAATCCATCTTTTTATATTCGAGTTTAGGAATGTGTTGGCATTCACTGAAGCCAAGTTCTTGTGTTTGGTTTTTTTTTTTCCAATTTGAAAAAAACTTAGGAAGATCTTTCCCAAAGCCATAAAGGCAATACTTCACATGCTAGTCATAACAGCTCAAAAAGAAATTAGTCGGGGGTGGCTCCGTAGTGTAGTGGTTAGCACGTTTGCTTTACATGCAGAAGGTCCTCCTGGGTTCGCGCCCCAAGTGGAGCCATGCACCATATCCTGGGTGTGTCAGTCCCCAGGTGTGCCAGGCCCTGGTGCATGCTGCGAGCGTGTGGGAAGAGATGCCACACCTTCAGAGATCAAGTTCTTAAAGGGAAACAGCACCATCCATAGTCAGGGGCAGAAGTGGAGGGGGCAGGGTAATTAAAGAGAGGAAAAAAAAAAAAAAGAAATTAATCGAAGCAAGTATCTACGGAGTTCTTCAGTATAGAATGCATGAATAAATACACACTGGATACCATAAGAAAAATCAATAGCTTTATTTTTCCTCAATATACATTTAGAAAATAGGTCTGAGAAGAGGTTTCATGAAGTAGAGCAGAGGATTATGTACAAAGTCAAGAGCTCCAAACTGGCCAAAGTGCATGGACGAAGCCCTCTTCCCCGTGGCTCGCAGCCTAGGGCTGGCCCATCAGAGGCAAGGCGAGCTCTCGGACGTCTTTCGAGTTCAGCTGAGGAAGCGTGCTGATCTTCAGGAGTTTGCTGCTTGCATACTTATTCTTGATGGCCTGCAGAAGTCATCCGTGATTAAGCGCACATCAGGACCCCCATCCCTTATACCTTATACAAGAATCGAAGGGCCAGACCCACAATCTCCAGATGGTGTGATAATGCCGAATCACTGAAGCCCCTGAGAGCTCTGAGGTCATACTATGTTGTGCCTGACAATTTCCTTCCATGCCTAGTAATAGATAAAGCCGGCTGGTAGCACAGGTGATGGGGGACCAAATGACTTCCAGGCCCAAGGGGCATGCTTTCTCTCATAAGCTATCAGAGAGGCTGGAGGTGGGAGCTGTGTTTATCATACATAAGTGCTGTCAGGACATAAAAGTTTTGCCAGGACTGGCAGAAATAACTGGCAATAAAAGTGAGTGGCAGCTAGCACTTAGTGGAGTCCAGACAATACCCTCAGGACTGAAACACAGTGGGCTCCCATGGCGTGCCAAGTCATGCTACATGTAAGGAAGAAAATCGGGATGTGAGGACGCTTGGTACAAATGCCTCATTCTTTGTCACCAGACCCTTGGTAAGCTGATATTTGGTGTCAAGCACAGGACAGCACCCAACCTCCTCTGGTTCCTTTTCTCAGGTGGGCCCCTCAGAGCCTGACACCAGGCCCCACGACGCTTCCTGAATGGGCCTCCTGCCCCTTTTCCTCACCATGCTTGCTACTCAGGTGCCTTTTAGTCACTGTCCCAAAAGATCCTGGACAAAGGCCCTGAATAATTTCATCCAAAACCCCAGAGCCATTGGAGATGGGCCTTGCTGTTCCAGACAAACACCACCCATCCCCCCTGCTTGCTGAGTGCCCTGTGCAGGACGCTGGGATGAGTGTGGATAAATCCGTTGGACAGCTGCCTGGCTGACTGCTTTGGGTGTGCACAACCCTATCTACTTGTTTTTTTTAAAAAAATCTGTTGTCAGAGTTTATCAGTATGCTCCATCCACTGCTGTACTAGAAAAACATGAGTTTGTGCTAAAATAGACTCTCGCATATGCCAACATATTTACATGAAAACACAAACATACATATACACACACCCTCAGACGCAAAACCCACAATCTAATGCTTTGCGCAGCGTAGGAGAGAGTACTTACGATGAATTTCGTCAGGTTTTCATTTACTTTCACTATTTTTTGGCCATGTGCTGCATGACTTCCAATACTTCATTCTCTGTGTATCCAGTGTAATACTGCTGCTTTAGGTTCTGAAACACAATGCAAAGAGATGGGGCAAGATGCCGCCCCTTCTGTGGAAGAGCGCATCTCACACCTGCTGACGTCACTCACGTAAAAGCTATAAAAGGGTATTCTTACCACCTGAAAATTCCATCACAGCCCTAATCCGTACAGTACCAGTACAGCAAACCGCCAGTAAACGCAGGGCGGCTCCGACTCTGAGCAGGACTGAATGAAGATGTTAAGCGGCTCTCAGCTAAATCAAGTGTCAAAGTTCCCATATTATTATTTTTTAAAAGAAAGTGGCACGAAAAGTCGGGTACTTCAGGTAACAAAGCGTTCATACTTACTTCTCTCACCACAGTGGAAGGGGATGGAAATGGGACAGAGGAAAAACAAACCCAACAAAGGAATGCCCCCCTCACAAAGATGGCAGAGACCTGGGGCTAGGACACATCACATGTGCCCCGCATCAAAGCCCGGTGCAGCAGTGGCTGGTAGGGAGCTTGAGAGCCCAGAGAGCGATACTGTTGGTCAGGGAAAGAGGTTCAGAATCATGAAAAAAAAAAAACGGGCCATGGGCAGGAATCTAACCTACCTAACCCAGAAGAGCTCAGACTACCCAGAATTCTCTTGTCAGGCCCTGTATAGTTAAGCTCAGGAGAACAGAGAGCCCTCAGAGAAGCCTCGACACCCAGCCTCGTGACCTAGCCTCCCAGAGAACAAAATTCGAGCAAAAGGATGGTTGTCGATTGAAAGTACTTGTCATGTATGAAGATCTGTAACCTAACTTTCAGTTCTGTGATAAAATTCTAAAAGCTTAAAATAAATCTGTTTCATATGCACAACATAATTGGGAAAGCGAACTATAAATTAATCAATTCTAAAATAGTTTAAAGAAAAAAAAAAGAACTAAGCAGGAATGAAACCTGAATTCACATGCAACTACCGATACCTTGAAATAAATTACCAGGAAACAGGGAGCCCTACAGTTAATAGGTTTAGAGCCCAAGGACACACATCTCAGAGAAAAGTAATATGGCTAAAACGTGCCATTGGTACCAGAGCCACGTACCATTCATGTACCAGTGGCTTTTTTGCCTCAAGCTTTGTATTTCAAAAAACTTCAAATCTACAGAAATAATTTTTTAAAATACAATGAACATCTTATACCCTTTGTGTAGATTAACATTTTGCCACTTTCTCTCTCTTTCAAATGCAGGCGAATTGCAGACACCATGACAAACTTCTAAATGTTTCAGAAGCGCCCCCTAAAAAGTATTTTCCTACCTAGCCACAACAACTATTGCATAACAAACATTATCAACAATTCCATAATATCATCTAATATGTAATCAATATTCAAATTTCTCTAATTGTTCCAAACATATCTTTTATAGATTTGTCTTTTTACATCCAGGGTCCAGCCAAGGTATACGCAATACATTTGGTTGTTGAGTCTTTAGTCTTTTTAAACAACTTCCATTTTCTTGGCTTTAAATGACAATAACTTTTTTGAAGGATCCAGGCCAATTGCTTTTAGAACATCCCACATTTTGGATTTGTCTGAGTGTTTCCTGACCACTGAAGCCACGTCAAATATTTTAGGCATTAATTCAATATGGACGATAATATATACTTCCTATTGTACCAGAAGACGCGTCAAGTCAGGTGGTCCCACCACTGGTGACACCAAGCTTGGTGACCGGGTAAAGGAGGTAACCACCGGACCTCTCTATCACAAAGGTACAGTTTTCCTTCTGCATATCTGTGATGTGATTATTTGAGACCATATTAATCTGGTTCCCCAAAATTATTTCACCTAATGATATAAGTATCAATTGATGATTCTTGCTTGAATCAATTATTACATTGAGGGTTAAAAATTGGTGGATTACTAACTCTACCACTCTTTCTACTTTAATTAGCTGGCATTCCACTAATGAAAAAAAAAGAAAATAGGCCTTTCCTTCCTTCCTTTGTATCATTATGGACTCATAGATTTTAAAAAATGCATTATAATCTATAATTGTCACTATTCTTTGTAATGTTCAAATTTAGTCAGTGAAAGCCCTTTCAAGTCAGTTCTTATGTTCTTTTAACGTGAACTTTTGCTTGCTATCTGCTACAAATTGGTCTAGGCTCACCTTGTACTTCCCCTGCCACAGCCCTGAAATCAGCAATTTCTCAAAGGAGCCCTAGTTTTTAGTGGGTAATGGTACTTTGTATCCAAGATGTGGGCACTAGGTATACTCACTGCTACTAGGTGATCATTGTTTCTAGACCCTTTCATTATGAATTTATTGATATTTCTAAAACAGATTTAATATTATAGGTTTTTAATTGTTAATATTTTATCCTTTTCTCTTATAGTGAAAATTTTACTCCTTAATAACATAAATGTTCATTTGCTTTATTCTGTAATATACATAGTTTCAGAATTATCATAACAGATTAACAATAAACCTTTTAAGTAAACTTTAAGTATGTTACCTTTCATGGTCCTTTGTTTTGTTTAACTTCACATCCCACTAAAGATGCATAGGCAGAATGCTGAGTTCAAAAGTTATTTAAATTAATTTTCTTCCCTGTGTTCTATTAATTTTTGATATAGAGTGGAACTGTTTGTTTCTGTTTAATTCCACTTTAGGGTTTGCATAAAACATTCACCTTGTTTAAAAGTCAAAAAAGTTAAATTATATTACATACAAATTCCTAAAAATTACAACCAGAAGTCCTGGCCCCATCCTCAACCTTCTACCCTATTCTCACCTAACCCCATAAGTATCAGTTTTCATTTTCATTTTCTGGTCTATCCTTCCTGTATTTTTTGAAAAATTAGAAAATGCATAAACACATGTCCACATATTCTATTTCCCCTTTTTCTTTTATAAAATGTAAACTGTATACACTTGTAAAAAGGTGGAGCCGTCTCTACCATAGTGCCCTGGCAATCTAGCATGTATCCCATGTAGGCTACGCAAGCAAAGGCTTGAACCACAGCTGATGTTTCTAGTCAAAATGCTGTTATCCTCCAGGAGCGTGAGGGGATGGCAGGCTTGGGAGGAGATCCCTCCAAGTCAGCTCCCACTCACTCCCTCCCCCCCATCTTCCCTGGGAGGCTGTTATGAGACCATTTCTTATCACCTTCTGCGTTATGAGGAGGCTTTTGCTCTGATGCCCTTGGGGTAGAGCTACAGACTACACAACTGCTTAGTGGCAGTCTAGAATTGGCTCTTGCACAAAAGGGTACCCCATGCCTTTCGCAGCCATCCAGCACAACCCCCCTTTTTTGATGATGTCCTCTTTGGTGTGTGAGACAAGGACCCAGGGAGCTAGCATCTTTGGCTCCTTGGAGGAATCTAAAAGTGGTTCAATTTATCTATACTGGCAAATCAGTCAGGCCTTTGGCCTTGTTTTGTCTTGTATGCTTCACAACTTGCTTGTTTCACTTAACAAAATATCCCATAAATCTTAGCATATCAGTTCCTAGTGGCTTTCCTCATTCTTTACAACTCTATAATACATTTGGGTACCATGGTGTCACCACCTAGACTCTATCTGAAGCATTCGAATAAGTAGCTTTCCTAGAGGCCTTTGGACTTTAACAATTGCTTCAAGGATATAGTGTTGTGAAAATACTAAGGCCTTTCATATCAAGAGGGCCTAAAATATAACGTAATTTCTTCTCAAGTCCAACACTCACCCATTTTCCTTGGCCTAGAACCTTCTGGGACAGGCAGGAAGCAGCAGCTGCCACCTTCGAAGGGTGATAATGTACCATGTCATAGTCAACGAGAGTCAATTCCATCAAATATTTGGCTAAAGTGTGCTGTTCGACATCAACCTACAAAAGAACAGCCAGGGACAGTAAGAAACACAACTGTTACATTATTGCAAAATTCTCGGTAAAGGCCTAAGAGATCAAAATCCACTTAACTCACTTTTCTTTCTCAGGTAACTGCGGTTTCACAGTATGTTACAAACATACACTGTGTGAGGTCTTTTCTCTCAAGAACTGATGACACAAGCATTAGGACTTACCTAAAATATATTTCCTAAAAATTCACAAGCTTTGTTTTAATGGGATCAGTGTTTCTGGGGTGAGACAACAAGCAGCAAAATAAAGTCTCCTACAGAATCGGAGGCACTTACCTCCCCAGCTTTTGATGCCCGCCTTAAGAAATGTAGTGGCAAAGGTCGACCCAACTCAAATTTCAGTTCTTTCAAAATTAGAGTTTCCATTTCTCGGATTTGGGAACTGGTATATGCATTGTCTGTGATGTAAACAAAGTCTTCAATATTGGGAGAAAACATCTCCTCATACTTGGAAGCCAAGAGCAGGGCTGTAATCCCAACCAGTTGAAGCTTCTTACGAGAGACCGGTTGAACCTAATTAAAGAAGACTGCATCAAAAGTCATATCTAATCAGAAGACTGGGGTTCTGGATGGAAGAAAGTGAGAGGTAACCAAGTTCTGGAGATGTGCACATCGTCCCTGCAAAATTCTTGTGCCCTCTTAAGGGCACAGGAAACCTAAATGTTAATAGCAGATACCACCACCACTCACAGCAGCTCTGTCATTGAGTACTCACTATATACCAGGCACAGTGCTAAGATTCTACAATCATCTCATGTAATCCTCACAAAAATCCCAGGAAGTACTTATTTTTTTTTACCCACTTACAAACAGATGGCCTGAGAAGAGATTCAGACAGCAGCCCAACATCACTCAATTGCTGAGTAGACAAGAATCATGTCTGATCACCAAGCTCCTAGTTACTGCTCTACCCACATCACCCTGGCTTCAGTGTCTAAGGAGCCCCAGACAGGGTCTGGATCAGGACGAGGCCAAGCCAAAAGAGCAGAAATTTAAGGGAGGCCTAGGTACAAGGAAGGGGTGTCATCATTTAGCTGAAGAATTAGAAAGATGCTTCAGAGTCAGGGAAAATTTCTCTCTAGGGTATAAGTATTTCCCTTAATTTCTTTTAAAACAAAACAAAACAAAACAAAAACAACAGGACTTTGCTTTTTTTGCTTCAACTCTTATAACTGAAAATCTACCAAAAACATGACTTTATAATTAAGCCACTTATATTACAAAAAAAAAAAAAAAAACACTGAATCTGTGGTTACTAAGGATTTTGTAGTAGTTCAGGGTCATTATCATAAACACAATTATTGTATTTTTATACTTAACCTAAACCTATATCATAAATGTTGACTTTAAATAAATAAATCTTTATCTGCGAGGCTACTATTTGGTAGATAACACACTAAGGGTTTGCATCTGGAATTTCTTCTAACTGGTCAGTGTGTCTGCATTACCAGTCGATAAATATTTTGATGATCACTTCTGCCTCTCAGCTTAATTTCTTGCATTCCTCTTTGAGACTTCACATTCCTGTGCACTCCTCACCCACATCCCCAACCTCGTTTTAAAAAGCTCCGCCTCCTCCTCCTCCAGTGATTCAATGCCACAGCTGACTTACAACTCTGAAGTCCTCTAGCAAACTGCTCACTTTTCAGATGGGGAGACTTAATACCGAAGAATACTGAACTACAGAAACTGTGCAAGCAGGCCTGGCAAACCATCATCCAAAGGCACCAGAGACTCCAGATTGACTTTCAGACCATATGCTGGTGCGTTGCCTTTGATGGGATGATTTGATTGTGGCAATGCCATAATTCCCCCGCTCTTTTCAGCCAGCTGACCTAACAGAAATGCCCACCACTGGTCAGCATCACCCGAGGTCTGACACACTTGAACTGCTTCCCTTTCTAGCACCTGAGGTTCTCTGGCTTCTCCTAAATTGGTCTTTTCTTCAGAGGTACCAAACCTTGGCATTACATACATGCAATGTTCTGTGAGCCGCTGGTATGAAGCCACACTTACTTGTAAAAATCGATCCATAATGGCGACACACATGTACAGAGTTTCCTGCAGCAGCCTAAATTTGGAGTGGACTTGCACCAGCCAATCCACCAGGATGGCACGCATACGTCCGTTTATATCTCTTCCATCTAAGAAATGTGGATTTATGCATTGCAGAACCTGTTGGTGGAATTAAATGTTTAAAAATGCAGACCTCTTTCCTTCCCAGCTGTGTGGTACATGCCACATTGCTTATACAATCAAAACACAAAGGCTACTCGCCTCCAGCTGCCTTAGATACTGGTAGATATCCTTAACGTAGTCACTGCAGAGCTGAGGGTTTTCCCAGTCTTCATTATCAATGTCCTCGATTTTGCAGAGCAAGGCATCAGAGAAAGCTTGGCAGAGTTCTCTTCCTTCATGGAGATATCCTCAGGTGTGGGAGAAGGCGCCTACAGTGACAAATTAAAGTGCCTATATTACTACCTTAGGAGTAGCCTTCATCACAAATACATGCAGAGCCAACTGTTTTAAAAGTATCATAGGTATTTTTGAAATACGTTAAAGCCAAAATAAATTTCAGAGTAAGAGGTGAATAATTCAGGATACAGTAGATGCATGATCTGGCCCACCCCTTCCCCACCTTGCTGGCTCATCTCCTGCATCTCTTCCCTTAGTCTGCTTCACTCCAGCCTGCTGGCCACCCTCACTGCAAGCAGGCTCCCTCTTGCCAGAACGTTCTTGTCCCTGCATCTGCATGGGTAATTTCCTCACCTTTAAGCTTTGATTAAATGTTACCTTCTCAGTGAGGTCTATCCTGACTCCTCTTTAAAATAACCACCTGCCAAATCTATACTTTCGGTGATCATTCTATAGTTAAAAATAACCATCTGTTTCCTATTCTCCCCACATATACGTTCCTCTCTCATACTGTATTTTTCTCCACAGAACCTATAACCATCTACTGTATTATAGCGCTTACTTATATATGGTGTGTATTATTATTGTCTACCTTTGCTAAAATGTACGCTCTATAAGCTTACATTTACTTAAATTCATTTTGTCCACTTAGTTCAAATACCTTTACCATCCCTGATACACAGTAGGTGCTCAATGAATATTTACTGAGTGAAAGAAACTTAGACACCTGGGTTCAGAGATTCCTAGAGCTGACAGTTCACTTTACCAGTAGCCTCTTCTGCAACTATAATGTTTGTTTCTCATCAACTAATTTATTCTAAATTGAGACACTGGAAACTAAAAAGCAGAAAAGCATATTCCAGCCTATGAATAAAACAGGAGGAGAAAACAAAGACTGAGCAAATAGGTACCTCATCATTTATTTTCTTATGCTGACAGCGCAATTATTTTTTAAAAAATCATACACATTAAAAATGTATTAAAACGAGTGTCTAGTAATGAAGTATAAATAAACCATTACTTTTTAAAAGAGGTACTTCTCAAAATGAAACCTAACAGGACTGCTAGGCTATAAAGAATATGTATTCAAATAATAAAATACAGGGGGGAAAAAAGAAAGCTGTATCATAAACAATTCTGATTTACATTAAAGATCACCAATTATAGTTTTCAATCTTAGAGAAGGGTAAAACAATAACGAAATATACATAACAGTTCAAAACAGGCCCTTCCTCTTAAATCAAAGGTCTTAAACTGAAGAAGGGCCAGGAGAACAACAGGTATGCAGGTAGGCACATCATTTATCAAGAATTTAAAAACCTCGAGGGGCTACAATAAATAAGAAGAGCTACTTGGGGTACCAGGGGGAAACCTAGGGAAGGTTACCAGAGAGAAGACCTCCAGGAAAGTAGGCAAAAGGTATGCAATACAAAGTCCCAAGAGATAAAGGCCATTCTGGGGACAGTACGTTGATTTGAGATGGCGGGAGGTAGCACATGAGGTGTGCAAAGGTGTGCTGGAAAAGTTAAGCAAGAACCTGGCTAAAAAGTTTAAATTTTATCCAAAGATAAGTGAACCCACTGAAGAACTGAGCAAGAGCGACTAGAATCAGATGTGCATTTTAATGAGCACATGTGGTTGCAGTTTAAGGTTACCTTTTTGAAGCATAAGCATTATCACTCTCCCCAAGAAGGGCAGGCAGGACCAGGAAACTGGTTTAAGAAGGCGGAGGTTATCATCACATGCTTTATGTGCTGCCTTGGCAGCCTGAAATGCTTATCTGTGTCTATTCAGAAGTACATGTGAGTTTAGCTATACCCAAAAGCCACAGGAGAAGACAATAACTGCTCTGGCCCTTAATTTAGAACTTCTTAAAAGCATTCCTTTGGGATTCCAACATAATTTAATGATTCTAAAAATCCTTTCTAAGATCCCACTCATCTGTGCAGGCAGCAGTCTAAGCCCTATGAACCAAGAGTGCCTGCTTCATGCAAAAATTAAAAACTTATCAGCTAGCTAACCATCACACCTTTGAATGATGAAACCAGTCTGAAGAATAAAAACCTTTAAATTAGATTAACGAATGAGTTCTGTGGGTTGTCAGAGACAATTGAAAAGTCCTATCAGAAACAATGAAGATGTGAGATTCTGCAGAACCTGAGAAGCTCCTGTTTGGAAAGAAGCTGGGTAAAGTGTGAGTAAAGGCTACTGAATTTCTAGTACCAACATTGACTGAGTTGGGTCTGCTGAAAGAATGATTGATATTAACTTATAATGCTGAACATCATAAATCAATATCAATTAAGGGCAACAAGGAAGGACTCCAAGCAAACTGTTGATTCTGATCAATCCATGAGCAGTGTGCACTCAAGCACACAGAGGCACACACAGCTGTAGAAAGGCAAAATTGGTTATTCTGACTAGTTTTATGGAATACATTATGCAACGGAGTCGAATTTTAGGGGTAATTAAAAATGAAAGGCACTCTTTTATTCAATGTGAACACTTGTGCTTATTCCCTTTTATGTATACTTTTGTTAGGCTTTAAAAGGTTCTTACATTTGAATAATGACTATCACTGTATTTAATGCTGAAATCGAAATCTGCAAATCTACAACCGCATCCAAATTCCTAGCTGTGACCCCCTGTACACTGCCTAAGCTTACATCTATCTCTGTTACAGCCTGTTATAACACGTGCTTGTACTCTGATGTTCCTGATTTGATCGGGAACTACTTGAGGACAGAGTTCATTCAACTTGTTTCCTCAGTGTCCAGCAAATAACGGGCTAATAAAAAACTTTCCCCTTCCTTCGAACTACTCAGTGTTTGCCAAAACTTCGTTAGTCAGCAAAAAACATTCTTCTCCTGCATATACCTATAAATGGCAGGAATCTTTTAAGGCCTCAGCCAGGACCCTTTGTGATTCAGTTGCTTCATCTGCTACAAAAAAGAAACCTGCCCTCCAGTTTTGCAGAGGGGATAGGATGAATTCAATTAGAGGTCTGGGAACAATGCTTTTGGGTACACATGGCTCAAGTTATAAGCTTTCCAGGGCTCACTGCTGCTAGACACCTTGTGCTCAAATAGCATTTCCACACCTCCAGGACTGGCTATAAAGGAACAGCAATGACTGTGCAGATAGAACAAAGGACAAAGCAAAAGCCAGAGGGCTGACCAGACACAGGTAAGCGGAGGGGCTCATCTGTCCGGGGGTGGGGCTTCCCCTAAATTGTGAGCACCATGGTCTCTTCTGTACTGTTTCTACAAGAAAAGTGTAATTGAATTGAAAATAATTATCGTTCATTAATCCCTGATGTCTTTTAAAACTCAAAGAACGTTTCAGTCACAGAACTGATTTTTATGTAAACTGAGCTAAAGGTCCACAATTTTTTATCTGAAACACAGTCACCTCAATTCTGTTAGGAAGCTAGAGAAAAAGGAGTCAGCCAGGGAGATGTGGAATAAAGGGAATTCAGAAAGAGCAGAATTGTGGAGGGTGCAGGAGAAACTTTCTCCTTTGTTTTCTTCATAATTTTTTTGTTTTTTTGCATTTTTGTGTTTTTTTTTCTTCTGATTCAAGCAGTATCATGGACCTATGGTGAAAAGTCTGAAATTTTTAAGAAAATGAATATTAAACTTAAGCTCAAAATAATACTCAGACATAACTACCATTAACATTTTTGCAATATAAATAGACACTTTTAAAAGCAAATTTGGGGTTTCACTGCAGTATTGTGTTATAATCTAATTTTTCCTAATAATGTAAGTACATTTTGACATCTTTAAATATTCTATTAAAACAGTTATCCTTTCATTAAAAGGATTTAACTGATCTACTAAATAGAATATTTCTCTATTACATTAGAAATAATCATTATAGCACTATTTAAAAGTTCCCAATTGTCTCTCTGATCATTTTCTTGGGATAAATTTTTATTATTTACTTATTTATTTAGTTAGTTAGTTATTTCTCTATCTATCTTGCTTAATCTAATGCCTTATTTATTTTTATTAAAATTCTTGGGGTGGGCAATGGTTAATAAAATCAAACATGTTTCAAGTGTATAATTCAATAATGTCATATATATACACACACATATATAGACACACACACACACACATATTGCATTGTGTGTTCACCACCCAAAGTTAGATTTCCTTCCATCACCAAATATTTGACCCCTTTTACTCTTATCTACCTCTCCGTTCCCCTCCTTCCCTCTGGTAACCACTAACCCACTGTTCGTGTCCATGGGTCTATTTGTTTGTCATGTTTGTTACTTCAGTTTTATATCCAATATATGAGTGAAATCATATGGTTTTCAACTTTTTCTGTCTGACTTATTTTGCTTAGCATGATTATCTCAAGATCCACTTAGGATAAATTTTAAAAACAGACTTACTGGATATGAGAATAACCATTTGAAATATATGCCAAATGGCCCTCCAGAAATGTGGAAAACTACATTCGGTCACCCAAATAAAATACTTCTTAATGGTCAAGAGAGCAAGGCCTGAAAAACTACTTTAGGTCTGGCATTTGGGAAGCCACTAGAAACCTCCGAGGAAAGATCCATTAAAGGAAGGTGAATCTAGAGTATTGCTTTGAGCTCTAGTCCTTGATATGAAGCTTTTTCTCCTCTGTCATGAACAGCAACATGCTTGCCACCATCACTCCTAAGCAAGAGGTGGCGCAAGTCTGTCCCGCTCCTTCAGATGATGCTGGTCCCATTTCCAACTGTATTTCCCCAATGGATGATATCTCTCTCTTGACTCACACATCTAAAGCCAGACAAAGCTATCTCCCTCTCCTGACTTTCCTATTTTTTATTAATTTATTCCATAAATGGTTTTCTTAAATACTCAGTGCTTATGGGTCTCATTCCCCCATTTCAAGCAACGTATCCAAAAAATTCCTTCTACATACGGGATGACATCCCTGAAAGGAGTTTTGGTATATCCTAACACATTTGATGTTGTCTCTAAGCACCTATATAGACTAGTTCAAGACCCGCAACAGCTCTTGCTTGGACAACAGCAATACCTCCTAATTTATGGCCCTTCCACGGCTGCTCTCTACGGCATTGCTTCTCTTCTCAAAACTTCACAGGTTCCTCATTGCCTAACGGGATAAAATCCAAATTCCAAGGCCTTTGAATCCAACTGCAAACATTTTCCCAACTTAATCTTCTGCTTCCTCACACAAACCTTCTGATCTAATTTAGATTTGTGGACTCCTTATGCAAAGGACATGATTATAGGCCTATTTCCACTTTGATACCTTTATTCTTGTTACTGCTTTTTTTTGCCCAAAAGTGTTCTTCCTATCAGCTTCTCCTTATCCTTTACAAATGCCACTCATTCCATGAAGTTTCCCCTGACTACTCCATCCATCAGTGTTCTCCCCTCCTTTAGAGGTACTTCCCAAAGGATGGCATTTCTGTCTACCTCAGTCATTTAACGTCCAGTCACACATTGCCCAGGGGCATCCATCATCAATCCCTCAATAAATTACCCATCAGTGAGGGAGGGCAAGATGCCTCTGTAGCAGCCTTAATATAACTGGATGTGTATTAGTAAGTGCTCGATATATGTATTTCTCGAATGTAACCAGTTTTATTTTGAAAAATTTCAAACATAATAGAAAACATATGTGTGTGAGCTGGAAAAGTGAAGCAGTTATTGTTTCCTCAGCACCTACACTGATGCCAGTCTCAGTACTTACATGAACGTATGTAGTCTATAAGTGAGAGGATGCACGAACTGGAACATGATGGCAGGGAAAACAGGCATTCTAAACTCCAGTTGAGCTAACCAGTCACAGAGACGACAACCTCCCGCCACAGGATGCTGGCATTACCTTGTTCCTACATGAGTGCAGGTTTCAGAATTGTAAACTTCCATAGGCTTCATGGGCAAGTTCATTCTTACGGTGATTAGTTTAATAAAACCTACCGAATTTCACTCTGAGGTCACTAAATTTATCTGGTATTGAGGTAATGAACTTTGTTATTCAAGGTGATGATATTATTTTAAGGTACCATCACTGAGAAGATGTACATATTCATTTCCTACAGTGTTGTTTCGAAGTAGAGCTCTAGCTATGAATGTTCTTCAAAAGTTGCATTGTTGATAAAGGCACCTTGCAGTCTAGCCAAAACAGACTACCTCATTAAGTAGGTTTGTAAATTTTAGAACTTCCTACCTTTGGAGCCAACATTTTCACCTGTACTGGTTTCACAGAAGCAGTAGGCTTCACTTGTTTGCTGACATTTGTTGTTCTGGTGGGTAAAACAGGTACTCTGGTGTTCTGAGCTTTCTGTAAGGAAAAACAGAAATGTGAATAGGACAAGACAGTAGGTGTTGCCCACTTTGTGCACATGTACTGTTCTCACGGTTGTTACCTTAGCTACCTGTGTGGCTGGTTGTAACTCTATTTCCAATTTCTTCTAAAACGGCCCGCCGGAGCGTCACATGACTCTTTGCTTTAGAATTAACTCCTGAATCAATATTCTCCAAATCAGTGGACACCTAAAAAAAATTTAATGAAGAATGTAGACAATTTAAAATTCCCTACTGTCAGATACCCAAATTCAGAAATGCTTTAGGAAAGGTGCATATGCTGAGATCTATTTGCTAGGGAAAGAAGTATATTTCGGGAAGTCTAAAAATATTATTTGTGTTTGATAACAACAATCTAAATTAGGCAAATCACTCATCCACCTTAACAGTGATTTCTTCTTCAAATAGCACCAATGTCACTTATTAGAGATCCCTATATATTAAAGGTATCGACAGTATTTTTAAAAGTTTTACAGAGATTAATAACAAGTGCAATTAAGACAAAATATTAAAAAGCTATAATAGGTCTGGCTGTTTAAAAACCAGATGTTTTAAACCCAAACTAGCTTTGACTCTTATGTCATTCTAGAGATAAAAAGTGTCCTTGTGGACATGATCTTTTTAGAGATACAGCCTTTTAAAATGCAGTTGCCATAGCATGGATTCTCTGCTATATTAAGAATACTTAGAAAGTAAATAGTTTTCATGGGTAAAATCTAGAGAAAGTGGGAATTGTATGAAGTAGTTGACCTTAACTTGCTTTAATAAGACTATGCTTAGAAACAGAACTTCCTAGGAAAAGCAATTCATACAAAAAATTAGTTTTATCATAAAAGTGATAAACACATCACTAGAAAAAAAAAACAGCATGTCCTATTCCCAGAAATTGGAGAGTCCTAATCCTAAAGAATCTCCCAACAAGGGGTTTGAATGGACCTACCAGGAAAGATACAGTGGGCAGGAAAAAACTCCAGCCTTTCTGGATAGAAGAAATTTGACTATGAAAGAACTTTACAGAATAGATTAGACAAAAATTACTTGTCACTTCAGACTTATATCCACAAAGGAGTGGGAATTAAAAACTGAATGTATTCAACTTATTAGGATTCTCAAAAGTCATACTGTGCAATTTTTCCAGCAGTAATTGCCAAATTTCAAAAGTGTTTGAAAGTGTAATGCTTAAGGGTAGAAGCCTGGTAATGTGACTAAGTTTAAATCCATCTGGAAAGGAAAATTAGCAGCTTTTAACTTGCCTTGCAGCCAGGAGAATGAAACTCAGGTGTGTCAGGACCTTCTCTAAAACACATGAACACTTTTATTTTTGCAAAGATGAAATAAACTAATTCGAACTTGATCAAACACTCAGAACATTTTACTTCTACGGAATTACATCGAGTCCTTCTCTCTATCCCCACCACGATCCCTTAGATGGCAAGCAGTCTGAGAACGGAGGAAGGAAACCCCAAGAATCCTGGAGTTTCCCCTAACAACAAAGAGCACACAGGATCGCTTGCTGAGTTTTAGGCCCAGTGCTCCGGAGGCTCTCTTAAGAGGTGCCATCCCCGAGGCGCTTTCCTTGAACCTGCCCCCACTCCAGGGCAGAGACTGGCCGGGGCAAGGGCGGGGAACTGAAAAGCGGAACCTAGGCGGGGGAAACGGGCCAGAGACGGGCCGCAGGGCCTGCGCCGCGGGCGAAGGGGAACGCTAGAAGAATATGGAAGCTGCAAGATGAAGACGAACAAGCTCTAAGCAGAAAACAGGAGAGGCGGCCACGGGGGCTGCGTGGCGGAAGCCCCCGTCTGGTGTGTACCGTCGCCGGGCCCACTCACCGTTGGGCGTCGGAGCAGCGCCATGAGGGACGCAGCAGGCAAGAGTGCCAGCCCGGGCCCGGGAGGGACGGGGCCTGGAGAAGGAGAAGCAGAAGCTTCCGCGGCGCCGTTAGGTCTGCACTCCCAGCCCGCACCGCTGAGGATCTTCGCGATGTCGCCAGGTTCTAGGATTCAAATACCGCGTCGCTCGCGCCCCCATTGGGTGGCCCTACGTACGGTGCGCTCTTCTCATTGGCTAAGCAGGAGACATCTCCGCATGCTGATTGGCTAAACTTCTCAGACCTTTTGGTTGTCATAACAACAAGTTGCGTTTTCTGCGGCTTTTTGTTTTTTGGTTGTTGGTTGGTTTTTGTTTTTTAATCTCTCGGCCTCAAAGATAAAAAAAAATGTCTCATGGGAAAAAGCAAACATAGGACACCTCTGAATTTTGACAAGGCCTCACCTACAGATGTTTCACTACGTTTGTACTGGATGGATGGAAGTTGTTCCTAGGAACACCCTGGAAAATGCCATTTCAGACTTTATTCCCCTTCCAGAAATTTCCAATTGGAGTTTAGGTTGGGTTGGTCTTGGTCTTTGAACAGGAGCCGCTGGTGGCTCAGGGCTGCACTGTTAGGTGGATGGGACACAAATGTGTGCTAAATTTGTGGCGTTTTTGGCATTTATTCAAATCTAAGATCCCAGGGGACAAAAAGAAGCCAACGAAAAAAAGAGGTAAATGCGATTTGTGATTCATGTAAGCTCTCTATTGTATATTGCCGGACCCTAGCACATTGTTTGGTATGAGTTATGTTCGTTAGTCAAAAATTTTCGTTGAAATAAAATGATCCTCTGACGTGCAGAATATTTTAAAATGAAAAAGGTGTGATCCAGCCTTAGGCAGAAGGGTAGGAGGATCAGGTCAAAACAGGAAAAGAGGAATGGGACAGAAGGAAAGAGAAAAGAAAAGGTCCAACACGCACAGTAAAGGTAGTGGAATAACCTCTGATAACAGGCTCCATCTAAGAATTTAAGCAAGATTTCCCATCATTCCTATAGTTTACCGCTCTATCACTTGGGTACCAATGAGCCTTAAAAATGAAGTGAAGTGATCTGGATAACACTCCATCCCTTGCCCTTGCCCATGCATCTGACATTTCTGAACCTGTTTTTGCTTCTATAAAACAGGAATAATTGCAGCTACTATGTAGCATGGGAAGATCTTAGTGTATCCATTATCTTATAAGAAAAAGTCTTGCAAAGGAAAAATAGATGTTTAGTGTGCACTGATGTTGTAAGTAAAATTATGTTTTTGCTATATTGTTATAATATTGTGGTGTTATAAAAAGCTATAACTATAAAAGTAACAACCCTCACTGATTCACAGTGCTTTTAAAACAAACTCTATGAATGGCAAAGTGCTCTTAATGACTCAATATTGTCAAAATTGATTTAATCCATATTAGATATATTAATATTAATTAAAATTGAAGTAATATTTCTTTCTTATCCTTCATTGCAACCTAGAACCTGACAAATAAACTTTTTGATTTAACCTCTTGTTTAATGCATTGTAATTCTATATTTTTATTTCCTGTTCCCTCCTGCCTTAGATAGCATTGATTGGTCTTCCTATGTCATAATTTACATAAACTTTCTCATCAAAGCCTCACAACAATCCTTGTAAAACAAGTAGTAGCCTAATTTTGGTCATTTTTAAATTGAGTTATAGTTGACATATAACATATAATTTTAGGTGTGCAATGTAATGATTTGATATTTGAATAGACTGTGAAATAATTACCAGGTAAGTCTAGTTAACATCTGTTACATAGTATCTTGATTTGAAGAAACTAAGGATCAGATTAGTTAAATGTCTTGGCTGCAGTCCTAGCACTTAAGAGTTTCAGAGCTAAGACTTGTACTCAGGTCTGATTCCAAACCCTGTGCTCTTTCCACTCTATTTACCATTGTCCACTCTATTTACATTTGACAGAAAGAGTAGAAAAGGTTTGAAACAGTCATCAAAGGAAATCAAGTCGAAAATTAATCAAGGATAAATTTCTCGAAGGCCCTTGCAGTATGATAAAATTCTACATGATTGATTCACTTTATTTCCATTTCTTGGTCAAATACTGCTTCAAAAAGCAAATGTGAAGAGAAAGGAGAATACTGCAGGCAGAAGGAACACCCCAAGCAAAACACACAGACCACCATTGCTGGACTGGCATGATGGGAGACAAGGCAAGTGGCTTGGTTTGGCAGGAGCTATTAGGCTTCGAGGTAGCTCTTGCCTATTGTCTTCCAACCGCATGAAGAGGACTCAGAGACGGAGACAGAAAATCTGAGATTCCTACACGTATGTTTAGGGCCTGGCACGCTAAATGGGAACTCGTCTTTTCTAATACCTAAATCTCCCAGTTTGGTGTAGAGTCTCAGAATCTCGGCCATGAATACAATCCTCCTGAATCACCAAAGATTTGCCTGCTGTTTGTCAGACCTTCCTCACTTCAATTTCTTATTCAGATGCCCACCTCTTTCTCCCGGTCTTGAGATTCTTTTTCTCGGATTTCCAGGACCTTCCCTCATTGGGAATACTTCACAATCAGATAGCCAATGTTGATGGAGAATTCAACAACTTTAGAAGGCAAAAATTCCCCAGGTCAGGTCAGGGCTGGAAACCTCACAGCCCAGCTAGAAGTCCCATAGGCAAACCACTAGGATCTTGTCAATTTCAAACCCAGGCACTTATTAAGTTAAACAAATGCACTAGAATGTATTTGTTTGTTTGTTTGTTTCTCCAAAATTTTATTTTAATTTAAATTATAGGGCCAGCCCGATAGTCTGATACAAAATTTACTTTTCCTCGGGAGAAAAGAAATATTTTCATGGTGTTGTTAATAATTGTACACATCTCTAGGTGGGCAGAGGTGTTGATTTGGTGCACCATTTCATTTCCAGTGCCTATAACAAATAAGGTCCTTGCTTGTAGTTGAATTTTTACTAGGACTTATTTGGGTTACATACATCACAGAGCAGGGGGCCCCAACCCCTGGGCCATGGACCAGTACCAGTCCATGTAGGAAATGGGCCGCACAGCAGGAAGTGAGTGGCGAGCAAGCAACTATATTTGCAGCTGCTCCCCAGTGCTAGCATCACGCCTCAGCTCCACCTCATATCATCAGGCATTAGATTCCCATAGGAGTAACAGTCCCTTGTGCCAAAAAGGTTGGGGACCGCTGTCATAGAGGACAAGTCAAAAAGCTCAACTCATATTCATGGTTTCCATATTCTTGGAAAATATTTTTCCCCTTCTGTCCTTCATCACTTTTAGCAGCCATTGTCCAGATCATAGTGAGGACATGAAGGGCCAGTTTAATTCACATACCATTAATTTATGAATGAAACAATTGACAAATTACAATTTTCATCAGCTGTTTTTTTGTTTATCAGAACCCAGCTATCTTCCTAATATACTCCAAGTTCTCTCCCTCAGTTGTTCTTATTCCATTTGTTTCCCACCCCCACCCATTTCTAACTATCAGTTTCTGATTTCTTTTCTCTCGACTAGCTAGGAGATAAAATAAACTTTATTTGATATATTAAAATTAAAATGTCCGTGGGTGCAAGGCACTGCAGGAACACAGAGAATACAGTACGAGCCATGCCCTCAAGTTCAAAACAAGAAAGGGGATACACACAGGAACAAAATTACTCTAAGAGGCAAAACCTATAAAATATTGTGCATAAGGAGAGATTAATTCAAAATAGAAGTAGATGAAGGAAGCCTTATTAGAAGGGGGACATCTGAGCTGAACTTGGACAGAAGAGCTAGATTTTAGCAGGCAGAGATGGTGAAGGCACTCAAGTGGGAAGAGTGTAGATCAATCTGTGGAAAAACAAAGTAGTCTGAGGCATTTGGATCATAGGAATATTAATAGCTGCAAAAGCCAGAAAATGAGGAATCAAGGAACGTTTTTGAGGAGGATAATGACTTCATCAGAACTTTGCTTTAGAAAGCTGATCCCTGAGGCAGCACGAAGGATGGATTATAGTGGATTGGAAAGCTAAAAGTTTCCCAGGTGAGACGTAACAAAAATCTGACTTGGATAAGTGTGGGAAATGAAGAAAAGAAAACAGATATGACAGAATTTTTGAATGTGGATGATGAGGGAAAACAATTGTAAGGTAACTTAAAAGTTTTAAGTGGTTAGGTTAAATTTTCCTCTCAAAAGTTACCCAAACTAAGTTATAAATAAACATAGTAACTTTTATTGCTCATTTATTTGGCGGGGGTGGCGGGTGTAGAGGCAGGTCAGTTATTTTTCTTACAGAAGGAAAGTCTTTTCCTCTGCCTTGCTTGCAACCATCTTGACCTACTTTCACCCTGACCAATAAATGTCAACATTATCTTTTCCATGAGATGACCAGGTAATCAATCCATCCGTTGCCGGCGAGTCAGGGTGCATGGGTGTGTCCCAGTGTAGGGCCTGTAAAGTTGCCCCAAAGTAGGGAGAAGACCCAGAGAGGTGGAAAGAAACACCTTTTAAGTGCCTTCATGAGCCTCCACTCAAAATGATGCTTTAAAATCTGAACCTCAAGTTTGTGAATTATCTGGTTTTTGTTGTTAGTTTTTAAAAATCAACTAAATGCCTTCTATAAGCAAGGTATTGCGCATAGTACTTAGAGGGAAGAAAAAGCATAAAACTGGGTCTCCACCCACATGGTGCTTTGAATATAGAGGTGCATGAAAGAACAATAATATAATTCACCCATCCTTAATGAGTAAAAAAGTAAAAGGTCTGTTGAGGCTAAGAAATCACTGACTCAAGAATTTTTACATTATATTGTTCAATTACTCATGCTTTTCGGTTCTCTATTATAACAGATAAACATTGTGAGACACACTAATTTTCTATCATATACTAATCAACTTTGGTGGTATACTGAGGAGCTGCAGAATGCAGAGAATGTCCCAATTGGCATATCAAGTTAACTTCAGTCGCACTCCTAATCCTGGGCTGAGCTGTGCCTGTGGTGTGCAGGCCTACTCAGATCTGACAGCCAATCTCACTTGCACATAGATGATAGAGCGAGAACTATGTATCATTTCCCTTCAGTTTGCAATCCTTTTCCAATTCATTTTTATTCCTTCCATTTCCACATCTGTCCTTTAGGAAACCTGTGCTCCCTCGGAAAATAACACCAATCCAAGACCTAACTCATTAACATGGGTGAGTTCAGGTAACTCCATACTTTTTTAATGCTCAGACCACATCTGGAGTAATGATCATTAACAGGTATCATACTTTGAGAAACATTAATAAGCTAGAAGTATCCAGAAAATGATGATAAGAATTGCTGAGAGGCTTAAGATCCAGTTTAAACAAAAATAAGAGTACTAAGGATATTTTACTTGGAGAAGACCTAAATAAATCGAGATAGCTGTTCTATAACAAATATCTGAGGATCTAGTAAGAAACCAGATTCATTCATTCATTCATTCATTCATGCATTCATTCATTCATTTTATTTATTGGTTAGCCTTACAGATTGCAAGGAACTTGTCAGCTTACAATCCCTTATTTTTATTTTTATTTTTTACGCTTATAGCATCTAGTATTCCTAAGTGGTCTTTCATCCAAGTACTAACCAGGCCCAACCCTGCTTAGCTTCTGAGATCAGATGGATTGGGCTTGTTCAGGGTGGCATGGCCGTAGACCAGATTTATTTTTGCATTGCTCTAGAATGACCCTCTGTGAGGTTACAGAAAGACCCGCTGAATAAAAATAGTGATTGTAACTGTTTACAAAAGAAATTGCTTTTCCAATAATAGTGACCTTATCAGCACTGGAAAAATAACCAAAGGCATGATAATGGCATTAGTCAGGGTTCTCTGGAGATAGATGATAGATAAGTTGATAGATGATAGATGGTAGAGATAGAGGTGTGTGTGTGTGTGTGTGTGTGTGTGTAGGAAGAGAGAGAGAGAGAGAGAGAGAGAGAGAGAGAGAGAGAGAGAGATGGAATTGGCTCACACAATTATGGAAGCTGACAAGTCCCACAATTTCCAGTCTGCCATCTGGAGACCCAGGAGAGTCAATGGAGAAGTTTCAGCCCAAAGGCTAGGAGGCTAGGGATCCAGGAAGGCCCATTCTCAGTTTGAGTCAAAGGCAGGAGAAAAACAATGTCCCAGTTTGAAGGCCATCAGGCAGGAGAAATGCTCCCTCACTCACAGGGCAAGGTTAGGGGCGGAAGCAAGTCTTTTGCTTTACTCATGCCTTTAACTGATTGGACAGGGCCCACCCACGTTAAAGAGGGCAATCTGCTTTACATAGCCTACAGCTTTAAATGTTAGTCTCACACAGGAACGCCCCCACAGATACACCAGATGTTTGAGCAAATGTCTGGGCACTTCTATGGTGCAGCTACACAAAATTAACCACCACAATAATCATTTATCAAGAATACTGCAGATTTCTAAATTACACAAACGTGGCAGCCAACGGACCAGAAACACCTAGCTATCTCCATCTCATAGGTTTCTTTTTCTCAAATGTCAGTGTGGGAAAGTGAAAGTTCAGGAAAGTTAAAATTCCCCACTATTGATTCTTCTTCTGATTATACTTGAGAATATAGACCATTTTGTACACACAGCTTCTCTATATGGGTTAAAAAGAAAACTGTGTTCAGAAAGTTTGTACTAGGAATTCTAACAAAGCAATGGGATGTTTTACCTGCTTTGATAGATTAAAAATGTTTTGCTACTGCTTCCATGAACAAGGACAGCCTATTTGCCCTCCCCTTGAATCTGGGCTAGTCTTCTCACTTGCTCTGACCAACAGAATGTGACAGATACAACAGTGTGCCAGTTCCAGACCTAGGTCTTAGGGTGCTTGGCAGTTTCTCCTTGTTTGGAGCTCTCAGCCACCATGTAAACAGGTCTGTCAAACTATCCTTTGATAGAGACCACATTGAGAAATTGCCCAGTGAGTTTTGAGCTGTCCCGGCTACCCCGGCTGAAGCATCAGACATCTAAGGGAGGCCATACGGAACATTGTCTCCTAGCAGAACTCCCAGTTGACTACAGCCACATGAGGAACAGCAGTCACACTGAGAGATGAGCTACTCCTACTGGTCCAGCCCCACCCAATTGTACAACTATGAGCAAATATATGCTGTCTTTTAAGCCACTATGATTTGGGTAACAGATACATTTATTGGGGCATTCTCAAACCTTGCACCAAATAAGCCTGTTTGCTGGAATAGTGTTATCTTTATTGATTTCCTGTGGTGTTACAATTTAGGAAAACACAGCACAGTAGCTAGCATCTATAATTATTTGTAAACTCTGAATTATCAGTTATTCCGGAAAGATTTTTTGCATGGAAAACTTAAATGTCTGGGCCATTTCCAGGTGTTTTGGCATTGGTTGCAGTTTATTTGGTGCTGAACCATGGATCAGATGGAATTGAGAGCCCCCTGAGAATCACTGAAGCCAGTTTGATAGATTTTTGGCTACAGAGGTCCAAATATCTGGAGACGGGGTCTTGACATAGGAGATGAGAGTTACTAATTGTGGTAGCGTTGTAATGTCATGGTGCAAAGGTTACAAAACAAAATCAAAGCTATGGATGAGATAGTAAACTTTACCCTGGTCGTGGATGAGGTTGACACTGAAGAGCTTCTAGAGGTAGTTCTTGACTAATCAGTTGTTGGAACTGAAATGCAATAGCCAAGATATAGAAGCAACCTAAGTGTCCATCAATAAATGAGTCTACGGCCATCACCCTGAACAAGCCCGATCCCATCTGATCATGGAAGCTAAGCAAGGTTGGGACTGGTTAGTACTTGGATAAGAGACCACCTAGGAAGAACAGGTGCTGTAGACATTAAAAAAAAAAAAAGGGATTGTAAGCTGACAAAGTCCTTGCAATCTGTGAGGTCAATCAAGGGTTACCTTGCCTAAATAAATAAAATGAATGAAATGTGATATGTAGATATATACATACACACATACACAAACATACATACAACGGAGTATTAGTCATATAAAAGAGAATGAAATTTTTGCCATTTATGTGACAACATGACAGAACTATTCTAAGTGAAATAAGTCAAAGTAACAATATACCATATGGCTTCACTTACATATGGTTAACCTAAAAAGCAAACAAAACAGAAACAGGATATAGAGAATAAATGGATGGTTGCCAGAGAGAAGGGAGATGGGGGATAAGTGAAAAAGTGAAGGGAAATAAGAGATACGAACTTCAAGTTATAAAATAAGTCACGGGGATGTAATGCACAGCATGGGAAATAACGTCCATAGTACTGTAGTTAACTTTTCAGTGACATGTTTACTAAATTGAGATGACACATCATGATATATAAATGTTGAGTAACTACATTGTACTATACAATATTGTAGAAACTACATTTTAATAGTAAAAAATAAGAGGTATGCAATTTGGGCTAATCAAAAGCTTCTCCTGGAAACCCACACCTACCTATCAGCCTAAGAATAAGCCTAGAAGCTATACACACAACAAAGGCAGCTCAGCATGCTTAATGAATCCTTAATGGGCACCAGGTCCCTGGGTAACACAATTAAGTGAGGAGAAAAATTAGGAGAGGATGAGAAATTCCAGTTGTTAGTTTCTCCACAAAATTTTATTTTATGTCAGAGAGGACAAATGGTTTCACATTCTGTGTGCAATCTGATCCACTGGCAGGAGTTGCCTAAAACAACCTTGGATGATATTGATGGGCAACCATGCTTGATTGCAAAACAACTGGAAGAAAGCACATGTGCTGGAAATCCTTCCATCCCTTTAGAAGAAAAATCCTAACCTTTCAGAGAAGAGCTGAAGAAGATCATTCCTTATCTAGTGATTAGTTGCTTGAATAATAAGAAAAATTAACAGCAAACACTGATCTATAGTTTAGCATGTTACTTTGCTACCATTCGTTATCAAAAGCGGGGCATTTGGGTGGTGGGTGTGTATGGAGCAAGCATCGATTAACTCATATTCTTAAATATGTACTATATGCTCTTCATACTCTTTATCTCATTTAATTCTCATAACTTATTTGTTTATAAACAAGAAAGGCAAGGCTCAGAAAGCTTTTGTTGTTCAAAGCTATACAAGTCAAAGCTCAAGGCTGACATTAAAGCCTGTCTTTTTTTTTTACCACTCCAAAAATATAACATGTGGCCTTTAATTTGTACAGAATACACAGAAGGGAGGACACCTGTCCCTAGCAGGACAAACCACAAAATTGGTAGTATTTTCCTTAGTAAGAAACAGTTGTTTTGGATAGAATTAATTCAAGAAAATAATTGAAATCTGTAACTGATATTCAACCTTGATATATCCAATATTGTGACACATGAAGTCTTGAATAAGCAAGAAAATTCACTGTTTCCAGAGGCTTTGGAAGGTAAATTAGAAATCAGGATGCACTATCTATAGAATTAAACTATTCCCATTCATAAAAAAATAACAAAATGTCCAGTTTGTATTTTAATTTTAGTGTTACAAATACCATTTTTAAAACACACCTAGTTTTCTGTATGTTAAACTGTTAAGGTTCAAATGATGAAATGTTTAGCTAGCAGCTAAAATAAAAGTCACCAGAGTAAGAAAAATGTTTCATATATCAGTTTATCGCTTGTATAATAACAACAATAAAAATAAAGATTTGCTGACAGAAGAATTTTAGTTTTAAAGTATTCGGACAGCTATCACTGAAATTTTGACATTAGAAGCAGGAGGATACGTAAAACACCAAAAACAAAGCACAAAACGTTAAAATATTAAAGATTTTCTTCCCTACTTGATTCATTACGTCACATTTTCCTGTAACTAATTGCAGAGCTCCTGCATCAACGGTTAAGCTTTATGCCATGAGTATTTGCAATCAATAAACTTTTTAAATAATGCTTTATCTAATAAAAAAAATCAGTAGTAATTATTAAACAGGTCAACAGGGAGTTGTGCATCTAAGTCTGACGAAACCTTAAAAAATAAAGAAATCTATCTGTACTTCTTGTGTTCAGAGAACATCAAGAGGACTCCCACTACAAAGAATTCTCCCCATGTTATGCTTCTTCAACCCCTTGGCACAGATTCTGGGTTCCCCAGTGGCAAAATCCTTCATCTAACACAGGCTATCTGTAGACAGGCTACTCACTCTTTTCCCCAGACAGCAGACATGGGTCACACTCTCACTCTCTTTCCCTCACTCCTGCCCTTATGTAACTGTAGGTTAATCCAGTATTCTTTTTAAAAATGTCATTTTTATATCCAAGTTTCTTAACCACAGTCCATCCTTAATCACTCACTACACATACTATGTTGAAGCATGTTTGATATTAACAATTACTACAGTGTAACATTTATTAATAAAACAACAAAAAAAAGGCAAGTAGCTGTAACTGAATGAATACAGACACCAAATTATGTGAATGTCAACTTCAGTGAGATCACTATTTTGGAATTCCAAGATGTTTAATGTAAACTTTCATAAAAACTAATTATGAAACACAAAGACAATAGAAATATAAGTTATTTATTAATCAATCCACTTACAAAGCAGGTGGCTTAATGCAAGCTTATTGACATCTTCACATATGATCCATGGGAACATGTCTTCCATACAGACAGTGATGTTACTGACTGATGCGTTTGCAATTTGGGACATATTAAGCATATTTGAACAAATAAAATTAGGCTATCCTGTATATGAAAGTATCTTGATAATATGCATCCTGAAGTGGATTAAAACTTTCTCCAAAGGAGAAAATGTTAGTATGTTAACTTAACTTTATATTCTATATTATGCAGTAAATCTTAACTATAGAAATTAAAAAATTTAAATCAGTGATCGACTCTTGGTAACGTATGAAGTGGGAATCTAAAACCAGAGCAACAGTAGGTTGACAGTATAATTTGTGCCTCACAGTATCTGCAGATTTACTGTTTTCAAGTTTAAAGAGAAATAAAACAAGAGACATGTAGATTCAGCTAACTTTATTAATCTTTAAACTAATAAAAATCCCTTAAAAGTGATTCTGGGACCTTTAGTATGAATGCATAGATACCTGCCAATGACTGCAATTCTAAATCCTGACTGAATGGGGTTACAAAATCAATGTAAAGCAGATATCTTTACTATACGTGCTTAGCAGAAGACCGAACAAAATTCTACATGTCTTCTTCAATTTCCCCCAAATTTTGTTAAATCTGCAAGTATGTACAATCCAGCTAATTGAAATTAATATTTAGTGTTCATCAGAGCTGTTTCACAGCAGCAAAAATTGAATCAGGGAAATAAAGTTCTAAACGATGTAGGAAAAAGATAAATACAATCATAACAGCAGTCTAAATGTATGATATCAATATCAACTCTACCTGCATTGTGCTGAAAGGAAAAGGAAACACCAAGAAAACTTCTACTGATCACTGGTGATGTGAATACCACCCACATCTGAATGAACATGGTTTGTGTTCTGTTCCCAGTATTCAGGATGGTATTTAACTCAGAACTCCATATTGTAAATATACAGCAGCCATTTTTGTCCTAATTAAGGAATGTCTTAATACACAATATTATCATTTTCTAGAGGATCTTTATACATCAAACTAAAGTACATGATTGATTAAATTAAAGGTTAGTATGGATAAAAAAATTCATAATTTTTAAGACCTGGTACTATGTAAAAAACAAAAAGACCACAAAATTCTACTTCCTAAAGCAGCTAATCTTGCCTGCAAGTTTAGGGTCACAAGCCCATAATATGTGCAAAGAAATGCAATACAAGGAACCATGCAAAAATACAGTAAAATGATACAGGAAAAATGTCAAATCTAGAAAAAAAAGCTTTTATAAATACATCAAAATCAACTGTATACATAAATTGTAGGTCTAGCATTAGTTGTACCATATAGCAGAGCCAGCACTCTAAATTCAAGGCTTCCAAATCTGCGCAGGTAAGTCATGCCATCTTTGGTTGACTGCAGTACCAGGAGAATGGGAATGAGAGGGAGGGCAAGAGTTCTGAAACACGCTGTCAACTTTCACTTGGCAGCTGGGCCTCAATGTCCACTCTGCATATGGGGCACTTCTTATTGGTAATCAACCACTGGTCAACACACACTTGGTGGAAAAGGTGCATACAGGGAAGGCGTCTATTACAGGCAAACAAAACAAAAACCAAAATTATTTTATGACAACTACATGTGACATTTAAACAAATGATATATGTAATAATTCAGTAGTTTTGAAGTTACTAGATATCCTTCTCCTCTGTAAAATAAAAACACTTCTCTAATTAGAGTAATATCTATATTAAATTAACACTCTGTTCTATACAATGTATAAATAAATGACCAAGATAATTAACTGTCACAGATATGCCACCAAATCATATAAAATCTCAAGAAGTTTAAGACAACAATTACACTAACAATTCTGGTTTTGTTTCTATACATGAGCCGCCAATGCACTGGAGTTGACAGTATGTTCCCTGTTACATAATGTTTTTAATATCAAATCATTACATTAACGAAACTTTTAAAAATATACCATTTAATTCTCTCAAAAACATAACTCATTGTAAATAGATAGCAGCCATGTCATACGAACTAAGGAATGTCTTAATATGCAATATTATTTTCTATTTAAAGGATCTTTATACATTAAACTTAAGAATATGGTTGATTAAAGGTTAATATTATATTGTTTGCAATTACTGTTTTCATGGAATAATTGTTAGACCTACTTAATACTATGCTAGTCTTTTAAAAGTAGGTTAAAAGGAAATGTTTATTTCAGTACACTGTACCCTAAGTTATCAATTTGAAACTGAGAAAGTTTCTAGGCAATCCAGGGTAACATCATATCTAAGTATAACAGATGGATAAAAATTACTGATTAAAGTATCCATTTCTATTTACATCCACTGTTAAAAATACAGTAAAACAATACATTTCCAGACTTCCTAATATTTTGTCAAAGTAGTAGCTAAGAGATGTCCCAATTATTTCTTGAACAGTATTGTCAATAATGTAAAAACAATTATCTTCTATGCTTATAAACTGTCACTGGAAATACAGTGTTAGAAAAACCTAGTATGTAGTAAGGTTGACAATTGTTTATATATATTTTCCCTCTCAGCCAAGTAAAGAAACATTTTTTGTCTTATAAATTAGGGCAACAAAACATACGGTTCTGTTATATATATGTTATAGAAATTGTTTCAAAAGGAATTATGTTACATTAAAAAAACAGACTAGAAATAAAACACGAGATTACAGTAAGAAAATGCCTAAAATTAATATTGTGTCATAACAACATTTCTAAATCACAGAGTTGCAAGAAGAGAGTACTACAAGTTGAGAGGAAATTTCAGGACAAAATTAATTTATAAACGATGCTATAAGGCAAACTGTATGGAGCTATTCTGGACTCCCCCTTTAAGCTTTGGAGAATATATGATACAACTGTCCTGGCCTCCAAAGCCTCTCAAATTTTCCTTTCTGCAAGATCTATAGAAGATTTTGACCCCAAAATTTCCCTGACCATCTTCTGGTGTGGCCCTAAAATAGGTAATATATTTCCCAACCTAATCACTTTGTCTAGGTAACACAAAGACTTTAATCTTTTTATTCCCTTACTCACTGTAAGAAGGAAATTCTATATGTCAGAGATAGGTGACAGGGTATGTCATAAATAATCTTTATTTTGTTTCTAATCTACTTTTAAATAAACTTTTTTGTATGGTTTGACAATGGATTTTAGATAATTAATATCTAGTTACCTCACATCTTCACCTTCCTCTAAAATAGACAAACAGATAGTACATTTTTCCTCTGTGTCTTCCTCAGTCCCTTCTTCCCCATCTTGTTTGCAGTGCAGTTTCCTCTGTGAGAACCAATCAG
The DNA here is from genome assembly GCA_003508835.1 of Eonycteris spelaea. Lineage (NCBI taxonomy): Eukaryota > Metazoa > Chordata > Mammalia > Chiroptera > Pteropodidae > Eonycteris > Eonycteris spelaea. The sequence goes on along the minus strand of PUFA01000040.1, from coordinate 8,586,340 downwards.
TTGTTACCTTATTAGTAGAGATGACATTATTGAACAACTGAGTAAAGTCTGTGTTTATGTGAAAAACAAAATAAAACAAAACCACACATTCACCCATAACACAGTTCCCAGGTACAACTGTCATGAATTAATGGATGAGTTAAGTGATTATCATCAACTAATTGTTCTTTTAAGACCCTTAAATAATCAGCATCCAAAGCAAAATTGAACGTAATAGAAATTCATTAGTTTGAAATCTATTATTTTTAATCCACAATTAGGATGATACACAACACAAACTCTATTCCTGTGCTATGAAAAGCATAGCTAATTTTATTTCACTAATGAATATTTCAAATAACATTCAAATTAATTAATGCTAATTATAGAATTTACCTGAGACAGTTGAAAAGAACTTAAATTTAGTGATACCTCATTAATACTCTTAGAAAACAGATGAAAAATACAAAGGAACTGTAATTTTCACACTTTATTATTCTCTGTATACATATAAAATTGTTTGTTAAAAGTTATTTAACATGCCTACTGCATAACTTCTAGATATGACACTACATAAACGATTGATACTACATAAAGAATTGAGGGTAGAATAAAAGAAATGTAGATCAACTAAGTGGCCATAAAAATAAGTGGCTAGTTAAATTATGGTACCACCATATGATGAAATTCTGTATAAGCTATTAAAGAATGTGAGGGATCTGTGGGTGTTGATATAGAATAAAAGAAAAAAAATGTGCCAAACTGTGTACATATTGTCCCCTGTGTTATTTTTGAAAGTGGAAAAATATATATATACATACGTACACTATTATAAATGAATAAAAATATCTGGAAGACTATCTAAAAAATCCTTAACCGTGATTTTTCTTCTGGGAAGGAAGAATAGGTCAGTAGGGTTAAGAAACTTCAGAGTATATATTTTTATACTTTTAATTTTTTAAAACTTATACATGTATTGTTTTAATAATAAATAACATAGGTACTAGACTGCGCCAACTAAAAGAAGATGCATATTAAATTTTATCCATTTTAATAATACTGTAGACATTTCAAAGAATAAATTCTTACCTTTTTGTATTTATGTGGATATGTACATCTTTCAATTGTTCCCTGGGATGCTCCACGATTGACGTTTCCTAATCTTTCTTCTAAATGAATCAGCTCCTGAAGATGAAGAATAACTAGTATTAAAAGCCAAGATTATACCTTGAATAGCACTGTCAATATTGTAAAAGTAATAAAGTTACAAATTTATAAACCTATAATGTAAATATAGTGTTCAAAAAGTTAGATAGTAAGGCCACTGGTTATTAATAATACTTTTCTTAGCCAATTAGAAGTGGTATGGCAAAGTTATCCTTACGATTAGGGCAACATATTACCACATAGTGCTACATAAGTTAGTATGTATGCAAGTAGAAGATGAAATCATTATAGTAAAATAGGGAAACAAATCTACCAATAGTTCTTAGTCCCACTTCTAAAATGACATGAAGGAACAAAACTTTAAATCATATTCAAATGAGTTGTTCTTCCTGAAAATTCAAACAGTAAGATATTTGGCTATAAACTAAATTACTTAAGTTTTTCTCCTGCAATGTTTCTCTAAAAATAAGCTTAATCAAAAGCATTAAAGTTTTCTCCCCACATTTAATGGTATGATTATCTGACATTTATATTAATAAATTTCTACATTTCTTTATATTAAATTACTTTCATTTACTCTTCTTTAAATCCTCAAGTAACTTTTGACACTAAGATTAATATTGCTTATAAACTTTTCTGTAACAGCTCCCAGAAGCAATATCAGAAATTCAGATATTTTACTGCCTTCTCATCCCTAGTTACTGTTGCAATCCCATACAATTGTGAATACTAATACATATATCCTCTCTCTGCACTAAAGATACTGTGGCAAATATCTTCATTAATTTTATTACATACCTCAAAATTGCCCCTGAAAGGACCTCTGAATGATGTTCCATCCAATCCTGATGAAATGTAACGGATGTGAGGATAGCCTGCCATGTCAGGAACCTATTTTAACAGAAGAGATAGGTTAAATCAATCAAGCATAGGCCCAAGTTCTACTCTTAACATTGAATAATTCAGGCATTCAATTCTCTCCATTCAGCTACTCACAAAATTAAACTTTAATTAGTACACATAACTCCAACTAAACATTCTGTAATGGGGTTATACTCCTCTTCTTCAAATATAATCTCTTATATAATAACTCTTAAAATATAATTGGATGCAAAAAAAGAAACAGCTGTTCCATGAGATAACAGGTTTCATGATTTATTTTGTGCAAAAAATCCTAAGTAGGAAATATCCAAACTTAAGACTGCCTGTAGCCTAAATGTAGAAAATGTAAGTTTCCTAAGAGCTTGTCAATTTCAGAGAGCTTTATTTAAATAGTATTAAGAACAAAAATGCACAAAAACTTAACTTCAGGATAAGTTTTATTTTCCTTCCTCTAACTCCCTAATAGCCAAAAGTACCTTACTCTTCTTGGTTAGGTTCTTTTAGTAAAAGATTTAACAGTGTTTTCTAATCTTTTGTTAGGTAGTCGATCCTCATTATTCACAAATCCCTTTTCATGAATTCACCTACTTGATAAAATTTAATTTGTAACTCCAAAATCAGTACTTGTGCTCTCAGTCATTCATATACATGCACAAAGCAGCAAAAAATTTGAGATGTCTGATATATGTGTCACCAGCTGAGGTAGAAAAAGGCTGACTTCTTGTTTCAGCTCTTATACTGTTAACAAGTATCTTTTTTGTGATCTATTTAGTGCCATGTTTTTCACATTTTTGTGCTTTTAAGGGTGATTTGTTGTTTAAAATGGTGGCCCTAATGCATAATACCTAAGTGCTGGCTATTGTTCATAAGTGCAAAAAGGCTGTATGTGATGTGCCTTATGGAGAAAATGAATATAGATAAACTTAATTAAGGCATGAGTTATGGTGATGTTGGCTGTGAGTCCAATATTAATGAATCAACAATATATATCAAATAAGGTGTCTTTAAACAGAAATAAACATTAAAACAAGGTTATGGGTTGATTGTTGAGACTTGCTGTAACCTAACCCTGTACTTATCCTAGGAGTAATGATTCAGTATTTGCTTATTCAGCATCTGCAGCCACTTTATAGAACTTAACCACCAGGAGTAACAAGGGTTGAAAGTATTAGAAAAGGGAGATTCTGTGATAGAGCACCATTCTTCCATCTTTATAAATAATTCTCCAAAATCATTTTTTAATCAGCTTCCACTGAGTTATAGCATTAAAATAGAAAGCATATGTGGAAAATAACTTAAGCAATAATTTTTAACCTTCAAATAGGCTATTATTTAAATATCTGCAACTTTCCTTTTATTCAGGATCAGTACTCCCCAGCTCTCGGCAGATAGAGAACCCAACCTCCTACACCAGATAGAGAACCCAACCTCCTACACATCTCCAAGAAAAATGAAAAAAAGAGAAAAGAACTCCTGCCCTCCAAATTATTTAAACATGCACTTAACCTGAAAATCCTCCCTGGTCTCCTTTCTCTGGTTTTTATGGATGAGTTTCTTCTTTCTCCTGTTCAAAGTTCATCTCTATCATGGGCTCCCATCTTCTCCTATTTCCCCACCTTGCATCATGTGATCCACCCCTCTCTCCTATATTGTCAAACAAGTCCTTTCTAATGTTGTTGTCTTAAACCCAAAATACTTCCAAACCTAAGTTATCTTCTTAATCCTGGAATAACTGCCAACCCTATTTCCTACCTTCTCTTCACAGTCAAGCTTATAAAGCAAGTTTATATTCCTTGTCTTTAACTTTTCACCTTCCGTCTTCCTTATTAACCTAAGAAGCACCTCATCTTCATTCGTCGTCATTACTGAAATCACTCTGACAAAGGCCACTAATAACCACTTCAATGCCAAATGCATTCAGCATTTTTCAAACTTTATTTTTTGGGGGTGAGACATAGTAACCATATTATTGATATTATTCTAACTTTGTCTCTCCTCAACTTCTCTAGTCAGTTCTCAAAAATCCTTGGTCTAAAGTACAGTATTATCATTTTCCAAGTTTTTTTTTTTTTTTTCAATCTTGCGTCTATCTACAAATTTTCCCTAGAAACCTAATCCTCTTCCATGGAAAGATGTTTGACACACATATATTATAAAATGACAAATGTCAGTTTATAATTTGGAGGTCCAGGCCATTAACTTAACTCCCTACTAGATCCATCATGATACACAATTATCTTAAATTCAGTATGTCCAAAACCTAACTCACCTAACTCCTTCCCTTAAACCTTATCTAACAGTCTCCAACTTAGTGAATGGCACCACTATACACTTAAGAATCCAAACTAGAAATCTGGAAATCATCTTAAATATTACTCAAATGTGTTCTATCATTTTTATGCCAACTGCCATTGCCTTTGTTTAGGGATTCATCAACTTTACCTCCTCTATAATGTCCTAATTTTAAGTTTCCTTTCTTCCAACCTGAAATCTGTTTTCCACACAACAGAGGAGGTGGTGTTTCTAACTACAACCTGATTAAATCACTCTAAAACACGAATATGATCAAGACTTCCTTTCCAATGGTTCATGAGTCAGTTTCTTGGCAGACAACTTTACTTCATATTGCTGAGTTACCCTCACCCCTGAAATTCCAACTTACTTGGAATTGGTTGTGCTTATGCTATTTGAAAGCTCTTTATATGCTGCAACCACATTCTCAATTCCAAAGCCTGCTTACAAGTCACATGTATAATAGCATCACAAAAACTTCCCTGCAGTGTCTCTCCCCCACGAGACAAAACTACTCCTTTCTTTTATAACTGGTATGTATTATGAATAGCAAACTCAATATATTTTTGCTGAACTTGTTCTTTAGAACTCAAATCTGTATCTGTTCAAATCAGACACAGAGAATTCGTAAGTCCTCCTGCAGATCAGAGAATAAAGTATGAATGCATCAGAACCAATCCATTGCCATTATGACAAAATAAGGCACATGGTCCTAGTGACAGTGGATCAAGACTGTCATCTTGGTATAAAAGAAAAAACTTTGTCATTTTTACATTGAATACATTTTACAATGTAAATACAAATACAGATTTTAATATCTATAATACCTTTTTATAACACAATTTTGATCTAATAATTTTCAATTAAATATTTAATTTAGAAAAGGAAGAATACTTTTAGAAGGAGAATGTCAGAATTTAAAAAATTTTCTATTTTACCATTAAAGGAAGTGCTCCTAATTGTAAGTGATGAAGTCGAGGTGGTGCATGGTAATGGGCCAAATGAGGATGCAATGCTCCAGGTGTGTAAGTGGCTGCAGTCACTCCAGCTTCAATTCCCAGTTCCCTGAAAAAGGATGAAAGCAGTTTAACTTCTTCTTCAATTATAGTTGACATTCAGTATTATTTATTAGTTTCAGGTGTACAGCATTTATATTAGACATTTATATTACTTACAAAGTGATCCCCTGATTAGTCTAGTACCTGGCACTATATACCCAGTTATTATATTATTATTGATTAAATTCCCTATGCTGTACTTTACATCCTCATGACTATTTTGTAACTACCAATCTATATGTATGAATCCCTTCACCTTTTTCACCCAGTCCCACAACACCACTCCCAACTGGCAAACGGCAGTTTGGAGAACAGTTTAACTTTTAACCATCCTTGTTACAGTGCCTTTATCAGCAGCAGAAATCAGGGAGTATGTTCACATTTTTAAAAGTAATCTAAAGTTTCCTAGCATACATAAGCTGTGAAAAATAATTTAGCCCAGAAGATTTAACTAATTTCAAATTCACTTCAGAAATTAAAACCCAAAAATTCAATTTTGTGGTGAGGACCAAAGCGATTTCTACTCAGTTTCACATCTCACAAAGGAAGGAAATAAAGCTGACCCTTGAACAACACAGGCTTGAACTACATAGATCCACGCCTGTGTTGGTCAAAGGTCAACTGAGGTTCCTTCTAATCTAAAAGTCTGATACTACTTGAGGAGCATACAAAACAGAGTTTACTTTTCTGGTTTCCATGAATGATATAGATGCTCCCAGGGCTTTTGTTTGTTGGATAGTGTCTCTGGGTTGTTGGCATCAAGGATAATTAGAAGAGCAAACACTTCTATACCTTATAAAGCAAGGGTACACAAAATTTTAGAAAGAGTAAAATTGGTAAATGCTAATACTTCATTATTCTCATTTTATATTTTGCTTCAAAAGTCATTGTGAATTCAGATCTCAATTGACTGCCTAAAGACAATGAATTCAGAAAGAAAATTAATGCAAATTTGCTTCCATTTCTCTAGGAAAAAAACACAAGCCTAGGAGGATACAGGCTGGATTTCTCTGGTCCATAACAGGGATTAGGGGTAGTAAAGCGAATGTGAGTACGAAGGTGGATAAAGAAGTTGTGAAAAGTAGGATCCGCTTAGGGGGTTAACTTTTATGGTAGACACCCCTACCATGGTAGAAAAACAACAAAAAATGCTCTACTCCTGTTTGATATAGTTCCTTGCCCAGAAGGAAAGCTTCTAGTCTTTCCTTTAGAGAGTGCCTCAAAGCTAAGCAGAATTCAGTTTCTCCATATTACCCTTTTGTATGGCATTCCACTATAAAGTGTCTCTTCTGGCAGCTTTACCACAGGCTGCTGAGTAGAACTTTAAAATAAATATGATACTGACCAGGCAGATCTCTCTGGAGCCTGTCGAGGATGTGAGGACATAGTCTGAGGCACATGAATATGATGCCCATGACCATAGTTTGGGTGCATCCTATGTGGATGGGGTGGGGGGCGTTCATGTGCCCGCCTGGAAACACAGAACACAAAAAGACCACTGGAAATAATTGAATAATTGGTTATTTCTTAATGTAAAAAATAATCTAGTATTAATATTATAAACATCTATAGATTATTCTATAACAATAAATTAAAATGTAACAAAATTAATGATTAGTAATAAATCAAAAAACTGTAACCCCCCAAATTTTCACTGCTTATTTATTATATTACCTCCAATTCAATTATCATCCGGGAAAAAGATAATTTTAACATTATCTTGTATAATTTCTTTATAGTAGACATTTTAAATAAATAAGAACTGAATAAATTTTAAAAATTAAATACCCCAGCAAATGCTGCAGATACAAAGAAGTTATTTTATATAAACATATAAAGCATGAAAAGAAAAGCTATTTTATTTAGCTTCACTTTTAAAACATTCATTTTAATGGATAACATTTTTAAGAGAAAAAAATTTTAACCTTGTTCATTTTTTTCACACATGTAAATAAATACATGTTAAGATCATGAGTTAACAGCTCTAAGAAAGTGATATTATCTCCATTCACACTATCTGCATCCCAGCTTATTATATCTTCTTTCTAAAGTCAAATTTACAAATGTAAATGGTCATAAAGTTCTAAACAAATGCTTAAAAAAATAGTTCCGGTGAATCATTTTTATAGTCTAATTCTTATTTTTTATTAGTTTCTAACACATTTACAGATTTTGCATATTTATTCTTCAGAATGATTACAAGGAGTGTTATAGATACTTGAAAATATGAATGTTAAATTCGCAACTTTCTATTTAAAGAGTTACTATATTAGATTGGCAGTAACAGCCAGAAATTCTTAATACAACCTTAAATTATATGACTACAAGAAAAAGCTAACATAAGTTAAATCATTAATTACATCAAAAGTTTTGCAAGCGTACTCTGTAAGGGTCAAGTAATAAATATGGTTGCTTCTATAGGTCAGCAGTCCCCAACATTTTTGCCACCAGACACCAGTGCGCCTTATGAGAATCTAATGCCTGATGATCTGAGGTGGAGCTGAGGCAGTGATGCTAGTGCTAGGGAGCAGCTGAAGCTTCGCTCACTTGCCTACCACGGACCAGACTTTACAGGTCTGCAGTATGGGGTTTGGGGACCCCTGTTATAGGCCATATGGTCTCTGTTGTTTCAACTATTTAGTCTTTGTAGTGTGAAAAAAGCTATAGACAATAAACAAGTGTAGTTGTTTTCCTATGAAACTTTATTTACAAAAAACAGGTAGGCAGAATTAGACCAAAAGAGTTTGTTGCTCTCAATTAGAAAATCAGTTCCTGAATTAAAAAAAACAAAACAACCCCAAAAAGTTCAATTACAGTCTTTTCATGTTTGAGGAATATATTTTAATATTTAAATTTATAAATAAGTTCAGAAGACTTTTCTTAATGTTAGTTTTTGAAAATTCTACTAATACTCTTCTTCTGGTTGGTAAATATAGTAAATCAAATTACATCTTTGTTAACATTATATCTTGCTCTTCAGGACTATCAATTCTAATATTTATCTTTACTAAGGAATACTAAAGAATGAGAAAAAAAAGGGAGCTGGTTTGCAAAAATAAATGATTTCACTAAATGACCTGATACGAAATTGTTTTGTCAACATCTACAATTCAGGATAAGAGGAAAATTCTGATTAGCAAAGGAAATATCCTAGTGAACTTAGAATTTAGTATAGTCACATCGCTTCTAAAAATTTTATAAAGACCAGAAGGAAAATAAATAGAAGGAAAAGAAATAAAGTGTGATTATCTTTTTAAAAACATAAAACATACGTTGGATGCTGCATCATCCTCCTCCTTTGAACTTCCATCCTCTGCATCACTTCATGAGGATGCAGTCTCTGTGCTGGAGGTGCTGTGGCTGGGATATGGTGTGAAATTGGCTGGTGTGAGGGAGGAAGATGCTGAGGGATTGGTGCAGCTGTACTGGCTAAATGAGTAGGGGGTGGGGCTGCCACCGGGTGAGATGTGGCATGAGAAGACATTTGAGAATGGAAAGCATGTACAGGATGCGGAATAACATAATCCACTTGAGGTGGAGGCTGAGTCTGAGGGGGAGGGTTTCCATGGGAATGGGGGCAGGCAGAAGCTTGATGATGAAGTGGTCTGGTCAAAGAAGCATCTGTAGGAAAAACACAGGCACTATGCAGTTGAGCATATATTGGATTTTACAAACATATTAGCACATATTTAATTTTTATGAATACTTTATTAATACTTGAGTCTGCTCAATTCTGCCCTGCATCCTGCTTTCTTTGAGCAATTTTAAGATACCTTCCCATGTCAATACATATACTTTTACTTCCACAGTCTTACAGCAGTTTATTAATTGTACCACAATTTATTGAAGAAATTGCCATTGATAAAAACTGTAAGTAACTAGATGCTGCAATAACATCTGTGTGCTTACTTTTTCACACACACACGTATGAGTGTGTGCATATACAAAGACACGTATTTATTACTCACGGACAATTTTTGTAGCATAAATTCCTATAAGCAGTTCTGAGACTGAGAAAATAAATTACACTCAGATACCAGTTGACAAAAAATCATTCCCAAAAGGTTACCATAATTAATATTTCCATTAACAGTAGAGTTCCTGATGACCCTTACACTATCACTAAATTTTTAAAATGCCAATTTGAGAAAAATCTTTTACCTATTAACCAGTTATATTTATTCCCAGAATTATCTATTCATATTCTTAGCTTATTGTTCACATTTTCCTAGTTGATTTATAAATATTTATATATATGGAAGTTTTCTCATAAGGTATACTTTTCTAAATGGCTTTTTGTTAAATTTTATTTTGCCCATACACAAGTTTTTTGCTTTTTTGTAGTCAAATGCATAAGTTATATATTTGCAAATACATAAATCTTGTTTTCCTTTATGATTTACTGGTTATAGGGCACTACAGAGAAGAAAGGAACTTCTGAGTCCTTCTGGGCAAGACTGCAAAGATATTCTCTAATTGCTGCTCTCTCCCTACCCCATGCCAATTTTCCTGTGCTACATTAAGAAAATGAAGGAGACATATTTGCCGGGAATCTGTCAAGGAAATTGGCCCTTCATAAAGATGATTTCCCCCACTTCTTCATTCTGAGTTTTGTGTTTTAAAATGAATGCTGAAAAGTCTTTCTGAAGAATATATACCTCTCTTATTCTAAGAGATGTACTTCTGTTTGAAATTTAAAAATGTTTGCCTCTTCCTTGTATATCAATCCAAATTTCATTTTAAATGTTGGAAGATTTTTTGGGTAGTCTGACATGGAAGCTATGACCATTCTCTAGTTTCGTCTTCCAATTTTTAGTTCTTTAGACTGATTCAGCAGGTGTGAAAGGTAACTTTGAACACTCATTCAGCTATATTTTCAAAGAAAAACTTGCTATCATACATTTAAATGAAACTTTCACTATGCTCAATAGAAGTTGTGAACCAGATTTTAAAACCAATTTTTTTCCTAAAAGTTATGGTTTCAAAAGATGTTTTCTCCATGTCACAAAACACAGTAGTTCTTGGTCACTAAATAAAAACATTATGCTTTATTATTATTAACTACCCTTCCTCAAATTCAGCGCATTTTTTCTAGTTTTCTATTTTTATTACCATTATATAAAAAATATTAATAAATACTACAAAATGTTAGTTTTTTTCAGAATGAATTTAAATTTAACTCCAGTAATCATTTTATTTTTTCAGCTATACTGAGGTGTAATTAACAAATACAATTGTATATATTTAAAGTGTACAATATAAAGATTTGACATGTGTATAGTTTGTGAAATAATTATAACAATCAGGTTAATTAACACATCCATCTCCTAACATAGTCAACATTTTTTTGTGTGGGGTGAGAACATAAGCCATCATTATAATTCATTGTTTATCTACACAAAATGGACTGCTAACCACTGTAGAAAGGTGAATTCTGCATTCCCATAACCATTTCTCTTCCTTCTCTATTATGTGTCCTTGCAATGGAAAAAAAAGATTATTGATATTACTTCCTTAAAAGTTCAATATGTCACTTTGACCCAGAAATCTCACTTCTAGGATATTATCCTATCAACAGACTCAAAAACTACAAACAATTTAAATAAATGTCCATCAACAGAGGACTGATTAATATACAATGAAATAGAAGTATTAAAAAAATGAGTTAGATTTTTATGTGGTAATATGAAAAAATCTAAGATATACCATTAAAAAAATCAAAAAGTCAAAAAGCAAGAGGCAAATATGTTTAACATTCCATTTTCTTTTTAAAAGGAGACTCACATGCATACACACGTAAACTTTTATGTGTCGAAATAAAGCTTCTGAAAGGTTCCATAGTAAGCTATAAACAGTTGCTACCTCTGAGGTACTAAGATTAGTGTAGAGAGAAGGGCTTTTTACCTTCTCAATCTACATCATTCTGCAGTTTGAACTCTTAGGATGTACACGAGTACTTTTATGATAAGAGTAAAACAACTTTAAATCTAAAACGTTTATTTATTATGACATTAAAAAGGAATGGATTCACTTATAAATTGCCTCAGTATATTATTTTTAAAGGGGAGAGGCAGAAAAACCACTCATTTTGAGTTATAAAAGATGATCAATTGAAGGTTAACAAGTATTACAAGTTAGCCTGTATAATATCATACCAGTACTCATACACAGAATCTGCCCATTGGTCAATGCTCTGCAAAAACTAACTCTGTTTCAAAACCTGTTTTCTAACTTGTACTTTAAAGTTAAATTATTATAAAGGTAAATGATGTATCACCAGGTTTCACTGTACAAATTCTAGTTTGACTGCAGCTATGTTTACAGGACCTAGACTGAAAAAATTATAGGAGTAAAACAACTCTAAGGAGATATATAACTGAAAATTATCCCTTGCATGTAAATCAGAACAAAAACCTGGTTTACTCCTGGCATGAATTTTCAGTGTTTTTTTTTTAATCTTTTAAATCAAAGTATTTGTTACTTTTCCATTTGATTATTAGCCTATGATTGTTACAAAGTAGTAAATATGTTATATAACCTAAGGCCATTTCTCATTTTTTATATCTCATAGATTTCAATTTCTTTAGAAAAGTCATGTCTGATTCTATTTTAATTGCCTACATCAAATACGTATGGAAGACTTTTTGCAAATGGCACAGCTTTCTGTCAAGGAATTCTCTCGGATGCTCAGTTAAGCTTCAGAATTCTTAGTCAAAATTTACATCCCTGTGCTAGAAACAACTACTAAACTTTCAAATTTCCCATTATCCCTAAAGGATAATCTAAATCATTAAAACCCCCTTTTACAGGAATTTATGGTGCCATTAAATGTATTTCAATTTCACAGATATTAAAATGTAAATGTTAAAATGTAAAATAAATTTAAAAAGTAAATAAACAAAATATGATACTTTTAATTTTCCTGACCCTTTAAACATCTGACTTTTATACCTTAGAAGACTGAGGAATGTGGGGTGAAGGGAGGACGAAATGGGAAAAGTACACCCCACTCTTCGGCCAAGGAAATAGTAAAAATTTATGAATTAAGAATACTGAAAGGTTATTTTATAGAGAAATGTAAATGTTTCATTTATATGCCTCTAAGATCATTGCCTGTTAAATTTATACTTACAAGGAGGTGGCATATAATGTCGACACGATGAGAGTGAAGCTTGTGCAGGGGGCTGGGGCTGGGGCTGAGCAACCATGCTTGATCCATAACCATCTAGTGATAATGGCTGACTCGGGGCAGCAGCAGTAGCCTGATGGCCGAAGACTGCAGCTCGGGAAGAAGAAACAGGGCAGCAGGGGTCAAATGCAGATGCTCCGTGAAAACCACCACTTCCATGACTTCTGATACCACTGTTGCTCAGGTCTACTGGCAATGCCTGCTGCATAAAGAAGAACTGTATTTTATCTTTATGAAGTCTAGTCAAAACATTGTTTCATGTCATATTCTAAAAGTATTCCTACTGCAATCTTGAAAAATAAAATCTTCGAATTAAAAATTTGAAAATGGTAAAAACTTTTAGTGTGAAGACCTACTGAATACGAAGAAAATGATATGTGTATCTTGGATTGCAAAGCTGTAGTGATTATATACTTAGAACCTATAATCAGTTTTTAAAAATCAAGCGTAAGATCATGCTACAAGATGAACAAAAGTTAATTATTATTTTAAGGTCTATTTCTCTTCCATTATCTAGATCTTTGACAGAAACTTTTAAATCATACTTCCATATTCTCCTTTACCCCCAAATTATGATTAGTAATCTAGGACTTCTTTGGAAAATATAATCACATCATAGAAAACAGTAGGATTCTAGGTAAAAACTGCCCTGTTTTAAACTGTATACAGCAAGCATTCAACTGAAACTCTTAATAGTACAAACATTATTCAAGATAACAAAGGATATAAGATTCCTTTTACTAGAAAATGACTTTAGGGAAGGCTCATTTACTACGTTGGAAAATAAACCAGAGTTGAGATTCCATCTCTACTCGTCAGTAATTAATTTTTTTCCCACAAAACATTTAGAAAAGTCCTAGGTAAAACACTTTATTTTCTACTCTAGAGTAGATTACAGAAATAAAATTGTTTCTTCGTATTCTTAAATAATTTAAATATAAGCTTTTGATTAGTATTCATTATAGCTGTAATTTTTTTAAAAATGTGATTAAATAAAGATTTGATGTAATATATGGAATTATATATAGAACAGTTCAATCCTGGAAGCTGAAGCATTGGAGATAAAGAAAGCTAGGGTAATAGTTATTGGAGGCCCCGGTCACCCAGCAGTCCAGTGAGAAACCATAAAGGTCTTTATATTTTCAAAGGGCTCTAGGATCAGGGTACAAGAGAAAAGAAGGGAAATCTGGATGCTAAAAGGAAAGGGGGATGACGACATAGAAACTGTGGGAAGGTGAAAAGGAAGAGCTCCTTTCTCCTTCTGTATTATGTGTCTGTAATTAAGTAAATGTCTGCCCTCTTTCTTTTGAGTTGGCAAATACAATGTATGTCCTCAATTTAGGTAATTAAGATATAAGAATAATATTGTGAGCTTGTGAGAGTTTATATTTACAGTTCAAATCCTTTTCCTATATTCCTCTTTAGGCTAAAATTTGGCAAATGGACTGGAGTGTCAACATACTATGAAGGTGAGCAAATTTCCTATCTTCTTTTCCAGTCAGTGATTAAGAACACTCCCAAAGAGTGAGAAAGTAGAGTGAAGGTCCTCCTAGAAGGAACCGAGGGTAAAGTTAAAAAGTAAAGAATGAAAAGAAAAGGGGAAAAACCAACAAAGAAAACACTCTTTTTCATAATTCTTCTTATTCTAGAAGGAAAAGGAATGGCAAATACTACTTTATTACATAGATTATAAGTAATGCCTAACACTAAACTAATCTCTCAAAAGAGGAAGTTGCATCCAAAGTAGTAAGGTTTAGAGATATGGTGACTACTGCAACTTCTTTGTTGTCAGGCTTAATGCTCACCAATATTTCTCTGCCTATCAATCATAAGACATCTATACAATCACAAATTCGCAGATCAGTTTGTTTCTCTCACTCCTCACTTCCTGTTGTGCCCACATAGGTCTCACAAGAAGACTATATGAGGTTATCTCATCAGCATGTGCCTAATTTCAGGATCCTCCAAATGTCTACAGGAGTCTCAAACTGTTCATATCTTCAAAACCTCACTCTCTGTTTTCTGTCATGCCCATGTCACCAGTGAATGCCTGATCCTGCTGACTTTCCTCAAGTTTTGTGTGCAGTCCATGTAGCTCTACTTAGAGACAGGTGAATAGGTTACATTTATTTTACAGTAAACAGAACTATAAAAGAGATTCTACCTAATTAAGTCAGTAGGGTTGAAATAAAAGGTTGTATACACAATTCATCTTTCAAACCAGCTGTCTTATTTTATTATTTCAACAATATTCTATGAACAAAAGGCCCACCTTTTGACAGCTCTTGAATAAATATGGATTTTCCTACTATAAACACCACCTCTTCAGCCCAAATTTCTAGTAAAAAAATGTTTGCTTTTAGGCAGAGCCTTTCATTCAGTCCACTTAAAAGTTTTCCTTTTGTTTCCTCATTCCCAACAAGTAAGTCTAGACAATCATATGTTAATACTTAGAACTGTCAAAAAACCAACACATAATCTAAGATCTCTCTAATCATATTTCCTACTAAACCCTTTAATATTTCTTCTTGATATCAGTCGCTATTTTTTCTTAAGGAAACATCCCTCCCTTTTATTTTTTGTCAGATCCAGAAAAGATAACCATCAAAATTTAAAGATGAGTAAGTATTTTAGAAAAGGGCAAGAGGTACATAAGAGCAGTTGCTCTGGATTTTCATTTTGATTTTTTTTCTAGCCCCTTTTTTCTAGCATAGAGTTTTACCTTGAAATTACACATTTTGTTTTTTAAAGTACGCAGCACCCAGGTTTACATCACAATTATATACAGATGACACAGCAAAAGTTAAAATGTCATGCTGACACTTGACTTCATTTACTCCATGTGATCACCAACATTATCTGATATTTCAACCACTCACTAACAATAACTAATTCACTGGATTATAATTTTTTGCTAACATTTCAATTCCCCATAAACTAGAAATCTCATCTGCTCTTAAGAAACTATGTTACAGGTTTGCATCTGAGAAGGCTATTTCTAAAGATGGGTGGAGATTATAGGGGGCTTCAGAGTAGGAGGAAGAAGGGGAAACAGGGAGAACTTCCCAATTTCTCATGAATTAGGTTGACATTGCAGTTTCAACACTTTGCATGAAACAAAATCCCAAAGATCAGATTCATCTGTACTTAACTAAAAACACCAAAAACCATTCCAGAATAAAATATATTATCAGTACTGATTTTCCACACCCCTGGCTACTTTTATATGGACAACAGAATGATTGATTTAGTATATAAAATTTGTCATTAGGGTTTTTTCCTCCTGAAAAAAAACCACTATTTAAAAAATTTAAGAAAGAAAGAAGAACTCATCAAATTCCACATACCTGGTCATGGTAGCTGGTGCCAGAACTACTATTTGCTCCACAAGGTGCTTGTACTTGTGGAGGTCTTTCCACAGGGCAAGTAGGAGGATCACTATAGGAAGGAGAAACTGGGACAGCTGGGTGGGGAGTATGATGGTGGTGGTGGTGATGTTGAAAATGGTGGCCATGCTGCTGAAAGCAACTTGTATGTGGATGTCCTAACGCATGGTGATTTTGTGACGACCCTCCACATGGTGAGTGCTGGGGACAGCAGGAAGGTAACCTTGGCATTGCAGGAGGGCCAGTTTCTGTTACAGCACTAGATGCAGTTCTTCTCGAGTCATCTTGTAACAACAACAAAAAGCAATCAAATGAACAACAAAGAACGATCAAATGATCAAATATCACTGTGTAGAAAATGACATTGTGTATAAATAAGTAAATAATTGAAAAATGTTTAGTAAATTCAAATCTCTGTAAATAAGAACATGATGATGCTACGTTCTTAACACAAATATCACATAATTTTGAGCAGTGCTTTCACTGGGATTTTCCTGAAAGCCTAAATTCTTCAAGAGGCTCACATTTACCATGATGTTTAAATAGGACAATATATCATCTCCTAGGTCATGACAATTAGTTTTAAATTGCATTTTGAAAAAGTCTAAAATATCATGTGAGTTCCTTCATTACATGCAGCAAGGCTAAGACTCTTCTGAGCTCCATAAACCCCTAATACCACTGCATAATGCAGACTGCTATGTACTTCTTAAAATCTTATCCTAAGACACAACCACTCCACTCAGAGAGCATATCTGGCTAAATCTCACTGACCTCCAACATCTTTTCCCTTCCTTGTACCTCTAAACTCAGACCTGATAGAGTACAAGAAATAATGAGACTCTAATATGTAGGAAATTATAGGTGTCTTATAATTTAGGGATTTAGTGCTGAACAGTGGGGAAGAAAGCATGGTGTTTGATGGGCCTGAGTTTTAATCCTGAGCCATGTAACCTTAGGAAAGTTATTTAATCTCTTTCTCAACTATTAAGTGGAGCAATAACTGCCTTGTAGGGTTGTTAGAAAAAATGACAATCTTCTAGGTATGAAACATCTGAGCACTGATTACGCTTTGTGCCACATGCCCAGAGTTATTGTGCAGGTAAGTTCTTCCATGCCAGAACTGCAAAAGTGCCCCAGGTCTACCTTAGTGTTTCAAACTCAGATTAAAAAACAGCACCCTTTCCTCAAACTACACATTATGTGGAAACTATAAAAAACAGATAAATATGGAAATAAAATTTTTTACTTAAAAAATATAAATCAGAAGTGTGAAGAGCCCAGAGTCTTGTCTTTCCTTCCCCCATCCCCTATGTAACCCCCGAGGCATCTCAAGAATCCTTAGGAATCTGAAGCACCACTGTTCTAGCCTTATTTCTAGAGTAACCAATACCAGGGATACCCTGGCTCCTATTTGGCTCACAGTACCTGGCTATTCTCTTCTGGGCTAAGGTACCAATTAGGAATCTTCTGGTTACTAACAAATAATACAAAATCCAACCAAAACTGGTTAAAACAACAAAGAAAATTTACAGGCTCACATAACTGAACATGGGTGGGGTGCTTCAGGCTCTGGTTTATAAGTCTGATTGCAGCAAAACCTTGTAATTCTCTTAGGTCTGACATCCCATACATATCCTACCCTGCCTTTGCTGATTTTCTCCTGGCCAAGTTCTATGATCTGAACCCTGTTAATATAGTATCTGTAAATTGTTTTTTTCCCAGCTCCTAGTCTGGCTTATTTAGGCTAATTTCCCAAATCCTTTTGTAGAGGTTCTAACCTGGGAAATAGAATTAAGGAGTTTGTGAATTTAGACTGAAAAAAATTACAGATTTTACTAATCTGTAATTTCTGTAGTATAGTGGCTGAAAAATGACTGCTAGAAATTTATTACTTGTAGGAAATTACTGCTTGACTATTGCCCATGGGAACATGGTTATCGCCATGGGAACATAGGCTATCTATCGCCCATAGGAACATAACATTCTAACAGTAAGCTTTATGCTTCTGTACCCCCGCTTGCACACCCAACCTATGGGTCGACAGGTAATGAATAAGAAGAAAAACAGAACTTTGTGTTTAGGCAGAATGAAGAATGGGATTTGGGGCTTAAAAACCCTGTACCTCTACATTTCGGGGCTGCTTAATTTGGGGTTTGCGTACCCCTGGCAGACCCAGCTGGCTGAATAAAGTGTGTGTTTCTTATAACTCATTGAGTTCTGGTGGTCCATGTGTCTTTCGGGGGCTGGCGGCAACAACATTTGGAGGCCCAGAGAGATCTCAGGGAGCAGCCCTGAGATCTAAGACTGGACCGGCCTCCAAAGCGGTTGCAGTCTCTGTTACGGATTCAAAGGGGTGGCCAACCTGATGTTCCCGGGCCCTTGAATGCCGTGACAGGGTTAATGCAATTGTCAAGGACGCAACTTTCAGGACACACTCTTTGTTCCTGGTCCCGATGGGAATCTGGAATCTCCGAGGCCTTGGCGTCTGGATAAAAGGTACCTTCCTGGTTCTGTTTGGAAGGTTGTCACGGGAGACCCGGGACATCCTGATCAGTTTTCCTACATCAATCAATAGTTAAACCTTGTTCAGAACCTCCCTCCTTGTCTCCGCCAGTGTGCTCTGTCTTTGGGGGCATGAGTTTTAGTTGTGGGCACCCTGAAACATGCAACAACTAAATCTCCTAGACAGCCCAGTCCCTCATCTCCACCAGAGGACAGTGACCTTCCCCCACCCTATAATCTAGGACAACAGAAGCCCAAGAGCACCTCCTCACCTCCTCGGATGGCCAGCAGGTAACCCCTATGGGCCTCGTGATCCCGCTCTGGGCGGGACACCAGCCAATACCACCACCCCGGCCATCTTCCCCTTGTGAGAAGCACCACTACTCCAGGGGCCTCACACAGACAGGCCCTTTATGGTTTATGTGCCTTTCTTGACTAGTGCCCTTACAACTGGAAGGCACAGAATACACCTTTCTCTGAGAAACCCCAAGCATTAATGGGACTCTTAGAAAGTGTCTTTTAGACTCACTGCTCCACCTGGGACAATTGCCAACAGCTTTTAATTACCCCCTTGACCTTAGAAGAACGCAGATGCATTCGGCTGAAACAAAAGATAGCTGTGGGAGGGAGGAGAGTTAAGGAAGTAGGGGAACAGATTGAGGAGGAATTTCCCTCCACCAGCCCAGACTGGCGACACAATTCTCAGGCAGAGAGACAGCATTAGATCGGTACCACCAGATTCTAATTGGGGGACTTAGGATGGCTGTTTGCCAGCAACTAACCTTTTAAGGTATACTGAAGTTATACAGGCAGGGACCTCAGGAATCCCCTGGAGCATTTCTTGAACGAGAGGCCTGAGGCCCTGAGAACCAGCAGGCAATTGATCCTGAGGCCCCTGAGAACCAGCAGGCAATTAATATAGCCTTTGCTACTCAGGCAGCCCCTGATATCCATGTAAATTGCAAAAATTAGAAGGTTTTGCAGGGATGAACCTGTCCCAACTTGTTGAGATAGCCCAGAAGGTGTTCAACAACAGGAAGCAGGATGACCCCAAACGTATGGCTAAAATCCAAAGCTACTGTCATCAACCCAGCCAATCTGTTGCCAGACTCAGACCCTGAGACCCCCGTTCATGACTGCACAGATTTCACTGAGCTGGTGTTCCTGCCAGACCTCAAAGACTCCCCTCTGCCTGAGGCCGATGAAGTTCTGTTCACGGATGGAGCAACTTCATGCAGGAAGGAAGAGGTATGCTGGGGCAGGGGTCGTAACTCTAACTGGCACTATCTGGTCACAAGCTCTTCCCCATAGGACTTCTGCTCAAAAGGCAGAACTCATCGCCCTCACTGAGGCACTAAGATGGGGAAAGGATAAGGCAGTCACAATATACACTGACAGCCGATACGCCTTTGCCACTGCACATGTACACGGAGCCATCTACAAGGAAAGAGGGCTTCTGACTTCAGCTGGGAAGGACATTAAGAACAAGGAGGAGATCTTAGCCTTACTTGAAGCCATATAGATGCCTAAGGCTCTTGCTATTGTTCTTTGTAAAGGGCATCAAAAAGGGTAGTCCTGAGGCTGAGGAAACCGAAGAGCCAATGCAGAGGCAAGAAGAGCAGCCATAAGGCCAGTGGGGCCCCCTGCCACATCTGCTGACTGTTGTCCCTTACCCAGAATTCCATCTCCGACCTATATTGTGGAAGAGAACATATATTTTCAAGATAAGGGAGCCACTAGGAATCAACAGGAGTGGTGGACGACCCCGGATGGAAAAATCGGGCTCTCATGGGCTCTTGAAAGGACTCTCCTCCACCACCTACACCAGACCACACCCTAGGGCGGACTAAGATACTCCAAGTTTTAGGCCTTTACTTTCACTTGTTAGAAGGGAGAACTGCAGAAGAAATTGCCTCATGATGCCCAGCTTGTGCCCAAGTTAATCCAAAGAAGAGGAAGATAGAAGAACCTAGACATAGGGAAAGAGGAAACTTATCTGGGGGACCACTGGGAAGTTGATTTCACTGAGGTAACCCCGACTGTGGGGGCTACAAATATTTACTTGTTTTTATAGACACCTTTTCAGGATGGGTAGAGGCCTTCCCACCAGGAAAGAGACTGCCTTAGTAGTTACTAAGAAACTACTACAAGAAATCCTCCCTCGATTTGGTCTCCCTGAAACTTTAGGGTCAGAAAGGGCCAGCCTTCGTAGCAAAGGTATCACAGCAATTGGCTAGCTACCTAAATTTGCGATGGAAACTCCACTGCGCCTACTGGCCCCAAAGTTCGGGCCAAGTAGAGCGAATGAATCGGACCCTAAAAGAGACATTAGTCAAGTTAGGATTAGAAACTGGTGGGACCTGGGTAGAACTTCTCCCCTTTGCTCTTCTCTGAGCCGGTGTACTCCACATATTAATGGATTCACCCCATTTGAAATTTTCTTTGGAAAACCCCACCTTTAGTACTAGAATAGAAGATGAGAAAAAGGCAGAACTGCATAACCTTGTCTTACTTAAGTCTTTACAGGCCCTTCAAAGTTACAGGAGATTTGGTCCTGGGTTCATGCTGTCCACTCAGCCCCAGGGGACAGACTTCCCATCAGTTTCAGCCTGGGGACTCTGTGTGGATCCAGAAGTTCACTTCCAAGGGACTAGAACCAAATGGAAAGGACCCTTCACTGTCTACCTGATGATGCCCACTGCAGTTAAAGTAGACGGCATCCCATCATGATTCATCACTCCCATGTGAAGGCAGCACGAGAGTGGACAGCTCAGGAAGACGGGCCCAAGACTAAGACTCAAGCATACATAATTATAACCCTCTGTTTCTCCCTTTTTCCTCTTTAGCCCAGGCATTCGACCAGCCACAACCAGAACCAGAAGGAACATTAATAACTTTGCTAACGACAATACACAAGGTCTAAATAAGACCACCCCGGACATGGACAAAATTGCTGGTTGTGTCTAAACCCAAAACCCCCTTATTATGTCAGGGTAGGATCTCCCCTAAACTTAACTGAGCTCAGCAGGCTAGAACTTCAAGTCGATTCACTAGCAGAAGTAGTCCTTCAGAATAGAAGAGGTTTAAATTTATTATTTTTAGAACAAGATAGATTATGTATAGCTCTAAGTGAAACCTGTTGCTTCTATGCCAATAACTCTGGAATAGTTAGAAAAAGTTTACTACTAGTACAGAGAAATTTAAATGCCAGGAAAAAACAGAGACAAGAATCAAATAACTGGTTTCATAGGATGTTCAGTTGGTCACCATGGCTAATAGCCCTTCTATCTGCTGTAGCTGGACCTGTAATCATCCTCCTCCTCTCGTTAACTTTTGGCATGTTTCCTTAATTTCTTGTTTACATATATAAGGAAGAGAATTAATTCTATTAGACTTTTAGTATTACAAAATAGAGGCTATGAGCAAATTCCACATGAAGAATCAAAGATTTGATTGTCTGCTAAGGCCAGTGGGGAATACAGTGGCTGAAAAATAACTGCTAGAAATTTATTACTTGCAGGAAATTACTGCTTGGCTATTGCCCATGGGAACACAGCTATCGCCATGGGAACATAGGCTATTGCCCATAGGAACATAACATTCTAACAATAAGCTTTCTGCTTCTGTACCCCCGCTTGCACACCCAACCTATGGGTCGACAGGTAATGAACAGAAGAAAAATAGACCTTTGTGTTTAGGCAGAATGAAGAATAGGATTTGGGGCTTAAAAACCCTGTACCTCTACATTTCGGGGCTGCTTAATTTGGGGTTTGCGTACCCCTGGCAGACCCAGCTGGCTGAATAAAGTGTGTGTTCCTTATAACTCATTGAGTTCTGGTGGTCCATGTGTCTTTCAGGGGCTGGCGGCTACAACATTTGGAGGCCCCAGAGAAATCTCAGGGAGCGGCCCTGAGATCTAAGACTGGACTGGCCTCCAAAGGGGGCTGGTGGCTACAACAGTAGCAATAATTCATTCTTATAGTAGCTTTATTCCTGCAACATTTTCAGGATTTTATCTCAGCCCTCATGTCAAAGTGTTGTACAAGTGAATGTCATTTATTGTGTTGCTTCAGAAAAAAAAGATTGAAAACCGTTGGGACACTAATCCATTCAGTGGATGGACTAAATGACCTTCCTGGTTCCTTTTGACGCTGATGCTTTAATTTTACAAACCTGATTATTTAAGGATTATGCATAACACTAAGACTCAGGAGATGAGTCTGTAACAAGAGCAAGAGATCTATGGACTGCTACAACTGTGACTAATGACAGATAATGACATTTATTATTCAAAAAGAAATGTACACCTCATCTTTGTCTTTGACTATTTCAAATACAAAAATGAAGAGTGAAGTAAGAGGAAGCACAATAACTACAATATATTTAAGGCCAAAAACAGCTTTAAGAGATGAGATCACTAATAGAATGGCCTGAAGAAGTAGACTGATCTTATAGCTCTACTTAGGGCACAGTTTTGGCTTCCAATTAAGTGAATAGTCTCTTTTCCTACAGCCCAGCAGCAATTTGTTGCTCGAACAGGGTAACAACCCAAAGTAAAGATAGCTGAATAAGTCTCTTGTTCAAGAGTTACTGACCAAAGAAAACTGCCATAAGTTAGAAGTAAAATACAAATATATCTGATTAGTAAATAAAACTTAATTTTTATTAAAATTAACCCACAGTGTCCACTAAAAATAAGACCATCACAAACCTCTACCAGAGAAATTAATTCCACAGACCAGTGACATCATGTTGGTTAAAGTACTCTCACTATAATTCTAGGAGGGTTACTGAGATGCATTTATTCATTCATTTGGCAAGTCTTACACATAACAGTGTTATGATAAAGGATCTACAAAAGGCACTGGACAATGCAACAGTGAAAATTAAAGTCCTGACTTTAAAATAACTTATGATGTTGTCTGCCTTTGTTGTTTTATTTCTAGAAGCTAAAAACATGTCTGCACAAGGTAGGTGGCTCAATAAGCAATTGTTAAATTTAAGTTAACCTCACAAGAGAAAAGAGGCATTCATGTACACATGCAGCTAAGACTGAGAAAAGACAGACCTAATCTCTGATCTTCAAGTATGGAGACAATTTAAGATATAAATCAATCAGTAGTATAACAGAATCACTGAGTTCTAGTATAGTACAGAGCAATGATGTCCCCCAGGAAACACCTGGTAACACCTGGGGTCATTTTTGATTATCACAACTGGAAGGGAGGTGGTGCTACTGCTATTTAGTGAGTAGAGGTCAAGAATGCTGCTAAATATTCCACAATGCGTAGGACAACCCCACACATAAAGAACTGTCCAGCCCAAAGACAACAGTGCCAAGATTGAGAAATCCTGGCATAAAGGAAGAGTATATGCTCCAAGCCAGACTTCCCAGGTCTGAATTCTTGCTCTGCTATCACATAACCTTGGGAAAGTTACTTCATCTATAGAATAATAATAGTGATAGAATCTGCCTCACAGATTTTGCAAAATCAAGTTAATATAGATAAATCATTGACCAATGTTATGACCTCAATATATGTTACTTATTATTATCCACTAGAACATTAGCTCTGTTCAGGTGCTGAAATAAGGTTCTCCTAGTCTAGAGAAATACAACACGAGCAAGTCTTTCTCAAAGGTGGTCATCAATGTAGTCAGAGTAATATCATGAGAAGGCCATTCAGGTAGTAAAGTTGCTACCTAAGAGATTAAATGTAAATTCTGAGTAAACAGGGTCTTGAATAAATGAATGAATGAATGAATGAACGAACGAAGAAGAGATTTGAGACTTACCTTGAAATAAAAGTTGAGACTATCTAGATAAAATCTAGATAAGAATGAGGGTACATAAAGCTACCAGAAGAGAGGAGTAAATGAGGAGAGTTCAAATTTGCCTCAAAGATTATTACTGATCCTGAAAGTAACATTCTGGATTTCTTCATTTCTGATGTGAATAACAATATCGACATCGAGGATGTTTTTTAAGGAGTAAATGATAACATGACAGGAGATAATTAAATGATAGGAGAAAGTACTAGAGATATAATTGCTAATTAAAACAATAAATAATCTGCGTTAAGGACTAAAACTATAAAACTCTTAAACCATAGGAATAAATCTGTGTGACCTTGGATTAGGCAATGATTTCTTAAATATGACACCAAAAGAACAATGAAAAAAATTCAGAAAATGCACATGATCAAACTTTTTTAAACTCCTATCCCTGTTTCAATTCTTTTACATAGAAGTGCAATTGTGGGTCACATGGTAACTGTTTAACTTTTTGAGGAACTGCCCAAGTGTTTCCACAACTGCTGTACCATTTTACATTCCCACCAGATTATTCATAAGGGTTCTAATTTCTCCACTTTCTTTTCAATACTGGTTATTTTCTAACTTTTTAAAAAAATTATAGACATATTGTTGGGTGTAAAGAGATATTTTGTTGTGGTTTTGATGTACATTTCCCCACTACCTAATGATGTGCTTCTTGGTCATTTGTGTATCTTCTCTGGAAAAATATCTATGCAAATCCTTTGCCCATTTTCAAACAGGGTTTAAAAACGTTTTTCGTTTTGCGAGTTGTGCGAGTTCTGTACATATTCTGGATACTAGACCCTTATCAAATATATGATTTTAGAATATTTTTCTCCCATTCTGTAAGTCATCTCTTCACTTTCTTGATAATGTACTGTGACGTACAAAAGTTTTAAATTTCGATGCATTTCAATTTATCTGTTTTTTTCTTTTGTTGCTCTTATTTTTGGTGTCAGCCATTTAACTCTCCCTCATCTCTATCAGTTGAACAATGATGCTTTGGTAACATACAACACCCAAATTCAAATGTGAAGTCATAGTAAAATTCCAACTGAGACAACTTAGCTCACATATGATGCTTATTTCTGAGAATATGCTCATGGTAATATAGCTAAGATCTTAAAAACAACAATACTTTTTCTAACAAATGTAATGAAAGAGTCCACTGCCCCTTTTTACATACCTCCTATAGAAGTACCAGTCATACTATTGCTTGTAAGAGTAGCTGAAGTCTCTGACACTGTGGAGGGTTGACTACTAGTGACAGCTGAAGCAGTATCAGAGACCTGCTCAGAGGTAGATGGATTTGAATTGTTAATGGAAGCGCTTGTGGTTTGTGATTCCATTCTTGCAGAAGTGGTTGGTACTACAGTAGGTTCTATAAAATACAAAATGTTTATTTAGCATTTTGAAAATTAGGTAATAGATTATATTTTAATCCAAGCTAACATTTTTAGAATTATAAAAGCAAATTTTAAAAATGTTAACTCTCTATTAAGTAGAATATATAGTTTAAAAAGTTTTCATAAAGCTAAACTGCAACATTAAAATGACATGTTACCAACACATGATTAGTACAGTTTTAAAAATCCAACACATATATATGCATATTCCAGTAATTCGGTTGATTAACAGTTTTTTGGATAATGACTATATAAGTTTTCTGATGTATCAAAAAAGACAAAAAGAAAGTAAAAGTGTCTCTGCTAGGTTCATGCGCATTGTTACAGGTAGTCAGAACAGTTTTACAAACTGTACAGTATGGATTCTAGAGTTAGATGCTTAGAAAGTAATTTTGATTTCACTACTGACAGTATAAACCTGGATAAGTTACTCAAGTACTCCAATTTCCTCTTCTATAGATCTAGGAAAGTACAGAATTTTCTTCTTAAGAAAGCATTTTGTACGATACTTTACATATAGTAATTACTTAATAATAAAAATTATCTGATATTTAATGTTTTAATCTTTTTACATGCCTTTTGTTTTCCAAAGTTTTTTGCAAATATGAATATATATTTACAAAATATATTAATATTCAGCAGTCCTAATAAAATTTAATATCTTGTAGTATAATGTAAATTTCAGGCAGACTGTAACTTACAAGTTATACTTTAGATCCTGACTATAAAATAATTGTTTAAAAATTGAGACTAGGAATAAATCTGTCCAAAGCATTACGACAACAATTAAATCTGAAAAAAAGGGACTCTCTTAATGTGATGTAGAATGAGGACAAACTAATCTATACAATGCAGTGTGGCAGGCTGATTCCTGAAATATAAATAGTAACCTGGGACACTGTACTTTGGATGCTTAAACAAATATACTTGCTTACATATAAAAAGGAAAGGGAGGGATCTCAGTTTATTTGCAAATAGTTTATCTCAGTTTCTCAATCTTGGCGGTACTAACAATTGTGGCTATATAATTCTCTGTTGGGGGTAGAAGTGGGGGTAGGGGGTGGACTGTCCTATGCATTGTAGGATGCTTAGCATCCATCACTGGTCTCTGCCCATCAAATGTTAGTAGCACTCTCCCCACAACTGTGAAAACCAAAAATGACTGTAGATATTGCTAAATGTCTCCAGGGGCACAAAATGACCACCAGTTAAGATAGACCAGTGGTTTGGAGTTATTTTTAATAAGATAGAAGCTTTCCACTGAAAGAAACTACTGGGAAGAAAGGGGCATCTATTGATCACTGGAATACTTTTAACCTAGTAAAAGTTCTCTGGTTGAACTAATTCTAATGGGTTAAAAGGCTGCTCTGTAACTTTCTACTTATTGGCTAGCAGGGGTCACATGGAAAAACACACATAAAGTATCAAAATAGTCATCTTATATTTAATTAATTCCAATTAATTCCAAGCATTTTTAAATTAATCTGTTATATTAACTACTATCTTACACATAATTTATAGTGCTTCAAAATAAAAATCAAGACATTGTTGAATGACATGCAGACAGTGGGAATAAACCAGTGATTCATAAACATCTAATTCTAAAGTACTGGTACTCTGAAAGTTATAACCATCCAAACCACAAACAGCCCATATTAAGAGCTGACTGCACAAAGCCTCTAACTTTTTCTACCTACCTAATGCATCTTTTCTTGAATTTATACCTAACTCTGAAAGAGTCATTCATGTATGTATGACTACCTTTCCTTTAAGGAAATTATGGCTGATCGTTTCCTTCTAAGATGTAACCAACAATACCTGAGGATAATTCTCAGTATGTGAAAAAATTCACAGATGTATTCACATATTTACCCATACTACCACTTTCCCTAATTTGTTTTCCAACTCTAGCTTTGTTCCTTAAGTTACTTGGGTGGTTGTAAGCCAAAACAAAACACTAAAATTAAGCAGCACAAAATGTACTCTGATATTGGAGAATGACATACCTTTAAAAGTAAATTTGACATTTCAAGTAACCACTATTAACCATTTATATTCAGTTATATTACTTTTCCATTGTCTGTATTAAAAAAGTGCCATTTCTACTTTTCATAGCAAAGTTAAAGTATGACAAGAATATTATAAATGAAAGTAACAGGTAAGTGAGGATTAATCAAACTATCGCTTGTAAAAAATATTTTTTCTAAGAAAATAACTACCAAGCAATAAAATAACCAGAAAAGATTTTACTATATAATAACCAAGCTTACTATATCAATTGATAAATAAGATTAGAAAAATCTGACAATTTCTCTGTAGTTAAAATAAAATATTACCATTATACAGTAGTAGGGGTTTACAACATAGTAAGATATTTCATTTTAGCAAACTGTCTGCATAATTCTACACTATTACTACTCCATCTTACCATCTTCATCAACAGTAAGGTCCACAACTTCTGCTGCATTCTGCCTCAAGGGCTGTATAACAGTAGAAATCCTACTGCGGTTCCGTGGCTCCTGTGGCCGACTTGAATGAGAACTTGAACCTTGGCTCCAATGAGATCTGGAGTGTCCAAGGGTTGAACGAGACCTTAAATGATATCAATATTAAATTAGTAAAATTTACTTGAAATTAATAATTTTTTAAAAAAAATTAGTAAATTAAAAAAATTTTTTTTCAGTTACCCAAGAAATAATAAGCCTTTCTTACAAAGTAAGTTGTAAAGTTCCTTGTGTAAGACTTCTCCAAAGAAATAGTGGCAACGGAATTAAAAATTATGACCAGCATAATGGCTGGCACTGAGTAAACATTTTCTAAATGAAATGTTCAGCAAATGTTCACTGATCAAATGAGCTAAGAATATGAGAAATGATTATGTTATCATTTTAAACCAATCACTGGTATAAAATACAGGATTCTGTTTCAAGAATGCTGCTCTCTTTTCAATGGTTAGTTTGAATATTAACCTGCGCTATGATCAATTATTTACATTTCATTTTAGGTACCTAAAATTATTCACCAAAGGTAAAGGAACACAAATATCAACACCCTAACATTTAATAATGTCCACATAATCTTCTATGTTTAGTCCAGACTGAATTTGCAAATCATGGCTTTGGGAGTCCTAAACCAAATTAAGCTTCTGTTTCTGGTTCTGATGTAACAGAGATTCAAGGCATCAGAGAAAACTGCCTGGGATCAGAAGAGGTAAGGATAGTTGCAGCTAGTTTACTATAGACTGTCTCTGACTTAATAGTTCGACTTAGTATTTTTCAATTTTACAATGGTTTGAAAGCAACATGTATTCAGTAGAATTCCTACTGTGAATTTTGATCTTTTCCAGGTTAACACTACACGGCATGATACACTCTCTTGTGATGCTGGGCAAGGAGAGCGAGCCACAGCTCCCGGTTAGCCATGCTACTATGAGGGTAAACAATTAATGATCTACAGTGTATCCACTGTGTTTGATGATTCTGCCCAACTACAACATAAGTGTTCTGTGCACATTTAAGGTAGGTCAGGCTAAGCTATGATGTTCGGTAGGTATATTAAATGCATTTTCATTTTTTTCTTGATTTTTTAATTGAAGTAAAATTGGTATATATAATTACAGAAATGCATTTTCAACTTATGATATTTTCAATTTATGATGTTTATCGGGATGTAACCCCATCATAAACTGAGGACCATCTGCAGTTTGGTAGCCTTAAGAAACATCACTTGAGTTGCTTTATACTTTTAAAGTATATAATCACAAATCTTTAACACCTAACACTTTTATTATTTAACTATGTGCATGACATCGTATTGTACTAAATTTCTTACAGGTACACATTTTATTATTATTATTTTTTTATGGATTCACTGTAATGATTTAAATGACTGAGGGTACAGAGGGATAATATGTAGAATATGCAGTCCTGAGGCTTCAGCAGAAAAATAAATGTTTTAGAAAGGTGGGTCTTATGAAGTTGGTTTTAACCCAAATGTAAAACTGCTTATAAGCTTATTGTCAGCATGTCTAGAAAGGGTGAGCCAACTTCATTAAAACGCGGTCATCAGGTGTGTGAACTAGACCACTCAGAAATGAACTCCAAAGTATAAACTGGGCTAAAAATGGCATCAGTGTTTGTAGAGCCTAAGAATTTAGAGACACACTGAAATGCTGAAGTAATAGGACTATAAAGATTAATTTTTGAAATTTGTTTAAAAAAAAAAAAAGACAGCTCATTCCTAGAAGAATTGTATAGGCTAAGGGATGATAGTAAACAACTGTCTCAGGATGAAATGGTTTTGGATGAGAAGAGATCACCATTTAAAATTCTTGATAAACCAAGAGTCTAATGAGACTGAGCTGTCTAATATTTCTGGGAAGCTGTTAATATCTACAGAATGTTCCAGGTCCACTTTGTAGTACTTTAATGAAAACTTAACAGGATGTCCTAAACTCAAATATTATGCTGAGTGGAGTACCAGCAAAAATCTTTATGTATAAGAAACAGTTTCACAGAGGCCTTAGTGGTCCCTTTGAATATTGGTGGCAAGTGTCAAATCCTGACACAAATGAATCTGAAACACACATTCTCTCTTAAGGGCCAGGTAACTGGTGATAAACTTAATATCTTAGGTAAAAATTAAGAAAATAGATATGGGTTGTGAGCGCTGTGTCTTTTTCAAGATCATTGTCCATTACTGTGGCAAATGCATATGCTTGAACATTAGTTGTCTCCATGACAAGACAGATCTCTGGGTTCACAAGGAAAAAAGGTCCTTAATTTTGGCAATCCTTGCTGCTCATAAAAACTGAGTCAGTGTCACACTAAGCACTATGCACAGTCATAAGATAACTGTGGCACATACTGTAAAGTACCAATTTTCCTCAGAGTCTGGGAAAGTCATTTTGAACTTAAAACAAAGAGGGATATATTATAGAGTGCTCTCTTCCATTCCATTAGAAGTAGCACTCCAATGGGAAAGACTAGTGAAGAAGCGCATTCTAAGTACATTTGTAACATGCTTCCAAAATAAGTATCTTTTTTTAATCGATAACACTACAAATTAAAATTCAATAAGCAAACACATTTCTAAATTCATTCCAATACAAAATTAAGATTCATCCATCGATTTATTTGGTGTATCAAATGGAACAAAGAAACATTTCACTGCCTCTCTGTTTATAATCACCTAAAGCACAAGATGAATACAGTATAATATAGTGTTGAGGTTTTTCTCTACCTCTTTTTGGGTTAAAGTGATTCTCAAAAGAGCAATGTCATTTCTAGTTATTTATCAAAATAAATGAGGATTTTTTCATTTACTTATCAGTACACGGTTTAGATGAAATTACTGAATGAAGAACAAAAAAAAATTCAAAAAATGTGTTTTATACAAGGTTGCCCTAATAGAATAGCACAAACTTCACTGGTATCAATGATATCTTGAAATGAGTAGATTAATAACAAAAAGGAATACTTCGACATCAATATTCCTTAATATTTTTCTTCACTTTTCAATTTAGTATCATCCCAAATAGTTATTAATTATTCACCTAAATTTCAAAGGAGTTCATGGATTCTCTGAATCATAAAACAAATTATATTTTATAAAACACTAAGTAAAATTACTGTTTTTCTATAGCAATGACTCTTAACTCCCACTGTACACTTAGGGTGCTTAAAAAATACTAACCCCTAAGATTCTGGTTCAACTGGTCTGGGGTATAATCAAGGCAACAATACCTCTTTATTTTATAACCTCTCAGGTGAGTCTAATGCAGCCTGGTTCGAAAACCACTAGTCTGGTACATGCATACTCAAACTAGGACTCAGAAAATAAATAAATAAAAATAAAGAAATAATGCAAATATCTGCAACAACTATTTATATTGAAAACTTCAAACACAAATATTTACATTGAAAACTATACAAACTAAGAATTAAGATCTTACCGATAGCTTTCTCCAACTGTTACAATCTCCACTTCACTGTCTGTTGAGGTAACATTAATTTCTTCATTTGCAGTGACCTGGGGAGTAGAGGAAGCTTCTATCACCACTACATCTTCATCAATATTTCCTGGAAACAAATAGACAAACAAAAAACATTTAAAGGGTGTCTGTGAGATAAACAGTACTCTATTAAATCTGCAGGTCTTCACATGTTTATTTCCTTTTATAATTTTTGTTTGTCCTTTACAAATTTTTAGGTCTCCATATGAATCTGTATGATCTTATACAGAAAAATTAACACTAATATCTAAAGATACTGATTTAAGTTCTTGTATAAGATACTCATATTCTATAAGATATTAACCTTTAATATCTAAAGATACTATATTTGCTGTATGTTTTCTCCATGGTTGTATTTTTACATGATATGACATTCTTTTAAGAAACACACATTAGCTTTTTAGTGTTATGCTATAAAATCTGTAATTTTTTTGTACATGTTCTTTTCTAAATTACTCTAACTATGGACAGTCCTTCCTTATTTAGAGAATGAGTACACATTATATTTGGTTCACTGTGTTTCCTTAATTATTAACTTCATCTAGAACTAATTTTTGTTTATGGCATAAGATTATAAATAGAATCCAGACCTGTCCCTCCCTGGCCATACCATTTACTGAAAAATCCTTCCTTTTCCCCCATTACATGCTGATACCTCCCTTAAATATTCTTATGTTTTAGGTTATGTTTTGAAGCCATCTATTCACCCCTTTTGATATAGATTCTTATATTGAAGTAATTTTAATTGTATACAGTTTTTCTCAGGTATAACTTTCATACTTTAAAATTCACATTTGTCTCAAAGATATTTACACACCCATGCTTATAGCCAAGAGATGAAAATAACCCAAGCGTGCACCAGTTAATGACTGAACAAAATGTGATATATACAGAGAATGGAATATTACTCAGCCTTGAAAAGGAAATAGAATCACACAGTATGAATGAATCTTGAGGACAGTATGCTAAGTGAAATAACCCAAACACACGCATGCACAAAAAGTGTATATTTTACTGATTTTAGTAAATTTATAGAGGATAACCATAACCCCAATCCCGTTTTACAACATTTCCAACACCTTAAAAAGACCCCACATGCCCTGTTTCATTACCCTCCCTATACTCCTAACAACTGACCTGCTTTCTGTCATTACAGATTATAGTTTCAAGAGTTCTATAGAAATGGAGTCATACATTATAAAACTTTTGTGTCTGGCTTCTTTCAGTGTACTTACTTTGCAATTTATTCATGGTGTATCAACAGTTCATTTTTTTTATTGATGAGTAGTATACTATCATATGAATATCTACAATTTGTTTATCCATTTTTCTGTTCATGGACATTTAGATTTTTGCTGCTTTTGGCTATTTTACAAATAAAGATGCTATAAACATCTGTCCATAAGTTTTCATACACCATGTACTTTCATATCTCCTGGGTAAATACTTAGGAATATAATTTCTGGGTAGTGTGGTAAATTTATGTTTAATTTTTTAAAGAAATGCCAAATTATTTTCCTAAGTGGCTCTACAATTTTCCATTCCCACCAGGAAAATAAGGCTCCAGTTACTCTAAATCCTCACCAATAATTATTATTGTCCCTTTCTTATTATAGTTGTTGTAGTGGATATATGGTGGCCCCTCGTTGTGGTTTTGATTTTCATTTCTATAATAACTAACGGCATTGAGCATTTTTTCAGGTTGCGCTCTTTGCGGCTCATTCCACTTTGATGAAATGTCTAATCAAACCTTTGGCCCATGTTTAACATGAACTTTGGTTTTATTGTTGAGTTCAAGTTCTCTATATATTAGGAATACAAGTCTTTTATCAGATATACTATTTGTAAATGTTTTGTCTCAGCAGTAGCAGGTCATTTCATTTTCTTAATGATTTTTTGAAGCATAAATTCTTTAATGTTGATGAAGTCCAAATTAGCAATTTCTTTTATGGATTATGCTTTTGGTAACTTAATTAAGAAAAATCTTAACTGAAAGTCACTGAGAATTTCTCCTATGTTTCTTCAAGAAGTTGTATATATAGTTTAGCTCCTAATTTAGGCCTATGATCCATTTAGTTAATTTTTGTGTCTGATATGATGTAAAAGGTCTAAAAATTCATTTTTCTTGCATGTGGATCTACAATTTTCCCACTACAATTTGTTGAAAAGACTAGAATAATTCTATTTTGATAACTAGTAGATTCACGTTTTCCTAGTTATTGAGATTATAAAATCAAGGGGAAAGAAAATATCCTCAGATTTGGTCTGTCCTGGCATTAAGTAACACTGATGAAGCCCTGATATGTCTACGATACAGATATACTTCTTCTCATCCAAAAACATATCTTCTACCAATGCCATTTTTTATAAATCTCTAGAAAAATTCTACGGTTTGGTTTTGATTATCAATGTAACTCTCCATAAAGCTATATAATGTTATTCATAGAGGCCAAATATATTACTATTAAGATTATTCATAAACACTTTATTCTTTTTGCTGCTCTTGTAAATGAGTTCCCTTTCTTCATGTTCTACTAGTATGCAGGTATATCATTGATGTTTTTATGTAACTCACCGAACTCTTGTTTACCACAATGACAACAAATGGTTCAACTTCCTTGTCACTGTAATTTATGCAGTCTATATTCCTTCACCCAAGGCCCTCTTCCTTGGCAACCTGGAATTTCATCTCTAATACATTTCTATATATCAAACATCTGCCCTACTTCAGAAGCTGCCCAGTATTGGAGGAGGTATAGGCCCATGACAAAGATCTACAACATATTCTCTGATGCTCCAAAGAGGAAAACAAAGGCACTGGTAAATCATACAGGTAATGAAAGAAGATATGATTTGGAGAAAGGTATTTTTTAAATAGTTCATAATATTATATTTGTTTTTAAGAATATTTGCAAATGATTTTATCAGTAGAAAAAAATTAAGACTTAAAAACTATGAGATGTGCAAGTTTCTGAAGTACTTTCTAAGTTCTAAAGATTACACACAAAGACAATATATTGAGATAGAATATATTTTTAACAGCATAAATATACGTTATAAGCAGAGAAAACAAAACAGCAGCTCTCAAGTGGCTATTTAAAATAATATCCTAGATTCATATATTTAAAACTAAAAGCCATATGTGTGTGGTGTGTGTGTGTGTGTGTGTGTGTGTGTGTGTGTGTAAAACACCATGGATTTTTTTTTTTTATAAAACTTCCCTTATTTTGACTCACCACTGGACATTACCATTCTACAATGGAGAAAAGCTACATCTATGTATCAACTTTATTAGTGATTTCTCTCCACGTATGTGTACATGAAATTTCTTTAAAAGTCTCTAAAAGATAACCTGACATTTTAATAATTTTAACACCTTTTACTGTTAAGCAGGGTAAAATATAAATGTAACAATGATAAAGGACACAAAGCTAGCTTTGCTAATGCATTAAAATTCAATTTATACAATTTTTTAATGAAGAAATTGTGTAACTAAAGGTTATATAACTAACTCACCTAAGCACTCATTCTATTGCTTAAACAATCACCATTTTTTCTAAAGAGGATATTTATAAGCATAACCTGAACATAATACATAAAAAGTAACTAAATATAATCACAATAGACAAGAATTTGTCATCTACAATATGTTTTCTCTAGAATGGTAATTATTTAAAACAAAACTTAAAGAAAACATTCCTAAAATTAGGAAGTTAACCTTATTTAATATAGCTTTTAAAATATCAGGAAAAGAAGCCACTTCTAATTGAGCTGATTTTATTTTCATGTTGTCTTTTACATTTAGAAATATTAGTACAGCTAAGACACAGTTGTGGGACTGTAGGTGTTCTTGATTATTTCCTTTAAGATTACTTATGTTGTCTGTACCTTTTAAAACAGCATGAGAAAAATAATAAGCAACAGCCTAGAAAGAATGTGGGTAATGTAACAATGGTAACAAAAACAATGGCTTTTCTGACAGTTCTTCATGTACTCAACATTTATTTCTCTTCCCTTTTAAGACACTACAGATCCCCTTGGCAGCAGCTACCTATAAACAATGTTAGCCACTCTAATCATTGATTATCCTGGTCCCCTTATGCCTAAGTCTGGCATGATGCTAATAAAAAAAAATAGCTTCCAATTTGTGAACATATATTTTGTGCCACAAAATTCTGCATGTCCACCTCCATCAAGAAACTTAAACTTAGAAAGTGTAAATGATTTGTTAATTGGACAGTCAGCAATACATGGAATTCAAACCTAATTCCAATTCCAAAGCTCATACTCTTTAAATAAACTATATCACAGTTTTGCAGCTACTCAGCATGCTGGTGCTAGTTACAAACAAACAGCAGAGAGCTATTGGGATTAACAGAAATGTCCGAAACTGTATTGTGGTGATCATTGCACAACTCTAAATTTACTCAAACATTGACCTGTACACTTAAACTGGATGAATTTTGTGGTAGGTTAATTGTACATCAATAAAACTGTTAAAAACAACAACAACAATAACTAAAAAGCATTCCCTGTAAGATACTAAATGAGACTTCAACAAATGTAGACATGCCGTATTCTGGAGTAGGAATACCCCAAATCCTAAAGATGTCAGTTCACTCTAACTTAGCCTACAACAACAATCCTGATAAAAATACCATCATGTGTCTCTCCACCACCATCATCTCAGATAAACATGTTGATTATAAATTTACTTAGAAGAATAAACAAGCAAGAATAACCAAGAAAATACACAAGAGTCTATAATTAAAAGTGTACTTCTAGTGCCTAAATAGCCATACCTACGAACAAGAATGACAATTCTAAAAACAGATCCACATATCTATGGAAATTTAACATATGACAAAGGTCACCAGTCAATAGGAAAAATAAAAATTTTAATTATTTGTTTTGGAACAACTGCAGAGTCACATAAAAAAAAACTGGATCCATTCTTCATACTGTACAAAAAAAAAATCTGAGGTTTAAATACAAAAAAAGTAAACAATACAAGGGTTACGGAAAAAATGAGTTAGTTTCCTTATAGATTTGGAGGGGGAAAATTTTTCCTAATTATGATTTGAAACCCAGAAATAGTAAAGATAAAAGTTGATAAATGTAACTAACCAAAAAAATTTTTAGCATGGTAAAAAGTATATAGCAAAGTAAAGACAAATTTAGTGAAAATGTTATTATACAGAATTTATCTCTCTAATATAAAAATGCTTCTTATAACAGATGGAAAAACAATGACCAAAATGCTGATAAAAAAAAAAAAGGCAAAAAGATTTGAACAGATGATCACAAGAAAACAAATGCAAATGACCTTTAAATATATGAAAAGATATGCAACATTATTCATAAAAAAAAGAAAAGAAAAATATAGACATTCTATTTCTTATCTATCAGGTGGACCAAAAAAACTAATATCTGACAACAACTTCTATTAGAAGAATTTTGGGAAAACAGACACCCACACACTGCTGGTGGGCATCCAAAACGGTTATAATCCCCATAGAGAGAAATTTGGTCATATTTTTAAAAAATACATATGCATTTATCTTTGACTCAACAATCCCATTAGAATTCTATCCCAAAGATATGATGGCAAAAAATATTAAGTGACATATACAAAAAAACAATTCATTGCAGTGCTATTTGTAATAGCAAACATGTACAGAGTTGAACTATGGTATAACTATACAATTAGGTACTATGAAGTTGTAAAAAAAAAAAAAGAGAGGAATGAAAAGGAGTGACAAGAGGAATTAAAGTATATACATCCTTTATATCTCTTATATATACTTTCATTCTTCTATAACATTTCTCTAATAATTATACATATTGTTAACTGAAAAAAATCAAGAGATACTTTTTGAGTAAGAGATGGGGAACAGAAGTGTATATATACATTTTTGCTTATATTTTTGAAGAGAAAAAAATGGAATAACAAACCAAAACAAAAAATGAATAAAAATGGTTATCTACGATGGAAAAAAATAGGAAGAGGGGTGCAGAGGTAGAAAACTAGACCTCACTGAATATATCTTGTTTAAGTTTGACTTTGGAACCAGGTAAATGTTTAACATAATTAAAAGGCAAAATTAAAATTTTTAATAAATCTCATTAAAAAAAAAACATCTTGGAGAAAAATAAATAACGAACCCAAACGCATACTAAATTGATGGAATAACCACACATAAAATTGGCCAAGAGTAAAAAGAAATCACACAAAAAGTCTTACATTCATTAATATTGTTAGTAATAATTGTAAATATTTTCATTTATATTCAGTTATAAATGTTTATGTGTATTTATAGTATGTACAGAACAATGTAGGAGTAAAGAGCTCCAAATACAAAATATAAACTTACATAAAAACCCTAATCCTAAACTCTGAATAGAAACATTCATATAAATTAATGATTTAATTACTTTTTCTAAAATCTCTACATTCCTAACTTTGTCCATGAAAAAAAAAGGCTAAAAAGCAATGACAACCCAGTAGAACAATGAATACCTTAATTTCTTAGTCTATAGCCTCCAAATAGCCTCTAAATAAAAGGAAATCAGGAATACTTAAAGAAATGGCTGTTTCCAGGCTTGGGGCAGGAAATGTAAAGAATGAATTTGGATCATCATTTTTCAGAGAGGAAGGAAGTTATCAAAAACTACTGGGGTGGTATCAAAAAGGAAACAGACCCAACTCAAATATGCTCCCCACTGGTCAAAGATGAGACTATCTGAGCATCAAAAAGAAAAAGATTGCAACAGACTATGTTATGAGTTCAAGATGATACTTTAAAATTAATAACCTCTTTGGATATTGTTAGAATATCAATTCACGCTGAAAAGTAGTAAAAAAAAAAAAAAGGTAAATCAAGCATTCATCTTGCCTTTCCTGTACGGACTGCATTTCAGAGTAACCAATTAGGTACTGAAGGAAGAACTCTTCCTTAATTACAGAAGAACCTCAATTAGTAAATGTAAGCAGAATGAAAGAATTAGAAGGTCAACATTTTGCAACCTCTAATGAAATAATAGATCTAGGCAAGATCATCAAAACTGTTAAAAATATTACATGATATGTCGATGGAGACTTTATAGTGGATCATCTGAATCCTCTAATCAATTTTAAAGTACACAGCACCACCAAGGAAATGTTGCTGAACTGAACCTGAACCAAGCTTTTGGACCTAGCTAACAATTTGTAGGAAATATGCAGTATATAAAACAAATTAAACGGTACAATGTCTAGAAACTGTTCTGAAATTCTCTGGTGGGTGGCGGGGAGTGAGAGTCAAGAGATAAAATAATGCCAAAAACTGAAACTGGACTATGAATATGTAGGAGTCAACGGTGTACTTTCATTTTTATGTGTGAAAATTTTCATATAAAAATAACAAAAAATAACTATCAATGTTAGTTCTGGAAAAGGAGAAAATTCA
Organism: Eonycteris spelaea; assembly: GCA_003508835.1. Lineage (NCBI taxonomy): Eukaryota > Metazoa > Chordata > Mammalia > Chiroptera > Pteropodidae > Eonycteris > Eonycteris spelaea. Next base: position 8,547,198 of record PUFA01000040.1, on the reverse strand, counting down.
CAGATTTAGACATAATTCCTATTAAGAATTCACAATTACAAGGGTTGGTTATATTCTTAATGAAACTTTCAAAACATTTAAGTCAATACAGTATAGAGTGCACTTGGAAAATATGAATATACAGCTGTTGGATAATTTTTTAAGTTTTAAATAAAAATATACAACTATTGGGCTTAAAAAATAGGAAATAGAGATTTCTTAGTCCTTATATAAGGTAAAATGGGATCTCTAGTTTGAGAAAATTTCCACAGATAACATCACTTATGGAGTCAGCAAGTGCTCTCTCTCACAAAGTGCATGAGAATGATATACTCTTGAAAACTGATAACAAAAAATAATTCTAGCAATTACTATGTCACTGATGTCTAAGATGCCTAACTGTGTGAATATAACTATTAATAGAAAATGTGGGTACTAACAGGCAATATTTCTAAATTATCATTATTCAACATTTTATATATGCAAATAAATTAGTAATTTCATTATAAGACTATTTTAACTAAAGCCCTGAAAGTGTCTATTTCAAGGTAGCCAAAGTTTTTTTCCTCCTCAGAAGGAAAACAGGACTGACATATTTAGGCTCTCTTATTTGGGGGCATATATACGGTATTACATTTCCTTCAAATCTGAAGGAAATACAATGTATAAATACTTAACTAATTAACAAGTATAAATAAGGAGTTTATTATATCCACAATTAATTGGGAAACCAAATGCTTTAGCATTACAAAATAAAAATTTAAGCACCAGTTCAGATAAGGCTCACCGAACAGATGACAAATATGACACTAAAATTAACTTCTATTCTCTAACTTAGCTTCTATTAGTTTATTTTAAAATATCTAAAGTTCTTGGCAAATATTATCAGGAACAAAACAAGATGAATAAGTTCTCAACTGCCAACTGGGAATAATTCAATGTCTAACAACACAAGCTGCACATCATTTTGGCTTTCTGGCTTGAATATAGAGCCCTAATAAATTTAAAATGCAATTAATGATGAAGCAAGAGGAAAATAGGAAATTCCCAGAAATCTATTGATTACAGCAAATGAATTTGTTACACAATGTAAATTACTAACATAACTTATTCTTAGGTGTCTTGGTAAAACCAGTTAATTATTACAACTCTTGTGTCTTAGAGTTTGATATAACAAAATATCTAACATGGAAAACATTCTTTCCATCAGTTCACTACAGCAACAGCCAAGACATGTTGATAAATAGTGTATGAAAAAGTAGTCTCAGTAACTCCACGATAACTAATATCTATACAAGTCATATTATTAAAGTTTAGTAGATAAATCTATTTAACAGTTGAGAATTCCAACTCTCTCCTAACTCCTAACACACACTAACATATACTGGACTTGGAGTCAGAAAGCCAGCACTAAAATTATATCTAGAAGAAAACCTCATCTCTTAAGAATCTAAGGAAGTCAATTTTTGAAAGTTGAGATTTCTTGATAACAGAGCTAAGTCCCATCAATATTTCAGTTTTACTATTCTGAATATAAATTCTAAAGTGGTTTTCCAAATGTTTCATCTATAATATTAGGGTGATAACAGAATCCACCTCATGAGAGTGTTGGGAGGATTAAATGAGAATACAAATAAAATACTTAGAACATTACCAGCACAGAATAAATGCCCAACAAATGCTAGGTATTTTTATTATCATCATGACATCATCCACTATTAAGTGATACTGGAATTTGATGCAAACTCCTTGGAGGGTATTCTAGTAATAATAGCTAGCAAACTGTTAAATGCATACACCTTCTGATATATTTTTAGAAATTACTCCTTAAGAGATGCTTGCAAAGCTGTGCAAAAATGTGTGTACAAGGCTGTTCAATGTAGCAAATACTTTATCAACAAAAGTTGGTTAAGTAAATTACGCAACAGCCATCCAAAGGGAATACTATGCAGTTGTTTTAAAAAATAACTATACATACTGATATTTTAAAAACTCAACTATTTACCCTTACATTTGCTTTCAATTTTTTAATATCAATTCTGGGTAATAAGACTGAGACCTAAGAAGAGATTAACTTTTTATTTCGGTACTTTTAAAATTCCATACCATTTGTTATTAAATCATTATTTTTAAAGAAAAAAACTAGTTTAAAACAAAACACTGACTAGAAACCAGAAAACATCAGGAGTACTTGGTTTCTCAATTTTTGGATTTGTATTCCCAGAGACAAACATTCAAGAAGAATGTTTAAAAATAATGTAGATGAAATAATGTGTTTCTACCAGGAAAAATAATAAACCACCACATGTATAAAACATCACAAGTATCAAACAAGACTTAAAAATGAATTATAGAGTTTGCCATTTATCTTGAATACTTGACAATATATGGATTCTTTTCCTCCTAGAAACTGTTACTGAACTACATTAACGCTTAATTCTCATGCCTCCTACAAATATCAGCTCCTTTGAACTTCTGCTTCACATCACCAAACATCCTGTCTCACTGATTTCAAGCAGAAATTGGGCTCTGCTGATCCCTCTCTCAAAACACCAGCCAACAGAGAAAAAATGTGAAATGTGACAATAAAGCAAGACAATTCGTAGTCTCACCTCCCTCTTAAGACCTCAGGAAATAGTTGCTGTAACCTCCTCCCAGCTGTACTGTGATCTCAATGAACTCTTTTTAAAACAATGTTTGGTTAGGTTAAAAAAAGAACTAAACATAGCTAAGACTGATATTAAGAACAAAGTTACTAGTTTCAGAGTAATAGAAAAATAGAAATAGAAAAGGAAAGGGAGGGAGTCTTAGAAAAGGAAGGAACCCATAAAAAAGGAGAAAAGAGAGAGTGAGAAATGGCATATCTGCACAGCAGACCAGCAAGCTCTTTGAAAAGTTCTTCCTATCACCCACCAGTTCCTTGTCCTGTCACAGGAAATTAATCCTTTCTCTCAGTTCAGATTTTATTCCTCAATGCTCACTTCACCAACTTCTTTTAAATTACAACCAGTAAAAATAGTATATATGGAACATACTTATATTTCAGAGGCTGACTGTACATAAACTTATTCTAGTTAAATGTTATTGGGGGGACAAGGAGAGCTCAGTTGAGCTAATCTTCTATCAATTCAATTTTAGCTGATTAATCATATGCTCTACTGAGTACTGTCAGTACTAAAAGTTTGTGTTCTGTTAAGAGAATAGGTTACCTCTCAAATACTTGAAACTATTTTTTACTTATAAAGAACATAACAGGGTAATAATAAACAATAAGGTACTTAAAAATAATATTAAGCAGTCTTTTTTAGTGACTAGAATTGCTCTTACTGTGGTTGAATGTAAAAGAAATCCATCACACATCTGTCTGAAAAAGTGTTCATAGAAGTTAAACATACTAAAGAAGTACTACAGGAAAAAAACCATACTGTAAATCAATAACTCATAAAATATGTATAAAATGGGGAAAATTATTTTCTAAATAAAGAGAAAAAATTCTGCATGTAAATTGACAGAAAAATAATAAACTAAAATTTTTCCATTTAAAATATTAGAAAATTTTAAAATTCGTATCTTAAAACTGGAGCCATGGTTTAATAATACAGCTGGTAATTTACTTATATGGCTTAAAATAAAAGGCAATAGAGCCTCATATTCCTTTTAATTACAATGAAATCACTAAAATGTAGAAGAAAATAAGCACAAACACAATACAATAGCTTCTATGGTTTACTCAATTTAAGAAACATTTTTACCTGAGGGAACAGCTGGATTGTTTTGGTGGTTTTCACTGGTAGAAACAAACAAATCTTCTCCTTCCGTTGATGAACTGGAAGAGGATTCACTGCTGAGGTCATTTTCACTGGAACTACTAGAACTGGGGAGCAAGGCATATTTTCTTCGAGCTAACACTTCTCGTTTTTTCCTCTGCATTAATATCCTCTCTTTTTGTTTCTGTGTCCTCTGTGAGGAATTATTTTTTACAAATCTCTTTCTGCATGGAAGTCTCCTTAATGAACTGCTATGAAAACAGGGTCTTTTCATTAACAATCCTGAAACGGATTCTGTCTCAGTCGGAGGCCACTTTTGGGACCGTGCATTATGAGTTCTACTTTTAGCACTTAAAATAGCCTGGGAATGTCTTACAGAGACTCCTTTATCCTCATCCGAAGTCACAGTATCAGAATCTCCAAAATGCAGACTAGATGAAGGAGAAGACAGACAATCACTAAAAGAGGAATCATTATCTTCGTCACTTGGTGTTTCTAGGTGTTGCCTCAATCCTAATATTCCCTGGTTCTCTTTCACACAATTTTGCATATATGAAGGGCCAGCCTGCTGGCTTTTGCGTTTTTTCCTCACAACACTTTTTTCTTGCTCTTGTTGGTTACCATTCATGTCCTTTTCTTGTTTTTGAGAATCATCACACAAATGAGAAAATTCATTCCCCACTTTACTATTAATCATCTCAACCCCTGCAGGAAAACTTTTGGCTGCCCCAATGGGCTCTGGATGTAAGAGGATCCCTTTTAGACTCTCCTGTGTCTTTGGCGCATCAGAAGGAATCTCACTCTTCATATCCACTTTTATAGTATACAGCTTGTTATATTCAGGAGTCCATTGAGACATGGGAAACTTTAAGGAAAGCCTAGAAGACACAATTAGATATTAAAAAGATTGTTAATATGTTTTATTATACTGTTTAATTGAAGAGTTCTCAGATTTCACAGAGAACATCTCTGTAAAAGTGCAGAACTGTCTTTCCTATTCCTATAAAATATTTTTCTGTTAGGTCTACACCTATACCCAATTTTTAGAAATACAGTAAAGATCACAGAACATAAACCTACTTGAAAACTTCTGTTAACCAAATACTGATCTTACTGTGTATCTTCCTACCTTTAACTATATAACATATCTGGTTAAAAATCAAACGATTTCCTCAAAACCTGTTATAATAAAAATAGATAAAAGGATTAGAAGTCAAAAGATTCAGATGAGTCAACAATGGTTTTCTCCCAGTATCACATTTTAAAGCGGTAATCATATTAAATATTTCTATACATCTAGACAGTTACTATGTTTGATGGATTACTACAAATAATGAACCAGTATGAATACAGCTTCCCTTTCCCATGGTTCCTTCTTCCTTCATACTACTTTAATTTCTAATGAGAATCTAAACTCATTGAAAAACAGCAGGCATAACGATTGCCTTTCAGAAGTTTTACATACAGGAAGACTCAAGCCACTACTGTGAGCTGATGAATATTATTCAGTTAAAGCAGCACAGAACATAAAATCAAACTTCCCACAACTAATCTAAGTGTATCTAAATCATTCAAAATCTGAAATTAAAACTGAACAAGGTGACTTGCAATTAAAGCATCTACATCAATGCAATATACATACAGAAAAGTGATAAAAGTAGTAAATATACTGACTCAAAATGGAACATATTCATTGAAAGGTAGTTAATGTGACAAATGAAGAGCTTTACTAGTACAAAATATGATTTAACAACATTAACATTTTTACCTTAAGTTTTTATTGAAGTATAAGACGTCTAGACACATATTCTAAGTTTACAGCTTGATGAACTCTCAACAAAGTGAACACATCTATGTAATTAGCTCCAAGATCAAGAAACATAAGATAACCAGCACTACAGAAATCCCCTTCCAGGCACTTCACCCACCAGGAATGGTAACCACTATTCTAACTTTTAACATCATAGATTAGTTTTGTACTTAACAAGCACTTCTAACCCCCTTCTGAAAGGAGGAGGGGAAAGACAGATGTTTAGTAGAAAGTGTTTCCTTCTCCACAAATGACAGTTATAGGAATATATAACTTCACAGGTCTCTTACTTTACTTTAGTATATAACTATTATTACAACAGATAATTACTATTAAAACGGTAAAAAATGAAACATTCTATTTTTATACAAAGCTATCAAACCTCTATCTTCTATTATTATTATTTTATTTACAAGGGTAAGCAGTGCTATATCCAAGATGAGCCACCAAGCCCTGTCTGGAGTTCAGCAAGATCAGTAGTAAAGGAGGAACAAAAACATGAGTGAAAAAACCATATGGGCACAGAGCAAATTACAAGAGGTAGACAGTCAGGCATGGATCACCATAATCAAATGCAAGAAAAAACAAGTCACAATGATAAGCACAAGTACATGAGATTTAAGATTCAAGGGGGGGCCAACTAGGATGGCTATAATAAAAAATACAGATGATAAGTATTGGCAAGGAACCCTTGTACATTGCTGGTAGGAAATGTAAAATGGTGTAACCACTTTGGAAAGCAGTTTGGCAGTTCCTCAAAAGATTACACAGAGTTACCATATGATCCAGCAACTCTACTCCTAGATATACACCCGAGAGAAATGAAAACATACATCCACATGAAAACTTACACACAAATATTCGTAACACTATTAGTCATAACAGCCAAAAAGTGTAAACACAGATGTCCATCAATTGATGAATAACATCCATACAATGGATTATTACTCAGTAATCAAAAGAAATGAATATTGAGTCATGCTACAATATATGAACCTCAAAAATGCTAAGTAAAAGAAACCAGTCACAAAAGACCACATATTATGACTACTTTTATAAGAAATGTCCATAATAGGCAACTTAATAAAGTAGATTACTGACTGCCTAGCACTGGGGGATAATAAGAGGAATGAGGTGTGATGGCCAAAGAGTATAGGTTTATTGGCAGTGAATTGAAAAAGTTTTAAAATTGATTGTGGTAATGGCTGTTCAACTCTGTGAACATTCTCAAAACCACTGACTTGTACACTTAAAAAGGGAGAAATGTATGGTATGTGAGTTATATCTCAATAAACCTGTTGCAAAAAAGTCTAAAGGGCAAGTATCAAGTATTGTGGGCATCAGGTAACTATGCAATCCTCTTTTGATCAGCATCAAAAGAATCACTTCAAAAAATCTTAGATTCTTCCAGGAGTCGATGTCTCCCAGGAGTTGTGTTGAGTTGAATCTCTGAGAAAAGTCTTTATACACTGAAGGGAAAAAAAAAAATAGTTTTAGCCTCTCCATCCTTAACTACAAAGTCATTCTCTCGGTCTTGGTAATGGAGATCCTAAGAGGCAATGAAAACTTGCCAAAGGACAGATTAATTCTGGGAACAGGAATCCATAAGTGAATTTACAAAGGAATGATTCATAGCATAATTTACTAAATTCAATTTCTGTTCCATCAGTTTATGCCCCAAAGCCAAAACAATGAACTCTTTATGGTTAACTTTGCTTTGGGTTTTGGTTATTTTTTTTCCTGCCCAAGTGGAACGTAGGGGAAGGGAATAAGGAAGAGAGGTGTTGTATGGTATGGTGTGTGTGTCTGTACACCAGTAACTGTTCTCTGAGTTATGTCATACAGTCATTAAATGCAAAATTAATACCCCGTATTACCTGAGATGGTCCCACCAAGGGAGTACAAATTCATGCTCTACTCTAAACTGAAAAGAGGAGTAAGCTCACAAAAAGAAATACCAATACATTTTTTTAAACTAAAAAAGCAGCAAAACTAACATACCTGACCAATAAAAAATTTTCTGAAATTCGATGCTATTTGATAAAATCAAATACTTTAAGGTTCTATAGGAATCAACAGTTCCTATAGAACCTTAAAGTATAGAAATAAAGGACTAAGTTTCTTTGGGACAAAACCTATGAAGCAAATAATTCTGTAGACTCTCCTCTACTATGGAGGACTGGAGTTTGGGGAACTGGATGTTTCAGCTCCCTAATTTGTAATACTACATATTCTACTTTAAGAAAAAGATAAATATCTCTCAAGTAACAGGTTTTTATTACTCAATAAACTTAATTATTCTTGTTTATCTTGTTTAAAATATTCTAAAATCCCTACGTATTAGTCATCAAAGAAAAAAACATCTAACATATATTTAGGTCTATCAGTACAAACTGGGTGGAGTTCAGTATATTATAGTCTACTGCTCTAGCCATGATTGTGTTATTATCAGAGCCAGTAGCAAAACGAAGGGTGTATCTATCCTGGCAAGCCTAAAAATCTAGGAATCAGTTTCAACTGGTTAGAAAGGTAGTACTACAAATCATAAGGAACAGTGCACAAATGTCTAACATTTCTGGTATGAAATATTTCTGGACTCTAGAATTTACACTGTAACATGAATTACGAAATACAAAAATATTGCTAATTTTCTATTACATAAAATATATTCTATCAAGAAAATCTAAAAAAAAAATCAAACAAAAGTCCTATATGCACAAAAAACTACAAAACTATATAATACGATGTAAAAGACAACCCTCTTAATGGGACACACCTCATTTCTGGCTTAGCAAAGACTCCAAACTGGCTGTTACGAATCAGAAGCAAGCCATAATTTTAAAAATATAAACCATAAATACCATCACCATGGACATGTTAGGCCTTTAAAAACATTGGATTTTTCTGAATAGTCTGAACACATGCAACTAAAAATTACTTCAAATTCATAGTTCACATTTAGTTTCTCATTTTTTTGTTTACTGAACTTTTAAATAACATTTAATTGAAATACAATGAGTTATTACAGTTATATGAACAATTGTACAGTTACATGAACTGAGGGGGGTAGAAAAGAAATGGAAATTTTTAACAAGTGTTTCTGTCTTATTAAGCTTTAATTTTTACAACTAAGATAAAATTAGGGTATAGCTATAAAATATACTGCTAAGTAGTTTTTAAAATAAGGTAGGTTCTGTACAAACTAATATAAAAACTACAGATAACTTTTTAAAAGTAGGTTGCAAATAAGGCTGTTCTAATATGATCTTTTCTGTAAAACTTACTTTATATATACATAGGGAAAACAGAAAAATACACAGTTTGGGATTGAAATTATAGGGAAGAGATTTACAGTACTAGATTAGGAGCTTTCTTTCACCTATTGTGTTACAAATTTCTGTAAGATTTGAATTTTTCATAAAATGATCACTTGCTACTTCTGAAATCAAAGTACAAGGACTTTTTTAAAGGAATAAAAATAATCAGAACAGACTGTGTTTTATTTTCCCAATGGACTAGGACACAACTGTTAAATGCAGATTGTTATAAAAATCAATATATGCCTATGGTTTTCATGGAAATCTTAACTAGGCATAAAGTTCCTCCTCAGTGACTAGAAAAGACCACTAAATCCTGGACAGCTTAATGACAAAATAGGGTAGAAACTGAAAGATGGCATATGACTGTTGGCAAATTTCAATGGAGTTGTCAAATTTGAGAGTTAATTATGCTTTTTAACTTATTGATACTAATCTATAGATCTAGCCATGTTTCTCAACTTATCTCTATGAAAAAATTTTGATGGTTGGAAAGTAATAACTTTTAATGCTTGGAAAGTAATAACTTATCATCAAACCATTCACAAAATCTTCCATCATTAAAAGCATAGTATTTAGTGTTGGATTAACTGAAGTCAAAGAATAATGTACAAGGAAAACAAACCTCCACAATCTTTCGTTCTTGATACTTTTTCAGATAATCGACCAACTTTCAAATCTTCAAATTTACAAACTACTCTTAGAGATTACTGTTGTTTAAACATCCAGTTTCCAACACTGAGCTTCAAGTAGACTCTAGGTTTCCTTGGAGATAAGCACTCAATAAACTGAGAGTTCTTTTTTAAAGCAATAGATGCTAACTTAAAGTCGATTAATATTTTTAAATATGGAAAGATATGTACTTTAATATGTCTAATGTCGTTTCAAAATTTAACAATCTGCACATGCTAAATGTAGAATTAAACTATACTGCTAAATAAGATCTTAAATCTTTATATGAACACACTTAACATTCTGAACTAATTCTTGTCAATAATTTTAAATTGCTTGGCCTTGTTCTTATGAATAAGCAGTCATATATGTTAAATGATACTGAAAGAGAAATCAAAATCAAAACTACAGAAATAAAACCTATTGTGGCTTACACAACTCTTTGAAAAGAACCACCTCAATGAAGCAGTGAGCAAGCACATCCTTGTGAGAAGCAGAACTACTTTTGAAATAGGTAAGATGGAACATAATTTGGTGGGCTAACAAAGATGAAAAAATTTGATTGATATGGTATATGTCCAGCTCATAATTATGACAATATAACTAAAATATAGGATGCTATAAGTAATGATATAAATGAAAGTAATAATTCAGAATCACATAGGAAGAAGCAATTGGTGGTGTCTCTGGTAAAGGCTTCATAGAGAAGATGTCATCCAAGTCAAACCACGAAGGATGCACAAGGTAAGGTGATGATGGTTGGCAAAGAAAACACCCTCGACTTCAAACAATGCTGAGACATGGCAAGAAACGGCAATCATGTTTGGGGTGTTTGTTTTTGTGTTTTAGTGGGAGAAAATAAGCTGGAGTCAAATCATCAAAAAGTGAAGAGTTGTAAGTTACTGCTTAACAACACAATTTAGGAAGATTTAACTGAGCAGCTGTCAACAGGAACAGACTAGAGGGACAGTCAGGGAGACCAGGCAGAAAGCTTTGCTGTGATGGGGGTCAAAGGGCAGTTTTAGGAGGTGAAGGGTAAAGCGAAGTATGAGATAGGATAGGTAAATGTTGTAAGAGTCATTTAAGACAAAGAAATAAAATATAGAAACAGAAATAAAGAAACAAGCCAAGGACAATTCTGAGACCTCTTGATTCGATATCTGGAAGAAACATAAGTCACTATCAGAAATAAAGTCAACTGGAAAGAGAATGCAGAAATCAAGTCGTGGATAGATTTTTGATTTTGAAATAATAGTTAGACAACCAATAGAAATATGTCTATAATACCAAGTCAGAAAATATAGATTTTAACATTATTTATTTGGAGGAAAATAAAATCACTAGAGTCAATAAATTACATCAAAGTAAATATAGAGAATAGCTAAAAGAGTATTGGAGGGTATGCACCATAATAAGTAAGGCAGCAAGAAAAGAAAAAAGAAAAAAACCCTTGGAAACAGTAACAAAACCAGAGAGCAGAAAATCTGAGAAGGCAAAGCCCTGGAAGCTATCCTCCCTATTTATTTATCCCCTCCTGACTTCTCATTTTGACTAACCACCAAGTAGTCAGTAAAACATCTCAGTACTAGCCAGCTCTATGAATCAGTGCTTCCCATTTTTTACATCATGACACACATAGAATATTATATTTTTTGAGCATTTAGGGTAGATAAGGTGTTTCTCTCTTCCTATAAGATGTCACAGCCTTGGGGTATGTCACCCCAGAACTCTCCCTTGATGCTTTAAGGGCTAAGAGGATCAGTATCTCCACATACCTGCAGTCCAATCATGCTACACTAGTTAGAAAGCTCTGCACTAAACTCCTCATTCCTTTCTTCTGTAAACACTCTTCAAACAATAAATTTTTTACCAATCAAACCACTTGCCTTTGCTTTTAGGCTACTGCTATATTCTTTAAATCATCCTAACCACTGCCAAATATTTTTAATTGAAGAACTTTTTTTGAACTTCAACTAGGCCAATAATAACTACCTGGTAATTCTTTCTTACAGCTATTTGTCCATTCCTCATAGTAAAGAATTCAGATATTTATTTCCTCAAGTCCTTTACTCCTTTTACATACTTTCATTTTAAATGAATGACTAACCCTGCCTCTTCAGAGAAAATAGAGACTATCAATAATAAATTCAAACATCTTCCTTCCCTTTTCCCAATCTCTAACTTTTCAATTTATATCAGGATCCAGTCTATATCAAATATGCCATCCTGTATTGAAAAAGATGTTAGATATAAGCATCCCCCTGCTCAAAAAATGACAAAGTGACTACTTTATGCTGGTAAAGCAGCCCAACAAAAAGCCACTATGATGAGTTGTTAAGTGTATTAGTATAACTTCATATTCTTTTGTACCTACTCTCCCAACATGGAAGGAATTAAGGAAGGTAGGGAAGGAGGGAGGGAGAGCTGATTTACTAAATTAAGGGCTGAATCTCCAGAATTGACCAAACGAGCCAAAATACCAAATTATGACCTTGAAGCCTTCAACATTTGTCAAGAGCAATGCTCAGCAAGCTAGAACCACAAATTGCAGAACACTACAAAATTATGACATTTTGTAATGAATGCTGTTTTTGCTGGTATCCCACTTGGCCTTAAACATACTCCTACCCAAGCAAATATTTATGTTAAAATATGGTATCTTTCATAATTCAGTTACTTATCATTCCCTTGCATAAAATATTCTTCAGATCTCATCATGTTGTTCAAATAACTCCCCTTTTCTCTTTCTGTAAGGCAGTAATAAATACTGTTTCTTTGAAAGTCAGATTTTCAGCAACTTCAACTCTTGGGAACACAACCTAAAGGAAAATGATTCACTGAAGGGTCAAAATAATTGTAGGAAGGCCACATGCAGTTCAATACTCAAAGATTATTTTATTTTACATATAATTATAATAAATTTAGTTGTCTGGATTCTAGGCATAACAGCACTTAATAACGATTAAGAGACAGAACTAAGGCATTTGCCCCAGTAACTAAAAAGTCAGCAGTCTATTACTTTGTTGCATGTTATTATGTGAACAGATTCTGAGGGCAACACTATGCTATATAACACAGAATAAAAGCTGTGTACATATAGAAACAGATTGTTCTCAGTAAAAATAAAACAAAACACAACATATGTTAGGCAATATTTATACTAATTAATAATTCTTAGTTGCTTACCAGGTTAACATGGTAACATGCCAATTGTGACTAGCAATATTATGTTTTTATTGAAAATGTACAAAATGAGGTGAAAATTTCAACAGCACAAAAAATTGCATTTAAATTCATAAAAACTGGTAAAAGAATAAAAAGTTAAAGTGGTATACAAAATACTTTCAATATAAAACTACATTCCTAATATTCAAAGAGCTTCTTCAAACTGATAAGGAGGAAAACATAGGTGACTTCTATCTGTTTTATGTTTCACTTACTTTTCTCTTTATTTTTGTTTTGAGAAATTTATAAAGCAAAATAATGAAAAAATTTTTAAAGGTTCAGGGGTGTTTTCTTTTTTTAAATCTTGGCCCCTAGTGGGTGCCAATCCTAAAATGTAAAGCTAAATAAAAGTAGGAGAACAAAGACTGAACTACAGAATTTTTAAAAGACAAGAAATTGGTTAAGATCAGAAAACCTTGTAAATATCACTGGCTCTTCCTTCAACTGTTGTAACAAAGACAAACTCTGCTGTTTTGACTCAAACCTTTTCTTAGCACCACAGTTTCCATTTCAAATCAGGTTTTCCAAGGGAATTCAGCAATAAACTCTTTTTTAGATCCAGGTCCATTTGTTTTCTAAAATGTTTAATCAAGTTTCAAGGCAGAAATACATTTAAAAGTTCCAATTTCCATTACTTGGAACAAACTTTAGCCAAAGTAACTGGAAAGAGGCTCCAACCTCCTCACTCTTGACCTGCCCGTAAAGTCTACAAATCATTTGTAATTGACTTCTTTGATTAAAAACAACAACAACAACAACAAACAACAACAACAACAGAAACAACAAATCAGCATTATGGCAAAGAGAGTTAAGACTGGAATAACAGCAGTTATGGCAAAATTATACTAACATTATTGATGATGATAGTGATGATGATGATGAAGATGGGGAAGAACAGGCTCTAGGAAGTCTGCAATTTCTGTTAGCAGAAATTCTCAAATACACCTGTTTGTCCATGGCAGGTCTCCTGTTGATAACCTTTCTTTTTGCATCCAAAGACAGTGCATTTTTTCTGAGGCTCAGAATAAAATAGAAGAATCTAATGACCTTTCCCTATTTGCCTGCCTCGAAAACATACATTCCTTCTAGCTTTCCAACTTTTCCTTTTTTAAACACTTAGCAGTGCTTTTTAAAAGCTGCTTCTCGTGACTCCAGAGCAGAAAACAAAGTCGACACACAGATATTATTACCATGTATTATGATACAAATGTGTGATGCTAAAACTTTTCACCATTCATCCAAATATCCAGGTTCATATCTTCCTGGCATTTTGCATAGGAACTGAAAAGTCAAGTAAAAAGGGCTCTATGACTCAGCACTCAGATTCTGATTTTTAATACCATTCTTCAATATAAGGAACCAGGGCTACTTGGATAAATGGCTGATTCTTGGGCTGTGGCAAAGGAAAAATAAGATGTGCCTTTTGTTTTTCATGTTCTTGCAGTGATAGAACGAACATAAAAAACCAAAAGGACAGGGACATATCAAAGGGACACTGGAGCCAATCTGAAACAGCTTGCCATACACAAAACTATTATAGCAGCAAAATACATAACACAGTATTGGATTCTAACCCAAAGTATAAATATTCATCAGTCCATACTGATATAAATGATTGAATCAATAAATAAGTAGGAGAAAGACAAATATTCCTCACAGAATTCCAAATGATTTATGTAGATAACATCCCTCCAGGAGATGGAGGTTAAAAACTCAGTATTCCTTTTAGTAACTTGCTTCAAAAGGAAAGACTAAACGGAGGAGAGTAACTTTACAGTTAACATGAAGAAATCTGGCCAACACTGACCAAGTGATCAAGGTTAATATCATCAATCACAAGTCATCTTGCTAACAAGGGAACTCCATCTCTGTGGTATTCTTTCCCAAAAACCCACAACCAAAATGAGAAAAACATTAGGCAAACCAAATTGATAGACATTCTACAAAAACCTGATGAACATTCCTCAAAACTGTTAAGGTCATGAGAAACAACAAAAGACTGACACTGTGAGACCAGAGGAGACGACATTTTCATAACATCTGGAGTTTAGTTAATAGTAACATACTAATGTTGGTTTCTTATTTGTGGCAGATGTACAATAGGTAAGATGTTAACAATAGGTGAAACAGAAAGGAGTGTATGGGAATTCAGTGTTCGACTTTGCAACTTTTCCGTACATGTAAATTTATTGTAAAATAATCCACCACCCCCCCCCCCAAAAAAGGGAAGGAGGCATTAGGATAGGGTTTTGTTTTGTTTTGTTTTTTATGCCTACAGCACCTGGTCTTCCTAGGTAGTCTCCCATCCAAGTATTAACCAGGCCCAACCCTGCTTAGCTTCTGAGATCAGACATCGGGGTTTGTTCAGGGTGGCATGGGCACAGACCATGTACTGTGTCTCCACTGGGGTGTGAACCCAGGATCTTCTGTGTAAAGAAGACGTGCTAATATGAAACCATGTCCTAGGATAGGGTTTTATTTGTAAATTTTCCCCAATCCCTAGGGAAATGAGGAGACAGATGAGAGACAAGGACCTTATTACTCTGCTCTCCAACCTCACCATCCCCTTGCTACTGAAAGTAATATCTGCAAAAATCTTACAATGGGCTACCAGCAGAGGGGAATGGGAAACTAATTCTGAGACTACTAAAGGGGAAAAAAGGGCTTAACACCATCTGGTCACTTTATTGTGACAGCAAGGCATGTATCTGCATACCCTGGGAAATTATGTGTAATTCATGGAATTTCTATAAAGAATTTTTTAAGTGGTGTCATCTTTCCAATTACCACCAGGAGTTTGGCAAATAAACATTATTTCTTGGGTTAAAATGTTCAGCTATTATGCATTAATAACCAATATGTGCACAAAGCATACATGTACCCAAGTGTGTGTGTGTGTGTATGTGTGTGTGTGTAAATGTGTGTTTTTTCAATTTTTTTGTGACATAAAGAGTAAAAAAAAAAAGGAAAACCTATTATAAAACAAGAACAGCTAGGTAGTACTTCAAAGCACTAACAGCTACAGGGTCTTAATCATTACAGACACAATGATCTAAGTGGGAACTAAGACAAAATACTAGAATTAAGTCACTTATTCTTATACAAGACAGGAAATCTTTGGTCCCAACTTTGACAACCTTGGTTTGGTGTTGGGCCACAAAAAATAACCTTCAGCTAGAACACGTGACAAATTAAGTACCTATGCATTGTGGAACAAACTGTGTCCCCTCAAAATTTCTTATGCTGAAATCCTGACCCTCAGTACCTCTGAACGTGACTATTTATAGGGCCTTTAAAGAGATAATTAAGGCTAATAAGGTCATATGGGTGGGACCTAATTCAATCTAACTGATATCCTTTATTAGAGGAAGAAATCTGGACACACACAGAGTCCCAGAGAAAAGATCTTGTGAGGATACAGTAGGAAGCTGGCCATCTGCAAACCAAGGAGAAGGCCTCATGAAAAACCAAGCCTGCCCACACTTTGTTCTTGGACAAGTCTCTAGAACTGTGAGAAAATCGATTTTTGTTATTTAAGGCACCTAGTCTATGGTATTTTTTATGGCAGACTGAGCAAATTAATATATCATGCAATTAATGTTTCCTGAGTACTTTTTTTCAAGGCTTTATTTTTTGCATCTTAATACACATTATTTACTATTATTGTCATTATTTATTTTAACATTTTATTTATTTTTCCCACTCCTTCCTCCCCTCTGGTAACCACTAGTCCATTGTCCATGTCCATGAGGTGAGTATTTTAAATGTGCTAGGCTGTCTCAAATATTGCAAATGCAAAGATGAATAAGATATAGATTTGTCCTTAAGAAGTTATAGTCTAGCAGTTAGGGAGACATATCAGTAGTAATTAAAATACAAGTGTTATGATAGAAGTATGTGCTGAAACAAACTGATGTAAATGAAATGTTCACCATATTCTCAAATGACACGAAGCTGAAAAGGATAACATATAAACTGAATGACAAAATCAGAACCTGAAAATAAAAGCCTAGAATGATTAGCAAAACCACTTAATAAAATCTTTAAAGTACTATGACTAAGTTCTCCTTATATACAGATAAAGACATAGGGGAGGAATTTTAAAAAATGTTTTCCACTAAATAATTTGCCTAAGATCAATAACAGGGTAATATTCAGAGACATCCACTCACAAATGCTTCAAGTTATAATTTTGGTCTAATTCTATAAAAGCGGTATATGATATAATCCTTTTTTCCAGACTCAAATATCAGAGTTTTCTGGTCTGAATTTATCAACTTTTAAAGACTTTTTCCGTAAATCATTACCATCCAGTCACTTTTGTAAAAGTAGAACGAAATAAAGTGAATTCTACTAGCACCTTCCCTCACAGAGATACCCTCACAAGGATTATTTTCTAGCTATAACCCCAAAATCTGAACGAAGAACCTCCCCCAAAACTAATAACATAAAAAGATGTATAACAATAATAACAAAAAGCTCATAAGGAAAACAAACAGAAGTAGAAAGCTGTAATTTTCTTATATTGTACATGAAATAGTTTATTATTCCTTGAAGGCAGACTGTGAAAAGTTAAAGATGCATAGTGTAAACCCTAAAGCAACCACAAAACATTATCGAAAAAAACAAGTAATTATAGCTAATAAACCAATAGTGGAAATAAAATGTAATGCAAAAAAGAGAGAGAGAGAGAGAAAGGAAAAGAAAAAGAAAAACTAAAAACACTCGAGCCTAAAAGGAAAAAGAAAAAAAAAAGGACAGAACAGATGGGACAAATAGAAAACAAACAGCAAGATAATAGATTAAAACTCAACCATATCAAAACAGGGTGCTATTGGCATAAAGATAGAAGGAAAGTCTAGAAATAGACACATACATGTCATCAAAGGATTTTCAGCAAGAGTGCCAAGATAACGGAGAAAGAATAGTCTTTTCAACAAATGGTGGCTGAACAACTGGTGAGCCATGTGGAAAAAATCTCTACCTCACACCAGACAGAAAAATTAACTCAAAAAGGATCACAGACTTAAACCTAAAAGTTAAAACAAACTTCTAAAAGAAATATAGCAGAAAACTTATGTGATCATACCATAGGCAAAGATTTCATAGGTCACAAAAAGCACTAACCATTTTTTAAAAACCAATAAACTGAACTTTATCGAAATGAAAACCTTCTGCTCTTCAGAGATACCACTAAGAAAAAAAAGATGAGCCAGTGAACTAAAGACAAAGAAAATTATATGTACATGTATTTAATTTATATGTATATATAAGCACCACACATAACTTGAATCCAGAATATATGTAAAACTCTTACATCTTAATATGACTCCCAAAAAAGGATGTAAAGTACAGCATAGGGAATATAGTTAATGTTGTGATAACTATGTGTGGGGATAGGTGGGTACTACAAGACTTATCAGGGAGATAATTTCTTAAGTTATATAAATATTTGACCACCATGCTATATACCTGAAACCAATATAATACTGAATGTCAACTGTAACTGAAATTTTAAAAAGACAACTCCCCCAAAAAACATAGGCAAATGGTTTTTACCATTTATTACAACATATATACCAATGGTGAATAAGTACATGTCAAAATGCCGGACATCTTTAGTTATCAGGGAAATGCAAATTAAAACCACAGTGAGATACAACTGCACACCCGGTAAAAGCTAAAACTAAAAAGACCAAAACCACCAAATGTTAACAAGGATGTGGCACAACTGGAATTCCACAAACAACTCTTGGCAACTTCTAATGAAGTTATACATACATCTAACCTATGAGTCAGTAATTACATGCTAGAAATTTAAAACCATTCCTAGATTTGAAAACAGGTATACAAAAAGATCTGTATATGAATAATCATAGCTTTACTAATAATAACCAAAACTGTGGGGAAAACAAATCAACAAGTAAATGGACAAATTATGATACACAGATATAATGGATACCAAACAGCAACTGACAACAAGAAAGAACTACTGATCCGAATACTGTAACATTATGGACGAATCTCAAACACATCTTGTGAGGAAAGAAATCAGATACAAAGTATCTAAATGATTCCATTTATATGAAGTTCAAGGACAGGCAAACCTAATTTGAAGTACAAAAAAAAAAAACAAAAACAAAAAAATGAAACAGTGGTCGTGCTCTACAAAGGATAGAGGAAAGGAGAATAAGAGGCACATAAGGAAACTTTCTGAGGCAACAGTAATGATCTATGTACTGATTTATTCATAAGGATTTGGATTACACAAACACATTTGGCAAAACTTAAATGGTAGACTTAAGATTTGTGTATGCTATTATATGCAAATTTTACCCTAAAAACAAAGAACTATATGCAACTATTCAACTCTAGTTAATGATATGGAAGTTGAGTTTGTTTAGGGGTAAATGCACAGATATCTGCAACTTTAAAATGCAAAAAACAAACAAAAAACACCAATATGCTTGACTAATGTATGGTTTAAAGGAACAAATTGAGAAATATGTGATAAAGCAAAAATAGCTAATTGTTAATGGCAGAATCTAGGTGATAGGAAGATAGGTATTCATAGTACGATTTTTTAAACTTTTCTGTTTTAGATTTTTTCATAATAAAATGCTAGAGTGATCATACCATAAGATATATAAATGTCAAATCACTAATACACCTGAAATTAATATAATAGTGTATGCCAACTAAACCTTAATAACTATAAAAATGAAATGCTAGAGGGAAAACATCTGAAGAAACTAAAGACAAAAGAGTAATACTATGTAATTCTATTTACATGAAGTTCCAGAATAAACAAAACTAATCTATAATGTTAAAAATCAGATCAGTGGTTTCTTGCAATAACTGGTGGCAAAGGAGCAAGAAAGAACTTTCTAGGGTGATGAAATGTTTTATATCCTGACTGGGGTGTTGGTTATATGAATATATGTACTTGCCAAAACTCATTGTAAAGTAAAATGTGTGGCTTATATTGCACATAAATTAAACTTCAAACTGATTTTTAAAATATGTTCACTGTAGAAAATCCGGAATATACAGAAAAGCAAAGGGAAATTATGTTCCCCCTATTCACACCATCCACATAAAACATCATCATCTTTCCCTCTCTTTTGACAAAAGCCATGCCCACTGGAGATAAAAATACATCTTACTGTTTTCCTTAAAGATAATACGGAAATACTGGTGAAGCCCTGAATTTTGGAACTCCTTTCTCAGGTGACTCAAAATCTACTGACTTAAATCCCTTCAACTCCATCACTGCTGTGAGTCTTTAGCAAGTTACTAACCATTTTGTGCCTAAATTTCTTCATCTGAGAAATGAAAATATTTAGTTCTTCAAAGTGTTGTTATAAATTTTAAGCAAAACGATGTATGCACATGCAGACTTTTATTACTGTTTTTAAAGATGAATAATCAATTAGCTTTCAGAAAGTATCCTGGCAAAAAAGTCCACAAACTTCCCCCTCTGAAAAAAATTTTTAAACAGGCCCTCAATTCTAATCTAACTTATTTGAATGAACCTCTTAAAGATCAGACCAAAACCCTGAGTTGTTAAAGACCCAAGGCAAAGGATGTGGTAACAAATAAAAATAAAACAGAAAACTAGTTAGGAAAGATGGCAGTTGCCTTGAGAATGTAAAACTGCCCAAGGAAACAATTTCTCCTTGAATGAAGTCCAACAAGTTTCAGATAAAAGTTGTTTTTGCTCTGCCTATGTGATTTAGGTCAAAAAATGCAAGCTGGAGAACATTAAAGAGTATGTTCTAAAGAATGAGAATAAGAGTCATAGAGAAAAATCGGAAAGTGTTACTGACATTTTAATGATTGAAGATAAAGGTATACTGAAAATTGGATTGGAGAGAACATCTCTGGATGGAGAGCACACTCATAATGTGAATTTAACTATATGAGGACAAGAAAATAATAATTTAAACCACGTAGATTATGCTTGCTATTCTGTGCAATGATTATATACCCAGAAGGAACACAAAATGATAAAATTTTTGCTATTCTCTAGTTGGTCTCACTTCCCATGTGCCTCTCATATGAGCATCTTGCTGTGCCATTCATTTTCTCCACAACATGGACCATAATCACAGACTACTACACTTCATTTGGTGTTTAACAATGAAACACGATTTGTTCCAATACTAAAGGAAACACAGGGTGTACTGAACTTTGAGAGATGGTATGTCTATATTTTATATTTAATGGGCAACTTTAGGGATTTACAAGATTATTCTACTAAATGACATTTTGGTCTTCCATGAATCTATCTATGTATTAAGAGAGCAAAGTGAAAATCTCTGCAACAACAACAACAACAAAATAGCAAGCTATTAAACAATTCTAGGATAGTGGTTCAGGGAAACCAAAGATTTATTATCCTGTATGCTAACCTCGGCTACTCTATTCAACAAACCTTTTTTGTTTTTTCAACCAGTCATTGTTGAAGGTGATAACTAAGGTAGTTAAGACGCTATGCATATTCTACATATAGTAATCCTAACCCTAAAGCGATATATATATAAGTCTAGCCAACACGCATTTACTTATATACGTTTGGGGCAATATTCAGAATTTTGGTCTCAGTACACATCAACTGTGAGTTATTCCAGATAATCAGAAAAAGAGGCAACTGAGTTAGTAAAGATTATGGGAAAGAAAAGAAAAAATATTTTAAACTGAAACTTGTTCTAGGTAAGTAAGATAACTGAAAAGTCCAAGCCTTAGAACTGCTATCCAGAACTGCTATCTATGAGGACAAATATTCATTCACACTGGAATAAAATGTGTAAGTCCGAGAGTCTAAGAAAAGGGTTTCAGAAAGATCAACCCAGCTATGTCAAACAGGATAAATACAAGTTAGCTAAACTTTATCCACCCAAGCATCTAGGATCAGACCAGAATCTGAAAATGTCACCCAAGTGACAGAAATTAATTTTGTAGTAACTTATTAACATTTTAGAAAATACAATATCACTGGTAACACTTATTACTCATAATTTTCATTCAACAAATATTTACTGAGAGCCTATTATAAGCTAGGCACTGTTCTAGGCCCTTTGATCAGCCATAAACAGGATAAAGTCTTTGCTCTCATGGAAATTACATGCAAATAAGGACAAACAAGGCACAAGTAGACAAACAATCAAGATTAAATTTTAGAGAGAAATATGTGCTACTAAGGAAATAAAACACATGATAATGGCTGACCATCAACAGGTCCTTGTTAAGCTAAAGTCTTGAACCATGAGATGGAACCAGCTACCAATCGGCCAAGTCACACAGTTCTAGAGGAATATTCCCCGGGAAAGGAAACAGTAAGGAAAGATCATGTGGCAGGAATAGGCCTAATGTGAAAGGGAAAGAAAGGGGTTTTGGAGTGGGAAGAAAGGGAGATGGTATATTCTGGGATCACAGGTGGTCAAGGGCCAGATCATGTACAGCCTGTAAGGAACTATGTGCCATGTTTTTATTTCATTTTATCCTTACTAAAAACTATTATCTGTAGGGAACTGAAGATTACAGAAGTTTAGTGACTTGCCTAAGGCTAAGGTCTGACACAAATATCTGAATTTTAATTCTTATAAAGTTGCTAGTATTGCTCTTTTTAAAACTAGTATAGGGACATTCACATGTTCACTCACAACTTCGGTTCCCATGGTCTTATTTTTATGTAAGATTATTACATTACTCAAACACAACTTCTTGCTTACCATGGAGATTTTCAAAATTTAGCCTCCACAGTGGGAGAATGCTAAAGTTCTAATAAAATGTAGTAGCTGCTACAAGATAAGAGGACCAAATACTATGGAGAAACAGAAGGAAGAGCTACTGATTCTGCAGGAGAAACCTAACAGAAGTTTAAGAGCTGATCCCTACCAGATTTCCTCAGAAGAATAAGAATAAACACATACAGAGGAATGGCAGGCAGGAGATGGTTATAAAAATAAAATGGCCAATTTTATTCAGTACTATACGTAGTTCTTTAAAGAAATGCAGAAATTACAACCAAATCCATGAAAATAAATCATATCCTGTAGATGTTCTATAATAAAAATCATATCACAATTTTCACTTAGTAAGACTACTTCGTATTAAAGAACATAGATGTTAAAGTAGACTTAAGCTTTGCAAAGTGAACCTATTGCCGCATATAGAAAAATTTATTTATTCACATATTTAAATATAATTTTACCACAAAGAGTTGGGAAGAGAGCCCAGTTTCATATCAATAATAAAACTTGATCCTGGTAAAACTGCTATATTTCTCAAAAGCAAAAGTTCATGTATTTAAACATGATAAATTATACACATCTATCTCAAATTTCCTTACGATTCCCACTGACAATAAAAAAAATTTTTAATCTACCCCAGCCCCCCAAAAAGGGAGCTAGTAGCAAGTAAAAGATAGCAACAAAATCCTACCATTGGACTGACAGCAACTCCAAAATGAGAAAAAAATGACTAGGACATCAAAGCGAATACAAGAATCTTTCCTAAAACTGAAAAAGACATAGCCCTTGCTACCTTTGTCCTCAGAAACTACCATTCTCATCCAACTTCTTGGCTATTCCTCCAGCAGGCTGAGCAGCTATTACTATTCAATCTACCCAGAATGCTTGCCCCCCAGGATATCCACGAGGCTCTCTCACTTGCTTCTTTTAGGTCTAGTTTCCTTAACCATGACAACATTCCTGACCACCTTATATTTAAAAAGTTAATCCTACCCCATATCTTATTTTTCCAGTTCAGTTAGTTCCAAATCACTAGCTATAAAGTCTACTTGTTTTCCCACTAGAGCTGAGTCTGTTTTCATCACTACTATGTGCCCCAGAGCTTAGAACACATAGTTGGCATTCAATAAATACATGCCACATTTCTATTTAAAGTAATCTAAAATTGTGATACAACTATACTGGGAGAAAGGGTGAAGGGAGAAGTGTGAACTCCTTTTCCATAAGCAGTCAAAAGATAACGCAGTTCTCAAACTCTTCATTGTGAACCTCTTTATACACTTAAAAATAACCCAAATAGCTTTGATTACGTGGGTCATAGCTTTTGGATACAATAGTAGAAATATAAAGTTAACGAAGACTTAAAATTTATTATTTAAAAACAGCAGTAGTAAACCCATTACATGCTAATATAAGTAACATTTATGAATATATTTTTCCAAAAAATTGAGAAGAGTGGCACTGTTATACATTTTACTTTAATGTCTGGCTTAAGAGAAAACTGGATTCTTTTATCTGCTTCTGTATTTAATCTAGTAAGAAAATCCGGCTCCACTCAAATATGTAGTTGAAAATGGGTGGAATATTTTTAATAACCTTTTTAGATAAGTGTGAATATTATTCTTCTTTGATACTTTGCTAAAATTTCACAAGTATAATTTTGTAAAGGCTAGTTGCATTGTGGAATCTGAGACCATATCAATGAAACCTTTTATACAATTTCATTAAAAAACTATCACTCTATCTTGCACTGAAGTAGACCTTTCACCCACAGCATGATTTTGTAATATCATGCATGAGTCACTTGAAAACAGCTGGCCTACCAAGTTATACGTATCTTCCAAACACTGACACTTTTCATTAAACAGCAGCAAAAAAAAAAAAAAAAAAAATCACGTTTGTTAGTATCATTATCAATATGATCAGAAAGGTCCTGAGAAGCTGCCGAGCTCATAATGGCAGACGTTTTCCAACACTCTTTTTTGCTTGAAAGCCTGAATTTTTATCTTGGCAATAAATTCAGATGTTTTCCCTGAAGTGACAAGCTTACTTCATTTATTTTTGATAAAAAAGATACAAATACCCAAGTTTAAATAACTATAGTTTGTCGTTCTTTCAATTAAAAAGTGTCCCATGAAAAAAGCAACTAGTTTGCTAGTCCAGCTTCAAGTCAATTACAAGAATTTTTCTTCAAGGCATGCATCATACTTTGGTATGCAATAGAAGCGCCTTATAACATTCTTCCCATTTCGTCACATGAAATATTAAAAGACATGTATTCAAGGGTCAAGATTATTAAAATTAAAGTTTTACTGCTTCATAAAGGACATTCTTAAATACCTTTTCTTTTCCTGCAAATAAATGTGTGGAGATAAAGAATATAATGGCTGTTAGTACAGGTTTCTGCCACTGTCTTGCTATGCCCTGCAGGGCCAGCAGTTTTACCCATTACTGTGCTTATACCATCAGTGCAAATGTCAACATAGTTAAGTAGCAAAGAAGTTGGTATTAGTATGAAATAGTTGCAACCTAGCACACCTTCTGCAACATCTGGAGACCCCTCTTAAGAATCCACAGATGACACGTTGAAAACTACATCACCAGGAAAAAGAACTGAATAGTAGAAAGACAGGGATAGCAAGGAACTTAATTTTCCCTGTACACCCTTTGTACCTTGTGAATTCAGTATCCTTTGCATGTATTAGTTTTGTCTTAAAAATTAAATAATTGTTTAAAAAAGAAAAAACTGACATCAAAAGTGGCTAAGTAGATATATAAGCATACTATTTAAAAAGATAAAGGTAAATACCACAGAAGAAAATTTTAAGATTGAAAGTATTTCCACCTAGGAAATAGAACTAGGGGATTAGGGGAGGTTGCACAGGTACTGCTGTTTTTCAGTATAAGCCTTTTGGAACTGACTTTTTAAACCATGCACAGATATTAATTGCTTCAAAAATAACTAGTCTACGGCCATGCTACCCTGAACAAGCCTGATCCTGTCTGATTTCGGAAGCTAAGCCGGGTTGGGCCTGGTAAGTACTTGGATGGGAAACCACCTAGGAAGACCAGGTGCTGTCAGCGTAAAAAATAAGAGATTGTAAACTGACAAGGTCCTTGCCTAAAATAAACAAACAAATGAATAAATAAAATAACCATTCAAAGATGCTTGGAAAAACTTACACATTAGGTTTAAAAAATAAAGGGAATACTCCTCCATAAGTGAGAGAATGGCTATGAAATACCAAGATGTAAAAGTAACTGCCTGGAATAATGTTACCTGTGAGTTTCCACTCATATAGAAATATTATTCTATATTATAATAAAAAATTTTCATTTAAAAAGGGAGTTAAAAAGCAACAATTTCTTTTGGATTAGAATATTTGATGACTTAGTTAAAGCCAGTTAACTATGTAAATCTTAAGTCATTTTAACAGTTAAGTAGTTAAACCCTCCCACACTTCCACACACTCACTAAATAAAGTAAAAAAAACCTTTTATTTTTTTCTTCTATTTCATTTGATTACAACTAAGATCAAATCAGAATCACTTCTTTGAAAAATAGAATAAAATAGTTACTTTATGGTAAATAAACTGCTAACTCTTATACAATTATTTCATAACTACAATCTTCACGGAAATATAAACCCACTATCAAATTCTAATTTAAACTTAGTTTCTCAGAGGATGTCCTGATCCAGGAAAGAAGAGATTATTGCTATATAAAAATAGATAACTTAAAAGTAAGTTGGATTCCCCACTTACAGGAACCAGGGCTCCATGGAGAATGTCTGGTTCCAGGATTGAGACAGAAAGGATCAAGATGAGGTTGGAACATCCTAATGTGCCAGAAAGAAAGGAAATACTAAACAAACAAATAAACAAAACATAAGAGAGTATGTCAAAAAGACACAGGAGCCAGGGTGAAGAGGCTCCCATCAGACAACTGGAGTCAATCTGATCACAAAAATAAAGGCAGTAATGAATTATAAATCATTGAATAAAATGGGAAGAACATAAGTCCACATTGATAACAGATGATAAAAGGATGATTCTTCCTACAATTGAATGCCTACTGATAAGGTAGAGGAGAAGGAAGAGTTAGAAAATTGCCATTTTGCAACTATCAAAGTAAAGATCAGTACAGGTAAGAATCATCAAATGGATGCTAAATCCAGGAGAGAAATTTGGTGAAGATACAGAAGATCTAATTGGAAGCAGGATATGTGCACCATCTTAAAGTTATCTCCACAGACTGCCTATTAGGTGCAAGGGGGAAAAGAATAACTATATACTGTGAAGAAACCAGACAACACTATGATCAGGTAGCTAAAAATTAACATCACCAATGAAGGGCAGACCCATGCATGACATGTGCTTCCGTATCATACCCTGAGAGAGATATAAAATCTCTGGCTACAGATGTATAATCTGAACCTAATCATGAGGAAATATCATATATAAATACAAATTGAGGAATATTCTATAAAACATATAGCCTATATTCTTCAAAAATGTTAATGTAATAAAAGACAAAGGCTAAGGCACTATTTCAGATTAAAGAAAACTAAGATATGAAAACTAAATACAATCCCCAATCCTGGACTGGATCCTATGGGAATAATGCTATTAAAAAACAAAAGCTATTATTGGGACAAACTGACAAAACTGGAATAGGGGCTATAGATGAGATAAAGGTATAGTATTATCAGTGTTAGATTTCTTGCATTTAATAACTGTTCTATAATAATGCAAGAGAATACATGGTGAATATTTAGAGATGCATGGACATAATATAGGCAATTTACTCTGAAGTGATTCAGAAAAGAGAATGAGAAAGCAAATGTAACAAAATGTTAAAAATTGGTAAGTCTGAGAGTAGGATATTGAAGAGTTCTCATACTATTTTCTACTTCTCTGTATGTTTGAAATTATTTTGAAATAAAAAAATTTAAATAAAGGCAAATTGGGGTGTAAAAAGATGGTAAAAACAAATGATTTATTCTGATGCCCTATAGTACATCCAATAACTGAAATAATTACAGCAGTGACTCAGTCTGGCACATAGCTTGCTCCATATAGAATTTCTTAAATTTTTAATTTTCTAGAAAAAGAAAAATGTTTCTCAAGTGACCACATAAACACTAAGATGTTGACCCTGTATACCCTCAGGAAAACACAAAAATCGATGCTTTAATGTTAACAGTACACTCTGAGCAGCTCTTCCTCCAGTAAACTATAAGCTCCTCATAGGCAAGCCAAAAGGGCCCGCTCTTTGTTGTAACTCAAGCATTGACACAGTGTCTGAAATAAAACACTCATATTCATTAAACAAATGTTAGTATAAATTATTTTAAATACATTTCTAAATATGAACATTTTCAAATCTCATGAAAGCAGAGCATTGTATTATTAATACTCACATACCTATCACCTCAACCCAACAATTATCAAGATGACATACTACTCTGAAGTATTTTTAAACAAATACCAGACATCTTATTTCTCTTCTTCATTCTTCAGTCTCCCTCTCTTAAAAAATGGGTTTTCATACATAAACATGTCATTATCATCCCCAACAAAATTACTAGTAATTCCTTGATATCATCTAATATCTATCTACATTTAAATCCTCCCCACCCCCACAAATGTTTCAAAAATGCCTTTTTACAATTGGTTTGAGTCAGAATTTAAACAAGGCCAACACATTACATTTGCTTGCTACACATAAAATATTTTTAACTTTCTTTTTTCATTGTCTATAGCAATTACAGAAAACTAACAGACAAAACAATTTCAGTTGTAGGTTCTCTGGAATCAAACCCATTTAATGCATTTGCTGTTCTCTTTGTCTGCAGCATTCTTCCCTCAGATTGTCACTATGGCTGGCTGATTCTTTCCAGTCACTGATCACAAATCAAATATTCTCTCTAAAAAGAGGCCCTCTCTAACCACTCAATCTATAGTAGAATTCCACTTCCATTCATTCTCCTATACCTGGTCCCATTTTCTTCATGGCACTTAACACTATCTAAAACTATTCTGAAACTACTGTTTCCCCTGGTAGGATGTCCACTCCACTAGAGCAGAGTGTCTTCTTCACTGAAGACCAAGAACAATTCTAAGAACATGAGACATTCAATAAATACTTACCGAGTGAGTAATAATGCAGTACCTCTATTTAAAATGTAGCTCAGTAGTATTTGTTTTTAAACATTTGTAGCTCACTCCTCATGTAATGGTTTAAACTGAGTACCTGTAGAAACCTGGGTCAGCTGTTATCAAGAATCTGTGAGCTGCAGGAAAGTAAGAACAGAGGTATATGGCATTCAAATGTAATTCTGGACTTTTACTTTACAGTGATCACAAGTTTCTGAAAGAAAAGTTATTCAGGATGATTTCAAGAGCATTATCAGGGGTAAAACAAAAGTTTCGTGTTTTAGAATCACATGAGAGTTGTTAAATCATAAGTAATATCTACAATGGACAGAAGCATTACCTGGAACAACAAACATGGCTTCGTCATAGTTTTCTTTTTCTAATATACAGTATATATCATGAAAGAATTTGTACTCAGTACAGAATTTCTTTCTGGAGATTGGATCATGACAAATACAATAGGTACCAAAATATCTCATCAATTAAATTTGAGACCTAAAGAAAACTAGAGTTATCCCATGGTTCTCATTTAAGAGATCTGAAGCCCAGAATGGTGAATAGTAAAGTCACAGATTTAATAAACAGCAAGCAAAGCTAAGTCTAAAATCTATATTTCCTGACTCTAGCCCAATACTTGTTCATACGATATCACCCATAAAATATTAATGTCAAGTCACAACATACTTTAATACTATCATTTTTATTTTTAGTACTGTCACTTTATTTTCCCTATTGAAGTCCTAGTCCACAGGAGGAAAAGTCAAAACAGGGGCCCATATAATTATGCTCTAAGTAAAGTATGGTTGTAGAGACTCTTCTTTGACAAAATACTAAAAGAAATATCTAAAAACAAATCTAATTGGTTTGATTCGATGAGTTTTTTATTCCACATTTTACATTTTAAAGTGAAATTAACTATTTAGGATTATCTGCTGACTATTCCTTTGCTTTAGACATGTAAATGTCTATTCTTGTTCTTATTTTAAACATCAGTGTAGCTATTTTTCAATTACCTGTAGAAATAAAGTACTGAAATGAAATTTATCAATATGTAACCTCCACTATGATGTATTTTTCACCAAAATGAAATTTTGATTATTTCTTCAAAAACCAACTCCAGTGAAAGAACACACAAATGACCAACAGACACCAAAAGAAAGGGAAAAAGTGACAGAGAATCCCCTCAAACAATATATAGCATCCCTGATGAACAAAGAGAGACTCTACTCCTCTTACTTTTTCATATAATTTGTTCAGACCAATTCATAAACTCTCTCAGTAGTTCTTAGAATACTATTCTGAATCTTAGGCAGCAGACAAGCAAGAGAGAGATTTCATTTGCCCAAGGTTAAATGACAAGAGATCGACTAAAGTAAAATAATTCAAGGCTTTTAAGAAAAACAATTTAAGTCTTAAAAGGGCTTCTTTCTCATCCTATCTGTTTTGTCTCACAAACATAACCAAAGATTACTGTTTAGTATAAAAAACAACATGGCTTATTTATAATGACATGAATGTTTTTACTAAACATATAGTAACAAACTATCAAAATGTAGATCTTATCCTAATAAAGACAAAACCAGTGTTAACAGAACTTCTATGTAATACTGAAATCACATTCTAACATTTGAAAGCAACGACACAAACAAAATGGAAAAGGAAATGGAACTTCAGCTTATCTTTTCCCTAGTCTGTTCATTTTAGTTGAAGAGGTCCTTAAAATAAGAAAATTAAACCTAAAATACCATATGAAAGGAAGTTTGGATTAAGTCAGGTTCAAAAGCTTTAAGAACTATAAAATAAAGTCTATGTCAGCTGGCGTCTTACGACTCCAGAGTCCTAAATTCATACTGTACATAAATCAAGAAACAGAAAAGCATACAATGCAATAGAGTCACTCCAAGTACAAACATGAACGAATTAAACGAATACCCTATACTTCCTGGTATTTTTTAAACGTTAAAACTTAGACTTGCGTTAACAAGTATCTGTAAAGATCTACTATAACCTGCTTAACAACTATTGTGAAAACCCTCTATTTCTGCAGTATAGAAGAGCTATTTCCACTACAGCATTGCCACTGACTGATACATTATCCAAGGACAACAAAAATATCAAGCTTCTTTTTTAACGACCAAGCCAACGCTATACAAAATCTAACATGCTCTGTATTTCTGCCGTTCCGCGGAGGACGTTTCCTTGATCACACAAGAAGGCAACTCCCCAACCGTCAGGGCTGACTTAGCGACCTCCAACATCCCGGGTGCGGGTTACCTTCATCACCCCATTGTCAAATCGCACTCCCACGCCTCGGCCCTCAGCCCCCATCCTAAGACTCTAGGAAGAGTCGAAAAAGAAATCCCCTCACCCACACTCTCTTACTGCGAGGGGTGTGGGTGTGTCTGCAGACGAATGCTTTGCTCAAACACAATAAAATCTTCTGCGGAGACCCAGACCCTAAATCACTACGCAGCCAGCAATAACCGGCCGGTGGCCGACCCCAGCCTTCCGCGGCCGCAGCCCTTCCTCTTTCTCCCCTCCAGGCCGGCCCCTCCCCCGTTGCGCGCACGCGCGGCTTCCAATCGATCCCCTCCCCCCGGCCCCCTCACCTTAATCATTAGCCACCCTCTTCCCAGGGTCCTAAAACCACTGGCCCTGGAAGGAAGACAGGGGATAGAAGCGTGGAAAAAGATGTGTCGAGAGCCAGTGATCTGCGCCTCAGATCTCGGCCTAATAGGCCCCTATAGTCAAGAGCAGCGTCTGTCACTGCCACCGCAAGTGTACGAGCGGCAGCGCCTGGTTCGGCCCAGCTCACCCGGCTTGGGTTCGGAATGCCTAATTTGGTCCCACAGGAACTCCTTCCTCGAAGCTGCGGGCGTTTCTATGCTGCTCAGACCGAACACCTCGCCACCGTCGCCGCCACTGCTGCTGTTCTGCCGCTACCGCCGCCGCCGCCGCCTTACCAATCCCTCTTCTACCAAGAGAGCACGACACTCCGGGGCTTTACGACAGTTCGGAAAGTGAGAGCGCTGAAGCCTTCACGCCTCTATTAACATCTGTTTCTGCGCCTGCTCAGACTCTTTTTTCTCTCTCTGTCCCGCCCCTTCTACCCCGGCCCTGCCCCTTTGTATTCACTTTATCAGTCTGTCTGCGAAACCCTGTGGTGTCGTGAAGCTAGTTGCAGTATTTTATTTTCCTTGATGAGTATGCGTTCAAAGTTTAAGCAAAATGCTGACTATATCTTAGCAAATTTTTTGGTAAGTATACTACAGAATTATTGACCATACTTACGGTGTAATTAAACAAAAATATCATGCTTTAGTGTTTTTCGCATGAAGTGATACCCAAATCATACTCCCTGATGACAAAGCTCATGGCACCTCACGTTAAGATGAATTTGCTTCCAAAATCAGATCAAGTACACCTGAAACTTACTGGATTTCATTAACCAATGGCATAAAAAAAATAATAGCATAATTTTTAAAAATACCAAAATCAAATCAAAAGTGGGTCATAGATATCCTGAAAAGTGGCTGTAGGAGCACACGTGCCTTCTTAATTATTTTATAAAAAGCAGTAAGTAGCAATGCTTCATTATGTGCATTAGGAGGATGAAAGCTTTGGAATCAGACTTCGTTTCAAATCCCAGTGATGCCAGTTAGCTGTCTGATATCTTAGACATTTATAAATCTGTTTCCAAAAAGTAGTCAATTATACCTCGACAAAAAAAAAAAAAGCATATCTAAAACCAAAAGAAAAAGTTTCCTCCTCTATAAATTGAGATAACATTATTTACCTGAAAAAATTCTTGTGAGAGTAAATACGGCAGCTTATAATGCTTCAAACATTATTAACCAATGAGTGTTTGATAAATATTAATTCCCTCCCTTTGTTATCACTCATGTTCTCCTTTTTTTTCAGTAAAGAAGATATTTAAAAATAAGAAGAAAGGATAGAAGGCTGTGTGAGGAAATTAGAAGAGCATTGAACTGGGATTTTCCCTCAATCCTCCTCTTTTCTTGCTCTAAGTGTAAAATTCTGCCAGGACTATCTTATCTACTGTTATGGTTGTAACTGTTATAGACTCATAATTTCTCAAAGTCATGTATTTACAGACCTATATTTCCTATATTTTTAGACCTAACCTTTTTTCTAAAGCTCTTGACCTGTGCTCCTCAATAAAGTAGGCACTAGACACATGTAGCTATTGAGCACGTGAAATGTAGCAAGTACAAATTGAGAAATGCTATAAGTAAAAAGTATACATCCAATTTCAAAGATATAATATAATGTAAAAATTATAAAAATCTCAAAAAATTTAATATTGATTACACGTTAATATTTTGGTTATATAGGGTTAAATTAGTGGTTCGCAGGTGGGGATGATTTTGCCCTTCCTCCCTCCTCCCTGGGACATTTAGCAACATCTGGAGACATTTTGGTTGTCACAATGTGGGGCGGGGTGTGTGTAGCTCTGGCATCTACTAACAAGAGGCCAGGGATGCTGCTAAACATCCTACAATTCACAGGATAGCTGACCACAGAGAATAATTGCCTGTCCCTAAATGTTAATAGTACAGTTGAGAAACACCAGGGTTAAATAAAATATACTGTTAAAATTAATTTCACCTGTTTCTTTTACTTCTTAAAAATGGCTACTAGAAATTTCATTTATAGCTCACATTATATTTCCATTGGACAGTGCAAACTGATCTAGACCCAAATGGCTGTTTACTGTATATGTCAGTTTGACTCTAATCTCCCATAGCTATCTGTAACACATCATATCGTAAATAAATAGATAGATAGATAAATAAATGAATAAATGTAGGTACATTGTATTTACACCTGCTCCATCTCAATCTTTCCTGCCTCAGCCATTAGGACCAAGTTATCTAACTAGAAACCTAAAGGTCATCTTTGATTACTCCCTCTTTCTCGTTCCCTACTTCTATTAACCTATAAGTCCTTCCATTTCTGCTTCTGAAATAGCTCAATCAAAAATGAACCCATTGCTCAGCATACTCTGCATCTTCAGTTCTTTAGTATCTTCACTACTCTTAACATACATTTATCAAGTACTTACAATGTACTAGACATTGTGCTTGGCACTGTGAGTACTAACTACATAATCACACTCTTACTTGCAGTGTTTTATGAGACCCAGAAAGCAAATCCATTATTCATACTATAATGTGGAATGGATAGGATAATGTAATACTGTAGTCAAACCAAGAGGAGGTGAAGTTTAAACTAAATTTTCAACATTAATGAAGACAGTTAAATAAAACAAATAGGGCATCCCAAGCAGAAAGATCAGCACATGCTAAGGTACAGAATGCTGTTTCTGAAGTAGCATTAAACAAATTCTCTACTAGGAACTACTGAATGTGCCATGGAGGGAAACTATCAAGAGATGAGGGAAGAAATGTAGATAGCATTGGATTAAGTAATTGCTATTTTTGCTACGATTAGGAGTTCAAACTATTTTATACTTAAACCAATGGGATGTCATTAAAGGAAATCGAGCAGAGGAATAACAATCAGATTTGACTATTAGAGATCCAATTTTATAAGCAAAGTAGAGGGTGGACTCGAGAGAGGCAGAGTAGAGGGGCAAAGGCCAGCTGAATGGCAGGTAAAAAGTTAGCAGAATGGTAGAAATGAGAATGAGAAGGGACAGAATCAAAGATTAGAAGACTGAATAATTGGGTGATGGTGCCACTCACTCAAGAAGGGCTTGCAAAACACACATTTTGGGGTTTGGGACTTTTGGTTGGCGACAGCACAAGGGAGACGTTGAGAGAAAGGAAACAATTATTCTTTACTGGGCAAGTTGAGTTTGAGGTGTCTAACATTTACCCAAAGTGGAGATTCTAGTAAGCTGATGAGTATGTGGGTCTGGAACTCAGAGAGATCTGAGCTGAATCTAGAAATTTGGACTCATTAACTTACATGTAACAGCCAAAGCAAAAACTTTGAATGAGGTCACCCAGAATATAATGAGAAGAGATAGATACTGGGGAAGTCTGATATTTTAAGAGTAGAAGAGTGAAAAGAAGTTTCAGAAGGATATGAATGGAAAATAGAAGAAAAACCAAGAAAAGTAGGTAACAGGCTAAGTAAGAAAAAGAGTTTCAATATCAAGTGAGTGATCAAGAATATGAAATGTCCATTAGTATGACAATAGGAGATTTGTAAACAAAAGCAGTTTCAGCAACTGTCCTGCATTTTGGAACAGAGGTTTTTAACTGGGGTGATTTTGACCTATAGGGATTATTTGACAATGTCCAGAGATATTCTTGGTAGTCACAACTGGGAAGATGCCGCTGACATCTAATGGATGGAGGCCAGGGGTGCTGCTAAACATTCAACAATGCACAGAATAGCCCCCCCCCCAACAAAGAATTATCTGGCCCCAAATGGCAATAACCAGTTGAGAAGTCCTGGTTTAGAAAGGATTGAACAGTGTAGTTAGACAAGGACCAGTACTTTTTCATGAAATTGGTAGTAAAGACAGACACATATCTAGAAGGATATGGACTCAAGAAAGTTATGCTGAAGGGAAAAAAGCCAGCAAAAAAAAAAGAAAGGTGAAAAATAATGGAAATAAAAGGATGTCAAGGGAGGCAGAGGAAATGAGATTGATTCAAAGCTCAGATGGAAGAATAGCATTGGTTAAGGGAGGGATAGTCCTTCTACTGAAACAGGTTAAGAGGAAGAGGAAGTGATTGTACAAATCAATTAAGTTTGTTAACTTCAGGGGGAATATTGAGGCCTTGGCTATCGCAATGTTTCTCTGTGAAACATGAGGTAAGGCCATCTACTATGATATCAGGATTTTGAAATAAGTGGGTAGAGAGTAATTACGAGAGAAAGATTGGAAAAATCAGAATAGTCACTAATATGATGGCAGGGCAAATATTAGATGGGCAACAAATCAAAGGCAGGAAGCCCAGAGCAGAAAAGGCATGAGACTAAAAGGACAGGTGGGACAAGGTTGTATTTAGAGAAATAATAGTAGATTATTGGGTTGGGAGATATCTCCCACCTGAATTACATAGCATAGTTTCCTGATTTCTACACTTTTGCTTCTACCACTATCACCACATCTCTCCCACTTTGACCTTAAACCACTACCAGAATATGGCAGAAACTGATTGACATAAGTTGCTTAAAATCCTTCAATGATCCTCCATCACCTTCAGGATAAAGTCCTAAGTCCTTAGCTTGGTAAATACAGATCTTCAAAATCCAGATTCTGCCGAGCTATTTCATACCACCCCTTCTCATTCTATTCCCCACCCCTGAGCTTAGACTTCAGCATTTCAGAATAACTCAAATTTCTTATAGTTCTTCAGGAAAAAATATACTGTTCCAATATCTCCCTGCCTTTTCACCTAGGATTCCTTCTGTCGCAAAATACTCTCCCCCTCTCTTTCACTTCCCTCTCCCCTGCTTTATCTGCTTAGCAAACTCATACTTTTTCCTCAAAGCCCTCCTCCAGAAGTATTTTCTTAACCTCTCTCCCCTACTCCCATGCTAGAGCTAATTATCACTTCCACTAATAATCACTTCCACTTTCATACTCTCTTCAATCTTGGTATATACTTTTATTATAAGTATTATAATTATTTATATACATACCTATCTTTCCCAGAAAATGAAAATCAAAAATATATGTAATGTCCTTCTTCCTTAGTAGAAAATACCACTCAATAAATATTTATTGTACTTACTGAATAAGGAGTTAGGGTTCTACTCTCAATTTTGCCACTGAGAAATCAGAAATCCTCAATCTTAATCAAATTACCTGAACTATTCCAAAAATTAATTTTATTCGCCTGTGGAAAGATCAGTAAACACCAAAATATAGTCCAAACCAAATTCTGCCTGCCTGACACTACAGCAAAATGTTTACCAACTTACCCTGCAACGTGGGCCAGCAAAGCCTAACTATCTGGTAGGCAGGAATTTGAGGAGCTTGCCCTAAACATGGAAAAATGGGCCACCTGCAATAAATGGGAAAATTATGAAGGTCGGGGGAAAGACTGGCATGCCTACCATTCATTGGACACTTCACAACTGTTTAAAATGTGCAAATGAGAGTAACTGAATATGTAGTCAGTTTTGTGAGCTCTTTGGAAGCAAATGAGAAATTAGAGTCAATGCAATGAGATAGAGAAATCTTGAGAAATTGTTGGAAATATTTACTGAACTATTTCTTCAGATGAAAAGTCTCAGGACGAATTTAAAGGATCTAAGTGATGCACTGGTCAGAATGCTTAATGATTTGCAACAGTTTACTTTCTTAATGTACCAAGATATCAGTGGAACTTGAAACTGAAAGGAAAATATCATAGATTTCATAACACTGCTGATTTAATTGAGGCAGTACAGGTCTTCATTAAAATGTTACATATAAAATTTGGTTTCAGGTTATAAGATTGCAAATAGAGATTGTGTTTATTTTGAAATTAATAATCTTCATTACAGTACATACAGAGAGAGACAGAGATAGAAAAATGGAAAAACAGAGAGTGAAGAGTCACTAGACAGAGCACTTATTTCCTACTACTAAACTACTTTGAAGTGAATGAAATCATAGAATTTGAAAAACTGAGAAGCCATTTGGTGAAAGGATGACCTCAGAAGACTACAATTTTGATGAGTACTTATCAATTTTTAAGTTTCTCTGATTGCCTTTGGAATGCAACCTTCAAGATATATTTGAATTAATGAGCAGTAATACTATATGTGTGGCTTTATTTCTAAAAAACTGAGGTAACAAATTATGGACTAACAAGAATGCCTTCAATTTTGTAGACCAGCTTTTGAAAATTCAAGTATCTTGAAATATTTCTGGATATTTGGACAAATTCTGAGCATGTTTGAGGCCATCTGTTTCTGTGAAAGTATATTTTTAAAATAGAACAGTAGAAAAATGAAAGAGAAAGCCACCATCCACCCTGCTAATGTAAGCCTAGTGTCACAACTGAGGTGTCCAGACTGACTGACAATTATTCTCAGAAATCTTTAGTCTGTTGATTACCAGTATTTTTAGATATTTGGTCAATATTGGTCATAGCTTTACCACAGAACTTTTACGAAGTTGTTTAACTCTTTTTGAAATGCTTTTTAAATGTTGTTTTTAAGATCCATAATTTCTAAAGGGCTAACAATAGAAAAAAGTTCACAGTTTCTGATCATTTAAAAGTTTGGAAGTTCTATAACCTAAGTCCCTTAGAGCTCCAACATTTCATGGTTGGTCTCAGACCTAATTAGATTTTTATGCAAACCCTGTGATTATTACAATTTCAAGAATGATTTACATACTGGTAAATTATTTGCAAATTCAGAACAGGAAGTAAAGATGTTTCCATCTACTTGCTTGCAGATCATGTAAACTTTTCCAAAACACCAAATGTTTCCCTAAACTGTATTAGTACTTGTTTAATTGCCTAACATGTATATTGACTATGATTTTGGGTTACAAGGTTGCAAACAGAAAATGTGCTTTATTTAGTTTATAGATTATGCAATAATATTGATATATTTACAGAATATTTAGAAGTATGGATAAAGATGAAGGAAGAGGAGAATGAAATGAAACTTGATGTAATAAAAGATTTTTAAAAATTTAACAACTTGACTCTGAATTCTTTTCGTAGTTAGGGCTTCTGGTAAGATTTTAATTATTTTGAAGTTTTGATAAAGCATAGATCACTATTACACTACTGTTTCAGAAATTTGGAAAGATTATTTAGGAATTTTAGTTTAGTGTCTTTATTTTGAAATTTGCTCAAATTTTTTGAGTTCTGAAAAAATAAATTGGTCAAAGTTGATAATGACCAAACTCTGAAACCTTATTTATTTGGATTATAAGGATAAATAAAATCTTCTCTGAACCGTTCAAACACTAATTTAGGATTGTGGTTAAACTAGGAAGGAGCGCCACCTACTGAATCAAAGTTACATAAACATCTCAATATTAAGTTCATTTCAGAATATTAAAATTATAGCATTTTTTTCTTCAAAGATGTACATTTAAAAGGATATTCATACAGAAGATGTTCTTTAAAAACTATTCAACTAAATGTTCCCATTCGGTAGAAAATAATAGACCGGCCATATGTGTTTATCATCCCCTATGTCACCCCAACAAAAGATAACATAACCAAAAAGGTAGAAACCCAAAACATTAAAAAAATGGTAGCAGGCAAGTTGTTTTACCAAATATCTGAAATATGGAAAGCAGACAGAGAACTAGGGACTGTTGTTGCAGAGTGAAAAAAAAGCTACACTGTAAAATACTACCAGAGGGGCTGCACCAATGAGGAAGCCGATATGCCTTGCAGAATGCACCAGAGGCTAAGGACACAAAGACAAAGGAGGCCAAAAAAATTATATATATAGAAATGAAAAAGGAAGAGATTCCTATAATCATAAGTCTGTATATGGCATGGTCAAACCTCTGCCTGACTTTCTTTACCATGTAAAGAATACATGGCTTCTAGGCTTTGAAGTCCTAGGCTAAAAACAAAGGCAGGGAGTTCTGAAAAGAAACAGATTGAACCAGCTGAGGAGACTAGAACAGGTGATGTGACAACCCACACTAAATACTTCACATTTGAATACTTACAGGCTCCATGTGCCTACATCTGCCTGGCAGTACGCACCACCCTTTTATACTGACTTCACATTTAGTTTTACACCACATCATTTAGGAATATTTATTGACAACCAAGATATGTCAGATATTTGAGGACAACTTGTAACACGAAGGAGACCAAGATGAACATTTTTTTAAAAACGGCTATAGAGAGTAGAGATAATTTAACAAACAGAAGGGGAAAAATATTTTAAATCCCTAATATTCTCAGAAATTAAAAATTATACTGCATCCTTACAAGAGGAAGAGGATGCCATAAAAAAGGCAAAAAAGAATGCTTAGAAATGAAAATGATGATTTCTGAAATTAAAATTCAGTAGAAAGTTTGAAAAATAAAAGCAAGAAAATCTTCCAGGACTTAAGACAAAAGGAAAAGGAATATGAGAGAAAATGTAGGAGTTATAGAGAGTCAATCTTAGAAGTAAAATGTCTACTATAAGTTCCAGAAAGGGAGAAAAAGAATATGGAGAAAATAAATTATGAAAGAAATAATAAGAAATTCCCAGAACTGAATTAGAGTTCTAAAATTCTAAAATTATGCATTCATCTCTCGATGGGCACTCAGGTTCTTTCCACCTTTGGCTACTATCAATAATACTGTTATGAGCATTCATGTAGAAGTATCATTTGCGTTCCTATATGACTCAGCAATTCCTGTGTAGAAATGAAAAAGGAGGAGATTTCAATTCTTTTGTCTATATATCTAATAGAGGAATTGCTGCATCATACAGTAATTCTGTGTTTACCTTTTTGAGGAACCAGTCAACCGTTTTCTATAGTGGCTGCAACATTTTACATTCTTATCAGCAAATCTGAAGGTTTCAATTTCTCCATATCCTTGCCAACACTTAGATTTTGTCTTTTTTATTATAGTCAGCCTAATAGGTGTGATGTGGCATATCATTGTGATCACACTCTGTTTTATCTCTTAGCGCTTACCTTAGAAATTTGCACAGCCACCCTTACTTGACAAGAGCTTATATTGTTACCTTTATTATCAACCTGGGGAAGAGTCTATAAATAATTTAACATTACCACATACCCACACATGCACATGTATTGTAATTGTAATGTACTGTAATTCTATATCATTTAAATGCCACAAGATATTATTATTATTATAATTATTTAAATTAGTTTCAAATATACAGTACATTGGTTAGACATCTATATAATTCATAAAATGATCCCACTAATTGGTCCCTCCCTCCCCTGGCCCTCCACCTAGCTATATTATTAATGCTAACTGCATTCCCTCTGCCATGTTCACCATGACCAACTGTCAGCTACTCATTTGTACTTCCTTAACCCTTCACCTCATTCTCCCAGCCCCCCAATTCCCCTCCCTTGTCTGTTACCAAATTGCCCATTATATTTGTGAGTCCGTTTTTGATTAGTTTGTTCTTTCTGTTCCTTAGATTCCGCCTATAAGTGAAATCATACGCTATTTATCTTTCTCTGTCTGATTGATTTCACTCAGCGTAATGACCTTTAGGTGCATCTGTGTCGTTGCAAATCCACAAGATATTATTGTTTTTATTTTTTTTCACACCCCCTACTTTCACAGTTTATGTTAAGATTTAGGGTTATCTTCACAATTATCATTTTCTTTGGTCTCCATCACTTTTGCATCTGATCTTTCATGTAAGATTACCTCCTTCTGCATGACATAAGAACACTTCTAGAATATTCTCTAATGCTTATCTGCTATTGACAATATCTTTTATTTTTCTCAAAAATGTATTTTGCCTTCATTATTATTTCCAGAGTGGTGCTCATTTTCTCACAGCACTTTGAAAATATAATTTCATTGTCTTCTGAAGCTCTTTTCATTGAGAAGTCAGTGGTGAGTTTAACCATAGCATCTTAAAAGTTAATGTCTTTTTTTTCTGGCTATTTTAAGATTTCTCCCTCTGTCTCAATATACTAAAGTTTCATTTTTATGTATATCATGAGGAATCTATTTTATTCATTCTGCTTGGGCTTTGTAGGGCTTCTAGAATTTGGGGATTATCAGCAATCATCTCTTCAAAATATTGTCTAGATCCATTCTTTCTCTTTTTCTTCTGCTCTTCAATTAAAAATGTTAGACCCTCTCACTCTATCTGGTATGTCTCTTGTTATTTATATTTTATTACCTACATTTTAATTACTCCTTGGCTCATTCTGAAGTTTTTTCTGAAATTTATTTCAGCACCTAATTCTCTCTTCGATTATGACTAAAATACTAAACCAATTTCTGAAAATTTGATATTACACATTTACTTCTGGAATCCCTACTTTCCCCCACATCTGCTGTGGCACTTTTTTTGCAGTTTACAGTTCCCTGCTAAAATTTTCAAGCTTGATTTTGTCTGTATTCATAGTTGTTTTACAAAGTCTGTGCCTGATAAATTCAATTTCTGGAGTCCCTCTGTATCTTTTTCTGCTATTTGTTTTACTTGCTGGTTCTAACTAATGGCACCTTGTCTCTTTGAGTGCCTCCGTCCTTTAGTTGTGTTCAGGGCATTGTACTTAAAATTTTATTTATAGAAATCATCTGAAATCTGTTATGATTTTAACCTCCTCCACAAAGAACTTTTGTAATCTGCCAGGTGCTCAAGGTGGGCAGCAATGAAGGACCAAGATGTGTGATTTGCTGCACTACTATGTAATTGGAAAGAAGACCGCAATCCAAATCCTTTCTCTCAGACGACAGACCGTCATGGCCCTAGGCCAAAGTTGGGACTGTCACCATCTTTGGTGAGTACCATCTACCAACCCTCACTCCTCTAGCCAAGCAACACTACTAAAAGTACAGCTTAGTCTGTCATTTGCCTTCTTAGGATTGGCATGTATACCTAGGACAAAAGTGCTCCTGAAACTAATAGAATGCTATATGTCAAAATACCTCATGTTTTTTTTTTTTCTTTAAAGTGTTACTAAATGGCTCACCTCTCTGGGCCCCAGCCCTCTCCATTATCTTGCCTTGTATTTCCTCACTAAATAAGCTGTTTTATGATATTAAGAAGACATTTATAATTTATCTAGATTTTTTATTTATCTTCGATAGGAAGGTAGATACAAATTATGTTAGTTTACCATAATTTAAAGCCAAATGTCCTGCCTTCAAGGTTTAGTATTAGTATCCCCTTTTAGTTTTCATTTATCTCATTATCTCCTTAGGTAATTTCATATGCTACTTCATGTATATGCTGATATCTCAGAATTCTATATCTTTTCCCAGATCTTTCTTTTGAGCATCACATATATATTATTCAGCTGCCTGATTCCAGTCATTCATATATATATATATATATGTATATATATATATATATACATATACATACACACACATACATACATACATACATACACACATATATACACACAACATATATATGTATATAATATATGTTTTCTAATCATACGTATATTTTTTCATTAAATTCCTACATCTTACATGTAGGTATTATTACCAAAGTTTTAATTTGTATTGTCCTGATCCCTGGTGAGACTAAATACATTTCATTTGCTGTCATGCCAGATTTGGGAAAGATAATCACAGAATACAGGTAATTTTCCAAAATTCAAAATTAGTATTTGAAAAACCAGGTCTGAATTTCTGCTTCCTGCCATGATGGAATAACAGGACATCATTACCCTGTCTTAAACAATTAAACAATGAAATATATGAAACAAGTTTTCAGATACTAGACAACAGGCAACACAAGTTAGTGATCCTGAGAGAAAGGAAATAAAGTAAACCATTCAAGTATTCCAATTCACTGCCTCGAAAAAGTTTCCAGGCTGCAACCTTGAGAGGTAGAACCCAAACAAACCCCTATTAGTTTTACTAAGTTGAGAGGACAGAGATTCAGTAAATCCCAGGCAACTAAAATTTATAGGGCAGAAAACCAGGAAATAGGAAGGTACTCAGAAAGAAAGGGGAAGCTCACAAGAATTAAAGAGGGGGTCCCTAGGTCTTTGACTGAGTACTGATTTATATATGCATATGAGTAAACTACTAAGAAAAAAAGAGAACCATTAGAAAATAGTACACAAAGCACCTCCAGAACTCATACAGGGCTGTAAACCCTTGTGTTTTCCATCAGTCCAAATGGAAGGACCTCCAAACATGTGGGAGCATAAAGTAGAGACCTCAGAAGCCCATTGCCTCAGTAGTAGGGCCAAATTAGCCCCAAATAAAGACTGTTTGGACCCATCCTAACAATGCTTAGGAGCAAGCCTCAAAAAGATCAACCATTCCAAGTACCTTAACAAGGTACCAGAATAAAAGCCCAAACAATTAAAGAAATACAAATAATCCAACACCGAAAAATGCAGATTTCACAATCTTTGATGTCCAAAAAAGATAGCCAAGAATGCAATGAAGCAGGAACCATACCCAGGGAAAAAACAATCAATAGAAACAGATGCAAAATGACACAGATGATATAATAAGTAGACAAGGACATTAAAACAGGTATTATACAAATACTCCATTCGATCAAGAAGGTAGAGGAAACCATGAGAATGATTTTAAAAAATGATAAAATGGAAGATATAAAAAACCCACATCAAATTTCTGTAGATGAAAAATATAATATTGGAAATATAACACACAGATGGGATTACCAGCAGATTAGACATTATCAAATAAAAAATAGTAAACTTG
The DNA here is from genome assembly GCA_003508835.1 of Eonycteris spelaea. Lineage (NCBI taxonomy): Eukaryota > Metazoa > Chordata > Mammalia > Chiroptera > Pteropodidae > Eonycteris > Eonycteris spelaea. The sequence continues at coordinate 8,503,185 of PUFA01000040.1, read as the reverse complement.
AAGAAAAAACAATAGAAACTACTCAAAATGAAACAAAGAAAAAATAGATTGAAAACTAATGAATAGAGAGAACCGATGAACTGTGAGAAAATATCAGACAGCCTAATATATGTATAATCGGAGTCTCAGAAGGAAATGTGGGGTGGAGGGAGTTGAAGAAGCACCAGAAAATTTCCAAATTGATGAAAAATGTAAGGTCACTAATATAACAAGTTCAAAGGACCCTCAAACAAATAATATACAAAAGCCAAACCAAACCAAAATGAAAACCAACACCAAGGCACATGATAATATAACTGCTAAAAAAACCAATGATTCAATTTTAAAAGTAGTCAGAGGAAAAGACATGACATACAGAAGAAAAAAATAATGACAGCTCACAACTCATTGAAAAGAATTTAAGCCAAATGTGAATGGGGTCAGATCTTAAAATCACTAAAAAAAAAAATAATGATAACCAAGAATTCTTTATCTAGGAAAAAATATCTCTCGAAAACCATAGGAAAAGTAAAGACTTTTGCAGACTTATGAAAGCTGAGAGAGTTTATCATCTTCAAGCTGGTACTATAAGAAATGTTCCAGTAATCCTTCAGGTAGAAAGAAAATGATGCCAGACAGAAATCTGGATATACATAAAGAGATAAATAGCACCATACATAAAAATATGAGGATAAATATAAAGAACTTATTTTATTATTTTTCTATCTTTAAAAGATAATTTACTTTCTAAAGCATTAGCTGTAACTATATTCTGGAGATTACTATGTATTCTACTTAATTGTATGACAAAAGATGGGAGAGAAAAGAAAGCAGAAGTATGCTGTTGTACAGTTCTTATTCTGTGTATGCAGTGTTTTAATACTATTTGAAGGTTGACTGTGATAAGTTAACTATTTATACTATAAACCCTATATTAACTACTAAAATACAAAAATAAGAGGAATAGCTACTAAGCCAATAAAGAAGGTAAAATTGAATCATAAAACAATTCTCAGTAATGGAAAGATGTCAGGAAGATGTCAGGAAAAAAGAACAATGAAGAGATGGGAGAAATAGAAGAAAGATGGGATAAATAGAGAACAAGGTGATAGATTTAAATCCAATCATATTATAACTGCATTCAACTTAAATGTATGTGGTTTAAATACTCCAATTAAAAGGCAGAGACTGTCAGAGTAGATAAAAAGCAAGACCCAATTATATGCTGTCTACAAAAAACTTATTCTAAATTTAAAGACATATGTTAGGTAAAATAAAAGGATAAAAGAAAATATACTATGCTAATACTAATGAAGAGGAACTTTAAATAGCAATATTAAAGTAGACTTCAAAGAAATTAATATTGTTATAGATAAAGCCACTTCATAATGATAAACAGGTCAAAATTAATCATCAGACTATAACAAATCTACATTGCATGCATCTAATAACAGAAACTTAAAGTACATGAATAAAAATTTGATAAAACTTAAATTAGAAATGCACAAATTAACAATTAGTGCTAAAGATTTTAACACTGCTGTTGATAATTGATAGAATAACTAGCTTAAAATCAGTAGGAGTGCTTACTTTGTCAGCACATTTACTAAAATTTGAATGATACAGAGAAGATTAGCATGGCCCTGTGCAAGGATAACACACAAATTCATGAAGTATTCTATAATTTTATGTATGGTGTCAGATGGGTACTAGATTTACTGGGGTGATTACTTCATAAGTTGTATAGATGTCTAGTCACTATGTTATACACCTGAAACTAATATAATATTTTATGTCAACTGTAACTGAAAATTTTAAAAATATTTTTAAAAAATCAGTAAGGACATAGAAAACCTGAATAACAGTATCACCCAATTTGACCTACGCCAAGAACAGCATAATATACATTCTTATTAAGTCTACATGGTACAAAATAAAATACAAAACTCTGTTGCATTTTTATACACATACAATAATATACAATAACATACATATTATATCTCTATATAATAAGGAATTATTAGAGAAAGAAATTAAGAAACCAATCCCATTTAAATTGCATTGAAAAGATTCAGATATCTAGGAACAAATTTAACCAACAGGTGAAAGATCTATATTCTGAAAATGACAAAAAAAGGAAAGAAATTGAAGAAGATAAGAACAAATGGAAAAATATTCCAGGCTCAAGGATTGAAAGAATTAACACTGTTAAAGTGTCCAGACTCTCTAAACAATCTACAGATTCGATCCAATCCCTATCAAAATTACAATGGTATTTTGCACTGAAGCATAACAAACAATTCTAAAGTTGTTATGGAACCACAAAAGACCCTAAATAGCAAAAGAAATCTTGAGAAAGAAAAAAAAGCCAAAGGCATCACACTCTCTGCTTTCAAACTCTATTACAAAGCCGTAGTAAATAAAACAGTATGGTTTCGGTGTAAAAACAAACACACAATTCAACGGAACAGAACAGAGAGCACAGAAATACACCCATGCATATATGTACAATTAATTCATGACAAAGGTGCCAAAAATAATGCAACAGGGAAAGAACAGTCTGTTTAATAACTGGCATTGGGAAAACTGGGCAGCCACATGCAAAAAATGAAACTGGACACTATCTTACACCATGCAAAAATCAATTCAAAATGGACTTAAGCCTTGAACATAAAACCTGAAACCAAAAACTCTTAGAAGTAAACAGGTGGTAAGGTCCTTGACATGGGTCTTGTTAATGAATTTTTAATCTGATTTTAAAAGTAAAAGAAGCAAAAGCAAAATGTAAACTAGTGGCAATATATCAAATTTAAAAGTGTCTGCACGGCAAAGCTAACCATCAACAAAATGAAAAGGCAACCTATGAATGAAAAAAATATTTCAAGTCATATATCTGATAAGGGGTTAACATTTAAAATGTATTTTAAAAACTCATACAACTCAATAGCAAAAAGACAAACAATCCAATTAAAAAGTGGGCAGAAAATTTGAATAGACATTTTTCCAAGGAAGACATACAGATGGCCAAAAGGCATATGAAAGAAATCATTCATTTTTATGTGTCACTGGATTTGTTTTACTAAAATGTTGTTATTAGAGAAATTCAAATCAAAACCACAATGTGGTAACATCTCACAATGTTAGAATGGCTATTATCAAAAAGACAAGAAATAACAAGTGTTGTAAGGATGTGGAGAAAAGGGAGCCCTCATGCACTATTGGTGAGAATGTAAATTCGTGCTATGGGAAACAGTATGAAGGCTCCTCAAAAAATTAAAAATAGAATACCATATGATCCAGCAATTCCACTTCTGAGTATTTATCTGAAAACAAAAACACTAACTTGAAAGGATGTATGCAAATCAGTAAAGCTAGTTCTATGAGAATATCAATGATATAGATAAATCACTAACCAGACTGTTTGGGGATTGATAAAAGAGAGAAGAAATAAATTGCCAACCTCAGGAACAAGAGAGAATATCATTTCAGATCCATACATTGAATTCATTGTTTTACAACTTCCTGAAAGAAAACTTGATGTCCAGATGGCTTTACTGGTAAATTTTATAAAATATTTAAGAAAGAAATAATTTTCTACACAAACTGTTGTAGAAAATAGAAGAGTGAATACATCTAAACTAATTCTATGGGACCAGCATTATCCTAAAACCAAAACAAAAAAAAAGAAAAGAAAACATGGACCAATACCCCTCATCAACATAGATGCAACCATTCTTAACAAAATTTTAGTAAATCAAATCCAGTGATACATAAAAATGAATAATACAGTGTGTATTTTATCACAGGAATACTGGTTGAGTTAAAAATCAAAAGGAGTCAATATAATTCACAATATTAGTACACTAAAAAAGAAAAACTATATGATTATCTCAATAGATTTAGACAAAAATCTTTTGACAAAATTCAACATCCACTCATGATAACTCACAAAAACTAAGAATGAAAAAAAACCCTTCTCAATCTAAAAAAGTATCCATAAAAACCTACAACTAACACCATACTTCAGTGAAAGACTAATGTGTCTTTTCCCCTAAAACAAGGAATAAAGCAAGTCAATGTTGTAGCCTCTGAATCTTCCTCTAGCTTTGTGAATAAAGCCCATGTTTCCCTCTCTATATCAATAAATTTATGTTTATAACCTCTGTTAGTGCACTTATCACATTTTATTTAATCCTTTACCCTTCTGTCTCTTACTCTATAGTGATCTTTTAAAGTCTTTTGCTTTGCTCGTCTTTGTACACATATTTATTGAATAATTCAATTAAGAGTTGTATAGAGTCTTAAGAATCATCTAGTTCAGTCATCCAAGTTTCTACTACAGGAAAGTAAACTCTAGAGAGATTAAGTAACTTGTCCAATATCACATAGAAAGTTAATAGTGATCATCAACCATGTCTTTTCATCCAAGAGGTACTGTCTTCTTGAACTAATCATTAAGTGAAGGCGGCTTTATTCACATTATAAATGAGACAATTGTAGCTGAGAAAGTTTAAATGTACTTGCCCATGGTCAATATTAAGTGTTAAAGCAAATATTCAAAGATTATAACAAATATTTTTGTTGGTGGTGGAAGAGTATTTTCCACTGCTTCACTTTTGGTTTGTGCAACAAAAACCTAAGTCTTAATGAGAAAATTAGCTGAGAGATGCAATCTAAAAATCTGAAACTATGACTGTGTTTTAAAATGTGAAATGTTTACCAGTTCCTTGCTACAAGTGTCACTGTAAGTAAACTATCTTTTATTATATGTATTTTTGTGTGCAAAATTCTCAGCCCTATTCTGATTGTATTCATGACAGCGTACATAAACACAAGTAAGATCAGGGTAGAATCCTAAATTAAGACTTACAAAAATGAAAAGTAAGTGAGAAAATAAAAGCTCAAGTAATTAGACACAGAAATACATACCATAGAATCTGGACAATTTCTAGACATGAGCCACAAATTTAGCTTTGGATTCCTTTTAGCCAAAGCCAATAAAGAAATGCAATCAGTTACAAAATTCACAAGTGTGAATAAGGTAATATGTCATAGAAGAAGTGAAATTTTCTTTACATTGAGACATGAAACAAATATTATCTTTAAAGGGATAATGTATAATAGTAAACAACATTCTTAACAACATCCTCACAATAAATTATCATGGTGAATTTCATGAAGAAAAGGAAGCTGACGAGGCTTATACCACAGTGAGATCCTTTCCACAACTCTTTAAGAAAGGAGGTGAACTAAAAGTAAACATATGAGAAGGAGGCTATTATAGAATCCAAAGTAGAGTCTGATAATAAACCTTGTCATAATCTTTTCTTGCAAAAATCTTCTAGAAGGTTTAGGGACATCTGCTTTCTCAAGTAAAGACAAGAGCTTTGCAAGAGTGTTCTTCTATAGGAAAAACCTCCTGCATACCACCTCCTCCTGTCCTGCTGGTATTGTATAGTTTATCTGAAATCCAAAGCTAGGTTAGACAAAGACCATGGATTTTAGAATACTCTACTACTAGTCATAAAGGGATCAGTTGTCATATGACATAAACGAGCACTAGCATTCCAACAGTGCTATCTATATGGGGAAACTTATATGTGGGAAGGATTTCAATGTGTATGTCTTGAGTAGCCTAGGACAAGGTTTTTTAAAAGCATCAATCTTAAAAGAGATGAGGGACATGTTAAGCTGTGTGGTGAATTCATGAGCATTTACTATATACTCTTTTCCCACTTTTGTCTATGTTTGAAATTTTCTATAATAAAAAACTAAGGAAAATGTAATCGTGTTGAAGACCCACAACAAGATCAATGAAGAAGTAACATGAAAAATAACAAGAAATTATAAAATAGACAGAAATAAAACAAGAGTAGATGGACATAAAATGTACCAATTAGAAATTCCAGAAATAGAAAAAGTGGTAATAGAAATTAAAGGAAACACCAAAATAACCTAATTATAAATGGGCAAAGACTTGAATAGTTATTTTACAGAAGAAGATATACAAATGGCTGGAATAAGCACATGGAAAGATGTTCAACATCATTAGTCATTAGAGAAATACAAATTAAATACAAATTAAAACCACTTCACACTAGTATGGCTATAATAAAAAAGACAGACAATAACAAGTGTTGGTAAAGATATGGAGAAATGGACCCCTCACACATGATGTATGTACATGATGCAGCTACTTTGGAAAACTCTGGCAGTTTCTTAAAAATTAAACACAAATTTACATGAAACCCAACAATTCCATTCCTAGATATCTAAGAAAATGAAAACAGATGTCTACACAAAGACTGTACACAAATGTTTCTAGCAGCATTATTCATAATAGCCAAAAAGAAACAATCCAAATGTCTTCCCACTAGAGGAAGGATAAACACAATGTGGTGTATCTATATAATGGAACAATGTCAGCAATATTAAAGAACAAACAATTGATACAGCCTGCAAAATAAATGAACCTCAAAGAAGCCAGATGCATAACGCATATTGTATAATTCCATTAATTTGAAATGTCTAGGAAAGGCAAACCTATAGAAACAAAGTATATTAGCAATTGCCAAGGGTTGGAGGGAGTGCCCAGGGCTGGAGGTGGGAACAAGGGTTGCTTGCAAATGGGTATGAGGAATCATCTTAGTGTGACAGAAATAGTCAAAACCTGTATTGCGAGGATGATTGTACAAATTTGTAACTTTACTAAAAATCACCAAATCATACATTTTAAATGTTATGTAGATTTGCTATAGATTGTGTCTCCCCCAAATTAATAAGTTAAAACCTAATCCTCAATGTGATATTCAGAAGTGTAGCCTTTCAGAGGTGATTTAGTTTATGAAGGCAGAGCCCTCATGAATGAGATTAGTGTCCTTATAAAAGAGGCTCCAATGAGCTCTCTGTCCTTTCTGCTCTTACCATACACCAAATCTGTTGATGCCTACATCTCCAGAACCATGAAAAATGAATTCTGTTGTTTATAAGCCAGTCAGCCTATGCTGTTTTGTTACAGCAGCCAGAACAGACTAAGATAAAATTATCTCAATGAAGCAACCAGTATTAACAGTTTCTTGTATATTCTTCTAGATATATCTATATATATTTACATACATAATCATACAGATTATTTTTCCTTTGCAAATGATAGCATACCGTTCACTTTATCCTCTGATGTCTAGTTGTTTCATTTTTAAAATAGATATTGTAGATCTTTCCATAGCAGTATATATATTGATCCATCACTCTTATTAATAAGTGTAGAGCATTCTGCTAATAACTGTACCACTAATGAATTTTGGGTTATTTCCATCAATTTTGCTATTATAAAAATGCTGCCATAAATATCGTGGTACATATGTTATTTCCCATAAGTATGTTATTATCTACAAGAATATATTGTTACCTAATATATTGTTACCAGAATTTCTATAAGTAGAATTTCTGGGCCAAAGGGTCTGTGCATTGCAATTTTGTTGCATATTTTCAAATTGATCTCTATAGAGATCAATTTACACTGCAAATCACCAATGTATGAGAATGTATTGAGAACACATTTTTGACAACACGAGTTACCAAACTTTTAGTTCCATGCTAACCTAAAATGTTAAAAATAAAAATTAAAAAAAGGCATTTCACTATACTATTAACTCGTCTCTTAGAAAAAGATAACTTTTCTTTACGTAGACAATCTTATTCCAATATTTTTGATAACTTAGATGGAAGAGAGAAATTCCTTAAAAAACACAAATTACAAAAGCTTACTCAAGTAGAAATAAACAACCTGAGGAGCCAGATATGTAGTGAAGAAATTGATTTTGTGCTTAAAAAATTCCCACTAGGAAAACTCTAGATATAGAGGGCTTCAATGAGGGACTCTGCTAACACATAAAGAAAACATGATATTCATTCTACACACACTTTAACAAAAGCGGAAGAGAAAGGAATGCTTCCCAAATCATTTTATGGGGCCAGCATTTCTCTGACACAAAAACAGGATAAAAATACAAGAAAAAAAGAAAACTTCATACCCCATAAACATAGGTTAAAAAATCTCTAACATAATGTCAACTACTGTAATCCAGCAATATTAAAAATGATAATATGTAACCTATTTTAATTTTTCTGTTGGAGTTTATCGCAAGAATGTAAAGTTGGCTCAACATTTCAAAATCAATCAGTATGATTTACCAAAAACTAAAAAAACCCCACATGATCATCTCGAAAGATACAGAAACATTATTTTAAAAATTCCACATCCAATCATGACAACAATTCTCAGAAAACTAGAAATGTAAAGGAAATTCCTTAACTTGATAAAGAGCATCTATGAAAAACCTATAGCTAACCTCATACTTATGTTGAAAGACTAAATGCTTTCCTCTTAAGATCTGGAACAATGCAAGTATATGTGTACTCACCACTTCTATTCATCATTGCTCTGAGGTCCAGGTTTGTGAAATAAGGCAAGATAAAGAAATGAGAAACATATGGATTAGAAAAGAAGAGCTATGTCTCTCTAGAAAAAAAAAGAATCAACAAAAAAGTTGTTATAGGTTTAGAAAGGTATCAGGACACAATGTCAACATGCAAAATCAATTGCATTCTGTATATGAGTAATGAATAATTAAAAAGTGAAACGAAGAAAACCATACACTTAACAATAACATAAAAAAAATCATGAAATTCTTGTGGCTACATCTAACAAAATTTATGTAAAATTTGTATGTTAAAGCTGTAAACCATTGCTGAAAGAAGGTAAAGAAGATTGAACCAAATGGAGAGAAATACCGTGCATATCACTGGGAAGATTTGGTGTTAAGTTGCCAATTCTCTCTGAATTGATCTATCTGTAAATTCAATCCAACCCCAACTAAAATCCCAGGAGACTTTGCAGATATGGAAAAACTAATTTTCATATGGAAATGTAAAGGACCTTGAATAGCATTCATAGCCTTGGGCATTTGTTCCAGAGAAATGATTTAAGTTCATACAGTCCAGGCCCAAAATGGAGTCACTTATGTGAGAGCCCATGACACCAAACATAGACTTAATATCTGACCTAACTATAGTTTCAAACTTCTCCAGGAATGCAATCTTAATTGGTCAACTTGGACTTTTCTGGTCAGTATCAATGAAGTAGGTAATCTGTTATATGGGCCCTGGTCACCCTTCAAAGGAAGCTGAGGCAATCTGCCTGATAAGTCACCCGTAGAGGAAGGCAACCTTGACTGAAACAATCCTTTCTTTTCTCTTGCTAATAACTTTCTTGTCCCACCCAGTTTCTAACTATAAAATCCCTCCATTTGTACAGTTTCTTAGAGCACCTCTTAACTTACTAGATGGAATGTTGCCAGATTCCTGATCGCTCAATGAAGCCAATTAGTTCTTTAAATCCATTTGATTGAATTATTAACACTTTTATGGTATTACTTTTTGGAAGAATCCAGAGCAGTAATTTTGTAGATTGTCCTACAATCGGACTTATTTGATTGCTTCCTCATGAGATAAAGGTTAAATATTCTTGGCAGGTGATGTGTTCTTTTCAAGTGCAGCAGATCAGAAGGCACAGATTTCCATTTTAATATAACTACATTACTAGATTATTTTTAGAAAAAAAAATCATTCACTTTAAGTATAACATAAACTTTTGGTTAATATAACCCATCCTCACAACCCTTTTTTACAGATAGTGGGAGCAGGTGTCTTGAGTGGAAAAGACACTGATATGAGATTTGAGGATTAGTGACAATTTGGCCAATAATTAGTTGTGGGTCCCTAAATAATTTTCTTAAAATCTTCACATATTAAAAGAGGGAAGATAACGCCAGAAAATTTCTAAAGATCCTTCGAATTCTAAATTTCTATGATCTGAATCAAGTTGTAGCAGCGACAGAGACGGATTTGCACTCAGGAGACCCGGATTTGAACACCAGTTCGGCCACACACCAGCTATGTGAACATGAACAAGCCATTTAATCTCTCTAAGCCTCACAGAGATTTGCCTCATAGAGTCCGGAAGGATTAAGTGGGTTATTGCATGCATGTCAAAGTGCACTATAAACCGCGAAAAACTACCCAAATGTCAGGTATTATTTTATAATGTCCATTCTTTTCCTTTTGCTGTAATTAGTCAACCAGAAAAAGCAACTTAAGGTGAGACAGACCTAATTTAAAATTTAAAACCAAGAAAATGCCAATATACACAGTTTATGGAATTTATAGTTTTATTCCATAAATGCTTAAGCTTTGATGATTAATAGTACTGGCTAAAATTACGAATAGGTACTCATTTACACAGGCCGGTAGCCCATAAGATGGTCATTGTTCTTGGGATCCCAGATTTGGGGAGGACAAAACAGTGAACACCAGTATATGAGAATGGTAACAAGTACTTATAAACTAACTTCCTCATTCAGTGACGATTTTATGTTGAGCCATCAGGTCCACCGGAAAGGATGGCAAATTGAGGCCAGGGCAGTGGGAAAGTTGTCTTGTTCTTCAGTGAGCCGGCAGCCCTATAATAAAATATGCCTCCTTGGAGTAAAGATGTTTTTCCCGAGACAACCAGCGGGGCATGTCACACAGCTAGCGCTTAATAGTCTCACAACCCTGATAGCCCTTTATACTCTTTATATTCTTAGAACCAACCTAGGGTTTCTTTCCAGCCTTTTGTATGGAACTCGGGAACCTAGTTCATTCGTGAATATCGGCCACATTTTCCCGATTATTCAGAACTGATAAAGCATTTCCCCGGAAGAGGTTGAGGGCGCGCACACGCCTCTTGGTCTATGCTGAGTAAGCGCTAACTACCTATGCCATATAGTGCCCAGCGCACTGCTGTTGCTCAAAGCTCGAAATGTTGCCGGAATAGGGCTATCAAAGCGGCGGGGGAACGGCGGCGCAGCGGACGTTGGTGCGGTTGGGCGTGTTTGACCTCCCAGCCCCACGCAGGAGGACGAACCACCTAGGTTGCCGTGGCCGGCCGGGCGGAACGCGCCCAGCGCCTGCTCTGGAGCCCCACGCGAGTACGCATGCGCACCCGTCATCCGGGTGCTGGCTGCCGCTGCAGGTTGTGCTGGGGTGGCGGACAGAGGGCGGAGCCAGCGGCTCATTGTGCGCAGCGTTGAGCCGCGCCGGCGGCCGCCGAGGCCTGGGTCGAAGTTGGCGCTGCTGCCGCCGCCCTGCAGCTCACTCGCTGCCTTAGCAGCGCGCTGCTATTCTAAAATGGCTGCCGCTACCGGTGCTGTGGCAGCCTCAGCTGCCTCGGGTCAGGCGGAAGGTAAAAAGATCACCGATCTGCGGGTCATCGATCTCAAGTCCGAGCTGAAGCGGCGCAACTTAGACATCACCGGAGTCAAAACTGTGCTCGTCTCCCGACTCAAGCAGGTGAGGCCCGGCGAAGTCCGGGAAGGGGAGCTTAGGCCTCGCCGCGGAGCCCCACTTTCCGCCGCAGCCCCCGGCCGCCCGCAGTCGCCGGGACCCGCGGGACAGCGGGATGGGGAGGCCCCGGGCGGCGCCCGCGCGCGCGGGGTGGGCGAGGACCCTCCCGCCGCGCCCCCCCCTGCGCGCCGGGCCTGCGACCGGCCCGCGACCGGCCCGGGACCGGCCCGGGACCGCCCGCCGCTGCCTAGCGCGCCCCTGCTTCCTCCGGGACGTCCCCGCAACCTGCGAGGGCTGTGGCTGGCCGGCGCGGCCTCGCTAGGGCGATCGTGGAGAGCCCGGGAGGCGCTCGGTCCCCAGCCTTGAGCGATGGTGAGCGCGTGCATTTCTTGGTCTCTGAGGGACTGGTTACTTTGGTGACTTCTGCGAAGTTACCGTTTAATTGTGCCCAACCGTTTCTTCCCATCTTGGGGGGGGATTTGGTAGTGGAAGTTGATGGGTGGGTAAGAGAAAGAGTTTGTTTTCCGCTGGAATTTAAGTTTTGCCATCAGCTCAATAATCTGCTTTTTCATCCCTTATCTTTCTGGTTTGAGGGAGCGTTGGAATTGTAGTAGAGGAGAAATAAGTTTGCATTATAGAAATTAGGAAAGCTCCTTTTAGTTATTTACTTTAGTATGTAGCAACTTTTCTGTAATCGAGAATATTTAGACTTGTTCAGTATGATATGTGATATTTAATTATCTCGACTTGGTAGAGTTTAAAACTCCCTGTGATTTGGAAACCTAATGATATTCCTTCTTGAAAGTTTCTCTCACTCGTACAGTTTAATTGCTTTTCTTTTGAAGTCGGTTTATGAAATGACGGGCAATTCTAATGTTTTGAGGCTTGAGGTTTGCTGAAATTTTTTTTCAATTCGTTTTTATAAAATAAGTTTAGATAGATTGTGTAGCATATTAACTTCTCTTTCTAATGTAGGCTATTGAAGAGGAAGGAGGCGATCCAGATAATATTGAATTAACTGTTTCAACTGATACTCCAAACAAGAAACCAACCAAAGGCAAAGGTTGTTACGAGTTATGAACATATTTTAAAATATATTTTGGTTATATAACTTGCCTCTGCTCTTGTGCCACTTGCCCTGTTTATATAGTGCTACTCTTTGCTATTTCCCTCTGGCACTCTGCCTTCTTGGGTCAAGGAAGAGAAGTTCCTGTTGCCAGGCTCTGGGTAACTTGTAGCCCTTAAGATTTGGCTGAAGTTGACCTGAAAGTGAGACTAGTTCTTTATTGCTTCCGAAAAAATTACAGAGTCAAGTTTCATAATGTTTCTTCCTTGATAGTGTGAAGACCTGAAGAATAAATTCAGTTTAATACATATCTACCTTGCCCCACAATTGGCAGAGTATTGATGGAATTCCTACCAAATCTTTCACCTTGGCTCCTTGCTGTTTTCTCTAGTAATTAAAATTCTATAACCTTTATGTTTAGTATTTTGTTTGACTTGAACTTGATTTGCGTTTATGCCGTTATACATTCTGATTTTCAGTGAAATTCAAAAGACCTCACCAATCATACTAACAAGGTAGGGAAAATCTATTAGCTTTAAAAAAGTTTGAAGTTACGGGGATGTCTTAAGATTTTGATTTTGTAACTTAAACTAGGCCAGAGTATATTTTCAGGATATGGTGATTTAATGAATAGATAAAAGCGATTTAAATTCAACATTTTGACAATATAAATTAAATTTAGATATATTTTTTAAAGAGTATGGTAAGTGAAATCTTTACTTGAATACATAATTACAAATTTTTCCCTCTCCTATAAGGACACTGGCAGAGGGTGGACATGATGTGGGTGTCTGGATTCTGATACCTACCTACATGTTCCATCCATGCAGAGTGTGTCATGGACAATTGCAGTGTTTAAAAAAATCTAACTTTATGGCTTTGAGTGATTCACATGCACTCTGCTCTAGACCAAATTGATTGTAATTGGAGTAAAATGACTAAATGGATTAACCTTGAAAAGAAGGGAATACTAAAATTTGATCTTAATAATCTGTGTGGTATCAGGACCAGGCAGATTTTGATGCCATCTCACTGTTTGGGTCTTCCTACTTTTGCAAGAGCCCCCTCTTTGTGCCGAAGGAAATCGAAAAGGGCTAAGAAGCATTTCCTGGGTGGCATGGGAATGGCAGAGGGAAGTGGAGTCTAGAAGTAACAGTTTCTTGAAGATCTGGGGCTTTTAATGTGATTGTGACTCCATATATCATTTTGAAAAATCCATTTCTCTATGTTCAGAGAAGTTTGTGCAGAGAAGCCTCTGCTAATAAACCAGAGGCTATTTCAAAATGAAGAAGCATAAAAAATTAGGAAATAAGTACACTAGGAATTAACCATGTTTCTAATAGTGATTTCGATTCATGTCTGTTACTTAGTACATTGTGATAGTTTAAGAGATACTGTGTATTAATCATTGTCCCGAATTATTTGAGCTGATCATTGATTTTAGTGTCTAAAATAAACCTTTTAATTTATTCTCACCTGCTTTTAATTTCTATGTAGCTAGCCCTTTTAATTTCTATGTAGCTGGCCTTTTTCAGTATCTTACCATTAGAAATAATTTCAGCAATATAAATTTTAAGTTTTTTAGTATAGATGTAAAATCAATATGTTAATTTTTTCTTTTATATGGATTATAAGGATACTTGAACTTTATAATTTGTCTATAACTGGTGTTAAAGTGTCTTGTCTTTAGTTAGAGGTGTAATAGTTAATCATTTGCCTCTAGCAGGTTACTGGTTACTACTGAGTACTTCTCAGACTCATTTTAGGACATGTATGATAAATAGCTTTTGTCTCCTTGAATTACATTTATCATTGTTCTGAAAATCTGTGAATTGCAAAAAACGTAATGTAAATACCAAACCAAGAACCTAGTTTGAATTAATTTACAATTAAGATGTTTATAAATAAAGATTTCTTTCAACTTTAAGAAGTTTAAAAATTCTCAGAATTCAAATTTGAATAGAAAAACTTTTAAAAATAACAAAATTAACAAAATTTTAAAACCAAGGATTCAGGAAATTAAATGCTTAAATGTGATGTCAGGTTTTCAGCCTAGTTGCTGAATTGCTACATTAAGTTCTTTTTGCCAAATCTTATTTCATTTAGCAGTATCTAACTAAATAATGTCATCTTGGTCACACTTCTTTTCCTTTAATGGGTCTGTTTCCTTTTTAGTCAAGTTGGAAATTTCAGTAGGTTATGTCTAAGGCTTTTTTTTGTTCTTAAATTTAATAGTTATATATAGCCAAGAGCCAGAAGAAAAATGCTTTCTGTTCAGCTAAACTAGATGCCTACTGAAGGAACAGGCAATCTCATAGGGCTTCAACCAATATAAATTTTCTTTAGGACAGATTATTAGAAAAGGAAAAGAGCAAAGAAAGGGGTTAGTTACTTAGAGGCCGTCATGCAGACATCAGCAAGGCACAATATAAAAGAAATATTTTGATAAAAGTTAAATGATGTTAGGAAAGCAAGAGAGAAGCTTCATGGGTCTGGAAAAATTACTTAGGTGAAATATTAAGCTCATTCACTTATAAATGCGGGGTTACTGTTTCTTTAAAGTTTTTTTTTGTTTTGTTTTAAAGTGATTGTGTTTGGACAGATTAGAAAAAAGGAATCTTCATTAAGTATGGTGTAGAGTTTAAAATGCAGTTTATAAGCACAAACTTAAAGTAAAAGTTGATAATGTTTTAATGGGTTCTAATATTATGATCAACATTTATAAAATCTGTTTGTGTACAGTAAATATAGTGAAAGAGTTTGTAGCTTAGTTTAGTTCTCCTTTCTGAGTATCTTTTTATTCCCTTTGCTATGGACTTTTAAATAAGTAACCTAGAAGAAAGCTTCATGGGTGAGATTTACTATCATATTATTTGGGTGTGTGTTAAGAAAGCGGCTAAACAGGTAGAACTAACTCCTCATTAACTTGTTTAGAGATTATAGATTTAAAGTTTCTTTTGGTTCAACTGACAAGGGCATATCATTCTTTTGGATTTTCAACCTTTAGAGTCATCTCTGAACTTCAAGTTATTTTATGTAGTTAATCGATACAGTATTCTGAATTATATATAATGTAGTGCTTACTGATGTTGAAACTCATTTTCAGTGCATGCAGGCTTTTGTTATACAAATCTGATTTTTTTCCCCTATAGAAAAAAGTATAATTTGTGGTTATAGATTTATCCAAACACCTAATGTCTGATTTTGTGTGGATACCACAAACAGTATAATTACATGTGTACAGTGTAAAGCTTTCTAAAATTTATGTCAAATAAGAATATAGTAATCAACCACATAAAATGCATTTAATACGATACAATGTAGTATACTGTAACTACTGCCTTTTTTTGTTTAACCTACAGTATGTTTTGATGGTTAAGGAAAACTTAATCAGAACTGTGGCATTGAGAAGGGCTTTGGGGACAGAATTCTTACAGATATTTTTTAGGTATCCATAAGATTAGACGCTTTGTTAGGATAAGGACATAATCTTTTATTTACACTAGTCTGTAATGCCTAGCATAGTGCTTGACACATAATAGGTGCTCTGAAAATATTTGTTGAGTACTGAGGGCTTTCTTAACTACTTTAAAAAGCATCTCTTTTGGTGGCATATTTTTTTGTAGGAAGCACATATATCAGAGATTAATGGTCTTTACTACCTTCCAGTTTTTCTCAACAGCACCAGTGCCTTCTCCTTAAACTGGTACGTAAAGTATACTTTTAGGACAGGTTAATCATTGTAACATCTTTTTATTCCTCGTAAAATCTTGTTGTAATGGATACCCTGATAACTTTTGCTGGAATATTGCCCAGGCTCAGATTGTGTATTTCATTTTCATTTCACAAAATGAGACCCTTTTACCTCAACCATTAAAACCTGCATTTGCCTTATGCAGTTGTATATGGTGGATTATGTTTATCATCAAAGCACATTTGTACTTTCTAACCTGTCATATCAAATATGATGTGTGTCAAGGTAGGTAGAATTTTGTAGTGACAGTGTGCTTCTTCCAAATTAGTCATCTAGGCATTCTGAGCAGAGGACTTCAGACTTTATTTCTCTTTCATGAACTTATGTAAAGTGCAAATTGTCCAGGAACTAGAAGAAAAAGAAATCTTTATTATTATTTGGTGGGATCAGAAATTACTTTAATGAAGAAGTTGGACAATACCTTAGGGTTAAAGAGTAGAATTTACTGACTGTTTACCTATACTATAGTTCTCACATATTACAATAAAATGGACTCAGTGGTGTACATTTCCGGGAGTTAGCCTTACGTGACATTCCTGCTACCTTGGAATAGTAGTTTGCCTTACAGCTTTACAGTATTTTCCAGATTATAAATGTGAAATGTTTCCATTTTAAAAATTAGATAATCCGGCAAAATACAAAAAAGTGAAAATTGCCCATAATTCCACCATCCTGAATTTATCACAGGTAACATTTTGTTGATCTGAGGAGTGTACATGCATGTACATGTCTTACAGGTTTATGTTTAAGGATCTTTTTTTCCCTCTTCAACAACTAAAATAGGTTCATACCATACATGGTGTTTTGTTAAAGATAGGTAGAATTTAAAATTTCTCTAGTTTGGAGAATCTGAAAACAATAACCACCATCCTTTTACAGGCTTCTCACTCAAGCTTCTTTGTTTATGTTCAGCCATCTTAGTGGTTCTCAATCTACTCTACCTTCGAGTCATTTGATTTTTTAAAAATATAGAAACACCAGGCTCCAACCCCCACAGAGATATGCTTTCGGTTGGTCTATTGGGGACCCAGGCATCAGTATTTTCTGTAGTTTTTCAGGTGATTCTCATGCAGCCGGATTTAAGAACCACTGACTCTAGATTGACACTTAGCATCATCTTCATTCATCTCTTTCTGCCTTTCAGTCTGCAAATTGTTTTATATACTTTACAGTTTTCCAAAAACTTTCACCTTGCTTTATTTGATTTTGGCAAGAGTGCTGTTAAGCAGTAATATTTTCTTTTTATTGATAGAATAGAAAACCCATTAAGAAGTCAGTTTTTGTTGTCTTTTAACATACCGTGTGTGCATATACACGTGTTATATGTGTTTGTTTAGTCTGGTTATCGTGAGATGACAAAACTGAAGATTTTAAAAATATTCTTTCGGTGTTTTTTAAATTATGATGAGTGTAAATTATCTTAATAGTAGATTAAAAAATAGTAAGTGACCTATTGGATGACTGCTGTGTTTAAGACAATGTACAAGAGGCTAAAACACAAGGCATAGTCTATGATTATCTTAAGATATTGTATGCAGTTGGGAAGAGATGGTTCTTGGAAACATTACATGTTTGGCTTATACTCTGAATCTTCCCCCCACTTCTCCAACAGAAATTTTATTACTAAATATTTTCTGCATTTCATAGTTTCTGTAACTGTTTAAGGAAAAAAGTTACTCAAGCCATGGTTTTTTAGCAAAATTACTTTAAATTCTGCTAATTAGGTGGATTTGTTATTTTTGTTTTTGGAGGTATTTCTGAACTTGAAAAGGAAAAATGCAAACTTTATAAGGACCAATTTGCCTTTGGAGGAGAAAACCAGTTTACAATCCAGAATCCTGTATTTATAATTCTGAAATACAAAATTTAGTGGCAAAAGTGAGGCTACTTATAGTCTTGATTTATCCCATTTGATGTGAATATGCATGTATTTAATTGCACAGATATTGCTGTGACTGAGAGACACTTTCAGAAGCCTCTGGGAAGTTTAAATTAATAAATGGTATATACATTATCTTACACTACTAAAATCTGAAAATTCTGAATTCTGAAACATGTTTGGCTCCAACATTTTCATTAAGGATTCGTGGACCTATACAGATTTATATTGCATAAACGAGATGTTTCTAGTGTCATCTTCCTTTGGTATATATGTTTTTACTTTGCCATTTTTTTAGACCCTAAAATCACACAAAGAGCATTGCAGTGTATTTTTTGTAATTTCAGAATAGCCACATGTTGCTACTGTGATACTTTAAGGTGTGATAAGTTCATTTTGTTTCCATTTTTTAATTTTGTTATTCATCCTACCATTTACTGCTCAATTTATTTTCTAATTTTGTTCCCCAAGCCATTAAAATTAGGTGTCAGTCTACATGAAACTTACAGTTAGCTCACCTTGGTAATGTCTTTTGGACGAGTTACATTTTTGTGGCAAATGACAGATTCCTTGAAGGACAAATGGTTATGTGATTAAGTTGCCATAGGAGCTTTGATAACACGGACGTAAATGACAGCTAAGGAAAAAAAAGGTTACTATCCAGAAGTGTGCCTAAGGGTGGTGTTGCTTGTTGGAGTTTAAAGGGGATTTGGTTTTTGTTTTTGTTTCTCATCTGTGACATCATGAAAGTTAGGAATCTGTAGATGTACTTTGTAGTATCTTGAAAGTTGGAGTTTGTAGTTCTTACTGACAGGATGCGGTTGCATATGGTAGTTTGACTAGCGTGTCACCTCTTTGTCCCATTGAGGGCTAAATAGAAATTTAGACCTTGTTGGAAAGAAACTAGCATCCAACCTTGGACTTACTCTGTTATCAGTCAGGAAATT
The DNA here is from genome assembly GCA_003508835.1 of Eonycteris spelaea. Classification (NCBI taxonomy): domain Eukaryota; kingdom Metazoa; phylum Chordata; class Mammalia; order Chiroptera; family Pteropodidae; genus Eonycteris; species Eonycteris spelaea. Next base: position 8,484,175 of record PUFA01000040.1, on the reverse strand, counting down.
TATAATGCTTGGGTATCAGATATAGCATCATACTAGGTTCTGGGCTGGATGGTAAGCATCATAGTTTTTTAAAGTATGATATATGGGAGACAGGTGATACTTTCTTTCATAAGGGAATTGATTAGGCTATAGTTTCTAATTGAGCATATGTAAAATAAGCTCAAAGTTACCGGTTATGAAATTTATGAAAGCAATCAAAAGCTAGGATATACAATGTTTCCTTAAACACTATGTATCTATCAGGTTATTACTGTAGTCTCATCACTGTATGTATGAAAATCTTGTCCTTGTGGTTTTTATGTTTATAAGCTAATGATACATTAAATGTCCCAATACAACTGTTAAAAACAGTAAGGGATAGTGAAGTTGGACCATTTTGTATACCTCTGTCTCTTGCCTGTTTCTCATGGGGGCAAGTTACAAAATCTCTGTGAGTCTCACATTTTAAAATATGGATGTGGCTTTTGGAACCTCTGTTTACACTAAAAGAGATAACATTTTAAACAATTTACATGTAGCTATGTTAAGATCTAATAGTTCTGAAGAATGGGAGGGAATAGGTCTGGGTTTAAATCGAAGCACTGCCTTTCCTAGTTTTGTAATATGATTAACTTTACAGCATTAGTTTCCTCTTTTGTAAAATTGGGATACAGTTATGATGATAAAAATAAATACATTAATGTATATAAAGCATTTATCCTAGTGCCTGGACTGTGGAAGCCACTTAAGCACAGGTAGTGACTGCTGGTATTTTGTTGTAGTGTAATTTGATTTTCCTGTAAGTAAACTAAAGCAAATGAAATTCGCCATGGAGTATGCATAGTAAATGTAGTTTGTAGTTATGCTGAGAATTGCCATTTCAAAGATAATATCTTTAAATTCAGTTAATTAACCACTCCTTAGTAAATTAATGTTTTAAGTAGGTCATAGTAAGATATAGTGGAAAGAATTTAGGAAATGAGAAGCCTTGGCTTCCTGTTCTCACAGTGCCATTTATTAGCTTTGGGCAAGCTGTTTAACCTCTCAGGCTTATTTTCTCTTCTGTGAAATTGTGATTACCTACCCCATGTACCATAGAGTGCTTGGAAAAATCAGTTGAAATTTAAAAAAAATTTTTGCAAAATGGAAAGCAACTTATAATTGTAAGGGGTAAATAGTATTTGCAAATAATTTGAAGGAGCCCCCTCCCCTCATCCAGCCCTAATTCAATTTAGGCGAAGGAGGGAGAGAGAGTCTGTATTTTTGAAAAGCTTATTTTTCCCAAAAGGTAACATCTTTAAGGTTTTTATATTTGAAACATTCTCTAAATACAGTAGAGAATTTAGTGAGCTCTTTCTTACCTGATGCTTTTTCCTTGTTCAGGGAAGAAACATCTTTATTTAATTTTTAAAGTAGATTAGTAAGTACTTTCTGGCTAAACAGGCTTTCATAGTCATTACCCTTGTAGTAACTTCTAATATGTAGTTCCTCTAAAATACACCAACATTCTAGATAGGAAGTGAACACCACACTAAGCTCTGCTTTGTTTCTCTTTTGATTCTCACAAGTTCTCAGGGGCAGAGACAAGCCCTCTTTCACCTCAGTGTGTAAAAGAAAATCCCCACATTTAATCTTGTTTTTTATATACCAGGAAGGACCAGTATCTTGTTTCCCTTTTCATCACTCATTCAGGGGAGGGGTTTCAGATTGGAAGTAGAGGAAGACAGGGACTGGTGAGGAGACTAGGGGAGGGGAGGTATTCTTAACTTTTTAAGATAGTTACGTCTCACCTAAACCCTCTTCCCTGGGGTCAGGGAAGTTTGAGATAGGTACATGGCAGTTCCCGTTTTAGGCAAAGGGAAAAGTTTATTAGTTGGCCTCAGGAAAGAGTATCTATTCAAAATAAGTGAATTTTAAAAAATTTAAATACTAAAGTTTTAGCAGCTATGTGTTTTACAGCATTTTTGATACATCATGGGTTATTGAGTAGGCTTTTGTGGACTAGTCTGAAAACATAAACTTTTAGCATTGGCTCTGTGAAAACCTTTTAATTTTTTGGTGTGGAGAACATTCTTAAACTTTCAGCCACCAGTTTCAAGTTTTAAAGATGAGATTTGGGTGGAGGACACCTGTAGTCTTATCTAGAAGATATTACTGGTTTTTATTCAGAAGTAGTTTCTACTTGCCTTAAATAAGTTAACTCAAGTCATTAAGTGCCCAGCACTACTTGTGTTTAGGCCATTGGAGAAATACAAAAAATGGTGAAGCAAGATGTACTTGAGAGTACAAGGTTTTATATATATATATATAAAATAAACTGATAGATTGTAAGGTATAGATTAAAGTGTGAGAATTTTATTTCAGAGAAAGTTTGTTGAAGACGGGAACTCAGAAAAGGCTTTGGTGGGGGCATCTTAGTCTTGAATTTAGCTATCAGACATCTGGTTATAGATACAGTTAGTAGAATACTATTAAAAGGTGCTGTTACTTCTAGGAAGATTGAAGTTAGAGGGTTTGAGTGGTAAAAAGAAAAATGTATTATACATATCAAGTCAGTTAAGATGATGGGTTCGTATGTAGGATTAATTATTTGCACAGTTTATTTTAGTGAAACAGCATGACGCTGTTAAAGCTTTTTTTGTTTGGGATAGCTCTGAGCAGGTGTATTATGAGCAGTCGACACTGGCTTTGTCAGATGATTGGGAATAGAGAATGATATTGCGGGGTAAACTTCTGAATGTTTTTGCTCTTAATTTATAAAGTATTGGTTGTTAGCCCATTTTCCTTCTTTTGTAGGTAAAAAACAGGAAGCAGATGAGTTGAGTGGAGATGCTTCTGTGGATGATGATGCTTTTGTCAAGGTAAAGTGTTAATTACTCAGGCTCTGATGTTTATTTTGAACCTAGTATTTGCATGATGAACTCATACATCCTCCTTGAACAATACTGAGTGTGTAGGGAAAATAAAGATACTTATGTAATATTGTCAATCTCACTCTCATAGTTGAGAAATATAATACATAACTTTATTTTCAGTTAAATGAGACATAAAGCTAAAAATAATATTTGTCCAGGCCTTTAAGTAGGAATTTGAGACGTAGGGGCCAGAGGAATAGCTACAAGACAATTGATATCTTAGTTCCTAGACAGGGTACTGCAGTGAAGGATATTGATAATTTATTTTACATCCACCCATTGCATTTAGCTTTTGCATATAATATATAGAGCTTAGATTAGTGTAGTCCCTGAAGTGGAGAGAGAAAATCGCCGATGTGTTGCTACTTGGTAAAGATCAAATTAAGAAATTTGTTTTGTGCTTTAAAGTTAGATAAGCCTGGTCTTTTTTGGCTGAAAAGAATATTTAAAACTGACCAGCCAGAAAAATAATGTATGTAATTTTAATTGGGGTTATAGCAGTTCTGTATACCAAGATATTTTTAATCATAGTTGAGGTTTTTTGTTTTCACTTTACTGAGATATGATCTGCTACTTACTGATCATTATTAGGTCCTAAGTAGTGTAGCATTTGAAGGAATTATTTAGTGAGCATAGTTTCTCTTAAATTATGTACATTTATATTCCCTTATATTCTATTTTCTGTGTATAGTTAGTCCATATTGTCGTAACATCCCTGGATTTCATTTTCCACCACGAAGTCAGCTCATCTCCACTTTCTGCACATCTCTCCTACCATTTAGCTTTCTACCCTCTCATGTTACACACAGACCATACAGTGCACCCCACACCCTTCACTTTGTACCTTGAACTTTCAGAGCAGGCACAGAGAAAGAAATGTTTGGTTGAGGAGCTAACCCTGAAATCAGAATATTTTAGGCAACATTTGCCCAGGGACCCATTAAAATTGAAGATTGCATCCTGTAATCAGCTCTTGTTTGAGCCTTTAAGAACTCTTCAATCTGTATTCTGTTATCCTTGTGATATATCTTCCTTTAGGTTTGGTCCCTTGTTGTTATTTTCTCTAGTTGTCTTCACTAGTGAGTATACGATTAAGCAAAAATTATCTATAAACTGGAAAAACATTGTGACTTAGTAAAAAACCTTTTAATTTTGAAATATCCGACTTTCTTTTATAAAAATCTTAGTCATTTGATATATTACAAGGAGATATATACTTCCATTCAGCGTAGTATGTGCTACAAAGGATACCTTTGTGTTGTCATTAAATGAACCTCGTCATAATGTCCCACACAGCTGTTAAAAACAGTAAGGGATAGTGAAGAACAAAATAACTTTTTTTTTTTTTTAAATCCTACTTAAATGTATCTTCAGTTTCTGCGTTATGTTTATTTTTCACTTAGGCTGTATTAGTATGTGTAACATGTTTGATGGAAATTGTTAATATACTTTCTTTGTCTTCCAGAGCAGGTAGTTTTGGAATTAATAGTAGCGATGAGTAAATATCACCTAGTGCCTAGATATATCAATAGTTTAGGAATTGCTTCCATTTATAAGTGAGGAGAATGGTCCAAGTTGGCACTTCAGAATAGATGAAATTTTCTCAATGATTTACCTTGATTTTTATTTATTTGTACTTGTTCTACCATCATACAATCACCTACTCCATTTTCAATTCATATAGTTCTCCCACTCATATGTGGTGAGATTGGTCAAAGCTACTGTCCCAGAGATGCCTTGCTCCCCAAGCATTACACATACCAAAACAATCATATTTCTTCTTTTTGCCCACCTCCTTTAGAAATTTCTGTTTCCTCACTTCGGTTCAGCTATGAATGATTAATAGTCATGTCCCTGACCTTTTCCCTTTTCAACCAGAAACCTTTTCTTAAATCTGCTATATTTGCTATATATATAGGAATAAGAATATTGCTATAAGATAGGAAAGAAGGAAGGAATGTTCATTGCTTTCAGCCCTTTCTCTGCAGGTAATCAAAGAGGAAACTAAGTGGACTGCTGCTTTTCTTTGTTTCTAGTGAAGTACCACGTAACTATAAACTGTAAAGGGCAACGAGACATTCCTTTAGAGAAATAATCCCAACCAGTGTTCCCTTACCTAGTTGGCATTATGGCACAGTGATAGATTTCAAAATAAATACATTTAAATTAATTATTTGCATATTTTTCAAGAACAGACATTGGTATAACAGTTGGGATTCTTTTTTATGAATTTAAAATAACCCTTATAATACATAAGACTTCCAGAGTCTGAAGTTAAACTAATCTATGGCACATAGAGAAATCATGTCATTTCTTTCAGCCATAACTTCTAGGACAGCTCCTAGGATGTGAGTTGGTAAATATTAAATAGCTGGAACTTGAGGACATCTCTAGTAGCAATCCAATCCATGTGTATTTCAGTATGAGAGATTTGGGAACTCAGATATGTGGTTTAATGACCTTGGTATTGGGCTCCCTCTATTTTTAAAGACATGGTTAACGTTTAAGGTAAAATGATTGAACTTTGGGAATAATGTCAAAATATAGTAAAATTTAAAACATGTTAGAGATATAAATTACCAGAAACATTGGTGGATAGCCTACACTACTTTGCCTCTAGTTGTACCACATTTTCTTACCATTAAAAGGACTGTGAATTGGAGAATCAAGAGGCACAGGAACAAGACGGAAATGACGACCTAAAGGACTCTGAAGAATTTGGTGAAAATGAAGAAGAAAGTGTGCATTCCAAGGAGTTACTTTCCGCAGAAGAGAACAAGAGAACTCATGAATTAATAGAGGCAGAAGCAATAGAAGATTTAGAAAAAGAGGACATCGAAAGTCAGGTCTTTAGCCAGTTTTTCTAAAATGTGACTCAGATAAATTAAGCACTAAAAAAATTTTTTTCTAGTGCAATGTGGCAGTCAGAATTTTCAAAAAATATATTTTTAAAGTTATTTATAAATCACCCAGAATCCTACCACCTAAGATGACCTTTTTAATTATTTATCTTCCTTATATGCATATATATATTTTTATGTAGTCATTACATCTTAAATTACTATTCTATATAATATTTTCATATATCATAATGACTTCATAATCTGTATGTTATACCATAATATATTAGACTGCTTTCTGTGTGTCCAAGAGCCACTCTTTTAACTTGGGACATTTAGATTTTATGTTTTCTACCCCACTATGAGTGGGTGTACCAGTTTCACTCTGACCTTGCCAACATTACCTGGTGGTAAAATTTTTTTTGCTACCTTAGTAGCTATAAAAGATTAATTTGCATTTTTCGATGATTATCAAGGGTGGGGGAATTACTTACGAAAGAATAGTTTAAAAGCATATAATTTTAAAAGTCTTTTTTTTGATTGAAGTAGACCAATTGTCCTGCTTTAAGTATGTTAGTATGTCTTAAGTAAATCAGCGGATTAGAAAGTCAGTGCTGTTAGTACTTAGTCATGCATCGAACTCTTTTATACTACCTACCCTAATAAATGAAGGGCTCAAGAAAGATTTTTTTAATTCTCTTGTCGATGTCACTTTTTTTGTTGGCATAAAAAATATAATGTGAATTAATAAGCATTGACTTAGTACCAAAGGTATCGTAGACACTGTACAGAACATGAGGCAAATAATAATTGGGTATAGCGTAAAAGCATTCTCATGTTACCTAGACATTTTGTAAAGCAAAGCTATTGTATACCCTTTTACTTAGGAAATTGAAGCTCAAGAAGGTGAAGATGATACCTTTCTAACAGCCCAAGTAAGTTTACATTTAGTCCTATGTATTTGATATTGTGGGTGGAAGGGCTTAGAAGAGGAATCTTATTTTGACTTCATAATTCTCTAATTCATAAAACTGCCTTAAATTTAATACTAAGTTATTTATGTGGTATATACAAAATACTTAAAATTGACAGCCTAACTTTCTGTTGCCACAAAGGCATTTGGAAATTATAACAAGGTTCCTACCATTTTCAGAATAGAAATGAAAAAGGTCTATCCTTTCTGGAAAACATAACTTTGATTACTAGTCTTTCTCCTTGATTTTTTTTCTCTGTCATTTTGGTATAATATAAGTCATTCAAAAGCATTAATATCCTTTTCAAAGTTTTATTTAAATTTTTGTTATTTTAACACTCTGAGGATGGAGATAGTATAAAAATGATTAAAATCTCTGTTCTAGAAACTTACTTGGGGGTGTGTATGTGTGTAGAAAATGACCGCTCTCCTATTGTGTGTTAAAGTTTGTTTTTGGTGTATGTAATATACATGGCATACGTTTTAAAGCGTGACTTACAGATGCTATAAACATATGTATCGCTCAATTTCTGCAGATTTTTTAGTTATTAGTATCCTTTGTCTTTCCCTCATATCTGTACTCAAGAATCCCTTGTTTGTGTATCCTCTTTAAGGAGTATACTTACAAATAGAGATAGGGGTTCCCTCTGTTTACTAGATTAGGAAAAGTGATCAGTTCTATTATTTCCTCACTGTAGTATTTACTAGAAGCGTATATAGTGGGATTTATGTTCATGGACTGCTTAGCTGATTGCTTCTGGTCATGCCTTCTTTCCTGCAGCTCTCTTGCCTTTGAAATGCTGGTGAGCCACAAATGCTGGTGAGACTATCTCTTGGCTCTCTGGGCTAATTGCAGTGGGAGAAACTACTTTTCTGGGAGAAATGTTTCTAATAACAGAATATTCAGGCAGGAAATGTGATAGGCCTGTGAAAGTCTATAGACTTGTCTCCCACACTATCCCCAAGTACGTTCATTTCTGAGTGATAAAGAGTAGATGAGAAAGATTAACTCTCAGATTGGGGAAGTGCCTTTTTAGATTTGCATAAGGGTGGAGTTAAGCTCTTTATACTTTATATTATTTGGCAATAAGCTTTTTCATTTCCATCAAGGGCCTGTCCTATAGCTGTACTGATTGTGAGTTGTGTGAATGCATCATGTCTAAGGGTCCCCATTTCACACATTAGACTGTATCTTTATTAGAAAAATTTAATGATGGAGGTAAAATATGGAATGGGTGCCTTTTTCTAATTTCAAAATTTTTATGGGCTAGAGATGGCCTTATTCTAATTCCATCCTGATAATGAAAAAAAAGTATTTATTTCTCATCAAGGGACAAGTTTTGCCTTATTGTATCAAAAGATAGGGAGGTAATATCTTCAGAGAAGATCTCTTGAAGCAAAATGACGTTTTTCTTCTTTCCAAATAATGTATAGTGAAACATCTAGAAACATAAATGTTTCCGGATTTCATCATGAGCTAATGCTTCTAAACATTCCTAATGAATATATTGTCTTACTGTGTGTGTTAAGGAATACTACACAGAGTGGAACCATCACCTGTCTTCAGCTTTGATCTACTTATGGACAGTCTTGTTTATTCTATAGCTCTGCTTTCCCTTTCAGCATTATTGAAACAAATCCCGGACATCATATTTCGTTTAAAAGTTTTAGTATGTCTCTAAAAGAAAACTCATATTTTACATTAGCACTCCTAACAAGATTTCAATATCATCAGATATATGGTTGGTATTCAAATGTTCAGTTGTGTATAGTTTTTTTTTTTTTTAAATAGGTTTTGTTTGAATTCAGATACAAATAAGATCTACACATTGTGATTGATTGAAATATCTATTTAGGCCTTTTTTAGTAGGTTTTCTCGCCATCTCCCCCCCAACCCTCTTTTTATTTGTTGAAGAAATTGAGTTGTTTTTTCTATAGAGCAAGGGTTGGCAGAGCTTTTCCCAAAGGGCCAGGTAGAAAATATTTTAGCAGTTGTGGGCCATGGTCTATTTCACAACTATTCAGCTCTGCCATTGTTTTGTGAAAGCAGCCATAGACTGTAGGTAAATGAATAGACATGGCTGTTTAAGTAAAAATATTTTTTAAATGAGGCACCTAATGTAGTTTGCCAACCCCTGTGTTGAGCTTCCAAAGTTTAGATTTTGCTATTATATTCTTGTGGAATTATTCAACATTTTCCTCTTTCCTATATTTTCTGTGAACTGGTAAGTTGGTTATAGCAGGGGTCCCCAAACCCAGGGCTATGGACCGGTACTAGTCTGTGGCCTTTTAGGAACTGGGCAGTGCAGCAGGAGGTGAGTGGCAGGTGAGCGAGTGAAGCGTCATCTGTATTTGTAGCCACTCCCCAGCGCTAGCATCACTGCCTCAGCTCCACCTCAGATCATTAGGCATTAAATGTTCATAGGCACACTGGTCCCTGGTACCAAAAAGGTTGGGGACCACTGGGTTATAGGATCTAGAGGCTTGCTATCCAGTCCAGGGTGCCCCACCCCCATCCTCAACACATGTAACTACTTATATTTTTCCATTTGGATGCACATAATACCTGCTTCTATCTTCTTGGATGTTGTGCCAGTCATTGATGACACATTTCCCATTGACCAAAGTGGTGATATTCTAATCCTATCATTTCTTCCTTATTTAGTAGTAGGAATGTCCCTAGAAAGAGAAACTTCTCATCTATTTAGTTTCCCAGTGATACCGTTTACAAAGGAAAGCCAGGATATATGTTTGATTGTTTTTATTTACCAATTTTCAGAATAATGAGCTGGTTCATTAGCATCTCCAACAGTGACTGATAAGCTTTTTTTCTTTTCTTTTTATCTCCCTTAGTTTCATTTTGAACTCATGGGTTTAAATATATTTAATGTATTTCAGTGCATTGTAGTTATTCTTATTAATGCTGAAATTGTCCCATCTGTAACTAATGAGAGCCTCCTCAAGTTGGCTTATGAATTCTTTCAGCATGATCCTACTTGTCTTGATTGCTTCCTTGCTTGCTGTTATGTAATGATGTTTCATTTCCTTCTCTAGACCTAAAATTAGCCATTTTCCCCCTTTTACTGGTAAATGGTACAGTGATAGAGAATGTGTGGGGTTTTTGTTTGTGTTTCTTTTAAGATAGAGTAGATTTTGCGTTTAAAGGATATTTCTAAGTTATTTCATTTATCTTAGCACACATACAATAGTCTTAAAATGATACTACCGACACCACCACCAACATGATTACTAAAAATAATTTAAGATCTCCTTCCACCCCCAATTTTAAGGATGTACCTCTCCAGGAATGAACAGATTCCTGGATTCTAGACTAGCTCTGCTGAGAATGGTTATACTATCCACCAACTAATACATACTTCTGTTGACATTTGATGTTATTCTCAATATTTAGTTATTGCTTTAAAAAATTTTTGTTCTATAACTTCTTGTGAGTCTATAATTATTTCAAAATAAGTTAGAAAATTTAGTCTAATTTTATAAGTATTTGAAATAGTTACATGATTCTAAAGTCAAAGCTGTGAGACAAGATATATTCCAAAAAGTCCCTTCACCCATCCCTATTAGTAAACTTAAAATTCATGATTTATATTTATGTTAATTTGCTTTTAAAAATATAAGCAAATAATATATTTACATAGAGATGTATTTATTTAAAGCCAATCTTTAAGTTTTGACTTAAAACTTAAATTTTAGCCTTTAGTCATTAGCCTCTAGGCAATTTGTCTTAGAGATAGAATTTGGTTGAAATTCTACTTTTATTAGTTACTAACAATGTTGTGACTTTGGGCAGGTTCTCAGTCAGTTTCTGTATCTTTAAAATAAACATAATTCCTACTTGCTAGATTGATGTAAGGAGGAATCGTAGATTCTGACACACAGTACATGTGGAAGTAGTGGTTATTTGTACTATTGTTTTGTTAGTTTTAAGATACCAGTTACTTGAGAATTTTCTGAAAGTTTTTCTCAGAAATGTTTATATTTGCTAATGCTTTCTTAAAAATTTCCTCTAGTCTCAATCTCTTCTGTCTTTTTTGATAGCACTGTATATATTCCTTTTTCTATTTGCCTGTACCTCTAATGTTTCACTAATTTGAAGGGTCTTTCTTTTTTTGTCAAATATCTTACCTCTCAAAGCCAGATTTATCTCTGTCTCCTCCGTAAAGGTTTCTCTAATATCTCTCTCATGTAATGCTTTACTTTACAGAGAACTTTTTATACCCGTTATCTTATTTAATTCTATATGTCCTATTCAGGTCATATGTTAGTTCTATCTTATAGGTAAAATTCACTTGGATAGATGACAGTACGACAGAGTAAAACTTTTTCGCTGGTAAAGACAAGATATATACCTAGGTCTCTCTGGTGTTCTTTTCACTAACTCACACTAGTAAATGTTGTTTTGCGAATTCCCGTTGTACTTACACACTGTTGCAGTTAAGCTCTTAAAATACGTAAAAATGAGCAGTTAGTTCAGTCCCTTTACTAAAAACAGCAGTGTCAGTACTACATTTATTCAGTAAATTCATTCAATAGCTGTTTATTGAGTTCTTACTATGTGTTGGGTATTTTTGTATTTCCCATGATCTTTAGCATATTGCCAGCTAGATAGCAGGCAGTTAGTTGTTTAGGGTGAATTTGAAGGTTTATTTTAAATCAGCCAGTCTGAATACAATGTTTACATACAAGTCAGGAAAGGAGGACTTCCAGAAGAGGTTTTCTTAGCACATATATGTATGTACATGTGTCACAAGATTAATTTAGGGGAAGGTGGTAGAATGAGTATATAGTAAACACTTATATTAACTAGAAAATAAATTTTTTGGCTTGCCTTTGTCTCTAATCATTGCTCTTCTAGGATGAAATAAAGAAATAGAAGCTTTGTGTATGACTCGACATTTGACTAAAGGTTGTAGTAGATCCTGCTACAAAGATAAATAACATGAGTACCTACCTTACATAGCATTTGCTTCATTTTCATGTGTAAAATACATTTGTTCAAGATAAACTAAAAAAATAGTTAATATAAAATGATGCTTTAGATTGTTGTTACTTATTTACTATGTCTTTATTCTAAAAAAAATGTTTTTAGTGAAGGAAAATATTTTCAAATAAGGTGCGTATCATGTCTATGCATATATATCATTTAGACAGATATTTTTTCCCATTGTCTTTATTTCTGGGTTTGTTTCCTTATTGCAAGGATTGTCAGGCTTATTTTTGACTTTTGGTTTAACCTTAGTAGTGCTATATTTACTACACATACTGCACAATAAAACAAATATGCATTGATATATGGCTCATCTTTCCTACTAACCCTAGTTAATTTTGTGCTTCACACCCACTGTAATTTTATGCTCTAGAATCTTAGAGCCTTCTCCTAGGGGCATTTAAGTATATTTAATAAGGCTAGTGTTACCACTATTCTGAGAAACTAAAGTTATGAAACCCTTCAGAAGACATGTTGAATAATTAGGTAAATATTTAAAAACTCCAACATAAGGCAAACCTTATTATATTAGTAGCTGGAAGGAACATTGCTAATTGGTAGGAACTGTAGCAGAAAGGATTTTGTTTCTGATATTACAGTATTTTTAAAATTTTACTTTTTAGAATAGCAAATGATTTGGCCATCTTTTTCATGAACCTGTCAATATTGCATCTCTAAAAGAATAACTTGGAAGTAGTGTACTGTTGGCATCACAAGCAGATAAAGGAAAGATAAGTTATATTTCTCATTCATTTGTTCTATTTTTGAGTAAAAGTTAAAGTATTCCAGTTTACTTATCTCTCCAAGATAAATTACTAAACTCAAAGAGAGTTTGTAAGAAAAAGATTTATCAATAATTCCAGCATAACTCATCCTTCATTTGCTGCCACTGCCTACCTCTCCACCCAGTTAAAGAATTTTTCTTTCCTTTCCAAATGCTACAGATTAGAAATGTAATGATTAAAACCAAGTTCCAGTATGATAGTTTGTTCGAGTACAGCAATACAGTACAACAAGAGATCATTAGAGCACAATATAATGGACTTACATAGTAATAGGATTCACATTGCTATAATAATTAATGTATTTTGGACTATTTTACTTTCTAAACTTGAGACTTAATTGGTTCAGTGTTTTTAGTTTCCTTCATATTACTTTAGTTGTGTAAACAATTGGTCTTTCCTTAACTGGGGCACTCGTAGAATAAGTTAAAGTCAAAAAATAATTTCTTAGAACTATGGTAGTTACCCAAGTGTAAATTTTGAGCATATAGTAAAGTATTTAATATTTTTAAGGAATACATGCTTTTATACGGATCTAAAATTATGTTGTAAGATAAATATGCCATTTAAAGTGTTGTTTAAAGTTAAAGATTTAAAGTTAAATTTTGCTTTAAGTCTTCTCTCACTGCCAGGCTGTCACTCTAAAGCATGTGAGTGGTTCCTAAAGTGTATTCCCTGGACAAGTGGCATCAGCATCACCTGGACACTTGTTAGAGATGTATATTCTCAGGCCTTACTCCAGAACTGAATCCGAAATTCTAGGGTTGGTACTGAGTAATTAGTTTTAACAAGTCCTCCAAGGGATTCTGATACAGACTCAAAGTCTGAGAACCAATATTCTAAGGCTTTGTATGTAGTAACCTCATACCACCTTGACTGAAAATGACCTCTTCATCAGGTTTTATTTTAAAAGGTATAAATTACAACACTCTTAATTTTTTTTCATTACTGGGATTATAATGCATATTACTTTACTTATTCATTATGATCTTTAATTTAGAAAAATGTTGGCTCTATCTTGGTGTGATTAGTTCAGGGATTTTTGCAGTATTTGCTTGGTGTAAATAGGTTTTTTTCCTGTGTGGTATTCTTTTTTTTTTTTTCAAGCTAACACATGCTTAATTATAGATTAGGTGAAGATACCACATATTTTAAAATAAAAATCAATCACTTTTTAAAAAATGTATGTTGTTTTGATTATAGCACAAATACAATTTTTAAAGTGGCTGGCCACCAGTGTCTGTGTGACAACTATGTATTCATTTTTAACAGATAAGAAGGAATGCATGATTTGAAACTATTTTTATAGTCATCCTCCTTCTGAGAGATCTAAAAAAGGAATGTGTTTTTTGTTTGTTTTGTCTATTTATATGCATTTAAGTTCATGAAAGTGTCTGTCTTCAGGTTATATTTTCTGCTACTATTTTGTATAATATGCCTTAAGAGTGAATTGGGTTACATAAAGTAATCAGGTCATTCTTTTTCTTGGCAGCTCTTTAATGTGAGTAAAATTTGGTTATATAAACTAGCTTTGAATACTGGAAAGAAATAATCCAGTTCATTGTTGATCTAATCTTTGGAGGATCTGCCTGTTTTCTTGTTTAAAATCATATATACAGTTGTCTAAATGAGTTCTGGTTTTAATTGGAATATTCTACATTTGTTAGTGATAGGTATCTCTAATTAGTATTAAGTTACATACCAATTTATGCTGACTAATTTTTGTGCTATTACTAAAATCCAGTTTAAGTGAATTCATTTTACATTTGATTATTCTTTGAATTTCAGGATGGTGAGGAAGAAGAAAATGAGAAAGGTATGTGTGATATTAAGTAGAGTTTAAAAATTGCTGACATTAAGAAAAATAGTAAATTATGTGAAAATAAAGCATTCCTTATTTGAAATTTTATTTTCAAAATAAGTTTATTTTCAAATTTATCAATTTAGTGAATTAAGTTAACATCTTGATTTTATTTTTCAATTGGTTTTAATTTTTTAACACTTAAGATATGTTCTAACTTAATGATACATATCAGTTACTGTAGTAACACAATTTTAAGTTAAAAAAAACTAGCATACGGTAAGTTGATTGCATCCATCAGACTGGCACTTCAGTAACTCATATGTACTTAACTAGAGTTGTAGCTTGTAAATGGATAGTTAATTTTGCAACTCTAAAAATGGTGGGTCACCAGGAGACTGACATTTTGTTTGCTGCTCAAACTTTTATACAGTCTTCTGACAGTTTTAGTAGTTTAGAAGAGCTGTTTCATCCAGTACAATTACAGGGACATCAGTAGCAATACATGTGGTCAGTACGAGATTATGGAAGAGATCTTGGACAGAAGTCAAAGGATCCTACTTTGGACTAGAAAGGACATGGAACAGGGTTCTAAACAAGACAGAATAAAAAGCCTAGAAGCAATAATGAAGTGAAGCTAACTGAAAATCTCCCATGCCTGAAGCCTCTCTATTTTGGGGGAGTGCAAGACATCTTTGAAAATGATAATTGCAGGACTGATTGGACAGGATGAAGACTGGAAATAACCAATTTCCTGAACATAATGGAGCAGGCCACCTTTGGAGCCTTCTGTAGCAGTTTTCCGTATGATTCTGGACTACCCAAGAATTGAATAAGAAGAGTGAAAAAGATGGGCCCCTAAAATACTTCGAAGACTGGCTGATATCCTCAGGACTGTGACCTTTCAAGATGTCACCATAGGAGTTCTGAAGGTCACAAGGGTTAAATCCCAAGAGGATTGGAACATTGAATAACAAACCTTCACATTCGTCGCTATCTCATAGAGGAAATAAAGTCTTCTATATGCCATTAACATATAACCAGAAATGAAGAGCTATTATCCCCAGAATGGAACCATTTCCTCACTTTGTTGTTTGGTATCTGTATGTAGGGATCATTTTTTTCCGTGAAGAATAAGTGATCCTGGGTAAAGGATTGTTTATGTTAGTTAATACCCTTGTGTTTTTTTTTCCCCTAACCTTCCATCAGTGCTAATAACTGGCTTTATATTTTCTAGGTCCTATTCTAGCTTATGAATATGAAATTGTTTAAACTTCTTGTTTTGCCATATTTATTCCTGTTAAATCCTCTTAGATATAGCAGGTTCTGGTGATGGTACACAAGAAGTATCTAAACCTCTTCCTTCAGAAGGGAACCTAGCTGAGGCTGATCACACAGCTCATGAAGAGATGGAAGCTAATACGACTGTGAAAGAAGCTGAGGATGACAACATCTCGGTCACAATCCAGGCTGAAGATGCCATCACTCTGGATTTTGATGGTGATGACCTCCTAGAAACAGGTAAAAATGTGAAAATTACAGATTCTGAAGCAAGTAAGCCAAAAGATGGGCAGGACGCCATTGCACAGAGCCCGGAGAAGGAAAGCAAGGATTATGAGATGAATGCGAACCATAAAGATGGTAAGAAGGAAGACTGCGTGAAGGGTGATCCTGTCGAGAAGGAAGCCAGAGAAAGTTCTAAGAAAGCAGAATCTGGAGACAAAGAAAAGGATACTTTGAAGAAAGGGCCCTCGTCTACTGGGGCCTCTGGTCAAGCAAAGAGGTTTGTTTTTCTATGTCAGTTCTTTACGATACTGAATTCCAGCATTCAATAAGATCACTCTACATTAAGGGGGTGGCTTCAAGACCGTGTACAATTATTAGTACTTATGATCCTGCCTATAATATTTTTGACCGTCATAAGTTACTTTAAAAAAAATTTCAAGATCTTCATAATATGCAGTGTGTTCTACTGATTGCATTATCGAATTGTCAGCATATATTTGTTTTTTTTGTTTTTTGTTTTTTTCAAATTGACAATTTTTTTGTTTTATTTTTAAAAATCCTTGTGATGATGGTTAATGAACAACTATCAGTCCTAACAACACAAAATGAAGTCAAGTCCCAGTCCTGAAATCTGGAGAAGATGGCCATATATCCACTGAATAGAATTGTCAGAAAATCTAGATCTTCAGGCATCTTGGGGAAAATGAGTGCAAGAATCCTAAGGGAATCATTTGTTCAAAATAACAATCTAGGCCTTTGGAATTGTTAATTTGTATGAATAGCACTAGTTTGAAATATAGTCAATATCAAGCTGTTCGATTTTTGTTTTTTTGTTTTTTGTTTTCAATTTTCTTCTGGTGATTTGCTTCTTTAGCTCTTCAAAAGAATCTAAAGACAGCAAGACATCATCCAAAGATGACAAAGGTAATGAATTTTTTTCCTGTTTATTTCAGTGGTAAAATGCATATTTTCATTGAAAAGGAGGAACAATTGCATGGGGTTTTCTTTGACATTTAGTCTTTAAAATTGACATACTAAAATTTTTGGGTGGCCTTTCTGTAAAGTCTGGAATTAGATAACAGCTAACTCTTGATGTGATTGAAGCATTACTCTTTAGTTAATTTGGTATATGTTTTTAACATTATGTTCTAAGTAACTGTCTTGAGTATTAATATAATAGATATTTCATTTTTGTACATCATGGCAGAAATATTTTGTCTTTAGTTGCAGTAATTTGTAACCTCTACACACCACCATAACCTTTTCCCTGTTCTGGCTAGTAGGAAATGTGCTATAAATTATATATAGTCGTGGGTGTAATATTTAAAAGAAAATTAGTCTTTAACATTTGGTTTTACTTTCTTTTTTAAATCAGGGTACACGTCTGTTAACATAGCCACTATACAGTATGTTTCAGTCCTTCAGAATTTAACTACCTAATTTAACTTACTTTGGGCTGATAAGAGTCTCAATAGAAAAATAGTTTTATTTTAAATTCTCGTACGCTTAAAGTATTGATTGCTTTCTGTTCTTGGGACCTCTCTCATTATCTCGTGGCCATGCTCTGTTAGTTTCATCTTATATATATGCTGTCTACTTGGGAAATTTTTCTTGGTTTCTAAAAAGCATTTTAAGAGAAATAACACCATTCAGGTAATATTAAGTCCTAAAATACTTCTTCAGTGCCTTATAAAAGGGGTATTATGTATCCTCTGTGGTTTATTTAGTGTATTTTGTTGGCATATTTTAATAGTTGGCTATTTTAATGATTTATTAGTTTATAATTAATTGCTGTACCCATGTCCCTTGCAGTTTTGGTTAATAGATAAGATATAATAAAATTTTAAATGATCCTATGAATCATTACTAGTAGTCTTGATGAAATGTTAACTTTCTCCTATTAAAAATTTTATCTGCAATTAGAGGATTACTGGAGCCCAGATGTTGCTGGTAACATAAAAAAGATACACAAACTTCTGGTTAACATTTCTTAAGATAAAACATTTTTTTGATAAATTTGTTTCTTAATAGAAATGCAGGAACCGTTAATACTTAAAATACTTGAGTCACGTGTACATTATCTTCTCATAGGTCTACACTGACAGAAACTTCTCAACTAAAACTTGTGGCATGTAGTTTCAAAAAACATTGAAAAATTTTACTGTTTCTATATATAATAACTTGAAGTTATAAAATTCTTTACTTTTAATTGATTATATACTATTTCTCTTAAAGTGGGTAAGAATTGTTTTCCAAATAAAGTTATGAATGAAAATGTCCCATTTATAATAGCACCTTTGAACAAAAGCCCTGAAGGGTGACTGACTAGGCCTGTATTCTAAAAAATGACATCTCTATGTGTGAAACCATAATTTGTGTGTGGAAATGATTCAGCCATTTATCTATTCTAAAGAATTTTAAGATCTCTGATCTTATTCTTGTAATTAATTTTTTATTAAATCCAGAGTTACTCAGCTGCATATAATTTCTCATTTTCTTTTACACTTTGTCCAATAGACAATAAAAATGAGCTTGTTGGTTAGTCTTTGTTATTAAACATTTAAATTCCTGAAAACTCCCTTGCTTTGACTTTTCCCTTTTACACTCCAATTTCTCAGGATCTAAAGCCCACAACAAATAAAGGTAATTAAGCAGTCTGTACATTTCTAGCTGATTGCTTCCTGGTTGCCTGTATTCAGTGCAATGGTACAGTATAAATTATTAAACTTTGAACAGCAAAACTAAGACATGTAATTGATTTTTTTAACCCACTTAAAACTCATATAGTAGGACATATACAATATTCAGAATTGTTTCCTCACTATAGTTATTATTACCCTTTATTGAGTTTGAATTTTTTTTTAGTTTCACCTTAAAAATTTTATTTTGTGTTTGATTTTAATAATAGTAAATTCATAGGGTTTTGACAGAGTAAGGACATACTGTCAAAATTAAGTGAGAGGGATTAATAATTTTGAAAGTAAATGGTCCTGATAATTGTGTTTTAAAAAAAAACATTTGATATTAAATCTGTTCTAGGAAGTATAAGTAGTACTAGTGGTAGCAGTGGAAGCTCAACGAAAAATATCTGGGTTAGTGGACTTTCTTCTAATACCAAAGCTGCTGATTTGAAGAACCTCTTCGGCAAATACGGAAAGGTACATTCTTTTCACCTTTTTATCCATCTTTCTGGTATGTCCATATGAAAAGGGGATTATATTCAAAACAGTATTACATAGAATCTTCTAATTTCTGTTTCTATTAGAACCATTATAGGCATAATTATTGAGTTCTGTGGTAATGGTGAGTTTCACCATGTAATCTCACTCTATGCTCTGAGGATCTTTGTGTTAACAGCTCATATTTTGAGCCCATTTAAGTCAAGGACTGAGTTTTATTCATATTTATCATGATTTTTTCTAGAAGCTAGAATTGTGAAGGCTGATCCGGTCATCTAGAAAATATAGGTAGACTAATATTAGGCAGTGTGATCTAGAATTGGAAAACAAAAAAAACTGATGTGGTCCTTGTCATACAGATTCCATTAAAGTGCTGGATAAAATGTAAAACTGGTAAAAATATACTTAATTAGAAGTTGTGATATATGCTGTGAAGGAAGTGTGCTAAGATAGCAAAAGGAAAGGCTTTACTGTGGTTTGGTTCATTAGGAAAAGTTTCTCTCATGTATATGGGAGAACTAACAAGAGGAAACAGTAATGAATTGCGTATTCAATTAATAGTTATTGAATTAAATTGCAGTTGATCTCACTACATTCTATCTTATATTTGAGACTATATATCATATGTTAGTTAACCTACTACAGTGTAAGCTCTTTGATAACAAGTACCTTATCTACTGTACTTTGTGTGTACATGGTAGGCTTTCAGATATTTATTAAATTAATGACCAGTATTGGTAAATAGCCATTAATGAATATTACAAAATCTGTTCTGTTGATTTTAGGGTTTTTTTTTTTCCTAATTTACTTTAGAGAGTTGCCTGAGCATTAAGGAATTTCTTAGAGGTGTCAGATACAGAACACTGAGAATTGTATTCCCAGGATCAACTGTGATATATACTTTTTGTTTTATTTTAAATTTATTGTTAGAGATATAAAAACAGTATTTTAATGTTAGTATTTATTAGGACCAAAACTATGTAATGATTACTACATTTGATAAAATGGTTAGGGCAAGGTAGCCTTTACCAGAGTTGAGATAAAAACTGATAGTTTCCAGACATCTCCACCATACAACCTCCTACATCTTATTTACCTCTTTCTGGCATTATGTCTGTGTTCTTTGTTCTGCACTAAGTTGTTCTCTCTCACTTTTCACTCATCCATCTCTACCTTATTGCTCTTACTTAATTAATCCTTTTATAGAACTGAAATTGTCACTTTTGTATTGATATATGTTTTAAAAGATACACATAGATGAAAAGTGTCTTTTAAAGTGTATTTTTTAGAATGCATTTTAAGGCTGGTTTTTTATATATGGCTGATTTCTCTATTTTTGAAAGCTTGTAGAAACCATAGAACAGTGTAAACAAACACCTACTTAGAAAACTTTCTAGACATTTTTTTCTTTAAGAGAAAATTTGCTCTAATACGGTTAAACAAAAATCCATATTTCATTAAGTATACTATTACTTCGTTGATGTGACTAATTGTGTTTTGTCTGTGTACTTGAAAAAATATAAAGAAAAACTAGAAGTAGGTTAAATTGTTTTTTGATACTTTAAATTGTTCCCTTGAATATTTCATTTAATAATATGTATCCTAAATTTATCCTTTATCCTGAATTTGCATATAATTAAATATACTCTTTAATTTGAATAGTCTCAGTTCTGAAGTTCTCATCTGTTTAGAAATATATGTAGTTGTGAAATTGTAGAAATTAGTAAAGTATAATCTTGTTTTACAGGTTCTGAGTGCAAAGGTAGTTACAAATGCTCGAAGTCCTGGGGCCAAGTGCTATGGCATAGTAACTATGTCTTCAAGCACAGAGGTGTCCAGATGTATTGCACATCTTCATCGCACTGAGCTGCATGGACAACTGATTTCTGTTGAAAAAGTAAGCTTGCCTAACTGTTTATAAAAGGTAGGTTACTTTGAGGGCTAGATATTCTCAATTTAAAGATGTTGTACTGGTAGGGAGTAGAATTAATGATGCTTTTTATTTTTATGTATTCATTTTTATTCTTTGTTTTTCAAATTATCTACCATTAACATTTTTTTGTAATCATAAAAATGTAACTTTAAAACAAAGATTCTTTATCTGTTTAAACCTTTCAGGTTAAAGGTGATCCTTCTAAGAAAGAATCGAAGAAAGAAAATGACGAAAAGAGTAGTTCAAGAAGTTCTGGAGACAAAAAAAATATGAGCGATAGAAGTAGCAAGTAAGAATTTTTTTTGGATAAGTACATAGATTTGTTTGGTACATTGATGAAGTAGTTCTCATTCTGATTTTTCTTGTGTGGGGTGGTATGGTCAGGACGCAAGCCTCTGTTAAAAAAGAAGAGAAAAGATCGTCCGAGAAATCTGAAAAAAAAGAAAGCAAGGAGACTAAGAAAATAGAAGGTAAAGATGAGAAGAATGATAATGGATCAAGTGGCCAGACTTCAGAATTGATTAAAAAAAGTGAAGAAAAGAAGCGAATAAGTATGCTATGTACCTTTCTTCTCAATCCCTTTTTAATGCATTCTCCAACTTAAGTTTTACAGTCAAAGGAAAAACTTGAGATTATAAACCAAATAAATATTTAAACTTTGTTGTTAGGTGTTACTGTTTTAGAAAAGGAGGTCTAACAGAACTAATTGTTTTCTCTTTTTCTACTTTTGGAATCAAAGATATTCCTACTAAGCCCCTTTACTGTTATATGTGGGCTGACTTAAAACAATCACTGATTTATAGCTGTGTAGTGGAATTTTGGAATCTTTTGAGATTACTGGAAATATTTATGGTAGCAAATAAAGCTTCTTCTAAAACTTTCTTATAAACTTTCTTATAAAATAAGTAGGATATTTCATGTATTGGTTTGCGAATATTTGGCTGTCTAAGAATTCAGCATTTTTACATTGTTTTCTTTTTTAATGAAAAATTTTAAGACATTTATTTATCATATTTTCTTTTAGGTTCAAAGAGTCCTGGACATATGGTAATACTAGACCAAACTAAAGGAGATCATTGTAGGCCATCAAGAAGAGGAAGATATGAGAAAGTAAGTCTCTGAGAGGGAGGTTTTATACAATTCACCTGTTTCCAAAAGAAGATAATTCAGTATTGCTGGAAACATTTTTGCATATTTCCATGCTAGAAAAACTAAGAAAAAGAGAATGTTATGACTCATTTAAAGTAACCAACTGAACTTGAAAAATAAAACCCCAAATTTTGTAACATCTAGTCCCGCTATAATTTTTTTCTATAGATTCATGGAAGAAGTAAGGAAAAGGAGAGAGCTAGCCTAGATAAAAAAAGAGACAAAGACTACAGAAGGAAGGACATCTTGCCTTTTGAAAAGATGAAGGAACAAAGACTGAGAGAACATTTAGTTCGTTTTGAAAGATTGCGACAAGCGGTGGAACTTCGAAGGTAGAAAAAGTCTATTTTATACTGTCTTTAACTATAGGTACATATTTACAATCTAGGAAATTGCATTCCCACAGAAAGCTCTTTGCCACTTTTAAGAATTACAGTAAAACCTAATTGTTTAAGTTTGCATAGCATTTTATAACTTACAAAGTACTTTTCCATCTTTTATCTCTATCTCAACAGTTCTGTTAGGTCAGATATGCCCATTATATAATTGAATAAAATGGAGGCCCAGAGAGGCTAAATGACTCTTCCAATGCCACATTGCTAATGAGTGGCAGAGTCGGGACTCAGACCCAAGTCTTCTGACTCCAAGTCCAATGCTCTTTCCTCTCCAAAGCTGCTGCCATAAAAGACATGACTTTAAAGGAAAAATTGATTTTTGAAATATGATAGTCTTGATATAAGCTATAGTTCAAATAGTATGTCGACATTTTAGGAAAAATTTATTGTACTTTGGATTAGAGTCCAAATGAAAGAAATTTGTCTTGTAAACCTTATTTTAAGTTATATCCCAAAGCAGGAATTCTCTTTAAAAGAAACAGAACAAAACAAAATATTTCTGTTTTTACTGGCAGTAACTCAGCTGGTTACTATGAGTACCGGTTTGCTTTTGTATCTCAGTTTTTGGATTCCACTTAAAGTATTCTTGTGAAAGTTTTTTATAAATAAATTTTGAAGTATTAACCTGTTTGATTGAAAGGTACTTATGGGATTTTATTTATTCATTCACAAGAGCATTAGGAACTACCAGAAATACTTTTAGCAACTTAATAATACTACGATTGCCACACACTTGTTTAAAAGGAAGTAATCCTTGCATTACTCGAATCCATTTCCCTTTTTTTTGATGAAGTACAAATATACTGAGCTTCCTTTTTGATGACAGGTTGAGAGGAGCATGAGAGTGGAAGCTTCTAGAGCAATGATTCTCAAAACCGTCAGACCCAAACCCCATTTACATAAAAAAAGTTGCAGTACCCCATTTATTATTCTGAAATGAAATTGATATATAATAAACCTACTTACACAAGTAATTTCCAAAAAAATCAATATAATGCCTTATCTCTAAAGGAAAAATGAAAATAATTTATAATGAAGCATATATTCCAGATATAAATGTTTAGGCATGATTCTCCAGAAGACTAATGAAGTAGTCAGATGTTCGTACCCCTCTTTTAGACGCAGTGAAAATGTGAAAGCTACAAATATAGACTGATACTGGTGTGTCATATTGGTGAGTCAAAGACCAGCAGTGGTGTTGACATTACGACATGATTTCTGAAGTGGTAAACAACAATTGGTGAAGTTCTCGAAGTATAACTTTCCCTTTATATACAGGGAGTTGCATTTCTGGAAATCATACTGTATATAAAACCATGTAAAAGCAAACAAACCAACTTAGCATTTATTAAAAATGAGTTCTAGGGTTAAATTTTTTAAAGATGGTTTGTTTTTAATGGCATAAATGTTCATTATATCATTTGAAAGATATTAGGAGTATTGGATAGTTCTTTTGTTGTGCAGGACTATCCTGTGCATCATAAGATATTTAAGAATCCTTGGTCTCTACTCAGTAAATGCTGGTAACAGCCCCATACTCACTGTGATAAATAAAAATGCCCCTCAGATTTCCATGGGGGCAGTATTGACCCATCAAAAGCCATGAGGTTGCTAGAGGAAGACATACTGATATACAAAGTGCACAGAGTACTTAGAATGAGGAAATGACAACTATTAAAAGTCTAATACAATAACTTAATTTAGTTTAGTAAACACTTTAACTACCTCTTGACTCAAAATTGCGTTATTACGCAGAGCCATCTGTTGTGGGCCAGTGAACACTCAAAAGAAAGCCTTAAGGGCCATCATCATATGGCATCTACATGTTCATGCTATAGTTCATATTGATGGGTGTGATCCCAAGCCACCCAGATATTGTTTAAAGAGATAGAATACTAGATACTGGAAATTTTTCTATCAAAAACAATAGAAGTTGTACTTTTATAAATTCATATATGTAGGAGAAATTCATATGTGTGGAATATATCCTTTTTAAAATATCAATTAATGGGCTACTATTATAGTGGGATTTTATTTAAACAGGAATCTTCTAAGAGGCAAATATTCTATAAAATTCAGTGGCTCAGTTGACAGTCCTAATAAATAAGTGACAGTTGTTGGAGTCTGTTTAAAGTTTTGAGTTCTCTTTCCAATTATATTAAAACTACTTAGATTGAGTTAAAGTTTAAAATTGCCAATCTCAAGAAAAAGTTCAAATTCAAAAGCTATTCTCTTTCACACAGTGCTAGCATAATTTAAGTATTTCTAAATACTGATTTTTGTTAGACGAAGAGAGATTGCAGAAAGAGAGCGTCGAGAGCGAGAACGCATTAGAATAATTCATGAACGGGAAGAACGGGAACGCTTACAGAGAGAGAGAGAGCGCCTAGAAATTGAAAGGCAAAAACTAGAGAGAGAGAGAATGGAACGCGAACGCTTGGAAAGGGAACGCATTCGTATTGAACAGGTGCAGTCAGAAAATCTTTTCATCTTAAATAACTGACCTTTTTCAAACCCTGTGATTTTCGCCCTAAAATTTGCTTTACCTTCGTAAAGCTTGTATAGAATGAGTTCAGCTGAGGAGCATTTATTAAGTGTCCCTGAAAGATAACAATGAATTAGGTGCTCGTTAAATATATATTAAGTAGTGACTTTGTTCTAGCCAATTGGTAATAACCTGAATTCTGCAATATCATGGCAGCCTAATAGTCTGAGCATAGGACTATGAGTCCAGAGTAGTTGTAATCCAGGCTCTGTCACCATCCCAATCTTAGAAAATAATAACTGTTTCCTTGTATATTACAGTGGGAATGATTTCCCCAAGGCTGGAAGGAAATAATGCCTCTCTCTGCAGAATTGCATCCAAGGTTTAAAGGCACTTACTGTCCATACATATTAAAAATTTGTATTTCTAATTCCCTGTAGGTGCCTTTATTGTAATCTAATGATTAAATGAAATCTGACCGTCCCAAGTACTTGCCAGTTTTCACCACCTAGTCTCTGTTATTTTTAATGTTGCAGAATAATAGCCATAGCCTAGATTACTGATTCCTAAAGTCAATTTTTTTTTTTTAATGTATTTGTCCCAAGTATGTGTTTTGCCTGTTGCTTGTCTGTGATGGTTTCTTAATGACAGGATTAAAACAAGGTTGTATATGTACTTACCTTATGTTTTCATTTTGCATTGGTTGGTTCTTCCTTCTGTGTTGTCTGAAGGAACGTCGTAAGGAAGCGGAACGTATTGCTCGAGAGCGAGAGGAACTGAGACGGCAACAGCAGCAGCTTCGTTATGAACAAGAAAAAAGGAATTCTTTGAAACGCCCACGTGATGTAGATCATAGGTAGTTGCTTGCTTTCTTCTTTTACAGTTACACTTATTCCTTTCAAGCCAAAACTATCTAGAGAGCTAGCAAGTAGAGGCAACTATCATTGGAATAAGAGGTCATGGGATGGGAATGATTGCAGTACTGGAGTGGACCTAGTGCACTGTCAAGTAGGAAAAGTCTACTCCTCTTTCTCTTTCCTTCCTAATGCCAAATGTTTTTCCATTATGACTGGAAATACATGGATATAGTAGGCCTCAATGATGGTTCTCAAACTTAGGCCCATTTTCAAAATTCTTACAGGGTAATGCAGATAGTACAAAAAATGGAACTCACAAACTTAGGAATATGTAAATATAGAGTCTGTTATGTGCTTGCATTTATGCTTCACAATAAATTTCAAAAACATATAGTCATTTAATTTTCTTAATATAAATTCGGTGAGATTTAATTGATTGTATTGAGTAATAGGTGGAATGAATGAATTGTGCTTGGGATTTACCTTATACCTTTCCAAAGTTGAGTGTAACTATAAAGGTTGTATACCGTTAGTTAGAATTTTACTCTTAAATAGTATTTTATTTTATTTTGTCATTTCAGTCTAATAATTTTAAAACAGACACATTTTTAACTATTTTCTCTCCTGTGAAGTTCTTCTAACACTATATGACTTTACATAATTTAATAATTCATTGCTAGCTTGATCTCGTAACAGAATGTTTTATGTCTTGAGTTTATTGGCCCTCTGTATCCACAGTTTCTATCATGTGGTATGTATGGCTCCAAGTAGTTGTTGTTTATTATAATACTAATTTATATAAATGAGCAAATGTTTCTCTTCAAGGCGAGATGATCCTTACTGGAGCGAGAATAAAAAGTTGTCTCTAGATACAGATGCACGATTCGGCCATGGATCTGACTACTCTCGCCAGCAGAACAGATTTAACGACTTTGATCACAGAGAGAGGGGCAGATTTCCTGAGAGTTCAACAGTACAGTCTTCATCTTTTGAAAGGTGAATAGAAATTGAAAATCGTTGCATTTGGTGTATGAGCCTTGCTAGTGATAACTTGGTTCTCTATTAAAATCTCAAAAAGTACTGGTCAGAACTGTGTGTTCAGAACAAATTATGTTTGGTTTTATTTTTGTTAATAAGAATATGATTCACTATTCAAGATTAGTTTAATAGGCCACCAAGGTTAAGTGGGTTTGCTTTATCTTCTTAACCTTTAAGTGGAAGTAGTACTATTAGCTTTGGATGTGCCTCAGTTGTTAAGAGCAGTAAAATATCCTTCAGGTTGGTAGTGACTTAATGCTCCAAAATCAAACTTCAAGCAGACAGTTACCTCAATTTAAAAGAATATGGGTCATTATAATCAATAATTATGGTTTTTTGGTTGCTTTGCCTTGAGTTAATTTTTACAGAAGCTGTAATTGTAGGTTATGCAAATAAAGTTAGATGAATAAAGCCAAGTAAGTACTTTTCAGGACCTGTGTTCTTTGTTTTGGATAATCAATAGGCGAGAACGCTTTGTTGGTCAAAGTGAAGGGAAAAAAACACGTCCTACTGCACGAAGAGAAGATCCTGGTTTTGAAAGGTATCCCAAAAATTTCAGTGATTCCAGAAGAAACGAGCCTCCACCACCAAGAAATGAACTTAGAGAAACAGACAGGCGAGAAGTACGAGGGGAACGAGATGAAAGAAGAACTGTGATCATTCATGACAGGCCTGATATCACTCACCCTAGACATCCTCGAGAAGCAGGGCCCAATCCATCTAGACCAACCACCTGGAAAAGTGAAGGAGGCATGTCCAACGACAAACGGGAAGCAAGGTATTTGTGTAGTTTCTGATGCCTAGCTAGTGGGTTTAACAAATGTAATGCATTTGGGTTTAACAAAAAGCTATAATAGAATTTTGATCGTATATGTCTTGGGGTTTTGTTTAACAGGGTTGAAAGGCCAGAACGATCTGGAAGAGAAGTTTCAGGACACAGTGTAAGAGGGGCTCCCCCTGGGAGTCGCAGTAATGCTTCGGGCTATGGAAACAGAGACGGGGACAGAGTCATCACAGACCGAGGAAGTGGAGCACAGGTAAATGCTTATGAAGGTTGAGTCTGAACTCTTCAGAAACAATTTTAGAGGTCTTACTTTGATGTGGCCTAGATATTTGGATTAGAATGATTAGGAGACCAGTTTCCTGTAAAAGATCTTAATATTTCTTATATTCTACTGTTAGTTGAACATCAGTAGTGTAAAAAAGTAGGATACTAGCCCTACAATTCCCGTTCTGTTTTTTTTAAATTTACTACTGAAATTTGAGAATTGTTATATTTGGTAGATAAGCCTTCTTAATGATGTTGGTTTTATTTCTTTTTAAGTAACTGAGGCTTTCAAACTGTGTGGGAAATGTTTGTCCCCTACTAGAGTTTCTGTTTCACTTATTCCTTTTTTTTTTTTTTAAGTACTCTCCTTTCTCTCATACTTTATTGAGTAGCTTAAGCCAGGAGTCCCAAACTCCAAGCCCGCAGACAGATACTGGTCCCCATGGCCTGTTAAAAACTAGACCTCACAGCAGGAGGTGAGTGGCAGGTGAGGGAGCACAGCTTCATCTGTATTTGCAGCTGCTCCCCAGCGCTAGCATCACCATCTCAGCTTCATCTCAGATCATCAGGCATTAGATTCTCATAGAAGCACCGGTCCCTGGCACCAGAAAGGTTAAGGACCGCTGGCTTAAACTGTAGAACTGAAATAAAACTTTTGTCTCTTTTTTTGTTCTTTTCTTTCTAAGGGTAGGTGAGTGGAATATTTTATATTTTTGCGTCTTGCCCTTTGTTGATTTTAATATTGTACAAGTTAATGAACCTGGGCGAAGGAAAGTATCTTCCTCTCTTAAGCAACTATAATGAGCGAAAACCTTTTACCTAATTTGAAAGCATTCTCTTGGTGAAATACTGATACTGGATTGACAGCACATACAGAAAAAAAAAAAAAAAAAAAAAAAAAAAAAAATTCTGAAATGTATGTGTGTATCCATTCTTCAACCTGCATTATACTCTGATGTTTTGTATTTGAATACATACTAGGTTTTATAAGAACATTTTTTGCTAGAGAATTGTTTAATCCCTTGGCATTCCAGGTAATACCACTATACGCTTTCCACTTCATCCAGAACATACATGCAACAGATTTGGGCCTGACAGCATTTTAAGCTTTAATGTTTCTAATAAGTAGAAATGTTCAGAAGATCAGTTCATTGAGCTGTGTTACTTGAATATTGATATTCTGCCTTATTTAGAGAAAAGCTTAAGGGCAGTCTCATAGACTAGCCCCTCGCATTCAGATATACTTTTAGGAAAGGTGTCCTGAGGAAGAGATCCTCTTTCTCCCTCACAAATTCTATTTTTCATAATGTAAGTCTATAAGTTCTGCCAGTATTCTCTCTCTAGGTACCTTTAACTTTACTTTCTGTAGACTATCATAACTTGACTCTTCTTAGCTCCTTGGTTCAATGGCTTTTTTTCTTTGAACTCAGTACCATTTTTCATAGTCATGGCTGTAAGGCTTTTTAAGAGCCATAATACTAACTAGTAGTCTGTAAAATCAAGACGCCAAATCCTGTTTCTGTGTGCTGTGTGCATGTAGATCATATACCTCATTCTGATTTGTCTTCAGATTTTGACCTCTCACTATATCTTCTTACATGTATACATATATTCAAGCATTATAAATGGATCCAGAAATATTCAAGGATTAAAAAGTGCATGGGTGCTAGACGGTATAGAAATAGAAATTACAGTGCTGAACACTTTACTGATTTGCTTCTGACGTTAAAGGCACAGCAGCATAAATAAATTGGTGTGAGACTGAGGGTGTCATGACTTTCCTTTTAATATGCTGCTCTTTAGCACTATCCTGAAGAACGACATGTGGTCGAACGCCATGGACGGGACACAAGTGGACCAAGGAAAGAGTGGCATGGTCCGCCTTCTCAAGGACCTGGCTATCATGATGCAAGGCGAATGGGTGATGGCCGGACAGGGGCAGGCATGATAAACCAACATGCAAGGTATGTCATTAATTAATTCAGACTTTTCCGCCAGCACGTAGGCACACCTTTATCCTTTCCTTAAAGGTCATTATAGCTTCTGAGAGATTGGATTACACCAGTCCTAGGTCTGACCAAACATTTCCCCACATTACCTCAAAGTTTCCAGATTTTATGCAGGGCATCTGATTAATTTTTAATTTGTTTGTATTCTTCATCATGAATTAATTGATTGTCATTCTGGCATATTGATCTAGATATAGGTATGTATATGTAAGTCTGTCAGAATCCAGTAGATGATGAACATTAACTTCAAGTTAGAACCATTTCTTATTTACTACGTA
Organism: Eonycteris spelaea; assembly: GCA_003508835.1. Classification (NCBI taxonomy): domain Eukaryota; kingdom Metazoa; phylum Chordata; class Mammalia; order Chiroptera; family Pteropodidae; genus Eonycteris; species Eonycteris spelaea. The sequence goes on along the minus strand of PUFA01000040.1, from coordinate 8,454,000 downwards.
CCATTCCTAAAATTCCTAGAAAGGAAGAAGAAAACTGAAAGTATGTCCAGGTTCCTCTCTTTTTGGATAACTAGATAGCTTTTGGACATTCAGCTCAAAGCCTGTTCAGATCCTAAGAGACGAGCTTTATTTTCTCTTCACACGAATATTCATTGTGGCCCTTCAACTGGCAGTCTTTGGTCTGTCCCTCTCTTCCATGTGCTGCTTTCTTTCTCATTCCCTGTCTTAGAAGAAATATTGCCTTGGCTTAGTAACCCAGGTAACTGCTATTGGTCACCTCTGCTATCAGGCTTGAGGGAGTGTTTATACTTGTGCCTGCACAGCCTCAGCACTCATTCTGTCTTTGGTTTTAAAGGTCATCATTGCCTTTTGTTTCTTGATAAATATAGATTCATTTGTTTCTTGATAATATAGATTCCTTTAGTTTCTGAATTTCTTGGGCTCCTCAGTGGTTAAGCACTATGTCCTACTATTGCTTTTCCATTTTTTGAGACACTCCTTTTTTTCTAATGCACCATAAATTTCTTTCTGCCTTTTAAAATTTCTTTTGCTGGCTCCTTCAGATGGTTGAACTTTGGACACTACTCTTTATTTTAGCTCTATGTGGTGATTTCCATGTAGATGCCATAAATACAGGGTCACAGGCAAACTCATTTCTCTCCTGTTTCAAGCCTCATGTCCCCGTCGTTGCCTTTAGCTTCTTTTAATTTACCAGTGCCACTATGCATCTCATTCACCTCGACTGGAAAACCGCAGACCTCATCTTCTGATAAAAATTTATAATTGTGGTTCAGTTTTTAAAAAACATATTTATAATAGCTATGCTTTATTTCTCATTTCAGCTTCTATCTGGTCTTCCTAAATTAGTCTTTTCTTGTTCTAGCAATCATGCTATTTCTTAATTTAATTTTTGTTATACCATTTACCTGCTCCAAAACCACAAGCCGCTCTCTCGGTCACAGGTGCTAATCCAGATTCCTTAGCCTGTTAGACCTTTTCTTAATCTGCTTTTATTCTACTTTAAAGCATTTCACTGTGGGTTTTTATCTCCCAAATTTGTTACAAGGTTTTTTGGTGGGTTTTTATCATTCAGTACCTACTATGTCACATCATGTATATAAAAAATTCTAGAAACATTTCTTGAATAATGTTCTCTAGCTCAAGGGTTCACGTTCCTAGTTGATGCTGATCTGGGGATCACACTTTGATAACCACTGCTCTAGTCCATTCATATGCATACCAATAAATGGCTTACTAAGAGGCAGATTTATTTACCCAAGTTCAAATCTTTCCTCTACTGTATATTGGCTCTGTGATCTTGGACAAATTACTTAACCTCCAGATCTCGATTTCTTCATCCCTAAAGTGATGTTAGTAATGGTATGTACCTCACAGGACTGTTCAAAACCATAAATTATTTAATATGGTTAAAGTTCAAAGAATAGTGCCTGATAAATTATAAGTACTTTGTAGATATAAACTGTAATTATTTGTTCTTTTGTTTGCTGACTTTTCTTTTAAACCTTTTTCAGTAATGCCTCCCCAATTAATAGAATTGTACAAATCAGTGGCAATTCCATGCCAAGAGGAAGTGGCTCTGGATTTAAGCCATTTAAGGGCGGACCTCCAAGACGATTCTGAAAATTAACTCTCTGCCATGGTTTCAAGATAATTTATTGAAATCTCCTGTAAACTTTACTTGACTGCTTATGAAGAGGACCTCTGACTTGCTTGAGAGTTCTGTCGGACTTTTCTTTTTTTCTCCTTTTTTAAAATTTAACATGATTGCTTTTCTCAATTTTGGAGAAGATGTTTAAATAGTTCTGTTGTAACTTTTAATAGTTTTGTGTATCATTCAACTTTTTTTTTCTTGCAGCACCAAGACATTTGAAAAGATTGGAATTAAAACCATTCTGTTTAACACTGTGTGAATATAAAGAGTAGTTTGCAGCTGTGTGGTAGTTTAATTTGCGGCACTAGCTCTGTGGTATCAGGAACTAGAGTTACTTCTTGTCACCAGGCATTTTCAGCCTCCGTTTTGAAGGCTGTCTAAGCTTAAAAAGTCTGCTGTCTAATTTTTAGAGAATAAGATTGTTCTTTGCATTTCTGAGTATTATGTAACCTATTTTTGCAGAAGGTACTGTTACATTAAGTGCATCTGTGTATCCTGGTTTTAAAAAATGTACTCTTTTTTGAAATAAACCTTCATATTCTGTATAGTTGCTAAAGCGTTGAGAACCTTTTTAATTGTAAAATGAGAACTGATTTTCAGTTTAGTGTAGCAGCGCACTTGTTCAGGTTTGCATGGTATGAAGCCAAATAGATTAATGAAACCTTGGCTGTGAGGTTTGTATCACTGAGGTTCTTAGACTGAGTTGTGCAGGTAAGTGCACTTTTAGGTAATCTGTACTGTTTGATGGATAAATTCCATCTCTGGGGATTATGTGGGTATTAATGTTTCCATGTTCCCAACTATGTTGAGAAATGGAAAAAACCCAGGTTCTAGATTGGTGAATCAGTTGGGTTTTTGTAAATACTTGTATGTGGGAAGGCATTGTTGTCGCTGTGAAAATAAAAATCCACACCTGGAAGTGTATGTGTCTTTGTTTCCAGCTCTTTAGGTGTTAGTCGTCCAGCCCCTTCTGGAGTTAAACTTTAAGTAAGTGACTAGGTTTATAGCTAGCTATAAAAGGGTAGTTTTTTGGTCTTTGTTCCTAGGAACTAAGTCTACCTTTGACTGTTCGCCTTAGTCGCTTGGCGTACATTCTGTTGAAGTGTTGGCAATTTAACCACTGATCTTATGGCTTTTTTTTTTTTTAAGTCATCTTTTCTAGGAAAACCATTCAAGGTAAATTATGAATACCGCTTCTTAAAGCCTCCAGTATTCCTTTATATAAATCAGCGATGAATAATCTAAAGGGTCTAGATCAGCAGTCCCCAACCTTTTCAGCACCAGGGAGCGGTGCTCCTATGAGAGAGTCTAATACCTGATGACTTCAGGTGATGCTAGCAGCTGCAAATACAGATGAAGCTTTGCTTGCCTGCCGCTCACCTCTTGCTTTGTGGCTCAGCTCCTAACCGGCCACAGACCAGTACCAGTCCATAGCCTGGGGGCTGGGACCCCTGGTCTAGATTCCTGGTCAATTAAGCAGTCTGTATGTTCTTACGGACTGAAAGATGGGAGCGAAGGATTACTCTGAGGTCAACTTTTGATTTGAGGAGTCTATATAGAACTTGTAACTGGGTAGATATGGTTGTGCCCAGGAAATGGCTCAGACTTCTGAGTGCTGTGAGCAGGCATGTACCCTGGTCTTTGGCCCTTTGGGGAATTGGCACTTGCTATATTGCTCTGGATTTCATAACCTTTTCTGTTCTTCCCAGCTCTACAACTGTTGAGAGCAGGTGTGTTTGGTGTAGGGGTCTATTTTATTTCCTCCTTCCTACACTTTGTAGAATGGCACAATAGAAACCTCAGCATGGGATTGAACGAATTTCAGCTCTGCATCTCTTTGCGACTTTGGGTCATTATGTCACTGCTAGTCTGTTTCCTCATTTGTAGAGTGAGACTCTCACAAGGGATTTCACCTTTGCTAACATTTGCTAAACACTTTGTGTACTAGGCAATGTGCTAAGCATTTTAAGTGCACTTGCTTACCTACTACTCAGAAGAATCCTGCTAGCCATAGGTAACCATTACTGTCTCACCCATTTTTCAGATGGGTGTCTGAGAAGTGACCCGCTCTTGACAAAGCTTTACCGTGGCAACCTGAGGAAAATATAATTAACTACATTGTCTGTGGACTGTTGTACCCATTAGTGTAAGTGTAGAAAAATTGGAGCAAATCAAAGATCCAATTTTCGGACAAAACTACCTTCTGAAATGTTGGCATTGCGGTCGGGAATATACTCTCAAGGTTTGGAGCACCAGTTAGTAGAAAGCTGGCTAAGATTCAGTAGTGAAAACCAAATTTAGAGATTTTGTAAAGGAAGATGGGTCTCTCAAAACCAAGAGAGAGGAAATTTTGGTATTCTCCGTATACGGGATGAACAATCTAAAAGTTTCACCATAATGTGGAAGGTTTCAGTGATTTAGGAGCAACAGATACAGTGGTTCAAGAAAGCTTGGGCAAGACACCGAAGTCAGAAATCATACATGCCAAAAATAATTGTAAAAGAAAAAGCTGCAGAATCACAAGAAGAAAATTCTAAGCTCCTAAATACATAAAGTTAAAAGAAAATTCAAAAACCCTTCTGCTTGAATGTATATCCCTTGCTAGACTGTCACTTAACTCAGTAGCTGCATACTTAAGCCAGTCCCAACAAATACTTACTGATTCTATGGGAAAAAACATCAAAACACTTGCACTCTTCATAAAGAACCTCATCTAATCCAACTCTTAACCAAAGGCTGATCTTATCCAGGACCTCCAACAAATGCTTGATCAGCATTCCTCTCAAGCACTTCTAATTTAACATGTTCAATTACCCATCCACCTACCTCCAAATCGCTAATCCACATAAATAGTTAGGTTCTGTCCTCAAGTCAATAAGGCAGCCATACATAGCATTCTTTCCTACATCTCTTAAAATGCATCAGTCATTAAATACTGCTTATTTTTATCTGAAATACTATTTTCCAAAATCCTTAAGTGCTTTCTATAAGAGAAGCTATTTTTCTCTTTCTGCTATACTCAGGCTTAAGAGTCAGGTTTCATATAGTTAATTTTCACTTAACTATTCTGTACCAATCACTTGATTATATCTATACCACCACACCTCATTATTTTTCTCTCCTCTGCTTTAAAGCCGCTTAATATCTTCCCATCTCGGAATAAATGCAAAGCCTCTTGAGTGCCCTACTTTTCTCTCCTCCGGGCCTCCTACTCTCTGTACTCACTTTGTTTCTGTCATATTGATCTCCTCCTGTTTCTTGAATACAGCATCTCATCTCTAACCTTTGTACTTGATTCCTTGATGTGGGATGTTCTTCCCCCTAGGTATCTGCACATCTTCTGATCTTGGCTAATGGGTGGTTTTCTCTTGATGCCTTCCCTGATACTTAAAACTGCCACACTCTTACCCCACCCTCAGTATTCCCACTCCACCTTCCTATTGGACCTACTTTTTATCTCTTCCTACTCAGATGTAAGCAAGCTCCAGGAGGACAAGTTTTTGTCTTTTTTTTTTTTCCCATTGCCATATACTCAGCACCTGGCACTTAGTAGCCACTCGAATATTTGTTGAACAAATAACCATGTGAAGATTCAGAATTTTTATCCTAGGGGCTTAGGGGCAGCAATCTGGTAGTAATTTGTCTTGGGGGGTCTGAAAGGGGAGTCTGGACTTTATCTTGAAATTGCATTGAAGTAACAAACACTTCTAAGATTGATTACTTACGGGTAACAGTATCTGCTGAAAATGAAAGTGAGGGACTTGCAATGTCACCCCTTGTGGCAGCCACTAGTAAAAAATAGGACTATTTAGGGACAGACTGCCCAGAACATGAGATAGTCCCAATCCTGGGGCGCTCACTCCCTGAGGGGAGATGCCTGCTTAGGAAATCACCTTTGCCCCAGCACCATGCTCAATCATATTTTGCTTCTGACTCGGATTTGTCAGCAGGATTAGGAAACGAGTATGATCTCAGCAGTTAAATTTTCATCACTTTATTGGAGACTAAGCCCAAGCAATAACTAGTCATTTGGATGGAGTTTTCTATCTCTTAATAAGTTTCTAGTGACCATCAACATATTAATTCATTAATTTACTCCTTATACTCTCAAGCATTTGGGATATGAACAGGAAACAGATACTGTGACAAAATAACGGTGTATCCCTCGAGTATATGATAAGATTAAAAATTCAGAAAATGTAAGGAACAGCCCTCTAAAATATTCTAACTTTCCTAAAACATTTTATTCCTATTAGTTTATTTAATGACTTCCTGGTCCCTCTTGCTTCTAGCTCTCTGGTCTCAGAGAAAGGCAGCCTGATTGGATCCATGCCACCTTGTGTACATCTCTTCACTACCATTAAACTACTCTAATAATTCAAACTTGGGCCAGATTATATTACAGGGAAGGCCTGCACTTCTGGGACAACTTGCAGGGTGGTCCAGTCTAAAGATCATAGGCTTAGGAATATGCAGCAATTGGGAGTTCAAAGGCCAGTCATGCCATTTACTAGAAGTGTGCAATTATGGGCAATTTATAGGTACAGGATACTAAGATCAACTTATCTTATCTGGCAGGGCTGTTGTAAGGATTTAAATGGGAAAATATGTGTGGAATAGTGGAAAAATTCCACTGTTATTTCTTTTGGCAAGTTATGCCCTCTGATTTTAAGACAAAGGAGAAAAACTTTATTTGTAAAGGTTGCTGATAAAATAAAGAACTGGTAAACAGTTGTTGTGCTGGACAAAATCGGAGGTCTAACTGGGCGAGATAAGGCTGCAGTTCTCAAGCCTAGGCCCTAACCCTAAGCTTTCATGAATGGGGCCTAGGCATATTTTCCCACAAAAGTTTCCCAGAGGATTCCATATGTACAACCAAGTTTGAGAATCACTACAGAGATATAGCTCCGAGTAGAAGGACCAAATGTCCTTTGAAGAGCAGCTGGGAATTTTGTGGGTAGTAGAATTTTCCTCATCACTGCTTCAATGCATGTCATTTAGTTTTAGAAACCCCATCTTATGCCAGTGGGATGAAATGCTCTGATTAATGTAATTTTCTTGGTAAATGATTATTAATAACTTGATATAGTTGAACCATTTGGGGTGGGGGAAGGGGAACCTCTACATCAGCTTTAGGCATTTGTGTCCAGACCTTTCAGAATTGTTCTGTTGAGCTGTGAAATATTAATAGTATATTATTTAGATAAGCAGTATTTTTTTCCCCCCCATCTTACTAACTAGAGCATCACCTTTGAAAAGGGTTTAGAAGGGTTATACCCAGACACAAGATTAAGAAATGAGATAAAGAGTTAGAAGGTCTGGAGTTGGGCTGATCCTACTATCTGAAGCATATAATTTAAACTTTATGGACTCCAATTTCTTTATCCATAGTTTTATGACCTTAAGATTCCTACTGTCTAACAATAAAAATTCAACGTATAGGAAATTGATCATTCTAATCAATTACAGGAAACTAAAGGGAAAAAAATCTTGTCACATAGTAAGGTAACTAATATTTCAAGCTTACTATGTGTCAGGCTTGTTAAATATAATTGTCATCACAGAAGTTAGTATTAATTGACCACCACCATATGCTAGGCATTGTACAATTTACAGGCATTAACTCAGTTTCCACAACAAACTTATGATTAACATGTAGGTACTATTAATATTTGCAGTTTACATGTGTGACTACTAAGAAACAATTTGCCTCAAATCATAAAGGTAGCATGTGATGGAACCGGGACCAAACATAGGTACATACTTATGAGGACATCAAGCCTTTTCATCCAGTAGAATATGACTAGTAGAATAGATAATATATTTGATACCACAGTAATATATCCTCCATAGGACAAATTTTAACTTCCGTATTAAGCATTTCCTTTGTTTTTTCTTTAGTTTTAAAATAAAGGTTTTAAAAGATATTACAATTTGGTGAAATACTCTTGTATCAACAAATTTGCACTTACCAAGCAAAACTAATTATACTTTCTAGTTCTCTGTTTAACTATTTTAAAACTTAAACACAAAATCTCCAAGTGGGCACGTAGAATGACAGAAATGAAGCACCTGAAGTTCCAGTTTTTAGTGTATGTGTCTTACATATTTTGCTAAATTTATATCTAAGTAGTTATCTTGTTTGATGCTATTATAAATGGAATTTTTAAAAATTCAGTTTTCAACTGTTCGTTGCTAGTATGTAGAAATAAAAATTTTTTAAAGGAAAATTTATAAATGATATCATGCACATATTTTAAGTGTATAATTTACTTTGTTTTGGCACATATATGTACCCAAGTGACCACAACCAATTAAGAGGCAGAATATTCCCATCACTAAAAGTTTTCCTTGTGCCCTTTCCTGGTCATCACAGTCTATATCTCCTGTCCTAGGCAACCACTTATCTTTTATCACTATAGATTTTATCTCCTAGAGTTTCATATAAAGAGAATCATATAGTAATGTCATTTGTACCTGGCTCCTTTCATTTGGTGTAAGGTTTTTGCAGTTCTGCCACGTTGCTTTGTATTGTATCAGTTCCTTATTTTTGTTGCTGGTGGTATTCCACTGTATGGGTGTGCCACAGTTTTTTATGCATTCACCTATTCCTGAGGGGAATTTGAGTTGTTGACAGTTTTTTAATATGAATAAAACAATATTTGGATGTAAGTCTGTGTATGCATATTTTTTCATTTGACTTTTTGGAAAATAGGAGTGGAATTTCTGGGATATATTATTATGTATAATATATATAGTAAACATACGTTTAACCTTACAGGAAACTGCCAGAGTTTACTGAAGAGGTTGTACTATTATGCATCAGCAATGTTAAGGGTCCAAATTGTTCCACTGACTCACCAAGAGTGGTATTGTCAGTCTTTAATTTTAGCCACGTTAGTGGGCATATAGAACTATCTTATTGTGGTTTTAGCTTACATTCCCCTGACTAATGATGTTGAGCATGTTTTTACATGCTTCTTGATCACTGATATATCTTTGTTTGTGAATTATCTGTTCAAATCTTTACCCTATTTTCAATTATGTTTTTTTGTTTTCTTATTGAGTTGTAGAACCTCTTTATGTATCATGGTTACCAGCCCTTTATCAGGTATATATTGGGAACACTTCCAATCTGTGGCCTGCCTTTTCATTTTCTTAATGGTATCATTTGAAGTCCTAGTTTTAGTTTTGATGAAGTTCGGTTTATCAGCTTTTTTTTCTTTCAAGATTCATGAATATTTTTGTCCTAAGAAATCTTTGCCTACCCCAACATCACATAGGTTTTCCTCCTGTTTTATTCTAAAACTGTTATAGCTTTAGCTTTTACATTTAGATAAAATTCATTCAAGTTGATTTATGTGTGGCACAAATTAAAAGTTGAGGAACATTTTCTCCTATATGGATAGCCGGTTTTTCCAGTATAATTTCTTGAAAAGTCATTTCTCCCATTTAATTACCTTAGCACCTTTTTGTTTGTTTTAAATCAATTTACCCTATATGTGTTCATCTACTTCTGGACTTTATTCTGTTCCATTGATCTGTATGTTTATACCTTCACCAACACCTCACTGTTTAGATTACAGTAGCTCTGTATTGTCTTGAAATCAGGTAACATTAACTCCTCCAATGTTGTTATTTATGTTTTTCAAATTTTTTCTGGCTAATCTTTTTATTTTTATAATAAGTTTTAAAATCAGCTTACTAATTTCTACAAGAAAAGCCTGCTGGGATTTTGAATGAAATTGTGTTGAAAATATAGATAAATTTGGGGAGAACTGACATTAACAAACAATATTGAATCTTCCAATCCATAATTATATGTCTTCATTTATGAGACCTTCTTTAATATTTCTCAGCAATGTACATGTTATTTTCATTGTTTAGGTTACCCATTTTTGTTAAATTTGTCCCTAAGTATTTAATATTTATGGTGCTATTATAAATGGTATTTAAATGTTTTTTATTTTTCATTGTTAGCACAAAGAAACATAATTTTTGTATATTGACCCTTGTATTATGTAACTTTGTTAAATTCACTTATTAATTCTACTAACTTTATTGTAGATGCCTCAGGGTTTTCCATGTACACCATCATGCCTTCTGGAAAAAAAGCAGTATATCTTCCTTCCCAGTGTGAATGCCCTTTCCCCTCTTGCCTTTTTGCAGTGGCTTGCATCTCCAATAGAATGTCAAGCAGGTGTAGTGAGGGCAGGCATTCTTGCATAGTTCCCAATTTTAGGGGAAAAGCATTTTAGTCTTCCATCATTAAGTGTGATGTCAACTGTTTTTCATTTATACCCTTTGTGAGGTTGAGAAGTTCCCTTTTATTCCTAACATGCTAATAGTTTTTATTACAAACTCAGTATGGAATTCTGTCAAATGCTTTTTTCTGTGTCTATTGAGGTGATCATATGGTTTCCCCCTTCATTCTGTTAATACAGTGAATTACATTGGTAATGAATATTAAATCAACCTTGCATACCAAGGAAAATTCATGCTTGGTTATGGGGTGTGAGATTATACACACGCACGCACACACACATATATATGTATATATATATGAATTATATTTAGTAAAATTTTTCAAAACTGCTTTATTGAGATATAATGCATACACCATACACTTTATCCACTTAAGTGTACAACACTTAAAACTCCTCATTTAAAGTTCTTGGCTTGATTTAAAAAGTCCCTAGTCTGTTAATAACAATCTGTTCTAATTTATTGACTGTCTATTATGTATATGATACATTTTTGTATTATCTTTAATCTTTACAACAATTTTGAAAGGTAGAAATTATTCCATTTTAGAGATGGGAAAACAGGCTGTGCAGAATTAACTTGATCTAGGACTAAAAAAGTACAAAAAGGGCTAATAGGCCCAATTTTGAAGATTTCTGCAGGGTTTAAAACAAATGTGACTTCAAAAGTCTTGAGTCAGAATTTGAACACAGACCCAGCTTAGACTTGTCTGTCCCCTTCCAGGTATATTTGTGAGGGCAGGCTCTGGAGTCAGACTACTTGGCTTCAAATCTCAGCTACAATAAACAGGTGCCTGCTTCATAGGATAATGTGAAGTAAGAAAAAAGACCCTGCAAGAAGGCTGTGATATGGGAGAACAATGTTTTCTACCTTAGTTTTGTTGAGGCTGCAGTTTCCCATGTGTCATCCTATTGGCTCTAGGAAGATGCAGGATGGTACCCAGGGAAAATCAGAGCGGGGTGGGGGCGTGGCTAAATGGTTAAGAATTTTAGTTACAAGTACATAACTTTTAAGCTAAAGGAGAAAACTGATTCAATAACCCAGCTTGCTTACCTTACTTATTTTAAAGCACAGGTAAGTAGTAACAATATGTATGTATTCAAAATAATTCCTGTAAACAGATATTTGTGTTAATTTAAAGTACTAGTGAAAATAGTTCATGTAAAGTACTCAAGGAAATCAAGACACATGATCTGTATCCTTAAAAGGCTCACAGTCTAAAGTGCGGCAATGAGGGGCAGTCAGCAGGACACCGTGGAATGATTGATTCTGCTGAGAGGGCCAGGGAGTCTAAAACTTTCACACAGAAATGTCATGTATTAGCTGGTTTGGACATTAGATTGTTGACCAAGACTTTACATTACGGTTGGCTTGGAGTAAAGAGAAAATGATCCTTTCTCAGCTCTTTCTAACTTAAGTCCTCCAAGAGGATAAAAATATCAGACACATCCAATCTACCATTGGGATCAGGTTCATCTAGTATATGGTCTAGAGTTCATTGTTTCTTTATTCACTGCCTGGGGTGTGTGTGGTGGGGTGGGGGTGGGGGGCAATTTATCAAGAATTGGCCAAGTATTTTAAGAGTTAATCCTATGTAAATTTGAATCAATATATCAATTCCCCATTTCCCCACTCATTTTAAATTTATAAGAAGTAGCTTACTGAGGTGAATATACATAGCAGAAAGACTGTTTGGTCTAAATATCAAAGTTTATTGAAATAAAATATAATCTATAATAAAAAATACTAAGGGTATTATCACTGGTTACAGTTTTTAGTAACAAGAAATCCAACATTTTAATCCAAGAATGACACCATCCTTGTGTACAGTAACAAACATGAAATTAAATGTTGAATAATACTGAATAATTCTGTCAGAAATATTTTTAACTAATGTGTTCAATATACCTTTTTAAGGAAAATATTCCAAAAGTGAAAAATTTGAAACTTATTTAAGATATAATTTTTAGAATTAAATAGTTTTAACATAATTAGCATTTAAGACAATAACTTTTTTCCTAGCAATTCATTTCAATCCTAAGATGGGTAGTTGCTTTAAAATCTTTATTCAAAAATGCATTTCAGTGCTCTTTCCTATCAATCTCTAGGGTTGCTATTATTCTTAAACTGGAATTAAAGCTGGTCATAAAGCAAAACAGATGAATTATTTCAGAAGTAGAAAGGGCATTAAAATAGTAAAAGGAAGGAGGAGAAAAAATAGGCACTCATACACAATCTATATATTTAAATTCTTTGAAATCTCTATTTCAATTGGCTGATGTTAGCCTGGCACAAAGAGATCTCTGATGTGTCATAGCAATTTTTTGACCCAAATGGTCTGACAGTAGAGGAAGAAAACTTGTTTCTTCTTGCTAGATTTCAAGATCACTTTCTCTGCAGTCTATAACATTTCACTTGCTATTCCACAAAAAATGTGCCACAATCCAATTACTTGGACAATTCAAGGAAACAGGACCCACATGCACTAACTTTAGGAAATGACTTTCAGGGTTCCTTTGAAGTTTCATAAGTCAAGATTATCCCTTTTACTGATCCTTGTGTAGCAATCACATCAATCTTCTATCGTATTGTCCTACTTATGTGTGGATCTGCGAAAACAATTGTCATTTTACTGAGGAAGTTAGCCTTTTAACAAAAACTGTTGGAAGCTTTTCAAATCCTCACCTTTAAAAATCTGTAAAGCTTAGATATATCTTATATCCTATGTACTCTGAGCAAAAATAGTTATTTAACACAAGATGTAAGAAACAACAAAAACTGACAAAATTGAGATACAGAACACCTTCAAAAATGAAATGTCAATCTTAGTATTTGAACACATCTCATTAATTAGAACTGCTCAATCAGTTATTTGTTATAACATCCATATAAAGAGCTTGCTGATATGAAAATTCAAATGGGCATCTCAGTTTCCCGACTTCCTATTTGAAGGTGTAATTACTAAAGCCAAAGAAGCCAGGATCATCTTCATAAAAATTTTACTTTGTACAACCTCTAACATAGGAGACATCCTTGCCTCTGAAAATAGGGTATTACAGTGAGAATGGATTTAAGTGTTTAAAGCCAATGGTGAAAAATTAGGTGATTTGAAAAAATTATTAGAATTAGTATCGCATGAAGTAGACGTGTAGAAAAATAATTCAACTTTTAGTTCTTTAATCTATTGTGGCTTAAAGCTAGGTTTTGTATTTGTCATGGTATTTCAACACCTTATCTGATAGTCCCATGACCTAAAAACCATCTGTTAAAGGCAGACAAGTCTAAATCCTTCTCAGAATAGGATGAAGCTAAACTTGAGGCAGTAGTTGAAGACTTTTACCCTGTTTTTGCATGTGTTTTTGAGAAGTGAAATTTTGGGAAGTGAAATTAGAATTCGTCGTGTAAAAAAATATATGTGTACCACAATTTATTAAACTCTAATTTCTTAACAGCAGAAACACCAGGATTAAGATACATGCCCGAATTGAAATTTAGATAGATTTTCAGAGTTAAAATTTATCAGGGTCCTGCAATTTGTGACTCAGACTCCATTATCTCTATTTTGCAATTTATTTTGTTCAGGAAGCCTTCGATTTTAAATTTTAGTTTGTTTCATAGTGTCACCCAAGAAGAGTAACCTCAATTCTTCATGTTTCCCCCATAGCTTCGTAAGTACTGGATTTCAGTAAAACAAACACAAAAACAAAAAAACTCACACACACACACACACAAACACTAAATTACTAGAGAACCTAAGAACTGATTGAGTTCCTTTACCATTTTCAGTCACCCTCTAAAAGGAATTAAACTGTGTATTATCAAACAACTTTTACACTAAAAAACAAAGAATTTAAATAGCCCTAACAATGATAGTACTTGAGAGATCTAAATGAATTCTATCCATGCAATAAAGTTTACATATCTGGTATTAGTAACATGATACCATTGCACTTTGTTCCATGGAGGAAAATCAAAGAGAATCTAAATATTTAGGTATATGAAAGATATTGGAAAAAATAAATTTTTAATGCTTTTTATTCTTCCAAAATACTCTTGATTTTGACCCTATAGTCCACAGAACACAAAAACAACTGTAAAATGCATTTTGGGAAGAAATGATGCCATACTCAGACAAGATAATTCTACAAATTTTGACAGCATTAAAAACTGGCGTAACAAATACTGTCATTTGGGGGAAATCCTGCACATTCAAGAACAAAAGATGCGTAATATTTATGATTATTTCAGTTACACTCTGTGCTTATACTATGCCCTTTATTCAGGAGTGCTTAAAGTAAGCATCATTCACACACCTAAGAGTACATTGAGGCACTGAAAATTTGCCCATGGCAAGGTCAAAACCAGGTTTTGACACAAAATGATTTGAAATCCCCCATTTCCAGGCCCTTAAAATATACATTATATTCTGTCTTTACTGCCTCCATCTTACTTTAGCAAACATTAAGTTTACAAGTACAGTTTAAATTGTATGCTCAAGTATCATGCAATACTTGTCTAAAATAACTGGTATATTGAATAGGAAAATTAGTTAGATGAAATGTAATCCATTTGCTTTTGCTTTTTTAAAAAAAAAATTTAAATAAACGATATTGAGGACAGTTCTGGAAATTCTTGCCTTAACTTTTCATATGCCTACATTAACATAGGGACTACAATTCTTTCCTTAAATATGTTTGACTTCTAGTCCTTTCCTCTCAAGATTTTTACTTAGTGAAACTGAGTTGGTGATTCATTGAAAAGAAAATGTTTTGTGCAAATACAAAATGGTTAATATTGGGTTCAGTCAACAAGCTCTAATTTGCTTAATTAAACTAAGATCATGAAGTATGAGGAAGAATTTGAAACATGAGGGATAAGTAGTCAAATACTAGAAATACTAGGCTATAAAACAAAACATTTCAAAACCTAATCCTAAACTTAAATCTATGCCTCATTCAACTACTAGCCTGACACCTTGAAACATAGAAGTTACTTTACCTAAGCACAATGGACAAGCATATTATAGGAAGCAGCCAATTAATTTTAGCTGCCTCAAACTGCTTAATGTGTGTATTCTTAACATGGTGATTCTTAAATTTGAGGGGAGATTCCCAGATCCTTTGAAAAATCTAATAGAAGTTACAGATCCTTGCTTTAGAAACACACACTATGTACTTTTAAGTGTTGATAACCTATCATAAATCACAGCATTGTTGGTTCAACGGGATTAGACACAAAGAAAATTTTCATATTGTTGATAAAGGCTGGTCACTAATCTTAAGGAATAGGCTTTGAAAGCAGGAGAAAGTGCAGTGATCATCATTCATTCATGTGCCTCTTTTGCTAACTCTAATGGTGACTGGTCGATGCAAATATGCCCCTTATCTAGCCTATAAATATTAAAAAGAAAAATGTTTGAGTTCTAACTTCTGCTAGCAGTGTACATGTAACAATTTTCAAGTATTGCAAAATACTGTGAAAGAAAGACTTTAATATACCACTATCAAATTCCAAGGTACCAAAACCAGCAATGAAATGTCTGAATATATAATTTGTTGCTTTGAGCAAAATATAAGAAAATAAAGACACAATGGCCCTAAGTTCTTCATAACCTTCAAGGATGGGAAATCAGTATCTCTGAGAATTTTGTTTGTTTTAAAAGGACTGAACATTTAATTTTCCCCCCACAGTAATCAAAGCAAACATTTTATCATTATTATTCTTGGTATATCAAACAATTCCAGGAATGTAAGAAAGTTGGACTTGGAAATATTACATAGAAAAAGGCTGAATTAACAAACAAGATATTTTTTAGTTACTCTTAAAGTACACATTGACACCTACTTATCTGACGGCAGCACTGCTGCTTTTGAGTGAGGTGTTTTTTTCTTCCAGAGGGAATGGAGAATGGCAGTATTACCCTTGGAACAAATTAAGAAAACAGTAGCAAATAACCGATGAATAACTTCTACACATATATTTTGCAAGGGCGATAGATAGATAAGTATATAATTATGGAAAAATAGGCCTCAAATACACTTTGAAAAGTTTCTCAGATTTATTTTGTTTTGTTTTCTTATTAAAATATGACGCACTGTCACTACTATCTGTTCTGGGAAAAACAAATCCTAAGATTTGAATTTCCTCCTTCAACCAACAGAATGTTATTGAGTAAACTTGGACTAAGGTCAACTTGTTTGAGCCAACAGAGAATTCTGTGGTACATTTGATAGCTTAACCAATGTACGCATATTCTGGGTTACTATCAAGAGACCAAATATTTTGTATCAAAGTTTTATACTTCAAACAAGTTCTCTGATGATTTATCATGCTAGCATAGAAAAATTAGAAGGAGTAATATACGGTATAACATAAACAGACATGCAATATAGAAGGACATAAAAGATACAGCTTGACCCTGGATTTTTCCCTTAGAATAATTCCTTCTATAAATAAGACTTTACTTTTTACATATAGACTAATCCTGTAACTGGTCTTGGATCATGGAGAATGTTAAGGACACAGCTTAAGAAATCTAGACCACATTTTTTTGTAGTCTATTGTCAATCCAGACCACTAAAAACATTCTCCAAGTGGATGCTCAAGTTAGATTAAGATGCTCTTAAACCAACAAATTTACTGAGGCTTAGAATGTAAATCATATAACTACTTGCAGCAGCAACAGTCATTTCAAAAATGACTAAAACAAACTTTTAAATATAAAGCATATAAAAAGGACTAGTAAGGATAGTTTTCTAAACTATATCTAGAAATACAGGAAAATATGTGTTGCCTCATAATAAAGTTCAATAAATATTCTTTCTGAATCCTACAAACACTATAAGATGTTATAGGTTTATTTGGTTCCCATAAGTTAAAAAAATCTGATTGCTTTTACATAAATTCCTCCAACAGATTTTTCATTAATACTTTTTAAAATTAGACTCAGAGATTATCTTTAACTTCCTTTCAGAAATGTGCTTTTTTGTTGGTTTTAATAAGTGTACTTAATTTTCTAGCAAATAAACATGATTTAAAGTTTAAGGTTCAAGGTAACTCTAGAAAAAGGTAGACATTGAACTATCTGTTTTTCTACATCCCCATATTTACAAAGCCTAGTATCCACTTTTACTCTCATTTATCACACTGTCAATAAATAGTAACTATGGTCCAAGTTACCTATATTTTAAATTCCTCAAAATGTCACAACACTACAAAGTCAATAATATCTGATTTTGATAAAATATGAGTATTAGTGTTATGTAATTTTTTGCTATTGGAAAAGAAATACAAATCTTTATTTTTTCTATTTAAATTAAATCCAAGCTCCACTATCAATTCTCAAGATAATATCTAAAATGTACATTCCTAAAGAAAGGTAAAGCTGTTAAAGGGCTGAACTAGTCCAATATACAATTAAGAGTTATTTGTTCCTGTTATTTTTTTATTTTTATTTTTTGCTTTTTAAATCCCTATGTTAAACCCCTGGTTTCTCATGGATTAGATCATAATTCAATATTGTAAAAATTAATTTTAGAAACTATTGTGCTAATATTTAGATTTCGGGAAGGAATCAGACAAAATCGATCACCTCCATTCATTGTTAGAACAGAAGATAAAATAGCTTACTAACTGATATGAGTTATGAATGTCACTGTGACACAAAATTTGCTGTGATTTGCTTATTTGGCTATAAGTGCAATATTTTTCATGAATGACAGACAACACACAGCATTTCCAACTTGTAACATGAAACTCCAGCTCATGAAGAGTGTACTGTGTGACTTGAAAAAGTTTGATTGTAACGTAACAACCTTTCCCCTGAAAAACATGAACAAAATCCATTGGGAAATCAGGCACAGACGGTATTTATCGGTTTTTCTTCCTTTCCTCCTGTTGGTATTGTTTCTCAAGACATAGATGGTTCCAATAGAATCCAACACTTGTTACAAAATGACACAACTATTTTTTTCCTTTTCTTTATCTTTATCTTTTTCTCGAGGTTCCTTTCGTTTACGTTCACTATTCCCAGATTGTCTTCCACTTGATGGAGAGGCTTGTGCTGACTGGCTTTGCTTTAAGAAAAATAAATAGGAAGAAATTACCTCAATTTTTCTAAAGTGCTTAATCATAATTATCTATAAAGAAAAAGCACGAAACTAAAGGTATCATTAATGGAAAAAGAAGCTACTGGTGTACAAACTTGTTAAGTTACATGGTATCTAAGTAGTTGCCTCTATCATTCTGGATAGATATAATTAATGTATCTGCTATTCTAAGTACATAGAATTTCAAACAATAAATGATGCCATGTAGGATTATACTGCTTGAAGCCTCAAATTCAAGAAATATTTATGTTTCCTGCTGCTGTGGCAGCCATTGAGGAGCAGCGGCCATGGCTCTGCACTACCCCATGGCCGTGGGACCCAACAAGGGTCACAAGGTGACCAAGAACATAAGTAAGCGGAGTCACAGCCACTGCCGCGGGTGCCTCACTGAGCACACCAAGTTTGTGTGGGACGTGATCCGAGAGGTGTGCAGCTCTGCTCCCTGTGAGTGGCACATCATGGAGCTGCTCAAAGTCCCTAAGGACAAGCGGGCCCTGAAGTTCATCAAGAAAAGGGTGAGGACACACATCTGCACCAAGAGGAAGACAGAGCAATTGAGCAATGTCCTTGCAGCCATGAGGAAGGCAGCAGCCAAGAACTGAGCCCCATCTCCTCTGTAATAAAGCCTTTTCAGTGAAAAAAAAAAAATATGTTAAAGATTAAAAAATGTTAATGAAAGTGACATCATTTGGTAACTATAATAGTTCTCCAAGACCTCATTAAATATTATAATAAAAAGATACTAAAAAGAGAAAAAAATCCTGAGAACTGAGAGTATAGAACAAGTTTATTCTGTGAAATAAGAAACTTTTTTAGTTAAAAGCTAATCATAAATGGTAGGTTTTAACTTTTAAGCTAGAGGTAACCACTATTTGAGCTTGTAATAGAAATGTTATACTTATTTTAATGGACACCTCATTTAAAGCTCCATCAGACCTTAAAGGGCATCTTGCTTTCTTGTATACCCAAATCAAAGGAACAGTTCCGGCATGGAACGGTTAAACATAAAAGAAACATTTTTTTCATTTAATGAAATGAGATTTAGTGTATAGAAACCCACTTAATAGTCACATTTTCAGAGCTTAAAACATTAAAGTGGGAAAAATAAAAAGTGGGAAAGTGCTAATCTTTGTTGAATACTCATACATGTCATACATTGGTTTTAGTTGTTCTCAACAACCTTAGAATTAAATATTATCTTCTATTTTATAGGTAGAGAACTTTGTTCAAGGTGTTGCAGCAGGAAATGCCAATCCACACCTACCTGGCTCTGAAGTATACATTCTTTCTAATAGTACCTCATACTGCCTTCTAATTGATAGAAAAGGCTTTGTTTAAATCGGTTTATATTCTTTGCAGTTATTAAGAACTAAAAAAATAAATTTGAAAAATCTTGCCAGCAGAACCTCAGGAAAAACAACTTTACTAAATGAGAAAGATATTAAGATAATCATAAAATTTGGACGTTATACAACCCAATGGGTACTAAAATGCTGACATAATTGGAGTCAGTAACTAATTTAAAAACTTTTATCTCAGAACAAATTTCTTTATTGCTGAAATGATCATTATATTTAAGAATCAGAACACTAGTTGTTACCTGAGCCTGTGTAGAAGCTGAAGCAGCAACTGCTGCTGCTTGCTCCTGTTCCTGGTAATATTGAGAAGCCCGTCTATCCTCTTCCTCTTGGAGTTTCTTTGCCAGCTCCAAATCACTGATTCCTTCAGGTATTTGTTCCCAATTGATCTCTTGGCTCTGCTGTTCTTGTTGTAGAGATAATGCCATAAGATAGTCCTAAAAAATTAAATTATATCCTTCATTAGCTAGGAGACTTAACCAAGAACTATTGAGTGTAAATATAGAGGTTATAGCTACAAAGCTATGAGAATGGCTTTTTAAAAACATAACAGAGCTTAAGCATAAAAATAAGTTATCTAAGTGTTTCTATTTGAAAGTATAAACTTATTTCAGTGATGTTGCCATTGTTCTAAATATATTTGGAATTTATCTGAATTTTTTTCTAGAAGTAGTACATAAGGCATGAGAAAGCTTAAAAAAGTCCCCCCTGCTTACAAAAGAAACATGTCTGTAGGTAATTAAGACGAAACAGAAAACCATAAATAAGAAAGTTAAAATTACCATAATATTATTATACAGAAATAAGTACCGTCAATATATATCCATCTAGTTTTTTTCCTACACTCATATATAAAATCAAAATAGCTCCCAACACCTGAAACTACTGTAATTAATCTGTTTTCTTTTCCATTTAATGTCATGAAAGTCTTCTGTTTTTAAAATCATAAGAATTTCCCAGATTATTTATTAAAAATTCTTCTAAAACATAATTTCTAAAGCCAACATAGCTGTCTACCATACAGTCATAGTCAATTACTTAACCATCCCTCTCTCTCCTCCCACCTACACATGCAGATTATTTCTTATGAGAAAAAGTGATGCATCTTTGGTCAAAAGTTATTTTATCTAATTTAGTACCCACTTTAAAAAGCTTGTAAAGACCTTGTACTATCTACACAACTATCTTATTGATATCAAGAATTTATCCTTTAAGTTTTTCTCAGTTCTTCAAACTCTGTGGTCTTTTCCAAATCCCATGGTCTTAAATCTACTTGCTCCTTGTTACTTCCATAGACACTATCATATGTCATATATTAAAAATATATATGTATACACACGCATACATACACACATATATAATCTCAACACCTTACAACTGGACCTACTGTGGCGATCTACTGCTTTACCTTCATTCTCTCTGCTCCAATATTTTGTATATATAGTGGTTAGAAAAATCGTGCTTAATACTTAAAAAACTGCTCTTGTGTATAGCTTCTGAAGGAAAATGGGTATGTTTATTATTATGACTTTATCAAGAGAAAGCCAGGAGTCCTAGAAAGATTAATATTTGTTTGAATCATACCTTGCTATTAAAATTGCCATTATATAACTTAACATATGCTAGTTGGTCAAATATCTGCCTCCCCTACAGAATCTGAGGACAAAACTGAATGACTTATCTTTGTGTCCCTAGGACCTCGTTATAGTGGCAGGAATATACTGCTCAATTAATAATGGCTAAATGAACTCACTTAAATTGCACCTAAATTGTTATCAGGAAAACATGTGCCAGCTGTTTAACATAGCCATATTTCTGCCTCAGTTGGAGGAGAGGTCACATCACTGTTATATTCCTAGTAATAAACACATTTGTGGCAGCAAGACTGCTAACTTATAGTAGGCAAAAATCTTATCTGTCTCAGTCTAAATGCGAATTCTACTCACTAGTGAAGCTCCTGCTGTGTCTACTCTTCTTTACCTTGGGCTCTAAGGCTTAGAAATACCTACCTACTATTTACCCAGTTCATGCTATCTTCAAGACTTCTTCTTTTCTACTTTTACTGATTAGCCAAAATATCTCTCAAACATGTGCTCCTCTCTCCATCTCTACCACCTAAGGCTAAGCCATCATTACCTCCAGCTTGGACTGCTAGTCTCTACTTACACCTGTGTCCTTCCTATGCATTCTCCATGTAGCAACCTTTTAAAAAGTAGATTATGTCACTTCCATGTGATATACTTGGCATATTTTCCCTACCACAATTAGAATAAAATTCAGACTCTTCACCACAACTTTCACAGTTCAGTATGATCTGGCCTTCTGAACCAAAGTATGTAATTAATGTACATGTAGAACGGTCACTTACCTATTTTGGAAGTGTCAGGAAAATTTCACAAGTATATTAATGAATTAATCTTTACTTCAAAAGTTCTGGATAACTAAATTCACACTTGAAAGGAATGAGTATTTTAAGCAATACGAAGAGGACAAAACAAATTTACCTGATCTATCTGATCTTGTTGTCCTCTGTATACAGTTTCAGGATCTGAAGGAGGCCGCAGATGAAATTCTGAGTCACAGAAATTTCCATCACCATCAACATTGTGCAGGCTTTCCCAAACAACTTTTTCTTCAGTTAGAAACCCCTGGTCTGTTACCAGCAAATACAGTAGACCCTTAATAAGAGATAACAAAAGAACTATTAAATTGATCAAAAACAGCTAATATTTGAGAGAAGTTTTTTAATTTGTGGGTTTAAAGCATATTAATTATTCCTACTAGTTAGAGCTGTACAACATAATAGTAGACCAGGTAGGTACTTACTTGATAACTGAATTATATCTACCTGGCTCTGAGTAGTTTACAATTGGTACACTGTGGTATAAAGAGAAACAGCTCTTGGCATGCTCAACTAATAAGTGACTTATAAACCTTTTGGAGGTTTAAAATCTCATTTCAAAAAACAGAAAAATACTATGAAAATTCCTCTTAAAAAAATCAAGTAGCAAATAAGACAGTCACAATGAAGTATCACCTTTGTTTTTTGTTTTTAATTAAGTCTATTGACTAATCCGATCCATATCCATTTTTCTTTTCTCTGCACTATTAGCTGCTTTTCCTTCATACAACAACAGTACTTTGTACCTATTTCTATTGTAGCACTGAATCACAATGTTACCACTATTGTGTTTAGGAAAACACTCCCCAGACTATATGTTTTAATCTCTATATTTCTGGGCTTTAGTGTAGTGTACATAATCAAGTTGGAGCCTATATTTATTGAATCGATGAACTCATATCATATTTATAGTTACTACCACAGTATTTAGCATTAATACATAATTTTTCATATGTATTAATTCTAACTCCAATCATAAAGTGTCCCTAGTATACTATATAAGGTTTTAAGCCATTTTTCTTCAGATTTGCCAAGAATATGACTTTCATTTACTTGTTCAGAATTCTACTGGTTAATATAGCATTTATTATTGCACAAAAATCATATTTTTCCTTTCTCTTATTCACGATTAATCTTAATTTCGAATAAGAAATTCCTTTAAAGGGTTTCATGGTGTGGGTAGAGAAATTACTAAGTAAATCTTGAGCTTTAAAAAACTAAGTGATTACTTTTAACGTTTATCATGTGTGCACTTGGGACATAGCTATTCCTAAAGTACAAAGTCTTTCCTGTTGTCTACTACCATTTACAGTCAAGAGGTAGCTATAGATACTAATTAATTTATACAGTCATTGAAATTACTATAGCAACATGAAAAGTTTTCATAAAGAAAAATGTTTTGATTTAAAGTTTAAAGACATTGTTTTAAGCAAAAATTAAAACCAGATTCATGCTTTAAAAAAAAAAAAAATCAACCCTGAATGTGATGCATCCTGTCTGATCTTGAAAACCAAGCAAGGTTGGGCCTTGTTAGTACTTGGATGGGAGATCACCTAGATCACCTAGGAATACCAAGTGCTGCAGGCACCAAAAAAAAAAAAAAAAAAAAAATCAAGTATGCTTCAATTCTTCAAATATATGAAATGTCTACTATATACTCTATGCTAAATGTTTGAGGATTCATATCCTGGAAAGTAATGATCCCACTTAGTCTGGTATTAGGTGCCCCCTTATGTGATTCCTGCATGTAGCACTGGCATAGCATTTTATACATTGAACTGTAGTTGTCTGCTTACTTACTCTTCAATTGTAATACATTTCAAGCTCCTCGAGGACCAGACCCATGGTGCTCATTACCTAACATATTTTTAATAGCCAGTTAGGGTCTACCTTGTCTTAGGATAATTTAAGAGAACAACTAAAAGTTCTTTCCAGCCAATTTTCTACTGAATAGATTTGACCCTGCTGTTTACACTTATCACAATACATTTCAACATATTGTTATATCATACAATATTTATGCTTTGCAATTTATTTTATGTAGATCATATATTAGATTGGCTATTGCAAGAGGAGGAGCCATAACCTTGTCATTAATTTTTCTCCAAATAACACTTTAATACGGGTAATTTCTGAGAGTGTTCTATTAAAGTTATTATCATTCATAGTAAATGAATAAGTTTTAACTAAAAGAGTATCCTCTTTTTGATAGTTGACCTGTCTCCTCATGGACAATAGGCCTCATTTCTTCCTCTTTTAGAACTGGACATTTATCAAAAAAATCTGTAAGTAGTCCACTGTCAACAATGCTGGATCATTCAACAGTTCCTATAATTTCAGTGTAGAATAGCAAAGTATGTATTAGTATAGTACTGAATAGTTTAGGCCCTTTTTTTCTGAGAGTCCATAGTTAAATCACCATCAAGAATATTTTTTTCTTTTATACCCCATCACTTTTGCTGTATTATCTAGTCAAAACTTTATTTTCTAATCTTTGAATCTTCTTCTAATCTTACCAGTCTCTAAAATACTAATTTCATAAAAAATAACTAATACAGAATGTATTAAGTTCTTAAAGTGTTTATTAATGTATATAAATGTATAAATTATATAGTGATAAATGACATTAATTTTTTATAATTTTTAAAAATAGGCAATTGTAAATAAAACTGATATTTGATAAATTAGTTATAGAGTATGAATAACATCACAATATCATCACAATTTGTAAGTTGATAAAACTTATCAAATGTAATTTTTAAAAATTAAGTAATTCCAGCCTCTAAAATATGGAGAAAAGTGCTGCCTGAATATTTTTGGTTAACTAGCTTTGATTCAAATTACTTAATGTCTTTGGACTTAGTTTTCCTTTCTTATAAAGTGATATAGAGATAGTTAGATTGGAAAATTTCTAAGATATTTTATAAATTGAAAGAACTTTACTCCTACTTAACAAACATAAATCTCATCTACGAATAGGTCCACCCAGAAAGGCAGAGCTGATGAGAGTGTGGACTTGAAAGTCAGACTGGAGCTGCTATAAACTGAGTGGCCTTGGGCAAGTAACTTAGGGCCTTTAAGTCTGTCTCTCAGCTGTAAAGTAATAAAGGAGCAATAATATTCACACCACATGGGAGAGTTGTTAAAATTAAATGATAATAAATGTAAAGTGCTTAGCACATGCAAGGCACATGGTGCTTAATGAATATAACACTATACTCACGAACATCATCTAAATCTACCTTAGTTTCTGTATCTATCTCCTTCTCCTGCCATCTATTTAAGAGAAAAAGGTACATTTCTCTGCCTATACTGTGGAACCTATTACTTTCCTTATTGTTTTTACTTCCACTATCCCCTGAACCCATTAAAAAAAATGTAAAAAAAGTGACAATTTTTGATGTATCAACTTTTTAGAATAACTAAATTAGATGAATTTTTACTTAAATGTAATTTTCTGTGGAAAAAAATTCCCACTATAGTCTTAGTCAAAGAAGAAAGAGAATGGACAAATTTATTTTTTTAACATGGCTTTAGTGCTTATCTAGGACTGTGTCTCCTTCTAAACCACTTTTCACTTCTAATACCTAAATGTAAAGTAAAAAAGCAAACAAACAAAAGCCAACCTCAAGAACCCTGGTTTTGAATATACTCCAGAGAGGTGTCAGTAATTAGAAACCAAGAGGGAGAGGAAACAGTTATGACACAGATATAAAGTTGACACGGAAAGGGATGATCAAGAGGGAGTTATAATGGGGAAAGAGCTATGCAGATATTACATAAACCAAAGGTTGAGAAGGTAGGTGATCTAGACAGGGGCCAAGAAATCAGTAGTAGTTTATCTTACTCAAGAGCAGGCAGAAAGTACTGGAGAAGTGGAGAAGAATCATAAAAAATAAAATAATAAATAAATCTTGGAGATATATATAAGAATCTGATAGTCATTATCATATGGACAATATGAAAAGTAAAACAGACTTAAAAGGGTCTGTTTCTAGGGAAAAGGTAGTTTATTTACAACTCATTTTTATACTTTCAAATTTCCTGCCTGTATAAAAAAATCATCTCACTATCCAGACCCACAGGAATGGCCCTGAAAGCATCTGCTCTCTCACTAGGGTCCCCTCCTGCTGCTTTCGGATCCTAATCTAGTTATGCTGATGAAAAGCACAATTCTTCATAGGAGCACATACTCAATGTGGATTTGCCAAGATGATCTGTCCGGTTTACTTATACAAGATTAGGAGGAAGTATGTGGAGCAAGGTCACATAAATGATAGCAGGAACTGGGGATATAAGTATTGGCTGCCATTGGACAGATGAGGGATGAATAGTTTAATCGAGGGTTCAAGAGAGTGCTATTACAACTAATAACTAATAAGAGCTGGACCTGATTACTTTGCTAGGAATGGAAGAAACAGCAGAAGTACTTGTCCAGAGTATAGGAATGATAAACCACAAATCTAGGAATGATAAGACTTACCAACAACAGGAAGTCAATTAGTATTTATGGTCAGAGAAAATGTCATGAGAAGCTGTATAATCAAAACCATAGAGTGCACTATGTTAGTTGAGAAATGTGAGGTTGACTGGTAAATATTATATAGGAAAAAAAAGTCAATTTGAATAACACATCCATTGTTACTCTGCGATGGCAGAATACTTAAAAAGTCTATTGGGTCTCAGTCAGTCTATGGAGTCTCAGTCAGATGTATCTAGAGATGCTACTGGAAGTAACATCATGATGGCTGCCTAAGTAGAACCCCAAGTTCCCTTCAAACTTGTATTGGTTGGTGATAGTGGGACTGGAAAAACTACATCTATGAAATGTCATCTGACTGGTGAATTTGAGATGTTGCTACCTTAGGTGTTGAGGTCCACCCCATCTTGTATTCTATATCAACAGAGGACCTATCAAGTTCAATGTACAGGACACAGCTAGTCAGGAAAAGTTTGGCTGACTGAGAGATGGCTATTATTTCGAAGCCCAGTGTGACATTATAATGTTTGATGTAACTTGAGAGCTACTTACAAGAATAAGCCTAAATGGCACAGAGATCTGGTATGAGTATGTGAAAACATCCCATCATGTTGTGTGGCAACAAAGTGGATATTAAGGACAGGAAAATTAAAGCAAAATCAATTGTCTTCCACCAAAAGAAGAATCTTCAGTACTATGACATTTCTGCCAAACGTTAACTATAACTTTGAAAAGCCCTTCCTCTGGCTTGCTAGAAAACTATTTGGAGACCCAAACTTGGAGCTTGTTGCCATGCCTGCTTTTGGCCCCTACGAGGTTGTCATGGACCCAGCTTAGGCAGCACAGTATGAGCATGATCTAGAGGCTGCTCAGACAATTGCTCTGCAGGATGAGTATGATGACCTGTAAAAAAGTGAAGCTAGAGCTTAGTGTCAGAAGTCTAGTTTTATAGGCAACTGTCCTGTAATGTCAGTAGTGCAGTATGTTTGCCACTTTATTATACAGGTAAGCAAAATATGTGCTTAATCTTTGGGATGCTGAAGGAGAGAAATGAGCTTCAGAGTGAATGTGGCCATTAAAAAAAAAAACTTTCATTTTGGTACCCTTTGGACCTACATATTTAGCTGTTTTGGAATGCAGTTGTTTCCTTATTGAGTTTCAAATATAAGACTGCTAACAGTCATATCACACACACACACACACACACACACACACAGTCTATAGAGATGGAATTATAAAATTAGTAAATGGAGACTACTTTGTCCAGGTATAGGTTTTAGAAGTATCTCTAGTTTTCAATGCTTTGGTATATAGAGTTATCAAAAAGTCTAACCTAATAGAGAATTTGCCCTGCCTCTACTCAATGTCTAGAGACAGGAGTTAGAACAAGTATGTAATGTTGGATAATGTTATAACAGATATATATTTCCCCTTTAGCCAAACAAAAGTCCATAGCTCATACAGCTCTAGAGTTCTAAAAGACTTTAAATGATGACAGATTTTTATATACAAGTTAGAGTGTGGTAAATTCCTACGGAAACTAATACAACTAATAAAGAAGCTGAAGATGACCTTTCCTAAGTAATCCTTTTTGTTCTGCCAATATGAACTTCTTTGTTGGTCTTGGTCCTGCAATGATAATAGCATATGATATGATATGGGTACTAGAAAGCATGAAGATCCTTTCTGTAAATTCTAATAAAAATAAGCCCTACTAATAAAATAATAAAGTTGTAGATGTTTATGACTGATTGTCAGCATATAATAATAGACTGGCAATTTATTATTATTATTATTATAGGCCTCTAGTTTTAGACATCATTTATATGTAGTAGCAAGTATTCTACTCAGATATTAATTTAATTTTTGTTGAAAGTATATCTGAATTCTGTGGGATGAACTGTGTTTATAGCATAGGTGCTCCAAAGAGTTCACTTGGATAAGAAGATGGGAAATCAAGTAATCAGTACATATAAATCCATAAAATGGCCCTAAAATCTCAGAGTTTTTCAAAAGTGGATGTTAGAAGGCATTATGAAGATCTAATGTAGTATTATAAGTAGCCACATCTTGTTTGAAAAAGCAGCTTTCTTGTTTTTCCTTACTTGTAACATTAGATCACATTAGATTCCCTAGCACTCAAGTTTATAAGGAACTATAGAACTTTAACAACCCAGGAATTAGTGGTAGAGAATAACAGTTTTAATGCTTAACAGGTTTAACAGAGCAGAGGCACAATTTTCTATTCTATTTCCTTATTAAGCAAATGGATAACACACTGGAGAAACCCTTCCTAAATTTTATTAAGTATTCCTTTCGGGCTTTTAGTTCTATAGCAACAGCCAAAGAACTGTTGTAGATTTTCTTGTAAATCTAGTTAATCAGTCATTGAGTCAATGAGGAGGAAAAGTGCCTTTGACTCTTGTGAAGAATGTACTCATTGGATACTCTGCCAGAAATAAAGCAGTGCCATATTTAAAGACC
Organism: Eonycteris spelaea; assembly: GCA_003508835.1. NCBI lineage: Eukaryota > Metazoa > Chordata > Mammalia > Chiroptera > Pteropodidae > Eonycteris > Eonycteris spelaea. The sequence continues at coordinate 8,425,232 of PUFA01000040.1, read as the reverse complement.
CTCAGGATTGGAAATATAGTTCAATGGTAATATACGAAATATGATGGAGAGAATTATAATGGGGCGTACGTAAATAGCCCAAAGACTCATAAGATCCCTGGAATACAAAAGATTTGCATCATATTAAACTGGAGTTATGTCTACGGCCATGCCACCCTGAACAAGCCAAATTTTGGAAGCTAAGCAGGGTCAGGCCTGGTGAGTACTTGGATGGGAGACCACCTAGGAAGACCAGGTGCTATAGATGTAAAAAATGAAAAATAAGGGATTATAAACTGACAAGGTCCTTGCAATCTGTGAGGTCAACCAAGGGTTGCCTCGCCTAAAAAAAAAAAAAGTTATTTCACCAAATGTCATGCATGGTTCTTGATTAGATCCAGGTTTGAACAAACCAACCATAAAATCACATGGGAACGAATGGGATATTTGAATATGGACTGGGTATTAGATGATATTAAAATTACAGTTAATTTTGTTAGATACAACAATGGTACTATGATTTGAAAGAAAAATGTCCTTGTTTAGAGATGCATATTAAAGTATAAGCAAAAATATAAAAACAGGTGAAAATAATACAATTTTGAAATTGTTAAAAGTAAGTCATGAGTATAATAGCACACATTAAATTAGTCTCACTCAAGGTCTCTTTTTTAATCAGAGTCAAGCCCCCTCACCTGTGAAAATTTCTATCGTTTTTCACCTTAGTAGCCTTCCAACATCAACTATCCCCTCTCCTGAATCTTCAACCTTTTTCTCTATTGTCCTTCAGTATTTAAACATGATCAAGTCTCTCAGATTAAAAAAACAAAAACAAAATATCTTCCCTGGATTCTAAACTCCATTACAGCTATAAGCCATCATGTCTACGCCCTCACAGACAAACTGTTTCAAAGAGTTGCTTATGATGTTTCTAGTTCCTGCCATCTTGATTATTTCCTAACCAATTCGGATTCAGTGTTTTCTGCTGCCACCATTCTCTAAAAGGTACCAATGAAATCCATATCACTAACGGACACTTCCCCCTCTCCCAGTTTTATTTCTTATCAGCATTTAACAACTGAGATCTCCATTCTTCTTGAAACACTCTTTCCTGTTAACTTATATGATTCCATATTCTTCAGATTTTCCTTTTATTCTTTTTTTCTCAGTCTCCTTTGCTAGTTCATACTTCTCTAGTTGGATCCTTGAATGTTGGCGCTCATCAAATCTTCCTAGGCCTTCTTTTTCTTCTCATTCCATACTTTTTCTTTTAAATCTCATCCTCTCCCCAAATTACTATTTGTACACAAAAATTATTTGTCTTTAACAATTTTCCTAACATTTCCACTTGAAGTGTGCCTCAGAAGCCGCTCTAATAGTTCCAAGGCTGATTTCATAACACCTTTCTTCTCTTCCAGTATTCTCTGGTCCAATAAAGAGCACCAGTGTTCATGTACTTGTTCATGCTCAGAACTCAGAAATCATCCTTTCTTATTTTTTATATCCTAATCACCAAATCTAATTGATTATATTTCTTAAATATCTATGGAATCTGTCTAGGTTCTATTTCTTTACCATCTTAGTCCAAGTCACTATAACCTCTTACTTGGCCTCCTGCAATAATCTCCTAATTAAATCCCCATCCACTCTACTTCAAAGTCAAAAGCACCTTAATGTTGTAAAAGGGGCAAGGACACATGCACCACTAGTGACACATTGTTTAGCTACAGAATAAGGTATACTGAGAAAAACAGAAGCAGAGAAACATAGAATGCACACATTCTGAGCTATCATTATTTCATAGAAAGGCATAGTCCAGAAACAAACACATGATGTCTCTCCAGGAGAGACATCTCCACCCCAACTACATAGGAAGATTGAGAATACCTAGCTGATTAGTAAAGGACTTCCTGGTAGGGATACAGCTTTGATAGAATAAGGAACATCTAGAGGTCAGTTTTGGGAGATGGTTTAACAACCACCAATGCCAGCCACAGACCTTGTTTTCCCATTGAGCTGTCATGTTCCTGCCAAGTCCCAAAGAGAGAACAAAAACAAACAAACAAAAAATCTAGGCCATCAGGACACCAAAGTCTGTTTCTCCTTTTAACTCAAGACTACAGGATATGGTAGCTGACTATCAGTTTAGCCTAATTTTATGCCTCTTACTTAAGCTTCAGCCACACAGGTCTTCTTTCAATTCCTTAAGGAGTTAAGTTCTTTCCCTCCTCAAGGCCTTTTCACACATGTTCCATCTGCTGAGTTAACCTTAGCTGTTATTATTATTATTATTTTTACTAATTGATTATGAAGATTCATTTTTCAGGTGTTGGTGTAAATGATACTTCTCAAGGAAGTCTTTCCTGACATCCCCAACTAGGTTTTAAGTCCTGATAAAAGCATTCACAGCATGTTGTATGTGCTTTTATTATAGAGTATATCTCAGTAGAAATAATAACTATTTGTGCAATTATTACTATCTGTGTAATTAATTCCTTGCCAAAATAGGAGGTCCTTAAATGGCAGGAACCATAGCTTCCTTGCTTAGGCTGCAGTCCTAGTACTTAGCTGAGTACCCAGGCATAATCAGTTTAACAGATACTTGTTAAATGAATAAAAAGGTGGACTTGAGGAGATCAAGTAAAGCAAGATGACTTACCAGTACTTACTATGTAGCAATAATTTTGATTCTGAGATTCTTTGGCCTTATATTTCTGAATATAGATGACTCTGGGCCCATATTGTGCACACATCTAGCTCAAATGTGGGAACAATACAGATGAACCCTTGCTATAACTAATACAGGAGTAGGAAAGCTAGGACTTTAAAGTATTCTTATATAAGCAAACAAATCATTATTTTACACTACATTGTACAATTCATTGATTAAAGTGTTGAAGGAAATATGAAGGCCTGATCCCTGACTTCAGAAAACTTACTTTTATGTAAATAAATAAGATACATTTACAAAGAAAACTGGTAACTAGATAAGAGCAAAGTAAGGATGACATGGCCCATAATAGAGAAGGATGGGTAGTGATCCTCAGCCTTAGCCTTCACATTAAAATCTCCTGGGAGCATATAAAAAGTATTGATCCTCAGGTCCCACCTCCAGGGACTCTGATTAGAGTTGGTGGTGGGCTCTGTGCAATGGTTATTTTTTAAAAAGCTCCCCAGGTAGTTCTAGCATGTAATCTGGATTGAGAACCATTGGTTTAAGGAGAGAAGCAGCTTTACTGAAGAGTTCGCATTTGAAACATTTCTGAAAAGGTGAAATTTGGGTAGGCAAAAGGAGTGAGATCTTTTCAAATAGGAATTAAAGAGTAATAAATGGCAAAAAAAAAAAAAAGAGGCACAGAAATGGAAAAGCATAAAGTATGTAAGGATATGGAAGATTATTAATGAGTAGACAAACCATTATGGCTGAAGCAAAATGTTGGCATCGGACAGTAGAAAATACATTTTTTACATTTTTTATCCTCTAAGCACTGCTGCTACTGAACATTTTTGCTATGTTTTTGATGTGATCAGAGCAGTATCTACCACAGAACACTAGGTATAAATTGATAAACTCCCAAATTAGGTGTCAGCTGTAAAAACAAAAAGGATAGATAAAGAGATAACAAAAGGGTTGAATCAGCAAGATTTTTTGGCAGAGCCATAAATAACATAAGAAGAATTTAAAGTCACACTGATAACTTTAATAATAGCAAACACTGTCATAAAGAAAAATCTTGATTCTTTCTTCTAAATTCATTTAGCCCTCAAATATAAACATCCATCATTAGCAGTCATACTAGTTCTATCTCCAGGGTTTATCTTTTTTTTTTCTTAGAAAGGAAATAGTAAATATGTTTTAATGCAATAATCTGTAAAAAAGGAGTTAAGATTTAAATAAAAACAAAAAACTGACTTGAAATAACACTTAAATAGCTAACCCATTCCATCCTAAAAAATATTAATAATAAATTACCTTCATAATTTGATGGTTCAGACACATTATGCGTGTTTTTTTTTTGTTGCTTTTTTTTGTTTTGAAACAGATCATAAGACATCTCTAATCAAGCTCCTTTAATTTCCAATAACAATTAAACAGCTATTTCTATATCATACCTTGTATTTGGTCATGGTGCTAAAATGATTATTCCGAAAGAACACACAAAGTTCTCCTTCCTGAACCGTTGAAGTTAGTTCACATAATCCATGGTATGTCAGTTGAGTGGCTGTGTTATTTAGAAACTGCTCAGCTACAAAGCCTATGGAACCAATGCATAATATTAGATGGAAGAATAATTTCAAAATTAAGGTTTTCTATTTACATTGTGTTCTAAGTATGAAGAAAGGCCAGCCAAAATAAGATTTTTCCTACTATAACATGATGACCCTAAACTGGAGATTCTACTCTTTTATTCTGGAAGGTGTGTCTATAGTTATTCCCATTCTAAAACAAAACAAAACAAAACAAAACAAAAAAACAAAACAGTTATATGGCATTCTTTTTATCGATTAATGTATTTACTTATACTTCACCTATTTCCAAAAAAGGATTTCAGGCAGTTTTCAACATAACACATAGACAGAATAACACTAAAACCCAGTAAAACAAACAAGAAGGCAAGAGATTGCAATTTTAAAAGTATGTAGGAGTAAAAGATGTATGTCAACAGCTACTTCCCAATGGCTAGGTCTTTAGAAATTAAAAGTAGCCTTAAAAAATTGAGTTGCTTAAGATTTCAACAAAGGTCCCAGATAACACTCAATTCATAAACTGCTTAATTCTTGCCTTAAAACTCAAAATAGGTGTAAAACTGAACAGAGAATGAGGATAACTGATGCTGTTTTTATCCTAATCTCCTCCAACACATGCTACTCTTCAGATATATTATTGATCTTTTATTTTCAAAACATAATGAAATATAAAGAAGTTTTCTAAGGTTTAATTTTAAAGATAGGTGTACAGTTGATCCTCATTGGCACGGTTTTATATTTGCAAATTTGCCTATCAGCTAAAATTTATAACCCCCAAATCAATGTTTGCTGTACTTTCAAGGTCATTTCTGGATCTGTGCAAAGCAGCAAAAAATTTGAGTCACCTAATGTGCATTCCTGAGATCAAACAAGGGAAAACTCTACCTTCTAGTTTCAGCTCTCATAGTGTAAACGAGTGTGCTTTTCAAGTCTATTTAGTGCCACATTCTTCACATTTTTGTGCTTTGTTGGGGGGTGTGGAGAGGTGTAAAATGTCCCCAAGTATATTGCTGAAGTGCTGGCTAGTGTTTCTAAGTGCACAAAGGCTGTGATGTGCTTTACAGAGAAAATACATATTTTTGCATCTTGTTCAGGTGAGTTATACTGCTGTTGGCCATGAGCTTAACCGTACTCAATCAGCAGTGTATATTAAATAAGGTGCCTCTGAACAGAAAGGCACATAAAACAAGGTTGTATATTTATCAGTTGACAAAAATCTCGTGATCAGAAGTTCACAGGAACCTAATCTTAATGTTTCCCCTAGGAGCAGTGTTTTAGTATTCACTACTTCAGCGTTCACAGCAACTTTAGAGAACATAACTAATTACTGGGAATAATGAGAATCAACTGTATAAATTTTAAAAGCCTATACTTCTTTCTCTTCCTCCTTTTATTCCCTTACTTTAATAGACAAGAAACGTCTCAGAAATAATAGGGGGGAAGAGAGTGCTCTAAAAAGTTTTATAAGTGAGCAGAGAGGTACAAATATAGGGGGGTAAAGATGAACCTATGTTAAGAAACTGACACCTCAACAAGAAATTGAAAATAAACTTGGTAGGGCTAGAGGTAGCTAGAGTATAGGTTTATTCCACTACCTCTCTATCTCTCATCCTTAGTGTCAAGCCACACCACTTCCAGCTGGAAAGCAGTTGTAAAAAGTGACCAATATATCACACTATTTCAAAGAATTGGTTATGGTAGGCGGGGAAGTATAAAAAGCTATACAGAAGGCCATAGCCAAAGGAAATTTATAGCACATTTACAACTCTTTGGGGTTTACACATTCAGAAAGAAGAGTTCCCCACTCCATTACTGTCATTACTTTTCTAAGTACTGAGTTACTAAGTAGAATGTATGGATTATATACTAAAGTACTGACTATTATATATCATTTAAAAAGTAAATATAATGCCTGTGCTGAGGAGTACCATTGCTGTCTATAATATCTGTTACTAAACACTTTCTTTAGAAAGATGTATCTAAATGCCCTTCCCACACCTCACTCACACAACATTCCCTCTTTAAATCCCTTTAAAGGGACAAAAACTCAGTGGAGATACAGCACATTACTTTCATGTGTGTGAGATTTTAAAAAAACACTAGAAAGGTATTTCTCAGCTACTTTTTTCTATAGTATGGCACAGAAGCTCAGAGAAAATAAGTGACTTGCTCAAGGAAAAAACTATTTACAGAAAAGTGAAGACTGGTAACAAAGCTTTTTCAAGTCCTCTAATAAAGGAAAAAACAGTCCTAACTCAAAAAAAAAAAAAAAGGTGGAGACTACAACTTAAAATTATTGGTATTTTTAAAAAATTACTGCTTGATATTAAAATGCAAACTGAATTGTATTTCTCCCCAAACCATAAAGTATAGTAATTTAGACATATAATGAATAATGTTTCCCAATTCTTCTATCAACTCTTAAACAGTGACACTACTGTGATTTTAGTTGAATTTCAAAAGCTTAAACTAGTTTCGACTTTTCATAACTAATTAAACAAATTTTGGTAAACAACTTTTTTAATTTTTATTTTTCAATTAGAGTTGACATTCAATATTATTTTATCTTAGTTTCAGCTGTTCAGCATAGTGGTTAGACATTTATATAATTTATGAAGCCATCCCCCCAATTAGTCTATTACTCACCTGGCACTATACATAGTTATTACAATATTATTGACTATATTCCCTATGCTGCACTTCATATCCCTATGACTACTTTGTAACAACCATTTGTACTTAATCCTTTCACATTTTTCACCCAGCCTTCTACCCCAATGGTATACAATTCTAAGTGTTACACAGTAGTTTAATTATTTGCATCACTTCAAATAACAAACAGTTTATTTACGACATTAAGATTAAATTTCAATTTTGTTATAGTTATTAATATACTAAAGTAGGGTAAAAATTAATATAATGGCAATAATAAAATTACATTACTGAAAATAAATTTAAAAATTATTTCCCTGTCATTAGTGTGTTTGAAAATATTTCTTAGTTTCAGAAATTCAATACTAAAATTAGTTTATCAAGTTATTTACTTCTATTACTGAAGAGTTATTAGAGAAAATGAAAGTACTGAGTGCCTTAAAAACTCTGAAGTTAGAAAGAGAGGCACTAAAATTAGGCAAAAAGGAACAAAACAAGGAAGAATAAATGGAAACTAGCTTGTTTTAAAATGTTAGCTAGATGTGGCCCTGCCTGAAATTTGTGTTCAAATTTAAAGTCAATCAAACTTTAACTGTGTCACTGTGATAGCTTTAAACAAATAGTCTGATTTTCTTCTTAAATTCATCTGTCAAGTTTCAAAAATCGGACACATTATATTAATATTTTTCCTTAAGAGGAGGGGTAAAAAATCTTTTAATATGACAAACGCCCAGATTTTCTTTGAAAATATAGGGGCTAACATGATCGTTCCAAGGATACAGAAGGGAGCCTAGAATATCTTAATGTGCTGGAAAACAACAAAGTGCTCAAAAAATGATGATGACATGAGACTATCCCATTGGCCTAATATGGACAATTCTAAGCATCAAAAAGAATAATGATAATAATAGATTTTAATATACTGAATAACATACACAATCCATGAGTCTACAATGATAAAAAATTTTTAATAGAGGAAAAAGAAAACTATTTTTAACATAAGAATGCCAATAAATGTAGAATGAATAATAGAAATAACAAACCACCATAGTAATAGTTGATTTAGGCAAGAATCAATGAATGCCAGCTCTATTGGATGAAAGATTATTAGAGAACAGGGTATTTACATAGTTTCAAAGCATAACATCACAGATTACTTATTAATTATAAAAGGGCAAAGGGCATCTTTACAACAAAAAATATGTTAACATCACCAATAATGGAATAAGCAGACATCATATACCAACTGATTTGATGCACTGAGAAAGGCACAATGTCACTTATGTAGCATTCCCACCAAAAATATATAACCTAAATCTGCTCATGAGAAAGCAGTCACATGAATCTATATTGAGAACTATTCTACAAAACTGGACTATTAAGAAAAGTCAACATTACAAAAGAACAAAAAGAAAAAAAGAAAAGAAAAAAAAAGATTAGAAAACTGTTTTAGATTTTCAGACTAAATTGTAACGACAAATAATCCTTGATTGGAACCTACACTGAAAACTTAAAAGCTATAGGGAGCATAATTGGCACAATTGGGGAATTCTGAATATGAACAGTATATTAGATAATAGTATTGTATCAATGATAAATTTCCTGAGATAACAGTATGGTGATTATATAGAATTCTTTATTCTTGGAGACATCTTTGTTCTTAGGAGACGACTGTTGAAACATTAATAGTTAAAGTGCTATGATATTCACAACTAATTTTCGCATGATTTAGGAAAAATGTGTGTGTGTGAGAGAGAATTAAAAAGAAAGCAAAAATTCAATGTTAATAATTGGTAAATTTAGGTGAAGCATACATATATATATCTGTTTATTGTGCTATGCCAACTTTTTTATGGGCCTGAGATTTTTCAAAATAAAAGAAAAAGAAAAGGAAATCAATATTAATAAAAAATAATATGAATTCAAACTATAATCTTCAGTGTTATAACACATAATACAGGCTCAATAAATAATTAAAAGAATATTCTAGAATTATTTCTTTAAGCACATTTTTTACCTAGAAACAATTGTTAAAGAAGAAATTATTCCTGAGAGAGCCCTAGAATTAAATCACCAGCTCTGGTGAAGTCTGGCAGCTGGTACTTTGCTATTTTTTTCATTGTTGATTTTTGCCACTGTGCCACGATCCATCATTATAACTAGATTCAAAAAAGTATTAACACCAAGAAGAGGTAGCAAATAATACATACTTTATGTATGTGTAAAAGTTTTATGCTTTTACTTACAAGGTGTTACCAATCAAAGAAAATGACTATCATCTGAAAGAAGTTGAAAAAACATCTAATTCTATTTGACTGTCAGCTAAATAACATCTTTTTTACCAAAAAAAGAATGATAGTAAAAGTATTTCTAATGTTCTTTACCATATAGAGATGAAATATTTGAATTAAAAAAGTTATCATCTAAGACCAAAATTAATACTTTTTAATAAAGAAGGATTAGAATAAACTACCTTTTGGATATTTTATTGATTCAGAAGGAAAGTTACCGTTCTAGGCCAAAAAAGAAAAGAAAGCAGACTACTACTTCAGTTGAACACTATACCCAAGAAAATGTAATGAAGAAAATGATGAAGGGAAGCTAATTGCTCCATTGTAAGTAAAAATGTCCCTTGTGGCCTTTTCTTTCCTATAAGAATTTTTAGTTCCTTACACAAGTAACCATTGCGTTAAATAATTATTTCAAACCGACTACATATTTGTAGTTTCTTATAAACAAAAAACTAGGTTAGCTTTTTAATTGTAGTGAATTCCATATATAATTATTCATTGATAGGGAAACCTGGTATACAGAATTTCACCATTACAAAATTCATATATCAAGGAATTAATCAATTCTGGTAATATACTACCTCAAAATTCTATACCACTAAAGAGGATAATTCCTTTTTTGCTTTTACCAAGACATTTTTCTCAAGTTATTAATACTATATAAATTAGATATTGTTTTTCATTATCCTGGGGAATCAATGTCAGAGGAATAATAACTGTGACATTAGGTTGAGAAAAAGGAGAAGTAAAAAAGGGACTGGTTGTTGTTGTTCATGTGTTAAATAGTGTTATTATCAAAATCCTACCTTATTAATTGCAGCCTGGCTTGGGAAAAACACCAGTGTTTCCTAAAGCTTCTTACCTATAAAGATCACTTCGTGGCTATCATTCCATTAAAACTTTCTGATTCCCATTGTGTCCTTGATTACTACTGAATAGCATATTGGAAATTACTGAGAAAGTAAAAATCCATAGATGGAAATATCTTTAGAGCCTGACTTTTAGAAATATATTTATAGTAATGAGAGCTTGGATAAGTTCTAGTGAGCAGAATTTTGTTAATTGAGAAAAAATATTTTTAAGTTGTTGTTGTTCCTTTCCTCACTAAAACTGTGCTACCTTAGATTTTAGTGAAAGAGCTATCAGTGGTCAAATCCCTGTATATTTATATGTTTAATGCAAGTAGAAGAGTAGGGTAAACCTCAACTAAAATACTGCATATTTCCTTGCTACTCGCCTCTTGCATGAATGTGTTAAATTTACAGATAATTAAGTAATATAATTAGTTGAGTTCTGATCAATCAATATAGTATGGATTCATGTATACATATTCTTTTATATGTTCTCATATACTCTTGTAGTTGCTTATTTTTAATTTTTAAAAATGTGGTAACTGTAATCAACTTTTATGAGGTATACCTATGTAAAAGAATTGTATGTCAGAGAATAATGAAACTAACCCTTGCTTCTCACTATTTCTCTTTCTTTTATTTACCCTTCTAATAGAGAATAGCTGCCTTAGTTCTTGAGTGTTGTTATGTAAAGGTGAAGTGAGTGGTGGGAAAGGTATATCCAAATACTATGGTTCCTGATACCATTCTGGTTTCAAACCTATTTGTTCTTCCTTTCACTGACTTTCACTGAACACAGCAATAAAACATGAAACTGCTTCTATTATGATGAATTTAGCAATTCTAATTAGCTAAGGATTAAGAAAACTGATGATCAGAGCTACACTTTGAGCTAGAATGGAGCTCTTACTATACTACATTGTACTGAAACATAAAGACAGTTCTAAAATGTACACTTGAGTACCATAATACTCACCTCAGTCAACTGAGTGTTTAGGATGAATTAAAAAGTTCACACGGTACTTCCAGATAATCTTTTTTTTAAAAAAAGAGCAACTATCAGTAACCCCTGGGTAACTGACCACATCAAAGCTAGCAAGATTCCAAAGATTTTTATTAGAATCCAGTCCTGATTTTACAAGTCAAGAGAAAGGTTCTAGGAAAAACCTTTCACTGGCATCTTTATGAATAATATCTTCTTTCAATTCCTACCAAGTACGGTTACTTGTATTTTAGAAGTCTTATTTAAGACATTTAAAAGATATTAAATTATCAGAGAAGTTATTTTACAAGAATAAGTCAGGTAATAGCAGCACTCACCCACCTTCGCTAACCAGCTCACTATTGTCTGACTGTTTACAAGAGATGATCTTCTCCACTAGTTGGTTGTAGCTGCAGTTACCAACAGCTTTTACAATGTCATCATCTAGAAAACAAATCACTGTCTCACTAATCATGATAAGATTAAAAACAATAACAAAGAAATCCATATCTCTTCAGGGTTTTATTCTAATACAACATTAAATATACAAATATTTCTTATGAAAAAAATCAATGCCCAACAACTTCCAAATTTGTTTACAGCTATAACAAAATACTGCTTAGTTGTATTTTAACTATGCAAAAAATAATTAAATGGAATTATTACATGCAACTTTATTTCTTAAGGTTGTAAAGATGCATTTAAGTGATTAAAATTAAAAGTAAATTATTTCAGGAGGAAAAATAAGAAAATATCAGGGTTTTTTTCTAAAACACAAATGTTTTGCATTTAAAGCAAGGCAAATCTAAACATATTAATTTATGGGACTAAAGTTTTTTCCATTTTATTTATTATTTACTTCTTAGCAAAGTATAGTGGAGATGATTCCACATAACTAACCTTATTTTCCTGAAGAAAAGTTAATATATATTAATTAGAAACAGTATTTGTTTTATGATTTTTATTTAATCTTTGTCTTTGGAGGTACAGTAGAAAAGTAAATGCAAAGTTTTAAACTATAGGAAAATAAAATTGGGCATCTCTACTCTTCCTCCATTATACTTTGCTTTGATTACGGAAAAAAATAGGTTTCTGCTGTCTAACCAACTTATTTTGATTGCCCTCCCATCTCTAAAATATATTTATAATTTACATCTACTACTGTTTTAATGATCTATGCATAATAAACAAGCACAAATTAACACAATTATATAAAAAATAAGAGAGCCAATGTTTTCTTTCCCACATCCAAATGATCTTCTTGAATACTTATTCTAAGAATAGTGCAAGTCTTGACACATATCTGCACTTGTAATACTCTGGACAGTATTCCCCAAACTGGGGAGTTTGTTAAAAATATCTAAAAGAATTGTAGGCTCAAGGTGCTTCTCAATTGTCTAAGTTTTATTCCAGTACTGCATTGCAAAGTTTGAGAACCACTGCTCTGCTCTAGTCTGTACTTTATTTTCTTTGTTCCTGCAAAATCCTGGGATAGTAAAAGCCTCTTTAATCATGCAAGTGAGACTGATGGTTGGTTAAGAAGATCAGTTAATTGAAAAAGCAGTGAGTTGTATAAAATATTATATACATATCCTAAACATTTCATGTTAACTGAAAACACATGAATGTATTCACTTTGCAATCTTTGATGCAGAGCCAAATAAGGCCTTTTCTTTAAAAGAGGGTCTTTTGGCTATGAGTCTATGTAAACCACCCAAGAGTATGACTTCCAGTTTCACTCATTTAAAATGAAAACTTAGACCCTTAAGAAGCATTTAAGGGTATAATCCCTTTAGATTTTCATTATTTTTCTTAACACTTTTACTGTTTACAGCAATTTTCTTTAGTGAATCAATTTAATTGTCTTTCCAAAATATCTGAATTTTCAATCCTAAGAAATCCACAAAAATACAACTAGAATAATAAATACAAGATCAATATACAAAAATGAATTGTACTTCTATAGACTAGCAATGAACAACACAAAATTTCAAATTTTCATAGACCAAACGTCTACATTAACATTTCATTCAATTAATTTATTTGGGTGCCTTTCATGCACTACTATGTACCAGGTGCTGTTAGAGAAAGTACAGATTTAGTAGTGAACAAAGTAGATGGTCTATGCTTTCATAAAGTTTATATTCTGGAGCAAAGACAAAGAATAAATCAAATAAGAAAAAATATACATGCTAGGCAGTTATATGTAATGGTATGAAGCTATTCTTTGTTTTTATTGTTCTATAGTATTCCATAGTATGAATATACTATATTTATTCACTCATCTTTTGATAGCTATCTAAGTTGTTCTCAGTTTGAGGCTATGACAAATAATAATGCTATGAACATTCTTGTACATTCATCCTGTTCCACATATCAAGAGTTTCTCTGGGGAATATGCCTTGTCAAATTTCTGAGACTTAGGATATGCTTATCCTCAACTTTCTAGATAACTCTAAACTGCTTTCCAAAGTAGACAGTCAATTTACATTCTCATCAGCAGGGAACAAGAATTCCCTACATTGCACATCTCCAATATTTAGTATTGTCAGACTTTTAAATGTTAGGTATTTTGATGGGTGTACAGTGGTATCTCATTTTGGTTTTTTTAATTTGCATTTCCCTGATGACTCATTTATATATTCACCGGCTATTTGGATATCCATTTTTGTTAAATGCCTGTTCAAACAAAGAGTACCTGCAAAGAATAGTTGTTCAAGACATTTGCCCCTTTTTTACTGGGTTGTTTATCTTAAAAAATTACTTGTAGGAACTCTTTACACCTTCTGAATATTAATCCTTTGTTCATTATATACATGCTCTGTGGCTCGGTTTTACATTCTCTTTATTTCTTTAGACAAACAACTTCTCAATTTTATAGTACTCATGTACTATTGATGTTTTTGTGATTAATGCATTTATGTCTTGTTTTATAAACCTTTTATCATTAAGGTTAGAAACATTCTCAAACTTACAGAGTTTCATCTTTTAAACATCAATGCACATGGAATAGAATTTTCTGCTGTAAGTTAGGAGAAATAATTTCAGTTTTTTCCTAACTGGATATCTAATTAGAAACTTGAATTGGCTATCTAACTGGCTATTTAATTACATATCTAACGGCTATCTAATTGTCTTAGCACCTTTTACTGAAAGAACTGCCTTCCCCCACTGCTCCACAGTGCCTGATTTCTGTCTTAAATGTACGGTCTTTTTGGCCTCTCTATTCTGTCATTGATCTAATTCTTAATTACAATATTTAAAATATTTTGTATCTGGAAGAGCAAGTCCTCCCTTCTTGTTCTGCTTCAAGAATATCTTGGCTTCTAATCCTAGCTCTCTGCATTTCCATATAAATTGTAGGATCAACTTGCCACATTCTGCAAGTACTCCCCACATATCTGCTGGGATTTTGTTTGGGGTTGTATTGAAACTATAATTTATTTTATGAGAACTGACATCTTCATAAATTCAGTCTGGAAATCTAAAATTTCATGTGTATAAAAAGAAGGTATAGTCAGGTTCATGAAAAACAAAACTGAAAAAATGTCATGGACAGAAAGAGACTAGGAAAATAAGAGGATTAAATGCAATCTGATACCCTGGATTGAATTCTGGAACAACAATATAAAAATTGGTCAAAAAATTGGTAAAATGTGAATGAAGACTGTAATATATTTACTAGTCATGCACCAATATTAAATTTCTAAGTTTTGACACATGTACCAAGGTCACATAAGATTAGGGAAAACAAGGTGGAGTATACAAGAATTCTTTGTAATATTTTGCGACTTTCCTGTTTCTGAAATTACTCAAAAATAAAGTTTATTAAATTCCTTTAGAAGAATGTATGTTCATTAGGTTTTCTTTTCTGTTTTTAGCAATTACAAAGAAATGTATAGTAAAATCTTCCAGTATGATGATCTATCTACTTCTTGTAATTCTATTAAATTTTGTTTTATGTACTTTGAGGTTATGTTATTAGATGCATACAAACTTTATTTCATTGTCAAAAACTGACCTTTACTCTTTGCGACAGTTCCCAGAGGTCCAAGTAATGAACAGTCAATCAGGGTTTTTACTTTCCAGGTGTCTCCAGGCACATACAAATTTAAAATGATTATATCTTCTTAGCAAATTAAACAATCTATTGTTAGTAATGCTTTTTGACTTAAAGTTTAAGTCTATTCTTTCTGACAGTACTATAGGTACACCAGCTTTCTTTTGATTAGCGATTATATGGCATCTTTTTTTCCCCTCTTTTTACTTGTAATCTGTTTAACTTTATGCTGTTTTATATAGATCTCTTTAAATAGCAAATATATATATATATATTTTTTTTTTTTAATCCAGCCTCAGAATCAGTGTCTTTTAACTAGAGCGTTTATTCCGATTTATACTTACTATACGTATTCGTATATCTGAATTTATTAAATCTACCATTCTTCATCCCATCAGATCAACAATCCCTTATCCCTTCTTTCGTCCTTCTTTTTGGATTAAATTTCCCCCTTCTACTAATCTAGAAATTACTCACTATGTTTTCTATTCTTTTTATGATTATTCCAAAAGAGCGTTCTCCAATAGCACATTCTACAATAATGGAAATACTCCAAATCTGTGTTGCCCAATAAGGTATCCACTAGTCTTGTGGCTACTGAGCAACTGAAATATGTCTAGTGTAACTCAGGAACTAAATTTTTAATTACATTAAAATTTTAATATCCCCATTTGGCTACTATATTGGATAAAGTTATAGAAACTATAACATCTCCCCCTACCATATCAAAGTCAGAAGTTAATACCCATTTCTTAAACAATTAAGTCTAGACCCTTACTTTCCTCCCATCTTATGTTATTTTTTGCATATGCTAATGTTCTTTATTTAAATCCCAAAGATAATGTTATTATCTGATACAGTCAACATTTAATATTGTTGACTGTATCCATTCGCTCTTCTTTCCATCTGGGATCACTTTCCTTCTTTTCAATATCCTTGTTTAAAATTTCCATTAATGATGGTCTACTGGAAGGAAATTATCTTAAATTAATTAATCTAAAAATGACTTTATTTTGCTCCATTCTTGAAAGATAATTGTTCTGGGAAGAGGACTGTAGGTTAGCCATTTGTCTTCTTTCAGCACATTGAACATATCATTTCCACTGTGATCTGGCTTCCAATGTTGTTCTCTTAAAGAGTTAGTTACCAATTAATAATGGAGAAATATCGTCTCTGTGGCTGAATTCTGGTGCTTAGCATCCAAAGAAATGCTGATATTTATTTTCAATATAATTATTTGCAGAACACATAATTGGAATACAAAGAACTAGAGGTTCTAAAAGATATCTCATAAAGACCTATGATTTCAAACTTTTGCCTCATTCATTTTTCTTTCCCAGCAGCAGAATCCTTTTGTAACAAAACAAATAAAATAGATATAAAGCACAGCCCCAGGCCCTTACAAGAGTTTGAAAACCACTGCACAAACCAGAAAAATCTGAATAACATATGAATTTAACTGTTTACCAGCAATATATATAGCTACATACAGTCAGAGGGATAATCTGAGTCCAACTTTTAAGAACTCAGGCTTAAGTTCCTCAGGCTATCAGCTCATCCTGAAGAATCTAGGCTACATGGCATGTCATCTGCCAGAATTCACCATGGCTCACCTTGGATGTGTAAAATGCTAGACATGTTTAGACTTTTCAATGATATTCTTAGAGACAGAGTGTCAGTAAAAATACACAAACCCTGCTTACTTGTAACCATCCTTTCATTGCCCAGAATACCAGGTGCTTTTACAATGGACAGGGATGAAGAAACACTACCAAGTCCCTACTATTGTGCGCTCTCCTTCCCCGTAGTTAATGCATGCTGCATGCAAGCTTTGTTCTATTAAAGGGCCTACTATATGCCAGGCACTGTTATAAATAATGAGAAATAAGAGCTCAGGCCTAATAAAACATATATTCTAATTGAAGATGATAGTCAATCAAGTAAAGAAATAAATAAGAATTCTAGATAAGTGGTGAAGAAAATCAAATACAGTCACAGGAGAAGGAATGACTGGAGAAAAGAAGGGTGACTAATTTGAGTAAGTAGGCGAGGAAGGGTCTCTAACACATATGTGATATGTGTGACCTAAGACCTGAATAATGAAGAACTAAAAATGTTAAGATCTTGAAGAACAATGTGTTGGGAGTAAAACATTGTTTCACAGTAGACAATCAGCTAGTACAAAAACTCAAGATAGGAATGAGCTTGAAGAACGTATTTGAAGAACAGAAAGGAGAAGAGTACCCTGGAGGGTAGTAAAAAGGAGAAGAGTTATATGAGGTGAATTTTGACAGACAAGCACAGTCTAGACCATACAGCATTATCATAAAAACTCATAAGGATTTTGCATCTCATTTTAGTTATACTGGAGGCTTTTAAGGAAAGGAGGAATACACAGAGCTAAAGGGAGGGTTTATTTTACAAATATCACTCTGAGTGCCAAGATGATTCAATGGGATAAAGAATAATGTTTTCAACAAACAGGAGGTACTAGGACAACTCAATATCTACATGTAAAAGAATAAAGTTGGATCCCTTCCTCAAACCAGATACAAAAATCATCTCAATATGGGTCGTAGTCCTAAACCTAAGGATTAAAACTATAAAAGAAGATACAGGAGTAAATATTTGTGATTTTGGATTAGGCAAAGCCTTCTTAGGTAGGACACCAAAAGCATAAGCAACAAAAGAAAAAATAGATAAACTGAACTTCATGAAAATTAAAAACTTTTATTTTACAAAGGAAACCATCAAGAAAATGAAGACAACCCATAAAATGGGAGAAAATACTTGCAAATTACCTACCTGATAAGAGAGGTATACCTAAAATATATAAAGAACTTTTGCAACACAATAGCAAAAAGACAAACAGCCCAATTAAAAATGGGCAAGGGATCTGCAGACATTTCTTCAAACAAGATATAGAAATGGCCATTAAGCACAGGAAAAGATGCTCAACATCATTAGTCATCAGAGAAATGCAAACAAATCCATAACGAGATATGACTTTACATCTATTAGGATGACTATAATCAATCTAAAGACAGATAATAACAAATGTTGGTGAGGATGTGGTTCCAACTCCTTAAAGTTACATTATGCAGTCTTAGGCAGATTTAGTAGTCTGGAGGACTGTGCCCTTAATTCACAATTTGGCTAATTCCAGGTAAAAACACAAAAATATAAGCATCAGAAATATAAATCTGGACTAATTTGCCAAATTAATAAAATTTTACTATACCTATGTTTAGATAATTTAATATTTTCTACTTACCTGAGGATCCACTAACCACCCATGGTACAAAGGAATATCAAGAAGATCAAATACTATGCACTCTGGTGTATATTCAAACACTCGAACACCAGTGAATTTTACATTTACGTCCAAGCCTGTCTGTAGTTTGTGCAAGATTGCCATAGCATCACTCATATTCTAAAAACAGAAAGGGAAAGGGTAAAAATTAGAAAAATAAAAAAGCAAAGATATTTAAATGCAAGCACATTTACTTTTAATTTTCCATTTTGTCTAATTTATTCATCGCTTCAATTTTTATTAAGTACCAGTATACTATGTGCCAAGCACTAATCTAGTTCTAAATATATAATAGTGAATAAAAAAGTCAAAGTTCCTGATCTGATGCAACTAGCATTCTACTGTGAGAGACAATATATAAATATATAATATAATGTCAAGTATTGGTAAGAGAAATTGAGCAGGATAAGGATGTACAGAGTGACGGAGTGAAAAACGTATTTTAGACCAGAAAGCCAAAATACAAAAATTTCCAGTCAAACAGAAAAGCCTCTCCCACTTCTAGGGATATATTCAGAGGAACTGAAAACAGTACCTTGAAGAGATATTTGTATTTGTATATGCACATTTACTGCAGCATTAACAATAACTAAAAGGCAGAAGTAGCCTAAATGTCCACTGACAGATAAAGAAAATGTGGTATACACATACAATGTAATATTATCCAGCCTCAAAAAAAAGAAGGAAATCTTATTACCTGCTACAACATGGATGAAATTGGAGAACATTATACCAAATGAAATAAGCTGTTGCAAATACTGCATCATATCAATTATATGAGCTACCTAGAGTTGTCAAAATCATGGAAACAAAAAGTAGAATGGTGGTTGTTGGGCTGGAAGGAGGAAGAGCTGGGGAATTGTTTGATAGGTATAGAGTTTCAGTTTTACAAGATGAAAATGTTCTAGAGATCTGTTTATAAAACAATGTGAATACAGTTAAGTCTACTGAATTATACATTTAAAAATGGTTAGGAGAGCAAATTTCATGTTATGTTTTTAACCATGAAAAGACAAAAGGAAAAAACAAATGAGCTATCAAGCCATGAACAGATATGAAGGAAATATAAATATATATCTCGAAGTGAAAGAAGCCAGTCTGAAATGACGATATGCTGTATGATTCCAAATGACATTGTGGAAAAAGCAAAATGATGGAAATGGTAAAAAGATCAGTGGTTGCCAGAGGTTAGGAGGAGGGAGGGATGTATAGGCAGAGCATACAGGATTTTTAGGGCAGTGAAACTATTCTGTATGATACTATAATGATGAATACATGGCATTATACATTTGTCCAAACCCAGAGAATATATAACATCAAGAGTGAACCCTAATGTAAACTATGAACTTTGGGTATTATGTGTCAATGTAGATTCATCAATTATAATAAATGTATCACTCTGGTACAGAATGTTGATAGAGAGGGATGTTGTGTGTGTGTGTATAGGGGGGATAGGAGGTATATGGGAACTCTCTTATTTTCTACTTAATTTTGCTATGACTTTAAACCACTTTAAAAAAAAAAAAAAGGAGGTCTCTTTAAGAATGACATTTAAATAGTGACCATTACTAACTAAGCAAAATATTGAGTCTTGGGAAGCTCTGGGATAAAAGCATTCCAAACAAAGTGGACATGAGTATAAAAACTCTGATGCAGAAATGAATTCGGTGCTGTCCATATGGAACAGCAAGGAGTCCAGGATGGTTAGAACAAAATAAACAAAATGGAAAGTGGTAGGAGATGAAGTCTGAAGGGAACAGAGGATGGATTACAAAGACTTGTTGGCCAAATTAAAGGGTCATTCTGTCTACATCAGTTTTCTCAATAAATATGGTCACACAAGTCTGTAATAAAGAATATTTTAAAACATGTTTTTCTAAATATTTTTATACATTAAATAGGGTGAAACAAAAAAGCCAATATATAAAATTTAATAAAATTGTACTGAATCCCTACTGTTAATCAGACACTGTGCTTTATACTGAAGATATAAAATAGGAGCAGACTATAGCCTACTGGAGAGCTTATACTAGAAAGAGTGGACATGAAATAAATCCTTTTATATTAAAACTCAGGACTCTCTGAAATCTGAAAAAGACAAATTTAGGTCAAAAGAACAAAGTTCTGTTTTACCAAATAACGGATAAAATCCATTCTATGAGATTGGACAAACTGACAACAGAAATTACTAAAATATTTAAAATTTATGAATGAGGAATTTATAACAAGATAACATCGTTAAATAGTCTTTGGTTTTCATCAGTTTCCCCTCTTTCTTATAATTATATTGTATTAAAACAACTAAGTAAATACTGTTTGATGTTCTCCATAAAGATTAACAAATATAATATAAACAAATTTATAAACAAAGAGTTTAAAAAGGTTAAGATTTTTAATGTGACAAAAATTTTCCTATTACCTGCTCATAGTTTAAACGCTGAATTTCTGAAATTTCTTTTGGCTTTGCATCAAGCATGTAATCTCCTGTAAAAAGAAATTGTAAAGTTATCTTTTTAAAATATTACTTTTTTCTGATTACAAAGGTAATAGATTTTTAAAAATGTTTATTTATTTTAATTAGTTTCAAGCATACAGTACATTGGTTAGACATTTATATAGTTTATAAAATGATCCTCCTAATTGCTCCTTCTCTCCTCTGGTTTTCTACCTAGCCAATATATTAATGCTAACTGCATTCCCTATGCCATGCTCCTCATCCCCGGGACCATCTATCAACTACTAATTTGTACTTCTTTAACCCTTCATCCCTTTCTCCCAGTCCCCTAATACTCCCACCCCATTGTCTGTCACCAGACTGTCTTCTAAATTTGTGTGTTTTAGATTAGTCTATGCTTTTCCTTAGATTCCACATATAAGTGAAATCATATGGTATTTATCTTTCTCTGTCTGACTTATTTCACTCAGCATAATAACCTCTAGGTCCATCCATGTTGTTGCAAATGGTAGGATTTCTTTTTTTTCAATGGACAAAGGTAATATTTTAATTATAAATTATAGCAATGGGTGATATACAAAATTAACCCCCCCAATTCTATTCAAGGAAAACTGATGTTGTCTGCTAGTCTCACAAATATTTTTCAATGTACAGACTCTAATGCTTTTGAACATTTTCTTCTATTTTACAATATATTTGAACATCTTTCCATGTCACTATAATAAAGCTCTAAAAGACTGTACCAAGTTTCAGTGCTATTAATAATTTAACTATTACCCCAGTATCTAAGAACGGGTTTATCAGTCTTCTAAATGTCTGTTATTCTGAGAAGTAAACAAAATCTTTTAGCATGTAAAAACCCGATGTCTTTTTATACACACATTTTTAATATATGTATTACTTTCAGTATATGTGGCACCTTTTAAACATATGTAGCTCAATTTAATACCTTAAGTAAATTTTTATTTGTTTTGTCTTTTTAATGAACTATATACACTTCTTTCCTTTGAATTACCTCCCTATAGAGTATTATTTCTTCTTATTGAACTGTATAAGCTCTTTTTCAATTAGAGAAACTAGAACATTTACTGTTTGTTGCAAGTGTCGAAAAAATTTTTTTCCTCGCATGGGCTTCTCTGACTTTATGGTGATTTTTTTTGTCTACTTTTTGTGATAAAGAAATATTTAATTTTAATATAGTCAAATTCTTCTATTATAGCTTCCAGGCTGGATGCCATGTTTAGAAAGATCTTCATCTCTTAAAACTATATAAACATTCATTACATTCTTCATGTATATTTGTCTTTTTTAATAATTAAATCTTTAATTTATCTGGAATTTATTTTAATATAAAGTTATATATAAAACTAACTTCTCACCAGCCTCCCAAATCACTAAGAAGTTGACAAAATTATTTATAACCTTTATTTTCTAAATCAAAATAAACTTCTAAAGAATGCATCAAGTATTCTCTTAAGCTTTACAACTCTGGTAAAAAGAACTCTTGTGAATATCAATATATTATTATTTGTACTTTTAATTAGAACTTAAAGATAACAAACCTAAGTAGTAAATATTTTATTATGCTTAGGTACAATAACTCCAAAAATTCTAAATTAATTTATAGAAATATATAAGCAAGTCTCTTAACAATATTTTTGAGTCCTTACACTATATGGCACATTGTGTGTGTCATGTACATATTTTTTAAATATATGTATTGAGATTTTGATACATTTAACTGAAAACTATGCTTTGAGTAAATTCTATATATTATGTATTTAAATAATTGAGAATATAATTGCTATACTTGTATCCTATATTTCATTTAACAGAAGAAGCAGATATTTTTAAAAGGCTGAGTTTGAGTTTCTAAAGGCACATCTTTCAGTTTTAGATACTTAAATAAGTCTCTTAAGAATGCTGTTTTGTCTAGCTTACTTAACCTTTATTATCTGAAATTGGTTAACAATACTATTTCAATCAATAATTATTTATTGAGAGTCTATTATGTGTTTAGTAGTGGGCTAAACCAAATATTAGAAAATGAATGGTTCTTTTTAAAAAGCAATAATTTGGTTGAGCAAAGAACATATAGGAAAATGAATAAGATGATAAAGCATAATATAGTAAAAATGTAATAAATGCCTTAAGTAGCAAATAATTTTGAAAAGAGATATTGATAAAGCCTGTAGTGCTTAGATATGTATTTTGGAGGGAGTAGTTATCTAAACTGGATTCAGAAAAGGGCAGAACTTGGCAAGGTAGTGAAGGAAAAAGCATTCTTTGAGGGAGAAAGAGTAATAGAAAAAGTACATATTAAGAAACATCATTTCATAGGGATAGCTCATAAGAAGGTTTATATGTAAGACATAAGATGCAGAGTGGTGGGAAATATGGCTGGACAAGTAAACTTAATCAATCAGATTATAGACAATCATAAATAATATGGCTGCTTGTGAAAGATCATAAGGGATCTTTTTATTTTTAAGTTGACAAGAGCACGATGAAATTGATGCTTTCAAAAGATAACTGGTATGTAGGGTCATTTGGAGGGGAGAGGAAATGATAGTTTGCAATAAATCATGTTGTGAAGTATTAGTATACAAAGAAAGAATTCCAAAGAAAGAATTCATAAGACTTTGCTAATAGTGGAATATTTCAGACAAACAGAAATCAAGAAACAAAAACCTGATTGCTTCGTTGGGTAGACAAATGGAAGAGAAGGTTTGGCAGTGGTTAGCTTAACCTGGGTGAGCATTTGGAAAAAAGAGGAGACAAGGTCAACTCTGGGCAAAATCAAAATGCTTCAACACTGACCTCCCTATATAGTTTTTATAATCAAAAGATAAAAAATTATCTTTTAATAAGTCAGACACCACCACCATCCCAATAACTATTTTCCTTACTGTAATACTATGTTAGTCTAATCATCATACAAACAAGTTTGGATGAGGAAAGTTATAGTATAAGTTCCAATTTGTGTTATACTTTTTTACATTATCTTCCTACACATTTTCCACCTTCCACCTATACTTCTTCCCCACCTTATTCTATTAGACATCCTAGCACATCCTAGGTATCCTAGCTTATCTTGCTCCTTTCTTTTATGTCAAAGCCCCCAATAAGCCTTGTCCATGTATGGCACTGCTCTACTACTCTAGTGACAAAATTTCCAAAATTAAAATTCAATCCTTCTTAATCATTGCCAATTTCTCATTTCTTGAGAAATTTGTGGTTTCCTACTGCTAGGTGCTAGCAGCTAGAGAAGCAAATTAATGGATTCTCTTATAATCTTTCTACTAGTGTTTGCTTTTAAACTCTGGTTCCTCTAGAGAACTGGTAGTAATCTCAAGAGGAGAAAATTCAAATAACTTAGAAAATTAAACATTTGTCCTGGCAGGATTGGTCCTGAATAAAGTTTACTTTTAGTGAGGAAAATTCTTCAGAACCTCTTTTCTCATATCACTCTTGCTCATTTCTTCCCCGCACCTCCATTAGGATTATGTTACTTTCATGCTGCCCCTAGTAGCTGAGTCCCCTCACTCAGGATTTCTAAACCTCTTTTGCTACCCTAAATCTAGATATTTCGTCAATTTTTCTTTTTCCCCATTAAAATTTTCTATCCTGTGTCCTGCTTCCTCCAGGCTTCGCTAGCTAACAGATAAATTTAATAAACCAAACCTCTGTGATGATGACACCGCTCTACTTGCTTTTTTCTGCACACCTTCTGAGACAAAATGAACTCTTTTGCTGTTAGTCCCCATAACTGTGGATACAGTTTAGTGGCAGAGACTCATGAGCAGAGCCAGAGGGTGTCAGTGTGGTGGTACTAACAGAACAAAAGGATAAGACTGGATTTTGAAATAAAAGCATCACAAACTGTAAGACTGCTTCATTTTACAGATGAGGAAACCAAAGCTCAGAGAGGTTAGATAATGTGCTGTCTTTATCTGGGTACCTTCTTAGGTGATTTAAAGAAGGTTGAAAGATTCATCATATACTCAAAAGTATATCCTTCTCCTTCACCACTACTTGTTCCCCCTGCCCCTTTCCTTTTTTTTCTAGCAAACATTTACTGAGCATATACTGTGGGCAAATTATTTGGAGGTATCAATAATGCATCTCTGGTTCTTCCAAAGAACTGGAGTAATCTCAAGAGGAGAAAATTCAAATAGCTTAGAAAATTAAATAATTTGTCCTGACAGAATTGGCCATTAACTCCAGCACATTTCCTGTGACATATTAATATACTCATTTTTTCTTTATGCAACTTAAATTCTATGGCCCATCATTATAAACACTCTCCACACGCACTCTGAATTCCCTAGACTTACTTCAATATATTCACTTGCAAAAACCCAGCTCTGGTTAAATCCTGCTCCCTCACTATTCAGGCCTATATTCGTGCAGCTGAATACAACTGGAGAAATCATACCACCATACTGGCTGGTCTCATTAACTTCAGAGGTAATGCCCAGCATCTTCCCATTCACTCCCCAACTCCTCAAGGCAACTATGTTATACCTTCCCTCTCATCTTCCACATTTCCTCCTTCAGCCTCCCTCAGCTGATGACCTGGTTTCCTATTTCACTGAGAAAATAAAAGCACTCAAAATAGCTTCTACAAGCTACCACAACCACATCTACCCATCTACCTGCATCTATTTTTTATAGGGTCTGTCTTTTCTCCTATTTCTATGGATGAACTATCTCTACTTAGACTAATTTTTCTATTTGTTTAAAGTACTCCAACTCTTTTCCACCAATTTCCTTTTTAAAAACAGCTTTGTTGAGATAATTCATAAAGCATACAAGTAACCCATTTAAGTGTACAATGTTTTTTAAAGTATTTTAACAAGACTGTGAAATCATCACCGTGATCTAATTTTAGAAAATTTTTATCACTCCCTAAAAGAAATTCTGTACTCAATAGCAGTCAGTCCCTGTTTTCCTCCTATTACTCT
Source organism: Eonycteris spelaea (assembly GCA_003508835.1). Taxonomy (NCBI): domain Eukaryota; kingdom Metazoa; phylum Chordata; class Mammalia; order Chiroptera; family Pteropodidae; genus Eonycteris; species Eonycteris spelaea. The sequence goes on along the minus strand of PUFA01000040.1, from coordinate 8,399,434 downwards.
CCCAGTCCCAAGCAATAAGTAATCTACTCTTTGTCTCAGGTATTTCCTATAAATGGAATCATACAAAATGTGGTCTTTTGTGACTTTGCTTCTTTGACAGCATGATGTCTTTCAGGTTTATCCATTTCTATTTATGGCCAAATAATACTTTATTGTAGAAATATACTACATTTTGTTTATCCATTCACCAATTGATAGACATTTGGGTTGTTTCCATTTTTTGGCCGTTATGAATAATGCTGCTATAAGCATTCCTGGACAAGTTTTTGTGTGAATGTGTTTTTACCTTTTGTGGGTAAAACTGTAGGGTCACATTCTATGTTTAACTTTTTAAGGAACCGACAAACTGTTTTCTAAAGTGCCTGCATTATGTTACATTCCTACTGGCTATGTATGAAGATTTCCAATTTTCTCTAGTACCCACTCCAGTCAGGTTTTCATCTCATATACTTGGAAAGGTTCCCATTGACCTGCTTATGGCTCAAGAAATGGTCGGTTTTTAAGTCTTCATCTTGTTTTAACTATTAGCAACATTTAATTTAGCTAATTTCACACTCTTCATTGAAACTCTTCTTCATTTGGATTCTAGGAAATCAGGCTCCTGTTTTACTTCTACCTGGCTGAGCATGCCTGTTCCTCCTCCTTCTCCAATTTTTAATCATTAGCATGTTCCAGTCTCAGTCACTGATCTATCCCCTTCCCTATTTACATTCATTCTCTTCATGATCTCACTTAGTCTACCTCACCTGACATGTTTCCTGCTCCTAAATGTAGATTTATAGGCTAGATCTGTGCTGTCCAATACGTTAGCCAGTAGCAAATTTAGTTAAATTTAATATTCATTTCCTCAGTCACATTAGCTGTATTTTAAGAGTTCAAGAGCCACATGTGGCTAGTGGCTACCAAATTGGAGAGCACATTATATAACATTTCTATCAGCACAGAAAGTTCCACTGTATGGTCCTGATCTAGACCTTCCCTCTGAACTCTAGATTTTTATATCCAACTGCCTTCCTGACATCTCCACTTGGATATCAATAAACATCTCAAAACCAAAATCCTGATATTTCTCCTTAAACATGTTCCTTCTGCTTTTTCAGTTAGTTAACTCCATCCTTCCAGCTGTTTTAGCCAAAAACCATGGGGTCACCCTTGATTTCGCTCTCATCTCACTCCACATTCAAATGATCAGCAAATTTTGTCAGCTCTATATCCAGAATCTGACCACATTTTACAATCTCCACTCTACTACCCTGTTTGAAACCACCACAACCTTTTGTCAGTTGTAATAGCTTCCTGATCTCCCTCTTCTGTCCTTAACCACCTAAGAGCCAGAGAATTCTTATTAAACTCAAAGCCAAATCATGTCAGTTCTCTGTTTAAAATCTTCTAATGGCTTCCCAACTCACTTCCAGCAAAAGTCAAAGTCACTATAATAGCCTACAGGGCCCTATATGATCTGACCCTACCTCTGTAATATCTCTTACTACCTCTACTTCACATACTCCTTGGCTGTCATACCAGCTGTTCCTCAAAAGCACCATATTTCAGCCTTTCCATGAAATGAAATTTAAAAACAAAAAGTCTGAGAATCATTAAGCTAGACTAAAAGAGGTATAAATAGAAATTCTATTTCTACATATCTAGGTATTCAAAATAATCTAGCCAGTAAATGGGATTGAATGATATTAATTACATAAAGAAAATGGTCTTCCAAAAGCTGCAATCTCAATCACTTCGCTAAGCCTACATTTCACAAAAAAATCAGTTAGCTAGTTGTCTGGAATGGTGCAGACAAACTAATCAGCTGACAATTTTTAAAAACAATAAAAATTTAATTCCTAAAAATATTGTGAGAACATGGATTAAGATTTCTTATTTGGTAATAGTATAAATATATAATATACAAATTTTTATTTGTTAAATTGTGAAAGACCTTACTGTAATATACAATTACCTGCTCTGTAAAGAAGTTCTACTCAGTACAGCTGGTCTGCAAACTGTGTATTACTAGTCTGTTTTGAAATTAGAAGCTTGCATAAGAATGCAATTCAATACACTGCTTCCTTCATTAAAAAAATTTTGCTATGAAAAAATTTCAGATAAACTCAACAGTTTACTAACATAAATGTTTTACATTCTGGTACAAGCCCCTATCTCACTGAAGATTAGTAGCTAACATTTCATAGACTAGCATAGGTCCATAAGTCATACTCTGGGCAGTATTGCTCTAAATCACCTACTGGGTTTTTAATTCTGCTCCGCATTTTTTAACACTTTCTACATGCAATGTCAGAGTTTCTGTGCCGTTTCTCATTTTGCAAGTTATTAGAATTAATATGTATCGTGTTGTTTTCTAGATGTCACCCAGTCTCCTTATTTATATTACAGAATTTTAATCCTGGTCAGAAAGAAGGCTCTAACATCTAAGAACAGTAACATACCAATAAAAAATTTTAATTAAGAGATTGAAAATTATAACTTTAAAATAATTATATAATAGCAATTCAGGAAGGTCAAATTTGGTAATATATTAGCTTTGAAAATTTTTATTTTGAAAGAGATATAAAATCATCCACTTTCCAACACTAACCTAAATATTCCATCAGCTGTTCAGCAGTTATGATTTCCATCATCGGTGGAAGTTTCACCTGAAAAACAAAGTATTTTTTCTATAAAATCAAATGTTTTAGGGTATTAAAGTGTTTATTCTGTAAGAAACACAAGTATGTATGTATATATGTGTATCTACTACATGTATACATTAACATTTACATTATTAAAATCTTTATAATGATCTTTATAAAATATAACAAAGTTAATCCTATTGCCATAAAATTTGCAGAACAATATAAGGTCTCATAAAGAAACTGAGAAATCTGTTTTCAGGCTAAGGATCTGCTTTTCACCACCCACCATGGCTGTCATTAGGCACCTGCAACATTGTTCTGCATGATAGAAGTGCAGTTAAAGGGCAGGAAGAGGCACCAAAAATGTTGTGACAGGTCACCCACGGAAGAGTTTTACTGAAGATAGGCTTGAACACAGCTCAATATTCCATTAATTGAGTCTACCTCAGCCATTTTCTATTGTTGAATGGCTAAAATGAATACAGTATTAAAGTATTAGTTACATACTGAAGAATTCATACCATATGATTCCATCTGTTAAGTTTTAAAACAAGAAATATTGTTGAGAGCTGCACGCTTGGTATAAAACTACAAAGAAATGTTAGGAAATGGATACTATAAAAATCAGGATTATGGTTAGCCCTACGGATAAGGAAAGAAGATATAGTTGGAAAGGAGCATATAAGAAGCTTCCGAGGTGCTGGCAATGCTCTAGTTCTTGACTTACATGGTAGTTTCACTAATGTTTGCTTTAAAATATCTTGCTAAACTGGACATTTCTGTTTTATGTACTTTTCTGTCTTATATTGCACAATAAAAAATGTTAAAAGTAGATATATAAATAAAGGTCATGTTTAAGTTTCTAAAGTTAATTCAGCTGTAACACATTAGTCCCAATTTTTCAAATGAATTGGCAGATGATTTACATGGATATTACAGCTAATGACTGTAAATATTTTAACTTATTTTAATTTATTCAAAACATACTCTGGTATATTCAGAGTAAGATGGAAATTTAAACAAAGTAATTAATATATTAATGATAAAATAGTAACAATTTAAAATTCTTCAGGAATTATTTTCTCTTTAACCAAGTAAATCATGTATATCAGCAATTTCTCTAACAATTCTCCCAAGTTGAAAAAGGTGCTCTGGGTGTTTACGTTACCAAATGTGGTAAGAGCATGTCAGAATTTTTTTGTTTATTTTAATCGATGAATAAAATAAGTTCTAAAAAAGATCCCTGTTAACACAGAAGTGTGAGACCCTCTGAGAACATACATGACAGCTGATGATTAGGATTTAGACATCCAGCAGATTTATCACTCAATGAAAACAAAGAGTTTCCAAGGAGGTTTTGATCATTACTTGATTCTAATTACTTCTATTTTCTATGACATGTAATAGACTATTTTTTAGCAGTTTTAAGTTTACAGAAAAATTGAGCAGAAAGTACAGAGTTCCCATATATGGTATATTTTTAAATTGAAACTCATTGACAAATTATGGTCCCTTGCCTGTTTTTTCTAAATAAAGTTTTATCAAAACACAGTCACTTTCATTTGTTTATGTATTGTCTGGCTGCTTTTGCACTGCAGTAGCAGAGTTGAATCTTTGCAACAGAGACCATATAGCCCCAAAAGCCTGAAATACTTACTGTCTGGTCCTTAACAGGAAAAGTTTGCTGCTCCCTGCTATACATGATTTTAACTGTTATATTTTATCAAGGTGCTTCAGTATTGCTTTGAAGATCTGATATTTAAATGAGTAGTTTATGTTCATTGTGAATGTTTATATTCTGCACAACTGTCAGACCAATTTGAAAGTCCCATTAATACCTAGCAATGCTTCTTACATAAAACAAGACCTATATGTTCTTTTATTCCAGACAGATTCAAGACCGAAATATATTTACTAAAAAATTCCATAAACAAATACCTTATTTTCTGCTTTGGTTAATGTTGTAATCCTACTATTAAATTATCAAGATAAAAAACCAAGGCACTAACAAGTATATATATTTGGGAAATATATTATACATTCCTAGATTTTTACAAGCATATAATTTCAAGGTTTAGCCTTGATATTTCCGAATAATAACTGCCTACCATGTGTTCCTTCAAATATTTGAAATAGGAAATGATAATCTCTATATTGATTTTAGAAGTGGGACAATACACACATAACTATTTTAACAGACTTATTCACAAGCATACTCAGACGTATATTCATTTTCTGAATCTTTGCCAATAAAACATTCTGGGTTTTCATTAAAACTAGGGACAAAAGAGTATAATGGTGAAAAATGCCTGTCTCTCACTAACACTCTTGAGCCATCAACATCTTAATTTTTTAAAATCACAAAATGATATTCCTGAAAGCTTGCTTCTCTTTGTTTTCCTCTACTACCATTACCTATAAGCAAGTGCCAAAGGTTTTGATAACAATCCTAAGATTTTTCACTCCTTTGTCTCTTTAGATTGTATTAAAGAGAAACAGGTTATGGGATAGCCAGCTAAGAATACATAATTAACAATTGTGGCATTGTGTGAATCTCTAAATTTTAAATTTTAGAAGTAAAAAAAGAAAAGTATGACTTAGGTTCTCAAGTGGTCCTCTTTTAGTAATAATCTATAATGTTTATAAGTAATGAGAATAATGTATACGTTGAGTACTTGAAAGGTGCTCTCTTAAGTAGTTTAAATAGTCTTCCTCATATTTGAGCAAAGCCTGCCAAATTAACACATAGATCCAAGAGTCCAAACAAAATGAAGATTTGATTCTCTAGGAAAATAAGGTATGTCCTATCCTAAATAATGTTATTGTATTAACTAGATTTCCTGAGCAAAATTAATAATATAAGCAAGGCAAGAATATTTAAATTAACAAAAGGAAATAGCTACTCTGACTTCAAATATTCAACAATAGGATAAAACCTCATTAATTCAGCCCAATTATTCTGTAATTCTTAGTCATTTAAAGAGTAAAGTAAATTTTAGAATAGACTCAAATGAGACCAAAATAAAAACAACAAAACCTTCTGTTTAAAGTAATAAAATCTTAAACAGGAATATAAAACATTCCAAAAGTGATATGCCAAGATTTGATACCTATTTTATATTCTGAGGGGGTAGAGAAATGCAGAGGACCCAGAAATAACTAAGAAATAAGCATTTTATATAGGTGACGGTAAGTATGAAAATAATCAGCCAAAGAACATTATTAAATGTTTCATTAGAATACCAATTAATAAGTACTGAAGAAATACAGTTTGAATTCTAACATCTCTTTAAAGTTGGAAAAATACTTAAGGAGATAAAAAATTAAGTATTTGCCAGTCTCTGCTCTTTAGGAAATCCAGGGGAAAAAATTAAATGTGTTGAATTTATACTAATTGCCATTCAATTTGCATGTTACCTTTAATCCACAACAATCCTATGAAGCAGGCATTATTATCTTCATTCAAAGAATAAACAAAGGCGTTAAAAAGTTAATTTGTCCAACTGGTGTAAACTGAGGTCTGTGGTGTGAATTGAGATTTGACTCCTAAGTCAATTACTCTTTTCATTATACCACTATTCACAGATTTTTAAACATAGCAAAACACTTTCTTGCAATGATCTTATAAAAAAAATCATCTGAAATATATTTTAAATGAAGAATTGACCGAATTTTGTGACCAATGAAAGCGGAGGATAAGGGAGAAAGAATAATTAAAGTTGCCTCTAAGGCTTAAGAAACACTAAAAATCAAGACCCATACAATCAATAAAAATAAGAAAGTTGATAAGGAAGATAACTTTGTAGAAATGTTAACTGCTCAGAACTGTGAAGTTTGACATTCAAACAAAAAATTGAGTTGGAACTCAGGAGACAACCATTTAAAAACAAAACAAAACAAAACACCAACAGCGCCAGATCTTCATAGATGGTCTCCCATCCAAGTACTAACCAGGCCCGACCCGACTTAGCTTCTGAGATCAGACAAGATGGAGATTGGGCACGTTCAGGGTGGCATGGCCGTAGACAGAAGACAACTATTTTTAATTTGTACATGAAATATTTGATTCCTATGCTGCATTATGGTAAAATAGACCAAGTAAATAATGCAATTTATTTTTGGTTCAAATTTTACTAATTTTGAATATGCAGTAAATCATATATCATTCATATTTTTAGTTGCAACTGTAAAGAAATTATGTTTTTGAAAATATTAGAAATATTATTATTGAGAATCAAAGGGAAGAAATGTAGCTTTTTTCAAAATATGGACTAAAAAACTTAAGGATCCTTTCAATATACCTTTAATTTTGGCTACAGCAAATAAACTTATGTATTACAAGTTATTTTACATCATGCTACATATTTTAATTTCTTATATGTAATACTAATTTATTATGAAGAATAATTACTGTACTTAAAAGACTAAAATTTAGATTTTTAGTAAATCTAACTTTCTACTTGTCATCAGTATTTCAAATCAGGAAAATTTCATGAGATAACCTTTAAGTTAGAAATGCCAATTTGAAACACTTTCACCATCAATTTATCATAATTCAGATCCCATCATCAGAGTAATACTATGCCTATTTAAAACTGTTTAAAACCATCAGAATCTGCAGATATATTCATACATATTAGATTTTCAAGAATGTCCTCTTTTATATGCAATTTAAAGGGTTTTAGTGCAATGAAGAATATTGTTACAGTGAAATTTACCAATAGAAGATTTACTAGTAAGAGATCTTCAGTTCAAAATTCACTGGACTTATAGTTAAGCTCAACAAATTTACCATGCTGAAAATTCTCCTCTCCTCACCCCAAAAAAGCTGACTGTGAAACTTTAACAGTAATTGCTTAAAAGATAGATGGTGCCAAATGGTCAGAGACTAGTTAGAAGGCTACTGAAATAGTCCAGGTGAGAGATGAAGGTGGCCTGAACTAGAATAGTGGTTGTAGAGATAACTTCTACTGATTGAAAATAAAGTATTTAATAAACTATGATGGGAAAAGCAAGATCATTCACCACAGAACCCAAGAAAGGCTCTGAAATTGGAAGTATCAGATAATTCAGAAGACAGGCTAAAGCATAGGGGGCTAAAAATGGAAAGAATCTGTATAAAGAGCAGCTAGTACCAGATCCCTAGGATTTGTTCTAAGGCAGCAGTCTCCGACCATTTGGCACCAGGGACTGGTGCTCCTATGAGAATCTAATACCTGATGATCTGAGGTGGAGCTGAGTCAGTTATGCTAGCTCTGGGGAATGGCTACAAATATAGATGAAGCTTCCCTCACTTGCCCCCAAGTCACCTCCTGCTGTTCAGCCCAGTTCCTAACCAGTCCGTGGCCCAGGGTTGGGGATCCTGGTTCTAAGGAATTGTTAAGTCTATTTCTGCTTCTCTGACTTATCACTGGCTCTTCTACCCAGCTCTGTGTTAGACCTATTGTCCACAGGCTTACTGGTATCTTGAATTTTAACTTCCCAACCAAATATCCCAAGTAAGAGTTCAGGTTCTGAAGTGGGTGATAATCTTCCTTGGGCAAGTTATTTAAACTCTATGCTCCTAAATTTTCTATATATGTAAATCAGAAACAACATGTAAGGATTTCATGATGTGGCTGAGAAAATTAAAAAATGCATATAATACATGTAAAACACCATAATACCTAGATATAAAAATAATTGAGTACTTACCATTATTATTCAAAGCCCTATGATTACTGGTACCAACTGTGCTTAAATATCCTTCACCTGCGACTCAACACAGAGAAGGATGGATGGACAATGGGAAGGTTTTCCACTAAAGGACTACTCCATAGCAAGAGGAGAGGAGAAAATGAACAGATAGCTAATAGGACAATCATCCACTGGCAGTATTCAAACTATCATCAGCCCTAATCCACTTTATCTCACAAATCTGATACTACATCAATCCTAATTCTTAGGAGAGACTAGAAGGGAAAGTCTATAAAGTGTTACTTGTACCTATCGTGTAAACAAAACTCCATCACTGTATGAAGATTTTAATCTCTTCTGACAGGATCTATATTAAAAATAGGGTGGGTAGAGGCTAAAATGGAATCTTTGGCTCACCATCTATTTTTCCATTTTTATAGTAAACACCCTTGGAAAACTCAAAAGAGCTTTCTGTCTACTTTAGGAAAAGGGGAATATGAGAAATTTGTGAGATTGCAATGTTTGTATAGGTTATGAAGTTAAAAAAAAAAAGCAAAAGGTATCTATGAAAAGGTGTATGAGAAAAGAAAAGTAATCAAGGACGGAGGAGAACTAGAGCAAAAACTCACTGCTGGCATGAGGCTCATCCTCATGGTGCCTCATTCTGTAGGTGATAATAAGACAGAATATTTGTCCATTTGAACTTCTTTGAATTTTCTGTTAATGGCCTTTTGCTCATTTTGCTATTGTTTTTTTTTTTTTTTAAGAAGGGGAATCTCTTTATTCTTTTTTTCTTTTTTTTTAACCATAAGATTTTTGTTTTTTTTTTTTTTTACTTTATAGTTTCTAGGTTTAATGTCTGGAGAAACCAGTTTAATGTAAAAATCTTGCTTCAGAACCCTCGTGTTCCTCCCTTGACTTGACATGTAGGAGATGGTCTCAGCTCTTACTAAGCAAAGAAAGAGAGGGGAAAAGAATTTCCTACCTAAAAGGACTGAGAGGAGATGTGTGCTTCCAGCATCTTAAATCAGAACAGTGTGTTCATTCTTCTACTAAATTGCTACGTAATGATTAGATACATAATGATTAGATATTACAATATTATATATCCTCTATCACAATGTACAGTATAATATATGTTTTTTTTTAGTGTGTGGGCCTCAGAATAACATTATTTCTATACGAAAACAAAAGTATGACAAAGCAGAGACTGCCTCTATTATTAAATTAATACCTTCATAAACATAAAAATATTAAGGCAGAAATTTTCAAAAATATTTCATAACATAAAATTTAAATATGTAAAAGTAGAAAAATAACAGCATAATGAACTTTCAGAGTGCAGCTTCAACATTTATAAGGCCAATATCATCAGAAACTAAATTTTATAGATTATATATCGTCTGATTTTTCTAAACACGCTTAATTAAATGGGTTACAGCTCTCAAATATACTTATTAATGGCCATTTTTGATAGATAAAATGAAAGATTAAAAAAACTATTTAAAAACACCAAATAAGTCTAAAGTAAAGAAGAAAACTGAAAATGTATTCTAAGACATAAATTTACCTGTTGTCAGTTAAACAGATTTAGAAATTTGAGCTTGAATTAAATTTAGCAAATAGTTTTCCTTCTTTCTTGATTTGCTGGATTTTCACAGTTCAATTATTTTACAGATTATGATCACCTTTCTACTTTCCATCAGTCCAAACTCAACACTTTTAATTAAAACTACAAGATTTCCAACTCGGTACTTACCCTGTCAATAATTTTAACTGTCATCTCTCATGAAGAACCATGGCATTTGCTACCTTTAAATCACTCAAATCCTCCCAATATGTTCAGTTTATTTTCTCAATTACTTCATCTCCCAAAAGAGATATCAACTATTTCACTTTCAATTCTAAATCCATTGACTCTCCATGAATCAACCCTTGAAAAGCCCAATCCCTGATAACCCTAACTAGCCATTCTTCCTGTTCCTGTTTCTAGGTATAAGAGAACTACTGGGCGTGGGGGTTGGGGTGAGGGAGGGGATAAAAACAAAGCAAAATTGATACACCAAAAGTTTTTAAAGACTACCTTAACTTATCATTGCTACTTATTACTTTCTATTTATGCCTTAGATTCTTAGGTACATTGTCCAATGACATTAGAATTTCTTTAAAATATATTGTACTATTCTCACAAAACCAACCCCTCGATGCTTAATTTTCTCCTTAATTACTGATAAGTTTAGTAGTTATGACTGATGAGGTCAACTGTTATTCTGCCAAAATGGAAAATCAGGCCTCAATTTCTGTCTGCCTCTCTATCTTAACCTAATCTGTTTTGTTCCTTTCATTCCATTACTTCAGAAAATGAATGTTCTTCCTGTGCTCTGAAGAGAACTTTACCACCTATTCTTAAGAGTCCATATTATCCTGACTTTTCAGCGACCTTGTCCTCATGTCTATCCTCTTTGGCAAAATCTTTCCCACTCTACCAGCTAGTTGATGCTGTTGCATTTGACAATAACTAATCGATTTTTTTTTATTATAGTCTGTCTCCCAAACTACTATCATGACATTAACCTACTTCTAGCTCTTAGTCACATCTCAAATTGTACCTACACTGATTTCTTTTAAACTCTCCCTTAACACTTAGCATTTCCTTCTCCCCAACCACATTTAACCTTTATTCCTCTGTTTCTCTGTTTCTACTGGAAAATGGGGTGGGAAGGGGAGTGGAGAAATAGAGTGAGGATAGGGAAGACGTTTATGCAGGCAATTTGTAGTTCCTCACATATATTGGGATGGAAAAAAGTTGACAACTATTGCTCACCACTCTAAGAGAATTTATTTATTCTCATCGTTATCATACTTAATGTCTATGTAATATTTCCCCAATTCAATTTTTCTCTACAATTTTGACCTCTTTCCTGAGACCCAGTACATGCTTCCAGAGGAATAGTGAACATTTGTATTTTTATGTCCCACTATCACATATTGCCAACCTGACACAATCAAACTTTGACATCAACTTTCCCATCTAAAACACTTTGTCTTTTGATGACCCAAGTAATCTCCATAGCCCAGATTAGAAAAAGTGATGTCATTGCCTGCATCTCCTATATCCAGATAGTGATCAATTCATCATTTCGGCTGTGACAGTAAAGAGAAGGGGCAAAGAATTCCCCATCCAAAAGAGCTATCCTCATCCATTCTTCCTGCTGCACTACAATCTTACCTCTAGTCTAATCTCAAACAAAAAGACCACTTTTACCATGTCATTCCTCTGTCCAGCAATTTATAATAGCTTCCTATTAGCAGCTACATATAAAATCTAAATATTCCCAGTTATGGGTCCTCTGAAATTTGACAACTACCTTCATACCCTCCTATTTATTAATTTTCTCTACTATAGCTTTCTCAAACTCTGGTCTCAGGACTCTCTACAGTCCTCAAACGTATTGAGGAGCCCAAAGAGCTTTGGCCTATGTGGGTTATATCTATCAATATTTACTGTATTGAAAAGGAAAACTGAGAAAAATTTTACACGTAAAAATACACAGGCACACATTCAATTAACTGTCAGAGCAATGATGTCATCACATATCGTACAGCCTGGAAAACTCCACTGACACTTGTAGAGAATGAGAGTGAAAAGCAAATAACATCTTAGTATTATTATGAAAATAGTTTTGACTTCTAGAACCCCTGGCTCACTTTAAGAACACTGCTCTATCTGACCTTGATTCTCTCAATCCTTCTCCTATCAATCACTGATGATTATTGATGAGTAACTTTTGTGTGCAGCAATAGCATGGAGATAGAAAGGTGAAAAACCACAGATTTATAAAATAATCTCCAAATTCATTAGCAAGCCTGCTCGTTTCACAGACTAACCCCACCTATCAATTTTATTTGCTGCTACTGCTATTTTCTTTCCCTCCTCCACCATACTCCAACCAAGATTGGAGTCCCCAAATAGAACAAACGTTTTCCTGCTTCAACATCTTGACTACACTATTCCCTCTGCCAGATCTTCTCTCACTCACCTTCAGACCCACCTCAGAGGTTACCAATTCTTTGAAGCTTTCTCTCGAAACATCCCATCCCCAATTACCCTTTTCTTTGTACTTCCATTTAGGACTTCTAACATCGCACCTTAATTATCGTTCATATATCTGTCTCCCACTAATAGTGAGCTACATGAGGGTACATTTGAATCTCACTCATATTTGTATTTCTAGTACCTCACACATAGTGGGAATCCAAACATTTGATCATTCACTTTGAAGCTATGTCTTTCAAACAGTTCAATGCTCATCTATCCCTAGATATTCTAGCCGACAATACTTGCTCCTTCCTCTGAACTTTTGCAGTACTATGTAGAAACTAAGAAGAAAGAAAAAGCCTAAAGGAAAGTTATATCCTTCCTACAAAAAGACAGAACTTTGGCCATAGGATCAAGTCTAATTCTTTAGTCTGATGTTCAACGGCGTTCATCAAATGGCTCTTCTCCACCATCTCAATTTTATTTTCTATTATTCTCCAATAGGAACTTGCCACTCCTGTTATCCAAAACACACACACACTCTCTTGATTTTTTCTCGTTTATACCCTTATCTCTCTCCGGAATTCCATTTCCTTGTTATTTTAAAATGTACTTTTCCTTAAAAGTGGGTTGAAGACCCCAAAATTCCACGAAGCTCTCTGAAATTTCCCCTTTTGGATATCTGTTTCCTATAAACTAATATTTACAGTGTTTTGTCTTGCATTGTTCTTTAATAATTTCACGTAAGTCAATGCTGCAACCCCAGATAGCTTGACAGCACTTAAGAACAGGCACAGTCTTCACTCAAAATATTTGAGTGCTGGTATGCACCAGGTACTGGTAAGTTTTCGAATCTTATTTCTTTTGCATCAATCCTTTCTAGCAACAGGAAGACAAAGGTATGTAATAAATACTATTTCCTTTACTTGATTTTCTTCCTAACTGGTCAGAATAATCCAAGTTGTTTTTTTCCAGGGAACATTATATCCATAATTATCAATTTGAAAATAAAATGTGTGCTATAAGATCTATCTTCTCAGTACCCTAAAAATGCAAGCTTAAATGAGACAATCCATTTATAGGCAACTCACTCTGAGTCCTCAATATTCCTACTTTTGAGATGCACTTCCCTTTTATGCTCCCTTACCTTGAATATCTCTTCTTTTTTAGTTGTTAGAATTTGAGCTCCCTTACACATTCTGATGCATAGTTACTGGTAATAGTGTCAAACTATTTAAGAAGAGCCAAAGAAATGAGGCAAGTAAAAATTATGCATAAAATGAAAACATAGCCTTTGAAAACCAAGAAGTTATGATAATTGGGTCTCATACCAATGCTTTTCCTTAAATGGAATTTGTCTAAGGGGCCACATCTTCGCCATCACCACCATTTCCTTAAGTATCCACACTCAAGTGGAGCAAGCATTAGTAAGAAAATAGACTAAACATAACCATCAGAACTTGCTCTCTGATAACATGGATTGATGATAACTTCTGAAAATCCTTTCCCCCTGTTATATACACTCTTTTTCATGTGTGATAAAGTCAGGAAGAAGGACTAACATAGGAAAATATTGTTTAAAAATAATCATGGGGTTAGGATGCTCTAAGTCCTAGTTTTTTTAAAGTGTATCAGCCACACTGAATGTTAAACTCTTATTTAAACACTGCAAGAGAGACTGAGGTTGCGAGCAATTCTGATATACGTATAATATGCTTTCGACAAGGAGAATGAATTTCATGTAAGAAAAGGGAACTAATGAATGAGGAAAGAAAGGAGGAAGCCATCAGCAGATAAGCAGCAGCTCACCTCCCCCCCCCCCTCGCCCGGTCTCCCCCTCCCCAAAGCTGTAGGAAATAAAAAGCTGCAGAATGTACCTTCCAGGCCAGAAGCAAAACATTGAGGATGGCCAGCAAAGGGCAGGGTCCATTCTCATTCTGGGTGATGATGGGTGTGTTCTCTTCCTTCCACTGAATCCACTTGATGTGATAGACAGATTGTCCCGGGAAGCGTTCCTTGGAGGCAGCCAGCACCTGAGCTGCCTCCTCCGCCGCCTCCTCCTCCTCCTCCTCTTCTCTGCACAGAGGCACAGCCGGGGCAACACTGCCGCGCCGCCCTCCTCCTCCTCGGGGACCCTACTCTCAGCGCCTTCCTCACTATTGAACTCGGAGCTACTGGGGAAAGAATGCAGGTTAGAGAACGACTCCAGGGAGTCCAGGCTCGGCGATTCCCCAGGAGGACTCGGGTCGCTGCAGCTGCTGCTGAGGCCGCCGGCGCTGCTGGGCTCCTCGGAACGCGTTGTTGTCAACTCCGGCCGGCAGGTGCCGGCAGGATCCCAACGGGCTCCCGAGTCTCCCGCCGGACCCAAACCATGGCCCGCTCCGGCCTCGGCTGTCTCCGGGGAGGCGGTCACCTTGTGCTGCCCTCTCAGAGGCACCTTCTGGACAGCAGGGCTCTCCAAATCGCTCTCCTGCAAATCCAAGCCTGGGAAGGAGCTGCAGGGTCCGGGACCCTGAGAGGAGCTGGCGGGAGAAACCGAATCCGGGAGGCTCCTCCCGGCGGCCGCCGCCCCCTGCCCATTCCCGCCGCTGCTCTCTGCCGCCCATACTTCAGGACCATCTCCAGCGGCGAGCTTGGTCTCCTGTCGCCCTTCCTGCGGAGAAGCTGTCTCTGGCGCTGGCCCAGTGGCCACCCCGTGTTCTAGCGGCTGCAGGCTCTCGGGGCCGCTCTCCATACCCAGCCGCCCGCCCCTCGCTCTAAAGAGACCGCGGCGGGTTCTCCTCAGCCAGCGCCTCCGACGCCATGACAGCGGCACTGGCAGCTACAGCGCCCTTGCGCGGCCTCGGCCAGGCACGTCACGGGGTAGGGCATCAGGAGCGCGCGCGCGCGCTGCCGCGCTGCCGCGCGGTCAGCTAACTCTAGATGTACCTGCGCATGCCTGCCCGGCGGCGGTGACGGCAAACCGCGCGGCGGCCGCCCACGTGGCCCCGCCCCTCCGCGGCGCGCTCGCTGGCCCGCCGGAGCGCGCTCGGAAGGCGTGGCGCGGCGGGCGTGGCCAGGGGGGCGTGGCCAGGAGGAAAACATCCTCTCACTGTGTGGCCGGAAGTTGAACTCTGGGGTGTGTGTATCGCCCACCGCTTCTTTAAAGGCAAGGCGGGCGGCAGACAACTTGGCTGTGACCTTTCCGAACTGGGTCTTGCGTAGCCAACTCTTGGGCTCGTGAATGGGGAGTTGATGGCAGTTGTAGTTTTTGGAAAAGAGCTCGTCCCTGAAGGGTTCAGGAGATTTTGTTTCCCCAGCCTTAGGAGATGTAGATTTTAAAGGCTGGGATCTTCATGAGGTGTTTGGATTACTGCACCGCACAAATTTCAGTCTCTCTTGGGTTTAGCTGAGAAACACTGTGCACTCCAAAAGCTACCGGTGAAAACGTTCGCCCTACATGAGGCGTCAGTGCGGTTGCGGATATTGGCCTGTGCAGCAAAAAAAGAAGTGGGTACTTTGGCCAATAACAATAAATTAGCTTGCGCTGAATTAGCCAAGTCTTTGCGGTATTGGTCACTTGGCCCCGCTTTGCATGGAGTAGAAAGAGCCTGTTTCTGAAAAGATGACTTTTCTAATTAGAACTGACTCCTCTTAAGGCTATGCAATTTTCAGAGGACAGAGTAGACTGGAAGTTTTGCTGGTGACAAAGTGGATTTGAGTCCTATTTTTGACCCGTTCCAAATAAGGGATTCTCCCCTCCTTTTTTTTTTTTCTTTTTCTTTTTATCTTTAAACATTTTCTAGGCTCTGAGGATACAAACATTGACAGGACAGATCTTTCTAGATAGGCATATAAATACCTGATACCTAATAGAATGTAATCTTTTGTATCTCTTTTGGTGAGAGAAAGTCGACAAAATTGCCAAGTAGTGTTTCATTCACTAACACATTTCAGTGTCAAGTACATTACTGGATACTGTGTTTGGTACTGGGAATGTCATGGTGAAAAAGAAAAAGGGTTCACATCTTCATTGGGTTTACTCTTTCTAGTGTTTTTTTTTCTTACTGCTATGTTTTTAATACTTGCTTGAGAAATACCATTTCCTGAGTAAGCAGAAGATGGAGCTCCTTCCACTTTTTCACATTGACAACAATCTTACAATATTTAACCAACTCTTGGCAAAGAGAAAAATTAGAAAAGATAATGGAAAGCTTCTTTGAGATGTTAATTTTAGGAGTTTTGTGTGTTTTGGTCTCTGTGTCAATCTGTAAGCAATAAATAATATCGTTCAAATTAGAATTTTTCATTGTAAGAGTTGCAAATGTCAACAGATGAAGATATATGCTGCTGGACTAAGCACTTTAGTTTTTCAGGCCATTAAGTGAACATCAGAATAGTACAGATTTCAGGAAATTAAAATTTTAACACAATTATAAAAAGGAGATTTCTAAAGTTGTGTAACATGAATACATTGAATGAATGAATCATTTACAGGCCAGAAACCATAGTAGAGCCAAAAACCATGAAACACACATCTCAAATAATGGCTTATCACCTTTTCAAAAACCCTATTTAGATAAACCTGTACTGGCTCTAGCAGTTTTTATTGGTATATGTTTCAAATGCTCACATGCACAATTTAATAATTTATAACAGAAACAGAACAATTTTTTCTTTCTATATGTTGTCAGCAATTTCATAAGCTAGAAAAACAGCTATGAAAATGTACGTATTTAAGTTTGTGAAGATGTACATAGCTATTTTTCTAAGAGAAGCAGGAAGTGGCATCTAGGGAGAAATGACAGAAGATAATAAACAAAAAACGTCTCATTCTTATTTTTTTTAGATGTAGCTTTAGTTAAATCTGAGGCAAAATACACCATTTTAAAATAAAAGGGTTACTTTCCAGATTTTCAAAATATTTTTTGAAAGTTATATACGTTCATAGTCTTGAAAGTCAAATAGTTTATATAAAAACAGTGCAGTTCCCTGATCTAGCCCTCCACACTTTTTTTATCTTCTCAATTAAAAAGCATTTTTAAAAATTAAATGTATTGTAATAACTTTGGTTAATAGCATTAATTTTTCTCCACAGTCTTGAGTCATGTTCCTTAGAAGCAGTCCATTCAACCTCTAGATATTCTTTAGCTCCTTATTTTGTATTTCTGAGTAATGTGATTACACTCTGATTTCTTCATTAAAAAATTGTAGAGGCATGCCTTCCCTTGGTCTTGGAAGTCTGTGCAAGAGACCAGAGGTGACAACGGCAACAAGCGGGTCCTATGGCTTAGAAAATGCTGCAAAAATGTCTCTGTACCAGTCTCTTGAAGACCTAAAGGTGGACAAAGCAATTCAGGCTCAAAATGCCTTTTCTGCAATCCCTGCCAACCCAGCAATTTTGTCTGAACCTTTTGTTCCCATCTCTCAAGATGGAAATCTTTATCCTATAATTGTATCTGGATCCTCTCAGTACATGTCCTGAGTTTAAATGAAGCCAAAACATATACAAATATGGCCATAGACCCTGGAGCACCAACTCGGGGGTTGGTAGCAAGACCTTTCAGTATGAACTATATGGTGGCTCCTGTAACTGGTAATGATGTCAGATTCGTAGAGCAGGAATTAAGCAAGGGATTCATGAAGTCATTTTGTGTAAGGATCAAGATTGAAAAATTGGGCTTCAGTTTAAATCAGTAGATAATGGTATATTTGTTCAGCTAGTTTAGGTGAATTCTCCAGCCTCATTAGTTGGTCTGAGATTTGGGGATCAAGTACTCCGGTCAATGGGGAAACTATGCAGACTAAAGCTCTGATAATCACACAGAGTGCTCCAACAGGCTTTTGGAGAGATTACCATGACAATTCATGACAGGCCTTTGAAATGGATAATTACTATGCATAGGGATAGTACTAGATGTGTTGATTTTATCTTTAAAAATGGAAAAATAATGTCCATGGTAAAAGATAGTTTCTGCAGCCAAAACGGCCTTCTCACAGAACATAATGTCTGTGAAATTAATGGACAGAATGTCATTGAATTGAAGGACTCTGAAATTGCCAACATACTGTCGACATCTGGGACTGTAGTTATTATTACAATCATGCCTGCTTTTATCTTTGAACATTATTAAACGGATGGTACCAGGCATTGTGAAAAGCCTGATGGACCACACCATTCCTGAGGTTTAATAGCCATGGCAAAGTGGAAACTTCGCTGAACTTCTCCAGCTTAGTTTTTTGGCAACTTAACTTTATACCATGCATAGGAAGGTTACTAGGAGCCAGAAAGCATATACTGCATGAGGACCTTTCTATGTTACATGATGGCTGGGAATCTTATTGTTTGATCTGATACCTTGTTCAGACTTCAAGATAGTTGTAGCTGTATCCTGGTTTTACAAATGTGAAATTTTGAAAAGATTTATAAACTTTTATAGAATAGTTTCTCTACTGGAAACCTGATATTTTTACAAGCCATTATGATTAGAATGCCTGATGCAGGCTTAGCTTTGTATTAAAACCAGTCATCTTTATCCTAGGTATCAAGTAGTTTAGTTCTACAGTATATTTGCATTTTTACTGGACTACCATAGTACTTTTAGAATGATAGCTTTATAATATATATATATTTTTGGGTTTTTTTTTTTGTTTTTGTTTTGTTTTTGCTTCTCTCTCTCTCTGTGTAGTGTGTCTGTAAAACACCAATTAAATAACACTAGTTGCATTCCACTTAAGCATTATACAGTATATGTAGGTTGCAAGAGATTGTATTATCATTATATTTTAACTACCTTCAATTAATATGATTGAACTGTCACTTAACTATATTGAGCTTCTAGAATAAAAGACAAAAAATTTGTAGATATTGTTTATTGATTTATTCCCTTGGAAGATGAAGATTTAATTATTTTATCTCACATTATTTTTCCTATTCTTGCTCCAGGCTCCCAATTATTTCAAAATGTTAAATAAAGTGCTCAAAATTTAAAGCATTACATTATGTAAAATTATTCACAGTAAGTCAGGTATTTTACTGTGTGATTATATTTCTTTTCTTGTTAAAGTTTTTGTTTTTTCCTGGAATTAACAACTGGCCCATCATTTTATTTGCTTACCTATTCATCTATCAGTAACTCAGCCACAGACTTACCAGTATGGTCAACCATATCATTACCTCTCAGACCCATTTAAATCTTGGGTAACATCCCTCCTGGAACACTCATTTTTCTTGCTCTGATCTGGACTTGCTTTTTACAGGTCTGCTGCACAGCTGTCATCCAGGGATTTCATCACTCATGTCTTAGGAATTCCTTCTTCTTTCTTCCATGTTGGTTACTTTCTTGCTTGGATTGCCTGTCTTCCTCTCTCTTTAATCTGTGGAACATATTCTTAGTTAGCTTCCTGAGAAAAAGTGCATAGGAAGCATGTTTCCATAGATTGTGTATGTCTGAAAAAAAGATAGATCTCTATTCTAACCTTTAATTTTTATAGTTTGGCTGGATATACTTTTTCCTCATTTTGAAGTCATTGGTCAATTATCTTCTAGCTTCTGGTTGTAGAGTAGTTGGATACTATTAGGCTCCAAAACCTTTGTATGTAACCTGTTTCTTCACTCTGAAATTTATTTGATCTTCTCTTTCTTCTTGTGTTCTTACATTTCAGTATTTGATATATCTCTGGGTAGGTCTTGCTTTATTCATTGGGCTTGGTACTTGGTGATCACATTCAATGTAGAAATTTATGTCCTTCAATTATGGGAGATTTAAAAAAATTTTTTTTAAATAATTCTTATCTTTTCTAAAATTTTATATATCTTTTTGTTCTATTTTCTAAGAGATAACCTCAACTTTATCTTTAAGTTTTGTTTAATGTTTTGTTTATTGATGCAATCATATAAATATATGATTAACTGCCAAGAGTTGGTTTTACTCTTTGGGAGGGCAAAATTTGTTTGGAGAAATAAGACATGTTCATGTAAAATGATCATTGAGAATATGTCAGTTAATAATTAATACTAAATGAGTGGTATAAGCAATAATATAATAATTCAGATGAGGAAAAATTTTTAATGTGAGATAATTAAGGAAGAATTAAACTACACTGTCCTAATTAAAATCATAGGCTGATTATTTCCTCAAGTTTAAGAAGTCCAGAAATGATATTCTTCTAAAAGTCTTTTTTTCTTAGTTGAATTATAGCTCTTCTAGTTACCATGGTAGAAAAATTGGTGCTATCTTTGACTTGTACCCTAATTTATTTACTGACTATTATGCCTTCTATCAAGGCTTGCTGATATTATATACCACTTCCCTACTTCATTTGTCTGTAGCCACTGGCTAGCTGAATCCTTATCACCTTACTACCAGAGTATAGCAGCATTCTAATTATTCCCCAGACTACGGTTTTCTCTTCCTCAGCTTATCCTGCATAAACCTATAAGAGCTATAATTCAAACATCATTTTGTTGATGTTTCTACTAAAAATAATTTAATGGTTCTTTATTGTTAGCTAAATCAAAATGGACTCTGAGCAGAAGATGGGGTATTCCTTTACTCTTCTTAGCTTTCTACTAAAGATTTGGTGAAAATTCTAAGTTAAATTCAAGGGTTTCCATGTAAGTCAAATTGCCCTGGCTCTGGCCCTCAACTATTTATGCAGAAACTCTAGCCTCCTGCAAAGTACATTCCCTATTTAATTATTTCTGAGAGCCCCCATGAGGAGTCCCACACCTGTTCAGAAACAAATCCAATCCTATGATACTCTACCAGGTGCTGCTTCTACTCCATGCTGCTTCACCAGATGCCAGTCTGTCCTGGTGATGTTAAAGATACATGATAGAGAAACCAGGGAAATGACCTTCTTTTCCTTTTTATTATAGCTATAATAGGCTACAGTATTCATGAAAGAATTCTCATGATTTTAGTTATTTGGGTCTAGATAGGCTGCACTAGCAATGAATCCAAGGAATGTATTCCACTCCCTTTGATTCAGAATCCCTACTACCCCAGTTTTACACCAAATAGTTAAAGTTTTGTTATTGGATAAAGTGTATTATACCTTAGAACTTCTTTCCTTAGGACTTCTCTCTTCAAACATACTTCTGCCCTGCAACCCACCAGTTGGCCAGATATCTCTCAACTCTGGTACGTCATTCTCAAAGTGTGGTTTTTGGATTAGCAGTATCAGTGTTAGCTGGAAACCTGTTAAAAATGAAAATTCTCACGGGAGATAGGGGAGGTAGGTGGGTAAATGGGTCAAATATGTGGTGACAGAAAGAAATCTAACTATGGGAAGTGAACACACAATGTAAATATATATATATATATATGCCTTACATTTAAATGTACAGCTGAAACTTACTGGATTTTGTTAACCAATGTCACCATAATGAGTGAATGAATGAATGAATGAATGAAAATTCTCTAGGCCCTCACCATATTCTACAGAATGAGGAACTCTGAGTGTAGAGCCCCATATTACAGAGGTCTGTGTTTTAACAAGACTTCTAGGTGATTCTGATACATGATAAAGGTTGAGAACTACTATTCTAGCATTAGGGAAAGCCTCCCCTCTTCATCTCTATGGAAAATAGATAAATCTTATCGTGAGTAAAAGGCTTCTAAATTCACCTCTATAGACAATGTTATTTTTCATTACTCTCCTCAAACTCCACAATGCTCCAAAGTTAATCTTTTGGCTGGTTTTTCTTTATACTGTCTCTTGAGGGGTATGTATATGTGTGTATGTCTATATATGATGTGTGTGTCTGTATCCACTTTCAAAGTCATATCTAAAACTATATTTTATCATCCTGATATCAAAATACTTCCTGTTCTTGTTTTTCCTATAGTTTTCCTTGTTAATATCAGTCTCTGTCACCCAGGTTTAAACATTTGGGTTGTCTTGTTTCAGTTTACTCATAGTCAACAAGTCATATTTTTTTAAAATTTAAAATGTTTAATGTTAATTATTTTACTTTCTTAATATGAAACAAAAACATGCTCATTTAAAAAATAGAAAACATAGATAATCAAAAAGAAGAAAAAACCCCTTTGTTACACTATGTGGAATGAAGTAGTAGAGATAACACTAGTGATACTTCACTGTACCTATATCCTTCATATATTTTTCTAGGCATCTGAGCAAATGCATATTTTCATAAACAAAAATTGGACCATTCTGAACATTTTCTTAGTTATCAATATATTTGCAAACATCTTTATGCATAAACATATATTCATCTGCAATATTCCTAGTGACTTGATAATATTTTATTATATGACTGAACAAATTTATGCTTCTTGGACATTTAGATCATTCCCATTGTTTTAACTAATATGAATTTCACTGCAATCAATTTTCTTGTAATTGAATCTTCATATATGTATTTATATTCTCAGATAAATTTCCAGAAGTTCAAGTCCAATAATGATTTTGACTTTTCATACAATGCTTTATCCAAAGTCTTGCTTTCCATTCTCTTTGCTGTTGTCCTGCATTGGTGAGTGTGTTGCAGTAAACCTGCTAACTGATCTCCGTAGTTTCTTTTCCCTTGTGTAGATTGTGTATATTGCCAGATTAAAGGTGTTTTCATTATTTCCATATCAAAAACTTCCAGTGGATTGTGGAGAAACATGGCAGAGAGATGTCCCCAGATCTCTCTCCTTGAAACAATAAGATGAATATCTAAAACTCAACAGAAAACCCCAAACTGCACACCAGCACGTCTAAGTGTGGGATCTGTGCATAAGAGCTACCACAGGTCAGAACCCTGGGTGCCGAGTGGTGGACTGGGAGAAATAAAGAAGTGGCCTCTTGAAGCCTCTGGAGCTCC
Source organism: Eonycteris spelaea (assembly GCA_003508835.1). Classification (NCBI taxonomy): domain Eukaryota; kingdom Metazoa; phylum Chordata; class Mammalia; order Chiroptera; family Pteropodidae; genus Eonycteris; species Eonycteris spelaea. The sequence goes on along the minus strand of PUFA01000040.1, from coordinate 8,376,273 downwards.
CTGCAGGAGGAGAAGGGGAGGGGAGATGGTGCAGCGACTTCTCTGAACCAGCCCTGCCTGGAAGTGCTGTGAGTTCCACGCAACTGGAGGCGGGGCCCAGTCATCAGGGCAGAAAGCAGAGAAGCGGGACAGCAGAGAAACAACAGTTGATTTTACCAGCCGCAGTTGCAAAACCGAGGCTGAGCCACAGCCCCTAACCCCAACCCAGAGGGCCCCTCCCACCATGCCCTCCAAGACTGATCACTGCGGAGCCCCAGGGGAATGTGAGCAAATGCTGCCGAGACTGTTGTGGACACTGACAGGGTTTGAAACTAAGGGTAGCAAGTGTGATTAAATATCTACAAGAAAATGAAGGCATTATATAAAGGCATATTAAGGCTTTATATAAAGCAGGGATCCATGAGGCTTAGACACCACCTACTGGAAACCAGAAGAAAAGCTCCTTCTTTGCAGTAGGCTAAGAGAGACCTTTACATAATAAATCTTTCTGGAAAACAGCAGAATACATTTCCATTAATGCCCAGGTGAGAAATACTCCATTAAACACCATGAACAACCAAGTGACAAGGCATCTCAGAAAGAAAGAGAAAATCTCCAGAAAATAAGCTTACAGACATAGAGAATATGCACTTAAATGACAGAGAATTCAGGATGGTACTTCTGAAAAAACTCAGTGAGTTCCAAAATGAGTCATATCAACAATTTCAGGAATTGAAAAAACAACTAGATGATCAGAGCAAGGAGACTGAAACCCTAAAAAAGAACAGAATATATCTGGAGATAAAGAACACGCGCAAGAGTTGAAAAATGAAATAGCAAGCTTGGAAATAGAGTCGACCAAATGGAGGAAAGGATCAGTGATATCAAAGACAGAAATCTAGAAATAATCAGAAGAAGAGAGAGAAACCAAAGAATGAAAAATAATGAAAGAGAAATTCAAGAACTAGCTGATACCATCAGGAGAGGAAACAAGAATAATGGGCATTCTGAAGGCAAGGAAAAGGAATAGGGACTAGAAAGCATTTTCAGACAAATAGTTGATGAGAATTTCCCAACTCTAAGGAAGGAACTGGAGCTTGGAATTCAAGAAGTCAACAGAACACCCAATTATCTCACCCGAAAAGGCCTTCACCAAGATACATTGTATTAATATTATCAAAAATTAACAAAAAAGACAGAATTCTCAGGGCAGTCAGGGAGAAAGAAAACAGTAACTTGTAAGGAAAACCCATTAGAACATCCTCAGACTCTTCAGCACAAAACTTATAAGCCAGAGGAATCAAATATTTAAACTATTAAGTGAAAAGGAATTACCAGCCTAGAATAATGTATCCAGCTAAGCTCTCCTTTAGATATGAAGAAGAAATTAAAACTTTTCCAGACATACAAACATTGAGGGAATTCTCCACTATGAGGCCTGCACTACAGGAAATACTAAAAGAGGTCAGCTCACCTAAAACAAAATGACAGACAACAACAACAAACAACAAAACACATAATTAGGAGTAAACTGACTATCAGGTAAATAGAAGTAGAGGAGTGCAACCCTTACTAAAAGCAGGACATTATAGCTTAAACAATAAGAAGAGAATTTCTATGGCAAGATAGTAATGAATGTTCAGCATACATAGGTACAAATTTAGACAACAATGATTGAAAAGGGAAGGATTCAAAGATCCAAATTCGCAAAGGGGAATGGAGATAAGGCACCCACAGAAGAAAAGGGATGACTGTATATATGTATATGTTTGTATGTATATATACACACACATATATATGCATGCACATATATATATACTATATATATAGTTATACTATATACTATATATATATTACTACTATATATACTGTATATGTATATATAGTATTATACACTATATATATAACTATATATAAATATATATAGTATATATATACTATATACTATATATATTATATGTATATGTTATATATATAACTATATATGTTATATAGTATATATATACTATATATATGTATATATTATATATATGTAAATGTATGTACATATATATAACTATATATGTATATATATACATACATATAACTATACATATTTATATATATAAATATGTATATATAACTATATAGTGTATATAAGTTATATATATAACATACATATATATGTATATATACATATATATATAACTATACATATATATGTATATACATATATATATACTATAACTTTACATATTTGTAATGGTAACCACACACCAAAGATTCAAACTGAAATATATAACATAAAACACGAAGAACCAGAGGGAAAACCCACAGAAGCCAACCAAAAATAAAGAAAACAGAAATATAAGGACAGGGAAGCAATGGAAACACTGACTACCAGAAAGCAAAAGATAAAATGGTTATAAGAAGACTTCATATTTCAATAATCATCCTAATGTAAATGGACTGAACTCACCAATAAAAAGGCACAGAGTTGCAGATTGGATCAAAAAACAAAACCCAACCGTATGCTGCCTTCTGGAGACACATCTCAGTTCCAAAGACAAATATAGACTCAAAGTGAAAGGGTGGAAGTGATATTCTAAGCAAATGGCATTCAGAGAAAAGCGGAGTAGCAGTGCTAATATCAGGTGAAACGGGTGACTTCAAAATAAAAAGAGGTAAAGAAAGATACAGAGGGACACTTCATAATGATAAAGGAATCATGCACCAAGAAGACATAACACTTATTTGATATCTATGCTCCTAATCATGGAGCCCGAAGTATGTAAAGCAATTACTAAGAGACTAAAGGGAGAAACTGACCAAACACTATTTGTATCAAGGGACCTAAATACCCCACTGTTGGAAATGGACAGATAGACAAGAGAAAGATATGAAAGGCATCCAAATAAGAAAGAGGAAGCAAACAGTCACTATTTGCAGATGACACGATTCTCTATATAGAAAACCCTAAGACTCCACAAGAACACTACTAGAAACAATAAGCAAATACAGTAAATTCTCTGGACACAAAATCAACATTCAAAAATATATAGTGTTCCTATACGCTAATAATGAAGTATCAAAAAAAGAAGTGGAAAAAATAATTCCTTTTGCAATTGTAACAAAAGAATAAAATACCCAGGAATAAATTTAACGAAACATGTGAAGGACCTATTAATAAGTCTTGTAGTCAAGACCTATTAAAAGAAATCAAAGAAGATACAAAGAAATGGAGATATCCATGTTCTCGGAATTAAGAAGAATCAACATAGTTAAAATGACATATTACCTAAAGCATTATACAGCTTTAATGCAATCCTCGTCAAAATCCCATCGGCATTTTTTAAAGAAATAGAACAAAAAATCATCAGATTTAATGGAAACACAAAAGATCCTGAATTGTCCAAAGCCATCCTGAGAAAAAAGAACGAGGCTGGAGGTATCCACTCTGCCTGACTTCAAATTATACTACAAAGCGACAATAATCAAAACAGCATGGTATTGGCAGCAAAAAAGACACATGTACCAGTGGAACAGTATCGAGAGTCCAGAAGTAAACCATATTTATATGGGCAAATAATTTTCAACTAAAAAGCCAAAAATATACAGTAAAGAAAGGAAAGCCTCTTCAATAAATGGTGCTGGAAAACTGGAAAGCCACCTGTGAAAGAATGAAACTAGATGGTTGTTTATCATCACACACCAAAATTAACTCAAAATGAACTAAGGCCCTGAATATAAGACCTGAAATAATAAAATGCATAGAAGAAAACATAGGAATGAAACTCAAGGACCTTGGACTTAAAGAGGATTTTTTGAATTTGACCTCAAAGGCAAGGGAAGTAAAAACGAAAATAAATGAATGGGACTACATCAAACTAAAAAGCTTCTGCTCAGCAAAAGAAACCAACAAAGGTAAAGAGACAATCATCTGAATGGGAAAATATATTTGCAGGCAATGCCTCAATAAGGGCCTAAAGTCTAAAATACACAAAGAACTCATACGACTCAATAATAACAAACAAACAAAAAATGATCTAATCAAAAAATGGGCAGAGGACCTGAACAGACTCTTCTTCCTAGAGGACATACCAATGGCCAACAAATATTTGAAAAGATGCTCAACATCTAGCTATTAGAAATGCAAATCCAAACCACAATGAGAGACCATCTCACACCTGTTAGAATAGCTATAATCAACAGGACAAGTAATAACAAATGCTAGAGAGGATGCAGAGAAAAAGGAAACCTCATACACTGCTGGTGGGACTGCATATTGGTCAGCCACTATGGAAAACAGTATGGTGCTTCCTCAAAAAACTAAGAATTCATCTACCATATGATCCAGCAATCCTTCTACTGGGTATTTACCCCAAAGACTCGAAAATCCACATAAGAAAAGATATTTACATACCGATGTTCATAGCAGCATTATTCACGGTGGCCAGGACATGGAAGCAACCGAAGTGTCCTACAATAGATGATCAGCTAAAGAAGCTGTGGTACATATATACAATGGAATATTACTCAGCCATTAGAAGAGATGAAATACGTGACAACATGGATGGACCTTGAGATAATCATGCTAAGTGAAATAAGCCAGACAGAAAAAGTTGAAAATCACATGCTATCACTTATATGTGGGATATAAACCTAAAAGCAACAAATGAACAGGACAAACAAACAGACTCATGGACATTGACTATAGACTAGTTGTTGCCAGAGGGTAGGGGTGGGGGAGGAGGGGAGAAGTAGAAGGGGTAAACAGGGTCAAGATAGGGGTTAGAGGGAGAGTGAAGTAGGTAAAGGGGATCAAATATATGGTAGCCGATGGAAACTGGACTTTGAATGGTAAACACACAATAAAATATACAAGTGTCAAATTATAATGTACATCTGAAAATTATAATTGTATTAACCAGTGTTACTCCAATAAATTTAATTTTTAAAAAGTTAAAAGAAAAAGTACTCCCTTAACCACTAAGTATCATGAATTTACCTGGAATTCAAAGCTTTTCTTAATGTGACCTTATTCTATTTATGTAGCCTTATTAACTACTAATATATAATAATAACCCTTTTTTAAAATAAGATTTGCTTTGCTCACTAAATTACACCTATCCAAGTCATTGTCTCATTTTGTTTTTCTCATTTGAAATGTCCTTTCTTTTTCTGTAATCTCAGATTAGTTTTCAAAGTCTACTCAGATTATGTCCAACTTCCCACCTCCAAACTACTCTGTTTTCACTATACTATTTGTAATATAATTACTGCATTTCATCAAATCTAAGTTTTACTTTATTAATATTTACAATTTTCTAGACTTAGAATTAAACTTTTTTTGAACATTTAATGCTCTTTTCTTCAAATGCTATTATTAAATCAATGGTATACCATTCTATTAGGGGTATCTTTGAATCAAGGAATTATATTCTCTTTTCTATTCTTTTATATGCTGACAGTGATTTGCTGAGAGAACTTGATCTTTTATGTTCATTCTATACCTCAGCATGATTATTTAGAACAGTGATTGCCAAACTTCAGTGTGATTAACTCTTACATGGAAAGCCTGTTTAAATGCATGTTTCTGGGCTTCATCCTCAGAATTCTGATTCCAGAGAACCAGAGAAATGCCCAGGAGTTTGCAGTTTTCACAAGTATCCCAAACGACTCTGATGTAGGGGTTATATATTGAGAAACACTCATTTAGAACAATACCAGAAAATAATCATTTGAATAATTGAAAAGTATAGTTAGTAATTGTTAATATGCATATAATAAGAATTATGACTCATTTGGCTTATAATTATAATAATGAACCCCTGTAATTATTGAATATCTACAATGTGGTGCCTTGGGGCAAAGAAGAGATTATTAAGCATGGGCAAACAGAAGGAGCCTAATGTAGTAGAAAATGTGATGAATGGAGACCACAAGACCTAAGCTTGGTCTTGTCATTGATTAATTTAACAAGCTTAGGTAGGTCAACTTACTTCTCCACTTTGGTTTTCACCTTTTGTAAAAGAAAAAAAAGTCAGGGGAAAATATTAACGTGAATGATTTTGCTATATAGTTTCTTGAATAAAATGGGAACATGTAGCAAAGCTCTTCAAATAAATTCTTATTGTTACTGCCCTCAAATTGGTTATGATCTGGTTAGGAAGACAACATAACATCTACAAGTGAAATAAAAGTATGACACCTGAGACAGGTCATAAGGGCTACTATGAAGTACGTCCCAGAAAGATGAGAATTAAGTAATCAAATCAGTATAAAATGAATCAGATTAGCTATTTGTTATAGCTCCTTGGAAGACAGGATTCTTTGCAGGTCCAAAAGAAGCAAAAGTAAGCCCTGGAAATTGAGTTAAAAGTCTGAATAAATGTTAAAAAGCCTAATGTAATGGCCTAATCAATTATATCATTCTGAAGAAAGAGAATAATAACAGAAAGGGGAATAGGTGGTCTTCACGGATTTTAGAAAAGATCCCAAAACAAAAGGGTTTGTCACAGTGTGCTTTGATCACCATTTAGGGTGGAGGTTACCTGAACCTGAACAGGTGGATGGCCTGGGTACCTGTCTGGTCCCTTGGTAGATTCTTTGTAGAGTATAACAGTAGAGTGTCATAGTCTTGTTAGAGTGGCATAGTAAGTTGAATAATTAGATGAACTAGCCAGTAAAATCATTTTAATTTCTTTTGCACTGATACCTTGCTTGCTAAGCCACTTTCAATTATGATTTAGCTTCTCAAGTATTGAAGATAAAAAAGGGAATGCACTGACTTGCTAGCATGAATACCTAACATGTCTCCTGAAAATTTAACTCCTATGAATTAGTCTTTGTTGGCTGATCAACTAGGGTTGCACTGAGAAAAATAAAGCTTCTGGCCCTTCAATACCAAAAAGTAGATTCTGGACCATGAAATGATAATAAGGATAGAGTCGCCCAGTAATTCAAAAGACTACGAGGTTCAAAGTTAAGCAAACTTTGGTTAGAAGCCTGGTCTGCCTCTGTTTCCTCATTTGTAAAGTGGGATATGTCTGCTTCATAGCATCGTGCAAAGAGTAAATGGATCATATATGTAAAGTGCTATAATAATGCCTGGGAATATTGTCTTGGCAGTCTCAAAAGCCCCAAATCAGGAGTGGAACAAATATTTGTTGCATAAATGACCAAAATTATCATTGTTACCCTGTAAGGTTTTTTGGGGGGTGCCTTGTTTGCCTCGAAGCCTCTCTATCTCTGTTTTGTCTAATTTCCAAAAAATAACACATAAATAACTGCAGATGAGAGATATAAATAATAGGTGTTTTGGAATTTTGAAAATGTGATGGAGATTATTGAGGCCCCAGGGGTCCAGGAAAACAATTCAGGACTATCTGCAACTTAGTCTAGTTTTCACAGAAAATCTGGAATTTAGAGTTCAACATTAAAGTTCCTAATTGTTGAAAATTGTCATTAATAAGAAAAAATTGACTACAAGTCAAAGCAAACAGGTCTTTGAGTCTAATTTGGTTTATGAGCTACCAGGCTGTGACCAGTGTTTTAAATACTAGATAATATTTATTAAAAGATAAACTGAGGCATATTAAAAATTTCAAAAGTTGAGTAAAAATTGATTCAAATCAGGCAGCATCCAACCTAGCAGGTAGAAAGGAGCTCCAAGGAGCTGCACAAAATGAAAGACTTTTACAGGCAGAAGGGAGAGAGAATATGGAAATTATAGTGGGCAAAAAGTGAGTTGATTATTGCAAGCTTACTTTCCTATAGGCGATGACAGGGTCTATCAGGCAGATTATTTAACTAGTGCTGATCAGGAGATTCCTAATGACTGGTTTAAGATTTCATTTCTGGGAGAGCTGAAACTATACATTAAGTCTCAGTTTGTGGACATGAGGTTTTAGCATAAGCAACTCTATTTTGGGCTCTTCTCCTCTCCTCCTCCTCTCCTCCTCCTCCCCTCCTCCTCCTCCTCCTCCTCTCCTCCTCCTCTTCCTTCTAATTTCTTTTTAAAATACTATAAGCAGAAAGGAGACGGGGGGGGGGGACAAAGCGTGAAAGGAGGAAAGTCTAGCATGCTTTGGGGTTCCCAAGTGTAGACCAGTTCCACTGAATGGAGTACAAGTTTCATTAAAGGAGAAAAGAGAAAAAGTTGAAAAAATGGGTTCTTCTGTGGAGCCCCTTGAATATTAGAATAAGATATCAGAGTTTTAGGCAGTTAGGGTCCACTCCTAGTATTTGAATAGATTAGTGAAATAGATCTTATTCTAGCATTAAGATTTAATAAATATTTGTTGGATATGTATTTGCTAAACTCTCTGAGGCCCTATTTTTAAAACCTCTATAATGTGATTTATACCTATCCTCAAGGATTAGGGAAATTATTAAAAAATACAATACAGTTTAATAAAGCTACGTTAGAAGTACCTAAATGGCAAGTAGTAAATTTTTTCTAGTAATGAAGTTAGTGAAGATTTAACAGGAGAAGCCTGAGCCATATTTTTAACAATACCTATTCCTTTACATTTGAAAGGAAATTGACATTTGTCAAATGACTTCTAAATGCCTTAAATTATAAATACCCTTTTCACTATTCTCTTTTCTCCAAAAGTGGATTTTCTAAATGCTTAACTTCTCTTGATCCCGTTTTTACACAGAAAGCAAAATCCTAATGAAAAAGTGTCCCCAAATGAATTACTGCAGGAAAACTTTGAGCTTAATTTTGTAGAATATATAGGACAAATGGGAGAGCCATGTCTCATGTAGGGAATACACTGTGCAAAAGTGTCAAAGAGGGAAGTGACATTTGTTTGAGAAGACAACTGCAGTTGAACAGCATCATATTATAGTGATTAAAGCACGCGCTTTGGAGGCAGATTGAACTTTGGGTGTTGGCTCTGCCACACACTAGCTTTGTGACTCTGAGCAACTTATTTAAGTTCTTTAAGCTTCCATTTCCTTATTGTCAGTTACTGCTGCTATTCTGATTTTTGTCCTCACTATTTTTAGAAGACAAAGTAAGAAAAGAGAATGATGGAAGATGAATCTGGCAAAGAAGGCAATGATTAGATCATGAAGGCCATGTATCTTATCCTGGGGTTTAAACGATATACTAATATTTTAAAGATCACTCAGACAGCAGTGGTGGCAAAATGTCAGAGATTGGGTATTGTGAGACAAGGAGACCAGAGCTTGAGCTGCGGCAGTAGAGGTAGATAAAGAGATTTCATATGATGGAGATGAAAGATGACTTGATGATCTGTTGGGATGCAAGAGGAGTTGAGATAATTTAATGGATGGTGTTGCACTAACCAAAACAGGACTTCAGAAGGGAAAAAATGTTTTGGGTAGGTGATGGTTTGTTTTTTTTTTTCAGTTTTGAACATGTTGAATTTGGTATGGCTGTGAAACTTTAGGGAGGAGTTACCTAGTAAACATTTGATATGTAATATCACAACACCTAAAATTTTTATAATGCTTACTATGTGCCATGCAATATTCTAAGTGCTTTGCATCTATTAGTTTATTTAACTCTCACAGCAACCCTCCAAAGTAAGTATTACTATTTTCCCTGTTGTAAAGATTAGGAAACGGTGGCATAGGTGCCTTAATGTACACAAGGTCACACAAGTGGTTAATGATGCAACTAGGATTACAGATTTGAGGCTTGGGACATAGGTCCAGAAAAATGCTACCCTGTGCTGGGCAGTGGGGTAGAACTCAGAACAAGATAGCCCCAGGCTTTCCTTTCATGGAGTTTACAGCTTAGTGATTCATAGACTCTTGGAAGTGGAAAAAAACAAACAAAACAAACAAACAAAAAATCATGCAAGTGAAGAATGAGAAGAGAAGAGAGCCAAGGATAAAATCCTGAGGAACACAGATATTCAAAGGATAAAGAGAAGAAAAAGCCCCAGGGAAGAGATACAAAAGAATGCACAGTTAAAAGTGAGAAGAAAAATCAGGAGAGTTGGGCAAGTTCTTGGATAACATTGTAGAAGGGAATTTTGAGGAGAGTTACTTGATCAAGAGGTCTAGTTAGATAAGGAGTGAACATGTACAGTGGCAATGATGACCTCAGGAAGAGTAACTTCTTGGAATGATGGGGATAGAAGCAAATTGAAGTGGATTGAGGTGAAGTTGAAAGCAGGACCAGAAGTGAGAGAGACCGGAATGAGATGTGTTAGAAGTCCTGCATCAGTCTAAGCTAGAGAAAATAATTGTGTGCATCAAAGTGATAGTAATGGAAAGGGAAGGGTTAAAGGCACAAGTAAGATAGTTTTAGGAGAGAATCAGTACTTGGTGATTGCTTCTGAGTAGACAAGGAGAGTCTAAGATGACTCTACACTCCACCGCAGGTTACAGGGAGAGTGGTGGTGCCATTATCAGAGAGAAGTTAAACATATTGAGTTGGGCATGACAGGAAGACATCCCAGCAAGCAGTTAGTTTATTAGGAATTGTAAATTTAAAATGTAATTGTTGAAACAGTTACCAGATTGGCTTTGAGTTGTGCAACAAAAATTTCTTTAACAGTATTACTTGTTAATAATAACACTGTATATGACCCTATTAGCTGAATTTTTTCATTATTAAACTTGAGGATAACTTTCATTCTACTGGTAGTATGAAAGCTGTGTATTGTTGCTAAGGAAATCATGTTATTAATTACTGCTTTCGAATAGATGTTTGAGTGTTTATGGAAGGACCATGATATTTATACATTCTTGCTTAACAACCATTTATACAGCAATTATTATCTGCCAGGCACTGTTATAATCACTTTATAAATGTTAACTAATTTAAATTTAATAATAATAAAAATCCTACGAGGCAAATATTTTATCATTCTCATTTTATAAAAGAAATATTAAGGTTAGAAAGGTGAAATAATTTGGCCAAAGCCACACTCCTTGTAAGTAGTAGAATTGGGAATTAAACCCAGGTAGCCTGTGATGGTATAAATGCATATCTTATATTTCTGCATTTCATCAGTTTACCATAGATTTTCAAAACACCAAAAAGGTAGTAAGTTAAAACTTCAAACAGAATAGTGGTCCACATTTGTAACATTGGAATACCTTTCATTATGATGCTGGAAGGTAATATATTCATGTTTTCAAATGAAAAGAAATACAATCTTAAACATGTTTTCAGTGATCGTCTTGGTAACGCAAAATATAATTTTGGTTTTCTGAATTTTAAGAGAAAATGCCATTTAAATCCAACCACTGGAATTAATGATAAAAAAAATACTGTGCAATTGGATAAAGAAGGTGTGGTACATATATACAGTGGAATATTACTCATCTACAAGAAGAGACGAAATACTGCCATTTGTGACAACATGGATGGATCTTGAGATATTCTTGCTAAGCGAAATAAGCCAGACAGAAAAAGTGGAAAACCACATGATATTATTTATATGTGGGACATAAATCTAAAAGCAACAAATATGACAGAGACTCATGGCCATGGACAGTAGACTAGTGGTTACTAGAGGGTGGCGGGGGAAGATAGATGGGGTAAAAAGGGTTAAATGTGAGGTGACAGAAAGAAATCTTACTCTGGATGGTGAACACACAATGCAATATATATATATGACTTATGGTTGAATTGTATACCTGAAATTAATTGGATTTCATTAACCAATGTCACCATAATAAATAATAAAAATAAATAAAAAATAAATAAAAACAGAAAAAAAAATACTGTGCAACACTAAACATGCCACAAGGTAGTCTAATAGTTAGAAAATCAAAGCATCATTTGTTGACAGCATCACAGAAGAGAACAGTAAGAAGCTCAGGTGATTTGCAATGTAATGTTTGCATGTAATTGTTTTTAAGGTTGGATCTTTTAAGAAGGGGGAAAAATATTCATGAGATTCTGCCATTCTTCAATAATTGCATACGTCTCATTATAAATGGATACTATTAATAATGGTTTTAGAACTTTTGAATGTATTTTTGAACTTACTAATGTTGAAGTAAACTATAATAATTCATTTCTCAAACTGAGAAATAAAGAAACACACTCTTGACTTATGTTGATGGTAATAAATTGTAAAAATATCAGAATAAGAAGTATAGAATTTCCAAATTATTATTAGTATCAATACTATTAATACTTATATTCCCTAATTCAGTCTATTCAAACAGGATGCCAAATAGATGAAGGCTATCTAATTAAATGCCATAAAAAGTTCTAGTTCATGAAATACAAGCTTTTTTTTTTTATTTGCAATATGATTGTTTTGGAACTAGATAGTAGTGATGGTTGCATAGCATTGTTAATTTACTAAATGCCACCAAGTTGTTTACTTTTATTTAATATTATTTTTTTCCAGCTTTATTGAGATATAATCAACATATAATATTGTGTAAGGTTAAGGTATACATTGTTTTGATTTCAAACACTTACATACTACAAAATGATGACCACAGTAGGGTTAGTTAACATTTCTATAATCTCATGTAATTGCCATTTCTTTTCTGTAGTAAGAACATTTAAGATCTACCCTCTTAGTAATTTTGAAATATATAATACAATATTATTAACTATAGTCTTCATGTTGTACATTAGATCCCCCAAAACTATTCATCTTAAAACTGGAAGTTGGTACCCTTTGACCAACAACTCCCCATTTCTCCAATCCCCCAGCCCCTGGTAACCAACATTCTACTCTGTTTCTATGAGTTGGACTTTTTTAGATTCCACATATGTGAGATCACCTGGTATTTGTCTTTCTCTGACTTATTTCAATGAGAATAAGGCACTCAGGTTCATCCACGGTGCCACAAATGCAGAATCCTCACATCTCCTTTACCCATTGATTCATAGAGGGACGTTTAAGTTGTTTCCATGTTTTGAGTAATGCTGCGATGAACATAGGAGTGCAGACATTTCTTTGAGATCCTCATTTCATTTCCTTTGGATATACTGCATACACAGAAGCAGAGTCGCTGAATCACATGGTAGCTCTATTTTCAATTTTTGAGGAACTTCTGTATTGTTTTCTGTAGTGGCAGTACCGATTTACATTCCCACCAATGGTACACAAGAGCTCCCTTTTCTCTACATCTTTGCCAATATTTTATTATCTTTTTTTTTTCCTTACGATAGCCACTCTAACAGTAAGGTGATATCTCATTGTGGTTTTGATTTGTGTTTCCTTGATGATTGCTGGTGTTCAGCATCCTTTCATGTACCTGTTGGTCATTTGAATGTCTTTGTAAGAATATCTATTCAGTTCCTCTGCCTATTTTTAAGTTAGATTGTTTGTTTAAGAGTTTTAAAAAATATGTTTTGGATATTAACCCTTTATCAGACAGCCGATTGACAAATATTTTCTCTCATTCCAGAGGTTCCCTTTACATTTTCTTTTGCTGTACAGAACCATTTTTTAGTTTGATGTAGTCCCACTTATTTTCCTTTTCGTTGCTTGTGCTTTTGCTGTCATAGCCAAAAAACCACTGCTAAGATCAATATCAGGGAGCTTTTCTGGTTTTTTTTTTTTTTAAGTTTTATGGTTTCAGGTCTTATGCTTAAATATTTAGTCAATGAAATAAGAGTTTAAAGATCCAAAGTGAGTTCCTAAGCAACCAACTCTGAAATTCAAAGAAGTTAGGAAGTTAGGATGAAGGAGATTTGAGAGTTTTCTTTAGCGATAGGACAGAGTGGTAACAAGGACATATTTAAGGCTGGCGATTTAGGTTCCTGTGTTTTAGGCTGCACGCTTTTATAACGGTAAGGCCAGTTCTGTGACACATATTTGTAAAGAGCTCGGAAAACTATACCTTAGGCTGTGTCTTTCCTTTCTGCGCTTGACGGTCTTTCTTTGCATTTATGTTCTGATCACTGGTTGCTACCGCAGGTATTACTGCTTGTTGGTACTTTGCTTTTGTTTGCTGTCGTGCACTACGAGAAGAAGACAAAGAAACAAAAATCTCTGTTCCTCGTGAAGTTAAGAAGCGGAAAGCGGCCCCTCAGCATCCTTAACACTCCCATTTTAGCCCAACGCACGGTTCTCAGCAGCTGCTAAGAACTAGCGGAGCCGGTCGGCGGAGACGCGGTCCCTTCTAGGGGCGGGGCTAGAGGAAACCCCGCCTCCTAAGCCCAATCCCAGCTCTCCGCCAGCGGACAGGAAGCGGCGGCGGGCCTGCCTGCCCGGGAACCGGCCTCCGCGCGCATGCGCGCCCCCCACAGGGCGCCTGAGGGAGAGGGAGGGTGGGAGGAAGAGGTGAGGGTCCGCGTGCCGGTTGGGCGGCCGCGCGTCACGTGGTGAGGAAGGAGGCGGAGGTCCCAGGCTTGGAGGAGGGAGATAGAGAAGAGGGAAGGAGCGAGGGAAGGAAAACGGGGAAGGGAGGAAGGAAACGAGCGAGGGGGAGGGAGGTCCCTGTTTTGGAGGAGCTGGGAGCGTTGCCGTCCTCTGAAGTGGAGCGAGAGGGAGGTCCTTTGCCGTTTCTCCTGCCGGGGGTCCCGGCTTCCCGTGGAGGCTCCGGATCAGACCCCTTCAGCTTCTCCCTCCGGATCGATGTGCTGCTGTTAACCCGTGAGGAGGCGGCGGCAGCGGAAGATGGTGTTGCTGAGAGTGTTAATTCTGCTCCTCTCCTGGGCGCGGGGCTGGGAGGTGAGGCACGACCCAGAGCACTGGGGGCGCCGTGACCCCGCGGACCGCGCGGCTGCAGCAGCAGCGGCGGCCGGGCCGAGCGGAACCCAGTCGCGGCGTGCGGCGGGCGTATCAGTCAGCCGGCCGGCCGGCGGCGCCACTCGGGCGCGCAGCGCTCCCCGCTCCCTATTGTCCCTCGTACCCGGACCGCGTTCCCTTCCGTGGCGGGCCGAGGAGGCTCTGAGCCTCGGCAGGCCTTCCCCGCCCCTACCGCCCCGATGTCAGGGGAGGCATGGGTCGCCTCCCAGAGAAGCAAAGTCGGGAGATCCGGGTCGCCAGGCGAGAGCCGTGGTTGCTCCATCCCTCCAGCCTGCGCGCGGAGCGCGGGGGCCGTCAGCCGTCGCGGGGCTGGCGGTCTTTGCCTCGGTTCCGCGCTCACCCTCACCACCATTCCTACCTCTGCCTCTACGGGGTGGAGGATTCCGGACTTCGCTCCGCGGAGAACGGCGGAGCAGGCTCGTGGGAAGTTGCGAAGTGTGCGGCCGGGCTGGTGAATTCTTCTTTCCTGGGGGTGGCAATGAGAGTCACCCGGTTCTGCATAGGGGCCGCCAGGGGAGGGGTAACAGTGGTCGGCTTGACGCAGCCGAGTGGCTTCCGCTCTCCATAGTGCCCTGCCTTTGCCCCTGTGGAGAGCAGTCGCTGGAGGGTTTCTGTTCAGCGAAAACATTCTGATGCTCAGGGGAAAAAGGGTTTGGTGGGGAGAAAGGTAAGCCGTTTTGGAATGTTCTTTGATCTGTAGGCTGGATTGGGTCTTTTAGAGGGACGGTCTCAGGTGACCCAACTTGGAAGAGTTTACTTAAACTCTCCGGTGGAGTAGACATTCATTGTAGTTCATGGATTGTCAAAACTGGCAACCCCCCACCCCAACCCCCTCCGTCCCCCGCTGGAGTTAAATTAACTAAAAGCATATAAGTTCTTGATTACTGAGGTTTTGAAGCCGATTTTTATTTCTATTGTATCCCAGGACCAGCTGCATTATTTTGTTGTTGTGTAAAGTGTTTTATTTTAGGTGAACTTTTTGACTTGCCCAAAGTAGTATACTTGAAAATCTCAAAGTATTTTTAAAAGCATTGGATTGAAAACAATTTTCAGAATGCTTCAGATGAGTAAAACCTAATATGATAATTTAAAAAATATTTGAATATTTCATGTAGCGTATAGTTTCTGTTCTTTTGTCACTGAGTTAGGACAGCAGACCATATTTTTGTCCTGCATTCTACTTAACTTGAGGTTGATACTTTGTAGGTAGACTAATGTAGTTTGTAGTGTTCATTTGTTAGATACACATTTTAGATTAAGAGCTTCTAATAGATGTTTAGTTTTAGAATCACGTGCTAGAGACCGTCCTTAAGGGCCTATTCATTTAACGTTTGTGTTAAAGTTCTAAATGTGGCTTCCAACAAATCACTTTTCTGTCTCTACTTTTTGTGATTATAGTCAGGATTTAGACACTGATTTCTACAAGGTAGTAAAAAGTAAGACATATACAGGAGACACTTTAAACTACTGATGAGTAGTAGTATGTAAATGTCTTTGTTTTTAAAGAAGGAAATAGTAAGAATAGAAATGGGCGCAGTCTGATGGTTGAAGAAAGAAAGTAAAGTAACAACATAATCTTTGTGGGTTAAGGCCCTTGTTACACAAACATTTTCTAAATTCAGAACTCTGGAGTTATTTATAAAGTATCATTTTGCATTAAACATTGGTTAAAAGACTACTTACTGTTCGATGTTTGTATTAAGCAGAATTTTGTGAAAAAGACTAAGAAATCTTTGATTTTAAAAATAGCATAAGATTGTAGCTTTGGGGTACATGGAAGTGTTTGTAATTTTATGGTGTTTTCATTTATTAATCTGAGCAATTTATGGTCAAGTTTGTAAGATGTTTAAATAATGATGATACATGAGAATGAATATGTGTAGATTAGGAGATTCGTAGTGGAAATATGGATTTAACTTTAAAGTATGGATCATTTTTAGGTACTCAATAGACTTTCAGTTACCCCTTTCCGATCCGTCAATCATTATTTTGTATTAATTTTTTCTTGCTTTTAATGTGATAGGTGGGAAGCTGGAAGATATAATTAAGGTGTTTAGAGTCATAAAACTTAAACTTTTCTAATGCTGTCTATTTCTAGCACATGTCCCAGCCTATGCTGTATTTGTAGGAAGATACCATAAAATTTCTAGTGTTCTGTAAGAGTCTCTATAGACATTATATTCAAATATGTACAAAAAAATTCTTATTATTTGTAACCACATTAGAAATTTATTGGAACTATTCTTATTAAAAAATAGCCTAAAGAATTTTTATGTATGTGTGAATATTACTTTTAACACGAATATGTTGGATAGTTGATACCTTTTTAAAAAATTTAATTGGTGTGCTTGAGAGGTCAAAACGTATCATAGCAGTAAATTCAGTCCCATAATATTTTGGTTTGATGAAATCGTACATGAATTTTAGGGTAAAATATTTTTATATTTAAAAATCTGGTATAAATGCTTTGCTTTGTACCATGCATTCTATAGAAAAAAGTTTTCTGGAAGTTTGGCCCGCAGTGTTAAATGTATCAACGCTTAAGTATGAACTACATCTTTCACTTCTACTAGCAAGTAAGGTCTCTGAAATTAATGACAATAAATTGTCTTTATTTTTAAGGAGCTCTGACACTTAATCTTTTTTACTTCAGATTGATAATCCTGTTAGTTGGATCATTTAAGAAGGCCCATTTCAAGCCATCCACAAAGTTAACAACAGCATGTTCTCCGTAATGTCACAGGACCTCTCTGAGTAGAAAGGGTTGAGGGCAGTGGACATGATAGGCACCTCAGTTTCTTTGTTTTCTGACTGACTTATAATCTTCAAGGACGTTTATTATCTGATATATTTTAAATTTTCCTAAGGACTTGCAAGGTTGGGTAGAGAGAGTAAGGGACATTGCTATGATGTCTGTTGTGTATCTGGTATTGTGTTAAGAGTTTTACTTTTCACCATTTATGAGAGAGAGGTGATATTTTACAGTTGAAGAAATAGGCTTGAAGAAATCATTTTTCTGCATCATCCATTCCGACCCAAGTCAGTTTGACCTCCAAGCCTGAGCTTTTTACCCATTACTTTCTCATACCTTTATGAAAACAGTTTTCACACATTAGCTTAAAAGTGACTTCTGGACTGAACCACCCTAGAGATGTGTTTTGTTTGATTTGTAGTGTGTTTAAGTTTCAACATTGAAAAAAAAAGGGAAATTTCTTAATGAAATTCATAGATTTATGGATTTTGGGGGAAGATTTGAAAATTGAGGCCCTACTAGGCTGCATTCCCATTGTCTGGAGCAGGGTGATAGAGCAGTAACTATTCTTTTTAGACTGGGTATGTGCTTACCTGTTAGTGCAGTTCCCATCATTCTGCCAGTAATACACTTGGCCTGCTTCACTCCTTTTTCTTACACGCCTGTGTCCTGTAGGTATGTTATTCACATCTCTGCCCCGGCTTCATCTTGCATAGATGACTCCAAACTTTTAAAAATGTGTTGTTGTTTTTTTTGACTGCAACCTCTTACCCAACTTATAATATATATTTTGTAATTATTTTTTCCATAGTCTTAAAAATTTGTTAAAAACTGTGGCATACACAATAATTTCTATTTAGCATTAGGTTATTAGACATTTTTAAAAATCCCTGTTTTCATAATAGTAACAGTTTGAAAGTCTTAAAGAATGATGGTTATAGTTTTCCTAAATCTCTTTAACTCAGTGAACAAATAAGAAACCCTTTCTTTTTCTACTGGGATGAGACCCTCAGAAAACTGGTTGTAGGTCATATAATTAAAAACTAACAGGCTTGCTTTCTTTGAAGAATGGGTTACAAGTATAAACAGCATTTTGAAATTAAGAAAATTGAAATGAAACAATACATTAATCAATAAGCCACATTTTTCTAGTATTGTTGGAAGATGACAAGTTCAGATATGGGAATATTCCTGTCTGACAAGTCTGGAATCAGACCTGAAATTTTGGCTGTTTTTTGATGGAAGTTTTTCTAAGCTGTACACATTTACTGTTTTAAAATGGGCTGAATTTAATCTTAAATGATTGAGGTTTAGTATTAGAACAGCTGTTATATCATTCTGGGCTCTGTTGTAATTTCTATTTTTTATTTTTACAGAAATAATTGATATGGGCATTTTAAATTCTAGGCGATTGTGCTTTTTTTCATTCTTGTAGCTGGTTTTAATAGTGTTTCCAACTTTTGGGTTAGATTTCCTGGCTTTCTTGCAAACCTTGAGGATATCACCTTTTAAACATGTTGTCTATGAGGAAACTAAATAACTGTACTTGATACACTTGTATGTAAAGGGGAATACATGAGCATTAGATGTTTTATTTTTTTAATGTATATGTTTTGGCTTTGTAGAGTTTAGTGCTGAGATTGCCTTGTTCTTTCTGAACAATTGGAATGATATATACTGTTTTGCTAGTTAAAGTGAGGCAAGGTAGAATAGAGAGAAGACAGAGATGAATAACCAGGAAGACACAGCAAATAAAATGCACACTCATTTATTTACTGGTAGATCATTTCCTAGATGTGAATCATAAGTACTCTGTCTCCAAACTAATATTACTAGGTTATTGATATTAAATATACCCTAAAATGTGCAATTATAATATTTTCTACAGGACCGTAAATTATAAGTTAAGAAAAAGTATTTTTCACATTTAAAAGAAAGATTAGGTAAAAGGTAAATGACAGAGGTTCCTGATGCGCTGTTTTATTGTTAGTCTGCAGTAAGTAGCTATTGAGTGTTACAGTTTTGGTGACTTTGTGATTTGTATAAAGTTAAATTTCTTGTCTGTCTTTGAATTGTATCACATTCTAATGGTTAGAGAAATTTTACCAAAATTAGAGGTATATTTTTGGAATGGCCTAGCTTAAAATATAATCTGTGCGAAGTGCCCAGAGTGGAGTTTGTGTGTGTGTAAAGTTTGGGTGCAGGGAAATGGGAGTCATTGGACATAGCTGCTAACATGAAGTTTCAAAAAGAGGCCTATGTGGCCACTAATTGAGGGAGACAAATTGTAGATATGAAAGGCTGTGGACAGAGAAACAGTAATTTCACATCTGAGCCCCAAGTTACAAGACAGACACTCCAAATTGTAGGAATTGATTTGCATTTTGTCTGTTTTCACATGGGCAACTCTATGTGACATGTTTGGGTAATGAACTCTTTTTGTTTGTTTGTTTGTTTTTTTAAAGGAATTGATTTATTTAATGATTGTTAATGATTCTTCCAAGCAACTCTAAAAAGTCTGCTTGTTCTTAATAAAAATCCATCTGTGATATTTCTAACCGATTTAGCCAATTAGAAATGTTTATATTAAGAAAATGGAGAACTATGAAGGATAAGTGGAAGAATTGATAATCCTACCAGTTAGATTCCTATGAGGGTAGCAGTGTGAAAGCTTTACCTTAGTGCTACTTGGGGACAGTTCTGTCTTGCAGGAAACAGCAATACTGAGAACAGTTCTCAGGAAAGTAGACTCCCTTTGATATTGGGAGAATCTTTCTGAGGCTACTACAATTCCAACTAAACAATGTGAGGATGTGTACAGTGAGAACATGCTATTTAGTCACCAGACTTTACTGTGTATCTGTAGCTAGTAGGAGTCATGAAGCCACAGTTTTGAGTGAGAAGGAAAGTAAAAATCATTGAGTTTGTCAATGTAGACAGAAATGCAAAGATATAAAAATACCCTTACATTTATGTATTGTAACTGCAATTGAAATGAGGATTTATTAAGCTGGAGGGACATCAACCACTTGGGGAAAGCTTTTTGAGATAGAAGGGAATGCTGTATAGTAAGGTGCTTATTGGCTTACTTGCCTGAAATGGAGAGTCCGTGGTAGCAAATAAAGAGAACTACTAATTGGCCCATAATAACCAGGACTCTAATTATTCATATTCTAGGTCATAATAACTGTGAAGTAAAGTATTATGGAATGTTGGTTGGAGTTCATGTTGAAGAGTTAGGGTATGAAATGATTAGGAGTAAATTAGCTGCCTGATGAATTGGGTGACTGAGTTCTGGATTACGGTAGTAATTATGAAAAATAAATATGGATAGACCAAGAAATCATATGGAAGAAAAGTCGGTGAACCTTGGCAAATGTTTATGTGGGGCTCACTCTGTTGTCAACTTTAGATCTCAGAGGCTGTTGCATTGGAGAGTGTGGTTTTATAAAACTTTGAGGACCTAGGTCTTTGAAATGGAAAATATCTAAAATTTTGAATCTATATAGAAGGTTGTAGGTTGGGATGTGTGTCAGAGTTTTGGACTTTATCCTACATGCAAGTTAATACTTTTTTGGGGGATTGGTTAAAACTTTGTATACTCTTTCAGTAATCTGTGGCTAGTCATTTGAGAAGCACTGCTTCAGATAGTTGGGAGATAGAAGTTTGGTGAATTGGAGTAGAGAGGAAAAGTTAGATTTAGAGATGTTAATAAGTATGTCTTTACTTTACAAGTATATATTACATTAAGTTGGAATTATGTTCTTTAGTTCAAGAGTATGTTTCATACTCTTGATTATATGTGAACTGTGAACTTCCTATTTCAGAAACTAATTGGGGAAAAGAATGTGATTGAGGCAAATGTATGTATATGATTTGTGGAACAGAATTTCTTTCCATTGATCTTTGCTTGCACTGATGATTGCAAGGGGTGCACACATTCACACATATTTTAACTTTGAATTTTGGATTTTGTTTTCAAAAGAACAGATAGAATCCTACACTTATACATTGAGCGAGATATTAATTTGCTATTTCTTCCTAAGAGTTAAATGGGATAACTTTGTAAAAATGCTGAAGAGACTATAAAGAGCTATACAAGTATTATTAAAAGTATAGTGTTTTTAGGTCTATTTTTGTTTGCAATCTATTACAAAGTATAGATGGATAAATGTATTTTTCAAAGTTGATACTAGAACATTATTACTAAACACTGGAAAATAGAATTGAGGAATATCCATAATTCCTTCTCCAACACAATTTAATTACTTTAATATGAATCTTTCAGTTTTTAAAAATGCTTATTATGAATTTACACATAGTATTTATGTAGCTTTGTATTCTCTAAAAAAATTAATGTGTAGTTAAAATGTATACACAAAGCAGACACTGCGATAAAGTAGTCTCGAGACAGTTTTGGTTGTCACAACTGGAAGGATGCTACTGGCATCTGGTGGGTAGATGCCAGGGATGCTGCCAAATATCTTACAATGCACAGGACAGTCCCTACAAAAAAAAAAAAAAATCCAGCCAGAATGTCAGTAGTGCTGGGGTTGAGAAACCCTACTCTAGAAGAAATCTGAATTTTCTTGTTTTTTGTTGTTGTTATTAATAGCCTGCTTGATGCCTTAATTGATTACTTAAGTTTCATAAGCTTCTGATATTTCTATCGTTCAGACCTTCCCCTTCCAGTGTTCTGAGCCCTGCAGTTCTGAAACATTTACTTTAGCATTTATCTTCCAGCGTTTCCCATTCTTCTCTTCATCATTCCATTTGTGGTAGGGAAGAAAATCTGATTCTATCAATTTACAATAGTAGTTGAATGACTGATAGCCCATAAGATTATTTAAAAACGAAACCAAACCAGTTGCTCATTAACCTAGAAGAGCCATGGATTAGTAGGATTTTAATTTCTGTGGGGAAAGATATTTTGAGGGACTCAATCAGCAACTTACTCTGAAAATCTGTCTTCAGAATTAGTTCTCAGTTTCAACTTTTCATAATTTATTTTCTTCAAAATTTTAACTCATAAGTCCTTGAAAACTTCCATGTCTTTTGCATAACTTCATCCTCCTCCCACACCTTATTATTGTTAACACCTTTGGTAGAATTGTTTTATTTGCACATACAGATTTGCTGGAATGAGGCAGAGGCAAATGGTTTGGGGTATAATATGGGACGTGGGTTAGGTAATAAGAGTCTAAGGGGTAGATGGGTAGTGGCCTGGAGCCATTGTGTGTGTGTGTTATTTAGGTAGATTGAAAGTCACAGTCCCTTACATGGGTTACTGTCTGTACTTGTGTCTGCACTTTTTGAAATGGTATAAAGACATTTCAGATCAGAATAGAAATCTGAATTATGTACATGTTTCCACTTTTGGATTTTTAAGTTGTATTTCATAAGTTAGTGGTAGAAATTTAATACATGCAATGGAATTTTAATCATTGATGTTTTGCGCCCTTTATATTGATTTAGTTTACAATATAAAAAAGAACTGCTTATTTTCACTTCTGAGCCAGCTAGCCTTATTTTTAATTTTTAGAGACTAGCTTGTCTTAAAAAGTGGGTGTGTTGAAATATGCTTATCATTGGAGACACATACTCTTGAATTCTCACTTATAACTGTTAGGTGTAGATATTTGCTTATAAAAAATGATCTGACTGGTTTCTAGTAAAGAAATAGATACTGTGGCTTAAGTTTGAAGTCACATTGTGGAAATAACTTCCAAGAGTGCAGTAAAGGCACTTAGGTATATTGCTGAAATACAGGACATGATAATTCCTGGAAGCCGACCTTTGTTATACAAGAGAACAATTTTGTTAATGGTATTTAATGCTTCAAGATCATAGTGAATACGTATCAAATAGAAGCATTTGCTCAGCACAGTGTGATAAGACACAGTGGGTGACTCAAGTTCCTTAGGAAGGAAGTACACTTTTATGTTTGGGAAAAATGCTCTTGGTGCCTAATTTTAAAATTATACAAGTGAAAAGTATGTTGAAAAACTTGATTACAAGTAATTTTTCTGAGGAATAGAGATGTGCTAGCATTAGCTTATTACGCTTTCTCATTTATCATAGTTGAGTTTTCCTGTAAAAAGGAAAATCTGTAATGTCAGACGTTTTTACCGGTTTTCTTCTCCCATGCTTAAGATTATAGAATCGACCTTTTTGATACAGATAAGAAAAAGATTAAACTTATTTGTTATATAATATCTCTATCCCACACAAAGATGATGACCTTGACCTGTCATTAGTAAGCTATATTCTATTTTTCATCCGATGTTAATTTTTTATTCTGTACTTGTGTTTTTTCCCTATTATATTTAATTTAGATTGGAGCAGAAGATTGTAGATTTTGAATTCAGGAGTTGGGAAGGAAGCTTTTGTTTGCAAGTGTTCCTGGAAATTACAATGCTCCCTACACGTGGAATATGGAAAATAATCATAGAGGCTAGCATATATGGGATACTTATTATATGTCAGACACTGTTCTTAGGGCATTTAGGGCATTTTGTGTATCAACTCAGTCAACATCTCTAAAAGATGGGTTCTGTTATTCTCATTTTACAAATGAGGGAGCAGGTTCAGGGAGAGTAACTTACTCAAAGTCAGAAAAGTTGTATAGCTATTAATTGGGGAAGCCAGGATTTTAATATAGTCAGTCTGGCTCCAGAATTCATAGTCTTAAACACTATACTGCATCTTAGAAACATAGCTCATGCTTTAAAATGTATTGTATAGTGAGGTTGTTATATTCTTTTTGTTTTTTTTGGTACAAGATTGGATCATTTTACCATCAGCATAATTAGGCTCTTTATAATTATAGTATTTGAGCCAAGTTCTTTATAAGTTTTGTTTTGTTTTGTTTTGTTTTTTTACATCAGAAGATGTTTACAAGTAAGGAGAGGGGAAACACCTAGAACATTTATGCACAGTATCATTTGAATTTTGCCATAGATAAATTTATATACGTATTTTTTAAAGGCTCGATGGTGGATACTAAATCTCTGAATGGTGAGATATAAGGTATATGTTTCTACAGTAATTGCTTTGTAATCAGGAAAAATAATTTTAAGGCAAATTGCTGTTAGTAAATACCAGTATCATGATGACTTTGAAAAAAGTTATAGGAAATAAAAATATAGTTGGCTGTCTGTATCTGCAGGTTTTGAATCTCTGAGTTCAACCAACTACACATTGAAAAAATTCAGGGAAAAAAAAGGCTCAGAAAGTTCCAAAATCAGAACTTGAATTTGCCATGTGCCAAGCACTATGCTGAATACATGCAAATGAAGTGACGTGTAGGTATACTCTGCTGTAGCCTATGTACAAACATAAGTTAATGCAAATACTATGCCATTTTATGTAAGAAACTTGAAGAAATGTGGATTTTGGTATTCATGGGGTCTCCCTATGGATGTCAATGGATGACAGTATTGTTCTCATACTGTAAAAAGGGAGAGAACACCTAAGCTCTCCAGCAGCAAGGAAACTAAGTTACTTTTTTCCTACTTTGTACACCTTCTAGCCATTTTCTACTTTTTCATGTAGGTGATTATTTGTTATTTCTTTACTTTCCCCCAGTTTTTCTTTAAAATTTTGAAAATTATTCTCTCCATCTTATAGGTCCAATTCAGTTATTTTTCTATGAATTTCACACATAGGCATTTGCTTGATATACTATTTTTATTTTTCCCAATTTTTTATTTTAAAACTTTTATACTTTCTGAAAGATGGAAGTATATGTTGTAGTCCAATTTGACATTTGTATACTTTTCACTAAGATTTATTAATGGTTACCTTTTGCCATATTTGCTTTCTCTCTCTAACATGTTCCTTTTTTTTTTTCCTGAAGCATTTGAAAGTAAGTTATACCCCTAAATACTTCAGTATGCATCTCATAAGATTAAGGACATTGTCTTATATAACCAAGAAGATTATTTTCTTTTAATGTGTGGGGACGTATCCCATAAAGCTTGTAAGTACTAAGGCACCATCTAAATTTATTGAATGCTTTGTGAAGGCCCAGTTTCTGGCAACTACAACTAAGAACCAGAAAGCAAATGCTGTTGGTATGCATTATGTATAGGTATAATAAAGTAACAGTAGAGAAAGGAGGAAGCATTGGTAGAATAACTACATCGCAGGATAAAGCTATTTTATGTAGGAACAATGACACAATAACATATAATAGTGTTAAGATTATCACATCACTATGACCTCTTAGGATAAAGATGTTAATAAGGATGACCCTGGCTCACTCAAGAAGGTAGAGGGTAAAAAATCAATAATTGTTCACAGAAAGATTTGGCACATAAATAAACTTCAATTATCTAGAAATTTTCCTCAGTGGAAGCTGTCATTTTCCACTGTCAGATTACTAACATCTTACTGTACTCCAGGTTAAATGTATTTTATTTTCATCATTGTCAGGTAACAGATCTGTTTCTCCATTATTAAGAACTTTACATGAGAACATATTCAGTGAGTATTCCATTCTTTGTCAGAAGGGATAAAGGAATTATAGCTTTCCATACCTTGAGTCTTTCCTGTTCCTTTCCATGTCGTTCATTTTGCCAAGCATAGGTAATATATCAGAGTGATAAAAGAAACTCCAGGTCTGTCTGTATTCAGGGAGAGCAGCAGAACTCTAGGTTTTTTTTCCCCATTATTGTTTTGTTTTTAATCCTAGATTTGTAGGCTGTGTTTTCTTTTGTACAAATCTACCTCATGTAAATAAAAGATTTAAATTAGAGGAAGAAAATAGTCTATATTATGGAACACAACTCATATGTTAACTTAAATGGCAATAGACTTTTTGAAAAAGTAGTTTCTGTGCCTGTACTTAGTTATTAGTTGCTTTCAATAATCCCTATTATGATGATCCCTATATTTGTACCTGTAGCCTAGACTTCTCCCTTGAATTCCAAACTTCTGCATCCCAACTACATCTCTCTAGATGTCTAGTGGCCATCCCAGACTTAATATGTCCAAAAACAAATCTCTGATTTTGTTACCCATAGCCTTTTGTTCTTAGTCTTTCCCATCTTGGTAAATGAGAGCTTAGTTCTTCAGTCACTCAGGCCAGAAACTGAGTTATCCTTTATTCCTGACTTTCTCTCACACCCTGTATGCAGTCCCATGAGCAAATCCTGTCAGCTCCTCCTTCAGAGTATATGCATATTTTGACTACTTCTTACTAGCTCCACTGTTATTACCCTGATTGATAACAAGCCAACATCTATTTTCTTTAGTTACTGTAAAACCTGCTGACTGTTCTGCCTGTTCTGCTCTTCTGGTCTCTTCTCAACGTAGCAGCCAGTGTGATCCTGTTCAAAAGCTACTTCTTTGGTCAAAACCATCTACTGGCAAATTCTATACTTTAAAATGGTTAAAAAGTAAGTTTTATGTTATGTGAATTACACCTCAATAAAACACGTGATAACAAAATAAATAAATGAAAGAAAAAAAAGCTTATTCAGTGGCTTCTATTTTAAGGAAAAGCCAAAGTCCTTATATTGGTTTGTACAACCCTATATGATATACATGTACACTTATCATCCCAGTGCCTGTTCAGTTCTTACTCCTTGTTCATTTCTGCTCCAGCCACCAGAGCTCTTTAAAAAATCCCAAGCTTTCTCCTGTCTCAGGGACTTTGCACTCGCTGATCCTTTTACATGGTATGCTTCCCCCCTCACCCAGATTGCCTGTTGTCTACCCTCTTCTTTTTTATTTTTTAAATTAAAAAATTTTTAAGTAGTGAAATACACAT
The DNA here is from genome assembly GCA_003508835.1 of Eonycteris spelaea. Taxonomy (NCBI): domain Eukaryota; kingdom Metazoa; phylum Chordata; class Mammalia; order Chiroptera; family Pteropodidae; genus Eonycteris; species Eonycteris spelaea. Next base: position 8,349,071 of record PUFA01000040.1, on the reverse strand, counting down.
TACATAAAATTTACCATAGTGACCATTTTATAAGTGTGCAGTTCAGTAGCATTCACTACATTCACATTGTGATTTGCTCTTTCTTTTAAGTCTTTTCTCAAATGTTAAGTCTTCCAGTTACCTCATATAAAAATACTGATTCCTTCCTTTGCACAACTCTATCCACTTACCCTGCAGTAACACTCTTATAGCCGCTTGAAGTTATTTGTTTTATTGTCTATGTTCCTTCTCTAGAATAAAGATTCATCAGGTCAGTAACCTTGTCCACTGCTAATTTTCCCAGCACCTAAAACAATGCCTAGCATATAAAAGTGCCTATTATATATGTTGTTGAGTGAATAGATGAATGATTACTGAACTAAATAACATCACTTTTTGTAAATAACACAAAAATTAGAAGTTTGTAAGAGTATCTTTGGGGAAAGAAACCTAAAGCTTCTAAATCTTTTTATTGTAACTGACTTTAGAATGCACCTACCTACTTTAGAATGCACCTAGTTTTGTTAGTGTATTGGTTTTGCTCATCGAATATCTTTATATGCCTTGTTAATTAAAAAATTAGGTTGATGAGTTAGAACTTCATAAAAATGAAGTTGCTTTTTATCAATTACTGTGTTTTAGCTTTTAAAAATGTTATTTTACAGCACTTAGAAGTTTTGTTCACTATGAAAATTAGACTAAAAGGGGAAATGTAGTATCTTCATTGTTTTCTGATTATACCCAATAAAACTTGTAAACTTTATTATGTTATTAAAGTGAAACTTTTAAAAACTTATTTTATTTTGGGGTAAATTTAGAATCACAGAATGTCAGAGCTAGGATTAAGTTTTGTAGTTGTGGGTAGGTCACTTAATTTCTCTGTGCCTCATTTTAAAATTAGTTATAATTGCCTTACACGGTTGTTAATGAGGGTTAAATGAGATAATATATTCATTAATTAATTTACTGAATTCTTACCTATTATGTACTATACACCAGTGATCCCCAACCTTTTTGGCATCAGGGACCGGTGCTCTTGTGAGAATCTAATGCCCAGTAATCTGAAGTGGAACTAAGGCGGCAATCCAGTGCAGGGGAGCGACTCCTAATAACAGATGAAACTTTGCTTCCTTCCTGGCTGCTCACCTCCTGTTGTGTGGCCTGGTTCCAAAGTGGCCGTGACCTGTAACGGTCTGCAGGCAGGGGAATTGGAGACCCCTGCCTGTACACAGTTCTAAGCCCTTTGTGTATATTAATTTATTTAATCCATGTAACAACACTGTTTGGTACAGATACTGTTATTTCACGTATTTAGCAGATGGGAAAACTGAGGCACAGAGAAGAAAGTGAATTGTCTAAGATAACAGGTAGTAAGTTGCAAAGGTGGTATTCCAATCCATGATGTTTAGTTCTACTTATAAATAAATGTAATGCTTGTCACACTCTTGAAACATAAAGTAAGATGTGTTGACCATGTACTTCCATGGTTATTGAAAAACTTAGTGGCAACAGTAATAATGTTGTAACTGTACAGAAAGTCGTTGAAAATGGTTATGAAAACTGCATGAGTAATTGGAAAGACAAATATCTGAAATACACTCATAACATCAGTAGCTTTTTAAAAACATCTGGTGAATAGATCTATAATAATTTTATTTTTAACTAATTGCATTTTGCAAACGGTTGGCCTATTAGAAATTCTGATACTTCTTAGATGAGTATCATAGGATCACATATTTTCTGATGATTGATTTATGTCTCATCAGCAAGGTATATGCTGCTTTTTTTATAAATACAAATGAAAATGGAAATTTCCATGAAACATAGATTGAGTTCATTTATTCTTATGGCAAACATTTATTGAGCACCTATTTTCTCTCTGACTGTTCTAGGTACTGAGGGTACATCGTTGAACAAAACAAAGTCCTTGCTTTCATGGAACTTATATTCTAGTGGTGGAGGGATATATGTCAATAAAAATAATATGGAGAAAGGTAAAGCAGAATATTAGAATGGGACCTACTGGGACATTATGTTTTTAGATGAAATGATCAGAGAAAGCTTCTGAAGAAATTTCCTGGATACCTGAATGAAGTGTGGCAGCCAACCCCCTTTGGGGAGAGTGGTGGAAGATAAAGCGAGACATGTAGAGTGCAGTGGGGGAATGCAGGCCCTGATAAGTTTCATGTTCAGTCTTAGAAGCCGTGCTTAGGACTTTGGGCAGTCGGGAAATATTTGGAAGATTTTGAGCAGAGTAGTGAAAAGATATGACTTTACTTGAACATTACTTTGGCTACTGTGTGAAAAATAGACTGTAAGGGGCAAGAGTGGAAGCAAAGAGGCCAGTTATTTATCATGGTTTTTGACTGTCCAGAGCCTTTTGAACCTTTCTGTGTCGGACACATTTCCGGCCTTATGAATTGAATTCCATTTCCTTAATTCCAGTTCCCAGCTTTTCATTTGCAACTAGAACACCAGCATGTAAACCAGTCTTCTGAACTAGGCTCCTCTAATCAGAAGCATCACAGGAGACCTGGATTCTGAACCAAGCCAGACATGTTTGCTTGCTGAAGTTTTGCCAATAGTGTGCATCTTTCAGACAGTTATAACAGGTTTATTTTTCTAGTTGTTCTAAGGTTGCGTTTCGGATATAAAAGTGGCATTAGAGAGTCAAGGCAGTGTTGGTGTTTTTCACATGATATTTTGGGGGCGATTATGGTGTATTCTGTCTTCTGGTGATACCTGGATAGTCTTGAGGAAGATAGAAGTGTTGGAGGGGAGTTTCCAGTATTGTCGTCAAGGAATAAAGTATTACTTAAGGTAAGAGAATATTGTATGGGAAGTATGGGAATTGAGTAAGATCATAATCGAGAATGCTTTAGTATTTATGGAAAAATCTATAGGTTCTGGGTCAAATTTCCTTTGTAAGATTTGCATGTTGATTTGCAGGAAACAAAATCTTGGGTTCCTATTCGTGTCTGGTGTTATTTTACATAGTTCAACCTTGACATTATAGACGCAATGATATTGTTAGTACTAGGGCATATATATTTTTAGATTGATGGAACCTGGGAGAGTCTAACAAGTAATAGCATCAGGAATAGAGAAGTTAATTAGGAATTGGAATTGGGTTCCTGTAAAATGTGCCAATTTTAATCACTAGCTGTGGAAAGCAAGGGTATACACATTTTTTTGGACTGTAAAAGGTACATTCTTTTTGTATTTTGTTACGTTTTCCCACATTTTAGAGGTAGATGTCAGTTTAGGTTTTGAAAGGTCCCTGCCATGTGCTGTATTTTGATAATTTTTTTCCTTTCAGTTTTTTGTAGTCACACCAGAAATGTGAATGGTGACTTACCTTGCTTATGATGAGGGGAATAGAATTATTGTAGAAAAATCACGAAGTCATTGAAACCAAAATTATCTCTTTGGCACTGCCTCCTATTTGCTGTGTGACCTTGGGTTTGTTACATATCTCTCAAACCTCAGTTTTCTTTAAAATGAGCGAATGGTTCTTACTTTCTGTTGGGTGGATTAAATAAAAAATGTGGAATACTGGGTCTGGCAGATAGAATGTGCTCAATAAAGTTTAGTTATCGTTACGTCTAGTTTATAAACATTGTTTAATTAAACACTTAAACAAGAAGTTTATTGAGTCAGGATATTTTTTATACGTAGCAAGCTTCAATGTACATTTTGAAAATTTGTAATATATTTAAAAAATAGGCTTATATAGTTTGGGATTTTTAATTTTTCCGTTTAAAGATGTGAAGCTTTTTTTGTTTTGTTTAAAAACAAATGTCTTTTAGCCAGATTTCATTATGAATTTTAAAATACTAGATTTAAAAAATGGGAATCAGAAGAAATAACTTAAGCATAATATTATAAGTACATGATGAAAAACTAAAGATATTCTTATTGAAGTAAAGAATAAAGTAAAAAATGTCCTCATTGTTATTCAACATGGTTTGGTAGTCCTAGTTAGTGCAGTAAGTTAAAAAAAAAAAGCATTATAGACGAATAAAATATTTAAATAAGAAAGGCTCCGGCCAAAAAAATTAAAAATAAATAAATAAATATTTGTAGAATTTTCCACACAAAACCAAGGGATTCATGAATCCCCTACAGTGGCACATGGATCTCAAAACTATTGTAGAGGAAAAAAGGGTTATAACAAGTCAACATTCATGAAACTAAATGCTGCCTGACTTCCTACAGATTTGATACCTATTTTGCATTGCTGTGGCTATTCAGTTCTGCTATTGTGCTCTGAAAACACTGATTGAAAATATGTAAATGAATGAGCATATAGCTATGCTGCAAAAACAGATAGCCAGCTGAAATTGGCCTTTGGGTTATAGTTTGCCTGACCCTTTTATATTTTATTTGAGAACTTTTCTAATCAGTACATGACTTGTGACATCAGTTAAGGTATTTTCTGCTTAAATGGTAGCACCTGTGATAACTGGCCCTGTTAATGTACTTGTACTGTTAAATGCTTAGAGTAAAGCAAGCATATAGGAAAAAAGAAGGAATTAGCTGCTGGTAAAAATCAGGGAATTGGTGTATGCAGAAAAGTTGCAGAGCTTCTCAAACTTATCACTAGGAATCAGGTAGATCTGGGTAGAGTCGGGGTCACTTAGGGGATCAATGGATCTGGGAGGAGTCCAAGATTCTGCATTGCTAACAATTCCCTAGGATATGCACATGCAGCTCGTCCCTGAAGCAGTTTGAATGGCAAGGTTCTATGTGTCAGGAAAACAGAAAATGCTGTATACAGAAAAATATTTAGTTCAGTAAGGACTGAAACATCCACAAACACAAATTTCCAGTCTTAGTGGTAATACTTAATGAATTAATTTGTTATTTGAACACATGGTGAGTAGTAGGCTCCCAGATTTTTTTTTTTTTTTTTTTAGCTTTTTAGTTTAAATGTTGACTTGGACCTTCAGTACAGTAAAGTAGTTCTTAAAATGCTCTAGTTGCTACTTTCTCAACTGATATTTTTCTTTGACGTTTGCTTTTAGTACCCGTGATCACTGGTGTCATTTATTCTTTTATTTCCCACATCTCTTACTATGTATATCCTTTTAACAAAAATATAGTTATTTATGAACAGTGAGTCATTATAGGATGCATAATAGTTTCTTGGAGGCAAGTAGAATATCTCTGCTCTTGGCTTACATGATATACCTATGTGTTATTTTTTAGAGGTTGTTCCTGGTGTGTATAACTTAATTATTGTATACTTTCAAATAATATACAACTTCATTTATAGTATAACTGTACTTCCATTTCTCCTCTCCTCCATTGTGCTGTTATTGTCGTACATTTAAATTCTATATGTGTCATAAGAGCCACAACACATTTTTTTTAAATATAGTCTCTTAACTTTTAAAGAGCTTAAAAAATGAGAGAAGAAATCTTTTTTATTTTCTTATATATTCATCATTTCTGGCACTATTTTTTGTGTCAGTACAGATTTCCATCTGGTTTTATTCCTTCTGCCTGAAAAACTTCCTTTAACATTTCTTGTGATGCAGGTCTACTAGCAATGAATTGTTAGCTTCGATGTCCAAAAAAAGGGCTCATTTCATTTTTTTCCTCCCTTCGCCTTCATTTGTGAAATATATTTTACTGAGTATAGAATCTTAGGTTGAGAATTTTTTTGTCATACTTTAAAAACGTCTCTACATTATCTTCTGACCATATGGAGTTACATTCTCATTATTCCTCTGTATGTAGTGTTTTTTCCTCTAGCTCCTTTGGTCCTAACCTGCCCACAGCTGATTTGCAAGTTTTTTGTTCCTAGTTTTCAGCCGTTAGGCTATAATTTGCCTTTGTCTGGCTTTCTTTTATATTTATTCTTCTTAGGGTTTGTTGAGTTTCTTGGATCTGTAGATTTATAGTTATGTCTTTCACTTTCCCCCCATCATGTTTGTTTTCCTGTATGTTCCTTAACATATGGAACATATTTATAATAACTGTTTCAACCTTTTTTGTATACTAATTCCATCATCTCTATAATTTGTTTCTAATGTCTGATTTTTTTCCCACTTATGAGAGAAATATATATTTGTATTTTCCCGATTTTTTTACATGCGTGGTGATTTTGATTGGATGCAGATCATTCTGATTTTTACATTTTTTGTGTGCTTGGTTTTATCTCTCCTTTAAACACTGTCAGACTATTTTGGTGTGCAATGAAACTACTTGGAATCAATTGAATTCTTTGGAACATTGCCTTTAAGCTTTCTTGGGCTAGGTCCAGAACAGCCTTTATTTGATCTGTGGCTAATTTTACTCCATGAATAAGATGCTCTTTTTCTAAGGGCTATACCCAGTGTTCCATATATTACAGGTCTTTTCTTCTCTGGATGGTGGGAATATGAACACTTCTCAGCCCTGTGTAAGCTTTGAAGATTGTTCTGATTCTCTTTCTTTCTTTCTTTCTTTCTTTCTTTCTTTCTTTCTTTCTTTCTTTCTTTCTTTCTTTCTTTCTTTCTTTCTTTCTTCTTTTTCTTTCTTTCTTTCTTTTTCTTTCTTTCTTTTTTCTTTTCTTTTCTTTCTTCTTTCTTTCTTTCTTTTTCTTTCTTTCTTTCTTCTTTCTTTCTTCTTTCTTTCTTTCTTTCTTTTCTTTTTTCTTTCTTTCCTTTTCTTTCTTTCTCTCTCTCTCTTCTTTCTTTTCTTTAATTCTTTCTTTCTTATTTTTATTTATTTATTTATTTTTGGTGGTTTTGTTTTTCTTGCCTGGGCTGTTTTAGTCTCTCACATGGTCAGATTAGTATTTAGCCAGACATTTAAGGGATCCCTCTTTAGGTCTTAGAGCTTCCTCTCTGTTCAGCTTCTTTTTTTGGCACTCTAACCATTTCTTTGGTTTCCCTGAAGTCAGATATCTGGCTCCTCAATTCAGCAACACCACTAGGCTTTGTTTGTGTTTCTACACCCCACATGTCCTGAAAACTGCTTCTAGGTAGTAAATAATGGTAAATAGATCTCACCTCATTTGTTTATCCTCCATGTATTTTGTCCATTTTTTTAATTGTTTGTGGTGATAGGTTAAATTCTTTTTTTTACTCCATTATAGCCAGAAGAGCAAAATGATTTAATAATTTGTGTTCTTTTTTTTTTTTTTTTTTTGTCCTGCTGGGAATCACTGCCATGAAAAGTAATGCATGTTACTTTACTCCTAAGTACTTCAAAATATATCTCTAAAAATTCAGATTATTTTCCTACTGTATGACCATAATGATTTGTTGAAGAAAACTAACAAGATTTCCTTACTGTTACCTAAGAATGATTCTAGTTTGTCCAGGATTGTTTCCAAATGATTTTTGTTTCATTCTCAATTGAAGTTTTTCTGTTTTGCTTTTTTGTTTGTTTCATTGGTTTTTCTCTAGTATGTTTGGATAAAGTTATGTTCATGATTGTGTGGCTTTTCTTTGTCTTGTTCTTTTTGCTCTGATATAATGTGGGTAACTTCTTTTTACTTGTCTCTGAAACCAGTGTGTTTTTTTTCCCCCCTTCAAGTCACATTTTATGGGATAGATTATTTTGTGTTTTATTACCTTTCTGCAGTCATGGGGCCATGATCATATACTAAGTTTTGAGAATTCCAGGGCTCTGTATTCTTTTGAGATTAAAGAAAAAGTGAATTGTATAATTTCTGAAGGTTATGGGCATCATCAGGAGTCCAGTGTGCTAAGCTTTCCTCTTTCTCATTAGAGTATTCGTTTATTTCTTTGGCTGCCTATTTGAAAGATTATACCATTAGGTTATGCCCAGTGTTGTATTAGGACATTGGCTGTCTTGAAAACAGAAGAAAAATCCTCTGATTTGTAGCGTTTTCTGATGTTAGTGGTGTAAATACTCCCTTCATGGCTGATTTCAGACTACCAACATAATGTCATTGAACACAGAGTTAGGAATAGAATCGGCACTCCTGAGCCTGTATCAGCCAACCCCATCACACACTGGTTATATTCTTTTCGAATTTGGTTTTAGTTCTTGATTTTTTTTTTTAATGTGGAAGAGTGAACTGTATTTTATAGTTTTATGTTGTGTGTTTGTTTTGTTTTCATGGTTCCCCCTTCATTTTATTAATTATTGAGGAAGAGAAATTATGTAATACAGGTTTAGTTATCTTAACTTTATTGATTTTTTTTACATTACTGAGATCATATCGTAAATACTGAAATTTAGGTAGAGTTAACACAGAAACATAGGTCTTACATAGAATATGGAGTAGACTTGATAGCTATATGTCCCTAGGTGGCATTTTCAACTTTCCCAATTAAACCCCATGAATCATGTCCTATCTCAGTTATAAAGATTCAGAAAGTCATTACTCAGGTCCTTTGCCAGTAAAAGTAAACATTATGTTGCTTTATAAAATTCCTTTGCATGTGGGACCTAGAAAGATGACTTTGTTTAATAACTCTCCCAGTTATGTTCCAGCTAGTCAGACAGTTGCGCTTGTATCACGTGTGCTTCACTGGAACAGCAGTAGTTATTGTTTTAAGTTATCAGAAGTGGCAGAATACTTTATCTGAACTGTGTCTTAAAAAGCTGACTTTTTGATTCTGAAAAAGCAGTGGAAGCAGTAACTTTGCAAAGTCAAGTTTATGCTGTGGCTATTCAGTCCACTTAAAAGAAATAGTTCAATTATCCAATGGAAATCCTTCATTTCATCTTCAAAAAGAAACTACCCCAAATTCTCATACTATAAATTCCCCATTCTTGATTTCTTCTTTCTATTTTCTCTTGTGTGGTATTTTTTTTAAACCCAAGTGTAAACTTAAAGATATTTTTAAAGAATATGGACAATGCATTAGTATAATAGTTGATTCCATTATTTATTCTTGATTTTTAAAAGTTCCATACCAACAGTCTTTATTATCTGGCTTCATTGTATTTTCTTTGCTAGTTGCAAATTTAATTTTGGATTCTAGTTTTAGACTGCATTTTTGTCACCTCTCTTGAGAACAGCATTTAAGAATACGGTGAAGTGACTCAATAATAGTTTAAATTGAATGATCCTTTCATGTTGGCCTTTGTGCTGAGCAGTTTTCATGCATTTAATGTAGCCATTGTTTTTATTTTACAGATTAAGAAAACCCTGAGATTTTAAGAAGTTTAGATAATTACCCAGCTCATGTGCTTGTGGCTAGGAAATGTCAGAATTCAAACCCGATTCTGTCTTTAATCCTGAGTTTATTGCCTCATTTTGTATATAGGTCTGAAAGGCAAGGAGGAAAAGGAGGAGGAGGAAAGGAAAGAGATGATGATGACATTGACGATGCCTACCATACCATGATGTATGGTAGACACTTTGCTAATTGACACATATAGTTTAAAATGTTTAATCCTTATAACAGCCTTTAGAGTTATTCTGCTTATTTCCATTTTAAGGATTGGAAACTGAAGCTGAATTTGCCATTTGATTAGGGAAACAAGCTAATAAATGAAGGTGATGGGATTCAAACCCAGATAATTTTTTTATTCTAGTAAAAAAATGCTTACCATAGCTCCATAAGATTGGATGTTATTGACTTTCTTAAAACATCCTCCTCCCTTGGTTCCAGGAGGCCGTAGGCTTCTCCCTCCACCACCCCCTTACTGTTCCTTATTAGTCTCTTAACTATGAACATCCACAGGGACCTGTCTTCATTCTTCTTCTCCCACTTTAATGTCTCTCCTTTGAGGACCGATGCATTCATAGAACCTCTGCTGTGGTCTCTGTGTATGAAATTTCTAAAGCTATGTCCTCCCCTGCTGCCCCCCTTAACAAGTGTCCTTTGTTCTGCTTGGCTCTCCTTCCATTGCTTCAAACTCAGTGGGTCTCATACCAAGTCATCCTTGCCTGGTCCCCACTCTCCTCCATGCCAAACCTTCATCTCCTTTCCACAACCCCTACCAGCAGCTCTTCCTTCCAGACTTTATTACTCCATCAGGCTTAAACATTGAGATAAAATTTAGTTTTCCTCTTTTGATTATGTAAGTTAATCATCTACAGATTCCTCCCTCAGATAAGTTACATTTTATCCATCCATTACAAAAATGCTTGCAGTAAAATTTACTACCTTAACCATTTCTAAGTATACAGTTCAGTAGTGTTAAGTGTAATCACCTTTTGTGCAGTCTCTGGAACTTAAACCCAGATGATTTGACTTAAGTGCGGTCACCAGGAGCTGAAGGACCATGGTCCCTGAGAGAGGAGAAACAGATGAGATGAGGCCTGTGATTACTCCCCCTTTCTGCTTTGGCAGTGCATATTAGAAGGAACCTAGGTGGAGACCAACAAACTATCTGAGTTGAGGAGATGGCATGGAGGAGGGTCGAGGGAAAGCAAAGCAGCTAGAGTTTCCAGATAGAATATCAGAGTGAAGAATGCAGCACAGAGAGAATCCCCGACATCTGCTGAGCATTTGCTTGGAGTGTTCTGCAGAGTGTACATATGAGGAAACTCTCTGAGGCCAAGGGAAGAAACAGTGCCTTTTGTTCACGTAGTATAGGAAATGGTGCCTGTTCTCAGTGGCCAGACTGGAAAAGTCTCATAATTTGTGGAACATTGGGTTCAGTACTCAAATTGGTCTTGCCTCAGTAGTGGGGAATACACTGAGCATTCATGGATGCATGACCCCAAAAGATTAAACTGTTACCAAGTAATTTTACTTTGGTAATAAAGCTTAAGAATGTTTTTAAGAATACAAAATATGGCTGGAACCAACAAGGTGAAATTCACAATGTCTGGCACCCATGCAGTGAAAGATTGAGTCATACAGGAATAAAGCAGGAAAACACAATCCATAATGAGACTAAAGAATCAGTTTGAACCTATCCAAAACTGACACGGGTATTAGAATTTGTAGATAAGAACATTAACAGTTATAACTGTGTTATGTTTTAAAAGTAGAGACTTAGAAGGTCTGAAACATACAAATCTAACTCCTCGAGATGAAAACTACAGTATTTTCCATGGAAAGTACACTGAATGGCATAAAAAATAGATTAGACATTGTAGAATATTAGTGAACAAGAAGACATAGTAATAAAAACTATTCATATGACATGGAAAAAAGAAATTTCAATAACTATGAAAAGACCATCAGTGGGCTGTAGGAAATGTTTGAGTGACCTAATATACTTATAACGGGAGTCCTTGGTGGGGCGGGGGGAAGGGGTAAGGTGAAGAGAATACAAAGTTTTTTGAAAAACTGTAAATCTATAAATCCAATAAGTCTGCCGAAACTAAACTTCAAGAAATATGAAGAAACCAAACACATCACAATCAAATTGCTCACAGTCAATAATAAAGAGGAAAATCTTAAAAGCTACTGGGGAAGGAAAAGACATTATAGTTAGAGAACTAAAGATAGGGATGACAGATTTCTTGTCAGAAGGAATACAAATGAAAAGATGGTCGAACAACATTTTAAAAGTGTTTAAAGCAAAAAATACAAACCTGTCAGCCTGTAATTCTTTGCCCAGTGAAAATATCTTTCAAAAATGAAGACAAAATAGAGACATTCAGACATATAAATGCTGGAAGAGTTCTTCACCAGGAGAAGAAATGGTAAAGGAAGTCATTTGAGTAGAATGGAGATATGGCTCTATACAAAGGAATGAAGAGCCCTGGGAAAGATAGAGAAGATTTTTTTTTGTGTGTAATTTTATCTCTTTAAAAGATAATTGTCAGTTTCAGATTTCTGGTCAAGATGACAAAGTAGGTAATCGCTGTGTTTGCCTCCTCTCACAACCACATCAAAATTACAACTAACCTGCAGAACAGCTATCATTGAAAATCTCCTAAAGTCTAGCTGACTAGAAGTCCTATAAATGAGGACATACAGAAGGGGCCACCTCCAGACTGGTAGATGAAGTAGAGATGTGGAACAAACTGGTCTGCCTGTGGCATTTGAAAATTGGGAGGGATATCTTGGCTGTAGGGGCCCCCTGGGGAAGGGAGGTGTCCCAACTCCATGTTGGGCTCTCCAGCTTCGGGTTCCAGTGCTGGAAGGAGGAGTCCCTACAAAATCTGGATGTGAAAATAGTGGAGATTGTGGCTGAGTGGGGCAGAGGGCTGTGGAGGACTGTGCATGGAGTTACAGGTGGACTCACTCTCTCTGGGCTCTGGTGCTGGGGCAGCGGCTCATAGGGCACCAGGGGCATATGGGGAGGAACTGAATTATCTGGTTTCAGGGGGAGGGCTAGAGGGACAGCTTTCTTTCAGACAGAAGTGTTGGTGGAGGCCACTATTTCCTGGGCCCTCTCCCCACCTACTGTGCAGATACAGGTGTCATAATATCTGCATCTCCATCAACCTGGCTGACGCTGGTCTCCCCACCCTGGTGATTCCCTGCAATCCTGCCACTCTCAACTTGCCACTTTATGTAAACCACTTTGAGTGGCTTTTCCATTATAATGACCTCTCTTGGCTCATGCTGTGGACTTTGCTAAAATCTCTTAAAGGTTCGCAAAATTTAGACAAGCGGCATCTGGCTTCTGTGTATCCTGTACTACTTGCTGAGCAGCCCCAAGGCTGGTGCTAGTGGCAGGCAGCCTCGGTTCATGGCTTTGCCCATTGAGGCACCTCCAAGCCTAGCATGGGTAGTGGCCATCTGTGGATTGCTTGGTGACTCCTGCCAGGTGGCCCAGAGCAGGACACAGGCTGTGGCTGAATTTGGCCTGCAGCAAGGCCCCTCACTGGAGGTCCCAGCAAAGGCATGCTGGGTGGTCAGCTCGTACAGAGCCTGACCACCTCCCCAGAGCAACAACAGAGGATGACATACTCAAAGGGCAGACTGGGCAGGCACCAGAGACATGCTAAAGTGAATCCTGCTTTGTAGGGTCATACCCTGTGTAATAACTTCAACACAGTAGTCACCAGCCAGTCCTCACAACCAATCAACCTGAGGGTCAGTGTTTCCCATTGATGTGCAGATAGCAACCAAGGCTCAGCTACAGCAGGAGGGCCACACACAACCCATATAAGGGACATGCCTGCAGTACCCAGCTCTGGTGACTAGGGAGACTGTGCCCCTGGGACCCACAGGACACCTACTACATAAGGCCACTCTACTAAGACTGGAAGAACATGGCAGCCCTACCTGATACATAGAAACAAACACAGAGAGGCAGCCAAAATGGGGAGACAAAGAAGCACGTTCTAAGGGAAAGAACAGAAGAAGCTCCAGAAAAAACTAAACAAAATGAGACAAGTAGTCTACTAGGTGCAGAGTTCCAAAACACTGGTTATAAGGAGGCTCAATGAACTTAGTGGAAGAGTAGGTGAACTCAGAACTTTAACAAAGAAAACATAAAAATGGAAATAGAAAACATAAAGAACTAGTCAGAAATGACTACAAGAACTGAAATGAAGAATACTTGAGGAGGAATCAACAGTAGATTAGAGGAAGCAGAGGATTGAATCAGATTTAGAAGATAAGGTAGCAGAAAACACCCAATCAGAACAGCAACAATAAAAAAGAATCCAAAACAATGGAGATAATCTAAGGGATCTCTGGGTGAACATTAAGTGTACCAATATTTGCATTATAGGGATACCAGAGGAAGAAGAGAGCAAGGAATTGCAAAGTTGTTTGAAGAAATAATGTTGGTGAACTTCCCTATTCTGGCAAAGGAAATGGACATACAAGCCCAGGAAGCACTGAGAGTCCCAAACAAGATGAACCCAAATAGGCCCACACTAAGACACATCTTAATTAAAATGCTGAGAGTTCAAGACAAAGAATATTAAAAGTAGCAAGAAGAAAGCAGTTAGTTACCTACAAGGGAGTCCCATAAGAGTGTCAGCTGAAACTTACAGAAACTTTGCAGGTCAGAAGGGATTGGCAAGATATATTCAAAGTGATGAAAGGCAAGGACTTACAACCAAGATTACTTTGTCCAGCAAAGCTATCATTTAGGATCAAAGGACAGATAAAGAGCTTTCCAGACAAGGAAAAGCTGAAGGAGTTCAATGCCAAACCAATGTTACAAGAAATTTTAGAGGGACTTGTTTAAGAAGAAGAAAAAAAAAAAGATAAAAAATATGAGTAATAAAATGGCAGTAAGTACATATCTACTTACAGTTACTTTAGATGTAAATGGATTAAATGTGCCAATCAAAAGATAAGGTAGTTGAATGGATAAGAAAACAAGAGCCTTAAATATGCTGCCTACAGGTGACTCACTTCAGATTGAAAGACACAGAGTGAAAGTAAAGAGATGGAAAAAAATATTTCATGAAAATGGAAACAAAGTTGGAGTATTAATACTCATACCAGGCAAAATAGACCAAAACAAAGGCTATTAACAAGAGACAAGGAAGGACCCAGTAATTCCACTTCCAGGTATTTATCCAAAGAAATCCAAAACAACTTTGTAGGGACATGTGAATCCATATGTTCATAGTAGCATTATTTACCATAGTCAATATATGGCGATCTGCAACAACATGATGGACCTAGAGGTTATTGTGCTGAGTGGAGTAAGTCAGAGAAAGACAAATGCGTTATGATTTCATTTATATGTGGACTCTAAAGAGCAAAATTTAAAAAATAAACAAAATAGAAGCTCATAGATACGGAGAACATTTTGATGGTTACCAGATGGGAGAGGGCTTGGGAGGATGGGTGAAAAAGGGGAAGGGATTAAGAAGCACAAATTGGTAGTTACAAAATAGTCATGAGGGTATAAAGTCTAGCATAGGGAATAATATTATAATAATATAGTCAATAATATAATATTCAATAATATTATAATAACAATGGTGTTATTAGGTACTGGATTTATCCAGGGTGATCATGTTATGAATCTGTAATCACTATGTTGTACACCTGAGACTAATATTGTATGCCAGCTTATACTAGAAAATAAAATATTAAAAAAATCATTGTTAGTTTAAAACAAAACAGTGATAATATATTGTGGGGTTTATAAGATAAACGTAAGTAAAATATATGACGGCAATAGCCTAAAGGCTAGGAAGAGAAAAATGGAAGTATACTACTGTGAAGTTCTTGTATCTTAAGTGTTATAATACCACTTGAAGGTAGGCCAGGATAAGTTACAAGTATACACTATAAGCCCTGAAGCAACCACTAAAAAAACCAAAGAGTTTCACTAATAAGCCAATGAAGAGAGAAAATGAAATCTTAAAAAAGAGTCCAAAAGAAGGAACAGGGAACAAAGAACAGATGAGACAAAAAGTAGTAAGTAGCAAGGTGATAGAGTTAGACCTAACCACTTTAATATCTGCTTTAAATGTAATGATCTAAATACCCAGTTAAAAGACAGCGATTATCAGATTGTGTGAAAAAGCAAGATCCAACTATTTGCTGCTTACAACGAAGTTACTTTAAATATAAAGACACAAATATGTCAAAACTAGAAGGATGGAAAAAAATATACCATGCTGGTAAAAAAAAGAATGGAATGACTATGTTAATATCAGACAAAGTAGATTTTAGAATATAGAATGTTACAAAGAATAAAGATCATTTGATAATGATAAAGGAGTGAATCCAAAAGGAATAATAATTATTAACATTTCTGCATATAATAACAGCTTCAAAAATCAGTGAAACAAAGAATAAGACGAAATAGCAAAGTCCCAATCATAAGAGATTTCAATACCCTTCTCTCAATAATAGAATAGGTAGAGAAGACTTGAATTAACCAATTTGACTTTTTTAACTCCATAAGAACAGAGGTTGACATTTCTAGAACACTTACCTATTAACAGCAGAATACACATTCTTTTCAAGTGCACAAGAAATATTTGCAAATATAGACTGCATCATCAAATAGTCTCAGTGTGTTGAAAAGGATTGATGTCATACACATATATATTCTGACTTAGTGGAATTGAATTAGAAGTCATTAACAGAAAGATAACTGAAAAATCCTCAGTATTTGGAAACTAACAGACTTTAAATAGCACATGGGTCATAGAAAAAATCAAAGGGGGGAAAAAGTATATTGAACACAATGAAATAGTAACTCAACAGAATCTGTGAGATATTGCTAAAGCAGTATTGAGACATTTATAGCACTAAAAACCTGGATTAGAAAAGAAGAAATGTCTTGAATCAGTGACTTCACCTTATGAAACTAAAGAAAGAAAAGTAATTAAACTCAAAGTAAGCAGAAGATATAATGAAGACCAAAGTGAAAATCAACAAAATGGAAAATGAATAATGAAGGAAAATGAAAAGGAAATCAAAGTTGGTTCTTTTGAGAAGAGCAACAAAATCAATAAATCTCTGGCTATGTTCCTGATCAGGAACAAGAGAGAAAATATGTGGATTCCCAATGAGAGAGGTAGTATCACTACAGATTCAAAAGATACAAAAAACATCATAAGGGAATAATATGAACAGCTTTATTTACATAACTTCAACAACTTGGGTAAAATGGACAAATTCTTACCAAAGCTGACTCAATAAGTAGATCACCTGGATAGCTCTTCAACTTTATTAAAATTGATATTATAGTTGTTATATAGCATATATATAATACATATAAATCTATATTGAAATAGAAATTGTAGTTAATAACCTTTTCACAAAGAAAAGGCCAAGATTGCTTTACTGGTGAATTCTGCCAAACACTTGAGGAGATAATAACAATTCTACATAAATTTGTCCAGAAAATTGAAGAGGTAATAACTTTTGAACTCATTTTTTACCCTGATATCAAAACTTGACAGAAGACAGTAAGTACAAGAAAAGACAACTACAGACCAATGTCTCTCATGAACATAAATAAAAATGTTAAACTAGAGCAAATTGAATCCAACAGTATTATAAAAGAATACACCATGACCAAGTGGGATTTATTTCAGTAATGAAAGATTGGTTTAACATTAGAAAATCAGTCAATTTAATATGCTGTATTAATAAACAAACAAACAAACAAAATATATATATATAATCATCTTAATAGATATTGAAATATCAGGTGACAAAAGCCAACAGTTGTTCTTGATAGTTTTCATCAGCAAGTATGAGTAGAAGAGAACATCCTTAGCCTGATAAAAGACATCTACGACAAATCTATGGCTAACATCCATACTTTTGTGTATGGTCGAAATTCCCATTACTATTAAATTTTTAAAAAAATATATGTGAAAATAAAGTATGAAAGTCAGAAAATTTTCACATATATTTGTAGATATTTGAATATGAATAGAATCATATTAGAACTAGAATGGGCCTTCAAGATGGTACTAATTCAAACTTTATTTTTCATAGGTCAGTATGGAAATCCTTTAACTAAATACATTAGACATTATGAAGGATTATCTTATGATGTGGATTCATTTCACCAAAAACACCAGCGTGCCAAAAGAGCAGTCTCACATGAGGACCAGTTTTTACGTCTAGATTTCCATGCTCATGGAAGGTAAGTAAATTTATTGCTGACTGTTTTTGAAGTTCTCCTCTAGTCAATCTAAATTAAAATAAGAAATTTATACCCTTAATTTTCCTTCTTTAAATGGAAAAGTCGCCATGTGGAAATTCAGCTTACATTGGAATTTGGTATATACATTAAAAAATGTTTTCTTTTAAAATGGATTGCCCTTTTTGTATTCTTAAGGAGACAGTCATTTAAATATTTTTAAATTTGTGAATCAGATCCTCTATTGTATTAGAGGAAATGTCTTTAAAGAAGATTTTGTTTATAGTTTTTCACTACTTTTTATGTGTTTTATGGGCAGTATATCTGTCTTCTGGTATTAACAGTGAAGGTAGCTTATTTGCCATCGAATAAGTCATTTAACATCTCATTAACTCAATTTTTTCAGCTCTAAAATGACAACTTGTATATAGATTGCCTGCTATACTGCTCAATTCTCAGAATTGTTAAGGGATAAAGAACAGGGAGCCAGGGGACAGAGGTAAAAATCACATTTATTTAGTGCCTGTTGTGTTCCAGGTACATAGATGCTTTATGTGCATTTATTAATTTAATCTCTCAACACCCAAACAAGTTACGTATCTTTTAATATCTAAGGAAACTAAGGCTCAAAGAAATTGATGTCTTTAAAATTTTATAGCACAAATTTGACCCAGACCTGGCTGACTCAAAACCCTATATTTTTATCATTCTGTCTCTGTTAACGGTTTTATTTAGAATAAAAAATCTTATTCTTCGTCAGACACGCTAACTTATCTGCTGTAATTAGTAAATCTCTTCCTTTTGTACTTTTTCTACTGGTGCAATCCTGATTTATTATTCACCTCCTAATAGATTTCCCAGCTTCCATGCCATTTATCATTAAAGCTATCCTATGTACTACTACAAGATGACTCTTCCTTGAATACTTCCTTTTTTCTGTCAGCTTATTGCTCTAAAGTCTTCAATTAATGATTGTTAGCCATATTTCTTAACTTGGCTTTCAAGAATCTCTGTAAATTAATTCTAGTCTATTATTTAACTTTACTCCACTTCCCAACATTGTGTTTCACCCAGAATGATCTTCTGATTGCCAATTAAACGTGTATAGTTTGTTCTCTGTGTCATTTATCTTAAATAAATTCTCATCATCTTTTAATGTGCAATTCGAGTTCTACTACTTTGAAGTTTTATCTGCATCTTCCTCTGAACTAATAAGTTACTTATCTGTATCATTGGCATTATATTCATTCTCTCTTTTCATGTGTGTATTTCTTGTTTATTTTTCTATAACTCTGTTTTTATTTTTCACAGGCAGGCAACCTGGCTATTATTTAGTATGTCCATTATTTGTCCTTGTAGTGCAGATGCTTAAGAAAAGTTTTAATGGATGAAAAATCAGATAATAAGAAATGCTATGAAATAATTTGTACATGGAAATAAATGTATTACTTAACTTTTTTTCCATATTACAAAGTAATGACCATTTTAGAAAAAAGTACATACTTAAGTTGTAAAATCTTATACTTTGGTTCGAAGGAGGGAAAAAAGATTTGTTCATGGTCTCTTTTATAGATAAAATTTTTAGTGACCCTTAACTTCAGATAATTTATAATTACCCATTCTTTATTAGTACCATGAAATAATATGCAATCAGTAAGTCTCTTTAAGGTTTTAATGACCATCTTAAAATAAATTTAACACTACATTCCAAATACAGTGTGACAGCCAAAAGGAAAAATTCAGATTCTAGCTGCCTTCAGTTGAGTACCATGTTTCTATTACATCATTAGATTTTTGTTATATCTATCACATAATTCATATTGAACATGTGGCAAAACCTACCTCCTTCCTTTTTTTTTTTTTTTTACCTGTATGTGTGAGTCAATGAGACAGAAAGAGCAAGTGTGTGAGTGCATGCTGTTATTTAGTTATCCAAAAATATTTATTGAGTGCTAGTTAAAAGTTACCTAGTTTAGGCTGTTGGTGATACAAACATAAATCAACCATAGATCTATAGGAGCAGCAAGTTGTACATAAGTCATTGTATAAGAGGAAAATAATGATATCGTGTTTTACTGATAAAATGCTATAGCTATTCAAAGGATGGAGAACTTTCTTCTGAGGCCCTCAGCAAAGGACTTGGAATCTGGAGATCTCATGCTCTGTATAAGTGATCATCTTAGGTACTTTTAACAAATCTGTTTAATTAACTATACATACACACACATCACATAGACTCATATATACACATATATATGATTATGATAAAGTGGCATGTGTTGATTCGAAGACTGAGCTTTATGAATATAGTTTTGAGCAAGACTTTGGGCTATGGTTAGCTGTAGCCCAGCTTATAGAATGTATACTAATCTTGTGTATTGTGGCTAGACTTCTAATCTAATTTTCATCTTTTAAAAAATGTCAAGTAGCGATTTGTTACTCCTGATCATATAGAATCAGATTAGTAACTTGAATAAATTACAGAATTCAGTAAATACTGTGCAAAGAGTAATATATTTGAAAAGGGTTCTGCTTATTTAGACAATTATGACTTGTATTTCTGGGTGCTAGCCTCTGTGGTGTGTGTGTATGTATGTGTTTGTGTGTATGTGCATGCATGCCTGCACACCTGCACACACACATTTCAGTAATAAAGTCATCTTTTGTGCTGTTTTATGCCTAAGCTTCAGGCTGACTTCCAGATTTCCTTAAGAAGAAAGGGTGTATCACATCCCAGGTTTACAGATGTTAATGTCACATGAAGAAATGTCAGTATTCTTTAGCCCAAAGTCTATTCTTAAGAATTCCATGAAAAACTATTGCTTTTGAAATACAGTTTAAAGTTGTTTGAAAATAAAAGTATTGTGTGAGCCAGTGCTACAGTTATTGAGGAAAGATAGGTATTTTGAAACATACTTCAGTTATATTCATTAGAATATTGAAATATTTTGATAATAAATACTAGGGTAAAAAAATACTTAGCTTTGCTGAGAAATTAAGAACATTTTCTCAATTTTAGAAATTACTTCATTTGGATAAATTCTGATAAATGGAATGCTTGAGTTATTACTGAGAGCATTGCCCTGAGAGCATTGCTTTTCTTCTCTGCTCACTTTGCAATAAGTATGTCTATTGTGGCATTTATTAATTTTATCATAACTTTGTTTACATCATATGTCTTCTGTTCTTAGTGAACCCAAGTTGTATTCACCTTTTTTACATCGATGGTGGTCATATAAGTTATATTGAATGAGTGAATGAATGAAACATTATGAAGGGAACACAACATTTATAAGCATAAAGGGCTGACAGGGGAAGTATAACTAATACTTTTGTTTAGGTCTGGCCCTCACCATAGAGTTGCTTATGGCGTATTTGGTTTGATGGATAATCTACATTAAAATAGTAGGAAATTGATTTTCAGCTTAAGTATTATATAGTTTGGAATATCTCATCCTCTCTAGCAATTGTTCTTAATCAGTAAGTAGTCGGCAGATTTATCATATTGTGGGATGCAGGATTTTAAAAATAATTGTGGAAAATTTATTCTTTCTCAGTCCTTTTGTTCATGTGAAAATATGTGATATACCAGGGACTGTTGTGATTCCTTTCCCTTACTCTTCTTTGATACTAGTAAATAACATGTCGTATTCTGCCATTTCCGGCTTAGCTGTCATGTGTTTTAGGCTCATATAATACCAATATACTGCAATTTCATTAGGAATTTTGCTTATGTGACTTTCATAAAATACAAATTTTATATTGTCTGAGTCTTGGTCCTATATAATAGGATGGAATATCACTATGGTCCTTTATTGATCTAAATGAAAGTTTAGGATAAATATCTCTCGGATTTATCCAAGAGTGTTAGGACAGCAGGAGAAAAACTTTATTGCAAGATTGTAGAGTAGTGAAGTTCATACTGAAATTCTAATGTATATGTATTTAAATTTATGCCTTTTTTTGGCAACTGTTGTTGAGGAGAAGCAGAGGGATCATTCCACTATTCCTCCTTCCTAATAGAACTTCTGTAAATTTTCTGAAATACTGCTTCATAGTTGTATTTAAAAAAAAAAAGTAGAAAGAATATCTGAGAACCCTGATATAATACAGTTTATCTTTTTGGTAGGAAATACGTATATACTCTTATATTGAATTATGTTTTTTTCTTGTGTGTATATACAATTTTAAACTTTTTCTTCATATTTTGTTTTCCAAATTATGTACTCTTGGACAGTCATCTTGTTTTTATTTTCTGAACTTCTCACCATTTTGCTAACTTTACTACTTTTTATAGATTTGGTGTTCACAACTACCAACTTTGCATTTGAGTGGGAACCCACTTAGTAAAGAAACTTGTGATTTTATAGGAAGAATAATACATATATTGAAGCAGTCATAAACTGGGTAGAGAAAGTACTGTGATAATTCAGAGGCTGAATAGAGTTTCCTTCTGACTTGACATTAGTTACCTAGAGATTCCTTCTAAGCCTCAGTTTCCCTATTAGTAAAACCTTGACTTTTGGGCAAGATAATGTTTAGGCCCCTTCTGGCTTTAAAATTCTACAAATAGTAACACCCAAGTAACTAAACTTAAAAAAAAATCAAAACACTCTCTAGACAGTAATAAACTTTTTTTCCTGCCTCTGTGTCTAATTATTTGGATATAAAATCAGTTAATCAAAAATTGTTTCTACCTAATTATGTGATCTGTATGTAGTATAGAAGATACCACAATTTTTTCTTAAAGTGCAGTATGATGTTTTGGAGAACTTACATGTTGATTTTTTTCTAATTTTTACAAGATAATTCTTCCTATAGCCTTTTTAGAAAAAATTGTTTAAAAGAAATGATCAGACATTTGATTAAAGTTTTCTTTGCGGTTTGAACTCAAGTTCTCCCTTTTCCCAAAATATGAAGGTATCAAGAATGTGGCCCACATAACCTATAAAAGGCATAGATAGGTCCTTTGATTGATCTGACTGGAGTTGAATTAGTCTGGAAATGTCTTGAGCTTTATGTTTGTCATATCATGGGTGGGGTAGCAGAAACCTAGGATACAATTAACTCTATAGGCAGGCCAGCACAATTTGAGAAACAGAGGTAAGAGTCTAGGAAGCACAAATGGATGCCAGCTCACAAAGAGGAGCAGCAGAATAAATTGAATTGTGTAAAAATGCCATTGTTATGGATGTGGAAAAACAAAATTTTGAAAAATACTGATTTGGTATTGAAATCTCTTTCAATAAATTTTGAGCAAAATTCCTGAAGGAAAATGGTATTTATTTAGTACTTAGTGTTATGTCAGGTACAGTGTCCTTTAGCATATATTCTTAAGTATATTTCACACTGCGTTTTGTCTCAGCTGTATATTTCTAAAATGTAATATTCTTTATTCTTGCCTAATTCGTCTTTACACAGAAATTAAAAGCTTACAAATATGTTTTTAAAAACTTTGAAGGGACACTGGTTACTTGAATTACTGAATTATAACAAAAAGTAAGAGCCATGTTTTGTTCATGTTAATTTTTTTATTTAAGAATCTAAATTGAGAGCTGATGTTTGCTCTGAGCTTAGCTTCTTAGATATGATTTTAACATGAGATTTTTAAATTTTATATATTTTTAAGTACTAATTAGGTTTTATGTGGAAGAGATGGAATGATTAAAAAAAAAAAAACAACCAAAAAACCTTAAACCAAGCTTCCTCTCTCCTGTTTTGAAAATGGAATAGAAGAGTGTAAAAGTGTTTTTCCAACTATTTTTAGTTCTTTGGCTGCATCGATTCTTCTAAATGTCGATTTAGAACAGACTGTATCTGATAACATATTTAATGTCAGAGTTTCTAGAGTTGGTGACCTAGACAGTAAATGTCAGAAATTAGGTAAATACTTAGTAGAAAGCCCATCCATAATTTTCCTCAATTGTAAGTTATATTTCATACTAAAATGTTGCATGTTGCAGTTGGGTCTTTTATGAGATGAGCACTCTAGTAGCTAAGGTTTAATTAGGATTCATAGCCAGCTTTTTCTTTTTTCTTCAAGTGATTAAGCTTCATGTAAGTTGTTGAACTATTTTTTAAAAAGTATAGCAAGAATATTTTTTATGACTAAAGGTTATTTAAATATTCTATTTCATGATATCTGAAAATCCCAGAACTGTATTGAATGGATATGTTTCATTTATCAGTTTTATAATATTCGTGTTTATATTATTTTATTAAGCATTAGTGAAAATCTTGTATAGTAATATGATATTTTTAAACAGATAAATATGTTTAAAAACTTGTTCATAATTATATATAAAGTTTTTTTTGAAATAGCTTCTGAGTACTGAGATTTCTTACTTGATTGTATCATAACCTCTTCTCTGATTTTTTGGAGCCTTCTCTACTTCTTTGGGTTGACAGATATTTTTGATACTGTACATAGGGATAAAATTAAGTTGTTAATTTGCATGTATCTCTGAAATCTTAAATTATAATTACTCCTCTCTAGTTAGGTTCCAAAACAGTCTGTACTGGGAGAATAATACTGAACTGACAAATATAAACACAAAGTCTAGCATATAAAAATCATATGCATATAAAAATATGATGGTATGGTACAAGTAGTTGTGTTATATAGCAGTATTCATTGTCTTTTTTTTTTTTTAAGAAACTGTAAACCACAAAGTGTGTTAAATAGAATTTTAATCTCTAGATGAACACATGTTGAACACATTTCCTTTTCTTTAATTTTATATGAGCTATAAGAGATGTTTCTGTAGCTTTAACATGCCATATTTTACTGTCTAATTTTATATTTTAATTTATTTTAACTCTTTTATTGTTTTATATATTTATTAAGCATTTAATATATTCCAGGCACCTTAGTAGTCATCAGGAATAGAGTAGCTGAACAAGACCGGTTCTTGCTGTTGGTGGAGTTTTTGGACTCATGAGAAAGACAAGTATTAGATTAGGAATGACAGCTGTGACTTGTTAAAAAAGGAATGTTCAGAAGATTGCTATGGGAGTACAAGGGGATGCATCTAGTCTGGAGATCTGGGAATGGCACTCTTGGGAAGTGGCGTTTAAACTGATCCTGGAAGGATGACTGAAGAAGGAGTGGTTAGGCAAAAAAGGGTAAGAAATGTATCCTAGATAGAGGAAACAGCGTGTGCAGAGATATTGAAATGAGAAATGGCATATTCATGGAGTTGAAGGAATTTCATTATGACTGTTGCTTAAAAGTGTGAGGAAGAAAGGTTTTAAATGAGGCTGTAGATGTAAGCAGGAGCCAGATCTGTTAGAGTTTATATAAGTCATGGTGACATTTTTTTATTTAGCCGTGGAAAGTTTTTAAAGGCAAGTAACTTTACAAGCTTTAAAAAGTCCAGTCTGATTGTGAATGAATAGTTCGGAAGGGAGTAAGACTGAATGCATTGAGGCTAGTTAGGAAGCGGTTGTACTAATCTTCATGGGAGGTGGTAGCCAGGATTAAGGTGGTACTAGAAGTGCTGAAGGAGAGTGAATAGGTTTGAGAAATAGTTTGAAGGCAGAATTTACAGATTTGGTTGATATGTAGGAGGTATAAAGAGAAGGAGTCAAGTATGACTTTTCAGATTTGAGCAGCTGAAAGGTTACTGAGACCATTTACTGAGGTAGGGAATACTGGAAAAGCTGTAAATTTGAGAATAAATCTTAAGTTCAGTTTTGGATATGTTCTGTGAAGTTAAGTTCATGAGGAGGGCCTAGGAGACAGCCCTAAATGTCAACATTTGAAGAGTTAGGTACAGGAGGGGATGTAAACCCTGCAGAGTGGCAAGAAAAGTAGAAAGGCTAGGAGCATGGTATCCTAGAATTCAAGGAAACGAGTGTTTAAAGAAGGGGAATGGTCAGTTGCTGCTTCTTGCTCTCATCATGCTGAATATTAGCAATATTCATAGTTCATGTTCCTTATCTTTAAATTTCTCTAGTTCTGTTTGATCTTGCTGGATCTAATTACACAGAGTAGTCCAGATTTGGACACTTGATAGTTATGTATAAGGGTAAAGAAATAACATTTTTGTTCTAATTTCTCATGAATCATGACATTTTGGTTATGAGAACATATTGGGCCAGTATCTTTGAGGAACCATCCCTGCTAATTGTGTGGTGATTGATTGCAAGGACCCAGTTGTCATTTGAGTATAGCTTGGTTAATTTTTTCCTTAATATATGTTGTACAAACAGATTTTATTTGCCCATAGTAAAGCTGTTCTGGCCATATACCTGACTCCCAAAATCTTATGTTTTAGTTTCATAAATAATTTACTCTCACCTGTCAAACTGAGTGAGCCTTTCACATAGTTTATCTTCAGAGACTTTAGAGGTCACTTTGTCGAACTTAATATTGAGTAATGTTTTCTGAGACATGGTCATTCAACTTCACTTGTATGTGTTTAAAGTCCCTAAATAGGAGATTTTACCTAACTGTACTTTCTGTGAACATTTAAGAATCTGCTTTATTAAAACCTTTGCTATTTCATGCTATTTTTTTTTCTTTTCTTGTTTTAACAAACTATAAAGTGATGATGGTGGTTGGTGGGTGTCTTCTTTCTAATTCTTGTCACTTCATCATCAACCATGACTTCATAACTATTCATATCTATTTGTAGTGTATCAGTATCAAGTCTAGAGTAGAAGTTCTTTTTCTTCTGGAAGTTGAGATTATCTCAAGACAAATCAAAAAGCTATCAAACACTTTGCTATAGCAGAGCAGCAGTACCTCAGCTTTATATGAAATTTAAGTGGGAGGGAGACTGAGGATAAGAAGTCAATATAGTACCCACTTATCCATCCACAGGGAAAGGGAGATCAGAACTACTTTGATAAGCCACAGCTGGATGGGTGGAGCCTGGGAGTGGAACTTGGAGGAGGGGTTTGGATCCTCAAGCCTTCCTGGATGTGGAAAAGTAACCGGAGCAGGAAAATGTTAATGGGAGTGGAATAATTGAGAAGGTTAGGGAAGAGATTATAGGTTTTATCTTTAAAAAAGAGAGATCTGAAATGATGAGAGTGTATGGCAGAAGGGCAAGTTCCCCTCCCATTACTCACTACCTCCCTAAAGGGAGTAGGGAATACTGTAGTTTGAAAGGGTATAATCATAGAGGAGTTTTCGAGAGAGATCGCCACATAGAGAATAACGTGCTAGCCGCCTGAACACATCTTCATTAATTCAACAAAGGTTTTGGAGTCTCTCTGTGTGCTAGATTCTGTTCTTCTGCCTTAGCTCTCACTCTCCTCCTTCTTTATACCACTGTAGACCCAGTGATTTTTCTCCAGTACACAGTGCATGCCTTTGAGCTTGTAGTTCCTCTGCCTGAAACCCTTCTCCATCTTCACTCCATTACCACACAGCTCTTGCTCCTTCACTTCATTCAAGTCTTTGCTCAAATGTCATCTATTCAGAGAAATTTTTCTGACCACTCTTTGTAAACTAGCATCCTTCTTTCCTCTTACCACTCTGTATTTTATCCTGCTTTGTTTTTCTTAATAGTGTTCATCACTACAAGACCAAATTCCTTCCTTCCTCCCATCCTACCTTCCTTCCGTTCTACTCACTAATCATGTGTAAACTACAGTGTGTTCTGTGAGTTGTGTTTTTCATGCCTGTATTCCCCTGGCTTAGCCCTGTGTTTGCCCTAGTGCTCAGTCAGTATTTATGGAGTGAAGGAAGAGCATATAGTCAAGTTCATGGTTCTGCTCTTGTTCTTTGGATATACACTGCCAGTTTTACTTTTTTCATTGCTTTCTTTTAGATTCCCTTCCGATGTGTTCTTCTTTTACATACAACAGTACTATTGATTACACTTTTTAAGTCAGTCATTCATTTTTGTCTTTCACTAGAAAGATGTCTTATATTTGGCTATTCTGGAGCTCCCTAAGGAGGGGACTATATCTCGGTATGGTAGAAAGATTATTGGTTATCTAATTGAAGACTTTAGTTTAGACTCAAGTTCGGATTTTATTTATGTGATCTTGGTCAAGTCAACATTCTCTGATTTGTGAAACTAGAAAATTTAGGCGATCTTTATAGTTTTATACATTTAATTTGCGTTAAATATCTGAATAATTGAAGTCGTACTCTACTGTTAAATCTTGTCATTGTTTCAGTGTTTTATATATAGTCGTTTTGCTTGCTATGTGTTTAGTTCCATAAAGTCAGAAAGTATTTATAGAAACCTGTTTTTCTCCTCTCCAATAGATAAATTAACTTATTCTATAGTCATGGATAATTCATGTAATCATGTGTTCTGTTACTGTGCAATTGTGCCAGATTCTTCCTCTTAGTCTCCTTTGTGTGGAAAAGACACTGACAATCTACTGTCTTCTTTCACAGGGTAAACCTACTCACTCTAGCTTAGATTTAGATTCACTTTTATCTTCCTTGGGGACTCTTGAGGATTTTCGTTTATGTATTTTTGCTTATTGAAGTAATTTATCTACCTTAGGGCCATTAGTTAAGCCTGGAACTAATGTTTTTTGAACTGTTGAGCACTAGAATTTCTGTGGAGGATGTTCAGGTACTGTAGTGGGGTGCACATGGTCTGACTCTACCCTTTCTCTTTTTACAATATGTTCTATTTTATCCCCTTTCCTCCCTTTTAAAATATCAGTTTCTTTAAGATAATTTGAAAAAAGGACTTATATGTTTCAGGAAGTTTACCAGTGGAAGTAAACTAGATATTTGACTCCCAGTGATATTCGATATTAATATCAGCAACTTATCTTAAAAAATAATTTGAATGTGAGCCTCAAGCATCTTCATTAAGAGGAAGGTAAAGGAAAAGAACATCTAGAGATATCAGGAATACCCTATCAAATACAGTTTTGTTTCTAGGAATCACTATTCCAGGCCTACCATAGACTTGTTCCATTTAGACATGATAGGCCTTTATTCATGAAACAGTCCTGGTCTCTGGGACTGCTGGTTTACACTAACATACTTTAAAGCAAGATTTTTGCTCCCGGGTTTCTTCCCTGTGTTACCAAGGTACTTTATTAGTTGAGGCTTTTGGTCTTAATAGGACTTCAGTTTAAGGGATACACTCTTATGTATTGCTGTTTTCTTCTGAGAATCAGAGCCATATTATCATTAGCCAAAATAGTTGTATGGGAAAAGGCAACTCCTTTTTACTTTGTATTCTTAGTATTCCAACTGTTCTTCTCTATAGAGAGGCACCTCTTTATATAAAGATGTAGAAGGTATATCACCTCCCAGGAACTTAAAAATCATATCCTAATGTAATTTATTTTGTTCACCTGTACCACAGGTGGTTCTGGTACCACTATTATTAGTTTACTTTAGATGTAAATTGCTTTTCTAAAGTCTAAGAAAGGAAATTAGCATTTTTACCACATGATACAACTGCATCTTTAGAGCAGATACAACTGAGGCTGGAAAATTGGAATTTAGTCTATTTTTTTCAAACTGCTGTCATTCATTAACTGATTTAAAGCCAAAAAGAATTATAATAAAAGTACTATACTCAAGATGAGAGACAAAATACTATTGATCCTTAGAATCAATATAGTGGTAAATCTAAGGGTAGAAAAACAGTCTCAATGCAAATTGTGTTCTTCATACAAAATATTTTCTTAACCACTTTGAAGGAAATCTGAAGTTTATCTTTGATGATAATGTACCATATTATAATAATAAAAAAGGAAAATGAAACCTACTTAAAGAAACAGTAAAAGGAGACAGTTTAGCATTAGCTTTGAAAATGACTCCAGAATTAATAAAGAGAATTTCTTCTGGTGGTGTTTGTAAGTACAGTTTTCAAGTGCAAGTCAAATAAAGTTAAATTCTCATTTCTATATCTTATTATTTGTTCAGATTTTAAAAGGTGAATTGTTGGTGGAGACTGATAATTAAGACCACTAAAACACTCAGCATATGTTGGCTTGACTTCTTTAATCACATGCTTGAGAGGCATTTGTGGTATGGAAGAATAATATACAGCAACCAAATACTGGGGTTCTAGTCTTAATTCTAGTCTTGTAACCTTGAGTCATACCCTTTTACAAAAATATCTATCATACCTTCTTTGAAATGTTACTGTGAGGATAAAATACAGCAATATATGTGAAAGTGCTAAACATCATAAACCTATATAACTTTCACAAGAATGTTATATAATCTCATCATTATCATCACAGTATTGCTGTCTCATCCAAATTTCTTGGGGCTTTACCACTCAGAAAGGTATCTCTGGCTATACAATTTTATTTTTTACTTAAGCTTTTTGTAATATAATGATTTAAAAACTGTATTTGTTTATTTCTACTGTAAAGTTACTATTTTAACCATTTTTAAAGGTTTTTATTAGAATAGAGCTAACATATAATATTATATTAGTTTCAGGTATACACCATATTTATTCACCATTTATATACTGAAAGAAGTGACCGCCATAAATCCAGCAGCCATCTGACACCATACAGTGCTATCACAATATTATTGATTGTATTCCCTATGCTGTACACACACACCTCATGACTTATTTGTTTTATATCTGCAAATTTGAACCTCCTCCCCTTTCCTCCCCATTTTTTGATTTTTCAATTACAGTTGATATTCAATATAATTTTATATTAGTTTCAGGTGTATAACATAGTGGTTAGTCATTTATATAATTTACAAAGTAATCTCCCTGACTAGTCTAGTACCCATTAGCACTATACATAGTTTTTACCATATTGTTGACTATATGCCTTATGTTTTACTTTACATCCCCATGACAGTTTTGTAACTACCAATTTGTACTTCTTAATTCCTTCACCTTTTTTACCCCACCCCCAAGCCTTCTCTTATCTGGCAGTCATCTTGTTCCTTGCATCTGTGAGTCTGTTTCTATTTTGTTTATTTTGTTCTTCAGATTCCATATATAGTGAGATCAAATGGTATTGTCTTTCCCTGTCTGATTTATTTTGCTTAGATAATACCTTCCAGTTCATTTATATTGTTGCAAATGGTAAGGTTTCATTCTTTCTTTTGGCCCAGTAATATTTCATTGTATACATGTACCATAATTTTTTATCTAGTTGTTTATTGATGGGCACTTAGGTTGCTTTCGTATCTTGACCATTGTAAATAATGCTACATTGAACATAGGGGTACATATATCTTTTCAAATTAGTGTTTTGGATTTTTTTTAATAAATACCCAGAAGTGGAATTGCTGGGTCATATGGTAGTTCTATTTTTAGTTTTTTGAGGAACCTCCATACTGTTTACTAGTGTCTACACCAATTTGCAATCCTACTAATAGTGCATGAGGGTTCCCTTTTCTCCACATTCTCACCAACACTTGTTGTTTGTTGATTTATTGATGATGGCCATTCTGACAGGTGTGAGGTGATATCTTATTGTGGCTTTCATTTGCATTTCTTTGATGATTAGTGACATTGAGCATTTTTTCATATGTTTATTGGCCAATCTGTATGTGCTCTTTGGCAAAATGTCTATTCAGGTCCTCTGCCCAGTTTTTAGTTGGATTGTTAGTTTTTTGGTGTTAAGTTCTGTGAATTCTTTGTAAATTTTGAATATTAACTCCTTATCAGATGTATCATTGGTGAATATCTTCTCCCATTCAGTATGATGGTTTCCTTTGCTGTGCAAAAACTTTTTAGTTTGATGTAGTCCCATTTGTTTATTTTTTGTTTCCCTTCCCTGAGGCAACATATCAGAAAAAACTAGTCCAAGAGTTTACTGCCTATAGTCTAGGAGTCTTATGGTTTTGGGTCTTACGTTTGAAGTCTTTAGTCCATTTTGAGTGTATTTTTGTTTATGTGTAAGAAGTCTAGTTTTATTTTAATTTTTTTTTGCATGTATCAATCCAGTTTTTCCTATTTTAGCTATTTTTAAGTGTACAATTAGTGACATTAAGTACATTCACAGTATACAACTATCACCACTATGCATTTCTAGGGCTTTTTCATCATCCCAAATAAAACTATGTACCCATTAAACAATAACTCCCCATTCTGCCCTTCTACCAGCCCCTGGTAACCGATATTCTACTTTCTATCTCTATGAACTTGCCTATTCTAGGTTCCTCATATAAGTGGGGTCATACAGTATTTGTCCTTTTGTGTCAGACATACTTACCCTAATATTTTAAAGGTTCATCCATGTTGTAGCACCTATCATTATTTTGTTCCTTTCTAAGGCTGAATAATTCATTGTATATGTTTACCACTCATACATGTATAACTTTTAATCCATTTGTTGATGGATATTTGGGTTATTTCCATCTTTGGGTATTGTGAATAATGTTGCTATAAACATTGTTATAAAAGTATCTGTTTGAGTCCCTGATTTCAGTTTTTTTTGGGTAGAACTGCTGGATCATATTGTAATTCTGTTTAACTTTTTGAGAACCACCAACTGTTTTCCCAGAATACAGTGATTTTTTTATAAGGCGGTATTCACTGTACTTTTTCTGACCTTTGGGCCAAAAGTTTAAAACAATTAAAGAATCAGATTATGTTTCGAGATTGTTTTTTATTCAGGGCTTATTGAGAAGCTGGGAAAGCTGAATGTGGTTAGTCATCTAATTTTTATTATTATTTTATATGTGTTAGACAACAGGAATATTGCAAAGGATTTATAGTTTATATAAATATTAAAATAGCATAAAGATATGAACTGTCAAACAGATGGTAGTGGAATTAAAGTTAGGGAATTGGAATCTAGTGGCTTAGTTAATGGAATAAATTGTTTCTGATTATTCATTTATAGTTTATCTATTTCATAGATTGTGACAGACTAATTCAGTCTAGCTTTCTACCATTTACCTGCCTTCCAGGCTCATTCTTGTTTGTTCCCTCATCTGTTAATATATATTTTAGATGCAAATTAATTTCAGTATTATTAATAAAAGTGCACTTTTGGGGTATGATCAAAATTTAATTTTTTGTTTTATTATCTTTACTGCTACTTGATTGCATGGATTATTGAGAACTGATTTTAAATGAGGCTTTAATCCAATATAAATCAATACTGAGAATAATGTTTTGTATATAAGAGGTAATATTCTTGTTATGAAATCAGTATCGGGATTGGAAAGGGCTACCTCAGGTGTTCTTAAGTTCTCTGTTACAACATTCCTCTAGGGTTGCTATCTGCTTAGACACTTTAAGTGATATAAAACTATTTTTTTGGCAGGTAGAGAGTATAGCATAGATTGTTCTTACATTGAACTTTAAATATCTTTCTGAAATTTTTACCTTTTTTGTTTTCTGCCATGTAGAATACTAATGCTCTTGCTTATAATGGTTTTAGGGTATAAGAGTTTTGCTGAATAATAAATCTTGAAAGATAAATATATTAATCTCTTGGACATTTATTGTTTAGTCCGTTTAACAAAGATGTTCTTTTAGATGTAATATTAATTTGGTAAATTAAAAGTATATGTAATGATAAATTATTTTTCAGAATACTATGACCCTTTAAGAATAATGTATTTATACTCGCATATATGATCAAGAATTTCCTGTCTACTATTTGGCAGAAGTGATTTTTATGAAAAGATAGAATGTGTAACAAGAATTAAGGCATGATTCCTGTTTTTTTAGGATAGACTTTTTTTTTTAACCTTTGTGGAATTTCCATTTAGAAGATGTGTTTAACTTTGTTGGTTACTTGCTGCAGTAGATTGGAACCTTAAGGCTCTAAGGGTGCCTTGTCACAGCACCTGGGAAGCTCTAGGAGTATTCTGGTGAGAGTTTTTGGCAAATAGAATATGAGCACAGCCTCAAAATAAAATGATGCCAAGATTGACATGAAATTAAGGGAAAGCTAAAATAGGCAATATTCAAAAAGGGACAGACACACTTTCTGAAGGCAATGAGTATGCTTTATGACACCTATTCACTTGAAAAGTGACTTGAGTTTTTTTTGTTTTGTTTTAAATCAGTTTTACTGAAGTATAATTTACATAAACCATACTCATTTCAAGTGTATAGTTTGACAAATGTATATATTTGGGTAACCACCATTCAAATCAAGATATAGAATGTTTCCATTGTAGCAGTAAATTCCTTCACACTCCTTTTTGCTCTTAGTCTCTCTCTGTCCAGGCAAGCACTCATCTGCTTTCTGTTGCGTTATAGACCAGTTTCGCTTATTCTGGTTTTACAGTTTTTGGAATTATACTGTGTGTACTCTTCCGTTTTTGCAAAAGTGAATATGTTTAGTGGTATGATCCTTTTTATTGCTAAGTAGTTTGCCATTGTATTCATTGTATGAATAAGCTGTGATCTTTTTCTCTCTTGTTGATAGACATTTAGGTTACTTTTAGTTTTGGACTATTACGAATAAAGCTGTTATAAACATTTGTGTCCAGTTGTTTAGACATATATTTTATGTTTTCATTTCTCATGGAGTGGAGTTGTGGGTCACAGTGTTTTTATATGTTTAACTTTATAATAGACTGCTAGTTTTACCAGGTGATTGTACTATTTTGTACTTCCACTAGCAATATATGAGAGTTCTAGTTACTGTACATCCTGTTAACATTTGGTGGTTGGTTAATTGAAAATTTTGGTTCATATTTATTGATAGAAATTATATGCAGACTTTCATGGTAGTTATGAAAGAGACTTAATATACTTAAGATTTTAGTAATGATAGTTAATTTGCTACCATTTATTGTACATATCCTATGTGCCAGATGCTGTATTAATGACTTGTATCTTATAATCTCTAATCCTTAAAACAATTCTACAAGGTAGAATTTATTGTCTTCATTTTATAGACAAGAGTCCTGGCTAGTAAAGTTTAGGCTTAAGATTTGATTCTCATCTATTTACATAGTAAAAAGCTATGGGAGGGGTCTGTTGGTACAGCTCTTACTCGGTTAGGACAGATAAGCAAAGACTAACTTTATGTGTAAACTCATTTACAAAGGCCAAATTTTATAATAATAAAGTCCTTGTCTTGCATATGACGTTTTGTGTAGTTGTATCAATATCGAGTAAATTTGTTGGTACGTCAAATATTAGTTTTCCAGTTACTGAATGTGAATTCTCACATTTACAAATACTGACGTAGCTTATAAAGAACTTAAAATGAGACTTAAATAGTATTGAGCTCTTGCTACAGTTAATTGTATCCAGATTCTAGGAAAAATAAATGATACTGGAAGTTGAAAATAAAAGATTTGATTCCAAGTTTGATTTTAAACCGTAGAGTCTTGATTTAATTTCTCTTTAGTGTTTTGGTTTTCCCCTCTCCTTTGTAGAGTTAAAATGAGTATGATTTCAGTTAATATTATGGTCTTTTAGAGTTCTCAAATTGAACTAAGGAAGGTCCAAAGATAATTAGAAGAGTTAGAGGCCTCAAGGAAGAATAGAGGAGTTGAAAGCGCACGCGTGTTTATGTGTGTATGTGTAAAAGAATGAGCATGATTCTCGAAGATGTCAAGTATTTAATAGAGATTCCACTTTCCTGTGTATCTTACTTGAGTTGTGAAAAGAAGGGGCAAATGGTAAAGCTGAAGAATTGCTAGAGAGGGAAGACAAGTAGTGGTGAATAATAGCAATTGGGTCAAGAAGCTTGTTTTTATCTCCAAGCAACTTAGTTGCTGTTGGAATGATCATGTTTTATCATGTAGGAATCAGCCCATTTGCATTTATTTTTTTAAATATCCTAGACAGTTACCGTTTAATTGTATGTAATTTAGAGTGTGTCACAGCTACTAGTTTGAATTATAGAGCAGAATTTTTATAATAAAATCTTGGTCAGTATATTTCCAGATAGACAAATTATGTAAAATAGCCCACACTTTTTAGACTTTTTAATTAAGAAAGTAATTATTTAAAATTTGGATCCTTTGAAATTTCAAATTTTTCCTTTTTTCATCCCATTTTGCAGACATTTCAACCTACGAATGAAGAGGGACACTTCCCTTTTTAGTGATGAATTTAAAGTAGAAACATCAAATACAGTACTTGATTATGATACCTCTCATATTTACACTGGACATATTTATGGTAAGTTGAACCTTAAAAGAACCCTTTTCTTTAATATTTTTCTGCTCAGGAAAATATATATGTTGAAGCATAGGAAAATATTTCAGAAAAGATGGAATAAATTCTGAGGAGATTTGAGTATATCATGAAACACTGTTGTAATGGTCTTTGAAAAATGAAGTAGTTCTTGGACCTGTCTTTACATGTATTTTAATGTTGAATTATACAGGGTCTGGCTTTTGAAAGGTATGAATTTTTGACTCTCTGAATACCTCCAAACTGTTAGATTTTAAAAATTTTAATGACTTTTATAATTTTCTGATCTTCCAAGCAAGAAATTAGTAGTAAATTTGCTGTGTTTTATAAGAGGAAAAAATCTAAAAGGAAATGGTAAAGACCATCTTAACAGCAAAAATAATGTGACAAAATTATTGATAAGAAAATCTTCCCAGAGCCCTTCTTCCTCAGAATCTGTTTGCTTTTGTTCATAATTCTAATAAATTTCTCTTACTACATCAGGTTTTAAAGGTATTGGAGGGTTGGGGACACAACCCAATAGAAAATTACATTCGACAGTTTAGTAGTCTGGGAGAACAGAAAATTATTGAAGTCATAAAAAGGCTAAAAATTCAGTCTTCCAGAGGTTTTAGAGAAGGGCAAAATATCATTGTGTTAAAACTCTGTATATTAGCAAATACTCAAGGTGATTGACCAAAAGGTCAATTTTAATTCTACATATTAGATATTTCCTTAGAATCCTAACATGAAAAATTAAGTGCTTAAAGAAATGTTTTTTTTTCATTATGCCAGATAAATGAGGCATTTCTATACTTAAAATATCTCACCTGTACACTAAATCTAGTTAATAAATTTTTTGTACTCTTACAATTATGTGACCAGAGGAAAGCTTTTCTCCATCAGTCTGGATTTCTAATGTTAGAATATAGCTTTCTATTATTTTTATTGTTATTATTTATCTTGCTGGGCAAATAATGTGCAGTCTCTGCCCTTATTTTTGCTAGACATTAGTCAAGAAAAGTCATGACTAAATGAGTTTGCAGATAAAAACTATATTATTTGCAATACCAACATCTTGGGCTCTTACCTTCAGTCCATGATTAATTCAAAGTCAACTAATTAATTTTAACGTATAACTTAGAAATTGTGGAAAGCTTGATTTTTGTTTTAATGAGAAAATTTTACCAAGTAAAGTTAACTTTTAAGGCACCCTTCTTCTGCTTTCCAACTCTATAACATTTGATGTTTAGTGTTCAGCTTTTCTTCGTGACTATATCAAGAACCAAAAATGCCATTTTTTTCTGTTATTTTCTTTCACTAGAGAAATATAAGATGGGACAGTATTACAGATTTTTGTTCAGTATCTTAAAAAGAATTTTTGGTATACTTTTGTTCAAATAGCTTCTGAAATAGTCGACACTTTCTTATTTAAAAAATGTATTTATAAAACCTAAAGGAGATAAAGAAGCCAGAACATTCATGCAGAATATGTCAGGCGGTAAAGCAACTTTTTTCTTATAGTAATTAGAGCAAAATTTCAAAAGATACTTTAATATCTATTTTGAAAGTGTTTATTTTATCAGTGGCTTGGCAAGTCTCCTATAAGTTAACTTAACAATTATTTATTGAATGACTACTGCACGCATGCCCAGCACTGTGCTAGGTGCTGAGAATATGATTGTCAGTAAGGTAGATATTCTATTTTTCATTGTTGTTTCTAATAATTGTATGTTTTAACTAACTACTAGTTGCTGTTCACATCTCAAATTCAGCTTGATGTGTTAAAATTAATTTCCCCAGTTAAAAAAAATGATTCTTGAAGAATGAATTTAACATTCACGTGCAAGTTTGATTTTCAAAAGTTTGTTGCTTTCATTAATAGGTGAAGAAGGAAGTTTTAGCCATGGGTCTGTTATTGATGGAAGATTTGAAGGATTCATCCAGACTCATGGTGGCACATTTTATGTTGAGCCAGCAGAGAGATATATTAAAGACCGAACTCTGCCTTTTCATTCTGTCATTTATCATGAAGATGATATTAGTAAGTACTTAACTTTATTAAGTAGCCTTTTGCAAAAAGGCATATAAGTAGTTAAAACTATGTGGAGAGAAATGAAGCCTGAGATGTTTTCT
The DNA here is from genome assembly GCA_003508835.1 of Eonycteris spelaea. Taxonomy (NCBI): domain Eukaryota; kingdom Metazoa; phylum Chordata; class Mammalia; order Chiroptera; family Pteropodidae; genus Eonycteris; species Eonycteris spelaea. Next base: position 8,311,533 of record PUFA01000040.1, on the reverse strand, counting down.
TTCCTGATCTATTAATCAGACTAGAAAATAGTTTCACAGCCAAAATCTCAATGTAATGAGCATATCTATAGTATAATTAAATTTCCTCTTCAATCTGTGCCAGTCCTACTTTGTTGATATGGTACAACCAGTCTGTTTGAACTGTAAGTTAACCAACTATGATGGATCTGGAAATCCTATATTCTAATATCGCCAGTCATTTAATGCTATAATGCTTTTCTGTATGTGGGCTACTAAAGCATCATTGTCTTCTTATGTAAATTTCAGTGTGATATTTGTATAGTAATTAAGGAATATTTTAGATATTTTTGCAATTTCTAAGTCCTTTGAGTTTTTTTTTATGTAAATTTGAAATAATGACTTGACTTTAGTTAGGCAAGACTCCAGGTTTATCATTATGGATTTTGTCCTCTACTATGGTGTGTTGGGAAGGTTCTTTTTCTGTGTTTTAAGAGTATAAAATGTATTTAGACTTCACCTTTTAATTCTACCATTGTCTCTATATCTATATTCATCTCATCATGAGAATACTTTAATAAAATACCATTCCTCAAATTTATATGCTGCTTGAATACTCATATTTTACTTTTGACTATAATTAGACCAGTTTCAGTTTCCCCCCCCTTTTTTTTTTTGACTTGGCAGCTTCATCCTGGTTTTATTTTCTTTTCTACAGCCAGAAATTTATTGTCAATAATTTCATTCTCCTTCTTAGTAATATATTAGAAAGCCTAAACCATTTTGACTTTTTGTTCCATCAACTCAAGAGTTTCTGTATTTCAGTCTGTCCAAATGCTTGTTATTTCTGATGCTGGATTACTGTAGCAAATAATGTAATTATTCTAGATAGGCTATATTTATGATTTTAGCTACTAGCTAAATCATAAATTAATGCTACTTCCCCATATTTTTACTCATGTTTATTTGATTCCTTTTCCAACTTTTCCTCCTGGTATTTCAAACTCTCCTCAGACTCTAAGTTATACTCCTCCTTCACAAATTGGAATATGAAATCCTTTGCCTTCCTTTCTTTCTGCCAAAAAAATTATCATCTATTTGATTTGTATGTTACTTTGAAATTTTCTTAGTAATTTAATCTTTTTGCCAATTTACCTCCTTATCAATGTATGTAAATTCTCCAACTGTAATTTCTGTTTCTTTTGCTCCTTTAACATTTCAAATATCATTTATGTCTGTAGCAGGTTTTTCACGGATACTTAATGAAATCTTGAAATACTTTCCCTATAATGGTTTCTCAAAATTGAACAAGACCTTTTGGGAATGGAAGAAGAAGAGAATAATTTGAGAGATTTTGAACTCATCTTTTCCTTCCCATCATATTGTAATATAACTTTTTCCTTTGCTTTATGCTTTCCATATGTAAACCCTGCTATGCTTGTTCTGCCTTTTATGATTTCTTTTACTGCATCTTTTCTCTTATTTCTCTTATCTACTGGTATGTACAGTAGTTTAAGCATGTTCTGTTCTTTTTTCCCCACTTTTATTTCTTCCTCATCATATAATTGTGTTTTTCCATTTTGAATTTTATAGTAATTTCCAAATATATTCCTTCATGTCAACCTTTCTTCTTCCCTAAAGATGGTGAGTTATCTTGGAGGATCATTGACATTGGATGTGACTTAGTTTTCTATTCCTTTTGGCATTTAACTTGACTATTGATTTCAGCTCCTATTTTTTATTTGTCCAAGTAGATATATGTTTGAGGTAAGGAGGCCTTTTCACATTCTTTTTTATTATTACATAGTAATTGTGGTATTAGAGTTTAAAAATAGTAATATTTGGGGTTATTTTGTTTGTAACTTTTTCTCTGGTAATGGAAATATAACAATATGAGGATGAGAGTATGGGAAAGAATGCTTTAAACAGAATTTTTGATGCTTACAAATTCAGACAATTATTTTGAAAAAACTATCTGAAAATTGGTCAAGGTAACCATGGTTCAAGATAAGAGAACACCTAAATAGTTGCTATATTCTAGATTCTAGACCAAGTAAAAGCTGACAAATTTTTCTGTAAAGAGTCAGATAGTAAATATTTTTGGCATTGTTGGCTCTATGAATGCTATTGTAACTACTCAGTTTTGCCACTGTTGTGCAAAAACAGCAATAGAAAGTAAGTAAATGAATGGGCCTGGCTATGTTCTAATAAAATATTAGTTATATATACTTAAATTTGAATTTTATATAATTTTTAATGACACAAAATATTATTTTAATTTTTTCAACTTTCAAAATATTAAAACTATCCTTAGCTGGCACACCAAACTAAAGGACTCACTTGTCCAGCAGGCTGAGGTTCGCCTACTCCTTTTCTAGAGGATGGATAGATCAATTTACTTTTAATTGGCCTTTTAACCTTTCTGGTAGAATATGTAAGGTTCTAATCGTAATCATAGTAGTAAAAAGAGTAGCTATTACTGTTTAATGTGTACCTGGCACTATATAAAGTTCTTTACTTGAATTTTTTCATTTAATCTTTATAATAACCCTGTGAGGTCATAGGCACACATATTATCCTCCCTTTATAGACAAAGAAACTAAGGCTTAGAAAATTTGTCACTTGATGGTGGATCTTGTGTTTTTAACCATGTGCTCTTATGCTTTACTTATGGAAGAAAACTTTAAACTCTCATTGCCATCACTCCACAGATTTCTAGGGCTTTTCTGAAATCTGTAAGCCTTCATAAATCACATATTGCTGTTTTAAGCCAAATTCTCTCAATATATTTAGCAATAGGTATTTTATTTTACAACTAATTAAAAAGTAGATGCTTTCTCTTTAATGTATATTATTTTTTCATATAATTTTCTTAAGTGTCTGTATTTATTTTCACAACTAAAATACTATGTGATTGTTTGGATCACTGAATATATGTGTGAGTTTATTTGATATTGCTCTATATGTATTATTTTCAGAAGAAGAAAACAACAGTAGAAGCACTCCAACCTTGGGGTAGGAGTTCTGAAGAAAATATAGCTACCCACCTCTTGATACTGTTTCTGTAATTATAGACATAAATGTATGAAACCACCATGGAAAATGATATTGCTATTCTAGAGAACTTTAGGGAATGGCTTCTGAGGCTATACCAGAACAGAGAGACAATTTTCAATGAAAATCTCTGGGTACTTTAATACCCAGTTACATGTGATGGTGATAACAACACGTAGTTAGTTATAAGCTTAAAATTCCCACTTGTTCAATTCTGTGCTTAGTAGTAAAAGGTGCTCTCTCCTAGGACATAGAAGTGTGAACAGTTATGACAAAGTAAGAATACCACTTAATCTTCTGTCCTTTGACACACTTTATTTTAAAGAAACTGGGAAAAACATTGTCCCATAAACTATGCTGTTAATCTTATTAACTTAGCAATAAATTTAGGACATTAATTAAATTAGTTAATCTTAAGATCAATTAAATTTAGGACAGATTTTTAGGAACAACTGAGGTATGATTGCTTGGAATCATTAGTTGTAAATAGTGCACCCTTGCACCTTTGTATGAACTACCTCCTGAGAGGGTAAGGGTCTAAGTAATTTTTCCATCCTATACTTATATAGAAATATTTCATTTCTAAATTAAAAAATATTTTAAGTAAATATATAAAACCACAGAAGAAGAGTATTTGGGTTGATTCTGTTTCAAATTTATTTTTCTGTGTGGTATAGAAAAGCCCAGAGAGCTTGAATTCGCCTGTGCTTTGTAGGAGCAGGGCATTCTTGTTTTCAACATGTGTGTTAGCCGTGGCTATATCTGTTGCTTTTCCCCCCCTTGTACTTCAGTGGAACAACCCCTTATTTCTTATTCTGAAAAATCAAGATCATTAAACTTGAACCATTTCAAGGTGAAGGCCTCATTTATGTAGAAGCTGCCTCATTTGTGGAAACATCAGGATATTGCTTCTAAACCTTTTAAAAATCAATTAGTTTCATATTATGTTTTGGAAGCTGTTGACATAAATGAGTTTTGTCACAGTCACTAAGACTTCCAGCTCTTTTTGTGTCATTATTAGTGAGAGGGAAGGATAAAAGAAAGAAGAAAAAGAGGGAAAGAAGAATTGAATTGGAAAATATTAACAGATTGATAATGTCATTCCTCAAATAACAGGAAATTCTGAGGACTGTCTCAGAAAGTGTTCTAGCTATACTTACGGTCCAGTCTGGAGCTTGAAAATTTGTTTATGTATACTGAGTTGTGAAAACTATGCTAGACTATTGGAAAGATTGAGGAATGGAGTGCCCTGATTGATTGATAAATATTGCTCTACAAAATGGCTTAACACTATGATTAGAAAGGCCCACAACTTCAAAACTCCCACAGTATATGTTTTAATTTACATGCCTTACTTACCATTGGTCTTAAATACTGGACTTTCTTAAGCACAGTGACAGTATTTAAAAGAAATACAAAAATGTAGAGGTATCAGTGATACCCTTTGCCTTTTTTCCAAGATAATATCTTGGGAAATATAAATTTCTCTAAACACTTTATAGGCACAAATGCAGAAAAGTTGAGAAGGCCATGAGAAATGGTAGCTATTTTAAAAACTGTTTAATCTGAAATGCAAGATACTAATTAAGAACACATTTTTTAAAAACCAGATAAAAAGAGACAGTTGAGGAGCTTAGTTCTTTTTGGCAGAATTGGAGAAAATATGCTTAACTTTTCATATTATACACTCAGAAACTTTATTCTATTTTATTTATATAAATAAGACTCAAGTTGAGAAAATCTTAGATCAAGACCTTTTCTCATTGGTTGCCATATATATGTATGTATATGTATATTTGCATATGTATATTTATTTTAAAATATAAAATATTTTAGCTGTATGAATGATCATTTCAGAGATACAAGATTATTTAAAAATTAAAAAGCTTTTACACTGTAAAACAGCCTGAAAATTGATTCAAGGAAATAAAATTATATTTGGAAATTTTATCCTTTTTCTCCTGAGATACAAAACATGATTTTTTTTTGGAGTGTTTGAAATGTTTTTACAAAGAGATTGAATAAGAAATTTAATTCATTGTACAGTTTGGTGAGGGGAAGCAGAGCTTGCCACCTCAAATATGCCTTTTAGGATATTGATTATTTTAAGTTGGTTATTTTTAAGAAATGAAAGACTTAGAAAGAACCTTTGACCTTCCCCCTAACTGTGTAAAAGAATTTAGGTAAAGGACCTGCTCCAGGAAAGGCACTATTACTATAGATAACTATTGTTTAATAGGAGCTAAGTTTATTAGGGTGGAGCCTAGCAAGGCCTTTGATCAAAATCCTTTCTATGTCCCATCTTTTCTATCTAGATGTGAATTGCCTTCCTGCCCTTTGAAGTCCTAAACCACGACCCCCTGTCATCGGGTCTCATATTCCTATGGAACCCCTGTATGTACACACGTAATAAATTTGGTCATTTTCTCCTGTTAATCTGTCTCATGTTAATTTGATTATTAGTCCAGTCAAAAGAATTTAGAAGGGTAGAAGGAAAATTATTTTTCCTCCTAAACACTGAATATTGCTTTAAAGATGCAGTTTTAATTATTATAGTATTCCATATACTGTCACATTTGAGGGTTTGGAAAAAGTTTGCAGGCATTTGATTTTTTTAGTAAGAAGAATGAATTAGAAAGTTTTTGATTTAAGACTTCACAATCACGTGCATTTTAAACATGAGGTGGGGCATATTGCTTTTTATTATACCTAGTTAGCAAATAAGGGCATTTTTTTTGGTGGTGGTGGGGCTGGAGGGGATTGTTTTTTCACCATACCTAGTCAGTAAACTTCATGGAAAAGAGACTTGTTTGGAGTGAACCAGAAGGTTGATGTATTGCTGAATTTAATAAAAATCTGTAATTAAATATTTTGTAAAAGGCACTAGAATAACTTCAAAACCCTAAGTTTGAAGATTATGGCAACTGAAGCCTGAAGAATCTTAAGCAACTTGTGTAAGATATCATGACAAAGATCTGTGTCTCTTGGCGTCCACCGTAGTGCTTTTTTGCTTACATTTTATTAGGAAAGATTAGTTTAAAGGCTGGTAAAAGTCAAAGGACTTAATGACAGTAAAGACAATTATGGTGGGGATGAAAAAGAATTAGGAGAAAGCAAAGATTTCTTTATTTTTGGTATCATTGATTTTACTGAAGTGTAGCCATGTTCACTACTGAAAAATAGAGTAAATTTACATTTCTGGTCAACTATTATGAGTAATAAGTTACAGAAAAACTAGAAAAAATAGCATTTAAGAGTATGTGTATTTCTTAGGTATAAGTGAAGCTAAAACTCAAGTCTTTTACATCTGTTATAGAACAATTCAATGCTTGATGTTTATACCAGTGATCTTTAGAATGTGCCTGAGGACATTGGTTCAGGACTTGGGTTCTGCAAAGAGCTGCTCCTAAAGAGGCATTGTGGTATCTGATTGATTATAAAAATTTTAAATTCTGTTCATAGGGATTAGATAGTCTGCATAAGCAGTCTTGCTATCTTACATTTATATTCATACTTTACACTAGGAATTTATTGATGTGGATTTTACTGGTTTCAGCAACCAGAGTCTTAGAATCATGGTTTTATGGGACCTTGTAGATCAACTAGTTAAAACTATTTCAGGGTTTAATTTATTTGCTCAAGATCATACAACAAATTAGTGGTGAGCAAATTTTTCTGAGTCTCATTTTCTTCATGTGTAAAATGAGGGTGTTAGACCTCATTTTATCATTAATATCCCTTATCTCTTCAAAACTTTATAATTCCGAACTACTTTTTCTCTAAAGCTGGAGATATTTTTGGATTCGCTGATTTTCAAATGACTATGTAAATATAAATAAATATTTTGCATGTGAATTAAGTAGAAGAAGATGGAGTATGTTCAACACCATTAATGTTTTGGTGAATAGTCTTTCAGATCTTACATATTATTTTATTTATAATATATCTTAGATTTATTTCTATGCCAATAAATACAGCTCTGCCTTTTTAAAAAATGGCTGCATGATATTCCATTGTTCATTGATGAATGTGTTCTTTACCAACTCATCAACTAATTGGACATTTAGATTCCTGTTTTTCACTGTTAAACATTGTTTCAGTATACATTATTGTGCATAATTTTCCCCCTCAACATTTGTGTGATTATTTACTTAAGATTAATTCCTAGAAGTAGTGTTATCAGTCATTCAAATGACTGATAACACTACTTCTAGGAATTAATGGCAGATAACTCTTTAAGATGGTTGTATAAATTTTGTAGTCCTATACCTAGAAATTTAATCTTGATTTATAATATCTTGGTATACAGTTTGTAGGTGTATTTCTCTGATTGCTTCACTAAAGTGTCCTTAAAAAAACCAAATAGGATTCAGCCAGGGTTCATACATTATATTTGGTTGTCACATCTCTCTAGTTGTTATATTTTTAAAACATCTTTATTGAGGAAAAATCAACACAACTGCTTAAATGTAAAGTATACAATGATAGTTTTTGACATATGTATACATTTGTGCCATAATCAAGACAGTGTATATATCTATCACCCCCAAAAGCTTCCTCCTACTTAGTGATATCCTTCTCTCCTTTCCAACTCCTCTTTCCTTAGGCTCTAATCTGCCGGTTAGTTTGCAATTTCTAGAGTTATATGTAAATGCAATTATACACCATATACTCTTTTTTAAAAATCTGACATCTTTAACTTAACACAGTTGTTTTGAGATTCATTTATATTTTTGTGTGTTTTAGTAGTTTATTTCTTTTTATTGATGAATAATATTTCATTGTATGTAACATAATCTTTTTATGCATTTGCCTGTTGGACATTTTGATTATTTCCAGTTTTGGGTTATTACAAACAAAACGACTAAATTTTTTGATATTAGCAACTATTGATTAAAGAAGATAAATTTCTTATGCTATTTTTATATAGATTCTTTCTTCCCCAAACCCATACTCATCCTTCAAAATACAATTCAGATATAATTTCCTAGAAGCCTTTTCTGGCCCCTCATTTCTGAGTGTTCACTTTTTATTGCTGCTTATGCATTGATGAGTCCTCCTAATGTTTTGAATCCAGCATTTTCCATGTAATTGGTCATATGATTGACCTTTGAGAAGAGGCATGGAAAGAAATTTTCCACTGTTTTAGATGAGTAGATTAAATTAGCCAATATTGCAGGGAACGTAAACAGTTAGCAAGTTAATATTTAAATGGAATTTAGTCTGATACTCTAGCTAGATCGTAAGCTTTTTGAGGGTGTATGCTTTGTGTCCTTTATTCTTGTATTGCTTATATTTGGTAAATAATAGTTTTTCCTCCCATTATTTATTTTATGAATAAATTAATGCAATTAAGAATACCATTGAGGTACATTTAGGAAATTTATGTGCATACAGGCCCTAATTTTGAACATGCCCTATTTTATAGTCAATTGTAAAGTAGTTAGAGATTTAGAAATTGCCTCTTCCCCGTAGAGACAATTTAAAATGAGAGATAGTTTACAGTTATTGCAGGTAGAATGCAGGCTAAAAGGAGGTTATTGTAGTTAGTAGTTTACAGGTCTTTGGTAAACGGTGACCTTTGAAAAGAGGCATGAAAACCTGTTGCTGACCGAAAAATTAAATTCAGCAAGTGTTTATTGATTTGGGAATATATAGCAAGAGTTACGACTTTTAAAAAAACCTTTAGGAGAATTCTCAGTCAATAGTAGAGAGTCAGACTATGATAAATGCTGCAACCAAAATGCCATCAAAGCTCTGAGAGTAGTACACACTGAGAAAGCCTTAGAGATCTTTAGGAAGATGTCCGGGGGAGGTGGCATTTGACTTGCACTTTGAAGATAGGGTAGACTTTTGACTGCTAGAGATAGGAATCTGTGATGATAGGGAAAAGGTAGCTATTACTCTGGCTATAGCAATATTTCATTTTAGCTGCTACAGCTCAGGGACTTCAGAAAAGAAAATAAACTGGCATCTTTGGTGTGGAATCACCTATTTTCTTTGTATATGTGTATATAGTTCCAAATCGAGTAAATAGAAATAATGGCCACTTTTAAGTCAGTGTGTTACTAGTTTTCATACATGTTTCAGTTTTATAGGTTTAATGATTTATTAACTTATTAACATTATTTGAGTGCATAATCTGTATAAGACATTTTCTGAAACTGTTGGTACAGTGATAAACAGGGTAAAGGTTCTGTCCTAATGCACTTGAGAGTCTAGCGATTCTATTTGTAATTGATCGGAATAATAGAGCAACATTTCTCCTAACCGATGTCCATAATCTATCTGCTTGGCCTCCAAAACTAACTTATTAAAAAGCAGGGGTAGGGAGGGATGTTCATGGCCCAGCTTCCCACCTCTGTTTCCTGGGAGATCAATGTTATGAATGTATGTTTGGAAAAGGGGGACATCTTCAGTTTCCTCTCCTTCCAGGGACAGTCATACTGTGCCCCTCTTCTCATGCTCTTTGCTTACCCTCTCCAAATGTAGACTGGGTAAGGGGAATGGGGAATGGGTACTAGGGAGAAAGGGACTCCTATCCCCTGGAATTAGAAGGGGAAAGGACATTTGGGGTCTTCCTTGCCTATTCTTCCATCTCTTTGTTAGAAAACAAAATTCAATTGAGTAAATTTTAAAGCTCTTGTTGGCTTTATTCAACAGTTCGTGAATTAGGCAGCATCCCATCAAGCAGGTCGAAAGGAGCTCTGAGGAACTGTACAAAATGAAAGACCTATAGGCAGAAAGGAGCAGGAACAAGGAAGCCATACTAACAAAAAGTGCTTGTTGTGTCAAGGTCACTTTCCTTTAGGGGAGGGCAGTGGTCTATCAGGTAGATGACCGCACTAGTGCTGACCAGGTGATTCCTGGTAGACTGGTGTACGATTCCATTTCTGGGAGAAGCTTAAACTGTAACTAGGTCTTGTGTTGGTGGCATGGAGCTTAGTAGGTGACTTCATTTGGGCCTTTTGTCTTGTTTTTAATAACTTCAAACTCATCATTTCTCCTAAAAAAAAATAAAGCCTGTTCTTCCGCTTACTCTTTCTTCAGTGGATCCATTTTGAGTTTTGGCAACTTTGGGAGTAAATGGGATTTTCATGGACAAGGACCCCACCCACCTCCAGATATTAACAAAGCAACATTTTGTGCATTATCTGTCTGTGGAACCACTCTATCTTATATTCAATTAATATAATCAAAGTTGGATTATTTGATTAGATTGATAATTCATAGCGTGTTTTTGAAGTGATTACACCAAGTTTTGACTGTTAGAGTCATCCCATAGGCAAGGCTTTGGGACTATGCAGTCTAATTCCTAACCTGCCAGTCATGTGGGGGGAGTGATGCCTTGCTAGGAGCAGTAGGAATGCACGGTCTACTCTAGTTAGTATGGAGTGAGAAGTGGGTGTTTTATGCACGGTTCTGTTGGGCAGAGAATTTGAACTATAAATATTCCTCCTTCCTGGAGTGAATTAACTAGAGCTATTTCCTGCTTGAGGCAGTATCACAATATATGTATTATTTGTATTTGTACCTCCTACAACAAAACAGAAGCAAGAAGTTGGCATACAAATAAATTGGAAGAAAGGCAATAGATTTAAAACTGATCTTTGTTTTAAAAAGGCAGAATATTCTACACCAATGACTCATTCCTTGTGAAAGAATATGCTGTTTGGCCTTTTCAGGGGAACTACAGTGCATCCTATGATTTAGCATCTCAATGTGGACTTATTCATTAGTTGAACAAAGGCTTTTTCTAGAAATGGGATTATATTGTCAGTAATTTTAAAAGGAAAATGTCATTGTCTGTTTTCATAGTTAATGTGGTGACCAGGGAAAATAGGCTCTTTTAAAAGTTTTGAAAGTATATAAGAAAGATTTTATACTTGATCTTTTATTTTTTTTATAATTATTGGGAGAGTTTTGTGCTGACAGAATTTGATGCATATGTAAATACTCTTCCTTGTTTTGGAAATATCTCTTTTATCCTAAATATCAAGCTTTCAGAAAGAATATATGTCTTTAATTTATGATATATAAAATATAATTTACAAAGAAATAAAACACTTTCTCTTTTAAATATTTAATTCTTGTTATTGCTAATGTTTTAAATTACAGTCTGAATAGTTTTATTATTTTTCATTCCCTATATATTTATAAACAATGTAAGAGAATTTAAGTATTTTGATAAAAAATTTTAAAGGTCATGGAACAATTGTAGTTTTCCCCATTGATTATTAAGATCACTTTGCATAGTTTCAGTTTGAATGGTCAATTTAACTATTTCTACTGATGTGGCAAAGTGAGGACTGCCTGTGGTTAACTAGGTAAATAGGTTTGAAAATGGACTCAGGAAATACAATATCATTGCGAAGTGGCATAAGCGAACTGCTTGAGGTTACAGATTATGATTTTTGAATTAGAGTAGTCATTGTTACTAGTTTTTCTCCAACCCATTCAGCTGCAGGGGTGTATGTAGAGAGTCAACTTAAATAGGATTTGATTGAGAGTTGGGAGGTTAGTGGGTGTCAAGGGAGTTTAAGGCAAATGCAAGGAAGTAATTATAACAGTTCACTATGGGATTTAAGATAAATAGAGAAAAGAAGAGAACAAGGTAGTGAACAAGGTAATAGCATTGATAGAAAGTGGTGTTGAATTTTTGGAGCCCAGTGGGGGAATCTTCTGAAAAGATAAGTGGTGGAAAGTATGATTTGGAAGTGAGATTATGAAGGGGTTTCAGTTATCAGTAATGACAGGTTCCAAAGTGTGACCGTAGAGGTGAGAAGTTGAAGTAGGAGAAGACCATCAGAAAAGGTGGTGTGAGTGTACTGGAAGGATCATCAACATGAATGTTGGAACCACTGAGAATTATGATGGGGTAGTGTCAGAGAGTGACAATGAGTTAGGAGGTAAAAATAAGGAAATAGAGGGAAGTCATGACTTGAGGGGCAGCAAATACCTGTAAGTTGGAGTAGTTGGTAGTATAGTCTCATGTCTATGAAAGTTGGGCCACAATGATAATAGTTCTGATTGTCCCAAGGCAGAAAGTGGTAAATAGCTGTGAGTGTTTAGTGAAATTGGGGCAGGGGACTGTCTTTTCAAGAACAGGAAGAGTTCTGGGGTTCTCCCTTGATTCTTGCCGGAGTCATCCTGATGGAGGCGAGGAATGCTACATAAGGATTCGCTTGACCCCTGTGAGATGATGGACCAGAAGAGGTGATTTTCTAAAACATAGATACTCTCTTGATTCCAGTAAAATGCAACCTATTGGGCATGGTAGGAACAGGGAATCTTATTGAATTTAGACCATCTTTTCACCCTGGGGAGTGATTGTGGTTCTATTCTTAAGTTTCTGCTGGCTTCCTTTCAATTCCTGCTGATAGTAGCCTATAGGTGGTGTGGTTTTACACTGCTACTTGTTTGACTTCTGACTGTGTGGGAAGTGGTAGAAATCCATACTTGTGTGTGGTGTGTGGTGTGTGTGTGTGTGTGTGTGTGTGTGTGTGTGTTTGTGTGTGTCTGTGTCTGTGTGAGTGATATTAGTATAAAGACAGTGTTACAAATATGTGTGTATATGTATTTACATAATAAATATATCAATTTCATATATTTTATCAGTTAGATATGCATTAGACACCACTTGTTATTAAGATAATTTTAAGAAACTTAATGATAAATTAGAACTGTAGTTTAAAGTAGCTCTTTTTGTGTGTGTGTGGGAGATGTCTAATTTCAACTCTAAGAATTTCATCAAATGTTGTTAAATATATGTTTGTCATTGAACTTAAATTAGCATAAGGTAAATGGTAAAATAGATTATTAAGTATTGTCTTATAGAGAAATTTAAATAAAGGCACCACAAACTGATCCATAAAGGAAAAATAAGAACTTAACATACTAATTGAATCATAAGTTAGTTGCTTATCACATTGAAACAGGCATTAAAATAAGCTTTTGAAAATATATTAATAGTCTTATCCATTTTCTGTGGCAAAATACTTTGGATATCAGAACTCTGAGAGCATTTTTTACTTATCTTTTAGTGGCTGCCAGTGTCAGCAGAAGGATTCCTCCTTATTCACATTTTTATCTTGTAAGAAATAGATAAACCATTTTCTTATCCATGATTTAAGGGAAAACTGGCCAAAGAATCAGGCCACTTTTTTAGTTGTTGGAGACTAGACTCTCCCAATATTGGGTAAAATAGCACAAAATGATGGATGTATAAATTATATCAAACTATGAACTTGGCTCTATATAATTAAAACAAGTAGGAAAATTCCAAGAGATCTAAAGTCTGTTAACTGAATAAAGAACTTAAGTGTATGTCCACTTGTCTATGAGTATGCCTGTATATTATGTTCATGGCATGGAGGAACCTCTTTAGCTGGTGGTTCAGGCAAGTTAGGTTCCATTAAGAATCTGGGCAAGGCTCACTGGGACATTTTCAGGTTAAAACTATAGTGGCAGAAGAAAGCATTGGAGTGATAAGACCCCAAATCTACTAAATGTGAGAATTGAAAATTTTGGCATATTACACTGTAAAACTTCTCAGTTTTTGTGGTAGATTCTTATTAAATATATGTTGTATAGCACTGTATTTTCACTTTCTGAAGTCAGCCTTTGAAACAATAAAATTATATATGAGTTTTTTTCCTTGTTCATCACTTCAGTTGTGTTAGTTTTTCATTTCAAAATCATTTGAACTTGCTCCACTGATGATAATACAGTCTTTTAGTCCTAATTTTATTTTGACAGTTTCAAACTTAAAAAAGGTTGAAAGAATTGTGCAATGAATGCATACCTCCTTCTTCCGGATTTGCCATTTTTTAACATTTTACACCTTCCCCACCACACTTTTTTGGGCAATCATTTGAAAGTAGGTCACAGGCATCATGAAACATCACTGTTGAGTACTTAAGCACACATCTCTGAATAACATTTTTCACCCCTAAAAAATTAACATGAATTTTATATATCATTTACTATAGTCTATTATAAAATTTCTCCAGTTGTCCTAATTTTTTTTTTTGCTATTTGTTGTCTCTTTTTGTGTCTTAATTACCAGTCTCCCCAAACCTCAGTTCTCAACTTTTTGCTTTTTTATAATAACATTGCTTTTTATTTTTCATATGTCTAGGAAAGTGACTTATAGAATGTTCCACAGTTTTGCAGTGTCTGTTTATTCGTGGTTAGATTCAGTTAACATTTTGGCAAGTATATTGCACAGGTGAAGCTGAATGTTTCTTAACTGCATCACAACAGGGTAAATAAAATAGTAATCACTTATCTCTTTGGTGTAAAGGTACCTTTTTTCATTACAACTATAAGTAATCAGTGGGGTAAGACTTTCAGAGACTATGAATATCCTGTTACCTCACATCTTTAATTTATTGGTTTTAGCACCTATTGATGATCTTTGCCTAAATTAACTTATACATGTGGAGTTGTAAAATGGTAACTTTTAAGTCTATCATTTCTTTCACATTTATTGATTAGAATTTTACAGCCGTTGTAATCTTAACCCCTGATAAAAACTAAAGTTTAAATCAGAAATGTTATATCAGTATAGGTACGTTGTTCCTAACCCCTACCTTCTACTTGTCAGATTAGATTTGGATTGTAGTATTTAATTCATATTTCCAATGAAATAGATCCTTAGTATTAACTTTAGGTTCTAAATTTTCTTAAGAAACTACCTGCAGTGTTTCTAGTTCAGTGTATTACATCTATAAGCTACTTAAGGATTTTTTTTAGTGTTTCTCCACATACTCGTCTTAGTATTTTGACAATTTTCTTAATTATGGTTACTAAATTGAATTATAAAATATGTTCATGAACTAAGCAGGACATTAACAACAGAAAAATATGTGAACTTTGAGAGAGTGGAGTAAACTTTTAATGACTAAATTAAATTGAATAGCTATTTGGAAATAGAACTAATTTGCTTAAAGATAAATTAATCATTGTTTAATTTTTAAAGGGAGGAAATTTATAAAATAGTTATTGTTATATAAAGCATTTGCTTGAGTTATATATTGAATAAATTTAAACTGTCTGCTTGTACTCTGCCGTGGAACATGTTTCTAGGTCACTTTTCTGCGGCCAGTTGGTATTCATTAAAGGATTTCAGGCCAAATATTATATTAGCCTAACATAGTTCAGATTGAGGTGGTTTTGTACACTTGCAGCATAGGAAATTTAATGTGTTTGAAGGGAAAGTTATAAATTACAAAATGAAGAAAATTGCAGTATTAAGACGCTCTGTCTATCCATAATGGGAAAGGTTGGGAAAGTTAAACCCACAATAAACAATGATTATTGTCCTTTTTTAGAATTCGCAAATCATACATATGATAAGGAGCTAGAGACCAGTAATGTTTTATTGAGGAAGAACTTAGGAACCTGCCAGGTTTGAAATTAGAATGCCTAGCATAATTCCTTTCCTATAGGTGGTCAATAAATATTTATGGCTTTCATTAATTATGACAAATTTTCATTTATAAGATAATTTGTAACATCTAAATGTGATAGTTATGATATTTCTTCTTTGTGTTTTAGACTATCCCCATAAATATGGTCCACAGGGAGGCTGTGCAGATCATTCAGTATTTGAAAGGATGAGGAAGTACCAGATGACTGGTGTAGAGGAAGTAACACAGGTAAGGATTTTAATACTAGCTTGCATTTAAGAAATGGAAATGATCTTAGCCATGTGTTTCTGCATTAAAATGTATGTTCTAGAATTTCCGAAAAATTTGTACCACCGCGGGGAAATATTCATATATTTTGGTGCTAAGATTTGAATACAAATCTGCATAACTCAATAAACATTACATTTCATGTCCAAAACATACTGTGTCTTACATGTTTTATTGTAAGACTTATAAAATGTTCAGTTTGAACTTTTTTTTCTATAAATGTAAGTATTTGCATTAGTGTGAAAATTAGACCAACTTTCCCTTGTTTGCCAGGGACTTCCCAGTTTTTAACAATGAAAGTTGTGTGTCTCTAAGAAAACTGAGATAGTCACCCTGATAAAAATTGTAGTGCTGTTGATATTTTAATTGTAATGTTTTTGCTATTTGACTATTGTTCTTTCGTTCTTTTATTGACTTCCTTTTACTTAGTATTAGGTGATAGGGTTATAGTTATTCAAAACACAAGCTTAAAAAATTTTTTATGATAAAAAGATCATATCATTTAGACATCCTTTCTAAAAGTAGTAGGATAGAGTAATGTTTCTTAAGCTGCTTAAGTCACAAATACAGATTTGTGTATTTCTTGATCTGTAACATGGCATACACAATTCTCTTTGAGGTGGATCTTTGAAGTTTAAGTGAGATTTTATTCTTGCATTCATTGAACAATTGCGTATTGATCTGTCAAATGTCAGAGATTGTGGTAAGTTCTAGTAATATGTGGAGATTAAGATGAAGTTTTTTTCAAAAAGTTTATAATTTAATTGGAGACACAGAAACAATTGAAGGTAGTAACAGATAGAAGAAGATTAAGCATGGTGGTACTCTATAGGGCGATACTCTATACATAGAAGGAATTGTTAACCTAGCTTGGGAAGTATTTGAGAACAATAATCATAAACTAAAAGAATAAGCAAGAGTTAGGTTAGCCATGAATAGATGGAAAGGCGGGAGAAACAGTATAGGCATACCTTGTTTTGTTATACTTCACAGATGTTATATTTGTACAAATGGAGGGCAAGACCATCCACCAGCAAAAGATTATGACCCGCTTTATTGCCACACACACTTATTGCCGTGGTCTGGAACTGAAACTGCAGTATCCTGAAGTATGCCTATATAGAAAGGCTAGAAAGATAGTAAGACTAGTAAAGAATTTTTAATTCCAGGGTGGGGTGCAAGGTTAGAGATTGGGAGACTAATTAGAAGTTGCTGCAGTTATTTAGTTAGGAAGTAATAGTGGCTTATACTGAGGTATCAGCAATGTGGATAGAGGACAAGACTACAGATTGTTAGATATAGTAGAGCTTAACAGTGACTAGATACAACATTAATATACAAAAGTAAGTCACATTTCTTTATATCCAGCAGACTACCAGAAATGTGACGAAAGAGGGGACATCATTAATGATAGTATCAAGAATATCATGTATCGAAGAATAAATGTAAGAATTATAAGACCTATTTAAGGAAATTGTAAAACTCTTAAGAAATGTTAAAGATTAATTTTAAATAAATGGAGAGACATACCGCATTAATGAAAAATGATAAATAATATCAATTTTTTTGCCCCATATTGATTTGTAGATTCAATATAATTCCAATACAGATTGCAACAGGGTTATTTACTGCACTTGATGGGTCTAAAATGTTTTATGGAAAAAGTGAAGGCTAAGAAGAAGTAGAGCCCATCTAAAGATGAGCAGGAAAGAAGGATTTACTCTAGAGGATATTAAAACATAGTAATTGAGTGTGCTATTAGTGAAGGAATGAACAAATTAAGCAGAGGAATACAATTGAATGCTCAGAAACATATCCATACATACATGAAAATGTGTGATAGACTTAAAATTTCAAATGAGTGAGGAAAAGTAGAGACCATTGTACAGAGACAGAAAAAAAATGTGCATTTGGAAAAAGTTAAAGTTGGATCTCTATCTCATACCATATTTAAAACAAAACAAAACTTCAGATGAATTAAAGTATTAAATGTCTAAAATGAAAACTTTGAAACTCTTAGTTTAAAAAGTAAGTAGAAATTTTCTTTTCCAGTTGTGATGGTGTAACTGATATCTAACTAGCTTTCTTGCAAAAAACAAACAAGCAAACAAACAAACAAAAAGCAATTAGAAAACTAAGTGAAGTATATGAAACAGTTGTCAAACTTCGGACAACAGGCACTGCAGGATTGAGAGTCTTCAAAGAGGGGAAATAAACATTTCTGTAATTTCTCTGATTTTTGACTGGAGGCAAAATTTCAGTAATGGCACAAAGAAGGAGATCTCGAGAAAAGCAAGTACACAGAAATCTTGCTGAGTAAAAGAGACAGGTCAAAATTCAGGAAAACTGAGGTATCTGGACTTATGGGCAGAGTCTACTCTATGCATGCACAGGATGAGATTCTATGCGAAAACTACCAGAGAAAGAAAACTATTGTAGAATCTGTGAACTAAACAATAATCATAAATTATACTTGATAGAGATCCTAAGCCATGCTAGGAGTAGGTTAACTTCACCCTAGAGTGAAAGGCTACTGGAAACCTGCCTTTACTAAGATGAAAAACCAAACTTTAAAAAGGTCAAGGTGACTTTCAGCTGCCTGTCAGAACAAAGCTTAATAATACTTGTTAAAAGAGCACACAGAATGTAGATACTCAATAATTTAACATTTGCAATATCCAGCATTCAAAAAACATACTAGATGACAAGAAGTTGAAAAATGTGACCCATAGTCGGGAAAAACCATCCAAGTAGGAACAGAATAAAAAATTGCAGGCGTTAGCATACAAGGACTTTAAAACAACTATTATGAATATGTTCAAAGAATAACAGAAAACAGAATAGAATAAAATTATAATAAACAACTAAATATGACTAGAGAACTGAAGAGTATATTTTCTGGAATGAAAAATTAATAGATATGCTTAAGAGCAAATTAGTTACTGCAGAAAACAGCATGGATAAATGTGAATAATGCAGAAGAAAATAATAGAAATCCAGATCTAAGCACAGAGAGAAAGTAATTGGAGTCAGGGTAGGAGGGAAACAGAAAAAATATTTGAGAAGTTAATGTCTTCAGAATTTGAGATATGAAGAAAAATGGAAATTTATGATCCAAGAGCTAAAAGAAACCCAGGTAGGATAAAGGCAAAGATAAATATACCAGGGCATAGTGTAATAAAATTATTGGAAACCATTGAAAATGAGAAAATCAGAAATCAGCCATAGGAAAGAAGGTACATTTATATACAGGAGAACAAATATAAGAATAACTGCTGACTTCTCATTACACAGTACAAACTGAAGATGTAGATAATGACATTTTCTAAGTGTTGGGGAAAAACTATCAAACTAGGATTTTATGTTCTGTGAAAATAACTTTCAAAAAATGAGGACAAATTAAAGATCTTTTTTATACAAACAAAAGCTGAAGAAGTTGTCTGTAGGAGATATACATTGTTAATGGAAATTCCTCAGGTAGAAAAAGAATAGGAAGTGACAACTCAGATCTAAAATTTAATTAGAATTCTCTTTACTGTGTCATCAAAACCCACTTAAAATGCTTTTAGTTGTAAACAAATGTTTAAGTGCTGGTTTCAATAGCATTGGTAATTCTTCAAACAAATACTTTTGAGTGTCCAGTTTGCCTGCCAAATCCTGTGTTAGGTGATAACAATATAGTGAAAAGCAAACACAGAGATGGTATCTTCTTTCTAGAACTCAAGGTTTAGTAGTTGAAATAATAGGTGGTGGGCTGGGACAAATTAAATATGCACACAATAAACTGTAAAGTTGCTCTATATAAGGGACATGGATGGGTACATGGCTCTCTGTGGTGGTATAATGTATAAATTGACCTTTGCTAAGTGTGAAGGAAGAAGTTAACTAGATCAGGAAAGGTATCATTAGCATGTGCAAAGACTATGGCAGGAGACAAAGTATGTGTTGGAGGATTAGAAGGAAGGCCTGTGTAGCCGTAGCACAGAGAGCCAGAGTTGGGTATTGTAGGGTCTCTCTGGGAAGTAATATGGATGGGAAGAAACTGGACAGGTAAGTAGACTCTGCAATGCTGATTTGGTGGTTTGTATAAAGGATTCAGGGCTTTATCCTTAGAGCAATAGGAAGTCATTGAAATATATGGGTAATATTTTCAAGTATGCATTTTAAAAAGATTGCAGTATGGAGAATAGATTGAAGGTCAATAGTGGATATGGATAGATTACATTGCTCTTATTGCAGTGCTCTAGGTAATAAGCGATGGTTGCTTGAGCTAATTTGATGGAGCCAGAGATAATAGGCAGGTTCCTTAGGTATTTAGGAGACAAATTTGACAGGGTTGTTAGGTGATAGATGGGGTTTATAGAGGTGAGGTAGAAGAAGATATCAAAGTATTATAAAGTACTATAAATTGGCTTTATATTCAAATGGTTTTATATTAAAAGGTACATTTTAAAAATGTTTAAAAATGAAAGAATTGCTTGCATAATAATAAATCATGTATGCAGTAGAATATTTATGAAGAATTTTTAATGGCATGGGGAAATGCCTGTGGTATTATATAATAAAGCAGAATACGAAATTGTTTATAATGTGTATTCTTAACTAAATAAAATTATAATAGCGAAGCATGCTAATGTTTAGAAATGACTCTTTTTGATATGTAGAAACATCAAGAAGAACATGCTGTTAATGGCCCAGAACTTTTGAGGAAAAAACGTACAACTTCAGCTGAAAAAAATACTTGTCAGCTTTATATTCAGACTGATCATCTATTCTTTAAATATTATGGAACACGAGAAGCTGTGATTGCCCAGGTATTTATAATTTTCCTACTATTTTAAGATGCCTCATATTGTATCATCATACCTATATTTTCATCTAAACGTTATCTCATTTTGGAAAAATAAAGAGGATGTATTTTCAATTGCAATTTGATAAAATATGTAAGATAAGTACATAGATAAGTGAAAGACTAGTTAGGATATTTAGTGTCATTCAAAAGAGAGTTGTAAGATAATGATTTTGTGAAGGAGGTGATGACTAGAGGGAGCTTAGCTTTGAAAAAAGGGTTGAATTTTCATTTGTGGTCTTAAGAGAAGGATAGAGGAATCCTTTTAGTAAGAAGGATTTAATTTCTATTCCGTACTTAGCGCTTTCTGAGTTACATTATTATTTGCATTTGTGTCTTCTCAACCCTTGTGAAAGTATAATGTTCTACATGTTGAAGATCTCCAGTGAGTTTGATGAATGCATTGTGACTCCAAGGTTTGAGACTGAGAGGATGGACATGCCACTTGTATAAATGGTGACCTCATATTGGTGGTGGTGATGAGCTTAATTTTAGACATGTTTAAAAGCCAGGTGGTCATTCCCTTAGGATGCTGAAAATATAGAAATGAAACTTGAGAGATAGTGGCTTTGAACTTTGCATGGAATTTAAGAGTACAAACATATTTAATATAAGAGAATGAAATCCAAATTAAGAAACTGGGAGATAATATCTGTATATAGTGATGAGGATGAGGAAGAGAAGCTATGGGCTAAAACATAATAGTTAAAGAGATAGGATTAAATAATTAGCCAAAGAATAAACAAAGTTTCAGAACAAAATGCATAGCTAATAGTGTCATGCTGCAGAGCTATCAAAGAGAATGACAACACATGTTAACTAGGTGGCAGGAATCCTTCACAGCGTATACATATATCACATCATCCTGATGTACACTTTAAATATCTTATAATTTTATTTGTTAATTATGTCTCTGTAATACTGGCAAAAAGAGAATGACTACAAAGGTAATTGATTTCTACTTAGAGCAGTATTGATGAGCTTTATGAAAGTTCACAATAGAGTAGTAAGGGCGAAAACATTGTGAATAGTAAGGAATGGGTTGGCAGAAGCAGTGAGAGTTTCAAGAAATGTGAAAATAGAAAAAAATATGGTGGCTTTCAAATAATACAAAATATTTGGGGTAAAAAGAGGATAAGGATTTTATGAGATGTTGGTTGTAAGAGAAAAATGATCCAGTAGAAAAGCAATGTAAGATAAAAGAGAAAGAAAAATTGATGTGAAAGAAATGTTCTTAAGATCTAGTAAGGATTAGGGTCAGAAATAAAGTTACCCTTTAAGGGAGAGTACCTTTTGAGGAAGATGTAAATGGATAAAGATAGAAAAATGTGAAGGTATATGTGTTTTCACATAAATGGTAACAAGTGCTTTTTGTAAATATAGATGGGAAGGTTATATACAGAAGTTTAAAATTCAGAGAGTGTAGTTGAGAGTCATCTAGGTAATCAGAAGATTCTTTTGTGTTCTATCACCATGTTATTCTCTTCCTAGATTTTAGGAAAATCTGAACGTATTTTTATATTTTTATTACTCTCTCTCCGCCAGTAAAGCCCTGTAAATTTATAGGGACCTTCTGTATTTTGTTCACCATTATATCCCAAGTACCTAATACAGTGCCTAGTGTATAATAAGTGGTCAACAAAATTTACAGAATGTGTTTTAGTGCAGCACATTCAGAGAATGACCGAGTGTCCTGATATTATCAGGAAGTTCTGACAGATATTTGAGCTGAGCTGAGTCTGAAGGATAAATACCTTAGGCATGGAGGTGTCACATTGTAGGATGGATTAAGGAAACAAAGTTTTACATGACTAAAGTAAGAGTGCATGTTGGTTTAGACCAGAAAAGAGTCCGGAAAAAGCACAGAATCTTCTCTCTCAGCTCTGGCGCACTAATTTTTTCATTCTTTCATTTAATATGATGCAAATATTCTAAAATTTGAATGTGAACATGAATAATTCTTGATTTGGGAAATGAAAATTCACAATCGTTTTCACATTTTGACATTGCATTTAAAATGTTTTTCTTTTTTTAAATCGATAGATATCCAGTCATGTTAAAGCGATTGATACAATTTATCAGACCACAGACTTCTCTGGAATCCGTAACATCAGTTTCATGGTGAAACGCATAAGAGTAAGGAATTTTAATAATTAAGAATTTAAAAAATGGAACAGTAAGGACTATGTTTACAGAAAGAAAAATGCTTGCTTTTTTACTTCAGTTTTATGCATTAGTTTAAATTGTATTTACTGATGCAGTTTATCTTTACTCTTGGCTTTTGTGCACATACATACATGTGCATGCACACAAAAGGGATACCTGAGTTTATGATTTAAGAATGAAATCTATAGGACTTTAATCTGGGCTTCAAAATAGGTGTGACAGTACTGTTTTCTATCTTATTAATATACCAGTTAGAAAGCCCTAACCTCTCAATAACTACAGAAAAAGTACTTGACATTTTCCCCCCTGATGTTATTCCCCATTTTCTTACGATTTGTCTTATGCAGTGTTTTTCAGTATATGTCCCATTTTGTGCTCCAGGGGAGGGAAGGATAGATACACTGGTTAATAAAATCAGAGGTTGGAAAAACACTTTAATACTGTACCCTTTTCTTGAAATTCACAGTGCACACTAACATATCTCAAGTTTTGAGGAGTCCTTTAGGAAAGAAAACCATGTTTTTCTAAATTAATTTGACCATGAGACCTAAAGAGATGATGATCCAGAGTGACTATTAGTTTTAATGTTATAAATTGCAAATAAGTAAATTTTTAGTTACAAAACTGGGCAAATTGTTTCAATTTTCTAAATGTGAATTCTTTCAATGTATTTAGCTTTTAAAAATTTGAATTTATAAACTAAGTAAACAACCTGAGTTTAAAAGAAATCATTTTACAAATGTATTTACCACAGAGTTTCTTTATATTTGTGCTATTTTTCCTAAAATATAGTTGACTAGATTATAATTTTAGTACATGTATGTAATATATTTAATGACATGGCTGAAGGTGGTCCTTTTAGAATTAGTATGATTATATATTAAACTGAAATATTAAATTGGATTATTTTAAGATGAAATATGGTTTATGGATATACAATATAAGAACTATTCATAATCAATTGCTTTTGGTATTTTGAGTCATATAAACATTTAAATGAGCGAGTAAAAGTGGTAAGTGATATACGTATTGCTGTTTAGCAGGCAGAGCAATACAATGCAAAGTAGTGAAAAGTAGAGACCACTTTAACAATTTTAGTGAAGCACGGTTTTTTGAGTAAAATAATTTGCATTTTGAAGAAATGCATGTACTATATTAATGGATAATGTGGCAATTGGTTGTTTTCAGGCCCTTAACTGAGATTAAAACTTGAGTTTAAATCTCATTTGTCAATGATTGTTATAACGTGTCTCTAAGCATGGGTTATTTATAATATATATTGTGCCTGTTTTTTGATTTGTGTGTGTGTGTTAAATGACCTTAACTAATTGTTTTTGGTTAATTGTTAATGGATAAACCAGATAGATACCCTGAAATCTATCCTTAGGCAATTGCATTCAGTGGTGTTTTTGCCATTCTGCTTCTATGCCCCTTAGTTTTACCGAAGTTTGTGGATCCTAAAAAGACCAATAGTTCTTATTTGATCAACTGTTATATTCTCCCATTACTACTGATAGTTTCAAAAGACTGATTTGTGCCTTATAAAAAATGTTTATTTTCATATACACCCCTTTTTATTCTCTATTAACAGCATTGTATGTAATTATCTGATTTACCTGAGGAAAGTCAAATTGTTTTAGGACTTCATGTTTTAGGACTTCAAAGGACAGGTATCAGTTTCTGAAAGGAAAGAAGCAGGGACTGATAAATGGAAACGTTTGTTTAATGAAAGTTTGATATCAGAACCAGATTGTGAAGGAGGAACCTGCACCCAAGAGTATGGTAGCTAAGTGTCAAAAGAAGCAGTCTGAAGGAACTCAGCTTAAATAGTAAGAGAAATGAATTGGCAGTAAAAATAAAATAAAATTCTTGCCCACATCTAGGGAAAAAAAATTAACTTTCAGTTTGAGTCATAAGACTCTCTAGGTAAGTAGAACCACAAAAATGATTTGTCTACTGAATTGACAGACTTGGGTTCAATATTTATTTTATATTCTAGTAATTAGCTAAAATATAGGATTTTATCTTTTATACTTGTCACCATATATAGGGAACTAACACTAAAAGAAACTTGCTCAGATGATTAAATTTGAGAAATTGCATTATTAGAAGTTTTAAAAGCAGAACTTGTTTTATCATCCCGTGTTCAATATTCAGGAATCTGGTGAAACTTGCTTAGAGAGTTAACATTTTCAATTTAAATTCCCTTACCCTGCCATCCTTTTTTCTTTCTTTTTTGGCTACTATAATCAGCTCGGGGATGCAGGGGCTGTGGGCACAATTGTAGAAGCTTTAATTGAGGCCTAATTTTTCATGGGCCCCAAGCATATTGTCCAGGTGGATTCAGAAGGTGAGCTAAAACTTATATTAAGGCTCTGCTAACATTAATTGCTTATTGTAATCATTGTTTTGGATTTTAGATCAATACAACTATTGATGAGAAGGACCCGACAAATCCCTTCCGTTTTCCAAATATTGGTGTGGAGAAGTTTCTGGAATTGAATTCTGAACAGAATCATGATGACTACTGTTTGGCCTATGTCTTCACAGACCGAGATTTTGATGATGGTGTTCTTGGTCTGGCTTGGGTTGGAGCACCTTCAGGTAGTTTATCTAATATGTCTTCATATTTGTAACAAAAAGTATTTTTCAGGGCAGATTGAATTTTACAAAGTATAGGAAGGAGAAAGTGATGCCAGTACAGTATCTTAATTTATGCAACTCGAGTTAGGCAAGATTCATTAGCATGATGTAATGAATGGACAAATAGATGTAGCAGCTTTTTATTTTGAAATGAGTACTAACTAGGAGATACCGTGACATTTGGTACATTCAGTAGCTGAAATAAATAATTTTATGAGAAAAAAAATACTCATTTCTGAAACCAAAGCAAAATATTAATTTTTCTCACAAAAGTTGCTTATTAAATTTTTAAAAAATTTTAAAGAACGTTTTAGAGTCAAAGAGGGAAAACTGTGTTCTTGCTTCCATTCTTCAGTGGGTTAGAAAGCAGAGAAACCCTGGTCAGGAGCAGCAGGTAGAAAGAAAAGAAAGCCTGCCTTTATTTATTTATTTTCTTTCTAGCCTTTATATTAACAAAAGTGAAGTGTTGCCTGAAAAGAGATGGCAGGCAGGAGGCTCCTGTACCCATAGCTCCATTGGCCTTACCACTTAGGCCCATATTCTGTCGGGGTCTTTGCTTAGCCGTGAAAGCTACTGTCATTGATAAGCCTGGGATAGGATGATTTCCTTCTCATTGCAGTGGGGGTGAGGTCTGTGATCTATAGTGTAATAAGTTTAGTAGCTTATTACACTACACGACAAATAAAAATTTATTTCTTAAAAGATGAATATAGAAAAAATCCCACACTCTTTGAATAGAAATTTTGCCATATGCAGTTTGATTAGTGGTCTATCATCTTTTGTACTATATAAACAGCAATTCTTCTGATAGATAATCATTTTTATCTCTTTAAAAGAACCAACTTCTGCTTTATCCAGGGTAAGACACTTTTCTATCCCTATTCTTTTTAAAAATTGATTTTTATGCATATTTTTTAACATATTTGTATCATATTTTTTTTTATATTCTTGCTGTTTTTTAAAAGCCAGCAATGAATATCCTGTTTACAATTTCTGAAGCTTCTTTTATTTTCTTCCACATTTTAAAATGTACCCAATTTCATGATGTCATTAAGGTACAAATTTATCTCATGGAGTACATATATCATAGTGTAGTATTTTTTGATATTTGTCTCTTATTGATAATCTGTTCTTGTTTTATGTTACTTGCATTGTCAGGAGATTGTACAACTCACTCTTTCCTATGATATTTCACATGTTTTATAACTTTTAAATTTTTTACTTCTTGAATAGTTGTTTGATTTTATCACAAATCTTGTGACCCCCTTCTCATTCATTAGTAAGAACTGTCAAAACTTGGGGATTCATTTATTTTGTTTGTATATTATCATTATTAGTAGAGTGGTTCTCAAGTTTACTCCATGGGACTAGCAGCATTAGCATTATCTGGGAACGTGTTATAAATGTAAATTCATGCCCCACCCCAGGTCTACTAAGTCAGAAACTCCAGATGTGGAGTCTCACAGTCTTTGTATGAAGAAGCTCTCTATGTGATTCTGATGTACACTAAAATTTGAGAACCACCGTATTAATATTTTGTCTCCAAAGAAGCTTGCTTACAAAATGTTTTCTGGGCAAATGATTAGATGATCTTAAACTAAAACCTTGCCTGCCATTTTGTATTTTCAACCCCAGACTATTGTTCATTGAGAATGTAATGCCCCTGAAGGAGCTTGGTCAGATTTTCCTAAATCTTCAGATATCCTCACATCTATAGATGCAACCACTTTTCTTTAGATGATATTTTTAGAGTTATGGAAAAATTGTACTGATAGTAATTAGAGTTCCCGTACCTCCTTTCCACACCAATTTCCTGTATCATTAACAGCTTACATTAGTATGTACATTTGTTACAATTAATGAACTAATATTGTTAACTAATTCAGTCTATAGTTTATACAGATTCCTTTAGGTTTTACCTGAGGTCCTTTTTCTGTTCCAGGATCTCATTTTGGATACCACATTACATTTGGTTGTTATGGTTTCTCAGACTTTTCTTGTTTTTGATAATCTTGACAATGTTGAGGAGTATTGGTCAGGTATATTGTAGGATGCATCTCTGTTGCAAGCTTTTTGGTGTTTTTTCTCATGATTTGGAGGGCAATTAGTTTTTATGTCTAGGTCTTTGTAATATTTGGACCACCATTTGTGGTGTTGTTCATTTTACTGAAGCAGCAGTAGGCAGAGTTCTGGATTGAAAATGGTGGGACATATTACTTGTATTTTTGTCACTGGTTTCTCCCATCTCCCCTAATTCCCCCAATTTCATCTTTTAGAATTCTTTGACCTTTTTTTTTTTTTTTTTTGTAAATATAGGGTACCTGCCTTGACAGCTTTCTTCTTCATTTTCCATTGCCTTCAGACTACTCAGACTGAGTTTTCTATTTGACTTACATTTTGCTTTTTTAATAAGGAACTTTATACATTTGATTTTATTATTATTATCTTTTCCCCCTCTTTAATAACCCTGCCCCTACTTCCACCCTGACCTATGGATGTTGCTGTTTTCCCTTAAGAACTTGATCTCTGAAGGTGGGGTGACTCCTTCCACATGCTCGAGGCATGCACCCGGGGCCTGGCACACCTGCGGTATATGGTCTGTGGCTCCATCTGGGGTGTGAACCCAGGACCTTCTGCATGTAAAGCAGACGTGCTAACCACTACACTATGGAGCCAACCCCTGGTTTTATTATTTCAACACCCATATGAAGTGTACTTGTTAATACCTCTGTTCTCCAGATGAGGAAACTTGAGTTCAGAGACTTTGACAACCCCAGTATCAAACAGAACCTAGAATCTTGACCTTTTGATTCCAGGTTTAATGCATTTGGTAGTTATTTTACTAGGTATTATATGCTGTAGCATTCTAGCTTTCTCCTAAGACATTTCTAATGAGTTGAAATGTTGTCTGTATCTTAGTAGAAGTTTCATATTGTTGGAATTCATTTTCTTCTTAAGAGGGAGGAGTTATAAAATACTACTGCTCCAGTCTACGGCCATGCTACCCTGAAAAAGCCTGATTGTCTGATCTCGGAAGCTAAGCAGTGTCGGGCCTGGTTAGTACTTTTATGTGAGACCACCTAGGAAGACCAGGTGCTATAGGCGTAAAAAATAAAAAAAATAAGGGATTGTCTGTAAGCTGACAAGGTCCTTGCAATCTGTGAGGTCAACCAAAGGTTGAGTATTAAGCTCTAAAGTTCAGGAACTATTAATAAACAGATGAACTATAAAATAACATGTATAAGTAAAAATATGGGTTTTCTGTTAAAATTTTAAAA
The DNA here is from genome assembly GCA_003508835.1 of Eonycteris spelaea. NCBI lineage: Eukaryota > Metazoa > Chordata > Mammalia > Chiroptera > Pteropodidae > Eonycteris > Eonycteris spelaea. The sequence continues at coordinate 8,282,884 of PUFA01000040.1, read as the reverse complement.
TATTCTAAAGACATTGGAAAATCATAATTCAACTTTCTTTTACCTTATTCTGAAAAAAATTTCAAACCTCCCCAAAAGTTACAAGAGTAGCAATGAACTTCTGATAGGTTAGTCAGTTAACATTTTGCCACATTTGCTCTCTCCTTTCCTTCACACTCTCTCCTTCCTTCCCTCCTCCTCTTTTTCCTAATTGACATTCTTTTTCTGAGATATAATTGTCAAATAAAATTGTAAATTATTTAAAGTGCACATCATGATGATTCAGTATTTGTATGCATTGTGAAAAGATTCCTCCCATCGAGTTAACACATCTGTCTCCTCACTTATTTACCTTTTTCTTTTCTTCCTTCCTCCCTTCCCTCCCCGCCCCTTCCCTCCTTCCTTTTTAGTGAAAATGTTTAAGTTTAGTCTCTCAGCAAATTTCATTTATACAATACAGTGTTATCAACTATAGTCACTATGCTGTACATGAGGTCATCAGACCTTATTCATCTTATAACTGAAAGTTTGTGCCCTATGACCAAACTTCTCCCTATTTCCTTCACCACCCCCCGCCCCCACTAATTCTTTTCTTTTTTAAAAAATATGTTGTATGTTGCCTCTTAGGATAGTGCATCACATTCTCTTATGCATCACTGTGTTTATTTGTAGAAGTGACTTTCTCAGAATCTACTTGAAAATCTTTAATTTAACTTATGTGATTATAAACTTAAATACGTTTTCTTTTTGAAAGGTGAAAAGTATAGGCTGTGACTCAGTGTAAATACTGATAAATTCAAATTTAATAGAAACTTAAATATTTTGCTTAATTAATGGGAGCAAAAATTTGGGGACATTTTGATTGTGAAGAGGAACATTTTATAAAAGCTTTATACTCAATCCTGGGAGTTTCTTTATGTGTACCATTAAAACTTTTACTTGAAATGACTTTCGAATCTTGGACCAAAAGAAACTTGAGTGTTTGATATATGTGGATACCAATTGTATTTTGAACTCAAAACATAAAATTTTTAACTTTATTATATAGCATGTATTAGAAAGTTATTCTGGAGGGAAATAGATGCTAATTTAGCCATCTTTTCTTCTGAATTAGGAAGCTCTGGAGGAATATGTGAAAAAAGTAAGCTTTACTCAGATGGTAAGAAGAAGTCCTTAAACACTGGAATTATTACTGTGCAGAACTATGGGTCTCATGTACCCCCAAAGTCTCTCACATTACTTTTGCTCATGAGGTTGGACATAACTTTGGATCTCCAGTAAGTATTGCTTAATTATTAGATTAAAAAAAATTATTAACCTTCCTTTTGAGTGATTTTTTGTTTGTTTATAATGAAAACAAATTCATATGAATGTTTAGTTTTTATGTCAGAACAACCATGTACTTGACCATATTGAAAGGGAGGAAAATAGAATATTTGTGATTAAATTAAGAAAAGTAAGCATAACTATGCCAGAATTCTATGAAGGCAAGGAATTTTGTCTGTTCCACTTACTTCTATATTGCCTGGCCCTAGAACAGTGCCAGGTACATGATTCGTTTAGATACTTGTTGAATGAGAATCACTTTTCATTGTTTAAAGCATATGCTGAATGTTAGCAAATTGTGGAGTGGGTTTTTTGCTTGATTTCTGTTAAAGCATTATTGAGGTTTAATGGATTCATCTTTCTCTACTGTGGAATGAGATTGATATTTTAACATCTTTCAGGACAAAGATATTTTAACACAAAAGTGGAGAAGAATTATACAATAAACTCTCATATATGTCCAATGTACAGAATAGGGGTCAGCAAACTTCTTCTGTGGGACTGCTAATAAATATTCTAGGCTTTGGGGGTACATTTGGTCTCTGTTGCATATTTTTCTTTGTTGTTTTATAATCCTTTAAACATGGAAAAACATTTTTAGCTTAGGCTGTCTTAAAGCAAGTTGTGGGCTGCAGTTTCCTGACCTCTGATTTGGATTCAATGATTATCAAGATTTTGCACATCTCCTTTCTGTATTGATTCCTTTTTCTTAGTGAGGTATTAGAAACAAATTCATTCATCCTTACATATTTTACTATGTATGTCAAAAAAAATAGACATTTTCTTAAATAACCACACTGTAGTTATGATACCTAACAAAATTAACAATTCTTTGGTGTCATTGAATAGCCAGTCCGTTATATTGATTTTCAAGTGACCTAAAGATTAATACACACAGAAATGCAAAATACTGAAAGATACTCTTTGTAAATTTGGTAGGTTTTATTAAAATAACAAGTTTGGGAAATTTTCATTTGAAAACAATATGTAAATTCATTTTACTTGTAGCACTTGTAAAAATGGAAATTTTTATGAGTTTAGAAAATATATACTAGTAGTAGTAGTTTAAAATTCTCAAATGCACTTCTCTAGTTAGCCCCCAGTTTGTAAAATCTAAGTGCCATCTCACTAATCAGAAATTGATAGATTATTATCAGTACTCTTAGAGAAAGTATTGAAAATGTTTTTAATCTCTATATCTCTTCACCATTTTGGGGATCTGTTCTTTAAAGTGTAATGGACATTTTAGAGATGAGCAGAGAACTGTGGTTCATGGTTAATCTGTATTTTCAATGGCAGTGAAATGCCCTCTCTTCCTCCCTGTTCCCATAGTTCCAGCCCTTACCATGGGAATTGTAGTACCCCTCTAACTATTCTTCTGTCCTTTAGTCCAGGGCCTCTCAAATCTTAATGTGCATATAAATGACTAAGGAATTTTAAAATACAGATTTCGGTTCAGTGAGTCTTTGGTGAGGACGAGTTTCCATATTTCTAAGAAACTCCCAGGTATTGCTGTTGCTGCTGGTCTGTGGACTACACAGTAGGGAGTAGGGAATCTAGTCTATTCCATTTTCGCTTACGGTCTAATCTATTTGGTACCCATTTGCCAGAGAGATGTTTTTAGTACATTAATGTTAGATTACTTACATAATGGATAAATTGGTTCATATTCTTTGTCTCCCTTGCTATCTTTTCCTGTCATACCAGACTACTTTTAATGATTCTTCTGTGCTTAATCACAAAAATGTCCCATTTCCTTTGTGTTGTTTGTTGTTCACACTACATTCATATACAAAGTAGGTACTTAGTAAATATATATTAAATAGTTTAATAGTTAGATTGGCTAGAATCATAAACTGCTGAGCTTGTCCTTGACATCTTTACCTGAAGCCTGTCTTTATCTCTCTTGTTATATATATATAAAATGTCAATGGTAATGTTCTCTCTCTGAGTGGCTCATATTATCCCTTATATTTATATATCCCATTCCAACTATTTATTGCATTTTTGGGGAAATTATAATTATAAATTAGACAAATTGCTCTCTCAGTATGAAAATTCTAATATGTGCTCACTCTTACCAGATCAGCCTTGATGTAGATTTGGTTCTGACCATTCTGATCATGTCGCTTCTGTTTACAGCTTACTTGTAATACTGCTAATGCATGATACTGCTGATACAGTTTCTTTATCTTAGCTTTTAGAGTTTTTCATAATTTGGGTCCATGTATATTTCCGATGTAATCTCCCCTCTCCTGTCAAATTAAGTAATTTTATAGTCCTTTAAAACTTTCCTTCTGCCAGGAAGCCATTTCCTTTCCATTTCTGCCAATTGAAATCTTGATCCATGCCATTATGTAATGTAAATTAATATGGCCTTTTTGTCAGGTAGTTTGGCAGTGTGTGTCAAGACCCTTAAAATGATTGACCTTTTAATTCAGTAACTCTACATCTAGGAATCCAGCTAAAATATAAATGTAGAATCTGTCAAAGATTTGTGTGCATTTCAGCAATAAAATTTAAAAGGTTATCCATTGCCATTTTATTTATAATAGCAAAAGATTTTAAACAGTCTAAGTGATCCCAAACTAGGAAAGTGTCATGGAATACTCTGCAGTCATTTAAGAATCAAGTTTTTCAGTGCTCATTCTATACTGTTAAACTGAAAGAAACCATTTATAAAACTGTATACATGGTATAGTCCAAATTTTGCATTAAACTAGGATACTACTAGATACAAGTCAGATAGGACATAGGCCAAAATGTTAATAGTAAGTATTGTGGTTGGTGGAATATGATTGAATGTTTCTTTATCCATTTCTTATTTTCTAAATTTTCTAGAAGAATATAAATTAAACAAAATAAAACTAAAAAGCTTTTGTTTTTTTAAACTAAGATTATAGTTTCTTTGTGAAACCAGTCTCTTTATTTGAACTCTCATAGCACTTTTGGGGAGTATAGTCAAGATGGCCTTTATATTCTATTTTATATTTTGTTTATTTGTATGCTTGTTTATTCCCTTTTCTGAGGATGACAAATAGCTGGCATACTTGTTTATAATCTCTTCCTCCTTCCATGAATATTAATGACCCATTACAATATCCTCTGGGACAGTAAAATAATTATTGATTAGTGATATCTGTAATGGATTCATGGGGCAGAAAGTCATACTTAGGCAGGGATATCAAAATTTGCTATCTCTTTTAAATAGGATGTAAGCCCTTTCAGAACTAGGGACAGTGCTTAACTCATCTTTATATTTTCATACTATATTTCACTTCCTCCTTGTGTAATATTGGACACACACTCATTTATTGAATTGAAAGATGATAAGATATTCTGTGATGATATCAAGAGTTATACAGTATTGGGATTTTTTTCTATCTCTTTCTAAAATTCAAATGCTGAGAATAATTCTAGTGCCATACATATCAGAAACCAAATTGAATTCTATAGAATGAAAACATGAAGCAAGATAATATTGGTGAATAGTACAGAGGTGTTAAATGCTGAATGTATATTCAGGAGAAAGGCAAGAGGTATCAGGAAGAATAGAGGTAATAGCAGAGAACATATTTTTTAATAGTTGTGTCAGACTAGGGAGTAGAAAATAAAAGTGACTTAGATGGGCTCTGAGAAGAAACAGAATGCCTTTGGGTATTTTCCTTCTGAAGGGTAAGATTGTTTGGTATTCAAAACAATAGTTAAATAGAACTGTTACTCTAGGACCCATTGTTTTTCACCCTTTCTGACATGTTCTGAATTGTTGTTTGAGGAGCATTGAGCTTCCTTTGTTTTGTTTTTAAATGCATATACCACAGTGGGTGGTGGACTTGCTATGATCTGAGAGTGTTCTCTTTGCTAATCTCAGTGCTGGTCGCATGTGTTTATTGACTTTGACAAAATTAATGGAGCTGTGGTTTGGTACTTTTCTGTGTGTATCATACTTGAGCAGTATGTACCGACACCATAAACTATTTCTGTGCATATACATATATGTCATCAGTTTTATTGTGCAAAGCAGTATTTTGATTTTACCTCTTGGCTTTTTCTTCATTTTCATTTAAAAATAGATCATTGCATTTGTGTCCCTACTCAGCATTACTTACCTTTCTTATGTAATAGTTAATAAGTCATCTCTCTTAGATAGATGCCTATCCTGTATGTACTTAGCCCCATAGCATTCTCTTTTGTTTCTTGTCTTTCTCCACTCTGTCTTCTCAGAACGTCCATAACATGTAATTTAGCTTGTATCTTAAAGAATATTTAGTAGTTTTTCAGTAGTTTATGTTTCTGTTACTAGTTTTAAAAGTAGGTGAACTTATTTTTGAGAGACTTTTATGATAGTCTGTCCTCCATTCTACCCCCTAATTACAAAGCTATAAGTTTTGGTTAGAACTTCACTGATTTTTCTTTCCTTTCTAAGACAGTGACTGTAAAAAGTAATTGTTTTCTTTCTCAGTCTAAAACAATTGTAAGGTCTTTTCTAAAGGAGTATCTACTAGCTTCCATTGTTCTTCTGATGATAAAATTATATTTAATCAGATGACCTGAAAACCTTATTTTACTTCCTGTTTATGTAACTCTATATTCTGTTTGACAGCATGATTCTGGAACAGAGTGCACTCCAGGAGAATCTAAGAATTTAGGACAAAAAGAAAATGGCAATTACATCATGTATGCAAGAGCAACATCTGGGGACAAACTTAACAACAATAAATTCTCACTCTGTAGTATAAGAAATATAAGCCAAGTTCTTGAGAAGAAGAGAAACAACTGCTTTGTTGGTACGTATATTTTCTCAACATTTTATTATGAATATTTTCAAATTTGAAAGAATTATGTAGTGAACACTTATGTACCCCCCACCTATGTCTTATGATTAACACTTTGCTGTATTTGCTTTATCACATATTTATCAGTCTCTCCATCCCTCAGTCCATATTTTTTGCTGCAGTTTGAAGTGGATTACATCAGTATATTTCACCCCTAAATACTTCAGCTTACATTTCAGAGTTTAGTGTTGTTTGTGATTCTTTAATTTTTTTACATAAGTGAAACGCATAAATCTTAAATCCACTGTTTGAATGAACTTTGATAAATACATTTACCTGTGCAACCTATCAAGATATAGAATATTTCTATCATCCCGGAAAGTTTTTTCATTTCCCTTCCTAATCAATCTCTACTCCCGGCACACGCACAGACAGGCAACCACTATTCTGATTCATTCCACCATAGGTAAATTATGCTCATTTTACTTCATATACATGGAACCATATAGTTTGTTCCCTTTTGTGGAAGGCTGCTTTCATTCAGCATAATCTTTTTGAGATTTTCAATTAATATTTTGTTCCATTGCTGAGTAGTATTGCATTGCATGACTATATCAGTTTGCTTGGTCATCCATTCCCCTACTGATGAATGCCTAGGCTTTTCAGGTCTAGACTAATATGAATAAAGCTGGTATGAAATTCTTTTTTTTTCGTATTGTGGTAAAATATATATAATGTAAAATTTGTATATAAACTAATTTTAAGTGTTCAATTCTGCAGCATTAAGTACATTCACAGTTTTGTGCAACCATCACCACTATCCATTTCCAGACCTTTTTTTATCACTCCAAATAGAAATTCTATAACCATTAAGCAATAACTTTTCTTCCTTTCTCTTCCCAGATCCTGATAACCTCTAATCTATTTTCTGTCTCTATGAATTTGCCTATAATAGGTACCTCTTATAATTGGGATCATAAAATATTTGTCCTTGTATGATGCTGGCTTATTTCACTTAGCATACTATTTTCCATATTCATCCAAGTTGTGGCATGTATCAGGTTGTCATACTTTTTATGGCTGAATAATATTCCATTGTATGGATATAACACATTTTGTTTATCCATTCATCTGTTTTGTCACTCTTGTGGCATTTAATGTTCTAACTACTCTACCTTGTATTAGGATATTTTGGGTTCTTCTATTTCATGAGATTCTAAGTTACTGGAGGGTAAAAATCGAGTCTGCTCACCTTGCACATGAAGAATACTCAAAGATGGGTTTAAACATATGATAGCCAAGGAGAAAGAATTGAGGAAGAGGTCCAGATAAGCATGGCCTTTTGTTTTTTTTTTTTAAGCGGGATTTTAAAAATAATTAAGGTATAATTGACATAACATTATGGCCTATTGTTTTTCACTGTAATTTTTGTAGAGGTAGTTTAGATTTACATATAGATTTACATGCAGTTATAAGAAATAATGGTTTCTATGCACCCTTCACCCAATGGTAACATCTTGCAAAACTATATAGTAGAGTATCAGAACCAAGATATTGACATTGATGCAATTCACAGATCTTATTCAGATTTCCCCAATTTTTCTTGTTCTTGTTTCTCTCTGTGTATGTTTAGTTCTATACAATTTTCTCACATATGTAGATTTATGTATTGCAACCACAGTCAAGATACAGAACAGTTTTATTACCACAAGGAACCCTCAGTGTTGCCCTTTTATAACCAAACCCACCTTCTTCCTGCTGTACCCTCACCTTCCCTAGTAAACCATTCTCCATTTCTAAAATGTTGTCATTTTAGAAATGTTATATAATTGGAATCATACAATATATGTAACCTTTGGGATTCACTTTTTTCACTCAGCATAATTCCTTGGAAGTTCATTCAATTGTTTCCTTTATCAATAGTTGTTCCTTTTTATTGCTGAGTAATATTCCATGGTATGTATGTACCACAGTTTATTTAACCATTCACCTGTTAAAGGACATCTGGGCTATTTTCCATTTTTCGCTATTATGAATAAAACAGTTAGAAACATTGATGTATAGGGGTGGTTTTTTTTTTTTTAATTTGAACCTAAGTTTTACTTCTCTGTGATAAATGCCCTCAAATTAATTGGTGGATCGTATAGTAATTATTTATTTTATTTAAGTGAAACTGCCAAACTGTTTTCTAGAGTGATTGTTCTATTTTACATTCCCACGAACATTGTATAAGTGAGTTCTCTGAATTCTTGCTAGCATTTGATATATTTTTTTAATCCATTCTGATAGGTATATTGTGATATTGTGGTTTTAATTCTATTTTTCTGACAACTAATGTTGAACATCTTTTCATGTGCCTATTTGGTGAGATGTCCACGTTTTTTGGCCATTTCTAACTGGATTTTTTTTTTCTGTTGAGTACTGAGAGTTCTTTATATAGTCCACATAGTAGTCATTTGTCAGGTACTAGTCTGCAAATATTTTCTCTCAGTCTGCAGTTTATCTTTTTATCCTCTTCCCAGAGTCTTTCCTAGAAGCTGAATTTTGATGAGTCCAAATTATCAATTTTACTTTTATTGAATGGCTTTCTCTTTAAAGCCCTTCTTCTTCTTTTTTAAAAAGGGTAGATTAAAATTACATTGATGTCATTTTTGTTATTATTAGTGGTAGTTTTTCTAAAGCTTCTTGATGTAGAAGTGCTACATATATTCTTCACTTATATACTGGGTTTGTATACTTCAACTTTCTGGTTGAAGTTGACTTTAAAAAGTGAGTATATTATGGGAAGGAAATTTAGTTCTAAAATTATAATGAAATATTTACCTATTATAATTTTTGCATTTAAACAAGACCTTTTCTATGTGTTTGAGCTGTTAGCAATTAGCTGATTTAAAGTAATATTTCTATATGAGATATAAATTAATTTGTAGTAAATATTGCATCAAACGTTTTCTGATTTTATCATTTTCCTTTTCTCTTTAATTACATCACATAAATTATAAAATGATTATTGCTAGACTTTAGAAAAATCTTTTTTTTTTATGTGTATGTGTATGTATGCATTTAGTTTTAGGGAACAAAAGAAATGGTATAAAATGAAAGAAGGATGGAGCGTCAATTGCTTCTAAAATTTCCTTTAATATTTGATGTAGTTAAAGATAAGAATGAACTTTCTAAATATAAAGCTAGTGATTTAGATATCCCTTGTGTTGAGTTCCTGTGTTTGAGATGTGTTCTCTTCCACTTATTCAATTCTCAATTTGAAGCATGTACTAAACTGTTTTCCACTTTGATTTAGTGTAGAAAGAAGAGAGCATGAGATTTTAGACCTAGGAGACCTGTGTTTTGCCCATACTGTGGCATATGGTTTCCAGCAAGTCACAAACTCTCTGTAAATTAGTTTTCTTTTTCTATAAAATGAAAATATTTGATTCTTATCATTTCCCTGCAGATGCTGAAGCTCTGTGATTTTATGATCTTACTAAGAGTAGCATTCCTGTTCTAATATTAAAGCCCATTGATGAAATCGAAGAACTTAAAAGAGTGCCTAAATTTTTTTCTTAAATTTTTTATTTTTCAGTCTAACCTTAGTGAACCAAGATTTGACTCAACACTGATAGACTCTGTAAGAATACAAAAAAATGTAAATAATACATGTTTCTCTTAAGGAGCTTGGTCTAGCTCAGGAGCAAAACATAGCACATTAAAAAAAATTACTTATTGACTAGGATACAATTAGCCAAATAGAATGTACGAAATTCCAAAGGACAAAAATGATCTGACTTCTTTAACAAATAAATCATGTAAAAATAAGAGAGGAGGCAATCTGTTATATATTAAAAGAACTTAAGACACCTGTCAACCAAAAGCAACCATGGAGAGAGGGTTTGGGGGAATGTTCTGTGGAACTTGGTTCAAATAAACCCATTGTAAAAAGGCAGTTGAGATAAAACAAAACATGGATTGGCTATTAGATGCTATTAATCATATGATTGATTTTGTTAGATGTAAAATACTTACATTTTTAAAAAAGAAGAGACTTCTTATCTCTTAGATTCATCCTGAAGTATTTACAAGAACAAATGAATATGTTAGGTGTAGTTGTTAACAGTATATTGTTGATAGTTGTTAAAGCTAAGTGATTGGTACGTGGGAGTTCATTGTACTTACTCTTACTACTCCTTGTACATTTTAAATTTTTCATCTAAAAACGTTTTAATTTTTTTCTGGTCGATGAAGCACTATCTTAGTTTGTGTTTGTGTAATATAAACAGTGCAGTCATTGTTCAGTAAAGCTCAGTGTGGCATGACCTAAATAGAATGTTACTACTTCTAGAAGGGACTTTAGAAGGACATCAGGGCAAATTGCCTCACTGTTCAGATGAAGATACTGAGACTCAAAAAAAGGGAAGAAAATTGCCCAGGCCACATTGCTAGTTAGTGGCTTGATTGATCGTTTGGATTAGGTATCTTAATTTCCAGATTCCTACTTCGTTCTGCTTTCTTATTTATCAAAGTTTTCCTATCTCCCTTTGTTATGAGGCTCTAAAAAGTTTGTGAATTTTAAGTCAAATTAATATGTGCATGCAATGTTTACTTCATCTTGTTTATTTTCCTCAGAATCTGGCCAACCTATTTGTGGAAATGGAATGGTAGAGCAAGGTGAAGAATGTGATTGTGGCTATAGTGACCAATGTAAAGATGAGTGCTGCTATGATGCAAATCAGCCAGAGGGGAAAAAATGCAAGCTGAAGCCCGGAAAACAGTGCAGGTACCTGCTAATTCCAGTCATGTTTAACGTTTCTGTTATGTCATGCGAAGGCAGTTATGATAAATTTAAAACAGATTAAGAGATGTGTATGATTTGGAAACTTTGTCTTTATTTGTTATTTTGCTTTATTTGCTTTATTTTTATCCAGAAGGTATTTTTATTTCTTCTCCATAGCATTGGTTAGTGCACTATTGTTGGCAGGTTGAACCACTAGTAATTTGAGTGTGGGTGTTAAAAAAGGACATGTAGAAGATGCTCAATATAATACATATTATTTAGCTCTTAACTTTAAAGATGTGACTATGATTTATATTTTAGAATCTTAATTTTAAATATTCAGGTAATAAGCATTCCGTACACTTAGTGTCATATAATTTTCACTTGTCAAATTACTTCAGTAGTATAGTGATAGAATGTTGTTTATGCAGTACTTTTTAAGCGGCTGGTCTGTGTATCCTAGTTTGATTTTAGCATATAAATGTGAGAAAAATTGATAAATTGACTAAAGTATGATATAACTGAAAAATGCTGATAACTTGCTTAATACTAAATATATTTTCTGTTATAGTCGTTCATTAAAGGCAAATAGAATAAGGATGTCTTGCTTATTAAAACAAACAATGATTTTTCTGCACTTATTAGAATGTTGAAACTTAGTAGCCTCTTATTCAAATATTTGAAGTTGTATACAAGTAACATACTTACCATTTAAAAGATGAGGTTATGATTTAAAAATTAAGACCATATCTATGTATATAGGAAATATCCTAGTGATTTTCTTTAATCATTTAATGTTTCTTCTAGTCCAAGTCAAGGTCCCTGTTGTACAGCACAGTGTACATTCAAGTCAAAAACTGAAAAGTGTCGGGATGATTCAGACTGTGCAAAAGAAGGAATATGTAATGGCATTACAGCTCTCTGCCCAGCATCTGACCCTAAACCAAATTTTACAGACTGTAATAGGCATACACAAGTGTGCATTAATGGAGTAAGCATTTGATTTATATGTTTTTTTTTCTTATCCCTTCCCCCTTTTCACCCATTCTCCCAACCCCTCTTCCATCTGGCAACCATCAAAATGTTCTCTGTGTCCATAAGTTTGTTTCTGTTTTGTTTGTTCATTTATTTTGTTTTTTAGATTGCACATGTAAGTGAAATCATATGGCATTTGTCTCTGACTTATTTCACGTAGCATAATACCCCTAGCTTCATCCATATTGTTGCACATGGCAAGATTTCATTCTTTATGGCTGAGTAACATTCCATTGTGTGTTCTACCACTTCTTCTTTATCTGTTCATCTGTTGAGGGACACTTAGATTGCTTCCATATCTTGCTATTGTAAATAATGCTGCAATGCATATATGGATGCATGTGTCTTTTCAAATTACTGCTTTGTGTTTCTTTGGATAAATACCCAGAAGTAGAATCTCTGGGTCCTTTGTTGTCTCTTGTTATAGCCTTTCTTTTTTGAAGTCTGTTTTGTCTGGTATAAGCACTGCTAACCCAGCTGTTTTTCTTTTTTCATTTCCATTTTCATGAATATCTTTTTCCATCCCTTTACTTTCAGTCTATGTGTGTCTTTTTTGTTTTTTGTATATAGGTTTTAATTTAGTTTTGTAAAACCTGCTTTTTCAAACTAATTGACACTTAAAGCTGCATAGTTAAAGTAATCTCAGTTAGTGCACTGTGGTTGGCAGATTGAACTACCATATAATATTCCTATCTATTTCCCCACAAAGACATGAATGTATTATATGGTTGGTGGTATTCAATTAGTGCTGACTTGCCTTTCATCTTTCCACTGCATGTGTTTGATATTCTTTAGAGAAAAATAGTTACATAACTGATCATGTGACTTTGTACTGCTTTTAAGTTTTATAAATGAGTATCTTTTTAATAGCCTAAATAAAAAAATTTTGCTAGCCTAAATAAAAGAATGTGAAGCTTTTAAAGCTTTCTTAGCTAAATAATCACTTTCCTCTATAGTTCTTCTTGTAAAAGAACTAACATAAAGTTAATGTTTCATCTACTCTGTTTCTGTTTTTGTTTTAAGATTTTTTTAAAGTTGCCATTTCTTTAAAAGATTTACTATCTTATTTGCACTTACTCTTTTTCAAATGTGTTTATTTGATCCATTGCTGATACTAATCTATGCTTTCTTTTTCCAACTTGTATTTTTACTTAATTATTTTAGCATTGAAGGCTTTTATCTGTCTATTACTGTGAACAATAGGTTTGACTATATATGGATTAAATAATTGGTCTTTTTTTTTTTCAGCAATGTGCAGGTTCTATCTGTGAAAAATATGGCTTGGAGGAGTGTACTTGTGCCAGTTCTGATGGCAAAGATGATAAGGAATTATGCCATGTCTGCTGTATGAAGAAGAGTAAGGCTTTTAAAATACAAGAATATAAAATCTGTCTCAAAAACCTTACTTTCTCTTAAATTTTGAGTGTTAAACTTTGATGCACTGTTTGGACAGATAATTTCCAGCTAAACTGATCCCCTTGAGAAAAATTTTAAATGTAGCATAGCATTGTGTTTCTAGTATTATGGTCCCTACAGTGTTTTTAAAATGATAAACTAGACAAAAACCTGCCAGCTTTATGGCAGTAATGAATATAAACACATGTTGAAAGGTTTTAAAGCCATTGTGGGCCCTAAGTCAAGAGTTGCTGGTTGTTTATATCATAACATTTAAGGTGAATTACCAGTGGTGTAATCTAGCTTAACTAATGAAAGTCTATTTAATATGTTATGATTATGATTTTAGGCAGTTTCTTCCTTTCCTCTCTTTCTCCCCAACTAGCCTACTAAGTAATCTGATTTTCAATTTATATTTGGCACTTCTTTTCCAGTGGACCTATCAACTTGTGCCAGTACAGGGTCTGTGCAGTGGAGCAAGCAATTCATGGGTCGAACCATCACCCTACAACCTGGATCCCCGTGCAATGATTTTAGAGGCTACTGTGATGTTTTCATGCGTTGCAGATTAGTAGATGCTGATGGTCCTCTAGCTAGCTTAAAAAAGCAATTTTTAGTCCAGAGCTCTATGAAAACATTGCTGAATGGATTGTGGTAAGTATAGTCTTTATTTATATTTATAAAGAAACCATATCTTAAAATGGTTTGATCATCATTTTACTTGGCCAGAGATCATCAATGTTATGAGAAAATAAACCCCTCCTTCCTTTCCTTTACTTGTCTAAAGTTCAAATATCCCCAGGTGTTATTTTTTACTAAAGTGATCAGAGTCTCCACATACGTATTGTTCATACATGGGTTGTTAGGTAATGGGAGTCATTCTGTTTTACTCTGCTCCCTAGTTCATGTCCTGGATGGGTTACTTCCTCCTTTGGTTCATCCGATCATGGCATTTGATGGGAGTTTTTCCTCAAATCGTTTGGAAAGCCCTGCTTGCTTTTTATGCTTCCCGCTTGTCTCAATATGACATAGCCAGCTGTGGGTTCTACTTTGCTGAACAGGAGAGATGAAAGAGAAATTGGTGATTTTCTGAAGGTTTTTCCTGATGTTTCAGCATAATTTCTGGGTCCTCATCTTGTCTGTGATAGGAAATGTTGAACAGGGTAAGATCAGGTACAGAGCCTTCTGCAGATTTGTTAATGATCATGGATGTTCATCCAACATAAATCCAGTGAACTGTATTATTTTTGAGCCAACATTTCTCTAAGTTATACAGATGTTAAATTACCTGAAATTTTCTTAGAAGATTGCTGAGAATGACTATCTTAAGTCATTTAAATATTCATGCGTTCTAAGTGATTACATTAAAATATCAGTAGGAAGCTTGCAAGTAATGCATTTGAGAAGGTGCTATACCTGAACTGAATAAGTTTGCTTTGGAAATTGACTTAGAACTCAGCTCTTCCCCTTTCTCCTTTCTCCAAATTTTTGTTACCTCTTTTGAGGGTGTTCAAAACTGAGGATGCCTCAAAAACACACAAAAAAGTCGTCTGTGTGGGTTGTCACCCTTTTTGGTACTCTTATAATAACATTCTACAATAAAAATTTTGGAATTATCTCCAGCATTAAAATACTGTTTATTACACATAGTAAGAATATACTTTGCATGTTAGAACATTGTTTTTTAGATATGTAGTGACTATGTAGTGGGAGGATCATTTAAGTTGGATTTCAGCGACCTAGATTTTAAACCAAATAATTGGGCAATTGATTTAACATAGATCTCTTTAAAACATGATATGTTACTCATTTTTGTACACCTGTGCTTGGTGCTTAAAAGGTGTTCAAAAAATATCTGTTAAGCTAAAGATGTCTTCTGACACTACGATGAAGTAGAAAGAGTACAGGCTTGGGAATTATGCAGGGATTCAGATAACCCATCTGGCATTTATCAATCTGTGACTTCAAGTAACTTACCTTTCTTAGCCTTTTATTTTCCTGTTTTCAACCCAGATCCAATGTTCTTTTTATCTCATTACCTCTGTTAAGAGTAAGCTGAGACCTGGTATACTTGTATACTATAGAGGAAAATGTGTTCAGAAAAGAAATCTGATAATAGGGAACTCAGAGTTATATTCTACTACTGAGTATATGTTGTGCCAGATATTTTGGATTTTGTAAGTAGGATATTATGCCATTTTTTTTTAACTTTTCCTCCTGTTTAACTTTCTTCTGTTATTTTTCTAATTTTGACTCAATTTTATCTAGAACTTCAAAAGCTCATTTATTCCTATTAAAATATTTAATAGAAATGGCATTTTTATTTAAAATACGTTTTAAATCATTTTTCCTACTTTAGATTGAGGATCTAATGAAATGCTTCTTATAATGAATTAGTAATAGGAAGCCTTTTTTTGTGCCCTGGAACTGATTACTCAGGCATTTTAGGTTTATACAAGCTTGCCTTCAGTGTAGAATGCTTTTATTTTATATCATTGTTGACATGTGCATGCCATTCTTTCAAATAGCATGGTCCATAGTGCCTGAAGGAGGGTACTACTAGGTTCTTGCTGCATTTGTGGACATTAACCAGATCACGCAGTAAGATAACAAACATCCAGTTCCTTATAAGTTATTTGTCTCATTTGCATTTTGTGCAGAGTCCACTTGCATAGTAGAGTTTATTTTGCTGCATTAATACCTCATGTTTTTGTCTTTCATCATGTCAGTAATGTATCCTTTTCGTTAGTGATATAGGTTTATTAGGATGCTCTCATTTAAGAAGCTGTGAAAAGGAAGGAGGGGTTGGTTTCACTGACTTTTCTTTCCAGTGGTGCCTGGTGATTTTTTTGTTTCTTTTCTGTTGTATACTGTTGCATCTTTTCTTATCACATAGGGTAGAGTAGGAAGAACAGTAACAATTTTAATACTTGAGGGCATGAGTTACTGACTGGTACTAATACCATGAAAATGATGTGATAAAGACTTCCTTTTCTGCAGAAAAGTTGTTTTTGACAACAGTGTTTTGAACATATTTTTCAAAAATATGTTTACTGTTTTGTTGAGTGCCTACTAGGTATCTGGCCAGTAGGTAATGCTAAATATCCTTTGGCTTTATCAAGGAGATATTGAGTTCTTGAAACGTTTGAGAGCATTCACCAGTAAATCTGTTGAATTCCTGTATCATCTCCTTTTCTCAAATGGGTGTTGAGGGCATTGGTTATTCTTTTTCAGTTTCTTCCTTAGTTATTGATGTGTTCAGATTTTCTTCATCTTTTGTGTTAGGTTTGATGTTGTAGAAAACCCTCTTTGATCGTGATTTTTTTTTTTAAATTTATGATTGTACTTTCTTATCTCTTTTTAAATAATTGCCTGTTATTTTGTGGCTAGTAAAAATTTTAATTTGTTCAGATTTACAGGAGTTGGTCTTTTTTTAACTTTTATTTTGACAATAACCAGCTTTATTTCTCATTTTTATATTAATTTCTACTCTCATAGTTTGCTGTAATTTTATGAACCTAAGTATTAAGTACCTGATATTCCTTATAAAAGAATTAGAGCAGTGTTTCCCAAGTGCTTCACTGAACATTAGATCCAGGGGTTTAGCAGTCAAACGCGTCTGGAAAACAGTGCATACTGTAGTCCTCTATTAGAGATTTGTGGGAAATCTTGCAATAAAAAATATTTATAACTTCATTTCCACACTTTCCTGATCCTGGAAATCTTTACTCATGTAAGGCTTATTAAACCCTAACTAGCCTCAGAACTACTGCTCTTGATTAAGTGCAGTTCTCACTCCTGGGTGTACATGAGAATCACCTTTGGGCTTAGACCCATTAATTCAGAATCCCCTGGGGTGGGGCTTAAGTATCTGGATATTTTAAAAGTTCCTCAACTATTTCTGAGGAGCTAGGATTGAGAACCAGCCATTCACCTAGAACAGGAGTAGTAAGCTATGTGGCTAATGAGCCAGATCTAGTCCACTGCCTGTTTTGTATCACAACCTAAGAATGGTTTGACATTTTTAATTGAAAAAGGAACAAAAGCTATTAAAATAGTATTCTTTTGAAAATTATATGAAATTCAGATTTCAGTGTCCACAAATAATGATTTATTGGAACATGGCCACACCTGTTCAGGCACAAATTGTGTATGGCTGCTTTTGCATTTTCAGTAGTTGCAACAGAGACTGTATAGCCCCACAAAACCTAAAATATTTATCTGGTCTTTTTAGGAAATGTTTACCCCAACCCTTGATCTAGAGTAGTGAATCTCAAAGTATATAGTCCCCTGACTAGCAGCATCAGCCTCACCGGGGAACTTGATAGAAAAGCAAAGTATCAAGCGCCACTCTGGACCCACTGAGTCAGTAGGTGACGGTGCATGCTAAATTTGTGAACTGTTCCCCCCCCGCCCCCCCACCACCATCTCTGCAATTCATGGCTCCATTTTAAAAGACTTATAACTGAAAATTTCTACTTGGTCATTCTAATATGTTGAAAATGGAAGATGAAAGATATGGATCTCTAAAGTCCATCATTGTCTAGTAGAATAGGCCACGTAGATAATACTTATAAAACTTGAACAACAAAGATACAGTGTTGTCACAGGGCTTTGCATATAGTAAGGATTCAGTATACTATTGCTAGTTAATGAAGCAGATTTCTTAAATGTTACTTCTATGGAAAAGAATAAAAATTGTGCATATTAACTTTGAGGCTATAATGTTTTCAGATTTCTCTCAGTGGAATTTCATCATGCTAGCACAGGCTGAGCTTAAGTAACTAAAAGATTAGTACCCAGTTGCTTTCCGCTTGGCAGATTGGTGTGAGGAGTGGCACGTGGGTGTTGAAGGTTAGAAGAACATTTCATCAAAGACGAGACTATAGTTAGTCTAGTCTTGCAGGATCACATAATTAGTATAACCATAAGGAACGGTGGGCTCCATGTGGTCTTGTGACCAATAGGAAATCTAGAGTGCATTCGCTGAGAGGGAGAATTGTTAAACACTGGAATATTCACTGAAAGGGTTACATAATTAACTTTTTAGGGCGCTCTTTAAAAACAGTAGATTATTTTATGTCTGAAGAGACTTGAGTACATGTCTTGCCCCTCTCTTCTCTCTAGGGTTTTTTTTTGGCGAGGGGAACGATACCTCTTTTATCATTTTGTTATCCTATAGGTCCTTTTTGTTTATTTAGGTTATTTTAAAAAACTATTAAAATTAGTACACAATAAATTAGATTGGTAAATTTTGACCTTTTGTCGTTTTTATTTTTTTTTCTACGTTGTGTTCTTTTGGCCATATAAATCACTGAATTGAACATCTGTCTGTTTCTTATGCAGAATTGTTTTCTCAAACTTTGTTTAGTGTTTATTAACCTCGACTGTTTATTTTTAAAAACTTTTAGATGACTTCACTTTCTTTATCTTAAGTTTCACTTAATACTCTTGTATCCGAAAGGCAAGAGCTTGGTGCATAATTTATACTCATTAAATGTTTGTTGAATGAATGATAGCTCTCCTTTTCTTTCCTATTCTTAACATGTGGACAAATTGCAATCTTTTCTTTTGGTAGGCTTTCTCCTAATTTTATAGTATATGTAAAAGAGAAAACATATGATTTAGCATTTAACCTACTCTCTGATAATTCTCTTTTGAAGGAAGTGTTAAAAAATTCGTTTACTAAAGGCGGCCGTATTTTCTAACACTCTCAAATACACCATTGTTTTGTTTCATTTTATTTGCTATCTTCTATCTACTGCAGTGTTTCCTTTCCCCATTCACTAAACTCTGAAAAGCTGCTATCGCTGTCACTAAAACACCTCGCTTGGGCTTTTGAGATACGTAGTTACCTGGAAAAACTTGAAGGAAGACCAGGAATACTGCTAGAAGGATCTGGGTGCCACATTTTAGTAAATATCTGTTGCTCTCAAGTAGACTAGGTCCTTTTGACCTTTGTTTTCTGCAAAGTCTGCTTCTCTTACTGCCATATTACTTGCGTCTTTTAAGATTGTTTAGATACTGAAAAACTAGCATCAGAGTATCAAAATCACAAATTGTTTTATGCCCTGTCTCTGTTGTAAGAGCCTTGTCATATTATTTGTATGTGTGGGCAATCTAGAAATAATAAATGAACTGTTAGAAGTATTTCAAAAAGTCAGTATTTGGAGTAATGACTCACCTGTAATAAATGGTTCAAATACTTTTTTCATGGATTAGGTACTGAGTTTGTAGGATATAAATTCAAGGAGCTTGCAGTCATGTTTGGCACATAGAAACATGGTTTCAGTTCTGTTGGTGTTTTCATAGAAAATAGAACCTGTTTGGGGAAGGTCCCTTTAAGAAGGTGATGCCAGAGCTAAGTTCTTAAGGACTAGTAGAAGGTACAGGTTGATGTTTCATGAAGAAGGAACACCTGATAAAGTCACAGAAGTTTGAATTTTTTAATTAAGAAAAATTCTGTTTTTTTTTTTTTTTGAAAAGTGTGGTTATCTTTTGTTTGTTTTTTTAATGACAAAGTAATATATTGAAAAGTATGCCTTCTTTTTCCTCTAGAGCCCAATCTTCTTAAGATGAGTTTCTTGTATTCTTCAAAAACTATTTATACCATTACAAGAATATATATTTTTTAAAAATAAGTGGAATCATATATATACTTTGCTGCACATTATTGTGTGGCAAAGTTTTAAATTTTTTCTCTCTCCCACTTAATGGTCTGTCTTGGAGATCTTTGGTGGGAAGATTTTGAAGAAGGGTTTTTCATAGAGGAGTGACATAGTCAATTCTAGGCAGAAGATGGTTTTGAGCAGGGAATATTGTAATGAAAGAAATGTGTTAGAGAATATAATGAATATTAGGAATAAAAGTGCATCTCCCATAATGAAACTAGCCCAATCAGCCTGAAAGTAGTAGAAAGACCCTTTACCCTTTGTGTCTTTGGATTGAATCACATTAGAGGTGATGCTGCCTCCCCAGAGGGTATTTGGAGATGTATAGTAGTTGTCATAGTAATTGAGAGGCTCTGCTAGTATTCGATGGATGAGGGCCAGGATGCTAAACTTCCTGCATTGCTCAAAATGGTCCCATACCACAGTGCCAACATGTCTACACTGACTATGAAGCACTGATCTGCAGCCTAATGATTGGTGTGCTTTTTGAAAATGTAGTTGCTTGAGCCCTCCACCAACCAGAAAACTGAATTGGAATTTGTAGGGTTGTGGTCTGAGAATCTGTTTTAATAGGCATACCAGATTATTCTTAGAATTGAGAACCATTCCTTTACCATGCGACATGCGAATGCTGATTATTTTAGCAATTCTTCCCAGTCATGTGACTCCTCTTTCTACAGCCAGTCAGATACTCTCAGCTTCTCCCGAAACTCTCGAACAAGTAATAGGGAGTGAGAACTGAAGAGCTAGTATTGATTGGTATCCATTTAGATACCGTCTCCCAAACTAATGTGCTGTATGTGAACATAGGACAGGGGTTGACAAACTATAGCCCCTGGGTCAAATCTGATCTGTTCCTGTTTTTGAAAATACAGTTGTCTCTCAGATTCCATGGGGGATTGATTCCAGGACCCCCCCCCCTTCTCCCCCACCCCAGGTAACAAAATTTGCAGATGCTCGAGTCCTTTATTCAGAATGACATAGACCAGTGCATACATTTGGCCTTCTGCACCTGCGGATTCCAAACTGTAGATCGAAAATAGCAGTTTTTGATTTGCAATTGGTTGAATCCACAGACGGGAAAGCTGTGGATACAGAGGGCCAACTGTAATGTTTTACTGGAATATAGCCATACGCATTTGTTTGCGTGTTATCTATGGCTGCTTTTGCACTACAATGGCAGAAATGAGTAGTTGTGACAGAGACCATATGCCTACAAAGCTTAAAATATTTACTGTTTGGCTCTTTATTGAAAAAGTTTGCTGACCCCTCGTAGAAACCAGTAGCTTTTAGTTTTGGCTGCGTAATAGAATGATCTGGCCAGATTTAACAAAATTACTAATGTTAGGACTTTACCCCTACCCCATTTGGGTCTGGGATTTGTGCTGGATATCTGAGTTTTAAAAACTTTCCAGGTGATTCTAACATGCAGCTAAGGTTGAGAACCACAGGCATAGAGCAGGAAGAGCACATATAGCAGTACGAAACTGTTGATTTTGAGATATAGATATTTCACTAAGTCAGAGTGGCAGAAATCCAGACAATGGAGGTAGAAAAGGTCCTGCTCCATTAGGTGACATATTAAAAGGCCTCTGGCTACTGGGAACAGGACAAGGCTATGCACATAGTTCTTCATGTGACAGTAAGCAGAAATTAAAAGAAAAATCAACCAGCACTTGAGTTGACAGACTGAGGGCAGGCCTTACATTCTGCCTTTTGATAAATGTGTTTTTATTTGAGGATGAATAAAACAAAATCAATAGGAGACTATAGAAAATTTATATGACAAGTGAAAAGGAAGAACTAAAGACTCATAGGAAGAACAGTTCTCTGAAAATTATTTTTTAGAGAAACCAAAAGAAAATTTTAGAAGAGCCTGGCAATCTCAGTAGGATACAAGAAGTGCCTTCTGAAAAGTAGATTTTAAACTTGTGGTTTCCAAGCTAGATTCAGCTCTGTAAACATGTCATGTATGGTCTATATATTGTTTTTAGAAAATTCAAATGAGTTGCCAGCATTTAAAAATAGACTTCATATAATTCAGATTTGTAGCTTCTCTTTAAAAACCAAATCTTTCAGCAGTAAGGTTGAATTGCATTACACCTTCTCTGCCTTTTCTTGAATGGTTTGTTTCTGAAACCATTAAATGAGGCCAAGCAAGGTAGGAACTGTGGTGGGAACTATAGTCACACAGAGCAGGGTGTTGGAGTCTGCCCAGCGTGGGGAGGGTTTGGAAATAGAAGACCAGTATGGAGTGTTAGTGCCCAAGCAGAGTGAGAAGGGTGCCCCATGGAGGGGCAACTGACTTGGAATGTTGGAGTGTAAGTGTTGTGAGGTGGATGTCTACTTAGGAGGATCAGTTCTAAAAGGAACCAGGGCTCTGTAGAGAAATGACTGATTCCAGGACTGGGGCGGGAAAAGAACAAGGTGAACCTAGACCTTTACTTTGTGTCAGAAGGTAAAGGGCTCAAAGAATGGTGGGGGCATGTCCAAAAATACAATAATTATAGTAATGGATTATAACCCAGTGAGTAAAGTAGGAAACCATGAGGGAGTAAATAAATGAATTAATTAAAGGTTGGTAAAAAACAGGATATTTACACAGTTCCAAATTATGCCACTACAAAATGCTCATTGACTACAAAAGAGAGGGCTGTCTTATGGTGATGTTTGGCAGATAGCACCTTAATGAAATGATCAAGTTAACATCATCATTGACAAGATCAAAATCATGTGTCACCTGATAGGATGCAATGAGAAGAACACAGCATCACTTCTGTGATATGCTTACCAAATTTGTTTGACCTGAATTTAATCATAAGGAAACATCTGAGAAACCCAAATTGAGGGACATTCTGACACAAAATAACTGGCCTGTAATCTTCAAAAGTGTCAAGGTTATATAAACCAAGGAAAGACTGGAATTTATTCAGATTGCAGAAACTAAGGAAACATGACAGCTAAATGCAACACATAGTTGTGAATCGGATTGTATTGGGACAAATGGCAAAACTTGAGTGAGATCTGAGGTAGTAGTATATCAGTGCTAATATTCTGATTTTGATGACTGTGTTGTAGTTATCTAGGAAACATACTTATGGTGTAGAAACCATGTGCTAAAATGTTCATGTGTAACAGGGCATCATGCTAGCAACTTACTTTCAGATGGTTCCAAATCTTAAAAAGTTCTTTGTATTATATTTACTACTTATGAGTCTGAGATTCCTTCAAAATTAAGCAAATTTATATATATATATATATATATGAAGGACTTTATGCACACATTGAAAAAGTAGCTTCGGGGTATTCTGCCACAACATGCATTTTAATTTTAGTTTATTATTTTAATTACATTATCACAGCTGGATTAAGAAAACATAATAGAAGTTGTAGGCTGTTTGTTGTAAGACCGTAGGTCATAGAAGATCTTAAATGGGAATTTTATTGACAATATTAGCAATAAATACATATGTATCATAATAATTTGTGTTAAGCCAATGTCAAAGTTCTCATTGTTTTAAAAGTTGTAACTATTTTGTATGATGTTTATTAGTAGGTCTTGTCTTAAAACAAAATTTGAGTGTTTTGAATTGTAAAAGAATTTAAGAGCAGAAAGTAATTTTTCTATAATTAAGATTTTATTAATTTTTGAAGGTTTTTTGTTTGGCCAATTGATTTGTTTATATGATTTAAAAGTAAAATTTTTAGTTACTTCTTAGACTGGGTAAAGTTTGTCTGCAGCTAGAATACGCATATCCTTCCACTTTTCATATTAAAAAAGACTGTTAACCCTTAAATAAGTGAATCTATAATACATACTATAATATATGTCTAATATAATGAAAAATTAAGATATATCACATAAAAATAATTTCCTAACAGTGGTCTGGGTCTGAAATGCCAAATGAAATAGAATAACAGGAAAAAGGAGCCTCAAAAAAGATAGAATTTTAGTCTTAACTTTGATGATTAGAAAAAATATAAAGAGTTCTTTTAAAATCTGTCCAGTAAGAGAATTTAAAGTAGGTAATAATACCTTCTAAGCCAATGGAGAGTATAAAAGTAAACAGAACATCGTCTATAAGAGTAATAGGCCAAAAAAAGGCTAGGAAATATTCAAACCAATAAGTACTTAATAACATGGGAAAATACAATGTAAACTACATGCAGGATGACCCCAGTTTTGCATGTTATCCATGTGGATAACAATTATGGTTACATAGAAAAGATTCTGAAAGGAAAATAAGATTGAGTGGTTTTCTCTAGGAAGCAAAATTATGGGTAATTTTTGTTTTCTCCATTATACATTTTACAAGAAATTAATATGTATGTTCTTACATATGATATCTATACAACTCTCAACCAACAAATGTTCTTTAAAAATTAAAATGTAATATATTCTATTTTGTATTTTATATAATATGAAATATCCTAAAATATTTAATAGTTTTTTTAATAGAAAAATCTGTTTATTTCTAGGCTAATTGGTGGGCAGTATTACTTATGGGAATTGCCCTGATCATGTTAATGGCTGGATTTATTAAGATATGCAGTGTTCATACTCCAAGTAGTAATCCAAAGTTGCCTCCTCCTAAACCTCTTCCAGGTAAGACAGTTTGAGCAAGGTATATATTTTATAACTAGAACTGTTTAGCAGGTAGAACTGAATTATAAACGAGTCTTTAGTAACTTATTTTATAGTACTTTCTCTTTGCGAATGGGATTACTAGATGAAAATATTCAGTTGCTTTTTAAGTGTGTGTGTTTTTTTTTAAATCTAGCTGATGGCTGACAATTTAATGTTAATTTATCCTGAGTGTCTAAAAATATTTAGACCTAGAAAGTTTTATTTTTGCTTGGTACCTGTTTTCTCCCCGCCCCCACCCCCTAATTCTAAAATCTTCCTTTTTTTTTTTTATTACAATAGGCTAGTTTTAAATGATTGGTTTTTCTATTCTAATAGCTGTGCTTCTATTGTTTTTAATGTTTGTGCCCTTCAAATATTTTCGGACACATAATCTCATTTTCCCTAGGGACGAAGCTTTGTAGGGAAATGCAGTCTGTGGGAGAGTCTTAGGGTGGGGGCTTCAGTCACCAAATAGCCATTCTTCATCTCTGAAAAACTCCTAGGGCTTGGTCTCCACACTTTTCCTCTCAGAGAGAAACAGCATTGGGAGGAGAGCCTCTTTAGGTGAGCTCCAGGGATTTGGGGAAGAAAAGGGTAGAAAGCAACTGTCCCCATCTGTTTCTCCCTCACCCTCCCTAAGGCATTTGTGGATTCTGTGCTGCCCTCACGACTCCTGGGCCAGCTGCACTCTGTTCACTGTAGGTGTGGGGAGAACATTCCCAAAGCAATGGCAGAGAAGAACCAGAGCTAGATGACAGCAGTTCCCTCTCCTACCTCCCTCAGACTTCTCAAGAAGCTTCTTGCCTTCGGCCAAATCTACTACCCTACAGAAAGCAGATTAAAACTTGGGGTTTCTTACAATTTTCTCTATTTTCCCTCAGTTGTTTCCCTGTGTTTACCTGTCATGGGGCAAGAGAACTCAGTATTCATGCGGGGATGGTATCTTGGTGGGAATCAGAAGAAATTCGATTTTTATATCATTGCTTTTCATAAATTTATAATGTTAGCTCCCGGAACTTATATCAGTTTCTCAGGGCTTTCCAAGGGCCACATGACACTTTTTACATATGTTACCTATTATGGTCTCATTCAATGAAACAGTTCTCTTACGTGATTTCACTTTAAGCAAATTCTACCTTTAAAAACTTAATAAAAAAAAAAACAACAAAACCTAGCTGCCATTTATTGAACTGTCACAAAAAGTATTAAGCACTTTTACCTGTGAATTATCATATAATCCTCACAACAGACTATATGAGTTAGTTATTATTTGTTTTATGGACAGAGCATTCGAGTTTCAGTGAGGTTAACTCATTTGCTCAAAGACACAGTAATTTCTTCTTTGTGTGTTCTGTCCTTAGAATTCATATTAGCTTAATAAGTTATGACTGTTGAACACTTGAAATGTGTGGTAAATATAAAATACATATCAGACTTGAAAGATTTAGTATATAAAAAGAATGAAATATTTCATTAACAATTTATTCTCTCTTACATCTTGAAATGATAATATTTTGGCTATATTGGATTAAGTGAAATAAAAAATATTAAAATTATTTTTTTAAGTTTTTTATTGTGGCTACTGAAAATTTTAAATTGTATTAATGGCTCATAGTATATCTCTTTAGATAGTACGATCTAGAGCCTTTCTTATTGAAATGGCAGCTTCGTTTCTAAAGATTAAAAAGCCCATGGTACATTTTTGACTCTTGTTTGTGACTCACAGGCACTTTAAAGAGGAGGAGACCTCCGCAGCCCATTCAGCAACCCCAACGTCAGAGGCCCCGGGAGAGTTATCAAATGGGACACATGAGACGTTAACTGCAGCTTTTGCCTTGGTTCTTCCTAGTGCCTACAATGGGAAAACTTCACTCCAAAGAGACACCTATTAAATCATCCCCAAACTAAACCCTTACAACTAACAGAAGAAAAAAAAATGGCAAGAGATCATGTCAGACCAGGTGGAATTAATTAAATTTTAAAGCCTGAAAATTCCAATTTGGGGGTGGGGGGTGGAAAGGAACCCAGTTTTCTTATGGACAGATATTTTTAACCTAATGGCACAAAGTCTTAGGATATTATTATGTGCCCCGTGTTCCCTGTTCTTCGTTGCTGCATTTTCTTCACTTGCAGGCAAACTTGGCTCTGGATAAACTTTTATCACAAATTGAAATATATAATATTTTTTTCAACTGCCAATCAAGGCTAGGAGGCTCAACCACCTCAGCATTGGAGACATCACTTGCCAATGTACATACCTTGTTATATGCAGACATGTATTTCTTACGTACACTGTACTTCTGTGTGCAATTGTAAACAGAATTGCAATATGGATGTTCCTTTGTATTATAAAATTTTTCTGCTCTTAATGAAAAATTACTGTTTAATTGACATACTCAGGATAACAGAGAATGGTGGTATTCAGTGGTCCAGGATTCTGTAATGCTTTACACAGGCAGTTTTGAAATGAGAATCAATTTACCTTTTTCTTACGATGGAATTGGTTCTGATATTCATTTTGTCTTTATCAAATGGCTGCTAAGAGCACATGAGTGACTTCGCTGAAGAACACAAGTGTTGTGCAAACTGGACATATGCAGCATACTACTTCAGAGTTAGTTCTTTATGTAAGTGTCTGATTTCTGCTTACTTATTTTAGACTTTCTAACTCAATTCCATTTTTGAATTGATAGGTGAAATTTTATTCATGCTTTGGTAGAAATTATGTCAATGAAATGATTCTTTTTATTTGTAACCTCTTCTTTGTTTTTTCCATATATCTAAAGTATGCTAATTATGTTTTTGGTTTTTGTGTGATATGGAAAAGAAAAGCTGTGTCTTTATTTTATCAAAATATTTGAACATTTTTTTCAGCATATCATCACTGATCATTGTTAACCACTAAAGAGTGATTTGCTCTACTTGTAGTTAAAATTGTAGGATAGGCCTTCTGACCTTTTTTCCCCTGAAATATTTGAACAACAATGGAGTTGAAACAGCACAATGTCCCATTCCAAATTTATTTTGTAAACAGATGTAAATAATTGGCTTTTTAAAGAAAGAAAGCAAAAGCATTTAATGTATTAACAGGCTTATTGCTATGCAGGAATGGAAGGGGGCATTACAAGAACATTTTAAGCTTGTGACATATTTATTACTTGTTTTCCAGCTACATCACTTAAATTAGATGTAAACAGCTATGATTTTCCTGGCTTTACATAGGAGGCAAATTTAGGGAAAGTTGAAAAAAATCTGTGTTTTGGCTTCTTTTTTTCCTTTTTTTTCTTAAGAGTATAAGGTTTACACAATCATTCTCATAATGTGACGCAAGCCAGCAAGGCCAAAAATGCTAGAGAAAATAATGGGATCTCTTCCTTGTAAACTTGTACAGTATGTGGTGACTTTTTTCAAAATACAGCTTTTTGTACATGATTTAGAGACAAATTTTGTACATGAAACCCCAGATAGACTATAAATAATTCTAAACAAACAAGTAGGTAGATATGTATGTAATTGCTTTTAAATCATTTAAATGCCTTTGTTTTTGGACTGTGCAAAGGTTGGAAGTGGGTTTGCATTTCTAAAATGGTGACTTTTATTCTGCAAGAGTTCTTAGTAACTTCTTGAGTGTGGTAGACTTTGGAACATGTACATTTTTTGCTTGTAATGTTATCCTGTGGTAGGGTTTTGGCAGGTACACACTGCCCTATTTTATTTTGAGTCTAAGTTAAATGTTTTCTGAAAAGAGATATGTGCACTGAACTCTCCACGGCAAATCAAGATGTGGTAAAACAAAAGGATCAAGACAAATGAGATCGAATACTACTGTCAGTTTAATGTCCACTGTGTTTTATACAGTATCTTTTTGTTCACTTTGGAAATTTTTACTAAAAATTGCAAAAAATAAAGTATTGTGCAAAGATGTAAGGTTTTTTGAAACTTGAAATGCATTTAATAAATAGACTTGATGAAATCAACTTGAAGGTTCCATACTCTTTGAACACTGAAAACTACCAAAAGAAAAAAGCTCCTACAGGCAACTTTTCCTTATAATGAAAGAGATTGTTAAGCAGAAAGACAATTATCTCTTCCCATGCAAATACAGATATCTATTCCTAGTTAAAAGACCATGTAAAAAATTTAGATATCTCGGGTATCTACACTCAACAAATGTTTTAAAAACACTTAACTGATCTCAACTGCTTTACATTATTTCCAGTCACTATTCAATGTGTTTAAAAGTGTTTGTCTTGGTGGAAGAGCTGAATAATTTTGGAAACCGGTATTATTTACAGTAAGTCTTCCCTTAACGAGGTCTGTAGGTTTCTGTGACTTGAAACCCATTTTACCATAGGCTCAATGATATAGACAGAAGTTAATAAGTTCCTACAATATCTCATCGATGTTTTAGTGAAATGATGTTAAAACATCATTCAAAGACCTGTGTATATGCGTTTTGTAAAGCTTTAAATGCTAAGTACCTTATTTATTTTGAAAGTCTAGTTTAATGATAAGTAGATTTTAAAATTTTGAGCCTCGTTTTCCTGCTTTGTCAAATTCATAGCACATAAAGAGAGAAGTGACATTTCAAGTTTTATCTAGAGAAACCATTATAAGCCCAGAAGGGCACCCTGCACAAAATAATCAGCCCCAAATTTTTTAAAAATCGAGGCCAGCTATAAGTAAGTAGTATTTGTTAAACAAGTAAACATACCGTACTTTAATTTAGAAACATAAAAATGTATATTATGTTTAATTTTATTCATGAAATTCATGAAACCATCAATAATTCAGATGATCACAAATTTGTTATTCTTACGATTGAATTCTTAAATTTCGTTTAGAAGTTTTTTCGGTTTTCTAAATTCAGTCAACAACTCAC
Source organism: Eonycteris spelaea (assembly GCA_003508835.1). Lineage (NCBI taxonomy): Eukaryota > Metazoa > Chordata > Mammalia > Chiroptera > Pteropodidae > Eonycteris > Eonycteris spelaea. Next base: position 8,253,426 of record PUFA01000040.1, on the reverse strand, counting down.
AAACATAATCAGCAATAAAATAAATCATCACAGTTTCTGCACTGAGTGCTCCCCTTAGTGTCAGGCAATATCACCCAGTTTGGGGAAGGACTTCTTTAAGGGAAAGAGCTTCGTCTGACAGTCTTGTTTTCTGAGGTATCTTCACCACTTTGTGCTTTGTGTACTTCATTTTTGTCATATTCACAGACTAGTGAAAATGGAAGATTTCTTCAAATTTAGCAAACTACTCTTAAGTCCTCATATCTTTTCCTATAGTCTGTACATTTTAATACCTAATGATGATTATTTCTCCAAAGGTGGGATTAGTGTCCTTGGCAGCTGTGCAATTGTGGGTCCTTGTGCTTGAGAAGACTTTTAATTTCTTGTTCGGTATTTCTAAGTGAAAATTTAAGAGGGTCAGTGTAGTAAATGCATTACAAAACCAGACAGACCATCTTGAGGGTTCTAAGAGGAAATGTGCATTACCCAGATTTAAAGGGTCAACGTCTCCCAAAACTAGAGACCAAGTTGGGTATAATTTTAAAGCACCTGCCAGGGATAGTTCATCTTTAGAGAAGTCACTAAATGTGCAAGAAATTATAGTTTACAGAAAAGTATTTTTGACTTCTAAGTAACTAAACATTATCAACTTGCCCCAACTAAATAGAGCTTAGCTTCAGTTTCAGCATTTCTGGTTTTATGTTCTTGATTAAAAACAACTTCCATTTGAATCTATTTTTCCATTTATTACTTGTTTAATTTTGCCTTTATCATTTCTATAGCCGGCTTTATATTGTTAGGCTACAAGTGAGCCCTTGTGTTTATATTGCTCTGTTGTTTGTGCATCTTAGGTATATACATGTATGCATTATTTTTAGTAGAAATTTATATATTTTATAATTGATAGGCTCTTCAGAGTGCCTGTTTTCTCCTATAAAAAGCAATGCCATGATAGGTAAAAATGAAGGGTCAAACAAAATATTTATTAGTCTGTGCTCTTTCCTAAAATTTCCACTAACATCAATTGGGGAAAGAAAAGAGCATAATCCAACAAGGACAAGGAATATTAGAAGGTAACAAGAACGAAATGGTGGAAACTGGAAAGCAAAGAGAAGAGTAGTGTCCGACTTGGCAGACAGACCCAGGGAAGCCAAATGCTACACCAGCAGTGGAAACCCGAGAATGACCCAGTTTGCACTGTTAAAATTTTGCAATAAAGAATAAAGCCTTCAAGACTTTATTCTTTGCGTGTGGCTAAAGGCATAATGTGCATACTTTTGTAACCCATCTTTCTTTTTTAACACTACATTGATATTGTACCTACATCATTTTAATGACTGTAAATATTTCATTCTATGGACGTGTTGTACATTTTAATAATTAACCTGTTCCCTATTGTTTGAACATTTGGGTTTTCAGATTGTTAATTATTTTAAATAATTCTACAAGGAAAATCCTAAGTAAGCCTAATATAATAAAATAAATTTCTAAAGGTGGAATGATTGGGTTAAAGGTTTTTTTTAAAGGTCATTGATAAAAATTGTGATGTTGTCTTCTAGATAGATGTACCAAATTTACTCTTCCCATTAATATATAAGAATACTTCCATCACTAGCATATTATAGAGACCTTTTCTTTTAATCTGAGAGCCTGTGCTTAAAAATTCACATGTATGCAGTCACATGAATTTATTAGAAACAATAGTAAAAGACTGCTTAATTGATTTGATTAGCTTTGGACATAATTCAAAGGAAAGTCAGATATCCTGCTCTGATTGTGGTCTATAAATGCCATTCTCTTCGAAGAAACCAGACTTCCTTGGATAAATGGCTAATTCCAGGTCTAGGAAAATAAATGTACAAGAAGAGCCTAGAAAACACTATGGTACCAGAAAACAAGGAAGCTGTTACAGGTCTGTCAAAAAAGCTTCAGGAGGAGCCCTGAAGTTCCCACTGGCCAAAGCTGAGATAATTTTAACATCAGTAAGGATAATATCTGCAAGAAATTGAAGCTCATACTATGTTTTACTTCATGAGTTAGTAAGATGGTTTATGAAATCGTAGTTACTTTTGGAATATGCTCTTAAATATTCCATCCGATAAAGTGGAATGATAAACTGTCACCAATTCACCCTCCAATGATTAATGGATCCAGGCTCAGTTACTGCTAACTTCACAAAAGATAGCAGTCAAATAATTTGTGCCTCCTGATGTAAATACGCATTCCTAAGAAGCATTCCTGCCAAAAGTCTCATCCTGATCAAGTCTCTGCATCTAACACCTCTTTACCAGAAATGCAGGAAACAAAACTGTTAAATGATACCAGGAGAGATTCAGTAACAAAATCCAGACTGCAAAACTACAGGAAAAATGACCCTCTTTCTTCAACAACTGAATTGCAAGGATAAAAGAAAAGGATTAAAAGACTTAGATATATATTTACCAATACAATTTATGGACTTTATTTGCATCCTGATTTGAACAAACAATAAAAAATGAAACCATTCGGGAAATAGGAAAACTAACTGGATATTTGATGATTTTAAGGATTTTTACAATTATTTTTAGGTGCAATTTTTAAAAGGAGCCCTTTCAGCGATGCAAATTGAAATACTTAAGAACGAAATTATATGAGATTTGGGATTTGCCTAAAAAAGGAGTTGTGTTGGGCAGTGTGTGAGAACATAGTTGTAACAAGATTGACCATGAGTTGATAATTGTTGAAGATGGGTACTTGGAGAGTCATTGTACTATTTCCTCTCTCTGTGTTTATAGTAGAAATTTTCTGTAAAGGTTTTTCTTTAAAATGTGAATCGAATTCACATAGAAACATTTATTGTTGTTTTAGCAATAATTTATGATAATGGCCTGTGTTTGTAATGATTTTTAATAATGATTTTTTTTTAGTGGAATTAAACTTTAGCCAGTCAAGCTAACATAATTATATTCTGCTCCAGTTATAATGAATGATTAATTGATTTCAGCTGCTAGGGTGAATGCTTGAGGCTATCAGTCTTTGAGCAGCCTTAACAAGCAGACCTTTAGATTCCTCCTTGCTCTCTAGTTTTTGTGGGGCTTGCTTTCTATTTAAGGGAAATGTTTATTTTCTGTTAAAACATGTCAGGGAGTATGATCAGGTTATCCAGACTTAACCTGTGTGTACCATGTTAGAATAAATGTTAAGTAGCTCAGTACAGTAAACTAGATTCGATTCTATTCTTATTAAAATGATAATGATCTCCAGAGGTGGTAATGAACTTTAAAAAGATATCCTGGAATTGTATGTTCTCAGTGTAAAAAAAAAATTAGAATAATTTGATGTAACATAGGTTGTCTTATATAAAAAGCATTTCCATTGCATGAGTTTTAGTAAAACATTCAGGAAAAGGCTATTTGTTAATATCGAGCAAATTAAGCAATTTATTCTTCATTCTAACTGTATATATTCTTTTTTCCTCTGCCTTTTGGGCATAGGAATTAGCCTTTATATTTCTAAACACAGAAGATCAGTTTTTATAAATTAAGATGTCAATCTGTCGAGATTAATTTTTCATTATTTAGTTTTGTGATTGTACTTAGTTTCAGCTAGTTTTCATAAGTCCCTATTAGTGGTACCTCTGATTAAGTGATTTGTCCTGTTAACCATTTTTTCCCCTTCTCTCTTGAAATCTTATCACAGGATGTTTTGAATTCTTTGGCTTCTATAGTATGCATATGCTTATTTATTCACATGGACTTGTCACTCAGCTATTCATTGGACAGATATTTCACAAGCACTTGGTTGTGCCAGCACCTCTGCTAGATAGTAGGGATACAGTAGTGAACTGAACAAGATCAATGCCATCGTGAAGCTTATGGTCTGGTATGTGACACATAAATAATCATGTGAATACATGTGAAATTCCAACCATGATGGGAGGCCTTTGGTGATCCATGCAGACCATGCAGGGATGGGATTGAGGAATTGGGACCTAGTTAGGAAGGTCAAGGAATGCTTACCCGAGAAAGTGATGCTTAAGCCAAAACCTGAAGGATGAAAGTGGGTTAAATAGGTCACTTAGGGTTTTTAATAATTTTTAACGGTTATATTTGCTTCTGGTTTTATTATTTGTAAATCTGGCCATTCAGATTCCTTTATGTATTTATAAAAAATGATTCCATTTTTGCTTAGCATTGTGCTCATTTACTGAAACTGGCTTCTACTTTGCCACATGTTATACTTAGTTATTGTTCTTAAGGATGTTGGCCCAACAGTTGGGAGTTGTGATAGGCTCTTGTCTTTTCTGACCCTCACCGCTGTATCATGACATCCGTATACTCGGGATCAGAACATCTAACCTCCTATCATGCTGAGTGAGGTGTCCCTCTGATCTACTGCTCTTTAGCATTCCATACATCTTTCTGTCATAGCACATACCACATTGCAACATAAGCCTGTCTCATCTAAGCCAAGCTCTTGAAAGAATCGTCTACATTCAGTGTCTGCTTCAATTTTCATTTATGTATCAACCTAACTGCATTATGTCCTCACAGCACCCAGCGACTGCACTCCATGCTCTCGTGGAAAGAGCCCAACAATTATAATGCAGAGGGATTTGTGCTGTAACTTGTACAAATACAGGATGCCTAGAAGCTCAGAGGAGATGGCATATGTGAGGCAAGACTTCCCAAAAGAGAGATGCATGAGCTGAGATTTAGAGTCTTGGTGAAAGTTTGCTCTAACAAACTTGCTCTAACGAAATCTTACTCTAGTCCAAACTCACTGTCAAAAGCTTTTAGAAACGGATATCACTGCAGGATGGTTCCTTGACCATTCTAGTGCTGTCTTTCACGCCAGTGTGTGGATTGCCCCACCCTTCTTGGTTCTTCTACAGTACTGTGCTTTATTGCACCTTTATTTCTTTGAACTGGATTATGGTAAGTGTTCAATAAAAGTGTTTTAATAAAGGGTGTGTGTTTTGTAAATAGGCAATTAAGCTAATTTCACAAGATAAGCACAAAAGTTAATCTTATTACAACACATTACCAACACCCATACTTTTAACTTTGTACATCTCTGATTCTAAATCCCCTGGCAGTACAACCTCCTCGCCTCACCCCAGGGAGAAATTTTTTTTTCAGAATCTAATATGCACTTGTATTTATAGAATGTAAAATGTACCCGGCACATTTTGCACAAATGGGAAAAGCACAGCTTAGCTTTTGTGCATGTGAGTAACAAATTATAACTTCTGGCAGAAGAAGGGATTCAGAAAACTGGAATAAGAAATTACATGTGGAGGTCCTAGCTGCTTCATGCGTGTGGACGAGTGTTTTCCTTAGCTAACTAATTATCTATGGTATTTTTATTTGACTCATAATGAAAAGTGGAAGTGAAACACTTTGTTGTAGATAGTATTTTCCTGCACCAAACCTGAATACAACATTTCTCCATAAAAGTGTTTCCACAAAATTGTAGTTCCATAGATTTTTAAACAATAATTCAGGAAAAATAGTTGGGAGCGGGTATGGATTCCAGAGTCAGATGGAAATCCATTAAAATCAAACAGGTTTTGCTTTTATTTACGTTTACTGATTTTTTTTCAAATCGGATACTTCTTAGAGCCTCTACTATAGTAGCATTGATTGTGATCTCCAAAAGGGTCGTACAGTGAGCAGTGCTTGCAAACTGGGTAACTCTTCTGTTCTTTCTGTCCCCAGAGAGTCGGTTCTGCAGAAATATTCTGGGAATTGCTATTTAATGGTGGGTACCTTTCTGGAGTCCCCAGCCAGGAACAGTTTCTCCTTACTTTAGGAATCCTCTCTCACTGGGCTTGGAATTTCATGTCTATTATAACACAGCATGGACAGATGATGAGTAGCAGAGATTCGGGAAAGGTTGTTAACCTACTCGTTCACTCTTACAAGCAGCTCTGCTTTCTGTGGGTACTCATTCAAACAGCTGCTGGGAACAGTGGTTTTGGTTTGTTGATCCTGTACCCCATACTTAAACATCTTCAGTATCACACTCATAATGAGGAAACATGTTTTTATAAATCACATACGTATTATTACACCATTACTATGTTTGTTTTAAAATATGCAAAAATTTTGAGGGTTGATGACCTAAAAATTAATGTAAGTTATTTCTTCCTCCTTTGCAATGGGTCCTTTTGCACACACCTTGGTGTGTATGCAAACCACTTCTAAATCTCTGGCTTTAGAGACAATTTACATATCTTCTAAATCAGCTAGCTAGTATCCTCCCTGCATTCTTGAGTTAAGTAAATATGCTTTCTGGGGGAGAATGCAGGCCACTCCAGGTATTCACTTCTACAGGAGTTTGAAGATATAATAAGTGGAAAAGCAAGTAGTAAATACATTTGGTCTGATTTCTTGTGTGTGAAATTTTTTTGTTTGTAATAATATATAATTTATAAAAATGTCTAGATTGATACATTAAAAATTTATTTCTAAGCATTGGAATTAAGGGTTTGGGGAGAGGAAGTATATTTTTACATTTTATCTTTCCTTACTGCTTGAATCTTTTATGAACTTGGATTATTCTTATAATAAATAATTTCAAAAATCACAATACATTGTGATGTCAAATATGTTAAAATGCATTGTCAATGTTGATTGTTGAAGTTGGGATAGGAACATTGGACTTCATTATCTTATTTCTACTTTTATGTATATTTGAATATTTCATAATAAAACATAAAAATAAAAATAAAATGCATTGCTAAAAGAGTCCGGAGAAATAAACCACATAGTTTTAACAGCGGTTATCTTGGGTGGTGGGAGAGGGAGAGTTAGGGAGTAGAGCTCAGGCTCTTTTCTTCTGATGTGTTCTGTGAGCATGAATTGCTTTTATAATGGGAAAACAATGACACACACAGACACACACACACTCTGCAGAGCCCCCAGTGCAAGAGTTTCACGTGTAGACTGGAGTATGAAATACTTGTTTGACTTCCCAGATTCTTGTTAACTTCTGAGGGAATACACAAATGAATGTGCAAGCCAAGAGCATGTAATGTGTAGGGCTCAGCTGTTCTATAATAAGATTTGAGGATTGTTTTATAATATAAGAACATTCTTGAGCTTGTTATATAATAAAACAAAGTTGAAACTCCAAGGCAAAGCCAAATGCCTCTGCACAGCCCCAGCGGCTTCAGGGAGAGCACAGCTAGTGGTCCGCCATGAATGATTTACACTCTTAGCTAGTTACTAGGATCCATAATATGAAAGACAGTGTCTTAAAGTAGAGACCTAATTACAGCTCTCACGTGGGGTCCAAGGGAATTAATATGTAAAGGAGGTTTTCTTTGCTGCCTGCAATGCGAGGCTGCGTTCACAGACATATAGACTCTATAAGGAAGGAAATGACGGTTCGTTAACTACATGACCTTGTAAAAGTTAACTCTGGTACTTCAACAAGGATAATAATATTAGCCACCTCAGGGGACTGTGGTGGAGATTAAATGAGAATGTTTGTAAGGCACCTTGCATACGGTGAGCACTCAAATGCCAGCCGTTCTTGTTTCCATGTGAAAGACTGCTTACTGAACTAAGAACATTTAGCTGGTGAGCAGGTGTTCCCTGTTTGTAACGTGTTTTCTCAAACAGCCCTGCGGTTAGGGACGATTGATGTTTGGTCATCCCATTACCCCTGGCGAGCTTAGGAGTGGGCATGTAACCTGATCCGGCCAATAAGAGAGGGAGGGGTTTATACTTTCCTTTCTCTGCATGTTGTCATGTCTAAGTGTGCTGCTTGGAACCACAGCAGCCAGCTTGCTCTTAGCCGGAGGATGAAGCCAACCTCAAGGACAGTGGAGCAAAGCAAACACTTCATCTTAGTGACCGACGTTCCTGAGTTGCGGGATCAACTATCCCTGAAGCCCGCTCTTTTTGGTATAAGATTAGAAAAACAAGTTTTAATTTACACCGGTTTGAGCTTAGCTTCCGAAAGCATGATAATTAATAGAACCTACACAAGAGAAGGTTTGAGATAAGGGTGTGGGCATTTATCCAGTCATATGTATTGAGTACTTTGCAAAGCAAAAGTAAACACGAAGTCTGAGACGTGAAGAACGGGGGCTTCTGGAAAGATAGCAGCTTGAACACATCTTGCCTATTTTTTACTTGCAGTTTCACCCATCTGCCTCTCCTGAGAAGAGCAGCCGCTGGGACCCCAGGAGGCAGACAAGGCCTGGGATGTGGGTGAGGTTCAGGCTCTGGTTGGATCCTGACAGAGTGTTGGATTATGGCAGTGTTTGTGTCTGAGGACCTTAACAAGTAGTGCCAAGGGGCAGGCCAGGGGGAAGGTCTTTGTGAGTGTACCTGGTCACCCTCATTCCTGAGGAGCTGAACAGATGGGTTGAGTTGCCGCCACCCCTGAGTTGGAGAAGTGAGGAGCCCAGGAAGGACTTCTTCCTTGTGCGTCACCAGAGCACTGGCAAACTATTTGCTGCCGAACTTGGGCCAGGGGAGGTTGTGCCTGTTCCTTGTACTGCTTTGAGAATGTTGCCACTCAAGATACCCCAGTGATTGAAATAGAGCCCCTGTGAGCAAACAAAGGAAAAGAATAGTCCTAATGTAGCTCAGCAGCCAGGGAGAAGAATTTCAGGAAACCTCAGTACAGAAGTAACTGCTGGCATGGATAACTTGAACCGAAAAACAAAAAACAAAAAGCAAAACAAACAAACAAAAAACATAAATAAAATACAATACAAAACAAAAAGCTAAAAAAAGAAAAAAGATTTAAGTACAGCACATACACACAAATTGCTTTTCTGAGACCAAAAAAAGAAGATTTTGATGTAAAAATTTCAAGGGATGAGTTGAAGGACAAAGTGGTCACCTTTGATATGTGAATTAGTGTCCCAGAAAACAAGAGAATGATACACCTCAAAGCACATGGCAAAAATAGAAAGAGACATAAATCAGAAAATGGAATAGACATGGAGAAGGAGGTCGGGGATGTGACAGAAGAAGCAATTGATAATATAAGAAAAGTTGCTGAGCTAAAGACAGCCTTGCATCTCACAGAGATCTAGGAAGAATCGATGATGAAAAGACTGAGGGTTACTGTATCCCTGAGCTACAAAACTGGAGAACAATCTTACACGTTTTCATAGAGAAGAACAAGTTACTCCTAAAGGAGAAAGAATCATCTTAGCATAAGACTGCTTACCTGCAAAACTGGAAGCTACAACACAGAAAACTTCTGACGACTGAGAGACAAGGACTGTTTGGAAATTGACCTAGGCAGACCCAAATCAGAGTGCACTACCAGCACCTGGATGCTCAAAGCCCAGAGTAGCTCATCCCTCAGACTGTGAAGTGTGGCCGGGTCCTCCTCCACTTTGCAAAAGTCTATTCTTTTCCTGAATTGATCACATCACCATCGACCTTGACAACTCTTCTAAAAACAGTCTGGGAGTAAAAGTAATAAGCAAATCTCAGCAAATCTGGTGGGTTGAAAGAAGGGAAGCATTCCAAAGGTCTCATGGGGAGTGGCTGTGGAACTTGTGGGGGAAGTGAAAGTATTCTAAAGTTTGGAGTGGAAGCGTAGAAGAACAGAGAATTTTGATGGGAGAAATATATGTCTGGCTTTTGTATAACGGTAAAGAAAATTTTATCTGATTATGAACTACAAAAATATAGAAAGTAGCTCCACAAGAGAAGTCATAATAACAAGATAGAAAGAGGGAAAAATGGCAATTTGATTAATCTGCAAAAATAAATACAAGGAAAAAGAAGAAGTAATAAGTAAAATAAGGTAACAAATAAATAAATAAAATAAGGCAGTAGGAGCCCAATCATTATGCTAAATGTGAATAGACTTGATTTTCACATTAAAAGAGACACTTAGATTGAGCAAAAAATATAAACCAGCTACACACTATCTAGAGGGAAAATATCTAAAAAATTTTTTATAAAAACAAAATATAAATGTAAGTTGATTATAAAGGTATTGACAAAGATACCAAGCAAACATAATGAAAAGTAAATAGGAATAGCAAAATTAAGAGCAGAAAAGAAAGAATTTAAAGTTAAAGGCACTGTTAGAAGTGCCTACTGTGAAACGATATAAGGCAAATATGAAGAATTACCACTACCAAACAATGTTAATGCAAAGACAAATTGATAATATTACAGACTCCAAAACATTTTTTCAGAATCAGATTTAATATACAAAAAATAAGAACATAGAAGAAATAAATAATACAATCATCATAGTCAATTTAATATATAGGTCATCTTAAGTCTCTTAAAATAGAATTTTTCATATATCTAATAGAATATTATAAGAATCGATTGTGTGCTTGATCACAAAGAAAGCCTTACTAAATTTAGAAATGAGAAATTTTTTTAGCCACATTCAATAGAATTAGAAATAGTGTTCAGAACTGTATATTTATAAATTAAGGAATATTTTCTGGATAACTTTAAAGCAAAGATGCATATAAAGCTATAACTGCAAACTATTTAGAAAGCAGTAAAAAAGGGAATACTTTATACCCAAATCTGTATTCAGAAGGAAATTGACAAACTAAATACTATTATTAATAAATAAGAATAACTAAAAATAAAAGTACTCCAATTTTTTTTCTTATGGAAAACAAAATAAAGCAAAAGAAAATATGAAGAAGGAATGAATATAATACAGAGTTGAGACTACAAGAGGCAAGTGAGATGTTTAAAGCACAAAATTCAAGAAGACAAGGTCGTGTAAGTGCCAACCCTGGCAGCCTAGGCACTTCTCTCTTAAGGAAGCACAAGCGAGGGGCCGGCACTTGCACAATCTTACTTCCTTAGATTTCATGACCTGTGTGTGCCTTGCTTGCCTCGCTCTAGTTCTGGCTCTGACTATAAAAGTAAAAATCTCCTTCTTAGGGAGAAAAAAAGCATCGTTCTGTAGTATTTATCTTTTTAAAAATGAGCTAAACTCATGATAACTCAGATGTAATGTATACTTGTTATTTTGATCTTTTAATTTTACTAAGATTATTGTAACCAAGGAGAGAATAGAGCTAGAAGAGTTCTTACAGAAATAGCTTATTATAATTCATGAAAGGTTGCTTTTTAGAAACTTTTTTTTTTAAAGTGCATTTTATCTTTTACCTTACTTTATGTTCCTAAATTAATGGGCCTACTTTATGGGCCTACATATGTCACCGTATGTCATTATTAAAAAATGCAAATAGTAATAAGATACACTATACATCTTATTTCATTTAGAATTTCAGAGTATAAGGTAGAAAACAAACTTGTGTGCTGTTCAGAGAACATCAACCATGCAATGAACAAATCCTCCAGCCTTCCAGGTAGAATTACTCCAAATGTACTTTCTAAAAGGATAGTGTTTAAATATATTCTTAAGGAGATTATCTCCAGGAATTGAGAGAAATATTATCATTCTCTAACATAGTTTCTCTTGACAATCAACTAAACTATGCAGCTTTGAAGTCTATTGGTTTCCCTTTCTTTCCTTTTGTGTATTATATCTAAATTTAATGTCTGACAGAGCACTGCATAGCATTTCTGTGGCTTAATCTTATTTTCCATGAAAAATGTGTGCATTTGCTTTAATTATCTTAGGAAGAATTATTAGAATTTCAGAATTTAGTTTGTGATTTTTCCTCTGCTTTAATGTTATGCTTTTATTTACTCATTACTGTGATCATGTATAACTTTGTACCTCTCTGGCTTCAAGGTATTTCACAAAAATAATTTGAATAAATATTATATGCAATAAACAAGTAAAAGCAGAAAACCTAAGAATATTACATGCAACAAAAGCACAAGGACCAGATGGTTTCATAGCTGAATTTCTCTCTAATTAAAAAATAAAAAGATCATCACGATATTATCCAAACTATTCAAGGCCATAGATGAAAGCTATAGAATATCAAAGTGTGAAAATGATAACACCAAAACAAGGTGTAGATCAGTTTCACTTATGAAAATAAAGGCAAAATTCTAAAAAAACTTTTAGCAATTAAAGTCCAGCATTGTTAGAAAAAATACATCGTAACCAAGGAGGATTTATTCCAAGAGTACAAGTGTGAGTCAGTATCAGGGAATCTATCACCATAATTTATTTTATGAATAATCTAAAGAAGAAAAACCATATATTATAGGCACTTTCTAAGTTTCGGCAACCATCTCTAATAAAATCAGAAGAAAAGCATAGAGCAAAATTACTTGAGTACAATGAAGTTTACTTGCCAAAACTAAAAAAAAAGTATTATAAAGGCAAAACATTAAAACTTTTACTTAATATCAAGAATGAAACAGTAGTGCCCACTAAAAGCATTCTAAGAAGTTAACATTGTTTTGGAGTTTCTGGCAAACCAGAAAGGTGAAAAAATGAAATAATTAGTATAGATTGTTGTTTTGGTGATGCAGTGATTGTGCACCATGAGATAGATTCGAGTTAAAAAAAACAAAACAAAACAAAGCCAAGTAGAGTTAATAATTTGCTAAGCGAGCAAATATAGAATAAATAAACAAAAACCAAAAACTGTTCTACATATTATTAATAAGCCCCATCACATAGAAATGGAATGAATGATTCCATTCTCAATAATGACAAAAATTAAAATACTTAGGAATAAATGAAAACAAAGAATAAAAACTATAAAATCTTATTGAAGGACAGGAAACAAAATCTGAACAAGTGGAAAATGTATAATGTTTCTGGATGAGAAGACCTCATAATAAAAGGTCAGTTCACTCGTATTAATTTTTATATTTCATTTGATTCCCATTTTAATATTAACAGAGATTTTAGGGGAATTGGAAAAAAGTACCTTAAGTTCCACATGAAAGACTAGATATCTGAGAATATACTCTATATAAAGCCCCTGTAAGCAAATAAATTGAAGACTTTAAACTCAATTAAGTTTGATTATAAAGAAATAAACAAGGAGATCAATGTACCAAAATAGAGCTTAAGAAATAGTTCCCAGTATGTATTTTAAATTTATGATAAAAGCGGGATCTCAATTCAACATAGAAAAATAATTTATTTAATAAATGTTAGCTCCACTTTTATCCATATAGAAGAAAATAAAGTTGGCATTGTATCTCACATCATATACAAAAATAAATTTCAGATCAATTAAAGCCTTTAAGAAAGAAAAACAAATCTCAGAAAATAATTTTATTTTGTACAAATTACAATTCAGTGATAAGAGAGGCTATAACTAAGTCAGGAAATACTTATGTTGTGAAAGAAATCTTAAACTTTGTTACTGTTTTATGGCAAAAAATACTATAATTAAAATCAATAGAGGAGAGGATTTCAAAAAAATATTTGCAAAAAAGCTGAAAGATAAAGGGTTCATAAGTTTCAGAAAATACATAGTTCTTACAAACTGACAAGAAAAATATAAGCGTTCTAACAGAAAGTGGGATTTGGACAATTAATGTACAGTAAAGCAAATCAATAAACATATGGAAAGGTTCTCAATTCTCAAAGCAGGTAGGGAAATATAGAGTAACAAGGATATCATCTACACTCATCAGACTGACAAAAATTAAAATGAGCAATAAATATTTCTGCCTGGAAGGAGGTGGAAAGAGAATAGCCTCTCATACATTACCGGTGGAACTGCAAACAGTCGCAGTGTTTTAGGGAAGCAATATGGCAACATCTATTACATTATATGCATTTGACCTAGCAATCCCACCGCTAGAAATATTTCCTATTATTGAGTATATGTAGGACATATATATATATATATATATATATAGGATATTACATGTAGCATTATTCAGAGGGGCAAAAAGCTGTAAGCAAAGTGAAGACACATCAGTATGAGACCAATCGAATAAATTAAGGCACATCTACAATGTAGAATATTATGCAGTCATCAAAACTGATGAGCTCAACTAATCTGACTTAGATTTCAGGAGGTACTGTCCAATAAGAAAATCAGTTTGCTGGAAAAGAATGTATAATATAATTACATTTTTGTAAAAGTGTCAACTCCTTTCTATATGAGAATGGGTATATATGCCAGGGTATATGACCATAGGAAAATTCTAATCACACCTCTAGTTAGCGTGGGTCAGGGCACAGGGCACCTGCCCAAGTGAGAATAGGAAAAATATTGCCCTAGTCTCTCCAGCATTCCACTTAAATAGATATCAGGAAAATTCAAATCTATTCTGACTTATAGAGATACTAGCAATATATCATTAACTGAAAAAAAAAAATAAAAGCAAGTTACCAAGTAATCTATATACTAGGTTCTACTTTGCTAAAAACAGCCAAGCCCTGAGTGTGTACAAATGCTTGTGGATGTTTGAAAGAATACGTTAACAGGCTGTGACTATTCTGTACCCTAACTCACTGAAATGGATAAGGGGTAGATGCAGGGAATGATTAGTTTCTCTTCATACACCTTTGCATCATTTCAAATGTTGCTTTTATGCTTTGGTAAAACATCTTAAAAATGAGAAATTTAAAACAAACAACCATACGAACAAAACCACGCAAACAGAACACATTACAGCTTCTGCCTTCCAGGAGCTCACAGTTTCATACAGATATCTTCTAATATTTGAAGCGTTAATTTGGTCTCTGTGGCCTCCAGGGAAGAAACCAAGGAGCGGAAATTATGGCCAGGCAAATTTCCTCTCTGTAAGGGCTCTCTTCACTGGAAGTGATCAGCCACCGGTTTGATGTTCTCTTATAAGAAGGTTTTGAACTAAATCAATGTCATCCCAAATTTTCGGATGAGAAGAATTACCCAGAGTTCTTGAGACAAATAAAAATCTCTGGCATCTGTCTTTGACCCACTGGATTAGAGTCTCCAGGGGAGGGATCTGGGAAGCTGTGTTTTTGTTAGTGCCCGGGTGCTGCGTATCGTCATGCAGATTGGAAAACACAGAGCTATTCATGCTGCTCCCAGTGCAGCCTGGGACCAGCAGCAGCGGGTCAGCAAAGGCATCCTTTGCAGCTTGCTGGAAATGCGGGATCTCAGTCCCCACTGCAGACCGACGGAGTCAAAATTGCATCTGACAAGGTCCCTTTGCACAATACAGTTTGAGAAGCCCCACTCTCAGCGCCCTTACGGTCACCCCCAACTCTAACTTCTTTGGCATGAAGGTAGCTCTGAGCCTCTAGGAAACCCTTTTTGTAATAGGCCTATTTTAAAAGTAAAACTTTAGTCACGGAACACAAGACTTTTTCACGAACTGACTGAAGCAGAGCTTGGACAAGAAGAAGCTAGTTGGTGGGAAGAGATGAGGAGGATGTCCTTGAGATGGGAAGGGAAGTCAACCTCCACGCCAACCTGGCTTCATTTTTGAACGGAATGAGGAACAGTGAACTCTTCTTGAGCAGATACAGTAGTTGGAGCTAATCATTTAATTGGAAAAACAGGACACACTCGTAAAAAGATGACTGTCACTTGTTAATTCAACACGTATTTATCATATACCAACTCTGTGCCACGGTGGGCTGGGTGCTTAGCATAAAGCAGTGAACATCTAGAAACTCTCCTAACTTCGCAGAGGTCAAGACCAGTGGGGGAGACAGGCATTAAATAAGTGATCCCACAATTGCCAGGCTGTAAGACAGGTGGCTGAGGCATTCGCCTTGGGTGCACAATTTAAGGGGGCTCCAAAAACTCAGTTATCAAGCTAAATATATTTCAATGCAGTATTTTTTAAAAATCAAAATTAATGCAAAATTCTATGATGTCAAAATTGTATATAAAGACAGGATTAGTATTACTAGTTTTTCATTTTGTTTATGGCTCCACATGGCGTGGTTGCAGAAATTTTACCAGAAGAATAAAAAGCTGTTAAGAGTATGCATGGCAGGAAGAGGTAATATAAGCTTGTGTCAGCTGGGATAATTCTTTGGTAAGTTACCCCTGAGGCAACAACGCCTAAACTGGGACTGGAAGCCGATAAAGAAGCCAGGAGAAGGGGTGGGGATGTAAGCAACAGAAGGGTGAAGGCCGGAGGCAGGGGAGAGCTTTGCACTTTTGAAGGAACTGAACAATGGCTGGGTGTGTCTATATCCATGCTTCTCGAATGTCATTCACATGAGAATCATCTGGAGAGTAGTTAAGTCTCAAAACCCAGGCCTTGCCCCAGGCCAAACAAATGAAATCGAGGTGGAGCTGAGACCTGGGCAGTTTTGCTTTCAAGGCATTCCGACGTGCAGGCTGACCTGGGAACCGGTGGACAGTAAACGATGTAGTTAGTGGATGAAGGAGAAGTAGTGGGAGCCTTGACTGGAGGCCTGGAGGTCAGGATCTTCAGATTTGGACTTTCTTTCAAGGAGCATTCGAAAGGCATCTGAGGGGCTTTAAACAGGAAAATATAATCTGACTTTTTTTTTTCCAAGATCACTCAGGCTGTTGCAATGAGAATGGATTGAAGAGAAGAGCCAACACAGCAGAAAGAGTTGAAAAATTGTTCCAAACGTCCAGGTAAGAGAGAGTGGTGGCTTGGGATAGGATGATGGCAGCAGAGGTGGAGACATAGATACAGTTAGGAAAATACAGGTAGACTTCACAGGATTTGGTGATTGTTAATTGTGAGGGACCAAAGGCGAAGAAACATTATGGATTACTACCCCCCAGTGTCTGACATCAGCAGTTGAGAGGTGGTGACAATATTCAATGGCCTTGGAACAGGGAGCATAGGGAGGAACAGGTTTGGATGCGGGGAGGACATGGTGGGTTTAGTTTTTAGCATTCTGAGCTTGTGAGACAGTAAATGTGCTCTAATGTGCGAATGGTTAGCCTTGGCCTATATGGGTTATGAGTAAAGCCATAGGAGTGGGCGAGAGTGCCTAAGAGAGAAAATCAGGGAGTAGAGAAGGGAGCCAGGATTCTGCAAAGTGCCACCCTCGAGTAGAGGGCAGGGAGCAGAGAGGAGACTGAGAGGAGAAGGAAAATCAGCAGGGCACACCCGAGGGCCAAGTAAGCAGTCAAGAGCATCATTCACGTCACGACTAGGCATTCAGAGGAGAGAAAGATCCCATGGATTAGGCTGGGAGGAAATAGCTGGGGAAAGTAACTGGGCTTAGATAGATAAATAAGATTTAGTTAGGCAAGGAGAAAATACTGGAGGAGAGAGGAAAAGGGCGGAGGTATAAGAAGAGGCAGAGACGGGAGGGATGAGGTGGCAGGGGACATTCATCATGCACAGACCACTGGGATCCGTGCAGAAGTAGGTAGTGTAAGGTTAGGTTAGCAGGATAGATGGCAACTTCTGAAATTGACTTCTTTAGTCTTCCTCTTGCTTGCCTCTTTACAATTTTTTAAAGTTTATTTTTCATTTACAGTTAATGTATAATATTAGATTCAGGTGTGCAATATAGTGATTAGATATTTATATGCCTCAGTAGTGATCACCCAGGTAAGTCTAGTACCTACCTGGCATCATACATGGTTATTACAATGTTACCAACTACTATACTCTCCATGCTCTGCTTCTATCTCCATGACTATTTTTATAACTGCCAATTTGTGCTTCTTAATCCCTTCACCTTTTCCGCCCATTCCCCCCCAATCCCCTTCCACCTGGCAACCTCTCGATTGTCTCTTTATTTTCCATCCATCTGACTTTCCTCTCGTCCAGGCTCTGTGGAGAGTGGGCATTGCACTGGACAGTTCGGCTTCTTGATTTGCCTTCCCAGAATGTGTAACCGCAACAAAGCTTTCACAATATTTGCAGCAACAGTGTCAAGGTGAACACTGAGGGCAGTCAGCTTTGCTGTGGAGGAGAGAGCATTTATTTTAGTGTTGAATGGATGGCTTGTTTCTTTCTCTTCGACTTCATGCACCTCAAAGAGCCCAGCTGCAGTGCAATAACACTCTGTTTCTTTCCTTGTGCTCTCTTATAAGTAACAGCAGAAACAGGCTTTTGCCTGAAAGGCAAGATGCCAGTGTTATCTTTCCTGAGTGGGCTCATAAATACACATTCTTTGGAGAGAGGTGCGTATAATCAGCGTACGAGCCAGCATTTTGCATGTGCAATGAACAGATGTGGCTGCATTATTCAGTTTCCCTATTTGACTTCTCTACTAAGATGTACTTCAGAAAATGTGATGTCGATGAACACATCTTCCCAAGTGAAAATAATCCATGCCAAGAGGAGTTTCAAATGTCCCAGTTAACCATTTGTCATGTTGGTTGCTTATTGAATTCTCGGCCCAAAATGTTATGACGTACTATGTCACTTCAAGTTTTCCTACTAAAGATGAAATAATTTCTATTTATATTTCATGTGAAACTGTATTAATATCAAAACGTATCACACTATAGTAGAAAAATGTTGGTTTTAACTCTGCCCTTATTTTTATTTTTTTTTTGTATTGCGAAATGTGACATTTGTACCAAAAAATGAGTGCATAAAATATATCATATATGTACAATTTAAAATGGTTATAAAATGAGCACCTGTGCAATGGCCACCTGGAGTGGGCACAATCTTGCTAGCACCTGGAACTCTGGTGTGTACTTCCTCCTTCGTAGAGTTACACAGCATCACTATTGTGCTAGTGATTTTATTGCTTTTACTTAGAACTTTGCCACCTGCTTATCCATCCCTAATGATATAGTTTGCTTGTATCACACTATATATATTTTGGTGTGTTTCGCCCAAATGCACAAATCCACGGGTGCCTCTTTAAATTTCATACCCTAGATGACTCCTTGCCTCACTCTAGAGTCAGCCCTGTTCTTGTGTATGTAGCTTGGCTCATCTTTTTCACTGCTGTTTACTATTCCATTAGTAAGAATATACCACAGCTCATTTATTCATTGTACTGATGGACATTTGAGTTCTGCTTGTGATGATTTCAAGGCCGATAGGAATATTTTCTTAGATGTCTCCTGATATACATATGCATGGA
Organism: Eonycteris spelaea; assembly: GCA_003508835.1. Lineage (NCBI taxonomy): Eukaryota > Metazoa > Chordata > Mammalia > Chiroptera > Pteropodidae > Eonycteris > Eonycteris spelaea. The sequence continues at coordinate 8,234,571 of PUFA01000040.1, read as the reverse complement.
CTCTCTAGAGTATATACCAAAGAGCATTTTCAAAAAATGATACAGTAGTCCCCCCTTATATGCAGGGGATATGTCCCAAACCCCCAAGTGGATGTCTGAGACCATGGATAGGACTGAACTCTATAGACATCATGTTTTTTTCCCTATGCATACAAACCTTTTCACTGAAAGGAAGTGCTTTATGGCTTCTCTTTGGCATATCTGAATTACCAGCATCACTACTCTTGTGCTTTGGGGCCATTATTAAGTAAAATAAGGGTGACTTGTACACAAGCACTATGATACCATTACTGTCAATCTGATAACCAAGATGGCTACTAAGTGAATAATGGGAATGGAGTGTATACAGCATGGATATGCTGGACAAGGGGATGACTCATCTCCACAGTGGGATGGAGTGAGACAATGTGAGATTTCATCATGCTGCTCAGAACGGCTCCCAGTTTAAAACCTAGAATTGTTTATTTCGAACTTTCCGTTTAATATTTTGGACTGTGGTTAACTGAGGGTAACTAAAACTGGGAAAGTGAAGCCAAAGATAATACTACTGTATTTTAAATGCATTCTGGATAGTTAATGACAAACGTGCCAGCTTAATGCAAACATGATTTTATTGTAAGTCTTAGCATGTTAGCCATAATGGGAAATATTGTTCATTTAATATCTATCGTTTCTAGATGTGTGGTCAGATACTTTTGCAGGCAACTTAACATTCAGGACCCAATGCCACATTGAGCCAACTCTTCTTCCTCCCCTTCTGCCATATTCCTTAGTTATGTGGGTCTTCCAAGGGAAATCAAAGTGAATAATCTTAAGTTGATTTAGCCAGAGGCAGATATTTCTTCAGGATTTTTGTTTTCACCAGCTCTGACTTATCTTGCTTTGATGAAGAGCGTGTGTATTATGAGCTCTGGGGGCGAGCCTATGCAAATGTCAGGTTAGGCTGTGAAATGTGCACAGTGTGCTCCCTCTTCTGAATTACCTGAAATGCATATCCAAGTGATTACCACACTTAGTATTTCCTTCACATGCTCTGTGATGGAATTTGCTGATCAAACAACATTAGAATTAATGATTATTTATTAATAATTATTGGACAGTTTGAGATTTGATATCTTAACTGTTTAAGATATTCCAAGTTTTTAAATTAGCTTTTAAAGAAGTTATTTATTTATTAAAAAATTTTAAAATTTCAATTAGAGTGATAATTAATATTATTTTAATCTTAGTTTCAGGTGTATAGCATAGTGGTTAGACATTTATATAATTTACTATGCTATCTCTCTGATTAGTCTAGTGCTCACCTGGCACTCTACATGGTTATTACAATATTATTGGCTTTATTCCCTATGCTGTACTTCACATCCCCATAACTATTTTGTAATTACCAATTTTTCCATTAGATTTTGCTGTAAGCATTAGTAAAAGAGGAAAATTGGGACACAGAGCTAGTGGTTAATTGGAATTTTACTTTATTGAAGCACTTAGTTTTGTAATAAAGAAGTACCTTTCCAGCATGGTTCAAAAACTGATCAGAATTAACTAGCAAAGAAATATGGGAAATTTACTTAATTAAAAAAGATATTTTAAATTATAACAACAGATCTAAAATGACTCTTATACTAATTTGTGTATATCGCATTTGATCAGAAATAAAATTGGGAAATTTTTGGTTATACTAATATTTGCATAAAGTTACATAATATGGTTTTTAAAAGCTTCGTTTATAGAGTGAAACACACTTCCCCTTGAAATCTAAACTTTATTTAAACTTTATGCAAAATTCTTTATATAACTTTGGTTGCCAAATAAGGCAAGTATTCCAAATAAGGAATGAGATCACGTGTTTTTTACACTGGGTCTCTACTAAAGCTCATTCAGCTTTTTGCTTCAGTCTTTTAGAGTTTCTGTCACATCTCACAAAGATTTTCTCCTGGGTTGGGTGAAGTTGTGGGTCATCCATGTTTTCTGAGCAAAATATTATTCTGAATAGAAAACATAAAGCAAACACAGCATTAAGTTTTAGATGGAGCTTATTGAAGTGTTTCACCCTTTGTCAAATCCCCGATTGACGTGACACATGCTATACATATATTTTTTAAATTAGATTCTTATGTTGCAGATATTTTCATAACTTTAGAGAAAAGCAAAACCCAAGTCAGTGAAAGCAATCAGTGTAAGGCTTCCTGGAGCCTTGCTCTGGGATGATTTCAGTTCTCTAAAAACGAAAAGTTCTAGAGGCAGTTTTCCTTTGTTCTACCCACTAATCAAAGATTTGAGAGTAACTATTCTTTTTACTACATCGCCCTGACTCTAGGGCAAGCATTTGCAGCTCCTTCAACTGTTCCTCACAGGCAGGCTTCACTCCTCAGCCTTCTTTCTTTGGACTTAAATGTCCTTGGACATGAGGTCATTGTCACCAGCCTCTGTCTGGCAGTCATGTAAGCCTGTCCTTTCCTCTTATTGGTGCAGACTCTGTCCAGACAAAGAGGTCGTCACATTTGTTTTGGGTCTCTCTTGGAGACCAGCTGATAGACTGATTTCACCAGTATCTTGGTCTGAAGTGCTATTTTGTGTTACTAACTTCAATTGCATCTATTAGAAAAAAATTAACTGTAGTCACAGGAATTCTAGTTTATGGCTTTTGTTTTGTTTTGTTTTGAATTACTCAGGTCTTTACTCAAACAAACTTTTTAAATTAAAATAGTATATAAGCCAGACAAAGACAAATACCTACATATGAAATCTAAAAAAAAAAAAGTCAAACTCATAGAAAAAGCATAGAAAAGTGGTTCCTAGGGCCTGGGGAGAGGAGGAAATAGGGGGAGGTTGGTAAAAGGGTCCACACTTTCAGCTATAAGACGAATGAGGTCTAAGGATCTAATGTAAAACTTGGTAGCTGTAGTTGGTAACACTGTATGGTATAAATAAAATTTTCTGAGAGAGTAAACTTAAATGTTTTTAATAGCGACAAAAAAATAAATATGTGAGCTGATGACTGTGTTAACTAGATAAGGGGGAATTCTTTCATAATCATTTGCATATCAAATCATAAATGCTTTCAATATCTTATCATTTTATTTGTTAAATATACTTCGATAAAGCTGAAATTAAAGTGTTATGAGTAATTTATAAATGCATTCTTGAAAAATTGAGATAGTAAACAAATAAAGTAAAATCTTAAAGATCCTCTTCTCCATTCCCCTTCACTAATGTCACCTCCCTCCGTACATTCACGTTTTGTTTTCTGTCTTTCCAGATCTATTTTTATGCATTTACATGTATGTTGATGTTCATATGTGAATATAAAAATTTTTAAAAATATTTTTCTGAAAGTTTTCTTTGTCACCAAATAATATACTTGGAGACTTGTCATATGAGTACATATCAATTTAATTTTTTTTCATCTGCATGGCATTCCACTGTATGAATATAACACAATGCATTTAGTTATTTTTCTATTGATGGATATTGAGATTTTCCCAATGGTTTACTATTTACAAATAGTACTGCTACAAACATTTTGTGCATTTTTTATATGTTGTGAAAATTTTTAGTATTTCTTTAAGGCAGACACCTAAAAGTAAAATTTTGGGTCATATTATATTCCAGGCCATACATACTATGCATATGCAAAATTTTGATGATGTAAACTCCATGAGACTAAGGCCTTTTCTCTTCTGTTCACAAGAGTGACTGGCAGAAGGTAGATAGATACTCACCAAATATTGGTTGTTGAATGAAATGCCCCTGCAGAAGCTCTGGAATTCACACTCTCACTACTAGTATATGAGAATGCCCATTTCTCCACACCTTTACCAACTCTAGAGGTTATTCGTCTTTTAATTCCTGCCAAACCAATGGGTGACTGGAGATAATGCCATTGATTTTTGTTTTGCATTTATATGATTACTGTGGAAATTGAACATCTCATTGCATTTAGCCAATTGCTTTTTAATATTTTGCTGTGAGGTTAATATTTTCTGCCTTTTCTCTTTACCCGCAACAGACCCTCTCATTCCTTACTTTGTACTTTGGAGAGAAGAAATCCCCTCTCATCGTATCCCTCCTGTGGGGTTACAGGACCCATGACTTAACCAGATTTTTTGTTCCTTATAGTCAGCAGAGAGATTATGAGTACAGGTCTAAGTGTTTGCATCCTGGCTCTGGGATTTTGGTTTGTAGAAGGTAATTAAAAATTGCTAATTGTTATTAGTCTCATGAGATATATACTATAAATCCCATTTATTACTAAAGAACTGGTCTCAGAAAGGTGCAGTTATTCTGAGTTATTCTACCTATTTATTCTACATAGGTGGTAAGTAGTGAGGCCAAAATTAGACTTTAGGGCTGGCTGATGTAGAGGCCACCAGGTCCTGTCTAGATTTTTCTTTGCTCTCTGCCTAGCTCTCTGGGAATGTCTCCTGGCCCCCCCAAAGCCTTTTACAGTACAGGCTCAACAGCACCAGCCTGATTGCATATCCTTCTTCTTAGACTTCCTAGGCCATGCAGTACTAGAGTCTAGCTTGTTAAAATGTGGTCCATGGACTAGCAGCATCAGTAGCACCGGGGAGCTTGTTAGAAATACAGAATCTCATGCTCCACCCCAGACCTACTGAAGTAGAACTGCATTTTTACACAGTTCCCAGATGATTTATATGTACATTAAGTCTTGAGAAGTTCTGGGATGGAGCATATTATCAGTAAAATTAAAGCATCTTGTTTTTCTAATTAGGTCCTAGAGTTCTTTATGCCAAGATCCACAAATCAGGTTTTTTCGGGTATCCCCTAATGGTATCTGATACTATCAAGACAGGTAGGAGGCACAACTTTTTAAAGTTACAACTTAAAAAAAACCTACAAGCCCATCGTCCTTCCTCTCTTTTCAGCACCTACATCCTATAGCCATAAGGAAGGGTTGATATGCATATATATTAATGTCCAGCGCCACCGCTCCGCTAGATTGCACTGAGGAAATTCAGATTAATAGGGCTGAAAACAATGGAGTAAGGAGCTGTTGGAAGCAGTGCACGGGCAACAAATGGACAATTACTAGCACTGTCCACAAGCTGTGTAACTTCTGTGAACCTTAGCTTCCAAATCCGCACAGCCAGGACTACTCATTTCACAGGGTCATTGGGAAGATTAGATGAGATTCATGCTCTAGAGCACTTAGTTCAATGCCCACCATGCTGTGGAGCTCAGTAAGTGCCTTTCCTACCCTTCTCCTCTTTCCTTCTTGAGAACCATGTCAGTAAGCACTAGTGAGGATGGTTGCATTGTCATTTATACCACCTTTCAGGTCAAGTCACATAGAATTGTCATGGTGAACAGCCACTGTAACTGAGGAACTACCCTCTAGCTGAGAGAATGCGGGGAAGGATGGTGCTCGGAAGTAGAGCTGATCTCAAGGGCCAAAAAGTCACACAAGAATGGCTACGTGTGTAAGAGGAGAGAAGCAGTTTAATTTTCTCAAATTGATCATGTGGATAAAATCTGTTGGCAGACTGCAGAGTATGCTCGTCGTAATTGCCAGGATTTTGTATCCCAGGAAGATAAAGTCTTAAGAAGGGACGCGGGGGCAGGGAAGGGGGGGCATAAATCTGCCTGAGGCCCCTTCCTGGCAGTGAAACCTGAGGGATGAAGGAGGAGTGTAGTTCAGAGCTGAGAGGCCTACTGTTTTCTGTCCCTACTGGGGACAAGCCAAAGAGAGAAATGGGCTTCCCAATAAAGGAAGGCGGGAGAAGAGACTCATGTCCTGAACACAGGGGAGAAGAGACAGGTAAGGCTCTGTAGGAGAGAGAATTCTCCCTTCATGGAGACCTGCAGAACTGCAGACAAGTATGGTTCTCATGGCAAAGTACGTTGGGCATCTCTTTGCCCGGCTGAGAGGACTGAAGTAGCAGCTGGACTGTCCTTTCTCTCCTTCATTCCCTACCCCTTCCCTAACTCCTTCTTGTCCCTGGAGACCTTGAGGCCAAAGGAGAGGTTAAAACACACAGAGCAGCATTTCCTAAGGTTAATCCATTGGTCCATACAGAATTTCTTAGTAACAAATGTGTGTCTTGGGTCTCTTTACAGAACACAATGAATCAGAAGCTCTGTAGGTGGGGCCGGGAATTCTGCATACTTAATAAGCTTCTCAGTGATTCTTTGACACTCGAAAGTTTGAAAGGTGCCACCACAGAGTGAGATTTTGAGACTGTGATCTGTTAAAAGCATTTTTCTGGGTAAACAACAAAAAAGAAATGTCACATCTGGGTCACTGCCACTCAAAGTGTGGTCCTTGGACCAGCAGAACCGACATCACCTGGCGATTCATTCACATGTGGGGTTTGAGAAGCATTGGGCCAGTGATGTGGTTCTCAAACTCCAGAGGCAGGAAGCTATTAACCACGGGCAGTGGGAAGAGGCTAGACTGGGACCCAGAAGACCTGAGTGCAGGTCCTTCTGTCTATGGCTGGGTGAAGTCAGGATGGTAATTCCACCTTTCTGAGTGTCGGTACTCCATCATTAAGACCGAACAGTGCTCATTTCATAAGATAAATGCAAGTATTAAATTGTGAAAGTGTTGGCATGCGTAGATATAGATGTTAGGAGGAGGTTAAATGATCACTCACCTTTGCTGTACTTCTCCGCTTTGACTCTGATGTTCTTTAGAACAAGGCCTGAATTGAGGGGCTCTCTCCCCCATGGGATGATGGTTTGAACCGTGTTCCAGACATTGGTCCACACCGCGCTTTTTCCTGCTTTAATGTGATCATGACCAGCTCACCAATATCCATATCCAATGTGATAAGAAAGGAATAGGTTTTATTACTAATCATTCTTTCGCCCCTTTGAAGACACAAAGGAAACCGGACACAGTCAGTTTATTTGTAACAGCAAAGTGATGCTTAGACACATTCAGGATGTGTTAGGTTTGCCGAGTGACTTGGGATAGTCTTTTTTGCTATATTTCTCAAACTGAGGTTGGACAGATTATTAGTAGAGATAGCAGTAGATACCCCAGGAGAAGAAAGATTTTACAGACCAGTAATATTGGAAAAATCATACTATTTTCTGAGTTAGCATATTAAAAATGCTCCAAGAGTTCCACGATAAAAATTCTAGTTAACTCTGTTTAGCTCAGGCTTCCTAGATCCTAGGTTAACAAATTAGGGAAACTGTTCCTGCAGAGACAGTGAGGCTTTGGCAATGGCCTCTGCACAGCTATCTGTAGGTTTGATTAACTTCGTAGAGCCAAACCACACTCTTCTCTTCCTAGTGATGCGTTTTTCCTCCCCATCTAAATAGAGACTTCTATTAAGACCACAAAGCATAACAGTAATACAAAACCACATATTAAAAGGATACACCAATTTAGAGCGAGATTTAATGCATATTCATGGATATCATTACTAGGTTTACTCACTAAACTCCATGACATTAAAAATGTCCAACATTGACAGAACACTTAGATGCCCTTTCCACTATTTAGAACAATTTCCTGGGGAGAGATTTGGAAGAATGTACAGGTAACACTGGTTTTAGGGTGAGACAGATGAATGGAGGGTTCCCTTGAGTGGCTCATCATAGCACTTCCTGCAGAATGTTTTAGAGCAGAAGTCTCCAAACTTTTTGGCACCAGAGACCGGTGCTCCTATGAGAATCTAAGACCTGATGATCTGAGGCGATGCTAGTGCTGGAGAGCGGCTGCAAATAGAGATGAAGCTTCGCTTGCTTGCCTGCTGCTTACTTCTTGCTGTGCGGCCCAGTTCCTAACAGGCCATGGGCTGGTACCGGTCCACAGCCCAGGAGTTGGAGACCCCTGTTGTAGAGAATCATTTACGAGTGTCCCCACCCCACTAAGCTGGGAGCACAAGGATAGGTCCTCTCTACCTCTAGTGCAGAGCACCAGCAAACGCTTGCTCAGCGACCGCTTCTGTTTGATGAACAGAGATCAAAGCTTGGGGACAAGTTTTGGAAGCTGAGGACTGTCCCTGGAGTTAGTGGAGAGCTAGTGTCACTTTCCAAGAAAAGCCCATGCTGAGAGTCGAGTGCTGAAGAAAGCAGCTAATGGGCCCTTTCTGACCAGTGAAATTGGGGTGCCTCTGAAGGAGGCGTGAAGCCACTGCTTGTGTTGTGTGAGCAGGTGTGTAACAGGGAGGACAGATGGGAAGGGCTGGCAGTGCAGGCCAATCAGGATGGGAAATTTGCGCCAAGTTGAATGATACCAGTTTTATTTCTGGGCTACTTTTCAGAACTCACTGGAAAGGCACTCAGGGCCTTCCCGTGGACACCTGCTTTGGCCCTCACCACTCCTTCCTGCTCAGATCTACTTTTGCACTGTGAACATGGACGGGGCCAGCTCTGGCTTCCCTCTGTCCTGAACTCACGTCGCAGCGGGCCCATCACATACATAGGTAGTACAAACATAAAGCGATCGGTGGGACTGGGTGAGGCTGAGGAGGGATGGTGACAAGGTGCTGGACTTGGGTGGATATCCCATCCGACAGGGCGTTTGGGGCATCATAATGGGCTGAGAGTGAGTTGTGTCTGGCCTAACCTTTGAAAAAATTAAGAAAATTAAGCTTGTCATCGCCATAGATGGGACTACTCCTCATACTCACAGAGTGATGGGAATTTTCTGCATTTCCTCTTTCGTTCCAAGGAGTGACATGGTAAAAGTTGTTTCTACTGGTTTCTCAATTTGATTGAAGAACTGCATCTTGAACTGGTAATGATAAACTAGGGGTGGTGGGGGAGGACAGGAGAGAATGAGAAAAAGAGCATTTAAGCAAGAATTTCTAAAGTGAAAAATCGTATATTTTAAACCTTTAAAAATGCAGAAGGAAATGTCTGGATGGATAGAGACCTCAATTTTTTTTCCCTTGGGGGCTGGGATTATGAATACTTTTTCTTTTCTTTTCTTTTTTTTCCTTCTCTGTATTTCCTAAATGTTTACAGAAGCCTTATATATTGTGTTTGTAAAATAATAACAATAAGTATTACCCGACAAAAGAAGGCAGAATAAGAACCTAGTACATCTGGCATCCTCACCCATTCTTGGATGCAATCTTGCTGGACTGTTTCATGTATCTGGTAGGGGTCCCCATTCATAAATCAAAGAATACGTGTGTGTTTTGGCACCTGGCAAAGGCAGGAGGACACATTGCCATTTTTCACTGTTGCCTCTGTGATAGGGTCGGTCTGGGGTGGGGAAGAGCTCCAGCTTAGAAATATACCCTGATGGCCACATCTCTATATTCTGGGGCAGTTCCTGGACACTAGCGCGGTAGGGAGGCGGGGGTAGGAGTGGGGTATCTCAAAAAGCACATTTTCCAATGGAAATGAGATAACTCTAGTTCTAGTGCTTGGGCCTACGTGTTTTCTATCTTATCAAATGTCCAGAATGTCCTTCTACTGGGTTGTTTGAAAGAGGAAAATTTATTTTATATATATATATATATTTTTTTTACCTAAATACAGTTTACATTAATAACAGCAGATTGTGTACTATCAGCCTGCGTTGTCACACCAACCAGTTGTGGATTGTTTTAAAAATTCCCCCACCTCATTCAAAATGGCTAGTGACTGGCTGCTCGGACTTCTTTTTCTTGCTGTCTCCATTTTTCTAAGTACCTGTAGTGTTTTAGCTCCAAGATTGCAAACAGGTTTAATAAGGCATGTCAAAGTGATTGATAGGACTGCTTAGAGCCCTATGTTGAGACAGGTTCTGAGACCATATCCAGGCTCTCGAGAAGATTGGTGTCTGCCTTGGCAAGGGATAGGGAATTTATGGTATGTTGCTGTGTATTTGACTTTTTTTTTTTATCATAGATAATAATTAATCTGTCAGTCCTGATACATGCCTTGCACGTAGTAGGTACCTAATAAACATTTGTGGGATGAACGACCTTACAGTTTGCTTGGGAGTATCAGGATATGTATTAACATTTAGCCAGATGGATATCACCTCAGAGAATTTAAGGCCTGAATTTAAAGCTTTGTTATATGAGAATTCCTAGTGGAAAGCATAGATGATGAAGCTAGCCACATGATCATCCATCCCATGTACCCAGCATGTGAAATTCATCATCTTCACGAACCAATCTACTAACTTACAAGTGGTGCATCTCCACTGGAGGTTGGTAACGACACACAAACCTAGCAGCTGGAGCTAATGATGTGTGCCAATACTCCAGCTGCAGGGTGTGCCTGTGTTGCTGGGTTTCTGGGCTATTTACACAATCCTACCCTTTGGCATAAACCGATCTTCCCATCTGGATTTTGTGGTGGAGTTGCTCCAGTGCCCTGTACATAATAGGTGCTTAAATCCTCCAGCCTGGAATAAGCTAGTTTGATGCTCTCAGGACTATAAAGCTGTGGGCGAGAAGTAAGATAAGGGCTGCGACTCAAGGAAGGGTCCCTAAGCCCTTGGGTGGCAGTGGTGGAGACAGGGACTCTGGCCTATCACCCCAGAAGCCTCTGGAGAAGTCTTACACTATTCAGGGTCTGTCAAGGGAACTCTGTAACACACGGACACTGTTGTAAGTTGAACTGAGGCAAAAAGGAAAGGTCCGTTCAAAGACACAGGCCACAGGCATGAGGGAGGAGGTAGTGGGAGCAGTGAACCCAGGGTAACCTCTTAACAATGAGGCAGGCATCTTCCCGAGTACCCAAAGAATAATCAACAACCAGTTTTAACGCAGCTTAATAAATATTAATTGGAAGTGTACTGGTGCTTAGCCCAGTGCGAAAAGCTGTCAGGGCTAAAAAAGTAATAGAGTGTAAATGGTGGTATGCATGATAATAATATTGGCTAATATTTATTTTGTTTAACTGTGCCAAACATTTTGTATCTATTATCTCATTTGATCCTTACATCATGATCTTCTAGAGAAGGGGTAACCGAAACACAGAGAGGTTAGTCACTTTTCCAGGACTAGACAGCTGGTAAGTAGCATAGCTGGGATGTAAGCCCAGGCCACCTGCCTCCAGAACTTGAACTTTTAAAATGTTTATGCCTGAGACCAAGAGCTTTATATACCCTAAAGCTGAAGTGTGGAAAGAGATCTAAGTTTAATAATGTCATAACAGAATTATTTAATTAAAAATAAATCAGAAACACCCTAATTCAAAAATAGAGAAATGACTATAGACTGACTAATAATGATGATTATACTAACTACCATTGAGCTATTTACTTTGTCCCAGACCTTCAGCTAACAGTTGCACATAAATCAATATTTCTCTTTACAACTTTGTAAGATGCCTACTTTATTCTCCCTCCCTCATCATTTTCCAAATGGAGAAGCTGAATTTAAGTAACTTGTCCACTGCCATGAGGCAAAGGCCTGGTGAAGCTGCACTTAGAGTTAGTCTGCTGATTCCAAGCTCATCTTCCCAACCACATGATTTACTCTTATGAACTCATTAAAAGATACTTTTGGAATGACTCCAAAGCTTATAAAAGAAGTGGGGAAAAAAAACACCAAACAACAACCAGGCTATGAAATTGTCTATGTAATACGAGACTAACTATAAAATAGAATGCATAAAAGGAGGGCACTCACAAAAAAAACATTAGGAGTGCTTATCTCCGGAGAGTGGAGAGAGATCATTTTTATTCTCTTCTTTGTGCTTTTCTGCAAGTTCCACATTTTCTACAATAAGCATGTATTCTAATTAGAATCTCGTTGGGAAAAGAAAAGCTTTCAGAAGTATTAAACTTCCAGAAGTTTTGGTCCTGGCCTTGGAGGAGTTTGCAGCTGGGAAGCACGGTCACTTCTGTGACTCTCATCGCCCTGTACCTTGTCTCACGGGCACCAATGTCAACATCCGATCTTCCTGAGGACAGTCTCGGGGTTCTATTGATGCTTGTATCTCTACAGGTCACAGCACGCACCAGGCATCTAAGGACTGCTTAGGGGCTCTTTGTGTGAAAACAAGGCAGGATACATCCTACAATAGAGACCCTACTTGTGAATAGGACTAATGAGAAAATAGCCTTCTTTTGTTAAGATCCTACTATGCATCAGACTGCATACTAAGTGTTTTACTTACGTTATTTTTGTCCTCATAACAAGATGAAATAAGGACAACATGCTGGTTAGGCTCTGTTTTCTATACCTACCCTGCTATCCAGTCTGCCCAGCTCTGAACGGCAGGGTGTGACCCCACAGCCCACACCTCTCAGGCTGCCTTGCCAGATGGTTTCTGGTTGAGATTGACCTTTGGAGCCTGACCACACAGTAACTGCATCCCATGATTAACTGCTGTCAGTGGCCCCTCCTCCACAATGCCCATTCTCCTGGGCTAGTCTCTTCCCTCACTCATTGTGGTCTGTTGTTAGTTTCAGGGTGCATTGACACCTTACTTTTGTTTCCTTAATACCGCCTGCCCTCTGTAAGGAGCCCCACCTACTTTCTTCTGCTGACCAAGGCCAGTGGAGTCCTGTTTTCTGCTGAGACCTGGACAGATAAGGTATCAGTGATCCTGGAGAGTTACAGATAAAGAAGCAAGAGATTTAGAGCAGAGTCCAAGGTCACCCAGACAGTGAGAAGTAGAGCAGAATTTGAACCTAGGTGTCTGTCTGATTCCTAAAGACCCTTCTTCCCACTGTCTGCTGGGGCTCTGGTTCTGCAAGCTGACTCTGCCCTTCGAACCCAAGTGACAGACACTCAGCCCCTGAAGAAACGCTGCCTTCAAAACCTGCTCAAATGAAGCCACTAAGACAAAGTACCTGCCGGCTCCCACCCATGAACATCCATCTGGGCTATCACCGCTGCAGATTCCTCCCACCTATACCCTGAATGTCTAACCCTTGAGCAGGGATAAATGTTTCCTGTCTCTGCCCTGGAGACGGGCTTTTGTCTTCCTTAGCTCTTAAATCGTGAGTTGGAGGAGATCGATTTCCAGGTCTTAGATGCCATGGTTCCCCAAATCTGGGGAAGGTTGCTTGTGTAAAATAAACCCAGGTTGGCCTGGTTGATCACAGAGGTCCCTTTAGCTTTCACATCCTTTGAATGAGTATTATCTGTCCCTTTGCAGTGTCTCCCTGGGGCGGGACCTGTGCAGGGAGTCAGAACCTCCAAAGATGTGTAAGCCGCGAGCAGCCTGAGTGAGCTTAAAAGACTGCGGACTATGGGGGAAACAGAGATGAGCGAATCAGGATGCCCTTACGTTTTTTTCTGCAGAATGCATAGCACGTTGATAACGCAAGGAATCCCATATGACCTGTCTTAGCAAAGTCAGTTTTTTAGAGAAATCTTGAAATTAATTTTTTTAAACAGGAAAGGGACTTTGATACTGAGAACTAATTATTTGTTCTTATTTTGAATTTTTCTAAATGTTTTTCTTAGAAGAATAAAGACAATCTGCTTATTATCCCCTCCCCTCCTTCCAGGATGATGATGCTCTTATAAAGATTAAGAAAAAAAGCATAACTAATTTTGCTCACTTTACCTTATGACATGTTTAATAAGGATTTTACAAAAATGACTTAGGGAAAATGTTTTTGATCCTGTGACTGCAAACAGGGCAGCACAACACATTCCTCAGTTCAGTCAGGAGAAATTATTTCAGGTCTTAAAGATGAAATGCATGAAATAGTCCATTACCCTGAATGTGATCAGGCAAACCACCTACAGCAGAGATGTGAGGCCTCTGAAGATTCTCCTCACCAGAGTCCTCCCGGGGTTCAGATACCCTAAAAATCCTAGGTTTTAATCTAGTGTGTTACCCCACTGGTACCGTTTAAAAAAGAAAACAACTTAAAATTTATTTTCACAAGGCAGCCACTGTGAGCATTGGGTTGTGGAATTTATGAAGAGAGAATATTTTTTCTTTATTTTTTTGGTCTCATGGAAAAAATGATTCCGAATCATTAGATATTGGCCCTGGGAGATATTATGACTATCGTTGCAAACATCAAAGAGGCCTTTTTTCCAGTGTATCGATTTTCTCTTGTGGAGATGTAGGAATGAGATCTCTTATGTTTCCCTGCAGCACCAAGGGCTCACTCCTAGGTCTGAAACGCCTCTAACTCAAGAGGGAGGCTGAACATCATGGGGTTGAGAGGCTCACAGACAGAAGGCCACCACCTGAGGCAGCCAGTGCTGGCAGGGGGGGGTCTGTTGAATTAACTCAGAGTAGGCTAAAGGGAGGAAGAAACAGAATGAGTGATTTTCCTAGCATATGTATGTGTGCATGCATGTGCTTAGGTTGGTGACCAACCACATTTGGGCTTGACAGTACCAACCCATTTAACTTATGTCTGATGTCACAAGATTGGATGCTTGCCCCTTCTGCTAGGGGTGGAGATGGGGGACTGTGCGTGTGGGCGGGAGAGGGTAAGAAAAGTGTGTGTGAGTGTGTGAGGGGTAAGGAGCGTGTGTATGTGTGAGTGTGTGAGGGGTAAGGAGCGTGTGTATGTGTGTGTCCATGGGTGAGCAGAGGTGTATGTGAGCGGTAAGGGGTGTTGGGCTGACTGGTGTCCTGTCGCCCACTATCTGTGCTGTAGGTGCTTCTCATGGGATGGCAGTGAGAGCCCTCGGTCGAGGAACAGGAGCCCTAGGTTGGAGTCTGACTCTGCCACCTACCACCATATGGTCGTGAGCACTTACAGCTTCTGCGAAGCTCAGTTTCCTCATTTTTAAAATGGGTATTAAGAGCCTCACACGGTTGTTGTGACTAAAAGGGCCAGGCTTCTAGGAAGTATTAATCCAGAGACACCTGTTCCCTTCCTACATGCTGGAGTGACCAGGTGTGGTTCTGAGTCCCACCCATAGGTGCCAGTTTCAGTGGTTCACTCCCATGCTCATCCACACATAATCGCTTTGTGGCTCACATAGGTTTTATCACTAGGTCAAGGTCACATGTGTGGATGGCAGCAAAGCCAAATTCTAGACACATCTGATTGCCATCCCAAAGCTGTTCTCTCCTCTCTCCTATACTTACTACTTCTCCTGGAACTCTCGCTGAAAATGAGTGAAAACCTTCCGAAGAAGTAGCTGAGAAAAGCTAAAGATATACAGACTCCCCAAGTCATAGTCTGGCTGGTTATCTCGCCAGCCAGAAGAAAAGAGTGCTCTCATCAGCGGGAGCAGCAACAGAAGCAGGTTCCCACCGGCTGGATGAGGCCCAGCATGCAGGGAGAAAGTGTGTGTGTGTGTGTGTGTGTGTGTGTGTGTGTGTGGTGTGTGTGTGTGTCAGGGGCAGGGACTGGCCTTGGTCCTGCTCTCAGGAGGCCCTGTAGAGTGAAAGGAGTAAGGGCCATGGGCTCAGAGAGACCTGCGGCCAAACACTGCATTTGCTACTCACAAACAGTATGACTTTGGGAAGACTTAACTTCCATGACTCTCAATTTCTTTATTGAACAATTAATTAATCCCCGCCCCGCCACCCCACCACCTGTCTCTGTCTCTCTCTTTGGGTTGTTGTGAGGATTAAATGATAAATGCGATAATTTGTGCAGCGCATTCAGCATGGTGCCTGGTCAGAGTAAGCCCCCATAAGGGCCACTTTCCTCCCCTCCACCCACTTACCTCATCTGACTGCTACGAGGATTAATTAGATAAGTCCTTGCTAAGCAGGACTTACCCGATACAGATTCATTTCACTCCCCTCTCCTTAAAAAACTGGCTCCCAAACTGGTAAAAGTTCCTCCTGAGAGAACGAGAAGGGAAGTGGGCGATAAATTGCCTCGTTTCACTCGGTGACTGTTTCCCAATTCTCCTCTGCTAGGGCTGCGCTCCCCCAGTGTTTACCGGAGTTCTGGCAGACGATTGTAGAAAATAGATCCTTTGATGGCTTTGTCAACATATCTTGGAGCCAGAGGAATGAGCGCCAAGCTAGTCATCTTCTGTGAAACTACAGCCGGGAGGCAATGTTTATCTTGCCCAGCTAGACCCTGCACTAGAATATATAGTACAATTAGATGTCCTTGAAAAATATGGATTGCGGGTTCTCTGTAACCAGGGTTGAGCAAGTCTATTCTTTTACGAATCGATACGTATTCATCAAATGCTGGAGGTGGCCAGTGAAACAGGCTCCGGGGGCTTAAATCAGAGATGATCGTGACCACGGTGGGTGGAGAAGGGTACAGTTAGGGTGACCTAGATTAAGGGCTTCATACTGGCACCGTCCACAGAACTTTCTGCGGTGATGGAGCTTCATTTCTGTTCTCTCTGGTACAGCAGCCACGTATCTGAGTACTTGAGAGGTAGCTAGCGTGACTGAGGAATCAAACTGTTGGTTTTATTTAACTTAAGTAATTTAAATAGCCACACATGGTTCGTGGCTACCACATTGGATGACATCGCATTCTACAGAGTGCAGCATCCCATGATCAGCCACTTCCAGACAGATAAGAGTCTCACCTGAGTGTAATTCCCAGCCATTCCCAGGGCAGCTTGGTGTAACCACAGGGCTGCTTCTCCCCACCAGTGACCGGATTAGAACTTTGCCCACTGAAAGGGCTGAGGCAGAACTGGGGAGGATTTGGAGGGCCCCGAGGAGGGAAGAGTGCAGTGCGGGCCACAGCGCATCACTGGGACCTCTGTCAGGGGCTGGAGGTTTATATTCTGTCGGGTTCCAGGCTGGCCGGCCTCGTAGGCCTGCCTCCATATCACCAACCCCATGGATCCCATTCTCATCTGTTGTCCCTCGAGCAAGGTGGGTAGTTGGCAATAAAGAGGCCTATCTTCCTGGGACTCATGGCCTATCTTCCTAGGACAATAGTTAGTACGTACTGCATGGCAGGGAATCGGTCTTCACTAAGTCCCCTGAGGTAAGGACTCTGACTAGTTGGCTAGGCAAAGAAATGAATGGATGAGAACATTGATTTCGGTAGCCACAGGGCAAGTAATGCTGCCCTGGCACGATGCTTTGGTCTCCAGAGTAGGAAAGTAGCTCACACGAGCAGCACGGGGTAGCCAGGTGCCCAGGGTCCTTGGCAGGGAAGAACTCGGCCTAGCTTGTACCTATTGCTCTTTCTTCACCCTCTTCCTTTTCTTAATGCTCGCTTCCCTTCCCCATCTCCAAGACCCCAGCAGATATCCTGGGGCTGGACCCAGCCCCTCTATTCAAATGCACGACACAGCCCTGGAAGGTGAAAAATGACCTTCTGCTGATCTCAAGAAGAAAGAGAACCCCTCATCCTCATCTCTTTCCCCTCCTTCACCCCCACAAACAGACTAGGGGCAGGTTACTGAGATGAAAAAAAGAAAAAAAAAATCACTCAACTAGTTGTTTGGAGGTCTGGGTCTAAAGGTTGGCTCTGCCAAGAATTTACTTTGTGACCCTGGACATGTGATTTTCCCCATCTGGGCCTCGGTTTCTCCATCTGTGAAACTGGAGGGGTTGAACAGTCTCTCAAAATGCTAACATTATAGGATTAAAGTAGATCCAGTGAAATGTGATTATCTGAGAGGCTTAAATCACTCCAGGCGGCTTTACCATTTAAAAGAGGACCCAAGTGAGAGAGTGTCTAACCCGGGCCTGTGGCAGGGGATCTCTCTTAAGCAGGAGGCCTTCCAAACACCCCCACCTACTCCCAGATAGTACTGGCTCCTCCATCCTTGAGGCACAGAGAGTGAAGGGGACACTCCAGGCCCTCAGTTTGCTCACTCCGAGTGCTCTCAGAAGCTATCAGCCACCCACAGTGGATTTCTGTCATTCCTGGGCCGTCTCGGCTTACGGAAAGGAAATGTGGCTGGAGAGCAAAAGTTCAGATAAACAGAGGAACCCTGCGCCTAAAGAAATAAGTCACCTGGGAGACTGAACTTGGGAGTGTGATAGTAAAAGAAACACCACACTGGGAGCCGGGTGCAACCCTCCAGGGTAGGTCACTCCGCCCCAGGTTTGCCCTCCTCCTCTTAAAATGGGGTTGTAACCAGCCCTGCTGACTTTGTTTGGCTGTTGTGGGAACCACAACGAAGCAATGGCTGCACCTAATGTTTTGTATAAAATGCTGTGCAAATGTGTAGTGATGGTGACAATGCACTCACCTTCTGCAGATACAAATATTTGCACGGTAATAATCAAACAGCACAACACCGGGCTCCTCCCAGTGCTGGCAAACAGAACGCGTGCTATGAAATCGTAAGAAGCTAAATCGCTCACGAGCTGTTTTAAGGATTAGGCAGAAATGTTAATGACAACAGATGTTGTCTTGTTCCCTCCAGGAGGATTTAGGCTTCAGTGGAGTATTTCTCTGCTGGCTTCAGCCCAAGATGTGGCCACAGGCCTTTTTCTGACCTCCTGTTCAACCCAGAGAGTAGCAAGGGCTTGGTTTCTGCCTGAGGTAAAGGATCTGACTGGGAAACACTGGAAGCTGAACTTCACCTTGAGAAGGGCTGAACGGGACAATGATATCCTGTGAGATCAGCTGTTTCAGACTTTAGAGGAAATAGGAGCTGCAAATGCAGCCGGGGGTTGTTTTGTCATAGGGCTCATGAGCAGAGGTGAAAGCCCTGGGTTCCCGTTTGGGTTTGGAGATGCCTCCGGGTCCCTGTAACAAGAAGACCTGGGTGGTCCAGGTAACTGTTCCGGACCTTCTGGGTCATACATTAGAGGGGACCATGAAAATGGATGAAGAGAGGCCAACCCAAGGGTAATTCCAGAAAGGATTAAGGCTTCTCTTCTAGCACTTGGCAGCAAGTTGGCCACATTCTTGGGAAAAGAGAGGCTGTGTCAACATCGCTGTCTGGAATCTGCGCAGTTTCAGAAACACTAAAGTAGCAGAACCTTAAAGCACTGCAGAGAAAGACTGCGGGGAACTTCGGAACCTTCGGACGGGTGGCCGCATCCTTCCTCTGAAGGCTCCGGGCCACCTGCACTCACTTCACTTGCTTTGAAGGGAGGCTGGGGCTCTCGTCACCAGGAAGAGAGCTTTCCTGCTCTTCTTGCCGTGGCGCTCCTGGCGGATGTGGTAGCCAGCGCGTTACAGCGGCCCTTCTTGCAGCTCAGGCACAGGCCCTGGCTGAAGCTGTTCATGTCGCTGCACCGGTAGGCTGTGCTCTGCATGCCGGCGTGCAGCAAGGAGTCGATGAAGAGGTGCACTGACCGCTCGTGGGAGCATTTGATGGTCTGGGTGATGGCTGGAACACAGGGCAAGGAGGTGCTCATCACCCTTCCATCTAAAGTCACGTCAACTCAAAGGATCACCTTGTTTCTCAGTGCAGAGTAGCAAGCACATGAGGAAGAGGGTGGGTGCATGTAACAACGGACCAAAGCCTACGGAAAGAGTGGACCCTTCTCAGTCACTTGGTGTGGAAGAACCCTGTGAGCAGTGTGCTACAGCAGGCATTTTAAAAGGAACCCGAGCCACGAAGAAAATAATGAATTATTTAAGAAGGCAGGATAGTGTGATTTTTTTTTTAGAAATATTTCTTTTTTGGATGGTTAAAAATGCACAAGTGCCTTTGCTCATCCACGCCCTGTATCTTCACACAACTCCTTGAAGCCGCTGTTACAAGTGAGAAAATGGAACTCCAAAGATATTCGCTAAGTTACTCGAGCTCACCTAGTCTCACCTAGGTGGTTAGGATGATAAAGCAGTTACCAGGTTACCTTCTGTTCAGGTACGGTTGTGAGAACCACCCTAGAATAGGGTCACTTTTCAACATAAATGTAAAGGAAACAGACAAACCACACGAAATTTGGCGAATTACATAAACACACTTGGTCATCACCTTGAAGTTTAACATAAAAGAGCAAATTCCACTCATCGGTCAGAGATGCTTTAACTAGGCAGCTAGTTACCAAACACTATCCTAGAGGCCTGTGTTGAGCTTTGGGAGGACGTAGATCTGGGAGGGGGACTGGATGAACAGTCAGCCAGGAACTACTACTGGTGACGAGGGGGCGATGGCTCCAGCGAGATGTAAAGGAAGATAAGGGGAAGTTCCCTCTCCGGGCCTGGGTGGGTGGGAGGCTGGGAGTCCAGCCAAAATGAGATAATGTCGAGTGGGAAGGTCATTCTCATAGGAGAGGTGCAGGTGGTGATGTAATCTCAAGGGAGTGTGTTCTCAGCTTGGCTTGGGCGGATTGGGGTGAGAAGGTGCTACGTGGGGGTGGGGTCTCCAGTTGGCTTGCAGTGAGTTGGCATGTTTTAATCAAGATGATTTTTTATAATAATGAGAGATTTGAAATACCTGCGGAACGTATGGTTTTCGCTGCCATTTTTGTTCTTGAATCCTCTGCGTGTTATAGATGTCCGAGTTAATAATGCTTTGGTGTTAGGATTTGAGAGAGAAGTGGGATCACAACCCAGATAAGGCCGCATTCAGTTTTTGCCCCGAGGTAAAGGAAGTCACAAGGACATATTTGGAGCTGAACTTCGAACTGGAATTTCAGTACTGTCCTGGAGGATCAGCTGACTAAACCTCACAGGGGTGGAAGAGTTACTTCCATTCTTGTGTGACCAAGGATCAAGAAGCCATGCTCTATTAAGTGGATCCTCATGGGGCCCCAAACAGCGGAAGCTGCCCAAATGAGGAATCTTCTGGAGAAGGAGGAATAAGTTCAGGCATCAGGAGTCAACTTTTAGAAAGGCTACTTACCCTGGGAGAGACTTTGCATGAATGCACTGGGTGAGGAGGAATAGAGGTGGAGATTCCTGGTGGTGCCCTCAGCTCCTACTCAGAGCTCGGGCTCCAAGGACCTTTGTCTGATAAGAGGGGGGGCTGGGAAACACCAGCGCTTACCCACTCTCACAAGCCCTCTCTCTGAGCGGACTTGGTGACCATACACGTTGGGCCCCCATCCTTGCCAAACTCTTCCCAGAATCCACAGAGTTGGTAGATTTCACTGGATCCAGAGGCCCCATGCAAGCATGGACAGTGCAGGCCAGTGCAGGCCAGTGGCTATTCTTTTTCCTCACCATTTAGGCCGTGCTTGGTAATATGTCTGTAGAGCTCTAGGAAGTGGCAGCCAGGCTGGAAGGAGCCCCCATTGGGGTAGAAGTCATAATGTGCTATGGGCTCTTTGATGCCCACACTGAGGCCCATGTGCCCCCGAGTAAAGGTATGAATGGCATCCACAAAATTGGCATCATCTGGTGAAAGACGGTCACTGGGGGGACTTCCTTCAAACAGAGGGCCCGCAGCATCCAGCCCTAACGGGAAAGCAAGGGCAAGTGTTAGCTGGGAGCAAAGGAAGGGGAGGAAAAATGCTTTTTTTTTTAGCTTTTTGATGTTATTACACATTCATGAGGTAGCAGGAAGAAGAAAATCTTAGGACATACTCTTTCTCTAGAAAATCTTGCCATAACCTTTTTGCAGTAAAACCATGGTGCTGAAAATTGGACACAGGCTGTTATCTAAGAGGAAAAGAGGTTTGCAGGAACTATCCAGTATTAGAAATAAGGTTACAAGGGAATGCTTGATTTATTTAAGCAAATCAATTTTAAGAACCTCTCAAGCTAGTTTCAAGAGCATCTGTTTGCATACAAAAAACCCACAGTGCTTATTGTAAGTAGTTCTAACCTACTCATCAAGGAGAGAATTTATTTGCCCGCATGTCGTCAATAATTTCCCTAAACGAGCTGGCTTTTCTCCTACACTAATGTCTTTTCATTGGAATGTCCAGAACAGACTTGGGACATCACTGTTCCCTGGTGAAAATATTGTGAGCAAATAGGACTACTCAAAGCTCTGGTCCTCAAGTGACAGATGTGTTTGCATGAGACAAGTGGCAGCTCCTGGCTGATTGTAGTCGGGGAGTATTTATGTACTCGAGGTTTTTTCTTTCTTCCTTTACCTTCTCTGGAGGGTGCTTTGATGTCCCACATCAGCCCTGGCTTTCATCGCTGGGGCTAAGGAATTGACGAGGGGCCATGAGAGTCCCTGTTCTCTAGTCCTCAGCCATAGTTACAAATGAAGGATGTCTTGGTGTGATTTATATTCCTTCCTTCATCGGGCTGACTACAAGATGACAACAGAGTCATTAGCCATCCTGCTACCTCTGATGTGTGTGGGCCTGGCTAATAATGCCTAATATGACCCACGACAGGAGCCAGAGAGGAGAGGGTCCAGGGCCTGCCGCCACCTGTGCAATTCTGACTCAGCCTTCTAGCCCTGGAATTTCGATGATGGGCCATAACAGCCTTCTGTGGAAGGCCTGCTCACCCTCGGACTATTGAGGGTCAAATCACAGGGGTGGGTACACAATTACTGTTCTGTGGATCAGGCCTCCCCAGTCACCAGCAAGATGAATAAAAAAAAAGAAAAAAAGGAACAAGGAAATGAATCTCTATAATGAGAAATTTACTTAATTTAAATGTCTTCCATTATCCCTATCTTTTTCTATCTTAAAATTAATCTCTTCTTTTATGAAGTAATGTAGATAGTAGATAGGAGTCACCAAAAATGTTCTTACTTGATAAAATAAAAGAGCATAGCAATGCTATTCACCTTAAACTTCTTTTGAATTATTTTAGCCTGTGAAATACTGTCTTAGCCTAACCAGTCTTGAAGGACGAATAGGAGTTTTGTAGGGAGACTAGGGCTCGGTGGATGATGGCAGTAAGATATTCCAGACAAAGAGAATAGTACACACAATGGCCCATAAGCACAGGAGGCCACGGAGCCAGTGTCATGGTGGCCTAGAACTACAGGATGGGAACCGTGGGATGAAAAGCTGAGGAGCTCTGGGGACACTGCTCTGACAAGGTCCGTGCCTGGGCCATTGTAGGAATCGGCGGGTCTTGGGGACTCGGCTGGAGAACCATCTGGTCAGGTGTGTTTTCCTACTGTAACCCCAGGGGGATGAGGCTTGTGTCAGGGACCCTTGGGGGAAAGGTCCTGCATGCCTTCAGTTCTTCCTGGATATCTAGGGCCATTCCTAAGATGGTGTAAAGCTTGGGATGAGGTTCTCAATCCAAATGGGTCCCAGAGTAAGACAGATGTGGAAACTGAGGCACAAACGTGGCTGATGTTACAGCAAATTTAGGGCCGTGATTCTTTAACGTGCTCACATTAGACTTTTTAAACTATTGGTTGAAAACTAAACTCTTTCCTGCTATAAAAGTACATAGAAAATCTACCTTTTCAGTCCTATTTGGCCTGACTAGGAGAGGCATTCATCTGAGGAAAGGCAATAGGAATAGAGGCTGTGATTTCCGAATTATCTTGGAACAGCAGTCTATGACAGCGCTCACGTTTGCAATATGCCGCACGTCCTCACTAGAATACCATGAAGTGAAGGAAGTGGGGATGTGTTAATTATGAGACCGTTGGACAAGCAGGTCTTTGCTCCGTGCCCCCGCGCAGTCATGGAGATTATAGTTGAGGGTTAGGAGGCCCGGTTACCTGTAATCCTCCCAATCTTGTGCTTTCCGCCTATGTAACTGCCAGCGAATCCTGAGACGTGTGCACCCAGGCTGTACCCAATTAGATGAACATTGCTTCGAGAAAATTGAACAGATTCCTGGAAGACAGCGGTGAGATGGTCGCGGGAGAAGAGCTGCCAAGTAAGAGCCGTTTGTGGGTCCAGCTCGCTCAGGCTCCCACCCTGTTCTTTGCGCCCAATTGCAAACGAAGTGCTTACTTTACACTCCAGACCCAGACTGGCTTCTCACCTTGCAACTCTGTCCTCTCTCCTTTCAGCCTCAGTGACCTGGGACCCTGCCTGGTGATGCTGCCTCCTCCCTGCCTGTTTTGCACTGTACATGAATGCCCTGTAGAAGCCATCCAATTCGTTCATGTGCGGTGTGGTTGGTTCACAGGATGTGTTTGATCCCTTGGCACATCCAAGGGGGTGAGCATAAAAGGAATAGTGGGTGGGATGGGGCAAGAAGATGATGATTCTATAAAACAGGTGTAAATGAGGCAGCTGAGAGAGCCTTGGGGCCTGGTCTCCATCCTGGCCTTCTCATTCCTGTGAGCTTAGCAGAAGTGGTTTTTCTGTCTGGGTTGCTTGGAGACCAGCTTAGTTCAGTTGGTCTTAGAGGAAGGGTGAGGAAGGGAGGTCAGGGCAGGTCTTACCTCCAGCCACCGGAGAAGAGCCGCAACCTCCTGACCCACAAGGCGGGTATTGCGGACAGCAACGGTGTAGTGGTTTTGGGCCAGGGTGATCCAGTTTGCTAGCCCCACATTCACTGGCTGGGCCAGCTGAGACTTCAGTGCGCCACCATCTGCCAGATCCAGTTTTCCAGCAAGCCGTCGACCTGAGGGTGGTCCCACAGTGTAGTCAGCCTCACCAGGAGGGGCGGAGGGAGCATTGCACTAATTTCCTCTTTCTCCCTATTCACCTCTTTTTCTTCTCCAACTCTTGGCTAATGCTGGAGCCTTCTCTCCAGAAGAGAGGGCTTTATAAGGGATTTCCCAACCTCACTATTGACATTTGGGGACAGAAGCTGTTTTGTTGTGGGGCTGTTCTGTGCTTTGTAGGATGTTTAGCAGTCTCTAGCCTCCATCCATGGGATACTGGCGGCAGCGTGCCACCCCTTCCCCACCCCCCAGCCAAGTCGGGAAACCAAAAATGTCTCCTGACTTTGCCAGATGTTCCCCAGGGGCTACAATCCCCCGCCTCCAGCTGAGAACTATTCTTTTCACGTTTTCCTATTTTTAGGACGTTCTAATCCTTAAAATAATGGAGAAGTCTGTGAAAATCAGGTACTGAAAGCTGACCTCTCCTCCAGGTCCCACACTAGCTCCTCCGGAAGGCCTGCTCTGCTATCCCTCTGACTCCCACCCAATGTCTCTCACCCACTGCATTCTGCGTGCTTTAGAGGGACTCGCACTAGGAGACAGACCCTACCAAGGGCTCAAGAAATGTTTATGGGGAATTGGTGTGTGTACGTGCCGTGTTTGAGAACCAATCTGCAGGGAACTTCTGATGGGTTCACAGAGCAAAGACATTCGCGCTGTGTCTTAAAGACTAAATAGGCCCTCTCTCAGAAGAATAAGGGTGGGCAGGTGAATGTGGTGGTGGCGGTGGGGTCCCGGACATCCCAGGCAGAAGGAAGAGCACGTGAGAGTGTGGTATGTCTGGCAAGAGGAGAAAAGTCATTGATCGAAGTGATTGAATACTAGACTACACAGGTGAAGCTGGAAAGCAATGCCCATGACTTGGCATGTCACCTGGGGTAAGGTGCATTCACTTAGTAAATGTGTACCCAGTGCCTTCTATGTGGATGTAGTATCTTCTGTTCAAATCCACACTCTCAGTTACTAGCTCAGTGATCTTGGGCAAGTTATTTAACATTTCTGTGGCCCAGTTTCCTCATCTGGAAAATAGGATAATAATAGGGCCCTCCTTCCAGGATTGTTGTGAAAATGAAATCAGGTAATATATGCAAAGCACTCAGAACAGTGCCTGAAGCATAGTAAACACTCAGTAAATGTCAGTTATTGCAGCTGTTGTTATTGTTTTTTAATTTTTTATTATTTTATTTTTTGGTGTTATTATTATTACTAGTAATAGTAGATGTATTGCAGTCTGGACAGGATTTTGAGAATAAAGAGCTCATTCTGGTAAAAGATCTTAGTAAGAGGACCCTGCTATCTACATATTGCATTTGTAAACAAGATATCTACTCAGTCACTAATTTGGTTAACAAATATTTTTGGAGCATCTAATATATAATGAATAATGTCCCACAGGAGAAGAAGGGAAAAGATACTCTAGGCAGAAGGCACAGCCTGAGCCAAGGCCAAGAGGAGAGAAATCACATGGTATGCAGAAGGAGCTATAAGCACATGGCTGTTGCTGGAGCTTAAAGTGGGAAGTAGGGAGAGTGAGGGGGAGGCAGGGAGAGTGAAGATTAAATAGGCTGATGTATAATACACAAGGCCTAGCTCAAGGGCCCATTTTTCATTCTAGGGTAGAATAGACAGGGATTTAAAGAATGTTTCCAACTAGATGGCAGGGAAAGTTTTCTGAGTCATGAAATAGATCCCCCAAACTTTAAAGGTTTCATATTGTGAACTAAGCTTCAAACTGTGTGTGGTCTGATAAGCAAGGAGTCAGAATTTTCTCTTGGAGACAAGTCTTCATTTAGTTTGACTTCAATTATTGCCCACGGTATTCTCTCTCCTTTTCCTTCTATAAGTAATAATATTTTCAGTGTCACTGAAAGGCTACACTTTCTCTAAGAGGCTACATGTCTCAGCCGCCTTTCCAATTAGGTATGGATGTAATTAATAGCATTTCGTAGATACTTCTGGGGAGCTAACCTAAAAAAACCACACTATTTTATACCAAAGCCTTTGAATTGAACACTTTAAATAGATGAATTGTGTGGTATGTGAATTATATCTCAATAAAGCTGTTTTTGGAAACTTTGCTCTTTGACTCCTTTGTGTACACCCTTTACTACATTGTGCTACCTGGAATAAAGATGTGATGGCTAGTGCTCTAGCTGCCATATTGGACTATGAGGACAAGGGTCCACATCTAAGGATGGCAGAGTAGTGAGCTGGAAATTAGCTGGGTCTTGAGGGCTTCATTGACTAAAGCCCTTTAACTAGTTTTGGACTACGTATCTCTGAACTATGATGTGAAATGGAAACAAACTTCTGTCTTATTCGAACCACTGCCAATTGGATTTCTGGTATTTCACCATCTGAATTTAACCCTGACAGACACAACATTTCATTGTGAGACTGTCTTCTGGCTTCTAATTCTTCTTGTGAAATATGCAGTGTCAACTGCTTGACTACAGTCTCTATGGACCCTCATTTGCTATGTGACCTCCTTGAGTCACATTTTATTATCTGAAGCATGGAGATAATTATACTTTCCTCCTCTTGCTTACTCATGGAATCGAGACAATCAATGAGATAATGTGTGGAAAAGCACTTGGAAAATGTGCTCTACAAATATTATGTATGAAGTCGTTATCACTGGCTCCCTATCTTTTTATTAAACTTGAATACACTAAGAAGAAAAAGAGAAAGTGTAAAAACAGAGAGAAAAAAGGTGTGTCAGAATTTCTTACCGACCACCCGTGGATTATCATCACCAGTGGCAGAGAGGAGTTGAAGCCGCACTGTTGTAACGTGTCAGGGTGATGGAGCTGAATCTGACAGCCCTGATCATTTTCACCTTCGAACAGCAGGAATCTGGTCTTTGTGTCCTGAAATGTCTTCTTTGTTTCAACAGCTTGAGATCTTCCAAATAGCTCTGGAATATAAGATTAGGGACGATGTTTAGCCTGGCATCTGTTCTACCTCTGTCAGCCCTGGGACAACCCAAAGGTTTCGAAGAGCACCAGCCAATGGGGTTCTTGCGAGGTGATGGATGTAGTCATGAGCCGCAGCTTCGGGGAATCCAAAAGAACATTTCCAGGAAATGGCCATGAATGGAGGCTGATCTAGGAGGACCCAACACAGAGGCAGAGAGGGCCAGATCCTCTGTCTCGCTATCTTGCTATCTTGGTGACTATAGGACCAGCCAGTCAAGAACTGGAGTGACTCTAGGACAGCAGGAATATGGGGGAGGCAATTGGGACGGAAGTTCAAAGAAGATAAGAATTTCATCCAAAATCACACTGCTAATAAGGAAGTGGTAGAGTCAGGATTTGAACCAGTGTCTCTGAGACTCCAATCCCCTGCATCCCTATGCTAGGGAAACAGTGAATAAAGCATCTTAGTTAGATGCATTCTCTCATGTAACTCAATCTGTTCTCACTTGCAGACAGATTATATCACGTAGCCTGACATAGGCCAGGTTGGATTGGGGTGAAGAGGATCACCAAAGGAGTTGTGGATTCTGCTTGATGGAGAGGTGGCTTTCAGGGAGGGCTTTTCTGAGATAGTGATGCTCATGCTGGCTTTGAAGAATGAATGAGGGCTCTTGCGTATGTATGAGTAGCGGGTGGGTGGTGGGAGAGAGTAGGGCTTTCCAAGTTGAGGTAACAACTGAGAATGGGCATGGGACCTTGTGGGCATAAGGAAGCAGGAGTCTGGGCAAAGCTGGGCAACCAGAGAGTGGGGGGCCCTGGGATGTTGAGGAATCTGGACCTTATACTCCAGATCAGGGGTCCCCAGCCTCTGGGCTGTAGACTGGTATTGTGGCCTATGAGGAACCGGGCTGCACAGCAGGAGGTGAGCACAAAGCGAACCAGCGAAGCTTCATCTGTATTTGCAGCTACTCCCCAGCACTAACATCACCACCTCAGCTCCACCTCTGATTATCAGGGATTAGATTCTCATAGTAGCACCGGTCCCTGGTGCCAAAAAGGTTGGGGACCACTGTTCTAGATGATAGGCTGCTGCCAAAGAGCTTTTCAGCAGAAGAGGATAAATGAATATCCATTTGGAATTTTTAAAAAACTATGTGAGGATGGGGTAGGGAGAGAAAGATTGTTTTTTATATTTCACCTTCTTTTGTTAGCCTTTCTTTTGGGGGGACTCACCCTGAGCCACTTTGGGGTGGGGGTGGGCTGTTACCCAGCTCTGCAAGGCAACCCAACAGCTATTCAGGCCATGGTGTTGGCTCAAGACACATACCTTCTGCTCAGGGGCTGGATGAAGCCTGAGGAGGTGCCATGTTCCCAGGGTTGTGGCACCCCAGATAGGTGACATCTTTTCTGCCAAGATTAGGAATCAGGCCAATCACCCTCCCTTCCAGCAGAGAGTGGGCTTCCCTGTGGCTGAGGGGTGTACACAAGGGCACTCAAGCATTTTCAGGACAACCTAAAGATTTGTTCCAAACATTTAAATTCATCCTAATTACTGAGGCCCCTAATCATTCTTCCTGAGCATCAAGTCATTCAGGCTTCTCAAATAATAAGTCTTGGGCTCTTGGTTTCAGGGGACAGCAGGACTGAGAGATGATGAACCTACAAAGTGCAAGGGGAGGTATTAATGAAGCCAATTTTCTTACCCAAAGGTTATTAATTTGAAAGGTTATTAATTTCCAGTAAAGGGCAATGATTTTTCACTCTGATGACAGAATGAAATGTGTCATATTTTATTAAAAGTTGATGTGAACAAAAATCTGAATAACTTCTCTGAGATAACGAAAAAGATTTCTGCTGCCCAGTTTGGCCCTTCTAAGCTTAGGGCCTTCTGAGCTTGTCTTCAGCTCCTGGTCCATGTCCCCCTTGCGTGGTGTGCACTGCCCTCCTGTAGTCTAAGTCAGAAGCCGAGGTGTCGCCTTGCATTTCTGTACCTGCCTTCTAGTCAGTCTACAGATACAGGTTCTCAAATACCCTTAGACCCGTGCCCTAGTCCAAGTGCTTGGTTTGTTGCCACACCTCTGTTGGGTCTCGCCATCCTCCTACATACTGTTGTTCAAAGAATCTTTCTAGAACAGAAGTGACTACTAGACCTGTTAGTGACTCTAAGCTTCTTGGTATTGCAGCCAAGGCTACCACCCTGATTCTCCAACTCCTTACCTCTCTTCGTTCTCCCGCTACCCCAGACTGCAACGGTCCCCCAGATGCCTTTTCACAGCCCCTGCATCTTTGCGCTCTTCGTTCTCCATCTCTGCTGCTCCCTAGTGAACTCCGGCCCATCCGTTAAAAGGGAGCTCAGACATCAGCCCCTCCAGGAAGTCTTCTCGTCTATCCAGAGATAGTTAATTCCTTTTGCTGCCAGTTCTGTATTGGGTCCCTGATCCTAATGTCCTTGCCCTGTGGTTTGGTAACTTATTTTTTCAGGCATGTGGTGTTTCCTCCACCAGTCTGTGAACTCATGGAGGGCAGTGCTAGTAGGTGTTCAATGAATGCTTAGTGAGCAATGTGGTATCTGTGGGATCCAGGTCTCGGATCAAAGGCTAATATATTTGTCAGTCATTTATGCATTGGAGCTGAATGTAACTAATTTTCTTTTATTTGGTGGCCGAATAGCTACATATTTCTTCACTTCAGGATAGCTGACTGGAATGCTAAGATGACTATATGAAAATAAAATGAGGATAGAAATAATGCCTATCCCATGAAGTTGTTACAAGGATTAAAAAAGACGGTATCTGTGAAGAGCTCAGAACAGTGCCTGGCACATCATGAGCTGTGTTGTTAAAATAAGTACAGCTGCTCCCCAACGCTAGCATCGCCACCCCAGCTCCACCTCAGATCACCAGGCATTAGAGTCTCATAGGAGCCAGCATCTTGCATTTTTGATCTGTGAGATCCTTTCTGTGAAAATGTATCCCAGTTGCCCTCACAGGACCAATTCTGTCTTAAGTGTATTTACTCTAGATTTAGCTGGGAGAATAAGTTTTGGTCTCTGTGCCTGGGGTTTCAAGGCTGTTCAGCAAGTCTTACAGAAAAAGAGTTGTCAGAAGGAGAGGCCCATGAACAACTGAACTGAATTGTGTTCCACTTTTTCTTCCTGGGGGCATGGCTTTCTTTTAGCATGCATATGAGTGAGGAAGTTGTGTATGTAAATTCATGTATTCATTCATTTCCTCAACAAATACTTATTATGTATATATTATCATATTGTGCTCTGCCCTGGGCCCAGGTTAGGTATAGTTGGAGGTGAATAGGGCATGCACTCTGTTTTTTAGGAGTCCCAGGGCAGCAGGAGAGGTAAGCGTGAGAGCTAGCCACTCTGAGTGCTACAGTGGAGGGATGCCCTGAGCAGGGGTTTTAGGGAAGATGCCAAGAGAAGATGAGTCTAGACGCTATCAGTTGAGTCTAGAAGAATGAAAGAGTCTTTAGGAGCTCATATCTAGGAGAAATTGTTGAAGAAAGAGGCTCTGGTGCTTGGAGGACCTCGATGTTGAAAGGCTGCTGTAGGGAAGAGGGACAAGAATTCTTTTGACTCCGTAGGTAGAAACAGAATCAATGGATGAGCGTGACATGGAAAAAACTTTTGACTTTAAATGGGTCACAAAAATACGTGGTAGAGGAAATAGGGACAAAGAGAACATAAAGGCAGTCAAACAACAAAGACAGAAATGTTAATAGATTAGCACCACCCTAACATGTACACTATGCGATCCCATAAGGCTGCTGGAGATGCGCAATGGATTTTGTTCTGAGCTTCCTATTGGCCAAATCGAAAAAGGAAACAAGAGCAGACAGAGGATTCATGGGGTTTACTTGCTCACACTTTCCTTGTCTTGAAGCCTGAGATCGTTTTTTTTTTTTTATGGCTTATAAAAAGAGGTCACTGGGTAAGGAAGTAGCCATTATCTTGAATATAATCCCTACATAGTAGTGAGTTTTATATGGTTGACTCTGAGAGTGGTCTGAAATCCTTAATGGAAGCAGCGGCCACAGCACCAAATAGCATTAAAGTACTGAGAATCTCTGCAAGGCTCTTCACTAAAATCTAGCAGTAGTCTCATGGCTGAGGGTGGCAGAGGCCACTTCAGACAACATTTGGGTGTGAAGAGTAGGCCCGAGTTTATGAGCCTTCATGACAGTCTGACTGTCCTCTTCACAGAGCACATAGAATACTGAACATCCTCAGCCGAGTCATGGCTTCAAGGACTCATTGCTGTCTCCCACACCCATACCTTTACTGAAACCTCTCTCCCAGGTGTTAGCCCTGCACAGAGCCAGCTCGACTGGGCATCTCTATCTGGGGAAACGTTTGGCACTGCAAACCCAGTGAGGCCAAAATGGATTGTTTTTTTCCTCCTCTCAATCCATTCTTCTTTCTTCTTTCTGCATTTCCTATTGTGGTTTGTAACACCATCATTTGTCCATGCTGTTTTCCAAGCTAAAAGCTTGGAGCTGTCCTGGAATGCCCTCTCTGTTCCCTTGGTAACCCACTAGGATCATCAAATATTGAGGACTCAACTTGGGATTATTTCTCTGCTTCCTGCTGATGGCCTAGTCTAGGACCTCATCCTTTTTTTTTTTTTTTTTTTTTTAGTTATGGTACTAATTGAATACATACTAATTGTATATATGTCTTTGGAAGAGATAAAGACACAGCAATGATAATAATCTGGGGATGAGACAGTGGTTTCGAGAGAGAGAATATTTACTAAGGCAAGTGGTCAAATCCTTTGTGGGAGTCAGCCCCTGTCACTTGGAAAGTGAGTTGATGGGCTGGGGAGACTTGGGCTTCCCTCTCATGGCAGCACGATCCTGAGGCAGCAAAGCTTTCTCCAAATTAGTCAAAAGAAGTCAGGTGAGCCATTACATTTTCTAATATTAGATTCCTTGCAGTAATGATTTCTCTAGTCTTAAGGCAACCCTCAGGTTTGAGGATTCCTAATATTTCATACAAGAACAAATTATTTCATTTTCTTTTGGGTAAGGACATCATTACGTGAGTGACTGCAGGCAATGAGCTGGCATAAAAGAGAATCAAGGATTCTGCAGGAATCAGGACCTGTCTTTTTCCCATGATGCCTGGGCTGGATGCTCCTATTAGTTCGATGTTTGTTGAGCGCCTTCCATGTATTGGCTGGAGCTGAGGACACAAGTGCATCAGACGGCAGCTGCAAGTATTAATGTGCCCCTCACAGAGTTGTTAGTGAAATATCGTCACGCTCATGATGTAAATTGCTAACACAAAATGTGTGTATGTGTGCATGCTCACGTGTGTGATTTCCCTTTGTTAACCTGAGCTACTGAAAATGTTCTCAGGCCTGGGACAAGTGGGAGGAGTCCTCTGGAAGTCCATAATTTCATGATTACCTCTAGGCCATGTCCTCTGCTCAGGTTGGAACAAACCTATGAGATGAATGTTGCCATAGCGCTGACGCTGGCTGCTGTGTCAGACCCATGATTTGTACAGGGGCAACACTGACTTCAGAATTTCTAGGACTACTCATTCATTCATTCTTCTTCCTACCAACACTTCCTGTGTACCTACTCGGTGCCAGGCATTTTCCCACAAATGAAACTTGCCTTCAGCGAAATCGTTTCTGGAGCAAGTATTAGGTTGTCTTCCTTATTCTTTAAAAAAGTGTATTTGGTGCAAAAAAAAAGCAAAGTAGCAGCAGAAAACAAAACATTAAAAAATATACTTGCATTCCCATCATCTTAATGGGTTGGCTTTTTATTTTCTCATGTTTCATTTCTGTAACCAGGCGAAAATATATTTTTCATGTGACTGTACAGGTATAACTGCTTTTTGCTTTTTTTATTTTACATTTTATAATAAACATCTCTCCCTATTCCTACAGTGTTCATACTCATCATTTTTAAAAGCTGAGTAATATTCCACTAAGGGAACATTTTGTAATTTATGTATCCATTTCCCTCTCTGGGACAAACACTATATTTCCAGTTTTTCACCTTCATAAACAGAGCTGCAATGAACTTCAGGCAGCAAGCGTTTCCTTTCAGAGAATTATTTCCACTGGGATAAATTACCTAGTATGGAATTACTTGGTTAAATGGTGAGACTGGGGGTGGCTCCATAGAGTAGTGGTTAGCACGTCTGCTTTACACGCAGAAGGCCCCGCGTTCATATTCCAGGTAGAGTCACGGACTATACCCCGGGAGCGCCAGGCCCCAGGTGCCCAACATGGGCGAGCGTGTGGGAGGAGACGCCTTGCCTTCAGAGGCCAAGTTCTTAAGGGGAAATGGCAACATCCAAAGGTCAGGGGTGGAAGTGGGGGGAGGGCAGAAAGTAATTAAAGAAGGAAAAAAATAATAATAAATGGTGAGATTGTTTTGCTGATGTGGGAGGGGAAGCAATCTCGGAGGTGAAGCAGTCTTACAAATAAGTCCTCCACAGGGTGTCAAACACAGTTATGACCCATCCAGAGAACCCATAATTCCCAAAAGTTCTCATTAAAAGTGATAATGGGGTGCTGGGAGCAGGTGGAAATGGTACGGCAGGTTGAAGAGCGGTTTATGTGGCTACCGCTTACTTTTTGCTAGTAACTCAGAATTCCTTATTGTATTCCTTCTTCACAATACCCCTACAAGTAGGTTATTCTAGAAGGAAACTGGGTCTCAGAGAGGGTAAGGGTCTTGACCACAAGAAGTAGTTGAATTGTGAGTCTCATGCCAAGAGGGGCTCCTTTGCAGCCCAGGGAGGTGAAGTCACACACTGGGACAGACCCATAAACCTCCTTTACCAGGCCTTCAGCACCCCACAGGAGGCTGGCTAACCATCAGGTCATTGAAATCAGTCTTTTCACAATTGCACTCCCGTGGACTAGAGTGTGGCTGTGTTGAACTGCACGTATGTGGTGACTTAGAAGAGAACGCAGAGTCTGAAGTCGAGGCATATGACATGCAGCAGGCAGCTTTAAAAACTGTGGTTTTAAAAACTCAGAACTATTTCACTCATATCACTGTTGGTGAACTATGTGTGACTGTGTATTGGCAGATCTCCATGAGGTCCTAGTTTCTTGTCAACTGATTCTGGTTGACCTTGAGCAAGTCATTCAAGTTTGTAGGCCTCAGTTTCCTCATCTGGAAAATGAAGAGTTAGGAACAGCTGACTCCAAGGTCCTGATGGTGGTACAGTGAGACATCCTCTGCTCACTGAACCCGCTGGACCGGGGGTCTAGAACCTGCTTTCCTTCCAAACCAGCTGGGCCTCTGGAAAACCAAGAAAACCATTCCAGGGTCCCTCCGGTTCTGAGATATATGTGTCCTAAAACTGTTCTTTCTGTCTCTAATTTTCAGTAAATAAAAGATGCCAGAAAGAAGTGTTGATCAGGCAAAAAAAAAAAAAAAAAAAAAAAAAGTTAGAGAGCCACGGTGACCTGGGGACTCCTGGCTCTGTTCCCATGGGAATGCTCCCCTCTCTTGTGCTGGAATCTGAGCTTGATGCTTTGCAAAGATATACACTTGCAGCATGAGGAAAGTATTCAGCATTAACTTGGTCAAACAGCCCAAGGTTACTCTTTAAGGCAAAAGTAAACTGTGGGTGGAGAATGTGAGCTGCACACGTGAGATATATTCTCTAGGGCAGGGCTTTGGGGGCCCTCCGATGAAGAAATAGCCTGACTCACCAACCCCTGAGTGTCCCTGGGGCTTCCCTGTGTTTCAGCTTAGAGCAGATGGGGCAGGTCAATAGGCCCTCTTAGATCTTACATCTTAGAGACTGAGGGCCCATCGTGATCCCATTCAGTCATATATTTATTCGTTTATTCCACCACGCATTTAGTGAGCACCTCCTCTGTGGCAGGGATTGTGCTTAGTATTGTGGATACAATAGTAAATAAGACATACTGTGCTTTCAATAAATTCATGGTCATATGGTAGAGGTGAGTAAATAGACAATTGTTACACAGCTTGGTAAGTGTTTCGATGGCTAAATGATAGGAGAGGCATCTATCCAGCCACAGGGTGGCTAGTGTGAAGGCAGTTAGAGTACCCCATTGGTGAGCGTGTCATCAGTTTCCCAGATAATCTTGGGGATTCCAAATCAAAGGCTGGTCCTGAGGGGAGGGAAGAACTATGGAGTGTGGGAGGAAGATGAGCCCATGTGTGATCAATATGTCACCTCAAGACTCATAGAGCTTGAGGTCATAGTTATAGCCTACTTCCTGAGACACTTGGTGCCTCTCATCTCCTTTGAGACTTCTGAGGTCCTGGGGTCTGCAGCACAGCTGTTCCCATTCTCTATATGTTCATTTCCTGATGATGAAATAAAAGGGGTTCAGTGTCTGGTCCAAGGCCAACAGCTGGCTAAAAATATCAAACCAGGACTAGAATCCCCTTTCTTTATAGCACTCTCCATATATCTAGGTTCTGAGGCTGCAAAACTGTTCTGGGTGTGTTCTTTTATCCTTGTTTCTTAAGATATTCTTTTGGACCCATGCCCTCCCTTCACTGCCTATGTCTGGAGGCACTGTTGACTGCTGCCTGCCCCCTCAGACCATGACACATACCCCAACAATTTCTGGGGCACCATGGAAACAGTGGTAGAAGAGGATAGAGTAGTGGAAAGGGCACTGGCTTTAGAGCTAGTCAGCTCTGTATTTGATCTATCGCTTATTAATCAATAACTCTATCAGTTAGCTGTGTGCCTTTGGAAGTTCACTTAACCTTTCGGAGCCTCGGTTTCCCTTTCTTAAATTGTAAATACGAATATCTCATAGGGTCATTGTAAGAACTGGATGAAACTTGGTGAAATGTCTGACACAGAGCTTCGCAGTCAATACTCCACTTCTCTTCCCTTTTTGAAACTTACCTAAGATCTCTTCCATCTTATGTCTTGATCCAACAAAAGTTCTTCCAGACACGTTTTGGTACTTATCTACCAAGGTCTTTGGCAGACTAGTTAACACCTTTCTGTGAATTCTGTATACCTCCTTGAGGCAGCGTATTACATGTCTTGGCAAGAGCATTATGCCTTTGTCCCAAGAAAAGGAGGGCCCTCTTTGGAGTGAGGATTTCAGCCTCCCCTCTCCCATTTGTCCAGGCTGTTTTGGGCAGTAGAAGTCTATCGACCTTATGTAGCAGCTCTGGAGACTACTAGGCTGGGTCTCTGCCTCTACCAACTGTGTGCTCCAGCCATGCATTCAAATTAGGCAGCTCCAGGAGCCAAACCAGACTACAGATCAAAGAGAAACAAAACTCTGACTGCAAAACACGCCCAGCTAGGGTTCTGCCCTTAAACCACTGCTAAATAAATATTTCCCTTTCAGGATCCCTTATGTTTTACCTAATCTTCTGTATTTGAAGGCAGTGCTTCTCACATATCCACATGCTTAAGATTCAGACTCCTGAGCAGAATCCCCAGAGTGGCAGATTCAGTAGGTCTGGGGAAGCTTTAGAGTCTGCATGATCCCAAGGTGGCAGATCATTTTGAAATAACTTGCCTAGTGATTGAGAATATAAGCTTTGAATATCCCTAATGAATACAGGCAAAGATTCTCAAAAGAATATTAGCAAACCAAATTCGAACAGCATATTAAAAGGATCATACACTATGACCAAGTGGGATTTATCCCTGGGATGCAAGGATGGCTCAACGTATGCAAATCAATTGATACAGCACATTAATGAAAGAAAGACAAAAATCATACGATCACCACAAAGACACAAAAAAGCATTTAAATTTGACATCTTTTCATGATACATGCTCTCAACAGATTGAATATAGAAGAAACATACCTCGCCTAATAATGGTGCTGTATTACAGCCCACAACTGACATCATATTCAATGGTGAAAGGCTGAAAGCTTTTTCTCTAAGACAAGAAACAAGACAAGGATGCCCACTCTCACCACTCTTATTCGACATAGTACTGGAAATCCTAAGCAGAGCAAATAGGTAAGGGAAAAAAAGGCACCAAATTAGAACAGAAGAAGTTAAATCATTTCTGTTTGCTGATGACATGATCTTGTATGTAGAAAATCATGGACTTCACCAAAAAGAACTATTAGAGCTAATAAATGGATTCAGTTAATTCAAGGCTACAAAATCAACATACAAAATTTAGCTGCATTTCTACACTATGAATGAACTACCTGAAAAAGGAATAAAGAAGAAAAAACCTCATTGTTCAATGAAATCCCTATCACAATTCCAATGGCATTTTTCACAGAAATAGGAAAACAACCCTAAATTTGTCTGGAATCACAAAAGACCCCGAATAGCAAAGGAAACTTGAGAAAGAACAAAGCTGCAGGCATCCATTCCTTACTTTGAACTATATCACAAAGCTATAGTAATTAAAACAGTATGGTATCGGCATAAAAAAAGACATGTAGGTAAACAGAGCAGAATTAAGAGCTCAAGAGTAAAGCCATGTATATATGCCTTCACTGACCTTAGACCCAGAAGCCCTTAGCTTCAGTTGTTGAATATGTCAGGGAGTCAAGCTCCTTCTCATGGGGTCCTCGGTGACCTAAAAGAGTAAAAGTGACCCCCACAGGGAACTTCCTAAGTAGGCAGCTTTCTCTCAGGAAGAACTGGGTCTGGGGAATGTAAAAGTGCGTGGAGCCACGGAGAGCCAGGCGTAAGGAATTCTACAAAGGAAGTGCCTTAGAGCTTGGAAACTGGGCAGCAAGGGGTGTGCTGGGACCCAAAGGTGCCCACTTGTCTGGCTTAGCTTTGGAAGGGGTGGAGGAGGTGAAAGAAATCACGTGTTTCTCAGTCAGGAATCTTCTGCCCAGAGCCTCTTAGAGGCCTTTCAGAGACTGATGCTTTCCCAGCCAGTCCATCTGGGCTGGTACTCATGGAGTGTTGGGAGCGAAGATATTTTAAATGTGTCAAAAATGACAAATGTTGAAAAGTGCCATCGACATCTCTGGGAACTCACAGTTCACACTGGCAGCAAAGAAGTGCCAGGCTCTTTGGAAGAAATTGAACTTTGGAGAAAATAGGAAAGTCTTTAAAACAGGCAGCTCCTGCTCACGCTCTCAGGTGTGGGTGGCAATGAGGTGGGCTCTGCACGTGACAAACAACAACGAGATCAGTGAAGACAGGGCTGGGGTGTACCAGTGCCTGAGGTCTTGGCAGAGGGAAGAGGCATTCAGAGAGGCCAGGGGAAGGAGCAGGAGCATATCCAAACAGAAGTGGGCAAGTGAGGCCTGAGGTTAGAGTTAGCAGAGCTCACCGCCTGCAGTGCTGGGGCTGCAAGACTGGCCTGTTAAGTGCTGCCTGCCGATCTGAGCAGGGGCAGCAGCCAGAACCGTCAGAGGCTGGAGGTGAGCCCAGGCCTTGGCCCAGAGTGAGGCTGGAACAAGGCTCCAACGTGTCTGGATTTGAAAACACCCCAGGGAATGTTACTAGAATTCAACATCTACCCTTCCCATCCTAAGAGGAAGGTGCCTTGGTATTCCGTTTTTCACCATGGCCTTGTTCTGTATGTAATGTTACTGGTTCTCTGCTTCTTCAGAGAGATGGCTCACCCCAGGCTACTTAGAAGCTGGAGATTGGGGAGCTGAGGTGGGGCCTCTCTGGACCAAGATCTGCCAGAAGAACAGGGTGCAATCACCCACAGGGGCTGGCGTAGGGTCAGTCTTAGGTGAGTCAAAGATGCCCCCAGGTGCTCTCTACAGAAGATACAACGACTGCCACAACTCCCACAGCCAGAAGAAAAAGAGGGAGGAGAGAAATTTCAGTCATCTCATTGTCAGCAGCAGCATCATCATCATCATCATCACTATCATCATCATCAATGCTTGGACTTCCTATATAACCTGTTGAACTTGTCGAGGACTTAACTTCTCGTTCCTTTCCCTTCTTCCAACCAGATTTACCCACTTCCTTAATCTGTTCCCCATCTCTCTGCTTCCAGGCATTCACTCAGTGCCCACCTCCCCCACCCCCAGTCATCTCCGCTCCTCCCTCCTTTTTCTTCCTTCCCTCCGCATCAGCAACGGCAACTCACTGTAGACGGAACCAGCTCTACTGCTTCTGGGCAGGATCTGTTCCACTCTTCTCCGTCCACACCCTCCCCATCCCGCCAAACATCACGCGCGCTTGCAGTTCCCTCTGCCAGTCGTCCTTTCCCCCCTTCCTATACCTCAGCCTTCGACCCGGAAGGAACAAGAATGTGTGTGTTTCAGGATTGAGGCTTCAGGAAACTTCCGACAGCTGCTCAGACCAGGGGCCCCTCTGAGTGCTCCCAGGCCCCTGTGCACATCTGAGAAAAGGGCCCTTTGTGTCCTTGCTGATTTTACCACGAGGCTCTAAGCTGAAGGTGGCTTATGCATCCACGTGGTCCTCGCATCTGGCACAAAGCTGGCTCAGAGGTGGGTTATTTATTTGCTGAATTGGATTAATAGGATCATTTCTTTTTTCTGCTCTTCCTAGGGAAAGAGTCGCCACAATGAGCCAATATTGAGAGGAAGAAGCGGGCAGAGGCAAGGAACTCACACAGTGTCACTTTTAATACCCACAGTCCCCTTCCAGGTGGTCATGAACTATTGGACCACTAGCACAGAATCCCTGCCTCTTCCTCCTAAGAAGGAGCTGGGGGAAAAAGCACTAACAGATATGAAGAAAGTTCCAGACATTCTTTGGAATTATGGGTGGTCCTTTGTTTTGTCCTGTCTCAAAGTCCTCCAGACCCCAAATCAGTTTCCTTCCCTTTCTCTTCTGTAATTCTTTACTTACTTCGAGTCTTATCATTCAGTTTTTAAAAAATTGCCTTCGTGAAGGCTTTTCGATCCTGAACTGTTTGTTGAGGTCGTCATAGGGGTGATGAAAAGAGAAGAGCTTCGTGGTCAAATAAATTTGGAAAATGTGGTATTAAGCAACATCAATCAGGCTTCTCGATGGCCAGGGATTTTAAGACAGTACTTACTGTGCATTTCATCTCTAGTAGGGGCAAATGATACGCAGTGTTCTCAGACTCAGTCACTTCAGCATAGGCTGCACCTACGCCCCCCTCCCATTTCTGTTTGTGGCCAGGCATTTCTGGGACTGATATCTCATGGGACACACTTGAGGAAATCCTGTTCGGGACAGTTTGCCGCCACGCCTACATCCTGTGGCGCTGTGCTCGCCCTCATCTGTGTGTCGGTGTCTCAGAAGCTGGTTGGTGCTAGCTGCCCCAGTGAAGGCACGACCTCAGTGCGAGACACAGGCCTGGGCACTTTGAGAGATGCGAGGATCTTCTCAGATGTTCGTCATAGGAAAGTGAGAACCACACGCCACCCTGCTGCAATGTCGTTGTGGCATTCCCCTCACCCGGAGGTGACCACTCTCTTAACGGTTTTGTGATTTCCTGATAGTCTTTCCCATGTAGATATACGTCACGTAGGATTTTACTAATGGGGTTTCTTAAAGCCCAGAGGGTCTGTTGATTAAAATGTATGGAATAAATAGAAACGGAGACACTTTAGAGAATATTTTAGCTGGCTGGAAAATGATTTTTTTTTAATAGGCAAATATAATGGTTTTCAAGTTGTCCTCCTAGGATTTGAAGCCCCAGAGCGCTGCAGAGGTACTTAGGGGGCTTCTTCTGTAGGGGTAGGGGGGTGCAGAAGTGGAGAGGGCAGGTTCCTGACCACCTACCTTCATTTCAACCCAAATGACAGTACTTTCAGGTTTTAACATTTTCTGTTTGAGATTCTGTTTGTTGGAGGGCTTCAATTGCTGACATATGTTCAAAACCACAAATCTAGACTAATTACTCAGTTAACAGATTAAAACAAAACAAAATAAAAACTGGGATTCAGACAACAAAACACATGTTAATCAATTACATCTGGGTATTGGATCTAGAACCAGGGTTTCTTGATGCACTATCAAATCCTTGTTTGACACACTTTTGCATTTATTTCCTTCTGACTCAGCCAGTTTCTAAAGAGAAGAATAAAAGCTAGCAAGGAACAAATAGCAGCGAAAACACCGTAGTAAATCCACCGAGAAAAGGTTAGCGGAAAGATGTGGAGAAATCCCATCTGCTCCTCATTTCATCTGTTTCACTGCAGTTCTTCTGCTCGGCCTTGAAATGTAAAGAAGTGTATGCTAAGAGCAAGAGCTGCTTCTGCCAGAAATAACTCATGAAGAGACACAGTACAGTACCCCAGTCTCCAGTGAAATGAACTGTTTAATCACAACTGCTGTGTCCTGTAAATATTCAGCCTATTGATGAAGCGCTCTGCAAATAGGAACGTCTTCTCAGCAAGACTCCTGTGAGAATTTAAGAGGGAGAATAATAGAGACTTGGCCGTTGTGATTGCTGGGGTCAGAGTACTACAGAGGTGAAGGCTAGGTCAAGTTCTCATGTCTCTACCACATGTAACACTCTGTGTTCAGTGCAGTGACAGGGTGGCCTGGAGGGGGACAACAGAGGGGTTCAGAAGCACCTCTTTTAATCCTTCACTTTGCCTGGCTGGTTAGAAGTGTGGTTTATTTAATTATAATGATGCTGATATTTACTGTGCACTTCTTGTGCCCTGTGCTATCCACTAACTTCTCATAAAACACCTGAGGTAGCCAGAGATGTCCTTAAACTCAGGCAGTTTGGTTCCAGAGTTGACATTTTTTTTTAAGATGATGAAACTTATTCATTTATATGAAGTATAATTCATGCACAGGAGGGTGCACAAATTTTAAATGTATAGCTCCAACAGTTTCTACATATGTTTACAACCAGTGTAGATACCACCCTGAGCAAGACAGAGAACATTTCTATTCCCACATGGTGCTCTCCAACCTGTCTCCAGGCAATGCCACCAAAAACATTACCACTATTCTGATCTCCATCACTAGACATTGGTTCTGCCTGTTCTTGAACTTCATGTAAGTGGACTCTACAGCGCGTGCACCTTTGTGCCTGGCTTCTCTCACTCGACAGTACATGAGGTTCTTCTGTGTCGCTGCACGTACAGACTGCATCTTAAAAGCTATGCCATATTGCCTCTCGTCAGGTTAGCTAGCTCTGTGTTACCTCCTGAAAATGTCTCCTTGGAAAGTGGTTTGGGTCATGCAGAGTTGGCTGAGCCTGAAAGGATGGAGCGAGAACACAAAAGGTTACATTCAAGGGATGGTTAAGAAGAGAAACTTGTAGATAACTCCCAGGTATTGTACAGTTCTCAGTCTCACTGGCATAAGCACAAGTTCCTCTTTTGCATTCGTGTTTCTCCTTTAATAGAACAAGTTTTGTCACCTCCTCAAACAGGTGGGCAGCATTCTTGGGCATCGTTTAGGGCAGTGGTTTTTCAACTGAGGGGCACCCCACCCCCTGCACCATTCACCTTCCCCTGCTGGGGGCATTTGACAATATGGTAGCGTTTAGAGACATTTTTGGTTGTCAAGACTGGGGGAGAGGTGGAGGCCATGGGTGCCGCTAAACATCCTACAATGTACAGGACAGCATCCTTAACACTCCAAAGAATTATCCAGCCCAAAATGTCAATGGTACCCCTGTTGAGAGGCCCTGGTCTAGGGTCAACATGGAATCTGTTCCTTTTCCTGGTACAGGAAGAGAAGAAGCAGGCGGCACGGCAAGAGCTCTTGATCTAGAGTTAGAAGACCCCTGGAAGTTCAAGGATCTACTTTGTCACCAACCAGCCATCTGATCTTGTTCAAATCACTTCACCTCTATGAGGTTCTCTTCCCTCGTCTTTTGCTGGGAACTGTGCTACCTGCTTCTCCGACTTACAGACTTGTTGTCAGGATCAAGTGAGAATGTCAATGGAATCGCTTTGAAATGCTCACATGCTATTATTCTATTTGACTGTGATGGCAAATCAAGCTTATATGGTGTTTTTGTGTCTAATGTCAGTGCAAGAATATTTTCAGCGGGGTTTCTGTTTCCCTGTGTTCAATTTCCAGGGTCATAGCCTCACTTTCACATTTGTGTGGGAAAGGAGCTCACATACAAAGGGTTTCCTGCCACTGTGGGCAGGGCTTCAAACAGCTCTGCCATTCTCTAAGACTAATTCTCAACACTGGAACTCGCAGTCCGGAAATTCTCGTTTAAATTCTTGTGAGACCTCCAAAGGGGTTCGCTTCATAAAAGCAAGGTATTTTTAATGCTGAATCTTGGACTCGATTCTGTCACATGAGAGGCCAAGGGCTATAGGCCCTCCTGGGTGAGGGTATGGAATGGTATGATAAGGCTCACTGATGGACTATTGTTCAGCTTAGTGTGCTGTGCTATGTCATGCAGAGAGGGGCACAAGTCCTTGTGAGCAAGAGGTAAGAGGTCTGGTGCTGTGCAAAACTTGTGCCAAAAATATGATAGGTGTTTATTAAAGCCATGGAGACTTTGCTTTGTGAGTAAATAAGAGAATGAGGTGCGATACTCAACAATTCTTATTTGAATATGGTGCTGAAGGGAGACTTAGTGTGGTAATGAATAGTGTGGGACATGGATATTTTGACATATCGTAATTATTAATAATATAAACAGTGCTGTTTGGAATCTTAATACAGGGTTGAGGTGGGTTGATTTCTTTCAAGCAAAACACCCCCAATTCTAGTATTCAAAAACATACAGCAGAGTTCCACTTTCAGCCAAGATAGAATAAAAATATTTAGATTGATCTGCTCACCTTAAACAACCTGACAAAATACATGAAACAGCAATTTTCAAACATTGGGCAATAAGTAGCATAAGACAGTGACCTTGAGAGAGGGGAAAACAATAGGAGAGCTCTACCATTGCCCAGTTTGCAACCTGAAGAGCTTTTAGCCAACTGGCCTCCTGCAGTGGAGGGGGAGACAGAGCTGGGAGTCAGCTCTAAGGCAGCTTGAGCTTACCGAGGAGAATGCTAGAGAGAGAGAGAGAGAGAGCGTTAGACATCTGCAGAGGGTTCCCTAGAGTCTTCAGCTGGTAAAGATGAACACAGGCATGTGAGGAAGCTATAGGAGGCCAGGGTAAGAATGACCAGAAAAGAGCAAGGGGAACAAATCTCCTGGCACTCATATAGGGCTGGGAGGAGTTTGTGTTCCCTTCTATAGAATGAAAACATCTTGTAAACACAAGACATTGGCTAGAATCTGCAAAAGGTTATCACCTCAGGAGTGGGGCACATTAGCCTTAGACTAAGGGTTACCCTGGTCCCATCTAACAAAGTTTTAAAGCAAGCCTCAAAAGGATCAAACTGTTCTCAAATAATTTAACTGCATCTTAGAATAAAGCTAAGGAATATTTAAGACAATGCAAGACTACCCAGCAGCAAGGTAAAATTCATACCATCTTATATCTAATTGAAAATTATCAGCCATGCAAAGAAGCAGGAAAATACAACTATAATGAAAAAGAAAATCAATCAATTGAAACCAATCTCGAAAGTTGCAGATGATAAAATTAGTAGACAAGGATATCAAAACAGTTGTTATAACTATATTCCATATGTTCAAAAAGGTAGAA
Source organism: Eonycteris spelaea (assembly GCA_003508835.1). Classification (NCBI taxonomy): domain Eukaryota; kingdom Metazoa; phylum Chordata; class Mammalia; order Chiroptera; family Pteropodidae; genus Eonycteris; species Eonycteris spelaea. The sequence goes on along the minus strand of PUFA01000040.1, from coordinate 8,189,977 downwards.
GAAAATGTAAGCAATAAGGAAGATACTAAAAAATCAAAATTAAACTTCTAGAGACTGAAAAATTATGTCTGAGATGAATGACACATTGTGTGGGATTAACAACAGATTAGACATTGCAGAAGAATAAATTAGCAATAGAAACTATCCAAAATAAAACACACAGAGAAAAAAAAACTGAAAATAAATGAACAGAGCATTAGGGAGGTATGGGTAATTTTAAGTGGCCTCTTATTTGTGTAATTGTGCATTCCAAAGGAGAAAAAAGATCCAAGCAACGTGATGAATCCCAAGGATAAGAGACATGGAAAAACTACACGAAGACGCAGCATAATCAAATTGCTTAAAACTAGTGATAAGGTGAAAATTTTAAAAGCTGCCAGAGTTAAAAACAACATTACATACAAAGGAACACAGATAAGAGTTTAACAGATATCTCCCTGGAAACTATGCAAGCGGACAGTGAAGCAACATCTTCTTTTTCTTCTTCTTTTTTTTTTTTGGCAAGGCAACCGTTGGTTGATCTCACAGATTGCAAGGACCTTGTTATCTTACAATTCCTTTAAAAAAATATTTTTTCTTTATTTTACGCTGCAGCACTTGGTCTTCCTAGGTGGTCTCCCATCCAAGTACTAACCAGGCCTGACCCTGCTTAGCTTCTGTGATCAGACAGGATCAGGCTTGTTTGGGGTAGCATGGCCATAGACAAAGTGATATCTTTAAAGTTCAAACAGAGGTGTACAGTCAACCCCTTTGCTTTTGGGTCAAATATAAGTTGGTAGGGGTTAGGACACAAATGTTATCCCCAAGTCCTAGCTCCCGGACAGTAGGGAAAAAAAAGCACCCATGGCAAAACTTTGGAGACAGTGAAAGGATCAGTGGTTGTCGTGAGCTGGGGGGAGGGAAGGATGAGTAGGCAGAGCACAGAAGAAATTAAGGACAGTGAAACTACTCTGCATGATATTATAATGGTGGATACATGTCATCATACATTTGTCAAAACCCAGAGAATGTACGACACCAAGACTGAATCCTAATGTAAAGCATGGACTTTGTGTGATAATGATGTGTTAATGTAGTATATAATGGCAAATGTACCATTCTGGTGGAGGATATTGATAGTGGGGGAGGTTGTGCGTTTGTGGGGACAGGAAGTACATAGGTACTCTCTGTACTTTCTGCTTAGTTTTGCTGGAACATAGAAGTGCTCTAAAAATAAAGTTTATTCATTTTTTTAAAAGAGCACTGACATGTGATGGTCAGCTGAAGATATAGCCCAACGCTCACACTTGTGAGAGATTACGAAGAGAGAAAAGAAAAAGTAATGGAAATTTCACAATGATGCTAAGCCGGTCCTGCAAAAAGGGGTTCAAATTCCAGAACACATTAAAATGCATTATTTTCCCTAGAAAAATGTGCTCCTTCTGCTCTATATCCCCAGCTCAGTCAATGACACCCCCAAGCTATGAACTTCAGGCAGCCCGAATCCTCCATCTATTTAACCCCATCTTCAGCTAGTTACTAAATCCCACTGATTTTGTCTTCGAAATACCTCTGTTTTCTTTTCTTCTTCTAGTTCTAATTTGGGCCCTCGTCATTTCTCTCAAACTTGCTCTCTGACATGGGGGGTGTCATAGTACCCCTCCGGGTCATAGTTTGCCCGTTTATAAAAGAGAGGATTGGCACATGGTTTTCCAAGGTCCCTTCCACTTTTTAAAGTCTGGTTTTCGGACTTTAAGGATACCTATGTGCAGATCTTTATTTCTCATTAATGAAGCTTGATTCTGATGTGGTTATATCTAGAGAGAAGCAGGTTATAAATTATACATGTGCCCCACAAAGTTTCTGCTGCATAAATAAATGAGAGAGTTTAAAGCAAAACCCAAACAAAAAAGCCAATAAAAACAGACAAAAACCCAATAGTTACATTTTACAGAACAGTCTGTGGTCAGCTGAAAAATGACTCCCACCCCACCCTAAACTGTCCACATCCTAATCCCCAGGACCTGTGAATATGTTTGTTACCTTATATGGCAAAAAAGGATTTTGCAGATGTGATAAAGTTAAGGATTTTGAGATGGGTAGATTGTCCTGGATTATTTGGATGGGCCCAATGTTCTTATAAGAAAGAGTCAGAGAGTGAGACAGGAAGACCTGTCTGTCGGCTTTGAAGACATTACGTAGGAAGGGGCCATGAACCAAGGAAGGTGGGCAGCTTCTAGAAACTGGAAAAGGCAAGGAAATGGATTCTCTCTTCAGAGTCTCCAGAAGAAACAAAGCCCTTGTAATGCCTTGATTTTAGGACGTTTGACTTGCAGAACTGTAAGGTAACAACTTGTGTTGTTTTAAGACATTAAATGTGTAGTAATTTGTTACAGAAACAATAGGAAAGTAATACACAGTCCTCGTTTCTCGTTAATGTCTTACATTTACTGGGAAAAACATTTAACCTTTCTGAATCACTGTTTTACTTTCAACCAAATAAGATTACAACTTTCCTAAATGAGGTGAAGATAAAATGAAATAGTATATAATACTAGTTTAGGTAATAGAAAATACTAATAATACAACACTACCTCTACTAGTGTTATTTCTAGTGTATGAATGCCTTACAGATGTTATTTCATTCAAATCTCAAAACAATCTTATCAAGTAGAGATCATTATCCACCTTTAATAGGTGGAACACCAAGGCTCAGAAAGGCCCAGCAAGTTCCTCAGGGTCACACAAATCGAAAGCGGAGGAGCTGGAATTCTGTCCCATGTCTGTCTGACTAGGAACAGGTGCTCTTGCTCATTTTGTGATCTTGGCAATTACAAATTTTATGTAAATGGGGCCATTATGATGATTATTATTACTGTACCATTCTGTGATTATTCTCTCCTCATGCTTCTTTCCTGCAACATCTGATTGCTCCACTCATCATATTCCAGCCTGTCACCAGCTTGTCACAGAGTGATTGAAATGCTACTAATTCAGCATTACGACTTTCCGGCTGGGTGAAGTTGGCAAAGGCTGAGATGTTTGTTTATTTGACAGCAAATGGCTCTGAGGTTTGGAAACCGACAGGCTCATCCCGCCACGCCCACCCGAGAGAAAGGCAGTTGCATTTGGGGAGGACAGGACTCGACCATTTGTGAGTGGAGACAGGATGCAGATGCTGCTGCTTCGGGGTCTCTCCCGACTTCTCAGATGCACAAGAGTGAACTGATGGGGCTTTTCATAGGGGACCATGCCGTTTGAGCACTTTATCCATTTTTTTTTTCTTAAATAAAATGAGGATCTGCTAATTGCAACTTGTTTCCAATCCCCCCGCCCCTTCTTTCATTTACCTGCTTCCTCTTCCCTTTCCTTTCCTCACCTTTGATTTCCCCTCATTGTTCTGAGATCTGTTTATTTATAAGAGGTTGGCTTGGCTAATGGGAATTAGGGTCAAAGGGGCTGGCTCTGCCTGAGCTGTGCTTCCCCAAGCCCAGAGGAGCAGTTTGCTTTGAAGGTTGTTGAGAATATTTGGATTATTCACATTCGTTCTAATATTTTCCCTCGTTTCTGATCATCAAAGAGCTCAGAAAGATTTGAGCTGGTACAAAGTTTCTTCTAGTTTGTCCTTGGAAGCAAGTGCCTGGAACAGGGTTGATCTAAAAATGTTTTCTGAGTGGAGCCTCATTAATGGGGCAGGCTGCAAATACACATCAAGGGAGTGTCATCTTTCAAAACAGCCTCTTGGCAGAAAGGGACGTGGAATTTTAGAGAATCTGAATCTGCTAAGCTTCCATTAAATAAACTTTTTGATTCTAGACTGTGTGGAGTGGAATTTGTGAAAAATTGACTTCTTCAGTGACAGGGTGCCTCAGAAGGGTCAGGTGTCCTTTGAGATGAAAGAAATTAGTTTGGATAATTATGTATGTATGTATGTATGTATGTATGTATGTATGTATGTATGTATTTATGCTTTTCTGTGTTCCTCCATGTCTCCTTTTCTATGTACTTTTTTTGGGTAGGTGTTTCTGTTTTGCTGTCTTGCTTCATTTAATGGAGGGGAAAGTCCGAACTTTTGTACTGGGGTCTGGACCATGTTTGTGGAGTGAGCTTCACTGAGATAGGTCCTCTTTTATGGCTGTCTCACTTTCTTACGATGACTGTAAGCACCTTGAGGATGGAAATGGGGCAAGGGGTATTATTTAAACTTTCATCTCTGCTCTCACCTCGTAGCTCATGTCTGGTAAGTGACTCTAGGCCATGCGCATCTGCTAAGACTTCAACTCCATGACTAGGGCATTTTAAGCTGGGTTGGGAAAGTCTCGAGGCTCCATCTGCCTTCTTAAAAGACTGTTGGATCTAGAGACGTCTTCTGTGGCCTTGGATCCCTGTGCCTTTTCCAAGTAGTCTGGCTGACTCAGCTTCCTCAGGTCACTCAACTTTCTTCCTGACATCTCACCTGAGTCAAAGAATCCGTTCGTATTTTTCGCATCTGTCTCTGCCTCTGACTTGGATAGCCTTTTCTCTTTTAAAAAGCAAAATAAACGAACTAAGAAACCTAAACCAAGTTCTTGCTGAGTTTCAGGACAGCCTCTGAGTTTGAACCTGCCTGGTACAAGTTATCAGAAACTGGACTAAAGGATATAAAAGAGGATTTCTATTCATCCCACAGATGCCCTTAGCATAGTCATTTCTGCAGACTTTGAGGTTTCTAGTAAAGGAGACATGGTCCCAGGCCTCGTCATTCAGTGGCCTTATGAATGTTGCCAAATTATGTAACCTCCTCAGAGCCTCAAATTCCTCATCCATGAAGTGAGTGATAATGCCAAAGTGAACAGGAACCTTGTATTCTCTCAAATGTGTCCAGATTTCTTGCTGAAGCAGGGTCAAGTTGGAACACAGAAAAATAATGAGAAAAGCTACAGTTTATTGAGTGCCACCCACATGCCAAGCATTTTATTAATGTCACCTCCAACAATGCCTTGATTCGTTCTAATATATATATTCTTTTCTCTTTCTCATTCTTCCTCCCTCCCCTCCCTCTCTCTCCTTCCTTCCTTCCTTCCTTCCTTCCTTCCTTCCTTCCTTCCTTCCTTCCTTCCTTCCTCTTTCTTTCTTTCTTTCTTTCTTTCTTTCTTTCTTTCTTTCTTTCTTCTTTCTTTCTTTCTTTTTTCTTTCTAGAACTTACTCTGTGTTAAGCTAAATGCTAGGAATAGAACAAGAAACGAGCTAGACAAAGTTAGTGTTCACAGACCTATAATAGTGCTTTACATTAAATAAGAAGTTTGTAAAATCCTTAGCACAGTGCCTGGCATATAAAAGGTTCAGTTTTCTATTATTTTGTATAGTTGTAGATTAAAGAAGTTAATGTAATTTTCTACAGTTAGGACAGTGAGGAGATTCAGGGAAATATGTGAGAATTTTATCCTTCTCTATGAGAATGCTGCTGGAAAAGACAATCTTTCTTATGAAAGCTGTTCCCTTTGCTATGAAAAGCCTGCCCAAGCTATAGATAAGGCGTGGGCTGGGCCTGCGGAGGGAATGTGTGATGATGGTTCAAAGGGAGGCTCCTGTTTTGCTCCCAAATGTCTCTCACAGCTTGGGTTGGTACTCGTACGCTGCGGGCACATCATTGTGCTGCTTGGCGGCTGGTTATTTGGCTGGAAGAAAAATTAAAGGTGCCAGCAAGGCCTCTGGTTAGGAAGCTGTAGAAGGTTGTGAGCCAAAGCGAACGTGCCTGTCTTCCATACAGCACGTCTGTGCTGTTTCACAGAGACAGGCCTAGGTTAGATGACAGAGATAGAATGAAGCGTCCATTCATTTGGGGCCACAGGCGGCCAGGCACTTGGCAAAGTAATTCCACTCCATACCCCCAGGAGAGGACTGAAGGGGAGGTGTTAGCACCCCACTTTCACAGATGGAGGAAGTGCAGAGGCTCATAGACTTGCTCATTATCCCATGGCCAGTTAGTGGGAGAATAAGGACTTGAACTCAGGCCAGCCTGCGTGCAGTATTGTCCTAGAGGGGCAAGCTAGGTGTCTAAATGCAAGTAAACCAACAGAGAAGGCCAGTTTATCATAGGAAATTAACTAGTGTATCAGGATACAGGTGAATTTAGGTTAATTTACTTCTTAACTCTTGTAAGTCTCCTGACCTAAACCATCCATTGGTTTGAAGAAATTTATGGCATTTCTGCAAAATGTATGGTTGTAAGGACACAAAAATAAGGGCACAGGAGAATAAAATGCTCAAACTAGAGAGGGCAGAGAAGTGGAGTGTGCCTTATCTGAATTGGGTATTCATTTCCCCTATGGTCACTTACTATTGAATTCCTTTGTGGGCAGTCCTGCCATGGGCTTTGCTTTTACCAGAGTAATTGGACTATATTGGACTTCACGTACTCATCAGGATGAGCTGTGCTAAATGTTCTTTTTTTAAAAAATTTTTCAAATCATTTTTATTATAATGTTTGCTATGTGTCAGATAAGCTATGTGTGGACAGGCTTGTGGCCTTATGATACTGTCATGACATCTAAGCAGGCGAAGACTTTATCGCCAGTGATAAAGTCCTCATAAACACAGATGATCTTTCCCACCCCAGGGCCTTTTGCTGGAATGTTCTTTGAAGGGCCGGCTTCTCTTTGACTTTACTTCCTCAGGAAGGCCCTTTTTGACCCTTCTATATAAATTAGGTAGTTTTGTTGTTCCTATTATAGTTATTGTTTCTTAACATTTCCAGGACCTGTAATGATTTTATGTTTCGCTCCCTTGCTTGTTACGTTGTTTCATTGACTCCAACATGCCATGGCTAGTACGATACACCATTGTTTTATATATCACTAAAAAGGAAAAAAGAAAGCTACAAATTAAACTGCGATGTGATGCCTTAATGATAGTCCTGTGCCAAGCAGAAATCGGTCACAGCAGTCTCTCATTGCTTTGAGATTTCTTTTATCTATTTTAAGGGTTTAGCCGTTTCTCCTCTGTCAGTTGCTTTGCTTAGAATGTGATGATGGGCCACCCTTTGCACATGCCATAGTGAAACACGACTTCATATATTGTGATTATCTTTTCATAAAATCTTGTTTGTTATTTTGTAAAAAATTATGGGATATCAGTCATTTCTCCACTGATTAATATCAAATTTATGCCTTACCACCATCTCCATGCCTTTTTGCATGCAAATCATAGATTGCATGCAAGTGTTTCTGAAAACACTTTTACTGGCAATTAAGCTTGACCCATGCAGTCTTAGCCATGCATACAACTCAATTGAAGTATACGAGCTCTTCTGAACAACCTCACAACATGACCTGGCCCAAAGCATTTATAAGATATATTCCAATTTCTCAGATGTTCTAAATATGAAGAAATGTATGCCTTAGAATTGATGAAAGAAAATACCTGTTTCTCTACCAGGGAGCTGAGTCCTTGTCACTTTTTTTCTGTCACCGTGTGCCTAGCACCTACACAATGTTGGCATAAAGAAGGTACTTAATAAATATGTATCAAATGAATGGAGGGATTAATATAATTGTGTACTTGTACATTTTTGTTAACTATGAAACTGATTGAAGATTTATGGAAATAAAATGGTATATAAATAGCTTCTGCTATTTTTAAAAACTTATGTTCTGAATTTATTTAATTGGTAATACCAATTACAAGGACTAAAATTTGACTGGTAGATATAATGGTAGATGCCCATTGATAGAATTCTCATTACCATATTTTGAAATACTTTATGTATAACACTTGTCAGTTTCCAAACTTAGACATGCTATCACTGGATTTTACAGTTACTGGCAAATTGCCCTTTCTACATTCCAGAATCCAAGAGGCTGAAATTTGTCCTAGGGACTGCTCTTTTTATATTTTGGGGTGGACCACTTTAGTGAACTCTTTTGGTTATCCAAGTAAAGCAAGTACCCATAATTTTGGGGGGAGACAGAGAAGCCCTAATTCAAAGAAGTAATTCAAACATAGGCATATCACATGATCTGCATGCAAATGAATGATCACATTCCATTTATATGCTTGATAATGAGCTAAGTTAAGTCCCTTTGGCTTATATTTATTTCATTTTTTTTTTTTTTTTTTTTTAGAGAGAGAAGAAAGACATATTTTTCTCTTTTAGTTAGAAAGACACCTGAGTGGATAAGAGAAAGAAGCAATTCCAGACAGCCTAGCCATTGTGAAAACTAATCTCATTTCTGAGCTGATCTGTGCATGTAAACGTGCTGATGTTTGCCTGGTTGGCTCTGCATACCTGTAACCTCTTCCCTAGGCAGGGAGTGGGGGTGGAGGGAGCCAGCAGGACTTGGGAGTGGGAAAACAGAGCCAGCTTTGAGCAGAGCACAATCTGAGCCTTTGTCTCCAGGGAGAACACTAGTGCTTTATTGCAGAGACCTCTCGGTAGTTGTTATCATCTGGAGAAAGAAAATATTGGTGCCCGTATGGGTTTCTCAGAAGCTAGAGGTCTGGAGTTAGAACTGTGGGCAGAGCTGACTGGGAATGGAGGGAGAATGCGCACAGGTGCCTGGGCCGCCTTTGCTGTGCCTTCCCCTCAGCCCCTATGCTGCTGGAGGGCCCAGACCCTTCAGCTGTGACTGTCACTGGAACAGCCGATCAGCTGTCATTCGTGGAAGCGGGCCCTGCCAGCAGTGGCAGAAAAGCTGATGTCAACATGCCAGTCCAAAGGCGGCTGGGTGTGGTTCCTATTTCTGGGCTCCAGCATAGCTGTGGTTTTACAGATCAATGGAGGCAGCAAAATGACGCCCTTGTTCTCAGCAATGCATGGCAGCGTGGCTGTCGTCTTCTAGGATGGTCTTTACCCTCCTGGGCTAAAGAGAGCCCAGTTGTAAAGCACAGGTGCTGGGAGAGGAGGAGCCCCACAAAGGTGTTTGTGTGAGACTAGAACAAGGCAGATAGGTTCTACGGATGGGTCTAAGCACAGCCTTGACAGGACACATCCCACGAGGACAAGGTCAAGGGAGGCAGATTGTGGTCAAAGCAGGGGCCGTCCCCTCTAAGGAAGCCCTTCCAGGTGGGCTGGGTAACGAGGAGATTCCAAGCAGTTGGGTTCCTCCACCAGAGGCCTGGGAAGGCCAGCCAAAGGAGGCAACGGCTGTTTTCCTGTGAGTAGGAAGCTCAAGGGCCTACATAGTGCTGGTTCCCCCAGAACTGACAGGTGACCTGCACCCCTGAGAATGCAATCCAAAGTCTCAGGAATGGAAGAGGATGGTCAGTGTTGGAGATGATGGTTTCGGCCTTGGAATGTTGGTGTGGGCGGGAACTGGTTTTAGAGATGGATATGTAGTAATTTAAACTTTTTCCAAAGAGAGTGACTGAAGCGTGAGGGGACTGAAAACCATGTTACCCGAGGGATATTTAGCCAAAGAAGAGAAAGGCTGGTGTGGGGCTGGGTGGAGCACGAAGGAAACGGATCTTGGTATAATGAAGAGAGGAATGGTCTAACAGCAGCAGGTTAGATCACCTGAACGGCCTTCATACTCATGAAATGTTTGTGCCACCTCAAAGAGATCACGACTCACTGAGCCAACGGTCCAATAAAAGTAACTATTAAGCTATGTGAGTCCTGTTCTGAAGTTTTTTTGTGTATTAAATCATTTCATCCTTACAACAACACTATGAAGTCCATCAAGCTTTCGTTATTCCACCTTTTAGAGATGAGTAAACTGAGGCTTGGGGATGATATAACTTGCCTGAGGCCACATGGCTAGTGAGTAGTGGGGCTGGGAACAAATGTAGCAGAGGCTCCTGTAACAACGTGGGTCCATGTTGGCTCCTTGCCAGCCCTACCTCTAGCCAACACTGGATAGCTTTATGACCTCTCTACCACCTTCGGTTCCTGCCTATTTATGGACTGTTGGCTTCTTTCAGTGCTATCATGTTGAGTTTCAGATGGCCCGGAAAAGTGGGGATCTCCGAGGCCCAGTATCCAGGGAATTTATATTCTCTTTGCCCTAGAGTTTACCCCAGTTTCTACGTGACTCAGGATTTGAAGTCTGATACGACTGAAAATAATTGACCTGTGAGTTCTAGTCTTCCTCTGACTGTTCCTCATGTCCTCAGTGCCACTCCCATAAGAACTGGGAGATCATTTCTTTGCTGCCAGAAGCATAACAGGCCATATAAACCAGAGTACAGCTTGCCTAGCTCTGCAGTGCTGATACTGGGGCCGTCTGGATGCACGTGCACTGGACAGAGTCTAGAGGTCCGTTGGTGTGTTGCCTGCTGGTGGTGAGAACACTGGTGTTTCATGGTGGCGTGTTATTTTCGTCTTGTTATTGACGATAATGGTAGAAATGTTTCCTCCCCTTTTTTTGTGACATATTTGAGATTGCTGGGAAGAGAAAAAGAGGAAGAGAAATCCGAATTTGTTCTTAACCAAAAAACTAGAAAATGAGTTGTTCAAAGTGATGAGGAGACCAGGCCGTCCAGGGCCTCTGGACGATGGACAGAAGAGTGCAGTCCTTAGACCAGGCTCTGATGTGCCTTTGCCTTTCGAATGCTGTCTCTGACCACCTGACAGGCCCCTTCTACACATGAGTGAGGTGGGGGAGTGTTGACCTCTAGAGATAGAAATGGATAAAATTAGAATTTCTGTGCAGCTTTGGCTTGAAGAATTGCCTGCTTGAGATTCAAAAGCCATCTCTTTTCTGAAAGATCCAAAGGTGGCCACGCGGTATAGAAAAAAAAATTTAGAAGGGACAGCTCTCATCACTTCTGCCCCGGAGTTTCTGACAACGGCATATTTATTTTCCTGTGCTCTAAAAGGCCACTGCCCCAAGGGGCTGGAATGACCCTACTACAAAGGAGATGTTTATGCTGGGGCCTGGGTTTTCAGCTGAGTTTGGATGGAGCTCAGTCACTTCAGCTAGGACACCACGTGGTCCCACACTCTGTCGGAAGAAGATTTCTAATGGGGTATGGGGTCCTGTAGTAAACAGGGTTTTCTGAGAATTTCTTTTCTTCTTTCCACTTGGAACTTATGTCTGGTCAGATCTAGAAACAGATCATGTTTTTATAGTCTGGTTTTTCTCATAAAAATGCTCACATATAATGTGTGTGTGTGTGTGTGAGTGATATGTACTGTGTGTGTAGCGTGTGTGAGTGAAGTCTATCCTGGGTTTTCCCTGTGGTGTGGGTCCTAGTGCCTGGAGAGTCACAGGCTGGGGAAAAGCTGTCAGACATGCAGCCTTGCCATGCTTCTGCTTCTGTTCTCCCTGCTCAGGTAACTTGCTCTCAGGTGCTTGCTCTGTACTTGGTCCCTGGCAGGTGAGGGGCCTCACGGAGACAGGTGTTGATAGCAGCTTGGGCAGAGCTGTACTGTCATTCCAGGTGCTGCATTGCCACTAAGGGCTCTGCCCTCTGCCTTTGGTGGGCACCTCAAGGCTGGGCCCTGCTCCTCACCCGGCTTTGGGCTAAGCAGGTGGATTGGAAGCCTGATTCACTGGTAACAAGAAACACACGAGGTGTTCCTGGTTTGAATGGCAGATAGAGTGATGTCGTGAGCCAGGACTAGACATGAGACTCTGCCCATACAAACAAAGCCCTCGCTTCCTGGCATTCTGCCAAACATCCTTGGTGTCTGTAGGACCCTGGGCTGCCTCTAAAGCCCTAACACAAACCACCTCTCCTGACTCCTTCTAGTCTGTGACCTTGGCCTCTGCCTTCTTCCTCCAGCCTCTAAATGGACAGCAGGCAAATTCTGTGACAGATTCTGACCAGGGTTTAAGGGACACACTGAGTTCTCTTATCTCAGGGGGAAAAAAAGTCCTGATTCTACCACTTAACAGGCTATGTGACTCTGAGCACATTAGTTAACTTTTCTGAACCTCAGTTCCCTTACTTTTATCATGGGACTAATAATACTTTCCTTATTCAATTATGAGGATTAAAAGAGATTATCTATCTGTATTAATAGATAATTAATTACACCTCACAGAGTTGTTATAAAGATACTAGTTAATGTTTATAAACTGTCTATATAAATGATTTATAATGTTTATATACCATCTTCAATGATGCCTGGCACATATAATGGAAAATGTTTGTTTAAAAGAAAAAAGAAAGGCCAAGTGAAGTGTTTCAGCACCTTATGGCTCATTAAATGCTTTTTGAAAGATTAGGAAAGATCTACAGGCTGAGCATTTCTTGGGGTGATGGTGACTGTGTCTTATTCATCTTTATGTCCCGAAGCCCAATATGCTGTCTGGTACATTGGAACGCCCCCAAAGTTGCTTATTGAATATGTAGTGGATGACTGAATATGCCCTACTCATTTTATACCTTCTCTTCAGCATTGAAAGTCTTACTTTACGAAAGTTTACCTCTGACTTTGGAATATATGCCCTCGTGCCCACACATCAGTGGCTTGGAGCTAACTACTTTGACATTTGTAACCTCAGAGCAAGATCGACGACAAGCTGAATGATAACGCTTTTGCAAAAGAGGGAGGAATTTACATGGAACTGAATACAAAGTTTACAAACTGGGTAACGATGCACCGCGAACATGTCTTTCTTTTAACGGAATGCATACTTAGTACCCACTATGTGCCAGGTACTGTTGAGGATATTTAGATGAGTAAGTCGCAAGCCTCTCACCCAGGTGCACGCATTCTGGAAGGGAGGGTGGGTCCTGTGCGCGAAGGGCAGTGTAGGAGCAGAAACACTACAGGAGAGGTGCCAACAGTATTGTGGGGTTTCTGAGGAGGGAAGGCTGGTGGTTTCTGCATGGGTTGGGGCACTAGAGGAGCAGCAGAGAGAGAATGAGAAGTATTGTGGAGCATCAGACCCCTGCTTGCTGCATGCCAGCAGCTGCACTGTCACTAAGGTCCAGGCAAGTTTCCACTCACTGGCCTTGCCTTTCAGTTACCTAGCCAGGCCTGAGGTCCAGCCTTAAGCATCTTCAGCTACTGCCTCTCTCTTGGCCCGCATATCTCAAGGGTCCCATTAAATTCTAGGTTATGCGGGAGGGTGGCTGAGCTGGGATTTTACTGCCACCCCTAACACCGAGAGCTATAACACATGTCTGGTTTGTCATTTCATCCTTAAGTTTCCCTACCTATCCAGGTTACAGAAACTTCCCGAAGGTTAGAGAGCCAGAGGCTGCAAGATTGCACTGATGTCTGCACTCAGAATATAGTGTTGGAGCCCGATGAATTGATTTAAGCTAAGAAAGAAGTTTTGGGTTTGCTTATTCTAAAAATCATGGTCGGGTAATTTTCTCATGAGGAAAATGGCTCTGCGGAGAGTTTTAAAACTGGTATTGTAAAAACTGGTAATATATTCATGGCAATTTAGTGTACACTTTCTTCTTGTGATTAGACGCAATCAGATGTCACATCCCAGTTCAACCACCATGAGCGAAAAGTTCCTATAAAAGCTGAAGCTAATTAAGGTCCCTTCTTTCTACCTCCCCACCCCCTGTCACCAGCTATGATTTCTTTGTTCACTGACACAGATGTTAAAAATAAATTGAAAATATTTCTGAATTCTTTGTCATTTTGGGAGAGAACCTGTCATCTTCTGTCACCAAAGAGATACTAGAGTGTAGAATTGAAAAAAAAATTTAAAAACTTTAGACAAAACTAGTAAGAATGGCCTTCTGGTAATGATTACACTGGGACAAGGTAGACGTACTTGAATATACATATGCTGAGTTGCCTCCAGTCTCTTCCAGAAAGAGTCTGGGTATAAAGTGAAAATACCAATTAGGAAGCTTCTGCAGTGGTCCAAGGGGAGATAATAAAGGCCCTGAGGAGTGCGTGGCTGAAGAGACATAAAGGAGGGAGATGTACAGGACGCATTTTGAGGTGGAATCCACAGGACTCAGAGGCTAAACTGAGGGGCGAAGGATGGAAAAAGACCGAAGGTCCTGAGTGGCACCTCGATGAGAACACAGAGAAGCACTGCTCTCCTCTGGTTGGCCATGGAGACTTATTTTCCACAAAAGACAGAAGCTGCATTTCCTAAGGTCTCTGGGCTCAGAGGCTCCCTCTTTGCCCAGTAACCATAGGTGGATCTCCCTTCCCCCTCCACTACAGAGAATTAGCAGCTGCTGACAGACTGCCCCTCTGTGGCAGGCGGGGTAGGGGGAGTGGTGCATCACCTGCCAACTCTGACAGGGGAGCCATTTGTCATTGGTCGGGAGCTGAAGCATGAACAGCACTTGGATATTTGGATTTACAGCCCACTGGCCAGCCCTTCTCTGTAGCTTGGCTGCCTTGGAATGAGAGCTGTCTATTATGCCTTCTCCAGTGGCAGCTGTAAGGACTGCAATTTTCCCAATGGACACCTCTAAGGAACCTGTTATTTGTAAAAAGGCCATTGTACCTCACTGGCTCTATCACATCCATCAATCAGGACTTATTTTAATAGGAGGAAATTTCTGTAGCAGGGCTGGGTTCTCTCCTTAATGCACTTGGTTAATATTGGTCCAAATGATTGCTGAAGCATAATTAAGGTATTCAGAGTTAGTCTTCTCTCTGGAAAGATGCAAAAATTGATTTCAAACAGTCGATAGTTTATTTTATGAACAGAGGTCTTGATTTATAGCATTTGACTTCCTTTGTCCACAAAGGAAGCCTGATATTTTTTTCTGTCATACTCGCTCTTCCTTCCTTTCTCCTCTTCTCCCTGCCTTCCCTGCCCTTCCCGCCCTCTCTCATTTGGTGAGCTTTTACTTCATGCCCAGTACTTTCTTGGGCACTGGAACCAAGGGTGAATAAGACAAGGTGTTCAACTGTAGATGAATAGGGCCTGTGATTAAGAAGTTTACATTCTCTGTAGAGAAAGAATTAGTCTTAAGAAAGCTGATCCCAGGCTACCTGTGTTTGAATCCTGGCTCTGTCTCGCATAAGCTGGGTGACTTTCAATAAGTTGCTTATCCTTTCTGAGCATTAGTTTCCTCATTTGTAGAATGAAGATGATGATAGTTATGACTTCATGAAGTTTCAATGAGGTAGAACAGTGCCTGGCACACAGTGAATGCTCAGTAAGGGTTAACTATGATTGTTGAAAAGATGAGGCTGAATTACCAGCACAAAGTTGTGATGGTTCCAGACCCAGTGTGTGAAACACACAGGTGAGTCCTGCTAGTTCAGAAGGAAAGAAAGATCATTAAGGAGAGAAACAGGACTATTAGGAATACTTCAGAAGGTTTCATGTACTTTGTTTTTGGTTGGGGGCTGTAGGGCAGGGGAAGATAATAGGTTCAGAAGTGCTCAGTGAATAAGGAAGAATGATCATCTTAGATAATCAGATCTAAAATGCTCATAGCAGTGAAGTGACCTGCCCAAGGCCACATACCATAGACAAGGATCAGAGCGGAGTCAGCACTCGCATTTCTTGACTCTTATCCAGACTCCTATCATTGTCTGACCAGCACTGTGAGAATTCTAGAAAGAAGCATTTCCTAATGAGAAAGTTCTCGGTGTCCTACATGCCTAGACTTAAACCAAATCTTGTCTTGAGAGCTCTTAGGGAAGGGCAAGGAGTAGGGGCTGGGAGGATGGCTGGATGGGCCTAAGTCAGAATCGAGGACATCGGAACTGGGTGGTGTCCTATAAAGGCAGAGAGTGAGGAGCTGATGCTTACTTTTATCTTGTCTGTTAAATAGAAAAACCAGGGCTGCTAAGTAAATGAGATGAGGGAGGACATTTAAATAAAGAGAACAGATCATTTCCATGTAAGAACCAGCAAGAACTTCAGGCTCCTTGTTTGCATTCCGGTGAAGCCTAGTTATAAATCAGTCCTAACAGATCATTGAATCGGTTCTACCCAAGCTGTATTTTGCGACACTTCATTATCTGACATTGGGTATCAGCAATCTGAAATGCACGCTGTTTCTCATTTATACGTGTGGATCAGGCCCGAGAGCTCAACAGAGTAGGAGTCCCCAGAACTGTGTGCCGCAGCTACCGCTAATAACAATTGAAATACATGCTGCCTTACAGACCACTTCATTTTGTTCAACATGCTTTCATGGACATCATTGATCCCTGGTGACTCTACCCCCTCATTTTATGTAAGAACGAACTGAGGCTGAGCGAGGTTAACTGACCTGCCCAAAGGAGTATGGCTGCGATCTAGACACCTGCACCTGTGGACCTTGCCATGCTCGTGTCCTGCTGGGGTAGCCAGCCTTCGAGAAGGTTTCATAGGTCCCCATCTCTAGTAGGGACACTGTCTGTGGCCCCCCCCACATAGTAGCAGGGTTGGTCTGTGTGGCCAATAACATACAGCAGGAGTGATGGTATCTCACTGCTGGGATTAGATTGTAAAAGTCTGGGTCCTCTGTCTTGGATTCTCTCTTTCTCTCCCTGAACTCTTGCTTTGGGGATGCCAGTGCCACGTCATGAGCAGCTCCATGGAGAGGGCCCCATGGCAGGGAACGGACACTTCCGCCAAATGGCCAGCAAGGAACTGAGGCCTGCCAATAACCCTGGCGCCCCAGTTGAGTCTTGAGGTGATGACAGCCCCCACTGACTTGCAACCTCATAAAAGACCCTGAGTTAGAACCATCCAACTAAACCGCTACCAGTAACTGTGAGTTAGTGTTTGTCGTTTTAAGCTGCTAGATTTTGGAGGTAATTTGTTAAATGGCAACACATATACCCTCTGTCCTAAGATCTCAAAACATCTTCTCCCTGGGTTGTTCCAGGAACAAAACTCCACGACAGGTGGTTCATCCTTTTGGGTTCACCATGACCACCCTCTCAAGCCTTCTAACAAAGATGCCCCTGGGAGGTGAAGTCACTACTTAAGAAGCATTTTTTTTTAATTATCTTTTTACTTTTATAGTGAGCCATTTATTTGTGGCCCAATATTTAAAAAAATTGAGAACCACACAGCTTAATGTATGTGTATTGGGAAGACTCAAATACGGGTCAAATATATAGAGAGTTTTATCGTTGGTCTGTTTTCCTTAGTTCCTCATGATACCCCAATTTTGTGACATGATTTTAGCAAGATTAAAGTTGAGCAGATCAAAGTGATGTGCTGGATCCTACAACCCTTCATGCTAGACCAAGCGAGCAGACATGGGCAGGCTGTGGTGAAGCACCAGGGGAGAAAGCGGCCGGCCAGCAAGGAGGGCCTCCTTGCTTTGCTGTTCATGTGCGCTTCCTAAGCCTCCTTTCATATAAGTACAAACGGAAGCTGTGAAGTTTATTTTCCTAAAAAATCTCTGATGAGGTGGGGGGATGCTTTGGGTCTGATGAGGACGCGGGGTATACCATGGCATGGGGGATGGGAAGCATCCTTAGTATGAGTTTATTATTTAAATTCATTTTCTTTATGATGGGGTGAAAGTGTGGATCACCAGGGGAATGGAAAAGCATGAGAAATGAGAGGCACATGGGGGAAAACCAACTTCGATGAGATTTTGCTGATTGCTAAGGGCCCCTTTCTCCTGGAGGAAAAGTCCTCATAAATAAGTCCTATGAAGGTATCTGATTGTGGATTTTGGTCCTGTCCAAAGAGATATTTTCATTTAAGAAAGAGAAAAAGCTTTAAAACAAAGGAACACACAAATAGAGAAATTTTAGGCACCAAGTGAAGATGGGGTGCAGTGACACTGTGGGGCAGAGAACATTTCCTAGGCCCTTAGACTTGGTTTTGAAACTGCCACCAGCACAACTAGCTTGCGAGTTTGGGCGCCTACGTTTACAGAGCTGAGTGGCATAGGACTGAGGTCAGACTGCCTGAGCAAGAGTTTGCTCTTATGGACTGTGTGGTCTTGGGCAAGTCATTTGGCCTCTCTGGGTCATCCTCATCTCTAAAATGGGATGAAATGATAGTTCCTACTTCGAACGTTTGTGAGAAGTTTAGAATAAGATCATGGTTAACACGGACTTTCTATGTAGTGAGAATAAAGGTTAGCTATCACAGCTACAGTACATGTTTCTATTATGGATATAGAATAGTAATATTAATTCTAGCGATATTGGTTAATTATATATATTAATATATTACAGCTACATAATAATCATCTTATCTCTCTGGTAATGAGCAGAGAACACAGTTTAGGCTTCAGCCACTGGCCTGACCCCGCTACCTGCCTTTCTCAAATAGCCGAGTAGACAGACTGGTGAATCTTGCAGGAACTGAGGGCCAAGTGGGCCCCAGGCCATGTGGGTGAGGGGTTGGGGGGCCTCTCTCTGCTGCCAGAATCTGGGTGGTACCTCTGAACTTGGCAGGCACAGTCCTCTCTGGGACTGGGAAAGCTGAACAATGGGTGCTCTGTTGCCTGCTGGGACCGTGTCGAGGGATCCAACTCGGTCAGAAATGCAGCTACGGAGAGTGGGCTCCCGGTTCCAGGTCACGTGCGAGCGTGTGGGCAGAGGAGCCTCCCAGCCTCAGATCCCCAGAAGAACCAACCTGGAATCACGCGGGTGGCAGCATTTCTGGTGCCACTGAACTCTCGCTGGGATAAAGAGTCCCATGGTGCCCCAGCCTTCTTGTAATGAGAGTGTGTGGTCAGTCCCAGGAGGAGGGGGGACAGTGCTGTGTGTCCCTTGTCAGGCAATGGCAAGCTCCCGTTAAAACCTGGTCTCTGATTCTCATTTGTGGAGTCGTGCCACACACTGAACAATGGGGCAAAGGGGGCATGACTGTGGAGTTGTGGCTGCCTGACGGCTGGTTACAAACTATAACCAGTATTTAGTAGAAACATCACTTCGAAATCCAGCAGGAATTTGCATCTTAGCGTATGAGGTGAGGTGAAGAGGAGCAGACTAAACTAACCCTGGCACCTCTTATGTTCCAGGGAGTTCGCCAGGCACTTCACATTCATTTTGTCACTTAAACCGCACAACCGAGGTAGTAGTATAATTATTCCCACTTTACAGGTGAGGAAACTAAGGCTCAGAGAAGTTGAGTGACTGGTCCAAGTGACAGCGCTAGTAAGAGGTAGAGTCAGGATTAGAACCTGTGACTACCTGGCTCAAACCCCTATGCTCCAACCACTCTATGGCAGTGCCTTGCTGCACTGTGCCACTATTATTCCTCCCGTGTGTTTGTCATCTCTTGAACTGCCAGCTTCTAAGCTTCCAGCTTTGGGGCTTTCTTGGGCTACCGGGGCGGGGTCGTGGAGACAGGATGTCTGTCCTGTCATGGCCATGCTGTCAGGAGCTAAGGAGTAGGCAGTCCTCCCTTCCTGCGGGCTCCCTTTATAGGTTCTTAAAGGGTGCTTTTGTTCCTTCGCCTCCAGATTTTAAGGGATAAATTTGAGAATGACTTTGAGTCTACAATCTAGAAATCGAATCCCCTGTGAACTCCATTCCTTCCTGACTATTTAACAGGATCACTCTTTCCTTAGCAGGTGAGCTGAGGTCAGGCTTCCACCTGGGTGTAATTATAAGCCTCTGTGCTTCCTAGATCCGGGTTCTAAAGGTTTTGAAAGTCCCTTTCCCCTCCTTAATAACTGGTTGGCAGCCATTCATCAGAGCCGGAAGCGCCTAGGTACGGCTTCTCCTGGCTGCCTTCCTCTCCCCGTCCCTTTGGAGACAAATCAGGGACTCCACCCACGCCGGGCCCTGGGTTCAGAGAACTGGAGATTAGGATGGGAGAAAATATTTCTCCATAGTTTATTGTTGTGTTTTAATTTATATTCATCTGGAGAATGACAGATTAAAGGTTGGGAAACTATCAGGGAAAAACAGCTTCTAAAAATACAGTGTTGCTAGCATGAAGGGCCAGATTTGGAAAAAGGGCGTCTTGCATACCACCCCCCCCCAGAGGTGAGAAGACAACAGAGTAATTATCCAATGAGTGGTGCCGGCTCTCAGAGGAGCAGCAGTGCCAAATATTCATGATGCCTATCCACCCACTCAGCTACAAAGGGTCATTCCAGAGGCCTGTAAATAATATTTCCAGATTAGCTGAAGGGGATATGCTGTTGCAGAAAATAAGCGGCATCGACATCCTTTCTTTCTTTCCTGGTGGGGATTCCAGGTCTCTTCGCAGAGGTGACCTAGCCATGTGGGGGCACTGGGCTAGTAATGTGGGCTGCGCATTGCTGACGCTGGTGCCTGTCTCCTACAGGCCTTCTTCCCCTGCCAGCTGTCCCTTGTGTTTTACCTTGGGCCTTCCCAACTCCACTCATGTTTAAGTTCTGAGCCCGTTATTCACATGGGCCCTTAGCATGTTTCTTAAACTTTCTGAGGCTCAGTTTCCCATTAAAAAAATATATTGAGTAATAATCCCTTTTGTGCATATTGGTTTGGGGTAAAAAAAAAAAAAATCAAGTATTACAAAGGGCCTAGATATGGCAAGGTCCCAGTGAATACAATTTTTCTCATAATTGAAGCAGGTAGGTCACACTCTTTAATAAAGTGCTCGAAGGAATCACAAATAGTTGAATTTCAGGCCACAGGGAAGATATTTTTGCGCAGGTGAAATTTTCTCATGTCCTTCAAATTCTCTGGAGTTGGCCATCTCTTCAGCTTATTTGTAGGGTCAGCTCTCTATTGTTATGAAGTGGAAGAAGGCCTAGATGGACCACAGTTATTGTTAGAGTCTACAGTGCACTTTCAAAAGCACACTTGGCTTTATCAAGCAGCCATCAGCACCACGTGCATTTTGTGAATGACAAAAACCAGAAGTCAAGGTTAAATCTTTTTCTCAAGTGATGGAACTGAGACCTCTAAATCCGTTTTCCTCCCTCCAGAAAGATGTAATGAGGAATTCACACCTCGGTTGACAGAAGATGATGTCATAGGGCTTTCACAGAGGGGATCCCTAGGTATTGCCAAAAAATTATTAAAGGGAAGAGGCTTGCTCATTTGTAGACTCACTGGATAATAAGAGGCTGAAAAAAATCCCAGGATTTTTTTCTGTCTTGAAACTTCTCCCCCTCTTAAGACCTGGTCCCTTTGTGCCAAAGACCCCAAGTCTGGCTTCACTCCTTGGACATATTGCAGAGGATAGGGCAGGTCAGACAGGCAACCCCTACTGCTTTCAGACAAGAACCGGAAGGCCAAGGAACTAAAAGGAGCCTAATCAAAAACGAAGACATTCTTACAGGGTGCTGACAAGATGAATATGAGAGCAACTGTTGCGAGTCCCTAGCACCGTGCTCAGCACCTAACAGGGACTTGAAAAATAGCTGTGGATGAATGCAGAGATAAGAAAACCAAAGCATACGATAACAATGTGTGAGTCAATGGCAAACCCAGCTGTGCGCACTGGTCTCTGAGGACCATCCAATTTCTGAGTTATTAAGTAATATAGCTGGGACCCAACCCCAGGGATGTTCGACTCCCCCTTAGGGATCAAGTAGCCTAATGTCCTTAGTTTACTGAGAAGAAAACTGAGGCCCAGAGTTTTGGAGCACCCTGACCCAGGTTGCACCATGACTTGGGGCAGAACGTGGTTTTCCTGACCTTAGCCTCCCTGCCACCCCTTCACGATGCTCCGACAACATATGCATGACATATCTATGGTAGACAAAAGGTTACCTCAAACTCCACAAATACCTAAACTGAATTTTTCTAAAATAATTGTTGTGATCAAGTTAAAGTGTTAGAGGTACTGGGGTGTGGTGGGGGAAAGAAAATCCTGTGAAATCTGCTAATTGCCCATGTTTTTCAGTCCTAGCTCCTGAGAAAGCTGTTTCTGAATGACCGTATGTGCTCTGGAAATGCTATAATTAGTCTGTTTGGGCCAAACTGTTCTAGAACAAGAACCATCAGGTAGGAAATAATAAGACAATAACTGAGAAATAAAAATGCAGTTAGCTTTAAATGACAAATTGTCTGGAAGCTAATTATTAAGGGACTGTATTTTGCTTCAGGAACATGGGGGAATGCCCAGATTGACTTTATGGTTTTTTTATTTTTAGAAGGTTTTAGGTGCCAAATAAAAGCGACATTGTGACCGCTGTTAAAGGTGATAGGTACTGTTTATCAAGCACTTACTAGGTCCCAGGCACTCTGCGAAGTGGCGTGCACACATTCTCTTCATTTCATCCTCACTGCAAGCCTGTGAGATGCAGCTATTACTGTCAGCCCCATTTATGCAAGGGGGGGGGGCTGAAGTCTGCAGGTTAAGTCATTTACCAACTTAAGGTCACTTAGCTACTAAGTATTACAACTTGGACTCAAACCCAGGGGTGTCTGATGCTAAGCCCCAGAGTCTCACTCATGAGGGTCCTAAAGTCAGCATGTGTGTGCAGTCAGAACTACCTTGAAAATCTCTTCATCACTCGTGAAGTATGGGATTCTGCCATATGTTTCCCCGTTAGTTATCAGATGAAGGCATTTCCTTAAGTTAGGGGCCAGGTTGTGTGGATTGTAAGTGTCTTTGTATGCCGGCATCACACTCAGATGCTCTCATGACGCGGGTCCTGCAGGAGGGAAGCAAGCCTCATCTTCCATTTCATACCTGCTTCAGACACATGCTCACCAAGTGTCCTGGCGAGTGGAACCACCCTTTGGTTTATCATGTGTCGCTATTTCCTTCTCTCTTGTGCTCGCTCACTGGTTGTTTGTTTGCCAATCACCTATAGTTGAATTATTTCAAGTTAAAGGCATCTTGGAAGGGATGCCCCTCAATTATCCCCCAAGCTTCCAGCCTGCAGATGAAACAAAGGAAAAGCAAAACAAGTACTTTGTCTTCCATGGGCCAGAGCTCCGTCTTTTCAGGCCATGGAATTTGGTCTCTGACTGCTGGGTGGTGGGAGCCATCCTTTACCACGCTCCCTCTGAGCCTGGAATGAATGTCATACATCCATTCCTGGCACCGACTGCACACAATGCCCAGGTGTATAAGAGATGAGATGTACAAGGCACGGGACCTTACCTTGAGGAGTTGCATTGACTTTAGAGGAGGGGACAAAGGAGAGAAGCAATGAATACAGCTTGGACATCTGGGCTTGCAGAAAGCTGAGGCAATCCAGTTGCCTGAGTAGGGTGACTATCATCCTGGTTAACATGGGCCTGCCTCATTTAATACCCAAAGTCCCACAAACCAGGAAATCCCTCAGTCTGGGCAAACCGAACAACTGATCACCCTACATCTAGCCTAAGGAGATGTGGAAGGGATGCTCAAAGTGAGACTGATCCAAAGAGTAGGACCTGTGTAGGTACATAAAAGGGAGAGAAAGAAGGAGCCAGGCAGAGGGATAGAGTTAAGTCTCCTTTAAACCAGTTTTACCCACCTCCACCCCATCCAAGGACCAACTGCTCTCTCCTGGCTGCTGCCTCCCCATGGGTCTCCTCGCTTCTACTCTTGCCCCTTCCGATGCATTCTAGACATCAGCAGCCGGAGTGATCATTGGAGGATGCAAAGCTGAAGCTGTCATTCCCCTACTCCGTACCCTGTGGAAGATTCCTGTTATTCTGGAAGGATCCAGCTGTAAGACAACCCTTGGCCTATAGGGAGGGTGCTGAATGATATGGTCCCTGCCTGCTTTTCAGCTGCCCCTTGAGCTACTTCCCTCTTTCCTGCCACGGTGGCTTTCCTCAGTTCCTAGAAGACATCTCACTCTTTCCCACCCGGAACCTTGACTCGAAACCCACTTCTTCCCTGTTAGCCCAGGTAACTCCTGTACGCCATTCAGGTTATAGTGTAAATGTCACTCCCTCCCTGCACTCTGTAGCATTCTCAGTCTGTGGACTCCATTTGCAGCTGATTTTAAGTAATTGCCTTTGAATTAGGGGGAGAAGGTGTTTGAGAGGCAGTGTCACTCCATGGAAGGGGCATGAGCCTGGGAGCCGGATTGCCTGGGCTCGGAACTTGGTGCTGACTCTTACTTGCTGTGGGACCTTGGGCAAGTCATTTATCCACCCTGTGCTTCAGTTACCCTATCAGTAAAAAGGGATAAGAGTATCCATCTTAGTGAGTTATATGAGTTAGTATAGGTAAAGCTCTTACTAGCATCATGCCTGGCCCATAGGAAGACCTCTAGAAGCATTTGTTACATAAATAAAATGAACTGCTCCTGAACATTTTGCTCACACCTCAGAAGTGGCATCTATCATGTTGCATGTAATCAGATGTGCTTGTCTCTCCTTCCCTTTAATTGTAAAGTCCTTTTAAGGGCAGGGACTAGAGCTTAGCCATTGCTTTGTATGTTGATGCCCAGAAAGGTGCCCAGTGCACTCTGGATGATCAACAGAGCTGGAGAGGAATAACATATGATAAAGAAGAGTTGAAATGCCAGGGACAGAACCAGATACTAGAGGCAGGCCTGCATGCTTAACTGCCCATACTCTTCAGAATGGCAAGCAAAAGACAGGGTCAGAGGGGACGCTCCTCCAGGGTTTCAGTGGCCTGCTCCTCATGTAGACACAGACTCCTGGTAGATTCACCCAAAATTTCCATAGAAATTTACTCCGACAGCTCTGTTCTCAAGAAGAGAACCCATGGGGGACATAAATTTTAAAACAGACAATAAGACTCAAAGAGCGATCTGAAATGGCTGGAAATGTCACTTAAAAATGCCCTTTTTAAGTATGGAGGGAATTAAGATATTTGATTAACAGATAAATCTTTCAGAGAATAAATTAGAAAATACTCAGTTTTCCACCTTTAATAGCACTTTTTGCAGCAATATTAAATTACCAATACCAAGTAGGAAAAAAAGGGGACTCATTACACAAAATTGATTCAGGACAACTTGCTAAGAGATATTTTTACTCAATGAGCATGGTATTATTGAAGGCAGCTGTGCTCTTTATCTCCCCAAATTTACTTAAAAAATAGATGGAGAACAATCTTTCTGCTTTATATTTGTGGTTTGTTTTTGGGAATGGAGTCTGAATGCTGAGAGTACATGAGTGAAAGAGACACAGTGAAGGGACACAGGTGACCCGCTTCTATTGTGACACCTGAGACCCCTCCCTCCCCCATCTACGACTCTAGTGGTGTGTGTGTGTGTGTGTGGTGTTCTGGGGAAACATTTGATAGGTGCAAAAGCCTCTTCTATCTTCAGGATCACAGGAATCTCTAAACTGCAGTGCCAAGGTGTCAGTTGCTTACTTGTCAAATAAGAGCCCCCTTGATTTGGAAGGAATCCTAGAATAGGTCTCCCAACTGCCACTTCGTGGTCTGCAAACCTTTTGTTACCAATGGTCACTTCTTAATTTTTAGTAACCTGGCATTGAACAGAGGGAGTATTATATCTGAACTTCTACATGTCCATATGATTTGCATTTTGTTTTAGTAATGATAAAAATGAATTAAAGGTAATGTAAAATATTTGCTCCTGTTTTGCTTAGCTTTGAAGCATTTAAGTAAGTGCTTGTTCTATACCCATATCATTTTATAAATACGGAGATCATAGTTGAGGTTGGAAATCACCCTGACCTCCTAGAGACCTACCCAGCTGTCATCCCACAGAGTGAGGGACTTCCCTAACGCGACCCAACGTAAGGTTATAAAGTTGGCCAGGCTCTGAGAAACCATCCACTCAGTCTGTGCAAGGCTCCGAAGAGAAGCGAGTCACTCAAGGAGGCCCTCTTAGTGGTAGAATCAGGTCTCAAAAATAAATTCCTGATTTCTCACCCTAAATCCTTTCAAAAGTCCCTACACTAGGGGTGAGGGAATGATGTTGACCATTAGCATATACACACCACAAACTTTTCCACTTTCTATAGATGTTTGCCATAGAATGTTGCCTCAGAAACATGGGATGCACTTATCAGTCAGTGGGTTGGAGAGGAAATCCAGCTAAGACCACCTGCCTTTCCTGAAATGTCTTACAACCTAAGAGGTAGGTGTTACTTGCCCATTTTACAGATAAAGCAATGAGGCCTGGAGAGGGTAGGTAATTTATGGAAGACTCAGGGTCTGCCTGACTCTAAAGCCTGAGGAAGCTCTTCCTAGGACACCCCATAAGTAGACAAGACTGTGCAAAAGATGACTTGACTATGTGAGGTAAAGTGGGATAGAGCATGAACCGGAAAGAGGAGATAAGCCCTCGCCTGACTTAATTATCATCATTTTTAAAGAGCATACCTGCAATGTGTAGACTGCTCTAAAAGAGGACATAAGAAAAGACTACAATTAATTGCCTCTGGGGCAGACATCAGGAGTCCAGGGACTGTGCTGGGAGGGACTTGTTTTTGTTTTTTTTTTTTTTTTTTTTTTTACCATTTTGTGCCTTATATGTGTGTACATGCAAATGTATTACCTTATTAAAAATAAATAAAAATTTAAAAGGAGGAGGGGGATGATAAAGCATGTATTTGCTAAAGAATTTAGTCTGTACAAATGAGACTACAAAGTGGAGTGACAAGTCTCTTCCTGCCTCTAGCCTCCAGGCCCGCCTGCCACCGACCCTCTGCCATCAGCCATTGCTATTTTTCTAAAGACACTTTTTGTACATACAGCATACATGTGTACATGTCCTATTTTGACAAAAGTTAGATTAGGCCATACATACTGTATCGCTTAATGTATCTTGGATGCTACTCCACATCAATACATACAGGTCTAACTCATTCATTTAAATTGCTGCATAGTGTTCTTCTATGCCTACGTCCCATGATTTATTTATTTGGTTCCCTGACTAGACATTTAAATTATTCTCAGTCTTTGCTACTATAGATAACCCAACAGAGAATATTCCTAATATGTCTTTCCATACACGTGCAGGTCAACTGTAAGGTAAACATTTAGACGTGCAATTGCTGGCTCATTGGATATTTGTGTGTCTTTAATTTTTAAAAATTGTATATGCAGGCTAAAGTTGTCGAGAGTGCCATACTGTCTCCTGAAGAGGTTGTACAATTAATTACTCTTCCACCACAAGGCAGGAGGATACCGGTTCCTCACAAACAGGAAAGGTTTCTGCAAAGTGTAGCAAAGTTCTATGGAAGAGAAATCTTTAGAGACACAGCATGCTCAGTTGAGAGCTGTAAGGGTTGGCCTCTATAGGGCAGGGTCAGGAATCTAAAAACTCCGTAGGCATTTGACCCTCTCCATGGGGACTGGGCTTTCCCTTCATCAGTCAGTCCGTGGATATTTATCGAGCATCCATTGTGTGCCATGCACTTTACCAGGAGCTATAGAGAGTTCCAGAAATCAAAGACTCTGGAACTGCCCTCAAGAAGCTTGTGGGCACCTGAGAAATCCCTTATGAGAAAAAAAAGCAACATCACAAGGCCGCGAGCTCAAATTCTATGTGAGGCTTGTGGACAACAAATGTCTTAACAGTCAGTGGGGAGTCAGCTCATTTTTTTAGCTGGTGTGGTTTTAGGAAGCTTCTCAGAGAAAACAGAATTTGATGTTGCTTTGAAGAATGGGTAGGATTTTGCCAGCAACTGCACTTCTAAAGAGGAAGAAGGTGGGTGTTAGAGGCAGGGGACAGATTCTTAATTTTTAAACAACAATTACTTTGTGCTGACCACATACATGCCAGATACTGTGTGAGACAGTCATTCATTTGCTCAAGCAACACGTCCTGCATGCCTACTGTGAGCCAGGCACTGTCCTAGGAGCCTGGGAACTTAGATTTTAGGCACTTTCATATGCGTATGCCACATTTTACATATTAGCAAACTGAGGCCCATGGTTAAATGACTTGCCCAAGGTCACCTAGCTAGTGAGTGGCTAAGCTGAATATTTGACATTTGTCTTCTGATCCCAATTGTGATATTTTCCCTTACTAACTGATGGAGAGCAAAGGTACAAAAAGAGAAATGCAGAAGACACATTTGGGAGACAAAATATAGGTCATTCTATGAAAGAGAAATTGGGCACCAGACCTGAGATCTATTTTAGTTGTCCAAGCTGCATACCCTTGTAACAAAATAATTCTGTAAGAAAAGAGGGCATTTCTGTGGTCTGAAATTTCACGCCTCATGCAAGTGATATTTATTTTTTTTTCTGTAAATTATACTCTGCATTGACATTATTAAGGAAATCACATGGACCCAGCAAAAAATGAAGAATTCAATTGATTATTTTTATTGCTGTAGAAGTCCTTTGTAGGCGGGTTGGGCAGAGACCCAATTTCATTTGCTTGTAATATTGCAAACGCTGCTAATTGCCTATCTTTAGAAAAGGACAGAGACAAAGGAACAATCAAAGGTATTTATTAGAAATTCTGTTTGGACAAATTAGCTTCACATTTCAGTGGCCTTCATCTCGGTGCCGAACACCAAAACTCCGTGTGTTAATAAACGGCAGTCATGACATCACCTTTCCTACTGTTTGTACACTTGTTTCTGGCAATATCTCCAAAGTAACATTGAATTGATTATTTTCAGGCTGATTTCTTTTTTCTGCAGTGGTTGAACTATCAGTGGATTGCCATTCAATTCCATTTAGTAGTTATGACAGCTGGAATAACTACATTGCATCTTAATGTGTGTGTCTCATGTATAAATCACATTGTTTGCCAAGCGATAATGAGCAGAGAAGCTGCTAGGAGACTGAAAATCAGTCCTCGATAGACAACTGGGTCTTGTAGGTTGGAAAGTGAGAATTCATGGAATATTTGCGACTCCAAGGGACCTTGGCTTCAACTCTGGGGCCAGGGCCCATCAGAATGTGGGCCATGTGGTTGGTGCTTAAAGAATCTTTATTGACATGACGATAAAGATTCATTAAATAAAATCTTTTAAGGTTTATGAAAGTTGCCTTAGCTCTTTAATCTGATGTACATTTTTCCATTCATTCATTCATTCATTCTTGAAAGCTCACTGTTGTTGGAGGTATGTCTCTGCCTACTGAAAAATAATTGTGTAAAGTTACAAAATAAGTGCATGCTAATTCTAGTAGAGCAAGATGGGAAGTGGTCTGGGCATGAAAGCAGTGTCCTTGGGAGAGATAGCATGTCGTATGCTTAGAACCAGACCCTGAGTTTAACATTTGGCCTATGCGTACCAGCTAGATGACCTTGGACAATATGTACAACCTCCCAAAGTCCTGGTTTTCTTATCTGTGAGATGGGAATAAATCACAATAACACCTATATGATGGGGCTGTTAGAGGAGCAAATGAATGAGAGCTTATAAATTGCCTGGCACTCAGCTCAAGAGATGCAAGTTATAATAATAATAATAATAATGATAATAATAATAATAATGATAATAATAATAATAACAATTTCTTCTTGAGGTTCAGTTATTACTTTTAACTTGATGTCAAGGCAGCAGGTGGTGGTGGTTTTGAGAGATGGTTTGGGCTAGGCCAGGTTGGGTACAGTGAGCTGTGGGGAGGAGGTGGATATTTGGAGGCAGGAGCTGAAAGCCAGAATCTGGGCAGGTAGGTATGGGGTGAGTACAGGGTGCAGGTCCCTCTGATTGGAGCAAGGGGAGGCAAAGTGAGAGAAGGGAGGTGGATTGGGTCATGGAGGGACTTGTGGACCCCTGCAGACTGTCTTGTGGACCCCTGCAGACTGTCTTGTGGTTCAAATTTTCCATAAGAATTGGGCCAGTCCTCATAGGTCAAGGGGAAGTGATATAGTGAAAATCAGTTGCTTGAGGCTTGGCTCCCCTGGAGATGAAGTATTTTATCCTAAAATTGAAATACTGTCACTATGTAGCCAGGCAATTTTCTAACTTTCACGTCATCCATCTTCAAAACTGTGGGAGCTTCCAACACGGGCAGTCAGGGTAAGTGGAGACACATTTCCACAGGCTTAAAGGGAGAAGCATTAGCAATGATATTTGAATTCTTTAATTTTCTTCTGGGTGGAATTTTGTGTCATTGAATATGACATAGTGAATATTTCCCCCTCAAATGATTAGATTTCAAAAGCTCTTTGGCCCATAAAATATCTGCAAGCCCCATTCTCATCTCCTCTTTCACTGCCCTTTCTAGTCAAGTCCCCAGGATCCTGGTCCATTGTGGATGAGCCACGGCAGTTGTCTCACCTTCTTTCATTTCTTTCCTCAGCTATAACGGGGCTCATGGAGCCTCAGAAGCACCTTACCCCAACCAAAGATACACCTTGGCAGAGAAAGGTAAGGCAGATTTTGTTTACAAAGGCAGGAGATGGCCCCCCTTTCCTCCATGGAAGAAACTCTACAGACAGCCTGCTGGCTTCATCACACAACACCTGTGGACTACAGTTGACGGGAAAATACCTTTAAAAAGAAAACGTAAAGGGGCAGGGGTGAGGTGTGGGGGCAACTCCTACTCGGAGCTCAGCGAACACGCAGTGTGACGCCGTGGCTGTGCAGAACTGACCCTTCTGAGACAAGGCGCTCTCCATTGGTGCAGTTTAGATGGAATGAGCCTGATTGTTGCTGGGATGCAGGAGGAACTCTGGGCGTAGTGCAGTCCAACAGACGGGGAAAGGCTACGGAATTCAAGGCTAAACGAACTTTCCTCTGAGCTGACTGCTAACAGGCAGCAATTGTAGAACATTTTATAGCTCCCCAAACACCTGGTTTCATCCATCTGATTCTGCCCACAGCCTTGAGAGGAAGGAGGTTTCAACCTTGTTTCGTAGGTGAGGACACTGAGGCTCAGAGAGGTTAAAAGGCTTGTCCGAGATGTCACAAAGCCAGCACCTGGCAGAATGGCGCTTCTGAGAGTCCAACTGCAAACTCCGTGCTCCTTCCACAGAAGCAAGGACACCAAGACACTTGGTGTGCAGCCAGCAGAATGGGGCCCAGACCTGCGGATGGACGACCCTGGTATCTTAGCTCTTGTGAGTCACTATAACTATTTGGATCTCAGTTTATCCAACTGCATGAAGGAGAGGATTGACTCCAATTTACATTATGCTGTTTAGCCAGAAGGAAGGCATAACTACTTGGCATACAGAAGAAATCAAGAGGAACCAGTCTACTCTGACATGTAAATAACAGTCAAAGGAGTTAGATCTGGACTCAATATAAGGGAGACTTTGTTTTCTTTTCTACAAAATGGTGACAAATAACCCACATCAAGGGTGGAGGCAGGCGGAGTGAGAAATGATGTAAAGCACTCTTTACAACTTGCTAATGACCAGGATGCCCCTGAAGGAACTGTCCCATCTTTCCCTTCACCCAAGGTCCCCATGTTCCCTGCTCCAATCCCTGGAACTTTCATCAGAGGAAGGATAGGCCTTCACCACTGATGTAGAAGGACTTTGGATAAAGTGGCCTAGATGTTGCCTTTTCTCTCCAAGAGTACCATTCCTGGGTGAGTAGATGGATCTGGGGTGGCTGCACCATGTTTGAGCTGACAATGAATCATTAAAAAAAAAAAAAAAAAAAAGATGGCGAATTTCCTTAACCAGAGTCTCTTCAATACAAGAAAGAATGTAAATCTGCTGTAACCCAGCA
This sequence comes from Eonycteris spelaea, assembly GCA_003508835.1. Lineage (NCBI taxonomy): Eukaryota > Metazoa > Chordata > Mammalia > Chiroptera > Pteropodidae > Eonycteris > Eonycteris spelaea. Next base: position 8,158,743 of record PUFA01000040.1, on the reverse strand, counting down.
GAAAAACCAGAGTGATTGGTCCTGACTCATACAGTTTGAGGATGGTCAGGACACTCGATCTTATCGGAGGCAGCTTGGTACACTGGAAAGAGTGAGACATTTGGGGTCAGGGGACCTGGGATGGAGCCCTGACTTTGTCCCTTAACCAGCTCTGTGATCTTGGACAGGCCACTTCACTTCTAAGACTCATGTTCATTTTCTCAGTGTTGTCAAAAGGATTGCAGGAGTTGATGTATACAAAGCCCCTCACTGTGCCTGGTACATAGTAAGTACACTGGAAATTTTAGCCAAATCTGTAGCTGAACTAGCCGCGACGTGAGAGAAATATTATTAACTGGAACAGTTTCTTCTCCTCCTACCTCCCGGCTGCATCTTTGGATGCTGTTCCCTGGAGTTCTGTCTGTGGGTTGTCATTTTGTTTGCTTGCCTTTCATCCTTCTAAAGTCTTGCTAATCACACAGGAAGTGGGTGGGTAATGGGCTTCTCTGTTGTTTTCGCTGGCCTCCCAGTGAGTCTTACTGTTTTGCTTTCCTCACCACGGGGGCTTCTCACACCCTCTAATGACTGTTTTCCTTTTAGAAATGACATATTTTTAGACAAAAGCATTTCCTGTGGCTCTCTGGCAGATCTCTGATTTCTCGTCAGTTTTCCCCCCTCTCTCTGGTCACATAAAACGCACCCTAGCAGCCTGAGTGCAGGAAATGCAGGAACCACATGCTCCCAGCAGCCTTCTCTGTTCTGAGCTGATACCCAGAGCTTGGGGCTGGGCTGGGCTGGGCGAGGGCGATCTTAGGTTGAGGTGATAGGTGTGGGTAGTTGGGGCATCAGTGGATATTCCTCTGGCTGCTGTCCTGCCCCTCCCCGGCTGTCCAGCTCCCCTCTGCCAATGTTGGAGGGTGGTGGTGGTGGTTTCAAAGTTACCAACGACACACACCTATATATTAGTTAAACCCAGATTGAAATCACTCTCTTCTCTTACTAATCATGTAGACAGACATACTTGGGTTTGAATCAAGTCTTCATTGACTAAGTGAATGATTTAAATGCTCTAAGCCTCAGTTTTCTTTTTATTTGTAAAATGAATAATATTAGTAAACTAACAGGGTTGTTGTAAAGAGTACAGAATACAGTATATCTTTAGTACCATACCTGAAACTTAGTTGCTCTCATTATTTTTAATTTAATAATAATAATAATTTAACTATAACTGCATTTTAAATTTATAGCATTTATAATTTTATAATTTCTTCCTTAATTATAATGGTGTATGTGCTTTACTCCCCTGGCAGACGATGAGGCCCTTGAGGGAATGGGCCAGATCTTCTTCACTTCTGAATGCAAAGGGCAGAGTGAGCTACCCGTAAAAGTGTGAGGGGCGAGGAGTGTGGCCCAACGCTTGCAGGACTCCTACGAGCTTACTTACATTTGTTAAGTATGGACCGCTTGCAGCCTGTGCAGGACACTGTGCAGACACAGAGAAAGGGAATGAGAAAAAGGACAAGATGGGGCGCTACCCCAGGGAGCTTTAGCGGGAAGACGGCAAGAACCAGAAGGACTGGGGCCCAGGGGATAGTCAGAAAAGGGAAATGACATGTGGCTGGACTGGCCAGGGGAGCACTCCCAACAAGGACAGCTATAATTGGGTGAGTGGGAAGGTGCGGGGAGGACCTTCAGGTTCCTGCCCATTCGAAGTCTCTCTACATGGGGAGGATTGGATAGTCATTCATTTCTCTTTGGTTTAATTATTTATTCAATTGATTCATGTCTTTGGAGCATGGACTCTAGATGGTTCATTTAGACAAATCTTCATTCACTATTCATCCCTTTCCTGTATCGCTGTGACATGTGTACGGCACTCAGACTGTCCTCCTCTCTCCGTGCCATGATAGACATGGCTAATGGGTCACAGTCTTCCTCTACATGAGCCTGGTGCCATCTTGCAGTCCTCCCTACAGCAGTCCTCCCTGATAGAATAGGATTGTTACTTGAGCTGAAAGCCACTTGCCATCTTCGGCTTAGATTCTTAGATCACTGCGTACATCTGGAGGCTTCTATAAATTTCAAAGGCTTATAATTTCCCCCACAAAATGCTTCAATTCTTTCCATTTTTCTTTATGGAAGCCCATTTGAAAGGTAGGCAGACAAATGGACCAATCTCCAAATGGACAAGTCTCCACCTTTATCTACTCATATTTGGAAGGTGTTTGGAAAGATCTAAAGTTTTGGCTTTGCATGACAGGGTTAAATTGGTGCTTTCTGTATTTTTGTTTTTTAAAATTCTGTATTCAGCAAGTGTTTCTTTCTTAATAGGAAAAAAAAATTCTGTAAGCATGTATTTTATTTTAAAAGTTTTAAAAAGTTACTCAGCAAATAAATTAAAAGCTGGTCTTTGTGTTTGTGAAATACCCTCTTTTATATTAAAAAAAATTCCATTTACAGAGTTTTTTAAAATTCAAAGAACATATTACATAAAGATAATGAGGGTGATAGAAAGTCATCCAGCATTGAGAAGGATGTTTACTGGGGTAACTGATTTTTTAAAAAATTCCAAAAACAGTTTTAAAAAGATAAATTCTAGGTGGAGGTGAATTTACTGTGTAGCAAATGAAATTAAAACTTAGCTTCTCACCTGTAAGGCCCCTTTTGTACTTTCTATTTAGTTTTGCATTTGTAATTCTGTATTCTTTTCCTTAAAGTAAGCCTTCTGTCCTCATCCTCAACTATATGGGGCTTCAGACCACACAAAACCTGCCTCTGTCCCTGCACAGAGAGTTCTTCTTGGTCTGTTCAGGGTTCAGTGTCCACCAACTCCTCTGTTCTCTTCCGGAAGTGCTGGGGAGGGATCGCTTCTCCCCTAGAGCCCTATTTCTTAGTAACTAGAATCTACAGCCCACATTTGTACCAGAGGACAGAATCACATCTATTGATGGAGGCCTGAAAAGGCTGGGAGCAGCCTCTCTCTGGACTGTGAACACGGTGGCCAGTCCTGTGGTGAGTGAAACAGCCCCAGCTTCCAGCCTCCTTACCTGAGTCAGGTGGGCAAGTTGGGGTATCCCTTTTTGGAAGCTACTGATTTCACCTGAGAGGGAATGGAGCAGAAGGCCTTACTATGGCCTTGAACCCATCAGATTCTCCTGTCCCTCAAAAAAAAAAAAAAATCAAAAGGCTGACACTATGCTCTTTCTTTGGTGACCAGTATTTTATGTATGATTGTGACACTGGTAGGCCAGAGAGGGAGCTTAGGAAGCTTAACACACCAACATGCTCATAAAATGATTTTCCCTTATCCCTTCTAAGTTATTAGAAGAAAAATAAAAGCTTTACCTTTTTAGATGGTGCAGGATAGACCTGGGTGTGAACGGGGACAGCAAAGCTGAGATATATAAAGTAAATACCCTGTACAAATGCTAGCTGCTGTGTGAATAAGTGGGTGATGGAGGACTTGATCAGGCAGAGGACCCAAGTGCCAAAGGAAGGCAAGAAATCAATTTATGGCAAGTAGATAATAAAGCACACTAACCTCAATAAGGTAAAAATACTCCTGGCCTGGTAGAGTTCCATTGAGACTGTAACGGACGTCCTGTATGTTCTGTGGTTCTCAGTCCAGGCTGTCTTTTACAACTGAATGCTACCTGGTCTGGGGTGGGCCTTTCTGTTATTTTTAAAGTTTCTTAGATGATCCTAATGTGCATCCAAGGGTGAGAACCACTCCACAATTCAATAGTATCAGTAGATATCAATGCCAAATTCCCAGTGAGGATAATGTCATGGGGCTGGAAGGGTAAACTCATGCTGGGGATGACCCTGGAATCTGCAGACACCCGTCTCAGGAGTGAGAACAAGAGACAAATGATTATACCATAGAGCAGTGTTTCTCAAACTTGAGCTTGCATCAGTTTCCTAGAAGTCTTGCTAAAATCTGGATCACTGGGCCCTATCCCCAGAGCTCCTGATTCATTGGTCTGAGACTCAAAAACTGACATTTATGACAAGTTCCCAGGTGATGCTGATGCTGAGGGTTTAGGGAACACTCTTTTGAAGCCACTGTCATAGGGGACTCGGGTCTTGGTTCTGAGAGGTGTTGCTAGGGAAGAGGAAAGAGCTGGACTCTAAGTGACAGAGGACATGGATTCAGGTTCTAGCTTTGCTGTGTCTTGCGCATGTGTTGTGTGGCATTGTGTGAGCCATGTGACCTCTCTGAGCCCAGTGCCTTCATCCGTAATCTGGAATAAGATGAGTTTCTCTGCCTATCCCCTAAGGTTGAGTGAAATAATGGCTAATAACTCTCATTAGGTACTTACTAGATACCGAGCATTTTCCATGCATTATTTCAATTATTTTTTTCAACAATTCTATGAAGTAGGACATGTTATGCTTATTTTACAGGCTTTGAGACTGAAGTTTAGGAAGCTTCAGTACCTTGTCAAGAGCATTATGTCAGAGGTGGTTCCAGCTGACCCCACAGCCCAAGCTCTCCACTGCTGAGCTTTCCCTGGCCCTCAGTGGGAAACCCTGTGACTGGTCAAACAAACTTTAGCTGTGGTTTTTCTAAGTGGTGTATGATTTGATGTAAGGAATACCTGGTGGCAGATCACTTTGCAACAGTAAGCAAACCCCAATTAATTCAAGTCTGGGCAGATCAGCAGGGTTCCAAGAGAAAACACAACAAAACACATCAATTACCCAGTTACTCTGAAAACAGGCCATTCTTGATAAGATGTAGGCATTCATTAGGAGGAAAAAGGAGCAGAGCAAACGGTCAGCAGAAGACCAGAAGGCTCTTTAACAGCCTGACGGAAGCCCAGGAAACTTCCTCTCAGAAAACTTGGCAGCAGATCACAAATGCTGCTCTGATTCATTAAGTCAAAGCAGCCATCTTGGGGGAAAGCGCAGCTTCAAAGCAAGAAAAAAATACGCTCATGAGAGGGAACAAGGAAAAGCTACCAAATGGGACCTGATACATGCAAGTCAGAAAGTGTGAGCTTAGGAGCAACTGAAGGGAGCTTATAGAGATAAGAGTCCATAATCAAAGGTTCTGTACCCAAACAAGGAAGCCTCTGAGAGGTGAGTACATTTGGTCTTTGAGAACAAGGTCCCATGTTCACGGGCAGGTGGGACAGATGATTGCTGAAGGCCATTTCAGCTCTTAGTTCCAATGACCCTCTGTAAGTTGGATTCCTGCTTCATTGGTCTACCAGATTTCTTTTCTGAGGTAAGCAAGCATTTGAGTAAAAATACAATGAACGAAAAAAATTTACCATCAGAAAGAATTTGATGAAATTTCATGCTAAAGTTTATTAGGAAGAAAAGTTGTTACAACTCTTACACATGGGTAGGAATGTTATGTAATAAATGACTGAAAAATGGGATTGTTGTGAGGAGTCAGATAAGGCAATGGATGTCTGAAAAATCCTTTGAAAACTGGAATTATTAATTATTAGAAAAAGGCATGCACAAAAGGTGGGGTAATTCTCTACATGAAAAAATGTGAAAAGTGACTTTACTTAGTAATTGCAACAACTACCATGTAAGTTTTTTATATGGTATGGAAAGAGAAAAACAAAATCCCTATGAATTCCAGGAGGTAAAATACTCAGCTGATGGTGATGATGGAAAGGAGCCATGTGAAAAGGGGCAGAAAAATAAAAGATGACTTTCAATGTAGACAAGGTCATTATGTGTTTAGCAACAAGTAAACTCAAACAATATATAAAATGGTTGGCTCTGGCCTAATGGGTATAAACCAGAGAATAATATCAGTTTTTGTAGTCTGTTTCTCACCTGTGACACTAATTTGGTCAAGATAGTTAATAAAGTATTTAAACACCTCTAGATTCTTAGAACTTAAAGGAGGCTGAGAGATCATGTAGTCTATTAATTAATTTAGAGAGAACTGTGGCCCAGAGAGCTAAGAGACTTGTATAGGTGGAAAACACTAGTCTACCTTTCATGAAACCAGATTTCTGATAAAGGCTACCTTAAAGAGTGTGGGGGTTTCTAGAACATTTTTAAGTCGATGAGGTAAAAGTTGACCAAATGTTCCTTCAGAATGCCCCACCGCATTGCCATCAAAGACAAATCATTGAGGTGGGTAGATAGATACCTCATGACTAGTAAAATTTTCCAAATAATCTTACATAAGCGATTCTTGATAAATCACACAGACAGAACTTCATAATGAAATCACAAGTCAGTTTAGAACAGGCATAATGATGACAGCTCAAACATCTGTTGGTTTAGGGGTAAGTCTTCTTATTTTAGAACCGGTATTTAATCTTAGGTGATGGGGATCAACAGAACATCAAAGGATTTTTGGATATCCACCGGAAGATCTAAATCCTCTGCCCCTGTGTTAATTAGAAGGAACAGATAGCAGCGCTATGATTTTCCCTCTAGTTTCATGTGCACCTATACCTAGTTTGATTACACAGTATAGGGAGTAGAGGGGACAACAGAGGACAGGGAGCTTTAGCTCTCTTTGGGTATGTTACTGGTGATGACTGCACCTTCTGACACTAACTTCCCTGTCTTTGGACTGCCGGGACTTGTCTGAGACTCTTGCTCTAGCTGATTTCCTAGGTGCATAAATGCCTGACCCAAGCTCTTCACCTTCTTCCTTCGGCTTACTGTATTCTTTTTGAATTTCACCCATTGGGGAGTCTAATCTGTGATCCTGAAGGACTCACAATTCAACCCCACTCTGTTGCACACTTGGTCTTTGTCTCTTCTGTCCAGCCCAGCTCTGCATGTCAGTAATTTCCTATAATCTTTATTTAATTGGTCACTTTAATCTCCCCTTTGAAACTTTTGAAACCTTCCCTTTGTTCACATGGAACTTCATGGAATTCTTTTTAAGTGTTTTTTTTTTCTTTTTAAGTCTTAAATCTTCATAGGACTATGTAAAAGCAGAGTCTGTGTCAGAAACCAGGGCAAAGACTGTCAGCATTCATATGTACCAACTGCAAGTAAATATAATCAAAAAGCACATCCTACTCTAGAGGGCAAAGAGCTGAGGTTAGGGAGGCAGCAAAGTGAGGGAAACGAACTCTTCTGATAGGAAGGTGGGGAGTGATACAGGCAAATGTAGGGCATATGTGACAGAGTCCTCTTCTTCCTCTGGTCCCTGGAGGGATAAGATACAGAAACTCCAAACACCCAGAGAAATGATAGAGCTGCATAATAGGCTTTTCGTTAGTTTAGTGCAAACCACTAATAGTGATATTCTTTTATTTGGACTTTAAAAGTAAAGTAGAAGAATGGCCCCACCTGTTTTGATGCCTGGTAAAACCACGGAAAGTTCTAGGAAAACAAGGAGGTTGGGAGGGACCCACCCCAAGAAGGTTGCAAGTGAGTTAGAAAATTGCGTTTTACTCAAATTTGAGAGGACTTGAGGACGGGCTTAGGCTGCGCAAACAGCTGCTAAAGAACAGTGGTTCAGATGCTTAATATTCATGTGTCTTTAAATCTTGCTCTAAGTAAAACGCTTTATTTGTACTAGTTAAATGTTTGTCATTCTGTGCTCTTTTCGTGAGAGCCCTGCTGAGCTCTAGATGTGCGGGAAAGCAGGCTAGACTTTGGCTCCGCTCACCACGTGGATGGGGAGTTACATTCGTCGGGGCCTAGTTCAGTCACTCCGGTGGCACCACCCGCCCACAGGTGTCTATCACACTTAAATTTATTGGCATCACCAACACAGGAAAACTAAGTCACAACCACGGCCAAGGTACTGAGAGATGGAAAGGGATAGATACACAGGGGAATCAAAACTCAAGGAGGTGGCAAGTGTGTGTTCCTTTCATCATGATCTGTTTTAACACAAAATAGTGCTCTTGGCAATTCCTCGCCCCCCTGCCAGAATGAAAGCTTTAGATTTCAAATAGGGTTATATGCCTTTCATCTGTGTTTTTTTCTACTGTTCTATTTTCTGATCCATTACTTTCATCTTTGAAACCTGCATTGTGACTCTTGTATCAAATGTAACTATCATTCAAAAAATCTTTATCAATGTAACTATCATTCAAAAGCTTTTTACTCTTTGGGTTAGAAGTGTTTAATATCAGGCAATTGAAATGATTTTATTTGTATTGACCTCATATTTGAGAGTCATGTAAGAAGTACTATGAAATCAAATGTTTAAAGATAATCAGTACCTTTATTTGATTTTTTTTCCCCGCAGATGAGCACAACAATTGAGGGTTTCAAGGGACTGATGGTAAAATGGAAAAGTTGGTAAGTACCCAAAACTGATAAGTACCCTCAGGGAAAGGGCAGGAGCGGGGCTGGAGAGATGGGACTGGAGAAGACGAATACAGGCTCCATCTCAAGGAAGAGTGGAGGAGATCTGATGAATTTTCCTCTCTCTTTCCTGGAGAGAGGAGGAGCATGGCTGACCTGGGGAGAAAAGGTAAAAGAGTTTGGGATGAAGGCCAGTTTCCTGGGACGCGTGTGTGTGTGTGTGTGTGTGTGTGTGTGTGTGTGTGTGTGTGTGTAATTGTAATAAGCCAAGAAGTAAGGGGTGTAGGGTGGATGAGGGGAAGATGTTTTTCCCATTTGAAACCTAGGATGCTTTCACTGGGTTAGAAACTATAATGACCAGTTTTCCTTACTCTTCTCTCCTCTCTCTCACACACAGAACAGACTGGCACCCAGTCTGACCAGACATATTAAAAAATTAGATCGCCACTACAGCACTCCAACCTGACACCTGGTTTTGTTTGTTTTGGTTGTGAGGAGGTGCCAGTCCAAGACACTTGGCATTTCCCTTCTCTCCTTCCTTGGTCCCACAAGCTCCTGTCCGAGATGACCCAGTGGTGGCACCTGCTTGGGGGCCAGGGCGAACCACAGGGCAGGAGTCTGCCCTCTACGGTTTGTCTTCCGTGATTAGAGCACCCCATAGACAGCAGAGAAGGAACCAGCTCTTCGGAGCGGTCCTGACTATCCCTGTCAGGGGTGAGGATCAGGCTCACGTCCCTCTCTCCAAACTGCCTGCTGAAGTATAGTGAGAGCACAGAGCTTTCTGTGACCCCCGAGTCACACTGACATGCTTCCTTATACTTCAGAGTCTACTACATGTGTGATCACAGCTTTCTCTATTAAGGCGGCAGAATGGGTGCAAGAGAGGAGTGTTCAGAGGGGCTGAGGCCCTTTCCAAGATCACAGAACCCATTGAAATGGGCATCCAGACTGCAGACCCGGCTGCCTTCTTTGCCTGAGCGAGTAATAACTCAGGACCCTGGAGTAAATAACACACGATTTCCCTCCCACCCCAGTGGTCCACAGAAGACAAGAACAAAACAGCCAGGCAGGGAGGCCCTTTGCCTGCCTGAGATGAGTGTGTTTCATCTATCCCTGGGAACTGGCCCCTGGTCCCACTCTGTAACAGCCAGAGTTCCCCGTTGCTGCTCTAGTGGGGTTCCTGCTGGGAGGGAATAGTTGGAATCACCTTCTTGGATTCTCCTATAATAACTTTGAAAGCAAGGATGAGTCTGCAGCCTTCTGGGGGCCACTTAGCAATACGGGAATGATTTGAGAACTTGCGTAAGTGTCAATGAGTACCAAGAGCAAACCTACTGACCTGTCTCAGTAGGCAGGGCCCAGTAGAGAAGCAGAACTGGGCTGGTCCTGGGAGGGGTCCTTGCAGCCTGCTCCCTCTGTCTGGGCCTGCAGAGGCCGGAGCTCAGCCAATGGATTCCCATTGGGACTGCCTGGAGGGGTGATAATCTGGAGTGGCCTCTGAGCCAGGGCTGTGCCCCTCCTGCACAAGAGGAGAAGGCCAAGAGCTGCCATGCAGGTAAGAAAAGCCAAATTGGAAATTACTCTGCTCCACAGAGCCTCACTTCTGAGGTGCTGGTCCTGTTCAGCTAGCCCATCCCTGCCCTGCCTCGGTTCATGCCTGCCGTGCTTAGAATTAATTTGTTTGAGTGGGAACAGAGCAGGGCAGGGACATTTATTTCTTTGGCTTTGATTTGGGGTTCAGCAGAGAATGTATGTGTGTGTGCGCGCGCGCGTGCGTGCACGTGTGTGTGAGAGTGAATGTGTGTGTGAGTGTGAATGCGTATGTCTAAACCAATGGGATAGATTACAAACAAGGCAGAAAGTGGAGCAGTGGTACCAACTCTTCAGAAAGATACAAAAAGCCTTTAAGAGATTAGAGCCAGAAGAACCCCTCTCCTGGACCCAGGTTCTTTGATTCATTCAATTCATCAATCATATAAATTTACATATCAATACTTATCTAGCACCCCCTACATGCCATGCACTGTGCACAGGTTGGACCAAAGCCCAGACTCTTTCTGCCTTCAGAGTGCTCATAGTCCTATAGGGAAGGTGAAAAGATGAGCAAGCAGACCCACATACATAATAAACACAGCGCGATACATCTGAGAAACAGGTAAAAAAATGATAGAAGCAAAGAGGACGGTGGGCCTGACTCTGGGGGCAGAGGAATGACATTGGATGAGGTGTGGAGGCCAGATGGGTAGGATGGGGGATGTGTGAGCAGGACACATTCCAGGACTCCAAGGAGCTGGCCTGGAGTGTGAAGAAAACCGCAGCAGTAGGTGTGGAGGGAGGACAGAGCAGCGTGAAAGTTCGAAGGAGGAACCGAAGTCTGGAATTTGAAGGGGATGTGGACCAGGGAGAGGAGGAGGCATCTTGAGAAGGTCAGTGTGAATCAAAGGCGGAGTCTTATTCTCCTTTGGCACGCAGGCAGGAGGCAGCATTGCGTGGGGATTAGGAACACAGGCTCTACACTAAGATTGCTCGAGTTCAAATCCTCCCTCTGTTGTCTGTCAGCTCTGTGACCCGGGCCAAGTTCTTTTGCTTCTCTAAGCTTCAGTTTGCTCACATCAGGAATGATGATTATAGCAGCGGGTCATTGTCAGGACTGTGCAGTCGAGCACTGGGTGGGGCAACTGGCACAGACCTTGGTAAATGTCAGTGTGTATTACTGGCATTATTCTAGCTCAACTCTGAATGCCCTGAGTTTTTCCCTTGAAGTGCTCCTTGTGTCTCGCTTTGACTTATCCTTTGCAGCATAGACCACCTCGAGCTCTGCAGCTGAGCACTGCCCTCCTTACCTCACACCGGGGGTTCTGCCTATCTGTGAAGCTGGCCTTGCTGGCTTGCTCTCTTCCCCTGCAATCTACCTGTGGACCAGCCCCAAAGAGGGCCCCCTTAGTGTCATGTTCTTGTCACTTCTTTGCTCAAAAGCCTTGATGCTCTCTATTTCAGAGAAGCACCAATCTGGCCTCTTGTCCTCTTACAGATGAGAAAACCAAGGGCCAAAGAGTCTAAATGACCAGCCGTACTCCAAAGCTACATGGCATAGGGTCCTGGGCCTCCTACTCCTGCTTCTGACCCCTTCCCCTACAACAGGCTGCCCTTTTCCCTCCAACTTCCTATTCTGGTGTCTTATTATTTTCCCAATCCAGAGCTTCTACAAACCTTCCCTGAGTGACATGGTAGAAAGGCAGAAATGGACCAGTATGAGCCATACAGTCAGTCACTTGGAATGTGCAGCCGAGCCCTGCTTCTTACCAGCTGGGTGACCTTGACCGAGAAAGGTACCCGTCTTGACTTTCCCAGGGCGGGAGTGAGGGAGACACATGGGATTATAACCGGTAGGATGTCTGGCACACAGTACAGGGCGCAGGAATGTTGAAGCTTCTCCTCTCTGATTGGGTGGGTCTAAGAGCCCACCCTGACTGTTCGCCATGCTGCCTCCCATCCGGCCATTTTTCCCTTTTCATTTTAGACACCCCTAGTCACCCTGACTGCTCGGCATCCCCTTCCACAATGAGCTATCTCTGCCTCCTGAATTCCTAAAAGCCCCTGGCTCACTGCTTCACTTGCAAAGTTAGAACTGTAGGCACAGTCGCAAACCTTATTTTAGAACTACGTTTTAAATGTCCTTAAAGACAGAAGCAGCCAGACTGCTTGTGGGCCAAGGCTCCAGGAGCTGAGGGGCTTTGGGTGTTTTGAAATAGGCTTAGAAGCAGAGAGGCCGAGACCCACAATGCCTTGCATGGGAGCTTTCAGGATAAACTCCAAGAGAGATTCTTCTTTCTTAGGAAAAAGGGAGAGATCAGTTCTTGTCAGGTGAGGGCCAGCTCCACCCACATCTGACTATTGTTCTGGTTTTAGAGGAACCCAGAGACCTGCCTCCTAGGGCCCTCATGCTACAGAGGAAGTTACACACTTGCGCAGGGCCTGTGAGGCCACAAGATAACTCTTTCTCCACAAAGGGTAAATGGAACCGGAATCTGTTCTAGTTCAGATGTACTTGGGAAGGGGGTGTGGATTATCCGGTTCCTTCCTGTGGCAGCTGCAGGTGGTGGTCAGAGTCCAGGGCTAGTTTTCTACTTCATTGGGAGCCAAGCCCAGTTTGGGGAAATGTTTATGCAGTTTTTTTAATGTAAAACTCTACTTGTGTGACTTGAGGGAATACAAAACACCTGTTTGCTGGTGGACTCCCATCTTGTTTACTTTTTCCATTTTTAGGCGTGCATAGGACTTCCTCCAGAAACTGCTGCTTTCCTGAAAAACTGAATCAAGCCTGGAATTGTTATGTCGTTTTAGCTTTCATTTGATTTATGAATGCATGTATTTATTGTTAAAAGGGACCCCAAAGGGGGGGGGGGACAATGAAGCTGTTCTCCAAAAGCTTTGAAAAGATGGTTTCATTCAAACTTAGCAAAGGACTAAAATGCACTCACCAGCAAATATTTGCCCCCTCAATGAGCACTATCCAGAGCAGTGTCCCTAAGAAGACATCTTTTGTGTCATTTTCTGCTCACTGGTAAAGGTCAAAGTTTGGGCACTAAATTTTGATTAGACTTCTCAGCGGTCTCCTTGTCCTAGGAGAGTCCAGCCCCACCTCATGTCCACTGGGTCATTGGCTTTCAATGACTAAAAGTTGTTTTTGTCCCAGCAGAACTAGAAAATACATTCTTCAACTAAAAATACGAAGTGAGTCTCCTATCTCTCTCTCCTAAAATGTATTGCTTCCATAGCCAAAGGGAGATTTATATCTTTCTCAACGTTCTATGATCTATTACGTTTTCCTCTTAAATAGTCATTAGAAAAATAATAAAGCCATGGACATAAGAACTTCAGTAGTATTATTGATGGCAAGGTTTGAGGTTTACTTAATGCACAACTTAAACTATTTCCTGAAGACCAGAGACATAGCTGGCCAGTGACCCTTTTCAGAAAGTGCCATAACCCTCTTTATCCTCATTTTGTTGGGACACTGGGGTCGAGGATAAAGGACAGGATGGTACTGGGACAAGACGGGTGGTACTCAATGTGCAATTCCTGAGGCATAGGATGACCCAGCTTCTACTGGGAAGAGTTCAGACACCGAAAGTCATTTTGGCTTCTGAGCTTTTTTCCATAGAGAAAGGAACCAAAAGTGTTATTTGGTTCTGCTGGAAAGCTGGTCTACAAGCTGAGACGACATCCCAGACAGAAGGTTTAGAGGTGGGAAAGCTCAAAGGAGACTTCTTTGGAAGGTACCGTCCTAGATACCCTGACTTGAAGAAAAAAATCAGGGATGAGGACGACTTCTCTGTTATAAATGGTAATAGCTTGTACACCAATACAATTCCAGGTGTCCCTGATTTCTTTCATCTCCCTGGGTTATGCGGAATTGCACAAGGTAGAGCGATGTGCGGGGGAGGCTCACCTCGTGTAACCATGGCATATGCCGACCTTGCTTGCACAAGTTCATTGCCAGACTTCGAAGATCAGTTTGTGAGCATCACATTTAGCAAGCTCTTCCTGATGACCCTATTTAAAATTTAATTTGTCTTTTAAGAGGCATGGCATGAGATATATGGGCACACATCTTTCTCCAGAATTTTTCATCTCTGTAGTAGTAAAAAACTGAAGTAGGTGCTTATTTAGTTTTTTAAAGCTTTCCAGCTACTGGAGACAGCAAGAACTTTTGCCATTTAATTTTGTTATTATCAAGCTCATGAAAATGTATTTCTTAATCCTTTAGCCGCAGTTGCTCCTGATCAGCAAAAGCATAAACTGATATGTCTCCCGTACTCCAGGAGCATATAATTTAAGACTAACAACATAGCATATGCACAGAGAGACGTGCAGAAAATACCCAAAGAGCCAGCGTCAGTGGTAAGATGAAGACATGAGCTTTGGCCCAGGAGGGAGAGGAAAGAAATTGTGTAGACCACAGAGGCTGCTAGGTGTTCAGATGCAAGATGAAAATCCTCACCTTATATTCAGTTTGGTCAAATTTATATGGAGAAAATGGCCAAGCCAGAGTTTTTAGCACTTTTGATTACCAAATGAGAGTACCTGGTTATTTTTGACAAGTAAAGATAATAACAATGAAGGTGACTAATCACAACATGACATGGCCTTTGTAGTAGAAAGACTTTAAGGAGAAACGGACTTTAAAAGGTCTCATTCAATATGATGGGGAGGAAGTGGCCCAATGCACCGAAGGAGATATTTCAGGTGTGTGCACAGACAGGGAAAATGCCCTACTGCTGTAGCTCTGTCCTGGAAAAGCCAGTGGCCTATGATTAGCGGAGTGACTGGGAGGCAATTCTGCTTTCCATGGGCGAGCTAAAGAAGGGTGAGAATCCTCCATGCTCTGATGCCTGGGGCTGCTCGGCACCTGGTGATACACCTTTGGGCTCATTTGACAGGACTTGGATGCTGAGAACTGAGGTGCCAGGTCCCGGGTTCTACCTTGCTCTGTGCCCTGAGGTATGTATGCCACTTGAACTCCTTCGTGTCTATTTCCTTGTTAGTAAAAGAAATGAGTTAGAATAGATGTTCTCTAGAATCCCTTCCAAAAGAAGCAGGTGCACTTTTAAAAAGGTATACTTCTTCCATTGGGAAAACAGGTTACCCATGTGCTCCTGCAATCCTCCCAGGAGAGGGGATCCCCTCCTTGTCTCCACTGCACCCCTCCTCAGTACCTCCCTTCAGGAGCCTCTGGGCTGCATCAGGATAGAGGTGCCCTGTCCCTGGCAGTGGCTTCAGGTTTAACTCAAAGAGGGACCGCCTGCTTTTTGCCTTTCATGTAGGAAAATCTTTTCATTTTTCACAATTATCAATATAGAACACTTTAGAAAAATAGGAAGTTACAGAGAGGTATTAAGAAGCATGAAAACAAAGTTAGCTGTATCTTATCACCCAGAGCTATTCATATTTAAGTGCATTTTCTTCTAATGTATTTTTTCAATCTTTAACCAGAATGCACAAATTTTGTAACCTGCTTTTTTGTTGTTGTTGCTGCTCAACCTCATAGCTTGTTTCCGTGTCATTAAATGTATCTGGCCCTTACTTCATCTCCCATGCTTCCCAATGCTGACTCTCTTCTCTTGGTAGCCCTGACCAAGTCAGGCCAATTCCACCCCCCACACCTTTCCCACGCTATTTGCCTGCCTGAGGTATAGCCACTCTCCATTCATTTTTAGTCCTATGATATTTTAGGGCCCTATGTCCTCCATGAAGCCTTCCAGGACACCTTGGAGGGCTCTCCTGATTGTCCCTCCATCCCTGACACCGTGCTCTGGACTGTGCCTCTGCTCCTTAATGTGTGCAGCTCTGGACAGTTAGGTCTCTATGCAGATGTCCCTCTGGGCAGCCAGTGGTGTGATGGGAAATATTTAACAACTGACTTCCTGGAAAAAAATGTGTGTGTATTATATATTTTATTAATATCAAATGTATATACATAATTTACAAATTATAATAAAATATATAGTACTCTTTATTATAAACTCTATATAGCCAAATGACCCTTCTGAATGCAGTCAGTAATTTTTGCCAAACTTTTGTATTTTTAGCCAACCCATAGTTGCAAATGACAAAACATATATAATTCTGATGTGAATGTTGGTTAAAATTTTCATTTACATTAATGAGTTAGACAAAACTGAAACAATGAATATGTATATTGGAACTTCAATCATGAGCTACTTCTTTGCTGTATTAGATAATAGATTTGAATCCTGGAAGAATAATCCTGGAAGAAACCACCTGTTTCTGTAAATAAAGTTTTATTGGATCATGGCCATGTAT
Source organism: Eonycteris spelaea (assembly GCA_003508835.1). Classification (NCBI taxonomy): domain Eukaryota; kingdom Metazoa; phylum Chordata; class Mammalia; order Chiroptera; family Pteropodidae; genus Eonycteris; species Eonycteris spelaea. The sequence continues at coordinate 8,142,681 of PUFA01000040.1, read as the reverse complement.
TGGTTTTTCTATTGCTTATACTACTTTTGTGTTACAATGGCAGGGTTGAGTTGTTGCAACAGAGACTATAACCTACAAAGGGAAAAATATTTACTTTCTGGCTTTTATAGAAAAAGTCTGCTGATCTTTGCTCCATGCAGTCAACAAAACAATAAATAAAACCCTGATTAATTTTATTTATTCATTCATTCATTCGTTCACATTTATGTAAAATATCTTTGTAAATACCTATTTCCATGTGTAAATACAATCATCATGGCTGCTATTAAGCTACCAGAATGATGTTGCTAACGGGCGTTAGGAAAAAATATACTTTAGCTCATCATTATAGAGTATTTCCACCATAAATGTCAATAATGTCAATAACTTTAAAAACAGAGAAAATAGTAAAATGTAGCAAAATAATTAGAAATGGAAGAATTTTGAATATTTACTACCAGTTTTAACATAATTATTTTATTTAATTGTTAAGTTTTTACAATTTAATTTTTAAATAATGGTTGTAAACATTCACTTGCAAAATTTCTGAATTTAACAACTGGCTCTGTCAAGAGTGAGGGCTTTGATCTTTGGTGGGGATATATGATCCCGGCCCATCTGGTTGTCTCCCACTGAACCTCAGCCCTCAGGGAAATTCTGCCCAGAATGAGGGCCTGGGAGTGTCTCATGCTTGTCATAAGCCTTTACTTAAACTTAAAGAAAGAAGCCCGTTGTGTACGGCAGGGGTGCAACCCATCTGTTGATTAGAAAATTGCCATGCACTCTGGCCACTGTGGGGAGGATAACCGTGAACCTCCGCCCATCATGTGCAGAAATGAGTCATTCTGGCAGAGCCGTGTACGCAGCCCAGATGGTGGTGCCCTGACCCCATATGACCTGAGCTGGGTATTCTATGGTGCTAGAGCACAAGGTCTGTCAGCCAGTCGACCCTGTCAGCTCCGTGCCCAGCTTTCTGCTTTGAAAGTACCAACTCATATCTTCCCCATCTCCCGGAAAGCGGCTGGCTGACTAATGCCAACTTAAGGTTCTCTGAGATCATGTGGCCTTGGCATGAGAAGACAGTGGTCAGGACCCGTGATCTGAACCAGTTCGGGTGTCTCTAAGGAAATCCCATGCCCTAAACTCTCCACTATCAGCTGCTCAGTAGCCTTGGAAACAAGGTATTTTTCTGGCTAGTTGTTCTAAGTTTGTCTTGAGCTTCTGTAAAACGAGTGTTCCTGAGGCATCTGCATGAAACAGCAGGGAGAGAACAGGTGCCCAGGAGCTGCAGGGTTGGTTCCTCTCCCACCATTACTACTAGGCTGTGTAACCTTGGGCTTGTCACTAACCCCTCTGAGCCTGTTATCTTGTGAGGTAAATTGAGATAATCTACGTGAAAACATGTTGCAAAAGCGTGTGCAAGAGGATAAGTGAACAGGACTGGCACCAGAAACTCTGCTGGAAACACCAGGCGTTAAGTAGCTCATATTCTCTAAAGAGAGTTGTAAGCAAATGGGGCCAGAATCCCCCAATCCCAGGGGTCCCAAGGAAGCAGGCCCAGTTACCAATCACCACCCTACCCTGCGTTATGTAGGGGAGCAAGCAGGAGAAAGGAGGTGGGAGTAAGTGGGAAAATTTACTCTGTCTCTCCCACTGGGACTCTCATCTTGAAGTCAAGTTGGGGACACCTATCAAAATCACTGATGGAGATTGCAGGGTGAGGGTGCCTACAGGAGGGAGCAATTGTCTTGTTGCTCTAGGCTGGATGCTTGCTGAGATGTTGAGACTCTTGTCCCCATCTGGTGGTGGGGATATGGTGATGGAGTTTTGTGAAGAGAGTGACCTGTGTTCATAGGAGTTGTGAATGTGAAGACTGGAGGCTCAGCCAAGAGGTAGAAAGGACTTGGGGGAAGTGTGTCTAAGGGGGTGGGATCCTCTTTGACCTCAGTTCCCTTCAGCCCTCACAGGGTTGGGAAAGACCCCAGTGGTTTCTGAGGCTCTGTAAAGGAGGGACATGAAGAAGCTAAAGGGGCTACTACCTCTGTCTTTCTCAGTGAGAGAGGGGCCGGGGTCACATTGAGAAGCATTCAGAAAGCCTGTGCAAAGCACCAGCATGCAGCAAGGGCCACCAGCAGCAGATGGGCCTAGAGTGAGACCAGACAGCGGATAAGCAGTTAGGATCTCTATGTCTCCCACCCGTACCCCATTACCAGCTCCTGTAGGGGAGCAATTCCAGAACCAGGCCTGCTCTCCCACCCACACCACAGGAGTGAGAAGAGGAGTGATAGAGTAGGATTCTCTCCTCTATACCACAAATCCCACCTCCTCCCAGAATCTACTCGTGAAGGAAAAAAGGAAGTATGTCAAATCAGATGTTAAGACTGCAGCTTTAGATTTAGATAATATAAAAAGACTTTTAATAATAGAACTGATCAAAAGTTAAGAATATGGCCAAGATGTGATTAAGGGGTGGAAAAGTGTGACTTGATAGTACATGGTTGAAAGTAGTAATGATCATAAAACCGTTTTATATTTATACCCATCTACATTCAGACTGATCAATAAACCCATAAGTTGTAGTTTTTATAGTAGGTGGTTTGTTTGAATTTGGTGAATTGAATCAAGTACATGTATAGAACATTAGTTCTCAAACTTTAGCTTGCATCAGAAGCACCCAACGGGCCTATTAAAGCAAACACTTAGCACCACACCCAGTGTCTGATTCAGTAGGTCTGGAGTAGGATAGAGAATTTGCATTTCTAGCAAGATCCCAGGTGATGTTAATGCTGCTAGTCTTGAAACTACAATTTGAGAATCACTGTGATAGAGATTAGAGCATCAATGAAGTGTGTCTTTAACACAGCCTTGTAAATAAGCCCCTAAACTTCCTAGGAATCCAATAAAATGCTGATTTTATTTATTTCACCCATCTTCTTTCTCTGGAGGGAGCAATGCTTGAAAGTTGCATTGGTGTTCCTATATGCTAAAGAACTAATTGAAAATGCATTGTCCTGAGTCTATAAGGTCACTCAGGATTTACCTCATGCTCATGAGGCCAGCTCTGCCCAGGAAGAGTAGCCGTGAGCTCACCTTTGAGCAGGGGCCCAATGTGTAGTTAAGGGTGTGTGTGCCGGGACAGAAAAGCACTCTGCTTGCCCCAATGGAAGCAGGAGCCATCCTCGCCTCCCTTGTCATCCTCATGCCTCACAGCCTCTGTGGTCTGGCCGGCATCTCCTCCTCAGAGGAAATGTACCTTTCATGTGGACCCTGCTTGGTCAGGTTTGGGTAGAGCTGATTCTACTCAAGATTCCCAAACTGGGCCAGTTGGAGATTCCATCCTCCGGTCATTGTCATCTATTTAGGGCTGAGCACCTGGCCAAGCAGAGTCTTTTCTGGATTGTTTGCTAGAGGTACGTGATATAATTTCTCTGGAATTTTAAGCTCTAAGGACCAAAGAAATCTGAGACTCCAAGTGCCATCATGGAGGGAGGGAGAGAGAGGAAGAGAAAATGTGAGAAGAAAAAGGAGAGAGAGAATTGAGAGACATAATGACTTTGTTAGAGGCATAGATCCAGCTGTAACTGACACCTCTATTTTGGACAGCACTGTTATTTGAGAAAATAAATTCCCCTTTTTGCTTACGTTAATATCAGTTGGATTTTTTTGTCCTTATGACCCAAAGTCCCAACTAATAAAATCATGAGGTATTCTTATCTACCTTTTTCACATCTCCAAATATGTTGATTTTCCTCCATCCCCACACTGCACTACCTGTCTTAATAACAGTTTCCCAGCCCCATGAGAATCAGAGCCTTTAATTGCTTTGGGGATGCTCACCTCCAACTAATGAATCCCAAGTGATGCCTTGCCCAGTCCACTGGCTGGGACTTTGATGCGGAGGGCTTGGGGCAGCCTAGCTTCAGTACATAATGACTCTTTCTAGCATATTTCCTGGGGCAATCACAGTCTTATGACTTGTAATGTAAGGTCCCAAAGCAAAGGAAAAGCTGTTATCTGCCTCCAATGAACTTCTGGTGTTCATTGTAAAATTCCAAGGTCCTTAGACTGTGCCCCTCCATTACCCTAGGCCAAGTTACACCTGTTAATCTGACTACTGTAGGGAAAGTCTCTTAAGGCTGATGGTGTGTGAATCAGCACCATGGGTGCTGTTATCGACACCAGAATTTCTTACAACTATTACCCAATAAAGTTATCAAAACATCCCAGTAACTAGACCATGACTTTCCTAGTAATCTAGATATAGCAGACCACTAGTGGATGGGTGGCCTGGGTGGTCGCAGACCCATTAGCACTTCAATACATTTCCAAAACAGATCCAGATTTACAGCTTGTTAACGGAAATTGACCTCTAACTAAAGAGTTCATTAAAAAAAACAACAACAAGACTTAAATCATACATTGCCAAGCAAAACTTAATAAAAATTCCCCTTTAGATGTTGCTATTCTTTTCCTAGAGTGCCAAACACTGCCAGCAGCCCCGTCTCTGCCACTCATGGCCTCTAGTACTTCCCACTCAAAGCCTGCATTGCCACTACTTCCTACTCTCGTTCTAAGGAGATTCTTCAGGTGGGCCCCACAACTAGCATTTATTAACATTACCTGGGATCTATTTAGAAATGCAAATTCCTGGGCTCTACCTTAGGTCTACTGAGTAAGAAGTCTGGAGTGGGGCCCAGAAATCTGTTTTAACGAACTCATGTGACGATTTTGATGGAGGGTCAAGTTTGAGAACCACTGTCAAAACCACTGACCTAAATGATTCAGCTCCTGCCTCAGTTTCCACACCCTGCCCAGCAATAGAAAAGGCAGAAGTGTTCAGGACAGTGACCATTTGTCACCCCAGATTATGTATTAGTGGCTTTGGCCCATAAGCTGGGGCAATTTTGCTACTAAGGTGCTAAGTCTCTTCATATTGTGACACTGGCACCTGGTCTGAGAACACACTTGCTCCTCTTGTCTCTGTTCCAGAGCCTCAGAGGCGTGAGAGTGTCTAAGAGGGGCGGGTAGGGCCGACACCACCAGACAAAACAGAATGAAGGGGAATAAAAAAGTCTCCAAGGAAAGAAACAAATGAACTTAAAAATCCATTCCTCCCAGCAACCCTCATGGATTATAAAGCCACATTTATCTTTTGAAGTAAATAACAATCAGTCCTGAGGAGCGAGACTTCCAAATAATGGCCAACATGTGTTGATATTGACAGTGATCCATAAATCTCAATTTCTTTGGGAGAAAATGTTGGGCAGCATTTTAATTCCAAGCCATCAAATGAAAAGGAGTGAGATTTACCTCTGCGTGGATCTGAGTGGAGCATCCTTAGAAATACAACCCAATGAACGTGGAGCTAAACACTAATTGATGGCCTCCAACATGCTTATAACACTCCATTACCCAGACGGGGAGCGTGGCAGCTAAAACACGGAGCAGCCAGGCCTGGGGTGAGCAGTCATCTGGAAAGGACAAAGGGCCCTGGGGCTGTCATCACCACCCCGAGCCTCCCCCACCAAGACTAACTGCTGCCGCCTCCGTCAGAGCTTGCACTGCCCTTCACATGGGCTCTGGGCACTTTGGAGCCTGCAAAGCCCTTTCAAGGAGGGTTCTTTTGCTTCGCTCCTCAGCAGTCTTCCATCATGCGTGGACAGTTCCAAGCCTGGGCTTTGTCCTCTAGGGAAGACAAGAGGCCTTTCTCTAACTCGTCAGTTTGTTGTGTCTGAGAGTGAGCATAACTGGCTCCTACTCCTGTTTAAAAAAGCATTTTAGTTACCATTTATTTATTGCTTGCTGGACACTTTCTAAGTGTTTTTACAGACATTGTCTCATTTAACCCTTATTAACCATGTGGCATTGGACCAGTCACTCAACCTCTGTTTGCCTCAGTTTCCTCATCTTTAAAATGAGACAATAATAGCACTCACCTCCTAGGGTTGTTGGGGAAGAAAGTGGAACATTCCTGGGAAGCCCTGGCATTCGCGGAAGCTGCCCTGTGGCTCTGCCTGTCCCTCCCATGCTAAGTGAGGTGCTCGCCACCACATTCCCAGGGCCTGAGCCGGGGCCATTCCACTCGACACCTTCTGTCTACATTGGGTCTTCCCCCCGAGGGAGGGGATGCATCTTATTGCCCTTGCGGCCCCAGCACAGGACCCGGGGCACAGCATGTGCCCAGTAAACATCTGTGAAGTGAGGACAGAAAGGAGAAAGACTGCAGGGTGAGCTCCAGACACTCCTGGCCCTGAGCTCAAAAGTTGGGGCTCAAGGACCCCCAAGTGGGGACATAACTAAGAGCCTTTCATTCTGGCTTACAGGGAAAACTGGGAGAGAGCTTAGAAACATTTTATTAGAGAGGAAAGGACTTAAAGAGCTCACAACTCTGATTCAGGTGAGGGCAGTGATTTATCCAAAGTCACACAGCCATTTGGTGACAAAGTTTAGGCCATAATTCATGGCTGAAGTTTGCTAGCCCTGGGCAGTGTTTGAGCCACCATGTTAGAAAAATATATTTCCTGAAACAGGAAGAAGACCCTAGGGAAGGCAGCCTGGAGCAGCCAGCTAGGTCCTAATTCCTCTCTGTGGTACGTATTTAGAACCTCCCTCCTGGTACCACTTCACCACCTTCTCCCAGCGCCATTGCTAGGTCTGCCTCCAGGGCTCTTCCTGTCTGAGGACTTGATGAGAAGTGCATCAAGACCAAGTGTTAGAAAAGTATGTGGAGGAAAAACACAGGCCTTGGAGTCAAATAGACCTCAGTTCAGTTCTCATTGCATCTTCTACTAGTTTAGACAAGACAATTAGGCTGTACACACCCCAGTTTTCTCACATGTAAAACAAGATTAGCAGTATACACTTTATAGGTCATAGGTTGTTGTAAGAATTAAGCCTACTTAAGCGAAATGCTAGACATAGTAATTAGGCATAGCCAGCTGGATTTGAAGCAAAGGATTGTGTCTCATTCTGTATATTTCTTCCCATTTCCCTGTTCCTCCAGTGCTAGCACGCTGCCTTATGTCTAGTAGTAGGTGTTCATTGCTAGTTTATGGAGTAAATGAGGAGTTATTTTGAATTCTCTAGAACTTTGCTTCTCAAAGAGTGGTTTGAGGACCAGCTGCATTGGCACGACCTGGATGCTTGTTAGAAATGCAAGATCTTGGAGCCTGTCCCAGATGTACTGAAACAGAACATTTACTTTACCAAGCTCCCTGGGTGATGCATATGCACATTAAAGTTTGAGAAGCTCTGCTTTAGAAAGCATTTTGAAGCTGAGGAAGCTTAAAACTCCTATTAAGGTAGTGAGCATTATGGGGAATTTATGGGCGAGAAGACAACAGAAGCGTGATATGCATCTCCTCTTCTATTCTCACTGGTCTGGACGTGCTTTCCTGGTTCCATGGGTTACGGTTAGGGATAGAATTAGGTTAGGGTTAGGGTTAGGGTTAGGGTTAGGGTTAGGGTTAGGCTCACTTCTACAAGATCCATAATGGGAGCTGAGTCACCTCCTATGTGCAGCTACGTGCGTGTGTGTTTTCCAGAGGAGACTGTGGTCTGGGGAGCATTTCTCCCTTGCAGTCGTAGCTGCATCACACATGTCGAGTATAGCCTCTAATCAGGAACCCCAAGGGACCTCAGAGTCCCCGTGTTTTTAGCTGGGGAAGTCAGGCAGCACCTGAGCTGATTCTCCTGTTCCTGGGGGATATGTTCCATGATTTCCAGCAAAGGTGTTGAATCCGCTAGATGAAATGGCTTAAAACTCATTTACTTAACCAAAAGTGTAAGTCGCCTAACCCTCTGGTGAGGAAGCATATACTCTCCAGTCACTCGCCCTGTGCCTATTTCATACCAGGCCTATGCGTGTCCTGGGGATACAATGATGACTGAGACTGGCCCCTGCCCTTGAGGTGCACACAGTTCAGTGGGGAGTGTGCCGGCTGGTAATTAAAGAGCAAGGAGGCAAGAGCTAGAGACAAGAGGTCTCCAAGGGGCATGGGACAGTGGGTTGATAAATATATGAGAGGAAGAGAGACGGATGTGCGATACATATACTGTCATGGGCCACATATTGACATTTCAGCCAACGGCGTTAACTCGTGCGTTTGCGGTCGTGCTGGCGTAAACAGACCTACTGAGCTGCCAGTCCTATGAAAGGACAGCACATACATTATATACAGCACATAATACTAAACAATGATAAGAAATGACTATGCTATACTACATGACTATACTATACTTTTAGAGTGTACACTTTCTATGCTGTGTTGCAACAGCAGCAGCCGCATATATCTGATATTTGTTTACTGTGTCTCTTGATTGCATCATTTGCTCTTGTGCTTGATTTTTTTTTTTTTTTTTTTTTTTGTGCAGTGACATGTACAGGCTTGTCGCTTGGGAGCAATAGGCTAAACCAGATAGCCTAGGTGTGTAATAGGCTATACCGTCTAGGTTGTGTAAGTGCACTCTGTGATGTTCCCACAGTGACAAAACCGCCTAATGATATATTTCTCAGAACTTATCCCCATCGTTAAGCAGTGCATGACTGTATTCATGTATTCATATATCATAGAGAGAGAGACAGAGACAGAGAAAGCAAATGGTTCTGTACACATATAGACATGCATGCTGTGTGTGTGTGTGTGTGTGTGTGTGTGTGTGATGAGAGAGAGAGAAAAGGAGGGGGAGAGAGAGAGAGAGAGAGTGAGCGAGAGCAAATATACTAAACGTTAAAAATTATTAAATCTACCTGGAGGGAATATGATAATTCGTTGTACTACCTTTTCAATTTTTTTATACTTGAACACTTTGTAATAAGAAGTAGGGAAAATGTTAGGAGTTGTACAATGAATCAAGTGAGTATTATAATAGTAGGATGACTTGGTAAATAGTAGATGCTTACAAAAGTTTGTTTTATGGCCAGCAGCACACAATTGCAAAATGCTTCCCCGTATACAACCCCTTCCAGCCTCAGACAACCCTACGGGGTCTCTAATAGTCATCCCATCCATTGGCGTTGGTCCAGAGGCCTCAGTGATTTGCCCAAGGCCACCTGCTGGTAAGTGGTGCAGCTGGGACTGAGACCCAGGTTTTTAGACTCCAAATCCAGTTCTCTTGTGTCACCCAGGGCCTCCCGCAGGAGTCTGTGGTGTATTTCCTGCCTGTGCCAGGAACTGAGAACCGATGCACAGAGGAGCCTCCTTGCTTCTCTGTCTGGTCCTACTCATCCTTAGTCACAGGTCATTATCCTCTCCTCCTTTAGGGTTCTGCGAGAGGTGAAGGGAGGGCCCCCAGGACAGGATGGCAGCTGACCTTGGGCTCTTTCTCCTTGGCTGAGGCCAGGGTGAGTCTAGGCAGTGGCCTAGCTGATGACCGCCTATGTGGGAAGGTCGCTTCTCCAGGCCAGAGAGAGCAGTGTGGGCTCACAGGGAGCACCCGCCTGGAAGGAGGATCATTCCTTCGGGCCCTGCCAGAGGGCGTTTTATCACTTACCCGCAACATGAGCCAGACAAATGGCTCCTTCTTGGCGTCTTGCCAGTTATTGCTTGTGCTGCCAGAAAATCTTAATCGTGCTGTTGAAAGGGTCTGATCCCTCCCCCTCTAGCTGCCAGCTGGCTCCTGTGCCCCTTGGCTGGGCCACGGCTTCCTGCGCCTCCACAGCAAAGGCCCCCTGTTTGGGCTTGGTTCTGGACATGGAGACTTACAACTCATTTTCTAATCTTCTGTATATTTATAAGTCTCTTTTTCTAACTCTGAAGCCCCCAGGAAGATATTGAAACCCAAATAGAACAATGATATATCTTTCGTGTCTATAGGGTCCCCAGTGCCTGGCTCAGCATCCAGGTCAGAGCAGGGTGTTGAAAGCCTTTGCTAGATATTTTGGGCTGAATTGTGTCCTCTCTTCCTCCCACCCTATTCATGTATTGAAGTCCTAACCCTCAGTACATCAGAACGTGACTGTCTTTGAAGACAGGGTCTTTAAAGAGGTACTTAGAGTTAAATGAAGTCATTGGGGTAAGCCTTAACCCCATATGGCTGGTGTTTTTATAAGAAGAGAAGGTTAGGACACAGACAGTCACAGAAAGAAGATTATACGAAGATGAAGAGGAGAATGTGGCCATCTACAAGCCGGGGAAAGAAACATCAGAAGAAATCAACCCTGCCAACACCTTCATCTTGGACTTCCAACCTCCAGAATTGTGAGAAAATAAATTTCTATTGTTTGAGCCACTCCTTGGCCATTTGTTAATGGCAACCCTAGCAAACCAATGCGGTGGGTGAATGTTGAATACTGTTGGAGTCAGACCACAAGATCTGGCACAGAGCTGATGTGTGGCTAAGTCTGTGAGTAAATCCTTCCTCCCAGTGTGGACTTCCCTACCTGAGTCAGCCATGTGGACGTGTCCCTTGTGAGTGGGTAGGCTGACCCCCACCCACCCTCTGAGCCCTTTCTCTAGTCTTCCCGCTGCAGTGTCACCTGGCCTGATCATGAACCTCAGTGACAGGAGCCTCTCTCTGTGGCATGAAAGTGGTGGCCTGGGCACAAACAAGGGGAACTAGTCATGGGCTAACTGCAGGACCTGTGTGACAGATGGGAGAGAGTCTCATGAAGGGAGACTTCTTGGAGTTGTCTTAATGGTGTCATTAAGCCATAGAGAAGCCATGGAGGGTCCAGCTCCACGCGTGAAAACAACCTGTACTTGGAATATTCTTGGTGAAGAAAAACATTTTAGCTTTTTTGAAGTACCTTTGGTTTCCTCAGCTTGACCCAGAATTTTCAAACTTGACATCTTGGGGCTGCTCCTTTCTTTGGGCTGGGCTGCCTGGGTTTGTATCCACCCATCGTTTCTAAGCTTGACCTTCTGGAAGCAGCAACTGTGATGCAGCTGAGATGTGAGGCGACCAGGACTTTGTCCAGGGATGGATTTCCTCCTGGGCCAGCGAGGAGGAGGCCATCGCGCATAGTGGGTAAGGTGAGTGCCAACCTCTAGATAGAAGTAGCGAGGCCCAGGTTCCCCTGGCAGGGACATTTATGGTGGGCCACCTCTGAAGGCCAAGGTACCCAGTCTCTCCGGCTTGCCAGAGAGTGGTGGGCCGGGTCTGGAGTCAGCCAGGGCTGAGCATGGATCTTGCCTTGTCACTCACTAGCTGGGCAAGTTACTTCATCTCTCTGGACCACAGTTTCCCCATTTATAAAATGGGGGTAATGATACTTATCTCACAAGGTGGTTGCATGGATTAAGCGAAATAAATAGGCAAAGAATGTGATACATTTAAAAGTTCGTAAAAAGAACAGTTGCCGTTAGTTTTGTAGATCATGGTTCTACTCAAAGCAATGTAAACATTCCCTTCCAAAAAGCATCATATATATGTTTTCATTGTTAGTACTTAATCAAAAACTGATGTGTATGGCCCTATATAAAGCAGCAGTGGGAAAGAAACGGTTTAATGGTCATTTGCTGCTTGGATTATTCTTACAGAATCAGGAACAGATGTGTGTCTTTGTCCTAGTGCCTGGGAACCTTTAAATCGCTTAAGGCAACTGAGTCTTGCTAGAATTAAGACAAGAAGTGACGTCTCAGGTTTAAAGTGGGCAGAACTCTGCTTTCATATTTCTCTCCCCTGTTAACGTTTAAGTAGCTGATACTATATGAGGCAGCTGTTGAAGGTCTCAGGGCACTGTGACCTCTCGATGAGCCTTGTCAACACCCAGGATGTCCGTGCTGAAAGGGACTCCTGCATGCTAGTTGTGGGAAATCGGAGGCGCAGTGGGTGAAGGCAGCTACCCAAGGCCGTGCAGCCAATGCGAGATATAGAGACTTCAAAGATGTTACCTGAATTTCTTGGTGCATGAGAAAATGAAAACAAAGCATAACAAAAACCAGTCCTGCCGACAGCCAGACTATGATATTATACCCAACACAGAGCCCACGGAGCAGAAATAACGTACCACGAGGACTCTCCACATCCGTGTTTGCAAGCGGACAGAGAGGAGGCCACTCTGAAACTGAAAATATGACTAAACGGTCCCGTCTTTGGGCTAACAGGAGTGACTGTCGTGCCTGTCCCAGGGCTGGCTCTGGTCCTGGTTTCATCTTCCTGCCTGATCACAAACCTCAGTGACAGGAGCCCCTCTTGACTCTTGGCACTTGGATGCCCCTGGGTTTCTCTAGAGTGCGTTCTCCTTGCCGCAGTGAGCCAAATAAACCTTTCATTTGACTTCAAGTGTTCCTAGTGGTCTTTGGTTGGTAAGCTTTCATATCTGTAAAATGGTCATAATAATACCTGCCCGATATTCTTTACACAGATATTATAAGAAGCGAGCATATCACGCAAGTAGGAAGGCATTTTTAAAGTTGAAATTGCTATAGGTCTATAAGCTAGTATGACGAAAATGTCCAAATATCTCTTTTTCAGACTTAGAACTAGGTTTTTTTGTAAATGGAAGGTTCCTACTCAAGCATCTATTATGTGTTCTTGCCTCAGTTTCCTTTTGCGTAAATCCCTCTTATGACTTAGTGTTAGGAACAGCAATTAACAAGAAAACTTCAAAGAGACTTGCTCATGCCTGAGGCCTGTCTGGGAGGAAGATCTGAGTGTTTGTGGGCGGTGGCTGGGTGAGGCTGCAGAGCTGGCGACTTCTGAGCCCCACCTCTGCCTTTTGCTGTTGATAACATTGCTTTCCATCAGGGAGAGGCTGGGGTTTCAGCCAGGCTGGAAGATAAAAGCACAGCCATCCACCCAGCAGGAGAGGCAGCCAACTTCAATGGTGGCTGCACTGCTCCACGGTAAGGGCCAAACTCATTATTAGCCTTTGAGGTTCTCACTTCCAGCTACTTCTTTTTTGTGTGCCCCACCCTGGACCACAACAAATGTCTCGGGGGTTCCCAATTTCAAGCCTCCAAGATGGGTTCATGCTTTTTTTCCTGCTTGAGATGTCCTTCCACTTTTTTTCCTTCAAGACTCAACTCAAATATTATTCCCCCTTATAGAGGCTTCTCAGCTAACCTCTCCTTGAGATATTTTGTACCTAATTGTGCACTTATCACACTGTGTTGAAATTATGCCTCTCCTAATCTGTAATACACACACACACACACACACACACACACACACACACACACACACACACACACACGGCTGTAGGGGGCCACAGGTCCTGTCAGTTGGGAAGCTTCTTGATAAATGGTGGCATGCTTTTTCATTTTTGTATAATTAGGAATACATTTGTGTACTATCATAAGGCCTAGTACACAGTAGTTGGTTAATAAATGCTGTAATTTGCTGCCGCTGATCTTGTTATGTTTCGATATAAAGCAGGATATTATTTTCACTCTTGGTTTCTCTTGGGACAAGGAAGTGGAAACATGTGTCACTGGAAAGTTTTTTGCAATCGTAGAAAGGCCAATCCTCGTCAACTGAGAATCCGGCTCTGCCCAGCTTTTGGTAATGCCCAGCTCATATGAAAAGAATTTTCTTGATCTATTTTCAGGCCTGCCAAGGAGTGGTTCAGTGTGGATGGTTAATTAGTTATTGCAACAAGTATTTTTCCACCAATTACAAGTAAGTCTCAGTTTGGGAATTTTTTCATTTCAAGAATCACCTTCTTTTCAGAATGATGGTATTTTGTTTTGGAGAAATAAATTGTCACGAATATCTTGGGATTTTATATTATTTGGGATATAGCTACCCCTGAGGGAAGTCAACACCCAGGACCAACAGATGTTAATATTCTTCCCCTCCCCAACCAGAAGAGTTAATAATGAAGCCAGGTTTGCCCTGGAGGCCAGCATTGTTCCATGCACAGAGCCTTAAGCCTGGAAGTCAGGAGACTGGGTTCAAGTTCAGTTAAGGTTTTGTCATTAACTGTCTAGTTTTGTTTCTCTAGTCCTTCTCAAGGTGTAGTCCTCAGGTCTCCAGCAGCACTTGTGAACTTATTAGAAATGCAAATTCTGGATCTACCCCAGGCCCACTGAATTAAAAACTCTGCAGACAGGGCCCAGAAGTCTTATTTTGATAAGATTAATTTATTTATTTAATAAGTTTATTAAAATGCATTTATTTTAGAAGTAAATAAGATTTAATAAAATCTTATTTTATAAGCTTCTGATGCACACTAAAGTTCGAGAACCTCTGATCTAGTCAAATCCCTCCATTTTATCATTTTTTAGTAAATCCATTTTTTAATTATTTAAATCTTTAAAATAAATATACTATATACATTCTATAATACTACATAAAATTTGGAGGAGATAAAAATTTAGATATAAACTCTACTGAAAATCAACATTTTTGTACATTTTCTTCTAGTATTTTCCTTTCAAATATACATATTTTCAGAATTGTAATCACAGGACCCACATGATTAGGTATACTGCTTTTGTCCCACTGAGCACTGGAACATAAACACTGTTCAGTGTTGCCACCTTTATGTCTTCATAAGAACTATTTTTAATGGCCCCACAACATTCCACCAGGCCCCTGAATGTGAACTTGTATATGTGGAGGTGAAAATGCTATGGACAGACAAGGAGGCCTCTCCTTCGATGCATTTGATCATCTTTTCTTTATTTCTCTCCTTCCCCCCCACCCCCAATACTCTGTGGAAACTATGGGGGTTTCTGGAAATACAGTCATGAACAGAGAGAAAAGGGAGGTTAGCCAAGAACTTTGAGTTTTCCAGAGTCATCCGGAAACCCTAATTCTCCAAACCTGAAATCCTTTCCTGAAACTCTGAAGCAGCTAGGACATCAGTGCGCTGCCTTGTGGCTATGTCTAAGAATTACACCTTCGCTTCAGAAGCTTGACAGGACACCCTAAATCCTCTAGTGTGGAAATAACTGGAGTTTGTCTCTTTGCCCTAAGCTGGGTGCCTGAGTGTGAGCCCCAGGCACCTGCTCACCACTTTACCATGGCAACCCCACTCCCTGCAGGACTAGCTGGGCTTTGACCCATTGTTCCAGTTTTCACACTGGAGCTGAAATCTGGCAGGGGTCCAGATGTCCTGCCTGCCAATCTGGACAGCCTCTTCCCTTATTAAGGTAAACCCTAATCCTCAGCTGGGCCATGCCCCACTCTAAAAGGGATACCCTCCTTGGAACTAGCATACTCCCACCTTTCTGGTTATGAAAATTGTTGTGCCTCCTGCCTTGCCTGTACCCCATGGATATCAGGGGCACCCCAGGCTGCGGTCAGGGTAATTACATTCCCTTGGAGACTGTAACAGACTGCTCTTCTCTGTCCTGTGAACCAGGCCTAAAGCCAGGCCAGCCTCTGACCCAACCCCTCCTCTCCTCCCTGTCTCCCAGTGTGAGGACCCAGCATGCTTTGCAGCATTGTGGCAGCTGGTATGGAAAACAGGGCAGAGAGAAGGTGTTAGTGGGGAATTTGGTACTGGACAGTTGACTTTTGGCTGGGTCACTCCATGATTCATGTGTTCGGGTCAGTTCTTCCAATAATCAGCCATCACAGTTGCTCTGAAAAATGGACTATTTACCTGGACTAAATTAAACAGTAAGGATTCAAGTCCTGGATCCCTTGTGAAAGGCAAGCAGGTGGAAAGTCGGGCTGCTGTCCTCTCACTTCAGGCTTGTTCTCTCCGGTACAAAACCTTCAGGAAGGCTTTAGGCCATCTCAGCCCTAGGGCCAGGAAGTCTAGCAGAGGGCAGATAGAATTTCACTGGAGTTGGCTTTCTGCTGAGTCCAGTTTCCTGGACACTCCCAGGTAAAAGAGTTCTATCTCTGGATGCCACCCCCAATATTACTCATGAATGATGTTCTCTGAAAAGGTGGAGACCTGTCAGGAATTTGCCCGCCCTATTGGGGGAGTAATTTCTAGGCCTGGCTGAGTCTATGTGGATGGGTGGAGGCGGCAGGTCTTAAGGGACAGTGCAAAGTCTCTCAGTGATCCCCAAGGGAAAGCAAATCCAGGACCAACCTAATTACAGATAATCAGGGCCTTTTAAATTTAAATTAATTTGTTTTACATTTATTTATTTATTTGTTTGTTTATTTAACCCTCCCCCCCACGCACGCACGCACGCCTGCACGCACACACTTCCACCTCTGACCTACAGATGTTGCCGTCTCCCCTTAAGAACTGGATCTCTGAAGGCAGGGTGTCTCCTCCCAAGCACTCGGGCACACCCAGGGCCTAGCGCACACCCAAGGCCTAGTGCACCCAGGGCCTGGTGCACCTGGTGCACCTGGGGCCTGGCACACCCAGGGTATGAACCTTGGCTCCACTAGGGCGAGAACCCAGGACCTTCTGCATATAAAGCAGATGTGCTAACTGCTACTCTGTGGAACCACCCCTGTTTCACGTTTAAAAATTTAACAACAAACACAGTCTGTGGCCTTAAAACTCTTTATGTATCTTTAAATATACTTCGCATTCCTAGCGATATACAGGTATATAGTTCAGTCATGATTCAACATGTAAGTTATTTAGCACTGTTTTTACCCCACGTTATCACATGTAAAATTTCTTCATACTTATTTCTAAAGCGACAAGCCCAGTTGTTATTTAACTTTTTAAAGGTCACAGGTCCCTCAGATAATTTGCCAAAATTTTTCACCTCTCTCTCACTCAAATGCACATAACACACAGCCTTGGGTGTTATCCAGGAGGCATGCAGACTCTCTGAAACCCATCTCTGTGCTGGGTTACGATCTCCAGCGTGTAACTATGAGTGTCTAAACACCAGAATTAAGCCTTTTATTTCTGAATCCCATCATTATCACCCCCCAAAATTCGTGGAAGTTTTAGTAGTGGGTGTTTGAAACAATGTTTGTTTAAAGACAGACAGTAGAAACTGGACTCTCCATCCTTGATGGCTTGTTTGGCATTCGAATTGTTTCCAGCTTGTTGCAGTTGTGACCCATGTTGCTGTCAACACTATCCTGTGGATTTTTTTTTCTTTTTAATTTCTTCTTCCCCGAAGGCCTATTTTTGGAAAGTATTTTGGCTTGAAAAACATGCGCACCTTATCGGCTCCATAACCCTTGCTTATGCATGAGAAAAGTCTCATTCTCTTTTGTCTAGATTGCATCCTGTAAGACCCTGCTCAAATGCTGCTTTCTCCCCAAAGCCCTCCCTGTACCCACACTTGGAAGTAAACTCTTTTGCTTCCTTTCCTGGTGGAAGGAGAGCAAGCTCTCTGGGGTTCCTATTATGAGGGTGCTAATCCCATTCACGAGGGCTCCATCCTCATGACTGAGTTCACCCCTCAGAGGTGCCACCTCCTAACACCATTGTATTGGAGTTAGGATTTCAACACGGACTTTGGTGTGGGGGGACCCAAACACTCAGTCCATTGGACTGCTCATCACATTCCATGTTCCATTTGAGAAATTTTATATACATGTCGTATTCCCTTTATTAGACTCAGTGGTGTGCTTTCTGTATTTGCAACCAGAATGGATCACTTTAATACCCCCTCTGTTCTGTAAGACAGAATTATTTTCAGTAATATTCATGCAAAATCAGTAATAATCACTATTTTCTTGATTTGTTCTTCAGTTTTAGAGAAATAAACAATTTTAAAGAGAACACATTTCAATTAAAGATACTCAAATGCATTAAAAGTACTTCCTTAAGAATCCAAATTTTTACTTACCGAACAAAGTATTATACCTTACAGTTCATTGTAAAATATGTTTTACCATTTAAAATTTTGAACACAAAAACTCTAAGTGGTCACATAGGACAACAGAATCGAAGTTCTCAGGTCCTGTTTCTTTGCCTTTACAATCACTATGTATCGTTTTTTACTTTGAATTTGTTTAAATGCAGGAACATGCATTAAGGGCCCCAGAGTTGGAGACATGAAATGACCAAAGCGTGTCGAAAGGGCTCTGAATCATCACACACACACGCCACCCCCCCTTTGCAGTGAGCAAATGTCAGTGAACCTGTGAGTGTCAGGGGCCAACTGTATAAGTGGGAGTACTCTAAATTCACGTAATATTTCTTGAAGAATAATTAAACGTAATATTTATTAAAGAATAATACAAATATGATTATTTGAAGTTTACATATACTTTGATAAAACTTGATAGT
Organism: Eonycteris spelaea; assembly: GCA_003508835.1. Taxonomy (NCBI): domain Eukaryota; kingdom Metazoa; phylum Chordata; class Mammalia; order Chiroptera; family Pteropodidae; genus Eonycteris; species Eonycteris spelaea. Next base: position 8,124,641 of record PUFA01000040.1, on the reverse strand, counting down.
AACCACACCAGTTGTTTACAATACTGACCAAAACCTATTTTTTGAGAAAAGAGCTTTATTTACTTTTTTTTTTAATCACTGACGTTATTTAGAATGTGATAAGGAAAGGAAGGCCATCTTGTAGTAGGGATATTCTTGTATTTACATTCTCTACAGATGACGGCCGCCTTATTGCCAACTTTCAGGGCAGACGGCTTCCACCTCCCAACCTTTGATGTGATACTGAGCCCTTGGAGGGTAGGGCCCAGCTCTGCAGTCCACTGACGTGCAGTGTCTCCTGCAGGGACTCAGCGGTCCTGAGCGTGGACCGCGGCCCCAGAGGCATCTCTGAGGATGTCTTCTCTTTTCCCACATGTGAGGCTGACTTTCTTCAAACAAAGCAACGTATCACAACAGATTGAATACCGAAACAGGTGAAAGAATCCAGCTTTCTTCCATTAAGCCAGACATTCAAGAAATTAGCAAAGTTTCTTCGTAAAATAAGATCTCACTTTTGTTGCTGTTGTTTTTTGGAAAATGTTATTTTTCATACCATGGTCTACATGTTAACATGTGATGAATTCGTTATTTTTTAAAAGCATTAAAATTTTATAGTTGTAGTCTCCCATATGGTAAATATTGATAGCTGTATTCCATACAAAAATATTTTGGGGGGGGGCGGTTCTAAATAATTTTGAGTGTAATGGTGTCCCGAGACCAGAAAGTTTGAGGACCACTGTCCTACTTGCACTGCCGTCTATGTGGCAGATGTTTGTGCACACCTGTTAAACGAACGAGTGACTGAATGAATGGGCTTCAGCTGCTTCTAGGATTTGGAAGCTCTGACTGGAATTGGGGGAAGGGGCAGGTACTTGTAGGCTGTGGGGGTGGATACCTAGAGAGGGTGGGAGCCGCTGGGTCTGAGCAGCAGCTTCCATTAGAAGCAGTATTGGTCCTGACGGCAACACCAGTGTTTGGGGTGGGGGGCGGGGGCTGTACAGTGAGGTCTGGGGATGAGGGTGATGGTTACTCTGTGTCCTGGGGGGCTTCAGGAGGCTCATGTATCCTGTTCTCCTTGGTGCTGACAGGCAGGAACAACTGCCCAAATCTGCCTCCCGAGAGAGGAACTGAATGGAACGGTATTCTAGGGACCGCTGGGTGTCACATCACAAGGAGTGAGCACAGTGGAGAGAGAAGCCTGTAGCCTCAGTCAGATTACCCTCTAGGTGTCCCTCCTGCTCTTCCCTGAACAGCCATGGGACCTCCGCAAGTCGCTTCACCGCTAGCTTACTCAGTCACAGGGTAAGGGTGGGACAGAAAGTCTATACAACTCTGCCACATACTGGGTGGGTGCACAGTACATCAGCAGGTCTGTTAGTAGTGTCATCAGTGACAAGAAAGAGATGTGGGCTGGGCGGGGTGGGGTTCAGGAGGAAGGGTCCTTGAGGGAATTCTTCCTGGCCCATGACTAGGGACAGCTGAAGCGTGCTACAGACCAGGGTTTCTCAATCACAGCGCTACGACGTTTTGCCCTGGATAATGCATTGTTGTGGAGGTGGTTGCATACATGGCAGGATGCTTAGCAGCATCCCTGGCCTCTAACCACCACATGCCAATAGCACTCTCTCCCTAGCCGTGACAACCAAAAATATCTCTGGACGTTGCCCAACGTCTCTGGGGGCGATGGGTGAGGGTGGGGGGCAGTTTTGTCCCCAGTGGAGAACCACCAGTATAGATCCTCATCAGACAAGGCCTCCACGAGGGATGCTTGCTTCCTGGCAGTGCCTGGGAGGATTTGCACAGCCTCATGCACACAGATCGGACTCATTTCTGGCAGAACGAATTCTGCTAAGAGATTTTGCTCTTAAAGGAACAAGAGGCCTCCTGACTGACTCTGATCCTTTTTACTGAGGAATCCCTCCTGCTAACTGTGGCTATTTCCCTCAGCTTTTGGACAAACCAGGACCTGGGAAGGCAGTGGCTGACCAGCACGGGGTTTGTTGAGAGAAACCCGGATGGTACCCAGCAGGCGGAGTGCTGTTTCAAGGGGTGCTGTTTCACCCTTTGACATCCGCCCCAGCGCTGATGATTTCAAGCCCCCAAGACTCCACTGAAAACCAGCCTGGGCCAATGAACAGCAAAATGCATAAACAAATGATAGTTTTTTCACACAAGGAATGCAACAGCAGCCAGATTAAATGAGTCACCAGCACATGTGGACACTGGGACAAATGTCACCGACAAAAGATGATGAAAGAAGCCAGAAGCAAAAGAGTATATACTGTATGCTTCCATTAACAAGAAGTTCCAAGACAGCAAAATAATTGATGTTAAGTCTCCAGGGGTGCATAATGGAGGCTTCTAGGATGCGGGTTAAGATGGCAAAAATTGATTAAGCACTTATTATACAGGCACTTCCCCATATATATGTTATACTTCGATGAAAAATAAACAAACAAAACAACACTTTGAGCCAAAGTTCAGGGCAGGCCCTTCGGCAAAATGACTGTATTGTGAACCCAACGAATACAAATCGTCTGCGATTTTGCCTGTACGGCTCTAAGTTATGATCATTTTTGGATATGACTTTGTAAATGAGTTGATGTAATTTTGCAAAATAATTAGAATAGTGGTTGGCACATGAAATGCTCAGTGGATGGTAATAATTAATACTGCCAATAAGTTATTAACTGACCTAGGATACAAAATAATAACTATATGCAAAGGATAGCCCTTTTTCTTAAGAGAAAAAAAGGTTCTGGAATTTTCAGGTTACATCCTGGTTAGTAAATCCCTGATTCTCAAAGTTTTTGAAACTCCCTCCAAGCATAGCCTTTGAGGAAAGAAAAATCTGAGCCTCTATCTTAGAATTACTAGCTTCTGATCCGTAACCAGCATAAAAAGAAAGTCTCATATGGCAGTCTTATTTGATCAAATCGTTCAGTTCACTTCATATCCATCAATTATTGACCCTGTGCACTGTTTAGTCAGGAGCCTGGAATCCATCTACCTGGTCAAGCATTTGGACCTCTTTGGCCATCAATCTAGTTTGTGAATTTACAGGCTGAAAAAGCATCACTGTTGTCAGATACCTCAGGTTCAGAGTAAAACTCTGGCAGAAACCATAAAGTCTAGGGAATGTGCAATGATGTCTCTGCTTTAGACCTGACTGGGAACAGGACTCTACACATTCCTGTCTCTTCTGAGAGAGTGAGCAATTAGACAACTTCAGCGAGACGGAGCATTTCATTGCAAGCTGATGCAAATTAGTTGCCAAATTAACGCTCAGAAAGATTGGAAACGCTTTCAGATCATTCTCCACTGAAGAAGTCTTAGCACAACTATTTCTGAACGAGATATATGAGAGACTTCAACACCAGCTACAAGTGCTTTTAGAAGACTTATACTTGCAGACTGGTTTCCTAAAATTTCAGTCCTGTTATAAATGTCTACACGTCCCTGTGACCTGAGATGCCACTAACAGAGCACCCAGTACACTGCGAAGCAAGCTCTGACCCACACAGTTCAGAACACTCATACTCTTTGTGACATACATTTAAAGAAGGAAAAATCCATGCCCAACCCCGGAGAAAAAGCAGGCTCTTACCTAGTCCCAGCTTTGTCCATGGGCACTTGATTGGATAAAGATGCTCAAAACCAAGAAAATGGAGACACAGAGGGGACTTCCCATTTCTCAAGTCTCACCCCAGGGTCCGAGGTCTTCTTGCTAATTTCTGAAGCCAGAGAGACCGGATTGCTTATTGATACTTTGTTAGGAAAGCCTGCCCATTAATAATTAACCTTTAAACATGTTATCTAGTGTTCAGACTTTCCTTACTACCCCCAATGCCAAATCTAAGTATACCTAATACAGAAAAGGTTGATTTACAAAAGTGTTTTTTATCCTGATACATTTTAAAAGTAAAACATCTTGTCATGTACTCTTACCTTCTTAGGCCAAGGTCATAGTTCCAAATTAATCAATTTAAAGTTAATATGTTGTGTTTGGAAATTCTGTCAAAGGTCGGGGTAGGTGACTTCCACACAGTTGCTTAAGTTCCCCTCTGACAGCGCTGCAGAGGGGATGCAGGTTCATGGCAGTGGTATTTTAAATTGCAGCTTAAGCCCAAAGAAAAAGCAAAGGACTCTGCTATGTGGAGAGTCCCGGAGGATCTGTTTTCTGTCGCGTTTAGCAAAATTGCTGGTGCCTGTGGTCAGCATGGTGGGGCAACGTTTCTAAAACTGAAAGGGGCAGAAAACCTCTAACTTCAGTGTAAGAAAGAGAGAAGATCCAAAACTGGATGCCTTTGCTAGGACCCTATGGAGAGATGATCCTAGAATAAATACAATTTTACTCCTCTGTGTTAATGCTCCAAGTGTGTGGAGACTGAGAAGTAAGGCCGCTTGGCAAGATTAGGCAGAGGAAATGCCACTATGTATAACTCTTATAATAATCCTCGAGTGTCTAGTTTTATTTAAACTTTATTCATTTGTTCAACTTTTTTTTTTTTTTTTTTTGCATACCTGCTTTATGCCAGGTACTGTTCTAGGCCTTTGGGATATACAAGTGAATAAAACAGATTGAGATTCTAGTTCTTGGGAAGTGTGAAGTTTATGTTCCATTGAGGGTGGGAGGAGTCGGTAATAGACAACAGACATAATAAATAAGAGATGTACGTAGATTGGTAGAATGCAATGAGAACTGTGGAAAAAGAAAAGCATAGCAGAGTTAAAGAGGGGAGGAGGTAGTGATGTTAAATAGAATGATCAAGGTGAGCCATGTTGGAAAGTTGTGCTTTGAGCAAAGGTTTGAGTGAGTTGCCCCTGTGGATTTCTTGGGGAGGAGAGCTCAGGCAGCCAGGACAGTGACAGGGGCCAGTGCAAAGGCTCTGAGGTAGGAACATGTGCGGTGTGTTCCAAGAATAGCAAGGATACCAGTGATTAGGGAGATGTCATTAGAAGGACTTTGGCTTTTATGCTCTGAGACATGGAGAACCATTCTGAGCAGGCAGTTAGATAACTTCGTGGTCATTGCTCAGATGAAACTGATAGATAGGATCTTCTGAAGCCACAAACAGTTTTGAACAAATTGACCTTAGGTCAAAGCCTGACACTGTGCTGTCCCTACGGCTGCAGCTTGAGGGCCACTCACTGAGATGCACGATTTCTGAGCAGAGGTTTCTGCCCTGGCTCCCTGACTGGCTCTGTCCTACCCTGCACAGTTAAGCAGGATCTCTGCAGTTTCAACTTTACTTATTTCCCAGAAATCTGGAAACTAAAATCAGCTAACTGTGCACCTTGGGCTCCTGTGTCCTGGGCCCACCTCATCTCTTGTTTTCTGTGTACTGTAAGGAAACACCCCCATTCCTCACTTTGTTCATCAGGTCAACTCGCCAAGACACCCGTGCATCTGAGTGCCTCCAGGATCTTGGGTCTACTATCTGCCAGCTGTGCAAAATGTTACTTAACTTTAACGAGGTCCATCTCTTCACCTGTAAAATGGGATAACATGAGTCGGACACAATATTTCAAGATAATTAATATTATTTATTAATATTAATATTATTTCCCCCCCAACATCTCTCCCTCCCACTTAAGAAGGGTAAAGTAGAGGAAGGTCTACAATTTTTTTTTATCTTTTCAAAACGTTAGAACCTAGGGCAAGTGAATTTAAGCAACAAAGACAAGCAAAAGGCTAAGAATGCTTTAAGGGGGTGTGAAGGGAAAAGGAGCACTCGCACCTTCCCACCACTACAAAGGCTCTTGGGCTTTGCAAGTGGGTGAGGGACGGGCAGGCTTGTCCATGAGCACAGAGGGAACAGTCTCTTGCTTCCCAGGAACTCTGCGAGAAGGCGGTGCGAACCCACAGAGGAAATGGCTGCGTGTCTGTCCGCAGGTAGACAAATGATGCCCCCTTGCCTAGCATGGGGTAGGAGCAGCAGTGAGACTCCAGTGCCGACAGGTCATGAAATGGGGAGGACAAGCTTTTCAGTGGCCACCTATGTGGACTGATGACAGAGGACCAGGTGCTTACCCAGCCCTAGGCCTGGGTATTGTGTTGATCCGGAACTATGGCATAACTGGGGGTGTGGATTGAGGAAGAATCGAAGAGGTCCTGAAAACAAGAGTTTGGAGTTGTAACTCAGGTGGATTACAGAAAATAAAGATATTTCTTGCATGGCAGAGCTTATGGACTGAGATTCACACTTCTATAAACACAGGTATGTCTGAGTATTAGAGATTTGTACGTGGAGTGCCCAGCCAAGTGCCTGGTTTGTAGCAGAAGTTCTATAAAGCATTGTGACTTATTCTGGAGGGAATATGCTTAATGATCAAGAGTCCAGGCTTATGAATCAGACCGGTCTAGTTCAAATCCCTGGCCTATCACTTACTAACTGTGTGACCTAAGGCAAGACATTCGTGTCTGAACTTGACATATACATAGATATATTCTAATGGCAGATTAAAATGATTGGATTAAAAAATATAACTTAAAGAGACAAAGCCCTTAGCTATCCTGGCAAGTAGGAAATAAAATGGCAGTTTTATTATTTTTATTGTTTTTAATTCACCTTGGGATCAAGAGGATGTCCAGGAGGTAGGTTACAGCAGGACCACAGTGATTAAATTTTAGCAGACAATGAAAAGAGTAGGAAAACAGAAGGGTCTGGACCAGAGGTTGAGCACTGGACTCAGAGTCGAGAGCTTAGGAAAAGAATGAATTACAGGCTTATCAAAACTTCTTGGGCTGGGATGGAGAACCTTCTTTTTAAACAGGTTCTCCAGGTTTTTGGTCACCTGCAGTTTGCAAACCGAACTTAAGAGATCTATTTGGGTACAAGAATAAAATAACAGACCAATCAGATTTTTTTATATCACCAGCTATAAGCTGAATTTTGTGTCTCCCCCAAAATTTGTATGTTGAACTCTAACACCCAAAGTGATGGTATTTGGAGATGGGGGCTTTGGGATGTGGTCAGATCATGAGGACAGAGCCCTTGTGAATGGTACTAGTACCCTTATAAAAGGACCCCAGACAGATCCCTTACCTTTTCCTCCATGTGAGGTACAATGAGAACATGACTTTATCAGACACCAGATGTGCAGGTGACTTGATCTTGGACTTCCAGCCTCCAAAACTGTGAGAAATAAATTTGTTGTTTATAAGCTACCCAGTCTGTGGTATTTTGTTACAGCAGCCCAAACAGACTAAGATATCACCTGAAAAATTTTGTTTGTGTATTTATAATATTTATTATATGTTCACACTATATAATTTATATGTAGTACTATGCAATATATTAGTGCTATATAATTTATAAACAAATAAATATCCATATAATTTGGGAAGGGCACTCAAAAAATTTTTTTAAAGCGATAAATGCACTCCATTAAAATGGTGTGACTACTCCGTCATGGAGGAATAGAATGGCTCCCAGATCTTTATGACTGTGATGTGGTTGACTCCATCAGTACCTTAGAATAAATAGTCAGTAGATCCGTTAGCAGAATCTGTAGTCGTTGCCACACCCAAGAAAGCCCAGCAGTCTGTGGGGGAACTCTCATTTCTCATGAGCTGAAAATGGGGCAGGTCTGATCCCCGTGTAACCTGGAGCCACCAGTAATTATCAGCATTGCCCATGGCAGTACTGCCCAGTGGTTTCTCCTGCCTACAATCCTCAGTCTACAATAATAATGGTTTTATAATCAGATTCTTAAAAATTGTCCAGTTTTTGTTCTCTTTTAATTCGAAGAGCTTCTCAAAGAAATAGAGGCTTCAAGAGACTGGCACTGGAAGACCTGAATGTGACCTTTTCCTTAAATGTAAAAGTGATAAGAAAGTTAATCAGGAGAAAAGAAATACATATTTTACAGAGAGCAAGTCCCAGGAAGAGAGGAGCCAGGGGATCGAGGTGAAGTTCACTGATGAGAAACAAGATTTTAAATTCAGAATCAGATTGGTTTGCTTGCGTCTTCAGAAACTGGGGTTACCTGAGAATGGCAGCCTCAGGCTGGAGTTCTAAGAAAAGAGTGATCTAAACAATAACTTTCGGATTGGTATTCTTAGTTTTGTAATTTTACGGCTGAGAATTCAGAGATAAATAACCGAGACAAAAACGAAAACCAAAAACCAAAAAGCACAAAGGGTTGCGAGCGGGGAAATCAGGGCCATACGCAGACTCAGTTTTCCCAGCCCTGAGCCCTTCATCTCTGCACATCTGGCTTTCCTGGGGCTGCGCTGGACTTTCTTTCCTACACCTCAACCCTCTTCCAACTCCAAGATGAAATTTTTGAAGTTTTCAGGATCATGTCATTAGAAAACGATGACCTTCTATTATTCCTGCTTGGGGCAGGGTGCCATTGGGAGAATGACCAAGCTTTGGGTTGAGTCACGGATCAATCTGTGTGGACATTCTCGTACCATATGGGAATATGGCTAAACAAGTGGGGACACGTCCTTAATTTGAGTTGCTTGGAACAAGTCCTCATTTGGAAATGAGTTGGCCTGGAATTTAACCCTTTCCCTATCTAGTTTTTTTTTTTTTTAAAAGAACAGTAAGCAAATGAAAACAAGATTTGCAGATGATGTTTTAGACTAAAAGAATGAATTGTTTCAAGTATTTCATGCAGGTATTTATTCATCTTAGATCATCACTCCTCATAGATTAACTTTTGCAGATTGACCTTTGTATGCTCTGCCTCTGACCCACTGTGTGAACTTGGGTGATTGTGTACACTTTCTGCACCTCAGTTTTCTCATCTGTAAAATGAAATTGTGAGGTTAAAAATTGTCACATGGAATGCTCTTATAAGAACTCTTGGCACAATCAGAGCTCATTTGATTTTTTTTTTAACAAAGGAGGTGGAAATTATTTCTTTTATTTTACAGGTAAGAAAACTAAAGTTCCAAGAGTCCTTGTCCCAGGTCACATGTTTAATCAACATAGATTGGACCTAAGGACTTCTAGGTCCCTGCATGCTCTATTGCTCTCTCATTCTCCAAGTCTAAAGTGAAGAGCGAGTACTTATGGAGCAAAGAGCAGATCTCTTTTTACACTTATGTGCTGGTCCGTTTATTCTCCCTATCAGAATTTCAGCTACTGGTTTGTGGAACAATTGAAAAAGCAAACCAACAAACAAACCACACCCCCCACCCCAAAACCAGAGCTTTTTTTTTTTTTTTTTTTTTTTTTTTTTTTGGTGACTAGATACTTTGGAATCAATAATGCATTTTAGATTTTAGTAGTTCCAGTAGAATGGATACTCTTTTTTCTTAGTTGCATTATGTTTGGAAGCAAAAGGAAATAAAGATTTTAAGTTGGTTTGGAACAACCAGATAGACATTGAACATTACTGAGTCTTAAAGTTTTCAAAGGGTTTTCTCCTCTGTGGGAAAGAGGGCATGGATAGACTAGATTGTGTCCTATGTCCTCCAGCTGCTTGGGGTGTTGATTAGGCCTGTCGGGAGATGATCATGCTGGGGTCCTTGACGAGATCAACCAAGCCACAAACTGAATTAGCTAACTGTAACAAACCAAGGGCACAGTTTGAGAAGGTGGGCCATCAGCATGCTGGCTCATACTGGGTCCCAGTGCTTCTGATGATGGGAGGATACCCAAGAGCATAGTCCAAATCCTGGGTATCTGGCAAGGCTGGGGCATTGCTAAGATTGAAATGGCCCAAGTCTCTCTGCAGTAGCTAGTATTTGCACCATATCACACCCTCATCTCACAAAAGCTTTCTGGGGTAAGCAAACGAAGTCCTTGGCTGCAAGAAATCAGGAACAGTTCCCAAAGATCTGCTTCAAGTGCTGCTGATGGCTCACTGTTTTTCCAACGACAGGATGTCTTGCTGACATGGTTACTGGTTGATTGCTAGGCAAGCTAGAAGTCAGGAGTTAACAGTTCAGGGCCAGCTCCCAAATGCCAGACTCTTTGTGATTTCATCAAAACCTCAGGAACAATCCTCTGAGTCAGATATGATTATTCCCTATGTACAGAGAAAAAACTGAGGCTTAGAGAGGTTACTGGGTCATACAAATCTACATTCCAGTAAGTGGTAGAATGGGATTTGAATTATGTTTGTCTAATTCCCAAGTCCACCCAACGAAAAGTAGCTGTGTCAACAGAGGTGGGACTTGGCAGTGAGATCTTCATTGTTTAAGGTTTAAAAAAAGCAATTGTATTGTGCTCTTGCACTGCAGATAACAACATAGATCATGTGTTGATTATTATTATTTTCAAAACAAATGTTCTTCAGCCTTTCTTAGCTATTTAATGAAATAGTCTGTAAGACATAGCAGAAGATAGATGTCATGGAGATGTTATGATGGGACAGAATTATATCACTTATATACAGAGTAATTTCCCCCCAATCAACAGTAAAAAAGACCAGCTAAGATAAGGGAACTGGAGCCTTAGACCATGAAGCTTTGTCATGAACCAAATGGAGTGTTTGACAGGAAATTGTCAGGGCGAAACTATGCTGCGAAAGACCTAATTTACATACGTAATCAGTCATCTAGTTACTCTTGAAACTCTTTGGGTTAGGTCATACCTAAGGTCCCCAGAAAGCAACCATGAGATGCTTTCAAATGCTTTGATAATTCTATCAGGAAATAATTTATCTAAAAAGGTAAAATCATGACTCCGTTCTCATATAAAAATGGTATTTTATTTAACTCAATAATGAAGAAGCTGTTAAGGGCATTATAATCAGTTCCAAGGAGAAGCCAAAAACCTCCACAAATTTATATGAATAAAGAAATGTAGAAAGGAATGTGTAAATGGAAGCAAAAATACTTTCACAGTGTGGGAGGGAAGTCAATCAAACCTACAGGACAGGACAGATAGAATTTGCATTTTGCCTTGCTATTGTTACCCACAGTGTACAGAGTTGTAAAATACTCAAGGGCAGCGGACACTAGAATCAGATTACCCAGGAGGCTGTACTGTGTGTAGACAATTCTAGTTTTCCATTGAAGTACAAAACTTCTCCCTGTAATTCCTATTGTTAAGAAATGATAAAGAAAAGTACTTAGCTACAAAATTTTGAAGATAACAGGATAAAGTTCCTTCTCGAAGAAGGGCTGTCTCTTTTTGTATCTTTGTCCCTAAGTGGAGGCTTTGTGATAAGAGAGAACTGGATTTCCAGGCTGGCTTCTCTCTTGGCCCTATTAGTGGACAAATTATTTAAAATCTTTGTGCCTTAGTTTTCCTACTCTGAAACAGGGTGGATACCCTCACAGGGTTTGAGGGAAGACTAAAAGAGAAAATCCATGAACTGTGCATAGTGCCAGCATAGTACATGTCAGTCGTTATTATTTTTATTGATTATAGTCTTTTGTTGTGCTTTTTATTTCTCTCTATTCTTATGCATCCCTTTTCTTTTCCTTTCTCTACCCATTTAACTGACTATTTAAAGAATAGGAGAGCTATTTATAGTGCTGGGGTTCAGGGCAGGCTGCCCCAGCATGTGCCACTGGCATGTGGATGATTTGGAGCTGAAGACAATCAGGCCCAATGGACTCAAGAAGAGTCTTTTATCTCTCCCTTAATGGCCTAAAAGAATTTAGATAGAACACCAGTACAAGGTAGAGAGTTATTACTAGAGGTGAATTTTTACATCAGAAAGACTTATCTACGCGCATGGCAAACATTTGTTTACCAAACATTTGCTCTTCTCATCTTCCTGTGAATTGTTTTCCTTGCCCTTTGAAATCCCAGACCCCTACCCACTTCTCCTTATTCAGGATGGCATGCGAGCCTCAGTTGCCTAACTGTCTTGGAAACTCTCATGTCTCCTTTGTGGGGTTCCTGTACTACATAATTAAATTCGTTTTTCTCCTGTTAATCTGTCTTTTGTCAATTTAATTATTTGTCCAGCCAAAAAAACTGGAAAGGAGAAAAGTAAAAGTTTTCCTCTCCTACAATAAGATTTTGGAAAAATTTTAAAAGTATAGACAGGATCTATGTTTCCTGTTCTTGACTCTGCAATTAACTGTATAAATTGTTATATATTCCTTTCTATTTAAAAAATACCCCCCACCCCCAATATTTACTTCCTTGCTTTCTGAGTAATTCCCATCACCTGTCCTGAGACAGCCCACTCTGAATTGAAATTTAAAACTTGGTTCTTTTTCTCAGGTTAATGGTCAGATTCTAGGGTGGGAAAGGCTCTCAGAGAAGGTCCTTATGGGGGATGGCCTGGAGAAGTGATCACTAGTGTCAGAACTGTGAACTTGGTGCTGAGTCTGTCCTCAGTCTGACACTCTGCAGACCCTAGGGGCCATATCCAAGGGCCAGAGAGTCCGTGTGGCCCTGCAGGGGGTGGTCAGTGTGTACCGAGCATCAGAAGAAACTGTCCACACTGCCCCGCCCAGGGTAGTTAGTGCAAACCTGCCTTTGAGAACTTTGTTATTTCCCTTTGGGACTGATGGAGGCGGGTGGTCTCTCTTCAGCCCCGAAGAGGAACTCCTGCCTGTCCCATGGTCAGGAGGCCTGCATGGATTTGACCCCATCATTCCCCATGTCTCAGCCCTGAAAAGCTCAGATTATTTAGGTGGATCCCACAGGTGCTCTTTCCTTTCCCTTAGCAGCCTGTGTGCATTCCACAGGGAAGGTGCAAGTATTTGCTCTGCTTGAGCCAGGCTGGGGAAGGAGCTTTATTTACCTCTGGGCAATGTTCAGGGAGTGGAGGATGAAAATACCGCCATGTCTAGGCTTCCTTTAAATTTATGGCCACTGGAGTGATACCCTGGAGAGAGCCATTTTTCACTCCACAATTCCACTCCAATCACCTAATCTGACTGTCAGGCTACATGGAGGACTCTTGGGAGAGTGAATCGTCTTTTTGATGCCTTAGGAGACAGCAGTGATTAGATCGCAGAGGTCAGCTGGTGTGTAATTGGGATCTCGGAACTGGGAAGAGAACACAATCAGATTTACAGAGGGCTCCCTGCCTCCCGGGACTCTTTCTGTTATCATATCAGCTCTAGAGCAAAACTGTTTGTCTTAGCCATTGATAAAAAAATAACTTCTCTTGTCTGTTTTTCACAGACAATGTATAAACAAGGAAGGAATGGTAGTCCGTTCACGTGTGTAGTGAGACCCAGTCTTGGCCAAACTTGGAGCCACATGGAAGAAAAACACGGATTTGAGGGCAGAAGGTAATGGCTTTGAGCCTAGCTCTGCTTTGGGGAATTATGAAACCCACCTCATGAGGTTGAAGAGAGAATGAAGGATGAGAAGGAGAATGAGAATGAAGTATGGTCAATGCATAAACATCTTGAAGCAATAAAAGGACACAGGTGAAGTAGAGGCCCCAGAGGGGACATCGTGCAGATGAATGTGGAACAGAGACGTCTGTGAGATTTGGGGGTCCTAGCAATTTTGCTCACTTACCTCAGAGCAAAGATGTGCCTTGTCACTACAGGGTTTGGGTGACCGCCGGCAGAGGGAAAGGTCTGGCTTTCCGCAGGGCAGGACTCTCCTAGAAGGCATGGAGGGAGTTAAGTAGTTTACAGGATTCAAGGAGGAGACTGAAGAATGAGAGGACAGCCTTGCAAAAATAAGTCATTAGATTTGGAGGTGGGGGTCGAAGGCAGCTGAGTTCTGGTGTCCTGCACGTGAGCTGAGGGCTACTGCAATTCGGGAATTCCTGGGGTCCTCACCGGTACTCCCTAGTATATAAATTTGAGATGTTTTGTTTACGTAAGGGATTCATTTTATGACGAAGTTCACGTTAGTCATCTCTCTGACCTTCATGCTGTCCCCTCTTGTCTTCATTGTCCCTTTGACTGAGTACAGAGCTATTGAATTGCCCTCAAGATCCACCTCACTTCCATCCTCACCCTTGACCACAGGAAAATCTCTGCTCTGGTCTGCTTTCTCCCTGGAGACTCATGAGGAGAGTGGTCTGTGTATACAGGTGAGACCTTTCAAACAGTGCATCTGGATGGAAAAAAGAAGGTGCCAGAGGGCTGTGCCCTGGGAGTTCCAACATTTAGAAGTCAAGAAGATGAGGAAGAACCATTCTGCTTTTGTATCGAATTATTTTTTAAGAATAAATTCTTAATGGTAACATTTTCAAGGAGTGATATGATATGGTTGTAAATGAATGTATGAGTCAATTTCTGGGCAGCTTCACCAGCATCGAATATTAGTAGTCAACTTTTTTTTTGTTCTTTTAGAGTATGTAAATTGTCATCTTCAGACAGCTTTCATTTACATTTCTTTGATATCTAGAGAGAATCAACATTTCCTACTGTTTGTCTACTAATTGTGTTTCCCTTATGGGAAAGGTCCTATCTTTTACTTATTTATCTTTTAGAATCTTGATACTTATTTTACAAATTTGAATTAGCTATTTATGATAGATCTTAATCCTTTGTAATGTTTGATATAATTATTCTTCTGCTTTAAAAAAATCTTTAGTAATGCTAATTTTTCTTGTGCAATCATTTAAATTGCTTCAAAACTGAGAGAGTTAAAATTCCCCCCAGAGAAACGATAAACATTCTCTTCAATTTTCTGCAAGTTCTTCCATAATTTGATTTTATATTTAAATCTTTAATCAACCAAAGCTTATTTTGGTGAATGTTTTATTTTTAATAACTTTTTCTGTTACAGAATCAATAACTTTATTATTGAAAAATAAGAATAAAGAGAAAAAAATCCTCACATTATTAACCAACATTACACCAATAAATTTAATTAAAATTTTAAAAATATGATGAAGAAGGTCTATCACTTCACCATCCAGAGATAACCACTATTGACATTTTGATGTAGATATCTCCAAATTATTTTTCTTGTCTATATATTATTTATTTTAAAAATTACACTGCAAGCATATCGTACAAACTTTTCACTAATCCATTTTAACGACACATTAATAACATTTCAGTGGCATTAACATTCTTTTAAAATGTTATTTGAAATGACTACAGAGTATTATGTTTATAGGTGTACCATAATTGACTTAATTCATTATTGTTTTTCTATTCACTTAGATGGATCTAAGATATCACTATTATGAATAATGCTCCTATAAACATAAATAAGCATAAATCTTGGTCTACATTCTGATCACTTCCTTTGCTTAAATTTCTTAAAGTAGAATGCTGAGGCAAAGGTTATAAATATATTCGAAAATACATTCTGCCTTTTCAGATACACTGCCAAATTAAGTAAATTAATATCATTTTAAGTTCCCATGAACAGTGGATGGATGTGCCCTCCCCTCTCACCCTACTCTTCCTTCTTGGTAACATTAATATTAACATTTTTGCAATTTCATATTCAATTTATAAGTCAAAATGCTGTATGTATATTTTATTTTATTTTTTTCCTGGTGAGTTGAAGTTGAATTTACCCCTCCCATTTTTATTGGCTGTCTTCTTTATAAATTACCCTTTAATGATATTTATATATTTTATATATTAGTTTATGTATTTTTGTATTTTTTATATATTTTAAAACTGAGGGTCTCATTTAAAAAATATTAAATTATTTCAAACACACAGCATAATGAATGTTTATGAAAACCACACTGCTACTCAGATTCATCAAATCCTAACATGTTGCCTTATATGCTTCCTATTTTTTTAAAATGGAATATCTGTATACCTGTGTACTTATTCCCAATCTAATCTCATTTTTTCCCTCCTCAGAGGTAACCCCATCCTGAGTCTGGTACCTAGGTATATGTTTGCATTATATGTATGTAGCTATAATATATATAGCATTATATTGCATATTTGCAAATTTCGACTCTACTTATTATCTGCAAATTATTTTTTGACTCAGACTTGTATTTTTGAGATAGATCTTTATTGATAAAACTACTATCCATGGTCCCTTTGTGTGAACATATCCCAATTTGTCCTGTTGATGGATATATGCGTGGTTTATTTTTGTTTGTTTGTTTTTTGCTAAGACAAACAACGTCGCAATGGGCTTACATTGTCCACAAGTGAGAGCTTCTAGAGTTTACTCTTAGAAGTAAAATTGCTGAGTTGTAAGGTAAAGGTCTCTTCAGTGTTGCGTGATGTTGACAATTTATTCTTCAAAATGGTTACACCAATGAACACATCATTATCAAAATGTGACTATTTCTCTAATTCTTCTGCATCATTACCAACACTTGATAATGTCAGATTATTTCATGCTCACCTGTCTGATGAATGTAAAATGGTATCACATTGTGTTAATTTTCATTTCTCTAATTACTGGTCAGGTCGAGCATCTTTTTATATGTGCCAATGATCATTCAAATTTTCTTTGCTATGAATTGCCTGTTCATATCTTTTGTCCATGTTTCTACTACTTCATTAGTGTTTTCTTACTAATTTAATTCTCTGTGGTTATACGTGTTGCCAATATCCCTCCCCGTTTACATTTTGTCTTTTCACATTGCCTTCGGTGCTTTCTGTTGAACAGAGTTTTAAACTTTCATGCAGTCGGGTTCTTCACTTTTTAGTCAGGAACACTCCTGTAGAGAAGGCAAAATTTTACCTTTTCCCTCTTAGGGCCCTTTTGGCTGGGCCTGAGAATTAATCTGATATAAGTCAGACTAAGAGGAGAAAAGTATGCAAACAGGTATGTTTTATATGACACAGGAGCCCTCGTGAGGAAATGAAGACCCAAAGAAATAGCCTAGTTTTAAATCATTTTTCTTAGTTTTGAATAATTTTTCTATGTTTATTGGACCTCACATGGATAGAGTGATTAATAAAAGACAACAAATAGATGGTATGCATAAGCCATTCCTGCCTCTCATGCCCTCAGTAGACATTGCTAATTGACTGCATTACTTTCTTCATTCGCATACCCATATATTCATTTATTCACTTATCCAACAACTATTTTTGGAAAATCTTCTATGTGCCTGAGCCTGGTTGTAATCTTTTCAAACCAGTTTTATTGAAATTGGCACTTATCTTAGAATTCTCATCCTGTGACATGTGTTTATGTGTGTCTCTGTGTGTGTATGTGTTTGTATATGTGTGGTATTTTTCACAGATTTGTGGATGAGTATGATACTTATTTCCTAGGATAAATTGAGTATCAGGTCTTGTTTTTTCCACGATTTGGAATTAATTACATAATATGGAAAAATTTATTTCTTGAATATGTAGAAATATTGTTCAGTAAATTTGTTTAAGCCTTATTTCTTTTGGTGGATGTGGAAGTAGTTCTTTAACACTTTCTCAATTTCCTTTTCCCTCATTATTATTTTCGTGTTTTCTACATCTTGTTTTTCCAGTTTTATATTTTATATTTTGTATTGTCCATTTGGCTAAATATTTTGAAGTGATTATCATAAATTGTGCTTTGCAATCATTTATATTTTAAAATCCTTTCTGTCAATTGTTGAATCACCAGTCTCATTGCAAATTTTGTTGATTTTTACTTAAAAAATTTTTTTTTTATTGTATATCCAAGGGGTTTAATCTAGTTTATAGTCTTTCCAGAGAATGAGCATTTATGTTTATATATGTCCACTGATTTTATGTTTTCTAGTTTATCTATTTCTGTCCTTCATCTTTATTATTTTCTATTTCCCCTTATGTCGAGTCTTCTTTTTATAAGATTTTAAATCAAGTGCTTAGTTCCCATATTTCATATTTCTAAAGTGCATCTACATTTTTGCTTTCAGCATTGATTTGTTCACATCCCCCTCACTTTTGATAAGTGATGTTTTTAATTTTATAATATTCTAAAATTATTATCATGTTCTTAATTTCCTACTTATCCCTGTTGCTTAGGAGAATTTTTGTTGCTATTATTAGAAAGTGTCACCCATTTATTTGTTTCTTGTTGTTGTACATGTTTATTTTTATATGATTCTAATCTTACAAAAATATTAAAAGATTAGTATGAAGAACTCCTATACGCCCTTTACCCAGGTTCACTATTTGTTCATATTTTCTCCTGATTACTTTATCATTCGTTCTCCTATAAATGTGATTTTTTTCTGAACCACTTGAGAATAAGTGCAGATGTACATACCTACCTACCTACTTACCTACCTAAATATTTCAATGTCTATTTCCTGAGACAGACAATTTCTCTTAAAAAACTAGGCATTTAATAGGTAAGGAAATTGGAGATTTCATATGGATACCATATGATCGTCTAATCTATAATCCATAATCAAAATGTCAATTATCTCAATATATATTTATTTATATTTAGATAAATGAATTTATATAATATATATTTAAATTTATAATTAATTTATGTTTATTTAAAAATTAATTTAATTGTATATTTTACTTTAAATATATTGTATATATACTGTCTATATAAGTGTGCGTATATACAGAGAGATTTTGAGAGTATTTTAGAATTTACAATAATGATGATAACAGTGGCAGCAACTGAAATGGCTACTTGTTTACAGAAACCACCACCTATACAGCTCTAAATATATTGATATTTATTTCCTTTTCATACTATGTTCTAAAAAAATTCATATTTATTTTCATATTTATTATTGTTTAATTGTATGCTTATTATATATTTATAGTAGAAAAAGAAAGAGAAATAATGAAAATCACCAGAAAGCTCAGGACATAGAGATAACCACTGTTAGTATTTGGGTGTATATTTTCTAGACTTTTGATTTCAATCAACGAAAGTCTGGACTTTCTTTCTAGTTAAATAAAACTGGAATACCTTAAAAATATGGCATCATATTGTATGATGTTTGGTTTTAACCTTCTTTTAAATCATAGTATTGTGTTATCTTACATACTTTATAGCTTATATTCATAACAACTTTGCAAAGTACAGCTACATTTTTAGATGAAGAATACAAGGTTCAGAGAGGTTCCACAAATAGCTGAAGTCACAGAGCAGTAAAGAATGGAATTGTAATCCAACCCCTGGACTGTCTGCCTCCAAGCCTATAGATTAGATCACTATTTTGTTCAAGGTTCCTTTCACTGTTTTTACTTGTATCATTAACATTTGGTTTCATTGCATTTTGGTGAGAAAATATATTTATATAATTTTCCTCTTGTTTCATTTTTGGAGCCTTATTTGAGACCCCATATATATGCATCGATGCCCTGTAAATCGAAAAAAGTATATAGTCTGTGTTATTACTGGGTTCAATATGTATCTACTGGTTATAACTTATTAATTGTGTAGTTTTCATAACCTGTATGTTATTTTTCAAATTTATAGCTATTTTTTCCATATCTTCATTGTCTTCTAAATTTTCATCTTTTAAAATTTGTTTATTTAATTTTTAAGTTGTCTAATTTTTGTCTTAGCCTGATAATGGGTTAACACCTCCCATAACAATTGTTTTTAAATTTATTCTATTTCTCTTTGCATTTCTAACTTTGGCAATCCATGTCTTCACTGTTGATTTTATATCTTCCATTATAATCAGGAGTCCCTTTGCACCCTCCCTCCCCCTTGTTTGGCTTCAAAATCTCTTTATACGATAGCAACTTTACCAATTTACCAACTGATTTTGTATGAGTTTCCTTAATAAAACTTTCCTATTTTTAGCATTTCTGCATTTTTTTTATTATAGATACCTATGTTTAAGCAACAAATATATTGTTGGATCTTATATTTTAATCCAATATGAGAATCTGCCTTTTGAGAAATGAATGGCCAAAAATATGGACTCCTTTAGGATGCTGATAGCGTAGTGATATGAGATGAGCTCTCAGCTGTGGACTCTCTGTGAGGAAGTTATCAGTTTCCTCATCTGTAAAATTGTGTTAATAAGAGTACCAACCTCACTGAGTTGTTGCAAAGATTAAATGAGATCAAGAACACTTGAGAATAGAAGCATATTAAGGTATTATTTGTAAAATATAACTCATTTTTTGCTATTCTAGACATCATGCCCAGATACATTAATTCAAAGAAAGTTTCTTGGCAATAGTAGATGAAGCAAATTTCTTAAAATGAAGATCTATGCTCCAAGTGGGGGTAATCAGCTCTATTCTCTAACCATATCTCATATTTCTTTCTGATATAATGGGAATAATTTACAACAAAATTGCTGAGAAGCAGTGGTCCAACGCCTCTCAGGTTTCAGTTCAACTGGTCCGTCTCTACTTCTGGCTGCACTGTGGAGTTTCACAGCTTGACTTAAATTCAGCCATGTCAGGAATCACTGCCTTGCTCCCTATTTCGTTAATTAAGTGTTGAGGTTGTACAAATAAGTTGTTTGCTCTCATGATGGGTATCGAAGCTGCAGGCTAGTTGGCCTCGGCTTTTCTCAGCAGGCGTTTAAAGGCTGAAACTAAGAAAAACAAACCAAGCAATGATGGATTTTCTACTTCCTGGGTCGTGGAACTTGCTCATCTAACGAAAGCCATCTGGTGGGCAGCCAGACATGAGGACTGATTCTCAGCCTGGGGGTCTCCCTCCAGCAGCTCTCCAGCCCTTGCACACCTGGAACCTCTGCTCAGTTAAAGTTGCTAGGAACTGAAAAGGAATTCCTAATCACTTCTGCTCCAGAGGGGCCAAAAAGAGACAGAGAGGAAAGCTAAAAAGTCTGAGATTTGCACTAGAGCCCATATTTAACTTTCCAAAATGGTCTTTGTATTTAGGATCCAGAGAACGCTATATTACTGATCTGAACAATAAATATTTGGTAATATTATAATCTGACAAATTCTATAATGACGTGATTTATTTTTAATTGATGGCTTCAAATTTCTGATGGCTTCTGTATGATCACTCAGAGGGAGATACGAGTCCTTTTACTACCTAATGCGATAAAACAGTTTTCTTAAACTTATCTAATAATAATTATCATTTTGTCTCTTGTTAAACATACGCTTCTAAGTTCCTCCCTTGGACACTCAGATACAGTGGTTCTGGGATGGGACTTCAGGTATGAGTTCTTAACATTAGAAAAGCTTGGGAAATATTGGAGGAGAATAAGGAAATAGTCTGTTTTAGAATCAGACAGCTCCGGGCTTAAATCCTAGATCTTTCACTGTCTACTTATGCAGTCTGCACCAATTACTTAACCTTTCCTAAAGTCATCTGAAAAAAAGGTAGATTAAAACATCTACTCTGCAGTGCTGTCAAGAGGATGAAAAGGACTAAAGCCCTTCGTGGCATCCACTTTTCTGGGTGCTGTTAAATCATTTCTACCTGGGTTAATTTGAAGATTATCTGTGAATTTATTTAGCACATAGGTACAATTTTTAAAAACTTATCCTTTCCATTTATTCAGCATGTATTTGTAGAACTTTTACTGCATGCAAGAAACTGGAATTCCAAGCACCGCCGTTACGGTATGGCATGTCCACATCACTCACCCCAGGCTTCTGAAGGCACTGCCCAGATGCCCTGTGTGAGTGATTTCATGTAGCACGCCCCTGGGTTTAGGAATGGCATGTTCTTATTCCTCTCTTGTGCCATAGATTAAGTTTTCTTAAATCCAATCATATGTATATATGTTTCTCTGTAGCTGAGGCAATTTCCTTCCAGCATTATTGAGATACTATTGACATGTAATGGAAGTAAGTTTAAGGTGTACAATGTGATGATTAGATACACGTATATATTACAAAATGATTACCACAATAAGATTAGTTAACATCTTCATCCCTTCACATAAACGTGTGTGTGTGTGTGTGTGTGTGTGGTGATAATATTTAATATCTACTCTCTTAAAACTTCATGTACATAATACAGTATTGCCAATTATGGTTACTGTGCTGTATGTTAGCTCCCCAAATCCTACTTATCTTATAGCTGGGAATCTGTACCCTTTGACCAAGATCTAAAAATACAGAATGCTCTATGAATGTGTGTCATCTTTTAACAGGGACCATGCTAATCCCTGTCTAGCTCCAGTTTTAATATAGGTGCTGCTGAAGTGAGCAACTTTTACATATTTTTTTTTCAACAGCAAACATACATCTACATTTTCCCATTTGATTTTTACACAGAGTGTGTTCTAGGTGCTTTGCATTATGTAGTTTTTCCTTCCTAGACTGAAAGGCCTTTGTGCTTTTTTTTCCATCTTAATAACAAAAATGCAATGGATTTCTAAGGAACATCCTTATACTTTCTATCTATCCTCGCTTCAAAAAGATTTAAAGCACTTTTTAAAGATACAAATATATGCAAAGACATATTAAAATATGCAAGACATGTTAGAGAGAAATGTAAGTAGGGAAGATAGAGTGGAAAAAAGATGAATTTATGAATGAGGTGACACATCAACTACATATTGTACTTTCCTTTTCACTCCCCAGTCGTGGGCCAGATATTTGGTTCTGAACTCTCAAGCCATCATTGCAGACCCTCTGCAGACAAAAGGTGAAGATAATGATCCTCAAGCCAATTACTAGGCTGAGCATCTCTATGAGTCCTGAACATTGTTTTAATTTTTCCACTAGTCCAAGACTTAGGGCCTAATCAACAGTAGGGTCATTAAGAATTTGCAGAAGGGACGTGAAGTACCATGGAAAACAATATGCTCTCCAACATTTTAGCCAAACACAAGATGGATCAGGGAATAAGGAAGCCTCTTGCTGCAGAGGAGATGGTAGCTGGGTGGAAGAGCTGGGCCAAGGTTCAGCCAGTCTCCTGGTCCAGAAGCCATCACCATGGAAACAGTAGTGATGGCAGCTCTACTCCTACCAGCAATAACATTCTTAAGAGGGAACAGCATACTTCTGGCCTGGGCTCTTGGTGATAGAAGTTTTGTACTTTTATGCCAGATGAAAATAAATAGCCTCTTTCACGTTAACCTTGCAAACCCAGATCTACAAAGTCAAGGCAAGTGTCCAGTGCCCAGGTGTGAGTCTCCTGTATAGAAAACCTGCAGTCTGCTTCAGCTTCGCCTTTTTCTTCTCTTTACTTTCTAGTAATAGTGCTGCACAGAACTTCCAACAAGAAAAGCCCAAAGGATAGTTGCTTTTGAAGCCACCACTCTTGTCTGCCTCATTCATTTCAAAGAGAGGAACTTCTCAAAGAGATGAAGGCCTGTGTACCAACAACAATGCTCACTGCATTCTTTTGCCATTGCTGTGATGTGGTGGTTTTGATTCTGCACAGAAGATGCCTTGTTTCAGAAACTGATTGATGGTTCTTCTGAATGAAGGAGGCAAGAAGAACAAACCAGCAGGGCACCTGGTACGGCAAGGTACTTCAAGAGAATGGGCTTGAAAGCACTTAAAATAAATGGTAAACAAACACAAGCCTCAATAAAAGTAAAGAATTCTGAAAGGCATTGAGCCGTTCTTGGTTGATAATTTGTAGTTCCTAAAGCTCTCCTGTGTTTGTGCAAACATATATAAGCTCCTCGGAGATCTGACTTGGGATTTTGGACTTCTTGGTGAAGGGAAAAAAGGCATTAAATCCAAATAGATGTCATAAAGCAGAGAAATCTAATTGAAATAATAATAATAAAAACACAGGCAGTCCGAGTTGGCTTTAAGGCAGTGGAACAGAAAACAATGCATTGAAAGAGCTGGTAATGAGGCATCTCTGTATAGGAGAGGGCTTGTGATTTCTCTTTAGAAAGACATGAAAAGCCTTGCAAAGGCTCATTTAAATACCGTGGACAGTGTTAGTACCTGCTCTGCATAAGCTCTGAAAGATGGGCCTCCTCTTCCCGTAAATCCTTGTCCTTTCCTTTTGCCTGATAGAACAAACCAGTTAAAAAGTCAACGTGAGAAATCTAGCTATATTAAATACTTAAAAAATTTTAAGTATAGTTGGTATATTGTATTATATTAGTTTCTGGCATATAATATAGTGATTTGACATTTATATACCTTACAATGTGATCACCACGCTAAGTCTAGTAATCACCTGTCACCATGCAAACTTATCACAATATTATTGACTATATTTCCCTTCACCTTTATCAATTAAGTGTCTTTGTTGATTAACTCACTCTTAGTTGGGTTTTCTGTTGCTTGAAGCCAAATATATCCTTACCCTCCCAAAAGAGAAAGTTTAGAGACATCTGAGTTTAAATGAGTGTAGAGATTGAGAACCAGCATTTTGGCAGGGGTAGGAAAGGATCCTAGGTGTCCAGGAACATGAAAGACTAGTATTTCCTGAAATTCTTTCCCAGGGTAGAAAAGATTACATGGTCATGAATCAATGCTATGTACTAAGTACTAGTAGTATGACCTTGGACCTTTCATCTAACCTTGGTAAGTCTCAGTTTACTCTCTTCAAAGTGGGGATAATACCTTATGTCACTTGGTTTTATGAGGATCAGATTTGATTATGTATGCAAACTTCCTTTGGAAATTTTAAAGGGCAGCTCTGGTATAATGTCAGAGCCTAGCTTGGTGTCTGATACATAGTAAGTATGCACAATAAATATTTGTTGGGTTAATGTTGTGCTTGTTGTCCACATCAGGGTTGTTGACAATGCACCATGAGCTTAGGGGTTGGGCTGCTGTCTGATTAATTGTTCCATATAGCACCCTCCAGACACAACTTTAAGGAGAATTTTATTGAATACTTTCTTCTTGGCAGTGATGTATTGGGTATTGCAGCCTAGCTAGGAAATTCAGCCTTTGTTTTCCATGTATTTTCCACTAAATATGCTGAGATAAGGTGTCTGTTTTGATCAGGACCACTGTCAATTATTCCTGTCCGATCCGACTTTTCTATGATTTAGGGTGTGAAGACATCTGGTGGCTTTAACCTATTACTGTTGTGTGAGATGCTTTGGCTCCAATCAACAGAGCTGTGTCCAAGGCAGGCCGGCCCCCTGTGAACTCCCAGGCTGCTGAATCAGTCATCCGGCAGGTGACAGGTGGTGCCTTTAAGTCACTGTAGAGCAAAAGGGTACAGTCTCACCTGATTATTCAAAAACTTCCCTATGCCAGACGAACCAGGAAACTATTTGCTTCCTTAGGCTTGTCCCCTGTAATATCGTCTACTTCCCCAACTCCTCATCCATCATTCATGTTTCATGCATCCACTCTGGGATCTCATTGACTTTTGGCCTCCCCCAGCTAGTCCCCTGGGGCTGTTGCCTGCCACTAATTCTCTGACACTAAGCTCTCCCTAGTTTTGGTCTTGCTGTGTCCCATGCCAAAAAATATGTGGAACATGCAGGAACACCACTGAGGCCTGGTCGACATCTGAAAAAAAGACGTGTTTCAGGTTGCTCTCCAGAAGGAATTATATTGGAGTAGGACAGAAGAGAAGATCAGGTGCCCAGGAGCTAAAAAGCATCACACTAGTGAGCCTGGAGACACTGCAGCGGGAAGACTTAATGAGTAACAGAGAAGTTGAACATAATATTTAAGTATCAAGAGGTAGATGGTAACACGGATGAATGTAGGATGGGAGAGTGTGAGGTCAATGATGAGAGGGTGCAGCCAAGGTGAGGAGAGGCAAAGAAGAACATCTTGATGCTAAGGAAGCAAATCATGAGTTGGAAGCAGTGGGGTTGAGTATAAAGAATGGGCACTAGAGTCACAAGATGAAAGTTAAGACCTGCTCTCTCTCTTACTCTTTCTGTGACACAGGAACCCTTTGTGCCTTGGTATCCTCACCTTGTCAAGGAGACCTGGTGCTTCTGGTCTCACGGGATTATTGTTCATCTTTGATGATCTAAAATGAACAGGACAATAGTATAGACAATACTATAAAAATGTAATGTACACTGAATTTCCCTTTGCATTTTTGGTTTATTTCTGAATGTTTGATGTGAAGCATGGATGGGGAGTTTTCTAGGCTCTTTGTTGTCACTCTAAAGCTGCCACCTCTCCTTCCTGTGGCAATGATGAGAGTTATGGGCATGGACCTGAGGAGGACATTCTTTAGACAGCAGAGGAAGTGATGACAGCTCTCTGAGTGGGTCACAAGGGCCTCGCCCTTCCCCAACTGATGGCTCAGAAGTTTAGTCAAGAAAAGTACTGAGCTTCTGAAGAGATGGATTAAAGATATAGATGGTCTCGATTTATAGTCCCAGGCCAGTTTGGAAGAAAAAATGAGCCATGCAGAAACTGGCTTTGAGAATAGGTCAACGTCTCAGACATTCCTAGAGTTGGAAAGAAACCCGGAAGATGCCTAAGGATGGCCACCAGGGTCTGAATCCTACCAGTTTGGGGGCTCCCTGCCTCAGGGCTCAGTACTTCTGCTGGACACCTCTGGTTTCTCTCCTCATCCACCCTATCGTGAAGTCTCATCCTTGGTCTTAACTTCTGTTCACCCATCCTAAGTCTGTCCTTGGACCCCACAGCATGCTTATGCCCTTTTCTGCATGACCATCTGTTAAATGTTTGCCTTCTTTTTTTTTTTTTTAAACATTTCTGGATCTCTTACTTTGTTCCTGTTTAGTCATTCTCTTTTAGACATATTTAAGTTTTTCTGAATTAATCTCTTATTAAACTTTTTATTTTGAGATAATTGTACAGTCATATGCAGTTGCAAGGAATGACAGAAATTCCCCATGCTATTTACCCCATTTTCCCTATGCCTGCAGCTAGTAAATATTTACAGAATTAGTTAATTGACTCCCACAAGCATAAAACTGACTGCTTGATCTGGGCAGCACCATGCTAGGCCCCGAGGATAATGAGAGAAAAGCAAAGGGAAAAATATACTACCTGTGACAAAAACCAGCCCTGCCCCCCTGGAACTTACAATGCCTGACTCTAGCCGTGGCCCAGTTCACTAGCTCTTCTTTCTGGGCCTCCCTGTCTGTGGTGACCAGGTCTTATGTGTGTCAGCCCCAGTGGAACGATTTGGCATTTTCTGTTACAAGCCTGTTCCAGAGGAGACCCAGAGAGCATGAACCCTCTCCCAACCCCCTCCACCCAGACATACCATTTCCTCACGGAAAGCCGTCTCTCTAACTGGCAGAGTTGGACTAGAACTGTCAAAGTATTCAAATCCACCTGTAGTCACCGTCCTATTTTTCTCGCATTGGTGTAAATATTATGGTTTTTTTCATCAAAATTGAAAACAATAACAAAGAAAACCTGAGAACTAGATGAGGCTGGGCAGAAGTCAGAACTGTCCCAGAGATGGAAGCACAATATTTTAATATTATGGGCAGCAGCATGTGTGGGCACACACCCTGCTTCCTGCCTCCCCACCCCCATCCCCACCCCCACCCCACGCCTTGTTCTCATCCCTGCAGCACAAAACTCAGTTGAGTTTTTCCCATGGCCACTGTGCCCATGGCTGCCCCACACAAGCGCAGATGGTTGCCTTTGTGATGGCTCCGTGATGCCTCATTACCCGTATTATGTATTAGTATGTGCGTCCCATGTTAAGTTCACGGTGGCAACTGTGCTGGGGTAATGGATTGGCTAGTGACTCTTTTTCTGAGCAGTTACCCAGGCTTGCCATCTGGCGAATCTAATAACCAGGTGGTGAACCTAAATAACCTCACTTTGGTGGGGGTAGAAGGGACCCCAGTTGGCTCTGTCCTTGCCATCTGTAGCCTCCTTCTTTTGGAGCGAGATGTCCAGAGAATCAGTCACGCTATTTCTTAATTGAGTAGCTATTTGTTATCAGAAACACTCCCACTTCATTTACGCAGCTCTCTGCTCTCTAGCATCTTCACCAATTTAGAATACACACAGAAACCAGGAGGCACGCCAAAAAAAGGCTGTGTGCCCATGAGATGCAAGGAAACCTGAGCATGAAAGCTCTGGGCTCTCTCATCAGAAAATTTCCTTGAGCCTTCACTCAGAAAATACTGACTCCTACTTTACACTCAGTAATAACCATAGAGTCCACCTGATCTCCAAGAATTCAGTATATTGGAAGCTGCATATTGGAAGGGAGGAGCGGGCGTGTAACAGACAGACACTGACAGATGAGGAGGAATGCCTGAAGACCTTGAAGCTATTAAAAGTTGCTTCAAGAACTCAAAACACAGAAAAATAGGGTCATTTAGTGAGGGGCAAAGTGTGCTACAGCCCTTGAATATTATTACCGAAGGTACCGCAGTACAATAATGGAGTCTGGAATAATAAACCCATGTCATCAACAGTGTTAATTATTATCAGTAGATACCATTTTAGGAGCAGGAGCCTCTGTCATACATTATGGAGACATCCCTCTAAAAGGTTAAAATTTAAAAGCTAGACACAGGGAATTAAACTCTCAACTCTTTGAGAAAAATTATGTATCCATGAGTAAAGTGAATTAAAATACTACATAAGGGTTTTTTAAAAGACATGTTTTCATTATAATAAAATACAGTGGGTTCATTGAAGAAAATTTAGAAAAAATATGTTGGAAAAAGAAGAAAACAAAACAAAGTGATAGCCCCCACCTCCAAGATATAATCAGTTAATATTTTGTTTGCTCTCCTGTTCTTGCTTCACATATATTTGTACATTTAGATTCATTCATCTATCTGTTATCTATCTGCCTACTCACCTATAACTAGTTGGAGTTAATACATAAGAAATTGAATCACGCCACTTTGTAACTTGCACGTACTCCCACTTAATACACAGGTAAGAAACTTTTCATGATAATAATAAACCCTCCAGCATCATTTTAAGGATTGCATTGTATTCTAATATGGGATAACCATCCAAGGGTTACGATAATGTAGTAATTATTTATAAAAACATATATTGTATGGAAACATCTGAAAAATAAAAAAAAATAAACTGTGATTATTACGAGCAATTAGGGCATGGAGACATCCTGTCTAACCAGCACCAGACAATTTCACTGCTGTGGTAGCAGAATTGAAGCCTTCAAAGCCAAGTCTTTTTGTTTTCTGAGTCACACTGGGTGCTTGCCTCTTGTCAGGTACTTGGAACCCTGTCTCTGTTAGGACGCTTTTGGCTGTAAGTAACAGAAAATCCAACTCCGTGTAGCTTGAATATAAGAAACATTATTTCACATTATAAGAATTCAGGAGATAAGGCTGATCAGGACTTCTTAATGCAGTGACTCCGAGCCATCACCAAAGATTTGTGTTCTTCCCATCTTTTTTCTCTCATAGGGTCCCAAATTTTAACTGTTATTCTAGGTACAGAAGACCTGCTAATATCCAGAGGCAGAAAAGGAGATGGTCTCTTCTTTGTCTCTCTCTCTCTTTTTTTTAAAAATAATTTTTAATTGTAATAAAACACAAATCACATAAAATTTCCCATATTAACCATTTTAAGCATACAATTCAGTAGTGTTAAGGATAGTCATATTGTTGTGCAAACAGCTCTCTAGAATTATTTTCATCTTGTACAAATGAAACTTCATATTCGTTAAATAACAACGCTCATTTCCCCAACACCCCAGCCCCTGGCAGCCACCTTTCTACTTTTTATCTCTATAAATTTGACTACTTCATGTACCTCTATGTAAGTGGAATTATACAGTATTTGCCTTTTTGTGACTGGCTTATTTCAGTTAGCATAATGTCCTTAAGATTCGCCCATGTCATAGCATAAGTCGGAATTTCTTCCTTTTTTAAGGCTGAATAATATTCCATGTATGTTGCTGCTTTAAACATGGCTATGCAAACATCTTTGAGATTCTGCTTTCAATTCTTTTAGCTCTGTATCTAGAAGTGGAACTGCTGGATTATATGCTAACTCTACTTTTAAGTTTTTGAGCAACTACCAGACAGTTTTCCACAGTGACATTCCCATCAGCAGTGCATAACAGTTCTGGTTTCTCCACATCCTTGGCAACACTTGTTTTTTTTCTCTCTCCCTCTCTCTTTTTGATAGTCATTATTTTAATGGGTGTGAAGTAAGTAGTCCTTGTGGGTTTTTTTTGTTGTTAAGACTGAGGAAACATTTACCCTCATTTCTCCTATCTCAGTGGTTAGAATGATATTTGCATGCCTATTTCTAAACCAGTCACAGGTTAGGAAAATGGAACCGTGACTAATGTATTAGACTAAGCAGTGGGTGCCCTGGGGCTGGGAGTGGGTCAAGTCTTTTAAAGCATGATAAATTGCAGGTGCTGTTAGGAAGAAGCGGGAATTGAATGACTGTCACCTCTGCTTCCCTTGAAGGTCAGTGAAAGCCTTGGTAGTTTACCTCCTGAGCAGTCAGAGTTGTGCAACTCGCCCTCAGTGAAAAAGCACTACATGTCCCGTTGGGATTTAGAGGAGTGCTTGTGTACGCATCAGTGTAGATATTGCCTCGGCTTAATAAAAAGAGTGCTTCAAAATAAGATCGATTTAAATAACTTAAGAAAGGGCTTTTCATGTAAATATAAAGAACAAACAACAAAAAAGCTCTCACACTAAATTATCTCCTCACAAGATGAAGCAGAAGAGGAAAAAGGAAAAGTATCGCCCACTCACAAAGAAATTTTTAACAAACTCAGTGTCTTTCCTCCTTGGGTAGTCTCCCCCAACTCCACACTCATTTTCTGGACTTCAAACAAAATTAAAATGATGCTTTATTAAATGCCAAATGCTTGCCCCTCACAGCGAAGAGCTGTGCTTTTTAATTCTTAAATGTTAATGTTCGAACGAATCACCTGGAGATGTTAAAATGCAGATTCACTAGAACTGGGGTGGGGCCTGAGAGTCTGCTTCTCTTATCAGCTCGCAGGTGCCTCTGGTGCCCGCAGCTGGATTGAGACACATTGAATAGTGAGGGTTTGAACTGGAATCTTCTGGAGGGTTTGTTAACACTCAGAGCGCTGGGCCCTGACACCAGGGTCTGATTTAGTTGGTCTGGACTGGGGTCCAAGCTGACCAGCTCTTACTAAGTGATGCTGGTGCTGCTGATCCAGGGGGCACTTTCTGAGAACCTCTGTCTTAGAGGACAGTCACTGGAGCCAAGCAACTAGCTTTATACCTAGAGGCTCACTTTGTCCCTGTGTCACTTCAGCAAGTTGTTTAACTTCTACACCTCAGTTTGCTGATCTGTAAATCAGGGACAATGATACTACCTACCCTAGATAACTTTTGGAAGATACTGCAATACACTATAGAACGTTAACAATCATTGTTTGCCATTCCTTTCAACTTGCTAGAATGGACGTGGGCACATTTGTTGCTATTCAGAAACTCTTCTGGGAGAGATATTCCTCGCCCCAGGCATATTCAGATAAACTCTTTTCCTCCACTTGCTTTGCCCTTTAATACAAAAAACTCCCCAGATCTACTTTTTTCACCATGGTGTTGATTCCTCATTAAGCATGGGGATGTAAGACACTACCAGCCTTTAACCCGGATGCCCAGGAAATCCTTATAAATAAAGAATGTGGCAAAACCTAATGAGAACATCATCATCCCTGGCTGCAGCAATGAAACTCATCTCCCTTGGCTTCCCCGTGAGGGCCTGCTCTCTGAAAGCTCAGAGTCTGTTCTGGCTAGCATGGGTTAGAAAGAGCAGTTCCCAGAATCCCAGGCGGCACTGTGTCTGAGAGCTTTAATCATATTCAAGGCCGAAAGTAAAGGCAGGAAGTAAGCAGATCCCTGCAGTCAGGTTCTTTTACCTGCCTATTTTTCATGTTGGGGTGGGAGCTCAGTGGGCTAATTGGCATTTTGGGCAGAGCAGCCAGCAAAGCCCAGAGAGACGAGAGACAGTAAGGTGTGTGGGCACTAATAGCTGAGGTTCAGCATGGCTGGGATGCCAGTGGGTGACAAGGTGGGACCCTTGGCAATGCCAGGTCACACGGGGATTTATATGGCATGCTTAGAAGTTCCCATTGATAAACTGAGGGAGGCAGACTGTATTAGGACATTTTTTATTGCAATTAACAGAAACCAACTTGCCTTACTTAGCTTAAGCTGAAAGGGAACTTCATTTAAGAATTCAAGCTGTTTCACAGAACCCAGGGCAGGCTGCAGCCTCCCGAAGAAGGCCTGAAATGGAAAACAAGAAGCCATCCAGACTGATTCTCTCCTCAGTGATATCCCACATCTGATATGAACTTCCTCTGCTTTTACAGTTCACGTGGGTGGTCAGAAATGTCTATTCCCCAGCACCAAAACTGCATGTTCTGGACTTAACCATCTCCAGAGAGACTGACTCTTTCTTAGTCCCAATTTCAAATTTTTGAGAAAGAGCTTCCGATTAGCCATCTTGGGTCAGGTGCTCGGCACTGGTTCAATCAAATGTTGCCACGATGGGAGCAGAGAATATTGTCCAAGATGGCTGCTGGGGCCTTTGTTTGTGGATCAAGGGTAGGCTGTGAAAGGCTAGGTAGACACCTCAAATAGATTCACTGGAAGGATGGAGCCAACTCCAAGGTCTCTGTCCACCTAAGGTGCTCCGATTGGACCTGACATTCAGTGCCTGTTTCGCTCAGCCAGCATGGAGGGAAAAGTGAGAGTAGAGTCTGTGACTGTAGGTTTGGGCTGAGAGGGTGGGGCCCAGCTCCACAGGTGTGTGACCGCTTTGGAAACAATATTGAGCTATGGTGATGCAGTCCATAAATAGAAAAGAAGTCAACCTGGCTACCATCACCTTGGAAGCTGAGAAAATAAATGACAGCAAACTACTAGGCAAACAGTCCTTCCATAGAACATGAAGCAGTGCTTCCCTAAAGGTTACGGTTTTAAAACATCAAACAGCAAACTGACAGAAATCAAAATATAAGGAAACTTCACATACCCATGATCTCATTCTGTTTTCTTTGTTCCCCCTTACTTCCCAGCTTCTGTTCAAATGTGCACAGAACCTTACATAATTTTAGATAGTATAAACAACATTTTGTATTCCATATTATGTAATGAGTAGTTTCTATGCTGCCTTGTCATCTTCTTAACTATCTTTGTCAGTATGCCATCCTTCCGATTAAGTATATTACACTTTACTTAGCATGTAATTAGTGTCTGATTTAAAATATGAGACTGTGGAGCTAGAAGGAGTCTTAGGAAATCATTGAGGCCAATAAAAATGAACCTGGAGGGGAGAGTGGCTTCCCCAAAGGTCACATTGCTGTTGAGCTCCAGACCCGAGACTAGATTTCATTTATTTTTCCAAATGTGTGTTTGTAATTACCCACTTGATCTCAGGTGGTGGTCCATGGGTTCCATCTCACTTCAAATCTCTTTTTGCCACATTGCATGACCTAATTAACATTTGTTAGATAGGAGCCATTTCTATTTTTCTTAACAGAGGAAGGATTGTTTTTTCAAATCACTGTCAGGAAAATAGAGGTTGTGGAGCTGAAATGAGTAACAGCAATTTTAAATCAGACTAGTTTTGTGACTGGTAGGTAAGTCAGCATGCAAAGACATTTATGTTTCCCAGGTTTGGCTCACTGTCTCAATGCCCTTTGCAAACTTCCACAGGGATTTAAGCTTTAAGTCTGGTTATAAGCTTATGCAAGCTGTTAGTCACCTTTTTAGATGAAAAGCACCACAGGATTATGCTTGAAAATGTTCCTTACTTCACTGTAGATTCCTTTGGAGTAATTCAGCTATGGTATGATTTTGAGGGAGAAGTGATTGAACAGATACATTTCAAAACACATTTGCATTTGAAAATGGGGGTTTATCAGCTAAAAGAACTGTTCTTAAAATGTACACATGCAGGGCAAATTTAGAACAAGCAGAACGATTTAGGCATGATAGCTATGAATTGCCCCAAAGCTTAAAATACCAGGGGCTCTTGATCACTCAGAATGCTGACATGGATTGAATCATAAATATCTGGTGTTTTACTTTGGAAAACATATTGGAAAAGGAAATCTGGTCACTGCCATATCTCCACAGATCATCCAAACATTCAAGGCATGCATCGACTCAATTGTAAACACACATTGGCCCAGAAGCAAACCAGGAGAGGAGTGGAAGCTTTTAGTATAGTGAAGAGGGTGGGTTCTGGTTTCAGATTTCTTGGGTTGGTATCTTCTACCACTTAGTGGATATGTGAAGTTGGCTGGTCTCAGTTTGCTCATCTGCAAAATGGGGAGAATATTCTTGAACTCAGAATTGTTGTGTTGAATTGATTGCATTAAATCTTGTACAGTAGCACACGAATCTCCTGGGATTATATTAAGATGCAGGAGGGATGGAGAAAGACAAATCCTGGATGATCTCACTTACATGAGGAAGCTAAAAAAGCTGGACTCATAGAAGAAGAGAGTATATGGCTATTGTAGGAGCTATGGAGGAGGGAGAAAGGGAGACTTGGGGCAAACTAAGCAAACTTCTAGTTATCAGTATAATAAGTTCTAGGGATCTAATCCACAGCACTGTGATTACAGTTAATATGTTATTGAAAGCTGCCATGAGAGTAAACCTTAAATGTTCCCATAATATCTATAATAACAACAACAAAATGGTAATTATGTGAGGTGAAGGAAGTGTTAACAAAACTTATTAAGAAAAACATAAGATACATATTTGTGTATGTGTAAGGTGAACAATGTATACATCAAATCATCACATCAGTACACCTTAAACAATATCATATGTCAATTATATCTCAAGAAAGCTGAGGGGAAAAAAAAGATGCAGTAGGTCTAGGGTGTGCCCTGCTATTCTGGATTTCTAACAAGCGCTGGGTGATGCCTGTGCTCCTGGTCTCCAGGCCACATTTGGAGCAGTGAGGATGCGATGTGCCTGTTCCATGAGCATGGTCAGTAGTGCTAGCTGTTGTTATTCTTCAGACGGATCTTTCCTTCTCTTTCTTTCCTACCACAATTCTTTTGCACCCCCAATCTTTTGCTATATTTCTCCCCTTCTATTCTTGAGAAGTCTTCTAGACCTTTTGTTCTAGCTGGTCCTGTCAGGTGCTTGTGACTTACTGTACATGCACTTATGGTGGGTATGTATGTGAGGGAGATGGCGGAGATGCTGAAATGGTCACACTTTGATTTGGAAAAAGAAGTTCCATCTTGACCATGCCTTACACCATGACTCACACTTACTAGCTATAGGGGACTCAGTCTTTCCTGGGTTAAAGGGGTTTGGGGAGCAATTCGTGCATCGACTTAAAGTTCAGGCTAGTTGTTGGAGCTTTCAGAGTCAGTTCCCTCCCTTCCCCATTCCCCAATGCCTTTGAGCCAGGGAAGCTTCCTCATCCTCACAGCCTGCAGGGAGAAGCTCCTCGTCTGAACGCTGTGCTTCCCTACCAGCTCCCTCAGACCTCCAGCTGGACTCTTTCTAGCCCCTGCCTTGGCTCTTGCGCATCTGCTGCTGACACCTCTATGACGGTGTAACTCGGAGTTTGCTCTCTTGGCACCTTCGGGGTGAAGGGTCCTCCCTTGTGGACTTGGCCCCATCTCAGACCTCACTGGTTCTCTAGATCCTCTAAGTATCAGCCATATCCTCCATTTGGCCATTTGACCTCTTGCAGTGGTCACCCAAGATGGGCCCCTTGCTCTTGGCGCTGAGGGCTTATCTGTCCCTTGACAAGTGCAGGTGGGAACTTCTGGACACCTCCCACACCATGTGTGAGCAGAGCCGTTCAGGGACACTGAGTCTGGACCTCTCTCTCTTCCTAAACACCTCACATGTCATTTCTACCTGCTATGGCTGCCCCATGGTGGTGCAGATGTAGCATGAGGTGGTTTCCCCCGGAATCCCAAATAGCAAGTGTGGTGGGTCCTGCTCTGAATTCAGCTCCTCCCTCTTCTACTCCCCACCATTTCTCTCTGTTCTACTCCTGCCCTGAGCTAAAGCTCACAGGTACAGGGGTCTCAGGAATGTGCTTGTTCTCAGCTTCATCCTTTCCACAACTCTACCTCCTGCCAGGAAGGCCTCTATTTTCCTTCCTGTCTGTCGGAAATTGCTTCCGTGTCATATCTTTCTTCTTTTTTTACTACATGGACTCTTTGCTCATCCATGTCATAGAAAAGAAGAAAATATGACATAGTAGAGCAATAGCTACGTCAAAGGTTCATTCATCCTACTACCCCTTCCCTCAGGCAAAGTACCTCATGTCCTAACCACCATGATGGAAATGAACTGTGGGAAGAGAAAGTTTGTGCTTCCTGAGGAGGAAAGTTATGTTTAAAATACTGAAAAAATATTACCCTTATTGTATAACTGTTGAAATAACATAGGAATGAAAAACGGATTCCTTTGTTTCTTTTCTTTGTCCCTAACAAGACGTTACCAATCTATCATACTGCACAGCCTTGGAAATCCCCTTAACACAATGTTCTAGGCAACCAGGAACAAGGAACTAAAACTGGCCTTGGAAATAGAAACCCTTTTCTATCATGGGTATAGAATCAAGCTTGAGGAAGGTAAAGAAAATAAGCAAATCTAAACTTCACATTCAAATAGGCAAAGTAAGTTTTAAATTTGGGAACTATATAATTGGAAATCACTTGAAACTATGAAATCATTACTGCACTCGCACAAAATGATTATTCAGCCTCTGCTTGCATAACTGTTGATAGGGAACTCACTACCCATGGACAGTGAATTGCATCTTTAGACTCTTCTAAGTAGTAGAAAGATATTCAGTACCTTGCACTGAAACATGCTCCTTACAGTTGGCTCCTACACATAATAGATTTCATTACCGTTCATGCTGTTGGCCCTGTGGCTCTTCGAAGACAGCTACTCCATGGTCCCCGTTAGTGACTCTTCTCTAGATTTAGTCTGCCCAGTCCTTTTCATGGGCACACACTCCAACCTCCTCACCAGCTCTGTGACTCTCTTCTATCTGAGGAGCCATTAAAAGCCAGGGAGGTAACTTTAATAGACAAAGCCCCTGTCCCCTTTTTGAAAACTGGACACGAAAGTTGCACGGAAAGGTGTCAACCATCGGGGCTGTGCAGGCGTCCCTGCTGCCTGCTGCTGGAGGCGGCGCTCTCAGAAACTCCAGTTTGTCTTGGCACTTGCCTTGAATCCCCTCCCCACACCCCCGCCTCTAGGGGAATAATTTCTCAGCTGGCTACTCAAAGGAGCAGCCTGCGCATGCTTATTCTACTGCTTGCTTGTCCAAAGTACAGGCTTAAAAAGAAGGCCGCAGGAGGAAATGTTTTCGACTCAAACGGTGCCATTGAAATCACTTAGTTTTGAGAGATCTGTGAAAGTATCCTGCTGAAAAGAGTTGGGAAAGTCCCAAAAAAGGACTTACTAATGCCTCCTCAGTTTTGCTACCATCAGATGACTTGAGGCTGCTTGTTAGGGTGAAAATCCAGCAGAACCTTCCTTGTAGGCTGGGGTTAAGGAGCTGTCATTAAAAGAACAATGATAATAAGAACAGCCAGCATGACTGAGCACATTCTATGTGACTGGCCCTGTTCTGGCTGCTTTACGTTTATGAGCTGGGCCAATTTAATATTCACAAGTTCAGCCCCTTGCCCAAGGTCATGAGCTACTAAAAGTGGTAAAGCCAGTCTGAACCCACACGCTCTGGCTCCATGTTATAAATACCGCGTGACTCCACACATTAATGGTGTTGTCTTCTAATAACACCCAACACCTGTCAAAAGACATAAGTAAGCGATTTTACCATATCATTAAGCAAAAATTCCCAAACTTTATGGTTAATGTCTCCATGTCTCAGTTCTTTCATCTGTAAAATGCGTTAATATAACTTAGTGGTGCTATTTATGTAAATATAAATGGTGCTAAAGATAATATTTTTCCCTACTCTTCTTCCTCAAAACACATAATTTCAATTGTTTTAAAACCACAACCACATCATTCACTCAAGTTTGATATTAGGTTATGTTTTACGAAGATCCCCATGAGCTCAAGTGTTTATTTAGGGTTTTAGCCAATGGGGGTTAGTCCTCTCAGACCCCTCTCATGAGGCTTCTCTTATTCTGGAATGTCTCCTATTTTCCTCTCTGGCCACTTAAGTTTCATCTATACTTGTAAGTTTCTACCTAGCCCACCTCCTCCATGATTTCCCTGACTGCTACTCTCTACTTTGAGCTCTCCTGTGTCTTAATGTGAACACAAGCCGGTTGTATTCCATCAGCAAACAATTTTGAGCATTTATTATGTGTCTGGAAAAATTATACATCAGAATTTCTCAACCACATCACTATTGGCATTCTGGTATGATGGCTCAACTTGATTGAGCCACAGAGTGCGTAGATAATTTGGTCAAACATGTTTCTGGGTGTTTCTGTAAGAGTGTTTTTGGATGAGATTACTATTTAAATTGGTGAACTTTGAGTAAAGCAGATTGTTCTCTCTAATGTGGTTGGGCCTTGTCCAATCAGTTGAAGGCCTGGAATAGCACAAAAATCTTACCCTTCCCTGAGTAAGATGGAATTCTCTTGTATGATGGGACATCAATCAGCTCTTCCTGGTTCTGTAGCAACCCCCCAGCCTTCAAACTTCACCTAGGACATTGACTCTGAAGATTTTGGACTTGCCTGCCTCCCAAGAATGTGAACCAATTATTTATATATAATAATTATTATATAGTTTTAATATACTATATTATTATAAATATTATAAAATAATAATAAAATAAAATATAAATAAATATATGTTATGTATTTATTGGTCTCTTTCTCTGGAGAACACTGAGTAATACAGGTGAAAATTATCTCACCTGTATTGATGTCAGTAGCATCTGCCAAAGCCCAGTTGTGACAACCAAAATGTGTCCAGTCATTGCCAAGTGTACGCTGGAAGGCAAAATTACCCTGATTGAAAACCACTGTTCTAGGCACGTGGGAGAACTCAGGAGAAGCTTCTGCTGGTGTTTCTGCTGCTAAGGATCTCTCAGTCTACTTAGGAGTCAGGACTAACAGTCAGGAGTCAATATGGGGACAATTAAGTGCTAACTTGTGAACTATATGGCAATCTAATTTTTAGCTAAACTTGTGATTTTATTCTTTGGGGAGGAGCAGGGAGAAATTGAAAAATTTTTATTAGAAAAGGTGGAAGATTTTTTTTAATTGGAAAATAAAAAGCATACAGATATGAAATAAGAAAAATCATAGTGTTCTATCCTGCTTGTCCCAGATAAGTGCAATTCTTAAGAAATTATGACTTTCCAAGTACTGAAAGATTCTTTAATGAGAGAAAAATCACCCAGCCATATGCCTCAGCTCTACTACTAACTAGTGAGCAACAAATCTGTCCAATTCCACTTATAAATTCTATTTGAGTCCTGATAGTTTTGAGAAATTAAATGATTCTTCAAATGAATCCATAATTCATTATTGCCCTGGACACATTTAATAACAGAATTCCGGGAGTGTAAGATTAAGAGACACAATCCTTCAATCTTTCCCCCAATAGTTGTATTACTGAAGTGATTCACGCATTGGGAGTCACTGAAATTGATCATTAGTAATTTATATTCTTTGCAGACAGAACTTTTGAGGTTCCTTTCCTTAGTTGTTCAATGTCAGTTGTCCAATGAAAGTTGCTGGTTGTTCAGGAAATTTTTGTTTAATTCTCTAAGAAATTCACAGTTTTGAAAACATTCGAAAGCCTGCAGAGAGTCGAGAGGTAACTGTGTATGCTTGTTTTAGCAAGCTGTACATGGTTGCATATATAATGCATGAAAGCTAATCTGAGACACAGTGTGACAATCAACAGCAATACAGTGGGTGCTGAGCAATAAGATTTAATAATCTTGCAACAAGAGGCCAGATGCAAGTCAAATTGGGGAGGGCAGAACCAGGGATGGAAGCCTTTCAGCTGGGGTTAGTGATAACATCAAACAGGTTGCTGGAGCTGACCTGGGTGCCTGAGACACAATTCAGAACTGGGCTCCAGCACCTATGCTCTCCTCTTCCACTGTCACTTGTGAAGAGGAGCCAATGTAAAGAGAGTTGATTTCTGCCTTACTGCGTCATAGAACTGTTGGACTTGAAGGGAGTTAGGGGTCACGTGGTTTAACCCTTCATTTCAAAGGTGAGAAATTGCAGGTCAGGTGAGGTGATATAGTAATTAATAAACAGTAAAATTAATACATGTGGAATGTTAATTGTCTGCCAGATACACTGCTGAGTGCTCTGTGACATCTCATGTTATCTCTATGAGGTATACACTGTTATGATCTAATTGTTACAGATGCGGAAACTGAAGGTCAGTAAGATTTAGTCATTTGCCCAAGGTCACACTAAAAGTTCAGAGGTGATTGTATTCAAAACTAGGATTCCTCCTTCAGCAGCTGATGCTTTCTTTTATTTTGCCACTGGATTTTCTCATCTGTAAAGTCTTCTTTCACTCAGTTTTTCCCTTCTTCCCTTCCTCCCTTCAACACAGGGCACTGGGCATTTAGGCTGAACCAGGCACTGTCCCAGGGTCTGAGAAAGCAGCAGCCTACATTCCAGAGCCATTAGCCAGTTGGGGGAAGCCAGTTAGGAGAGTTGAATATATGAGTAATGTTTCTTAGTCCAATCTTTCTCAAAAGCAGCATGTGAGAAAGGGGATCCTGAATCCAGAGGCCTGGACAACCACCGGTGACTATGAGGGCTGCCACTAGGTTGACCGTGAAACTGTCACTGGGGTGGGGCTTGTCCCGTGATTTCTCCTTGGGCGACTGAGAGCTACGGATGTGAGCAGCTGAGATGACTCTGGGCTGCAGAGAGAACAATTTAGTTACTTTGGACACCACAGATAGCTTTTGTTGAATTTAAGAAAGGGATGAAAAGGCACAGAAGGAGGTCCCTCTGCGTGGGCCTCTGGGGTGGGGTGGTGCACCTTTGGGGGTACCTGAGGTCTGGCTTTGCCAGATTTGAGTGTCAGGTTTTGTAATCACCTCCTTACTTGCCCATCTGTCCCAGCAGGCTGTGAGCTATTAATGAGTAGGAATGGTGCTGGCGTCTTCTTTCTTTTGTCTGAAATGCCAAGATAGGGGCTGGCCTGCTACGTGTTCAGTGGATACTTGTTGAATAATTGGGAGATCCACAACCTTGCGGTGTCCAAAATTTGGGCTTTGTGGGGGTATATTTAGACTTTATCTGGAACAGAGGAACTGTTTGGGGGTGAAGCGAACCTGTATGATATATAACGACAGCAATTGTATGTCCCAGATTTTTGGAAACAGACCTAGTTTCAAATAGTCTCTCCATTTCTTTCTATAAGTACACTTATATCTGTCAGGCCATGTGCTCTGATATTTTGGTTTAGAAAATATGGACCATACAGCAAAGATGCCAACTTATTATCTCATAGTGCCTGGACTGCTGAGGGCTGTGCTCTCCCAGGTGTCCAGAAACTTGAGGCCCTAAGCAGGCAATGTCAACGTCGTGTGTTGAGCAAAGATGCAGCAGCGCTACAGGTTTATTTAATTATTATGTTTTTCTGACCTATTTCCGGTATGTCAGTGTATCAGTCGGGGTTCTCTAGAGAAATAGAACCAGTTGGATATATCTCAAGGAATTTGCTCACACAATTGTGAGGGCTGGCCAGTCTGAAACTTGTAAAGTAGGAGGCTGGAAACTCTCAGGCAAGAGCTAACATTTCCGCTTGAGAGAGAATTCTCGTTCCTCAGGGAAACCTCAGTTTTGCTTTTTTAGGCCTTTCGACTGATTGGACGTTGAAACCCAACACACACTCATTATCAGGATAATCTCCTTTACTTAAAGTCAACTGACTGTGGATGCTAACCACATCTACAAAATATCTTTGCAGCAACACCTAGATTAGTGTTTGATTAAATAACTGGATGTCATAGCCTTGTCGAGATGACATAAAACTAGCCATCATAGTGGGAACAATCTGAACTGCCCGCAATTTGTTCCAAAAGGGTAATATAAAGGAACAATTGTGGATTGGGACACAACCTGGTAAATGTGGGAGCAGGATTATCTGATAAACTGCTGTTCTCCTCTTCCCTGAGGGGCAGCCACAAGGCAAAACTGTTGACCTTATTAAACCAGTGGGTTAAGTAAACAAAAGCTGAGTAATGTTCACATAAGGGGACCACTGTTCTACTCCCCAGGAGAAAGACTGTTGGAATAACACCTCTGTTCTCCTCACCCTCCTCTTCCCCTTCCATGGGAATGGGGACCTGATTTGATTGGTGTTGGGAGAGGCAATCTGCTATGGGCCTTGAGCATCTCTCCATGTTTTTTTTTAATGTGTGCCATGAATGTAAGACTCTGATTGCTCTTCATCCAGGTCATTACTCAGGGTTGCATTTGCAGTGAGCAGCCTTGAGAAAGGAGCTAACGTCTCTCCTGGATAAAGAACAGGCTTGCCTCCGCTTGTGATAAAAGTGGTGAATCACCCAAGCCCAAAATTATTTCCTGTAACACAACCCTCTGCATGTGCAGGGCCCATCTACAGCCACATGCACTGTCCTCATGGGACCTGGGGGAGGACATGGAAACTGGTGTGAATCATGCTGACACTCTGGCTATTGCATTTGCCATGAGTAATAAAGTCCTTTGTTTCTGATCCAGGAGACTCATATCTTCTCGCCAGCACCCATGAAACAGTCACAGGCTAGCTTGTTAGCTTGTGAGTAGGGTAAAAGCTCAGACTTTCCATAGTTTTTGACAGAAGGGGCCTTGATTCCCTGCAAGCAACAAGTATTTGTTTCACATTCCTAGCCTCGCTTCCTCCTTCATGCAATGAAATTCTGTCCTGGAGACCAAACTCTCCCTGTTCCAGGATTTCATCTCAGGAGTACTGTTTTGAATTTTCAGCTCTATCATTAAGAAAGATGATTCCTACATGGGCTATTCCCCAGTGGTTTGGAATCTGGAGGGGACCAGCGGGGAACATCTAGGTGCTGTTGGCAACTCCAATGGGCACAGTGTGCCAGACTCGATGTTAGGGGCTGGGGATGCCATAGTGTGAAAGAAAGGTCCCTGCTCTCTTGGAGCTTAAAGTTTAATGGGGAGGAGGCAGCATGCACAGATATGAAGATAATACAGAGTGCCGACAGCTGTACAAGAAGACTGCTTTCTGACCACCTCTCTTCTGACACTTCCTTTCTTTCGAATTAACTCTCTTAGATCACAATTTAATTACTTTGATTGGATTTAGGTTATTCTGAAGTTCGACAGAGCAACACATTTACAAACTATTTTTTGGGAAGAGTTTTTTTTCTCCAGTGATTAAGCTCATCACTATATGTTGATTTGTACTAATTTATTCACAAAGGGTGACTTATCTCTATGACTTTAACTTACGTTCTGACCACACCTTACATAATAATTCATTGAACCATACAGAATTCCGTAGTTAAACCTAAATTAATTGGATATTTAAATTATTTTAAGTAAATAATGCATATACTAGATCGGTAAGTATAATAATAAATTCTGCATTTATTATGTTTTTCAGAAAACATACTCGAAGTAGAATAGAAACTCAGGAATGAATAGTTCCCTCTATCTGTCTATTCACCCATGAAATATTGTGAGTTACTGTGTTAAGTGCTAGGAATATAAGGGTAACTGAGAAGAAACTTTTCTCCTAAAAATAGAAAGGTAGTTCA
The DNA here is from genome assembly GCA_003508835.1 of Eonycteris spelaea. Taxonomy (NCBI): domain Eukaryota; kingdom Metazoa; phylum Chordata; class Mammalia; order Chiroptera; family Pteropodidae; genus Eonycteris; species Eonycteris spelaea. The sequence goes on along the minus strand of PUFA01000040.1, from coordinate 8,081,407 downwards.
ATCATGCATACAATGAAAATAACTAAATTTTACAGAAGTTTGATTAGTATTTAATGCTCAGTTATTACTGCAATTGCCCTCAGGGTTATTGCCAATTTTGGAGAATATTAATTTTCTTTTTGACTCTTTAAATGCAAGAATGAGTCTTTACATCCCCACGTAGGAATAGATAATCAAAAAATAACAGACATCTAAATATTTGCATTTTTGCAATGATCTATGTAAATTTCTGAAACAAAATTTATAAAAAGACAACATGATTCAATTCAGAAATATTCTTGAGTTTCTACCATACTCAAGGACCTATGGTAGATTCTTTGAGGGGACATAAGACAAGAGTTGTGCCCTTGAAGAATTTGCAGTCAAGTGAGGATATTAATTAGTATCATGAATTTATGAGTCTACTTGCCAAGCAAGGGTCTCTCTTTTCAATACAATGACTCCTTTATGGCATTTTGTGATGCTTTTATCGATGGTATGTTGGCTACAGTGCTTCTGTATTAACTCAAATCATCCTTCGAGATGTTCCATTGCAGGAAATGAATGAAAGACTACAAGGGAAGGTGAGAGGAAGTGAAAAAGGAACTAACATTAATTGATACTGACTTTATACCAGGCACTTCGTTTTCTAATACATTCACAGCAGAATCTATGAAGTAGGTATTATTGCCCTTCCCTTATTTTTAATATATCACAACATTAAAACTCAAAGATGTTAAAACATTTCCCTCGATTCAGACAGAAAATGGCAGAGCTGGGATTTTTAGGTCTGTTTAACACCAAAGCCCAGGCTTTGTCTATTACTCTATTCTTATAACCTTCTAAAAATATGTGTGTATTTTCAGAAACGAGCAAGCAAATAAACAAGCAAGTGAGATCCTATCTAGGAAGCAGTGAGGAGTCTGGGACTGGAGGTGTTTACAATAAGCTGAATAACCATTGGCAGAGCTATAGAGGGGAGTAGAGCATTGCAGGGGATGGTGGATAGAGGGATATTAAAATCCCTTTCGACACTGGAATTCAACCTTTGTAAAAACACAAGCAGAGTTTGCACATATTTCCCTTTGTGTGGAATTCTCTACCACACATCTCTACCATGGCTGGAGAGAGTCATCTGAGTAGATAATGAGAAAAACTAGGCCCCTGGGCCAGATCACTATGTAGCTTATCAAGATATGCAGCAAGTAGTTCATCCTGTTGAAAATTTAACTCATGTTATGTGTATGTTTACCATTTATTTGTTCCACGGAGAGAAGTTCCTGCAAATCAATCATGTCAGATTTAGAGGGAAATAAATCTTTAGTTTTGAAGAAGCTCCTTCTGCAAGGGGAGACAATCGGACTTTTTTCATCTCAGATCCTATTATGCACTGAGTGCTTGTGTCCCCCATTGTGACGTTCTTTGGAGATGGGATCTTTGGGAAGTGATTAGGTGCATATGAAGTCATGGGGGTGGGGCTCCCAGGATGGAATTAGTGCCCTTATAAAAAGAGGAAGAGAGAATATTGTGCTCTCTCTCTCTGAGCACATGGCAAGAATGTGGTCATCTGCAAGCCAAAAGAGGGCCTTCATCAAGACTTGAATCATCTGGCACCTTGATCTTGGACTTCTCAGCCTCCGAAAACTGTGAGAAATAAATGTCTGTTATTTAAGGCACCCAGTCTATGGCATTTTGTTATGGCAGCCTGAGCTAAGATAGACAACCCTCAAGGCTATTGTTACAATCCATTTTTAAGAGGTGGGCTGGTGGCTCTATTTGGAGAAAACCTATTTGGGGAGAAAGGTTGTGATAAGATCCTTTGAGATTCCCAGATTGCAAAGAAGTGTGATTCCTAGGGGGAAAAAAAGCAGACAGTGAGTCAGGAAAGCAGCAAGAATCTCTTCTATTGTGGGCAGGGCAACTGACTCCTGGGAACATCGGTGTGCCTGAGGTTGAAATTGCTGAGCATTCACTCAGGGCTGTGACCTGGGAACCTGAGCCTTTCTTGGCTAAGCCCATCTCGGTGGGACCGTGGGCTCTTCCTCCAGGCTCCAAGGACCGTGTTCACCAAATAGTGGCGAGAAACAGTGGTGCGGTGGACTGATCTGACACCAGAGCTCAGTGTGGGACTGGGGGACAGATGTCCCTTCCCCTTCCTTGGACTGTGTAGATCTCTAGTATGTGTGCATTTTGTCGCTTGTTTATTTTTGGTTTGTTTTTAAAACTACTCATAAGAAGGAGGAGACCCAGAGGCAGAGTTGGTAAATTTGAGTTAAAATGTTTGCTGAGATTTGCAGCAGAAAATGGTGGAGCAGGCTGTTTCCCAGGGTAGCCAGGGCCCCTCTCTCCTGAGTGGAGGAGGCAGAGACGAGCAGCCACTTCCAACCACATCCTGATTCTTTATCGTCTTTATAGTCTTTGCAAAGAACTCAATATCTTTATTTCACTTGGTCTCAGATCTCTCAGACTTGGCATCTCAAGAACAAAAGACAATTCTAGATGGAAGCCTTATTTAAACATGAAGGGTGGTTATACCTGGAGGAACAGCATTCAGATGTTTGGAGATCTGTGTATTTGGCACTTAAAAACAGCAGCAGCAGTGACAACACCAGGAAAATATAGATCTAAAGGTTTAATATTTGACACTTGTTGTTACACAGGTTTATAAAAATAACAAATAACAACAAGCCCCTGTCACGTATGATGTGATTGAGTGAAAAATCTTTGTGAGCAACCAAGGATGTTCCCCTTGAGTTTCAGAGTCAGCAGAATGAGATAGGCTAGGAAGAAACAGCTCATTTCCTGATACACCAGTTATTCCATCTTACAGTCCTGTTTATTAAGAAACTAAGAGCAAATGCCAAGGGATAGGGCTGGGGGAGAGCTGTATTTTCCCCTTAAAGTTTATTAGTTACTCTCTTCCTCTGGGCCAGGCAATGAGTTTCATTCGTGTCTGACAATGCTCACCAACCTGAGCAAGATCCAGGTAAAAGTATTTATAAATGGCTGGTTCTAGGATGAGGATCCTCAAATGTTCACCCTTTTGAGAAGCTGGTAAAACCGATGGATTTTTTCCCTAGAAAGATGCACATGACTGTTCTGGGAACTGGATGATATTTCTAAAGGTTCCTATTCTCCAAGCACAAGATACAGCTGAGGTGGAGCCAAGGCTCAGGCTTTGGTAGGGGCACAGCTGCCCCATATTTCACTTCTTAGATCGCTCCCTTCATACCTTCTTCCCAGTTTTATTAATGTAGTTGGTTGTTTCTATGATTATTTATTTCTGATGCCCCTTCCTGTTTAACTGTCATTATGGGTGGATCAGGCTCTGTTTAATTCTAAAAATGTATTAAGAAAATATTAAGATTCAATCACCACACAATTGTTGTACATTTTTTTTGGAGGTAGGGGGGAGAAGGGTTGTTATGGCTTAAATGAATATTTACTCTATTCAAGTTAAACTATTCATCCAAGGCCCAGAGGTGGGCGAGGGTGGAGCTGGGTGGGCGAGAAGAGCCTACGATGAGGCGAAGTTATGTTGGAGACAGGAAGCCTGTCTGTACTGGGTCCTGTAGACTGTTGTGAAGACTCTGGTTTTTGCTCTGAGGGTTTCGAGAGGAGCGACATGACCTGACATTTAACAGAACCTCCCTGGCTGCTGAGTTGAGAATAGATTAGAGGGGGTGAGGTGACAGGTAGGAGTGTTTGCAATAATTTAGGACAGAGAGGATGATGGGCCAGGGTATAGCAGGGGAGGCTCTAAGACATGGTCGGACTCTGAATGTCTTTCAAAGGTAAAGGCATTACGATTTTCTCTTGGATTAGTATGAGTGAAAGAGAAGCGTTAAAGGCGATTAAGGTTTTTTGTTTTGGGGTTTTTTTTTGGGGGGCCGATACAACTGGAAAAATAGAGTTGACATATTGAAATAGACTAGTAAGCAGCTTCACTTGGGACCAGTGGGAGATGCCTAGTTAGACATCTAAGTTCAAATGTGAAAGGCTAGTTTTCTTTATGCCATTCAAGTCAACTTTCAAATCTTTTTATTTATACATCTAATAGTTCTTGTAAAAAAAATAAAAACAAACACTTTCACTTGTTCATTGATTTTCATTTAACTCATGGCCACAAATTAAAATTAGTCCCATTTACAAACTTAGTTAATTATACTCTCTTAAACATCTTTAACTGCATTTATAAACTTAATATGTTTACTTGTTGAACACTTCAAATGCCTGGCACGTATCCTTACATCATTAATAAGCAAAACCCTCTAAAGTATTTAGATTACTCTTGTGTCCAATAAATGTGTAATTATAGTAAATCAAGTTCCCTTGAATTCACCACAGCCCTTTATTAACTTAAAATTCCCTTAGCCTTTTCAGCTAAAAATTAAAATAAAAAGTGTCAGATTCTCTTAAACATGACAAACGCTTTAAGTTGTTGTTGTTGTTGTTGTTGAGAATGGAAATGATATTTGCTTTCCATGCTTAAGTTAAAAGGCTGTTATGAAGACAACACAAGAAATAGTTTGGACAATATAAACAAGCTCTGAAAAGTTAAGGTGTTGTTTTTATGCAGGAGAAATCTCACCTGCCAACGACACGCTTGAAACTTTGTGTGTAAATGACTAATAAACACCCTGCGCCTTCTCTTCCAGGGATACAAATTGGCATCATAACAAAGGGTCTCTTCTAATTGTGAAATTCACAAGTCCTGGGGACAAGGTAGGGGTCAGTGGGTTTGAGAGGTGTGGAGGCTGGCCCAGCCTACGTATGACATTTGGTATTTGCTGGACAATTGAGTGAAATCACAGCAAATAGGCAGCCAACACTGGTGTCAACTTTTGCCAACACTGGTGTCAATTTTTTTCCACTGTTCACACATAAGTGGAAAAAGAATAAGGACAGTAGTAGCAGCAATTAATACCGCACATATCTAGAGAGGGGCTTGTGGTATGGATGCTTTTCAAAACCCCCAGTGCACTCACCTGTTTGATCCTGGGCAGGGGAGGGGGGGGACAGGGGTGTCCTCCCGAGGATCCTGACAAGGTCCTAGTAGGGCACCTCAGGGAGCTTCCTTCATACAGTCTTATTTCCCAAGAGAGATGTCAGCCTTGCTCTGCAGTTTGGGCAGAGTTGGTTCATCTCAGAGTATCTGTTCCCAGTAACTGACAAGCAATGTTTCTACTGGGTCAGCCCCTCTCCTAAAAACAATGAACACCCTCCTGCTATGTATGATGTGGGCCCAGATTTGTGAAACGCCTCAACACCTTGGGGCCAGGAGGGCTGGGTGTGGCTCCTTCTTCTCTGGCAAGTTTATTGACCTGGGCAGAGGTGTGGTGACTCAGGTCTGGCTTCTGGAGGATGACTTGCTTGCTCCAGCCGACATAGACTGAAGGGCCACTGGGCTATGGCTTTGGTGATGACAATCCCTTGACATGATTGAGACCCCCTACCTGAGTGATTGGCTTTCGACTTCAGCACCTTCAGCTGGCCTGGCTGGCCAAGGTGAGGAGTCTTACCTTTTCCCTCCCTCCCTTCCTTTCCTTTTGCTCCAGGGTCTCGGGGTGATTACACCATCCAGGGGAACCACTGGAGAGCATCAGGGTTGAGAGTTAGGCAGGGGAGGCCTCAGAAACACATGTGGAATATGGGAGTATTCATCCTGGTTCCATAATAAGATCTTCCCAAACCCAGCTGTGGAAGGGGTGGGGGCAGTGGATGGGCTTCGGGGATCTGTTTTAAATGCATCTCAGGTTCATATTTAGGAACTGTTGGTTTAAACTGAATCTAATGATTGTCATTCTTTTATAGTTATTGACTTTTCCTCCCTTTGGACATGGATAGAAGTTTTGCAACACAGCTTATTCCTGGTGTCTGGTTCCTTTGCTTTTCACATCAAGAGATGCTGTTTTTTTTTTTTTTTTTTTTTTTTTGAAGGGGACAAACCAGAACCAATCTCAGGCCTCCCTCTGAGGCCTAAGAAGGAAAACTGAGCCCATTGGTCTGTTAACTACCGGAGGTGAATCCTGGGGGGAACACTTTGTAATTTCAGATACTAAAAATGAATGGTGTTATGGAGGAACTGTTAACATACGCTCCGACATGTTTATGATTCTCCAGGGTGAAATCAGTAAACGTTCTTCCAACTTAAACTGCAGGAGAGAGGCAATTTCACAAAGAGATGCTTTCTCCATTTATGAGACGATGATGTGTAAAAGAGGAAATGGAAGGGTCAAGTGTGGAAGCTTCTGCCTAAGGCATGTGGCAAGAGTGCTTGTATCAGGCACCATGTTCGTTGGACAGATGGCCTGAATCAGAGACCTGGGAAAGGGAGCTAGGGCTCTGACCTATCTCAAAACAGTCCCTATTTTGAGACAGGGGAAGGTCAATGTCAAGGTCATTTACTTCTTGAGATTAGAGAGGAGAGGACAGAGAGGGCTTTTGGAGATAAAACCTTTAAGAGCACTGAAAGTACTGGGTACACCTAATTCTAGATTACACTGGATTGACAGGAAGCCTGTGTAGAATTAATTAGACTTAGAAATCAAATGAGGCTGAGTGATTGGATGGAAAGTGGTACTGTTATGGATTGAATCGTGTCCCCCCCCAAATATGTTGAAGTCTTAACCTCCAGTACCTCAGAATGTGACTTTATTTGGAAATAAAATCTTTATAGAGGTAATCAAGTTAAAACGACATCATTAGGGTGGTCCCCAATCCAAAATGACTGGTGTTCTTATACATAGGGGAAATTTGGACACAGAGGCAGACAGACACACACACACACACACACACACACACATACACACACACGCACATACACACACACAGAAGGAATGCCATGTGAAGATGGAGGCAGAGATTGGGGTGATACATCTATAAGGCAAGAAACAACATTGTCAACAAACCACCAGAAGCTGGGGCGAGGCATGGAACAGCCCTCAGCAGGAATCAACCCTGCTGACCTCTTGATCTTGTGTCTCTGACCTCCAGAACTATGAGACATAACTTTCCATTGTTTAAACCATCCAGTTAGCAGTCTTTGTTATGCGCTTGATACAGGTATGCAGTTCTGGGTGGACCTGCCCTAAACTCTAGAGAAGATGTGAGGCAAGAGATGGTCTGTGTCTCAAGATGGCTGCTCCATGGCTGGCAGGTCGGCAGGAAAGTGGGCTCATATGAACATCCAAAGCATCAGCCATTCCGCGTGCAATTTCCCATGTGAAGCTGACATGACACAGAAGGTCAAGAGATACACTTGGAGGGCTGTCTTAAGGACACATTCTCTGATGTCCTCTTTAAGGACACCTGGAGAGAAGCTCTTTCTTTTTCATCTTCTGTCTGGGAGAAGGAATTCTTCTGGCCAAATCCAAAGATTTTCTCAATCCTTAATCTTCAGGAGAGAGGAGCAATTCTCAGACTCTCCTATGTGGAGACACACTTGGTCCCATGCCTACCTTGTTCATCATTGTAACACTGGTACCTAGCACAGTGCCTGGCACAAAGCTCTTCAAAAAAGGTTTGTGGAATCAATAAAACAAAAGGCATGTCTGAGCTGGACCTAGCATGACTGCTCATACTATGCAAAGATCTCCAATAGAATGACCTTTCCTCATTATAGGGAGAGGAGAGCAGGGGACATCTGTGGTCAGTGGGCTTCCTGGTTGAGTGAATGGCCTCGTTAGAAGGGGGAAGCTTGGGGGCACTGTGGCTAGAGACAGAGAGTTCCTTCTTCTTTTGCTTAGACCTGCTGAGCCAGCTCTTACTAAGCTCCTAAGAGAGGAAGAAATGAGTCTGTGGGGCTACCCAGATTTACCTCTCTTCAGTGTTGTAGTAGTTGTAGTTATTATTATTATTATTGTTACGATCTCAGAGCAGTATAAATCAGCTGTACTTCTAGAACATTATCAGGTATATGATCTCCTGGAGAGTTTGTTTAAAATGCAAGTGCCTAGGCTTTTCCACTGCAAATGTTGATTCCACAAATCTGGGGAAGGACCTGAGGAATCTGCTCACAGGTGATTGTGCTATAGTTGCGCAGAGGATCCAGCTTGGAGAAACTGATCCCTAAATTTCCTCATCTGTGGAGTGATGAAGGAATGAGCTCTCAGGTATCTTTCAGTGGAAAGGTCTAGCATTCTTTCCCATGGTGTGAACTACGAGCACAAGAAGCTTGCATTTCTGATATTAAAGGTTTAGCTCTGACACCTGACCGTGATCCTTCGTGTGCTTCAAGAAGCTGTACATTTCACTGGCCCAGAGGTTTGCCTGTTTCCAGGCAGGTGTGAGAATCACTGCCCCCACAGCAGGAAGGAAGATGATGAACTGGAAAGGACGTGGTTCCCACTGTCTAGTTCAGCATGCCTTCCTCTGCTGTCTTTATAGATCAAAGGAATGCTAATGTAGGGGAATGTGCATTTTTTCAGACTCCAGCTGCCAGGCTGGGTGCTTTCTTTTAGCTCATGAAATGACATGAAAAGAGGAAACCCGTGGCTTTGTGTTGCCTCCTGTGGTGGAATTTCCAGAGAGGTGAAGTCCCATACTGTGTCGCCCACCGTGTGACTCTGCCGTGAGATGAAAGAAGGACTAGGTGCGAGGTGTTGGCCCTTCTTTGAAGGGTATTTGATTCCGAAGGTGACTCAGGCACCTTGGGCCCTGTTACCCACAAAAGGCTTCGGCACCTTAGGCTGTGACCACAAGCTAAATGGTGCCATAGCAAGGTTGTTGATGCTTTGGAAAGCCCGAGGCTTTGGTTTCCTGTCACAAAGAAGTGTTGAGGTGGTGTAGAATCTCCGTGAATAACAACTATATCAGTTATCCTGAGGCTGACGTCTGTGGAACAACCCTCAGATTCACTAAGTTAACAAGCTTGGTTCTGCTCTGTGAGAGTGCTCAAAGCAACAGAGTCACATATGGACGACTGTCAGAGGCTTTGTGCAGAGTGTGTGTCTTGTGTGTGTATGTGGTGTGTATGTGGTATGTGTATGGGTGTGGATGTGTGTGGCATGTGTGTGTGTGGTGTGGATGTGTGTGATGTGTGGTGTATTGGGCAAGAGAAAGAATCTGGCTCTTGGTCCTAGGACTTAAAAGAGCCCCCAGTACTCAGTGGTGACTCATTTTTGTAGGTGAATCCCTTATAACTGTAAGGTCAATCAGAATTTGCCCTTCCGTCCTCATTTCCAGCATAATTTCCTAGCTATAGCCCTTACCTCGTGTGTAGGATCTGGGGACTGTGCTTAAAAACTTTACTTGTGTAATTTCTCCTCTCTCAGCCCCGGGAGGGTGCATTGTCATCTCATTCCTGTCCCAGGTTAAACAGAACTCAAGAACCTTTATACTTGTCATTACTGTCCAAGATAATCTCCAGTCTTTTTGAAGAATAGAAGGCAAGACATGAAAGCCCCAGAATTCTAGCTGTTAGTTGCACCCACCATGCGTCCCCGTGGGTCTGACACCAGTACCAATACGGACGCCAATATGAGTGTGGATACTAATATGAATGCAGATATGAATGTCAATACTAATGAGATCTCCCTGCTCCCACCAGCATTGGCTCTCCATTGCTAAAGCTGAAGAGGCCTCAAATATCAACCACACCCAAATTTGGGGTTCTGCTGTGGCTGCCTACTCAACTGCTCTCAGCTTTTCATTTCTTGTCTGTAAAGTGGAGCCAATGCACCTGCTTATCTTTTTCACTGAGTAATATTGAGGAATCAAAGAGATGATGGACATGGATGCACAAGTAAATAGGAAAATGACTCCAAAAATGACAGCTTTTATTTTCATGATTATTATTTTCCATCTAGCAAGCGTTTCTTTCAGCGGGCCGTCCTTTCGGCTTGCACTGATCCTCCCCCTTCTTCAATCCCTCTGAAAATACCATTGCTCCTGGGTGAGGAGTGCAGGCAAGGCTCCACATGTTTTTGACGGGGGTTAAAGATTCACAGAACAGGAACTGAACTATATTTAGGGTGTCCTGGGAATTTCCTGGACCGTCTTTCAAGCACAGGCAGGCACAGTGATCTCAGAGCAGAGTGCAGAAAGAGGATCCTTAGGGAACAGCAATGCGATGGAAACCTGAGGAGACGGCAGAGCTGGGGCGACACTGCCCAGCGGCTGGGGAGGGTTCGTGCAAGACATCAGGCATGAGGAGCTGGGCTTCACTCCTGAAGAAGCAGGTGCCTTGGGACACCGCTGAGGGCAGGAGAGGGTCCTTGCAGGTATGCACGGAAAACAGCTTCATGCAGCCGCTTGTCAGCTTGGCACAGAGACTGCCTATCCATATGGGGCACCAGTGGGGATGCGAATTTGGGGGTGGATGGGGAAGGCTGCCTCAGTCTTGCTCTCCAGGGGCTGTTACATGGCTGGCTGGCCAGGGCCAAAGAGATGTATTGGAGAGCTTGGTCTAGTCACTTCTCTCTCTTCCCTGAACATCTCTGAATGAAGATGAGTTGGCCTCTAGGTGTGCCTAACTGAACACCCGGGTAAGGCTTCCTTCACTTTGCCAGTATCTTTTAAGGAGTAGTATATCTTCTCCATCCAACAGAAGTGGGATAAACAACAGTTCTGCAGGTTTCTTCATAGGCTCATAGAGGAGAAGCACTTCTCTGAAAATCTCTGCTAGAATATCTTGAGCTTCATTTGTGCAGGAGCCTGACTGAACTTCTCCTTATTGTGTTAGAGTCTGCTTCCCAAGGGCCCCCTATGTAGATGATGAAGGGCAAGGTAATTCCTGAGGGCTCAGATGTCTGCATGGTTATGGGGTAACTTGTAAACCCTGAAGAATCTTTCTCACTTGGCCTTCTCGAGAGTCCTCTCTTAACTTTCAAAATGCCAGCCACACACAAATGTGTTCTTAGCCAGCCAAAGTCTGCCTCTCTAGTGATGTAACAAAGCCAGAAAGAGAGCTCTTCAGTCACATCACTTTAAGGCATGCATTTTAAAATTAACAAAGAATAAATCAATGTACTACTACCCCTTGCTCCCCATTCCAATAGACATCAAAATTGTTCAGAGAGCAGGGACTACAAAAGCTTTCATTTAGAACTTTAAAAACATAATAAATGCTGATATTTCAAAGACGATTACCTCTTTTTAAGTGCTTTCATATCCATTATCTCTTTCTCTCCTCGTGATCACTCTTGGCTCTGTTTTATGGTTGAGGAAAGAAAGATGAGAGGTTTAAACGGTTGTTTAGTTCCAATGGCTGCTAAGTGGGAAAGCAAAGTTCCGATTCAGAAATTCTGACTCCAGGGCCATTCCACCATACCCTTCGGTGATTTGGGGTGGGTTGTGGTGTCTGAGTCCCTTTGGTTTGAGCAGCAGAAAAAGCACGCTCTGGTGGAAGCCAGCCTCGTGGGTCTCTCTCCACCTGCCAGAGCCTCCTGAGGTGAGCAGGACATAACCTGCAGCATTGAGTGATACAATCTTTGCCTTGAAGATGCAATGCAGTCTTTAAGCCCATCGTGCAGAGTAGTCTACTTCTATTAGATGAAACTCTACAGGGAAAATACAGAGGCTGCATGCGAGGGACCTCGAATCAAGGAAGCAGTAGTGATGGCCAACAGCAGGTCATAAAAGCAAAGCTTTAAAAACTATAAACCTATGTCATTGTGTAAAATCCTCAAACCACATTCCAAATGCTAGACTGGGCATTGATATACTTTCAGTATTGATTAGACAAAAGGCCCCCATGCCCTCTCAGATGTTTATGAGACCATAAACATCCAAATACAACAATTTATCTTTCCCACAGCATTGTTTCACCACTCCCCCACACATGCTGACTTCCAATTTGTTGAAGATTTGTTTCACTCCTTCTGGTGTTATAGTTAATCAATTATTGTTCATCTTTCTCCCAGGTCCTTTGCTGTTTGACAGCAGGATCCTGGTCAATGTTATGCACATCCCTCTAGTGCCTGAAAAGAGTCACTTGTAAGCAGTAGGTGTAATAAATGTTTGCTTAATTGAATGCTGTACCCTGAGAATTGTCTGGAACTACTAATGGTGGAGCTAAGTTTGAGTGTGATGTTTTCACTACAGTACAGTAGTCACTCTTTCCTCATTCCCAGTTTCGCTTTCTGCAGTTTCAGTTAGGTCTGAAAATACTAAATGGAAAATTCCAGAAATACGCAATTCGTAAGTTTTAAATTGTGCACCATTCTGATTAGCATGATGACATTTCTCACTATCCTGCTTCCTCCCACCTGGGACGTGAATCATCCCTTTGTCTGGCATATCGATGCTGTATACAGTTCCTCCCCTCCCCCTCGTTAGTCACTCAGTAGCTATCTGGGTTATCGCAGTGCCTGTGTTCAAGTAACTCTTATTTTATTATAATGGCCCCAAATCGCAAGAGTAGAGATGCTAGCAATTCAGATATGCCAAAGAGAAACCATAAAGTGCTTCCTTTCAGTAAAAAGACGAGTACAGTGCAATAAGATATTTTGAGAGAGACCACATTCATACAACTTGTATTACAGTATATTGTTATAACTGTCCTAGTTTATTATTAGTTATTGTTGTTAATCTCTTACTGTTCCTAATTTATAAGGTAAACTTTATCCTAGGTGTGTATGTATAGAAGAAACCATAGTATATATGAGGCTGGTACTATCTATGGTTTCAGTCATCCACTAGGGGTCTTGGGGCATATCCCCCACAGATAAGAGGGACTGCTGTGTTTCTCTTCAGAAGTACAACATTGCTTTGCAAATGACTCCTCAGAAACAAACTGAGACATACAACAAGAGCCTTTAAACGTTCTTACCTTTAACTCAATTCCACTCTTGAGGATGTATTTGGATAATCTGGAATCCAAACAGATATTTCTGCATGGAAAGCTTATCATAGTATTATTTGTAAGAGTGAGAAATTGGAAATGATCCACATGTCTAACACTTTTGAAAGCATTACATTAAATAATGGCTTATCCATTTGATAAAGTATGAGGCAGCCATTGAAATAATGTTTATTAAGGCTTTTAAAGATCTGGGGAAATGCTTAGGATATAACATTACTGGAAAAATAAGAATTCAAAACTATATATGAAATTTAATGTAAGATTATCTCAATTATGAAAATTTGGCATGGAAAAAATTCAAATTTGTGAAAAATTTCAGATTTGTATTTCTAAGTGAAAAAAAATTAAGTGATTATAACTGCTCTAGGCTGACTGTGTCTGCCCACTGCCACACCCAATTCATGTGTTCGAAACTAATCCTCAAGATGACAGGTTTTAGAGATGAGGCTTTTGGGAGGCATTTAGGTCATGAAACCCTGATGCATGAATGCGATTAGTGTCCTTATAAAAGGGACCCCAGAGACATCCCTTGCTTCTATGGCCATATTAGGATATAGCAAAAAACAGGTGTCTAGGAAGCAGGAAGCAGGCCCTAACCAGACAGCGAATCTGCTAGCTTCTCCATCTTGGACTTCCCTTCCAGAACTGTGATAAACAAATTTCTGTTGTTTATAAGCCACCTAATCAGTAGTACATTTGTTACAGCAGTCCAAATGGACTGATACAGCATTCTTTATATGCTTTTGTATATATGGAGTTTTAAAAATCAAAACTAAAATAACCCCTTCAAAACCAACATTTGAAGTGTTACCTTTAAAAGTGATTAAAGTCACCATAAAGCAAGCCAAACCAATATATATTCAGAAATGTATTATCAATTATTATGAAAAATACAGGAGAAACAAAACAAAACAAAAAAACTGGGCAAAAGTATATGAATAGACAACTCACAGAAGTAGAAACAACTTGGCTAATAAACACCTGAGAACATCAGAAGTAGAAACAACCTGGCTAATAAACACCTGAGAACATTCTCAATCTCACAAGTTGAAGAAATGCCAACAAAAAGAACAAAATGATAACCAATTTTTACTTAATGATGGGCAAGAACTCCAAAGAGCTCTGGTGAATTAACTACTTCTTCCAACTTTCTTTTACAGTAATAATAAGCAATACAATCCTAGGAAAGATATAATTAATGTTTAACAAATATGTGGGTTCCTCATCTGTGGGAGCATCAAATAGGGAAATCCGTATACTAGAATAAAAAAAAATTATGTTTTGAATTCCATGAGAAACTCTGAATGGATATTGTGTGTGAATTTCTTTCTTTTAAAATGGATGGTCCTGTCTGGGTTCTCTGGAAAGCAAACTCTGAGACAGAGACCAGCACGTAGGAAATTTACCAGGAATGCCCTTGGAAGGGAGCAGGATTCAGCAGAGGGAGAAGTCCAGCTGTGATGGAGACTCAGGGGAAGCAAGCAACAGTGACCCTTCAGGCAGTTCTAAGAGAATGATCCTTCAAAACCGTCCCCAGTGGAGACACGAGAGCTGGGTATTTATTCCTCTATATCAGTAAGGAATGTGACATGACCTTGGGGAAGTGACTCTTCATTCAGCTGAGACAATTCCTGATCATTTGACCGCTGACATCTGTCTTCTGTGCTACTTCCAGCCTGAAGGAAGCGGTCCTTTATTTCTAAAGAATGGTCTGGGGGCTGTATCGCAGTATCCACCAAAAATATATACACAAATTGCTCTTTTTAAAAAAAGCCTTTTTTTTTTAGAGTAGTTTTAGGTTCACAGCAAGATCAAAGGGGAGGTATAGAGGTTTCCCATATACTTCTAGCACCCCAACACAGGCATAGCCTCTTCCGTTACCAACAACCCCCACTAGAATGGTATATTTGTCATACTGACACATCATAATCACCCAATGTCCATAGTTTACATTAGGGTTCACTCTTGGTGCTGTACATTCTATGGGTTTGGACAAATGCATAATGACGTGGGAATCTGATGTGATGAGGAATGAATGCGTATTCTTTAGAAAACAGCAAAAGTTACAATAAAAGAGATTACTGGTAAAGATGTGAGAAGACTGACATTTTCATATTTTGCATTTGGGCAGGTAGATTTCTAATTTTGGAAAGTAATTTAGTAATATTTATTTTTAAAATAACACATCTCCATTCCTAAGCAATTCCATTTTGTACATGTTTTCTTCAGAAATAAAAGATCCATTTGTAAGGATATATCTACAAAGATGTCTAATACGGTAATGTGTGTTTGGCCAAAACAAAAGTCAAACAAACAAAAGAAAAATTTAGGATTCATTAAATTGGAAACAAAGTATGCCCGTTCACACTGTGAACTATCATGGACACATTATGCAGCTATTTAAATGAATTTGATCTATATGCATTGACCTGAGAGTGTTCATGATATATTGGTAAGTGAAAAATGTAAGGCACAAAGTAATAGTATAGATAATCTTATTTTTTAAGGAAACAAACCCACTTACCATATATGTTTAAAGAAGGATGCGTATCAACACTTGCTTCAGTTGTTCCAAAGAGCATAGCACTTATTGATAACAAATTAATATGGAAAAATTAAAAACAAAAAGTGAAAACACCTTATTCTCTTCACCAAAACAAAGGGATCCATCAATTCAAACTTTGGCCCTGGAGTTCTGGTAGATCAGCAGCACTTGAGGGGTTTGTTAGGAGTAGAGCCTGGCATGGACACATGATGTTGCCTTCTCTTCCCCTTTGTGAGAAAGTTCTCATCCCTTCAAAAAACCCAACTCATCAACATTAGAAAGGTAACCCTAATGTAAATCAAAGCCACAGTGAAATACCAACGTATACATGTTAGAATGGCCGTTATCAACAAGACAAGTAATAACAAGTGGAGAGGTTGTTGGGGAAAAGGAACCCTCATGCATTGCTGTTGGGAATGTAAATTGGAGCAGTCACTATATATGGAGTGTCCTCAAAAAATTAAGAATAGAATTACCATTAGGACCCAGCAATCCCTTTTCTGGGCATGTACCTGAAAAGTTTGGAAACATTTATCTGCAAAGGTACATGCACCCTGATGTTCATGGCAGCATTATTCATGGTAGCCAAGACATAGAAACAAATAAAGTGTCCTTCAATAGATGATTGGATAAAGAAGATGTGGTAGGATATAGAATGGAATATTACTCAGCCATAAGAAAAGATGAAATACTGCCATTTTCTACAACATGGATTGATCTGGAGAATATCATGTTAAGTGAAGTAAGTCAGATGGAAAATGTTGAGAACCATTTGATTTCACTCATGTGGGGTATAAAACTGAAAGCAACAAACAAGACAAACACAAAAAAAAACTCAGACAAACGACGATTTGTGGTTACCAGAGGGAAAGAGTGGATGGGGGGAAGTTAGAGAAGGGAGGGTAAAGGGGGCCAAATATATAGTGGCCAAAGGGGATTTGACTTTGAGTGGTGAACACACAATGCAATATATAGATAATGTACTATAGAATTGTATACTTGAAAACTATATAGTTTTATTAATCAATGCCACCCCTATTAAATTTTATTAAAAAAAGAAATATAACTGAATTTAAAAATAAGATTGAAAGTAATCTTTAAAAAGTATACTTTTTATGAAGAATTAAATACATACACAGGAAGAAATTGGGGTGGGGAGGAATCCCTGATGTAGGGATACCATTTTTACACAGAATAAAAACAGAAAAATGTTTAAAGAAAAGAAAAATTGCTGGGAGTTATACTCCCCTTTGACAATGTCAGTTGCTTTCCCTTTAACACCTGCTTCTTTAGCCTGAATCATCTAGCAAAGTTGATCTTGTTTGAAAACAACTCAGCCATCCTCTTCTTGACTCATCGTGGTCCATTATGTCACTTGTGTTTTAGAGCCTCCAACAGACGGCAGACGTTGGCTTGATTTAAAGAGTGGATGACACAGAGCTTGTCATTGATTCCAATAGGGACTGTCTCCTGTCAGCACGAAGCATTTTTCCTACCATTATATATATAGAATTTACTGAAGCTGCACCTAGCGTTTCTCTGGCCTTTTCCTGGCCGCGTTCACCAGCATAAGGTTTATCATAGGGTTTGTGGTATCATTACAGAGTTTAATATAGACGATAATTGTCTGATTCTTTTCCTCAGGAATATGTTGAATTGTCACTGTTTTCTGTTATCGGTGGTGAGGGGCAGAGCCAGGAAACTCCTCCACACAGGGAGGGGATGTGGCTACTGCAATCTTCTGGCTTCATCTCTTCACTGAGGACATAGCTCAGGAGTGGGGGAAGGAGGCAGCTAGCAGTAGTATTCAGTAAGGCGCAGCAAGAAAAGTGAACTTACAGATTGTAGGAGGCCTGGATGAGAACCTGGGCAAGCAGGGAAACCACAATGTAGAAATCTCAAGAATACAACCCTAGAGTGAGAGGAAGCCCTTGAGTGTGAAAGATCTTGTCTACACAGTGGGAGAGGTCGAGCAGGACCCTCAATTGTCTTGGGGGTTAATTTTGCATTATACCTCCCAGGGGACAGCCCAGCCCTCTCCTGCCACAGCATTTTAGTTAACAGGAAACACAGCACCAGAAGCTTTGCAAGCACTTATGGCCCAGCCCCTCTCCTCTCGCTGTTCCTTCCTTGCCCTCTGGCTCACCTTACACACTGCAGGAAGGCCCTCTCCTCACACAATGGCCTTGGGGTTGTCCCTAATCCTCCTTCATTTCCCTCTATGTTTCTGCCGTGACCTTTGCAGAGGACACAGTTTCTAGGTGCCTTTCCTTTAAATCTCACTGTCAAGGGTCAGCCCACCTTCGCCTGTGACCGGCTTTTGCTCCTGAGACCCCAGGTTTACTTGGGCATTCAAGTTCTTCAAGTGCTTGGACTCATGCTTTGAGGATTTTCACATACCAATGAATTAATTTACTCAAAAGCATTCAGGGCACCTACTTTGTGACTTGTACCAGAGGACCTAGAGATGAGAAAAACACTTTTTCTGGCACTCGTGTCTCATAGCTGCTTACTGCTTAGTAGGTCACAGTCAAAAAGACGGATTGGGAAGTTGTCTTTGCTCCAGGGCCGGTGTCTCTCATGTCACATCCTCTGGAAGCTCCAAGACTCCTCCTGGCACGAGCCTAGCTCTCTGCCAGTGGCCGCTCCAGTCTAGATAGATGTTAGCTGCAGGAAGCCTCTCCACTCTCCCTAGGTGGACCACAGACATGGCCATGGGCACCTTTTATTCTGCTCGAGGTGGCCGTGCATCCAGCAAACAGAATTACGAAGTTCTAGCCCTCCTCAGTCTCTTGTTCAGTCTCTCCATTGTTCTCAGCTATATGCCCTCACCTCATCTGTGAGAGACCACTCACTTACTCTGCATCTTTCTTAGGAAATATGGAGAGAAGGGTCAGGGACCACCACCTTCTTTCCATGGAGACTTTGTCCCAGAGTGTGGTTCAGAATGGATTGTATATATGCGATAGAGAACGTTCACCCACCATCCTTGCTCCAAATCACATCTGACGTCAAATTCCTGGGACGAGGCAAGGTGCATATGCTTTTAGAGAACTGAGACATTAGATGGAAGAGGGAGTCCCCCTCCTCTTGGCCATCACGGATCCATGAGAGGAAACCGAAAGCTAATTTGACCAGAGCCACTGACAGAAGAATACAGAAAAGGAATAAGGGATGCTCTTTTAATAAAGTGGAAGTGAGCCTCCAGCAAAACATCCACAGCCTTATTTTTTACATTTTTTTTAAAAATTTGTATGTTTGACTCTCTCTGTACTCCAAATCCTGTCTTTATATAAATACTAAATACAAATAAGATTTTTTTTTTTACTCGTGCTAACCGTTTTGCTGACTGTAGGTTTTGAATCTAATTATGAAAAGCATTTACTGAGAGGTTACACTCAAATGGTTCTTGGAATGCTCTGGGGTGAACATCCAGGAGGGGAAGACAGATAAGGAAATGAAGCTGTGGTTCATAGGAAGGACTGCGGATTCCGGTACCTGGAGGAGAATGCGGGAATTCTGAGCTCAGGTGGACGTTCCGTCCTCTTATTCCAATCGATTATATGTTTATTTATGCACCTAGTCATTCAACAAACATGTTTTGAACACCTCTTATAGAACGCATATAGCAGATAAAACCTCCTCTTCCCAGAGATAGAAAATTGTTTAAGGAAAATGGTTTATTGTCACTATCTTTATATTAAAAAATGAGAAAAAACATGAAGAGGTTGATTGATTTTAAATTGCTTGTATAGAGTACTTACTATGTGCCACACAGTGTTCTAAATGTTTTACCCATAGTAACCAATTTAAGCATTAAAACAGCCTTTGGTCCCATCTGATCTCAGAAGCTAAGCAGGGTTGGGCTGGTTAGTACTTGGATGGGAGACCACCTAGGAAGACAGGTGCTGTAGGCGTAAACAACAAAAAATAAGGGATTGTAAGCTGACAAGGTCCTTGCAATCTGTGAGGTCAACCAAGGGTTGGCTCGCCTAAAAAGAAAAAATAAATAAAATAAAATAAAGTAAAATAAAATAAAATAAAACAGCCCTTCCTGTTTGTTCTATTATTATCCCATTTTTTATATGAGGCAACTGAAGCACTAAGAAATTAAGAAACTTTCCCAAAGTCACAGAGCAGAAAGTGGTGGATGTGGAAAAAATTCACTCGTTTTGGCTCCGGACTCCTTCTGTTAACTAGGAAGCATACCTCACGTCAATGAAGAGGCTCCTCCACTGGCAGGCTCCTGGGGCTCCAGCAGGCACAGCCCCAAGGGAGTGGGAGGGAAGCGCTGGGGCTGTACCTCAGAGCACAGGAGCTTTGCAAGAGTCGAATCTGCCCAGGAGAAACACTAAGGGCTGCATGCCCTGACTGGCGATTGTTTCTTAAATGCCAGAGTTTGGCTGCGGCTCCACGTTGGACTAATTTCTCATTAAAGCACACTGAGTGTGCGTGTCCGCGTGCGTGCGTGCGTGAGTGTGTGTGTGTGTGTGTGTGATTCACAGGGAAAGGGTTTCACGGGGCTGACAAATTCATGCTGCCCACTGTTTCTTAATTTTCCTGTGCACGTGAATCACCTGGAGTGGGGCTTGAGAACCTGAATTTCCCACCAGCTCTCATGATGCTAATGCTAGATCACCACTTGGAGAAGCAAAAGAATAGAAGATCAAATACCTTTAAGAAAAACAAACACAAGAACACTTTCTTCCAACCAAATCTTACATGAAGATTCAGTAAGTAAACCAGATAAAAGTGGAGCCACCTTGGTTGAAGTAAAGGGGCAGCCAGGAGCCTCACCCCTAATGCTTTTCCTCCTCTCTCCAGAGTCATGAACCTCAAAGAAACACGAGGCAGCTCCGAAGAAGTCCAGCTATCTGGACCCTCTCCCTGCCTTCCACTAAGGCACCAATGTCTAATACTAGTTGCATGTGGCTACCCAACGCTTGAAATGTGGCTAGGGTGACTGAGGAACAGAATTATTAATCCAATTTAAATTCATCTAATCTAAATTAAAAGCTTTAGCTGTGTAAAATATTTTTCTGTTAAATGCACTTTATTGTTTGGTAGGACATTTCATTAAATCACGTAAGATCTTACTGTAGTCAATACATAAACACTTTATGCATCTAGTTGGTGTCAGTTCAATTTTTAAAATTTGTATCTAATATAACTTGGCTTGTGTTTATTTGAATATTTTATGCAGACAACATGAATTACAGTGATACCTATGAAATTATAATTCGTAGTAAATTGTATAAAAGGGCATGGACATATATAAAAGGGTAAGTTATACATTTTATAACTTGTTAAACGTTGCCAAGTTAATCTCAGAAAAGATGAACCAATTTACAATGCCAACTTTTAAAGGGATGTAGAATAATTAGCAATGTGGCATTGAGCAAGTTACTTAGCTTTCTGAAACTTAATTTCTTTAAACTGTAAAATGGAGATAATAATATAAGGCTGAAAATAAACTGAGTGAATGCATAGGCAAATATTTACATAATATTTGCCTCCTATAAAGTAGGTATTAAATTATAATTCCAGTTTTAAAAAATTAGAGTATGATAGTGCATTCTTATAGTAGTAAATAACATGATTGGTGGTCTCTGCTGGGGGTGTAAATTGCAAGGTGAGATGGGAGATGGTTACTTTGGGGACTTTCAGGGGCAGAAGAAATCAGTCACATAACAAGAACGGCTGCTAAAATCAGACATGTTTGGGGAATAAAATAACCTCATTTTTTGTGTACTTGATTTTCTAGCTACAAAGATTTATTTAAAATAATTGTGGGAGCTGCATTTCATATATGCCTGAGAACTCAATCCCAGGAATATTTTGTTTCAAAATGAATATTTTCTATTTCCTAGCAAACAAACAAACAAACAAACAAACAAAGTCCTGAATAAGAATCAGCTGCTCCATGTCCAAATATTATTTCTCAGACTGTGGAGTTCCTAGACCTGCACTGTCCAATATGCTCGCCACTAGCCATATGTGGCTATTGAGCTTTTGAAATGTGAGTTGTCTAAACACGGTGTGAAAAAAAAAGTGTAAACTAGTTCATCAGTAATGTTTATGTATGATTACATGTTGATATGATAATATTTTGGATGCATTAAGTTAAATAAAACATATTATTAAAGTTAATTTTACTCTTTTCCTTTTCCCCTTTTTAAATGTCGCTGCTAAAAAATTTTAAATCATGTGTGTGGCTCACATATTTCTATTGGACAGTGCTGGTTCAGACCCCTGTAGCTGCCTTCAGCACTCCCAGCAAACTTCCTAACCACTTAGATACTTGAATATGCACTAACATCTCTGATTAGTTCTGAGCTTGGAATACATACTTGGGAACAAAGCAGCCAAGGACCTGTGAAAACAAATTTCAAACTGCTGAGATAAAAAGCTGTTGCCAGAACTCAGACCAAAACCTCATCTCAGTTAATTCCAGTAAAATTCTAGAATTTTCCTATATGGTTTCATGTAAGTGGACCAGTAATGAGGCTAAAAGTCTGACACAAGTAGCTGAGAGAAAAACCATTCTTTTCTTTTTGGTTTTTTCAAGTCCAGAAAAATAAATAAATAATAAACTAATAATATAGTCCTTCTAGAAAGAAGAAAAATAAAACTATTTAGATTAGAAATTATGTCAGTGTGGACCCTTTGGGAAGCAGATGCCAAATTGAGCTTGAACACACAAGAGATTTATTGGGAGCAATGTCTGTGAAGGAGAAAGGAGGTGGCAGGAGATGGCAGGGAATGTCTTCGGACGATAATGCAGGTCTGACACCTGTGACAACAGAGAGGGAAGGAAGAATTGGGTAGAAAAAGACAACAGGAGTGTCGGAGCTCAGAGGCCGCCTATTGGAGGCAGCTTGTGTCAAGCAGGTTGGGTCAGCACTGGACCCCAACCACTGTGCTCAGCCATTGGGCAGGGCACCCTGGGGTGAGTGTGGCCTTGACAGTGCGTCCACAGGAAACTAACTGAGGCTGTTAGTGAAACTCTGTTCCTCTTGGCAGGTCCTCTTGAAGGAGAGCTGAGTAATTCACTGCGACACTGCCACAGAGATATTGATCCTTGAATCAGCTATTGTGCTGATGTGAAGTTAAATTTACAAATCCACGTGTTCTCGTGCTTTTCTCCACACCACGTGTTTCAGTGAAAAACGCCCTGACAACTTCCTTTAGAAACAGGGCACTTCTGCATGCCAACGTCCTGGGTCAGGACCAGAGTCAGGACACCGGATTCCATTAGGCTTGGCTCTGCCATACTCTAGATACTTCCCTTCTTGCAGCCTCCCTTTCCCATCTGTAACATTGTTGTGAATTATGATATCCACCCTGAGGGGTTGTGGTCATTGAAAAGGGTAACATTTGAGCGAGTTCTTCACAAAGGTAAGATTGTTTGATCGCTTCATTCATACACCAGTGGTCCCACCTACTGGAAACCAGGTTATGAATGCTGAACACTTCTATATGCAAGTAATGTCATGATATTAAATTTTCGAAGGCATTGAATTTTTTTTCAGTTATTGGCAAAATTTGGCTTGAAAATATTTTCTTCTAGGTATTAGACCTATCAGGGTGACCACTTTGTAAGTTATATAAATGTCTAATCACTGTGTTGTACACCTGAAAATGATGTAATATTGTCTATCGACTATAATTGAGAAAAACTTTTTCATTTATGAGAAGTCATTGTAACTCATTCCGATTGATCCCAGTTGCACACTGAACAGGAATTTCTTGCAATTCTTTCATCGTAGAACATTTCACTCAGATATTCTCAGGGAGGGACCTGCTCTTCCACTGCTGTCTCTGCTTGAATGTCACATCCCAGGCCTTCTTCTCTCATCCTCTTCTCCAAAACAGCCGCTCTGTTGCCTTTTGTCCCTTACACTGCTCTGTTTTTCTTCATAGTGTATGACGGTTCCTGAGGGTATAGTATAATGTTTAACTATGAGTTTATGGTCGCCTTTTTTCTAGAACATAAATGCTTCATGGGGTCAGGAATTTTGTTTCATTCGCCATTACAGCCCCTGGAATTACGCCTGGCATATAGCAAGTGATTTTTTTTTTTTTTTGGACCGGATGAAATTCACATGTGGTTTCCAAGAGGAAAAAAGTGGCAAATGATGAGTTTAGAAGAACCGTAATTTTTGTTAGTGAATATCCTGGTCTACTCTAATGGTAAGGGGACGAGGACGAGGCCGATCACAGAGCACAGGTGCCACTGCACCTCTCCTCAGAGACCTTTCATCAGAATCATAGCAAGAGGCAAATGAACAGGATTGGCACTTATCTTTTTTTCTTACTCAGTTTCTCTAGGATAGGAGGGCAAGCCTCCCCACCCTTTTTTAACTTATGGAAATTGAATGGGAAAAGAAATTGAGTAAGAGCCAAAACCTAGCTCACCAAATGGATACTTAATTTGGGGGGGATCAAGAATGATTGTGTCTGTTGTGGCTTGTCCCTAAAGTCATGAGCAAAGACACAGCCATTGTCTAGAGAAAATAAAACGCTTGTTCTGTATCAACGGAAGGGGCAAAAGCGACATCTCAGTGTCTGACACCAGTCAGGACGAGAAGGTCATCTCTATTGCTTGGGTCTGTCCAGTAGCAGAGGGGTTGTGTGTGAGGGAGGAAGAATTGTTCAACCTGAGGGTGGTGTTCATCTGGGTGCTGTGAAGGGTGTTCCTGGACTGAGTATAGCAGGTAAAAACTAGAGGAATTCTGTGGCCCCTTTTCATTTACTGATTCCATTAGTTCAAGTCTCCTCTGAGCTAACCACTTGTTTACCTAGAAGGTTAATAGAGAGAAAGAGAAAAGCCTTCATTTAGCTGCCAGATGAAATGCAATAAACTCCTATAAGGGAAACTTGCCCTTGGCTAAGCCAAGAAAGAGTCTGCAGATCAGCCTCAGTTTGCACCTTCCTGCAAATGATACATCATTCCTGGGAGATGAAATACTCAGTTGGGAGCCTTGAGGACTCCAGAAAAAGGTAGTCTGCTGAAGAGAGAGCCCCTTGTGAGAGAGGAACAAAGGGCAAGACTGAAATTCCAGCAAAGCCATCCCCCCTTAAAGCTTAGTGCTTCTTGCCCTTGTTCATGGAAAAAGGAGTTAGCCTCCGCTTGTTCAGGATCCGAGTTTCATTTCCATGATATAATGGTAAGTAGACAGCACACAGGCTTGGCAGACAAAAGACCCAGGTTCTAGTCCTGGCTGTATCTCTAACTCACTTTGTGACTTTAGTCAAGTTGCTCACCTCTCTGGGTCTCTACTTCTTTACCAAAATAAGAAAATTGAGTTAAATGATCTCTAACCCCTCCCCCTTTTCTTTTCAGTACTAATATTTTGTGAACATATGACTGGGTGGATTCAAGGAGGACTGGCTCGTATTCTCTTTTGGAGCTCTCTCTGAAAGGCAGCTTAGCATTTGGCACTGGGGGTGGGAACCAAAACAGAGAAGAAGTCTTGAGATGTGACAGACCTGTGGGCTGTCTGTCCTGTCTCTGTCCCAGTATGCTGTGGTGGTCCTTGCATCTCCAGGAGTGTAGCTTCCTTACAGAAGCGGGTAGAAGGCTGAGTATTGTCAGCTGGTTGGTTCCCTTTCCTCCCACCCCAAACTGACCTCGGAGTGGTGAGTCATGCTTTGCTACCCCGAGTTCCTGGCAGGCGCCCCACACAACTTCTTGAGCTTGTCAACACTCAGGAGAGAATAAATCATCAGAGGCCCACATTTAGCCAAGAGTGAAAAATGAAGTCACCAGAAGATGCCAATTAGGAATGCAGACTGGAGCGCGAGGGAAGGACAGGGCTGTCTTGCTGGGGAGCCAATCCAGAAGCATTCAGGCGCAGGGTTTGCAGTCCTCAGCCTCACGGCGTCTGAAGGAGGGCTCTCGGAGGAGGCCCGCAGCTGTAGAAAGGAACCTGGACACTCCCTGTCCTTTTCTACTTTCAAAATCACTTCTACTGGCAGAGGGATCTTAGCTTCTATTTGCTCCAGGAAATAGATCCTTCTTGCTATCTTGGGTAATAAAATCACAGGCAGTTAGGAGGGAGATGCTGAATTCTCTGATCCAGTGACTATCCAATTTTTTTCTGTTTTATTTTAGGAGCAGAAGGAACAGGGAGGGGGAAGATTTGCAGCCTGTATACTCAGCCTCCCTCCTCCTTTCTCCTCTTCTCTGGCCTGGACCAATTTTTCTCAAAAGCTCTTCCACTTCTATCATTCTGTAGTTCATTGTTAGATTTGAAAATAACAATTTCCAGGATAGCTGATCATGTGGGCAAATTGCTGGTATTTTAGGATGAAAGCACAACTTCAGTACAAAGGGAAAAAACTCAGTTCTGTCACTTTTATGAGTTATGGGAGCCTGGTCAAGTTACTTAAACTCTTACCTCTATTTCCTCATCTGTAAAGTGGAGTATGTGATAAAACCCACCTCGGAACGTCTTTGGGAGACTTTAATAAGATAAAAAAAAGGATCAAGTCTTGCTTAACACAGTGCCTGTCTATAAACCCAGGCAATAGTATGGAAAGTGGAAAACAAAAGCTGGCAGGACCCAAACTTTCTTAGGGAGACAGTGTGAACTGGGGTGCTGTTTCAAAGTCTAGGTGCCCATTCTGTCTTCTCTTGGTCTCCTGAAGGAGCAAGATAAGTTCTGTGCCGGGGATCTCACAGCAACCAGTGTTTTTCCTCTGGGCTTGGTTGACGAGCCACCTCCCCTCCTGACCTTGTGTATACCCCATATCAAAAGAGGACTGGAGGCTTCAGAAAGTGTGCATAGGGCCCAGTGAGGAAAGCATCAACTCATTTGTTTGTCCGTCCATCCATCCATCCATCCATCCATCCATCCATCCATCCATCCAGCTAGCCAACCAGCCAGCCAGCCAGCCAGCCAGCCAGAAAAGACTCTGGATGCAAAGACACATGTGCCTGGCAATGCACCAGGCCTGGGAAGATTCACGACTATTGGATCCTGGGCCTTTCCATCTGCAGCCATGGAGAGGGGCCAACCTTCTTGAGACTCAGCTTCCTTCTTGACTACTACCCTTTTCTTCCCTTCCCCATCAATCAGGCTTGAGCCCCGGTCATTATAGTTTGAAGATGATCTTTATATCCGTGGGTCTCTTCTACTTGGGGGTGCTAGTTGAAACCCTAGGGGTGGCTGAGGTTGTCAAAGGACTGTATATCCAGAGAAGAGAATTTATCTCAGGGTGAAATCTTTGGAAATATATACATTTGAGGATGAGGGGCATAGGGGAAATGGCCATAGGGGCAGGCACTGGTAGATGGGGGGGGGGATGGTGTGAGGTAAAACGTGGGGGCCCAGCTGAGGCTACTGGGAGCATGGGTTGCCTGGTGAGCACAGAAGTCAGTAGCTTTGTGATTCTAAGAAAGGAAGTGGACCCAGCAGGCAGTCAGCCTCAGGCTACAAATAGAGCAGTAGGCAGCCCAGTGCCCAGCAAGTCTCAGGCCCAGGAAAGTCTCAGAAGCTCAGGCTCCTGGAGTTCTGGCAAGGAGATGGGGACCTGCTAAAAAACAAGGCAGTTTTAGGCCTAAAGGTTTGGAACAGAATAAGAATTCAATTTCTCACATTAGGCAATCAGTCAGACCCAGCCTGACGAGAGGGGGCTAGGCCCACAGGTGGGGTTGGGGAGCCACAGTTTGACAGAAACTGGGCTCTGCTGAGGTTTCCAGAGAAAGGTAAACATGAGGAAGTGGGTCTGAGGTGAAACTGATTAACTGGCTTCCTGGTCTGGATTCATGGGAAGATTATGACCTCTGTCTCTGAGATCGTTTAAGGCCAACGCAGGAGGGATCTTCCTTCATTCAGAGACCTGCGCACAGAGACTACAGCCCCATTAACCAATATTTTTCAGTTGACAGTTGTCTGTATCTGTGATTCACCTGGTCCTCGCCACAACAAGTGCACTAGAAAAGGAAGGTCACATTTTCTTCATTTTGCAGGTGAGGAAACTCAGTCTCAGTTGACAAAGGGGATTTGCCCTAGGAAACAATTGTTGGCGAGGGGCCAGGAGAGGCATCAGGACCAGCTCAGACTGCAGTTCCCTGCATCTGCTCTTGCCTTAACTTTTTTTTTTTTTTTTTTGTGGGCAAAAAATAGTGGCCGAGGGTGGAGTTCAGGTCTAAATCCTGGCCCCGCCTCTTTCTGACCTGTATTATCTTGGGCAAACTGCTTAATCTCGCAGGGCCCCCTCTTCCTCACTTATGAAGTGGGGCGGTAGTGCCGACCATTTCTGTTCGTGGCCTCAACTCTCAACCCGCCAGGATCCCCTCAGGGCTCAGTTCTACTCTCTCTTCTCGTCTCAAAACCATTACCGCCCCACCCCAGCTCCTTATTCACACCCATTACTTTAAAAGTCCATACTTTTACAGCCCATGTAATATTTCCAGCTTGAAAGACTCTTCTTAGCTCTAGATCTACATTTTCAACTTCCAATTCAACTTTTACACTTGGATCTCATAGGCATCTCAAACTCGGCATGTCTAAAATGGGATTTCATCCTCTTCCCCAATCTCCTTATCCCCAGTCCTTGGCAACTGTCCTTCCACTCTCCCTGTGGTGCCATCTGTGTTTGATCCAGTAGCTCCTAGTCCATCTTGTGCCCACTCGTGTAGGCCACAATGACCTTCATGCGTCCCACCTGGTGGTCTTGGCCCCTTGGTGCCTGGAGGACTTCGTGTCATTTGCAGAGCTGGATGTTTCACTGTGTGATTTGTCTTTCAGAATTTGTATAAATGGCAGAGGTTATTAACCTTAGTACTTTTCTGTATAGAGGTGGTGTATAGAGGTGGTGACGTTTTTTATTTTCCATGTGCGGAGTTCATGATACCACAGCATCCTCATCTGAAGGTGATTCAGTTTTAGTAAAAGTCTGTCATAATACCCTGTTTCTTTTTTCTTTATTCTCTGGCTCCTAGGCCAGAACTCACATGGTGGCCCCAACTAGAACATGCCACCCTGAGTTACTAGATATAGAAATATTGAAAAAGAAGGCAAAGGAAATGATTTTGACTAGATAGATGTATGGTAAATGCAAGTTAATGTTGTGGCACGATCAAATTTAAGACCCACGGAGCCAATTGGGATGAATTGTGAGCCTTTGTTAGCTGGCCGGTGACTGACTCTCCCCACTAGAGAATCAGCCTGAGCTCCCAAATGAGGCAGTTTATAAAGCCTAGAACAAGCAAGCAGATTACAGAAGCAGAAGATGACCGTTAGCATATCTTTGAGCAGATTACCACACCCTGGTTAATAGAATCAGAAGTAAATCCTTAATGGCTGGCTTACTGGAAAATTTTCCACCCTTAACATTAACACCCTCCCCTCAATTAAAAGCCAGCTAGGAACAACTATCACAAAGGTGGCAAAGAAGGCGTTAATAGCCTGAGTCTTTAAAGAGTTCCTACTTTGATAAGAAAAATACTACACACCAATACAGGAAAGTGGGTAGGGACCATGAACAGACACTTCACAGATGAGGAAATAAAAACTGCTTACAAATACATGGGGAAACGTTCGGCTACCAGGAATCACAGAAACGCAAATCACAACAATAAAGTACGATTTTCCCCCTGCTGCATCGCGCAAGGTTAAGACCACGACACTACCCAAGGCTGGGGGGAGTGTGGGGGAAGCACTGTTGCACACTGTGCAAGAAAGCAATTTGGCACTAGATATTAAAAAGCCTTAAAATATTCATACTCTTTACCCAGTAATTTCTTTTCCAGGAATATTCTAGAGAAATAATCAGAAAGGCAGACAAAGATGTATGGGCACATATGTTAATCACGGTGTTACTTATTATTGCCAAAGCAATCTAAATGCCCAATACTGTGAAAATGTTGTATGAATTGTAATACATCCAAACAATGCAATACCAGACAGTTACTTGCAAATGATTCTAAGACTTTTTAATGATATGGGGAAATGTTTTTTTATATAAATTTAAAACATTTAAAAGTATATGTTTAGTATGTTCTCAAGTATATAAACTGTAAGAAAAAAAGGCCATAAGATAATGAAAAAATATTAACAGATTATCTTTGGGTGATGTTTATTGTCTTCTTTATGCAATTTTAATGTAAAATTTGCATACGCTAAAATGCGCCAGTCTTAACTGTACGATTTCGACAATGAGTACACCACATGTCTCACACCCCATCCAATATAGAACATCTCTCTCTGGAAAGTTGCCTTGTGACATTTCCAGTCATTACCTGTCCTGCAAGAGGCGACCTCTATTTTCATTGTTTTCTCCTTAGATGTGTTTTGCCTCTTCTAGAGCCTCATGTAAATGGACTCATAAAGTTAATCTCTTCCGTGTCTGCCCTCTTACGTGTTGCTGTAGGAGGGGCGCCCTGGAGACCCTGCGTATGGCCACGTAGGCCACACAGCTGAGGCTTGAACCACAGTTGACCTGAGTCTTGTCTTGTGATCCTCCCAGCACCGGTAAACATGGGACACTTGTGGTCCTTGCACATCTAGTGCCAGATTTCAATCCGGTGGCTGGGATGGACTACTTCCACACTCAGCACTGCCCCTTATGCTTCGTTCAAGAACTTAAAAAATAAAACCAATGTACATGTCTACAAAAAGAGTGCAAGCTCCTTTGAGGGCCTTGTCCTTCATGTTTGTATTCTGATTCCTCACCTCCTATTCCTGGGTAACACAGATGCTCAGTAAATAGATAACTACACCAACTGAGTTTATGGGAGAAGCTCCTACCTGCAGTGATGGCTGAACGGGAATGAGAAGAGTCAGAATTGATGAATCCTTTTCTTTCCCCTCTGCCAAATCTGCTCTTGGGTTTACTTTCGGAATGACTTTCTCACCTCCCCTGCCCTGCCCCTCCTTCAGCTTCTGGACAGTGAGCCTTGCAGGGCCTTTATGGAAGAGTGTTAGTAACCTCACTTATACTCCCAAAGAGTTGTCAGATATTTTTCCCCAAAGCCTCTATTTAGGAATTTTAGCAGTTTTCTTTTACATTTTATTTTAAATCATCATTCCAAGCCAGCCCATAAAAAGAAGCAGTGGGAGAGGAGGTGAAGAAGTGAAATCCAACCAGATCTTTAATGCAAAAGACTAAGCACAATTTTCCTTACTGGGACGCTAAGGCAAACGTGATCAAAATGGTGTCATCTGAAAGAGTTCATTAGTGCATCTGGAAATCCCCAAGGGAAGTTTCAGGGAATCTGAGGCTGCTGGGAAATGCATGATTCACAGTAAAGAGATCCACTGTTTTCTCACTGAAGGCCAATTCTTTAAAGCCATGACACAATCTCCAAGCTACACTCTAGTCTGACACTTTTCATGACCCAGCAGATATTAACAGGCCACCCTCTTGGGTCTGTGATGCATAATGAGTTTCCAACCTATGGGCTGAGGCTTTAAGGACTCTTTATGCTTGATCCATGACTGCTCTTAGTATGTGACTGTACTGAACTCTCTCTTCTTGTATAGACTCAGAAGACAGAGTTGGAATAAACAGTAGGGATCATCTGGACCCATCCATCTATAATATCATTTCAGATATTGCTTCCCCATGAGGTCTTTTCAAACTCAGCAGCCAAACTAATTAGCCTGAGCTCTGAGCTCCCGTGCACCTTGTACGTGGCTTTGGTTACGGCTTTTCCCAGAGTGCATTATAATTATTTGTTTGCATGTCTCCTGGGTTATGAGGGCCAATAGCATGTCGTACTCAGGCTTGCATTCTACTCTAGTTCCCAGCAGAGTTCCTGGCAAATAGTAATGGCTCAACCAATATTTGTTAAATGAGTAAAGAAGAGCCCACTTTCTTTAGGCAATGAAGCTAAGGATGCACAGAGAGATGAGATACCTTAGGTAGGATAAAGATCTTTATCACTACTTAAATCTTTCTGAAGTTAATTATGAAAATAATTGAACTAATAGTGAAGTGTCTTGTTTTCATTTTCTGTATTTACTGTCTCTGACCAGATAAATAGAGGTCAGATGCTTCCAGCTTGTCCTTGCATGTTGCCTGATTGTCTCATTTACTGTGATTTACTCTGGTTAATGATGGAAAGCTGCCTCCCCCTGCCCTTTGCTCCCAAAGGGACAGGAATTTCTTGCTCAAACCTCAGACTTGTTTGGCCTGCTCTTTGTATCATTGGAAAATATAGTTGGCTGAAGTGTGAGATCATTTCTTGAGTTTTCTTTCTTTTTTTTTCTATTAATTTTTAAATATCTGTTGTTCTCTGGACAACTTAAGGAGTCCACCTATAGACTTTGTAGATTTGGGGAACCCTATACGTTTGACCTTAAGTCCTGAGTTGTCTCTTCACAAGTGGAGCAAAGGTCTCAATTTGCTGTTGGCATTTCCAGTTAGTGTCAGCATTGTGGGCCACTATGCACTAGGGGTTTTCAGCTTTATATAACTTATTCCCAGAAAGCTATCTGCCCCAAATTTTCTTTCTGACTTTGCCCACATGTACTAAGGTATTATGAAAAGGGGGATGAGCATTGAAACTTCCAGGGATGATCTTCGTGATACTTAACATTTCTAGCACAGGCAGGGCAGTCAGAGACTTGTAACTCTGGGAGTCAGGGGACCAGGGAGCCAGGGCAAGGAAGGAGAGCTATGGAGGAGGAGAGGAGCTTGAGTTACCAGATACCAACTGATATAAAACAGTTCAAACTTTATACAACTGGGATGACCGCATGTTGCGTCCTAGCAGAATATCTGCCACAAGAGTAAGAAAGGACAGAGGCAATTAACATCTCTACCATCTACTCTCTGACAGTGGTTCCCAAACTGTCTGAATAATGGAATCCTTGAGGATCTTTTAAAAATGCCAAAGTTCAGGGTACAATCTCTGTGATGGGATCCCGTGTCTCTGAATCTCTCCAGGTGACTCCAAAGTGCATGCAAGTTGAGAAACCTGCTCTATGACATTAAATAAGCTATTTTGTCCTTTGGGCATCGGCTTCCTTCTTGGTAAAAAGTGGACAATATCCAGTTCATCAGTTTGTTAGGAAAGTCAAATGAATACACGCAGTATATTCATGACAGGTAGGAGGTGCTCCTTTCCTTCTCCTTTCCTTCCGGAATTCCTTATATTCCTTTGTCACTTGTTCTGAAATGTCACCATTAGAATAAATACTCATCCACTAT
Source organism: Eonycteris spelaea (assembly GCA_003508835.1). Lineage (NCBI taxonomy): Eukaryota > Metazoa > Chordata > Mammalia > Chiroptera > Pteropodidae > Eonycteris > Eonycteris spelaea. The sequence goes on along the minus strand of PUFA01000040.1, from coordinate 8,048,912 downwards.
TTGAAATGAAAATAACCTTGGGTGGGGTTGGGGCCATTAGTCATCTGTACCTTAATGTGGGTTATTTAAGATGATGCCTCTTAATGACCAGCTGAAATGAGGTCAGCGAAGGAGGTGGGGTTTTTAATTGCAGGAATTAGATGAGCCTGAGAAGTCATGACAAGGGCTCTGTGTTTGTGATGTCACTGCAGCAGAATAGCAGCTGCTTCAGCTTGTTACTGAGAACATAACATGAAAATCAAGGCTGCCCCCATTCTTCTTCGAAGCCCAGTGGAAAGAAAGCATCTTTAAAGGGTGGACTAAAGGACGTGTCCTCCATCTGTGTTCCATTTGGGCTTCAGAAAACCCTGACAGGTCTGTGACTGGGGCCTAGGGTCCTGGAACTGAAATCTCAGGCAGCATCTTGTGTGTTTGTGCCAAGTGTCCGTTTCCTTCCTGGAAGACATTCCATAACTTCCTCATGTTCTCAGAGGGAATCTCAAACCCCACCTACCCCCGGATTTAAGAATTATGACTTTCACATCATCCTGGGTGGCACTGAACCCCTGGGCATGCCCTTGCCAAATGGGCCTCTGAGAATCGTTCTGCCAAGTAGCTCTTCGCTATGATCGTAAACTTATCTTGAAGAGCAACTGAAGACATAATCCTTGAAACTCTTCACTTATAATAAGGCTGGTGTTGATTGTGGATAACATTTCACTGTGTGTATTCTAGAAAGAACTGTGAGAAAAACATCTTCCAACCCACTAGATAGTTGTTTTTTAATGTTATGGACACTCTCTTCTGGTCTTTGACTTCCAGAAAGCTTGGTACACCTACTTTGGATTTTAGCAAATGTATCTCAGATGCAGAGGATCTTTTGAACTTCAAACCTAATTATTAATCATAAATCATATATTTTACAAACTATTCTTGTTTTTTGTCAATTCCATTTTAACTCATAAGGAGTCTTTGATTTTAATTATAGTCTATAAAACTTTAGCATGCATTATTGCATTTCTTCTGGTATCATTTTATTCTCACCAAAGCTGTGGGTGTTAATTAATGTTTTTTCTATTTTAAAGCTAAAGAAAGTAAAAGGACTTGGTTAGGATCACTCAATTAGTACAGCCATGTGTTTCAGATAACTGATTCCAGCTCACTGTTCTTTTAAGCACACCATGTAATCATTTATGGGTAAAAAAGAAGACATTTAAAAACCCAAACGATTAATTTTTTAAAACTTTAAATAGCCTTGAAATTTATTTTTTAAATGAAGATTTATTTTGCCTTGGTACACCATCATATTTCTACCATGTGTGAATGAATGAACTTTGGCATTAATGAATTCTGTTAGAACTTTGTGATAATTTTGATGCACTGCCAATTAGCCTACAAAGTGAAAGGCCAAATAATATCCAGACAGTTTCAATTTGCTTTATCTTTCTTTTGGGGGATTTAAGATTGTTTGAACTAAACTCTCTTTTTTCTTATTTATTTATTTGTTTGTTTGTTTGTTTTTTGAAAATAGAAGTCATGACTAATACAATATGACCACTGACCACTGGGACTTTTCACATGTCACTACAACATTTGAGATAATTAATCTTTTGAGGAGATGAGAAGATGTCCATCTTCAGTTTCTGGAAGGAAGGCAAACTAAGAGCAAGACAGTTCCTCCCGAAAGTAATATATATATAGGATTTTAAAATTTCAAGATCTCAGTAAATTAGTAGAAAATGTTGCAAGTTGGAAGGGACGTTTCTTGTTACCTAGTCCTACCTGCTGATCTAACGAGCATGCAACTGAGGTTGTGAGCTGAAAGATGGTTTCTCTGAAGCTGCACAGCCGCTAGCTGGCCTCAGAGCCATGCTTAGCACAAAAGGCTCCTAACTCCTTAGCATCTTCCCATTAGACCATTGGCACTCCAGCTTTCTTCAAGTGTAAGGAGCATTTTTGAAAGCCAGAACCATTTCACAGACACTCATGTAACTCTTGTTTGGTAATTGGTTGAGAAAAGATATAATGAGAAAAACAACTGTGAATTCATTAATGATTTAAAATTCTTCATTGGTGCCATCTCCTTCCATAACTGGGAGAAAAGAGCCAGGAATGTGGAGGCGGAGGTGCTGATGAATTCTTACCACCTGATGATGCATTTGTACCACGATGATGCATTCTTACCACTGGGGCTGGACCCTGTTGGTCTGGAAGTTTCCCTACCCAGTAGGGAGATATTTCCATTGAGGGACACGATAAAAATCCTCTAGAACTAAGACCGTGATTTGAAAAATCCTGGGCTACAGGGCTTTGGTAATGGAGCTTAATGTTGATTATCTAGAAAGGTACAGGGAACTATTGGGGCAGGGAACTATAAAAGTTAACAGAAAACTGTGGCTATATTATAAAAGCAGGTACACCTACTACCAGCCATTTCCTTAATTCTTTCTTGCATTATCTCGTTTGGAGGAAAGTAATCTGCAAGTACCATGTTTGGTTTAAGCCAGTTATGACATTCTCTCTCTTTTTGCTAGATATTTGATTTCACAGCCTCCAGTGTAGCTTGGAGTGGTTGTTTGATGGAATTCTGGCCAAGAAAATGGAAGGAAGAAGAAGCCTTCTGGAAGCTCCCAGGCAAGCTTTGGCTTTGCTGATCAAGAGTCCAGATACAGCTGGTGTCCATCCCTCTCTTGTCTTTCCTGGATGTGGCCAGAAGCCCACAGTGGCATCTTGTGATACAAGACAAAGGGTGAGAGTGAAATGGAGATGTGACCCAGAGACTTGACATTATAGCTAAACCAACACCAGAAATTGCTTTCTACTTCTTGCCATGTGAGAAAAAAGAATCTCTATTTATTTAAGCCACTGTTAGCTGGATTTTCTATTATTTGCGCTGAAAGTTTTCTTGATAGCTAAAGTTAGAGTCACCCTGTTGGGCAAGAAACAAAGGGAACCTGGGGGAGGGAAGAAGGGAGCTATAAATGTTAGGTACAGCCTTAGGGCCAATTGCAGGATTAAGGGCATAGTACCAACCTCTTTTTCAGGTTTTTTTTTTTTCTTTCTGCTAAAGTGTCTGAAAATTGCATAATTTTACCCAATTCTGCCCCTTCATTTTTGTTTTCAAACAAGATAGCTGTGATTATTTTAGTTATTGCCAGCTTAAGAATGTCCTGTTTTCTTTCCGTCATATGTATCAGGTGTATTGTTCCATTCACTGTTTGCCCCTTGTTTGCAAAATGATGAGGAATAACCCCTAAAAAGAGTTGCAGAAGAAACACAGAGGATGACTGTCATCAAGAGATCATGGGCTTGATGCTGGAAAACAACTTTATGAGTGGCCATATAATGTGGCTGCTACACACAGTACCTGCAAGACATAAGTCTTTTGTTGTCTCCTTGCTGGAGCAGGTGTGTTGTGTGCAGCTAGCTGTATGCACTCCTGTTCTGGATGGCTAGGGTGCATTGGGTTGGAGCTGTGGAGATATGTGTGTGTTGCAGGTGTGCAGTCATGGGCTTGCTGTGTTCCACATTCTCTTCTAATTGAAACTCCTTGACCCACAGCCACCTGCTCTGAGATGGAGCCCTTAGCTGGTCTTTGCATAGGAGCAACCACTGACTGGCCATGGGGAGATCACCAGACTCTGGTACCATCAATCCCCACATTGGCCTTAATATGACTAATATGAAAAAAAAAAAAAAACAAAACAACAGCCCAAATGAATAGATTTTCTCTCTTGAAAATCTGAACTGAATGTACAAAAAGAATGCGCCAGTTGGAATAGAAGATGCTGTGAGGATGTAGCTGAGTCACATTTATGTCTCGTAGTAGATCCAGAATAGTCTTTTGTTCCTGGCTCCATGAGGCCATGATGGCTCTTGTTCCTGGATACCCATGTGTGATAGTTGTATTTGAACTTGGCTAGGCTATAGCACCCATATTTAATCAAACATGAATTTAGGTTTTGCTGTGAGGCATGTTGTAGATATGTAGCTTGACATCTACAATCAGTTGACTTTAAGGGGTCTCCCATGGGTGGTGGGCCTTGTCCAATCAGTTGAAGACCTTAAAAGCAAAAGCTGAGGTTTACCAGAGAAGAAATTCTTCCTCAAGACTACAACATCAACTCCTGCCTGAGGTCCAGCCTGTGGGCCTCTCCTCCAGATTTCAGACTCATGACTGCAGCATTGACTCCTGCCTCTACTTATTCTATTTCTCTGGAGAACCCTAACTGATATACCATAAGAGTATACCTCTTTCATCACTCTATGGCATTGCTACCGATTTTGTTTCTTAAAATCAAAAGACCCTAGGACAATAAACTCAACAGTGCCTGGTACCTTTGTGACATGGTGGTTCATAATAGTGGGAGACATACTCATTCAGTCTACAGTCAACACTTCATGCATGTATGGATTCTCAGAGTCTCGAAATACCTGCTGTCTCCAGGAGTTGAGAAACACAGGTTGACCTACTCTGCATTAGGTATAGGATTTCACTAGCTGCCTTTGCTGCGCATACCAGAAGAGTAGGAAATGGGTGCAATGTCCAGGGAAGCAGTCTTGTTCAGTAAAACTTGCTTGACCTTGTACTTATTAAGAAAATGGGCAGCCCAACTCATGATGGAGCAGGCAGAAGACTCTATGGTTCAATATGTAGGGTCCCTATTCTGGATTCTCCTGTATACTCCTGCTGCCAGTGGGAGATGCTCCCACCATTAGAAACATACCTACTGCCCTCCTGTCTAAACCTCAAACTCCACCCTTTACTGTACTCTGCCCTAGTCGGTGCTGGTCTGTGCTGCCCACATCAGTTCTTTATTGCATGTGGCTTATTCTCTAATTTTTATTCATGCACAGAATGCAGGAAAGAATGATCACTGATGTCAGGCTGAGGGAACAGAGACAGGAAAGGGCATGGGCTGCTATCTTGGGAAGAAATCAAGCACCAAGCACCAAGCTTTCTGATAGTGAGGTAGAGGCAGGTGCCGGGATGGTGGGAGCGAGAGCCATCAGAAAAGGAGGGCCCGGGAAGTCGGATTTCACCTATTTTATTTCCTCTTTGAGCTTTCAAGAGGCCAGAGCACAGTTTCATGTTCAATTACACTGACCATATTGATTATAATGTTTGGCATTTGGCCTCTTTTCCTCATAGCTCTTATTAATCTTCTTTTAAAATATTGTTTTATTAGTCATTTTAAGAAGCGAATGCTTTGAGAAACTTACCATTTGTAGGGGGATATAAGGCAGCCTGGAATTATGTAAAAGAGTCCAGGTTTGGGAGTTGGATACATCTATATTTGAATCCAGACTCTGCCACTGGCTGTGTGACATTGAACAAGTTACCTAACCTCTCTGAATGTCTGTTTCTTCATTTATAATATTGTAATAATAGTTTTTACCCTGCACGAACTGTATTAGGATTCATGAGACACATGGTGTCTGAAAAATCTGCCACAGCACCTAGTACTCTGTAATAATAGCCGACGTGTGGTCAGCTCCTAGGACGCACCAGGTAACGCACTAGCACATTAGCTGACTTGATACAAAACCAGGTCCTCTCGGCCTTTACTCCCCTACCATCTCCCCAATCCCCCACCCAGAGGCCTTTCTAAGAAACCTGTGGAGCTTCAAACCCACTGCTAAGAAGCCAGCAGAACAAAACCCTAACCTTTCTCCAGAGAAACTGGTGACCTGTCTGAGGCCTCACCTGAGCTTTACAGAGACAGCCACAGGAGGTCCGGGGTGTCTGGGAGGCAGAGCTGGGGGCTGGTGGGGATGCCAGGTCACCTGTCAGGGCAGTCCCACTTGAAGTGAATGAGATCGAGTTACGAATCCCTGGCTGGTCAGGGGTCCTCAGAAAACTCATATTCTTCTGGCACCTCTCTAACTGCACATTGAGTGACTTGTATCCTGACTTCTGAGGGTTGGAGGTACTGTGAGTCAACAGAGCAGAGCCGTGAAGCTGTATGAAACACATGGCAGAGAGCACCGAGGACGACATCTTGGCTCAGCCCTGTGGGGAAATATTTAACGTCTCCTTGAGAGGGACCCAGGGCAGTTAGTAGGGCTCAGGCCAGAAGCCTGAGAAGGACTGAATAGAAGGACTAAATCGATGATGCAAACCAGGGGCTAGAACCAGCCAGGGAGCGAAAATTGTTGCCATGTGGGTCCAGAGAAGTCAGGTGCTTGGTTGCCAAGGAACATCTGTGTGGGAATTTTATATGCAGGCCCAACAAAGCCAAATTCCTTAAAAGCAGCTTCTTTCTGTCCAGATGGCTTCAGCAGCCTTGACAGAAGGGTATGTGTGTGTGTTTGCGTATGTATGTGGAGGTGGGTGGCATTCTCAATCTGGTCCTCCCTTTCTTTTTTAGAACTTTGTCCCTTAGTGACTCTCCTCAGTTAAACTGTACATCTTGCTTTTCTTAAGCACTTTACTAGTAAGGGGAGACCATGGGCTCTCAGCAAGGGTCCTCCGTGCTGGAGACTATGTAGGATCACTTAGGTAGTAGCATCTTGTGGTGACTTTCATTCCCAAACATCCATGCATCTGCAGTGATGGATACATGAAATCCATAAATAATCCCCAAGCCTAAATTAAGCCAGAGCTGCCCTCTTCCCAGCCCTGGCCTGCTGATACACAGTGCTGATCCAAAAGAGATTTGGCTTATTCAGTAACCACTCAGAAACCCAAGAGTCTTAAACATTAATACTAAAAGAGACTTTCATTTCATACAAGAAGAAACTGAGGCTCAGTTTTAGGAAGGGGAATTGCCAGAGGACATCCAGATGGTGACGAGTGAGAGGACAACACTTTTTTCTTGCCTGATGACTACTTTTCTGAGAAGTTGACACCTGGTAACACGTTGTAACATGTGAACAAAGGGAGAGAGGATGGCAGCCTGAGTAACCCATGGAGGGGTGGTTCTAATCAAGGGAGTTCACCAGAAATGCCTGGGGTGCTTTGACGAGCAGATAAAAATGTTAGGGTCCCACCCCAAACCAATGAAATTAGAATCTCTTCTTGGGCGTTGCCAGGTGTATTTTGAAAACCCTCCCTGCGTGCTTCTGATGGGCTGCTCAGGTATAAGAACCATGGTATTAGAGGAATAATCTTCCCTAAACAATTATATATGGAACATATGTCTCAGGCAGTTAGTTTTTCACCGATGGCTTATCTTCTAACAGAGGTAGCCTAATAGTGAGGCTAAGAGCATATTGCTCTGGAGCCCAACTGCCTCCTACCTTCCACCATGTTCTTTGGGCGAATTACTTGACTATTGTGCTCTTCAGTTTCCTCATCTGTAAAATAGGATAAATAATAATACCTAAATCAGAGGGTTATTGTGAAAATTGAGGCAATCCATATAATATGCTCAGTGTTTGGCAAATAATATTAAGTTTTACCCTGATGAACATAAGCTATTATTATTAGTAATTTGACATAATAGTTTCAAATGTGGGTGAGAATAGCCATCTGGGAGCCTCCTGGACAGGTAGAGAGGCATGCTATTTGTTTTTCTCAAACAGAAGTCCATTGGTTGTCCTCTTTGGAAATTCTTTTTTAGCTAGAGAGGAAGGGCATTCATGCAAATCGGTTCAGGTGCACAGGTGCAAAGTGATCTGTAAATTATCCTTGGCTAAAAATAAACCAGCTTGATCATTTCTCTTTCTAGCAGTAGCGCGGATTAGATAGCCAGAACAATTTACCCAACCAAAACAACTGAAATGCCAGATAAAGTATATTTAAAAATCTTTAAAAATGCATCTCTGAGATAACATGGAAGTGAGAAATCTTCTCAGCTCCCAAACAAGCAGAAACCAAGTACTCTGAGAGGTAAACAAATATAAAAGCTTGCTTTTACTCTGGCCGTTTCTGCCAAATGCCAGAGCCTTGGAGAGAGTATGGGGATGGGAGACAGCAATTTAAGTCCAGAGCTTGACCAAAGTGGAGTACTTCATAGAAGATCCTTAAATAAAGCTGGGATCCAAAATGACTACACATGTTTCATGATAAGAGAAAGAAAACTTGTCTGTAATCACTCTGGCCTGGCACACACTGACTCTCACTTGCATTTGCACTTCAAGTTCATACCACATGTGTGGTCCTAAATATCTAAGTCTGAAAATTTTAAGTGTTCTCAGTTTGGTACTAGCTCACATGATGAGCTGACTAAACATGAATATATTGTAGATGAGTCTTCCTGCAACCCAGTCCTCTCAGAGTTTCCACAGATAAATGTCCAAGGAAAATGAGCAGCTTATAGGAAAAAAAAATCACAAAACACATGAGAAAACGAAGCATAATTGAGAGAACCAGCAAACAAACAAACAAACAAATAAAACACATAGTAGAAATAGATCAACAAAAGCTCGAGCTACTGGATTTACTGAACAACAAAAGCAAAATAACTATGCAAAATATGTTTAAAGATGTAAGAAGCCTCAACATTTGAGCAGAGAGCAAATAGACTTGAAAAGTACCAACCAACCATAACTTCTAAAAATGAAAAATATAATAATTGAAATTAAAAAACCTCAATGAATGGAGTAATCGGAATACAGTTAGAGAGAAATAATGAAGATGGATGCAAGGGCATTATTGTGGACATAAATTTGAGAAGTAAGTTAAAAAAATATATATATATAAAGAGAGGACAAAGTGAGAAGTTTCAATCATATGGGGAGGTGATTTTATTCTAACAGATAATGGCTGAGAATTTTTCAGAACTCCAACTGACATTAATCTTCAATAAATCAGAAGGAGAATGAAAAAATGGAAACATATTAGATTAGATTAGATTAGATCAGATTAGATTAATTGCAGAATAAAAAAAGGAGGGGAGAGGATCTTAAAAGCAGCCAGAGAGGAAAGATGGACCTTCTACAAAAGAATGTCGATTAGTGTTACTGCTGACTTCTCATCCACAAAACAGAAGCCAGAGGACAGTGGAATAATGTCTTCAAGGTGCTGAGAAAAACTAATTGTTAACAAAAAATTTTATATCTAGCCACATACTTTTCTAAAATGAAGGCAAAGTAAATATATTTCAAATAAAAGAAGTAAACAAACAAAACATGATTTGTCACCAGGCAATCCCCACTAAATAAAATTCTACACAATGTACTTCAGGTAGGAGAAAAATGGTCCAACAGGGAAGATCTGAGTGAGATACGAAATGGAAAAGTGAGCAAATGTGTCATAAATATGAGGACAAATCTGACTAAGCCTTCAGAGAAAAAAGCATATTAGAAGTAAAATATCAGAAAACGTAAGCATTGTATTAGGTAGGGTGGATAGTGGAATAGAATAAAAAAATTTGCCTTGAAATTTTCAGGAAGGTATTAAAGATATTAATTTTAAAATTATTAAAAATACTTCTTAAAATTTTAGAGCAACCACAAAAGAAAAGACATGGAGAATATAACTTCCAAATAAATAGAATTCAATGGAGGATATGAAATACAAAATACAAACAAACAAACAACTCACTTAATTTATAAGAAGTGAGGTGTGGAAGGACAGAAAAAGCAAGACAAATATAAAACACATTATTAGGATGGAAAAAATAAATTGAAATATAGTAGTAATTACTATAAATATAATAGGACTAAACTCCCCAGGTAAAAGACAAAAATCAATAGCCTGGATAAAGAAATATATTCTAGCATATGTGCTATTTACAAGAGACATAATTCAACACATGATTGTAGAAATATTGAAAGTTAAAGGACACAAGAGACACAACAGGCAAATTCTAATCCAAAGAAAGCTAGAAAAAATATTAATATCAGAAAAAAACAAACTTTAAGGCAAACAGCTTTATGAATGATAAAGAGATTTGCCACACAATGGTGCACTGTTTAGTTTCCCCCAAATATATAAATTCTAAACTTATAAGATTATATATATATACATACATATACATATATACACATATATACATATATATACTTCTACACATACATATGTATATATGTCTTCTTAAAATACATAAAGCAACAAATGACAGCACTATAAGGGAAAATAGACAAATCCATTGTGCTAATGAGAGATTTTAACACAGTTCTCTCAGCAATTCAAAGGTTAAGCAGGTAAAAATCAGTAAGAATAAAAGATTTCAAAACATATTGATAAACTTGATAAAGTGGGCATATAGAAAATATTGCACTGTGCAGTTGGAGATTACTATTTTTTTTAAGGGCAAGTGGAATTTTCTATGAATAATTTCAAATGTAATTAAGTTAGAAATCAATAATAAAAAATATGAGAAAAAATGTTTGAAGATGAAAAACACACTTTAAACAACTCAGACCAGATGAAATATAATGAAAATTTAAAAATACATAGAAATTAATACGATGAAAATACTATGTTTTAAAACTTCTGGAATGCAGCTAAAACAAACTAGGGATAGATGAGATTTATTGATCTGAAAAGCACCTCTCTTAAAAACTTACAACAAACATCATTATTAATAGTCAAACATTTAAGTTCAAGAGATAAGATAGAGATGTCTACTTCTAATATTTATACTCAATGATGTAGCGGGTGTCACAGCTAGGATAGTAAAACTAGAGAAAGAAATGAAAAAGCATATGAATTGGGAAGGAAAAAACAAAACTTAATTGCAGATATAGAAATTCCAAAAATCTCTATACGAATTACTAGTTACTAAGAGTTAATAAGATGTCTGTATATAAAACTAATATAAAAATATCAATTGTATTTCTATATACCAGAGGCAATTAGTCAAAAAATATAATTTTACAAGATACCATTTCATTAGTAATAAAAAATATGAAGTGCTCAGTAATAAAATTATAAAAGATGTAAGTCTTTATAGATAAAGCTCTAAAACTTTACTCAAGACTTTAAATTAGTCTTAAAACCATGCAGACATATACCATGTTTACCATATTTTTGAATGGGAGGATAATATTATAAAGATGTAAATTCCTCCCTTTCACTAAATTAGTGAAATTCCATCAGGGTTTCTTTTTTTTTAATAGAACATTGACAAGCAGATTTTTGAATTTGTACATAAGATCAAAGGCCAAATATCGTCAAAGCAATCTTGAGGAAGCAGCAGAAGATGGCTGTTGGACTCTCCCTACTATAGATCAAAACTTCTTGTATATAAATCATTGCAACTATTTGCAATGAGTTATCATTCAACTATGTTTGATTTAGGAACTTATTTTTATCAGAAAATACCTTAAGAGAGTGATACAAAATAGAGAGATTTGCAATATGTAACCACAAAGACTTTCAGAATACATAACAATTTTAATGAAACAATAAGGACAAAACAAGTGAATCAGTAGAACAGTGGGCCGAAAACATGAACAGATATTTTACAGAAGAGAAATACAGACATGACTTGTAATCATATGAAAAGATGCCCAATCTCATTATTAACCAGGGAATGTTAAAAAGTAAAACTACGAATTAGCAAAGACTAATTAGCAAAAATAACTGCAAAGTTGATCGTTTATAGTGTTAATGAGTTCACGAGGAACTCTCTTATTAACTGCTAGTGAGACTGTAAGTTGGTACAACCACATTGAAAAACAGGGTAGTAAATCTGAAAATGCATGCTCTCTATGACCTGCAATTCCAGTCCTACCTGCAGAAGATCTTATACACATTCGTCAGGAGACAGATTCAAGGGTATTCATAGCTATGGTGTTCTTAATGGCTCCAAACTGGAAACAACCCAAATGCCTATCAACAGTAGAATGAACACATAAATTGTGGTATATTCATTTCAGTATGTGAAGAAACGTGACACAGCAGTGAAAATGAATGAACTATACACAGCTGTCCTCAATGACCTGAAGGAATCTTAAAAACATAAAATTGAGCCAAGAACAAGTCACAGATGAACTCATAACAGTATGATCGCACTGATATAAATGTCAGAAACAAAATTAATCCATATATTTTTAGAGACACATTCACAGGTGATAAGAAAAGGCAAGAGAGACCGATTCACACAAAAATCAGGCTAGTAAGTTTAGCTCTAGGGGGAAGAGGACAAAGTGGTCTGGACGAGGCACACAGGGATTTTAAGGCATGGTGAGATTCTATTTCCATTCCTGAATAGTGAATGCACTGGTGTTTATGTTATAATTTCTAAACCATGCATAAACTTTTCAGGCAAATAAAACTGAGACTGTCAGCTGAAAAAAAATAATAATAATAATTGTAGGGAAAGCTAACAGAGAACTCCAGAATGAACAGCCTGCATTGTCTCCCACAGGCAGTGCCACCTCGAGGAGTGTGTTTTGTAGGTTAGTCCTCCCTGACACACCCTGGCTCCGGCCTGATCCTCATCACCCTGGCAAGGAAAAGAAAGGTGCCTTTTCTCTCTGTGTCTCTCTTTGTGTTAATGAGATTGCAAGTCTGGGTCAACTACTTTGTCCAAGGTCACAGAGCTACTGAAGGTTCCCAGTCTACCGTTCATTTCACCTATTACTATGCAGCATTTATTTTATCCTTCCCGGGAGGGCGCCGGAGAAGAGAATATTAAAAGGCTATAGTAATTAGCCTCACATTGTAATACCCTTGACTCCAGGCTAACTCCTTCCGCAGAGAAGGGAAGCTTAATTCTGCCCTTCTCAGATGGGTCTGAGATTATGGCTGGAAATCAGGAGGGGATTTCCAGAAGATGTTCAAAGGTGTCTGGGGTCGATTTGGGTCACTGTTGTTCCCAGTGGTCTTTGAGTACTTGGACCCCACAGAGGACAAAGCATTCGGTCTCATCTGTGCAGAGGGTACGTTGTATGGGCAACTGGATAGATTTCAGGGTTGCAAAACTGCTCATTCTATCCTGAAAGTTTTACCTGTTCCTTGTCATCAGCTGCTGACCTACAGAGCAGAGATGAGGGGAGCAGGTGAAGGTTGCAGGGGAGCAGCTGTGTTTCTGAAGGCTCCTTTGGTGGCCCTGAGATTCTATCTTCCTATCTTTACAGCTATTTTTGGAAAACCAACTTGTTACCCTTTCTAAAAAATAGCCCTCTTCTGTTCAAACATGTATAAAGTGGTCAGAGGTATAAAATGCAACCCCACCTGGGCCTCAGACCTTGCAGGGGGTTCCTGAGCTGCTTAATGATGAGGCTTCAGGACTGTAGCTCCATCGTTGCAGGGGTCAGGGTGGTAGGGATTGCTTTTCCTTACTGCCATTCTGGCGATTTATATCCAAACGAAGAGTGTGCTCTTCGGTCCGTTATCAAGATCCTAGTTGAGAACTCAATAGTAATTTAAAGACTGAGAAGGTAGAAAAGAAAGTTGTACTGAACCTACATTGTATCTTCACCAAACTTTGTAAAAGTTTGCTCCAGCCCTGTTAGATTCTTGACCTCTGCCACCTGGCTAAGAACTGTCGCTCTGGACATACTCTCAGTGTGAGCATAGCCCTGGGGTGACTGGACTCTGGCAGCACCTGCCTTGCACAAATTGCAAAGCCCATAACCCTGTGCCTGTGAATGTTCATCTTTACTTTCTGCTATTAGCCAAGGGAGGTGTCATTACAGCCTTTATAATAACAAGCAAATTAATTTTAAAGGAGCATATGGCCTTTGTAGGGAACTTCTGCCTGTTTAACCTCAAGAGACAGAACAAAAACTGTACCTTAAAAATAGTTAAGGGAGTAAATTTTGTGTAATATATATTTCAACACAATAAAAAGAATTGAAAAAACAATGACAAAAGGAACTTTGTCTGCATATAAAAATGCCGGATGCACGGACTTAGTAAGTATGACTATTTTTGGCAAGTGAAAATCATATGACTTGAAAATGCTTAAACATTCAGAGAGAGAGAGAGAGAGAGAATATTTGAAAAGACTCATTCGGAGGTCAAGACAGCGCTGCAGTATCGTGGTGAAGGTTTTGGCCCCCAAAGGTTTGGAGCTAGACAGACCTGCTTCTCTTCCAATTCTGCTTATGACACTGCAGGTCTCGTCCTCTCCTTCCTCTGTCAGGTGGGGCCGGCAACCTGAACTCAGAGCGCTCTTCTGAGGATTAACTGAGATAAGGCATGTGGCACATGTCTGGCATTAGTAAGTACATGTGAAAGAATTCCTAGTTGATGCTCACAGTTACAGAAGTTTCTGGATTTGGTCTGGCTATTCCCTGACCCCACAAGGCATCCTGTGACATGCAGATTGTGGCAAATGAATCTAAATATATTATAGTGATGGTTAGTTTCATGTGTCAGTTTGGTTAGGCTACAGCCCCTAGTTACTCAAACACTAATCTAGATGTGGTGGCAAAGATATTCTGTAGATGTGATTCAAGTTCATAATTGGTTTACTTTAATAAGGAAGATTATCCAAGATAAGGTGATGGGGAGTGGGCTGTTGCTGATTCAACCAGTTGAAAGGACTTTCAGCAGTGCAGGAGCTTCCCAGAGGTAGAAGACATTCTGCCCATGGACAGTAGTGAGGGTCTTGCCTGAGAGTTTTCAGACTGCCCTTCCTGGCAGTCTGCTCTGTGGATTTTATTTTATTTACTTATTTATTTTTTAGGCGAGGCAACAGTTGGTTGACCTCGCAGATTGCAAGGACCTTGTGAGTTTATGATCCCTTATTTTTGTATTTTTTATGCCTATAGCACATGGTCTTCCTAGGTGGTCTCCCATCTAAGTACTAACTAGGCCCTACCCTGCTTAGCTTCCGAGATCAGACGGAATTGGGCTTGTTCAGAGCAGCATGGCTGTAGACTGCCCTGTAGATTTTAGATGTGCTTAATTATGGGTTGAATTGTGACTCCCCTTTCCCCCTACCCTCACCATCAAAGGTGTTGGGTCCACACTCCCAGAACTTGTATGTGTGACCTTTTTTTGGAAATAAAATCTTGCAGATGATCAAGTTAAAATGAAATTATTATGGTGGACCCTAAGCCAATATGACTATGTCCTCATAGAAGGAGAAATTGGGACACAGAGAATAACATGTACAGAGGGAAGGTGATGTGCAGACTCAGGGAGGAAACAGTTACCTACGGGCGAAAAAACACCACGTGTACATCTATCTCCACATCCTTCTGTGACTCTCTTTCTCTAATAAAACCCAGACTGAAGCCCCATACCAGAAGAGGTAACGCTGGATTTGATTCTGGGACAGAGAGACAACATTAGTGGGAAAACCAGTAAAACCCAAATAAAACCTGGGGTTTAGTCAATAGTAATGTACTAATGTTGGTTTCTTAGTTTTGCCAAATGTACTATGGCTATATAAGATATTAACTAAGCTGTGTGTTGGAAATTCTGTATTATCTTTGCAAATTTTCTGTAAATTAAAAGTTACTCAAAAATAAAATGTGTATTTAAAAAAGGCAGTCTGAATCTTACACTTAACAGCTGTGTGACCCCAGGAAAGTAATCTTTCAGTGCCTCAGTCTTGCCTTTCATAACATACAACCTTCCCACAGGGTCGTTGTAAGGAGTAAGTGAGATAATACACACAAACTGCTCAGAACAGTGCCTGGCACAAGGTAAGTGCTGAATGAGCATTGGCTCTCATTATAATATTTTTGTTTTCTTTTATACACAGCTTGTTCTCCATGGCTACTTACTAAGTGTGTGGGAATCCATCCCATAGATTGGGGTTCTCCTGAGTGAGGTGCAGGCACGGCTGTACAAGACTCCCTATTGGAAGGCAAGGGGAAAAAGTGGAACTTGTGTTTATATGCAGTATTTATTTCATCCTTGTGTGTGTGCCGTAATACATATCTTAATCCAATATATCAGAATATAATTTATATATACATAGATAATGTGGAGGGGTGCACTCTACCTTTTCACCGACAGAGTTAAAAGATCAAAAAGGATGGGGACCAGTGCTGTGCTCCTGAGACAGGGCACGCTCTTGCATCGGATGACCTTCTTTGGTCTCAAGGACACAGCCCATTTAGGCAAACTAATTTTGCATCAAGCCCTAATGCTTAAGCCATTTAAATCTGCATGAAAACACAATTTTAGTCCAGAAAGTTGAAAATGTTGAGGTTGATTCAATGTATATTTATTTCCCAGTGTTCTTTCAGCCTGGATTATTTCAATTTGTCCTATTACTGTACAAAATCTCTCCACTTACATTTGAGAATCTAAAATTTCCCTCTGGCTTCCACCGGACCTTATTTATTCTTCACAATAGCCTCTTCAAGTTATTTCAGGCGTAATGACTTTATGAGTCTAAAGCTTTTTGGATCAAGATGGTGATACTTGTAGCAAGATAAAATAAATGGGTTCTTTTGAGGCATGGAACAACATAACTGACATTCACTTTAAGTTTTGCATGAATTCATTTATTCACAAGCATTCATTACCAATTATTCGTTCAAACACCAAATTAGTTTTTTTTAAAAAGCCCAAGTTCCTAGAGACAGTCAGACTTCGATTTAGACACTGCTGGTTTTCAGACCTAGGTTCAAATCCTACTATTAATTACTGGTATGTCCTTGGAAAATTTCTTATTTTGAACTCCTTTGCATCTTTTCTTTATTAGAAAGATAGAATGTTTACTTTTTAGGGTCGTGTAAGGAATGACAATATTTATATGAGACACTTTGCTCAGTGTCTGGGGCATTGTAGGTGCTTAACATGTAGACAATTTTCCTAATGTTGTTATTTTATTGCTATTGTGCCAACTACTAGGCTAGACCCAGGAAAACAAAGATGGCTAAGGTATGGTCCTTGCCTGTAAGGAAAACACACACACACACACACACACACACACACACACACACACACACACACACTCCACCTAAAATTATTATTGACATGTAGATGTATTTGGTAAAAATAAAATACAAAGGAGCCTTCAATGAAAAGCAACACTCTCCTGGCTTACCTCTCCCAAGCCTTTCTCCCATTCTCCTAAAGCAATGTTATTGGTTGTTTCTCTTTTTCATTCTTCTGTGGCTTATTCCATAATTCAAAATAATAAGCTCGTATCTCTGTTTCTTAATTTTACCACTTTAGAACATTCTTTTGACTCCTTGCATAATAATAATAAGATCGGGATTTAGATCACATGCCCCCCCGTACTTCCCTCGCCTCTTATTTTCCTACTTTTCATACTCATAGTATTTTCTAAAAGCCCAATTGCTGATATATTTAACTTTAAATACTATGCTTAAACTTTCATTTCTTGTTTTATCACATTCAGTCAGTATTTTACTCCCCTGTATGAAAGATAAGGTTATCACTCTTTTTCTTTCATATCTCACCTCCTATAAGAGGTAGCTACTTCTCTAAAGTGCAATTTGATGAGAAAAAATTTGCTGAATTTGCTAAATTTAGGATTTAGGCATTTCATATGATATAATTGCTTTGGGTTCCTCCTCAGCAATTTCATTCTTATGAAGGACGCAAGGCAACCTTTGAATTAATCTAGAACCCTTTTGTCAGCTACATCTTGCTTTTACATTGTCAACATTCATAAGATTTGCATTCAGTTCTGCAATTGTGGTAAAGGTTTCCCTGCTTTCTCTATGAATGATTGAAAAAGTTATAACCCCTCCCCAAAAGCATCTGTGGTATTACAATCAGTTAATTATTGCCCACTACAAGGAAGGATGACATGTCCCTAAGTGTCCAACATCAAGAGCTACAGACTACTCACAAGGGAGGAAGCATAATAATATCAAGGTCACATGCTTTTTCTTTTCTTTTACTCCGTCATATTAAAGTCATTTCACAATTTGCTTTGCCTAGTATTTGGATTACTACCTTCTTGTATAGCATGCAGTCTTCCTGATATCTCTAGTTTTTTCTTTCTCCTTTCCTCCCTTTCTCCCTTCTTTCTTTCCTTTCTGACAAGAAGAAGAATATGCCTTTACCACAGTCTCAAGTTTAGTAAGGCTTTCCAGACATTGCAGCTCTTGCAGAGCCTCTGTCTTTCTCCTGGTGTTATGTACTCCTACCTAAGTTTCGACCTGTTGTTCTCTTTGGTATAGCTGTTCTTCTGAGATTTCTCTATAACCTTCCTAGGTTGGCCCACTGTTTCCTGGATCCCATGTCTTCCTCTTTCTGGGTTGTTCTCATTAATTTTTGATGGAGTATCTCCCTAAGTAACTTCTTAAGTAAGTCAAAATAGTTTTTTGGGGCATCGTTTATCTGAGAATGTCTTTATTTGAATCAATGACACTTGATTGATAGCTTGGCTGGGTACAATTCTACCTTCAAACATCATTGCCTTCCAGTTTTTTCTGACACCAGTATTGTTTATGAGAAGTAGCATGTTTCTTAACTTTTATAGATCTTATTCTGTCACCCACCCAACATCATGGAGGTTTTTAATATTTCCTTATTCTCAATTACGTGTCTAGTTTGTGGCTCATTCAGAAATTGTATTGTGTTATTTCACTCATATGTGAGATATAAAACTTAAAACAACAAATGAACATGACAAAGAAGCAGAGACTCATGGACATGGACAATCTTTAGTGGTGACCAGAGGGAGGAGGGAAGGTAGACAGGGGTGGAGAGGGTCAAATATGTGGTGACAGAAGGAAATTCAACTTTGGGTGGTGGACACACAATTCAATACACATATAATGTATTATAGAATTGTACACTTGAAACCTATATGATTTTGTTAACCAATGCCACTCTAATAAATTTAATTTTTAAAAAGAGATTGTTGTTGGGCAAAGTTATTCTCTGATGACTTGTAACTTTCATTTTGGGGAAATTTTTTTCATTACTGTTAATAAGTCCCTTCTCTCCATTTTTTTTCACTTTTCCATAACACCTATTAATTGGATCACAGCCATTATTTCTGTCTCATCTTTTCTGTCATATTTCTTATGTAGTTGTGTTTTAACTTTTTATTATAAAAGACTTACTTATAGTTTATCCTTAACCCTAAAATTAAAATTTAAACCTTTTTTAAATTTCAAATCTTCTTGCTTTTGATTCTTCCTAAAGAATAACATAAGACAAAACCTTAAGCTTATATACATATTAGCTACGTTATATATAATTAACATATACTATATATAAGGTTTATATATATTTTATGTAATATGTTTTTATATGTTGCTTTGGATATTAGATGGCTTTGTCTTATGTTATTGTTAGCTTTCTTGCTCGCTCATGATTTGATACTTTCTGTTCTTTGAATATCTCTATTTCCTCAAACCAAGTTTTCTTTTAATTTTGTTAGTTTTTTATTTTGTCCATGCTGTTGGTTTTCTTACAGGCATTCCTCTTGATGCTTCAAGCTTTCTGATGTGCTTCTAATACAATCCTTTTCTGCTTGAGTTTATGAGGCAGCTTTAGTTCTGGACAAGGAAGAGCTCTGATTATTCTGTCACGTTTATCCCACCTCATGGGGTGTTTATGATGAGGCGGAAAACCTGAATGGTTTGAAAGTATCTGCAAGGCTGCTCTCAAACTTATTTCTAATACTAACATATAAAACCTTACATGTTAAGACTACACAGAAGAAAGCCTCGCCTGAATTACTCAGAGATATTTTAAAATACAGTTTTATTATTTCCAATTTGTATGAAGAACTTTACCTGAGCTAAGAAAATATTGCAGGTAGAGCCCCGTTGGAAATCGAACAAAAAAGGCTATGTTCTATTTCAATGGTGACTCTATCACACCTGAGCACTCTTCTCTCGCGTTTCATGTGGGACAAACGTGAATGCTATGACATCTGCATTCATTGCTGAATAGGCATGCTTCTTTAGGATAGAGATAAAAACTTAAACACTAGCTCAAAACTCTAATCAGAATTAGATGTAGTAGAAATAAAAGTTGTCATGAACCTTATATTCCCAACAGAAAGCATTTTTATACTCACACATATATGACATAGATGGCTTGATAGTCAATGGAACATATCAAATGACACACTCTTATTATGTCATTGCCAGATTCAAAAGGGAAATAATATCATATAAATCCATTTTACTTTAAACCAGCAGAAAGACATGCTGAATAAGATTTCATTTTGGAATTGCTTTACCAGTGTTGACCCTTCACATCATTTCTTCAGAACAAAAAAACAATTTGGTCTGAGAACACTTCAAGTTCTGAAACATTTACCCTAGTACCTGACTCTAAGTTTAGTATAAGTTCAGATGTCCTCACAGACTGTGGCATATCTTTGTTATTATGAGCAAACAATGTCTGTGTATTTAGGATCAACCTGAAATGGAAGCATGTGAGCTCTCTGAATATACACTCAGCAGTTCTTGGGGTCAGGGACATACAGGGACCTTTGGTCCAGTGCCTGCAGGATTTCAATAGATTTTCCTCTATGTTGGAGGAAGAGACCAGGCTCCAGGCTCGCAGTCAGTAATTCCCTGGCAGAAGGACTCACCTTTATCCCAATTGACTACAGAGGTCTCTAATGATTGCGTTAAGTCACCTGCCCTTGTCCCACTGCTGGGGAGTAGCACTGTGGGGATTCAAACTAGGTCTCTCCCGTGTAAAAGGCTCTAATGTCTACACCACACCTGCATCTGCACAGTGTACTTGGATGTGGAATGCTAATAGAGCAATGGAACCCTACAGAGGTTTGAGGGAGATCTAGAGAGCAGCCACTTTCCATTTTGCTCAAAGCCAGACCACGTCAGGACTCTAGCTCATTGGTCGTGTTGCAGAGCTGTACTTTCAGATGCTTTTAGGTGAATGATTAGACGGGATGTATCGATGTTTTTCTGAACCATGTCGCCTCTCCAATCATTAACGTGGTCCTTTATCTTCTCTCTTGTCATCCAATCTTCTCTTTTGAAGCCAGTTGTGAAAGAGATACAGTCCTGAGAATTACCTCTCAACCTTAGGCCTTTCTCAGAATGGTCAGAGTGGATCTATTTGAAAGGCACTCTCTGTATCCAGTCCATCCTTACCTGCCTACTCCCCTAACCCCTTCCTTTGACTCAGCTGCTTCCCTGCTGAAACTCTTCATGACTGCAGACAAAGTCTGGTTTCTTGCTCTGGAACCCCAGAATACCTCATCTGCCCTTCCAGACATAGCTCCTGCTTCCTCCACAGCCAGTCAAATGGAAGGCTTCATTCATGGTTTCTCTTTTTCTGTGTTGGAGCTTCCTCTAGCTGCCACCTGGGCCACCCTGGATCACCAATCTCTGCATATCTAAATTCTGCTTGTTTTAAAGTCCAGATCGAAAGATGGCACCTTCACCCAGCCTCCGTGGTCTGACAGCTGTGCCTCTCCCTAACATTACTAAGGCTGCCAGGCAGCCAGGAGTTTCACATGGGAACCTGATTTCATCCTCACAACCTATGTGGCAGGGACTGGTCTCAAGAGACAAAAATGAGGCTGTAAAAGGTTAACTTGCCTAAGGATCTCAAGCTACAAGCACTGCAAGCAGGATGGGAACCCAGGTGTGCTTGAGCTCAGGGCTGGCTTTACACCGTTTTGGAATGCTCCAAGCCCTTATTTATTTAAGTGGGGTCTCTTCCACCGTGAAAGCTCTAATGTCTCAGTGAATGGGAAAATGTCCGATTCACATTTGTTTTCCTGGATAATTCTAATATGGACTGAGTGTGAATACAAGTGTGTGGAAAAGGGAGTTCTTATAGATGGACAGCAGTGCTTGTGACTATGGTTCCCTGTGGCCTGCTGAGTGGTAGGATTTGCTCCCCCCTCTGCACAGGTGCCCAGAGTGCTTCCTGTCTCTCACCACTCCATCCTGTTCCGAGGACCTCCCTGCTTCCTCTGCCGTCTAGCTGCCCCAGGGGCAGAAGGTAGGAGCTCTGGGAGACCTACCGCCCTCTTCTCACTTCTCTGCTTCCATCTAAACTGGTTTGAACTCCTTCCTACCTTTGTGCGGCTTTCCTTTCCTGGGATCTCCTGCACTGAAATATTCATCTTCCCCTACTGCGGCACTGTGACTTTGTCATCCTAATTGAAAATTAAACCCTGCCTTCGTGCCTTAACCGAGTACAACCAGCTCCTCTGATCACCTTCTCAGATGCCTCCAGCACTCAAATTGGTACTGTGTCCAGCCTCTGAATTATGGGCTGCCAGGTAATTGATCCATCTCTCCATTAACACATATTTATCAAGGCCTTATTATGCGGGGGGGTCCGGATGAGGCTGCAATGAACAAAGAGTAATTGTCCCTGTCTGCATGGGCCCTTATGGTCAAGCATAATGTACTATAATTGGTTTGCTGGTGTCATCTTGTCTCCTCACCTAGACTGTTAATGCTTTGCTGAATTTTCTGGCCTTTTTGCGGCCTCCACACAGTTTAATACAGTACTGAGCACAACACGGAAGCAGGAGCAATGGATAATGCATAGTGAGGTATAAAACATTTACTGTTTAAGAAGCATTTTTCACAGATACAATCACGTTTTTAAATTGAATCATTAGTCTCATGGGGTAGGCAGGGCAAAACTGACGAACGTTGGTTCTAACTAGTCAAATGATCTTATAGTTCCTAAAATCCATATTCAGTAAATACTGTTTAGCATTTATTAAATGAGGAATGAAGATAGGGAAAACTGCCTTTCCGGTTTTTTTTTTTTTTTTCATTCAGAACAAGGATTTATATGCGCAGAACCTTATGTAATATTAGAAATGTTGATTTTTATAGAACATGCATGTGTTTTAAAAGAATAATATGGGAGGGCTAAGAACGAAAAGAACCCTGTACCCATTCTTCTTTACCCCCTGTTCTACCTCGCAGAGACAATCAATTTTAACTTTCTGTTTTTGTTACTTTTGCAAGTGAGAAAAATGTAAATGATTATGGGTGGAGGGGAGATGGCAGTAGACTGTGAATGTGGCCATAAATTCCTCCTAACCTGTTATGTTCACCCCTTTGCAACATGACCTTGCAGTTCCTTCCATCAAGAGGCAGAGTTTCTTTCTCTGGCCCTTAATCAGGGCTGGCCCTGGGACTTCCTTTGTTCAATAGCACAGACAGAAGTGACACTTTGCAAACTCTGATACTAGGCCTTATTAAACCTTGCAGCTTCTGTCTTGGATTTTTTGGAATGTTGTCCTGCAACCGTCATTTAAGGAAGCTGGTCTAACCCACAGAAGAGTGAGAGGCCACGTGGAAAAGAACTGAAGGAGTCCAGTTAACAGCCAGCACAAGCAAGTGAGGCTACCTTGGAAGGTCCGGCCTCGCCATCTCTCCAGGGGAATGCAGCCCACGATAAGCCCAAGAAAACCAACAGAGGAACTGCCCAGCAACTCCACAGAATTATGAGAAATAACAAATAGTCATTGTTTTAAGAAACTTAGTTTCTTTATCTAGTCTTGGTATTGTCCGTTAATTTCTCGCTATGACAAAGGAGGATTTCGTTCATTACTTCACCCCTGCTGCCTGCCACACACCTTCATTTTGTAATTTTATCACTAGTTGCGATTCTTTCTTTCTTCTTTTTTTTTTAGCTTTTTTTTTTTTTTTAGTAGTTTCAAGTATACAGCGCATTGGTTAGACATTTCTATAGTTTATAAAACGACCCCCTTAATTGCTCCTTCTCTCCTCTGGTTTTCCACCTAGCCCCTAGGTTTCTCTTTTCACCACCTTTGCAACCTCAGAACAGTTAAGACTACATTTCTTGTTCTATGAATAATAATATCTACTGACTCCCCACTTTTTTAAGATGAAAAAATTATCGTTCTCTCCCTTCTTCCCACCTGTATCATCCTCTTTCACCTCCCGGTTTCTTTAGGCTTCATCTTTCTTTTCTTTTAAAAAAGACTTTTAATTAAAGAATAATTATACCCAAAAAGTACAGAAATCATAAGGGTAAAGTTTGATAAATTTCCACCAAGTTGACACATCTTTGTAACCAGCACCAAGATCTAGAAATAGAACTAACTTATCGCCACCCAAAGTCCCCTTGTGCTCCTTCTGTCTTACTTTCTACTAAATATACCCATTATTCTGACTTCTAACACTAAAGATAAGTTCAACTTGTTTTTAATTTTATGTAAATGTAACAATTCAATATATCCTCTATTGCATCTGGATTTTTTTGTTCAACATATGTGTTTATGGTATTTATCCCTGTTGATGATGTACTAATATTTTATTTCTTCTTGTTTCTGCATAGTATTTTATTTTATGAAAATACTATACTTTATTTATCCAGTCTAATGTTGATGGGCACTTATGGTCTGTCCACATTCGGACATTTGGAATAGTACTGCAGTAAGCATTAGTACACATATTTTTTGGATAAAGTTAAGTATACATTTCCATTGAGTCTATACCTAGATGTAGAATCACTAAGTCATAGGGTACATATATGTTCAACTGTACTTGATAGTGTCAAACAGATTTCCAAAGTAGTTGTACAAATTTGCACTCCTACCAGCTGTGTAGGAGAGTTATCACTTGATTTTTTGTTACAACCATTCAGGGTATGGTGTTTTTTATTTGTATTTTCCTGATGTCTTGAATTTTTGGTGTCATTTAAAGTAACCTCATATTCTATTTGTGTATTCTGACATATAAAAAGATAAGTGTTTTATAAATGTTGACTTTGGATCCAAGGACCTTGCTAAATTGACTTAATAGTTGGAACCAAGGACCTTGCTAAATTGACTTCATATTTCTGAAATTACCTTTTGATGTTTTAAGATTTTTATGCACACAACCATATCATCTGTGAATAAACCAGTATTTCTTTCTTCTCAATCCTTGTGATTTCTTTTCTTGGCTTATTTCATTGGCTAGACTCTTTATCAGATTGAGGAAGTTTATCTCTGTTTCTAATTTTCTAAGAGTAATTATCATATGCTTTTATATACCTATTAAGGTGACCATATGTCTCACCCCACGCTTTTGTCGTCACAGTGGTGAATTATATGAACTGATTCAGAAATGTTAAACTACCTTTGAATTGTTAGAATAATCCCTACTTGCATGATGCTTCTTATATATCACTAGATTTGATTTGTTAGATTTTGTTTAAAATTGATGTCTCATGAAGGAGATGGCTTGTGGGAATCCTGAGACCCTAAGTTTGGTTACTTCCATCCAGAGAGACTGGAGAGAGTTGTCTCCTCCAGCTCCTAAGGACACAACCAAGAATACGTCAGCCTTCCTTAAGGGTCCTAGCTTAAAGGATGAATCTCAGATTTAGCTCACTATTTTGCCATGCGCCGAAGCAAGCGTTCAGTCTTCAGATTGCAGAGCTGTTATCAACATTTGCCTCTAGGGCAATCTTGCTTTTCCATCATTAAAATCTCTTCTGTTTTATTTGTAATGGGCAACTGTATGTATTTAGGATAAATAAGCAAAGGAATAAAATCACTAAAACTAGAAATTATGTTAGCCTATCTACAATTTTTCACATTTGACTATGTTTGTGCTTCAGCCAAATATCAGATAAAAAAAAAAAAAGCTACCCTGTTGAATACAATGTTTCATGGAAGGCCATACAATGCACACACACACACACACACACACACACCACACACACACACCCTTCAACTTTCCTCTTTCCGCAGTTTATCCATATAAGCTACAAGCATGCATTGCACAGTTCCCCAAAGCTTGTATATTCTTCTTAATATTAATATTTAAGATAGCGTTCCAAATATAAGTAAACATTCAGGTTACATGAATCCAAGTTGTAAACAAAACAAGGGCAGTCTTAAAATATTGAGAAGAAGCTTAGAATTAAATTTAAAAGAACGAGTGAACATGTGCTATCCAGGAAACAAAGGAGTCCACATTGCATTCCATCAGAGACAATGCTGTGAAAAAACACCGCGAAATGAGAGGCGGATACTTCCAATCATCATTTGTACTAATTGGGACTGAGAAGCCTTTGTGAGGGTTAGAGCTAATGACTCCAGTACCCAGAGCAGCAGGATGGCAGTCGTGTCTGGCCCTATCTGGAGCTGCACGTGCAGCTTCATCATGAAAGGAGGAACCTGGGAAACAGCAAAGGGAGGGTTTCCAGGAGCCATAACCCTCCACCTCCGGTGTCACACCATTTCAGCCTAAGCACGTTGTCCTTCCTTCTACCTCTTCTCCATGACTCAGAAGAAGGAACGTTTCACCACAGCAAGTGCGCTTATGTGTTTTGTCTGTGATTATTATCATATTTGTCATTAGAAAACTAAATGGCAGCAGCATTTTTATCTGTACTTGTTTACTTTTATTATTATATTTCAGAAAGTTTTTTATGAGACTGCACAAGTTTGGAGTACTTTCCTATATGTCCTGTTCTTTTTATTAAGCAAAACTCCATAGCTTGATGGTTTTAGAAACACATATACTATGAAGGATTAACTTACATTATACTGGTCACTGCCACCTCCCTTTGGGTCTGGCTCGCTTATCCTTTTTCTTTGTCTGCTTCTTCCCTTCCCTTTTTCTCTCCCTCCCCTCTTTTTTTTTTTTTTTTGACTTTTGGCTTTTAGAGATTTCCCTCACTTTCTTGTAATCTCAGCAATGCATTTAAAGTCACACGTGTTGTAATTTACGTCGGACTTAGTTTTTAGCAGCACAAACCTTCACAATAGTCAACCTACTATGCTCCCAGAAGTGAACGTCTCAACCCACTTTTCATCTTCTTAAATGCGTTGAAATCTTTCATCTACCATGGCTCCTTCTGTTCTTTCATTTGTCCCTTTTTTATTCCATTAGTTTCATCCTAATGTAGTCTCTGGAGAAAGAGGAGATAAATGTGTGTGTGTTGTGCATTATTCTGAACTATATACTGAAACAGTTTTTTCAAACTTAATATTTGAATATGCTCGATGGTTTTGACTGCACACCAAAAAGACAGATTAAAAATAAATTGAAATGTCAACCTAAGTTCCAAGAAAACAAAATTGCCATTTAGTTAATCAACTTCAAAATGATGAAGAAAATATTGAACACTCTCAGAAAGTAATTTCCAAATATTTTCAAAGCTTTTTTCAAAGGTAAATCTAATTTATTGTATGTAAGGGTCATTGTCTACATATTTATTGATTTAAAGCATTTTATTTGTTTAAATAAATGATATTATAAAGTAACACTTTACCTTGAAGTAATCTTTGGATTTTTGTAATATTAATAACTCTTATTAACTGAGGCATGGACTATTCACATGGACATAGTTAAAGGGCCTTCTTAAAAATAAATTTAAAGGTTTATCTTTTTTGATTTTAATGTCTAACTGAATTAATGTCTAAGTCCCTGTTTTGAGCAGTATACTTTTCAGTCGATAATAATATCTATGCATTCATTTGACAGGAACATTTAGAAATACCCTTTCAAAAATATCTGCAGAAATAGGATTTTCCACTAGCACTATTTATATAATTAATCCTGTAGAGAAATAGTGGTTAAAGATCTCTAGGAAGGATTTGAAAAACAAAACCTACTTTCTTTCTGTCCGTATGCCTCAGCAATAAAGAGTTGTCATTGTCCTATCTGCCCAGCATCCGACTCCCTCCTTACAGTGGCCCAAATTACTTTCAAAGCTCTCTTAAACATGTCCAAAGATACAACGAATCAATTCCATGCTCTTCTTTTCAAAATCTAAAGGCTCTGTTCACCATATTCTTCAAGTCCAAACCCTGGTAGTACACAAGAAGGCCTAAGGCTTATGCTTAGCTAATAAGTCTCTGTCTGTCTGTCTCTGTCTCTCTCACACACACACATACGCACACACTTATGCACACATGCCTTTGAATTTGGACTGTAGTGTTATAAGAATGAGATAACGATTGGAGTCATTTAGTCAATCAACATCTACCAAAGCCTTTGAGCTATTCCTGCATTGACATCTTTGAAGACCTCTGTTTCTGCCTCTTCCCCACTTGGTTTCTTAAGTCTCCTCTCAGTTATGCGAATTTCCTTCCCATACATTCTCTTTCTGCCTAAACTACCTAGTTATTTTCTGTTGTTTGCTAAAAAACACTCTAATGTGATTCAGCTTATGACACAATATGAGCAAGCAATGTCATAGTAAGTGATATTAGCAGCAGTGGTCGAACACGCTTAGCTCCACCGCTGGAATTGGGCTATCAGGCAGACAAGAAGAATATCTTCATGCCACCGGTGTTCAGGACCACAAAAGAAATGACCAAACACAGCAGAACTAAACACTACTCTACTTTGATTTTTTTCAAACTTGGGAAAAAAAAATCAGGTTCTGCATAAACAGCTTTTTCAGAAACAGAGGGAACGTCTTGATACAGCTGGTAATTCCCTTCAGCCAGTCTCAACAGAGCAGAGAGTCTGCACTCATTTGGTAAAATTGTTTCTACTTTCCCATATTTTCTGTTACTTCTTTACATTTTAAAATTAATTATGAGACATTTCAACATAAAGAAAATAATGTAATAAATCCACGTACCAATGCACCACATAGGATTAGGTTCAGGAGCTTGTAACAGAAAAATTAAAATAAAAGTGGCTTTAGAAAGTTTATTTTTCTGCCATAATGAGAAGTTTGGAGGTAGGTGGTCAAAAGCTGATATGGTATCTTGGAGATGTCGGCAAGGAGCAGACTTCTGTCTTGCTTCTTCTCTACTTTAGCACCCTCCTACCTGAAGCTTCCATCTTCATGACCTGGAGATGGCTGCTGCCACTGTCACCATTTTTAATTGAGGCAGGAAAAAGACAGAAAAGGGACTTCTCCATACATGGAACTTTGTTGTCTTTGTTTTACTGCTGGGACTTTTGCCTACTTCTCTTTGGCCAGAGCTATATAATATGGCCATTCTGGGATAAAAGGAACTTTGGAAAAATGACATAACCAACTTCATTGAAATTGAGGTTCTATTAATAAGAAAGAAAAAGAATTAATTTTGGGTAAGCAATCCACCAATATCTGCTGCGCCTACTCCCAGAATCTAACAGACGTTAATATTTTGCAAATTTGCTTCAGATCTTTTGTTTTCTTTTAAGTTATAAAACATTGCGAATAAAACTAAAATTCCACCTCCACCTCTTTACCTCCCTTCTACCCCAGCAGTAACCACTGTCCCTAAGTTGGTTTGTGAACTCCCAGATAGATTTTTATACTTTTACCACATATAGAGCTTTGGTTTCTGATAACGTTGGGCTAGGGAATTCAAGCCCTTCCTAGTGATAAATGGATCTGAATGTTATCTAAAATGTGTGTGTGTGTGTGTGTGTGTGTGTGTGTGTGTGTGTGTGTGTGTGTTTCCTAAACTACATTTTAAAATCGGGTAGAAGTGCTATAGAAATGACAAGATCATAAAGAACTATCAGGCCAGAATTTACGGAAACAGAGGACTAGGGAGGAAAGCTGACAACCAGCTGCCTCGGCACAAAGGCAACCCTGCAGTCGTGCCCTGGGGAGGGGTTCAGGGCCGATCTACCTCTGGTTTACCTTCCTCAAAGGGTGTGGTCCAGCTTCATAGGGAAGAGAGTTTCCTATTAGATTCCCAGCTCAGAATGAGCCCTGGGCCATTACTTCCTTCTTTCTCATTCTAGGAGGTTATTAAAACTGAAGTCTAAGTTTGCCAAAATCAACAAAAGCCCGGGGGCAAAAGCAGTTTCAATACAGGTGTCCTACTTGCACAGATGGGCTGCCCGTGAAGGAAATGACAAATTAACACCAGAAAAGCTAATAATACTCACAATTTCTCAAGCATGTTTTCCCTAACCTTACGGAGTTCCTTTCTTCTCCATTCTTTGGATTTACTGTCGGCTTTGTCTGCTTTATTTTCTTAGCTAATCCATTTTTCTTTATTAGTATAGTTATTTAAAGTAATTAATTTCTTCTCTATAAATACTGGTTTATCTATATCCCAAAAGTTTTGAAATGTTGTGTTTTATTGTGATGTATTTCTAAAACATTTCGAGTTTTCTTGACCTTTAAATTACATATAAATGTATATGTTTTTCTAAGTGTATATATGAAATATGTGATACATTCAGAAAAGTGCAAAATCATAAAAAATAAATGCATAAATGTTCACAGAATGAACATATGCATGTAAACACCATCCAAATCAAGAAATGAAGCAAAGATCTTACCATCATTGTCTTTTAATTGAATTGTTTAGTCCCTTTACATTTAAAGTAATTTCTTCTAAAGTACCAATTTTCTTTTAAGCATACTTATAATCTTTTCTTTTAGATTGTTTTATTATCAGAAGTTATTGTAATTCTCAGCCTGATAATTGTTATGTTGACAACACTTTCCATGGATTACCTCTTTGCGAGTTGTAAATTTTTAGATAGTGAATTCATATTCAGTATGCCTTTTCTATGAGAATGCCACGCAATAAGTTGAGGATACCTTTCACAATGAGTTTGTGCTTACTCCTACTAGGTAATATAGGTAATATAAATTTGAACCCTTAATAAAGTATAGACTAGGGATTTCGATTTCCCAGTTGTATTAGTCTGGGTTTAGTCAGGAGAGAGAAACCACACAATAATTTAAATAGGTTAGTTTAAGGAATAACTAAGCTATAATAAGAGAGTGGCTAAAAAGATATAAAGAAAATACTGAAAGGAAGGATAAGCTTGGCACGGGGGCCCTCCCTAAGCTGAGGTTTAGATCTTCTTAGTGAAGATATAGTTAAGTTCACAGGAAGGCAGAGAAGCTTACTGCGAAGACTTTAGGAGATCTGTAGTTGTTGGACAGGCAGGAAACGGTTCTCTGGGGTACAAGCTGTTATGTGGGTGCACACAGGAACTTGGGATGCCATTATGGGCATGAACAAATGGTATCTGTGTCAGGAGGACCATGAAAAGGTGGTTCCCAGCCCTGGGCTGGGGCACTGAGGTCATTGAGGGATTGTGAAGAACTGGATGTCCCCACATAAACACACTGCGGACCAAACATGCGGCAAGAGCAAGGAAAAGCCAAACCCAGCACTCAGGAACCAGGAGGAGGAGCCCCTTCCTCTTGCGGTGTCCCTCCAGCGCCCTCTGCTGACAAAGCATTGTATCATGCTTACTGTAAAGGAGAAATGCTTAAAGGGTCCAACCCGTCATTAAAGACCAGGTAGGTACTAAAAGGTGAATTTATAACTAAGAGGCAATAAATTAATAAATACCCCATAAGAATTGACATTTTTCCTTACCCAGAATATGGGTGAAGACACACTTCCCTGATCTGTGCACTCATGAAGACATTATTATTAGTCTGCCTTTCTCTGAAAGTGCTGCCCTTTGAGAGTCCTGGCTTCCTGCAGGGCCCCCTTCCCACGCCCCACCTCAGGCGACTCAAGGCTCTTTTCCTGTTCCCACATGTCACTGAAACCCAAACCCCTTGGAAACTGATATCAATCTTACCTCATTTAACTAAGTTGCTTGCTCAGTCAGTCCATCACTTACTGCTTTTATAGTCTCTCTTCATTATAACGCTTAGGCTTTTCATTTCCGGTTGCGAACTCAGTTGTTCAGTAAAAACGAAAAGGAGTACGTCATGCCTTAGAGGGGAGGTTGCCGTCTAAATGACGCAGCAGCTTAACAATATCTATTGTTTTCTCATCGTTTTTTTTTTTTTTTTTTACAACTTTCGGGCCTGGTAGCTTCATGAGGGAAGGTTTTAAACACAAGTCAAATAACCCTCACTACAAATTGCGTGATTCTGTTTTAGCGTATCAGCAGACCGTGGCTGCTCATTTCAGGTGCTTCATGAACGAGACCCTCCCAGGCGCGGTGGAGTGGCTTGCGCCGTGGTCGTCCTATGTGATTTTCATGTGTGCGTTTTTAAACCACTCCAGAGAGAGAGTCATGCTAGCAAGAGGGATTTTAATTTCCAGCTGAGGCCTCCGCACATTTTGGGGTGTGTAATCAATTTCCATTTCATTTGTTATGTAAGATGTCACTTATCTCATTCTTAATAACTAGAACCACATTTCTGAGTTATTTCGGCAGAGAATTAACACAACATATAAGCTGTGCTAGAAATTGGCCTTTTTCTTAGTCAAATTTTGGAGATGGGTGTGTTACTTTACTGGAGAAACGAACTTCTGTAAATTTAAGGAGAGCCTCCTCTGAGCTTCTGATACATTTTTTCACAGCTCTAGATTATAACTCCTACCAATTGTTTGTAATTTTTGTTTACTTGTCTGATATTTCCTCCATATTAGGAGACCTTTGATGATGGCGTTTTGTTATCTGTCCCAGGGCCTAGCACAGCTCCAAAAAGGAAGTGATGATTAAATATTTGTTGAATAAACACGTTTTTGCCTGAGATCATAAAGCTAGGAGTAACTCAATGTAATTATTTGAGGAACCATTATACTCAAGGAGTTTCGCTGGCACAAAGGCGTGTGAGGGAATTGTAGCTGTGTAGAATGCAGATCTTGGAATGTTTTATAAATCATGCAAGGATTTGGGCATTTTCATTAAGGGTATGGGTGAACATTCACGACTTTCTCTCTGAAGGGAGACATAATCAGACATATATTTTAAAAGGATCACTCTGTTGGTTTTATATGGACCATGTCATTATATGAATGGCTCTCATTAAAACTGATGGAATGAGAATGGATGAAAGAATAAATTAGTAAGGTGCACCATGGCTTTCTACAAGCGAGCTTTTCTTCGGTTTTACTAAGAGAAAATGCTTGTTTGGAAGCTGTTATGGATTAAATTGTGTCTCACCCACCTCACCACTCCCCCCCCCAATTAATATATTGAAGTCTTAATGCCCAGAGCCCAGAATGTGACTGTATTTAAGATAGAGCATTTAATTAAGTTAAAATAAGGGCATTAGGGTAGGCCCTGATCCAATCTGACTCACATCCTTCTAAAAAAAGATCAGCATGCACGAGAGACCCCAGGGTTCTCTCTCTCTCTCTCTCTCTCTCTCTCTCTCTCTCTCTCTCTCTCTCTCTCTCTCTCTCTCACACACACACACACACACACACACACACAGAAACAACCATGTGAAGAGAGAACAAGAAGGCAGCCATCTGCAAGTCAAGGAGAGAGGCCTCAGAGGAAACCAATTTTAGCGTCATTTTGATTTTGAACTTCCAATATCCAGAAGTAGGAGAAAATAACTTTTGTTGTTTAACCCATCCAGTCTGTGGTATGTCGTTATAGAAGCTCTAGCAGCCTAATAGAGAAGACTTTACAGGCTGGCCCAGTGTGGCTGTCCCTATCTACTTTTGTATATATTAAAGTTGTTGTATGGGTGGCAATGAAGAGCTTTTCTCTTTCCACAGATTGGAGAATTTAAGAGAATTGGAAAAAAAATGCATTAGCAAGAATTTGCGTTAGGCATAAAAACATTTCCCTCAAGTGTACGAGATGAAGTGTTATAATGTCTGCCCAAAGACGTCTCAGATTTAAGAAAAAGATTGATCATATTTCAGTAGACCCTGCCTGAAAGTAGAGGAATCCATTAAGTGGCACCACGAGATACTTCCCAACTTTCTGAGACTTAATTTCGTAAGCTACTTCTTCACCATTTATTACGCATGTAAATGTGCCAGGCCCTGCATTCTGCATTGGGACAAATAACCAGGCCCTGCCCTTTAGTTTAATTAGAGTAACTCAATTAATTAACTAAGATTAATTAGACACTGACCTTGCCCTCTGCTAGGTAATAGTTCAGTGAAGAAGACAAACATGAAACAGATAGTTAATAACACAATGAGGGCTGTACTAGAGATATTACCTGGGTGCATACCTGGACTATAGGGAAAGGACTTCACACAGGAGGTGACATTTAACAAGGTCTTGAAGTGCATGTAGGAGCTCATCAGTTTGATTTAGGTGCTAGGGGACAGAAGAATATGTTAGGTCATGGGAAGAACCCCTGTGCCAAGGCTTAGAGGCAGGAAGGCATGGTGTATTTGGGAATCAGTGAGGATAGAACTGGGATAAAACACCTGAGAGAGCACAGAGCCATGGCAGATGAGACTGGAAAAGTAGGCTGCCACAAGGTGGTGGAGGGCCTGGCATTCCGTATTCTTGGGCTTGACACTGATTTGTAGGCAACAGACATGTAGTGGGTAATACAAGATCATTGTAGCCGCTGTGGGGAGATCCAGCTCTCCACTGGGTCATCTTCGCTACTCTGTTAGCCACTGCTAACGTGACCACAGAAGACATTGGGTTCTGGCTGCATTTCCTACTGCCTTGCCTCTCTGCTTTCTGAGTTTGTCTTTCCAGTTTTTCTATCAGTCCAGAGAGCTACCTAATATCCTTTCAGTGGTCCTACTTGAGGAGTTGGATCTGGTCTCTGTCTTGGGCATAAGAGCAAAATTAGAATGAAGACTACTGTAAACCTTTTTTGTTAAAATATCTCTCATACTTTTTTTAAGTTTCTGCTTTATTAAAGTATAACTGACCAATAAAATTGTAAAATATTTAAACTGTATATCATAGTAATTTGATATACACATACAATATGAAAAAATTTCCCCTATCTAGTTAATAAACACATCCATCACCGCACATATTTGACTCTTTTTTTTTTTAGTGAAAATGTTTAAGTTCTACTCTCTTAGCAAATTTCAATTATATAATACAGTGTTATCGACCATAATCACCAAGTTTTACATTAGATCCTCTTGTGTATTAATATCTGAGTAATTCAACAATGGAAAGGATCTTTAAGTATCATTGGGAAATTAATCATTTCAGCTGAATCATAATGTATATAACAACAATAAAAAAGGAAAAGATATTTTTGCAGCTTAAGGGCATATAATTCCTTAAAATTCAGAAAGATTACACCATATTGTCCACCTGCCTCCTGGCAGTCTAGCCACATACATCACCCAATACTGATTTGCGCAAAGATCTCAGACTTGATGTCCCTTCCTCCATCCCATACTTCCTAGCATTAACTCTTTCACTCTTCCCCAACCTACTGGCCTGGCTCTCCACTCCTCAGGAGAAATCCTTCCAGATGGTTTGTCCATTAGCCTCCTTAGGACAGAGCACATCCTTCCCCTGCAATTATCTGTATTCTTAACCACTTCCTTGTCTTCCCTCCTCATGCAGCTTAGAGCCCAAAGCTCGTTCCCTCAGACTTTCTTGCTGGTGAATCTCAACATCCTTGCTTCCTGTCCCCTTTGCCCTCTCTACATGGTCAACATGTACAGTTGAATAAGTGCAGTGTTGCTTCTCGACATACCTCTAGGAGGCCGAGTGGGGCTGATAAAAAAGCAATGACTCAACCACTGATCCTTGCCCCTGTTACCTTATCTCCAGCCTCACTCACATCTTCATCATGGCTAGGACAAGCCTCATCTTTCCTGGTCAACTGTCTCCTCTTCGCAAACCCCATCAACACTCCTCTTCAATCAAAGACACCATCGCATCTCCTCCCTGCCCTTTATTCTCAGCAGATGACTTCACCTTCCACTTCAGCAACAACTGATGTTTATGGAGTATCTACTCACAACCAGGCCCTGATCTCGGTTCTGAGGACGCCGTGATGAGAAAAATAAAGCCCCGGCTAGTCGTTCTTACGTTCTAGTAGAAAGAGATCGACAAGAAACAAATGACCACATAGAATGCCATTGGCTGTGATAATATAAAGGAAACTTAAGCAGGAGTAATTACAGTTTAATTATGAGGTGAGGGAAGAGTGATGGGGTGCTATTTTATTTAAGGGGAATTGGGAAGACTATTAGTACAGGGAACAAGTTATGCATTAACCTGAGGGAAGGAAACACAAACAAGCATGTGTGTGTGAAAGGCAGGGAGGAAGGAGGCAGGTGCTGGAGCAGAATGAGAGGGAGAGCAATGGGGGACAAGATCAAGCAGGTGGGAGGGAGTAATATCATAGGGTCTAGACAGCCATTGTGAAGATGTAACTTTTTCTCTGAGTGATGAGGGAGCTATTGGAGGGCTTTAGGCAGAGCAGTGACAAGATCTATTGTAGGTTTTTCAAGGATCAGTTTGGTTGCTGGGTGGAGAAGTGCTGAGATAAGAGTAGAAGCAGGACTTTCAAAGTTGCCTGAATTATGGGGTCCCTTTGGGGACAGGGGTGGGTATATTTTTGGTTGCACAAAGAAGAGTTGCCATGGCTTTAGGTGGAAGCACAGGGGGTGTGGGAACCATGAGGGGAATTGAAGAGAAGCAGGTAGATACTGAGAAGCCTATGGAAATCCATTAGTGTAGATAATTCTTGCTTGTTTTGCTACCCAGCATTGAATTCTCTCCCTACTTGGGAGAGGAGAGTCCTTCGCTGTGTGAGCATTGTTGAAATGTGGGGCTCAGACCATCTTTAAAGAAGCTCCTGACAGCTAGAGAGTGGGCTGGGAACCTAGGCTTAGCCAACTGAATGGCCATGCCCAGAACCTTTGATCTCGATGGAATGACAGAAGACATTCTATCAGCTGAGAAATTCTTCATGGTGGCTGCAGCAAGTTGAGAATCCTACTGGTGGCAATGGTACCAAAGGCAGAATCTTAAGCAGCATGAATAACATGGGGTTATGTTTGGGTGGGGGGTGGGGGTGCGGGGCAGGGGATCTTGGCTGGGCTTTCTTCCTCTTGCCCTGTGCAGGCCTGGTTTTCCTAGCCTTCGAAGTCAGTTCTGTTGCTTGCGACCAAGAACCCTGAAGATCCAATGATGGCAGAAGACCTTTTCATCTGAGCATTTTGCGGAGTATTACTTTCTAAAGAAATTTTGTTCTAATTTGAGCAACCCTCACTCTAGACACAGGGTGAGAAGAGGTCACGGAAGCTATCCATTGTGAAGTTGTACTTAGAGGAGGGGGAGAGTGGGTGAGAACAAAGACAGGTGGATGCAAAGATGAGATGAAACAAATTAAAATGCTTCGTGAGACCAATTTGAATATCTTAGAGTAAAATAGACACTTTTTGTGACTTTTCCTTTAAAAATTGTTTTATCATTCTTTTGAAGAGAGCTGCTAATTAAATTTTAATTCTGTTCTTGAGAGTACTTAGTTGGGTGTTCTGATTATGTAGAAATTGTTTCCTATGGACTAGGGGAAGTTGAACACACTCTTTGTGGGTTTTGTACTTCAAAAGCTCTCCTAAATTGAAGAAGCCTAATTTTATTATCAATTAGAAACTTCAGTTTCAAATTATCAGCATGGATAAAACAGTGGCCTGGAGTCAAGAGTTTAGCTGAGAAAACTCAGTTCTCTCTGTTCAGTAAGGAATAGGGAAGGAATAATTTCAAAAGCTTCTTGCTGCCCTAAAATTTAATTCTACCTTAAACTATTAAAAACTTATTAAGACATTTTAAACATGCAGAAAAGTGAAGAAAATTGAGTAACAGACATGAATGTATCTGTCATGTAGCTTTAATTGATCTTAACATTTTGCAATATTTACTTCAGCTTTTTCTTTTAGTTCTGTTTTAATTACCATGCAATAAAATTCAATAAAATTGGCTTTTTTTCCCTCCTTCTTTTGGTATCCAGTCCTATAAGGGTTTTGGTTTTTTTTGTTTTTTTGTTTTTTTGCTTTTTTTTTTATTGTGGTAAAAGATACATAATAAAATTTACTATTTTAACTTTTTTTATGTATACAGTGACATTTAAGACATTTACATTTTTCTGTAACCATCACTACCATCCATCTCCAGAACTTTTTCACCTTCCCAAACTGAAATTTCCATTTTAGCCTCTGTCCAGCCCCTGGCAATTTACCATTCTTCTATCTTTGTAAGGTTTAGTCCTATAAATTTTAATACATTGCAGATCGACATTACTGTCACCACAATCAGGATACAGAAGGGTTCCATTGCCCCATAAAACCCCCCCATGGCTCCCTGACCTAAACTGTTCTCCTCACTAGTTTTATCTTTTCATAAGTGTCATAGAAGGTATCATAAACCTTTAAACATTGGCTTCGTAGGCACAGCATAATGCCTTTGAGGTTCACCCAAGTTTGTTCCTCCTTATTATTACTTGTCTACCTGTCTCTAAAGGTAACTGAAGTCCTTAAGTCAATGTGCTTGATTTTCATGAATATTTTTATAGTTTTAGTGTATATGTATTTACCACGAAACAATACATACTTTTTGTTCCTTATAGTTTAAAATTTAAATAAATGATATCATAACATACCATGTCATGCTGCAAGTTACTTTTATAATTCACCGCCATGGGTTTGAGGGTTATCCATGTTGGTGCCATGTTAATGCTGGGTTATTAAATTTCACCATTATATAATATTCTGTTATATAAATATATCATGTACCTATGAATTTGCTCATTTGCCTATGGGTGGACATTTCCCCGCCTCTCTCTGTCTCTACCTCATCCTGATGAATGCTGTTAGGCCCCCTCCCCAGGACCTCCAGTCCCAAAGCAGACCTCTCAGATGGTTAGAAATGCCCATTCTGAGGTCATGATGGAGAAACCCTAGGTCTCAGCTCCAAGCTGGCTGTCTGCTTGGTCGAGTGCCTGGACAGAGTTTGCACATGTATTTCCCACCCCTACATAAGCCCAAAGTTTCAGTGAGGTGTCAATTTTAAATGTCTATTAAGTTCTCCAAGGGAGACTTTTAGCAGAGAGGGGGTGAAGGAGAAAGAGAAAAAATTGCAAAATTAAATCAAAATATCTGGGGCAATGGTATTTTTAAAGAGTTCCCACTCAATTTTAAGATGCACCCCGATTTAAAAACCAAAACGAAATCTCCTGACAGCTTTTTCTAGCTTCCTTTCAGTGGCTGGGGGCTGCCTCCAGTCCCCAGTTCCCATTCCCAGCAGTAAGCAACACTCTGCACTCCCCTCCCCCTAACCCCACACCCCAACCTCTTTTAATCCCTAATCCCTGTGGCCTTGCTGGGGCCAACGAAGCCCCTTTGCCAGCTCTCAGAACCTGGCTGAGGAGGCTTTGGCCTCAGTCCTCCTTCCTGATGGGGGTTTCTTTTCTGTTTCTGGTACATAGGGATGTTAGCTAGTTTCTGAGCCTCACTATGGCTTATAAATCTTCTCAATTTGTACTTTATCTAATATTTCTGCCTGTTGAGCAAACATGTTGCCTCCAGCATGAACTCCTAGAAAAGGTTTCTATCTCAGACTCTTGCAAAGCATACCTTACCTACTGAAGAGCTGCTATTGCGACTTTTTTGAAAACAAAATTATCGCTTCTTCTTATTACAAAGTAAATAATGCCTGTGATAATATGTTCAAATGTTATGGAAATATATGCCCTAGAAAGTAAGTTTCCCCTAATCACTCCCCTGCAGGTGATCACTGCAAAGAATTTTGAGTATATTTTTCTGTATTGTTACTATATACATACTAATTCTTATTTTATTAACTTTTTAATTTTTAAAATTTCTTTTTCAGTTACAGTTGACCTTCATTATTATATTTGTTTCAGATGTACAATATAGCGATTCGACATTTACATACCTTATGTGGTGATCTTCTGATTAGTCTAATACCCATCTGACACCATACATAATTATTTTGACATTATTTACTTTATACCCTATGCTATACTTTACATCCTGGTAAATACTTGTATAACTGACAATTTATACTCTTAATTTTTAAAAAAACAAAAATGGAACTATGTAGGTGATCTGTGGGGCCAATTAATGTTTACACTTAGTGTATCATGGAAACTTTTCTGCACTTAGATACCTACCTCATTATTTTTAACAGACACATATTACTCTTTATCTGGTTGCACTAGTGATGGCCATTTGGAATGTTTCTGCTTTGGCCATCGCAGACAACGCCAAAATCAACGTTCTCATATGTCCATCTTCATGCTTTTCTGTGAGGTCAAAAACTCCTTGATCTCCTTGGAATCCCCATTCATACTAAAACCCTGAGGAAGTGCATCCCTGCTGGAAGGGAAAACAGTGAGGAGTGTGGAGGAGGTTGGTGGCCACCCTCACTGGCAGAATGCACCGGACAATTGGTGCTCCCTTAAGAGGCTCAGCCCTATGCAAATCAATGTCCTATGTCTCTAAACTCTCATTACTGCGCACAGTAAGACAGTCCCTTGGCTCCACTTTCTCCCTCACCTGCCCAGGTGCCAAACACCAGCCTTTGGAAGGTTAACTTGGAAAGGTTTAGTGCTGTGTTTCCAAAGTGCAAGGCTGTGACCTGTTAGAGGGTCACAAATGAGCA
Source organism: Eonycteris spelaea (assembly GCA_003508835.1). Lineage (NCBI taxonomy): Eukaryota > Metazoa > Chordata > Mammalia > Chiroptera > Pteropodidae > Eonycteris > Eonycteris spelaea. Next base: position 8,008,961 of record PUFA01000040.1, on the reverse strand, counting down.
ATTAAAAAACAAACAAACAGAATAGTATAGAAAATATTAGAGGGCATCACACAAAGTAAGTACAAAGTAAGTGTATTATTTTTGAAATTTTATTTCAAGTGCATGTGTGTGAGGTGTGTGTGCATGCGTGCGTGCATGTGTTGGGTAGTGTCATAAGTCAGATTCCCTAGAAGTAGAGCACAAGAAAGGGGTGTGTGGGATCTCTTTAGAGAGTGCTCTCAGGAAAAAAAAGCAGTAAGGGAGGTGGATGGAACAGGGAGGAACCGAGCTCTCGGCCTTGATCCCATAAGAAGCTCTGAAGCTTGAATTGGACCAAAGTTGGTGCTGCCTGAGACAAGGGGGTAGCTTTATGAATCCTGCTGTCAGTCAACACCCAGCGATTGGCTGCAAGTCACTCTGAAGAAGAGGGGAGCATAACCTTCTGGAAAGGCAGTTCCTGCTCAGCCAAGGGCAATTTCTGAAGAAGACAGCTACCGACTTCAGCAGCTGGGGAGGGTGCACCAGTCTGCACGGGGATTACCACAGTGTCCATTACAGGCAGTGATATAAACCACACTTAGTGTGGGGCTTGTAAAAAACACACAAACACAAACAAACAAACAAATAACATTTGAGAAGCACTGGTTTAGAAGAATTTAGTCCATTAGCCTGTAGGGGAAAAAAAATTAAGGCTTTGTCATCACCTTTTCCTATTTCATTAGACAAATTACCACATACAATAGGGATTTTATCCCTATCAGAGAAAAAGAGTCGCCACCGAAAAGAAACAAAATTCAGAGGGTGTTCCTAATGCTTTGAGCTTAAGCCTTAAGGCCCCAGAAGCTGTCTAAGGAGGCTTAGAGCTCTGTTTCCTGGCTTGGAGCATACCACCCTGGACATGTGGGGGAGGGAGGCGTCAGGAGAGGGGTGGGCTGTGCTTTCTGGCTTGGAGCATACCAGCCTGGGAATGGGCTGTTAGGGAGTCCTTGAAACCATGAGATAAGTATGACACATGTTCCTGAAGCACGAATTAATTTAAGCTCAGTTAAATATTTTAAAACTTTTTTTATGACCATGGATACAATATGGAACAAAATATAAAATTCACATTAGCTTTTAAGATGAAGAATAAAATTACAAAGAGATTTCATTTGGAATCACTACTTTGGACTATGCTCCCAGACTCCCAGAGGTTCTTATCCATTTGCTTCTGCAGTTAGACCCTCAAGGAGAAAATTGTGAAAAATAATAGTTAGAGTAATTATTCTTCCCCTTTCAGGAGATTCCAATTAACATGGAAAGCTGAGTTCCTGAGTCCTCTCAACCACAGTTTCCTGGGAGCTGACATTCATTCAACCAACAGTCTTAGTCACCAACCCTAAACTATCAGAATTAGTCATTCAGTCAACAACTATGTGCCAGTATTAGGGGTAGTAAAATGCTGAACGAGACAGACCATCCTGTCCTGATGGGCCATTCTGATGAGAGGATTCAGACAAAACCAAATAAATAATGCAGAAATCATTATAACATCTCACCAAATCTTTCTGGCTTTCTGCTTTCACGCACATGTTAGGAGCGCAGTGGTAGGGGTCCCTTGTGAGTGGGTGGGACATCAACTAGTTCTGGCCAATGAGTCATAGCTGGAAGTAATGTGTATCCCTTCTGGGCTGAGCAGTTAAGTGAGGTCCCTGGGGGCTCTCTTTGCCCTCTGGCACAATGACCTGTAAGTGCTCCACATGGTGGCTGCTCATCAGCCTGGTCCCTGAGCTGAGACTCCTAGACGACACGACAGTCATGTGGAGTGAGAAAGCAGTAGACCTTGATTGTTTTAAGCTCCTGAGATTTACGGGGGTTTATTACTGCACCATAGTCTAGACTGTCCTCACAGATAGAAAACCATAAAATGAAATGCTATATTATAAACTGTACTAACCTCTGTGAATAAAACAAATTGTGAAGAGAACGTGACAGAGAACGGTCTACATGGTCAGGAAATGTTTCAGAGAAGATACGAAATTTAAGCTGAGACCTAATAGATTAAGGTAATGCATATTTCCATAATCGTCTTGCTTTATTGCTGAAGGGAGCAAAGTAACCCTAGAAGCATAAAGCCAGAACAGGCAAAAAAAGTGGGATATTGACCTGCCCAAGGTCCCACAGCTAATTTGTGGCAGGGCTGGTGAGATAATGTCAGCATGTGGACTTGGGCCCAGGCCCTCCACAGTAGGGCCAAGACTAAGGTAAGGCAAGTTATGTGTTTGGGTGTACCTTGAAGGAGCTCACTCTCTGAGCCTACTGTTAGAGAGGAAAGTTTTCTTCTCTACCTGTCTAGGTTATTCTGTCTGGTCTAAGAATTAAATCAACATGAGACAGATTAACAGGAGAAAGTCAAATTTAATTTCATATATACAGGGGCTCCTCCATAAGAAAATGAGATGCACAGACAGTCAGGTGACTGAGGTTTATATAATTTCCTGAGCAAAGGAGAAGAAAGTAGGAGTCTGGGACTTCAGAGGGACAAATACAGTTCATAGGGAAATGGGAAGAGCAAAGGTTTGCCATGCCATGCAGTGACAAAGGGACACAGAGGAAAGTGAACAGGTCTTGCTAACTTTCCTCTAGTCTACCACATCTGATTCACACTCTATAGTTATTTCTGGGGACAGCTCTCTTCCTGGAATTGGCCCCCTATCTAACTTCTTTTAGGCAGTTACGAAAGAGGTTAAAAAAAAAAACAAAACACAAAAAACAAACCAACTTCCTGAGTCTTTTGTTTCTTAAAAATCATCAGCCTAGCCTATGGCCATGCCACCTTGAAACATGCCTGATCAATCTCATCTAATCTTGGAAGCTAAGCAGGGTTGGGCCTGGTTAGTACTTGGATGGGAGACCACCTAGGAAGACCAGGTGCTGTAGGCATTAAAAAAAAAATCATCAGCCTAAAATAATTCACACGCCGAAGAGACACATTTTGGGGTGGTAGATTTTGCTTCCCTGAGAGGGAGTGCCCCTAAAGGTCATGTCCTTCAGGGCTTAACTCTTAAAGAGGCACTCCCTCCCAGGGTCAGTAAGTACAGGACTGACACCTGGAGGTGAGCACCTCCTTAAGTATTGAGCACTTCCCTACACCTGTTTCCAGTAACAATAACATATAAGCACATAACATTCTGGTGACTGTGGCTGTGTCCTTTGCATTCTGGGTGTGCCTGCTGATCAAATCTGAAATAGCACTACACTCACTGGGACCACATAACAGAGAGCAGAGCACTCAGGCTGCCCCAAACTGGCTTTTTTCCAGGCTTTGGTGAGTAACCAAAGAAAACAAGGGAACGAGATTTGGGGATTTTTAGAAACGGCTGCAGGCTGGCTTTGCCTTCAGTGCAAAACAGGGCTTTCTTCTACTCTGAAAAGGCTAGATAGCTTCAACTGCAGAGAAAGGATTTAATAAAATGCTTTGTCAGTAAGATGTCAATGACTAGTAGCACCTCTTTTCCTGAAAGCCGGTTTGGGGATGGAGAATAGGGAAGAGAAGCTAATAGCTAACAGCTCCTATAGGTAGGCTGGCCGCCCTTCAGTATTATGGGGTTGGTTTGATCATCCCCACTTTTCAGAGGAAGGAACTATCTCTCAGAGGTTAAGGCATTTGCTGTTTGACCACAAGTCTGTTTAAGTCTTAACCTGGAGGACAAGGGGTACAGTGAGGGTAAATGTGGTGTCCAGAAGTACTCCCCTGGAGGAAAAGATGGATAACAGAAAAGAGACAAAGCCACTTATTTTTACAAGGTAGGCTTAACCCAGGCCACCTCTAATTTTGTGTAAAATTTCACAAACCTAGCACCTCCTGGTCCATTGTTCTTAGGCATTTTCTAACTAGATTGTTGAACAAGTGGTGTGTATGCAATAAAACCCCAAATTTGTACTGACCTTCAGGGACAGGCAAGTCTCCATTATGCCATGTCTATATTTTTTTTCACTTTTACCAAGGCATAATTACAGCCCATGAAATTCACTTGTTGTAAGAATAGAGTTGGTGGTTTTTAGGAAATGTTTACAACTTTGAAGCTGTTATCATTTTCATCACCCCGCACTTTCCCTGTCGTGCCATTGACAGTCGTTCCCCACTCCTGTACCCTAGCTCCGGGTAATCATTGTCTCCCTTCTGGATTTCTAGCTTTACCTTTGCTATAGATTTCGTATAAATGGAATCACAGAGCATGCGGCCTTTCGTTTGGTTCGCTCACATAGCATGCTTTTGAGATTCAACCATGTTATCGTTCATGTCAGTACGATTCTTTTATATTGCTGAATTCCTACTCCACTGTATGCATATGCCACATTTTGTGTATCCATTCACCAGTCGATGGACACCTGTATTGCTTCCAGTATTGTGATATTGTGAATAAGGCTGCTATGAACATTCACACACAACTCTTGTGTAGATGTATGTTTTCATTTCTCTTGGGTATATACATAGAAGTGGAATTGCTGGGTTGTATGACAGGTGTATGTTTATCTTTTTAAGAAACTGGCAATATTTTTTTTCCAAAGGGGCTGTGACCATTTTATACTCCCACCGGCCGTGTATGAATGTTCCAATTTCTCCATGTCCTTGCAAGCCCTTGGTATCACCAGACTTCTTGTTTAGAGCCATTTCAGTGGAGATGTGGTAATATCTTATTGTGGTTTTAATTTGTAATTCTCTAATGTCTAATGGTGAACATCTTTTCATGTGCTTATTAGCCATTCATGTATCTTCTTTGGTAAAACAGTTATTCAGATATTATCTTATTATTGAATTTTGAGTTCTCTACATATTTTGGATACAATCTTTTATCAGTTATCGAATTTACATGTATTTTCTCTCAGCCTTTGGCTTCTATTTTAATTTCTGAATAGTGTCTTTTAAAAAGCAAAAGTTAATTTTTTCTATTGAAGAAGTCTAATTTATAAATATTTTTCTTTTAGAATCATGTTTTTGTTCATTTAAGAAAGTCTCTTGTGCAATAAGATCATAAAGATTTTTCTTCTGTTTTCTCTTGAAGTTTTATAACTAGCTCTTACATTTAGTTCTATGTTATATCTTGAGTTAATTTTGGATGGCCACATTTTTTTTGAACCCTCTTCTTGACACAGGAGGAAACCAAAACAAAGGGCTTCAGTTCAAGTTCTAAAGCAAACTGCAATAGAGCTGAGACAGATCGTCTTCGTCCCTTCCAGACAAAGCCTTTGCTCTGATGGAGCTTGTTCGAGTTCACACTTTTCAGCTTTAAGGCTGCATGATTGTTGCCTCTCACCTCACTTGTTCAAAAGCCCTTCAAATGTCTGAGCCAGGTGTTTTTTAATCAGCTCAAGTCCACGGTGTCTGTTCCTGGACTCAGTTGTTTAACATAATTGTTTATACACTTGGAGCCAGCTGAGCCCATCCCATCCACATTTCTTTTAGCTAAACAGCTTCGGCTTCTTTTACTCCCGGGGGCTACGTCTGTCCCTTCCAGCTCTTTACTGTTTTCCTACACTAGTGTCTCCTGTACGTGGCACTTGCCACTTGGTTCAAGGTTCTGTATTGAACATTACAGCTTCGAAGCAAGGCGGGCTGGGAACATGCAGTCGGTGGATTTCCCAGAGGATGCTGCAGGGAAAACAGCTGCTAACTTCCATTCCAATTGTCAAGCAAGACATCCGACTTGTTAGATCTTTCAATTTCCTGAAATTTTTGGGCAGAGGGAAGGCCAGGACAGAAGGACCTGTGAGGTAAGGATGGGCCAAGAGAACCCAAGGATTAAACTTGCTGTTAAAACACTTATAGAGCTGACTATTTATCTTCTTATAGTTTTGGTCCAACTGCAATACCTACTTTGTTTGTTTGGTTGGGGTTTTTTTGCACCTGGTTCTATAAGATCGCATCAGTAGTTATCTGCCTCTTGATGAAGCAGATTTTTAAATTTTCTATTCAAGTGGTGGTTTGACAGCAGTGAGCTGGGAGCATCACAGATATCCATTCTACAAGAGTGGAAAAAGGATATTTGGTGGAGGCATGCTACAGAATGTTCTGTAGCAGATGCGCGCATCTAACCAGTAGGCATACACATGAGAGTATGGAAAGACCTTCAATATACAGAGTTGAGTACAAAAAAGAACGAGAATAAGATCTAGAGCATAACATGAATAACATTGATCAAAAATGCATACACCCACAAAACAACAATTCATATTTTAGTATATAAACTTATATCAGGCTGTATAGCAAACCACATAAAAGTAGATGTCTAGTGTGAGGAGGGAAATTGAAGTTGGGGTCTGTATCAGTTTCCTGTGGCTGCTGTAACAAATTAACGCAAACTGGACAGTTTGGCACAACTTAAATGTGTCATGTATTCTCACAGTTCTGGAGGCCAGAAGTCCAAAACTGGTATCTCTGTGCTGAAATCAACACCTCAATTTTGTTTGAAGAACTTAAACTAATTGTTGAATAGTGTCTTTCCAAAAGATATATTTCAGCCCCTGACCCTCAGTACCTATGAATATGAACTTATTTGAAAATGGGTCTTTGCATATGTAATTAAATTAAGAATCTTAAAATGAGATCATCTTGGATTTAGGGTGGGCCCTAAATCCAATGACTGGAGTCCATATAAGAGATAGATCAGGGCAATTTGAGACACATAGGCACAGAAGAAAAGGCCATGCAGAGATCAAGGCAGAGATTGGAAGACAGCCACAAAGCCAAGAATGGCAGGATTGCCAGCAGCCACCAGAAACTGGGAGAGGCATGGAATACATTCTCCCTCAGAGCCTCCAGCAGAACCAACCCTGCCAGCACCTTGATTTGGAACTTCTGGCCTCCACAACTGTGCGATAATAAACTTGTTGAAGACATTTGCTTTGTGGTAAATTGCTGTGGCAGCCCTCGGAAACAAATACAATAATCCTTAGTCAAGTTTTCCTTCCAAGCAACAAACTCATAGGCCTATTAAGTTCGTCTTACTCAGAGAGGCACTTTGTTCACTGTTAGAGTTGCCTTTGTGACATTTGGAATGTTTAGAGGCCATGTCTACACAGGAAAAATAAGTGGAAATTTGAGATACTCCTTTGATTTTTACAGGAAAGACAACCTAACATTTACTGAGCCAGACTCTGTGTTAGATGTTTTACAGTCATTATTTTATATAATCCTCACAATATCTCTATGAAGGTGGGAATGTGATAATCCTTTTTGTAGGCTTGAAAATTGCAGCAGAAAGAAGTTACGATTTGAACCTAGGTCTTTCAAAACACTAAGAAATTATGCCTGAAGATCCTGATTAGAAGTGAAATAATTGCTCAAATTTCTCCATTCCATTGTCTATGTAGAAAAAGCTATAAAGCTCAAGGTTTCCTTTAGCCAGCTCATACAAATATAGATATAGATACAATTGACATACAACATTGTGTTAGTTTTAGGTGTACAATATAATGATTTCATATTTATATGTATTGTCAAATGATCACCTCAATAAATCTAGCTAGCATGCATCATCACACATAGTTATACATTTTATTTTTCTTGTGATGAGGACTTTTAAGGTTTACTCTCTTAGCAACTTTCAAACACGCAATATGGTGTTATTAACTTAGTCACCATGCTGTATGTTATTTTACAACTGGGAGTTTGTACCTTTGACTCCCTTCACCCATTTCGCCAACGCCCCGCCTCTGGCACTCACCTGCATCTATGAGCTTGTTTTTATGTTTGTTTTGTTTAGTTTAAATTCCACATGTAAGCAAGACCATATGATATACCCAAGTCTTAAAATTAAAAAGATGAATTGAATAACTCCAGAACATTCCTTCACGTTCATATCACAGCCGAAGGCTTTCTCCTAACAGAAGCTGCCAAAGAGTCAAATCATTAAAAAATGTTAGAAGCTGCTCCATAGATATCACTAATACTCATTTGATTAAGAAAATATTATCTTTCCCCACAGCTAGGCTTTTGTCGGAGATGGGGTAAGATAACTAAATTGGTAGGTCAAAGGCTCAGAGAATTCATTAACAAGATAAATAGGAAAAAAGGGAATTTTGAGAGACTCTTCAGGACTTACTAGGGTTGGCAGGAAAATCATTCTTTCTGGTGTCTCCATACATTCTTGTTCCATTCAGAAAGTGAAGACAACTTCATAAGCCTGCTGGGTAGTGGGTGACTCGGTGGACTTTTTTCATGGTGAACACCTCGAGCATCTTCCCTTTCACTTTATTGCCAGTCAGTTTAACGAAGTTAAAGCTGAAGCCAGCATGGCTATAACCTCAATCCCAGGGTCACTACTCAGTTGCCAGTTTGAGTAGAAAATAAGCTCACATTTTCTATCTCTCACTGTTGAGATTTTGTTCTCTTTCCTCCTGGGATGCCCCATTCTGGTGATAAGCCTCAGGGTTTACTCCTTCTATGCTAATAATCCTGGTTACAATCCCTTTGTGAGGAAAAAACACAAATTCAGACCTTCTGTCTTATCGTCTGCTGCCACATGCTGCTCTTGTCCCGGCCTGAGCCAATGGCTGCTCTAGAGCTGGCCTTGGCTAGTCTTTTTGCAGGAGGGTTGGGAACTCAGAAACTGTGGGCTGGGCCATGCCCCCCGCCCCCATTTTTGATGCCATCGCCACCATGCAGTGCCACGTGTGGAGGGGAGCATGCTGATGGAAGGGGGTAGAAAGGTGCAGGAGCTCTGGCGTACCCCTTGCTTAGGCCTGTCTTCAGAGGTCTGTGTCCCTCACCCGCTAGTCTCAGGATTGCTCCTGACAGCCCCACCCCTGACTCCCTGGGCCCCTAGAAATTCTTCTTCCATGGCCAGGGACTGCCCTTTGGCTGGATTCTCGGGCCCCAGTGCTTTTCTCAGGGTACTGGCTGGCTGGAATACTCCGAAGTATAAGATGTGTGCTGCCATCAGGGCTGCCATCAGGGCAGTGGTAGGAAATAAAATTGGAGGCGCAGGGTGCAGCTAGACCGTGGTAAACCTGGGGTGCCTGGCCAAGGGCCTGCGAGGGTTTTCAGCTGGGAGGGAATCCCCTGCCTGAAATCCTCTCTACTTCTAGCCTCTGCAGCCTGTGTCTCAAAGGTGTTATTTTTCCAGTATGTTCCTGGGTTACCGAGGCAGGAAAGTGGTGATAGGTAAGTTAACATGTCTACCACTTCTGACTCCTCCTGGGGAGCCTTCATTTAGGTCTCTTCTCCCCAGTCACTTGTCCTCTCTATTTCCGAGTCTGTGAGTGAGCTGGAGACTTGGGACCTCCCAACCCTTTAATTGTGTTCAGGACTCTTCCGCCATTTACTGAATCAGCTGCTGACTACATTTCCTCACCTCTCTTTCGTTCTTCCCTCAGCCACTGTTCCAAGCAAGGCTGTATGAGTTAGTTAAGAGAGTTTGGAAGGCATGCTATGTGAAGGATTTCCTTTCCTTTCAAGTTTCATGAGGGTAGGGTGTGGAGCAAAATGAGCTCCAGCCTGGGGGTCAGAGCACCAAGGTTTGGGGTTGGACTCTGCCGTCTGACATTGGCACGTCCCCTCACCAAGACTCAGTTTTCTCATCTATAAAATAAAGGGGTTAATCAAGGTAACTCCCAGAGGTACATCCAGCTCTAGTGTTTGACGACTCTGGGTTTTGTAACCCTACTTACTCATTTTTTATTATTTTCTGAATACTTGACATTCTGGCTGCAGTTCTCTCTCCTCTGTACATTGGCAGTATGGAACGGTATTTTAATCATCTGGGCACTGACAAATTTTAGGCCATTTTTGATTACAGTGAATCTTCAGACTGATATAGAGAAGCACCATTCTGATATAAATTCCAATTTCTAATGAGGTTCTTCCCTCCCTCCCTCTTCTCTGTCTATGTCATTCATGTTTCTGCTTACACCTTCCTTGGGCATGTTTGTTTGCTTGAAGTTCAAGGGATTCAGAAATACAGCACTTCTGAGGTTCTGGATATCTGGAAATAGGCTGTCACTCTGCTCGCTGATTCAGAGGGTACGAATTCCTCCCTTTGCCCACATCTCAACAACTTCATTTCCCATTTCTTGAGTCTGCAATCTCTTGGGAACTGGCTCTACCACTAACTTGACCTTTGCCAAGTTATCGGGCTTTACTGTGCCTCAGTCTCCTCGCATGTAACATGGGGGTCATAACAGCACCTACCTCATAGAGACTCCCTGCTTCAGAGTCATCTGAAGCACTCGTCCAAAATCCAGGTTTCTGGGCCCCAACTCAAGCATACTGAATCAGCCTCTCTAGAGTTGGGTCCTTGAATGTGTATTTTTGACAGCTCTCCCAGGCAACACTTTGGTCTGGTTCAGTCTGAGAACCTGTGCCTTAAATGTGTGATGCCTCCCAGCTCACACAACATTTCAACCTGCATCTACTCGCTGAAACATCACCTTGACTCTGAGAGAGAAAACAGAGCGGCCTCCTTTTCCTCATATACACAGGAAACTGCTGTCTACGGTCACACAGTGTCTCCAAATCCCAACGCCCAACATCCTTTCCATTTTCTCTCCTGCTGCTGAACCTTCCTGCAGGAAAGGATGCCAGTATGTCACTGTCACAGACCTTGGCTAACTTCTTTTCATTTCTTTGTGTGCAGCGGGAGAGTTTTCTTGCTTCTGTTGGCAGATAGCCATCTCTCTCTTTATAAATGTTTTTATCTGCTGCTGCTTTTATCTTATCAGACCCACAGTATGTCTTCATCTTTCTGCTTCTAAAAATAATTGCCACTTTGCTATATATCCTAAGTATCATCTCAGTCATGACCAAAAATAAAACAATGCATTTGTTTTCAGTGTGGGAAGAAGTCTAGCAGCATTTGCTTAGATCGAGCGAGAACTCTGAGCTTTCACCTTCTGTTCCCGCCATGCCCTTGAAGGGACTTGGCCGTACACTGTGAGAAATAAAAAGGACCCACATCCCTTGACATTTTAGGGGGGAACAATTTTAAATGCCCTAGTAAACTGAATAAATAAGATGAGGTGGAAGAAAGTGGGGTGCTGCAGCCTAGACAAGTTGGAGCCATCTCTTGGGGACACGGTTGCCCATACCTATTGAAAGGTAGAAGATATGCCAAGGTTACAGTTACACTGTCTGCTAACAGTTAGCAGCGGTCCTCAGCCTTTTTGGCACCAGGTACTGATGCTCCTATGAAAATCTAGTGCCTGATGGTCAGAGGTGAAGCTGAGGAGGTGATGCTGCTGCTGCGGAGCGGCTGCAAATACAAATGAAGCTTTGCTCGCTGGCCCACCGCTCACCTCCCGCTGTGCGGTCTGGTTCCTAACAGGCACAGACTAGTACCAGTCCATGGCCCGCGGGGTTGGGGACCTCTGTCTGATTAGCCCAGAAAGAAAGTGAATTAAATCTTCGGAGAGGAGAAACAATGTCTCCCACCCCGAGTTCAGGAGACACCCAGAGCTGAGCCTGGTCCCCAGCAGCTCAGTCTCCCACTGCTTCATTAAGGCCTTCCTTCTGCTTGACCCTGCACCTACTGATCTAGTTTCTAATCTTTTGTTTCATTTGTCTAGCACTTACCTTTAGTTTTGATTAGAGAATTCCAAAGTGAGGCATTCCTGGAGAAATCTGAAACATCTAGCAGATATCCACATGTTTGCTGGGGTAGAAGCCTGTGGGTGATGAGGAGAGGGTCCCGGGTTACGAGAGAATGCTGGTACCTGTCCTACTTCTACATGGTAGATTGCTTCATTTCTATGGCCTTCATTTTCTGATTGGTTAAAATGGGGTTAGACAGAAAGTGGGTTTTAAGATCTTTTTAAAGTAGTGGACTGCTATTCTGCTTTCAAATGAAAAGTTATTTGGATCTCCAATATAAAAAGTAGTGAAAGCCCTGAAGAGGGGACAGCTCTCCCAATCCCACACTTTCAGCCTTCTCTGTGGCCCAAAGCTTCACTAGAGGATGCTGGGGCTCTGCAAACACAGAGAGAGGTCCACAGGGCCTGGTCTCTGCCTTGATGTTTGGAACAGGCATGCACAATGCCTGGCCTTGGGAGTGAGCAACCACTTCCTTTTCCTTTCCCACCCTAAAGTAAATTAAATGGAAATACTCTCCCCACCTTTAGGTAAAAACACACAGGCCCATACATTCTAGCTCACTCACAGTTAACAATGGTCACTTTCACAAAACACAGTCTCAATTCAATTGTGTCCACTCTAAGAGGTTATCAAAAACTCTAGATTATGATTTATGCAAATCTTTGCTCCTCTGTCCTCCCATTCCAGCTTGCTAGCCAATTTGTGACCCCTCTGGGGTCGGAGAGGAGGGAGAAACGCGTAGCAAATGAGGTGCTGACCGGTGCCAGGGGCTGGCCTCGTGCTTTCTGGGTCAGTAGATATTAAACACGGCTTTTCCAGTGAGACACTTTCCAGGGCTCGTCTGAGATTCCCAGGGCTGGGGCGCTCCCGCAGATCCCGGGATCAGGCGGTGCCTCTCCTCTCTGGTGGCGGCTGCTGATGCTTCCTTCCTAGGAGGTGAGCCCACTTCCTGCTTCTTGGTGCTGAACTTGCTCTGTCCCTCCCGCTAGTTTTATTGGTTAGGGCCAAGTATAATCCCATTATCCCTCAACTCCAACTCCGGGAGTTGGAGCCACCTTGGTCCTCTGCAGCAGCTTTCTGAGGCATAAGCTAAGTGGCAGCCCTCTCAGCTGCAGAGAGCATATGTCAAAGCTCCCGGAGGGGGCCATGGTGGTCCATCCTTCATGAGACTCAAGGTAGAGGAGGATGTGGTCACACATGGCACAGCTGCATCTCTTGAGGAAATTGCTTGACAATTCTCTTTGTTTCACACTGTGACCACTCTTTGTCCTTGATCTGGCTCAGGGCCCAGGAGCACATCAGTCAGGGTTCAATCAGGGAGGCAGGTTCCTTGTAAGCGTTATGGTCTGAAGACTGTATTCCAGCACTGAGACAATTGTCAAGGCACTGGGATAGTAAAGGTTCGAAGAGAGAAGTCGAGAGTCAGAGAAAGGTCACAAGCAGCTCTGGCACAGGTGAATGCTCAGAGCTCTCAGCGACAGCTGGAAGTTAGGCTCTTCCAGCTGTTGGAGTAGGACTGCAAAGGGGCAGGTACAGAAGTCTGTGGAAGGTTGTCTGCTCATCACGCTGCTGTCTCGGAGTTCACAGCAAAGTGTCTGCAGTGGGCCTGGAGTTGCAGCTGGTCGGCCAGGCCAGCAGCTGGGAAGGAGAGCTGGATGTGATGCAAGGAAAAGCAAAAACAAACTGGAACCCCTGGTACCTCTGCGTTTGTCTCTCACTTCCCCTAACCCATAGCAACCACTTGAGGGTAGGGCTTCAGCTTCATTTCTGCCTTCCAATCTCACACAAACTATCATTTGATAAACTTCTGTAAAGTGATTCTGGGAAATGTGGTACCCAGTGTAAATAAGATGGCACTAGAACAATCTAGCACAGATTGTTATAGGGCTCTCTCTTTCTCTCTCTTTAATCTACACTTGCTTTTTACTCACATCTGTTATATCTTGGTGACTAGCAGAAACTTCCCTTTTTAACATCCTATTACCCATTCTGTGATTCCTCCCTTCCATTTGGCACATTTAGTGAGTCCCTCAAGGAGGCAAAAAGCACAAGCCAACCATGTACCATTTGCAACTTGCTCTTGAGGGAACCAGCAACAGCTGTTTCTGGCCTTGGGCTACTTTTGAAAATGCAGTCAGTGGCAGAAGAAGGTCATGTGGGCAGGAAGCATATTTGTGACATACTCAAGCTGGTGACTGGGACTGTAGTCATCAGTTTCAGATGCGGGAAAAGAAAGCTCACTGAAATAACTCATTCTCAGGGGTTGTTGATTATCTTTTCCAAGTTACACAATTTAAGACTAAATTTAAAGTTATTAGCGTGCACCACTAGCCCCGCGTGGAGCTGGGTAGCAGCTGTCAGGGATGTTACAGTCAATTAATTGTCGTGTTTTCCCATAGTTTGGTGGAAAGCAGTGGAGGGGGAAATTGCTTTTAAAAATGAGCAGGCTGGAGTAAGGAGCTGGCCTCCCTCTAAGCTTCGTTGGAGTTTCTGCGGGTGTGGCTCAGCCCAGCACCAAGCTGTCGAGGTGGTGATTCATTCTAGCCGCTGCTCACCAACAGTCTATCAGCTTTCGATTTGGGGAGAGAGGCTATGGAAGATGCAGTGAGTGGCCTTTCCGGAAATCTGTCAGAAGAGAGGAGACAGAAGGAGTGAGAGGAGAACGAGATGCTCGGGAATCTACAGGGTAGAGAAATGTACAACCTGGTGTGGGCAGGTGCAGAGAAAATGACTTATTTTCTTCTTGGGAATAGAAATGTAGTTCTCTCGGCACTAGATCCCCAAGAATGCTCACACACCCGAATATATCCTCTTTGCTTGTGAAACATGTCCTCCACACTCCCTTCATCCAGCTAAGGAAGGCGATAGGTGATACTGTGTAATAAAAATAATAATATCAATAATAATAGCCAATATATATTGAGCAGTTATTATTTACTGGGACTACTGAAAGTACTTTGCATATATATTAGCTCATTGATTTTTCATGACAAGTCTGTAAACTGGGTTCCGTAATTGTCCGTTATCAAGGAGCAGAAATGAGAAAGATGTCCAGGTGGCAGCAAAGGTGAGTTGGCTTATGCAGGGACTAAAAGCATTAACTGTGAATTCAGACCCTAAAATGCTAGATGTTTGGATTTGGACAAGTTGATCACTATAAATGAGTTTTAGTTTTTCATCTATAAAATGAGGATAATAATAGTTCCTATATCTTAGAATCGTCAGGATTAAATATTATCGTAGCATTTATATATCTAGCATATAATTAGAGCTCAATAAATGATCTACTATTATCATTGCTTCCTAAGAACTCTTGTCTTTTTCACCCCTGCTAACCCAAACCATTTCCTTCTCACGAACCCATACCGTGTGTGCATGTATGTGCATGTGCGTGCACGTGTGGTGCATGTGTGTATGCTCTTGTAACCGGGGTGGAAGGGAGATGGGGAAATGGGGTAGCCACACAGAACTCAGCCTAGCACTGGGAACTAGGCAAATGGCTGCAGCATCCCTAGGGCGTCATCTGCCTGCCACTTTTTGTTTGTTGATTTATTTTGATTTGACACACCAGGGCAGATGGCTGGGGGGAAGGGCGTTGGTAAGAGTCAATATTTGGTGACATGTGAATAATGAATGCACTTGTGGAATTAATCAGCCTTATCATTTTGGGCTAGTTGCCATGGCTATGGAAAGTCATGAGTCTTGTGTAAATCAGAGTAAAGGGACCAGAGCATGTCCCTGCTCTTTATTTTTCTCAGTCCAGGGCTCCTCAAAGCCTCCCTGTCCTCCAAGTCCAGACCATGGTCTCAGGCACCTAAGGTACAGCAAAGGCAAGAGGCTTTTTTATGTCCATGTCCCTGGATGGTGAGATGGACTTTCTGCCTCTCGCACAGGGATCTTGTGCCTTTTTAGGGCAATGGTTCAAAGACCAGCAAACGGGTTAGGGGAATGTGTTAAAAAAAAAAAAACCTTACTAATACATGTTTATAAAAGCATATTAATACCTAAACATAGGAAGGACATAATTTCAGAACAGAGGATAGTTCTTTAAATAGAAGGTATTTAGTTTAATGAAAACTCTCCACCTCCTAATTTTTCTCATCTCATTAATGAGTAGTGACAGCTTCCTAACACACTAGCCACATGAGTCACTTTATGAAGACAGGCAGGAAGACAGAACACTTGAAATAGAACTTCATTTTGAATTCTAGTAGGCATGATTACTGGAGACACGGGTTGGAGCAATTAGCTACTCAGTGCCTCAGTATTCCTGATTATAAAATGGCGTATCAATTTCCACCTAGCTTACTTTGTGGGGGTGATTCTGAGGATTAACTAGATAACATAGGTGGAAGCAAATGGTAATGTCTTACCATATTTAAGAGGTCCCTCACAGGACAGGGCAGCAACTGTGTATCTTTCTTTGGCACTGCTGGTATCTGTTGTATAGAAAATGCTCAATACAAGTCGAGAGAATGAATAATATGGTAAGTCAAAGGAGAAATTGCAACTGCAGGAATCCAAACCAGGCAGGATAGGAGGGCACTACCATGTCCAGGGGCTTAGCTTATGTCTTTTTCCCCTTTCCAAGTTGGCTACCGCATATTCTACTTATTCATAAAGACTAGATTCAACACTGAATAGTCTTAAATCTCCAGCAAGCTCCATTTGTTATTTCTGGAACCCAGTTAATTTCTCTTTCCTGGAGAAGACCTTTTCAAATAGTGGCTGTTATTAGTATTTGTGACACATCCGGTTAGGGTATTGACTTTGGAGCTGTACTGGCTGGGTTCAAATACTGCCTACTTCACTTATGAGGACAAGGTCTTTGGCAAGTTATTTAACCTCTCTGTGCCTTACGTTTCTCATTTGTCAAAGGGGAATATAAGAACACCTTTCTCATGAGTTCTTTATGAGGATTAGTCATGCCAAGTACTTAGCATCATGCCAGGCACATTGTAGGAACTCAGTAAATGTTAGTCTGCTATTTTTCAAGCTCAGAGTTTGTAGTGAGACCCCTCAAAGAATGGAGAGATAAATTATCCAACTAGATCTCAGTAGCTATGGGCAGGATCTAAGAGAGATGGCTTGGCTCCCAATCCTCTGAGATTTGACCAATCTGATTGAATATTTTAATGCATTTAAAGACAGATGATGTTGATCAATCACAAGGGCATAGTCATCATGAAAACTAAGAGAAAGGAGAGGCCCTGAGACAAAAGTGAGTAATATCCATCTGAGCTCTATCTTGGTTGGTGGTGGTGCCAGAGTATTAACCATCAATCTTTTAAGGGTTCCCAACCTACTATTAAGTCAGTCCCTACAGTGAAGATGGCTGCCCCATGCAATCGTAACAGTTGCCAACTTTCAGCTGCCTAACTCCTCTCTGACCTGATTCAGGACCACAAAACACCTTTCCGCAGCTAGTGGGTTTCCCTTCCAGATCCATCAGCAGGACAATGGCTTTATGCATCAGACATGTGACTATGGTCGGTTGCTCTCTCTGTGTGCATGGCCATGGTCAAGTCATTAAATGAATAACCACCATATTAAGAAGCCCCTTCGAGGACAGCTGTCACCCCTTTTCTTACTTTGAACTTCTGTAGGCAGAAGTTTTTCTCTGCCAGCTGACACATAGACAAATGAACAATTCCTGAGCCCAGGAAAGGGCCAGTGTCCAAGGTGCTACATGCATTGCCAACAGGAGAATTAAACTCTTTGAACAGGATCAGAACCACTTGGAACCAAAGTCCCTGGGGGGAAGGAGTCTTCCTTCTATCAACTAACTCTGCTGCTGAGACTGGCAAATGCCACCGAAGACTAAAAGTTTTTTGTGAGAGTTGTTTCAGGAGGCAAGGCAGGCCACATCAAGCTTCCGTAACTAAGACAATAGCTTTGACCTCCACTGTGTCACCAAATAAAAGAACACCTTAGTGACAGGAATCGGAGCTAGATTACCTCAGAGGCTTTCAAATGCCCTGGATCCTGCCGTCAGAACTGGGTCTCCGCAGCTGAGCAGGAGCCACGGGGACTTTTTTCTCTTCCCCACACACTCCAGGCCTCTCGTCCTCCAGGCTGTCACTTGCATTCCAGCACAGTGGGATGACGCGAAAAGCCTGTCTTCCCGATCTCTAGCAAATGCCCATCCTCCGAAATTCAACCCGAACTACAGAGCTGACAGAGCTTGGAGGAACTGGTCCAGCGGTTTCAACCCTTGCACCATCCAAGCCTCTTTTATCAGTTCACTTCCTGGGCCCTGTGTTTTGAAAGATTTCTGTTTCCCAGACAAACCGCATTTACCAAGTAATCATAATGAGATAATTAACCAAAGACTTACATAATGGTCAAACTGAACTTTTGATTGGCAAATAACCATGCTGAGTTTATCCAAATTCAGCCTAAAGCAAAGAAACTCTCCCCCCCCCTTTCTTTTTTTTTCACCTTACAGTCTGGGACAGCCTGAACTCTGCTAACTGTAACCTCAAGCAAGCTTTCTGGCAGAAAACAGCCAGAGGAAGCTCAGTGAAGTCCTTTTTTTCTAGGCTCTTTGGAAGTCTGGGGCCCTCTATTCAGAACATCAATCTAGTTCCAAACCTCACTTTTCAAATGAATTCATTTATTTGTTATGTTGGGACACATGGACGAGCAGCTGACAACTATTGCATCTCTACCACGTACAGGACATTGTTCCAAGCCCTCTCACAGACGTGGTCTCATTGAGAATTCACATCACTCTTGCGAGATGGGTGGTGCTGTAATATCATTCCCAGTTTGGATGAGGAAACCAAGGTAAGGGTAAGTACTTTTCTCAAGGGCATCTATCTAGTAAGTGGCAGAGTTAGGACACTGACCCAGGGTTTTCTTGTTTTAATAGTTTTTTTGTGATATCATTCACAAAAAAACTCACCCACTCAGTGTGCACAATCCAACAGTGTTTAGTGTATTCAGAGTTGTGCAAACATTGCCACAGTTCACATTAGAAAATTTTCCTTTTTCATTCGAAACCTGTAACTGTTGGCAGTCATTCCTCATTTCCCCCAACTCCTCCTTCCAGTCCTATGCAACCACCAATCCACTTTCTGTCTCTGTGGATGAACTGATGTTCTGGGTGTTATATATCAATTGACCCAGATTTTTTAATCTAAAATCCATATACATCAAACTCTAGCCCAGGAATCAAGTCAGATTACAAAGCCTTTCCATAATTTTATAGATTGGTTTTTTAACTTTGAAAGTACATGGAACGCACAGAGGTTACATCCTTCATGTTTGAAGCATGCAAGAATGCAAATATCCTGTATTATTGGGGAAAATGGCATGCAATTATTTAGCTGTCGTATACTTGAATTTGAATGGCCATTCTTCCCATTCCTTCATATCTCTTTGCCCGGTAACCACCCAGCACTTTGAGAGAGGACACCCCTCTGTTCTTGTCCTCTGTAAGCCTTCTCATCATTTGATTTTGAGTTAGGTCACCATAGCTGCCTTCAGGGTACCTGGTGTATCTCCCTCTCTGGGGTGGGTGTGTCCTGGCCTGTGTGATATGATATCCCCTTCCTACCCGAGAGACCCTTCTGTGTTTCCTGGCTTTCCTGTTCTCTTCTCCTTGACCTTTTCTTACCTGCAAAGTACTGTTGGCAACATGATTTATTCTGTTTGCATGGACGGTGGAGATGTTTAACACCATGGTTTCCGCATAGAATTCCCCTCTTGTCAGCTGCTTTGTCTCTCGGGTTCAGGTTCTGTTTTCCCAGGTGATTAATTGTTCCTGCTAGCTTCATCATTTAGTATCTCAGGGGTCTATTCTGAAAGTGTAGTGTTTGGCTGGTGCCTTGGGTATCAGTGAAAACTGCTCACAGTTTGAAGTCAAGATAAATTATAACAGATGTAGATAGGTCTCCTTGAAACAACATTCCACAAGAGTCACCATCTCTTTGCTCATTCATTCATTCATTCATTCATTTTCTCATTGACCTGCCCAGAGCATCCTCAGCTTACCAGGAGCTGTGGGTGAGTGGGACACATCCTTACTCCCCACACAGTGCTCTCTCCACTAGCCTTGTTTCTCGTTCAGGAACACGTGCGCGGGGTACCAGATATGGGTCTGAGCTGGGGTTCCTGAAGCCTTTAGATAATCATGGGGCCTCCCTCTGGAATATGAGATTTATTTAATATGTCAGGAGGGAATTTTTGTATTAAATCAAGGACTGATCCATTATGGGGAAGAATTAAAAATAAGCATGGTTTTTAAAGATAAAGTATGAGATTTCAAAGACATTCGTGGGCTTATGGGGAACTTCTTTGACTCGTCCTCCTCCCCCACCACATACACACGTGCACACACAAGCACACGCGCGCGCGCGTACACACACACACACACACACACACACACACACACACACACACCCAGCACAGCAGACATGCACCAGAGAGCTTCAGCTTCAGGGAGATAGTGCAACCTCTTTTCCAGCATAAGGTTCTCTAGGACCAGAGAGATGAAGGAACCTCTTGATTCTGCTTCTCTATTATTCAGCTTGGAAAATTTATGGGCAAGTCTACAGTACAGTCTTTTGAACAGAGTTTTTTTTCATCGGTTCTCTCTGACAAGCAACCAGCAGCAATTTCCTACCAAAGGACCCGGGTCACCCATTGAACCCCCAAACCTCCAGTGGAAGCCAGAGAGACAAATCCTCTTCAATGAGCCCGAAATATAAAAGTTATTTTCTTACATAGTGACAGGTTCTCTTTCCTAGATGGGTGAGGAGAAAGGAGATGTTAGGATGAGCAGATACGCCACTGGTGCCCTGGGGATGACCTACTGATAATGTGGCTGGCACTTGTTTATTGATCAATCAATGCCTATGCTCAATTAGTATTTAAATATTTTGAAAATCATGTCTAAGACCAAGTATTTTTTATTCTTAACAACTCACCCTACTACATGAACTTAAACAACTGCCTGCTTCTCAGGAATGTTTCTAGGCCCTCTCAGACTACCTTGTCGGATTCTAGGCAGGGATGGGATCACCACCACTGCTGATGGATCAACCAGCAGCACCATAGTTCAGAACATGGACTCAGCTATGAAATCTGGGTATATCCCTAAACTCTCTATGCCAACTTCTTCACCTGGAAAATGTGGTCACTAAGTTTGTACTTCATAGGGTTGTTATAAAATGGTTCAAAATACGTAAGGCACCGAGTGACACACCTAGCACATTGGGAAGCCTCAGTGAATATTTCCTATTAGTTCAATAAATGCGTATTGAGTATATACATGACTGAAAACCTATCGCCACCAAGGAATACCTTTATTATTTGTCCCCAAATGCCCCAGTTTAGGAATCAATCCCATAACACGAGAATGAGCTCACTAGAAGAATGAGTTACCCATCTTTAAAAAATAAATTCAGTTCTAGCAAAGGTCTGAGAATCCTCAGTGATTTCTCATTCTCCTTTAGATTTTCAAGGTTCATTTCTATCCCTTTTATTTGGGTATTCTGTGTACTTCCTGCTTCTCGGAATGTGTGTATACACTGCTTCAAGATATACCATATTTGCTTAATTTCTTGTCTTTGTGAAAAACTTACAGATTATTGGTACTTCACAAGACTGACTTGACTTCGCTGGATCCTTGTGCATCTCGCTGGGACACAATTGCAAGGTTCTATCAAGCCTAATCTACTTAGTGACATGAGGGCTCTGGGAGCACATAAATCTCACAAGATATTCGCCCTAACTCTGGAAGGTTTGTTTAACCTCCCGTTATATCTTTCCTGTTGTGATTAAAGTGCACGCCATTATTTCTCGTTGGATTCAAACGCCACTTGGCAAATGCATTGGTTTGCACAGTTTGGTGCAGCATACCTTGGGAGAAAGAAAAAAAAAATGTCATTGCCTAAAAGAGTAAAATCCCCCTTTCTCCTAAATAAAGAGATCTGTGCCTTGTTGGGCTTTTTATTTTATCCCTTTGTCATTTGGGCCTATTTTTCTTAATAGCAGCCTCTGTCTTTGTCTGTTTCAAACTATTCTCTGTGGCTCCTATGAGGTTAGGGGATTTAAAATCAAACTCCTTCCTTTGTATTAAGGTCACCTGAGCCATTATTATATCTGGATTTGAATATCTCTCTTATAAAAAGGTTCATAAAAGTAGCTTGATCAAGACTGACTAGTTCAATGGTTTCGGAACCTTCTGCTTTTCATTTAAGCTTTCTTTTAGCTTAATTCAGATCTGGACCATTGATTTTTTTTTTTTTTAGGTTTCAGGTGTTGAGTTTCAAATTTCTTTTTAAAATGAATGGAACCCGATATAACTTTTCAGGGAATTATTTTCCTTAATCATAGAATATATGACATCATTTCCTTTGTGATTATTTTTATACACCTCTGCCAACTAAAGCTTATAATCAGGATACAAATCACAGAACATTGGAAATGGAAGGAGATTAAAGGTCATCTAGACTCAATCTCTCACTTTGCAGATACGGAAGCTATCAGAAGTGAAGTGATTTGGTCTCATGAAGTTACAACAGGTTATATTTCCTATAATTGATTAAAGCCATATATCCGACTCACTTGTGTAATAAATTGGGGAAAAGAGTGAAGAGGAAGAGAAAGTTCAAGATACCATAGTCTACGACAGAAAGTGAAGTGGGACATTATGTGGACAGTGTCTGTCATAATGGGGAAACAGAGGTGACCAGATAGTCAAAACCGAAGATAGACTGCAAACAGGGGGTACAGGTGAAAAGTTAAAGGGTGGGAATTCATGAAGAACTGGTCAGGTGCCAAGAAGCAGAATTGGGGGGTGGGGAATTGGGGGATCCATGAGTCTGTGTTCTTAATTACATACACCATTCTCATGAGCCTGCCTCATTTAAAATAAATTATATTTTTAAAAAGTTTAAATATTTATATACATAATTAAGAAATCAAATAGTGCTTAAGAAACTTAAAATACAAACAGTAGTTATTGGCACAACCGTATAGTAGCTGCCATTCTTCTGCTAAAAGGAAGTGCTTTGAACTTTCAGCTGGTTTTTCTGGAGTGACCTTCACATGTTTAAATAACATGCGTTTATTGCCATTTTTAAATTTATAAATGTTATGAAGATGAAGATTGAATATCTCCACCTTTCCTTCCTCAACCTCTCCCTCTAATTTTATCATAATTTAAATTATAGAAATAATTAGTGTCTACATCATTACGATAATGTAAATCTGATTCACTTTAGAACCTACTAGAATACTGTGATTCCATATTTTTTTTTTTATACAGCCTTTTGTCATTACTTGAATTAACAACTGCCTAATTGCATCTCCTTTCCAGATGCTCCATCATCTCATCTATCATCTCGCCCTGTCTATTTGGGTCACTCTTTTCCTGGATGCGCCTTCTTCATTTCCTGCTCCATTGTGGATTGGTGGCTCTCTAGTCTTGCCACACAATTAACAACCCGGGATTGTCTCTTAGCAGCTTTTGTGGGTTGGAATTACTGTTTCTGGGATGCCATATCTTCTTGGTTTACTTCTTTGTCTTGCTGACACATAGCTTCAGTCACTTTCTAACAGAAGAAAGTCAGCTTTCTAAATTGAAACATGTCTGACCCATAGGTATAGAGAACAAGCTGATGTTTGCCAAAGGGGGGAAGTGAAGGATGGGAATAAAATGTGTGTGGTGAAGCAAAGCAGTACTTAGAGAAAACTTTATACCTAAAATGCCAACATAAGTAGAAAGAAGAGCAGATCAAATTTAACAAAGTATAAAAATGTCGTATATCATGACAAAGTTGAGTTTATCTTAATAATGCAAGGTTTTAACAATAGAAAATTAGATTTGTTTAAACATTACTGGATGAATGGAGGGAAATCATGTGATAATATTAATAGATACAAAAATGTTTTCCAATTATTATAAATATTTAGTAACCTGAAGATAGAAAGAAATTATTTAATTTAATAAAGAGTATTTGCAAAAAAAAAAAATGAAGGGGACTAGAAAAAGCATCATTTATAATGGTGAAACATTAAAAGCTTTCTCTTTGAGATAAAAGAAAAAACTAGAATACAGAGACAAAGACTTGTTGAAGGTGGCAGGATCTGGGCCTCTTTTTTATTCTCTTTCACCAAGTTTCCTAGGTGATTCTTATTCAGCCAAAAGGAAAAAGAAAAAGAAAGAACAAAAAAGGTGGAGGATGGTTAGAACCAGAACAAACAGCTCTGACCAGAAAGCCTACAAATCAAAGTCCAGTTCTGCTTGTTTGATTTGGCAGATGGGTCTAGAGCTGGGAGATCTCACTCCATCAGCTTGGGCTTGCAGGTGTCTAAGTAACGGCCGGAAAAGTTTGAGGGAGTGCATGAAAAGGGAGCAATAAAAATAGTTGTTTAAAAAAAGAAATAAAATAAAATAAAATAAATTTGTCTGAAACCATCTTTATTCTGTTTTCACACTTGATTGACAATTTGGGTGTAAAATTCTAGGTTGAAAACTTATCTTCTTTACCGTTTTGAAGTTGTTGCTCCATTGTTACCTGGCTTTTGAAAAGACTATTATATTCTGGTTCTCATTCTTTTGTGATTTGTTCCCCGGGGAGCTTATAGAATCAGCTTTTTATTCTCGATGTTCCACATTTTCACACTTTTGGAGGTCTTTTTCATTTGTTTGCTGATCATTCAGGGGGCTTTTTAATAGTTTGGTGTGCTGTATCAGGTGGCCCAGATTTAAAAACTCGCCCCCACTTACCAACTATGGTGCTGGTTAAGTTACTAACTTTCTCTGTGTTAGTATTTTTTTTTTCTGTAAACTCATGAGAAACCTCATGACATTGCTGTGAGGATTAAAATAAATAACTAAATGTAGCATTCAGAGTAGTGTCTGGCACAGGGTGGCAACTCAATACAAGTTTTCGCTGTATTGACATCGTCACTGTCAGCATTGAGCTCTGTAGACCCAGCTTAGTTAAGTATGCCACGTCCAATCATGCATCTTCCCCAGCCCTCTGGCTGCCATTTACTGAGGGTCCTCCAGGAAGATCACCTGGCACCAACCAATATTCTTCAAGGCCGTGGAGGGGAAGTTTCAATTACTGTTGAGTTAGTTGTCTCTGTCACCACCTACTTGGCTGGCCAGGTCCTCAGTGGCAGCTGCTCCAACCCTTCCTGTCACTCACAGGCATGATTCAACAGGACCCTGACTCCTACTTCATGCCACCTGTCTTTCACCTCCTGCCCTAGGGATTCCTTACCGACATTGAGACATAAGACTCTCTTGGTCTGCTCTGCACCCATATGTGCCTGCTGGGGCCCCAAGCGGGGCCTGAGCCCCTGCTGGCAGACATGCAAGCATGTGGGTGTGACACTGACCTGTGCCACAGGCCTGGATGCTGTCCTGCTGCTGCTGCAATGGGGTATAGCTTTCTCGGTGGCCTCTGGAAGGGCCAGATGGAGCAATCAAGAAGTGTAGGAGAGCAAGGG
Source organism: Eonycteris spelaea (assembly GCA_003508835.1). Lineage (NCBI taxonomy): Eukaryota > Metazoa > Chordata > Mammalia > Chiroptera > Pteropodidae > Eonycteris > Eonycteris spelaea. The sequence continues at coordinate 7,983,940 of PUFA01000040.1, read as the reverse complement.
TTAAAATCTAATGAGTAAGTTTAAGCCCTGGAAATGGGAGCCAGGAGATCAATTTTCTTACTTCCTCCTAGTTTGGATTATGAGTCTGAAAAGCAATCAGCTGCATTTGTTAGAATCTAAGTCCAGCCTGAGAGCACCCTTTCTTCCATTTGTCCTCCCTCCTTCCCTGCCTCCCTCCCTCTTGGCCCTCACTCCTGCTTCCCTGGGATTACATTCCCTCCCAGTGAAGGGTCGATAAGTAAACTTGTGCCTTTGGCTCAGTTTCCTAGGGAATCCACACTAAGACACATTGAGTTTAAGAGTTTGGGCCCTGGAGCTGAACTCTGGGTTTAAATCCTGGTCCTGGCCCTACTGGCTTCAGGGCATTGGGCAAGTTACCTAACCTCCTTGTGCTTCAATCTCCTCATCTGTCAAATGGGGATAACCGTAGTTGCTACCTCAAGGTTATTGGGAGTATGAAATGAATTAATACATATAGTAAACACCCAATAAATGTTAGCTATTATTATTTAGTTCTGTGACATTTTCAAGATCACTTTTTTGATAGTTTCCTTCCCTCTGTTTTCTTGCTACTCTGTTTTCTGAAAAGTCCATTACGTGAAAAGTCCATTATATGGTCTTCCTGAATTGATTCTCTATGTCTTTTATATTTTGTCGTATTTTCCATATTTTTGTCTTTCTATTCTACTTTATGAGAAGTATCTTCTTTATATTCTAAGCCTTGATAAAGTTTGCGTTTTAGTATCATGCTTAAAATTTCCAAAATTATTTTGTTCTGCAGTTTCCTTTTAATCATATTCTGTTCTTTTGAGGGAGGAAGAATATGTAACACCTTCTCAAATACTTGAGGATACTAATTAGAAGTTAATTTTTTTTTGCATATCTGACATTACCTATTCATCTAGTTTTTTTCCTTCCTTCCTTCCTTCCTTCCTTCCTTCCTTCCTTCCTTCCTTCCTTCCTTCCTTCCTTCCTTTTTCCCCTCGTGCTTAATCTTGTCTTCTTCAGGGGAGAGGGTCTTTTGGGGAAAGGTGAGAAATTTCCTCCAACAATTGAAAATACTTGGATATCTGTTTATATTTAAGATTATGGCACCAATAAAGAGATCAAAAACAATGTGAGTTATGTGTACTGGGGCAGAGTGGGTGGGGAGGGCGGTAACATATGGGAGGTCCCTCCTCTGAGGCCATTCCCTCGCTCTAGGGAGGAAACTTCCTCTTCCCTGCCTGGGGCTGGGGTGGGGCCTCTTCTGTGTCCAGAGCAGATCTAGGTTCCCAGGATCTAGTCACTGCGTTTGCAGACTTTCAATTACTCCTACTACTTTCAGCCCAGATAACTTTCTTCTATTTTTTGTCATATCTGGAGTTTCAAAGACTGATGTTTCTACCTTTCAGTTTCTGCAGAGAGCATCCCTCCAGTCTCCTCGCCAGCCACTGATGAGAGGATGGGGGTTTCCATCCTTCAGTGAAAAACCCGGCTTCCTTTTTTGCTGGCATGCCTGGCCTCTCTGAACTTAGGCACGCACCAGCTCCTTGGCCTTTCCACAGAGAGCTGTTACCTCTTCTCCTCCCACCAGCTCTTCATCTTCCAGAAATTGGCTGCTGTCTGTTTCCTGTATTTCCTCCTGTTCTTTCATCCATGGGGGAGGAACGAACTTTCCTCTACCCTCAAAGTTCTTCTTGCTGGTCTAATAATCAAATAGACATGACACAGATTAGCAAGAGAAAATGACCAAATTTAATTCATACATATGTATGGGAACCCTGCATGCATGAGAGAGTCAGAGACCCCACATACAGGTGAGGTTCAGAGACAGAAAGGGTGACTGAGGTATACAAGACATCCTGAGCTAAAGATAAGATGAAGTGCGTTGGAGGCTTCAAAAGGTCATTGCAGGATAATAAAAAGAGCAGATGTTTAGAGATGTTTAGTGAACAAAAGTTTGCTCTGCCATATAGGTGTCAAAAAGAAATTATTGCTGATAATCTCTTATGATGGTCAAGGCCCCTAATTCAAGGTGGGGGAGGGGAACAAAAATTTCTCTTGAGCCCGAAGCTAAAATTGCCTTTAGCTCAAGGTAATCTGCAGACCTCTGAGGCACATCTTGCAGTGGCTCATTCTGAACCCCACACGTCCTTCCAATTTTATAACTCCTCTCTACCCACCCTCACTCTCCTTTGCTTTCGTTTGAGTGGGTTTTTAATCAGGAGAATTTCGCAGGCCTCTTTCGAAAGGCTGGACTTCTGCCAAATAAAAGAGAACATTATGTGCCCATCACAGCCAATGAAATAGTTTTCAGTGCTGGACTGTTCACTCCAACAGAAACGAGGGGAGCCGGAAAACACGGAAGCTTTGGGAGGGGTGCGTGGGAGCATCTGCTGTGGAACCCAGCACTTCTCCACACACCTGGACTCTCTCACTGAGTGTGTGGAGGACTCTCTCACGGGTGGCGCCAACTTCCTGTTCCTTTGCCTTGGTGACAACACTTCTCTCCCCATCTCACGGTCCTTTCCTTTTTGTTCCCGGGTGTAGGGTTACCAGATTCAGCAAACAAAAATACAGGACGTCCAGTTAAATGAGAACTCAAATATACAACAGATAGGGCTTTTAAGTACGTCCTCTACAATATTTGGGATGTTCTTATGCCAAAACCTTTTTGTTGTTTATCTGATATTTAAATGTAACTGGGTGTCTTATATTTTATCTGGCAACTCTATTCAGGTGGCCTTTCTTTTATTCAATGCAGATCAAGGTAGCCCTCAGTCAGTGGTACAAAAGGGCTTTGTCTGCACACTATTTCTTTTCTTAAAGGACCCTACAGCTATTTACATAAATATGGCCAGCTCACACTGTGCAATGTAAATTAGAGCCTGCTTATTCATTGTCAAGTTAGGAACTGAACCATATTTCTCAGCTGCCTTTAGTTCCCCAGCGTCACAGCCAATAAATAAATGTGTTGTTCTGATCTGTTTGTGCCATTGTGCCATCTTTGTTCATTGTACCCACTCTGGGCCTCGGGGCAAATCGCCTTACCCCTACCATCCTGCTGTGACTTGGTCTCCACGTCAGCGTCCCCTGTTCATCCTTTGGAGGGCTTGCAGGTAATTCTTACCAAATTTCTGCCTTTAAGAACATTCCCATACCCTGGTGGTTTCTTTATTAATAGGCGCTGGCAGATGACAAGGTACGAAGCAAGATTTGTTAGTACTTCGTGCCTGAGAACACGAACTTGACAAAGAACACTTGTCCTGAAGAAGAGCTCAATTAGGATTAAACGAATTCCATGGAAGGATACAGAAAATGAATGTAAAGAATATAAACTGCTCAGGGAAGCAATTCACAGAATAACATTAACATTTTAATCTAATCCCGCGGAATTGTCCTTTTTCAGGTCATTTCCTTAAAGATATTCTTCTTTTCAAGTTATAAGCCTATTCTTGTTATTTCACTCCCAACTCACTGTCAAGAACTCTCCTGGCTATGTTCCCGAGGAGATTCAAGGGGGTCAGCTATTAACAGAGCTGGACTAAATATATCCCTTCTCAGAGCCTCCGGCCTTTGCTCCAGAGTCTGCATCCTCTGTCGGCTGGGGCTGATTCCTTTCTGCTTGCCTTCCACCCACAGGGTAGCTTCATTAGAGGCTCGGAAGGCTAGCCTTAGAGGTGACGATGGACTGATAGGCTTCTTCAGGACCCAGTCTATTTTCCTGATGTAGTTGGCCCATCTGCCCTTGACTGTATATTCTGCCTCCATGTAAAAATAAAGCACACCCTTGATCCAGCAGCAAAGGCTCACTTTTAAAAGAAGGTTTCTATGTGTGAGATTTGTGGGGTTCAGCAAATGGCAAGAAATTTTGCTTCTCCCCTTCCCTCTAATGGCAAGAAGTAAAGGTCTTGGAGCAGAGAGTCTGAAATAGGGAGTTTTTTTGTTTGTTTGTTTTAGTGTTCTTGGGACTAAGGGGTTTTTCGGTGCTAAAACCAGGATGATCTTGGCAAAAAACCAGGACAGTTGGTCACCCTCTGTTGCCTTCCCCACCAGCGCCCTATAAATTCCCTTAACTGTTCTTTCTAGCCCAAAACTGAGCTTTGGAAGTTTTTGCCAAACAAACACAACCAGATATTTGGGCAGATTGTACATTAAAACAACATGAGGAGTAGCTGATAATTTCCTTTGAAGGCATCTATAAAGAAAAGGAACCTTAAGAGATTGAAGGGAAAGATATAGCAATTCTTTTCATTTGTAACACCTCTCTAAAGAGCTATTTAAAGTATTTATTTATAGTTTGCTTGAATTTTCCTATTTCAGTTAATGTTTTTAATAAATAAGAAATAGAAAATTCTCTGGTTGTAAATCTGTAGTCTGAACCCAGAATCACAGTCTAATTTTAGCAAATCCTCCACCTACCCTGTCAAACCTTACGACCTATGGCACTCTGCCGCCACCTGGTGGCAGTGTACATGAATTAAGTCCCGACCATCCACCCCACACCCCATTTTTTGGTGAGCGTTTTGAGAGCCTCCCTTTTAGTACCGAATCTTAAAGACTAAATTATAAAGGTACCAATTTGTCTCATATGGTACTATCATTCTCGTTAGAAATGCAGGGTCAATCTGGAGCAAAGACTTAAGTCTTTTTTGTTTTATACCTCATCATGTGAAGCCCATAAACTTCATAAAATAATTGATCACCTTAATCTCTTAGAGAATTTAAGAATACTGTAGGCAGACACCATGAAGTGCATAACTTGTGAAAATGTCATAAATGTGTTGATCTTATTATATTGTAATAATCCAATAAAACTTGTAAGAAATTTATTAACCAGACATGGTTCATTGTATCCATTATCACACTGAGCCACAGTTATTAGTTCACATCAGATTTCATTGCGATTGCTTTTGCACAAGTAAATCTTTTTTCTTTAGATGTTCATCTTCCTATTTTGTTAATTATTCAGCATATGAAATAATTGTGAAAGTTCATGAATTATTTTATCATTAATTTACTTCATGGGAGCAAAAGATTCAAACTTCACTTATGCATTTTGCTCCTTCTTTGGGAAGCTCATTTCATTTGCCCAGGGCTGGCTTTCCAGGTCCCTGAAACTGAGATAATAATTACATATGTCATCATGTTGGTGGTCAATGCTGTGTGCAAGGGGTGTGTTCTGTTATCCAAATGTCAGCCTCAGGGGCATTATTATCACTTGCAAATTGAAGAGAAACTTTCCAGATCTTATTTCCTAGCCTCTGGCTGCCCTCTGCCCTCGGTTTATATCTCAGGACTGAGTTTCCCTGGAATATGCCCAGGAATTCCAATTCCCTCTCAGCCAGCTGGTTCTCATCCCTGCCTGACCTTTCCCAAGCCCCTCACCCTCGCTCCCCACACCGGATGAAAGTTGCCAGAAGCAAAGGGCACCAGGCTTAGCCTGGGTGTGGGGTTCTGTGAGGTGGGAGGGTTTTGGTGAGTGTGGATGGGATCCAGAGCCTGTTGCCTGGGTGTGTTGCCACAGGGGTATAGGTGGAGTTAAGGCAAATGGCAGGAGTGGGGCGAGGGGTGGGGAGAAGAGGGGCTGGCTTGTTCTTGCAGGGCTTCTGCAGCTTCTACAGAACCATGTGGCATGCATTTCCAGAAAACCACTTTGACGCCACACTTCATCTTACTAACCTAATTTTATTTTTGTCTTCGTCTTGATTTCTTCTTAAAATGGAAGGAAAAAAACCTGCTTCAAATCTTCTTTTGGCATGAAATTGAGGTTTCCAGCATTTTAGCAGTTTTCTTTTTCTTTTTCTTTTTTTAATAAGCATTCAAATTCACTGTTATTTTCAGGCTCTAATTGCCTCCCCCAACTCTCTTCTGTGTAGACTAACAACTCAGGGTTTACCCCCTTGGCTCCTAATGTCATTCCCACCCCTGACAATGCAGTTTTTGACAAGCTCCGGCATTGCTGGAAGGCTGCCTCTCAGGTCGTGAAAGCTCTATTACTGTTCCAGATTTGGAGCAGTTGCTGGGCTTCTTCCAGAAGAGAGGACGAGGAAGAAGAAGAGAAGGAGAAGGAGAAGAGAAGGAGAAGAAGGAGCATTTTTATCTGCAGATACTCCTCCAGCTGAGGCCTTTGCTGTTGTCTGGGCTCAAGAGCACATACATGTTAGGTTTGAAACCTTCCAAAAAAAAAAAAAATGCCAGTCTGCCCCCATTGAGCACCCACAACACCACAGAAAACATGTTCGAGACCGGTTCATCCATTCGTGGGGTGTACCTGTGCCAAAACCTTGCTTTAACATATCCGGCATTGGTGAAGGGAGGCCCACTGAGGCACCGCAGGGTGGACATCCAAACTCTCCAGGCTGCATCTGGGAACTAATGCAGAGGGGCCAAAGCACCTGGTCCCCGTCTCCAGCGTGGCTGGTAGAAACATTTCTGAGACGTGGTCTGCCTTTAGAAAATATTTCACAGGAACTTAATACATTTAAAAAGCCTCTCTCTGTTTGGAACCACAACTAGTGATACTGTCTACTATCTCATGTAACACCTTTCATGTAAAACCCGAATGAAAATCTTTTGCATGAGATTATTGCCAGAAACATTTATCTCTATAGATAAAATTCTGGTGTGAAAAGAAAAATTAAAACTACGTACTCCATCACATTTTCCTCCCAGTTTTGGGTGCCAGGTAGTTTAAAGTTCAATTCATTGTCCGAATGTCCTCGTCTGCTCAAGTAAGGTGCCTGGCATATATTTTCTTCCAGTCACCTTTTTTTTTCCAACTGATAATCTGTTTGTCCATCCATTCATCCTTCCGTGTGTGTGTGTGTGTGTATAGATATACACACACACATACATATATATGTAATATATATATTTTACTGAGTTTTAATCTGTAAAAGGGCACAAGTTCCTTGGCAGAAGCAGGTATGCAGGCACAAACTGAACTTGAAACTAATTCTTCAGATTGTAGGAGAAATGGGTGTTTCAAAATGGCAATAATTTCTTCACCTAATTACATTCAGACGTTTTTTTCAAAGATTGCATGCTGAAGCACAGAGACCCAGAAATGCAGAATGGGACCAATTTCTGCTCTTTTCGGCAGGACAGTTGCACTAGGTAGTGGGGCGGCACAGTGCCCAGGGCCCAGCAGCTGTGGGTGGGCCCAGGGGGCGGGGCTGCTAGCAGCTGCATCCTAAGGGACTGTTTCACTGGCAAGACCTTGGCTGTCTTCCTGCTGCCTAGGGTTTAGCCCACATTTCTGGGCTGGCTCTTTTGCTTTCTGGCCAATTCTGTGAGCTCCTTGGTATGTCTTGCGTGTTGATTCCCTCTTTGCGTAAGTTAATCCTGTTGAATTTTTATTGCTTGCAACCAAGAACTCTGACCCATCTAGCCAGCAAATTAATTAGTTCAGTGATTCACATTCTCAATCAGCATTCCCTACCACCCATGTGACATAGGTATCATATTTCTTCATTTTATGGATGCAGAAATTGAAGTGCATGGAATTTCAGTTTTGGAAATTAATATTATAATCTAGAGTTTGGTATTTAAAGGGCTGTTTTCTATTTCTTCATGATCTCCCTGTAGGCAGCTGTGTCAACATTTCACCTCAAATCTTGGAGGATTTTGAAGTCTCATCATTTCAAGGAAGACCTGGCTGTGATGGCCAGAAGACCCCTGATCTGCAAGAACTCGTAGGCCTCGGTATCAGGAGAATTTCGGTGGGAACTTTTTTGAACAGCACCACTGAGAAACTAAATAAGGTAGGGGTGGCAGGAAGGGAGCAATTGAAGCTTGGCTCTCTGAAACCCTAAGTCATGTCTATCATTTCAGCAAAACTATTCTACCTGGAATCCCCAAAGGGGAAGGATTTGCAAATTAATTCCACTGAAACAAAGGTCTTCTTCCTCCGGTATTTATTTAAGGCTTTCTTCCACTCCTGACAACAGAAAGAGAAAGCAGTATCAGGAGCTGGTAGAAAACAAAACCTCCACTTCCCAAAGCCAATTGGTGGTTTGTGATTATTTGATGAAACTGACCAGTGGACAACCAATTCAAGGTGATTCTGCTAACTCAAAGGTCACTATTCTATAAGGCACAAGTAATAGAAACCCATCTAGCTTACTGAAGCCTTTTTGGTCATTATTTAGCAAAGGAAGTCTTCATGCTCCCCACCGTATTTGCAGAGGTCTGTAGGGCTGCGAGGTTAGATAGGTCACATCAGTACATTCCCTTCTGTGGGTAATCCTCCTGGAGGAGAGCCCATGGTCATTTTGGAATCACACTTGTTGCTGGTGAGTAAAGGGTGGGATGGGGAGAAGGAAGTGTTCTCCAACTACAGGCTGCATTTTAAAAAGCTGTGGAACATGGTAGAAATTCTTAATCCAACACCCGCTCCTGCCCATTGTGCAGTTTTTCAATCTGTTCTTGTAGTGGGTTATTTTCTAATTCTACTTTTTTTTTTTTGCACTACAGTTATTGCCACGTACCATTATCTTCATCTTTTGGGGAGGTAATTTGGCTTGTTGCACTGACAATTTATTTATGTCATTTTTCAGTTTATAGTCTGGAAAAGGTAAGGTAGATCTGGCCTCAGACACTATGATATGTGGGACTCAAACACCATCAGATCTCTCTCCTAATCATTATGTGTTGGCTGTATTTCTTCCTAATACAGATAATTTTTCCACTCCACAGGAGATGTTGGTTCCAGGTTCTTATCCTCAGAGCTTTGCTACCAGAGAAGAGAAGCACTCTCTCCCTTAGTTCTAATTTTTACATTCTCTGGAGGGGGTTCTAATTGGCTCGATCAGGTCATGTGCTCATCTGTGGGCCAATCATTACGACATAAATATCCACATTCAGAAACGTAGCTCCTGTGATTTGGAGCTACATATTATAGTGTAGAAAGGGATAAGGGAAATAAATCATTCCCCAAAAGAAAAAAGAGAGCTGCTTGAGTAAAAAACAACAAATATTTATTGAGCATCTACTATGTATCCAACAGCACATTTAGAAGCAGGAGTCAGAGCTAGAATTGTTTTAGGATTACAAACTTTTTTCAAAGATTTTTAAACAATCTTGCAGAAAGCTTTGGACTTTCAGAGTATGGAATGAAGCTTTGAGCCAACTCATTCAGATTGCAAAGCATTGAGATTTCTTAGCTGATATCTGGGTTACATTTTGTTTTGAAGAAAATAAAAATAAAGTGTTATCTTTGATGGCAAGTAACTCCAAAGACAGAGACTTTTTTGCCCCAAAGGTTTTGACTTGTGGCATCAGTGTTCTTAATAGTTAAGTCAATTGGTAAGGAACTAAAAGGCAATGTGATACAGTGCAAAGCAGTAGCTTCGGTGCCTAGCTTTGATTCTACTCTAACTGGATGACTCTGGGTGTCTCAGGTTGAGTTCCCCAGGAGGCAGACCCTGAGACAGTGGTCATATGTAGGAGGTTTACTGGGGCACGCCCTTGGGGTCAACACCAGGGAAGGGAGGAAGCAGGACTGGGCAGAGGGAGAAGTTGGGTTCAGTCTACCCCAACTTCTGGAGTTCTGGAGCCAAAGTGGCCCTTCAAAGTTGTCCTAAGTTGGGATAAGGGGACTGAACTTTATACCCCTGCATCAGTCTGTGTTTGATTGGAGGCTTACGTCTGAGAGGAATAGGGTCTTTATTGAAGTAACTCTTTCTAGCCCAGGGCGATCCGCGTGGGAGCATCGCAGCTAGCTCAGCGGCTGGCATTTCTAGTAACTGGGATTTGTTATTATTAATTTTTAGTTATTAGGGTGACATGGGATTCCTTCTTTAGTCCTGAAAGGGAACCTGACAGCACAGCCCAGCATCCACTGCACAGGGTAGGTCATTTCACTCCTCCGAGCTTCAGTTTCCACAACTACAAAGTAAAGAAATTGGCTCACTTGGTCTCTAAGTCTATTTCCAACGTTAAAGTCTTCTGTTATAGTGTTAGGTGCTTATCAGTTCTTGTTTCCCAAAGTCTCATTTGTAAATGCCTGGTGATACATGAAAAAGAACGAGGAAGATCTTTATGAATGGATTTGGAGTAACTTTTGGGATATATTTTTAAGTGAAGGAAGCAAGGTACAAAAATGTGTATAGAAGGTGATCCTTTCTCACAAAGAAGGGAAAATGTGTGTGTGTTTGTGTGTGTGCTGCAAGAAGAAATTAATAAAACCCACAAGAAGGAGTAGTGGGACTGAGGTGTTGGGAATGGATATGGGAGCATATGAATATCTTATATACTTGGAAAGTTAAATTAAATTAAAACAGATGGAAAGAAAAAAATATAAAATGGAAATACAATGTAAAATAAATGAATCTAGTTATATTATACTGACAAAACAATCATATGGAGAAAGAATTGGTTCAAGTAAACTTTGACTTCAGGACACTGGCCGACCACCCATGAGTGGGACATACTTTAAGAAAGACAACAAAAAATTTTAATGACATTTAAAGCTTTATTATGTTTACCAGTTATTACTGTTAGTATTATAAGTTTGATACTATATATAAAATATTGTAGGATAAAGCACATAAGTAGATATAGTAATATTTTTAGGAATTGAGAAGACTTTACTGTAAGAGAAAATAAATAAAAATAAAAAACAAAAGAACTTAAGAAACATTTCATATTAAATTGAATATATGAATTCTTTTTTTAGATTGATATTTCTGTCATTTATTTTTTAAAATATTATTTAAAATATTAAATAATGCAATTTCAGTTATGAAAAAAATTACTACAATAAAACAATTCAGGTGTATTTCTGTTGTGCTCCCCTCCTTATTAGACAGTAAATTGTCCACTCGAGAGGAATGATGGACAGCCCCCCTGCCTCTTCCCTCTCTAAGCAAAGCGATGCCCACTCGCTCACCCAGGCCTTGTGAGTGGGTGTTTAACATATATTAGGGATTACGTTTTCTAAAAAATTGCAGTGACACTTGCAAGTCAACCACAGTTCAAATCACATATTTACACATTGTTCGATTCTTTATGACAGGCTAAAATGAAATACAGAAAATAATTTCCAGTTGCTGTTTAAAAAAAAGAAAGAAAACAAGTACAAGGGTAGAAAAAGTCAGTGTACGCATATATTCTTTATGCACACAACTTCATTCAGGCATTCTAATTTGAAAGATCTAGACATAATAAAATTTAAGTGACAACGGCCCCTAAAATGTAGTCAAAGTTACTATAAAATAATAAACAAAGTAAAAAAGCTGATATAATTTTAAACTCTGCCCTTGCTTGAAAGCTCGGAGGAACCCGTGCTATAACCAATTGTTAACTAAAAGCAATTGTACATGTATTTAATATTTTCCACAATTTCTACCTCTAAATTTAATTCAGTAATTCGAACCATTTTCTTTATGTCCATTGAGAACTGCAGAGTCTCTATTGCCAGACTTTCTAGATACATTTATTAATTAACCTAAAACTGTGGTCAGATTGAGTAATGTCATTACCTTAAATTATGTTTAAATTATCCAAAAATATCCAAAGCAATTTTCCTGAAGAGAAAAATGTTATTTATATGCAAAGTTTTATTACATATGTCCTTGAAGATTATAGTTTGGGAGCACAAAGAAATGTGTCCTTCAAAAAAAGTTATTTGGATGGCAGGAAGAGAATCTGAGTCAGCAGCACAACCATGATGTTAGAATTTAATTAAGTGTTTGAGATCTTTTAAAAATAGCATTACTAATCCTTCCAGAAGTACAATAAAGAAATCTAAACCTATAGAAACTAACAGGTAATGTTTAGCTCCACATTTTGGACACCTAATCGAATTCACCTCTAAAAGTGTAGATAAAATCATATACTCCTTTTTGTGATGTTTAATTTCCAAAGCACCAAGGCAAATTAAAGAGAGACCCACCTCTCATTTAATACCTACAGCTGTGGCAAAGATTTGCACAGTATTATATAAAAAGTCAAGCAAATAAAATTACATAATCAGCAAACTCAAATCATAGTACTTTAAAAAATATAATCATTGGTCATCTTCAGAGAAGGCATTGCCTCATTAACATTCTGGTCTAGACGATGATATTCCACTCTTTTGGAACAAAGACCATCATGCCATTTCCTGCTTTGACCCAGAAGGAAAAATCTTCCTTTTGTTGTGATATGTAATGTAAACGACAGCAATGCAAAAAGCAAAAATAATAAGATGAAAAATGAAATGGCTATCTTCCTCTGCTACATTTGAGGATGGGGTCTTAAAAGATCTCACTGGCTGTTCGATTTCCAGGTAGCCCCTGTTTTCTTCCAAGGCCTCAAGGAACTCGTCATTCCTGGGGTTGGTGGTCCAGTCGTAGTCTGGTTCTCCCTAAGCTCCATTGTCCAGCGTGTCTTTGGCGGTGGACGGAGAACTGTTCAGTGTGAGGAAGTCTTCCTCCTCCGTGCTAGGGTCTTCATTGTTATCAACTTCCTCTCTGGACAGAGAAATCGTAGGCGACAGACGAGGGGCCACAGAGTCCCCTCCACTTTTCTTTGCACTAGCTGTGGGAGGGAGAGGGACGCTGATCTGGGAAATAGATGGTTGGGTTTGGTTTTCGTGGGTTAAAACAGCACTCATATTTGGAGTAGAAACATCTGGCTTGAGTACAGTTTGGCTCAGTGAAACAGTTGGAGATTGATCACTGGACATGGTGGCGGACGCAAGCAAGACCACCAGGGACCGGGGGCCGCGCCAAACCTCCGGGAACCTGGATGCCCAGCCCGGGCAGCAGCTTCGCTTACACAGCCCCACCCATCCTCCCTTGGGCGACAGCGGCCATAACAGAATAAATGAATTCTTGAATATATATATATAGCTTTGCCCACGTGAAAGGACTTACAAGTAATGACGCTTAGGTGCAATGAGCACTCTTATTGCCCAGATCTTGATGTGAATATCATTATCCATTAAAAAGAAACAAGACTCCTTAGAGACTGGTTGAATCCAGGTCTGGGGAAGGAAAATATAAAATAAATCAGAAATATTTTATAGTGTTAGACAGCAGGGAAAAACTCAAAAAAAAAAAAAAACCAAAAAACTCCACCAATGTTTTCTTATAAAAGCATATAGGATCCATTTTAAAGCGGCTCCCTCTAGCCAAATTTGGGACCCTTTGGACAACCAAAATAAGTGAGTATAACATTAACTAGCAAAAGGAAGTTCATGAGACCATAGTGATATGAGGGAGAGGGAGAAAGAATGGGAGAAAAGAGAGAAAAGGAGAAGGAAATAGAATTTTAGAGACAGAGAAAAGTTGGAGAGAAGAAACAGAGAGAAAAATTGGAGGGGAGAGAGAGAGAAGAAAGAGAATAAAAGGATAAGCTCGTGGTCACAGAAGAATGCTAGCTGATATATAAAGAGGGAAGAACAGAGTGAGACAGTACCTGCAACCCCAGCATAATGATGGAGTCAGGTAAGGATCTTCGGTGGTTACTAAAATAGTTGGGGGAGAGGTTTTGGGAAACAGTTTATTCATTTGGTGTCAAAGTAGTACTTCACAGATTACCAGGGACAAAGGAAGAGAAAATGTACCTTTGCTCAGTAGAAGTCTGGCTATCACCACTTTAACCATCTTAAACTACCATCCCAAATACTGGGACAGTCTGACATTACGTGGTTCCTGATGTAATGCCATATGAAGACACAAAATTGCCTGTGAAATGTTCTTGCCGGAGATGTTAAACCTGAATTCAATCAAGTTGCCAGACTACATTTCAATGTACAGGAAATATAAGAGCATGTTAAATTTCATGAGGGAAACAGAGTATGTGAAACGTTCTATGAAATAACTGGTCTCCTCAAAAAGTTAATGTAAATAAAGTATTAAAAAAAGAAAAAAAGAGAAAGATGAGCACTACCCAATATTTCAAAACTTTCAAGGCCAAAAGCGTAAACATCTAAGTGCAAGAATTTGGCACAATGCAGAAATATGAATACAGATTGGATATTAGATTGTATGGAATTATAATCAATTTCTTCAGAGTGGTTACAATTTGTAGTTATATAGAAGAACGTTCCTTTTTCTTAGATGCATGGTGATGTATTTAGTGACAAAATGTCATACATGTCTGCAATTTAAGTGATTGCATAAAAAAATATATATTTTTTCCCTCCTGTATTTCCTCTGCGGGCAAATAGATAGGTTAATAGAAAGATAGATAATAAATGATAGATAGATAGCAACAGACAGATAAAGCAAATGTGGGAAAATGTTAACGATTGGTGAATCTGGGTGTTAATTCAATTCCTTTATCTTTTACACAGACTTGAACTTTTCAAAATAAAAGGTTAGGGAAAATGCCTGGCTATAGAACAGGACACCAGACAGAGTCTGGATTTTTATCTCCTAAATCTTTTGTTTTGTAAATTGTAAAATTAAAACCCAAAGAGATTAAATAGCTTGCCTGAGGCTACAATGTTAGCAAAACAAGAGAGCTCAGCCTTTGGAGTTATTTCTACTAGTCTTTGCTGTCTCTTTTGAAAATTAACCTTACTTTTTTGGATGTAAGATGCTTTTTCCTTTTTTTTTTTTTTTTAGTAAAATGCTTTTTAATCTCTTCTGGGATCGCAATGGCTTTTCCATATCAAAATGACTGGGCTCAGGAGCAGAGCACACATGAGGCCTTGACATTGATCCTCTGTCTCCTCAGAGCTGTGATTTCTCCTACTGATTTGACCTCTGCCTCCGGACTGAGGATGCCTTGGCTCTCTCAACAGCCCCTCTCAGTTCCAATCTTCAACAATCAGGGCTTCACTGTCTCATTTCCTGAACTTGGTTCCTCTTCGTTCACCTTGCCATAGCATTTTCCTTAATATTCTTTAGGCTGGTTTTTAAAAAAGCTTCCCTGCACTATTGAAACAAATCATAACACAAGCAAATTAGCATAATTATATCTTGGCCATGCTAACTGGTAACCTCAGTTTGAAACAAAAGTATCTTCTCAAGGCAGTAACACCCCCCAATCTCCAAAAGGGTAGCTTGAAACACATCAACCTATAAATTAAACCACCAGGCCGAGGTTGCCCAAGAACATTTTGGAAGGTAGTGAAACAGTAAAAAATAAAAATGTTGCCCAATCAACCTGTCTTTCCCAAAAGGAAGGGTGACAGTGGTGGAGATGTTCTTTGGAAATCAAACAGACCTCAGAGCTTAAGCCTACTGGGTAGAGAAGTTAAAGCAACTCAAGAATTTTTCAGAAGTTAAGATTGAACTATTCTGCTAGTTCCTTCCCAACCTAACCACATGACCTCATTTTTTTTTAACTTTGCATTTTATTTTCCTATTCTGCTGTGCCTACAATTTATTTTTCTTCTTTGACTGGAACTAAATGATTTTTATTCTTAACGTGTATTAGAAGTTTGGTATAAAAAATTCTAAATACTCAACACCTCTCCCCTGAACCTAGTTGTTGGTTACAATGAACCTCTTTTCAATGAATATTTAATAAAGGTAGCTGTTAAATAAAAATGAATGTTGTATATAAAATTGTGAGATGTTATTTTCTACCTTGTAAAGAAAAAATATATCCATGTGGAATGTATAATGTATAGTCAAGCTGGAAGACTGTGACAACTTAAATGGCGTCAGACACAGAGAGGGCAGAAAATCTAAAGTCATCAGGGAAAGTTGGAGGGTATTCTACATATTGCGAAATAATCTCCGGAGGTTCAATGTGTTTGCTGAGTAACACAAGGTCCTTGGAAAAACAATCCTGTGGGTTCATATTATTGGCACATTCCCTCCAAAGGAGAGGCATAACTTCTTTTGAATTTACTGGGCTGAGTTTCCCAGTTCTAAAATGTTGTGTGTCTGCATATGGTGCTCTAAAATTAGCTTTAAAAGCAGGCATAACAAGCTGCTGGCCTCGATTTTATTTGGTCTGTGTAGTATTTTTAAAAATCAGAAATTTGTACATAAACCCCCAGATTTTCAACTTCCCTTGACATATTGGAAGATCCGGCAACCTTGGGCTTTGAACTTTGTAGTTTGCCACAGTCCCCAGAGGTCCTTGTTATCATATATACAGTCAGGTTTATTTAAATGACTGGCTCCTGAAAGCATCTGAATTTGAAACCTATGATATCCAGCTTTAATTTATTTAGATAAAACAATTTCTTTTGACAAAGATAGATATTTACATCTATATTAGATTAGTTTATTTACAACCCTTTGATATAATTATTACAACCACTTTAAAGCTATGATTCTGAATCTTGAAGAGGCTATGTAACTTGCCCATGGTCATGTTACTGGAGAGTGGGGGTCCTCTTCCGACCTGTTGTCCAGGTTCTTGATGTCTCAAACAAAGAATTAAGCAAGACACCGAAATACAGTAGAAAATAAAAGTTTTGTTAGAAAGGAAAGTTCACTTCCAGAAGTAGAAGCAGGCCTGAGCAAGAAAAGTGTGGCTCAAAAGGCCTGGTAACAAAGCCTTCCGGGGTTTTAAACCTTTTTGTTGTGTGCGGTTACTTTTCTCAGAGGAGTGGGCTTCCTTGATTGACAACTAAGATTGACAGGACTCAGTGAGTCATCATTTTGCTTTCTGCGTATGTTTGTTCCCAGAATTCAGGCTGTTATAATGATATTAATGAACTTCCGGGCATATGCATCATATTATAATGATGATATAATGAGGCTTAGGTAAGTTGAAGGTTGTTGGGATCTTTATTGCACAGGTGCGAGTGACTGGCTTAAACTGGTACCTAAATCTCTGCCTACTGGTTTCTTCGTGTGAGTTTAAAAAAATCCCTTCTGGTTTGCTTAATTGTGAGCAGATTAGGGCGGATCCCTTCTAGGATAGGATGACCTCAGTGTCTTTGCAAGTAAAAAAAAAACCCCTAACTAACTTTCCTGCCTAACTCTTTTCTAAGAGCCATGAATCCCCTGATTAGTATGGATGTTGAGGGACAGGAGGTCTCTTCTCCTGTATCTGCTTCCTGCTGAGAATGGCCGTAGTCCCTGCCTACAGGGGTTTCATGGAGCTCTTTCCCTTTCCACCTCAGTCAGGGTGGGGTCTTGGGTTTCCTGCTGAAGTGCAGCCTCAGTCCCTAGACAAGGAAAAGAAGACACAAACTTGTTATTTAAATCATATATCTATTAATTTCGATTATTGATTTGCCTATTAAGTAAGTAAGGAGAAACAGGTTTGGTTAATGTTTCTTAAAGTCCCCTCCTTTCTCCTGATTCTAAGAGCCCTGTCCAACTTAACACCATTTCTGTTTAACAGTGGGCTGATGACCCTCATCAATAGCCAGAGGATCTGCCCAGGGCAATTATCAGAATTTGAGGGAGAGGGCCTTTTTCCAAAGAAAGGAGGGAAGAAAACTTAACTAGGTTTACTAAAAAGATTAACTGTGCAAGATGTCCCATTTCATTTCCTGTTAAAAGGTTAAGAATTGTATAAGTGATGTTTTATCTCAGTCACACTGTTAGTAAGGAGTGTAAGGAGCAGAGTCAGATTCAAAACCAACATCTCCGCTGTCATACTGAGGAAAAGAGAATGAAGTCACAGTTTTCTACAGCTAATGTCCTTGAAGAGCAAGAAAGCAACATGGTAGTATCAAAAGGCAATAGGTCAAAGACCCAAGAATTAGGATTGAGAATACAGGTTTGTTTTTCTGAGGATCTTACCACTTACTAACTGGTAACCTTGAGAAATCCCCTTTTCTCTGTTGGCCTCAGTTTCACAATTTACAAAATGAGGGGGCTAGAGAGTGGGGTGAGCTGTGAATGAGACCTTTAAAAGCCTCTGACTTGTATTGCTTTGCGTTTTGGTGCCTTATCTGAGGAAGTACTTATTTCTTTACTTTAGCTCCCTCTGCTGGTCACAGAGCAAGAGAACACATTTGTTACCTAAACCATTTCAGATTTAATTCAATAATTTATCAATGACTTGCCTTATATGAGGTCATGGTGGATTCCTGGTTACCTGGCGAGGAGACTTAGACTAGAAATGATTATGAGTTACTTTCTGATCATCACTGAGCAGGGCAAAATAAGTGAAGTTCTAAAATAACTCAAGATTTTATTGTATATATGGAAATCATAGACTCAGAAAATGCTATAAAAATAATGATCATGAAAATAATGAGAGCTAATATTAAGTACAGATAATAGCCCAGGCACTATCTAAAGAACTTTATTTTCATTTCCGTTTTATCCTTAAAGTAACTGTATCACAGTTGCTGTTTATTATCTCCACTTTGCACTGGGAAGGAGGTTAGAAGCTAATTCCCTCTTTTTCCAGATGAAAGAATCGAGGCTCAGGGACATTAAGTGACTTACTCTGAGTCACACAGTAGTTGATTGTTGGCAACGCTAAGACTAGAAGCTAGTTCAGAAATCTTTCTATTCCTTTTTTCAGCTTTTCTCATTTAAAATCTGGCTGAGGAGATAGGACTAATATACCAAGGAATAATTAACAGAAGGAGGCATGTAATTAGAAGCTGAGATTTCAAGAGTGGAAAGCTGCCTCAGAGGCTATCAAGTATGACTTCCTGCTCATACAGAAACTTCCCTGCATACCCCTAGACAATTGAGTACTTAGCAGTTGAGATGAATACTTCTAGTCCCAATTTTGTTCCCTGGAGCTAAATAGGATACATCCAAGCCCTCTTCTCCACATAGTCTTTGAAGAATTTGAAAATAACTCCTGTGAACTTATAAAACATCATGTCTGTGCTAAATCCCTAAATTTGTTTATCTTTCACATTATATAAGAATTTTAGAATATGATCCATTGTAAACCTGGTTGCCCTCTTCTGATATACTCCAAAGATGGCCTCCAATGAATGACACCTTCTGGTATTCATGTCCTTGTGTATAGTTCCTGTCATACTGAATTTTGGCTGTCCTTTTACCTACATAGACTAGGCAGAAGTGACTGTGCCAGTTTTGGTCCTAAGCCTTCAAAAAGGCTAAAAATTTTACCTTTGTGCTCTCAGAACTAGCCACCAGGTAAGAAGTTTGGCTAACCTGCTGGAAAGGAAACCCCTAGAGGATGAGAATTATCAAGAGAAAAAAAAATAGCCATAAAAATCTTTGATTTATGTCCATAACATCATTTAGAAAGACATTGGTGAGGAATAGCCAAACAGTCACTCTGTGACAAATGCCAAGGGTTTATAGTTGACTGCACATTCAACCCGATGATAGGACTGTTAAATGCAAATTAAATCTAGGACAGTTAACAGTGTCTGGATAAACAGAGGCACTATTCTATCATCTAGGAAGGAATGCCACATGCAGAAGAACAGAGGCATCAGCTCTGTACGTGCAGAAGCCATCTCGGATGGCCTGCCCCTGGCTCCTCCAGAGTACCCCAACCCCAGCTGCCAGCTGACTGCAGCTGCAAGAGAGATTCCACACAAAACCAACAGAAGAACCCCCAGCTGAGCCCAATCAACACACAGAATCATGAAAGATAAGAATAAAAAATTTAAAACCACGAAGTTTGACTAGTTAGTTATACAGCAATAAATAACCGGAAACAGCCCACTCAAAACGTAGTCCCAGAACCAAAATTGATCGTTTTGTGCTGAGGATGGAAGGAACGGTGCTTCTGTTTATCCTGACACTGTTCTCTGTCCTGGGTTTAATCTGCATTTAGCAGTCATAGCATCAGGTTGAATACGCAGCCAACTATAAACCTCTGGTATTTGTCACAGAATGATTGTTTGGCTGCTTCTCTCTAATATCTTCCTAAATGGTGTTATGGACCTGAATAAGTGATTTTAATATTTTTTTCTTGGTGATTTTTATCTTGTCTGCTATGACATTGAGATAGAACATCACTCGTAAAATTCTTAATCTTTTAGCAGGAAATGAAATGGGACATCTCTTGCAGAGTTAATCTTTTTAGTAAATCTAGTTAAGTTTTCTTCCCTCCTTTCTTTGGAAAAAGGCCCTCTCCCTCAAATCCTGATAATTGCCCTGGCCAGATCCTCTGGCTATTGATAAGTGTCATCAGCCCACTGTTAAACAGAAATGGTGTTAAATTGGACAGGGCCCTTAGAGTCAGGAGAAGGGAGGGGACTTTAAGTCAAAGGTCTAGTTTTTATTATTTAAGAAACATTAACCAAGCCTGTTTCTCTTTACTCAACAGGTAAATCAATAATCGAAATTAATAGATATATGATTTAAATAACAAGTTTGTGTCTTCTTTTCCTTGTCTAGGGACTGAGGCTGCACTTCAGCAGGAAACCCAAGACCCCACCTGACTGAGGTGGAAAGGGAAAGAGCTCCATGAAACCCCTGTAGGCAGGGACTACGGCCATTCTCAGCAGGAAGCAGATACAGGAGAAGAGACCTCCTGTCCCTCAACATCCATACTAATCAGGGGGTTCATGGCTCTTAGAAAAGAGTTAGACAGGAAAGTTAGGGGGTTTTTTGGTTTTACTTGCAAAGACACTGAGGTCATCCTATCCTAGAAGGGATCCGCCCTAATCCGCTCACAATTAAGCAAACCAGGAGTGATTTTTTAAACTCACACAAAGAACCAGTAGGCAGAGATTTAGGTACCAGTTTAAACCAGTCACTCGCACCTGTGCAATAAAGACCCCAACAACCTTCAACTTACCTAAGCCTCATTATATCATCATTATAATATGATGCATATGCCCGGAAGTTCATTAATATCATTATAACAGCCTGAATTCTGGGAACAAACATGCACGGAAAGCAAAATGATGACTCACTGAGTCCTGTCAATCTTAGTTGTCAATCAAGGAAGCTCCTCCTCTGAGAAAAGTAACCATACATAGCAAAAAGATTTAAAAACCCCGAAGGCTTTATTACTAGGCCTTTTGAGCCATGCTTCTCTTGCTCAGGCCTGCTTCTACTTCTAGAAGTATACTTTCCTTTCTAATAAAACTTTTATTTTCTACTGTATTTCGATGCCTTGCTCAATTCTTTGTTCGAGACATCAAGACCTGGAGAACAGATCGGAGAGGATCCTCACTTTCTGGTAAGAACATCATTCCAGCTTAATGAGATTTTTAGAGAATATTTGAGTTCAGTCATTTAATATATTAATTATCCCTTGTGTTCTTTGTAATTTGGCAAACACGTCATACTTATTTTACCCAAATCATTGATAAAATTTGTTGAATAGGGCCAGGCAAATTTGGTCTTTTTGTAGGGCACTGAAGATCTCCATCAGAGTAGATTTAGATACATTAATTGAACAACACTTTAGAAAGTGGTCATTCTGGCTAAATAATCTATTCAAGTCTGTCATCCAGTGTAGTCATTATCCTTCATGTCCCCTGCAATTTGACAATAAGCCATACATATTTTATTCAAATCATTGATACAATTGTTGAATGGGTCTGGGCAAATTCAGAGTCCTTTGGAGGGCACTAAAGATCTGTGAAACAGGTTTGGTCCAATGATTGAGCAACATTTTTAGGAAATGATCATTCCAACTGCAAATCTGCTTAATATGCTATATACAAACGTTCTTTTCTTCTTCTGATGCACAATGACATTGCAGAGAATTCGCTTTGCTGAAGTCAAGGAATATTTGTCCTTTAGCTTTTCTCCAAACTTTCTAGGTAAAATTTTCCAATAAAGTGGCTTACATTTAGTGTGACACAGCTGGTTGCCAATCAGCTCCTGTAGTCTGGTGAACATAACTTTATTTCCTACACAATCATGAATAACTCATTTTATAATTTAAAGAACACAGGCTTGGCAGTCAAAAACAGCTGGGTTGAAATCCTGTATTTTTATCGTGAACTAAGGCAAGTTATTCGATTTCTCTGAACTTCAGTTTCCTTATCTGTCAAATGAGAATAATACTTCATGGGTTTGATGTAATAAATAAAGTGAGATAATGTATCGAAAGCACATAATTCCAGGGTTGGCATGTCATAACTCAGTATGTTGGATTTCATTATTGTTATTGTTTTATTTTTGTAATAATAACTTGTTAGTCTGTAGTTGCTAAATTTGACCTTTTTCTTTTCACTTTTCTGCAAATTTGAATAACACATGCCTATCCCTAGTCTTATGGCACTGTGTTGAAGAAAATAGCAAAAATAAAAATAGTGCTGCTTTCTATCTGCCATCTGTTAACATTAACCATCTGCCCAAAGCTGTGGGCCTATCTCATTCTTTGTTCTTCATGCTCAAAACATCGATTAAAATGTGTCCCCCACCCCCAAGCCTCACTGGCACCTTTTGTGGCCCTAGCATATTTTGCATGGCTCAACTCACTGGGACTTTGACTGCCATCAGACAGACCCACTAGGGTCATTCTTTTGTTTCTGCCATATTTTGCATTAGTCTGTCATCACCAGGAGTGGGTTGGGTGAGATCTAGACATTATTCAGCTTTGCCAGGATGGGGTAGGAAACCAGTCAGCATTAAGAAGTCATGGATCTAGGATTAGGGAGCAGGACTTGGAGAAGCAGAAAAGCCCCCTAGTCATGGAGGAACTAGGGAGTAAGGAAGGAAAATGGAATTAAATATAGTAGCAAGGATCTGGGTCATAGAACCAGGCACAAGCCTAACATAATGAGATACTAGAAAGTACCAAACCCAGGGTTTCTTATATCCTTCTCCAAAAGAGGTGGTACCGGATCTTGGGTCTGAGTTGAATCTGTAAGCACTAATAGATTCTACTACTGGAATCTAATGGGGTTACTGTGCTGCCCCAGCAGAGAGCCAAGCGAAGTAGTAAGATATTCTCTAAGAGAATTTCAAAGATTCCTGATTCTTGCTCATCCCACCCATTTCTTCCAGTTGGTCCTGAATTAAATCCTAGAGAGCCCTCTCTTATTGATTTCTGAGTAGAGAGATAACCTTATTGTAAGGCCAGTCAGAAACCTATTAGAGATAACTTTTCTTTCAGGGAGATGACAACATATGATGACAGCTGAGTGGGATCCAGGTCACTGGTGACTCTAACTACTCAAAATGTCAACTTAAGGCTAGAACAGATCTGATAAGAATGGAAAGAGGCAGTACCGGGTTATACTTCACAAGGCAGTCATCTTTAATCCACTTTAATGACCCAAGGGAATGATACTGGTTATAAGTCTCTAGCTGTCTGTAGCAACAAGGTGCCCTTAAATGTCACTCAAAAGCCATCTAAGACTTTTCAAAATTTTAAATTTTTTAAAACTGAAAAATATTTTTTAAAAAATTTTTCTGAAAGGGATGGAGAAATATAGCTTCCCTCGCCACCCATCACACTTCTTGGAGACATTCTTTGTTAAAATCTTGGTGTGTATCAGAGTTGGCTTCTTTCTGCCCTCCTCTCCTCCCCACCCCACTTCCTTTTTGTTTTCCCCCTTCTCTTTCACTCTTTGGACCTCAAGGACAGAGTCATTCATACTTCTCAGTGATGACACATTACCAACATTTGCATGTCCTTGACTTTGCTTCAATTCTATTCTATTTTATTTTATTATTTTGCTCTATCATGGATTTGTACTCTCAGTTTCCCTTCTTACCACGGGCGGCCATTCTAAGATGTTATATTCTTGCATTTATATGCATCATTGAAGAATATATTGTTGATAGTATGTATCCATCATATTTCATTTACCAATTTCCCTAGTGATGGACATTTAGATTGTTTCTAATGCCCTGCTGTCAAAAAAAAAAACAACACAATAAACATTCCCATGCATAAGCCACTATGGGTTTGATTATCAGAAGAATAAGGACAAGAGTAAGATTCCTGAGTCTTAGGGATACACATACTTAGTTTAGTATCATTAGGTGCTCCACAGTGTTCTTCAAATGGTCATAACATTCTTTTTTATTGAGAAATGATTATTGAACCACAAAAGTCACTCTTTTAAAGATGTATAATTCAGTGGTTTTAGATTATTCACAGAGTTGTGCATCTAATTCCAGAACATTTTCAGTACTTCCTAAAGAAACCTGATTACTGTTAGCAGTCACTCCCCACTTCCTCTCTCCCTTGCCCCTGTGAAATAGGGATGGAAAATCTGCTTTCTGTCTCTATAGATTTGCCTATTCTGGACATTTCCTATATATAAATGGAATCATACTATATTGGTCTTTTGTGTCTGGTTTCTCTCACTTAACAAATTGTTTTCAAGGTTCATCCATGTGGTAGCATATATCATTCCTTTTTGTTGCTGAATAATATTCTATTATATGGAGATACCAGGTTTATTGATCCATTCATTAGATAATGAACATTTGGGCTGTTTTTTTTTGAGGGGTGGTGGATATTATGAATAATGCTGCTATGAGCTTTCATGTACAAGTTTTGTGTGGACATAGGTAACTCTGCTTATTAGGACTTCCTTTCAAAGCAGGTGCACCATTTATATGCCTACCAGCAATATATAAGGAATCCAATCTGCACATCCTCACCAACACTTGTTATTGTCCATCTTTTTTATTGCAGGCATCTAAGTAGGTGGGAAGTTGTATTTCATTGTGGTTTTGATTTGCATCTTATAATGACTAATTATTTTAAACATATTTCTATGTGCTTATTGGCCACTTACATATCTCTTTGGAAGGACGTCTTTTAAATCATTTACGCTTTTAAAAATTGGATTATTTGTCCTTTTATTGTTTGATTGTGACAGTTCTTTTTAAATTATGGACACAAGTTCCTTATCAAATATATGACTGCAAATATTTTCACCCACATTTAGACTGTCTTTTTACTTTCTTGATTGTGTCTTTTGTAGCACAAATGTTAATTTTCATGAAATTCAATTTATTTTTTCTTTTATTGATTATGCTTTTAGTGTAAGCCATTTCTAATCCAAACTAATAAAGATTTACACCTAGATTTACTATTAAGAATTGTAGTTTTAGCTCTTAGATCCATTATGAATTAATTTTTGTACATGCTGTGAGATATGGCTCCAAATTCCTTCTTATGCCAGCAGAATTCCAGTTGTACAACACCATTTGTTGAAAAAGACCATTTTTCTCCCATTGAATTGTCTTGGCACTCTTGTTAAAAATCAATTGTGGTAGATGGGGTCAAAAGGGTCAAATATGGTGACATTAAAGAATAAAATAAAATCATCTCAAAAATAAAAATAAAAAGTTATGACTAAAAAAATCAAATGGCTGTAAATGTGAAGGTTACTTTTGGGCTCTCAATTCTATTCCATTGTTACATGTCTATCCTTATCCATAATGTCTTAATTATGCAGATTCGTACTAAATTGTTTTGGGGTGTTATCATCTGTATTGGTTTTCTATGGCTTCTCTAACAAAATAGCACCAATTTAGTGGCTTAAAAGCAACAAATTGGTATTAACTTACAGTTCTGTAGGTGAGAAATCCCACATGGATTTGCCAAAACCAAGGTACTGTAATTCATGAACTAAGCTTGGTCTTGTGTAGGTTCTTTGCACATGAGCACATTAAGAAAATTGCCAAAGCTAAGTCAATCGCATGAATTGGATTATTTAAGCATCAGTGAATTTACACTCCTAGACTTTTCTCTTTTTTTTTATGTTAGCAAGGCAGACACACAGCTGAATATGTAAATGTGAAATAATAAAATTAGATGACATTTGTGAAGAAGGAAGTAAATTCCCAGTACTGTCTGTGTTCAATGTTTCACAGGCATTTTCTTAATATTTTCAACACCCCATAGAAAGCACATGCTAGTATCCGTCACATTTTATGGATGATGAAGAGGCTGAAATGTATAGGGTCTCACAACTATTCCACAGTGAATCAGAGTTCAGTCCGGCTGACCTTGAGCACTAGCCACACAACCTCCAACCTGCGATTGCACAGACTCCCTTCAGAGTCTTGTTCCAATGGTCATTGGTTCAGCAACAGAACATCTATTTCCTGCCCTTGACCTCATGCTAAGAACAGCATGATCGGTGTATGATTTGCTCTTCTGCATGATCAGTGTATGGTTTGCTCTTCTTAATCCATGGAGGCTTTTTTTTTTTTTTTTTTGCTATAGCTATAACATCTATTAGATCATAATCTTATTCTTAGAATATCACCAGATGTAATTAGTCACCTGAGGGCCATCAAAACCCCCTTTCGATGGAGATGATTTCCTTTGCAAAAGTTGGGAAGTATTGTGCCACTTTTTATTAGCCTTTATTTCCAAAAGTCTGAAGTCTTTGGGTAAAAAGTAGATAGATAGATAGACATTAAGTATCAAACAAAGTCATAGTAGCTCAGAAATTTTTAGTTTTCACTTACCTTAATCAGTCGCAGTATCTTGCTCAGGGCTGCACAGATGTTAAAAATTTGGATTTCTTT
Organism: Eonycteris spelaea; assembly: GCA_003508835.1. NCBI lineage: Eukaryota > Metazoa > Chordata > Mammalia > Chiroptera > Pteropodidae > Eonycteris > Eonycteris spelaea. The sequence continues at coordinate 7,957,694 of PUFA01000040.1, read as the reverse complement.
TCACAGTGCATTTTAGCATTTAAAATGCAAGCATTTCGTGGAGTGTGCATTTTTTCATGTAACAACAGTTACTAAAGATCTTTTCTACAATTGCAAGTAAATTTGAGACTTCCTGCCTAAACATGTCACTCTTGGCAGATGGCTACTTTTAGTAATAGTAGGCAAATACATTTTATTTTTGGTATAAAAATAAGAACATTTTACAAAAATCTTACAGAAGACTCTGATACAAAGATACAAAACATAGGTAAACTAGTGCTACAAAATCCTATGTTCTACTGAGGAATTGGACATTAGAGTAAACCACCTTCAGAGCCTTATCAGATACTGGATATGAACGTGCTTTGTAAACTGGGACATTGCACAAGAAATTATGCATTAATAATATATTACGAGTCTCTGGAGCTTATGGGTGTCCAGACCCCAGAACCCCCTTGCTTTCTTCTCAGGAGGTCCAGCAGCCTCTTTCCTGCTGGGCACTTGAGTGGGAGGAAGGGGCCAGGATGAGGAGGGGCCCCGTGACCGTGGGCCCTGCCTCGGGAGTACTCACAACCTCCGGTTATCTGAAAGCTCTCCTCTGTCTCCATCCCTAGTTCCGGCTCAGTTTTCTCTGGGCCCTATTTCCTGAGACCACACAGGTAGGAGTTGAGGGCCATAAGGAGGAAAAAGCTGCAGTGTGACTGGGCTCGGGGCCACTAGGGGGTACTCTAGAGAGAGAACCAGGAGGCAATGCCAGCTTACTCATTTGGCACAAGGCCTAGAGCCCACCACCCTCAGTAGCCTACAGAAGTGTTTTAATATCTTCTATCATATGGAATATATATATATATATATATATATATATATATATATATATAATATATAATCAACCAGTACAGTAACAAAACATAATTTATAAAAATTTTTTGTGTGTGAGGGCAAGGGCCAAAGAAGGCAAAAGTGCCTCAAGCCCACAAAAGACATAATGCAAACCTGGAGGGAGATAGAGTCAAATTGTGCTTGGGCAGCATTTCCATCCACACTGTTCCCTAGGTTCCCTCAGCTAAATCGGTTCATTTATTCATATTCAGTGTATATGGGGGGACTCCTTTCATTAATCCAGAGACAGCTTCTCTTGAATAAGAGCTACTCCATTTCCAGCAACAAGAAAGAGGTTGTAGCTTGGTGGATCTGTCTGTCTGTCTATCTCTAATCTATCTACTTACCTACTTACCTATTTTTTATAAAGAGTCAACACAGTAATCCTGACCAGGACTACCACCGCTTCTATGTGCTTGATTAGGAAACATGTTATCTCAGAGAACCGAAATTCCCAGGTTTGGAATTGGTATACATCTTTGTGGGTGCTGCTTAGTGGGTCAAGTATTCTGTTTAACCAATCTAATTCATTTTATTACAAAGTCTGGAAAATTGTCTGAGATTGAACTAACATAGTTTTGGTCAGTTCTGCCCTTGAAACTTTTATAAGAATGTTCATCGACAACTTGTCCCAAGTCCTTTATTGACGGTTTTTGAACTCTGAAGATTCCCAACACACACACACAGAGTTTCCCTTCAGAGATCTCTCAGGGGCTGCGTTGGGGGAGTTGTAAGATGATATCACAAGCAGAATGACACTCCCACCTTTCCCTGTCCTTTCTCTATAGTGGCTCTAGTTTATGTGTGGGTTACCACATAAGTTTTTTTATTTAAACAATAGGTTCTGTGGGTAAATAAACTTATAAATCATTCTGCATAACTGGAAGTTGTGATTCTTTTTCCCTGATATGTTTGAGTACCAACATACTTTAAATGAGACAAGTATATGTGTGAAAGCGATTTAAAAGAAATAATTTAAATCTTAAGGATTGGATTTTAAAATGTGACACTTTTATTCCACTCACCCTGTTCAAAAGCTGAATATTAACTCTGGCTCTTACTGGTTTGAAAAGTCCTACAACCCTTGACAGGCTCTGAATTCTCAACTAGTGGGGGAATCAAATTCTATTTTGGCATCAAAATAAATGCTCTATTAAGTTTTGGGATTGATTAGGAAGGGGAGGGATGTTGCAAGTCTAGCTCCTAAAAAACCTGTTTAATAAATGTTAGTTGACTCTATTGACTTCTGACATGGATGCTTTACCATGTAGACGTTCCGTTGGGTAAGAACCTGAAACAAGCAAACCCACTTGTAAGAGGGAACTTGAGAGCACCTGGAACAAGATTTTTCCTGTTTAAAAAAACCTTCCTGGGGTTGAATCCATAACTATATATTTCCTCTTCATAGTTCTAGTCATTAATCACAAAGTAGTGTGTAATGAACACCTGCATGGATCATAGATTCCACGATCTAACTGAAACTCACATTTTGTGTTGCCTTGACCTCTAATAATTATAATTCACCTCCAGGAGCTGTTCCTGACTTGTTTGGCATCTGTGTTTTGGCAGAACTTGAATCAGGACATAGGATTTCAACGTCTTCTTACTCCTCTCATCGCTTCTTGAATCCAGGGGCTCCCGACCTCTGCACTATAGGCATTTTGAGCTGAATAATTATGGAGGAGGGGTCTGTCTTTCACATTGTAGGATATTTAGCAGCATCCCTGACCTCTACCTACCAAATGCCAGTGACACTCCCTCCCCAGTCACAACCAAAAATGTCTCCAGACATTGACCCCTTGCAAGTGTGGTGGGTGCGAGTGCGAAGGGAGCAAAACTGCCCCTTACTGGGAACCACTGTTCTCTAATCCATGAGAATCTCATCCCAAACTGAGACTCCAATCGGGATTACCCGGCCACCACTAGACTTGGTTCTCAAAGAAACCTTACCTCCATTTAATTTAACCAAGTCGATGTGCTTGCTCCACCCTGGCTGCACATTAGAACCACCTGAGATATTTACAATCAACCAACTGGGCATTGGCATTTTTCAAAGGCTCCCAATTTGCAGAAAAGATAGGCAACCCTCTCAGTTAAGTGTACTTAGCAGTCTTAATACTTATAAAAACTCAACCAAAAAATTTTATTTCAAATCAGAAATATCCAGGTAGTTTTAGAGCAGGAAAATAATTCCATACATTAGTCAGTAGATTACAGAACACGGACCACTGGAGATATTTCAAATTGACTTTTTGTTGTTCTGTTATCATCACAAAGCAGTTGGGAAATTCTGGGCTTTCTAACAGTTTGACTGAAGGTGAATCACTGATATAGCAATTTCTCTGGTGCTTGTAACTCATAGAGACTCTTTGACTAAAGTGACGCCAATTAGAGGAATATAATGCTTGAGACTGGCAGGGAGGAAAGAGCAAGACTTAGCTAGACCAAGGGTAACCTAGGAAAGGAAGCCTTTTGATAATGTTTTCAGGAGAAAAAAATGATCATATCGCTACCTCTTCCCTTTATTAATGCTTCAGTAACAATGGTAATAAAACCAGGTCTTTGTATCTTAAGATCCAAGAGAATTATGTCCAGAAGGCGTACACGTTAGGGCAGCTGCCAATCCCACTTCTTATGGCCAGCCAGGAAGGGCTGGTCAAGAGTCTCAGCCACATATTGATCTTCTGAAAGGAGTAGGATACATGCGATATTCAACTTTCTACATGATCTTAGGCGACTCACTTACTTCCCTGAGATTTTGTTTCCTTATCTGAAAAATGGGCAGCATAGTATAAACCTCAGACAGTAAATTAAATTAGGTAATATGTGAAAGTGTTTCGTGAACCGTAAAGCCCAATAGGTGTATTATCTTTCCAGAGACCTTCCATTCTAAAGGTTACACTAGACCAGGAGCCAATGGCTTTCAGTTTTGGCTTATAGAGCACGTATAGAAAAATGAATGAGTGTAGTCATTCATTAACTTATCAAATGTCTGGCCTCAAGTAGGCAATTAGGAAAATACATTAGAACTAAAAATACAGAGTGATTTTTTTTTCATGACTGAGGTTATAATTGTATTTTGTTATTATATACCAAAGACCAGAAATTAACTGATGTCCTCTAAAAATGCAAAGACCAAGAGATTAATCTGATAAATGATTTCCATTTTTTAAAAAATTCCATTTGATGTCCCAAATTTTATCTTGTTTCCTGAGGTTTCTGAATGCCACAATGTCCTCCTGAGCTTTCCAGTTGCATTTTGCTGCATCCTACACCCACTAGAGATTTGGAGAATATCAACTTGTACAATTGTAATAACACAGTTAACCCATTCATTCCCTAATTCATGGATGTGTTAAATGAAACCACTGTTTTGTCTTTTAATTAGTTTTGGTCGATACTCAGAACTTAACCTTGGTGGGTTTGAAAATAAGGCTTTTGGTGACACTATTTCATATAGGCAATTCAGCTGAAATCATCCAAATAAGTTCATGATCAAGGTTCCAAGTCAATAGTGCTTATCCAGTAATAACAATTCCCATCAAAGGATGAAATTAACAGGGCAAGAGAGAAGGCTGTTTCATTCAGGAGACAGTCCATGCTATTCTGGGAAATGGGAGAGAAGAGGTCAGTGTTTTCAAAACTTCACTCAGGTGCTTCTTCACACATTTAAGTGTTCCACACGCACAGCTAGCCGAGAAAATTGGGCAGATCCACCCTAGTCCTGTGAAAACGCAGATACCTGAATGCAATCTTTCCTGACGAGAACACTGGCGCAGCCAATTATAAACCTGGAACGGAGCGTGCTACTACATTATCACGCTAAGTTCACATTTCTCTGGTTTGTCCTCAGGTAGTTCTGCCTCGAAGTCTGGGTCTGGGTCTGGGTGGTGGATTTCAATGAAAAGAACATAGAAGAGGCCTCCGATGGCAGCACCAACCAAAGGGCCCACTACAGGAATCCACCAGAAGTTTTTCCAGTTCTGAAATCAAATAAGAAATTAGTGATACACCACTTGGCCTTCCTCCTGGTATTAATGCTAGTTATTCACTAACCAGCTAGTCTTTCTCATGCTTCTGGCTCCCTTTTAACTAGGCAAGGCTAAGTATAAAGGAACTCACTATAGCTTGGCAACCAGCATCCTAGATTTCCCAGGGCACCCCATTTCAGATGATCCATTCCATTGTCCTATTAGTACTTGTGAGACGATATGTCCCATTTATTTTCCTTTCAGAAAATATTGTCCCTGAACCCACAATCAAAATTGAGGGCGTCTAGGGAAAGTTCAGGCTGATTATTCAGGAACTGCCTTTCCCTCATCCTGAAATAATGAGTCCTAAGGATTATGAATGGTAAAATGTGGAGGGAGAGGTTCCTAACATCATTGGTCTGGGAGGGCAATCAAAAAATAAACAACCAGGAAATGTTTGCTAATGAATAAATGAATTAAAAAATCAAATGTAGAATATCAATTATCTACTAAATATAATTTAACTCATTACTTATTTTTTGAGGTCACAGCTCAAAGTTACTCTCTGAAAAGGCTATTGTACTGTGATTCTCAATCCCCTCCAGAAATCCTCAATGTCAAAGGTGTAATTCTGAGAGAAAGCAACTACTTTTGTGAATTGTCCATCTTTTTTGGAGACAGAAATCCATTTAAATAAGTCAGCAGAAAGGGCCATGAATTCTCAAAAGCAAGCAAAATGTACAATATACTGTTTGAGGATATATACATCTGAGAAAAAACTTTTTAAAGCAGTGGTATGGTGAACAAAAAAATTCAAGGCACAGCAGAGGAAGCAGGGGAAAAGGAGGGGCACACTGACGCACACGAGGATTCCACCGTGTTCTGCGTAAGGGAAGGCCTCATGGCGTGCTTTTGAATGTTACACTTAATAACTACACGCATGTTCCATAGGGCTTTTTGCTTTGTATCAAATCTTGATAAGACAAAAGAATAAGAAAGAATAAGAAAAAGAAATATGCACAAAACAAGAGGACCGTCCTAGAATTCATGAGACCTAGTTCTAACCTCAGGATTGCTTAGAAGGTCTGTGGGCAAATCTCCCCTCTCTGAGCTTCGTTTTCCTTCTGCATGGTGGTCTCTTTCACTTGGATCACCCAGAGCCTAAATACAGGCTTGAGGGAAGAGCACTGAGCTTGAACATAGCATCCACTAGATGTCACTCTTACTACATGGGAGAGAGGACCCTGCCTTCTGTTCTTGCAGCACCCTTTCCCACGCCCCCAAATCTAGATGGAAATGTCTGTGAGAGGCACATAGGCTTTAAAGAGCTAAGAGTCTCCTCTTCAAGAAGCATAAGCCACATTATTTGGCTCACCGTGTCCTTTCTTCCATCACCATTTTGTGGTGTGTCTTTCACTGCCATTTAACAGATTAGGGTCCAAGATACCTGCCAGGACAAGTGCTGCTTTCCCTGGATGAACCCTCCTCCTGCCATTAGAGCCGAATAGCTCGTGCCAAGGTCATCAATGAAGGAGCTCAGATGTGGTTCCCTGCCTGGCCCAGTCTTACATGTACACAGGGTCATTTGCATGGTATGATTTGGGGGATGCAGGAAAATGTCTGTATTACCCGCTTAAAGTACCATCATCAGGAATTCATTCCTTTGGGTAAATTTTAAAAATTAACACGACCCTTGAGATCCTTCATCCATTAAGTCATTAACATCTTTTTTAATAATTAAAAAATGTTCAATTATAGTTGGCATACCACATTATATTAGCTTCAGGTGTACAACATAGTGTTTAGACATCTACGTAACTCACAATGTGAATACCTCAATATATCTAGTATGCCCCTGATACCTTACATAGTTATTACAATATTACTGACTATTTTCCTTATGCTATACTTTTTATATCTCCATGACTATTTTGTAACTACCAATTTATACTTAATCCTTTCCTCCCTTTTCACCTAACTTCTCAACCCCCTCTCATCTGGTAATCCTCTCAAAATGTTCTCTGTATCTATGAGTTTGTTTGTTTTTGTTGTTATTTTGTTTTTTAGATTCCACTTGTATGTGGAATCATATGGCATTTGTCTTTCTGACTTACTCAGCAAATACGCTCTAGGTCCATCATGAAACATCTTTTTCCATCCCTTTACTTTCAGTCTGTATGTGTCTTTTAAGCTAAAATGAGTCTCTTCTAGTCAGCATATTTAAGGGTCTTATTTTCTTATCCATTCAGCCACCCTATCTTTTGACTGGAGCACCTAATCCATTTACATTCAAAGTACCCTTTGATAGATATGTAGTTATTGCCATTTTATTACTCATATTTTTCATCTTTTTAAAAATCATTCAGCAATGCTATCCTTTGATTTGAGCATTTAATTCTTTTTTATTTGAAGTACTTGTTGATAGATATGTTGTTATTGCCTTTCTTTATTCATATTTTTGATACTTTTTTTCTTCTTCTTAAAGAAGTCCCTCCGACATTTCCTATAATACTGGCTTGGTAGTAATGAACTCCTTTAGCTCTTCCGTTCTCTGGGAAGCTCCTGATCATCCTTTGATTCTAAGTGATAGCGTCGCTGGGTAATCTTGGTTGTAGGTCCTGGGTCTTCAACACTTTGAATATTTTGTGCCAAGCCCCTCTGGCTTGCAAAGTTTCTGTTGAGAAATCAGCTGAGAGTCTTATGGGTGTTCCCTTGTAGGTAGCTAATTGCTTTTCTCTTGCTGCTTTTAAGATTCTCTCTTTGTATGTAATATTTGGCATTTTAATTATGACGTGTCTTAGTGTGGGCCTCTTTGCGTTCATTTCATTTGGGACTCTAACTTCCTGGGGTTGTATGTCTATTCCTTTCACCAGGTTAGGGAAGTTTTCCATCATTATTTCTTCAAATATGTTTTCAATTTCTTGCCCTCTCTCTTCTTCTGGTTCTCCTATGATGTCAATGTCATTAGGCTTGATGTTGTCCCAGAGGCTCCTTACACTATCTTTTTGGATTCTTTTTTCTCGTTGCCATTCTGATTGGGTGTCCTCTATATTGGTGATTTGATCTCTGCTTCATCCACTCTGTTGCTTCCTTCTGATGTACTCTTCATTTCAGATATTGTATTCTTCATTTCTGACGGGTTCCCTATTATGTTTTCCACATCTATTTTTATGTTTTCCATCTCTTTGTTAAAGTTCTCATTGACTTCATCTATTCTTCCTCTAAGTTAATTGAGCATCCTTATAACCAGTGTTTTGAATTCTGCATTTGACAGATTGATTGTCTCCATTTTGTTGAGTTCTTTTTCTGGAGCTTTGTTCTGTTCTTTCTTGTGGGACACGCTTCTCTTTGTCTCCTCATTTTGGCTGCCTCCCTGCATCTGTTTCTATGTATTAGGTAGGACTCCTAAGTCTCCTGGTCTTAGAGTGGCTTTATGTAGTAGGTGTCCTGTGGGCCCAGTGGCATAGTCCTGGGAGACGTCCAGCTGAAGGCCAAGTTCAGCCACAGCCAGTATAGCTCCAGGGCCACCTAGTAAAAGTCACCAAGTAATCCACAGATGGCTGCCACCCATGCTGGGCTTATAGGTGCCTCAAGAGGCCAAGCTAGAAACTGAGACAGGCTACCACTAGTGCAGGCTTGGGGTTGCTCAGCAAAAAGTACAGAGCGTGCCAAAGCCAGATGCTGTGCTTTGGGTATTTGAGAGATTTTAGTAAAGTCCTCAGCAAGAACCAAGACAGGATATTTATATGGAATAAACCAGTGGAAGTGGCTTGGGTGGGCCTATAAGTTGGGGGAGACAGAGTCTTGGGGATTATCTGGGTGGAGACCTGTGTTATTCAGGTTGATGGCGAGTCAGATATGGTGGTGCCTGCATCCGTCTGCAGGCTGGGAGTGGGGAAGGCTCAACATTTTATATAATGTTATCAGATTAATTTTGCTAAACTGAAGTTCTAAACATGCCAAACTTCTACCCTAAATCCTTTGCTGCTTCTATTAACCTATAGAACAGGGAGCAGCACAAATCCAAAATTTTCACTCTGGGAGTCTAGGACCTCCATGATCCTCAATCGCTCTTTCCGGCCTTCTTCATGTGCCTTCCAGCTAGGCTGGGTTACTTACTGTTTTAAGCATTTTGCCTGATTGAAATATTCTTTCTGTCCTCCATTTAAGCATGTCCGGATGACAAAATGCCTGTAGTTCCACCCCCAAAATTCCTAAAATTGGAGCTGCAAAACTTCTCTCAACTCCTGGAGTGAATTAGTCAAATCTCCTTCATGGCACTTGTTAGCTTGAACCTTGTGTGAGTGCCTATGCTAACCCCTGTGAAACAGAACATAAAGGGGAGCAACTGGGCCTTACCATCGTTGGTAAGGGGCCTTGAATAAGAGATCGGGTAGCTGCATGGATAAATAAAGGAAAAGACCCTGATGCTAACAAGGAATATGGAGCTCAGAGTTTGGTGTTAGGTATTCAGCATTCTCCCACAGACATGTACTTAGCAAAGCAAAGAGAAAACAGGCAAGATCTTTACCTGTTTGAGAACCACCATCACTTATAGACCTTTGAGTGAATCACCAAGCAGGGCTCTAAGAGAGGCCAGATCACCTTGGGGCATCTTTGTTCTAGGGGTCTGTGTGCAGCTAACAGAGGTGACTTGCTGATGTAAGCAGTGGTCTCTTAGAGTGAAGCTCAAGAATGTGAGATTGAAGGAAACTCATGAACTAATTCTGGGCTCTGGGAATGAGAATATCTGTAGGATTTGTTTTGATTCTCCATTGGAAGAATACAAAGGATCTTTTCATGCTGGGGACATGTTTTTCAACCCTCTCATATTCTAGTGGTAATCATTCCGAACAGAGCTCCTTAACTGTGGCACCTTTGATATTTTTGGCCAAATGATTCTTTGTTCTGGGGGTCTGTGCTGAGTATTGTAGAATGCTTAACAGTATCTTTGTATCCTTGCCTCCTGGCCTCTACCCACTAGATGCCAGTGACAACTTCTTTCCCCACCCTCTCCAGCTGTAACAATCAAAAATGTCCCCAGATGTTGCCAAATGTCCCTGAGGGTAAAACTGCCTCTGATTGAAAATCACTGTTTTAGAAAATTCATTGTATTCTTAGTTCCCTTCCTTTGTGCCTGTCACACACACACAGCCCACCATATCACAAATCACTAGTGAAACATTCCACATTCATGACCAGGGTTTGCACTTGACCTCCACCCTCCCATCTGTATTCTCCTGGATCCCAACTCAAAGCACAGCTCTCCCTGATAAAACATAGCATAAATCTTTTCTTTCCCCACCACCATCGTTACTTACGTGAAGACCTCAAACCCCCATCCTGCTAAAGCAGTGAAAAGTCTGGGACTCAGGTCTCGAGCTGGGTTCATGGCACAGCCACTGTTCAGTCCCAAAGAGGAAGAAATGACAATAATCAGAAGGCCAATGACAATGGGCTCTAGGCCTTTGGGAACTCTCAAGTTTCTGGAGTCAAAGATGGCAAAGACCAACATGAGGAGGAACATGGTGGCCACGACCTGGGAAAGGTGAAATTGTACAAGAGGTTTAGCTTACATTCAGGCCACTTGTTCACCTCAAAATTCACCCCTTCTCATAATAACTAACATACACCAGGTGAGCACACCATGCCAGATGCTCTTCTCACAGCAAGCCTAGACGTGGGTGCTAATATTATTCTCCTTTACAGATTAGTCAGTGGCAGTTAAGTGTGGACCCAGAGTTCAGCTCTAGAGACTATCTTTACAACATTATCCTGCTAAATTACTACCCAGCTAAAACAGAAACACAACTCCAGGCTGGAAGAATGAATGAAGAGGCTCATTCAAATTTGTGAGACAAACTATGCGATACATCAATGGGTGAATGCTCAAAGGAAATAAACAGAAAATTCATTAAAAAAAAAAAAGTAAAGAAACAAGCAAGTGGGAAAAACTGATTTGTAATGGAAACTGCAAACAATACCAAATATTAGAGAAACGATACCTGTTTTCTCAGGCTTTTCTAGTAGAACTAAACATGTACCACACTTTGGAAAAGAAATGCAGCAGTAATTTAGAAATATGCATTTTTTTTAAAAAAAAAAAACCCAAATTAACTATTCAATATGACCCCATTGGATATTTGAGAACCATACCTTGTAAATAATCTAAAATATGGAAAAATCATAAAGTAAAGATGCTCACTTAACCATTAAACTCGACCCTTGCACAACATGGGTTTGAACTACATGGGTCTATTCAAATGCAGATTGGATGCCGCTGGTTTACATGTCAGTAAGCCAGAGACACTTTGGCACTTTGAGTTACTTTAAGGGTTTAGATGAACTTGTGCACATGGGCAGACACAGAGGATCTGTGATAGCCTGAAGCTCAACTACCACACTTCACGGTCCTCAAATTGAGATCGCAGTGTCTTTTCTTGCGGCCTCCACATTTAGATCATGTGCACAGAAGAGATATGACAGTGAGGCAGACCTCATTTGCCCCTGCAGGAGTTGAAATGTCCGTCACCACTCTTGTCTGGACTTCAACTGATGTGAAACAAGTGTATATATTAAAGAGGAAGCAGCAAACTCTTTTAACGGTATCAACTTTGACAAAGGCAAAAATTTGTCGAGAAAGCTTGGGTGATGCCCAGTGATCGCTGACTTTGGAAACATGGCCTTTCTGACGGGTCTACGCTGCTCCCATGCAGTTCCATTAAGAAATCATGTCTTCTCACCAAAGTCAGGTCTTCCGAATGTACACTTACTTGGTCTGCAAATGCGTTCTCCAGAGACAGGTAGGGAGAGGGGTATGTTGCGAAAATCTGTGCTGTTGCATTCTCTCCCACGATGAGCAGTCTTCCACCAGCAAAGGACATGAGTCCATCTGTGGAAGACAGCTCTGGCACGTTAGTGTTCTCCGGGCAGGGGTGAGGGAGGCTCATGCCAGGTCTTGTGCTAACCAACTGCAGTCAAACACTCGGGTTCGGTTTGGCAGATGGATATTGTTTGCCTTTCTTCACTTTAAAGTAAGGTAGTTAAGAAATGCCGGGAAGTCACAGGATGGTGGGTCAAGGATAGAAAGCCCTGGCTGCCCTCCACGGTTCACTCTGAACTCGAGTCGACTCCTTAGCTTATGGGTCCTGGAAACCTATCTTCTTTGTGGGGAATTGTTGAACTTTTTGAGGTTGACCAAAAGCCAAAGTGGAACCTGAGACCTACTCTAGGCAGAATTCACAATTCCCAGAGTGTTCTCAGTAACCCTTAATACCAGTCCACGATGCGGGGCCTTGTGGAACAGCGAGGCTGCCCTTGAGACAGCAGTTGCCACACAGCTGGCACTGACCCCAGATCTCTCCTACCTCAGGTTCAGTTCCCTCATTTGCCCCGGAAGAAATTGAGACCAGTAAGGTCAAATGACTTCTTTAAGTCACACAGGTACTTACTTAGCTCACAAAGAACTAGAGTCTGGGTCTTCGATCATCAATACTGTGTTCATCCCCCAGGACTGCTGCAGAACAGAAGCCCTGGCTGTTGGGGATTGGGAAGTGGTTCCTCACTGAGCCCATTTCTCAAAGACTTCACTCCAAATTCCTTCTTTAAATACTTACTCATCATACCTTTGCCACCAGTCAACGCCTCCTCTCCCAGTCAAATCAGAGAAAGCCATAAAGAAGCCACCAACCTATTATTTTGTGCACATTCACATTGTAGCACCACTTGGGCCTAAATATAGGCTTCCTTTAAATTCTTCCCCCTTTTAAGTTGTGACCATTTTCATTAAGAGGCTTCATGAATTTGCTCTAATGATAGTTTTGGCCCCATTATTTAGAACCGAAAACTCTTAGAATCTCTTGACAATTGTTGTAGCTTCCTGTTCTTGCCTTATCTCGCCTCTTCCTACCAAGTAATTCTGACTTTCAAATTATGTCAGCTTTCCCTAACCTCTGGACTCAGGGGTCTTACTCACCATAGTAAATGCCAAAGAGGGTTGCTGCCCCTACAAAGGCACCTAAGAACTGGGCTCCCACATAAAAAGGCAATTTGAACCATTTCATCCGTCCAAAAAGACACATTGCAAAAGACACAGCTGGGTTGATGTGGCCACCTGCAATGAAGATAAGATTAGGAATGTCACGGGACAGGTCAGGAAGAATTATTATGAAGAAAACCCTTATCTAGAGACCTTGGGCAGAACTCAGTCTTCTAAGTAGAGAACTATATGTGAGGACACAGAGTCTCGTGTGTATGTGTGTGCGCGTGTGCTGTGTGTGTGAGAAAAGGAGGGAGAGGGGAAAAGAGAGGGAGAAGGAAAGAGAGTTTGAGTGGGGAGGAAAGGAGAACTAATATTCCTCATGGCATCATTAGACACTGTTTAGGAAGTTTAGCTTTTTGAAAAGAGTCAGATATAGAAAGAAACTTGTACTCAAGTGGCTCATTTTCTTTTCTTTTCTTTCTTCCTTCCTTCCTTCCTTCCTTCCTTCCTTCCTTCCTTCCTTCCTTCCTTCCTTCCTTCCTTCCTTCCTTCCTCTTTCTCTCTATCTCTCTATCTCTCTATCTCTCTATCTTATCTATCTATCTATCTATCTATCTTCTATCTATCTATCTATCTATCTATCTACTGGGTTCTCTCTATCTATGAAGCAATAATGTCGAAGAAATAGATGTAAACTGTTAACTTGAACATATTTTTTTAAAAAGTCAATACACTTATAAGGTTTAAATCTATAACTAGCAATTCCTCAGTCCATGTCCAGAATTATAATAGCAATCTTTGCACTGAAAAGAGACATCTCTTTAAGGGAAAATGACCTTTGGTTGGTGGGCTGTGCCTCTTAACTAAAGTAAGGGACTCAGTTTATTTTGAGTGATCACAGTATCTGAGGGGATTCTCCACAGTTCCTCTGCATAAATAATATATTTCTATCACACACAGAAATGTAGCAACACTTCTGTCACCCCAACCTACATCGGCCTTCTCGATTCTCATCTAGACAGAAGATCAGGTAGAGAGTTTGCTCTGTAGTAAGTCACCAATATCATCAGCTGGCTTTGCTAGTGACAACACTTATTGAAAACTTACCAAATGCTATCATAGGGGTATTACACACTCTTGATCTTCATAAGATCTCAGTGAGATGAATATTACCTCAGTTAACTGGTGAGGAAACTGAGGCACAGAACTAAAGTAACTTTGTTAAGGCCATATGGTTAAAGTGGTGGAACTAGAATTCAAATCCAGGCTTATCTGAACTCTAGATCCTATATTCTAAACCACTTACAGAGCTTTACCAAGTTTACAAAGCTTCTCGGCTATATAGGACACGAATGGGAGAGTTATTTAGCAGGCTCCTCTTCCAAAATAAAACTTGTCATAGGTAGGTTTATGTTTTTTCACTTTTCTTAACCACCTGGAGGCAGGTACTATTTTTCACCCTGGACTTCATATGGTACAAGGCACTTAGTAGGTGTTTAAGATATGAAAGTTAAAGAACTAAATAGTCAGAGGCCTTGACCCAGATAGCTCAGACTACAATGATCTATAGAGAGGGAAAGTTGTTTGGTGGTCAAAGAGGGTGTGTCTGGGAGGGAGCTTTGCTAAGCAATGAGGAAAATTTCTGCTTGCAGAGATGAGTGGCCACTCTGGCTTACCTGAAGGACAAGGCAGAACAGTGTAGTAGAAAGAACATGAGTGCTACAGCCAGAGAGTGCTGCTCTAGAGTTTGGCCCTGCCACTTTGTAGTGATGATCAGATTATTCACACAAAGAGCCCTGAGGGGCAGCTGGAGTTCATGAGGTCTGAGATGAAAAAACTTAGGTGAACAGACTGAACTCTTTCATGGTTCTGCTCTAGACAAGTCCCTTCCTCCTCGCCACCCACAGGCAGTTCTATGATAGAGATAATCTTAATGCCTTGTCATTAAGCAAATCAATTTTGCTTTTTCAGTGAATTTATATTACTTATAGAATGCTACATCAGAAACAACCACCACAGCCTAGGTACAAGCAGGCAGTGTAAGGCTCGGTGGGGGACACTGCATAATGAGGGCGTTATAGGTCCTAATTGGCCCGACTGGGTTGCTAGAACTGGCAAGTTCACTAGGGAAGCAGTAAGGTAATGTTTTATTTTTCGAAACTGGAGTGTCGCTCACCTTCCCAGTCTGTGATCACATAATGGGATCCCATTTACGTGTGTGCCCAATATACACTGGTTATTTTTGAATCTTCAAAGAGGGCCTCACAGGTGCCCACAAACCATTATGTTAGCTGCAGCCACCATGAGAAAGTCGCCTCCCTCACACAATCTTCCTCTCCTGTTCCTGCAGCTGTTGGAGCCAATACTGAGTCTGCATGGATGTCATTGACGGGCCAATGTGTTGTCTGTGCACATTTCCAGAGCCACCAGCCCAGGAAGCCTGAACAGTGCTGGGCTCCAAAAAGAAGGGGAGACAAGTTCCCTTTCCAACTCAGTGTTACCTTTTATCAGCCAGGCTCAGAGGCTGTTCTACTTGAATTTTGGGATGTCTCTCATAAAAAATTTGGCCAGCTCCCAACACTTACCTAGAAATGATTCTAGTGAAGAGTTCCATCAGTTCTGGCCTTTACCCCTCTAAGTGCAGGGGCTTAACTCTAGTTCAGGGGCCAGATGGGAAGATTCCATGTTAACCTCACTTCCTTTCCCCCTTCCTGCTGGTTCCTACCCTTTTCTCTCCTATGGTGACTGCCAGAATTCCCAGGTATATCAGTGGATGCAAAAAGATGTGGACAGCAGTGGTGGTAAAGGGCGTTAGTTACATTGGTCTCGTCTGAGACCAATTAATCCTAAAGTAAACATTTGATGATATTCGATTCAGGGCGTTATATAAGCAAAACACTTCAAAACCACATCCCACATTTCCACCTAAACAAAACAAACAAAACAAAGCAAACAAAACAAAACAAAACAAACTAGCTGAGAACGTGCCCACGTTTATAGAGCAGTTTGTAGAAACTCCACTTGTGTGAATGTATGGGGTAGCGGCGGAACATCCTGTATGCTTCTTTTGATTCATCTGTGTCTGGTATTGAGGCCTGCACTATAATTAAGCCTTGGCACATTCAGGGTGGTTCCCTGCTCCTTCTCATGCCTTAGGTAGGCAGCACGGCGCTGGGATCACAACAAAGGCTTGGCAGGAGTTTGAAAAGAGACACTGCTCATCCCAAACAAATGACATATACAGGAATCTGTAACCAGGGTTGCCCCAGGATCTGAGTCTGACTGTGCTATTGAAAGGGTGCATGCCAGCAAATGACTGTTCTAAGGTTCCCAGCCCAAGGAGGCTCCCAGAGAGTCTAAGCCGTCATTCTTCCGTGCTCCAATAACAGCACTTGTCACCAGGCTAGCTGGCTTAACTGCAGGCTCTGCCTATAATGCCTTTCCTGTAATAGGCCATTGGAAATGTGGTGCAATAATGGGGACACGAGATTTGCTGTCATGTAGACCTGGGTCAAATCTTTAGTCTGCCTCTTTACCAGCTATGGGACTTGCAGAAATTAACTTAATCCCTCAGAGCTGGAGTTTTCTCTGTAGAATGGAGACACTAACACTCATCTCAGTCCTGCTGGAGAGAGAGGAGCTAAAGTATGTACAGCAGCCAGCATGGTGCCCAGCGTACAGAGGTTCCCTTTCCTCCCTTATCATCAGCAATCTTAGTGCTCTGAGCACCCAGGCCAGGCTGCTGAAAGATTCCAGGAGCCTTTGGGAAATGGATTGTTTTCACAGTCCCTTCCTAAGTTTCCAGGCTACATTAAATAGCATTTCATTTTGCTTCTTGAATCTTGGAAATGGCTTCTAATCAGCCTACCTCTCAGGGTAGAATTAAACCAAGACCTTCTGGATCATGCCTGCACTTCTGTGAAAGCACCGGACATTTTGTAAGTGACTAAGACTCTCCAACCACCGTGGATAAAGTCCAGGACTTGCCTCTCTGTTGGAGTGGCAGTCTTCACTGGGCTAGTCACAGGGTACCTGGGAAACGGTTACAAGCAAGTAAAAAATTATATTGACAGATGAAGAATATGTTTCAGTGGCTAGATTTAGGAATCAGTCTGTTCTGAGTTCTATGTCCTATCTCTGTCTCTTGCTAAATGTTGCCTTGGCACAAGTCACTTGCCATTTGCTAGCTATTTTAATGTTATCATCTCTAAAAATAGAATCAAATACATATTCTTGCAGGATCTAAACAAATGAAGGTGTATAAAGCACCCAGCACCTAGACATGGAAATGCTTAATAGTAGCTATTATATTTTTATTACTTACCAGAGACACCTCCAGTCACGTAGACGGCCATTACGACTGCCATTGCAAATCCAACATTGATAGTGACGGTTCCTCCAAAATGCCCTCGACTGAGGACAGCTTGGGCAACAGAGCCACATCCAAGGACCTGGAATGAGAAGAAACTCAACAAGTAAGTGAATATGGCCACTGTCAATGATGGAAATCACAGTAACAAGAAGTACCTATCAAGCAAACTCATGGATCGGGCTGCCGCAGGCTTCATACAAATCAAATTATAATGCTCCAGCTATGCACAGGTTGCCAGGAGTAAGAGCCAAATCAATAGCACGTAACACATAACCTGCGCAGATAGCAAAACAGGGGTCCTGGGTGATATCTGGTTGACAGACATTGGGTCTGCACAGTATTCAAATTTTGCCTACAATTATAAATCAGGTGATTTCACAGAATGATCCAGATATCTGACTTAAGTTTTAAATGAAACTTTTAATTTTGAGATAATTGTAGATTCACATGAGATTGTAAGAAATACAACAGAACGATCCCACGTACCTTTTACCCATGGATTCCTGTTAATCAATTAGATCTGTCAACCCACAGGGAGGAATTTCCTGGAACAGAGTAGCAGTTGGCTGCTCCCTTTAAGCAGAGCTTGTGCGTTCTCAATTGGCTCGCTTCATTTACTTCACTTCGCTCATTTAGGTCTCTGTCCTGGCCCCTGCAGGTATTTGAGTTTTTGATCCCTGCTCTAGAGGCTCCCAGTATAAACCATATCAGGCTCATAAACAATCATATGTGCACACCCAACAAGTAGAAAGGCCATTTGTACCAGATACAAGGCCATTAGCAAGAAAACAAAGGAAATTTGTGAGGGGATTGAACTGCAATCAAGACGTCCTCCCTCTGTTCTCCATATCGCCTCCATATCGTTTTCCTGATTGAGAGCATAGTTTCTAGGAGCAGAGGCTGCCAAACTTTACAGTTCCCTATGGCACCAAGCACAACGCTGGAAGTGCTTGGCAAATGGGTATAAAATAAGATGATAGGTACAACCGTGAGGCTTTGACAGTCTTCAGCTGGTTGGATATGAAATCAGTATTCAGAGAGTTTTTGAAATATATTATGATCACATCCACTCAGCAGAATACTGTTCAGTCATAAATAGAGATGAGGAGATCTGTGTGTGGACCAATGTGAAAGATCCTCAGAGCATATTATTTAATTTGAAAACAAGATTCAGAGCATGTTAAAATGTCCACTGTATTATGAATTGCACACGAGTTATTCCATATAATATCCAAGCATCAGGAAATTGGATCGGATCCTGTGGGAGGAAAAGTCGACTGGGTAGATGTTGGAAGAAAGCATTTCAGGGTATATCCTTTTTCTTTTTACCATGTGTCTTAGTACATTTGGGTTGCTATAACAAAATGCCATAGACTGAGTAGCTTATAAACAACAGAAATTTATTTCTCACAGTTTTGGAAGCTAGAAATCCAGATCAGAGTGCCGGCACGATTGGGTGCGGATCCTCTTCCAGGCTGCAGACTTCTCGCTGTGTTCTCACATGGTGGCAGAGGCAAGTTAGCTCTCTGAGATGTCTTTTATAAGGGCGCTAATCCCACTCATGAGGGCTCTGCCTTCATGACCTAAGTACCTCCCAAGGGCCCACCTTCTAATACCTTGGGCATTAGGTTTTCAACAAATGTTGAGTTGGTGGGAGGAGAACACAACTAGTCACACAGCCATGCATTTCCGAATATTTAAAAGTGTATCCTATATATTCATTTAACAACCAATTAAACCCTTTTAATCATGATCCATTAAAGAAACATTTGGTAAGAAACTGAGGCATATAAACAATAGAATATTATTCAGCCATAAAAAAGAATGAAATATTGCCATTTGCGATGACCTAGATGAATCTCGAGGGCATTATCCCAAGTGAGATAAGTTAGAGAAATAAAAATACTATATGATCTCACTTATATAGAGAATCTAAAGAAAAAAACTCATAGATACAGAAAACAGATTGGTGGTTGCCAGAGGTAGGACATGGGGGTGGGCAAAATAGGTGAAGGTAGTCAAAAGGTACAAATTTCCAGTTATAAAGTAAGTAAGCCCCGAGGATGTAATGTATGGCACGGTGGCTATAGTTAATAACACTGTATTGCATATTTGAAAGTTGCCAAGAGAGTAGATCTTAAAAGTTCTCATCACAAGAAAAAAAATTTTTGTAACTATGTAGTGGATGAATGTTAACTAAACTTATGATTTCACAGTATATACAAATGTCAAATTGTATTGTATGACTGAAACTAATGTAATGTTGTATGTCAATTTTGATGAAAAAAAATTTAGTGAGGGAGGATTATTGGGAAATATGGGACAGTGACATACAAATTTGGTAGGAAAACAACATAGCAGATGACCATCAGATGACATTCTCGCATTGTGGTTTAAAAGTCATTGTAGTCCTGGAGAAATAAGTTTTGAACTATAGGATCACTGGATCATTTTTTTTCTGGAATATAGTCAAGTTTGGGTTTTATAACTAAAGAAAGAAGAGCAACCAAATTGAGGGAGGGCTCAGCATCAAGTAATAAATATTATTTAATAAACAGATGAAGAAAAGTTTCAGAAACAAACGTAGGTAAAGAAAAAGAGATTAAGGATGTGAAGGCTTCTTATCAGAAAGATAATAGAAAGATATTGTTGTCTCTTCACAAAAGGCTGAGAAGGGAAGTCCAAAACTGATATATACAATTTCCTGATAGTGATCAATTAATTCTAAAGAGCTTGCCCAGAGCTCATTTATGAGGTCTTCACAGAAATACAATTTATAAAAACAGATATGTAATACATGTGGAATGATTTTGGTTTACATCTTTTCTTTCCTGTAATTTCCACTAGTTCCTGGCTCACTCTTAGGACCATGGAGGAGAAGCTTCCCTCACATACCAAGCATTCCAATAAGTGGAGGGGGCATAGGGTGCTCTGAATTCTTTTCTCCTGGATGTCTCAAGGTGATTAAATAACCAGATTCCAGGTGTTAATTCCAGGTATGACTCTTCATATCTACGTAAACGAAATGTTATTTCTCGGTCTCAGCTTGTTCATCTATTAAAGAAGACTAATAATATCTGCTGAGCTTGTTTCATAGGATTGTTCAGTAAAGGTTCAAATGGATAACATTAGAAAAAGCGCTTTTTAAAAAACAAAGGGCAATAATAAGCACAGAATATTATTGCTTTTAATATAAACTTAAACAGAAAACCTCAATTCAGTTAAGACCTCAATTCGATAAGCTAAGACAAAAGGACTCATGAACTGAACCATTAACTAACTGCCTGACAACAGATCCAGGGAGAAAACATAGATATTAGAAATAGTTGTTTCATTCCTAGATATAGGATCAAAATTTTCAGGGAGAGGGGAAGAGGGAAGCTGACAAGACTTTTAAGTTGTTTTGCCAATTGTGATTACTCTCCAAAGATGAGTCATTTCATAGTTGGTGAGGTCTGCATGCTTTGGTAGGAAAGCAACATTAGAAAAGAGGATAGAGTAAATACTGTGGTTGTTATCAGGTTCCACCCCTAATAGGAGGGAGAAAAATTTTCAATGGAAAAGGAAGAAAGACATTTGAAAGGCAGAATTCTTACAAAGGACTGATTGGTGAGTGAGATACCTCCAGTTGTTCCCAATCACTCAGGCCAATTCTGGAATCCATTGGTGTCCCTTCCTCTTCTCTGCCTTGGCTACCTATAGCCAACCATTCCCAAATCTTCTGAACCTTCTTCTGCAGCCTCCAACCAGTGCCCCCACTTCTAGTGTCTCCCCACTCAGTGCCAGATGAGCATGACTCATATACCCGCCCTTCCCACCCCACTGCCACAGTTGCTCAGCTAGTGCTAGCACAAACCCCTTAGCCCGGTACTCAGGGCTCTCCAGTGCCTCATGATCCCCAGCCTGGTGTTCTTCAGCATAAATCTGTATCAGCCAGGCTGGCATCCTAGTCACTCTGAGTGCTTTGATCTCATAACACTCATTCCCACCTCTGCACACCTGCTCATTGTATACCTTCCAGAAGGATCTCCTTTCCTGTATCTTCCCCAACCAAACCCAATCTATCATAACACTAAGCTTAAGTCCTTCCTTTGCGGAACTTTCTCTGACAACTTAAGGCCCAAGGGCTCTTCTGCTTCTTCTACCATGTCTTTATAATGTCATTTTATTACAGTCCACCTTGCCTTGTGGCACCCATCAAGACTATAATGCCTACCAGGGCAGGTCAGGTTTCTTGATATTCCATGCTCAAACAACATTTGATGAAAAATATTAAAATATCTCAACACAAGCAGGAAAAACCCATGTGTAAATGCATTTTCAAGAGAAAAAGTTAGTCTGGGGTAGAGTATGAAAATTGGGAGGTGTATTTTCTCAGAACTATCATTTGAGACTTCTGGAAGTTCCCAACTTGGCCATGACCCTTATGACAAATTAATTACTGGACACAATGTAAAATCTAATGTGATGAAGTGATTATTGCAAACCAGAATGCTGGGGATGGTGAGAGAGAATAATAAGCCCACAGATTTTATTTCATTTGACCCTTCTCAGATCTCTTGCACATCTATCACCTCCTTTAAAGTGTAGACCAAGATGTTCCTAGCACAGTACACAGTACGTAATGGATAATAAATATTGGTTCAGTGAGTACGTAAAAACGGAACCCTTCAGAAAAGAAGTAGTTAATGAAGGTTAGGAATTCCTTAAAAAAATATTTGCAAGTGCATGCACCTGGGCCAAGGATCACCAGGGAACCTCGCAATCATTGCAAGAGATGTGATTCTTTGTGCACATCAAACATTAGCCAAAGAAGGAAAAAAATAACATGCCTTGTATCTACCTTTTTTATGGTTCAGTATTTTCAGAATTAAGACAATAATTCCTATCTTATAGAGGTGTTTTTTTGTTTTGGTTTGGTTTGGTTTTTG
The DNA here is from genome assembly GCA_003508835.1 of Eonycteris spelaea. NCBI lineage: Eukaryota > Metazoa > Chordata > Mammalia > Chiroptera > Pteropodidae > Eonycteris > Eonycteris spelaea. Next base: position 7,935,581 of record PUFA01000040.1, on the reverse strand, counting down.
TTTGTTTGTTTATTTTAAGTTGAAAGGAACTCCTAGGGAATCATTGTCATGGACTTTGGAATAAAGGCTGCATGAGATATTTGCTATCCTTACTCATCTGTTTAGGGTAGTGTGGATAAAGGAATATAAATTCCAGTTACCATATATTTTGTCTGTTCTTTGTGCCAGGCTGCATTCCAAATGCCTTACTGTATTACCTGATCATCATCTTATTATTAACTTATGATTACCCAGGGAAGGAATATTATTATGTTCATTTTGTGAATGAGGAAACCTAGGCTGAAAAAGACCAAGTGATTTGCACAATGTTGCATAATAAAAAGAAAAGAGACAGAACCAGGATTTGATCCCATGTCTTAGAGGCTCTTAACCATAACATGTTGGATGGAGCCAGCAGTCAGTCATCAGAAGCAACAATACTCCCACAATTTCACAGAAATATTCACAGAGAACACTGGGGTTCCACAGGATGTAGGGTAGAGGCATTAGTTTCCCCTCTGCATGTTGAGAGAGAAGGGCACTCTGGGAATGTAGAAAGACTTGGAGGTGCCAGGCAGCAGTCCTGTGTTACCAATCTACACAGTATCGAAGGCCTCACTTGTACACCAGATATATCAGTCCAAGGAGGAAGGACTGAGGCCAAAACCCGTTTAGGAGCCACCTTGTAGGTCCTGATCATCATGCCAAGACAAGTATGGTTATTCTGGTGACAACAAATGTCACTCTGGTTCAAAAGGGTACCCCAAAACTTGTACTTTTTCACCAAGACTTCTCATGACCCAGAGAAAAATTCTTTTCAGTCCCATTTCCCTTCTTTTCTCAGAGATCAATGTGACACATTGGTGGTTTTTAAGTACAGCTTTTTCAGTTTATGGAAAACCTATTTATTAATTTCTATCTGCTTCGTTTCCAGCTCCCCTTGCACTGACAGCTTCTGCTAGATGACCAAGCACTCTCCGGGGAAAACCAGAACTAAAGCAAAGTTAAACCCTTTCCACTCTTGTTCTTCCTTGTCATCTCCTTTCCTCATACTGTCTCCCCACTTTGTGGTCATCGGCAGAAGTCACACTCATTTCCCCAGTGCTGACTAGTCCTAGTGCCTGCCTAGTACTGGAATGAATGGTCTTAGATAATGGTGGGACAGGCCTTTTCTACACAGATGAACCACACCCATGAGCCACAAAGATTTCTCGTTGCATTGGACAGCATTTGGGGGAACTTATTAGAATTCATATCTATTCTCAACACCAAGACCCAAGAAGACAGAAATTCCCCTAGCTCTGCCTGCCCCGTTAGTAACTTCTGCTGAACCAGAGTTCATTCTAAAATGCCCAATACCTCCAAAGTTCATCCAGCTAGAATTTTTTTATGATTGTTGTTTTAAAAACTTTTCTAGGATGTTCATATCCTCCCTTTAATTCAGAACTGTCAGTGCGGTGCACGTTTGCAGCAACAATACAGCCCAAGAATGTAAGTCAAACATGACTCTTTACCTTGACATTGCTGCAGGTCTTCCTGGAAATAGGTAAGGAATATAATTTTAAGTGAAAAATATACTTCAGTAGATAAATTGCTATTAAATGATGCAAACGCATAAGGCAGAAATCAGCATTAAAAAAGAACAGCTTGTATTTTAAAAATTGCTTTGTGTATGTGTGTCAGATATGTATATACATACAAACATACATACATGTTTGTTATAAACGTCCATTCAGTCCCCATGATAAGGGAAAATAAAAGTCTGCTTTTTTCATCTAAAGAAACTGGGGACAAAGAAATTAAGTCATTTGCCTGAGACTATACAACTAATGAAATGATATTGTTGAACACAAAATTAACATTTGTGTCCAAAGTATGTGTCCCTTCACTTACATTAAATGTCCTCAACTGTACCTGAGACAAATAAGTAGTTTTTCCAAATCTGTGCTTTAGGAGCCTTGTCTTTCAAAAAACCAAATTGTGGTAAATTAAGGTCCCCACCCACATCTACAAGTACCTCTGATAGGATCTGGCATGCACTCAGTCATTCCTTCCTTTCCTCCATATATATGTACATTTGAAAATTCTAAGTGTCCAGCATGGGTGCCTGCTGGCTAGCAAGGATGAAAAAAAAAAATCAGAAATGGGTACTCTGAGAGCTCACACCAGTAGAAGAGGTAAGATAGCTGAGAACTGTATAAAATCCTAAGTAAAGTATGATAAGATGAAGTGGTGCTCTTATTTAATGTAATAAGCTTGTGTTAATGAATGGCTTAAGCATTTATCCCTAGGGAAAGTGAGCATGGAGATGCAGTTTTCCAATTCAACCTTATTGACTAGATAATGATTATTTTGACATTTAAGTTTCCCCAAATTTTTGACTCATTTGATTGATTAACACTCCAAATTACTGAATCTCCTGATATAATACTATTAAATCTGAGAAATGTTAATATATACACATGAATGTACAACAGATTATCCTCATGAAAAACTTGATTAATATTATATGAGATCAAGATTTCTCTTCTGATATTGCCTGAAGTAAAAATGGGTTTCACACTATTGCCTCAACCAATTTTGTCAGGTGGTAGAATGGGAGAAGGACCATGATCTTGTATCAGGAGTTTGACCTCCAATAGCCAGATGGTGGTGATAGGGAAACCAAAAACCACATTCTCCATTCTTGAGAAGGTAGTCACTTTGGGAGAGGTTCCTTTCCTCCTTTAAACATTTTGCTATTTGTAACTAGAGATAAAGGAGAACAAATGCCAATCTGTCAGTACAGCATTCTCTGCAAACCTTGGCTTTCCAGAAGTTCCACATCCTATTCCACCTGTCTATACACACCTATTTAGATTATGTGACTATATCCATTGGGATACGTAATGATAATATTAACAACAGCAACAACACCTATTATATATATTGAGTGCTTTATATTGTTGTGGAAAAATCCCAAACCAGTCCAACAAAAAAACAAGCAGTAACTTGGAGAGAAAGGAGAATTCAGGTTTATTACTCATGGTCCCAGAGGAGCAAGTGTTCTGAAGATCTGAGCAGTGGGCTCAGTTGCAACATTGCTTATATATCAGAGTTTTTACACAAGCTAATTGGTCAGTTTGAACTTAAACCATTACAAACAACCAACCCCTGGAACCTCCTCCATGGAGTTGCTTTGGACTACAAGTTAAACACTGGTAAGGCTGGGGAGTTGTCAAGGAGTTGCTGATAGATATAAATTGTTGCTGACAGATACAAATCGGTACAGAAAGTGGGAGCTGCTAGGGGTACAAACAGTGCAAACAGTTACAAGTAAAAGCCAAGTAGGACAAGGTGCAAAAGAGCTTTGCAGTGAGCTCTTGCATGTAGCAAGCACATTGACAGAAGCAGAACAGAAAAGCTGATTAGCTTTTAATGAAAATCCTGAATTTCCTCTTCAATATGAGCTAAGCACTTTCCATACATTAAGGGGTTAGTCCTCACAATGACCCTGAGTAATGTCCTCTTATTATCTCTATTTTACAAATAAGGAAATGAAGCCTAAAAAGATTAAGAAGTCAAGAGAATTTCTAATGTTCGCACAGGTAGTAAGTGAAAAGGCCCAGGTGTGACTGCACATAATTTTGACCTCTGGATGAGTGAATGATCAAACATTTACAGCATGTATGCACTGATCCAGGCACTCTCATATACATTACTTCCATTATTCCTCCCAAAGCTTAATCCTCATTTGAAAAGTGGAAGACTAGATGACTTGACAAAATTCATATAGCGGATAAGTGGTAGAATCCAATTCTGGGGCCAGATTCTGTGATTCCCAGCCCTGTGTTTCTCCTGTGGCAACTGCTACTTCTCAGTGAGTCTGCTTCCTCCCTTTATGAGGACAGAATGCATATATGATGCATGACTTTCCAGTCAGCTTTCCAATTAAAAAATAAAACTTTCTTAGTCATAACAGAAATAGTCACAATGAACCAAAACTGAACCCTGGATATTCTGTTTAAAAACAAAGTGGCATGTAGCCTGGGAAAATATCAGTATGAGATCAATCATTTCTCAGGGACCAGCTGTACTTGGAAAGAGATGACATTAGGGCAGGCTCATAAAAAGAGAGGAATCAGATTTGAGAAGCAGGTGAATGGGCAAACGGCCCACAGTGCTCTCTGAGTAGAAAAGAATACCAAGGAGCAACTTGGGCCTCCAGAAATGAAATGTGATTAAACTTCATTATTTCTATTAGGTTGAAAAGAACAATGCTCTCCTTTTCCGATCTACACCAGGCATTCACATCTCTCAACTCATCCCAAATAATGCTGTTGGACAAGAACTTGATCATGATCCTAGAACCAGAATAAGGACCCAATTAAGTATTTACTTATTAAGATGTGCATGTCCTTATTAGGATGGCCATGGGTCTGAGTGTGCTGTGTGTGGATGAGGTGTTGACAGTTCTTTTTTATTCAGGGTGGCCCAACAATATCCGTGGTCATTCTCAATCTGGAAGAGTCCTAAAGATGGAGGAGTTCCAGGGGCTGGTTTGTTTTAGGTTCATCCTAGGCCCTGAAAGTCCCAAAGTATATTCCACAGATCATCAGTTCCATAAGATACTCTTCAAAAAAAAGGAATCTGTGATCAAATATGTGTGGGGCAGCTATATATATTCTATTCCCCTGTTAGATATTTACGGTGAACATTAAAGGCTCTGATAATTCCTGCAGTTGAAAAAAACTGCTTAACTTGGTTAAGTATGTTTGGGAAGCACAGCATATTTTCATTCACTTAATTCTTATCTGAAATTTCATGAAACTAGTGTTCTTCAGAACACATTTTGAGCAGCTCCCTGAAACACTGAAAAGGACAAACTCTGCTGAGTGAGCTTTTTAGCAAGGAACAGGGGAGTGAAGAAAATGTACATGCACATGTAAAATTTTTTCAATTACAAAGGGTATACAATAAAATATAAGAAATCCATCTATTACCCACCCCAGATTTCATATTTTATTCTTCACAGGTAACTAACATGAATACTTTCTGTATACTCTGTCAAAAATGTGTGTGTGATGAAGAGATTTATAAAGATAGGCTTCATTATATTTAATAGCTATATATGAGTTCATTGCAACTTCTTTAACTACTCACCTACAGATAGAGGCCTAGATTCTGAGAACGTTTTCTCCTAAGAATGTCTAAACTTCCAGACAGAGACTAAGGCATGGGGGCTTATTCTAGTTTGAGAGGAATTAAGCCCTTGAGTCCTTTTGGTCTGGATTGGCCTTTCCAGTAAGGTCTGTGTCTTAGCATGACCAGCCAATCTATCAAGATAGAGAAGGGTGGGGGGATGGGGCGCATTTTGCTGGCATATGAGGTAGCAATCCTACCTCGTACATGAATAAAGTTCTGACTAGATGAAGGAAGTAACCTTCACTGCTGGGCTGCTTAGCATTTTGATCCGTTTTATTTATCTCACTTTGATGAGGCTTGTCTTCCTCACAGTCCTTTACTTTATGCCATATCTTCATCATAGGGCTGATGAGTAGAGTATCCAACTTCTGCTCTCATTCTTATGTTCTCCTTTCTTGTCAAATAATGAGAACATGTTGTAATGCACTGTGTCATTAAAGAAAAACAAACCAAAACCACTTCTGGAAAGTAGAAAACAAAAGTACTTCCCCTTTGAAAGTGAATTAAAATAGCAAGTTTCCTAGGTCAAAATTAAAACCCAGGGGTCAAAAGCAGAGTTCTGTTTGGCAGAATCAACTTTGGCTTTAGGAGTCTGCAGCCCTTGGATAAAGTGACCCAGAACAGACGTTTCCCCCAGGTCCTTTGGAACTCTGAAGTTTTCCAGACTAGTCTGACTCTTTATGTTCACCATTAATAAGGGGAAGCCTACATGAAAATCCTCCTGCAGCTGATACTGACTCAGGGTCTAAGGACTTGAGGAGCAGCCTATTTAGAGAAAGCATGGAGTTTCCTAGTCATTCATGATCACATGCCTCATGTCGGACAAAGGGAGCAGACAGCCACTCTTTTGGGAAAGTGCTCTTCAACAAAGTATCCACATTCAATTTTCTTTTTTCAGTTTTCCATTTAACAATAATCATTTCTGGTTGTGACAGTACCTGGATAACCTAGCAGAAGCAAATATAAACCTGCTCTGGAATACCAATGCTCAGGCCATATGGAATTCCCACAAAGAAAAATAAACCTTTCTGAAGAGTTTATGATGAAAATTTACAAAACACTAAAGGAAAGGATCCATTGTGGATGAGAGTCAGTAGATAAAATAAGCAGGATAATTAGTTTCCCCAAAGCTTGAGATGATAGAACAGTTATAAAATACCATAAATATATTAAGCTTTAGTGAGTTAAAAAGGCAAAAGAAATAAACACATAAGAAAAGAAAAAACAATTAAGAAAAAGAACCAAACAGAATTTCTAGAAATGAAAACATATTAAGGAAACTACAATGACTATATTAAACAGATGTTAAATGCCACTGAATAAGGAATTAGTGAATTGGAAGACAAATTTGAGACAACTACATACAATTTATCATGGAGAGATTAAGAGATAAAAATAGAGAGACTGGGGGAGTGGCAAGGTGATAAAGCTGAGAATTTCCAGAATTGGTGAAAATTACAAATCTTCACAGTAAAGATGAACAATGAATCCTGACCACTACAAATAAAATAAGTTAACACCTAGTTGTATTATAGTGAAATTTAAGAATAAAAAACAAAGAGAATCTCTTAATTGAAACCAGAGAATTGCAGATAATTAAGGACAAAATTAGGCCAATAACAGACTTGTCACCAGCAACAAGAGAGACATTGAAATGACACCTGCAAAATGCCATGCAAAACCAATCACCAACCTAAAATTTATCATTGCACCTTGAGAGTGAAATAAAGACATATACTGGCAGACAAAAGACTGAGAAAGTCTATCCCTTGCATGCCCTTCCTGAAAAATTTCCTAAAAAGTTTTTTTTTTAACTGCGCAAAGGAGGTTGCATCTAAAAGCAATGGATGAACGCAGTAATGATTAGCAAATAAACTAGTATATGATAGTAAATTCATGTAAATATTCACAATTAAGAACACCAATAACAGTAATAATAGTAGAATTTAAATATTAGGGAATAATGACATGTAAGATGAATTGGTTGATTATAATTAGAATTTTTTAAAAAGTTTTAATGTTTATTTTATACTTTGTTAGCTCAAGAAACATTTTTTTTTTTAATGTAAGGGTAAATATTTCAAGAATAGAAAAAGCAAGTAAGGGGAAAAGAGAGAAATAGAGAAAACTGATCAACCCACAGAAAGGATATAAGAAAACAAACTGAGTGGAAAACAAAAAACATGCTAAAAATTAAAAAGAAGTCATCATCTCAGGTTTTAAAAGCCATAAGCAAATATTATGAAAAATCATTTTAAAATCATTGCTTCCATTGTATTACTTCTGAAAGTAATAACAATTTTGAAAAACTACATTTGAAAACAAAAGTGAAATAGTTTCCTAGCAAAAAATATAAATTGCCAAAATGAAATTAAAAATAGATCTAAATTATACATAACTTTTAGAGAAACTCTCACCCGCGTGCTTGTCTTTTGCTTTCTCTTTCTCTTTTTAAATGCATATGCAAAATAATCTTCAAGGAACAGATAGATAATCCTCATTTTATACAGTGTTCCAGAAAACATAAAAAGAGGGAAAGAACTCCAATTCATTTCATGAGGCTAATGAAAACCTAGTAATAAAACTAAACTAAACTAGGACAACATAATAATAAAAAAATCATAGTCCAAATGCTTAATAAAACACTGCAAACTAAATGGTATGTGATTTAGGTGGCAATAAATCTCAGGAATATAAGGATGATTTAATGCTAAAAATATTTATCAATGTAATTTTTTCATCAACAGTTAAAAGAGGAACCCATATGCTTATCTGAATATAGAAAAGGTGTGGTTTTTTTTAAATTCAATAATCATTTCTAATGAAAGTTTTAGTGAATGAAGAATAGACAGAAATTTCTTTACTCAAATTAAAAGTGTCTAGTTAAAAGCTACAGGAACTATCACACTTAATGGTAAAATGTGAGAAGCAGATTCTTTAAGTTGGAAATAAAACGTGAAAGCCTTAATTATAGTATTAGAGGTTTTAACCACAATAACAAGACAATAAGAATAAATTAAATGTTTAAAGGCTAGAAAGAAAGAAAAAGTTCTCATCTTCTCAGAAAAAAACCTTATCAGCATAGTCCAATAGAACATTTCCAATGAGAGAAAAGTTCTATGTCTGTGTTGTCCAATACGGTGGCCAGTAGTCATACATGATGGCTCTTGGAACTAGTAAGACAGTAAAACTAAATTTTTTATTTACTTATGTTTAATTTTAATTTAAGTAGCCACAAATGGCTAGTGGCTATCATATTTGATAGCTTTGATCTATACAGACTATCTAAGATAATCTATACATTCCTTGAACTAATGAATTACTAAATTTTCTGAATACAAGATCAACATACAAAAATCAATATTGTCCCTAAACCCAAGTAATAACCAATTAAAAAAATGTAATTTAAAAAATGTACCATTCACAATAGTAATAATAATCATAAGGTACTTAGAAATATATCTTATGAAAGATATATATACCCATACTAAGTAAATTATAAAACTTCAGAATAAAAATGTAAAAAGCAGACTTATGAATGAAGAGCTATTTCATGTTCATGCGTGAGAAGATTCAATGTTTAAAGGTATCAGTTTTATACAAGATATATAAATTCAGTGCAATGCCAGTCAAAATCTCTAGAGTATATATGGAACTTGATAAACTAATCCTAAAATTCATGTGGAAGAATAAAAGGCTTAAAGTAGCCAAGTTAATATTTTTAAAAATAATAAGAAAAATATTGGATAAGCAACGATTTAGAAAGTGATTATCGAAAACACATGGCATTGGTGCAGGCTTGGACAGAGACATCAATCACATTTATAAGTGAACTGGTAAATGATAGAGAGGCCATTACATCAGTAGAGATAGGACAGACTTCTCAAAAATGGTACTATAACAACTGGCTGTCCTTCCAGAAAAGAGACCCCTCTACATCATACATCAAAATACATTCTAATGATTTAAAGACCTAAAAAACAAAAATCAAATACTGAACCACAATAAGAGAAATATAAAATATCTTTAATATGTAGATTTTTAAATAGATATTGATATCCTATAACCAATAAGAAAAAGATTCTTTTTAACAAGCAGAAGATATAAACAGGCAATTTACAAAAGGGAAAACCTAAAGTTTCAGTAAATGTAAAAAGATGACTAACTACACTAAGGATTCATTAAAATTACTAGCAAAATTCTATTTCCTATATGGCAAAAGGACAAAAATATAAAAATTGGACAATATCAAAGGTCAGTTAGTACGTGGAAAAATGGGAACTCACATGTTGCTGCTGGTAGTATAAACTGAAACCACTTTGGAGAGCTATTTTACAATACACATCCATTTGAAGCACTAGGGCCACCAAACCCACTTCTAAGTATGTACTCAAGAGAAACTCTGGAACACGTGTACAAGCAGAAGTGTACAAAGATGTTCATTGTAACAGTGCTGGTAATTGCGACAAATTGCAAACTGCATAAAAAAGTTCATGAGGGGACTAAATTATACAATGGCTAAAATGAATTACCTGACGTCTACATGCCCCCAAATAAATAAATCTCAAAAAGTGTCTTTTGAGGAAAACTCAAATTGTATAAAGTCTATAAGCTATGAAGCCACATATGTAAATGTTTAAAACCTCTAAGAGAGTGACATATTTTTACAGATGACAGTGGTAAAAGTTCTAAAGCAGACAGGAGAATGCTAAAACCACAGTGACGAGAAATCAGGTTTGATTTTAATTCCAGCTCCACCACACACTTGCCTGAGGGCAAGTTGCTTAACTTACTGAGCACTGATTTCCTCATCTGTAAAATAAGAACATTTCCCTTATCTCATGAGATTTTTCAAGGAATAATAAGTGTCTGGACATAGGGTATGCTTCGTCAATGTTAACCCCTTCACTATCTTTCACCCTCATCACTGTATTCGAAGGGAGTCACGTGGGCGTGTCTTTAACTTCCTGCTTCAGGCCCCTTTACACCTGCGGAAGGTACAGGACATACCCTCCATGTTTAGCTCTTCCACGCGTTCAGATTTAAAAACTTGCACTTTCTAAAAATGACAGAACACCCAAATACAGAAATGCAAATCCATGAATGGCAGAGTACTGGATATAAATCATAAGAAAATAACAAGAAACCGGTGGGATTGACAGTGGACGGTCCCTCCGATGTCCTGATGTGCTAGAAATTGCATCCTGTGAGCATGTGGGTCTCTTTTCCTTCATCTGAGAGACACAGGGGCAGGACAACAGAGACCACTTCATTCCAAAGCCAATGTGTGAGAGCCCGAGGACGAGGGATCCTTCCACGCCTCTGGCAGACTAGCCGTCCATGGCCAGAATCAGCAAGGGTGCTGCTGACAGCAGAAGCTTCTGGTCTATTATCTGTTGGCAAACTGACAGCTCCAGTTCTGTGGAACCCTCCTTCTGAACACCCCAGGCTAGGAGTGCGGCATGCCTTTGCTAAGCAATAAGCTAGAACAAAATATAAGAAACAGAGCAGGGGATTGTTGAGGCAGAAAACAAGAGGAGTTATAGGGTCCTTTGTTCTTAGCCACAGGGTGGTCTCCAAGGAAATACAGAAAATAGAAACCCTAGTGGAAAACACGGTGTAATTCATGGTCAGTGTGTTCATTACAGCCATAAAGATATGGCTGAACCACTTCAGAACTCGTGTTACAAGAAGTATGAATGTGTTTGGAGGTGAAAAAGAGGTCCAAAAACTATGCTAATAGATTTTCTATAAAATTTCCCTGCCATGATCCTGTCTGTTCTAACAACTATCTTTTGACACCCCTACTTTCAAATGTAGTCTAGGCTATAAAACTAGTAAAGTTCTCTTGGGCTTTCACACACAAAAAGAGCTAATTCTCGGTTCTCATCAAATGATGGTGTATTAGGAATGACTGAAGTCAAGATATCAATCCCTGCTCTCATTCATGGGCTGGGCGACCCTGGGTGACCCTCTTAATTATGTTACACCTGTTTTCCCACCTGGAAAAATGGAGTTGATCACCTTCCTCCTCTCTCTCCACCAGGAAAGATATAAAAATAAACAGGAATATATGTGAGAAAACACCCCATGTCTCTTGGAGGAAAGGCACAGTGGAATCCCAACAGCAAGTATATACATAAGGCAGAGCAACTAAGCTCTTCCATGATTCAGAGGACCTGTGATTGCATCAGCCTGTGTCTCATCTTTCCCATCAACACAAGGGCCAATGACATCTAGCTCACCTTTCTGTCAGAGCTGTCCTCCCAGTACTTAAGAATTCTAAATAATGTAGTAGACCAAAATTGTCCTGAATTATGCCAAAGCAGACTTATTTTAAGAACTGGCTTATCTTAAGAACTTTCTTATTTCACTCTTAACACTGATCATATATTCTTTTGCTTCAAAAGCTCTCAAATATGGAAACCTACTACAAGATCTGAGCACACTTTGTAATAATAATTTCAAAGCCCTAGAATTTCCATAGCCAGCATATCTGAGAACCCTCGTAGAATGAAATGGCAAACTCAGTGACTCTGACAGGGAGAGACATTTGGACCTGAAGTCATGGAGGAAGGCAGGAGCAGACATAGGAACCACTGTGAGATCTAAGCTTCTCATGCACCATCCATCCCATTTCTTCCCTCCCTCCTGCACTGTCCACTCCCCTATGCCATCCATATCCTATGTCCTAGGCCTCTACCCTTGCTGTTTCCCTTCAGGGTACATATCAAAGGTATTACTTTTAAAAGAAGTATTTGCATTTTTTTTTTTTGATTCTTAGAAATGCCAAAAAGTAAATTTCTAATGTGCAAACTTCACAGGGTGAGAAAAGAATGTAGGGTCTTCTTCAGTACACAAATAGGTGCCACTTGCTCAGAAGTGTAGCCTTGGAGGAATGCCCTTCCGCTGCAGGAGGAAACATGACTACTTGCTGGGCTGTTCACCTGAGCATCTCCAGTAGGATGAGCTCTGTATCAAAGAACCCTGAAATGTCTGAAGAGAGGAGGATACACAAAATAGTGAGAAGTGAACATATGAGAAATGACTAGAGATCCTGGAAAGTCCAGCCCCCCCCCCCAAAAAAAAAAAGATTTAAATTCAACTCACATTTATGGGCTCCCATTTATGTATGTGCAGAGTTCTGTGGCAGATGCTGGGGGAAGGGGCCCGTAAGATGGCCAGGAGGAAACAAAGCAGCTGTTTTCAAACACTACAAGGGCTCTAAATAGAAGCGGGGAAGGAGCAAGAAAGGCAAAATGGAGGTGGCATTGAATGAGTGTTTCCTATGTCAGGAACTTAACATGTAATGTGGATTTAATGTGCAGCTTGAAATTGCGAGGCCATGAGCCCACATTCGTGGGCCTGAACAGTCCCTACTCTCTACCTTCACCTCATACCTGTCCACCGGTATTGAGTAGTCTTTTCAGCTTCAGAGAAAGTGAAAACATTGGCTTTAGGGTGTTAACTAACAATGTGTTCTCTCTCAGTTGCTTTCAGGTTTAAGCTCACCTGCCCACGAGCAAATGAGAGCTAACTCCTGGCTCTAATCTATGAAACTGTTAAGGAAGAGGGAGTCTGATTCACTTTATATCAAGGACATTGCTAAAACAATTCCAGCAATGTGTGTGCAAAGTATAGGTTTTAGAGTTAGAAAGAATCCCAGTTTAATGCATTTTTGGTTTGGGCCAGTTACTTCATCTCTTTGAGCCCTTATTTCTCCAACTGTTTATGAGTGAAAATAAACCCTTACTAATGCAGCTATTGTAAGGATAAACAAATATATATATGTACCAAGCTTATATATGGTAGGTACTACGTGGTCTCTACTTTTGCAACTCAAGGCTTCAAACCTTTTTTCTAATACTAGCAAAAAGACCTAACTAGCCCAATGTCTAAAAGGCCAAATGAAACCTAGTTCTTCAGCTTATGATGTAATTGTTGTCGTTTTCACTGTAGTCTACAAAGAATTTTTCATGACCATCTCTTCCTTTAATGCTACCAGTGGGCCTTATTAGTCATTTACATCATGATGTGAATGAGTTTGAGAAGCTTCCCCTAAGAGCAGTTTTTGTCCCAGATTCCTAGGGTCTGAGGCAAAAACCACCTTCACAAACACGAAGAACGAGAGTCTTGTATATATCCTGTCGCCTTTTTTAAGGCTCCCTTTTCTCCACGCATAGCTTTTTGCTAGAGAAAGTAAGGCAAAATGCACATTTTCTAATCAAGCAGAGATAATTACTTTGGAAACCTTTGAGCAAAATCATGTAGATGTATGGGTTAAAAAATTATTGTATTTGTGCAGAAACTTCCTATTTACACATCTTCATAAGCCTCCACAAAATTGAAGCTTATCATCACAATTATAGATTTCATCAGGGTTTGCTTTAGAAAATAAATATACAGTATAGATAGAAATCAAACCTTTCACAAAATGATTGGCTTTAACCAGAAGTTATAAAGTTTAATTTTAACATACAATATTAAGATATTATTTCTTTAGTTCCCACCTTGAATATTACGGGAAGACATACTACTAGTTGCATGAGTAGTGTTAAACAAAAAAACCACAAGCCCAGAATAGCATCACTTGAGCTGAAAGCCCATGATACTAAAACTGGATTTAGTACCTGACCTAACTGCAGTTTCAACCTCTCCCCAAAACATAACCTTAAATCAACCAGTCTAGGATTTTCAGGCCAAACACCAGTAATCTGTCCCTTGAGCCCTCTCCATTACTGGCCCCCGCACCTCATCAACAGAAAGGAGAAGCAATCTGCAAGGTAAAAAAAAAAAACCCTTCCTTTTCTCCTCCCCCCCCCCAGAGAAAGGTATCCTAGCCCCCAAATAATCCTTTCTTTTCTACAAAATCTTCCTAATAAAACTCCTAATCTTCCTCTAAAGGAAGGTGACCTTGCCTAAAATAATCCACTTTTAACTTCTTAATTCCACCCTCTTTGTGCCTATAAAACCTTCCATTTTATACAACTTCTCTGAGGGCCTTTCTAGTTGCAAAACAGGATGTTGCCCAACTGATGAATTGCTTAATAAAGCCAATTAGATCTTCACATTTACTTTTTTTTTTTTAATAATAGAATTGTGAATGACTAAAAGCAATTTTCACTTACTCAACATAGACAGGATGGGATTATGAAATTGGTTCTCATTAAGAAAGTAGATTTTAACTTTTTTGGTTGCAAAATGGATGTTTAGTTCACTTCCTTTTGTGTTTTCTGCAGAACAACCAGAGTTGTAACAATGTGCTCCACTTCTCTGGAACAGGGGTTACTATGACAGTGCAAATCTTCACTTCTTTAAAATGACTTTTCTCTTTCTCCTTGGTTCAAACTGCCCTTGGGCTCACTTGCTTCTATTCTTTCCTTATCTTTCTGCATAAGGCACAACCACTCCCTTAATCATTAAGCCCTTAGGTGAGCATCAAATAGCCTTAGGACCACAGAAACAGAGTTTCAATCAAACTAAAGTTAACATTTTATAGCTCCACACCCATCAGGGCAGAATGACCCTAAGGGTATCCCCTTGAAATCAGACAGAACTACACTATGATTGACATCAGGTCCTGATGCAATGATCAACTGCTTCCTACCTTGGCCCTGACCAATCAGTAGGGCCTGCAAGCCTAACTCCCTTAGCTACCATGACTAATGAGTTTTTCCTACATCCCCTAGAGGCCATCAGGGAGCCATGTCTTTGAGCACTGTGTCTCTGGGCTTGGTGCCATTTCCTTAAATAAACCTTTGCTTTCTTAGCTGCAAACCCCCATCCCTGTCTCTTTTGGCTTTGATGCATGCAGGCAAAAACAAACCCTTGAAGTTTGGTAATATTACTGTGGCGCTGAAGTCAGTTGGTGCTGACAACCATTCTCTTTGGGACCAAACCATCAACTTTCTGTCTCCCTGAGGGCTATTTTTCAGTAAGTAGTGATTGGAATTGAAAGAATCATAGGCTTTTATTGTTCCTTTTCCTTCTAACTCTCCCCTAAGTCATCTAGGCGAGGACAGCCAATGAGAGCAAAAAATTGTCCATAATGCGTTGAAAATAGTTGAGTTAATGAGATAAAAAGAGGCTCTCAGAGACCAGAAAACTTATGACTCTCATTTTTCACTAGTTCAGTTTTTTGAGTTCATGTTTTCTCAATTTTGACTTATTCTCCTAAATTTTTATGTATTTACCCAAGCAAAGAACTTTTTTAAAGATTGAGGTATAACTTGACATAACATTATATTAGTTTCCGTGTATGACATAATTCAATATTTTTATATATCGATATTTTATATATCAATATTCATATATAAATATGAATATATTATAAATATATTATGAATATAAACATGGACATAGTCATATATTATATATCAATAATTCAATATTTTATATATCAATATTTTATATATCAATATTTTTATATATTTTTATATATCACTATACATAGATATAATTTTTCTTGTAATGAGAACTTTTAAGATTTACTTTCTTAGCAACTTTCAAATATGTCACACCGTACTATTATTAACTGTAGTCGCCATGCTGTACGTTACCAAAGAACATTTAATGTACAAAGTTTATGGACAATACTCTATAATTTTAAGAAAAATGAAATTTTCTACCTAGATTAGGAAATTCTTGAACAGTTTATTTTTAAGCAAGTTAAAATCAAACAGTTGCTATATATGAAAATAATCAAAGATTTAATATTCTATTAACACATGGTTTGGCTCCAGCTGAAAATTCAGGATCCAGAGAATGCAAGAATATGCGACAGGACAGAAACCTAGAGCCCATGCCACTAAACTTTCCAGTCTTTTATTAATAACTGTGTAAGTCCCTGGACGAAATCCTTGTGAAGTTCTAAGAATCAGTCTTTCTATTATATATAGAAGGTTATTGTAAATGCCTATTTAAAGATCTTTAGAGATTAGCTTGAATTAGAGGGCAATATATATATATATATATATATATATATTATATATATATATATATACACACAAAGCCAAAACTGGATTACTGCACAATATAATATTTCCAGCTAATGCAATTTTTAATGTATTAAAAGTCAAGTGATCTGTCAACAGTCTTTGCCAAGCACTTGTAATAATGAGCTTTTTTTTACCATCCATATTTATTGACTGTCAATACTTTTTGCAAGTGACTGAACCACCTCAATGTTTATATGAAACAAGCAGGGTATATGTAAATTAATTTGTCAATGAGAAAAATTTCTAAAGGCTGACATTAACCATAAAGCTATATTTAGAGTCTGAGTAAATCTCTAAAATAAAGAAGGACCTTCACTGCCCCTTTCCTACCCGCATCAACGCATATGGATAAAAGAAATGAGTAAATGGAAACCTAATAGTGTGCCACTAAGTAGCCAAACAGCCTGGAAGTAACTTGCCGTTTCCTGGAAGACACGCGTCTAATGATGAACTTAAAGAAAAGAAACCAAAACAAAACTCCATCTACAGCTAGGTTGAAAGGGAGGTGTTACTGGATTGGAATTCAGAAAATCAGGAAACACTTACGATCATTATAAACGTGCCCAAGAACTCGGAGAGTGTTTCTTTAGCCAAGCTGCTCTTCAAAACCAGTCTCTGCTTGAAGCTTTTCCTCTTTTGTCTCTTCTCAGGCTGCATTGTGCCGCTTCTCCAAAGACCACTCTTTCCACCGATACCTACACTTCTTCTGGTCCCTACTTCACGCACACGTGAAAAAGGAAGTTTGAGAACCGCTCAGATTCCAGATCTCCGATGAGATTATCTGCTTCCAAAAACAGTCCCAATTACAGCCTGTGACTTACTCCTCTTCTGGTGAAATTGTCACTCCCTGCTCTAGTTACTTATTTGAATAAGTTAGAACCTGAAATCCCAAAATGACCCTTTTATCCTTTTTAGTGCCTGATGGATTAATCATTACCTTTATTCTCAAGGTATTTTCTAGTTTTTTTCTTTTTTTTTTCTTCAAGAGATGAGAAAAAAGATGTTGTGCTGGTTGTGTTGCCAAACCACAGCGATGGGCTCCGGTCCAGAGATTTCTATATTACACAATTGTAGGCTTCTGATTTTTTTTCCCTTCCATTCAAAAGTGGATTGTTGTACATACACATACACACACACACACAACACACACACACACATACAGGGTAAACATCCTTTTCTGAAGATTTTCATGCAAATTGAAGAACATGAAGAAAATATACATGTATTTTCCTGCAGGATCAATGACTCATTTTCTCTCAATATCATTTCAGTGATTCAATGACACCTCCCTGAGAGCGGTAAGAACCTCTGTGTTCATTCTAGAGAGAGAAATAAACATACAGAGAGGCTATTGACAGTTTCAAGTTGCAAGTCAGTAGGACGGGATGGGATCTCTTCCTCAATTACTGAAACTGGACTTCATCTACTGAGGATAGTTTGGAATCTAAGAATCAGAAAGATGAAGAAGGCAACCTGTTGAGTTTATTCTGAAGAAATATTCCAGTCTGAAAATCAAGTTACTCCTCTTCATTTACCATAAAATATTTAGGCCCAATACACGGGAAATAAGTAATAGCAGTTTGAAATTTATATTGCTTGGAGATCACTGAGCCACAAAGAGATCAATCTGAACATATACCACCTCAATTAAACAAGAAAGGGGGTAAATACGCCCAAACAGGCCTCCTAGGTTTTCAATTTCATAAATTCACATCTTTTCAGGCAACAGTGTTTAGGACTAGTTTCTTGTCATGTCAAATATTCAAGCCTTGTTTTTCAAAACTAGTTCTTCGAAGAAATAGAATCCAGCAGTTGTTTCGGAATACAAAGGCAGTCTAATGGAATTAGCTCCCATGCTTCCTCCTACACCTCCCACCGAGAAACTGGCTCTGTTTTAGGCCCTCCCCTGCCTTTGCAGGAGGCCAACAGTCATTTGCATCTGGGGAGGCAGGCATGAAGGAAAAGAAGAGAGGCTTGGAGCAACAGCTATTGAGAATTCAAGGGCAGAAGGAGATACTCAATCTGTAGGTAAAATGTAGAATTTAGGCCTAAAAAAATTATATATTGCCTCAGGACACACCATTGCATAGCTGGAACAAGAATAAAGCATTTTGGCTTTAACTGCTATTTATCATTGCCTAGAAGAGTTAATTATGGCCACACTGTTTCCAAGTCCCAGTGAATGGATCAGAGAAACAAAACTTTATTGCTGACTACAGCTAACACAAGACAAGGGTGTTTTTTGGTCTCTTCACTCATTCATCTAACAAATATTTATGGAGTTCTCATTATACGCCCTACACTTAGCGAAAGCACACAGGGTTCTCACCCTACAATGAGGTAAGAGTCCAGTGAGGGAGATAGGCACAGAGAAATAATCACACACAGAGAGATAGAAAATCACAAGTGAGATGTACAGTATTAAGATAGGGGATATATTTCTATGAGTGAATATAACAGGGAAATTTCACCTTGTCAGAGAGATCTCTGATGGCGCCTCCAAAGAAATCACGTCTGAGCTGACATCAGAAGGAATTGCAGGGGTAAATGACAGAAAGTGGGGAAAGAAAAGCACGGAGAAAGCCTTGGGGGTTGGGTGCAGGAAGGTATAATGCCTATCTAAGAATGAAACTGCTGGCTGTCTTCCAGAGCCAGTGAAGGAGTGGTACAAAATGAGCCTGCAGCTGTGGGCAGGGCTCAGACCATACCGAGCCTCATAAATCACATTTAGGGCTAAAATCAATAATAAGCCGTTGAGGTAGTTTAAGCAGGAACATGACAACATCAGATTTGAATTTTGAAAGATCATTGTCTGTGAAGTGGAGAGTGGACATAGGTAGACACATTGTGGGGTACTACAGAATTTCAGGACTAGGTGGTGGCTTTGGCTATGGAGAGAAATAGTTAAGGATTCAAGAGTTTTTTTTATATTTTAAAATAGGAAGGACTCAGTAGACTGGATATGGAAGATGAGGAAAAGGGACTCGTCAAGATCGATTGCCGGGTTTCTGCCTTGCTGGGAGGAGGAGGTGCTAAACTGGGAGCAAACCCTGAAAGCAGACCAGAACTGCTGAGGAACATCATGAATTCTGCTTGTGCAGGGTGAGCCTAAGAGGCTTTCTGGTGTTTCTGAGAGAAGATATCACGGATGAAAAAAAGTAACTTCACAGGGTGATCTGATTATAAATTCTTAACTAGGAAGGTCCAGGTGGGTAGTACCACCCCAGGCGTATAACTTTGTAGTTAAAGGTTTGTCTTTGCCTTAAGCGAGCCCTGTCCATTGTTTCCCTGCATCTAGGTTTACCCACCTCTGAAATTAACTGTAACTACCCTCGAGAAAGCACATAATCTTGTTAACTATCCTTTAATCCAGTCCCCCGCCCACCTCTCCACTCCTCCCCCCACCCTGGCTTTCTCCCACCCCTGTTTTCCTTACTTCCTCCTTAAGTTCAAATGCATAAAAGAAGCTGCAAAATTGTTATTCTTGAGAGCATTTGAGATCTTGCTTCCCTGCATGTGGTTGTCAATTTGGCTCAAAAAAGCTCATAAAAATTCTCTACGGGTTTTGATGTTTCTAGAATCGATAATGTCAAAAAGGAAATGATATGGGTTTGGATTCAAGGGGAAGGCTGGTGTGCTCATAGAGGTAGTAACTGAAGCCATGAATAAAGGTAAGTTTACCTAGGGAATGAGTTTGAAGAGAGCAGAGGCTGACCTTGCAGTACTGAATGTTTCATGCTCAGGTAGAGAGAATGAAACCTTTATTATTTTTTTATTCTACCTTCAGACAACAGTTTCACTTTTCACCTCTTATCACCAATAACAACCCACCACCAAACATAACCCACTCACACTCCCCAGAGAGTCACCAGATAAAATATTCAAGAGCATCCAGAGAAGATAAACAGTGAATAACATCTCTCTTCCACCTGGGAAGGGACCTCTGCAAAGCACTCTCATGCCAAAGTTGCTGTCACAAATAGGAGACTTTAATTTCTTCCATTCATTCTTCCAGCAGTGGGAATTCAAATATTAGAAAAAAAGATCTCTGCTGTTAAGGAATTATATAGTCTAAGTGACAAAGATCTTCAAATAAATACATCATGTAGCAAAATAGAATTATATGCAAAGTACTAAACCAAAATTCCAGTTATCACCACATGGACATCTAAGAGGTCATTGCCCATTGCCAAAATATTGATTTATTGTGCCATAACGGTTCTAAAATTGTGCTCTCCTAGGTGCAGTGCCATGCCACATCTCCAGGGCTAGCCTACCCAGCTCCTTTAGTTCTCGTTGACGCTCTCCTCCCTGACCCTAATATTCTCTTTTTTTCTATCATGTTTTATCTTGAGTGCACCACCCCTGCCTTCAGTCATGGGCCCCAGCAAGCCTGGTGCTCATAAGGGTAACAATCTCACACCTGACCTCACTTCCTGGGCTTCTACTTGAGCCAACTTTATCTTCACTCTGGTTCAGAAGCCCCTTTGATGGCCACTGCTGGAACTGTGTCACCATCTCCTCTTTCAAAATCTTTTACACCAAGATTCATCTCATTGACCAAAACTTCTAGCTATTACATTTCACTCACTCTCTGACTTTCACAATGCTGCTTTACATCCTCCTCATAAATCCAGTCCAACGCCTCCCTCTCCACCCTGTTCTTACCTTGTGAGTACCCAGGTTAAGGATGTACTTATCAGCATCTCAATTGACTCAGCGACTTAACTTCTATACCCACATTGCCAAAGCCCAACTCCAGGTATACCCACCTCTGTATTTTTGTCAAATACTCTCTTCCCAGGTTTTTAGTAATGCTGGAGAAAATCATATAAATATATTGATAGACCCTATTTTAAATAATTGTAATCTAGCATCTTCAAATGGCCCAATATCATTAGTCAACCTTTTATTGCAAAGGTTCAAAGGTTCCAGATTTTAGTGTGCACTAGGATCACCTATCTTTAGAGACTAAGATTTGGTAGATCTGGGATGGAGCCTAGGCATAACTGATAATTCAAATACCATGTCCTATTTCATTCTGTGTAGCATCAATATACCTCTTCGATGCCCCTTCGGCTCCTAGTCCCAACCCTCCCACTCAGCTGATGATCTTTTCTCCCAATCCATTGGGAAAACAAATGGGTTCATTGGCTTCATTGGCTCTAATACCTTTTGTGTCCCTCCTCCTCAAAAAGATGCCCTAACTTCATTTATACTATCCTTTTGTACTTTCGTTTTTCTTTCTAAAGCTAGCCCTGATATTGGCGTACAGCTCCAGCTCCTCTGAGGCCTCAACTGATTAACTTCCCTTACCTTCCCAATCCTTCCCACAGTGTTTTCTTTCCCAGGGCCTAAAACAAGCTTGGGTCTTATCTATTCTGGAAAACATTCCTTCAAAGTTACTTCACCTCAAATTTTATTGTCTGAGTCAGTTTAACCTACAAGACCGATAGACTGGGTGGCTTAAACAACAAACGTTTTTTTGTTTTTGTTTTTTCTTACAGTTCTGGAGGCTGGAAGTCTGAGTTTAGGGTGCCAGTGTGCCTGGGTTCGGGCAAGGGCCTTCTTCCTGGCTTGTAGACAGCCTTCTTCTCACTGTAACCTCACGTGGCTAGAGAGAGCCCTGGTTTCCTTGTCTCCTTCTAAGGGCACCAATCCCAACCTGGGGACTCCACCTCCATAACTTCATTCAAAACCAATTTCCTTCTGAAGCTCCCACCTCCAAACAAGGCCTCAACAGATGAATTTGGGAGAGACACAAAATTCTAGTTCATAGTAACGATTTATCTGTCTCCTCCACTTTCTTTTTTTTCCCCACTTGGGGAAGAAATAACCACTTCCCCTTGCATATAAAATAATATTAAATTGATAAAATCAAACTAATTTAGAAATATTTAAACTAAAAGAAAAAAAATTCTCTTTATCCCAGCCCTCAGAGATAACCAGTTAACAGGTTGAAATACATCCCTCCAGAATTATTTTCAATAGGTCTTTTTTTCCCCTAAAAGGGGATTATACTATATGTACTAAAATGTTTTTGTCCACTTAAAATATTCCATTCATCTTTGTATGCCAATGTATAACTCATGTTTTTAATGACTATTTAATATTCCATTGTACAAATATGCCATAATTTAAACAAGTTTCTTTTGATAAGACGGTTGTTTTCAATTTTTCCCCATTAAATGAACATCCTTATGAGTATATTTGTTTTTCTATCTCTTAGCACAACCATCTAAAAGTTGGATTATCGGTCAAAGAATATATGCGTGTGTATGTGTGTGTGTGTGTGTGTATACACTTTTATACATATATTGGTTTTAAAGTACATATTTCTCCCATTCTTTTCACTATTGATTATTGTAAACCCTTTCATTCTTTTCCCAATCTAATGGCTAAAAAATGATATTGTTTTAGTATGCATGTCTTTGGTTAATTGAGAGGCTGAGCATCTTTTATGTGTTAGTTGTTTTTCTGTTCTTTTATAATTTTTTTAATCTATGTCTTCTACCCATTTTGAATCTACAATATTTAATTTGTTGGTTATTAAGTTTTTGTCACTCTTTTCAATATAAGGATGTGAATCCTTTATCTACTATATGTAGCAAATAATTTTCCATTAATCATTTATCTTTCACTTATAATGATAGTGTTTGGCTGCCATATAAAAGTTTAGAAAATATATGTGCTTAAGTCCATAAATCTTTTCTGCATGATTTCTAACTTGGTATTTATGCTAAGAAAGAACTGTTGTCTCCCCCAAAATTAAAAAATATAAAACTTTGTCCTATATTTTATTCCATTATTTTCATGATTTTACTTTTTGCACTTAATGTTTTATTTTTTCTAGAATATATTATGATGTATAGTGTAATGTGGAATTCTAATATTTTCCCAAATAGTTTGACAAGTTTCCAACATTATTCGATTTGAAATTCCATCTCTCCTTTATAAAAATTTCCCAGAAGTAAAATCATGATTTTAATTACTTTAGTCTTGCTATTCCTTTTTATGTCTTTCTGGTAGAGTAGATCATCCTTATTATTATTTTCAAATATTTATTAGCTAGATGAACTTTAGGATCATTTTTTAAGTTCCTTCCCCTCCCAATTATAATTAATGAAAAAGTATTAACTTTATAGATAAAGTTATAATATTGAATTTTCCCATTCAGAGATATAATTCACATCTCTCCATTTGTTCATCTTTTTTATGTTCTCAAGTAGTTACATTGTTTTTCCATTGGATCTTGAAATTTCTTAAGTTTATTTCTAGGTGTTTGATATTCAGTCGTATTAATTTTATAGTTAGGATGAACTATACCTTTTTATTCTATTTTCTAACCGATCTCTACAAGTAAAACTCTATTTCTGTGTATATGTCTTGTATCTGCCTTTCCTTCTGTTCATTGACTCACCCTGTATGTCTGTGAGAGACAAATCTTTTTAAAACATGATTTAATTACAACATTCCTTTTCCTAAAACTCAGTGATTCCCCGTTCTCTAAAAGGTAAAGTCTAAAGTCCCTAAACTGATACTCAAGGTCTTCCACAAATCTGGCTCCACCATACTTGCTCAAATCTGCAAGTCAATACACCCAACAAGAAACACTTCATTTCTTCTGGAAGGGCCCATATAGGTCCCACAAGGCGCCTTATTCATTTCTGCATTCAAATCCATGCTTGTGGTATCTTTTCACCTAGAACACCCTTCCTCTACCCTTCTTCCCATCTAAACTTCATCTTTTGAAGGCCAAGTCCACTTTCTAATGCATTGATGAATCCTTTCTTCACAATTCCATTAAATAGCAAAATCTACAGTCAAATGCCTATACCACTCCTGACATGAATTACTCACTTAGCTCTTAATCATATACATTTTTTTATCTTTGTATGTGTCAGTGTGTATGCACACATGTGTTTTTCTCCCCAAACAGAATTCTTCAAAAATAAGAACTATGTTTTATATTTCTTGGCATGGCCTAAAAGGTTTAGCGCAGCAAACATCTGTCATACAAATAAATAAGCTTTCTCAAAATTTTCTTCACAGCATGGTATGCTTTGAAAATGCCTCAAACTAAAATAAAACTTGGAAAGTTTTCAAAATTAATTCTAATGTTACTGTAATGGGGTGTGTCTAACTTGTAATATGTGGTATGACATTCAAATTTCCCTGTGGCCCTTCCTCTTCAGAAATCCCTTCAGTTAACATCACATTCTGATGTAGCCATTTTTACCCAGGTACCATGGTGCAGGGGAATTTTTACATGACTAAAGGAATAAACTTTTAAACTTTCAGCTTAAACAAAATTTAGCAGTAATGTGCATAACAGACATTCTATTATATCATTCCCCTCCGTGTCCTGAGACTCACCCCATCTATAGCCTCATCTTGGTCAGGGGATTTCAGGAGTGAGGTAAGGAACGCTATGTCTTAGAGATTGAGAGAGGTGGGTAAGGATTTGGGAAATGGTAAAAGAGAAAGTGCAGGGCCCTATCAAGGTGGTCCTGTCAAATACTGTGCTTTAGAAATGTCATTTTATTTTAATGTACAGTACTCCATTCTCATGAATTAGGAAAACCTATCTGTCTTTACCATACATACTAATCATTTCACAATAAAATGATCATCATAGAAGTACAATTTAATAAATATGTATGGACAATCAAGTATGGGCAGAATGTTGGACCTTTTAAAAGAGTTCTTCACAATTTATCAAACATAAATTATCTAATATTTATTTTCATAAATTATTTATCTGTATCTCAAAACAATGGAGTAAAGTAAAAGGGGTAGATATAAATTCAATTTCTTGTTACTTGCCTGTTTCTCACTGTAAATACCTAGAGGGTTAGAAAATATCTTGGCTGTTAGATACCTATTAATTTGTATGCCTGTGATACATGATCTTTGAATAAACCCATGTAGCATTAGGGAGTAAAAAGAACCCTCACTTTACAGTCGAGGAAACTGAAGTCCAAGAAAGAGCAGTGACCTGTCCAAAATCATGCAGTTAGTGGGAGAGCGAGGATTCAAATCGGAACCTTTGGACTCTGGATCCACTGCATCTTCTACCATTGCTCAGACCCAGTGGAGAAATTCCATTTTGTCACAAACTGAAAGGAGATTTTGGCTTATGGATATATTTTATTTAACTTTTCCTAGTTTTTTTTTTTTTTTTTAATGAGTATGCTATTTCACAGAATGAATACAGTATAATTGGAGGAAAGTTCCTTTGGTACAATTTGCAGCTCTCCGTGAGAGTAAAGCAGAAGGCTTGGTCCTGCAAATGACATGTGGCGCAGCTGGTCTCCACAGCCCCAGCTATGTGTGTCTCCCAATCTTACACAGGCTGGGAGTGATCTAGTGTATATTCATCTCCAGAACTGCAAACACACACACACACACACACACACACACACACACACACACACACACACCCCAAAAGCACGTGCCCTGCTGATAGTGAATTGGTAACAACTCTGCATAGGGCAATTATAATTATAAAATTATAATGGCAACTTAGTATTTCAGAAGGCTAAATTATTCATCAGCTTGGGAGCTTGGGGATCAGGGTAAGGAGTCTTAACACCCACACATTAATAGTGGCCTTAAAATTTAAGACATCTATTCCCTTTGAAGTTCATGCTTCATTCCTCTAGCAAGGATTTTGGACATGATATCCTGAGAAAGGCACTGAAAAACCCCCAAATCTCTTAGCTACTGGGAGAGGAGTCCATTGTTTGCTTTTTGGACTCTACCATTGGAGAGTCCCAAACATCTACTGGTTGTTGTTCAGTAGCTCAATGTGTTCTCCACACAGTCCTGATAATCTGGGAAAGCCTTCTTGTTCTACCATTTAACTATCACTCTTGAAGTTGCTTATTTTGTCAGTCATGTCAATAAAAGTACTAAATCAGGAAGCATTTTTCTCAGTCTTTTGAGATTGTGCTTCCAGGTATGTCCTCTGCTTGGCTCAAATGAACTCTGATAAACTCTTATAAAAAATTATTTTTAAAGTGCTAGATCAGAAGGCTTTCCTTCCAGAAGCTGCTCCATAAATTACAATTCTAATTGCTCTATTAAGCACAGAGTGCATAAGAGGTTTTTAGAGCTCTTTTTAAAGTAGCCCTCTTCTAACTTCATTTTTATTGTAGCACAATGGGGAAAGACAGCAATGGTCACTAATTCACTTCCCAGTAAAGGACAAAATAAAAGGTGACCTTTACCTTATTCTTAGAGGAAATGAGGCATCCTAATCTAAAGAACTTCCAAGAGTCTATGTCCATAGACTTTCAGGAGACTTCCAAGAGACACTGAGGCACACATGCAAGATAAGTTTCCCTCATCTCTTGAATCCACCATGGGTTTTATTATTAATACAATTAATTTTTTTAACTTATTAGCTGGTGAAAAATACATTATAATGACTCCTAGGAATTTAAAAATAAAATCATGTAGTTTTAAATAGACCATTATCTAGGAACTCACTATAGAATAGGCCACTCACTGGCAACAAAATATTTATCCCTGGTAGTGAGTTAAAGGCATGTTTTGAAATGACATATTTATCAATGGAGTATACCTTCAAAACACTTCTAAACATCTGGTTTAATATAAAGGATCCGGAGACTAAGATAGTGGCTACTCATATAGACCTTTTACAGATTAAACTCTGAATAACAGATTAAATCCTCACATAGCTGAGCTGCTTTACCAGTTGAATGGATTAAAATAACTAACCTATTGATGATCACATAAACTAGAGAAAAAATTTAAAATCAACTCCATTTTGACTGAACAATCTGAATTAAATATAGTCATAGCCAATGCGTATTCACTGAGGAGAGTTTGCACTCCGTGACCTGTGTGTCCTCTATGATCTGAGTTCATTGATTCATTGACTTTCTGGGTACAAAGATGAAGATCACGTCTACTCAAACATTTGCTCAGAGAGACTTTGTTTAAGGGAAAGTGTGTTGACTAAATGAAGCAAGGTCACTTTTGTTTTTGTTTGTGCCATGACATCAAAGGGTTTTTGACTATTGAAATTTGGTATGTTACTAAAAACATGTACTAAAACTATTGAAACAAAATGACAGTTCAATTATATTTATCAATGAGCATTTGATCTATCATTTTAAAATAACTATGATTTTGGTAGATTAGAGAGAGATAAAGTAAGGTCTTGAAAGTGTTTTAATCCACTCTCTGAATGACTGAGCCTGAGTAAACTCTTAGTACACAGAATTCTTGGAACTTCTTGCTCCTAAAAAGATGTTAAAAGCTAAACTCCCCCTTGAAAGGAGATTGTCCTTTGAATGGAATCAGCTGAGACCCAGGACGTTGTCTTCAGCTTCACAACTCTAAAACTTAATTTTATTGTGTCACCCAAATTTGACTAAACTCTGGAGGACTAACTCAGTTACCATATCCACTAGGTGCTGACTAATAAATGAGATATCTATTCATTAATTTATAATGTGAAAAACAATGTTACTCCTCTTGGCTGATCAACACAAACCTCTTCCATAGTAAAGTCTTCCTATATGCCAAATTACTCTTTCAAGTTTGGGAAACATGGATTAGAACAGAGAAAACTGGTGCCTTGATAACTACTCCTTCTGCCCAGGGCTGGTTCACTTCAAGAAATGATATGATTCACATTCCACACTCAAGGATTCTCTCTCCAGGCTCCAGACCCTCCTGAATCTGATGACTGCATCTTCTTGGCTCTTTTCATACTCCCTTTTCTTCAAACTAGTTTCACCTTTCGGTTCATCTGCTTTGGAACTGATGTGTCCTTAGATGGTCCCTGGTTCTCAACCTGATTTCCACCCCTAGCTTCTGTACTTCAGATAACTCTTGGCACTGATCCTGCTCATTCCTACATCTATCCCAGTAATCAGAATCCTTCTCCAATGAATAGGCTAGCACCCCAGCCCCATCACTTTGTCCTGGAGGGGATTCAGAAAGTAACCTGATTGACAGGCCTATTTCTACTGTGGAGATCTATCCATGGAAGGAACCAGAAAATTGTGTCCATTGCTCATGACTTCATCAGCTGTTCTGGAGCCCATTCTCTTTTTTCTGAGAGGGAGTAGTGTATGGGGCTGAACTCCCAGACCTTGGAGTTAGAGAGCTTGGGTTTCCAGTTCCTCTCCACTGCTTATGGCCCGTAATGAGCACACAGTATTTGTCACCACTCTTTGTCTATACTTTTTCTAGATTCCAAACAGCCCCTTTTCTTTATGATAGCTCAATGACCTCAGATGTTTCACCATACAACTGAGTGGGTTATAGTTTCAGAGTAACACCCTCTTGATTTGATTCAGGACTAGATTAAATTAGACAGCTCATTCATAGTTGCATTACCATCTCCAAGGTATATAACTTAGCAGCTGCTTAATCACAGAGATAACAGCTACCACTGATTGAGCACATTTTATGTACAAGACACCACAAAATTGCTTCATGACTATTACCACAGGTAACACTGGCAACATCCTTGTAAAGAAAAGTGTTGTCCTGACAGTTCTAAAGATGACAAAACTGGGCTTCCCTGGCATTAGGATGTTTGCCTGGGATGGGCAGCAACTGGACAAGCTCTGATTTGAACTGAGATATTTCGTAGTTCTAGAACCCACACTCTTCTCCAGAATTCTCTATTGTCTCCCTCATAAAATTCAGAGTGACCTTTCCTTAAGTTGTCTGCATATTGTAAGGTCATCTTCTTACAGATTCCCAAAATAATGACATAGAAGTCATGGCTCATAATCAATTCAGGCCAGATGCCTGGAATTTCCTGGGATGGCCTTGGTTGTATCTTTTGACGCTAGGCTGTCTTGCATTTTGTTTGTTTTGTTTCTGTTGTTAATTTGGCACCAATTCAGGATTCCTTATTCCTAAGAACAACAACAACAATAACAAAAACAATTAACCGAACTTTTCTGTCTCAATAGCCCTCTGACTGAAAACCAATTTTCTAGCCTTAGAGTTAATGAATTCTTGACCTAGAGTTCCTAAAATCCCCTCCCTCTAGGGATAAAATTGGTCCTGGGATAGACTCTCCAGTAAGAGTCAATTCATCATATTCATTAGAGGAATTTCTGTTACAGGTCAAGGACACCATCCTTACACCACCTCTGTGGTTTCCATGGTGATCAAATTCCCATCTCTTCTCCAACTCCATCAATTCTTGGCTAGGGAAACAATCCCCAAAGACTCTGTCCTTGCCCACTACCTGGAGCCTGAGTCCGACTCTGGGTTTTCTGCACACACAAGTGCTCCCCTTGGAGATCCTAAGTCCTGAAATGAACTAGGAACTTTGATTCTAGCTCTACATGGCAGGCTCTGTGTCACAGGATTTACCCCCTATCTTTTCATGAGAAGCTTTCTTGTCTTCTCACCCTCTCTATTTCTTGTTAGCACATCTTTATAATCTTGGTCTCACAGGTTTACAATCTTGGAGTCACCTTTTATATATCTCTGTTCTTCTACGGCATATTTAGCCTTCTACCATAGTATCTCTCACATTTACATTATCTTTTCCTACCTCACTGACACAGCCTTAAACTTTTTCATTATCTGTATGAAGTATTAAAAATACCCTGTAAACTCTGGAGTTTTATCTATAAAAAATAAAACAAAAAACTCTCTTGAAGGTCCATAGAGTTTTAACTTCTGTAAAACCCCTGAAATTAGTTTTAAAAATACTGGTGTGGTGGTATGCATACATGCAGTTTTTCTATCAGTCTGTCAGAGGAAGTTGTATCAGGTTCCCATTATCACTGAAACAAATTACTAAAAATTTTGTGGCTTAAATTTTTTCTCTTTCAGTTCTGGAAGTCAGAAATCTGAAATAAAAGTGTTGGCAGGACTGCATTCCTTCTGGAGGCTCCTATTTCC
The DNA here is from genome assembly GCA_003508835.1 of Eonycteris spelaea. NCBI lineage: Eukaryota > Metazoa > Chordata > Mammalia > Chiroptera > Pteropodidae > Eonycteris > Eonycteris spelaea. The sequence goes on along the minus strand of PUFA01000040.1, from coordinate 7,905,510 downwards.
TTGCCTTTTTCAACTTCTAGAGGCTGCCTGCATTTCGTGGCTTGTGGTCTCTTCCTTGCATCACTCCGACCTCTGTTTCTGTTGTCATACCTCTTACTACTCTGATCTGTTTCCCTCTCATAAGTACTCTTGTGAGCCTACTGGGCCCATTCAGGTAATTCAGGATACTCTCTCCCTCCCAAGATCCTTAACTCAATCACATTTGCGAAGGCCCTTTTGCCATATAACATAAAAGTCACAGGTTTCAGGGATTAGAATATGAACTTCTTGAGGGCCATTATTCAACCTACCGTAGGAATCAATACCCCAAATATGTTGTCCAAACTGGCTTTTTTCACTATCCAGACAATTATTTCTCTAATATCACTCTCATCTTGCCATCTCCTGTATAAATTTGCAATGACTTCCTCTTACCTATCAAATCAATGCATTCTCTGAGGCCAGCATTCAAGGCCACTAGCCAGGCATGCCAATTGATCTCTTCAATTTCACACTCAAAGTCCCTCAGCTGGGACACTAAATTATTCCCCTGAGACTACATTATCATTTGCAGCTCTACCCTTGTTCCCACTGTTAACCTGACGAGAATAAGACCCTGACTCACTCTCCACCACCACTATAATTTCCTCCCATTTTATCAAAGACCTTCCTTCATGTCATTTATTATTGATAATGCTTTCCTTTATGAAGCTTAGAGCCATTGCTGACCAGTACTATAATTATGCACTATTCTGACTCATCCTCTAGTTGAGGATGAGTAAATATTCTAAGGAAAAAAGTTTCTTCTACATTCTTCAAAATGCCTAGAGGAGCTCATGAGTGAATAGTTCCTTTTCTCCCTTCCATTTCTCCCCAGAAAACAATTCTATATTCCACAAATACACCATGCCCTCCATTCTGGTCCTTTCTCTGCTATCCAACAATAGCTATTCTGAAACATGATCCATCATGTGACTTACACAAAGAAAAAAAAGTTTGACAAAAAATTTTAAAAGTATTCAACTGAAAAAAATTCTTTACTTCGACCTGTAATATTTAAAAGTTAGGCTTTTAAAGATATTTAAAAGTATTTTGCAGGGTCCCTCCACACTGCCACCCTTCCCTCTCCATACGTGATGGAGAAAGGGCACAATTTAGAAAAGTTTAAATTTGTATCTGCAGAACAAATGGAATGTGTTGTTTAGTTATAGTGAGTTGAGAATACATTCAATCTATCTTTTCCTCTTCCCATCAATTGGGGATGGCCTTGTCCAAAGTGCCTGGTCAACTTCTTATAAAAATTCTCTTTAGAACTCTGGCAAAGCCCCTGACTGGTAATAGGACCTTTCCACACCCACCTTCTCCATTTGCTTCTCCTTTTGTCTCTAACTAAATTATTTTTCCTCTAAGAATCCAGTTTCCTTTATGACGCTTTTCCAGTGGCTCATTCTGCTACATCCTCATTTCCGCCTGTATCTCTGAGACAAAGGAAAGAGACATCTCTCTTAAGTCCTCACTATTTCCATTATCATCATTCTTTTCAGTTCCAAATTCTTTGGCTACACCACCCTCCATTTCCCACCCGTCCCCGCCCCCACTTTTTTTCTGTCATCCTTTGGTTACATTTCTACTTGCATGTCCAAAGGGCATCTCAAACACTTCACCTCCCAAACTGAATTCACTCTCTTCCCCATAAAGCCTTTATTCCCCCTTTGTCCTTACCTCCATGAATGATATCCCCTCCTACCCAGTCATTTCATCCAGAAACATATTTAAACTCTTCTCTCTCCTGCAAACTCTTTTGGCAATCCATCACCATGTTCTTTTAATCTTGCTCCTTTATTCTTCTAAAATTTGTTCTCTTCTCTTCAGCCCCCCTGCCAGAAACATAATCTAGGCTATCATATTTTCTTGCCTGGATTTCTACTAGAGTTTCCTAATGAATCTTTTTCTCTGGTATTATTCCGCTCCAGCCCATCTTCTACACTGCTGTAAGAGTGACTCTCCAAAATGCAGATTGCATTGTATTATTCTATTGTCCATTCTCCACTGGTTGATTCAGACTGTGTCTCAGTTGAGGGATCAGGCCCAGTGGGATGAGATGGAGTCTATGGGTGACTTTTCTAGGAAACATTTCCCTGCCCCTTCCAAGTGGGATGCACCAGCTTCTCCATTCTATCTTCTCTCACACATACCCTGCATATTTTTCTACCATTGCACCCATAACATTACAGCACGCAGTTTGTTCACATGCCTATCTCTTCCTATGAAGAAACCCTCTTGAAAGCAAGGACTATGCAGCAGATGATGGGGATGTCTTGCCCTAGATCCCCTTTCCTGACTCTGAGCTCTCCTGAGGTTGTAGCTGACAGCTATTGTGTGCACTGACACTCTTCTGGCTCAAGTGTTATGTCAATCATCTTTGCCAACTGAAGGCTTTCTCCTACGCCATGAGAATTTATTCTACATGGCTGCAGAGCAGCTCGGAAGTGCGAAGAATGTAATGCTTTCAGGGCAAACTTCAACCAATGAGGAGAGGAAATCTGTAGATAAATAACTCAGCTTCCTAACCTTTGATAGGATGATTCTGAGGCATGTTTTACATGGTTCCAAAGAGGATTCCTCAGAGAGATGAACCCTGGTTGTCCACAATGATGACTCACGCATTAATGCACCCTTTATTGGCTATTATCCCTTCCCCGTCATGCTTTCCCCACTCCTCTCTTTAAACTTCCTGGGATCACCTCCCAAGTAAACCAACTGCACCTTAATCCTTGTCTCAGTGTCTATATTAGGAGGATATTTCAAACTAAGACAGCGTTTCTTATTCAACTTTTTGGCACATTTTACATGCTTAGTAAGTTTAACATATGAACAAAGGAATAAATTAATGAAGGCTGTAATGACTATAGCAGCCAGATGGGATATTGTTTTAGAGTCAGAACTTATGAGCAGGGATGGGACAGCGGGAAGGGGAACAGTGTTGTCCTAGATGGAACCAGCAATCATAAAGAAGTTAGGGCTAGAGGGTGCGCAGTGGTTGTGGCAAAATCTGAGAAATGAAATCATAAACAAACTACTTGGATAACCCAAAATTAGTAGGGAACACAGGGGCCTGTTTATTTAGACTTGGGAGGAGTGGGCATCAGAGTTGGAATGATTCCTCCATGCAACAAGGCAGAGCAGGGCACACTGTGAGACAATTACACACATCTCTCTTCTATTTTAAGTGATGCCTACCCAGAGTAATCCTTTCCCATAGCTTACAACCTTGGCCTTTATGAACTAGCCTCCCTTATTTCTCTAGGCTCATCATTTCCTCTCTGAGCCCTGATCTCTGTTCCTATACATCTGTGGTTTAAGGTGTGGTCCTTGACTATGCCATATCATCTCTAGCTCCACACCTTTTCCCATGCGATTTACTTGGTGTAGAACACCTTCTCTGACTCCATCATCTTAGTTAACTTCAAATTGTCATTTGAAGCCCAGCTCTAATGTTACCTCTTAAGGAGACTGTCCCTAATCTCCTTCTCACGATTCCACTGTTCCACAATGTTAAGCAACTCTTTATTGGCACACATAATATATGTGTACAGAGCCATCAACACCACACATCTTAACTGAGCTTGGCTTCTCTGTTTCCTTAATGAAACTATGAATTCTTTGATAGTAGAAGCTGCAACTTATTCCTCCTGATACCTAACCCTCTCTTGGGACCCTGCTACAAAATCTAGCACATTAAACCAACTAAGGCAGCATAGCTTTTGTCCATATAAACACTTATAACAAAAGTACGTGACAAGATCTCTCCATGACTTCCAAAATATAAACAGATGTGAACAAACCACCAATAGCTACAAAACATGAGTTCTATTGGCTCCTGCAAAAGGGGAAGGAGAAAGAAGCAAGAAAACATTGAACAGACCTGAGAACAGGAAAGCTTTGAAACAGCCGACAGGTGTTCACTAGAAAGCAAATAGCAGCGGACACTGGGAGAGCTCTGGCCATGTCTAATACTTGGTGAGTGCAAGGGACCCATGGTAAGGCCCAAAGAAGCTGGGGGAGCGTAGCTCCTCATGAACTCTCCAAACTTAGCCAACAAAGTCCATTCCAGTGTGAGGTCTGACTCCCAGTGAAGAGGAATTTTCCATTCAAATGGCTACCATTGTAATCTGTAGACATGCTTGCCACATAGGGTGAAGGGACAGGTGACCTCAAGATCAACTGAAGACTCACCCTCCCCTTTGCTTGTTCTGTCTAGATAACAGATGTATCACCTTTGCTTATTAAGTCCTATAAAAGTAAGGATACCCCTGAGCTCAGGCCCCAGATCTTCAGAGCGCTAGCTCTTCTGGGACTGCCGGTGTAATAAACCCTGAGTTCTCCTACTCTCTGCATGGTGCTTGGTTTCTTGCCAGTCTTGTTTCTTGCTGGATGTCCCAGCAAGATTCCAACTATGCTGGCCCTTTGAGCTGCTCACTGGTGGCTCGGCCGGGCCGGGGTGGTTGGGCTGAGACAAACGAGGAGGCGCGCCACCTGATGGTGTTCTTGGTTCTCTTTCAGACCAGCTCTCTGACACCCAGGACGGCCGAGACCCCGACTGGACTCCTAGGAGCGACGGACCAACTCACCAGGAATGGCCACAGGATAAGGTAAGCCTCTGGGCACAGCCCCCTCGTCAGGTTCCATCTCCATACAGAAGAGGAGCTTCATCGCCTCCTAGTCTTCAGTTAGAAGACACAGGTCAGGGTCTTCCCAGTGGAAGGAGACATCCGGGTCTTCCAAAGTGGGGAAAGACATAGCTCAGGGCCTTCCAAAAGCGGGGAGGCAATGTTTTAACCTGGTGCGTGAATGAGTCAATGAATGAGCAGCCTGACCGACTTGATCAGTCAGGTATGAGTTTGTGGCTCCATGGTTGGGCACCCCCTAAGGTCCCTTAAAGGCCACAGAGTCCAAGTGGGCTCATTCCACTGTTTTGTGGTGTACGGCATACGGTCCAGGGCAGCATTGGACTAGTGTAAGTCACAAAGCTGAGTCCGCTACAGTCAAGCGTCATCTAAGGTCCTTCAGGACACAGCCAGATAAGCAACTGAATGATCCCCTCTTTGGGGGAGGCACCCACCCTTTGTTTGTCTTTGTGTCACCATTGCAGGGTGGGATATACGGAGGGGGGGTGGGGAGTGGGAGGGTGCAATTAACCACTGATTTGGCTTAAGAATGTCTATCTCCAAATGGCCCTTTTGACATAGGGGCTCTTTGTTGAATTATTTTCTTGAAATTTTAAGGTCTATTTCCACCCACCCCCTCCAACCCCCGCCTCTGCCCACCCCCCTTAGTAAACTCCCTAAGGCAAATATGGGAGGAGGTTCCTCTAAGCCAACTGTCTTTAACTGTATATTGAAAATTTTCAAAAAAGGCTTCTCAGAGGCTTACAGGGTCAAACTGACTTCTGGAAAACTTTGTACTCTTTGTGAGCTTAATGGCCCACCTTTGGGGTAGGATGATCTTTGGAAGGGACTCTAGACCTCCCCACTGCTAGAGCTGTGTACCGGGTAGTGACAGGGACCCCTGGACATCCAGACCAGTTTCCATACATAGACGCATGGCTGCAAATCGCTATTGTAGTAGCCCCTGGGGCCTGGTTCTACACAAATAGGCAGGGACAGAGTAAGGTAACTGTGGAAGAGCCAGCAAAAATCATCCACCAAGGGGACCCTGAGAAAGAACCTTTCTTCCCATCGCTGTACATCCCAACAGCTCCGCACAGTCATTCTACCCCAGTTGCGAGACAGCCCTTCACCATCGGTGCCTTCGCCACCCTAACAGCCTGAGCGGCCGCCAAGTCCAAGTCCACGGCATCTTCGCTCAGCTATGCAACCAGCCCAGCAGTCTGAGGCCCTTTAGATGCCCTCTGAGAAGCACAAGGCCCTTTTGAGATGGGAGAAGATGGCACACTACAGCCAGGCCACCCCATCCTCTACTATCAGCCATTCAGCACAACGGACCTCCTCAACTAGAAGAAGCACACCCCACCCTATTCGGAGAAACCCCAGGCAATGATTGACTTCCTCGAGTCCATATTCCAAACTCAACAGCATACCTGGGATAACTGCTGTCAACTCCCCCTGACTCTCTTCGATACTGAAGAATGACTCTGGATTCTGTCAGAAGCGCGGGGATGGCTCCAAGGTAATGAATAATCAAGGACATAAGTGGCTGACCAATGTCTGAATAACTCATTATCAGGGACTGCTTTGTGAAAATCCATGAGCCCACCTTGAAACTGTGCGAACATTGAACCCCACTATGTTTCTGCCCACTGAGGAGGGGCCTCCTGACTGTAATTATGAGGAGGTCACAGGTGGAGTCTATTCGAGCAGGCCAGATCTAACAAATGTTCCTCTTCAGGACCCAGAACTGGTATTGTTCACAGATGGGAGCTTCATTCATGAAGGACAACACAAAGCCAGTTACGCAATACTGATGAGGTAATGAGAGCTGAGGCTCCGCCAAAGGACAGGTCATCACAGTGGGCCGAACTATGGGCACTCATCCAGGCACTGTGACAGGCTGAAGGGAAACGGGCCAAAATCTACACCGACTCAAGGTATGCCTTTGCTACCTTGCACATACATGGGGCCATTTATAAAGCGATGGCAGGAGGAAAGGAAATCAAAAACAAAGAAGAAATCCTCCAACTGTTAAAGGCAGTCTGGAAGCCTTCCACAGTGGCAGTCATTCACTGCAAGGGCCACCGGAGAAGAACCAATTCTGTTAGTAAGGGAAACTGACTAGCAGATCAAGCAGCTAAGGAGGCTACCAACCAATCGAATGTCACAACAGGCTCTGAGCCAATCTCCAAGGTTCTCTTGGCACTAGAATTGCCTCTATCCCCAAAATACACTAAGGAAGAAGAACGATGGGCCTTAAGTGAAGGGAGAACTAAGAGGATGGAGGGCTGGTGGGAGCTTCCAGATCAAAGACTCTATTCTCCTTATGCCGGCAGCTCAGCTAGTAAAACAACACCATGAATCGACTCACCTAGGGAAGACAAAGTTAGTAAGCCTGTTAGGCTGCTACTATTTCATACCCGAGCTCCCAACCCTGTGCACCCAGATCAGTGCTAGGTGTGTGGCTTGTGCACAAAACAACACTGGCCAAAGGCCAAGGTCTAATTCAGGGGTGCAAATAATTGGAACAATGCCATTCGAAGACCTAGAAGTGGAGTTTACTGAGGTCAAGCCCTGCTAAGGCCACCGGTACTTGCTTGTGTTAGTTTGCACCTATTCCAGATGGGCTGAAGCTTTTCCTACACACACTGAATGGGCATGAGAAGTAGCTAGGGCCTTATTGAGGGGAATTGTTCCAAGATACAGGCTACCCCTTTCTATAAGACAAGACAATGACCTGCCTTTGCATCTGAGATAGTCCAGACTCTGTTCAAAGCTCTAGGAATCAAATGGAAGGTGCACACGGCCTACAGGCCACAAAGTTCATGGAAAGTTGAATGCATGAATCAGACCCTCAAAACCACTGCAGCTAAGCTTTGTTAGGAAACCCAGTTACCTCGGATTGACTTGGCCGCCTTTGGCTCTACTCTGCACACAATGCACTCCTAGACCTTTAGGCTACTCCCCTTTTGAAATCCTTTACGGGAGACCTCCCCCTGTGACAGGGAAGTTAAAAAAAGACCCTCGATTAACGGCTGACCTAGAAATGTCCCAACATTTTCAGGCCTTAGGGAGGATTCTCTGGCCACATCGCTCAGGAAACTTTAAAAAGAGCTTCTATCCCCTTAGGGAATTGGGTCCACCCCTATCAGCCAGAAGATGAAGTATGGGTTAAAGACTGGAAGAAGGAGCCACTCCAGCCAAGTTGGACTGGCCTTCACCAGGTTATATTAGCAACTCCCACTGCTGTTAAGGTTGCAGGTATCACCCTATGGATCCACCACATCCAGGTAAAGAGAACGACATCCCTGGAAAACCAAGAGACCTGGACTGCAGAGCCTCTTCCTGATCAGCCTCTCTGAGTTACATTCTGGAGGCAGCAGAAATCCACCTGATAGCCCTAACCCTCTTTGGTATACTTGTCCTGCTGCTTGCTTTAGGTTTGGCCTTGGTAGAGCACCCTCTAATTGGACTCCTAGTCAAAGAATCACTTTAGCCCTAACCTATTTAGCCTAAGTCAGAATCCTCTCAATTTTTGCATGTTCAGGCTAAGCCACACTTTTAGTACATTTCATTGGTTGTTTTGTTCCCTTATATCAAGACTTAAAAGCCAGGACTTAAGAGGTCACTTGAATTAGGGGGACAACAGATGTGGGGAGAGGATGAATGGCCACCCCACTGTATAATACTTGCTAGCATAAGAAGGGGGAGTATGCGGGAGGTTTAATCCGATTATTGTCTACCCATCCAAAGTCAGAAAGGGTGGGACCCTAATAACCTCTTTGGAGGTGAGGTTGATTCTCTACCTTGGAGGCTTTAAGACCTTAGTGAGAACAGTACTCCTCCTCCTCGGGCTTTCCTCCCCCTCCCTTGACTGAAGCCTCTTAGAGAGGCTATAATAGAGAGGAAAACCGCAGCAAAGATCCTTATGCTGTGGAAGTACCAGCCCTAGCTCAGAAAAATCAAGACATTGATGCCCTATAAGAATTTAAAGAGTATCAAAAGGGGAGAATGAAGAGGAAGTTTCAAATGGCTAACATTGTAATCTGTAGACATGCTTGCTGCGTAGGGTGAAGAGACAGGTGACCTTGAGATCAACTGAAGACTCACCCTCCCCTTTGCTTGTTCTGTCTAGATAACAGATGTATTGCCTTTGCTTGTTAAGCCCTATAAAAGTAAGGATACCCCTGAGCTCAGGCCCCAGATCTTCAGAGCTCTAGCTCTTCTGAGACCGCCGGTGTAATAAACCCGAGTTCTGCAACTCTCTGAACGGTGCTTGGTTTCTCGCTGGTCTTGTTTCTGCAAAACCAGAAGAAAGTGCTGGGAGTGAAATCAAAATGGAGATGAAGGAAATAGAAAATCCAGGTAAAAGTGGGGGAGGGGAACAGGGTCAGTATCTCAAAAGGCAAACCTCCCTATCTTTTATCACAGTGAAAGCAATGAAGGAGGGAACTCTGTGGAGTTAAAGAACCAATTGAATATCTGAACCAAGTTTCCTTCTAGAAATCGAGGAAAACAAAATTTGAAAACTGAACTTATATAAAACTTAGTAACACAACACTACCGAGGTCAGATCCTACAAAAATTACTGTAAGAAAAAGATATTCCCATTATGAAGGATAGTAGCTCTACAATGGAAAATCTGATGAACCACCTGAATCAACTGATCAATGGTAGCATCACCAGTAATAAAACATATCAACAGCACGTATTCTCTCATGTGATGCACTGAGAGGAACACAACATCACTTCTCTGGTACTCTTACCAAAAATACATAATCTCAGTTTCAGGTGAGAAAACATTAAGCAAATCCAAACTGAAGAACACTCTAGAAAATAACTAACCATTTCTCTTCAGAAGTATCAAGGTCATAATCCTCTAATAGGGGACAAAAGGAGATAAGACAACTAAAAGCAATGTAGGATCTTTAATTGGATCCTGGACCGGAAAAAGGCATTAGAGGCAAAGCAACATAATTTAGATTAGTTAGCAATATTGTAACAGCGTCAATTTCCTGGTTTCTATAATTATACCATGGTATATAAGATGTAAACATCAGAAAGCTAAGTAAATAACACATGGGGAATCCTGTACTACTGTAACTTTTTTGTAAATCTAAAATTATTTCCCCTCAAAATGTTTTTTTTTTACTTGCATGTTACTTAAAAAGGAAATAAAATGAAAATTAGACTTTTTCAACAGCAATGCTTTGTTAACATAAGAAACATCCAAACCTGTAGAGAGTTTTTGTATGCGTTTATTTGGCCAAATTGACAATGTATGCTAGGAAGCATGATCTCAAATGCTCTGAGAATAACAGTATTACAGCTTCGTTTATGTATTTGAAATTAAGGATGGAACATAAAGAAGATTATATGGAGGTGGGAGAAAGCCAGTGGGGGACTGGATTAAAGGATAGTTAACAAGATTATGTGCTTTCTTGAGGTTGGTTACTGTTTATTTCAGAGGTGGGTTAACCTGGATGCAGGGAAACAATGGACAGGGCTTACTTAAGGCAAAGGCAAACCTTTTACTGCAAAGTTATACACCTGGGGTATGACTAACTCACCTGGACCTTCCTAGTTAGGAATTTATGATCAGATCACCCTATGAGGTTACTTTCCATAGAACCTCTTTTTTCCATCCACAGTTTAATTGCAGGAAGAAATGAAATAACATTTAAGATACTGAAGGCAAGAAAATGTGAACCAAGGATTTTCTATCTATAGTAAAACTGACCTTAAAGTATAACGAGCACAGTATCATATACAAGAACTCAGGAAATATTGTTCCCATGAGCCTTTCTGAAAGAATGTACTCAAGAACAAGCATCAGATAATCAAAGTAGTTATGGAGACATCAGCATGAAGACTGGTGGAAAGCATTAGGTATATAGTTCTTATAGAACTAAGATTAACAAGGATTAAAAGAGATTATAGTAATAGCCGTATGATATTACAATGTACAATATAAACATGGCATAGCCATAAAATGGGGGAAGAATGGAAATAGCAAATGATTCCCAATTTTTTGTAACTCTTTTCAGTAATCATCATTGGTAGTGATGTTACCAAACTCAAGGGGTTCATTTTTGCCTGCACATGTCAAAGCCAGAGGAGACATAAACAGGAGTTTGCTGCAAAGAAAGTAGCAGTTTATTTAAGGAAATGGCGCCAAGCTCAAAGACACAGTGCTCAAAGACCTGGTTCCTTGATGGCCTCTAGGGGACAGATTATATAGGAAAAACTAATTAGTCATGGTAACTAAGGGAGGTAGGGTCACAGGCCCTCCTGATCTGTCAGGGCCAGGGTAGGAGGTAGTTGATCAGTGATTGCATTGTGCTGGCTGGAAAATTACTGCTTGGCTATGTCCATGGGAACACAGGCTGTCACCCATAAGAACATAACATTCTAACAATAAGCTTTCTGCTTCTGTACCCCCGCTTGCACACCCAACCTGTGGGTTGACAGGTAGTGAATAGAAGAAAAATAGACCTTTGTGTTTAGACAGAATGAAGAATGAAGAATGAGATTTGGGGCTTAAAAACCCTGTACCTCTACATTTCGGGGCTGCTTACTTTGGGATCTGTGTACCCCTGGCAGACTCAGCTGGCTGAATAAAGACTGTGCTCCCTATAACTCACTGAGTTCTGGTGGCCTGTGCGTCTTTCAGGGGCTGGCAGCTACAACAGCATCAGGTCCTGATATCAATCGCAGTGTAGTTCTGTCTGATTTCAAGGGGATACCAGCCAGGTCATTCTGCCCTGATGGGTGTGGAGCTTTGGTTTGATAGAAACTGGCTTGATTGAAACTGTTTCTGTGGTCCTAAGGCTATCTGATGCTAACCTAAGGGCTTAATGATTAAGGGAGTGGTCATGCAGTATGCAGAAAGGTAAGGAAAGAAAAGAAGCAAGTGAGCCCAAGGGCAGTTTGAATCAAGGAGAAAGAGGAGAGAAAATGTCATTTTAAAGAAGTGAAGATTTGCATTGTTACAGTGATAGTATTAGACTATAGTATAATGGATAAAGTAAATAAGTGGTTATGGCATATTGTAATTCTATCATGCCCTGTATCCTTGAAAACCAAGATTCTTAGTGTGGGAGAAAGAGGATACAAAGTTAATGTAAAAGAATTAAGTAATTTACATTCTCACCAGCAGTATATTGAAACCTATATAATTTTATTAACCAATATCACTCCAATAATTAAAAAAATAAATAAAATTAAAATTAAAAATAAAATTACAATCTTGAAAAGAAAAGAATTAATTAAAAATTCAGTAGTCCTGAATCTGATTTGGAACCATCAGCATGTATGTGTGTGTATGTATGTACATATACGTATATATGTACATATATGTGTATATGTTTATCTCTACTTACTGAAAAGGCCTTGAAATAATGGCTTACTTATTATGATGAGGTTTTTAAAAACTATTATCCATTAAAAGAAATAAATGCTTCTTGGAGAAGTGGCTGATTCCAGATCTGGGACAGGAAATGTAAAGAGAAGCACACATCAATTTGATACACTAGATAGTAAGGATGCTGTCAAAGAGTACTGGAATTTGTCAGAAGGACTTAGGAGAAATTTGAAGGGTTTCCCTCTGGCAAAGACAAGAATTGGAATGGCTTGAACTCCATCAAATGTGCTTAAATCCACAAGCTCAAGATTATTATTTTTTTTAACAAAATTTATCACCTTCTGAATTAATTCATTACCTTTAAACCTGGGTAAATAAAAGAGAAAAACCCAAGCATTTATCCTCCACACCTATATAAACTATACCACTGGGTAAATAATAAATGAGGCCAAGTGTCTTCCAATAAAATTTACTGCAGTTAATACATGAAAACAGAATTATAGAATTAGAATATTACCACTTCTCAACCCCCAAAGAATTAAAGGATCCAGGCACTGAGGAATAATGATTGCTACCACACAAAAAGAAGAAGAAGGAGAAGGAGGAGGAGGAGGAGGAGGAGGAGGAGGGGAGGAGGAGGAGGAGGAGGAGGAGGAGGAGGAGGAGAAGGAGGAGGAGGAGGAGGAGGAGAGGAGGAGGAGGAGGAGGAGGAGGAGAGGAAGAAGAGGAATAAAAATTAAACATTACATGTTTCTTGTGGAAAGAACAATGTCATTATATAGGTTTGTCAAAGAGGTTGAACTTGAGTCTGGTCCAGTCTCTGGATCTAGCTGCCAATTTGCAGAAAACACAGAGGACAGAGAAACAAGCTGAATAGCACTGTGAAGATGTGATAAGTGAAATCCAGATTTGGAAAACTGTATATAGGTTGAATGAGCAGTTTATTTAGTAGATAAATTATAAGGTAAAGAAAGGAATCAATGGGAATCTGTAGATTAAGAGACATCAAATTTTTTTTAAAAAAGCAAGATTAAACAGTAGGTTCTAAGAATGTACACTTGGGTCATAAAATCAAAAGCAAAAACAAGGAAGGGATTACTTATGAAAGTCAGGAGAGAGCCAGGGTGTCAACAGGATGAAGCACCTGGAGAGGGGCCTCTGAGGGGGCTGCAATGGTTCTATTTCTTGATCTGAGTAAGTATTGGGGGAAAAAAGTATTTCTCACTTTGTGTGGTTTTCTGAACCTGTGATTTTATTTTTTAAGTTAAGAAAAAATGTTTAGAATATGTTCATTCAATGAGTGACTATAAGAATGCCTGCATGAATGAACAAATGAAAACCTAACAAACTATGAGGACTTAAGAATGACTTTCACCTCTTTGGGCTTCACTTCCCACATTTGTGAAATGAAATGCTTAGATCAAAAACTTGAGGCCCTTCCAGTTCTGTCACTCTAACAGCTAATACTTCTAACAAACATTCACTGATTGCTTACCATGAGTCAAGTGCTTTGTAATATTCTGTCATTGGATCTTCACAAAAGCCAAGATTTAGAGGGTTGATGTAACTTGCCCAAAGACACTGAGCTAATATGTAGCTTGAATTCAAGACCAGCAGATCCCCAAACCTGCCTCACCGTGCTGATGGTGGTTTGTTTTTATAATAGGGTCATTCTTACTGGATAGCAAATGAAAAGTGAAATGGGTAAGTGATAAATTAGATTCTAGAGATTGACCTTGTGAGTTCAAATCCCATCTCCACTACTTAGCAATTGTGCGATTTTGAGCGAGTATTTAATACTTGCTGTGCCTCAATTTTCTTGTCTGTAAAATGAAGATAATGATGGTGTCTACCTCAGAGGGATTTTGTGATGATTATATAATATAAAATGCTTAGTATACCTGGCACATAGTAAGCATTAACTATTTACCTTTATGAAATAATTCATTGCTATTAATTGGACTCATAGATAATTGTTCTTAAGTATGTCAAAATAGCCCAGGGCTAAACTTTTAACTTTTAAAAATATAAAAGAATAATTTTTATTCTTTATCCAGATTTAACAATGTTCACAAATTTTTGAAGTGCTGAGTTTTGTACTAGACAGCAACAAGATATTACTTTTGGTTCCATTAGCTGTCTTTTTTTTTTTTTTATGGAAAAAAGAAAATTCAACTGGGCACCTAATTGCATAATTGTCCTTTTGTCCTTCTGTTTAATTTTGAAACTTGTGCTTCTGATAATGCTACTTTGATGGTGAGGATTGGCATAATTTACTTAGGCTTTGATCCATTTTGCCTGGCACCTAGATAAGACTTCGGATTGCCTTAGGAATTTTTCAAAAATTCCCAAATTACCTATTCCATTGAAGTTCACGTTTGTTCTACTTCTATTTTTTTTCCTTCCTCCTTTTACTTACATGAACATACTAAGCTCTTTTCAGCCATAGGGCATTCACGCATGCTATTCCTCTTCCTGAAACACTGGTAGCTTGTTTTCTTCTCACTTTTTAGCCCTCAATTCAAGAGAGCCCTATCTAAGTGGGTTATCCAATTCATCTCTATTACTATGTATCATATTATAGTTATATTTCTTTATGGCATGCAATCATAACATATAAAACATATATAAAATAATATTTATGTATAAAATTATAGATAACATATATTTACATGCATCTCTTTATACATCTATCTCTGTATTTATGTAAATCTGTTGAAATATTTTAAAATATTTAAATATAAAATACTTTTTAAAAATATAAAAGCCCTGATTTTAGGGCTTTTGCTTAGCTTTTACCAACACTACTCATTTGTTGCTACAGTATACTTCTGAAAAATCTAAGAATATCCATGAGAATCCTCATGATTGGGTTCTCTCCCCTTCTCCCTTCAGTAGGCTTCTGGGCGGTGAAGGCTGGATTAAGGATCATTCTGGATTGCTCCAGACTCAAATTTTCTCCATGTTTTCTTTGACCAATTGTTGAAGTTGTGCTCTTTTCCTCGATTGGTTACTCTTAATGAATCCCTTCCCCTCCTATTTTTAGTTAACTTCCTAAGAAACAAAAATCACGTTAGGGTCAAGTTTATCTCCTGCAATTCTAAACACAAGTATATGGAGTAATATATGCATTGTTTGAGGAGAAAAGATGATTTCTGAAGAGTTTTATATCACACCAGATACTGCGTGAGGAGGATCATCCACTTCCTTTCTCTCATGTTGCCACAGAGTGTTTACTCAAGGACCGTCTCTGGCATCTTTCTATCTCCTCACTCAGAGAAGAGACATCTTACTAATGAGTCTGGGAAAAGAGTTGGGCCTGTAAATCCCCTTCTAGAGTCTCTTTCAGATCTGAAATGCAGAGCGTGGCCTGTTGGTCTGCTTTCTTGTGAGCTCACGGGGATGGACTTTGCTCCAGCAAGTGAGGCGGAAGCATTCAATTCAGAGGAGACATATTAGCTCACTGTTGTGGCTGCTAGTTTAAAACACATACCCCAGTTTATCATAAAGCTAAATTCAAAAAATCTCTGTCTAAAAAACTCCTGTCTTATTTCTCAATTGTTTCTGAACTTGGCCTCCTAAAATCCCTGGTTTCCAGCTTAGCTGGAAATCTTAAATAAATGGACAAGGACTGACAGACACTGTGGAGTCTAAAATATCATGTAGTGGTTGAAGCTTAGGGGCCCCCACATGAGGCACTTTGGGACTTTAGTGTTTGAGGTCACATGGTTTTTACCTGTGACGGTTTGAGGAAATTCATAGGTTGGCAAGTGTTTCTAGCTGTGTGGCTATTTTTACCTGGAGAAGGCCAGCACAGTCTCAATAATTTATGGAGTATGTGATCCTTTGTGTTAGACCTTGATATGACTTGGCTATATAACTTTGGCCTAACCAAATTCAGTTTAGCTTCAGCCTTGTTGAAGCAGGGATTAAATTATTGGGAAACACATCATAACCCTAAGAAAATTCACCTCAGAATAGGCAGAGCTTCAAGATACAGGCTATAGGCTTTGGTTTATGTAATAATTTTACTTGTTTTTACTTGGTTTATTAGTGAGGTTAGCAACCATGATTTTGCCCTGTAAAGATAGGTAGGTCAGTTCTACTTGGGCTGCAAAGCGCTAATACTTGAGTTTCTTGCCAGGCCTGGTTAAGAAGAGCCAGATAAGCCTCTTTGTGTTTGAGGTGTTACCAGGCCAAGATAAGTAGTCTTATTTATCAATCTTTACTTTATGGTTAAATGATTTTTGCCTGTGTTTAAATAATCTTTCACAACCCTAAAGTCATGAAGATACGAAGGTATTCTTATGTATTATCTTCTGAAAGCTTTATTGGTTTATTTTATATGTTTAATCTGCAAACCACTTGGAATTAATTTTATGTGCAGTGTGAGAAACTTTTTGACCCATAGGGATATCTATTTGATCCAGCACCATTTATTTTTTTCAAAAGTGTATTTTCCCTCCCTACTTTGTCATAAACCAAATGTCCCTACATATGTCAATCTGTGTATATGAATAAACCATTCTCTTTCATTGATCTATTTGTCTATCCCGTACCATGGTCACATGTCTTAATTACTGTAGTTTAATAAAATAACTCAATAATTGATGGAACGAAAATTTAAAGTCATTAATTTATTTTCAGGTATAGTTTTAATTTCATCCAAAAATTTTTGGGAAGTTATATTTTCCATTATGATTTTCATTATTTGATTCCAGTAGTTGTCTAGAGAGGTATTTTAAATGATACAATGTAAGGAATTTTTATTACCATCTGTTGTGTTAATGAAGAAATTAATTACACTGTGGTCAAAAAACATGATTTTCTGAGAAAATTCTCAGCCATTATCTCTTCAAATATTGCCTCTTCCCAATTCTCTATTATCACTCTCTGAGAGTCCAATCAAATATTTGTTGGTCCTTTACACTCTAACCTCTACATCCCTTTATCTCTTTATCTCATGTCCCATCTTTTTGTCTCTGCATTCTGGAAAAAATTTTGAACCTATCATCAAGTTCACTACCTCTCTCTTGAATTATATCTAATCTATTATTATCATGTCAGATTTTGATTTTTTATTTTCAATTATTGTATTTTTCTTTTCTAGAATTTTTATTTGACTCTGTTTTCAAGTCTGTTTGGTTATTTTTATAGTTTCTTATATATAGTCAGGTCTCCTTTTCACACCTTAGAACATGTTAAACACTCGTATTTTATTTTCTTTGGTAATTCCAATATCTGAAGTCCTTATGGTTCTAATTCTGCTATGTATTGTTTCTATTGGCTGTTCTTCTTGATAATGTATTTTCCTATGTTTTATGATTTTAACTGTGAATTCATAAGTGAGAATTCCTTGAGACTCATGCTAAAATTGTGTTCCTTCAGAAAGGATTTGTGCTAGCTTCTGCAGGCTACTGGGAGGATTACCTTCCCAAGATTGTTTTATTATTTTTTTCACAGTAATATTTATGCTTATATTTTAGAAATGATCTCAAACTTACAGAAAAATTGCAGGGATTATACAAAGAACTTTTTTCCTAATTATTTGAGAGTAAGCTGTCAAAATGATGCTCTATCCCTTACATTTACTCTAGTATTGTCACACACAAGGACATTCTCATACATAAACACAATACAACCATCAAAATCAAGAAGTTAACATTGATATATTATCTTATGCCCTGCAATTTGTGTTTGTCTGATGTTTCTTCATGATTCAACTAAGAAAGAACACAAGAAATCAGGCAATATTTTGGGTCTGAGAATGGAAAGTAAGCTTAAGAACTTAGGTGAAGAGGAAAACCCTGTCCCAAAAGGATGGTTTTTCTCCAAAATAATAAATATTAATAATATTTCTCCAAATAATAAATAATAAATATTGAGGCTGAGCAGGAGGAAGTTGGAAGTGCTCGTGTCCTATAGCCTTACCCTTCATGACCAAACTTCTTAGAATACAACTCTGTCTCCACTTCCCCCTCACCCACTCACTTTTGCTCCCACCACTTCAGAGGAGAAATTCCCTTTTTAAAGGTCACCAATGAATTTTTAATCATCAAATACCATAGCCTTTTCTAAAGATTCGATTTCTTTGACCTTCCTGCCAAAACTGATACTATGGACCACTCCCTTCATTGCTTTTTCTTTAAACAGCTAGATTAAGATATGATTCACATACCATACAATTCATCCAGATAAAGGATACAGTCCAATAGCTTTTAATATAGTCACAGATTGCACCGATCTTTGCAATCCGTTTTAGAATGCTTCATTACTCCCAAAAGGAACTCCCCTCTCCTTAGTTGTCATCTTCCAAATCCCCCACCTGCTCCTCAGCCCTATCTAAGCACTATTTTATATAGGAGGAAGCAGAGTCTCAGAGAGATTAAAGAACTGACTGGCTTCCAGAGTTGTTAACCAGTGCACTTAGAATGCAAATCTAGACCCTATGATTCTAAATCCCAAACTCTTTCACAGCTACATTACAGCTATTTTGGTCCTAATAATTTCAATATTTTAGCTGGATAAATTAAATTGATTATTCTCTTATGCTATGAGGAGAAGACAAGTCTAAAGAGAAGGATATGAACACATTCAAAGGTTCATTTCTTTCCATGAGAGGATAAAATCTTAGAAAGAAATAAAAGGTGAGGAAGCTTTGAGTATTATTGATCATAAGGGAAATCTAGGACAGAAGAATAGTAACGTGTGAAGTCAGTGAATTCTGGAGAAACATAGAGGAAATTAGACAAGATAATTTTAAAGATCACTGATGTTGAACTGCATTGACTCCACTCCTGTTGTGCTGGTTACATGGCCCTCTCCTTATGTTAAGGATATTTTAGGGAGAAAGCTACTTGCAAATGAGGTAAAACATGACTAGGGCCAAGCCACATGCTATCTAGTTACCTCCACCTTGGGGCACGTCTAGAGAGGAGTTTCTGAAGATTTATGCAACAGACAAAAGATGCGGTCACAAGAAGATGTGGTTTGTAAGTCAAACTACTAATCCTATAATGATAAGCCTGAAAGGACTTGAGATCTGTAGTTCTGTTTTACTCCCACTGGTGCAGTCAAAATCAATGTAAATAAGCTCCATGTTTGTGAATCCACCTTGCCCCGTTGCTAAAAATAAGTCATTGCTATAGTGGAAGAAATTCCAAAACTGGAACCCTTTCTCCTGGTGTACCACCTTTTGAACTAAGTTGTTAACAACTGATAATAAATTCCTTTTATTAACTTAGGTCATTAGTAACTAATAACCAGTAGTAGCCTGCTGTCTTAATTGCTTACTTTGCTGTTTGCTGTTACAAAGGACAATCAAGCCCCCAAAGGTGTTGTGACAGACAGAAGGCCGAATAATAGAACAATTAAAGCTTTTTGACTAAGCCCATTGCAGGAGCTTGTCTCTTCATATAAGTTGTTTTTTTTTTTTTGCCACATCTCATAGTTGACTCATATATAAGATGTAAATCTAGTCTTTCTTTACTCTGCCATCATTTTAGCTGCTCCCTCCAATCTCCTTTTTTTCCCCTTTCTATTCAGGACTTCTATTGTGTACCTTGAAAAAGCCAAGTTATAGCTATTTTAAAGTTAAATTATTAGAAACATTTGAAATAAACCTACAGAAAATATTCTGATCAATTTTGGCATTTTCCAGCAGGTCCACTTTCTGGGTTCTATTGGGTTCAATGTTGCATATATGCACAGCAGTACATGCAGGTCAGTGACAGGCTGCACTCAGGGGGGCACTCAGGGGTAACTTTACTCTCACATACTTTCCCCCAGAATTTAGAAATCCAGCTGAAAGAGCAAGAGGATTTTATAAGATAAAATATTTCGACCGAGTATCTATGCATGTCTCCTACTGCCAGGGACAATATCCTTGGGAAATTGTGAGAATTTACATAACTCTAGTGAGTAATCACAGCTCCTACCCAGCAGACATGTCAATATAATCTAAGTTATGTCATGGGAAGAATTGTGCCCCTCACAAATTCCTATGTTGAAGTCCTAACACCTTACCTTTTCAGAATGTAACCATATTTGGAGATAAGGCCTTTAAAGAGGTGATCAAGTTAAATGAGTGTCTTAGTGTAGGCTTTAATCTAATCTGACAGATGTCCTTATAAGAAGAGGACGTCTGGACACACAAGAGGTACCAGGGATGCGTGGGCACAGACAAAAGACCATGTGAAGCAGCAGCAAGAGGGTAGCCATCTTCAAACCAAGGAGAGAGCCCTCTAGGAGAACCAAACTGCCAACACCTTGATATTGGACTTCTAGCCTCCAAAACTATGAGAAAATAAGTTTTTGTTGTGTGAGCCACCCAGTTTGCTATGGTAGCCCTGGCAAACTAATGCAAGTCATCACTTATTTTGTCTAGTTACCATGATGATTAAAGAGGGAGAGATTTTTTTAAGTACCATACAATGGGAATCCTTATATCTTGGTTGGGAAATTAGACTATAAAAGAAAAAAAAATCCAGCTATAAACAGATCCACACATACGTGAACATATATGTGTGCTATTAAATTGCCCTACTGATTTCATACTGCCTTTAGGTTCCTGAAATTGTGGTAATAATAATGTCTAATGCTTAGACAGCATTTAGTATGTTGCAGACAATGTTCTAAGTGCTTTATCTACATTAACTCATTTAATTCTAACAACAAACTCACAAGATAGGCACTATTATTATCCACACTTCAGAAGTGAAGGAACTAAGGCACAGGGAGGATAAACAATTGCTTAAGGTTACAGAAATAACAAATGGCAGAGTTACGATCTGAATCAAAATAGTTGGCTCCAGAATCTGGGTTTTTAAGTAACATAATTGCCTGCCAAATTCTCACAATGTAATAGTGAATGATTGAGATGCTGGGGTTGATACTCATACAAGGCTAGTGAAAACTTTTACATTTAAAAATCTTAGCAACTAAAATCTGAACATCCACCCAACCATTTGAGTATGATCTGTAGGTTTGTCACTGTGTGGATAAAAGCAAATTAAATGATTGTAAAAGCAGATATAGTTTGTGTTCAATTATTGCTGTTGTGAAGATATGGTTTAAGTCCACCATACTTTCTGTGAAAAGAATTGTGAATTTGAGTCAAAATACCCAGCCTCAAGCCCTGTGTTATCACTGAGAGACATTAAACTTCAAGCATGTCACAACTTAGATTGAGAAAAGTTTCCTTAACTAAAAAATAGAGTTAAAATACTACTTTGTGAACTTGATGTGAGGGTTGAGTAAGATAATTAATATAAAAGTTCCTGGGAGGAAGAAATCGCTTGATAAAATAATTCTGGAAAAGTTGAAAAAAAAATGTTACTAAGATGAATAAAAATGTATAACAGTGCATATAAGATAATACTGCCAACTACTCTTAGATAAGTTTAGAGGTGAGTCTAATATTTAGCAGGAAGAATGAAGCATAAATTAAGTGAAGGAAAATTTTGAATCCATTGTTTTTGTTGTTATTGTTTTGCCTGCATTGTTTTCCTAAAGATCTCTTAAACTTTTACATTCTGCCATACATACTGTTCATACACACGGACCCAAAGAAAAGCCCAAGACTTTGGAGGGAAGGGAAAGACTCAAGAAAGAGGCTGGCCACTTCAGTCTGCCAATTAACAGAATATATTAAGGGAAATTTACGTATGAGGTGTGCCTTGTGCAGTGGCAAGACAAAGTAGTTATCCTCCATGCTACATGGCAGGTGCTAAAGAATTATAAAGAACAGGGCAAGATATGTGGCAGGACTAGTATGGAACTCATCCTAGGAATGGGAAAATGCCTTACGTGCTTGCCCAGGGCAGGACAATAGCCTATTCCAGGAACCTGCAAGCCATGGGACATGGGAAAGGGGAATTGGTTTCTGTAAGAAGTAAAGTATAGACTATGATCAGAAGTGTCTGAAGGAATCTGTGAGAGGTACCCTCTGCTCTGGCCTGGGTCTAGCTCGCGGGTCCAGCAGTATCACATCACAGAACAGTCTCTTTTCCACACATACTAGGCAACTGGCAAGTTAACAAGTTTTGCTCTAAGTGGTGAATGGTATTATACAGTTAACACTATACAACCAAATCATTTGTATTAATGAACACATCATTACTCTAGTATTTAAAATCATCTTTGGTGTCAAAATAATACACAGTGGTATAAATTATACATCTCATGATTATCATTATTATACTCATCTACATTTAAAAGGCCAGAATCTACCCCCTCAATGGTTGAGATCCTTTTCCCCTCAAACATGTCCTTCCATATGCCCTATAAAATCCCAAGACTAAAGTTTATTATGAACCCAGACGCTGATGAGCTGGAAGCAACAGAAACTCTAGGTTATGAGACTGGAACCAAGACAACCCCTAGGAGGGGTGTGTTGTTAGCATCTAGATATCATTAGATAGGAATGAAGGGACCAATGAAATAGATGCTGAAAGCCTATAAGTAAGCAGAAGAATGGTGGGGGTAGGGACAGTGGGAAAGAATCCACTAAAATATTTTATGGTGTTTACTGATTCATCTTTGGGGTACAAAAGTAAAAGCATTCATAAATGAAATTAAAATTAAGAAAAATTTCCCAAAGAATTAAAATGCTTTCTGTCCTGCCATTCCCACTGGCTTGGATAGCCTCCTGTTTTCCTTAAGCCACCCTCCCCACATAGTTCTATTTCCATATTATCACTAGGGCTATCTTTCTCATTTGCAATCCTTATGCTACTTCCCAGATGAAAACTCCTTCACTGGTTCCCCTATGTTGCCAAGATAAAGGGCAACTCCTTGGCATGACTGTACCAGTTACCTATTGCTGTATTGACATTAAACCCAAACTCAGGGACTTAAAACAACAATAATCATTTACTGTCTCTCATGGTTCCTGTGGGTAGAAGTTCAAACAAAATACAGCAGGGACGGTTTGTTTCTGCTCTGTGATTTCTGGGGCCTTGCAAGAAAACTGCTGGCACAAAACATCTAAAACGCTGTTCATCCCACATCTGATGGCTGATGCTGGCTGGGTCCTGGCTGGGACTGACCAGAGCATCCATGCTTAGCCTTTCCATTTGATCTGGCCTTCCTCACAACATGCCGACCTCCAAAGACAAAAGTCCAGAGAGGAAGAGGGAGGCAAGGAGGAGGAATTGAGGGAAGGAGTCAAAAGCACTCTCGGCAGAATCCATATTGTCTTTTATGACCTTCCCTTAAAAGTCATGTAGCACCACTCCTGCCGCATCCTATTGGTCAGGAAGGTTTTAGAGGTAGCTCAGGTTCAAGGAGAGGATACAGAAACCCCACCTCTAGATGGAGAAATATCTGGAGGGAGGAATGTAAGATCCTGCGAGATGGGATAGATATTGGTGAGGTCATCTTTGAAAGGTACAATCTGCCACATTACTTACCTGACCCTTCATTTTCTTCTACTCTTTGCCACTCATTCTACACTTTCCATACTGATCTTCTGTTTTTGTTTTTGTTTTTTTTTTCTTCGAATATGACAAACTTTTCCATGCTTTTCTACCCTTGTATATGCCATTCCTTATGCGTGGAATGTCCTTCCTTCTCCCTATTAACTCTCTAGAGAAAACTTCATTCTTCAAAGCCCAAATTCAATTGCAGCATCTCTGCAAAGGCTTCTTGTCCCAGATAGAGAAGGCTATTTTCTTTGCTAGGCTCTTACATGTGTTATGCCTATCTCCATCTTAAAGTATTATCTGCTTAAACTTTTATTCTCACTGTAAGCAACTCAAAGGAAAGGACCAAGCCTTGTTCTTTTTTCACATTTCCTTTGGTCTCTTCCAGAGACCAAATATTTAACACTGTGCTCAAAACAAGGTTCCCATTTATTAAATATGTGTTGCATGGCTGAATAAAACTTCAAGGCAATCTTCAGAAAATTATCATCTCAAGGGCAAGGTGACTCTCTTGACCTTCTATTACTAATATTTTTTCCACTTCTACAATGTCTGAAATACTTTATTTTTTATTTTTTTACTATTCAATTACAGTTTACATTCAATATTATATTAGTTTCAGGTGTACAGCATAGTAGTTAGATTTATATAATTTACAAAGTGATCCCCCGATAAGTCTTGCACCCACCTAACACCATGTATAGTTATTACAATATTATAGACTGTATTCCCTAAGCTGTACTTTACATCTACTTTTTTTTTTTGCCTTTAACTCTTTGTACTAGCTTTAGTGTTGGTTGATCCACTGGTTTTTTTTTATCACGTGTTTGCCTTTGTCAGTGAGGATTTTTTTTCTTAGTGATATTTTCTTATTCATATTTTCATACTTTTTCTTCTTAAAGAAGTCCCTTTAATGTTTCTTGTAATACTGATTTGGTGTTGATGAACTTCTTCAGCTTTTTCTCATCTGAGAAGCTCTTTATCTCTCTTTTAATTCTAAATGATAACTTTGCTGGATACAGTAATCTTGGTTGTAGGCCCTGGGTTTTCATCACTTTGAATATTTTGTGCCAAGCCCTTCTGCCTGCAAAGATTCTGTTAAGAAATCAGCTACAGTCTTATGGGAGCTCCCTTGTAGGTAAATAACTGCATTTCTCTTGCTGCTTTTAAGGTTCTCTCTTTGTCTAAACATTGGCAATTTAATTATGATGTGTCTTGGTGTGGGCCTCTGACATTCTGCCCTTCCTGGACTTGCAAGTCTATTTTCTTTGCCAGGTTAGGAAAGTTTTCAGTCAGTATTTCTTCAAATAGGTTTTAATCCCTTCATCTCTTTCTTCTTCTTCTAGTACCCCTGTGATGTGAATGGTATGACACTTAATGTTGTCTCCAAGGTCCCCTAAACTATCCTTATTTTTCTTATTCTTTTTTCTTTCTGCTGTTTCGATTGGGTATTTTCTGCTACCTTATCTTCCAAATCGCTGATTTGACCCTCTGCTTCATATAACCTACTGTTGATTCCATCTAATATAGTCTTCATTTCAGTTATTGTATTCTTCATTTATGACTGGTTATTTTTCATGTTTTCTATCTCACTTTTTATGTTGCTGTCTCTTTAATTTCTCATTGAGATCATCTATTTTTCCCTTAAGTTCATTGAGAATCCTTATAACCAATTTTAAACTCTGCCTTTGATAGCTTGCTTGCTTCCAGTTTTTTTCCTGGAGTTCTGTCACGTTCTTTCATTTTTGAGATATTTCTTTGTCTCTTCATTTTTGGCTGCTTGACTGTGTTTGTTTCTATTGAGTATTGGGTAGATCTGCTATGTCTCCCGGTCTTGGCAGAGTGGCCTTATGTAGTAGGTGTCCTGTGAGACCCAATAGTGTAGGCTCCTTGTTCACCTGAGTTGGGTGTCTTAGGGGTGTCCCATGTGTGGGTTGTGTGTGCTCTCCTGTCGGAGTTGAGTCTTGATTGCTGTTGGCATGTCAGTGGGTGGGACTGACTTTCAGGCTGACTGGTTTTGAAGACTGGCCATGACTGCAGGGGACAGTTATTGTGTAGGGGCTGACTCCATAGAGTGGGATACACTTTAATAGGCTCTGGTGCCTGTGGAGTTCACCCTTTGGCTGTGTCATTTGTGGCACTAATTGGGTGGTGCTCTGGTGTGGTCTGAAGCTGGCCAGCAGGTGTGTTGTTTCTGGAACCTCTTGGGAGGGGCTCCTGTGCAAGCCAAAGTCAGCTGCCTCCTGTGTCTGGCCTGGAGCCACCTGGTAGGAGTTACAAAGTGATCTGCCATTGGTAGCTTCCTGTTCTGAGCTTAGAGGCGCCTGGGGTGGTTATGCTGTGAACTGAGGCTGGTGGCCACTTGGTGCCAGCTTGTGGCTGCTTAGCAAGAGGTACAGGGTGCTCCAAGGCCAGATGCTGTTTGTTTGGAATTTGTGGACCTTTGAGAGGTTTTTGCAGTGCAAGTCAAGACAGGCCATTTGTGATAAATACCCACTGAAAGAGGTATGGGCCAGGGGCATGATTTGGGTGGAGTGGAGTCTCAAAGACTCCCTGGGGTGGGGCATGAGCTATGTTAGCTTAGAGACTCAGCTACAGGTGCCCACCTGTAGCTACAGGTCCTATGGGGGAAGAGCTCAATAAAAGAACAGTGGAAACTGCTGGCATTTAGTTCCAGAGAGGGCTGCCCCTCCTGCCCTCACTCTGAAACCAGAAAATCCAGTTCTTGTCCCTTGTCTTTTCAAGGTGCTGTCCCTTCGCTAGAGCTTAGGGTGAGTGTCTGTGAGCAAGCAAGTCTGTGCTCAGGCCCTTTAAGATGATGCCTGGGTCTGCAGGAGCCCTCTGTCTCACCCAGACTGAATCTCTGCTAATTTTTCACAGTCAGCTGTTGTGAAGACTCTTCTTTCCATCACTGGTGCTCTGGGCTTGGGAGTCCAGTATGAGGCCGTGACCCCTCACTCCTCAGTGGGGACCTGTGCAGCTGGGATATCCCTCCTGATTCTTAACTGATACATGTGAGTGTGGAGTCAGCCTGTTTCAAGTCTCTGCTCCTCTTACCAGTCTTGATGTGGCTACTTTATATCCTTACTTATAGCAGTTCCGTTTAGCTAGCCTATGGGTGGTTCCCAAGGGCAGAAGTTCTATAATTTAGTCGTAATTCTGATGTGCTCGTGGGAAGAGATGAGTACAGAATTTACCTACTCCACTATTTTGACTAGAAGTCTGAAATAATTTACTTTTTAAAATCCTACATTTATGAACAAGAGAGATGGACACACACACACACACACACACACACACACACACACATACACACACACAGAAAGATTGGGGTGGGGTGAAACTGGATAGTACAAATGCCTGGTTAAGGCCAAAGCTCGATCAAAGTGCAGCTGGTGACAAGACATTTCTACACACATAGGGAAAAAAAGGTTGAGCACAAGGATACATTGGGGGGATAAAGGGGAGAAGGCACAAATGATGGGAGGGGGAAAGCAAAAAGGGAAAGCTGTAAACACCAACAACAAGTTCTGTGGCACTCACAATTTTGCCCTCTGGTAAATCTTGCTTATCTTAATGGCTTCTGTACAAATAGAAGCTGAGGGCAAAAGATCCCTTGTTCTGACTGATCCTGGCTCCTCAGTGGAATTGAGTCCAGGCTTTTCCTCCCTCTCCTGCCCTCCCACTGCCTTCTCTAATCCCTGCTGCCAAAGAGTCACTGCTGTTGTGGCCCCACAGAGCTGACAGAAATGAGCGACTCCTTCCTGCCAGGATCACACACTCTCAGGAGCTCCATGGTGGATCTTAGATTGGATACTGGTGAGATTATCATGAAGTCTGCAGTCTCATTCACAGCTCTAATGCTTTATCCCACAGTTTTGAGAATAGCTTTGTAACATAGATAAAGAGTTGGAATTGTTACTCTTTTTGTAGTTTAAGAAAAATAATGCAGATTTTCTAATATAAAATTTGGCATATTCTCATGAAGACACTCTCACATTAGCATAAACATTTTCTATTAGAGGAAGTAGAGAACATTTTCAGGGGCTCAACACAGTAAGTAAGGGAATAGCCAGGAACAGATTTGGGTTTCCTGATCTGATCTAGTGAAATAAGATAAGCAAACAAAAAATTGTTAAGAGTCAGGGAAAATCCCAACAACTTTGACTCAACCTGTTAACAATACGTGAAAACCACTTAAAAATGAAGAGCCAATTAACATATCGAATTCACATTTAAACAATGTTTCTGGACATACCTGATATGCCTTTTCAGAGAAGACTTTACACGTTTGGAGGAGGATTATCACAGGACAGTAAACAAAAGTGAGCAGTACAAACTAATCAAGAGTGTTTGAGAAGTCACATGGAATCAGGATACAAAGAAACATCAAACTCTTGAGCCCAGAGAGAAAAGCAGCCCACCCCTAACATTTGTGTGATCCAGATAAAGTGGATAAATGGAAGCCCAAACACCATACATTTTAAATATTTTACAATTTTAAATTAAATTTACTAATTCTTAAATATTGTGTTCTATTCTGCTTTAACAAATAGACCTTCATGATATTAAAATTTTAAATATGTAAAGCTATAGTTGTTATTTGACTGAAAGCAAAATATTAAGTCTACTGAATTTCACTATTATTGTGTATATCTTAGTGTTTTGTTGATGTGCTAGCAATGTTTGAGTAAGTCATAAATGATATGCATTATTCATCAATTGTATGTTTATTCCATAAAACAGTTTTTGCCTTTATTTCATCCAAACCACTTGAAACACATAAAAAACACATGAAACATTGTTATAATCAAGATTTTCATATAATTTGGTGACATTCATCAAATTGATTTAAAATTTCTTTTAAAAAGGAATTATATTTTGAATTATATTATAAGAATTGGAATATATTTCATCAGAAATGTGAGTTAAATAAAAATGGAAAATTACAGTATTTCTCACAGACATTTTCAAAAGTTACTTTTTCTAAAATATTTAAAATGTCCTATTAAAATCAAAGGCAAAATAGAAGTGACATTAATGTGTATCAAACCTATAAATAAGATTATTGTTTTTAAAAATATAATTACATCTTACAAAATGTTTTTATAAAAATAAAACTATCAGCAATTCTAGAGTTTAATATCCATCTAGTTGCCAAGTTGAAAAATAAATATCACATGTAATGTATATTATGTGTAGACCTATATATCTAAAATAAAGAGTATTGAAAATTGTTTAATGTTACAAAATATTCCTCAGTTAATAGATAGAACTGTTAACACTACCATGTTAATTTGTGACTACCTCAAAAACCATCATTTGGAACACAAAGTGAATCAAGAAAATGAGCACTTCGCACTCTTGGGAAACAATGCTTCCACTTTTGAAGAATCCTTTTCGCTTTCCATCCTTAAGAGAAAGGGATTTGATATGTTAACTCATTTGTCTTTTCTCTCACCTCCATCCTTGCACTGCTCATATCTTCCCTAATGACAAGAGTCACTTAACACACTAATCTTCTAGCATTCAAATGTTGTCTTGTTTTTTCAGGACACAGGACAAGAGATGAGGAAAAGCATTTTCTTGGGGCCTGACCAGAGTCAGTCATGACAGTGGATATTTAGGGTAACTTGCACTGAGATTCAAGTCCTTAACGATTCTTTATTAAATCTGCTTTTGGTGTATTTGTACCTGCAGAGTTCTCTACATCCCACTTACTTTGGTACTTCTTATGTGTTCTCCTTCTAGTCCCCCTGGGCATACCAGGTGCCTTTCCACCCCCTTCTCACTTTTCCTGTACTCCTATTCTACTGAGAGCAGCATGGGGAAGATTTACTCGCATCAGCAGTTTTTCAGATACTGAAGAGGATAAACCACTCTTGAAACACATGAAATCTTGTGGACCTAGGTATATTTGTTGTCAGTTATGAAGATTTTCCTTACAAGAATCAAATTATGAATTCCTTAAGGTGTGACCAGACTTTATAGTTTCCTTTTCCTTACCCCCAGGGAATCTAGCCAGTACTAGGCATATAAGAGGCCACCAGTATTAGATACAAATATTGTAGTAATTCATTTTTATAATATTTGATGAATGTGTACTTGATATTCTAGCAAGGATATTGGGGCCTTGTGCTTGTATAATTGAACATAAGAAATGTAGTCTTTTAATAATCCAAGTGTCAGCTTGAATGTAGGGAGTATAACACAAAATTAAAAAAAGAGACTTTTAATGTCCTGATAGAGTATGCACTTATCCTGAAATACGCTTACTGTCACACTGCACACATAGGTCCAAAGTCACTTGTTCAGTTTTTGCTTTGATATGAAAGATATCACATGCTCTGCAAGTGATTTCTGATTATTTTCCTCCCAGTCTTGCCATTTCTCAAAATAGTTTTTCAAGAGAATTCTAGCTCTCACACCCACCTTTCCTGAAACTCATGACTCTTTCTTAAGTACTAAAAATATCAATTTCTTCATAGCCAGAAAAGTAAAAAGCCAGAATTTTAACAACTACAAATATTATGGAAATTCATTTTAGATTTCAGAATTATCTAGATTTCAAATATAACTGACTACTGGAACATCTAGTTCCCCAAATAATGCCTGGCTATATCTTTAAATCTATAAAATCGCATGAGTTTGGAATGATCCTAAAGTATAATAAGTTAAAGGTTTTGTTTACTTTGTGTTATTTTCTCATTGTTAATTTTCTTAAACATTTTTATGAAAACCTCAGGTTAGAAAAACTCAATAATTTGAAATAACAATATAGACCTGTATATCTTCTGATGTGTATTCTTTTTGCAATTCTGATTTCCATATTTCCCTGAAAAGGCAGTATCTCTGGACAACATGTTGCTTTCCTATGTTAGCAAATCCTTAAGGGCATTATAATATGCAGAAACATTAAAACTCAAAGTTCAGTCATTTTAGTTGTATAACAGACTCTTTCCTTTTTTCATAACAGAAAAGTTTGAGTCCTTCCCACAGACAGGCAGATGTTGCCTAAGTGCTGCCTCCATACTCATTAGCCCATAATGAATCTATTAATTGAATATGTAAGTTTGGCTAATTAGATGTAAGACATTTCTTCAGATTTAAAGGGTAATAATAAAAAATTTAAACTCTAACACCAGATCAAGCATTTAAGGGTTGATAAATGTGAACTGGAAAGTGCACAATTCCAATATAAATTAGTTAATTGCCTCTGTTAATTTAGGTGAAATACATTAGCTGAAAGGTCAATCCATTTGAGGCTTGATGTGTTTTTCAAATAGTAAATTAAAAATAGCAAATCAAAGAGCACTACAAAGTGGGAAGCATAGAGTCCACTTTTCTAGTCCAGAGGTTGTAGAGTAGACTCAAGTAACCCCATAGTGAACCTGCTGTGGGGTAACCAGTGGTTCTCAAACCAAGCTGTGTCTTATAGACATAAGGAAACTTTGTTAAAAATATCAATGCCTTGGGCCCCATCTTAGACTAATCGAAATCTCTGGAGGTGAGATCAGTCACCCATATTGTTAAAAGTTCCCTAAATGATTATAATTGAAACCCAGGTTCAAAACCATTGTACTGTTGTTCCATGGACGTCTGACCCTCTGACTAAGCAGGAGTAAAGCAGCAACATCTATCTATATCAGGTATGTAAGCATTAGAAATATGACCTAGTGTCCTACTCAATGCTCTCTTTTCTTCCTAATTGGGGAAAAAAATAAGTTGCTCTTGGTCCCTCCTATTTTCTCTTCTGGCTAGGTCTGTACCAAATGTTCTTATACTTAAGAATATTTAACTTGGGTTTGGGAAGTAGGAGTCAATCTCAGCTCCAACTATTTGCTTTTGGGAATTTCAATTTTAAACTTACTGGATAACATTAGTTATCTTTAAACTAAAATATGCCAAAAGAGTTCTTTGAGCCCTCTTTTGGAAAATGTTATCTTTATCTCTTGTGTCTCAGGTCCCCCATAGCACCTAGAAGAATATAAAGGCTCATGGAAAGCCCCAACAAAAGTATTGTGAATAGGTTTTCTTCTTCCTGAATCCTCTTTCACTTTCATTCTGCACTGCATATTCTGACTTCTTTCCTATCTCATGTCCTTGAATAGCTTCACTTACGCAATTACTATTATTCCACACACTTCTTTTTTTTGCTCTTTACAGACAGTACGTTAATGCTTGGCTCACATGTATCATCAATGAGTATTTGTTTAACTGAATCTGTCAAGGAGTCACAGATGCTCCGAAAGGGGGAATATGTATTCCTGTAGCAAGAGACTCCTCCTCTGTAGTTTGGGGCTGGAAGTCCAAATTGGTTGTCTGTGTCCTGGCTCTAAATGCGTCTCCTTTTGCCCGTGTCTTTCACAGACTGAGCTGTGTGATTGAGAAGAAAAGGCTGGCATTTCCCCTCTGTTGTCAAGACATCCAAAGTGTTCCTCATTATCTTTCCAGTGGCTCATTCCAGCATGTAAAAGAGGGAAACAATGACTGTTGATTTATTCTCATTTTCTAGTGAACATGAATATGAATCCTGTCCCAAATATCACCAAAGTTCATGTGAGAATTTCTTAACACTCAAAGTCCCTTTGGGTGAATGACTGTATGAGGGGAGAAGGACTTGGGGAAAGAGAATGTAAGAGCCCTAACGTAAGTGGTAACAGTTAAAAGTTATTTGTGGATGTAAAGAAGTTTAAAAGGAAAAAGGAAAATGCAAACTAAGGAAGTGAAAGAAAAACAAAAGAACAAACTTAGTTACATGCCAAACACTTATCTGGGCAAGGAAAAAAAATTCTGGAGGTTGCGTATTAGTAACTCTTCTTCACCCACCGTAATAAAAATAGTCAGTTCCATCTGAGACGCATCCATGTGACTTGTTCTGGCATACTGCATGCTCTGAACTACTACGTGAGCAGGGACTGTAGGATTCTAAGTACTTCACTTTTTATCGTAAATCTGGCTCATGAACACTATCGTTCTTTTCCTTAAAGTCGAAAGGTCTTTTAATGAAAGTCCCTCTCCTAAACTAAATATAGTCTCAAATTTGTCTGAATTCTGAATTTTTTTCCTTCAAGTAATTCAAATGGAAAATGTAACATCTCCAAAGTTTCTCATCAGTAGCAGATAAAATATGTTGACTTTAAGCTACTGCTTTTTAAATGACAATATTCACTTGCACATATATACCATCACCTGTAGAGGGAGCTAATGCCTTTTTCCTCAAGCCCAGCCCAAAAGGCTGCATAGCTGGGATTTTAATTTTTCCCTATGCCTGTTAAGTGTGATTATTGATACAGTACTGAGCTCATCTCTGCACTTAGATTGAAGCCTTTAAACATATATGAGGTGGAACTGGGCTTTACAACAAAGACAAATTTAGTTTCCACTTTTAAAATAGTCTCTTGAGGTTCCCAAAAGGTGGAGGATATATTTTAAAAGGCAAGAATTGTGTTTTGTATCAAAACATAATTTTTGGAGTCATACCAATTAGAAATCCACTCCCTGCAACCATAAATACCCCTTTCATAGACTATGGTGACCAGAGGCCACATCGGGCATGAGGTACTTAATATGTAGAGAATTTTTATGGTTAATAAATGCCACAATCTCAGCCTCTTTTCTTCTAGATGTTGGAAGGAAAAAGATAATTAAATGAACGTTTAGATCCCAAATAAAAAGTTAATATTCACGTTAAATAAAAATATAAGTGAATTTATTTAATAGAAGTTTTCATAATGAGTCTAAAATACTTCATTAAGCATTTCTGGATTAAAATATGTAAAGCTTTTTATAAGCTTTTGTTAATAAATTAAATACCATTTTCCTATAAGTATACCATCCATTAAGCTTTCCTGTTAGAGTTTTCAGGAAACATTTCAACTAAAGTAGCCCAGCATATCTCACTTGAGATGAATGAGATCATTAGGAAACACTTATATCTGAAATAAGCACTCATTCTGCATACAACCTAAGGGCCTTAATTTTAAAAATATTTCAAAGAGTGTGCCCCTTTCAAATCATTAGAGTTAGAGACATTTAGGGAACTAATTCAATTAACCCAGAAGAGAAAAATGCTATAATGTGTGATTTATTTTTGTGATTAATTAAAATGCAAGTGTATCTGTAAGAAAAGGTAGACTGTCATCATGGTTAGTAATGGGAATGGGAAAGCAATTAAGCAGGGCCACCTGAGGCTGAAATAGCTCCTGAAAATAGAAGCCTGAAGTTCAAGCTGGACATTCAGTTACTGTCAAAACCAAAAGTGTTCCTTTGTTGGGGGGGAATCTTTGTGCTCCATTCAGTTTTCTTCACTGATTTCTAAAACACGTTTCTCGATTTAACAAATACTTTCGGCCTTAACTAAAAACTAAAAAGAAGCCTAAATTGCTATGGTTTCATACCTTAAAGTCAAACTTCACATAAAGTTGATGTCTTAAAATTACAATTTTGCATTCTATTATTTAGGTGGGGAAATATGAGGCAAGAATTTATTTTTCTCCTCTACAACTCCAGGATATTGGCTCCACCAGGCTAATAAATTGTTTTCACAAGGAAATAAATAGAGCATGCTGTAGCTTATATTCCCTTGCACAGGGAGTTTTAAACAATATGTATCCTAAACAATAAATAATTACAGATGGGGGAGGGTAGAAGAGGGAAACGTTATAAGGGTGGGAAAAAATGTTTCTTAACATTTCAAAATTTAGAAATTTGAAGGTAGTTGTGGGGAAGACAGCCACGTTAGCCATTTTGAAATCTATAGAGGAAACGAGAAGATAATAAAACAAGATAATAAAAGAAAAAATGAGGAGGAAAGAATAGGAATGTGAGAAGAGATGTTAAGGCAGCATTAAAAGTAAGTAACAGCAGACTAAAGTTCTATGGACAGAAACCAAGTAGTTATAATTCACTGTTCTCTACTTAATCTTAGCCCCCAACTTGAATTAAGAAGCTCGGACCAAAAATGGCTGCAATCATGAGCTGAAGATAGGGAGAATTTTTTTTTTTTTCAGAGAATGATTATATCAAGAAAAAAATTCTTAAAAATCCATGAACAGAAATGTTTATAGTAAAAGACAGGGGAAAGCAAAATTAAATCTAAGATCAGGAAAAGAAAATGTTGCTTAATCAGAGCACATAGGAAAGTAGTCAGAAGTAGTTGATAGGGCCATAGAGAATGCTTTGTCTTTTGTTCAAATCACTCAACAAAAATTCTTATTAAATAGTTACTATATGCTTCATGCTGTTTTAGGAATTGAGGGAAGGCGCAAGAGAGAAGACAGTCCCTGTGCTGATCGCTTTACCATCTAGTTGGAGAGCAAAGCCCACACAAAAGAAGCCATCAGGGAACAATTCAAAGCAATCTGCCATCTGTCACTGTACTAGACATTTTGTGAGATGTGCATGAGAAGAAGCCAAGGAATCCTGATCCTCTGTCTGGAGAAGAAGGGAATGTCTTTATTTGCTCTACCTTGCTGTGCAACAAATGTTAATAATTCCATTATACTGTTTCTTCTTTGGGGGAGACTTTCCCACCATGGTGATAGAACTGGAGATCGCAAGCAAGACGTGGGTCAAAGGTGAACAACTCCATCTTATGCTTTGAGAAAAATATAAATCAATGGTTTCTATTTGCGATAGTGTTTCCTGACAATATTCATTTTAATAGTTTAATTTATGAAGATTTCCCTTTTCTCTTCCTCTAAATCTTTTGATGGCTTCTCATTATCTCAAGAATTAAGTTCCTTATAACCTTGGGTCAACTGCCTTGCCCACCTTACTGCTGCTCCTCCAGCCACATTAATGTCCCCTAAAATAGTGGTGCCAACCTTTTTGGCACCAAGGACCAGTACGCCTATGAAAATCTAATGCCTGATGATCTGAGGTGGAGCTGAGGCGGTGATGTTAGCACTGAGGAGTGGCTGCAAATACAGATGAAGCTTTGGTTACTCGTCCACCGCTTACCTCCTACTGTGTGGCCTGGTTCCTAGCAGCCACAGACCTGTACCGGTCTGCGGCCCTAGGGTTGGGGACCCCTGCCCTAAAAGATATTCTCATATATCTATGCCTTTGCTCTTATGGAGTCTTCTGCCTACACTCTCCTTTATTCCCTTATTGAAGCCATATCTTTCCTTTAAGGCCCAACTCAAAGGTTAGCATTCCCAGAAAGGTGGCCTCTTCCTTGGTGTAGCACCACAGATCATGTCGCTAATACTCTCTTGTAACTTTTCCCCACAGTCTCTCATAGTCAATAAACCTTCTTCGCGGGAAGGGTGTCAAGCTCACTGAAGGCAAGGGCTGTCCCTCTTATTTGTAACCCAGCCTCTAGCACATTGCCATGCATTGGAAGGTGCTCAAAACATATTTGCAGAATTGTTCTACCAGCATCACTGGTTTTCCTTGTTGCTACCTTCTCCCTCTCTCCCCAACAAATTTCATGACCTTACCTTTTTATTCCTCAGTTTTATCTCTAATCCTGTAAGGCTTTAATAAAAGTCTATCTCATGAACGTGTACTGTTACTAAGGCACAATCTTGGGCTATAGAGATCTCTTGTGAATTGAAACCATCTAAGCTAAGGTTCCTAAGTTTCTCCAAGAAAATAATTTGCTCAGGTAACTTTGGGTAGATACTTCAGAGTCTGAAATGCTGGAAGTTATTTCTATATACCTAATACTAAAATGAAATATTTTTTGTTTGTTTCTACTGTTGTTTAGCATCAAGCACTAAGCATTAGGCAACTTTATTCACTGAAAGTATCTAAGGCAAGATCCCTTCTGGCTGTCACTTAACATCCAAAGAAATAGGGTTCTAAGAGCTCTGAAAATGGCACTTCAGGCAAGAATCAGTAGGACTCTGTCAGGCCTACATTGGGAGTGAGGAGGAGAAGTGATTTACAAATATCTTTTTAATTGGACCCTAGATTTAGCCCACTGAGCCCAAAGCTCATTCTGTTACGGGGTCTCTGGGTTCTTGACGTACACTCACAAACTAAAAGAAGGCCAGCGGAGCTATGGAAACAAAATTGGAGGGGTATAGATGGAAAGCCCAACCCCACAGGGGCAGTTAAGTGAGGAGCCCCAATGTATGGTGGGATGGTAGCTGTTAGCGTGAAGAACAGAAAAGCAAAACAAGTACCTCTGTGTGTTTTAGGGTAAGGGCTGGAAGAAGGGATCCGAGAAGACCAGTGGGGCAAATAAAACATCCACTTCCGAAGAGCAATGAGGACCAGACCTGCTTACCCCGGTCGCAGCCCAGACCGCCCTGGGCGGTCCCGGCCGGCAGAGGGCAGCAGCTGGGTGGGAGAAGCCTGCCCGAGGGCCGCGCGGCGTGGACCGCCTCGCGGGGCACTCGTTTTGAGTGTGGGGCGAAGGACTCGCACTCATCACTACCCGTCCCCGACTCTGCGGCCACGGCGAACCTCGGACTCCGTTGCGGGTCGTGGGTGTGTGCGGGGGTCGCTGCGGAGAGCCTTATGCCCCTGCTCCTGGAAGAATAGCGGAGGGCGCCCCTGTCCATGCCCTACGACTCCCGGGCCTCCGGGAGTAAAGAGGAGCCAGAGTCCGGAGGGCCCTGGGACGCGGGTAGGAGGGGATTTCCGCGTCCGCTGCAGCGTCGCTGCCCTGTCCTCAGCGGGGTCCCCTCTTCGCCCCGGGAGTCGCCCTCCGGGTCCCGGGCTTTTCCCGCTCTCGGGGCTGCGTCAGCGCCCGGCCGCTCGGGTTCCCAGCCCCTTCCCGCTAGGCTTCCGGGGCCCCGACCAAAGCCCGTTATCCGCCAAAGCGCGCCTCCCGCCGCCGCCGACCCGGCCTGAGTGCAGCCGGTCCAGCTGCCGAGCCCCGCGCGGCCGCGGCGCAGAATCGCGCTCCCGCCGTCGAGGCCAGCGGCGTGGGCGTGGGCCGCTCCCCGCCGCCGGGCAGAGGGGGCGCCGGACGCACTTGACCGTGGGCTCCGCGCGCCTGGGAGTGCGGCGCGGGCGGCGGGTTTATGTAAATCCGGGCTGTGCTGGGGCGCCCTAGGTAGGATGGACCAGCCCCCGCGCCTCGGCCCTTACGTCCAATAAGAAGAGCCCCAGCTTGACACCTGCCTATATACAGGCGAGCGCGCCCCCCGGCCGCGGACCGCGCACACAGCCCGCACAGCCCACGCCGCGGGCCAGCGACGCCCGGGCCCGCCACCATGACTTCCAGCAAGATCGAGATGCCAGGCGAGGTGAAGGCCGACCCCGCCGCCCTCATGGCCTCCCTGCACCTCTTGCCATTGCCCACGCCCAACCTCGAGATCAAGTACACCAAGGTAAGCGGCCGGCGAAGGCTGGCCGTCCACAGAGACTTTCTAGAACCTTCCTCACCTCCTTTCCTTGCTCTGTTAGGGGGCGAGGGCGGCGTGACGGGATCGGGGCCGGGGTCGCAGGGGCCAGCTTGTCATCCCTGCGCAGCAGAGGGGACGCCCTGTCCTCGAGGTCGGGGCTTCTGAAGTCCTGCCGGGGACTTGGGATACCTCGGGGACTCACCGCAACCTGAAGCGCGGCGCAGAAAGGTCGCCGT
The DNA here is from genome assembly GCA_003508835.1 of Eonycteris spelaea. NCBI lineage: Eukaryota > Metazoa > Chordata > Mammalia > Chiroptera > Pteropodidae > Eonycteris > Eonycteris spelaea. Next base: position 7,867,533 of record PUFA01000040.1, on the reverse strand, counting down.
CAACCGCGCCTTCCCCAAACCGCATCTGTCGCTGCCTTCAGATCCATTCCCGGGGTCCCGGCCGCGGCGGGGAAGGCATCGGCACCGCTTCGGCTCCTCGAATGGGGAAGAAGGGTGTCCCGCCTAGTTGGCCACGCCGCCTGGCCATCTCCTCTTCTCAGCCTCCGCCTTCAGGGGCCGCTCGGCCGCGGGTCCCGCTCGGGTCCTCGGAAGCCCGGACGGAGCGGAGCGGCTTCCCCGTAGGAATTGTCAAGACGTGCCGCGCTCTGGGCTGCCGTTACGGATTTCACGGAAACCGGCTGCTGGGTACCGGTAGATCCAATGTCAGCACTGCATTCGAATTTTGTAGGCAGTGGCAATTTTCCTGGAAAACTTGGAAAGTCTTAATTTGTGCAGATTAACGGGTTCGCTTTGGAACTGAAAAAAATGATTCTTTATAACGAATTCTGACATCTTGGGTTTGCCAGGCAGGAATTTTTTTTTTTGTACCACATTTGAAAGTATATGCGTTCGCTACCTAATATAAATTGAATTTACTTTCTTTCCATAAATTCGACGTAGAAAAATTTATTAAATATGCACATGAGGGGTTATAATGTTATTGCATTTGGGCAGAGGGAGAGGTGGAATTTAAAGTCATATTTCTCAGAGTTCGTTTTACATTTTTCTTTTTTGATTTTCTCTCTCTTCAGTGGATTTCTACCCTAAACTTCTCCCGATTAAGCTTAAACACACTCTGAGCACAGATTAAATATGGTAAAAGTTGTTTTCCATCATGCTTATTACAAGATAAACTTAATTTTGTCAAGAAGTGAATTGTTTGGTTTTGGCTTAATGGGTTGAAAGAAATACAGAAAAACGACTGAGAATACTGAAATTTTACTTGCATTGAGTTTTAGGATACAAACAAGGTGATTCGTGTTTTGAGTGCAGCTTTAGATGGATTTCATGTACACGTTAGCTTTTTTAGATGGATTTCATGTACCTGTTAGCTTTTTTAGATAGTGTGACAAATTTTTGAAAAGCCATCTTAATGAGAGGTAGTTAATAGTTATAGCTGTTTAGGCATTGTTTGCGTGACAATAATGCCAATGTGTGGAATATCTCCGGGTTAAGGGACAAGCAGCGAAAGGCTGTAGCATAAAAGTTTTATTTTATGAGGGTTCCTAACCTCTTTAGTCTCTTTAAAGGTCTTAAGGTGCAAGATCTGTATGTGAGAGAGGACCTAACCCTCAGATTTGGAAGGGTTTGATTTTAGCCTTACTTTTAATGGGATTTTCTTCACTGCCCTGGACGGAGTTTTAGGTATGCAGCAGGCATCTCGGAATTTAATTTGGAGGCTCTTCCAGTTCTCTTTTTGTCTAACTACTCCACTCTCTTTTTTTCTCTTCTTCTACCCAGTAGGAAAGACAACTGATTTATAGCTAATTGAAGCCTTTAATGTGGAGTCTTTACGTTCAGGGGAGACTTTTATCCAGTATCCACTTTCCCACTTATTACAAAGAAAAACAATCAGAAATGAAATAATGGATTGTAACTTGATTCTTTAATTTGTGGGGAGGAGGCACCTTATTTTGGGCTTGACAAACAACCCTCATAAACACTGAGTAATACTAATCTACAAGCAACCTCTTTTCACAAAACCTTGTAAAATCAGGTATCTTTGAACATTGCTAGCAGCTTTCTTCCTCAGCTCTTAGTGAAACTTGAAAATTCTCTGAGACAAGCATTGTGGGCAAGCAGCTTCTTTAACACGAAGAGTAGAAGCTGCTCTTTTAGTAGCTGAGGGTATTGGCTAATGCTTTTTTACTTAAAAGAAAAATTAAGATCGATGAAGAGTTTTTAAAAACTCACTTATGATCAGAAGTAAGGGAAACTATATTAACAGTTTTAAGCAGAAGAATGAACAAGGTAGAATGGACAATTCTTTAGAACAGTGATACTACATTCACTAGGAATTTCTAAAAGGGTAATGGCTAAACAATTATTATGCGGGAGGGGTTGTTAAATAACACATAGTATTTGTGTCAGAAAATGGTACAAGACAAACAGATGGATCCTTAATCATTTTTGTCGTGTTAAATGAATCATGGTGAAGGCTATTGCGATAGGATTTTTAAATCTGATTTTAGGGCCAGCGTAAATAAAGTCACTACTAACGTGTAAATGGTTTGATCATGAAAATGTTAAGTAGCATACATTTAGAAAACTTCGCCCTGTGATGTTGTAATTTTCTGTAATTTTTCACCATTTATTTTCTTCTCCTAAAAGTATTTTACATTTTTTTCAATAAAAGGGGCATGGGGGAGATCATTAGAAATAAAAGTTATTGCCTTTTCTGTCAGACATCCAGTGAAAATGCTCCAAAATTAAAGTTCAATCCCCAAGGATGTTGAAGTGGCTGAAATCATGATTTTGTTCATTTTGACTTTCAGGCAATTACGTTTAGTGTTTAAGATAAGCCTACCTCTCTGAAGGTCCAGTACCCATTTTAGACTAAGATCAATGACAATACTGTCTTTGGAATACGTCTGTCTTTATTTCCCTAATACAGCAAGATAGACCTACAAGTTTTAAAATTGACTTCTTATTAAGGAATATGTTAAACAAACAAAAAAGACTGCATTAGTCAAGAAACAGTAATAACTTCACCAATATGAAGTAGTGAGGAGACCACTTTTGGGACATAGAGAATGTATACTCTCTAGCTTGTAGCCTTAGACTGCTTAACAGCTAGCATAGGCGTCTGATTGCTTTTAGCTATGCTTTTATGAACTAAAGATTTTCTGAGTTGTTTCTGTTTTACCAGTCTGATTTTTAGAATTTTTGTATAGCTGATTATATTATAGGAGTGCACACAATGTAAAATCAAGGTTTGTAGTTTACTGACTGCACGTAACTACAGGGGAGATTTCTTCCAGATTCTCAGGTCTTTGAAGACTGTCCGGCTTTATCCCACCCCTACTTTCTCTATTGTATCTATCATCAATTCTGGCTCTACTAGTCCCTCTGTCCACCCACATCCCCACTACACACACATTGTGCTCTTTCTCTGTTATCACTTACTTATTCAGTGAGAGTTTATGCCCATAACTAATAGAAACATAAAGTGTTGTTTTTCTCCAGCATCTGATTCTGTGGGGAGCTAGAACAGAGGGAAGAAGGAGACATTTTGGGGTATTGACCTACTAAACTAGAAGAGAAAAAATAAAAGGCAATCAATTGATAATCAGAGTTAATGTGCTCTGGGTAACTACAATTTATTCTTTTATTTATTCATTAAACAACCTTTTATTGAACATCTGTTTTCTGGGGTCAATTTTAATTCAGTTCAAAGGATTTTTGAGTGGCCATGTTCCTAACAACTGTGCTTTCTATTATGCTATTTGGGCTGTGGAAGCATCCACCTTCTAGGAGCTTAAGATCTTATTAGAAATATTGAGTGCCAGAAACTGGTTGTCAGTTGGTCAATGGTGGTAGTTTAGTTTGATGAACGTAAAAATAATAGTAATGATAATAATACTTACAGTGCTACCTACATTGTTTATAGGGCCTAATGGTTTACCTAGCACTTTCATATATATCTTATTTGATCCTTGCAAAACATTTTGAAGGAGAAAGAGTGGGAAGAAATTGGAATAATTGATAAGGAAGATCTTGGCCTTGATTTTTAAAAAACTGCTAGAGCTTTTGTCATCGTATGCTTTGCTTTTCCTAACAGTCAAATGCTGTGTGTGTGTGTGTGTGTGTGTGTGTGTGTGTGTGTGTGTGAGAGAGAGAGAGAGAGAGAGAGAGAGAGAGAGAGAGAGAGAGATTGATCTTTATTTTTTCATGTTGTTCTATTGCAACTTGAAGAAGGAGCCACCTCCTGTGGCATTTGATTCCTTGACTTTAAATTGCTATTTTTGTTGTTTCAATGAGGGTTTTTTATTTGTTTGTTTGTTTGTCTAGGTCTGCAGCAATATTCTTGCCTATTCCAGGGATCATTTCTTAAAAGATGGTGTGGGTCTAGTTGTTTCCAAGCTTCTATTCAGATCATCTGCTTAATCAGAAATTGTTAATCCGACTTCATATTTATAGGCAACCTCAGGTTTTCAAAAAAAAAAAAAAACTTCCTTGTAATTGTACAGCTTTTGATGTTTGTATTTCCATTTCACCCAGGGAAGCTAAAATTTCATTCTAAGACTTGAATTAGATAATTCTCCTGGGGTCCTGCCCTGACGCCTTCTACCATAGGGGTGTATGTTACCTAATGGAAATATCATTTGTAGAGGCTCTTCTGTTCCTTATTTCTATAAAGTGAGGAATGATTGTTGTTTTTTTTTTTCCTTTTAACTGAAAGTAGAAGATTCTCTGAGAAGTCTGTTCAGGGAGGTCTGACTTCCTTGTAGCCAGACTTTAGTGAAGCCAGGCATGCAGAGTTAGTTCTCTGTTACATTAGACAAGCACGATGATCAAACCATAACCAAACCAAAAACATCTCAAATATCAACATACACATCTCTCTCAGGTCAGTTTCTCAGTTGGATAACGAAATACAAATACTGATGTATATTTTTGTCTTTTTAGTTATCTTAGTGACAGCTTGCAAGGGTCAGCAAACTCAGACTGTCAGCCTGATTTTGCAAATAAAGTTTTATTGGAACACTGCAATATCCATTCAGCTACATATGTCTGTGCTGCTTTTGGACTGCAGTGGCCAAGTCAAGTAATTGCACAGAGACTGTGTGGCCTGTATCTTAGAAAAGCACCCAAGCCCTGACTTGGAAAAAAGAAGGCTCTGAGTTAAAACAGGCCTTTGATCAAATCTTGCTGTGTGAAAAGTTAACATTTATTCACCCCACAGTATGGGGTATGGTGCCAGGTTCAAGAGAGGCCATGGTAAATAAGGTATGGCTGGTGTCTCCTTTTAGGAGGTTTCTTCACTGCGTATCAATTTCTATATCTGTCAAAATTGAGATAATAGTATCTACCTTACAAGATTGTTGTCAGGACTAAAAGAAGCAAGTGTGTGAAAGTAAATGGCATATAATGACAACCAGCCTAGAGCTAAGTCCATTTCATCTTTGTAAAGTGATGATTACATTTGTAGTTCCAAATTAAGGGAGGCCCATTTTAAGAGAGCTCAGAATCGTATGATTAATAAAGTTTTACAAAACGGTCATTGTTTACCATGTTAATTAGAATAGTTTACTATTATGGGTACCTTTTACATTCACACTGGATTTTCATCAAATGGAATCCTTTGGAGGTCTTCTTATTAAGTTCTTCGCTTTCTTAAAAAGTCACCAATTAAACGTTTTCCCAGCCAGTACAGTTGTGTGCCTCACAACAATTTAGTCAATGAGGCACTGCATATATGACAGTGATCCCATAAGATTGTATTGGAGTTGAAAACTTCCTATCTCCTAGTGATGTAGCTATCATAATGTAGCAGGCATTACTGTTTTGTGCCATCTCATCCTATCTGTAGTCATGCTATTGGCTAGAAATGCCTGGGGACACTCATCTGGCCCGCGAACTTCCCATAGACATCCACCTTTCCAAACCAATGTTACCCCTGGACTTACCCTTGCCGCCTTATTATGATTGCAAGTCGCCCTTCATTGGTAAGCATTCGGTAACTTTGAAGGGAAAGGAACTCGTTACTTACAGACCCTGGGTCTACTAGGCGCACCTCACAGCACAGCAAGGTCAGAGTAGAGAGCCCATGCACTGGGGTTTCACAGGCTCACTCTTTATTGGTGAATTTCAAACATAAAAGTGGGATTTAAAGCGTGGGAAGATAAGAAACAAGTAGCCCAAGTGGTCAGTTATCTAAATCAACCAAGGTCTCTAAACCAAAGCAGCCTCAGTGCAAGGAGCAGCCTGGCTCTTTATCCAGTCATGCACTATGCATTCCAGGTCCAGGTAGGCTTCTTAGAAGTGGACGCCTGTTTGACGTGGATGACTGGGCAATCGACGCTTAAGTCATTACAAAAAGAAAAGCCAACAGCCAAGACTTAAACTGCAGTTATTCATGTGTTTGTTGTGATTCTGGTGTAAACAAACCTACCGTGATGCCAGTGGTATAAAAATAAAGTACAGCATAGGGAATATAGTCAATAATATTGTAAGAACTCTGTATGCTGCCAGATGGGTGCTAGACTTTTCAGGGTGAACACTTTGTAAGGTATATAAATGTCTAATCACTATGTTGTAAACCTGAAACTAGTATAATATTTGTATGTCAACTAAAATTGAAAAACACATTTTTAGAAAGGGTAACACAATTACAGAAGTAGGCTGTACCATCTAGGTTTGTGTAAGTGTACTCTGTGATGTTCATACAAGATCAAATTGCCTAACGATGCATTTCTCAGAGCATATCCCTGCCGTTAAGTGGTGCGTGACTGCATTCTAATAATCAAATTAGATATCTGACACTTGTGCCAAAATTCAGCATTAATATGCCTCAGTATACCCAATTGACTGGGCCCAAATGTCAGGTTACAAAGAGCCATTTCTGCTACTTTAAGTGGTTTAGGCAAAGATGTTGCCAAGTCATTGGTGCATGAATGTGGGAAGTGTGGCAACATGAGGACATACCAGAAGGTAGATATGGTTTAGAAATCGGCAGATATTTTAGGTTATATAATTTAAAATTGAAGAGACTTTCACTTGTCTGCACTGCCCAGTTTTGGGGCACTTCACATTTCAGAAAGTAAAAAACACCACAAGGTACTTATTTTGAAAGCCCTTCTAGCACTTCTTTAATTTCTTAATTGGCTGTGACGGGTTATTTCAAAGCCAGTCATTTCTGTTCTTCGTACACCAAGTTTAATGCATATCGAAGTGATTGCCATAATGTCATCTTGATTAATTTTTAATTGCCTTTTCAGACATAACTTTGAGCTCTGTTCCATTTTACCTTTCCAATATATGAGATAATCCAAATTGGAAATTTCTTATTTCTGGCATTTCTCTATTGATTTTCGGCCCCTAAGATGGAATTATGTTCAAATTGTTTCCTTTCATAATTTTAACTTTTAATGTGTTTCTTTACAGCAAGTCTGTTATGTCACATGATTTGAAAATAGTTTCCAGCCTTCGAGAATTCCATTTGTAATAATAATTGGGTGCTTACGCCATCTAGACTTTTTCTGGGCTCTCAACAAAACTTCCCTATGACTAAACACGGGGGTTTATTGACCTCTGTAGAATGTGGTTAAAAATTAGAATATTGTGAGTGAACATTCTAATTTTTATTATAGAAGCAAGCTTTCCTGTTCCTCCAGTTCAATTCTGTTACTTTCAGAAGTAGTTATTGCTCTATTTCCTTTCCTCGTCACAGTTTGACTGTTGGAGAGTCAAAGTAGCAGTTATCTTTATGCCTAGATCTCTGGAAAGAAAACCATTGTCCAGTTGAAACTGAAAACACCTGTCTCTTATTTAGAAGAATTTAGGTATCATGGCTATCAAAACACTTTCCAATCTTGAATATAAAATATAGGCAAAATTTCAAAAATAGTTGAAAGGTTATATTTTTGTATATTTTTCTCATACATAATTTCATTCATCTGGCCTAAGTCTTCTGATTTTGAATCCAGTGACTCTCAGGATTTTTTGCCCTAGGTGATTTCTGGGGTTTCTTAAAGATTAAACTGAGTCAGAAAATGGTTTGAATTGTGTAGCTCTTTCCACAGGTGGAATGGAACCTGCTTCCGTGTAAGTGGATCTGGCAAAATACGATGGATTTAGTAAACCCACAACAGGCAAAAATACACTATTTCCCTACTCTCCTAATCTCCAGTACCAACACACACATCAGCTCTATGAGTTGATGGGTATGTAATGATGGAGGGTTTAGGGTGAGAAGGAAGACAGGAATTCAAATCTTGTCTGGAAGACAGAATTATGAAATGTCTATATATCTCCAGGAGATGACTTAAAGTCTTATTTCCCTAGGTGTGAAAATTGGACTTCCTCACTGAAAGGGGAGGAGATCAGGTATCAGTATGAGACTGGTTAAATTCCCTAGCAAGCCTGAAACAAGTAAATTCTGCCTCATTTATATTTTAGAGTCTGATACCCAGTGTACCGATATAACTTAATTTTCACAGGAAGGTTATCTAATTGTATTATCTTGGGGTCAGTTTTATTTTTAACTGTAGCCAGAGCTACCCTTTTGCTTCCCTGAATTTATTCATTTGTTTATTAATTTAACATTTATTAGGGCCTCTTATGCACAAAGTACTGTTAGTCACTGTCTGGCACGAAGATACGTAGATGTATGTTCTGTCCTGAAGAGGCCAGAGAGGATTCCCACTTGGGCGTAGGGTGAGGACACGCACACATCTAACTATGGTGCATGATAGAAGATGCTGCAACTTTAGATGAATGCACTTACAGCACCATGAGGATTCAGAAGGTAAAGAGATACTTGTGGCTCAGCAGATCAACAGCACACTGTACTGTTAGACATACTTGACAGGAAATGGGGTGTTTCCATCATACAGGAGACCATGGACGGTAATATAACAAATGTGTGTACCTACACATAGATTTGTTGGTTTTTAAAATTTTGCAGTGTTTGTTTCTAATTTTTTAAAAGAAGTACATTGAAGTTCCCCCTATGAACTTCTCCTGTTTCCCTGTCTTCCTCTCTCTTCCTTCCTCAGAGGTGATTATCTTTCCCATAGGTGTGTTTATATGTATGTATTCGCAAAGAGTATAGGCTATTGTTTTTCATGCTAAATCTTTTTATGTAAATAGCATGCTGTATAGATCCTTCCGCAATTGGCTTTGTTTGCTTAACATAATGTATGCAAGGTTCATCCACATTGTGGCATGTACCTGCAATTCATTCATTGTCATCGTTGCACAGTATTCTGTTCTTTGGATATATCAAAACCTTGAATTCTCCTATTCACATTTAAGATACTCCTAACATTTTGCAATTGCAATAATTCTGCATTAAACGTTCGTCAACATATCTCCTGATACACCTGGATGGGAGACCTTCTAGGATATAAACTTAGAAGTGATATTGCTGGCTCATGAGGTATATGCATCTACACCTTAATTGCGGATCGCCAAATTTATGTCCACTGGGGCTATGCCAGTTGCCACCTCTACCAGCAGTGTCTGAGAGTCCCCTTTACTCTACATCCTCACCTGTCCTTAGAGTTCTTATATGTATGAAATTTTGCCAACCTTATGAGTGTAAAATATTACCTTATTGCTGTTTTGATTTGCCTTTCATTGATTTCTTCTGAGGTTGAACCTCTTTTCATATATTCATTGGCCATTTGGCTTTCCTCCTTTGTGAATTGGCCAGTATATCACTTACTCACTTCTGTTTGTGTATGTATATGTTTTTTCTGATACGCAGAAATTTATTTATTCAGGATTATAATCCTCTAACCGTTACATGCTTGCGAACATTTTCTTCCCCCTTGTGCTTCTTCTTCCTCCTCTTTTTGTGTTGTAATTGTCATGTAGTTTTAAATGCAAATGGAGGAATTTTTCTGGGTTTTTTTTTTTTTTGATATTTAGTGCTTTTGGAGTCTTGTTTAAGAAATCCATTCTTATTCTAAAAATTTAAAGATGTCTATATAGTCTTCTCAAATTTAATTTTTATTATTAAAATTTTTACTTTTTGCATTTGTGCCTTAATTCACCTGTAATTGGTATTTATTTATGTGTAAGAACACAGGTAAGTCTTAAGAACAGTCACGTAACATATAGGAAAGTCAACAATTTTAATTGTGAAGAATTTTTCAAAATTATATTCTATGTAGCTTTGAAATAAGATTAGAGATTCAGGATGTGTGGGTTTTTCTCTAAGCCAGTCTTCATAATGGGAAAATGTCAGAAACTAGTCTTACTTTGGTGGATGATTTTAATACACATTGGTTTTCCTAACCTAAGAACAGTGGTGAATTCCATAAACCTACCTTTAATAAGGAGTCATTGTACGAAACTCTAGGATAACATGGTCATTATAACTTTTTCATGTCAAGACTAATTTCCCTACCTTTCTTATATTACCTAGAATAGAGTAAGTACTCAAATATTACCTCCCATTGTGTTCTCTCTCTCTCTCTCTCTCTCTCTCTCTCTCTCTCTCTCTCTCTCTCTCACACACACACACACACACACACACATCACTCATTTTTGAAGGATCATTACCTGGTAAATAGATGAATTCTTCACTGTGTGCTGTTTGTTTATAGAAGTGGGGAAAAACTGGAAAGGTGACAACGAATATAATGTGAAAAAGAATTTCTTTTTTTCACTTAAAAAATAAGATTCATTTGTAATAACTATCTTTAATAACACTATATTTACCCTGGGGAATGCACAAATATAGATATTGCTAGCTATAACAGTTATTAAAAAGGCATACTCTTTATACTAACTAGCATTAGTATAAGGGATAAGGCACTTATTCCCACTCTAAAAATCTCTTCTTTACTGTAAGGAATTCTCAATGCATTTGAACTAAGGCTCTGGAGTACTCATAGAGGAATTTGGGACCACCGACCAGAATCAGTAGATTTTCTCAGTTCTCAATTAGGCAACTGAAAATAGGAACTCAGTTCTAAATATTAGAAGCCAAATCTAAATATTAGAAAAATAAAGAGAGGGAATGTACCAAATGGCTTCAAAACAGGCCTGAGGTGAGAAATGGCTTGTACTTTCATGTTGTGGCAGCTTCTGGATGAAATCTTCAGTTTCTAATCTTAGGGTTTGTATTTTGACCGTCTTTTTCTCAGGTCTTTGATTTGGTCATTCTTCTTTGTAAGAATCTCTTTCATGTTTCAGTAAGCTTATGTGTGTTGGAATTTCTTCTCTAATTCCTTTTCAGCCATGCTCAGCTGCTCCTGAACCCTGATTAGGTATTGCTTGCCTGTCATTAGATTCTCCTCCAGGGACTTCTGGTTTTCTGTCTTGTCATTCGTTAAGTGTCTTCTGAAACTCATTCTTTAAAGTGTCAACTGTTTTCCAGGTCACTCAAGTCTTGGGCCTTTATAAAATCCTTTAGATTTTTTTGGATCAAGCTTTACATCTTGCAGTGCTCTTTCTGGTTTTGACTTCTCATCCAGTGCATTTGTAGTCTGTGTTTCAGTGGTCTTCAGCCTTGACTTCAGTTTCTCATTCTCTTCTTGAAGTTTTAAAATTTCTTTTTATTTAGGAGTTCTGTTCCACCTTCATTAAGTGGAGCAAGCTTCAGCTTTATATCTATGATGAGCTTTTTATTTGAAGATGTTCATTCTGCTTTTTCAAATTGTGCACTTGTTCTATAATTCTTTGTTTTCAAGTTAAGAGAGAATCTGTTTAGCTTGAGGTACCACTTCTCAGCTTGTGAGTAAAGGTGCTGCAGAAGTAACATGTTGGCGTAGGTCTTGTTGATGAGCTCAGATTCCATCTTGCTGTGGACCACAGCCTACCACCTTTAAAGACTCGAGACTTCATCTATGGTAAAGGTCTCCTCCACAAGCCTGCTGTCCTTAAATCTTGGAAGCAGGAATCTGCAGTTTTGGTTTCAGCCCTCTTTTTGAACAAGCAAACACATAAATTAATAAGTTCATTTTGATGGTGCTCATTTAGGCCCAGCTCTGCCATGGAAGTATCTGGGAGTCAACGGCTTGGAGCAGCGAGAGGCCGGAGGGGACTCACTAAGCCTGGGATTGCTGAAAAAGAATTTCTAATAGAAAGGCCTTTTTCTTGAATAACTAATTCAATGCTGTGCTTCATCTTGCTAATTTAGAGAATTTAAATTATTCCCTAGCACCAGGCTTGAAAATAACATTGCTTTGTATTTTGCTAATGCTTTAACTCATTGTGTTTTAAACTCAAAGCTGGTGTTGTATATTCACCTTTGTGCTAGTATTTCATAAGTTATTTGATCTGTGCATGTGTGCATCTAATTCTGAAGAAACTACTGAGGCAGAATGAAATTCTCCAACCTTAAAACTAAAGCTTGCCTTTCTGTGTATAGTACTTATGTAATACCTAACAGAGTTGGCCCCACACTTATTTGGGGGGATAAACCTGTATTCTTTGAATGCTGATATTACTTGTTTGCACTACTCCTAAATGGTACAATCTTTGCCTTTTATTATGTATTTTCTGTGTAACTCCCTATTACTAAACTGTTCTACATAATAAACTCCTATTCTTTTGATATTTCTGAAGTATCTAGCTCAGTGTTCATAGTGCAAATGCTTGGGAAATATTTATTAAATGAATACTTGTATTTTATCATTAATAGTTATTAATAGCTACAGCTTTTATTATTAATACTATAATTTCCAAAGTGCTTTTCACATATGATTATGTTTGATAATTGTGGCAGCCCTGTGATGTGGATACTATATTAATATTCCCATTTTATAAGTGAGAAAATCAAACATATTCAAGTTAAATAATTTTTCCAGGCTCAATAGCTAGTAGGTGGCAATTCCAGGACTCAAATTATCCTCTTCCTTTCCTTCTCATAACAACAACAAGCACAAGAAGCACAACAAAGGCAAGAAAACATAAACTCTTAGCCTAAAGCTCTGCTGAGTGTTTTACAATATAATCCAAACCCAATTCTCCAGCTCCAAATCACAAACTTAGTTTTAGCTGATATTGTCATAGCTACCATTAGCAACAATTTCAACCTGAGATAAAGATGAGAGCGTGCATTCAAACTAAAAAAAAAAAAATGTTTGTATAACTGTTGCTTTAGGTATGAATCACATGAGTAGGTGTGATTTTTTAGGCTAAGGTGAAGAACGTTTTTTAGGTTCTTTCTCACTGATTGGGTAGTCACACATGGCCCTTAATAACACTTATTTGTTTTTTGTTTTTTATTCCAAAAGTCCTTTTCTATGTGTAGTTATTTATGTTCACTTGGGAGCAGGGATGTATGAGACTGTTGAAAGCAAATATATTTAACATTCTTTGTAATGCTTCCTCTCCCCCTTAGGCCGTCATTTGTGTAACTTGACTATAACCTGTGTGGGAAGACACTGCCAGTGAGTTCGCTGGATATCTTCCATCTTGTCTTTTATGAGCAATCATTTCTCACTAAGGCTCAACTATTATCGGATCTCTCTATTACCTGTAACCTCAGTGGGGATGCAGAATAGAGAAACAGAGAGCCGTCCCCAGAAATTCATGCAATATCCAAACTTTAATAGAGTCTCAGTGACAGAGGGTGGTGGTGGTTGTGATGCACGATTAACGTTTCATTGTAAATGGCTCAAAAATTCTATTTAAAGAAACTGCTGACGGGTTGTCTTCTTAAGCCAGATCTTATAGTCTCCAAATTTCTCTGTCTTCACTTTTAGAGAGAACACATTTCTTTCCCCTCTATTTCCCAGTCAAACTTACCCCTCTTCCAATCTTTTTCATGTCGTTTTCTATTTTTGTGCACTTCTGCTTCTCTTTTGCTTCCCTAAGTATTTCTCTCGGGACAGACTCTTGATGACTCATTCCTTGGTTAGATTCATCTACCTGTTTTCATAAAATGGTTAGTCATGCCTGGGAGCCTTTGTAGTCAGCTCTTCCAGCTGTTGGCCTAAATAGTCCTTAGGGAGACCAGAAGCAATGAACCTGGAATAACCACATTTGACTTCTGTGAGCTCTCTTGAGACTTTAGTAATTACTTAATGGATTGAATTGGTGACATATACTATTCCAGATAACACCCTGGGTTGCATTAAATTAACCTTCACAAATGGGTATTTATTGGTGTACTCTTAAAAGACTACATGTGTTGGCTATAATTGCTCTTCCATGCGTCTCCGTGCTGATAGTATTTGTACTGAGTGAAACATTTCTCAGAATAGAGCCTGGGTGGTAGTTCTAGCCATTTAGTGATGTGTGTCATTGTGTTCAGCACATTGAGCATAAATCCTGTCTTGTAAACAGCAGGGAGACTAATGAGATTTGCCCACATTCTGGTATCATTACCAGGAATTCCAACAGAGAAAAAGAGGTTTAGTAAAGAGGTCCACAAAAGGGAGATTTTTGGAACTCTTGATTTTTCTGAATTAAGGAGAAGGATTATTGTTCAACATTTAGTATAGATGTGTATGTGCAAATATGGGTACATAAACTACACTTAGCTAAAAATGAAACCAAATATTTTGCTTTTAATGGACCCTTCAAAAGTCCTTAATTTAGTTTTACAGAGAGCTAATGAGGGCTTATTTATGAGTGTCTCTAATTGTGTGAGTGGTATAAAGGGGACAGCTATTGAAATAATGCAGCTGTTAAAATGATGGCACATTTTTAGCTTTCTTGGAACTTTTCATCATTTCTGCCAACTAAAATTCATAGTAATTTTAATCTTACAGTTTTTGGAATGATTCTGCAGTTATTTTTATAGTGACAAATGACATCTGAACGCACCAACTCTTTTGCAAGAAACCTTTCAAATGTATCTTTTTTAAGGGTTATTTCATATCTTTATTTCAATTATTACTGCTAAATGACACGTTTGTCTGATAATGTTACAACAAGGGATCCTAAGGGTGCCCTTATAATTACCAAAGAGCGGTCTATAGAAATCTGTTAATGATTCTCCTTCTGTTAGTGAGTGATCAGCTATGTCATAAAGATCCACTGGAAATCAAAATTTTTGTGTTTGCTAAAGACTGTAAATTAGAGCAGTGACTCCCAAGATAATTCTTCCTTTACATTTTGAGGGAAATTGATTTGAATGCTTGATAATAGTGGTAGAAAGAAGAGGTTCATTGGCATTTTCCTTCCCAACCATTTCAGCGGCTTTTTCTGTCAGCCTAAGTTCACGAAAACTGTGGTGTTCGGTTAAACTCTGTGGAGAGGGAACTTGTCAGAAGCTTACAGCTTTTCACTTGAGTCTAATAGAGACTTAGCACTTTGCAGGTCAGTGCCACTGCTATTTGTCTCTGACCTAAGAGATCTGGAGTTCTTCACATCAAAACCACATCTTGCTGAGCAGAGATCAAACGTAGGAAGGTAAGGATTCTGCCAGTGATTTATCATGCCAGGGAGAGTGATCAGGCCATATGGGGCCACTGCAAATGAAGTTGACATTCCGGCAGTTTCTCATACAGGTCTCACATGTAGTTATGGCTAGTTTTTCTTGTAGAGGAATTCCAGGTCAAGTGGCAGCTTTCAGTGGCTTTTTTTTTTTTTTAATTTTTTTTTTTTTTTTTTTAGCAAGACTTAACTGCCAAAATGAGCTTTATTTCACAATTAAGTCCAAGATTTTTCTAATGTTTTATTTGAATGGCATTTAGGGATTTTTGATCAAATGTTTGAAGCTTAATTTGAGCTTTTCATTTGATGTCTCCTTTTCTTCTTTTTCCTTTCCTGGGAAGGTGCCTATTAAAAAAAGAAGAAGAAGAAGAAAAAATAGAAAGAAAAAGAAAAATTAAATTCTTTTGAGGACTACAAAAAACTCTCTGAATATTAGGTGTGACTTTCTTTAATGAAATTGACTCTATAAGCTATGCACAGTTATGCTTATTAGTTCATTATTACCTTTTATGAACTCGGGCTTTCGGAATGAATTACTGCTAAATATTACATTTCAGTTCCTTGGTTAGGGAAAGGCAACACATAGACCTTTTTGCATATTCGTAATGGTCAAGAGTGAAGAAGAGTTTATCATTTAAGTACAAAACAGGTATAATTGTGTTTGAAAGTATTTGCTAAGATTTGAGTCAAGGGCAAAAATTTTAATCTCAATTAAAAGAAATAATAATCCCTCTCTTCGTCTATTTATTTATTTCAACAGAGATATGAAACTGATTGTGCTACACAAAATTCAGCTTGCTTTTTGTTTGCTGTCACAAGCAAGTGTGTAGTCTCCTGTGGCGAAATGACTTATTTTTTTGGTTCAAAGGCATCTTCAACCTTAGACTATGCCCTGGGGTGTTTCAGCTCTTCTGCATAGGATATTTGCTTTGTGACGTAAATGAAAGATGATATTGGCATTTAAATTAAATAGTTCTTGACTTTAACTTCTAATTCAACTGAATATACCAGTTGTCCTCTTTGTGTTTTACTTTTTCTTTTTTATGAGATTACCATAAATGGAATTAATTAGCATGAATGGAACCGGCTTTGGCAGTTAGAACTAGATCTCATGCTGTAGTCAAAATTCAGTTCATTTTCTGAGATATCACTTTATCTCTTTATAAACTGGGAATTATTTTGACTGATGAAGTACTTCAACTCTGCAGGGAGCAAGTTTAAGTATAATAATGAAATGAAAATTCTCCCAGTTTTCATTTGGCATCCTTGGAACATATACAACAGCCATGAAAACCTGGTAGGGTTGCAGATAAATATACGGCATCTTAGTTAAATTTGAATTTTAGGTAAATAAATGCTTTTAAAATAAAAGTATGCCTCATGATTTGTTAGTGATTTGCGACATACACTGAAAACTAATTCATTGTTTTTCTGAAATTCATATATAACTAGCATCCTGTATTTTTTATTTGCTAAAACTGGCAACCCTAAATCGTTATACACACAGTCCGTGATTTTTATCTGTGACTACCAAATAAACATAATTTTAATGTAAAATTAATTGGTAATAAAATCAAAGACCAAAGCAATTCTTTAAAATTATTGCACTTATATAATGAAGAAGAATGTATTAGGAAGATTTTTTTTTAACCCTAGCAATACTAGTGAATAAATAGGTCAACTAGTCCCATTGTAAAGACAGCTTAATCTCCTAAATGAATTGCTCCAACCTTTTAATTCAAAATCATACAAACAAAAACACTGAGATAAGCTGGGTGCTTTTTCAAATGGGGACCCCCGTGGCTTTGAAAATAAACACTTCAGCCTACCCCCACCCCAACACCCACACCCACACTCACTAGCCTTTCTGATGTCCTCCATTTGCAAATGAACAGGCTGAATTCTGAGAAAGTCAGAAGACTAATTAAACCCAGGGAAGATAGGCAATAGAACATTTGTTTCCAAGCAGAAGACAAGAAGAAATCATGTTACATTCTGCTTTCTCAAGACTGACTAGAGGGCATTAAAGCCTTTTCCCTGGGTTTCCTCTTCTCTAAGTGCATTTTCTACACCACTGCTCAGACCGTCTCAGGTCCACCCCACCTTAGTATGTTTGAATTCGTCGCATTAGCCTATTTTCATGGCATTCAGAAAAGGGTAGCAATGAGAAATTCCAGGATACTAGTTAATGCATTAGATGGCCTTCGCCATGGATAGCTTCTCCCCCCATCCTTTTGTTCTGTGTGTCTTTGATGGTTTGGCAGACAGGTCTTAGATACTACCTATAGAGAGAAGAATAAATGAATGAATAAACAAACGCAGAACAAGAAGTGATTAGCTTTTTGAGAGCACTAATAAATTGTGTTTAATTGGTTGTTTACATTCTGAATCAGAATCACTTAAAAGTTTGAGTGTAGACTACGCCAGGCTTTTCAGTAATCCAATGCTTTATCTAATCCTCATGACCTTTGGATAAGGTAGTTTTATTTTCTTATTTTACAGATGAGAAAATTGAGCCCCAGAAAGTTTAAATGACACCCTTAAGTCACACCATCAAGTAATCTTTATACACATAGAATTCTACCCATCGAGAAATTGTATGAGAACAATGAGGAGATAGAAATGAACCTTTGCCCATTTTCGTGATTAAAGATGACTCAAAAGATTTAACCTAGGTGCTAGTCATGATTAGCTAAAACCAAAGTTTGGGGAGGAAGTGGGAGGTTTCCAGTTGTCCTTGGTGATGCCTGATGTAGGACTTTTCCACCTAAATTTTGCTTTTTGGAATTGTGTCTTTCTAGTACATTAGTTACGTTTCCAAGTACTAGACATAATTGGAAAAGGAGGCAGTCACTTTTGAACCTGGATGTCAGACTCTGCTATGGGCAGGGAGATACATTATTCCAATGGTTATGACTAAGGGAAACTGGAAAATTACAGGTTTGGTCTGTGGTAGAGATAGGCTGCCACAAGTCTTGGAATCCTGAGTCAAATGGAACACTAGGTCTGCCCTAATCTGTACGACAGGTCTCTGGAATTACCCCAGAGCCCTTTAATCTGCATCACCCAAGCAGCTTCATTCTAGGAATCCCCACTTTGCTTCACCTCCCAGTTCATTTGTCCCCCAAAAGGCTGGCCAAACCGAACTGTCCTTCGGGGAACATGACTAATGACCTTTTGTCTCTGTACTCTCATCGGTTCTTTCACTTTCAGAACACCTTGAGGTTAGATGGATATGTGAGAAGCCGGGTGCATCTTTGCTACCTAAGTGTTATGTTAGTGTCCTAACTTATTTCTATTTACAACATCAACACAATTAGTGTAATCATTGCGCATTAGTTTAATGCGTTGGACATATAATATTTATCTTAAAATACTCTGGTGCAATCATTTTAGATTAATACATTTCAGATGTCTTAAAATGTTGCCTCTAGTTTCTCATTTCTTTTGACCTTGAGTTATCTGCATACTTTGTAAGTCTAGTTTGCAGTCTTTTCTAGTGAAGTCTTTTCTTTTTTCCTGCCCTTTAGCCTGGGACTCAGGATAAGTGGGGTTCAGGACATACAGTATTGGGTCTATTATTTAAAACTGTTAATTCATTTAAATTTAGAATTAATAAATTAGTTCTTGTCAAAGCAGATTTTATAAAGCCATGCTTTTTGCCAGTATAAGATGACACCTATTAAACAAAGGCCACGTCTCTATAATATCAAAACATCGACTTTCAAGTGAAAAACGCAATCAATCATCTAAGTGTTTTCCTATACATTGCCATTTGGGTGTTTTTTCACTTTTTAACCAGATGTTTTGGCGTGAAGCAGAGTGAAGAATGGAAGTTAACAGAACCACTTTTGCTCTCTCTAGATATTTTAATAAGAAAGTTATCCCCAGTCCATCCATAAGTGATCTGATCATTTGCTTCATTATTTTACTTGATATAGGTAACTTCTTAATTAGAGTAAAATAAGGTGGGGATTTTTTTCTTTGAAGTTAAAAATACCTTTGTTTTTTTTTGTTTACAATATTCAATTGTATTGACGACCTCCTTATACTTTGCAGAGCAGCATAAGGAGGTCGTCAATACAATTTTTCATAATGATAGAAATTTAATTTTATATAGCTAAATAATAGTACTGCCCTTTGGTGTCTGGAAATCTCTTAAAAGTACATCAGTAGGAACAATGGAGCAATCAAGTAAAAGGAATAACTAATATGACAAGTCCTCAAACTACTTTGTACTGCTTAATTAAAACTAATTGAACTTTTTCCTATAAATAGGTCAGTCTGGTTATTGATTTGCTATCTGGTACACTCCTTTGATGAATCAAAAGCAGTTTTGTGGCAAGGTGAGTAAAATTCAACTCTCCAAGGCACAATCTACTTCAGGGCTTAATACAAATCATTTGAAGCATTCACTATTAAAATAACAAAACATTTTATTACTGAAATAAAACATGGCAGCTTTATGTCAAAGATTCATCGAGGATAGGAAATTATTTACACCTAACTCCCATTAATGCCTGCTGCTTTGAGAATTATTCCTCAGGGAGTTAGATTCCCTAATTAGAAAATTCATGGCAGCCTCTCTGTATAGTCACGGCCACTTTGCTATGGGCCATAAAGTATGGCAAGCTTGATTTGTCCTCGATTATCTTCCGGCTGCAAAAGTGACCAAGTGATGTGGCTTGGCTTACACAGCTAAGCTGCACTGTTTTGACTCTTTATCTAAGTAACTGCTGAGATTTATAAAATGACTTAAATTAACTTTTAGATAAATCGGATTCCTGTTAACAGCCAATGTGAATTCCTTATTACATCTTCACTTCTTTCCTCAGTACTATGATTTATTATATCTTTTGAACACTGACTGCGTGTTAGAATGTAGGGGAAATGAAATGAAGCCAAGAGATCCTTCTTCAAGGAACTTGGGAAGAAGAGAAGCTTTTATTTTAGCCAGCTAAGCCTTAGGCACATTCATATTTTATCTACTTAACTATACAACAGCCCTCCAAGGTAGACAGGCTTTTTTTTTTTTTTTTTTTTTTTTTTGTATTTTTACTGAGAAGAAAACAAAGCTCAAAGAGCTTGAGAATCTAAGATCCTTCAGGATTATACAAGCGGTAAAAGACATACTGGTATTTAAATGGCAGTCTTTCAACTCTAGTACCTCCATTCTATAAGGAAGATAAGGAATACATGATGCAAGATTCATCACTGCAGTCCTCAGTGAATTTCCTTATTTCTCTAATTTGTTTTACATGCATAGACACAATCTTTATAACATTTAACTTTCATGATTGAATAAATTAAGCAACTTCAATTTCTACACTTGTCTTGGGGACAATAGACTTGCATTTTACTTTGTTATCCTGATGGTCTCTTCGGAAAAAAAAAAGTTGTATAAACCAGCCTAGTCACCTTGAATTGGCTTTCAAAAAGCCCTCCTTTTATGTCTTTTCTGTATTAATCCAGGACACAAACATTTACTCCATTCATATTTCAGACCACCTCTCCTGGACACTATGAGATGTCTATTTTTTTTTTAGGTTTGGAAAGGACACCTCTTTGACAGAAAGCCTTTGTTGCAGTGCAGTGTTGTCCTTGTTAAAGTTCTTAAAAGCATTCTACCAGGAAGGGAATAAAATTTCTGAGATGGAGAAATATATGACATTTCCTGCCCAGGTGCCCAGAATCTAAGATGCTATGAAATATTTATGGAAGGAAATTGTACTCACATTTTTTTTTAAATGCCTGTGTGGAGTGTCCTAATAAAGTGCCATTATGAATTTTTATTTTAATTCCCTTTGCTGGGAGAAGTAACTGTGAGCCAAACATCTGTGAGCATTTTATAAAGACTTTGGCATTTGATGCCCTTTTCTTATTCAGCCTTGGATACGTAGATTCTACAGAGAAAGGAACATATGAAAAAAGAATCACTTTGATGCAGTGCAATTCTGACCAGCTCCTAAATCAGTCAAGGTTGGCTATTCCCTTTTTCCTCTGCTCATCCAAAACCAGCCCTCCTGTGGGAAATCATTAGGATAAGGATTGGTTTTGAAGTCCCCTGCCTAGATCCTCAAATATAGCCCTGTGACTGTAAGAGCTCAAAACTGTTCTTTAATGCAAGTTGGAAAATAATTTCCTATCCTAGGATCACAATAGTCTGGCTGCTGTCTGTCTTCTGGCAGAAGTTTCTGCTTCTGCACCTGGGGAGACTGTAGCACATGTCCCAGGACGTCACCTCTAAGCAGAATCACATTAGGAATGTAAATCACCACTGTTTCCCTAACACATTTTGCTTTCAAGAAAGGAAATGAAAAATTATTTTGCAGTCACCTGTGTTGATTGTGCTGAAGAAAAAAAGAGACTCAAGCATAATTCCTTGTGCTGAATAATTTTTAGAAGACATTGTGAAAGAGTTGCGGTGAAGCTTGCTCTTATTCTCTGGCCAACCATCAAATCTTCTTTATAAAGAAACATCAGTAAAAATTAAATTTAGAAAAAGCACTGTGATGGGAATCAGAATATGGGGTTCCAGTCTCTATTCTGCCACTGGTGGGGTATGTGACCTTGGGTGATTCACTGGATTTTTGACAAGTTCATATGTGTAACACCATTTGTATAGGTTATATCTAAGGCCACTTCCAGCTCTGTGAATCTGTTTCTTCCTAACCCAAGTGGCCTCCACTATATTTAGACCAAGAAAAAGATATTCATTTATCAGTGAATTTTAAAATAGTGCTTTAGTAAGACTTGGCTGTTAAAGCATGATTTTGTCATACTACATATTTCACAACAAGAAATTAAAACCAGTTTTTTTGCGGGGAGGTATGAGGTTTTCAGTTGTTCTTGGTGATTACTTTGCATAAGTTTTTAAATGGTTGAAGTAGGACTCTTTCACTAAATTTAGCATTTTCAAATAGTGTCTTTCTAGTACATTAGTTACATGTCTAAGTACTAGACATAATTGGAAAAGGAGGCAGTCACTTTTGACCTGGAGGTCAGATTCTGCAATGGGCAGGGAGATATATTATTCAAATGGTTTTGAAACATTAGTATGTGCTTTAGAGAAGGAAGAAGCAAGATAAACCTCTAGTGTCACAGAACCTCTGATAAACTTTCTTATTGAGTGCCCACTAGTGGCCACATGGGTTCTATAGCCAGTACCTCAGATACACAGAGTATTACCACTAAAAAGTCATTAGGGATGACATCTTCCATTTAACTGCTAGCAGTGTTGAAAGGATTCAAAGGTTGATTGGGAGGTGCAGTGATCAAGTATCAATGTTTGTCAAGAGTCTGGACAGAAGAGTCACAAGTGCCTAGCTTAGCCTGCCTTAAGTTACCAAGTCTGGCTTCCTCATAGACAAAGAAACTGAGGGTTGGGGAAGCTGGGAGACTAGCAGAACATTTAGGGAGAAACCAAAACTAGACCTCCTGTTCCTGTCACGAAGGTATGGTTCTGTGGTTGGATTTCTCTGAGGCACACAGATTACCTGTCTAGTGCTTTATACAAATATATTCTTTTCGGAGCATATTCATAGTAGGTATTAAATAAATCCTTTTGACTGTTGTGACCACATCATATTTTTGGAGCTGTTACTGTGTGGGTCTTTTCCACTACAGTGCTGAACACCTATTTCAAGGTGGGTGCTGAGCCTTACTTATTTCTGTATCCCTCAGTGCCTTGCATACTTCCTGACATGTAGGAGGGATGCACAAAATGATTGTGAATAAAGGAAGAATTAATCACTTTAAGGGAGAACAGAGATGCCAAGTGCCTCCTCTCTGTTTCTTCTCTTCTCTCTTTTCAGTTCTTTTTCCCATTAATCAATGTTGTGAGTCACTTACTAGTTTTAATACACCTTTTTAGAAGATTATATTTCTTTCATTTCTTCTCTTCACAAAAAATGAAAGGTGGCATGTCTTCATTCTAAAGAAATGGCCTCAGCAACTTCTGGAAAAACTCTAGTGGTTAATCAGTTACTTTTAATATAAATATATATGCTTAATGCTGAATTACATTGTAAAACTCCCAGGCTGATTTATGGTCACAGTCTGCCTTAATTAACATCGATTCTAGGGGAATAGTAAATTGGAATGGCCTTCACAGTTGAGGTTGAACAATGAACTCTCTGGGTGTTGTCCAATTTGTAACATGATTTACATGAAGCAAGCCCTTCCTTTCCCGGGGTTACCCCTTTTTCATCTGGTGTTTAGGACGGGTTATATATAATCCATAGATAGGAACATTTGCTGTCAAATACTTTTGCTGATTTAGAGCTAGGCCACAAAATGGTCACTATTAATAAAGAAGGAGAAAAAAACCTAATCTGAGGCTTTGCAGGGATTCCAGGTTCTTGCTATGTGTCATCGCTTGTCCAGTTTGTGGCGTTTTTACGAAGTGGCCATAATGAAAGTCAGATTAAATGCATGGGATATATACATTTAATCAACAGCCATTGGAGTCTGTGGTGCTGGAAGAGTTATAAGAGCCCCGTGAATGCAAATTTATTGCAAAAGAATCCAAGGGGTCCAGGAATGAATGTCTGCTGAATGGTACTACCTGACACAGGACACCAAAAAACTTTCCAGAGTGAGTGATTTAAGTGTAAGGTTTGGCTTGTAAAGCTGCCAGCTGCTTGGTTTCAAAACTTGAAACATTTCCAAAACATTGGATGAGGCACTTTATATGTGCACTAGAGTAAATACTCTGGTTTTACTGCCAATTTAAATGTGCTCAGTTTACAGTAATGAGCTTGTATAGGCATTACCTTGTTTATAGAAAGTGGAACAGGAAGAAATGAACATTAACCATTACCAGTAGCAATTCCCATTGCCTTCTGCACAACACTGATGGCAAGTATAGTTTTTTCCAATGTGGGAATATGTCACAACTGACATTGGTGTGTACTTGGCTTTAATGCCATGTTGCTTCAACAGAGTAACAAATGCTGTAATTCAATGTGACTCGGCCAAGGCTGCTCACACCAATTGGCTGTTTCTACTATTTTTCCTAAAACAGATGTCAGTAGCATTATCAGATATGGGAAGTATGGACAGTACAGAGTTAGACAGGTACCCTGATTATGCATAATTGAGTTTGTTTTAGCCAAGTCTGTTTTCTACAAGTGAATCGGTCATGGGAGTCATTCATTTTCTCTTACAAAATTATTTGAGTGTGTTCTGATGCTCTACATGGAAGTCTTTGTCTTTTGGGATGACTGGCACAGGAACCCCTTTAGCCTTCTTGTACTTCTGGGGTCATAGACTGGAGGCAGGCAGATATATTCAGCCTGAAGACATAATTTGCTCAACCCGGAAAAGAAAGAACATACAGAAATCTAAGGAGACACTATCAGGTACCATACCTAGAAGAGAGTGGGCATTCAGTAAAAACTGTTGAAGAAAGGAAGGGAAGAAGGGTGCTAAAAGGAAGAGACCATGGAAACTCCTATCTTAAGAGACATATCCTCATGAGTTCAGCTGTGTTTAGACTAGACTTTATAAAACAAAAAAGTCCCTTCCAATTGCCAGGGACTCCTTGTCTTTATTTCTGCATTTATTTGCATAGCTTCTGAGAACCTTTTGACCCAGGTACACATACTTATGCATATCAGGATTATGCTAGCCAAGGATAACACATTTCCCCTCACAGTATAATTCCTTCTCTATTGTGTGGGATACTAGCAAAGTGCAAAAATTGACCCAAACTAAGAGCATGGTGTATGTTTGCAAATAGAATTCTGATGACATAAGTCTATAGCTATCAAATTGTTCTCATGCCACAGGCTATATGTGTTTTCTGGCTGGTCTTGTTTTAATGCTTTTTACAACAGCATTTTCACGGTGAAAAAAAAAGAAAGCTAGTTATTCAGCAGTGAATAGTTAGAAATACGTAGGGAATGCTGTTATTAGTAATGTAATGGCTAGGTAGAGAGCCAGAGGAAAGAGCAATTAGGGGATCATTTTATAAACTATATAAATGTCTAACCGATGTACTATGTACTTGAAACTAATAATAAAATAAAATTTTTTAAAAATAAATATTTATTTTCTAAAACTTTTTTTCAATATTCGTTGTACTTCTTTTTTAAGTCTCCTCTTCCTGTTTCCTCTACAGAATTTACACGCCTTTAACCACTGATCTTTCGAAATGTTAATTTATGACATATTTAATTTTTTTTCTTTTTTCTTTTGTCTTCCTTTCTATGACTCTGTTTGACAAGCTTTATGAGTTTTTGGCCTGTATACTCTGACTCTATGGATTTTTGTGGTTTCGGGGCCCTGCTTGCCTGAAAGCACCCTGCTTACTCTGAGGTCAGCGCAGTGGTAGAGGTTGGTGCTGAGAATATAGGGGCTGCTCAAGCACTGAGGCTGCTGGTAGTGGGAGGAAGAGGGGAGGAGAGAAGCTAAACTTTGATTTCTTCCTTCTTTGTCATAGTTTTAAACTAAGCTATTGTGTATTCCTCAGACAGGAGCTGAAGTTGAAGAAGAGGGTCTGATCTGGCCAGATGAATCATTTTATTAGGGATAGAGTTTCTTTCTTCTCCCTTATCCATTCCCTCCACCACATCATGCGCCCTCATTTCTTGTTTCCCTGAAGTGTTCTAACATGTCAGCCCACATCGATATCTTCCTTCGCTGAAGAGAACTCCTGTAACGCTTATCTCTGCCATTCATCTTGGCACTAAATCATAGACTGTCTTACGTTATTTAATTTTCCGAAAAGTAATCTTGTCTTCGAAACTTGATTATAAGCTTCAGGACAGCAGAATACATGTCTTCTGTGGATTTGCAGTAGTACCTACAAACAACTCTGTGTTTAGAATAGGCCTTTAATAAACATATTGCAGGATCTTTTTTTTTCTTTCTGTGAAATCAGATTTCTGCTCAGCTATTCTTCTTAGTTCCAACTCACAATATTTTTGTTCTGTCAACCTATTTCACAGAGGAGGATACGGGAGAGAGTTTTGCAGTCTCCTGAATTTTATAAAATGGTTGCGTTGCAACTAAAAGCCATAAGTCTTCTTTATATTACTTTTTTTAAGATTATTATTTTTTTAATTTGCATAATTTAAAAGGTTAATACTTGCTGCCAAAAGTTCTGCTCAAGATTTCTGTATCTGGAATTAGAGTAAACTGATACTCTAAAGGATCCTGTTATATGCAGATAGATCTTGGATGAATGAATGTGTATGTGTATAATATATGTATTTAAATTTTATTTTCCAATCATTTGTCAATAGTATATTGATCTTGTATCCTGGGATGTTGCTAAATTAATACTTCTAGTAATTTTTTTTAGATTTCTTATATTTCTATATAGATAATCATGTTGTCTGAAAATAAAAACAACATTACTTTATTTTTCAACCTCTTGATATTTTATTTATTTTTCTTGCTTTATTACATGGTATAATATCAAATATTATTACAGTATTCAGTAGGAATAGTAAGAACATCTATTTTTGCATACATTATTTTTAATGTATTGATTAATTAAAAGAACAATGATCTGAAAATTTATCAGGGAGCTGAAGGGAAATGCAAAAGCTGGGTTTTCTCGAAACAAATGTCAATACTGGTTCTAGGAGTGGTAAAGAAACAAACCTCCATCCAACAGCAGCAGAATACACATTTTTCTCAAGTTCATATGGAGCATTCACTAAGATAGTCCACATTAGGGCCATAAAACATACTTTAGCAAATATAAAAGAGTACAGATCATATAGAAAATGTATTCTCAGACCATAATGGAGTTGAACTAGACATTAATAACAGAAAGATAGCTGGGAAAGCTCAAAATATTTGGAGATTAACAACACATTTCTAACTGACATATGGATCAGAAAATAAGTCTTAAGAAAAATTAAAAATCAAAATTTGGGGGATGCAGTGAAAGCAGTATTTAGAGGGAACTTTATAGTATTGAATACATACATTAGAAAATAAGAAATAGTCAAAGCTCTTACCTTAGGGAACAAAAATAAGCAATATAAACCTAAAGCAAGCAAGAAGAAAAATCTTTAAAAATATTTCTAGTAGAAATCAGTGAAATTCAAAACAAGAAAATATAAAGAAAATCAATGAAACCATAGGCTGGCTCTTTGAAAAGTTTGATAAAATAGATAAACATTTAGCCTGGCTAACAAAGAGAAAGAGAGAAGACAGAAATTACAATATTAGAATTTATCTACCTACAGCACCTGGTCTTCCTAGGTGGTCTCCCATCCAAGTACTAACCAGGTCTGACCCTGCTTAGCTTCTGAAATCAGACAATATTGGAATTTAAAGAGGGATCATTAAAAGGATAAAAAGGGATATTATGAACAACTCAATGCCCACAAATTTGATAACTAATGGGTCAATTTCTTGAAAGACACATTCTATCCAAACTCATACAAGGAGAAATAGATAACTCGAACAGCCCTATATTTACTGAAGAAATCGTAGCTAAAAAACCTCACAAAAAACATAGCTCCAGGCCCAGATGCTTTAACTTTTGAATTCTATCAAATATTTAAGGGAAAAAAGTGCCACTTCTACTCAAAATCTTCCAAATAAATTGAAGAAGAGAGACTACCTACTAACTCGTGTTTTACCAAAACCCTTATACCAAAACCAAAGGCATTATGATAGGAAAAAAAAGTAATCTTTAAAATCCCAATATCTACCAAAATTGCACCCATTCCTGAAATATTCACCACTTGTTGCCTGCCACTCCACAGTTCTTTTGAAGAGAGGTTATGCTGATTCAGGACTTGGCCCTTAAATGTTCTCGAATGGTACAACATGACTTCTTTTCCTGGTTCCAGATGTTTAGACCCAAGGGCAGCCATTTAATTTACATCTGGAGATTGGCTTGAAAAGATATATAGAGACCCAATCAGATGCCCTTCTTGGAGGCTGACCTAAGAGACACAAAGGGAAAAAATAGTTGTTGGTGGGAACTGAGGGTGGAGACTCATATTGACTAAGCCTAGATAGATCTATATATTTAAGAAATTGAATCAATAATTAATAATCTTCCCATAAAAGAAAGCACTAAGTTCAAATGGTTTCAGTGGTGACTTCTACTATCAGATTCTTCACAATCTCTTCCAGGAAAATAAGCAGAATGAACACTTCCTAACTCATTTTATGAGGCCGATGTTACCGTAATACCCAAACCAGATAAATACATATAAGAAAGGAAAACTGAAAACAAATACATACAAAAAAGGAAAACTATAAAGAAATGCACAGATACTCAAAAATACTAGGAAATAAGATTCAATAGCGTATAAAATATGATACACCACAACTAAATGGGATTTATTCCAGGTGTACAATACTGGTCCAATATTCAAAAATCAGTTATTATAATCTGTCACATCAACAGACTAATGAAGAAAAATTATATAATACCTATACATACAGGAAAATAGTATTTGATGAAATCCAAAATCCATTTATGATAAAAACTCACAGCAAACTAGGAATAGAAGGGAACTTCCTTTACATCTACATAAAAACTATAGCTAACATCATTCTTAATGGTGAGAAACTAGATATTTTCATTCTCTGGGAACAAGGCAAGATGTTTTCTCCTGTCATTCCTATTCAACATTGTACTGGAAGTACTATGTAATGTAATAAAAAAGGAAATAAAAGCTATACATTCTACAAAGGAAGAAACTCTATCTTAGTTCAAGAATGAAATGATTAATTATGTAGAAAATTCCTAAGAATTGACCCTCACAAAAACCCAAAATGAAAACAACAAAACAACAACAATAACAACAACAACCCTCTAAAACTAATAAGTGATTATAGTAAGATTGCAGCATACAAGGTTACTGTACAAAAGTTACTTGCTTTGCTATATACCAGCAACAAACAATTGGAATTTGAAATAAAAAATGACAATATCATTTATATTACCACAAAAAAAACAGAGAAATACTTAGGTATAAATCTAACAAAATATGTACATGATCTTTATAAGGAAAACTGAAACTCCAATGAAATAAGTCGAAGGAGAGCTTATGAGATATTCTATGGATAAGAAGACTTAATATTAAGATGTCAGCTCTTTTCAAATTAATCTGTAGATTCAACATAATTCCAGTCAAAATCCTGATAAGTTATTTCATAGATATTAACAAAGCAATTCTATGATTTATATGGAAAGGCAAAAGACCCAGAAGAATCAACACAATATTGAGAAGAACAAAGTTGTCTGACTGACTGTATCCAACTTCAAAACTTCTGGTGAAACTATAGTAATCAAGACATTGTGTTATTGAAAAAAGAATAGACAAGTCAATGGAATAGGAGTCCAGACAGAAACTCACACAAATATAGTTAAATGATATTTAACAAAGGAGTAGAGCCAATAATGGGAAAAGGATAGTTTTTTCAACAAATAGCACTGGAACAACTGGACAACCACATTCAGAAAAATGAATCCAGACATGGAATATTATTTTGTATTAAAAAAAAATGAGCTAGCAAGC
This sequence comes from Eonycteris spelaea, assembly GCA_003508835.1. Classification (NCBI taxonomy): domain Eukaryota; kingdom Metazoa; phylum Chordata; class Mammalia; order Chiroptera; family Pteropodidae; genus Eonycteris; species Eonycteris spelaea. Next base: position 7,838,029 of record PUFA01000040.1, on the reverse strand, counting down.
CATGAAAAAACAGAGAAACCTTAAATTCAAATTTCTAAGAGAAAGAGCCAGCCCGAGGAGGCTACTGACTGTAAGAATCCAACCAGATGACATTCTAGAAAAGACAAAATGATGGACACAATAAAAAGATAAGTGTCAGAGGTTTAAGGGGAAGATGGAGCACAGGATTTTTAGGGCGATGAAACTGTTCTGTATAATAGTGTAATGGTGGGTACATTATTCATTTTTCAAATCCATAGAACTATACAACATAAAGAGGGAATCCTGATGTAAACTATGGACTTTGGTTAATAATATATCAATACTGATCCATCAATTGTAACAAATGCAAGGTATTAAAAATAAGAGAAACTGAGGAAGGGAGTGGAGAATGTATGGGACTATCTGCTTAGTTTTCTGTAAACCTCAAACTATTCTAAAAATTAAAGTATTAATTTTAAAACCCAAACAAAATGACCAGATTTGAAAGAGAACAAAGCAGAACTTTTAGAAATAATAAAAAAAGATAAACATTGAAGTTAGCTTAGACCTAGGTAAGGAGAATTGGATAATAGATCTGAAGAAATTACTCAGTTGTAGTGGAGAGGAAAAAGGAGATAGATGGAAATAACTTAAATGTCCCTCAGTAGAAGACAGTTTGATTAAAGTAAGCTATAAACAAGCAAATGTGTGCATACACACATGTATATACATATGCGTAAATACACGTTGATATACAAAGAAACCATCAAAAATGTCTTCTTATATTGTTATAAGTTTTTAAAAAGCACATTGTGAAGCTCATGTAGAGTTGATCTTGTTTTGTAGAATTATATATATATACAGATATGTGGCCTAGAGATATGTCTAGAAGGATCATCATGAGTGTGTGAACTTTAGTTATCTCTGGATGATGAAATTCGAGGTGATTTTTTACTTTCTTTTTTGTATTTTCCTGTATCATTTGAATTGTTTAAAACAATGTATCACACATTTACAAAAGCAATAGTTATTTTTACATAAAACATATTAAAAAGATGGAAAATATTAGTGGTTAAAAGACATTGAGGATGGACTAAAAAGGAGTAACACTTGGAGTTTCAGAAGGAGAGAACAGAATGATATTCAAAGATATGATAATGATTAATAATATGAATATTTACATCAATATAAATAATATTATCCCAGAACTTTTAGTGACAAAATTTCACAGACATTGTAAGCACAATGCTTAACTATTGAAGTAAATAAAAAAGAAATTGATACTTATACATATTGTGATGAAACCTAAGAATGACAAAGTCAAGATCTGAAAAGCAACCAGATAGAAAAGGCAAATCATCAACAAAGAAATGATAATCAGAGACAACAGACTTCTCATAAACATTATTGTAGGATAGAAAATATGGGAATAATATCCTCAGAGTATTGTAAGAGAGTAATTGTCTTTTGGGAGTACCTTTTGAGAGTGAGGGTGCAATAAATATTTATTAAGAATTGAGAATTTATCACCAATAAATTTTTACTAAATGAAATTCTAAAGAATTGTGAGAAAATAACACACATAAGAATTGTGAGAAAAAATAAAAATTTTCTTAAAAATTAGAAATTATTTTCTGTATAAAATAATATTTTATAACAAACTCCTGGAGAAGAGCAATAGGTTTGGTCTTCTAAGGCATTTTAAATTGTTTGGGAGGAACTTAAGCCATATATTAACTTTAGACTTCAAGTTGTTAAGTATGGTGACAAAATATCATGGACAACCAATGAAAGAATACAAATATAGTGTACAACTTCCAAACCAATAAAAGGAGGAAATTAAATTACACAATGAACAACAGCAAACATCAATCAACTTAAAAAAAGAGGAGAAAAGAAAGTAAAACAAAACAAGACAAAAAGCATCAAGTGTCACACAATATGTAATCACAATAAATACAAATGTATTAAACTTGCCAGTTAAAAGATAAATTTTTATATTGAATAAAATAAAATCTAACCATACATCAGTTAGAGAGATATGTCAAAATAATAAAGATACAATTAAGAATAAAAGGATAGAAAGAGGTATATCAGGAAAATACTAAGGCAGAATTTAGGTAGCTTTACTAATATTAAACAAAATAAGCTTTAAAAGACAAAGCTTTATTATTGATATAAGAGAGCCACTTCATATTGATAAATGGTTCTGTTTTACCAGATAATCTAATAGTTACAAACATATTCATTAATAAACTCTAAAATTTATAAAGATAAATGTGATGGAGCTAACAGATATGTTGACAAATCTACCAGAGTGGGACACTTCAATACAGTTTTCTTAATTATTGGTAGAACAGCTTTGCACAGTGGCATATGGTAGCCAATGAGGTTTATCTGAGGCACAATTATTGCTAATTGAAAATTATTGTAGGACAAGCAGCAAAAACGTTAATAAACATCAAGTTGATCTGAACAATGCTTTTCACAGTATTGATATATTAGATACTTGTAGAAACCTGTACCTAACACTTAGTTCATAAAGGCAAGAAAAAGAAGTATAGCTAAGATTAAATAAGTTAAAAATTCAGAATAGTGATTACTTCTAGTGGCAGAGTGGGTTAAGCAGGAAGATGGGATCAGGAAGAAACACACAAGTAGCATCGGTGATATTAAAAGCATTCTAATGCTTGAATGGTGTGTTCATGATGTGTATTCATGTATTACATATACTTTTATGTTACATATATTCTTTTGAATGTATTAAATGCAATATAATAAAAACACTGCTCAAATATATTCTTCGTTCTTAGTGTGCTTCAGATTTTATTTTGAGGCGGGAGGTACTTTATTTCTAATCCTATCAGGAAATGTGTTAGATAATGATTCATGTCCTCTCCCAGCAGACATTCCATCCAGTTAACATTAATTAAGCACCTACCCCATTTGTTATGTCTTTTAATACCAACAGCAACTCATAAAATGTCAATGGACAGTTCTTCACAACCATGGAAAGAAAGTTAGGTTTATGAGCTAATTCGTCTTATCCTCTTAGAAACCTAGAACAGACAGGGACCTCCTTTTATGAGTTCTCTGTTTCTTCTGCCTGTGATTAGAGCATCACAGAATTACATAATGCTATAAGTCAATATTTGTATATTTTACAAATTAAGAAACTGAGCAAGCTCAAATCATTTAGCTAGAGGCAGACATCTTTACTTTTAAAGAGCTCTAGAGGACAAAAGGCAACATCTTCTCTGATAACCTATTCTGAAATTCAGTAAAATGTGAAGAATTTTCTAGTTTTTCATACTGATATTAACAAGTATTTTAATTGAAATAATTTGTATATTCAAAAGGAATAATTTTGGCAGCACTTGGCCATATTTTAAAGCAGAGCTTGAATTATTTTATTTACTACGAATTCTCATTTGAGGATGAACTTCTGTGAAAAGGAAGATGTTAAATATTCTTTCATTTAACGAATATGTTTTGGGGCATTTATGGTATGAAAGGTAGGCACAAAAAGGGCCACTCTAACCTTACATTCTTTTTTTTACTTTGTCATTTTGAAATAATTTCAGATTTATTTTTAAGTTTTCAAAAATAGTGCAAAAAAATCCTATATACCATTCACCCAGATTCTCTAAATGCTTACCTCTTCTTTTATAACTACCCTGCAATTTCAGGAACCAACATTTATACAATGTTATCTAATTCAAAAACCTTACTCAAATCAATTTTCCAATAATATGTATTTTTTTTCTGGTCGAGGAGCCCATTCACGTTCACATTATTCACTTATTTTTATGCATCTTAGTGTCCTTTATTTTGGAAGAGTTTTTTAGTCTTTGTCTTTCATGATCGTGGCACTTAAAAAAGGTAAAAAAAATTAGGCCATTTGTTTTGTAAGATGGGATTTAATTTGGATTTGCCTGATATTTCCTCATGATTAAATTCAGGCTATGCCTTTTGAATAAGAATACCACGGACGTGATCTGTGTCCTCAGTGTATTACATAAGGAGCACATGATATCAATTTGTCCCATCGTGGCGACGTTAACTTTGATCACTTTGATTAAGGTGCTGTCCGCCAACTTTCTCCAATTTAAAGTTACTATTTTTCTCTTTGTAATTAGTAAGAATCTTGAGGGGAGATACTTTGAGACTATCCAATTTTTTATTCTACTTTTTCCCATTAACTTTACCATCTGTTGATGATTTTTGCCTGCAGCAATTATTACTGTGGTGATTGGCAAACGGTGATGATCTAATTCCATTATTCCTTCACTGCTATTAGTTGGCATTCTACTGCGAAGAAGAGCTTTTCCTTATCCCCCATTTATTTATTCATTTAAAAGATTTATATCATTATGATCTCTTGGATGCCTTTTTCATTCTACAAGTAATAATCCATTAATGTTTTTATCTATTTTATTGCTAGTAATTCTAGTTAGTGGCTGTTGGGAGCCCCTTCATGTTGGCTCCTGTGTCCTTTTGATATGTCCCATCAGTTTTTAAGCATATACTTGATTTCTGGCACCACATCTGTCAGTCCAGGATCATTTGATGCTTTCCTGATACAACCCTGAAATGAATTATTTCTCCAAGGAGCCCTGGTCAGAGTACACTTAAGACATCATTCAGAATTTTAAAAATAATGCAGAGAAGCTGAAAACCTTTAAGTCTTATGGAGATATTTCCTACCTTGTATACCAATAAAGTTGTCAATACAAGTTTTTTAATCATCATATTATATGGCTAGGTCTACAAAAATAGTATTGCCATAAAAATATCAAATATTTTATCATACCAGGAGAAATAGTCATCATATCTACCATTTGGGTCCAATGGATTCTTCATATTTTTTTAATTTTTAAGTTATTTTGTGAAAAATTTACAGAAGTAAATAAAGAGAGCATAAAACCAACAAAATAAGTGTTTAAACATAGCAAACCAAATTTTCTTCTATGTAGTTCCAGTTCGGGAGGTACATGTATCTGAAATGGGCAATGACCTTTGAGTACAACTATCTGCTCATCAGCTTTCGTGTATGAAATGGGAAATATTCATGTCATAAATACTGATTTCAAATTTTAACACATCTCTAGAGGTTTATAGATTATTATTTCTGGTTCTCCTTCCATGCACATTATCATGGTGTAATACTATTGAAAAGTTTGAAGGCTCATAATTTCATAGAAAAGAGAAATGGTCATCTTTTTGTTCTGTAATTACAAAAACATTTTTAATTTTAGTTTTATAAACATAAATTAATCAGTCAGTGAACTTTATAATTTTTACAGAATATCTGTTCTTCCAATCACCTTTGTGTATACATACCTGCCTTCAGCATTTGTCCATTTATGAATCATATCAAGTAAATTTTTATCCACACATATCATAAAAGATAAAAGAATCGTCATGAGTACTTTCATCAAACAAGATGATCCAGGTCTTTGTTGCAAAATAATAAATGATCAAGTCCTTCCTATTGAATGGCTAACTGGTTAAAATATCATATTTTCCTTTTGTTTTTATAAATGTATTGTTCGTTCTTTGGTTCTTGAAGTTGAGAAAATTTATTTATCCTAAAGATTCATAACCGAAGATTTTGCTTACAGTCAAGTTCACCCTCATCATTAGTGTCTTTAGTGTTTTTGTCTCTCTGCCTTCATCTTGTGTCTTGCCCAACAATTATGAGATGTCTTTGTTAATTTTCTTCTCTTTCCCATTATGGATGGAAATGAAAAATTTTGAATTCTTAATTGTATTCAGTGAAAGCTAAAAAAAAAAAAAAAAGGCAAAGATGGTATCTCCAGACTTCTTTTATACCCTTTTGAGAGATGATGCATTACCTAGGAAAACACAATAAGAAAACCAAATGGTGATGAAACAGTGGTGATATGTTTTTTATTCACGTCTAGGAAGTTTCATAATTTTTTTGTTCCTTTTTTATTTTAGTTATCTTTTTAGCATAATTAGAAATAATTGATGAGCAATGATGAAATAGCAAAATATTTTACAATATAAGAAAAGATCACTAAGATCCCATAATGTATCTTAGATTTATTAAATAATCAATGGACTTAAGTGACAGTAGTAAGAGAATGAGTTTTATCCTATTAAAAAATAAGTAATTTTTTCTTTTGATCTGTGGAAAACCCCTAAAAAATAAAAAAGCTCATGAAATATCAGTCCTTACCAATAGTTAGAGCTGCTCAACAAAAAAAGCTTAAAAACTAACATTGGATCGTGATGATATACTAAAGATTAAGATGTTTCAGTCAAATAGGCAAATAGTGAATAAAAGAAATAAGAAATATTGGTAAGACCTCTTTTTTCCTTAAACCTGATGATACTCTGAAGTGAGTTCTTAATGAAACTAACTTAAGTAATTTTGGGGGGTTTGTTTTTTTATTACCTTACAAATCATATTGTGTTTCAAAGAAACTTGCAGTTATGATGAGCTATGAACTGTTAGGAAATTTGTTAAATGGAATGAAAAGAGAACTAGACCAGGAGCCCAAGAACTATACCTCTAATTTAAATTTAGAGAATAACTAGTTGTGTTTCTTGGGGCTGAGCAATCCTGGAAACAATGGTCTAGTGAAAAGAGCAGGAGACTTTGAACCAGAGCCGCAATGAGAAGTTGCTGCTTAGGACTCTTACCTTGTTGGCCTCTCAATTGTCTCACCTTTTGTAGAGATAACAAAATTCTGCTATGAGAGTTGTTATGAGTCTTTATGAACTACTAGAGACTCTAAGACCCTACAAGGCTGGAACTCTTCTGTGGTCATCTTAGCCTTCACTGTGTCTAGAAGTATCTGAGTATTTATCAAACAAACAAATAAACAAACAAACAAATAAATAAGCATATTTTGTTAAGCATGTTTATAAATTCTATACTAAGAACTATAACATGTACACAAGTACAAGGTTGTGTGTGCTTAATACATTTCTACTAAGTCCTATACAGATTTAAGGTCTTTTCCCCCTTTGTCTTAAAAAGCCATTAGGAAAAGAAAACTTGAACATAGGCTCATTGTTTTATCAAATCCAGGAAAAAGCAAAATTTTGAAATAATCTAGAACCTGATATTTAACATTGTAGCTATATCTTCATTTAACCTCATCTGTGATTATTAAAATGGCAAGCAATGACAAACCAGTTTATCATTGTATTTGTTCTAAGTTGACTGACTGGCTCATGAGTTCAGAAATCCTCACTGGCATGCCACAAATTTTATACAGTAAAATATCTGTGTATTCTTCGAGCTTTCATAGTCCAAAAATATTATATTTGGTTTTTCTTTTAATATCAATAAAAATTTTTTAAATTTCTTTGCCTATATTTTCTCTTTTAATTGACATCTTACAAATCTGAGAAATTGACTTGAATAATTTCTTAAACCATTAGTCTCTTTGCTGTTTTAATAAAATCTTAATTTTTTTTAAAAAAGAAAACATCCAAGGCTCTTGAGAAATACTAGAGAGACCAATTTGAAAGTTATAGACCTTTTCCCTTTGCTAAGCCTACATGTAGTCTACCCAACAAAGAGAAAGAAATCTAACTTGGATTTGACATGTAACATATTTAATTTACTAGTTAGTTTGGTCATCGTTCGGTTCAGGATCTGACTATAAATTAAGTAAATGCTTATTTCAGCAGCCTACAAGTTTCCCTGTGGAGTCACTTATGCTTGTCACAGAGAAACTAAGACCTAAGATTTGACCACTGTCAGTTTAATACATGATTTACTCCTTATGGGTATTGGTCAGAGCTTGAACTGTCGATAACTATTTTATCAGCCTCAGTGTGTGTTTTGTGTGTATTTGAGACTCTCTCCTTTTCATTCTTGTTTGACTCTCTCACTGGTTGACAGGTTCACTATATTTAATCTTTGAATCACATCAAGGTAAAATTATCATAGAGGAGATTCCTGAATTGGAGGTGAGGCAGGACAGCATACTGTTTAAGGGTCTCTTGCAACTCTTCAAATTCTATACTTTAATTGTATACCAGCAAGCATATAGAATAAGTATGATTACTGTGATACTTCATAACACTTTGCCTTTGACTGGCTTTCTCTCACCTGTCTCACCAATTCCATTTTGTTATCTACTCCTTTAGATTTTTATTAACAACGAGTGGCAGAACTCAGAGAGCGGGAGAGTGTTCCCTGTCTATAATCCAGCCACAGGAGAACAGGTGTGTGAAGTTCAAGAAGCAGACAAGGTATGTCCTTCTCAGAAAAAGATTCCCTATTAAATAACTGCTTCCAAACAGCAGAGCACTAAACTTATGTTTCCCAGACACAACCACTGACCTTCATCCATCACCTTTTCTTGTGAGAGCAGATGGTTCTTCCTTTATTTGGAGTGTTGTCTCTTCAGTTGTGCCTCTTCCTCTCTAACAGGCAGATATAGACAAAGCAGTGCAGGCAGCCCGCCTGGCTTTCTCTCTCGGTTCAGTGTGGAGACGAATGGATGCTTCAGAAAGAGGACGTCTGTTGGATAAGCTTGCAGACCTGGTGGAACGAGACAGAGCAATTCTTGCAGTAAGTAGCCTAAGAAAATATTCAGTCTTTACCCAAATTCACCATTCCACTGAAATTTAGATTCCTCAGTCTTTCTGAAAATACAGTGTGAAACCGACCTGGGGAACAAGCTAAGGAGTACCTAACATACATGAAAAATGAGATGTTTGGCTTTTGTGATAGGTGGGGGAAGTGGAGGACCAGCTGAGTGTCTCTTCTTACTGAATTTTGAAGAACAAAAGCATAGCTTCCCATGCCTGGTAAGGACCTTCCTGTCTTCCTTCCGTCCCTCGACAAACAAAACAAAACGGTTAAGCAGCAGGAGAGTTACCATGCTGCTTCCAGAAAACAAATACCAAATGATCATTTGAGAATCAAATAGGACTGTTTTTACCTCCCCGGAGTCAGCCTCTCTTGACTAAAAAGAATCCTTCAGAAACAGAGGCCATGATATGGACCTCTCATTCTCTTCTCTGTTCCTCTGTCACTTTCAGCAACATTTTTTTTCCCATTAAAACAATCCTTTTCTTACATAAGAAACTTCCCCTCTCCTGATGGTTTTTTGTTGTTGTTGCCGTTTTTAAAGTGAAAGTCAATTTTTAGAGAATACAGGCTTTTTGGAAACTGGAACCATTGGGAAACGCCTGTGCTGTACATCAGAGATCTCCACATGGAAGACCCAAAATCGATCAGTTAAGACTGGGGGTATCCTTGTTCAGTCAGGGCATTCGAACCATGAATACTATATCCTATCCTCTACTTGAGATAACAGGTCACTGCTGGGCTTGGCTTGAGAGAGGGAGACAGTACCCTTCCTCAGTGTCACGTCCACCATGGTTCTTCCCTCCTGCCATCCTCCCCAGGGATCTGTTCAGAGCTTGGGAACTGAAACGAATCCTTTATGGAGATGGTTTGGAACTCTAGCTATTTGTAACATTTATTTGTCTATTAAAACATTTCTAATCTGGTACTATAAGGAAGGGCTTATGTATATTGTGAAAAAAGTATTTCATGGTAAAATGGCTCTTTCTTAAAGATTCACAAGACACCAAATACATTAAAGACTCTGAAAAGCCCTACTCAGTGTTTCTCAAACTTATTTAAGCCTCAGCACTTTTTTTTCTGGCTAACCTATCAGTGCTGTGAAAAACTGAATTCTTTGGAACACCTTGGGGAATCTGGTCTGTGTGCACCAGATCATGAATTCTTTGAGAATGAAAATTTTGTTTCGCTTTTTTGGTAATCCTAGCCCAGTGCCTGACACATAAATAGTCAGTAGGGGCACATTGATGGTTTCTAAGTATCTGTTTAATTGACTTCAATATATACAATATTTACAACATTAGGTTAACAGTATGTACTAGATGATGATGTAGTTAATTTCTGCAGTTACGATTTTCATGTCATGAAATTCAGACACCTTTCTTTTTCTGACATATGTCTCACTGTGATCACACTTACATGACATCCCTACTTTTAAACACTATCAAGCCATGAGAGGAGTAAGTTTTAAAAAGGGGTAGTCTCTGGAACGGCTCCTGGCCAGAAAACTGAACTTAATACTGCAGCCAGGTAAACACAATTAAGAGTAAACCTAAGGCTGGCAACGCTTAGGTGAATTCGACTGCTGTCAATAGTTCATAGGAACCATTCAGGTGGCCCACAATTTGGTTATTGACTGTACTTCACTCTATGCTGTGTAGACCTTGACTCTTTGCTAACTGCATGGAGAATGTAATGCCCATCTCTTGAACATATAAATGTTCTAACAAGTACTGGGAAATAATTGGATTCCCTTTAATAAATGTGAGCTAATATATGGTAATGAAGTAACATGATACTTTAAAATGATTTCCATCTTATACACATAGTAAGTGGATAAATTACACTGTAGATAATAATATTTTCATGTCATTAAGTGGAGAATATTTTAATTTTAGTTTTGTCAGCACTCAAATAATTTTCACACCAGTGTGTGTTACAAAATATCCTCATAGAGAAGGAAGGACATGAGATTATCAACATGTTTTTGTTTGTTTCGTTTGTTAAACTTGTAACACCTTTAATATTCCTCAGGTTAAAATACTCTTTTCTCATTTCACTGTGTTCATTTGTAATTATTTTTGCTACAGATTTAACCACTTTAGGAACATGTCCTTAAAATAATAACATTTATAATCTAAAACTGCTTAATATCTCTATTTTTATTAAGTGAACCAGATACTTCACTCTTAATAGATAATGGCTGTTAACATAAATATTTACAAAAAACCCCAGTCCTCAACTTGTTAAAGTTTGAGCTTCCCTAGAGGAGATCTTGTTTATTTGGTGGTAATAAATAAATTCGCTGTGCACTGTGGATATTCCATTTCTCAGCAGGGGTCTTGGCAGCTGTGGAGAACATTTTATATTCTCATCAGTTGCGAAAAGCCCATATTCCCTGTTCTTCTTTATGGATTCAGATTCCTGGTGTAGACTCCAAAAAATCCCCGTGTAGCTCTTATCATTAATATAACAGAAGCTGGTTTGACAAGCAGAACATTTCTTTATCATCAGTTAATGAAATGTGTTTATATATTGAGATAGTGGTTACTGGAAACACACAGCCACAAGAATATGTGTGTGTGTGTGTGTGTGTGTGTGTGTGTGTGTGTGTGTGTGTATTGTCATTTTTACTGGAAACTAAACTGATAGTGCTAATAACCTTTGTATTTGGGAAATTAGAGTTAACCAGGTATGAATCATTGTTCGTATTTGTTTGTATTTTTTCTCTTTCTTTTTAAGTCTGCTCCAGACTAATTTAGTGTATTACTGGAAAGTTCTTTGTTTCTTTTCTTACAGACCATGGAATCCTTAAATGGTGGCAAACCGTTTCTGCAAGCTTTTTATGTGGATTTGCAAGGGGTCATCAAAACCCTTCGGTATTATGCAGGCTGGGCTGATAAAATTCATGGGATGACCATTCCTGTAGGTATGTGAAATTTGAGTGCATCAAAAGGGAAACATGAGGCCCCACCAGAAACACACTTACGTCACCAAACACAAACAGCAATCACATAGAATACAGATATGAGCACACTTAGAACGGCTTGAACGGAATAAATTACATCATTCTGACATCCCTATTTCTGTATGTAGACAGTCCATACCTAAGTGCAGGGACAGGCTGCTTACATCAATACATTAATCAGCCGAGGAACAGGTATGTGTTTGTCAGCTGCCATATGCTTAGCACTGTGCCAGGTTAAGTTCTGGGGGTGTGGAGAGGCATTGGGCATGGAGAAGTAAGGGAAAATTCTGAGAAGATTACAGCTTGGTTCTTACCCTTCTGAAATGTAACATCTACTTGTTTGGAAGGAAATACTCTAATATGGTAATAGTTGTTTTCTCTTAGTGGTGAGATTATGGATGATATATTTCTTTTTAAAAAATATTTTTCTATATTTTCTGTAATGACCAGGAATAACTTGCACAATCTATAAAAACAACAACCATCCTGATACCTTTTTTTTTTTTTTAAGTCATGTGGCTTGGTCTTTTAAAAGGGGAAGGAAACTAAACCAAGTTAGTTGGTGGGAAGGTCTCTATCTGAGTGGGACTATTGGTGATAGCTAATAGCTAATGTCACACTGAATGCTTTCACATCATCATTGACAGAGGAGGAAACTGAGGCTTAGACAAATTAAGTAGTTTTCCTAATTTGCCCAGCAGTAAGTCGTAGAGCCGAAATTTTGACATTAGAGCCCGGTGACTCATTTTATTTTAGATACTGGGAAGACAGAAAAAGGACTGACTGAAGGAGCCATGTGGATATTGAGAGTGGTGAATAGGTATAAGGAAAGAAAATACATGGTCATTGAGTGGCTCCTGGATGTTTCTAAGTACAGTGCCAGGTACTACACCTGTGTTCTCCAGAAAACAGCCTGATTTCCATGTGCACACTAGGAAGAGTAGAAAGTAAAGCTAGGAACTTTGGAATGCTCTTTCAGGGCATTCCTAGGCGGAGGAGTATTGACTTAACTAACAGAAGAGAGGATGGTTGGCTGACAGTGAGGATGGCTTAAAGCAGTGCTTCTCAAACTTTACTGTGTGTATATACCACCTGGGATCTTCTTCAAGTGCAAATTTTCATTGAATAGGGCTGGGGTGGGCCCTGAGATTTTGCATTCCTAACCAGCTGCCTGATGCCTAGGCTGCTGGCCCTCTGCCTTAAGTAACAAGGAGAGGATGCAGAGACCAGCACTAACCAAGTGACTGTTGTGATGCCTCATTGAGGCATGGGGCAAGAAGAGAGAAAGTCACCGTAAGAGTGGAGAAGGGACAGAGATGAGACTTCAGAGGACTATTTTTAAATTACCTATTTTTACATGAGTGATGGGGACATGTGGAATGTTAGTCTTTAGAAAATGGGCTTCCAATTATAGGCGCTCTTCCCTACCATCCAGAGGTTTCCCTTGTTCAGCAGACTCAGAAGGATGGGGAAGGTTGCTCTTAGGGAATGTCAGAATCTTAGTTCGGTCCCAGCTCTAAGGATATCACAGAACTACTGTTCTCCAGCATCATTTGCAGGATTCAAGAATGGCCTAAGTGAGGCAGAGCCACTATTTGGTGTGAGCAAACCTGTTAGAGGACCTAGGAATTTAACCTTTGTCAAAGACAGGACATGTGTCAACCTTTCTAGGTTGGTCTCCTCTACTTCAATGAAGGAAGGTAAATTAACAAGATCAAGGGCCCTAGCTTTTTTTTTGGAGCTCCTCCCCACTGGCCATTTCACTATTAAAACAACAAATATGTTTCAGATATTTAAATATCTATTCAAATGATTTACAGATATCTTAGGAATAAGGTGAAATGGAAGGCATCAAAATAGAAATTTATTTGTTAGGCCAAATAAGGATCTTAAGAGGTATTGTACCCATTTTACAGGTAAGAAAATGAGACAGCAAGGGTTTACTGTCTTGAACAAGGCCACATGGCCAGTAAGTAGCAGACATGAGATTCAAACCCAGGTCTTTTTCTGCCATTGTAGGCCCTCTTCATATGGAGGCCAGTAAGAGGTCAGCCGCCCTCTGTAGATTTTTAGATTAATATACAATTGATTTTCATTATCCATGGTAGTTATGTTCTATAATATTGGTGTGGACACCGAATTAGCCAGTACTGAACCATTGTTCCTAGAGGAAATAAAGAGATGAAAAGCACAGTTCTTTCAGGTCATCCATAAAGAATAAAGCTGAAAGTCTTTTATTTTTTAATTTAAAATATAAGGCTGCTTTGTTATACAGAACTGTAATCCATGGTTCATCTAGCTTAGCCTCTATGACATTAAATAATAAGCACCAAAAAGAGCGAGAAGAATTATACTATTATCTCTTTCACTCCTTCCCATTTAGGAAGGCCAGGCAATCTACCACATAATGTGAAGGGCTCTTCCTTCACCTCCTGTACCTTCCTTCACTCATTTCTTTCATTCTACAGGGTTTTTTGGTTTGTTTTGGGGCACCTGTCATGTTTTAGCTTCTGTGTTAAGCATAGGGGCTCCACAGTAAGTAAATACTATAAAGAAAACAAACAAGTAGACAAGCAATTGCAATATAGTGTGGAGTATTCAGATATGGAAGCATGAAGTTCAATGGGACTTCATAGGAGAGGCAATCTCACCCAGTATTAAGGCTTCCTGGAGAAGGATGTGAGGTGAAGGGCAGGTACGTGATGATGGAGATAGGGCCGTCACAGGTGGTGGTAGTAGCTGCTACAAAGCACGGAAGGAGGAGAGTACGGTGTGGCAGTGGATCTGAAAGTATAGCCAGATATAGAAGACCACGGGGCTCTTGGTCTGGGTAAACCATATTATGAGTTTTATTCCATAGCAATGGTGAATCACTGAATTACTTTAAATAGATGTGTCATGATCAAAATTGCAATTTAGAAAGAACAGTTTGACTACATAATGAGAAATCAGTTGGAGAGAGCAAGTACCTGCTTTTTTCCCCTCCCGCTATAATGTAGCCTCCTTCTAGAAAACTTAGGAAGAGAGGGGGAAAGTTATGGCATGACCATTTTTGAGTTATCTGCTGGACAGCTTTTCTCCTTATGACTTGAGAGCGTCTCCCATTTCTTTCTGTTATGTCCCGCTCAAGGCCCATAGTTGGATGTTATCACAGAATCATGCAATTTCTGTTTGATTCACAAGGGTCTTGATGTTCGTTATTTCCTGCCATGGTACTCAATGGAGCCATTGTTTCTGATCATAAATTTTACACTTTGACCCTCCTATTATGGCAACTCTTAATTATAATGATAAATAATAACCATTACTATGATTTATTGAACACTTTCTTTGTGCTCATTATAGTATATCTAATCTTATAGCAGCCTTGCATGGAAAGTATTATTATCCCCAATTTATTTATTTTAAAACTATATCATAATCCTTTGTGCCTCTCATGTTCACAGACTTTTGTGATAGAGTAAGTATCAAAGCTTGTTTTCAATTAACTGAGGGAGAAATGGAGGTTAACTGATTTGCATATAGTTTTTCTCTGGAACAAGTGTTGATTTTACTGATTTTGTGGTATGTAAGTAGAGAAATATAGCCCATGCTTTAAGCTGAATTCTGACATAAAATAGCTTTATGATACATTAGCATGTAGAAAAGTTTAGAAAATTACCTATGTCATATGTAATTATTTCTCCACTTCAATCCCCTTTTAGTTTTACTTGTTAAACAAAGAATAAGCTAAAAATGCTCAGACATTGACTTAGATCCTAAGGTTTTGCCTTCAACAGTGAGGTCTAGATTAGTGCTGTCAACAGAGAACCCATATGGTGAGATCTCATCATTCACTCATATTGTTCACTGAGAGTGAGGAGCTATTTGCTTTGCCCACCTGAGAATGCAGGGTGGTTAGTGGGACCTTGATCGGTGATGGGTGGCAGGAGGTCATGAAGTCAGCTTCGCGTGTAACCTCTTTGAGAGGTTAAGGCTAAGAAAGACCCCAGGTCTCCCTAAGACCAATCTCCTTGTCTTTTTTCTGACAAAGAAACTGAGGTCTAGAAAAAATAAAGTAACTTTTTTTAAAGACCACAGTGTGGAGTAGTGGTAGAGCTAAGATAACTTCCTGACAGACTCAGAAACGTGTAATCTAACATCAGAGAAGCTACCAGCAGACTCCTGGAAAGAATAGTGTTAGCATCACTGTATACTAATGTCATTTCAATGTTTGTATAGGCATTTACAGTTTATCATTATAGCTGTAAAATGTTCAGCGAGATCTGTTCATTGTCAAAACACGTACTAATCTTCTGAGGGACATAATGGAATAGTTCAGTGTAGCTGGTCTAAGTGTTTAATACTGGGGTCATCAAAAAGGTTCCCAGCTCCTCGCAAGGTAATTCTGTACACAGATTAGAGATTGGAAGATGGCCTTCCATTCACTGAATTGTGTTACAGATTTTTATCTATTAAAAAATCTCCTTTTTTTTTGGTGCAAACAAGTGTATAAAATTAGTTGCAGTTCTTAAAATGCTCAATATTGTAATTGAGAGCTAGTCCTTGAGGGCCATTTTTGATAACTTCTCCTCAATTTCTGACACATTTCAGATTTTTTAAAAAATTTTCCTGACTATATCTATCGCCCATTTGTACTCTATCTAGTTTATTATAGACTGTGCCAATGTCAGACATTCTTATGAGAACAAAAATTATGTCAAATTTTTTTTCATGCAACTATAAAATCTACTTTAAGAAATGATGTTTATCTTGAAAGAATAATCCAAATAATTAAATTGTTCTAATTAACTAAGTACTTCCTATCTCTCCTGTGCAATACAACGAGCCCCCATCAAAGAACCTATGACAGTAATTCAGCTGTGTTTCACAAATACAGCAAAGGCTTTCTTCATTACTCATTTCCAGGGATGAAGACTTTTCTTAATATAATTCTAGAAATGGCTCAATCTACATATATTCAGTAAAGTTTGGTCCACAGTTCAACCAAATTTATAGTATAGTAAAGACTCTAATTCTAAGATTTTTTTTATTCCTCATGAGGTGTGAACATTCAGGTGAGATCTTGTAGTATTTGGAGAGCATGGTTAAGCATAAAAGATAGGAATATGGGTTGTTATTTTTTGGAGGACAGAGAAGAGTTCATCATTATATATCAATTTGGGTATAGAAGGAAGAAGGAGAAGTTAACACTGTCACCCTATGAGTCTACTCTTCCTAGGTGAAGAGGAGAGAGGCAACAGCCCAAGGAAAGAGGTTGTTGCTCTGCAAAGTTCCCTTTGTAACTTAAGATGCTGGAGTTTATGTGAGTTCTCTTTGTCCGCGTGTTTAATCCTCAAAGAATCATTTTTACCTTTCACAAAATGGTTGTCATTTTTCCCCATTTGCATTCCTTCCTGATATAACACTGCTTCTATGGTTTGTGATATCCACCTAAATTCAACACCTTATTCACATGTTTCTAAGGATAATGAACTTGAAGTCCAATGACCCAGCTTCAAGTCCAGGAGCCACAACTTAACTAGTTATATCACTCTGGACATAACCTCTCTGCCATCTTTTCTTTATTTATAAAATTCTGATAACAGTTGCCCTATATTTTTAGTGTTTTGAGTGTGAAATGAGATACAAATGTGGAAATATTTTGTAAGATTCTATAGAATTATATACGTTTTTGTTCTTATGTTGCTATTTTAAAAGTATTAAAAACATGGATCAGATTCTCCTACACTTCAGACTCCTTTCAGGCAAGTTAGTAGAGTTATCAGAGAGGCAAAAAATAAATAGAAATGAAGTCAGCAACTATAAAGCAACTGTAGGTCATCCTGATACCTGTGGACTCCCTTTCACTCACTTGGTTCCTTTGAACCTCACTACTCAGATTGTGGTCTGTGGATCAGAAGCATCGGTATCACATGGAAACTTACAGAAATGTAGATTCTCAGGTGCCGCCCCCAGACTCACTGATTCAGAGTCTGCATTTTAACAATATCTCCAGGTGCTTTGTATGCACATTTAAATTTGAGAAGTACAGTATTATATACCACATGGCACGGGTAGCTTGCAAGATGATTCTACACAATAAAGTAGTGAACATTTTTTATTTTAATTATTAGATTTGGAAAACAGTAGAAGAAAATATTGCTAGCTCATACAACCAGTTGTTTCATAGATTTTCATTAAGGTGAGGCTGACAAGTAGCTATTTATATATTTTTAAAAGATGAGTTGATTTAACAGAATTATTAAGTAATAGAGTAAGTGATCCTTGGATACAGCAAAAATTATGAAGATGGCTCTTGAGCAATTGGCCTTTGGGTAACTTTAGTCTGGAAGCTTGGTGAGATTGGAGACAGGATCATAATAGCTGTGAAGGACCTCTGAGGTGCCTTTTGCCCTAGACAAGGGTACACTTGGAAAGCATAGCTCTTGTGTTTGCCAGGCACCCCAGGTCAGAGTAAGGGTGACCAGATGAGAATACAGACTGAGCTCAAGGTCTAAGGCCCTTTCTTTATGTCTTTCACTTAGTTCTCTGTTGGGAAGAGTTTAAGCACAAAAAACACTTTATTTTTTTTTATTAACTACTTAGAGGAACTGTAGGATGGAAGATTCTTCAGTCCCTTTCTTTGTGTCAGCTTTTAGCTAATTGTCCAGTCCATAAACAGTTTATCCAAGAAAGTTTTCATTCTCCACGACTCAGTGTCTCTCGGGACACAGTTATGGAATTGAGTTCAGTTCCTTATGAGGTCAGCTTTTTAAGATTTTGCCTACATTTTCTTCTTCTCTCTTTTATTTCTTCAGTAACTTGCAAAATCGTGTAAGTAATATAACGAAATTCTTAAGGACTTAGAATGTGGGGATGTGTGTGGAAATGCTTACTGAATCACCATGCTATGCTTTGTGCAAGTGCCTTGTGGATTTTCTCTGAACCATTCCAGTTTCCCACACTTACTGCTAAACAAACACCTGTGTCGTTCTACAGTTTACAGTCTCATTTTTTTGTCCTCAGTTCATTTGTATTCCATCTTGATCTTACACTCTGATTTTAAGGTCTGTGATTATCTACCTGAATCCATCACCTTAGCCAAATTGTAGAGTTTAGTTAGGAGGGATCTCCCTGAAGATGAAACTCTAGCCTATTGTTGGGTGTCATTGCTCCTCATAGAAAACCTTCCTTGGAAGAAGTGCCTGACATCACATTTATATCTTCTGGGAAACAAAACAAAACAAAACACAATGTGAAACATTAAAGGTATTAATATTTAAAAAACCCCACCTTTCTGGGAGTTTATAAATTAAATAAGGGTAGTAATTTGGACTATTGTAAAGAATGATTTCTATGAAAATTCTTGAGTTGTTTGCATATAAAACTAAAATAGTTAATTTGATTTTTAAAACATTCTTACAGCCATGCTATGGACAGTTTCCACATTTTGTCTGTTTTTGTTGTTGTTGTTGTTGTTGTAATGGAGATATAGTCTACAATCATTTCCTTCCTACATTTGCTGAATGCTGCCTACTTCCCAATTTCTTCCATTTAAAGAAATACACATAAAACAAAATTAGGAGACAAGCAGCGGATTAGGGAAAAACTTTATATATACTCATAACAAAGGCCTAATTTCCTTAATATACATAGAGTTCTTCGAGTGACTAAAATGATGAATAACCCAATAGAAAAATGGCAGAGGATATAAACCTGAGGAAAAGGAAATTGGCCAGTAAACATAAAAAGATATTCAACCCATATATCATTAAACACAAATCAAAAAGAATTGCCATTTTCCACCTGTCAGGTTGACTGAAATTCAAATGTTTGAAAAATCCCAGTGTTTAAGGGTAGGAAAAAATACCATGTTGTTGGAATTATGAATTGTGTAACTTTTCTGAAGGGTGATTTGGCAAGATTTCTCAAAATGCAGATTGGACATATGCTTAGACCATGAAATTCCACAGATATGCTAAGATATATAAAATGATAAGTGTTTACAGCATTATTTATAATAGTCTAAACTGAAAGCAATATCTGTATCTCTCAGGATAGTTTACAAGTAGTACCATTATTTATTGAGCCAGTGCAATAACATTCGGCAGCCAAATATGTTAGCCTTATATGAAAAAAAAAATTGGAAAAATATTGAAGACTGTGACTAATGTGATACCATTTATATTTTAAAAAATAGGAGGGGGGAATAAAGGATGCTACATGTACTTGTATGTGAAAAAAAAAATTCTTTGAAAAGATACACCAGCAACAGATAGCTGTTAATTCTGGGAAGAAGTCCAGTAGAGAGAGTGAGAGGGCGGGCAGGAAGGAAGGAGGGAAGGAGATCTTTAATTATTTTAAAATGTATAATTTTGAATTTAATTAAAATGATCTGTGCGATGAATATAAGTGACTCAGATGTGCTGAGAGACAATGATAAACAATCACATCATTTCTCTTCCCCCAGCCCACACACTCCTCCTGTCCCCACCTTCATCCCTATCTGTAATAGTAACACTTTTCATCGGTATTAACTGAGGGCCTTCACTTTCCCAGGGGGATAGCTTTTGAGAGAGAAAACAAACATCAGGGCTGGCAACCGAGGAAAAACAAAGACTTTGCCCAGTACCAGAAATGAAAAGACATATGCTAAAAACCAGTCATTCTTTGGTTATTTCACTTAGCCATTTAAAATAATTCAGATAAACATAATGGCATTTTCCTAAAGAAGAATTGGTTTGGATTTCTGGGGTGCTTATTTCAATTTCCTTTTGCTCTTATAAGGAAAACAAGGTTCTTAAATCATCCCTCTTTCCATGGCTAGTTTGAGGGCAGAGGCTTTGGTTTATTGATGGAATATTCTTTAAGTGGACTTTTTTTTGCCTTCTTGAAATAGACCTACATATTCCTGCATTCGCCCAGTGCCCAGTAAGTGCATTTTGATGCCTGGATTGAATTACGAATAGATTTTACTTTTACTCCTCACTTTTTCCAGTAGCCTAGGATTTCAAATTTACCCAATAGCATTATACTTTGTTTTTTAAAAAATACTGTAGAAAGTTATTTAAAATTTGAGGTACCTCAGTTTTTAAATCGAATAACTGTTCTACACATAAGTATCATTTTAATATTTAATATAAAATCTCATATTCAATATTTTTCAGTTTCCAGCTGTCCCAGCCCCGGGACTGCTTTTACTGTCATCAGCTTGTCCTGCATTTTGCCTCCGAGGTCAGCACTCTGTTTGGGTGTCTGAGAGCCATATCTGGAGATACCTTATGTCAAGCGCTAGCTCTTCTACCAGCTTCAGTACATGGTTGAGGAGGATATTTTCTCAACTTTATTTATAGTTTTTTTTTTTCCTTCACCCAAATTCTCCCTCTGCATTTTTTTTCTTGTAATCTGAATTCTGTGGTAGTGACCATGCTCATTTCCTTCAGATGGAGACTATTTTACCTTTACAAGACACGAACCCATCGGGGTGTGTGGACAGATCATCCCGGTGAGTATATCTCCTTGCGCCTCATAATTTATTTTCACTTGAACCAGTTCTCTTAAAGATACATAAAACATGGACCTCAGCGATGTGTGTTTTCCATTACTGGGGGAAAAAAACTGAGCTCATGTTGTTGACATATCTTTAACAGCCTCCCTGCAAATGCTTATTTGAACAGGTTAATAGGGTTTCAGCTCCGTTACCAGGAGTTGAGTTCTCAAGTCATGGAATTCTCATGATTAAAATAAGCAAAGCCAAGCTCAGTGTATTAATAACCTGCCCCTTGGTTATGGATGTCCATTTGGCTTATGGAAAATTAATGCTTTGTTATATTTGCTTGTTTATTTTTTAAAACTGTGACTCACCATCTTTCCAAGCATATTGTTTTATATGGTCTTTTAATCCCCATTCTTTCCCACTGTTTCTTTTCATAAGAATCTAAGATAGAAGACTCTGCAGAAGACACAGC
This sequence comes from Eonycteris spelaea, assembly GCA_003508835.1. Taxonomy (NCBI): domain Eukaryota; kingdom Metazoa; phylum Chordata; class Mammalia; order Chiroptera; family Pteropodidae; genus Eonycteris; species Eonycteris spelaea. The sequence goes on along the minus strand of PUFA01000040.1, from coordinate 7,816,569 downwards.
AGTACAATTAACGTCACGGTCATAATTGAAACCATGCTAGGCTGTTGTGTGTCTTGTAAAGGGAAATAGATGCAGTGCTTTGTGTTTGGATTGAAACATTAAACATTGTCTTTTTTCTCTCTCTCTCCCATACACAGCCTTGGCACTATACATCGAAACTTGCAACAATACTAGCTAATAGTTCTGGCAAGGATTTCAGGGGAGGTTCAAACTAAACCCTCACACTATAGTCAAGAAGTTTCTCTTTTCAAAACACAAGAGACTAAGTCAAGATAATCTTTGGCTTTGGGGGCAAAGTTTTTTGAGTGATGTTAGTTTTTTTTTTTTTTTAATGACTTACAAACTCCTGGTTACTATGAAATTTATTAGAGAATGAAAACGAAAAATGAGAGTTTCGGTTTAAGTTCTGTTCCTAAACCACCCAGGGAAACCCCACTTGGATCAGAGCAAGGTGAGGTCTGTCACCTTAGCTACAGGAACTCAAACCTGCTCTTCTTGCTCTTCTCAGACTTTCAGAGCTGCAGCTTTCACTGACAGGACAAGAGCTGCTTGTCAGCCAGCTCCAGCTCAATTACAGCAACCAAGATTTATATACTGTAGATGGAATTGAAACATCACTGTGGACTCCCAAGTTTATAAACAACTAAGGGGAAAAGAAATTGGGTGTTTGGTGAAGGCAAGACACTTGTATATTTTTGCAAGCTTGCCAGGGCCAGTGAGAATCTTTCAAGGATGGCAGCTGAGATGCTTCAGGCAGAAACACATTGTGGTCAGGGGCTGAAACCAGGGGACCAGGATTTCTGTTTTCTTTCTTAATGAAATTATCAACAACACCTGATAGTGCTGAGCCTCATGCCTGAGCATATGACAATACAAGACAAACTAAAATTATTGCATACTAATAATTTCTTAATAATAAATAAAGATATACTTCACAATAATAAATAAAAGCATATCTTAATTTTTTGCAGTCACGGTTTTTTTGCGACAATACACATATGTAAAGAAGAGGTGCTACCTTGAAATGTGCATTGACTTAAATGTAATTCACAGCTGGGACTTTCTGTTCTCGTTCTTCCACACTGAAGAGTTTTCATACCAGTCTGACGTTCCTGTGTAAAAATCACAAATGCAAGAAAAAGTTCTATACACAAGTACTTACTGGAACCAAAGTCTAGTTTTAAAAACATATAGAATAACAACAATGAACAACCAAAACAAAACAAGGGAAAAAAACAAAGATTCCCTTTACACCATGAGATTTCTTTCGGTGGGTACTTGGAATATAGTAATTTGGATTTTCAAGGTCAGTCCTATTGTATTCTTAATGAAGTAATTAAGAAAAATCCAAACATCTACACTTTGTGGTGAGACAAAATTTATGTTGAGGACTAGTCTGAGAAATCTGAGAAGTCACAGCTTGAAAACAAAGTCGTGGAGGAATATTTTTCCATCTATCAGCCTTGAGTTTTTTCTTTCAGTGGAACTTCCCCCTGCTGATGTTTGCCTGGAAAATTGCTCCAGCTCTGTGCTGTGGTAATACAGTAGTTATTAAACCAGCAGAGCAGACACCACTCAGTGCGCTCTACATGGGAGCCCTCATCAAGGAGGTAAGAGAAACCGCCTTCAGGAGTGTCCCCCACTTCCCATACAGTTGGGGTCTACTGGAGCATATCTGATTTAATGTGCTTCATCAGCTCTCACGACCCACGTTCCCTCCAATTTTGTTTTGTTAGGCTGGCTTTCCACCAGGAGTCATCAATATTTTGCCAGGATTCGGGCCGACGGCTGGGGCAGCAATAGCTTCTCATATTGGCATAGACAAGATTGCATTCACAGGGTCTACTGAGGTAGGTATCTGGGAAACCGTGGGTTGAGGATCAGTCCTGCAAATGAGTAGAAGGTTTAAAAGAAAACTGAAAACGTTACACAGAGAGGCTGGACACCAAAGGGCAGCGAGCACCCAAACCCTCAAAGGGCAGCATCGGTCGTGTAGCTGGAAGACGTAGGCGCACATTTGATGCCACAGATCTCTGAGCACTTTTGTGATTGCCGTCTGTGTAAAACCTGACCCAGACAAACGAATAAAACCCTGTTACCTTTTGAAAAGAAAAGAACACATATCAGAAGCAAACACAAACAGAAAACCATTCCAGAAGAGATTGCCCCAATGGCTGGGGATCTGATGACCTTCTTGAGTCAAGAACAATAATGGCAGAAGCATTATTGTTTATAAATTAATCTCTGGTAGAGATTAAAATGGAAACACAACTCTCTCCTCTCATTGTTCCACCAGATCCTGTAGGTGCAGTTGGCAATTAACATGCCCATGAGTTATAAGGATGATATAGAGCAGAGGTCAGCAGGCTTTCTGTTAAAGGGCAGGTAGTAAACGGCATAGACTTTGTAGGCAATACGGTATCTGGTTCAGCTGGTCGTCTATGCCCTTGTAGCGTGAAGTAGCCATAGGTAATGTATAAGCTGAGCATGGCTGCAGGCCCATAAACTTTATTTACAGATACCAAAATTTGAATTTCATATAATTTTTACACATCACAAAATATTAATCTTCTTTTGATTCCCCTCCCCCACCCCCAACCATTTAAAAACACAAAAACTGTTCTTAGCTCTTCGGCCATACTAAAACAGGCAGCAGGCCACATTTGGTCCATAGGCCATAGTTTATTGATTCCTGATAAAAAGTCAAAAATCTGCGTAGAGAGGTTTTTAACAGCATGTTACTCCAAAATGTCTTGGATTCAGGTAACAGAGGTGATGAAAAAGAGAGTCTGATTTACTTTATCAAGTAGAACTTCACAGATGACATCGCCATTAAAAAAAGATATTTGTAGTCTGGGACAGTGCTACCCAATAGAAATAGAATGAGAGCAACATTCGTCACTTAAAATTTGCTATTAGCCACATTAAATTATTTTAAAAGTTAATTAATGTCATAATTTTATTTAATCTGACATTTCTAAAATATTTCAACTTATGACCAATATGAAAACATTATCAGAGTATTTTGCATTCTTTTTTCCAATATGAAGTCTTTGAGATTCGGTACATATTTTACAGTTACAGCAATCTCAGTGTAAGTGCTCTGCAGCCACGTGTGGCTAGTAACGACCATATTGGACAGCACGGGTCTAAAGACTTGATATAGTTAATGATACTCGGTTAAACTGACTCATCTTAAAAATTTCATTAGAGATTGATTAATATACCTGAGGGTTAATTTATACTTACAGATTACAGTTTTATGTTGATCGAGAGTTAATCTTATTTGTTTCCAAACCTTTTATTCTAGTTGTACTTGTTACAGTAATTTGGAAATTTTAATGATATCTATAAACCAAAATATAAGTGTAAAATAATTTATTGTTCTTAAACTAAGTCTAATTCTTTGAAAGGATTTGCTAAGGACAAGATTCTAAGGAAAACTGGAATCATCTAGGAGTGGGCAAGACAATTGTAAAAGATTGGGGGGAAAATATAAATCTAGCTAGAGTGTGCGCTTGGATTGCTTTGCAAATGTTTTAAAGTCCTCACTCCACTTTAAAGAAACTGAAACCAGAAATCTTAAAAAATATTTTAAGGGCATGTTTTAATCAGAAAGAATAGGTGGACCCGTAATTAAAGAATAGTCCTTGGTGCTATCTCCAAAGACTGGGGCACAAATGTACATATTTTTTAAACTAAAATGAAGTACTTAAAGTATCTTTCCCTGCTTTAACCTTTTTATCGTTAATCAACCAGTGGTCCATTGAACTTTTAATCGGCATTAAGTTACCTGTCAATATTAGATTGAGCGTAAGTGCTTTCTTGGCAAGATTGACTCTTCATCTAGGAACATGGTCTAAATCTCTCATTTGTCCTGTCATGGTCATCACTTGAAGTCATCATATAGGTATTATGTATTTCTAAGCATTTAACTTTTTCGTCCAAAGATATTTTGGTCTAAAAACTGAGCGCTCTTTTTAAAAATTCAGTGTTACATATTGGAAACTTAATTCAATGGATGACCTAATCTTTCAGGCCAGACAAGAAGTGGCATAGTGAATCAGTAAGATGATTATGCTCATTTCCAGACTGCTTGGGTTCAAATCTTTGTTTTGCCATTTAAGACTTTCTTTTTAACTTTTAAAAAGAGTTCCTTGAAGTATAATTTACGCACAATAAAATGCACTCATTTAAGTATCAAATGTATACCCTCGTGTAACCATCACCCAAATCAAGATACAGAATCTTTCCACGCTTTACAAAGATTTCTCATGTCTCTTTGTGACTAACACCTCATTTCCAGACAAACACTGATCCTTTAATGTTGCCTGTTCTAGAACCCATATAAATGCAATATACCGTATGTGCTCTCGTGTGTCCATTCTGGGGTTGGTGCTCCATATTCGATTACTTATGGATATGGTTGCATTTAACTCGCCCATCTTGATTTTTGTTTTCTACTTGTCCCGTCTGGTGTCTTGTTCCTTTTCCCCTCGTTTTCTGCCTTCTTTTGGGTGAATCAAGAACTCCATTTCATCTTTTATTTTGGATTATTAGCTATACGCCTTTTTAAAGTGGTTGCTTTAGGAATTACAACCTGCATCTTAATCACAGTCTACTATTACATAATATTGTGTCCTTTATCTATAACAACAGAATTCTTTCATTTCTCATCTTATTCTTAATGCTATTGTTTTCCTATGACATATTACTACATAGGTTATATACCCCACAGTACGTTTCTACTCTTTTTATTCAATCATCTTTTTGAAAATTTTTAAAAATGAGAAAAAATTGTTTGACATTTACTCACGTACTTGCCATCTCTGGCCTTCCTTTTTTTTTTTTTTTTTTTAATCATTTTCCTTCTATGTAAAGATGTTTAGCCTTTCTTATACTGCAGGTCTGTTGATGATGAATTCTCTCAGCTTTTGTTTATCTGAAAATGTCTTTATCTCATTTTCATTTTTTATTACTGTTTTTTTCTGAATATAAATTCTGATTAGACATTCTTAATTGTTTTTTACTTTCAACATTTTAAATATGTCATTGTTTTTTACCTACTTGTGCTGTTTCTAATGAAAAGTTAGCAGTCATTCTTACTTTGTTTTTCTATACGTAATATTTTTTCTCTGGTTGTTTTTAAGATACTCTTTTTAATGGTTTTCAACAAGTTGATTATGATGTGTTTCTGTGGTTTTTGTTTCCACCCTAATCGAGGTTCATTGAAAATTCAAGGATCTATGAGTTTATAGCTTTCATCAGATTTGGAAAACTTTGACCATTATTTTCTTCAAATACATGCATGTGTGTGTATATGTATTTGCTTTTTTCAAGCCTGTTACTTTTTGAAAGGATGGCACATTATGACCATTACTGAACATGTGGATTTTGTTATTATTTAAAGAGTACTGTACTTTTTTTTTTTCTGACAGGTGGTTAAGTCACTTACAGTACATCTTGACTTTTTTAACATTTAATTTTCAGCTTTGTTAGGACTAGTTTATCATTTACTGAGATACTAAAATTTACTAAGATTACTAAGTTGAGATCCTTCTGGAGTTTCTACTGAATGCACCCAGTGTTCGACAAGGTCTTTTCCTCTCTGGTTGGTCAGAACCCAAATGTCTGTCTGCCATCCTGTACAAGCTCTGGGAATTATTCAGCATACAGATTACCTGGTCTTTGTTCTTTATCTAGTCTCATAGAGCCTCACCCCATGTATTCCCAGCTTAGCATTCAGCCAAAGACTCATGGGGGCCTCCTCATTCTCTTCCTCTGGTACTCAACCTGTCACCTTTTAGCCCCCTCAGCCTCTGAAAACTCTGATCTATTCATCAATTCAGTAATACTGCCATGTTCTACTTTGGTCTCCCCATCCCATGCTGCAGTCAAAGTCTTTTGGCAAAAAGGTCTTCTCTCATCTCTTTCTCTTATATCTAGAATCACAGTCCCATACTGTCTGATATACAGTTTGAAGAAAGAAATTTCATATACTTGTCTAGTTGTTTATAGTGTCAGGGGAAGTCCAGTGCCAGTTACTCCATTATGACCAGAAGCAGAAACTCCTATTGCACCATTTTATTAATTTTGATATTTTTCTTTGATTTCTTTCTCTAGGTTTCAGGCAGATTATTATCCTCATAGTGTATCATTGCTCATACTAGATATATTATAGTCAGTGAGGTTACAAGTTTATTTACTTCATTGTTACAATTAAAGCCTTAAGAATACAAATCTAAAGACATTTGGATTCAGAACGAAAAGTCTCTGGTTTATTTAGTGTAGAATATTTAAAAAGGACTTTAGTACAATAAATAACTCATTTTAAATCTCTTTGGGTGAGCTGATTTGCTTCTCAGTTTTGGTGTTGATTTTTTTAGCTTTAGTTTCAGAAGATGACATTTCTGGTCATATATATAGATTTGGCAATGGGGAAGATAGCATTCTTTTTAGAGTCTATCCCGGCTTGTCTTTACTACCTCAAGTAGTATCTGATGCGTAGTTAACATGCATTATAAATATTTGTTAGTAACACCAAGGAGGAAAGACTTTGAGAAATAAATGCTTAATCTCAGAACTAGAAGGTGATATTGTGAAATGGAACACTTTTCTTCTTTAAAAAGCCAACAAAAGTTTAGAGTTTGATCTTTTTTACTATGTAGCTATACTATTATGGACCAGTCACTTAATTCTGTACAAAATCAGCTTAATAATGGTAAGCACACATATTTCTCAGGGTTGTGAGAATTAAATGTAATATAAATTTTATAAATTATAAGCAATAAGCAAATGTTCGTTTGCAATATGACATCAGCATCTCAAGAAGGAGAGGTTTCTGGGAGTTGGATGGTCTGTCAAGACTTGAAGAGAAAGTAGGATTTGATATTGGTCTTATAGGATATGGACAAGTAGAGAGCAGTATTAGTAAACAGCTAGAGGCTGCAGAGTATAGAAAGTCTCTGTGAAGTAGAATGGGGCTTCGGAAGGGATTGGGGAGAAAAGTTGGGAGGCAGATAAACTTGAAAATAAGATTTGGCAAATCAAACCTTTGAAAAAATTAGTTAAAAAAATTGAGGCCAAAGTATAGAAGACCTTCCAGACAAAGACATCACATGAGAACTAAACACCAAGGTCCTTTATAAATTATAAACACAAAAACACTAGCAAGCAGGAGCTAGTGACATACAAAAAGGATTATATATCATGACCAAGTGGGATTTATCCCAGGAATGCAATGTTTAACATCCAGAAATCAATGTAATACTTCATATTGACAAAATAAAGGACAAAACCACACAGTAATTTCCATGCACACACACAAAAAGAATTTGACAAAATCTTAATGCCACATAGAGACTTGTATGAAGATGTTATTCATAATTGCCAAAAAATAGAAATAATCCATATGTCCATGTCATCAAATGATAGTTGATAAACAGATTGTGGTATATCTACATCCATACAATGGGATATTATTCAGCCATAAAAATGGAGTGAAGTACTGATACATGCTATAACATAGATGAACCTTAAAAACATTATGCTAAGTGAAAGAAACCAGTCATAAAACCAACCACATATCGTATGATCCTATTTATATAAAATGTCTAGAATCAGTGGATTAGTGGTTGCTCAGGGCTGGAAAAAGGGGAAAGTGGGGAATGACTGCTAATAAACATAGTGTTTATTTTTGGAGTGATGAAATATTCTGGAGGCAGATAGCAGTAACCTTGTGATGGTTGTACAATGCTGAATATACTAAAAACCATTGAATTGCATACTTCAAAAGATGGCTTTTATGGTATATGAGTTACATCTCAATAAAGCTGTTTAAATAGATAATTTTTTAAATGCATTCGAGGCTTTAAATTGTGATTATTAATAGCCAACATCGACTGAGCACTTACTGTGTGCCAGGTACCTGCTAAGTGCTTGGCATATATCATCACTACATCTGCATAGGTGAGCAGCATGTGTCTGGGAGAAGTTAAATAACCTGCCCATGGTCACATGCTAGTAAGTTGTAGGTCTGAGAATCACATCCAGAGCCTGTACTCCAAATCACAGTGCTCCAGTGCCTCTCTGGCTAGGGGGCTGTTCACCATTCCATAGGTGGAGGGAGCCATTAAAAATCAGGAATAACATATCGAAGGGAGTACTTAGGAAGGATACTCTCTCAGTGGAACATATTTTGTTTAAAGGATGGTCAAAAGTAATTCCAAGAGGTCGTAGACACTGTTCTAACTCAAATATTTTCCCTTTTCTTCTAAATTTACTTTAAAATTATAATGTTTAGCCTTTTTAGATCTCATTTGATACATTATGCTTCCATCTGACAGTCTCTGAAATAGAACCTAGAAATTATAAACCCAGTCTATCTTAAGTCTGCTCCACAAACATTTATTGAGCACCTATTAAATGTCAAGTACTATGCTAGACCTTAGATAACTTGTGCAGTTCAGTTTAAGACAGGTGAATATGTAGCTACTGTAGTGTGGTGTGTATGGGAACGTAGAGGAAGAGAAGGATAATTCTGCACCATTTTACTTAAAAATTTCCTGATTTTGAAGATGCTTTCTAAAATCAAAGCTAGAACTAAAATTCTTGTTCAACATGGTTTTCAAATGTATCCATGCATTAAGGAGCAATAGTGTTAGTAGAAGATATTTAAATTTAAATGAAAAGCAACTTCATGCAAACATAACAATATCTAAGAAAAGATAATTCCTCATCTTAATTCCACAGTTGTTAATATTCACCTCCGGGAAACTGTTCCTTTTCTCTTTGGAGAAATTGTAGAGATGTGAGAACCAGAGTACAAAAAGAATTTGAAGGAACCCCAGCTGGGGGACCCTTGTAAGTAGTGTATTGCTTGATATTGGCAGATAATCAACAAATTCTGGTACCATTCTGTTCTCAGAATAATTTCCCATGCCTGATATTGAATGATATTTGAAAGACCAGCACTTTCAAAAACCTCAGTTGGAATGTAAAATGGGAGATTAAGTTCCACTGTTGCCTCTCAATAGTAAATGAAGTTTTCATTTTTTGACATTTCAGGCATCTCTTTTTTTTTTCTTTCGTTCTTTCTTTTTCTTTTTCAGGCAGCTCTACTTTTAATAGGTATTTAAACTCCAGAGCTATAGATTTAATACTAATTCAGTGTGTATCCTTAAAAGTCTCTCTTGGAAGTGAAACGCCTTATAGAGATGGAAAAAAGTCCCAGTCCTAAGAACCTAAATCATGACAGATGGACATGCTGAGGAGTTAGTGTGTCTGATTTCCTAACGCCCTGGACACTTGGTAGATTGAGCCAATGCTGGACACCAGATGTTCGGTGATTGCTAAACACATAATCCCAGTGTTCTAATGAAAATATTTAATTCTTAAGGGACACAAAATGTGCAGAAATTAGGTAAAATATTAGATTTTCTCCTATACCTATTTCCCATAAATCACCTTTCTAATCTTCAGATTATATACTCTCTCATACATTCAGGCCAAGTTAATTTCCATGTAAAAAACTACCCAGTGGTTTATCATAAGCAAAGGTAATAATTGAGCTGAACAGTTAATAATCAATCTAATGATCAACAAAGACCTCCTTACAGAATTTTACATAAATTTAGGAAGAGCTTTATGTAGTTCAGCTTGAGTTGACTTCTTTCAGTCCTTTATTTAGAATCCCTTAAAGGAAACAAAGTACTCCTCATTGCTTTGCTGCAATGAAAGCTTGAAAGAGTACAACTCTTTGCCTCTCTAAAAAAAACTAGTGTAAATCATCGTCTTTTCAATAAGAAATTTCAAAAACAGTCTTTAAATCATACTAAAAGCAATCAAGATTAAATATATTAAATCCATATCAGAAAACTAGACATAATTTCAATCTCTATAATGATTGTGTAGAGTTGTTCACAGTACATGTTATCATTTAATTTTTCAGCCTCAGATTTCCTATCTTTGTAGATAAGAGATGATTGTACCTAATTCATGGATTGCGAAGATGAACTAAACTAGTACATCTAAAGTATTTAGCACGGGGCCTGGTTCTTAGTAAAGTGTCACTAAATACTAGCTGTCATTGTTTTCTGTTTATTTTTAAATGAAATTAATAGAGCAATTTATGCTTGGGAAAGTGTGGTGCAATAGAAAGGGGCTAGATTCAGCTGACCTTGGATCAAGTCCTGTCTCTCTTACTGTGTGGCAAATCATTTAGTTTTTCTGATCTCTCATTTCTTCATCGATTAAGAGGGGCTCCGAATAACTCCTTACAGGTTTATTTGTGGATTAATGGGGAATGTATTTGAAAATTCCAGTCCTGTTGCTTGGCACATTATAAGAATTCAGTAACTATTAGTTGAATCTGAAACTTCCATTTGTAAAGACTATGTCTATCAAATGGATTCTTGCTCGCCTCTGGCAGTTTTACTTCCCTTTTGTTTGTTTTATGATTTTATAAATATTTTACAAATATTTTTGTCTTCTAATAAATGTTTGGGTTTTTGTTTTTGTTTTTGCCTTTGCTGCTCTATTTCACTTTTTGGAAGATTGCCCAGGTGCTTGCTTGGATAAACTGATTTTGAATCTTTTTTTTTTTTTTAATAGAATAGTGTACTCAATTTAGAGAGTAGCGTTGGAAGAGGACACTTGGTACCTATTAAGGAACTTGCTGATGATTCCGCTATGGCCTAGATTGGGGGGTCTGCTCCTTCAACCTAAGTTTGCCAGAACTGAATTCTGGTGTAGGGAGAAATTTCTTTGCAGCAAAGTGTAATGTAGTTAGCATTGTTTTTCTGTAGTTGTTCAAGAACCATCTCCTATCCAGTGATGGGGGGCGGAGGGCCAGCCGAGCGGAGAGGGGCTCGTTTAAATGCAGATTCCTGGGCACCATCCAAGGTCTTCTCAGGACATTTGGAAATGGGGTCCAGGGATTCTCATTTTAATAGGCTTTTCTACTGATTCTTATGTTCATTAACATTCAAGAATCACTAGTTTACACACAAGAGAAGTCGGATCATACTCCAGAACATGTTCCCAGGCCCACTTAAGAAAAAAAAAAAAACCTAAGCTCTGAGTTTGTTAATCTGTGCTGAAATAAAATATTTGTGTAAACTGACAGGCGCCAGTCACATTGTCTGCTATGTCTTTAGGTTCATTCTAGGAATTTTCTCTCTTAAGGAAAAAAGATTAATTTGAAATCATTTTAATGAAGCATTCCCTACGTCCATGAATTATTCAACAAAGAAACAACAAAAATGCTAGTATTTTATAAGATGTTTACAAATATTTCCAAAAGTTTATACATACTATGAAACTTACAATATTGGTTGGTAATCTGGGGGAAAAACCGACTGAATGCAGGCAAACTGGTTGCCATGTAAGCAGAGTTCTGCTTTGATTATATTTCTCAGATAGGAGCTGTAACTCCATAGTGCAGCTGTAAAGTGCTAAGACTTATTTCCATAAGCGACACCTCAATGACAAGCAGCACAGCCACTGCTCTGGCACTCTTCAGTGTGTGTGTAGTTAATGACATTGCCCCCTACTTCCTCCTTGTGCACTGGAGCAGCCCTAGCACCCAGAGGGCACTAATGGGCTTGCTAGCTGCAAAGGAGGTGACTTTGATCATCTTAGAACTAAGATCCCTTTTTCATCCTGTAAGCATTTTGATTCCCTGTGGATTGCCGGGCACTGGTAAAGATATCCTTAAATCACTCCGTATTTTACAAACGAAGCAGCTCGGGTTCCCGCAGTGTACAGAATCAAGCTGGTTCTTGGAAACAGAACTGAGTTCTTCGTGAACTTATTCCTCTCTCCCTTTCTGTTTCTTCTGTGCTCCAGGCCTGTTTCCCAGAGGATCTCATAGGTTTAGCACAGCCCTAATGCCATCGCACCACACCATTAAGCCCCCAGGCCTGTTATGTTCCGGGGTTGTTCAAGGGAAACCAGAGACTCAGCTGATGAATTCATAGAAAAATTTACCAGCCAGGCTTAGCTGATGGATTTTCTCCCTATGTGGCATTTTTGTTGATTTAGCCCTTAACTGCATAAAAGCACTGTTCCTAAAAGAAGGTCCAAGGTTCATTTCAGTCATAACTTTGTTTCTGAATGTGGTCATTAACTACCATTTCCCTCTCTGACTCTCTTCCTTCCCTATGAGACTGTCAGTATAGAAGCTTTTTTCACCCGTAGTAACCTAATTGGTCCATTTGATTTTTTATTCACCAGTATGAAAATAATCAAATGAGTCAACACTAATATTTCATTTAAAACATTTCCCTGATATACCTCACTTAAAATTATTAGCCCCTCTTTTTCACTCCAGACTTATGTCTAACTGCAGAATGGACATCTCTACTCGAATGTCCAGACTCCTTAAGGTTGCAGACAAATTAATTCATGACCCGGCCTATGCACCTTCCCCTGCTCTCTAGAGTCACTTCACTGTTTGCAACCCTCCCTCACCCTCGCCCCCCAAATGTAACATGCCTTTCACAGTTCTATGCCTTCGCATATGCCATTTCTTCTGTGGAAATGACCTTCCTTCCCTTACCAATAAAGTGAGTCCTTAGCTCAGTAATTATATTCTACCTTCTGTGCAGATAAATGAGAATCGGTCAATTTCTATAGTGAGTACAATGCTTTATTCTTATTTAGATTTATAATCTCAAATGTTGCTTCCTTTTAGTTCCAATCATTTATAATTTCTTTTGTTGGCCTCTGATCTGTTCTTTATTTTCATCCCCTCTTGCTTTTTTCTGGTTTTCATTTTTCTTCTTCTTCACTTGTTCTCTTTCCTTTCAGGCTCTAATTATTTTGAAATTTAATTAATTCCTAATGCATTTGACTCTTACTAAAACTATTAAACCATATTTTAAAAAGTCAGGTAGATTCAATATAAATATCTTCACCAACAGTCCACATAGGACAACAAAGAGATGTATGGCATAATTGCTCTAATAAAGTAACATTTTTATTGCTTAATTCATCTTTATTAACAGCTTTATTGAAGTATAATTGATGTACAATAAATTCACATATATAAAGTGAACAATTCGATAAGTCTTGACTTATGTATCCACCTGTGAAACCATCAGCACAGTTTAGATAGTAAATACCTCCGTCATCCTCAAAAGTCTCCCACTGCCCCTTTGTAACCTCTCTCCCACCTTTTCCTCTACCCTTCCCCCGCATTTCCAGGCACTGATCTGCTTTTTGCTACTACAGATTGTTTGCATTTTCTAGAATTTTATGTAAACTAAAACGTATAGTACATACTCTTTGGTCTGGCTATTTTTACTCAACATAATTTGCTTTTCTTTGTTTCTTTGTTTCCTCTTCATTTGTTCTCTTTCCCTTTGAAACTCTGATTATCTATTTATTTAATTAATTGACTCAGTTATTTTATTTATATATCCATGTTGTTACAGATATCAATAATTCATGTATTCATTTTTTCTTATTGCTGAGAAGCTTTCCATTTTATGGCTATATCACAATTTGTCTATCCTTTTTCCTGTTGATAGATATTTTGAGCATTTGAGTTGTTTCCAATTTGGAATATACTACAAATAAAAGCTCCTATGAACATTTCATGTGCAAGTTGTGTGTGTGTGTGTGTGTGTGTGTGTGTGTGTGTGTGTGTATTTCTTTTCCTCTTGGGTAAATACCTAGGAATGGAATGGGATCATATTAGGTTAAGAATCTGCTTAATTGTTTTCCATAGTGGATGTGCCAGCTTATATACCTACCAGCAGTGTATAAGACTTCCCACTCCCTCACACCTGTGCCAGCATTTGGTACAGTCAGTCTTTTTTAATTTTAGCCATTCTAATAGGTGTATGGTGTTATCTCACTTTAGCTTTATATACCACGGGAAATTCTTTATCTTCACAGACAGAACAGTAAAAACTAAGTACGTAATCTTCAAAGATGCAGGTATTCAATGGGAAACAGCGAGAGAGAAAGAGAGAGAAGAGAGAATTTGGCAAAGAGACTGAGGGGAAGGTGCCCCTGTGAAGTGTTGTGCTATTAGGAAAACTCACAACAGTGAGGTAGCTTATAGCAGTGTACATAGAGCAAATTTTAGCTAAATTTTTCCAACAGAGTCTGCATTTGATATTTCTCTCTCCAGAGAGGTTTACATTCACTTGGAGAGGAGCCAATCCTGTGGCCTCTAGAGTATCTCTTAGTTTTTTTCTCTGGAACATTGACAGGCAATAGAGGACCCAAGGAAGAAGCAATTGTCTAAAATATGAAAGCCAATTTATAGTTATCCATATTAACAGTGGCAAGTAGAGAATTTTCACAGGCAAATAAAATGATCACATAATCCTTAAACGCCTTTTCAGTTTATAGTGTCTTATTTCTTTATCCATCTAACCTTTAAAAATTTTATAGGCTACTTGGGAAATTGTATAGATTCTCTCGAGGGAACATGTCACTTAAATATAGATTTGAACATGGATCCTGTTATGTTAACTCTAGGGAGAAGGGACCTGTTGGTACATCACAAAATGTCTGGAACAATCAGCAAGGAGAAGTTTATTTGAGGTGGCTGCTTTCCATTTACTTTAGCAAAAGGCCTTTAAAAAGGAAACAAAGTTACTCTTATTAAAGATACGAGTAACTTCTACTTATGCAGCTAAATACATAGGCCATACATGTAAATATTTAATGAGCGAATATGAAGGAGTTCTAATAAACACAGAGTCAATAAACAACTTCAATAAAGTACGGGAAACAGTTTGCATTTTGCTTTGTATGGTGTTTTCTTTATTCGGTTAGATTAACAAACCATGATTTCATCATTAGTCAACAAGATAGTAGAGAGACCATCAAAGCAAACTACAGGAGAGTCCAGATTGATTTGTGCCAAACAAATGTTTGTAGCTAGCAGCTGTATTATCACTGATTCTAATTTACACAGCCGGGGTTCTCTTTTCATTTCCTAAGTGTGATGAATGCCATGTTGCATGATGTGGACACCCTTTCTGCTGCTCGAGTAATGAGTCAGGTCAGCTCTCTTCTCTGTGCAGCCTCAGTCTTTCTAGGTAGAAGAAGCAGCCAGCTACAGTTTTAGCTGTTCTTGAAAATGGCTAATGGGCCTCCTTCTAAGGTTATAAGAGCCCACCAGGAAACACCCAGCATTTAAATCAAATAGCTCAGTTTTGATGTGTTAAAACCTTTGGAGGGACGGGTTTTAAATTATTAGCTTTCTTCCTTCTTTTATTTAAGATTGAGATCTAAACTTGAGTGCTGAAGAAGAAGAAAAAAGTAGGCTGTAGTCTCTGCCTGCTGGCTGAGATTCCTTGACTGCAACAGATTTCTCTCCTCAGAGCTCAGGCTGAGTATGGATAGTCCCAGATGCCTGCCCTATAGTTCACCTAGTTAGTGAGACTGACATGTAGTACTATTAAACTTGACTATGCCAGGCTTTTTCCTATCAAAGCAGACCAAAAAAATCAAAATCTTGATTTTTAAAATTTATTCAAAATAGAAAAGACAGTCTTAAGTAACAGAAGGATGGCTAAGTGTACAGGGCAGTTGGTTTAGAATGTCTCTCGGTTGTAGATAGTGTGTTTAGCTATCAGAATTTTACTCATAGCAGAGGGGACCTACTCCCCAGGAGAACATCTGGAGAAGAGAAGCAAGAACGACAGGGAGAAGCTATAGTGGAGCAAAGAGAGCTCCAGGTCTGTCGTGGGCATCCAAGTTCATTCCTGGCTCTGCCACTCACTGGGTGCCTGTCAGCAGGTTATTTCTTAACCTCTCTGATTCATAGTTGTTTTTTTTTTTAACCCTAAAATGGGGTAATGATTCTTGCCTCATAGAATGGTCATAAGATTAAATAAAGTAATATTTGTGAGAACAAGCAGCACAGAATAGGTGCTCGATAAACGATAATATTGAACAATTAGAAAATAGAACCAACAGTGAAGGATTAGAGACAGTATGAAAGAAATGCCCTTAAAGATTCTTTAATCCCATGGTTCTTAACCCTAACAGCAGCATATTAAAATGTTCTTGGGAATTTTTCGGTGTCTTAATCATAAATAGATGCTGTATCTTGTCAAATGCTTTTTCTGTATCTATTGATAGGATCACACTGTTTTTATCCTTTATTTTGTTTATTTGTTGTATCACATTAATCATTTACATTATGTTAAACTATCCCTGTGCCCCTGGAATGAAGCCCACCTGATCATGATGTATAATCTTTTTTATGTATTGTTGTATTCTATTTGCTAGCATTTTGTTTAGAATTCTTGTATCTGTATTTATCAGAGATATTGGTCTGTAGTTTTCTTTTTTGTGTTATCTTTACCAGATTTTGGTATCAGGGTAATGTTGGCCTCATAAAATGAGTTAGGAAGTATTGCTTCTTCAATTTTTTGGAAAAATTTGAGAAGAACAGGTATGAAATCATCTTTGAATGTTTGGTAGTGAAGCCAAACATTCACTAGTGAAGCCATCTGGTTCTGGATTTTTACTTTTTGATGATTATTTTAATTTCCATACTGTTGATCGGTCTACCAGATTTTCCAATTCTTCATGATTCGGTCTAGGAAGATGGTATATTTCTACGAACTTATCCATTTCTTCTAGGTTATCGAATTTGGTGGCCTCTAATTTTTCATAGTATTCTTGTAAGGTGCTTTGTATTTCAGTGGTATCTGTTGTAACTTCTCTTTCATTTTTAATTTTGTTTATGTGTGTCCTTTCTCCTTTTTCCTTAGTGAGTCTAGCCAGGGGTTTGTCAATTTTATTAATCTTTTCAAAGAACCAGCTCTTTGTTGCATTATTTTTTTTCTATTGTCTTTTTGTTCTCAATTTCATTTAATTCTACTCTAATTTTTATTATTTCCTTCCTTCTGCTGAATTGGGCTTCATTTGTTGTTTTCTTTAGTTTTTTTTTTAATATGTAATATTAGGTTATTTATTTGGGATTTTTCTTGTTTCTTGAGATAGGCCTGTAATGATATGAACTTTCCTCTTATTACCACTTTTGCTGTATCCCAAAAGTTTTGATGTGTTGTGTTTTCATTCCCATTTGTTTCTATGTATCTCTTGGTCTCTCCTTTTATTTTATTTATTTTCCCACTTTCTTTTTGCAATTGCTCTCCAGTCGTACAGCATTATGGTTGGAGAACTTTTAAAAAATACCCACGCCTGTGTGCCCCACTCCAAATGAAGATCAGAATTTCTGGAGGTAGAGTCCAGCCATAGAAAGAGCTTTTAAGTGCTCGAGAACTCCCACATGCAGTCACTGTTAGAACCCTGAAGCCATGCCCTTCATTAAAGATGCAGACATTTAAGCCAAAGATAAATTAGAAGAGGAAAGCTCAAGATCATTCTGCTAGTTATGGCAAAGCTAAGCCTTGGACATAGGTGCCCTGTGTTCTAATCTTTCACTTCTGTTTCGTGAAAGACTTCATGTTCTCTGATTTCCAGAAACCTCAAGAGCAGCTGTCATGTTCTCACCCATTGACTCATCAAATGCTGACAATCATTTGTGTGTGTGTGTGTGTACAATAGAGTCCTTCTGCTCACAAATTCAGTCCAGTGAGGAAGACAGCTATTAAACACAGTGTAAGAGTTATGTGGGATCAGCCAGTGGAATGGGAACACTAAGCCCTGTGGGGAGGGTGGGTCAGAGAGTTAGCTTCTCAGAGGAGGTGGCAGAAGTAGGTCTGAAGAAATGAGTTTATCAAGCAAGTAAGCAGGGTGAGGAAAGGCACTGCAGGCAGACAGAACGACTTATACAAAGACACAGAGGCATATTCTCGGAAGGGCAAGTGGTTACATGTGGCTGGAGTGGTGGGTGTGTGGTGGTAGGAATGGTAGGAAAGAGACTGAAGATATAGCCTGTGACTCAATTGGTTTTCAAAATCTGAATTTCACAAGTAAAGTTTTGAAATTACTATTAACACTTAAATAGAGGAACTGCTTATATGCTTTGGTCCTGTTACTTTGTGGAAATCTGAACAGGTTCATTTGGCCTGTTATTTCTGGGTATTTCAGAAAGACAAGAAATACCGAATTATGTACATTTTTGGGATCTCTATTTCCATCACAGTCAGAACCAGTGAATACAGTGATGAAAATTAAGTCGAGGAGGGAAGAAGCATAAAGTCTGTCTGTCTGGGGTTTAAAAAATAAAAATATATTGCAGAAAGAAAGCATCTTCAACCAGTTTATTGAGATCTTGACTAGAAATTTTTCTATTTAAAAAAATAAATGTGAGATATCTCTGAGAAAGAATCTACCCTAATATGTGTAGTTCACTAATCAATAAAAGAAAAAGAAATCTCTCTGAGAAGGAACCTTTCCCAATATGGGTTAATAACTAATTAATAAAAAAAAAATTTTACCTAACTTTAGAAACTCTGTTCAGGGAGCAACAACCTTGAATAAAAGGGCATGGAAAGCCATCCATGTTCTCTTTCATCCTGTGTAATATTATTTTCTATGCAAAGTGCCAGGTTGCATTTCTTATCCTGTTGCATTGCTGTGAACATTGTTCTGGTACATTGTGGCTCATCCAGGGATACTCCTGTTATAAATCTTGAAGAGTATTCAAAACCAAGATGGGAGTCAGAGTTGATCTGTGCCAACATTTCTGCTGAGAATTAGCCCAGTTCCATTATGCGTGGGGAGCCCCCAATTTTCTGCTTTTGCCTGTTTGGGGTATATAGATCCAGCTGAGAGATTCTGCAGGGTGTGCAAAGTTGAGAAACCACATGATAGGAACACTATCACTTACTCTTTCATAATGACCTATATATGCAGGAGACTAAAAAAAGATCAAATTTTTCTACCATTCGGTGCAGCTGTGAAGCTTCTATGAAAAACCACTTCTGCTTCATAAGGCTCACAGAATGCAGACAAATTGAGGACAGTCTTTCAGATTGAGCAGGGGCTTCAAGAGCCCTGTGTGTCCTTTTTAACTCTTTTTTAACAAACTGGGTTACTAAGGGACAGATTAACTGCTTGGCTTGTGCCTTCACTCATCAGATGAAGAAACTGAGGCCCAAGGAGGTGAAGTGGCTTTCTCAAATTGAAGGTGTGTTGGGAGCCAAGCCAGAGTGTGCAGGACCCAGGTCTTCTGACTCCTAACAGCCAAACTGTGGTCCATAAACCTAAGCATGGTGATAACTAGCTAGGTTGCCATAGATAGGGCAGGGGGTCTAATAAGAGTATGTTGTAAAATCTTTGCTGATTGGCAAAAGTAATGGTAAACTCAAAATTTGGCCTCTGTGCCTTTATTCTATTTAACCAATATTCACATACAGGACTTAGTTTTATCTTACAGATTGCCCATTTCATCAGAATAGGGCTTATTTTAATGAAGTTCATCCCTATTGACTAGACTTTTAACCACTCAGAAGATCTGAATGTCCTTGCATCTTCACTTAATCTCACCATGTACTTCTACCTTCGGATCCTATTTTAAGGGGTTCAATATGACCAGTGTAGCACATACCCCCAAGGAACCCTACTTATTATTTTCCCATCTGAGATAGGCCAGTGAATCCCCAGGCCTTCGTTTAATGTCTAGATTTTGTTCGTTTTAGCTTTTCTAACCCATAGATTTTTATTTAGGTTTGCATGGGATTTGTACAAGTAACACTTTGCATCTATTTGCACAGGACCTGTCATATTTTATAAACAGACATGGAGTCAGTGCTCACTTGAACTCTTTGTTGTTAAACATTACTCTTTCCTATTAAGAATCCCCTGCTTTGGAGTTGCATCTGTTCTCCTTCCCATCCCCTCTTCCCCCTTCATGGTAACGATAATGAGTAGTGCCTCCCATTTGGGGTCACTTAACCTTGCTCCGCTAACAGGGAGAATTCATGAGTAGTAATATATTCTCCAAAGAGAATCTGACCTGGAAACTGAGAGTGTCATGGGAAGGCATATGATGCTTGATCCCGTAACTAATGAAGGTTGTTGCATCCTAGCCCAGTTCTATGGGTAAGGCCCAGAGTGGCCTGACTCTGAGTTATAACAAAGTGCTACACAACCATAAATTCATCTGTTTAGATCTAATATTAAATCAGACGCAGATTTTCCTCTAAGTGGACTGCAAAGCTGCACTTATTGAGCACCTGCTAGGTTTACGTAGGAGTCTCTTAGCTGTGAGTTCCTTGTCGGGAAGAGACTGTGCCTAATATTGCACCTGGCACATAACAGGAGAGCCAGGAATATGTGTTGGATGAAGGAGTTTGGTGAAAACTGGGATTTTTCAGACTGTCCTGTCCTGAGGCCCCTCCAGATGGAAGTGGTTCTCTTGGGCCTAACACATCCAATTCTTTCTTGAGGCTCGGCTGCGATTTGACCTTCTTCCAAAGATGAAGAGGAAAGTCATTATTCATCTGAGATTTGCCTTGCAGTGTTTAGCACAAATTTGGTTTCTAAGGAAAGGCTGGCAAAGCATTGATGCAGGAAAAATTATTCTTTGGTATTCTTCTCTGATGACCATAGACTGAGTAAGATTTTTGTATAGTTACTGTAGCCATGAAAATAATCACTGGGCAACATTACTCTTTGATGAAGGCCAGGGAGGAAGGCTAACAGAAATGTAATGTCAGTGGTCCAGCCCTCTCTCTACCTCCTCCAAACATTTACTCAATGTCTTAACATCCATGATTTCTCCTTGCTTTTGCTTGTTTTTTAAATGTCAGTCTGAAGGCAGAATGTATTTTTAACAGATTTGTGATCATAATTTGTGTCTATAAAAGGTAATATTCCTATTCACTTTCAAATCAATTTGCAGTTCGAAGATGAGGTTTTGGTGATATGAGACACACATTAGGTGCTTAGTAAATATAGAAAGGAAGGGCAGAAAGCTGGGAGGGAGGATGGGAAGGAGAGGAAGTGAGCCCACACTTGGGCCCTGGATTCAGCCTGCACAGAGTCCCTCAGATTCTGCCAGGAACCAGCTGAGTAACCTCGTAACATCCATTGACTTCTAACTCTTGAGCTTGCTCACCTTTAAAATGAGACAGTATCTAACCAATGTGCTGTATACTTGAAGCTAATAAACTAAAAGTTTTTAAAAAATGGGACAGTGTCTACTTCTGGGGAGTTTTGAGAGGCTTAAGTGGTGAATGCATGGAAACGTCTGACACAGACCAACTCAATAAATGTTAGTGTTTTAATATAATGGCCAATAATGTTCATGACTTCCAGCGATCATCTTCTTTGAGATAACATTTCCCTGCTTATCTTTCTGGACTTCAAAATGAGTCCCCATGAATTACTACAGTGTCCTCAGGGCAGAGAGAGCCACACACACACACTACAATTCCTCAGAACAGGGAGCGGTCGCAGGTGACAGCCTTCTCAGGGATGCCCCGCGGTGCGGTCCCCCAGCTGCCCCTAGGTGTGAGTTTCCCCTCTCTCGCTAGAGGTCTCAGGCTTCAGTCAATTCTCACCTACCTGACTGAGGTTCTCTGATCTGAACAAAGGGCCAGATTCTTCTTTCCTTTGTGTACATGTATTTTCTCCTCGAAGGAGAGAGAATGTTTGCCTGAGAGTGGGGTCTTTAGTGGCCCGTCTTCCCAGGGAGTTTATCTCGTGGTAGAAGAGAGACCAACTAGCAAGGCAGAAAGGGGTGATCTGGCCGACTTCTGCCTATTCATCTTTGAGGCCAGATGTCAGTGTTTCTTAACTCACTGGTAAGTAACATTGTTCTGCATACGACGAGACTCTAATTTTACCTCTCTCAGTGACATTGTGATTTTTTTTCAAGGTTAGCTTTCCTCAGAATGAGGATATATCTTCTAAAATTTTTTGCCATGAGGTAGAGTAATAATAAAGCTCAAAGCATTTAATCCAGCTAATGAGTAATATTGGAGACGAGAGGGAATTTAGAGAAACAGTTTCCCCAGTGTTTTCCTGAACCAGTTGGTAGGCATAGACAGTTGGGGACATGTGAGCGGAGACCTGCTGTGGGAGGTCTAGCAGTAGCTCCCCTTACAGTCACCTCCCTTTCTCTGCACTGAAGGTGGAGGAAGAGGGGCTCCAGCTTCTCACGCCTGCGTGTGGTTAACAGGTGTAGACACTTACTGTGTGCCAGGCCAGGTTCCAAGGGCCACGTGTCTTAAATCGCTTAATCTTTAGGACAGCTAAATTCTGAGGTAGATCTTATTTTTAGCTTCTTTTACAGAGGAGGGAACCGAGGCTCGGTTAAATAAATTTCCCAAGGTCAAACAGTTGGTAAGTGATAGAATCGGCAATAAATAGATAAACAAACAAACAAACAAACAAACAAATAAATAAAAATCCAGGCTCTAGAGTCTTTCCCCATGACTCTACCCTGCTTGAGGAATTATTCATCCTCCTCGAGGATCTCAACAAGGGGCTGGAAGAGTCAAATGTAAATTCAACATTTCTCTTTGCAGGCTTTAAAAACACCTAATTTTTGGTAAGATCCAGGCACAAGTAGCATTTTTCCTCTCAAGAAAAGCAAACTGCCCATATGAGCTATAATACATCTCGGCATTTTTCCAAAGTGACCTCTGCCCTCCAGTAGAACAGTACTCTGTTACCAGTCAGGTTCTGCAGAAGAAGTCCTGAGGTGGAGTTTGGCATGCAGATAACTTTCTAGGGATCCCTGCTGAAGGGGAATGGACACAGGGGAAGTCAAATTGAGTTCAGGCCTGATGGCCTCAAACCAACCATATGTGTCTGGTGGCACGCATGTGGTCTCTCAGAATTGTCCTGTGGTGGGCTGAAAAGGCGGGGCCTTTGTATCCCTGCCACCATCAGTCAGTAGATGTGGGATACCCCGGGGAGGGGATTGCCTTTGTCAAGAGAGCTCTTTTAGTCTGAGGCAGACTCTGAAGGAGCTGAAAGCATTCCTGGTCACTGAGGCAATGCCATATCTTGCTCATACAGGTTGACTACCTGAGCTATTCCTGTGTCATCCAATAAGTTGATTTGTTTTGCTGGATCCATTACTGCTGGATGCCACTGTTGCCCAGAGCTGGCTTTGGCCACTGACCATCTCAACTGTGTGGTGTGCAAAACCTATCTCCATTTCCTTTCTTTCAGGTTGGAAAGCTTATCCAAGAAGCAGCTGGAAGAAGTAATTTGAAGAGAGTAACTCTGGAACTTGGAGGGAAAAGTCCCAATATTATTTTTGCAGATGCTGATTGTAAGTCAATCATAGATCTCATACGTGCCTGGCACACTGCCCTTCACTGCTCTCTTGTATCTCCACTTTTCATAGGACATTAAGAAAAAGATCTTTGAAGCTAAGGGGCATTCAAAAAGAATCTGGATCCTTCCTTCTAAGTAGAAAATAGTTTACTATTGGGAAAGAGCACTTATCAATTGGCAACTGAATAGTTTGTTTTCTAGACACTGATAAGCCATCTTGACTCTGTCATGTAGAATAGGGTAGAAGAGGTAAAATAAAGGCTTGGTCAGTACTGTATAGTGGAATGCTCTAAGCCTCTGAACACTTGAAATATAATCTCTGCCTAGAATCAAGACATCTGAAACTTCTCAAGAGTGTCTGGTGGCTTTGTAGATCATTAAAAAAATTCTTCACTAGCTCTACCAACATTTTCCCAAACCCACAACCCCTTCTCTGTCTACTCATCCCAGCACCTTTCTGTTGCTCTCATGACTTTCAGTCAGGATGACAACACACTATGATCAGTTCTGTATGAATAGACCTCAGTCGAAGGTGATTATGCCCTGGTGGTAGGATTTCATGGAGGCTTGGAGCAGTAACCTAGGAAACCTCATGTCTCCAGGCAGGATGCTGTCTAGTTCACTCTGCACAGGTGTGGTTTCTATTTTTAAAAACTTTCCAGAGAATGAAATTCCAAAATCTCTTCCAGTTATCCTTTTTCTTCTTTACATCCTGGTAGCCAGAGCTGCTTCCCCATTTCGCCACTGGCGAGAAGAGAAAGCAGATTGCCTGAATTTCAGCCCCAGTTTGGGATGCGCAGAGTTCAGCTTCAGCTTTACATTAGTTGTCAAGGGGATCAGAATTCTTATACCTAAATTCCTCTTGAGGAGTAGGTACTTCATTGGCATGGCAGTGATGGATAGATTCAGTCAGTCATTTAGCAACTAGCACACACTAGATTTATTAATATTATCTTGAGGTATAAGAAATAAAAGTGATAGGATTTTCATATACTATTATACAATTACATGCAAATATAAAGGAAATTTAGTGTCTTCAGAGAAGGTCCATTGTTATAGCTTATTTCACCAAAATACTAATTAAACATAACAGCTACAAGACCCTATAGAATAGGGGTTGCAAATTGGCAGTCACAGGCCAAATGCAGGGTATAACTACACTTACCTGTCGAGATATTATGCAGTGCTTAAAAAAAACAAATCTGTGCATTAAAAATATTTATATTTCTGTTATTCCTTAAAATTGGAAACCTGGCAACCGTGTGCTCATGCATAGCAACAGCCAAATGTAGTGGCTTTCCTTCTGAGTCTCCCTCACATTGTTTTACTACCTGGCAGATTCGTACCATTACATCATCTGCCCAGCCCCTTTGGGCACTGGGGTTTGAGATTCCTGTTATAGATGATGTGGTCCAAGCCCTCTTTTTTCAGCAGAAGAAGAAAGGGACTCAGAGAAGTGAAGGTGTCCAAAATAAACAGCAAGTAACATCAGATCTAGTTAGAACTAAGTTGCGTTCTCAACCCAGTGCTTTTTACTGTGCTACTCACTATTCATCTCTGTGGCAAACATGACATTATACTTGGGGCTTTGGAGAGGGGAGAGAGTGGCTCCATAGGCCGGTCCCTCCGCAGGAGAAGCAATGTTGAGAACAAGGCTGTTTCCTCTCGTAGTGGACTACGCCGTGGAGCAGGCTCACCAGGGTGTGTTCTTCAACCAAGGCCAGTGCTGCACTGCAGGGTCTCGCATCTTCGTGGAGGAGTCCATCTATGAGGAGTTTGTGAGAAGAAGCGTGGAGCGGGCCAAGAGGCGCATAGTGGGGAGTCCCTTTGACCCCACCACTGAGCAGGGACCCCAGGTAGAGAAATCATAAACACTCCCTTTCTTTCTTTACTTAAGCACATAGACCAATGGGACACACTAGTGGGACCCGGCAAAGCACCATCTTCCTTTTCCTGCTGCCTGCTTACTCTTCCACCTCGTCTTCAAGGCTGAGAATTTCTCCAGTGAGGCGTTACTTATGACAGGGTACCCTGAACTCTGGGAGTGAATTGGAGTCTCTACTCTAAAGAAAGACCTAGGCGTGGTAAGATGGATCTTGACGTTAGAACCCAGCCCCAGTCCTAACCGTTGGTCTTCAAACATCCCTACAGATGCCACAGTCAGGGAAGCTGGGCATCTCTCGTACCCAGACACCATTGATCCTTTTTCCAGCTGCAAAGGATTCCCTCCACCAACCTGACCTACTTTGGGGAAATCATTTGTGGATTGTGACTGTGTCGGAAATGAAGGGCTGTCTACATTCCCCTCGGCTATATGACTGTCTCTTACTCTGAATGCTTCATGCACACTGGTGGGATGGGGGAGGCCACAAAGGTCCCTGCGGCCGCCGTCTTCAGCGCTGCAGGTTCTCCACAATCATCAGCGCATATCTCCAGATGAACTTCTGGTTTTAAGCTGTAGATAGAATCTGAGAATTTTTAAAGGAATACATGGGCCAGATCCCATCTGTATCACAAAGCATGGGTTTTTCCTAATAAGAAACAACACTTCCTACGTTTTGGGGCTGTTTGAGAGAAGACTGATGTTCTAGCTGAGCATTTCAAACTCAGGTGAAGGTAGGTTTTTATATTACTTACCATAACTGAGTGATAACTCTATAACTTTTGGGATGCAAGGCTGACCTTATTTTATGGAGTAGGAAGCTAGCCCTCACATGTTAAACTTAATCCTTTTCTCTAATGATGTAATAGCAGCTCCATTAAAAATTTACCCCAATAAGGATTTGATCTGTAGTAGCACGTAAAGAGGTTATGTGTTAACTTATCTATTTTTTCATCTTTTTAGTATCAGTACAACTTGATAAACTCTTCATTTGGCTATAGAGGTCAGTTTCCCCCCAGAGAAGCAATGAACAATCAATTCATCAGTGTTTCCTTTAGAAACATTGCCTAAATCTTCAACTGGTATTTCTGATTCAGCAGTATCATCAGAGCAGTCAATTTATTGGAATTCTCTCTATATTAAGTTGAACCGTAAAAAATTACCACTTTTCATAGGTCAAAAATGTTAAAATAACAACAGTTCCATATAACTTGACTAGGTATGATGAAGCTTTTAAAAAATCACAAGTGAGAGATTCTTGAGAACATGATTTTTTTCCATTTTCTAGAGGACTTTACTTGCAGTCACTGGATACCTTTTTCTGTAGATTGATAAGAAACAGTACAACAAGATCCTGGAACTCATCCAAAGTGGAGTGGCCGAGGGCGCCAAGCTGGAATGTGGAGGCAAAGGGCTGGGCCGGAAGGGGTTTTTCATCGAGCCCACGGTGTTCTCCAACGTCACTGATGACATGCGGATTGCCAAGGAGGAGGTACCAAATACAGGGTTCTAACAACAGCACACTCTTCCCCTGGGATGCTTTCCAGAACATTTCTAGTAGATGGTCATAGAGTTTCAGGTCTTTATATTTTATAGACATTGTACAATAGCAATAAACATGGCTATGAAAGTCTCGGTTTCAAGAAAGAAGTCAAACAAAAAGACAAGGAAGCTTGCTGGAGGCCCTGTGACAGGCTGTATGATTGCAACCATTATTAACCAACAGAACAATCATGATAGCCAGTCACTGTTTCCCCAGGCTGTTAACCAGGAAATAGAAAGCTTTCAAGCCTCTCCACGTTTATGTAGGAGAGGGACCAGTTGCAGATCAGCCAGCCATCCAGCACAGTACTTCCTCAGTTCTGGAGCAGCACCTGGGGCTCCTGGAGACTCAGCTTTAGTACACACAGTGGAATCGAGTGATGCCAGGGAGGGCGGGGGCATGGGGGTATTAAACAAACTCTAAGGATAGACTCTTAAGTAACTGTATTCTGGGAAAGTTTGGGATATTTTACAGTTTTGTGCTGCTAAACTGAAACATCATTTAAATAATGAAGGCAGAGAACACTTGCTTTGATATGTGACAAGCAGGTGAAGGAATGGCAAAGCAACCATGTTGGGTCAAACTCTTTCGCTGCAGATCTTTGGTCCCGTTCAAGAAATTCTGAGGTTTAAGACTATGGATGAAGTTATCGAAAGAGCCAATAACTCCGACTTTGGGCTTGTAGCTGCTGTCTTTACCAATGACATCAATAAGGCCCTCACAGTGTCCTCTGCAATGCAAGCTGGGACTGTTTGGTAAGATCAGAGTCTGTGTCATCATTCTGGTCATAACACTTCCACTGGTGGTGTAGGGGCCTCGTAATTCCCGGAGCCTGGTGAAATACACACGCATCCTCTGGAAGGATGGAGAAGACTGAAGGCAGACGTCACCCTGAGAGGTGATACACTCTTTACTGGCTAGACCAGGAAAGCAAAGTGAATCTTAAATTATAAATTATTCATCTGGAAGAAAGGAAATAAAAATAAAACTTACAAAAGAAGTATCATGCCAGTGGGATTATTTCTGTGCAAGCAGAATCCACACTAACAGTCCTATGTTTTCTTCTTTCAGGATCAATTGTTACAATGCCTTAAATGCCCAGAGCCCCTTTGGGGGATTCAAGATGTCTGGAAATGGGAGAGAAATGTAAGTGTCCAAAGTTGCTGGTGCCAGCAGAGAGAGAAACAGGAATGGCGAATAGCAGCATAGAGGAATACTCACAAAATTGCTTCATTCTTTTCCTCTCGTCCATTCATTAAACAAACATTTTATTGAGCACATATTACTATACGCTAAGCACTTTACTATACACATTACAAAGACGAGTAAACACAATTCTCTTACGTTAGGTGGGAATGGAGAAAAAAATTAATGTCTTAGCGATTTCATGGAATGAGGGCTGATAGGGAAGTATGTCAGACATCTTGTACATACAAGGAAAAATCAATTCCTTTAGTCTTACGGGGTCAGAGAAGACTTCACAGAGTAAATAACATTTCAATTTTTTAGGAGCAGGCATTCCAGGCAGAGGAAACAGTAAGAACAAAAACTTGAAGGCACATCAAATACAGAACCATCAGGGAGCAAAACAGAGTTTGGTGTATTTAAAACAACAGTCACCAACTGACAGCCCAGGGACAAATCTGGCCTGCAGAAATGTTTTGTTTTGCATCACAGCAATTCAGAATCTTTACTTGCTATTCAAAAAGGAAGAGGCTTTATGTAAAATCTAGATTACTTGCTTCTTTTCATCCCCCTAGAGCAAAATTGCTCTTTACCTGTGAGCTCTTCAGCTGCCATCTTCCCCACCCCTCCCACTGCTGCTGGGGCCTGGATGTTGGTTGTCATTTATTATACACACACCTAATTCACACACTCAGGTCCCCTTCTCAGTACGTATAGGTTCTTTGAGTTTGGGAATACAAGATTAAGGCATAGGATGAACTCATTTTCCAAGGGTTTTCTTTAGAGGGAGCTATGGAGATCCCAAAGTTTTTAAGGCCAAGATTCCTGGCACATAGAAGATGTTTTGGCAGAGGTTACAGGAAGAAGACCCAATAGAAGGGATTTGTAATAACAATAATAGATATCATTAATTAAATGCCTAATTTGTGTATGGCTTTATGGTAACTTTTCGCCAAACATTGTCTCATTTGATTTACACAATGATTCTATGGGATAGAGACACTTATCTTTAGATTACAGGTGGTTCAGATGAGGAACTAAAAGTTAAAAAGGTTAAATAGCTTGCCTACGTCAAATAGCAAGTAAGTGACATATCTGAGATTTGAGCCTAGGTTTCAGGCTCTAAATGCACTCAGTTCCCATAATATCCAGTCAAGGAAGCGGAGGTGGGGGTGGGGGGCAGGCATAAGAGTTCTACAGGGATAAGGTAAGGGAAGAGTCCTGCGATGCTAAGGACCTGAAAAATGAGACTATAGTAGCCACTAAACCATAAAGTAGGTATAGCTTTGAGGTAAAGAGCAGAGTTTCTAGAATCACATTGCTCAGATATGTATCCTGGCTTTAGCGCTTAATACCTGCGCAACCTTGGGCAAATTACTTAATTTTACTCAGCTTCAGTTTTCTCATCTATAAAATGGGAATAATTACAGTACCTACACCAAAGGGTAGCTATGAGGATTAAATGTTAAGATTAACTATGCCAAATATCCAACAGAGTGTCTGGCAAACCTTCAGAAAATGTTACCTGCTATCATCATTGTTGATCAAGTACTATAGATCAATGTCATATAGGTGATCCTCCTTTATTTTAATAAACATATTACTTTGGGAGTGTGGCAGAATTTTTCCTAAATCCAGCTAATATCACCAATTTACATTCTGTCTCTGGTAATTCCAGGGAGAAACTGCTCTTGCTTGAATCTTTGCTTCTGGCTTTCAGTGCCTCTCCTTGCTCTATAGCCAGAAGCCATACCCAGTCTAGGTCTTATTTGCTCAATTATTAGTATTCCTCAGCTTCTATGAAGTCTTCATGTATTCCACGTATTCTTCTTACCTTGCATACGGCCTTAACTTTCTAGCTCCTACTTGTCAAGCTGCATTCCACTTGTTATTTTATTTCCTGCTCCTGTGTTTGTGCTCCTCCAGTCTCTAAAAGATTGGAGCAATCATCGGTTCTTGGAATGCTGCTCACATTGACTGTTTTGTTATAGATTATTAACAGGGTGAAACATGGGCATAAAATATACTTGTAATAAATAATCGGTGATTGATGGCTCCTAATCTCAGGCTCGCCCTGGACCCTCATCATGGTCAAGCCTCCTGCCAGGGTTCTTGTAACATTGTCCAGGTCCAGTCTGTTCCTGTCAGAAACATTCTCCTTACCTAGAAAAATTGTCCAGGAGACAGTTTGGCTGTGTCAGAAACACACAGAACAGTGGCCCAACATACTGAAGAATAGTTTCTCTTGACTCATAGTTGCTATAGTGTTTTGGCCTTCCCAGTGCAGTTAAAAAAAAAAAAATTAGGAAACTGTGCTCTTTGATGAGAATCACTTCATCTTGTCTAAATGATATGCTTCTTTGTCCCAACTTGCCCCCAGAAAATGTTTTCTCTTCCTTAAATGACCTAGAGTGGTAGGAAATGCTTCATATAAAGAACCTGCCCTGTCCTGGGCCCCCACTTTTCTTTCCATTTAATACAGTCTTAGAAGCTCCACTTGACCCTGCATGTGGACAGAATTGTTTATCTTACGGCTCATAAACTCCATGCAGCTTTGGTCCTTGACATCCCTTGCCCAATTTTAAGAGGAACAGAGACAGGAAGTATATATAGCGCTTTCTGGAAACAAGTTCCAAGTGGGGCTGAGGAGCCTAAGTTCTTCCCAAAGAGCTGTGGAGAGGGCTGCCCTCTACAGGTTACCTGACGGACTGGCCTCTGACTCCAGAGGTCAGAGACAGGCTAAGTTTTTCTCAGTTCTGCCTGTCCAGCTAATTACATTTGTTTCATTGTTCCCCAACCTTTTCCTTACTTCCTCATTTAAGCTCCCCTGAGACAAGGGGTCATAGAGCCTAAGCTCTAAAATGTGTGTCACAAACCTAGGGAATAGAAAGCAGGCTGTGAACTTCAACATTTTAAAAATGAAGGACACAGGCTTTGAAGATGAGAAATACTAAGATACTCTAAATGAGGGCTTTTCACGTTGGTGTGTGTATGTGCGTGTGCATTGTGTATGTGTGCTCATGCATACTATGCATGTGCACAGAAAGTCACCTGCAGTCTGAGGGAAAGGGGCTTTTGAAGCATGCCTATCTGGGGACCTACTCAGAGATTCTGATTTAGTAGATCTGGGCTAGGGCCCAGGATCTGCATTTTTAACAAACTTCTGGAATGATTCTGATGCAGGTGGTCTGGGGACCCTGCTCTGAGAAATGCTGAGGTAAGCGAAAGAAAAAAGCAGGGAAATATACACCTTAAACAGAAATCCCTGTTTATTTAATGGGTGAGTCTGACTGATTTCCCAAAATTGCTGGCTGAGAGACACCAGAATCTAACCTCTTACCTTATGTGTAGATATGCTGAATTTGGTTCATCTTAGGGAATATAACCTAGTCTGGCTGAGAAGCAGGGATACAAGCTTGTAAACGTGTCTGTGCCCTGGTACATGACCCTGCTATGAAGGTGACCACACAGAGAGATTGGGGTGCGTCAATAACAATATATCTGCCTTTCGTGAAGTAGTGGGGTTCTTCTTGACTGTGGAACTGTGTGTACCGCAGAATTAACTGGATTATATAGAATTTAAGTAGATTTGAGAGAAAACCCTTTGAATGAGATGGCAAAATAGCTGAAGAATCTGAACTTCAAAGTTTTCAGACCTCACAGCAGTCTTTCTAAAAGGTGGGCCAAATAACCACCTGTATCAAAAAGTCTCTTAGGTTCCTTCCCAGACCTACTGAAACAGAATCTTCGGTGGGGGCTGGTCAAGGATCTGCAATTTAAGGCACCTTCAGGGCTGATACTTAAATATGCTGACATTCAGGAACTACTGCCTGAGAGATGACTGGGTACCAGGAGGAGGGTGCCTCATCTGAAGTCATACAGCCAATAATGGGAGAGCTGAGTTAGCACTCCTGTCTGCTGACCCTTATTTTGGGTGTTCATTCTGTGCTCTAAGCATTGCCCTAGGACCACTCTTTGATGCTTTGGGCCTATGGGTGGTACTTTTTTTAAATAGAAGATTTGAGTCCATTCCTCTGTCTCAGAGCAGGCTGTGTGTGCACCATGGTGACAGGTGGCTGCCTGGGACCTGGACAAGGAGCGCCTCCCATCTAGCAGGATTTTTCATTGCTTCACACACCCAAAGATCATGGGATCCAACAGTCGCACTTGAAAGCAACCATCCTCTTTCTGTAGTCTTCCCATGGTCTACTTTCTGTAGACTTTCTTACATTTCCGACAATCTAGACAGAGATCTGAGCAGGAGAAAAGTGGTTCAGGATCTGCCCTAAGTTCGTGCACAAGCCAGGAAACAAGGAGGGAGTAAGTGCATTTCAAACAGGAGGCAGATGATGTCCGTGATGAAGAGACACATTCAGAATTGCCCCAGGGAAGGAAAAAGTCCAGAGAGAACCAGAACTAAGCTGGCAATAAAGAGACTCAGAGTCCGGATGGAGCTAACGAGGAAATCATATGCTGAGTGGGACGGTCCCACGTTTATTCTTCCTATTCCTGTAAAACAGTGGCTGGTGCAGATAAGAGAGCACACTTGCCACAGCCTCCCCTTGGTCGCCCTCTGATGTCCCAGGAGCCGTGTTCCAGCTCCGTGGTCAGCCTTCGGGTGTTCATTTCCATTTATTAAGTCTAAAGACCAATGAAAAGGAAATTAGAATACCAACCCAAGAGGCCCCTCGCCTGGGAATCTTGTGGTTTTCTTTCAGAGAGAGAGATCAGAGCACAGACGCATCTTGGGTGTCAAGTGGCAAGAATGGGCTTTACGAAGACGAAAGCACACTCTGGTCCTGAAGGGCCAGCTGCCTGTGGTAGAAACGCAGCCCGGGCATTAGAGTCCTGGTTCCGCCGCTGCCCATGGTGCCGACCCAGGCACAGAGGGGTTTCTGGGTGACCACTGGCCAAGGTGAACCCCCAGGCCTGTGTCCCTGAGTAGTTGGAAATGTTGCCTTTCTTTGTAGTATTGTGAAGACAGATCATCATTTATTTTTAAGGAACAGTGACTGCTCATAAGAGGACAGCTTTCCCAGCCCCTTAGAGAAAAGCTGGGCTTTCGTCAAGAATTTTTACACAAACCCCCGGGACCTGCTGTTAGCGGGTGGTAAAATACACCTTCCCAGGACTCCTACCGTGGCTCGGGTTGGATTTACCTGGGCCTCTGCTGTCTGACACTGCCCATTTCTGCTTTTCAGGGGAGAATTCGGTTTGCGAGAGTACTCCGAAGTTAAGACTGTGACAGTAAAGATCCCCCAGAAGAATTCCTAAGAAGGTCAAGAAGGAAGGTGAAGGTTCGCCTGCACGACCCTCCCTCTCTGCTCTCCCTGCAGGGCTCAGCTCTCAGGAATCCAAAGTTGACACTCAGTACTTATTTAAAGATTTAAATGATATCACTTAAGCCAGGCCAGTCACTGCATAACTAAAGCCAACCAGCTGGGCACAGTTTCTTGGCATTTCGTAAGGGATCACCTTAATGATACCAAATATTGGGGAAGGTGGTATGAAGATAAGAGGAGCAGCTGTCGGCACATCCGCTATCTCTTTCTGAAGTGAGGAGCTGAATGAGGGAGCTGTATTATCTGATACCTTGTGTCACAAAGAACTT
This sequence comes from Eonycteris spelaea, assembly GCA_003508835.1. Classification (NCBI taxonomy): domain Eukaryota; kingdom Metazoa; phylum Chordata; class Mammalia; order Chiroptera; family Pteropodidae; genus Eonycteris; species Eonycteris spelaea. Next base: position 7,783,170 of record PUFA01000040.1, on the reverse strand, counting down.
TCCTCTTAAGGAAAAGTAGCCTTTCCACTGTCTTCCTTTTCCTCCTTCCAGGCTCTCCCTGCTCGCCTACTCCTCCCGCTCCTCCAAGGAGATCTCAGCTGAGCTCATTTGGGGCAGATGTTTGGGCCGGGAACAATTTTCCAAGATTTTGCAGCCAAATTACCATTTCATGTTATCCATTTCTTCAAAGCAAAACATGAAGTGGTTTTAGTTAGAGCCAGACCAGACCGAAAATGCCAGGAGCTGGTATACTGCAGATACACGAGGAAGTAAGAGCTTGGGATGTTCCTGACCCAGGCTGGTTTTCTTATACTCATAAACAACATGTGTGAAAGAACAGGAAATGAAGACACAGAGCTCACCATGTTTAGTTCACAGCTTCTGAGCTTGCTGCATGGTTTGGGGGTGTGTGTGTGCGTGCACATGCACACACGCACTTGCACACATTTAGTTCTGTCCTGGTTCTTCCAGAATAAGGCAGGGGGTGGGTTGTTTTTCATAGATTGATAAGATCATTTCCAAAGCTTATCTTTAAAATCAACCAGAAAATGATCTGAGTAGGCTCAAGAATTTGGAAAAAGGTAATGCTGGGTGCCTTGCAGAAATAAGATTGTTTCTCATACAGTTTGACAATTCTTAGTGAATTATCTCGGCAGTTGGATCTCTAGCCTCTTCTGCCCCACCCCCCACCATCCCCCACCACACCAACATCTGCTACTCCCAGTGATCTGGGTGTTACTTTGGCCTATCGTGCCTTAAAATGCCCTAAATTCACTGGCAGTAACCTTAGAAAATCCAGCCAAGCCTGGCGGTTTTCTTTTCTGTTTGCACAGCTCTCATGTGCCACGATGGCCGTGCGCCACCAGAGCTCCTCTGTCATGCCCACTGGCTGTGCATATGCCATTCTTGCCTCTTGGCCTCGGGAGGGGCGATGAGAAGCAGGCTGGCTCCCTTTCCTCCCAGCCACACACTCCTGTCCTGCTTTCCAGCAAACCCACCAGTGTGACATGAGCGGTGTCAGCTTCCTTTCCTCCTTCCCTCTTTCCAGCTGCTGAATTAAGCCAGTCTCTAACCTAGATGAAGATCATTTATTTAAAAGTACCAAACATAACCTAGAGTGTATGGAATATGGGCAACACATATATAGCCTTCTGTATTTAACTGTTTTCTGCTTTCTAACCATATCAGTTTTCTGTTTCTAATCATTTTCTATTCCTGATGTTTTGAAGAAATCTACTTGCTGTTATTTGCAAATGACAGTGAATTCAGTGGCCCAATGCCTGGAGAGATGCCACATTTCTGAGTTCTTCCATGTGAATGTCATGCTCTCCCCTTATAGCGTGTGTCCAAGTGAACATATCCATTAACCAGCTAGTTACCTTTGAACTGCAATATAGAATGTGAAAATGAAGATTTATTTCTTTTAATTTACTTAAAAAAAAAAAAACCTCTGTGCTAGTAATAAAGCATTTATATTGTGTACTCCTTGGGATTATTTGGCTGTGTTTTATAAGTCTTTTATGTCATACTAGGTACATTTGAGTTCTTCCCTCAGCTGCTGGGTTGTTCAGTTGCTCTCTCTCTCTGGTTACTGAGCCAAAGTCGAGAGTATATTTTTACAGAATGCCCTTATTCTCTGACACTATTTAAACTCTGTGTATACATACAGTTTTTTATGGCAAACAGCTATAATCATGATGAAATCCATGAAATGACAATTTTTATTCAAAATAACCTCCTTGAAGGCTAAAATTAGAGGAGTTTTTAGGGCCTCGTTCTCACAAACACGGGCTACATGATGCGAGCTCACGTCACTAGTGGCATTGAGCAGTAGCTTCATTTTTATTTACCAAAGTGAAATGAAGTCAAAGCTGACAACTTGATGCAATATCTTTGCAGCTTTAAAAAGGGAAGCTGTAAGTGGTGATTGTCCGGCCAGCTCGAGCCAATTCGCTCTCAGTGTTTTCAGAGTTGAGCTTTCGGGGAGTGGTATCCACCTTTTAGACCCGCACGTCCCCTCTTTCCAACCCTTGGAATCTCCACTCAGTCCTGGTCCAATGAGACAAAAACAAAAACTGGTGACTTAGCCAGAGGGGACATCAGACCTAGAGAGACATGTTGCCGCGGACTAGGATTCTATGCTCTGACTGCGACATCTTGTTCCTCAGAGGAACAAATGGAGCATGGGAGAATGCAGTCCCCAGGGCACTGGGTTGAGCTCTGAAATATAAGAGGGAGGGTCCCTGCGATCTCTGTCATGTTCAGGAAGAAAATAGAAGGAGATGGGCATCGTGTAATCATTTAAAAGTCTTCTGGAAAGGTGCCTTTGTAGTGCTTCTAGACAGCAGGAATTGGAGTAAGAGAGACATAATGTGATGGTTTTTTAAAAGCATCAAGTTCCTCAAACCTCATCCCTTTATGACCCTGACATAAAGGTAATGAAGATGGCATTACAAATGTCATTAATGAAACTAACAGAGACACTCATTGGTCATCTTTCATTCGCTGCATATTTATGGTCTTTTTTTACTGTTAACCATGAGATGTCCATTGTAGCACTTCCTCCAAAACTCCCTCAGTGCATCATATTGATGATCTCACTCTTTTTCATGACGTTTTAGATAATAAAGGAGACAAGAATACTATAATATAGAGCCTAAATAACAGAAAGAAACAGTAAATCCACTAGACTGTGTAGTAAGACAGAAAGGCACCCAAGAAAAGAGGATAATCAAAGAGAAGTTAGAAGAAATGCATTTTGAACTGGAAGGAATATTTCCATAGGCAAGGGAGAAAGAAGAGGGCATTTTTGGTGGAAAGGGTAACCCGCAAAGGCACAGAGGTGACACCATCTCATCCTAATGTGATAGTGAGGAGACAGACTGGCAAGACCAGGCATCACGAGCTGGCAAATGGTCAGATTGCAGAGGGCTTAGGGGTCAGCCATTGTTCCATGGCCATATAAGAAAATATAGGGTATCTCCAGTGACTTTTTGGAGAGTGATGAAGCAGTGGTCAGACCATTCTGGTGTGGAGCAGAGTGGATGGGAGGAGAAACAGGCTGATTGTGAGATGAGTTTGGTGTGATACTGGCTTGGGTCATGGGGATGGAGAGGAGGAAAACCAGTGGAGAAGTCACTGGAACTTGAATGAATATGAAAGGATGAAAAGTAAATGAGTAAGTTTTCAAGCCTGATTGAGAAAGGAAATGTCAATAGCACTGCCACATAAGTTGAAACATGGAACAAAGTTTTGGGGAAAGATCTTACCTTCATGCTCTGGACATGTAAACTTTGTGGTGATGCAGAGATAGCCAAGACAGAAGTCTCCAGCAGGCATTTGGAGATAAGGGATCGGAATCTGGCTCAGGTGACTGGATTATGGCATGAACATAAAAGTAATGGCTCTGTGTATAAAGAGTGCAAGAATAAAAACAAAACCAGGGTCAGGGAGAATAAGCAGAGGTTGTAGTCAGAGAAATGAGGAAATTGTGACAAATGTACACCATGGAGCCCAGGAGAGAGCCCGGGGAGGGCAGGTAGCAAAGAGGCAGAGAGAGAGAGAGAAAGGAGAGAGAGAGAGAGAGAGAGAGAGAGAGAGAGAGAGAGAGCGCACGCGCAAGCGAGCATGGTTTGAGGAGCCCTCGCATTAGGGGATTTTGAATTTCTCTTCACTTACGAAGTCGAAGCTGGTGGTGTCTGCTAGCTGAGGAAGGTATAGCAGCCACTGCCTTGCATGTGCTTTACGCTGTAAGCCAGTAGGCCTTTCAGAGCTACACTGTGCTCAGCAACAGCCACATGGTCACCAGGCGTCTCCTGAGCTGTAGTTCAGACTCATTACCAGTCATCTAGTACCCACCTCAGAGCCCCATGAAAAGAGGAACATGAGCCCACAGTTAATACACACCACATTAAGTTAGAAGAAACTAGAGCTGGATGAGATAGCTGAGGTCAGGGAGGAGGAAACCAGCTTTGGAATAAGTGTTAAAAGTGAGTAGAGTTTGGAAAGGTGTAAAGAGGAGAGATAGAAAGTCTGCTGGGAAAAAATCCCCACAGAATTTGCTTGGGCTGCATTGGCCACCTTCTTGACCAGGGGAAGGGTGTGGCTGCACTCCAGAATGGAAATTTCCATTGCTAGTTATATGTATTTATATAGTCACTTGTTGGTTTCCTAGTCTTTTCGATTGACTAATATCTTAGAAGTATTTAAAGTCAGTCACAAGAATGCTTAAATATAACAGGAACAGTGAAAACAACAAAATCGCATGAACTAAATGAGAGAAAAAAAGAAAAGAAAGGTGGAAAGCTAATGCAGCCAGAATGAGACTGGAATACACATTCCACAAAGTTCTATCACTCTTCGTAAGGGGTCCCCGTTATCTGATAAGAGAAGAGCTGACACTGCAGACCAGTGATTCTAAGAAATTAAATCTCCCTTCTTCCCTTTCTTCCTCTCCCCTCCTCTCCCTCCACAAATGTTTGCTATGCCAGGCTCTGGCACAGGTGCTGGGATACAGAGCAAGCCAGGCATAGCTCCCCCTTGTGAAACATGAAGTCTAATATGGTCACTTACAGCCAGGAGTCAGTGGCTTTCTTTGGTGTCTCGCTATAACTCCTTGCCAGGCACAGACACTCAGTTTATAAAAGGGTAATGTGGAACTTTTCCCACAACCTCTTGGTGATCCAGAGAGACAACTTAACCTACAGAAATAGCTGACTAGCAATGTGGCGGAGTGAAAAGCACATTGCATCAGAGGGTCAGAAAAGCTATCGGAAGTCCTCACTTGTAATCCCTTATTAGCTATTTACAAGCTGTGTGTGTGTCTTTGGGTAAGTCACTTAGCTTCCATGGGCCTCCACTTCCTCTGGAGGATCAAGGCGATCATTCCTGCCCTGCCGACCTCACAAAGTCGTGTGAGGATTAAACCACGTCATGGAGGACATATTTCTTCAGTTGGTCTGAGACATCATGCTGCACACACACAACCCTAAACAACTACAAGGAATAAAGTAAAATTACTCTTTGATGCATTGATCAGTCCGTAGCACATGAGAACTCATCATTTCTCCCTCAGTTTTGAGGCCATCATGTAGACCTCGACTCTCCAAGCTGAGTTTCCTGTGAGTTTCCAGGACAGTGGGCCTCATAGGAATTCCTCAAGCCGGCTAAGGGCAAAGGGGATGTCTGCCCAATTTTGGTCCTGTATATTCAACGCATTGTTCAGACGCTCTGTAGGGCGATTATGAGACCCTCGGGCTCTGGCTGGGTTGTCGGTGCCACTCTAACTGTCTGACATGACAACTGCTCCTCCGTGGAGACCGGCTGGGAAGGAGAGCATGGGAAAGCCCTCTGGAGCGGCATGAAGCCCTCTTCCTAAACACGTGCATTTCTAATTCTCACTTGGTTATTAGGCAGATTAAAAGGAAGACCCGCTTGCCATTTAGCCTTTGAAGTGAAACTGCTTGGATAATGTTTCCGTTGGCCATTTATCTATGTAGCAAGGAGGAACCTGAAACCCGCATGGCCTGGGCCTCATTCCTGCTGGAGCAGGAGCGCTGCTTAATGCTTTCAAGGTCTTTGGGCCTCAGTTTTTCTTAAGAGCAGGTCCCTGTCTTCTTTCTCTTCTTCATGAAGTAGATATTATTTATCGAGTGGGCTTGAGTTGCCTAATTTCTACACACAGTTTCTGTAGTCTGTTTGCAGAGATGTGCAGCTGGTTTCATGTTTTATATTCTGAGCAGGATTTAAAAACATACCAGTCCAAGCAGTTCTGAGCTGCAGAAAATAGAGACCCCCTCCAACTCCAATGCTGTCTGGAGCCAAACACGCCAATTCCAGGACCCTGGGAAGGCCTCTCTCTTTCAGATTCCAGGAAGGTATGTCCAATTTATGGAAGGATACTGTAGAGCCTTTCCCTGTTCCTCTTGATCGATAGCCTAGAGTAGGCCCCTCAAGCATCTCATGGGGGTAGCTGAGTAGCAATGAGCAAGAACTCATGATGCTGCTCTAGCAGAGCCTGACAAACCCACGGGAAAGTCTGTTTGTTTAACAGCTGAGATCTCAGTCTCCACTTCCCAAGTTAGGTTCATTCTTAAACAACACAAGATTCGTGTAAACTTGAATAAATTCCAGATGCCACTTGTTAGTACAATTAGCTCATGCTCCCTGGTGGTTCTGAGGGAGGTGTAATGGCCACAAATGCTCTCAGAGCCTGCAGCAATGTCCACTCCCAGCCCGTAATTGCTACAAAATGCTGTGCCCTGCCAGAGGGAGGTGGGGACAGGAGTTTGTCAAGCAAAGGCTGGGGACCGTGTGTGTGTGTGTGTGTGTGTGTGTGTGTGTGTGTAGGTTGTCCACACATCACATGTCTAGTCTTTCAAGTTCACATTTGACACACTCTAATTCCAGAAAGGGAAGCCTGTTAGTAACATGAAGACTTCCAATGGGCAAAGGAGCAGAATTTTAAAGTGGCTCACTGTTCACTAGCTGTGTGTCCTTGAAAAATTAGCCACCCAAACTCTCAGCTTCCCGAATTGTAAAATGGGGTGAAAAACGACCTACCTCACACAGGTGTCATAAGAGAGGAATAAGAAAATGCATGTAATGTGCCTAATAGTTTCAATTATAAGAGCTTGATAAAATGGTAACAATGAATGAAAGTCATAAATATATCAGTATTTGCAAGAGCTGTAGTCCCGAAGAGGTTGTAAATCTCATATTCCCTGGGGGATGGTCTAGCAAATCTATTGCTCTGTGTTCCTGTGCAGAAGGCAAGAGGACACCTGCATTAAGGTGGCCTTCGATGGTGGGATTGGAACCAGGAACTCAGGTGAAATGCTGGGAGGTCGGAAAGATAATGACCATTTAAAATCACATGTCTGTGTCGAGTCAGCTTTGCTGAGTCACCAAGTTCTAGAGATTTCTTAACATAGAAGATGTCCTGGCTTCCATTTGTGTAAAGAACAGGTAGCAAGAGGGAGGAAAATGCTAACTTAAAAGAGGATTTGACACTTTGCTGAATAAATATTAGCTATGTTGAGGTTATTACTGTTGTTATTGTTTCTTGTTCTTACCTAGCTCAAGGAACAGGGTGGCCTTTTTGCCTGGGGGGCTGGGTGGGGAATCACTTGTCTGGTTTGATATTTAAATTGAAGCCTAGCAGAGGTTCTCAGGAAAGGGGTGGTAACACCTATGGAAGAATGACATTCCAGAAAGGCATCTCCTCTCTCCAAAGCCACAAAGTGAGACTATCTGCCCTTTCAGAGGAGCAGGTCTGATCTTGCTGGGATGTGGAAAACAGGAACACTTTCCCAAGCAGGGGCCAGGTAAAATCAGCTAAGCCTGAGGGACCACAGAGCTAAAAAATGCTCAGAATACATTCATTTGTTGCCTGTTTGTCCTGTTTCATCCCCACAAGAAACTTAATTCTTACAAACTAGTTACAAGTCTTGTCCACAAGAAGAATCGATAACCTTAGAACACCTGGGGAAGTTAAAACCATCCTGGAAACTCAATCCCAAGGGCTCAGCTTGGGGCATGATGACCCAGGATTCAGATACGGCTGCTTTTTTTTTTTTTTAAACTCTCTCTCAAAGATAACAAATAAATTAATGCGTAAAGCCACATACATATTGGAAACATTTGTCTTTCTTTTTTTTTCTTTTTTTCCTTTTCCACTCGCCCTCAGCAATATCAAGGGCTTTGTAATAAATAAGCTTGTCAGGAATTCTTTTCAGGAAACTAAACCACAGTTTTAGTCTTGTCTATTCAACACATTGTTCAGAAATGTTTTGGTAACCTTTAAAGCTCTACTCTAGGCGAGAGATTCTCATACTCTCCAATTAAACTTTTTCCTATTTTGAAGGTCATTAAGATTTGGGGAGATGTGCTTCTACGTGGGTTTGAGTCACACATCCGTGTCCTCAGCTGAGGAGCCAGGAAGGTCCATGCTTGTGAGGAAAATGTTCCACAGAACCACCAAACTGTGCTGGCTCCCGCCCTCCCTGGTTGGGAAGGAAAGCCTGAGGGAGCTGGGCACAGCTGCCCACTAGGCAGGGCTCACTGGTGGGTGGACGCTAGGAAGTGAATAGACAGACCAAAGCAATGAGGGCAAAGGACCCACTCCATGAGAAGGCTGTGAAAAACTCTGAAGTAGGGAGTTGGTCCTCAATGCCCCAACCTGCCAGATATGGTCCTGCCACTGCTATCAAAACCTGGTCACAGGAGGGGCTGAAACAGATATTTATACATCCATATTCATAGAGGTGTTATTCACAATAAGATGGAAGCAATCCACATGACCATGAGTGGATGAATGGATAAACAAAATGTGGCGTATACAAATAATGGAATATTATTCAGCCTTAAAAAAGAAATTCTGACACATGCTACAACATGGATGAACCTTGAAGACATTATGCTAAATGAAATAAGTCAGACACAAAGGGATAAACATTACATCATTCCACTTACAGGAAGCACCTAGAACAGTCAAATTCATGGAGACAGAAAGTAGAACGGTGGTTGCCAGGGGTGGGAAGAGGGTGAAATGAAGAGTTACTGTTGAATGGATTCAGTTTCAGTTAGGGAGAATGAAAAAAATCCTGAAGATGGATGGTGGTGGTCGTTACACAATAATGAATGCACCTAATGCCACAAAACTTCACTTAAAAATGGTTCTAATTGTACATTTTATGTTATGTACATTTTATCACAATAAAAAAAAAATCCATGTATACTCAGGGGTACATGGCTGATAAGACTGAGGATTGTCTTTCTCAGGAACACTTGTATTTTAGCAGGAGAAAAACCTTAGATCCGGGCTCCTTATCCCAGCTGGTACAGTGGGGGCTGCAAGGGAATGAAAAATACAGCATCTCTTCTTGACCATCCCTCTCTCAGACACATCTCTGGTTTTCTTCCTTCGGCAGGAGCAGAAATCGCTGGTGATTAGGCGAGCTCGTGCTGACACACACCTTCCCGTGCTGGGTCTTCTCCAATTCTAACAGGCTTTCTTCCGCCTTTAACTTTTTTGTTTGGTTTCAATTTCTTGTAGAGAATCTCAAACTCTTCTTTCTTTAGATCAAGGCTGACATTGGCACTGAATGGTTCTCTTTGCTGCCCACCGCTAATGAAAATGAACTGAAACCCAGGCTGCTGGTGCTCAGAGCTGCAAAATGACTGTTACCAGGAACTGTTTTCCAAAAGGACAATTCAATCTCCCAGTGCCTATCATCAAAAATATAGCTTTAAACAGAAAAGAAATATTTAAACAGGGTCATATAATAGAATTGTAAGAGTTAAAGGAAACTTTTGAGATTATTCAATCTAATGCCCTCAATTTACATATGTAGAAATGAGCTAAATAAAAAAAAGAACTGACTCCACACAGAGAAAATCTCAACTAGGTCTTAGGACGTTAAGTCCAATGCTTTTTCTCCTCTGCCTCCTGGGATAGAATTTTTGGAGAAATTGTTACCCTGAATCCCTCATATTACTTTACAGAAGTAAAACACAGTCATTAATTGCAAAATGTTTCCAGAAGGATTCAAGCAGTGTGTCTTTTCACAGAGCGAATTAGCCCATTAGTACTCACTAAACACATCATCACCCGGTTTACCAGATTAGTTTAAAGAAAGCAGGGTGTGAAAGGCCAGGGATTGGAGAGGAGGAGTCTCTGTCTTGTGTCTGAGAAGTAGAATTGAGGGGGAAAGATTTTGGAGTCCTCAGTGGGGAAAAGCAGGGATATCATGGTTTTGAGATCTGGGTACTAGAAACTCAGATTTAACTTGCTGTTCTGTATCTAAGCCACTGTGTGAATTGGACCCACCCCTGCCCTCGTCAGAGTTCAGTTTTCTTATTTGTAAACCAGGGATTGTTTGTGGGGAGAAAAGCATTATCCTCAAGGAGGCAGGGGTCCTTGAACCTGGCATCAAGTCATTTTGGAGAATTGGTTAAAAACACTTTTAAGCCCATTTCTTGTCTGGATAGTTAGCTTCAACTGGACTGGGTAATTATATTTATGGGTCATCTTATTTTGAATGGGAATTATTTTAGTTAGTTTTGAATAGTTCATTACATGTAGTTGGTTCAAAACTTGAAAGCCAAAAAAAAAAAAAGTATTTGTATATTGGAATATTTTCTTCCAATGCCTGTCCTCATCCCCTAGCCCTCTTCCAGAAGCAGACTCCATATTAGTTCTTAGTATTTTTCCAAAGATGTCACCGACGTTTTTAGCATGCAGCCCAAGTGGTTGTGGTACAAGCTAGTCTTCAAGAAGGCATAAGATTGAGCGCTCTGCTCTCCTTTCCTTATCCGCCGCGGAGGAACAGAAGCTCGGAGACATTGAAGCACTGTGCCTCACAGGGCGCTTGGGTGATGGGAGCAGGTTTGACATACAGTGCCCTCAGCTTGGCGTGCAGAGGCCCCAGCCCGGGTTTGCTGGTACCATTGTCTTGCTGAAGGCCACAGCTGTCAGGAATGAATGGGGGTCAGTGATGTGTCCAGCTCCAGAGCATCTCTTCGCTCCTGCAGAGGGGACAGCTGACTTCTCCTGGCGTGACACCGTGTCAGGAAGGGCTTCTGCGCTCAGTGTGGAACCCCTCCCGCCCCGCCCCACCATGCAGTGATATCGGGATGGTTGGATGGGTGTTTGTGGGATCCCCAAGCCAGGGCTCACGAGGAAGCGTGGCAAAGTAAAAACATGCCCTTCAGGCCCTCGGGAAAGTGTGAGCTCCACCACTGCATCTTCCTCTCCTCTCTCTGTCCTTTGGGCATCAAAATTGAAATATAGGGATTGTTTCCCAAAGTTGACTGATTTCATATCTGAAAAGCCTTCCCAGAAAAGGAGCTGGGAATTCTAGAGAGTAAAGAGCCTTCATTCCTGATAGTTGAGTCAGTAATGGCCTTAACGCTCATGTAGTAATGGTCACAGCAACCTTCCTTTCCACATACCCCTGCCCTTAGCTAATAAATAACAGTGAAGCTTAACCATGGGTCTGTTTTTGGACAAATTATCTTTTCAACACTTGGATCAGTTTACTTCACAGCTTGGTTGTTTCCTGTTTCTCAGCATTCAATTGGCTGGCCTAGGAGCTGGCCATGAGTCTGGGCTTTGTGTGAGAGCCTAAGAAGAATTCCTCTGCATTACTTAAAACCCGATGTTCCTCCCTGTAGACCTCCCATGGGGGCAGCTCCATGTGGCGGGAGGGGCCCTCGACTAGCAATCCAGACACCTGGGTTCTTGTCCCATCTGTGTGCTGACTCCAGGCCCTCGGGGCCAACTTCCTCTCCGTGTGCTGGTGCCTCGTTCACAATGTCTCTTCACATTACATTGTTCCACTTAATCTCACCCTTCCCCGCAGTGAGAGGCACACGAAACCCCAATTCTTCAACGGCGATGAGATCTGAGGGGAGCTTGGAAGCGGCAGTGCAGGAACTGGAGTCCAGTCTTCTTCCAGGCCCTGGGGTGGAGCCTCAGTAGAGGTGATAGGACCCTAATCCCCAGCCTCTGCCCACTACACATCCCCATGACCACGCCCCACTTTCCGCTCGTCTGCTCCTCCAGCCCCAGCTCACCTGTTTGATATTGTTTCCACGCTCTCCTTACTGGTACCTACTCCCTCTCCCCAGAACCCAGCCTTACTTTCCCTGCTTCTTCCCCTTTCCATCTGTCATTCATTCATTCATTTTAGCAGGATGGTTACTCCATGCTCGGCGTCAGTACTAGGTGCTGGGAATGCCTAGTGAGTGAGAAGCATTGGTTCTCTGGAGCTCACAGTCTAACATGGAGACAGAGAAACAAATGAATCACTCGAAAATAGTGCTCTACTAGGAAGAAGAAAAGCAGCAGAGCGAAGGCAAAGGAAGGAAGTGATCAGCTTTGATAGGGGAAGAGTATCTGGGGGGAGTTTGGAAGGAAATTTTATAGAGAAGGTGTCATTCGAGTTTTCATACCTCCCTGCTTCCAAAAAGGATTTTGGAAGGACAAGTATAGGTCAGGGATCAGAGAGTGAGAACATTGTGATTTATATGTAGCCTATCAGGTATTGGACATTTTAACTTGCCTGGTGGCAACATCTAGAAGATTCAGAGGTATGTCCAAAGCTCAGAATATTACTTAATTTTACTCTAGCACAGCAGTTTCTCTCTCGTGTGTGTGTGTGTGTGTGTGTGTGTGTGTGTGTGTGCATGCGCGCGTGTGCTCACGCACACAAAGATGTAAGCAACAAAAGAAAACCCAAAGTACCTGGAATCAACCCTGAGGGGAGATCTTTGTTAAGCTGGGTGGATTGCAAGTGTGTGCAAGCAAAGGAGTGAGGTGCTGGCAGGAAGAGAGAGTAAAATAGAAACAATGACTGCCCTGCTCTCCCCTGAAACTCTAAATAGACCTGCAGGGAGGGAGATGGGCCACGCTCTGGACAAGGGGCTCTTGATGGTAAGCTTAGTACCAGGGTTCACTTTCCCTTGCTCTGTGCCCCTACGATGCTGATTTCCACCAAGGCTTCTCTAGTGCACCAGGCTGGCAAGTGCACTGAAAGCCACTGTGCTGGAATCCAGGAGGACCAGTGAATGGTCAGGGAGAGGGAACTCACTACAGGGCAGGATCTACTCACACAGCGCTCAGCCCAGGGTCCAGGGTGGGAATGCACTGGGGGAAAGATGTTCCCATGAACACTGAACAACACAAATCCTTCCATGGGTGGCAACACCAGGCAAGTAGAACTCTGCCTTCTAGAGACAGAAGCTTTCACTTTGTCAATTCTCAGCACCCCCAGTGGGCTCCGGTGTAGCACTGTGAACAAGACTTAGCTCCTGCTCTCAAGGGGTTTGTAGTTGGATTCATACTGCCTGGGTCTGCTTGCATATTGTTGCACCAAATGACATAACCGGAAATAGGAAAACGTACTAGTTGAATTTAAAACTTCATATATTCATCACCCATTATAAGAATGGCCCGATGTTGAAAAAGAATAACCCTTGCATTTGGGCAAATGGGACGCTGGAGCAGACAAAATCAAGAGTGGTCCTAAGACTCGAGTCAGGCTTCAACTCTGGCTCTGCCATGTACGGGTGACTTGGGGCAACACATTTATCCTTTGCATTACATGTTGCTCCCCTATAAAACTGAAGGAGAGAGTAACACATATTTGCAGTGCCAGGGGATTACTGACAATATGTGTCAAGACTTAGAGCATGGTGGCATTCAATAACTGGGATTTAAAAAAACAGTATGCACTGAACAGACTAGGAGAAAATACTTGCCATATATGTAAAAACAAATTATCAATGTTCAGAAAATAAAAAGAGCTCCTAGAAATCAATATGAAAAAGACAAGCCAATAGAAAACTGGACAAAGAATATGAATAGTTAATTCACAGAAAGATGAATATAAAAGATCAGTTTAGTTTGCATTCGAAAAGATCCTCATTTTCACTAGTAATCACAGCAATGCAGACTCACAATGAAAGTTTTGATTTTCATAAGAATGTGTTCATACATTATTTTAAATGGGTAAGTTAAATGAATAAACATGTAACATATATATATAATAATCTATCTCAGTGCAGGCTGTGGTTGATATTTACGGCTTTGAACGCAGACTGCCCGGGTGCATACGTGGGCTCTGTGTAAGCTTAACCAAGTCATCTAACCTCTCCTGCCTTAGTTCCCTCATCCTTGGTATAAACATAACGCTAGCACTTGTTGTGAAGATAGATGAGCCAGTACATGTGAAGAACTTAGTGCCTGACCTGCAGAAAGGCTCAGTAACATAGCTTTTACTATCATTACCCTCCTTCCTACAATGAGTCAGCAAAAACCATCCCATGTCGGAGCTGGGAAGGTGTCTATTTCATCCAAAGTCATTCAGCGGATGGGGAACTAAAGCCAGAAGGCCCAAGTGACACAGTGAGCTTTATACTTCCAGTTGGATTTTGGTACCCAAGACTTCCTGCTCTAATAACACAAAATCAAAATCTCTGGAGCATAAAAATTTCGGACTCAGCTTCATTTCTGTGCCTGTAAAATGTTAATCTCTTTCTTTACACACATCTCCTCAGTGAAAGCGGAGGGCAGAGGCAAAATAAATCCTTGTTGTGGTGATTCTCTTCTCCTCAATCAGTGCTCCAAAGAAACAAATCATTAACCACCAGCGTTGGTGTTTCAGAGCCCTTTCACATATTACCTCAGTTGGTCCCCAAGATGTAGTGAGGCAGGTGTCATCATTATCCCAAAATTTACAGAGAAGGAAACTGAGACTCAGAGAGCTTAAGTGGTTTGCCCAAGAATTTTAGAGAGGATTGAACTTTCTACTAAATTAAATGCAACTTTAAAATTAATTTAAAAGAATAAGAAATGAAAAAATAGGATTTTTTTTTTGTTGCTAAGTTGAGGTAGAGATATTAAAACATCATCTATGAGAATATGTATTTGTGTAGTAACCACATACATCTCAGATGGTCTCTAACTGAACCATTTTTAAATACCAAATAACCATGCCTTACTGACAGAGTATGCCTCGTGATAATATTTGTTTTAGATAATATAGTTACCATTCCTATGGAAAAATGTTTTCATTCAAGCTATATTAAAAGTCCAAAGCATCATTATGAAACAGTGATCATAATTTCTGTTATACTTTCATCCTAGTTTTGGGTGGAAAATACATATAACTTGATAAATAGAGCTGAGAAACTTTTTTTAAAAAAGTTCCAAAAACTCATCTAAATGTACCATGAACCAAGTGAGGGCCCCCTCACTTGGGACGTGGATGCCGTCTAACAGTGGGCATGGAAATAGCTGGCTAGGACACAGAAATATTAAAGGAATACCACTCTCCATGGGAGTCAGTGCCATCGCCTCCAGGAAGATGCCTGTACACGAAGGTGCTCAGCTCTCAAATGCTGGGCTTATATCTCAGAGATGTGTCGGTTGATCCCACTCTGTCCAGTCAGACCCACTGTCCTTCTGAAAGTTTACCTAAATAGAGCCAAGCACTTTAACCCCCAAAGGTAAACAAAGGAAACTTATTAGAATGAGGTAGGTATGTCCAAGTAGGCATAAACTGTTGATATAAATGTGAAGAGGAAGGGGCTCAGAAAATAAAGGAGAAACTTCTGAGTGGAAAATCCATTGTCTTGGGGAAAAACGAAACAAAACAAAAAGCCTGCCTGAGCTTCACCTAAGAATGGCCTGGACCTGGGAAGAGAGGCCTGTGGGAAAAGGGAAAACCTATCTCCTGGGAAGGAGGACCGTGCAGGTTGGAGAATATTTTAACGAACTTCTACCTTGGAGAGGACAGGTGGCGAAGTGCAAAATGCAAACAGCACAACAAAGAAATGCAAATGGGATGTCTGTTTGCCCAGTGGAGCCCACCCAGGAAGCGCTCCTACCCAGGACACTGCTTTGAAGGTGATGGATGGAGTATGGGCTCCTCAGCCCAGTGAGCTTTCAGACTCCCACTGTCTCCTGGAGGACTTTGGGTGATCGAATTCTCACCATAGCATCTGAGCATTCTTGTTATTCTGCTACATCTTTTAAATGTAGCTAGCAGAGTGTTCATGGCATATCTTTCTTTCGCAGTGTCTAAGGGTCTATTATGAAGGTTGAGCACACTCACTGGTATGCAGGATTGACTTTCAGTATTTCTCCTCTAACTTCAGAGTTCTTTATTGATGAGGCCAGTGGATGTCAAGGAATGCCAAAAGATTTTTAAAAAAATTCCCCACATAAAGAACAACCCAGATAAATTTGTGAAAATAATCAGTGGGTGCCCCAACAAAAATTAATATTTTAAAAGCTTGTTCATGAAATGAATTCTTTTGGGGGCTGATGGAGAACCCGGATGTTATTGTTTATGGCTTAGACCCCAAGTACCAGGATGATGTCTCGCCTCAGAGCAGCCATCACAGATAAATTGCTAAGAAAAAAAGGAAAGAATATAGTACTAATGGCCTTGAGGAAAAACTGCTTATGCAGCCACTGAAGGAACCTCAGTTCCTTAAGGGAAAAGGGATATACACTGTTAGCAAAATGCTTACCAAATTAGCAGCAAAAGTTACATCCCCAGAAAGAGAAAACTCAGATGGCAATGTCTCCTGTCGGTAGTAGACTTTACTGCGAATTTACCCACTGTGAGGTAACATGGATGGGAATGTGAAGGAAACCTCCAGTTACTAACATGTGGTATGGGGTTCATTCAATAGACTTCAAGCTTCAGATATAGGGATGGGTGTATATTATAAGAAAGAATGAGGGAAAGAGAAGAAAGGAAGTATGCAAGAAAGAAAGGGAGGAAGGGGGAGGGAAGGGTAATGGAAGAAAGGAAGGAAGGAAAGAAGGAAGGGACGGAGGGAGGGAGGAAGCGGGGATGTCGAAGGAGGGAAGAGAGAAGGAAGAAATGAGGAAGGCCTTGACAACGTACACTGTCTTAGCTGCTCTGTGCGGGAGTCCATGGGGTCTCCTCAAAGGGAAGCAATAGAACCATGAGCTATTCTCTGCTGCAGAAAGAACTGGTTTGATCTGATGGACAAGTTGAACACAAGGTGGGAACTAGCTAGAAGGAACGAATCCCATTGACACTGTTCTTGACAATATGCCAAAGAGAAAGATGGAGCATGTGCTGGCCATTCAGATACTTCCTCAACCTTGAACATGGTACAGAGAAAGAGGTTGTTTGTTGTTGTTGTTTTTGTTTTTTTGTTTTTTTTAATCGCTGATTTGGGGAGATTGGGGAGAAACTGGAGACCCTGAAAACAAGAATATGTAATGACAGAATTAATTATCAGGATTAAGGAAACACATGTAAAGGGCACAATTGCTTCCTTTGGTAGAGGGTCTTAATCCCTCATTCCAGGGTTAATCATTTACAATTGGAAAAGGGGGCCATTCCACTGATGTGTTATCATCGCCGCTTTTCAGAGCCAGCCCAGCCACTACCATGGCATGAGACAGGACACTCTTGTTCTGGACTTTGGTGCCTGATCTATAAACACAGGATTGGTTAAGGGCCTTGCCCAGGTTTATTTCACCCGGAAGAACCAATTTTGGCATTCACCTCTACGCAGTTCTAGAGATAGTAAATATCTGGGCTAAAGGTGAAGCACTGAAAATTCATTGAGGTTATGAAATAAGCTCCTGAACACTTGGATTTGTGCTACTTAATATTCTATCTCTCAATAGCAGCAGTTTTGTCTGCTGTTGAGTAGTTAATTTATTTTTCCTTTGGAGAAATTTATTTTACAACAAGAAATCAAGGAACTAACAAAAGCAGAAATACAAATCTTTGGCTATCGGTTCCAACTTATAACTAAAAGAAAATGACAATGAAGACTCGGTTACTTTTTTCAAACTTAAATTAATTTCTTCATCTAGATAAGAATAGTACATTCAGTTAAATCATCTTTTTTAAAATGCCCCCCCTTTTATCTGGACACAGTAATTTAAATATTTAAAATATTCTTTAAAATCTATTATACTTATTTGATGACAAAGAAGGAAATCTAAAATGATTCCTATAAAGAAACAATTTAATGTCCAGTGGTCACCTGCTGCCAAACTTGCTGTTTCTGCTCGATTCTATTTCAAAATAAGAGTCTAGCTATCACTGAGAGGTCTAAGGTAATGTACCTCCATTCCTGCCTGAGGAGCTTTCCCAGTGAGGAAGGTTTATCCATCTGTCAGGCCTCTGGTCTATAGCCTGGAGAAGAGGCTGCAGGATCTGGTTTCTGCTGACCTCGTGGAAAAGGCTCTTGCATTTAAAGGACCAGGCAGACCTGTACCAGATGAGGATGATATAGCTTAAAAGACTCAGTCCTTCCCACCCGGATCTGAGAAAACTTCAGAATGCAAGAGAGTAGAGGCTGCCAAGAACTGGCCTTACTTAGGCCATTCCACTGCTCTTACACGATAGAATAATGCCAGAGAAATCTGTGACAAATCACTTACATATGAAGAGGCCATTGACTGCCAGTGCGCACCAAACTCCAGCGCTTGGGGTGACAAACACTTTTTTATCTAGCCTGTGGCTGTTGCCATAGATTGCCAACATGCTTCTGCTTAAAGAATTACCAAGGTGCTACCCTAAGTTACACCAGTGCAAGGCGAGGGATGGTGTGGGGTGGACCCCAAACCCATCTTTGCATCACTATCAGTTGGGGCTTTCCGAAAGTACAGATTTCCAGCTGGCCCCCAGACACACCAGGTCAGTATCTAGTCGAGCAGGATCTGGAAATACCATTTTTGAAATTCTCCATTCGAGAGCCACGTGCCACTAATCCTTGAGTTCCTGTTTTGGAACTGCTATCCAGATTACCATTCCCTGCATAGTAACTTCCCAGAAAATAATTAGTTTCATCTAGAACTCTGGCTAAGCCCAAGAAATATTTCTAACAAGAGGCTTTCTGTGGAAGTTATCATTTTAACTTGGCTTAAGTTGTTGCTGTTGCTTTTAACCACACATAATTTAATTTTTTTGTAATCAGACTAGTAAAAATTAAAAGTTAAATATATTTTTACTTTTAGGTTATTATACATGCTGGTTAATAGAGAAAATTCAGAACAGAATATATAGATATAGATATATAGATATATATTGATATTGACTAATATTACTATATATATCAATGAATATTAGTCAATTAAACAATTAAAATGTCTATAACATTTTGGCTTTGGGGCTGTATGCCTAATACAGTGTATCTTCAAAATAGCTGTGGTTAACCCCACTTAACTGGAATAGGTTTTCATGAAAAAATAATGGAAATATGTCTCTGCTTGCAGAGTTTATATTGTTTCTTTCTAATGAAGAAAGAAAAGCTCCAAATCTTGCTCCTTTGGATAACATAGTGTTGTCAACGCCATTCCAATCCTTTTCATTAAACCAATAAGAAGGGCAGAATAAAGGAGGGGTTCAATTTCCTAGATTAATTTTCTGGCGTAGATTTTATTCAAACCTTGCAATGAACCAATATCTTTTCCAAGACTCTTCAGAGTTCAGTAAAACTGTTTATTTGAAAAAAAAGCATTTTTTTCTTGTTTGCTTTAAGATATTTTACATACCACCTATTTCTCCAACTTTGGAAGATCAGAAGTCACCATACCACCTCATGAAGCATAAATACCATTGTGACAGCTGCTAGAACGCTCATGAAAAATTTCTGGAGAACACAGTCGGTAAACCGAGCAAAGAAGAGGAAAAGATATCTTGCATATAAGCCTAATCCAAACTGAGAGGTTCATTTGTCCTTTCATACAGCCTTTCTCAAGTGCCTTCTATGTACCAGACACCAAGACTGAGAATTTATAGAGACTAACACACAGTTCCCACAGCTAAGAAACCCTGAGGGAGAATGACAGGTATTAAATGATTACAGATGTTAAATGATTACAATGACAATAGGATGGATAATTCAGATATAGTGCGATCAGAATATATACGGAAGGACAATTCTCAAATCGGACCTTGCAGGTTGCATAGGAGTTCAACAAGTAAGGAAGGAGAAGACATCTTCTCCGCTTCCAAATATTAAAAGCACAGAGGGTGAGAGAGGAAAGGTCATGTGTGGGCAATGGCCAGTGGTTCAGTGTGGCTGGAATATTAGACTGTGAGATGTGGTTCACCTAAGGCTGCAGGTCTTAGCAAGGTCCAGGTCAAGAAGGTAGTAACTCACGCTCAGAATTCGGATGTTGTCCTTCAAGGGATGAAGTAGCCTTTGAAGGATAAACTTTCCGATGGCAGGATGGAAGACAGAGATGAGACTGGAGGCATGGAGAATAGGTGGAAGCTTTGACAAAGTCAAGGTGAGTTTGATGGTCACCTGAAACAAAGCTGACAGAGAGAAAGGAGAAAAGTCAGATGCAAGAACGCTCTGAAGGATGCACTTGATTGAATTTGCTTGGATGAAGATGGCCAAACGGACTTCAGGCTGGGAGTTCAGGGGGAAAATAACTGACCCAAGCATTTCAGCATCTCGTTTTCTCTCCTCTCTTTTTGCCACTGCATTACTCTTGTTTCTTAGGTCCTTTTCTGTTTGTTCTTACTTCTTTTTACTCTTCATCTAGTAAGAATTGAAATATCACCACCACATCCACATGGGCTTCCATCACCAGAAACTATCCTGCAAATTGCAAGAGCTCAGGCCCCAAACAGAAGCTGTGAGTCACTGGTGTCATCATTTCTTAGCCATAAAGATAACAGCAAACACATTGCATATTGCTTCACAGTGCCATTTTTTTTCCACATCTGTGTCTCATTCGCATCTTATAACCACCCTTGTCCCTAGAAAGACAAATATTATTGTTCCCATTTTAAGGAGGAAGAAAACTGAGCTGCAACAGCCTCAGAAGCCCATCCCAACAATCTCAGGCTGGTTTACCTCTCCTCCTCTGTGACATTATGCCCATTACCTAACTCTCAAAGTGTTAATTTCCTTCTCTGAAAATGAGGACAAGAAAAATACCTACCTCCTGGAATCATTGCACAGGCTAAAGAAACAATGCACGTAAACTGCTTGGCACAGACCTGGTAAAGTCTCAATAAATGTTAACTATTGCCTTTACAGTCCTCTAGCTCTAAAGTCCCAGTTCATCTCCTCACCACAGGGTCCCCTGCTCCTGGGAGAGGAGCCATGTTTTCAGAAGGCTGTAATTTGCCACTGGATGAATTTCTGCTTTGCTGACAGAAGAAAAAACACCAAAAGGAAACATGACTATTCACGGCCTGGTATTCATTTAATAGTCACAACTTCTGTCCTGGAGTTACTTCAAATACAAAACAGATAGTGTCAATGGAGAAATGTTAAGTTTTTAAGATCCACTCACAAGCCCCAAGAGAGCTTCCTGTACTTGCAGGAAATGTAAGTTGATCGAGTAAAAGTCAACATGCCTGTGTCTCTTATGAGAAGACTAGCTACTGCTCGGTGGAGTTCTTGGCTTGCCTTGCTTGGCCGCTTCAGAAGAAGCTACGATCAAGCCATCGGCGTGTTCTTGAGATGCTCCAAACCGGCATCTGTACTAGTGACAAGGCTGGTCAGGGGCCAAGAGGGTGTCCTCTTTGCAGCCACTTAGCGGCTAGAAGTCTTTCTAAGAAAAACACGTTTCCAGTTCCCATGTCAAGATCTATTCCCACCTTGTATGACTTCTCTACACACTTCCCCCAGTGCTAATGATCCATAATGAACAACGTGAAGATGGGAGGCGTGGGGAAGAGGACAGGAGTATTGGCATATTATTTGTGGGGGCATGATGGGGAAGGATATCTTAAGGCAAATGATTCAAGAAGAAGGGAAGAGGATTTCCATTCTTCTGGGTGGAATAAATGTTTGACTGAGCAGCATTCTGTCCAGCTGGGGAAAGGCCAAAACTAATTTAACCTTTGGTCAAATGGTTGGGAGTTAGCTAGTTTCCTTTTTCCTCTTACATCACTCCCAGAGATTCAGACAAAAATAATATGGTCCTGATTACATGACATTATAGGCTCTGAAAATACACCAGGGAGGATAGTGTTGAAACTCCTCTGAGACAAATTAATCCTAGCAAAGCAACAGCTGTAAGATTGATACAAACAGAAGAAACAACAGCATATTGGTCCGAGGCTTGTTTAAGAGTTGATTTGAATCCAAGCAATTTAAAAAAGGGTTAAAAGCACTGATTTGAGGGTATTTCTGTTACTTTAAGATGGTGTTTTATGAAATACTCATTGATCCTCCGTGTCTGCTGCTTGGCACACTTTTGGATTCAATTCCTAAATTTGATTTTTAAAAATCTCTATTGTTTAGAATAGAAATAAATGCAATGAGAAAGAACTGACCTCTGTGGAGGCAGAACTTCAGTATCAGGCCTTGTATTAGGGAAGCCAGTGTGTGGGAGTTGCTGCTGCTCTGGGCCCAAACCTGGCACTCAGGAGCTGGGCACCTGTTCCTCCTCCTTGGGCTGATCGAGTCCAGAGCCGACACTTGAGCTTTTCCTGAAAGCACAGCCTGTAGCCTCTGGAGGACCATCTGCAGAACTTGTATGCACCATTGACACTCCAAAATCAAAATATTTCCTCTCCCCGGGACACAGCAGCCTCTCCACACCCGCCTGCTTTGCAATTGGGCATTACTTGGAGACCCAATGTGAACCCTAGAATAGAAATCTCACAGCTGGAGCTTAACTCAACTGAAGGAACACACTTTTAGTACATGAAGAAATCTATCGTAATGGTTACAGGCACGGTTTCTGTACTCAGACTGCCTGAATCCAGTTTTGGCTTAGCTCATTGCTGCTTGCTTCACCTTGAGCAAGTCCCTGTGGGTGTCCTCATGTGGGAAACAGAGGGAAGAATCACACCTACATCACAAGATGATGGCTGGGAGAAGGAATGATAACGTTTGGGAAGAGCTTAGTACCAGCCTGACAAATAACGAGTAAAAAATAGTGGAACTGCTGCCATTGTCAGAACCACAGTCATCTTAGAAGTCTTGCCAAATTTCAGAGATTGGTTGGCAGCTGGTCCCCTGAAGTAATCTTTAGGATTGAGCTAATTGAGCTAACCCTTTTAATCGTAAGAGAAAAGACTGTCAGGACAGCAGCCATATAACAAGTAAAAAGAGTCCCAGTGTGAGTCTTTCTTCTAGGGACAGGGAAAGTAGTTTGGGCTCTTCCAGGGTGGAGAAGGGCAGGAGTTCTTTGGGAAGAGAGAGAGAACTCATCAAAAACTAGAAGGCAGAAGTCCTAGCACAATAGGGAGTGTTGGAGCTTGGGAACTGCTGTGTCTATACTCATTCATTCACATACTCATTGATCCATCTATCCATCCATCCATCCATCCATCCATCCATTTCTTCCTTCATTCATTTGTTTATTCAACATATTCATTTAATCTCTGCCTGGCAGGCACCGTGTTAAGTTCTGTTCATACAGAAGGGGAATTTAATAGAATTTACAGCCTAGTGGCAGAGATGTGTTTAAAACAAACCACAAAATATTTAATTTAAAATTGTGTGATTTTTATGGTTTATTTTCAAAAATAGAGTGCTATAATAGGAAATAACCTGGGGCCTCCTTTAGGTTGAGTTCAGGGGACACCTTATTGATGAATCAACAGAAATGACCACAGGCAGCTGGAGATTTTAATTTGTGCCTTCTAGGGTCTCAGGTCAACAGTCTCATCCCACTAGCTTTGGCCTGTGAGCTACCACCTCTTCTGCTGCTCTGCAACGATACCCTCAAAACCCAGTTCTACCCCTGGAATGGGCATTAGGTTAGTAGAAGGCCTTCATTCTCTACACGCAGAAGCTGGCCTGCTCTGCGGTGGGGATTGCTGCTTGTCCGTGGTCACATGGCAGGCTGGGTCTGGAACCAGAACTGCTGAGGCTGGGTCAGGGCTCCACCCCTGTGAGTCAGCGCTCATATCCTAAGCCCTCTGGTGTCTGACTTCTTCCCACGAATGATGGGAGGCAAATGTCTCTTAGAAAGATGCCTTTCAGGGCAACCCCACTGCTGGAGACGCCAATCTACTCTGAGGTCCCTCTAGATTCCACCATTGAAAAATAATAAAAAATAAAACGAAAAGAAACGCATGAATGAAATAAAAATAAAATAAAATAAATAAGCCATTATAGGGCATGTTAAAGCTAACACCTTCAGAATGATCATCTCGGGTTGCTGAGTTTGTACTGTGACTAGCCTGGCTTCCAGGTTGCTTTACCCCAGAGGAAACATATTTCTGGCTATTTCTGACTCATCTACAGACCTTTTGCTAGCACAGCACATAACTAGTGGGACTTCAGTCCAGATCTTTTCACTCTAAGCTCAGTGCTTTTCAACCTCAACATGTGAGGTCAGTAACAAATTCTGTTTGGGATGCATGGAGGCTCAAGAAATGGTGAATGTTTCAAATGGTGATTACCCAAGGGCAACTGAAGGAGGCAGATGAGCACTAATTTATTCAGTAAACATTTGCTGAATGCCAAGTCAGACCTTGTAGATTTCCTGGTGAATAAGACAAATTCAAGTCCTGCCCTCATGGAGCTAATAATTTTCCAGGAAATTTATACAATAAACACATAAGTACCCAGATAATGATTAATTACAATGGTGCTGAGTGCTGGATATGTTTGTATAGGGAGGGTATAATAAAACCCAAACCATATCCTATTTTAAAAGCCCTACCCATCTCAAAGAACAGCACTTCCTCCCCCGCCCTCAGTGCGGAAGCCAACAACTCATACTCTCTCACTCCCCTTGATTTTGCTAAGTATCTTCCAGAATTTTGCACTTTCTTTGTTTTCAATGCCTTTGTCTTCACTAGAACCATCATCTCTTGCTTCCACTGTTGTAGTACCCCAGGCAGGTCCACCCAGACCCACACCCACACCCATCCCCTCACAGGGCCCTGCAATCCACTCTACACCATGCAGCCAGTGATCTTCTGAAAGGAAAACCTGATTACCTTGTCACCTGAAAACCTTGTCACCTTTACTCCTCTACCCTTCGATGCCCCCACAGCCCACCCCACACTTAATGTCTCTTTGCTCTTAGAATCGAGACAAACCCCAGGGCATAGGCTGAAAAGTTCTGCATATTCTGCCCTTCCCTCCCTCTCCACCCTCATGGTAGAACACAGCCCTCACTCTCTGCTCCAGCTGCCTCAGCCCTCTTTCAGGCCTTAATGTGAACTTTGCTCCTTCCTGACGACAGGTTGTTCTTCTGCTTGGAATGCTCATATGTCTCCCTCATTACCTTTCCTTGACCTCCCTAACTAGGTCCAATTCCCCCAATAATGTGTTCTTGGAGCTTGTTAAGGTGGTGCTTATACCTACCTACTTGATTGTCTGTTTCCACAAGCCTGGGAATCCATAAAGGATATGTTTGTTTTGGCTCATCATTGTATTTCTAACATCTGGCCCAGGCTTGGTATAGAGTAAGCAAGGAATGAGTGAGTGAATGAATGAATGAATGAACAAACTTCCTTTGAAAGTTTGAGCAGAGAAGTGAAAGACAAGCAGAAGCCAGTTAGATAAGAGAACTGGGGAGGAAGGAACATTCCAGTGTAAAGGAAAAGCCTGCCTGCAGAGAGCTGAAATGCACCCTCCCTTTACTTTCAGGAAGAATTGGGGGCATCAGAGAGATACGAGAAGAAGGCGTGCCCTCCATCCTGGATGGGACATAAATGTAACCTCAACTAACACAGGATCCAGGTCGAAAACCAGGGGCTCTTTGTATATGAGTACAGTTCAGGAAGGAGGTAAATTTACATATGGCATAAAAAAGCCAAGAGTTGTTTCACAAGGTCAGGGTCATGTAGAGAAAAAACCATATGTAGGTTTTCTCATAGCCTAGACTGTGGCATCCTCAGAAAAAAAAAAAAACTAATTTGCATGGTGACTCATATTCTGTAGGCGATTCAGGAAGACACCAGTGATGGGCAACCCCCAAGGGGAAAGACCAAAATGCAGATGAAGAAATCACTGTCACTCTGCCTGCAAGGCAGACCTGCACTTTGCGCTTCCCAGCAGGGAAACGCCTGGGCATCTGCCAATGTCTGAGCCAGGGGCACAGCGGGCGGGGGAGCAGGGCTCCAGTTCCTGTTGAGAGAGGTGGGTGTCCTAAAGAATGGGGACTGGGCTTTAGTCTTAGCTCAGGCTGCTATAAAAAAAATACCACAGACAGAGTGATTAAGCAACAGTCATTTATTTCTCACCATTCAAGATCAAGGTGCTGGCAGGTTTAGTGTCTGGTGAGAGCCCTCTTCCTGGGTTACAGATGGCCTTCCTCTCACTGTGTCCTGCCATGGCCTTTCCTCAGTGCCTGAGCGTGGAGAGAAAGCTCTGGCCTCTCTTGCTCTTCTCACAAGAGCCCTGATCCCATATGGAGGCTTTACCTTCACGACCTCATTTAATCTTAATTACCTCCTTTGAATGTGGAGAGTTCAAGAGGGGCTTGGAAGTGGGCACAGTGATGCTTGAGGAGATAACAAGGGTGGAAGCGTAGGGGCACCATCTATTCAGAGAGCCATGCGAGGCCTTCCACCTGACCCACATGTCATCCCAGAAGACAAGTTAGCCTGTTAATTAATTCAGGACTCTTCATTTTCCTGCTTGGTACAGTTTTGGGACATTCTCTTGAACCTTCAGGAAAACAACTACTTATGGCTACACTGGGGTCAGCAGGAACAGACATGGTGCTGTTAGAGGTAGGGAGGTGTGGGAGCTGCCGGGTGGGTGCCAAGGCTGCCCAATACGATCACTTTGTGCACATCCTGCAATTGCTGTCAGTGCAAAGGCTGCAGACTAGCAGAGGACCCTGGAAGCCTGGGAGACTATATGGCCCCATCCTTTGAGATTCCCCTTCCTTCAGTAGGTTCTAAGAGAACATCCTGTACCACAGAAAGGAGAGACCCTGATGTATATAGGTTACAGATGGTAACAACACAGAGACAGAAAGGAATTTAGTGTATTCACAGGCTAGAAAAAAGGCCATATGCTGCATGCAGTGTTGTAGCCTATGATCAATCTTTTGGATTGGATTCGAGGTCAATAAGGAGCCGTAAGCAAACTCTCAGCAGCAAAATGCCACGAGAGTTCCATGTTTAGATCACCCTGGCTATAGGGTGAACAGTGGATTAGAGGGAGCAAGAGCTGATGCAGGGAGGCCATTGGAAAGCTACTACTACTGTACCTCAGGTGAGAGGGGAAGGTGATCTGAGCCAAGTGATGATAGTGGAGACGACGGGAGGACGTGTTTTCCAGACATGTGATGGCAAAGAAGAATGCAGGGCGAAGAGGTAGTGGAGGTAGCCTACCCCAGAGTTTCTGATGGTGGGGGGCACCACTGCCTGGGCTGGGGAAAGTGGAGGAGGAGCCCACACTCGTTGGAAGAACCTAGTCATACGGCTTTTTCTTCAAGAGAATTCCACAAACAGATTCCTGGGGCAGCGGTCCCTGTTGATCCAGTGACTCCTCCGCCTCTGTGCAGCTTTGTGTGGAAGTGGGCGATCGGGCGATCGTGGGGTTTTTAGTTTGCTTTTTGCTTTTGAAATGACTGGTTCGCGTTTCCTCCTCTGCACGCCCTCCGAAGTGGTGTGTTTGGAAATGTTACATAACAGCTCTTCCCCAGCTCGCTCATATTTATCTTTGCCTGTGCACCTCCCTCCCAACAGGACCACCTCAGTTTCAACAAAATGAGTTTGTCAAGCGCCTGCCTTGGAGGTCAGGGCCAGGCCGAGTTCTCTGGAATGGCTCAAAAGCCAACAAGGCTTTGGGATAAAAGCATCCTCCTTCCTTAAGTGTTTAGATCTCTCTCTGTGGCTCCCTTCCCTGTGGCCTCAGGTACGTTTTTGGAGGGGGCCCTCTGGATAGTATAATAAGGAAAGTGATCAAGAATAATAAAAGAAGAAGAATTAAGGGCAGTACATAAAACTTGGCTGAAGGATGCCAAGTAAGTGCCAGCTACCTTTGTTACACTGTTGGACTTAGTGCCAAAGCTCTTTATCTTTTGGCTATTTCAGTTTTTCCACATGCAGGTTCTGCTTTCTCTCTCAGGCCGCCCATTGGACTTGAGCAGCTTAATCTGCGCCCTTTCTTCATCTTTCTTCTGGCGGCTTCTCTTTCTCGCCATCGGTTTTCTGGTTCGGTTCTCTCTCGCTCCCTTGCTGACTTCTGGCTCCTCACATATTTGTCCCCCGCTCCTCCACTCCACCACCCCCTCCCTCTCTCTCCTTCTCTCTCTTTCTTTCTCTCCTTGTCACCATTTGTTCTCCATCACCCTCCTTTCTGGCTGGCTGAGGCTGGAAACATTTCAGGAATTTTTAATTGAAAATACCATGAGAACTGTTATCACCTCTGTTTCACCAGGGAGAGAATCCGGGGCTTGGGGAGGATGATGGGCCACTCCTGGGGCGGGCGGGGTTTAATACCTCACCCAGGTGAACTGGGGCAGCTGGGCTTTGCTAGCCTAGGCCCCGAGGTGGAATGTGAGAAATGAAATATACTCTGACAGGAAAGAGGGTGTGTTGAATAACCGAAAATTCCTATAAAGTCTGAGGAGGTGGGAGAGAAGTACAGAATGAGGAATTAGTGAAAAGAAGCCAAACACCCAGGAATTCTACTGGCCCTCTTTCTCCCTGTTTGCCACAAACATCGCTGTGAGAGAAAGCAGGTACCACCTGGAAGTCAGAGAAGGCTCAGGAGCCTCCTCCCTCCCCACCCAGAGTACTCAGTGCCCCCACTCTGCTTCACAGCTGTCCTGGCCCCGCCTCTGTGGCCTGGGTCAGAGGAGCTTGGCCTCCTCTGATCTCCTCCCCTGTGAGGTCACCAGCTCCCCCTAGGCCTCCTCTCAGGACTCAGGTCAGCTTTCACATCTGCCAGGGCCTCGGAAACTGGGAGGCTGAGGAGGAAGGAGGCGGGGGTGAGCTGGCTGTTTTTCCATAATGTCACAATATGACCAAAGGATCTTATTTTCAACCAATTACTGTGAACCACAGAAGAAGGCAGGGATGCTGGGACAACAGGGAGGGAAGATGATGCTGTGGTTCCTGACTCCTCCTCTGCATCTTCAGCTGGAGTCAGGGACTGTGGCACAAGAATCATGAAGTACTGGAATTGCAAGGAACTGGAGTGGGCATCTCCTCTACTGGTTCCCAACCTGGGCCCTACATTGGGCGAGCAAGCCCGCCCTCCCACCCACCTTCAACCAGGGTAGCTCCGCTTTCTTCTGTTTCTATAATAAGGTCCTGTGCAAGAGACCTTATTTTGAGACAGGATTTTCTACTGCTGAAAAAAAACAAAAGTAAAATTTTGAAATTCAGTGATTTAGTCCAAGCTTCTGTTAATGTGTAATTGAGGCCCAGAGAAGTTCCGTGATGAGCCAAAATAATACAGTGGTACCTGCATAGCCAGGTTAACACTGGGTCTTCTGTCCTCGGTTAATTTCCCCTGTGACTGGATAATCTTGAAGGAAGAGGGGCCATAGCACAGGTGAGGCTGATGAGAGCGGATTGCTCATCTCCAACGTCTCAGACAGACTCTCACAGATGCAGTCGCTCCAGGCAGGAACTGAAGCTCAGAAGGCCCCTTTGGTTTCCCAAAGGCATAAAGGTCTGCCTTTTGAGGTCCAGAGCAGAGCAGCCTGCAGGACTTTCGAGATCAAGCGTCATCGTGTTTCCCTCTGAGCCGTTGAGATTGATAAAGCTACTTATGCCACCTCGCAGATTATGTAGAGTTAAATGCTGAACTCCTTTATCCCCAGAGCTAAGAATCCTGGAAATCATAAAAAGGGGAGGGGGGAGAGACAGAGAGAGGAGAAAGAGAGAGAGAGAGAGAGAGAGAGAGAGAGAGAGAGAGAGAGAGAGAGAGAGAAAGGGAGGGAGGGAGGGAAGTAGGAAAGAAGAAAAGAGGGAAGAAAAGGGAAGAGAAGGAAGGGAGAAAGGAAGAAAGAAAAAAAGAAAGAAAAGAAAGAAAGAAAGAAAGAAAGAAAGAAAGAAAGAAAGAAAGAAAGAAAGAAAGAAAGAAAGAAGGAAAAGGAAGGAAGGAAGGAAGGAAGGAAGGAAGGAAGGAAGGAAGGAAGGAAGAAACAAAGCAAGGAGGAAAAGAAGGAAGGAACGAAGCAAGGAAGCAAGGAAGGAAAGAATATATTTCTCAAATAGGACATAGGACCCTCTTATTTCTGAAGAGTAGTCTGGAAAATGGAGAGGTAAAGAAGACAGAAGCTTTTGGCCAGTTCCCACCAGTTGCCGAAGCTCCATGCTGAGCCTTTATGGATCATTTTCACATGATAATTTTCTAGAAGAAAAGAAAAGCAGAGTAAACCCAGGAACAGGACATAATGCTGAAAGTGTGCCCTGGAAGGGGATGTCAAGAAAAGCCAAACATCTGGGCAGGGAGGCAGCGAGCCCCAGAGGGCTGGTGAAGATGCTGCCAGGGAGCGACCGGGAAGGGTGACTGCTCCTCCCAGGCCCGGGGCTGAGCAGGGAGGCTTCCACCTTCTTCTTCCTGGAGGCCCTCACTCAGCCCAAGCACCAGCGACTCTGCTAGCACATGGTGTTTTCTTTTTCCTGAAATAAAATATCATCACCTGATCTTAGCTAAGTAACTGTGAACTTGTAAAAGTCTGTTTGTGGTTCCCCAGAGGCCCAGTCAAGTGGTTTTTCAGATGAATTTGTTCATTCACACACTTTGCAATGTTTCTCTAATTGTTTCTCACAGCCCCGTTGTGAGGCGTAATGATTCCAGCTCCCTCCTTCCACCCCGTTGAGTAAACTGAGGCTGGTGAATGGGCTGACGCTAGGGGCATGGAGCAAGACTGATCCGTTCTTTCAACCCTTAGACGCTCGTGGGCATTTTCCAAATCAAGAACTCCTGAAGAACTTGCGGTTTGTGTGTTTCCAGCCAACCCCAGGCCCTTAGAGCAGGCATCTGTTTGCTTTGGCCGGGACACAGCATCCTGTTGCTAACCATTAAGTAATTTTACAGTGTGGCAGGAGTGTCAGTGAAAGTGTGTGTTTCAGTCTTAGAAAATTAGTTCAGGAGATGAAAACTAATGAGAAGTGTGGTTCTAAGGAGGCTTTAAAGGGATTGGACACGTACAAGGAAAGCATTATGGGAAGTATATTTGAGATTGAGGTTTTATTCTTCCAACTAATGAAATATATTGCTCAGGATCCTTCTCTTTCTCCTTCGAAGTTTGGTCTTGCACAAGCATACAGGGATGTGTTGATTATTAATTAGTCAAATTAATTATAATAACATTTTATGTTATCTATTATTATATGTTATATAATATCACATATTATAATGTATTACTTAATATATAATATGATAACATATTATATTACTAGTTATAATATAATACTGTGTTATATAAGATAATATGATAATATGATAAATATAATAATGTGTTAATATATATTTATCATACATGAATATTGCATATTTATGTAGCTATTAAAATATAAATATATTAATAGATGATATGATAATATATTATAATAGAATAATATATAATAAATATTAAGCGATTATCTGGTGCTGCGTGCAAAGCACTGCTCCTGGTGCTGTGTGTATGTGTTGGGAGCGCCAAGCTAAATGAGCCACACCCCAAGATGGGGTGGAGTTGAGGGTCAGACATGTCTAAGGCAGGAGAGCATGGACCCACCATCACCCTCCCTTAAAGGCTGAGCTGAAATTCCGTCGTGGAGGCTGCTTCTCAGTCTTAGCCAGCATTGTGGTCAAGGGCGTTAAGGGCTCTCAAGGGAAAAGTCATGAAAAGGTTTCCAGAATTAGGGACCTGGACAGAAGGATACCTCTCTTCATCCTTCACCTCCACCATTTCTACTCTGTAATAGATCATGACCCTTTCTTCTCGGGCACAGATAGTCTGAAATATGTTGCCTTACACCCAGTGGCAGGGGCAGAGCAGGGGCGAAGGGGAAAACCGCAGCCGTGTAGGGCCCAGCAGCTTGGAGAACTTGCCCACCTGGCTCTGAGGGACAGACAGGGCTGTCCCAGGCCAATGCGGCAGGTAGTTGGATGTCAGTGAGGAAAGAGTCCGGAATTTCTCAAGGCCGAGGCTGGAAGGAGGTGACCTGAGGAGGACAGTTCAAGGGGCAGGGGAGGGAACAGATTCACAGTGTGCCCTGGAGACCCAGGGGCTCAGGGTTCATCCTGTTTCTGCCTCTAACTTACTGTACCATGTGGAAAACTCACTTCTGTCTGGCCTTGGTTAAATGTAAAACCCCGTTCCTCAGACTGGGACTGAGGCTCCTTCCCGCCCTCAATTCTGAGAGTCTCTCTGGCCGCTGGCCAGAAAGGCCGGCCATGACTGGACTTAGGAGAAAGTAAAGACATGCTGCACAGCTCTGGCCCAGGACCACATATTTAGTAAAATGAGAACTGTTCTGAAAGCAGGAGAAATGAGTTCTGGCCTCACTGCGGCCCCTTACTCAGGGGGAGCTTGGGCAAATATTTCCCCTCTTTAGGTCTCTGTTTCCTCATCAAAAAACAGAGTATCGATCTTTCAACTTTTCGTGCCTATTTTAAACAAATTTTTCTTTTTTCTTCCTTTTTTTTTTCTTTTAGCAAGAGAAATCTTTTACCAATGTCACACATGTAGAAAACAAAAACAAAAACAACAAAACCCCAGAACTTTCCCAGCGGAAGTAGCAGGGAAGCCTTGAGTCTATTCTTGCAACTTCGGTGAGTCATTTAATTTTTCTTGGGCTTCTCTATTCCCTCATCTGTGACATGACTGGGATAAGGATTCCTGCTCTAGTGATTCAGAGTTAGTCAGGTAGAAAATGAGACAAGCTACATGAAAAGGCTTTGCAAACACTGAATTGGTCTGCAAATGTACAAAGTCATGCTCAGGACTGTTGTTAACCCCTTTATCATTTCTGCTGGCCTAGAAGTCAAGCCCTCTCAAAAGCAATCCCAAAGCTCTTGGCTATGGAAGGGAAAAGACATCCATTGCTCTCCAGCCCAGAGCATGGTATGAGGCTGGTAGCCCCAGAAACTAGAGGCCGAACCTGCCCGGTCTGCAGATGGGGCATTACGTTCGGGATACACAGGGATAGAAGCTGGAGCCGCTGCTGCCCACACACACCCAATGCAGGGGTCAGCAGAACAGTGCAGAAAAGGAAGAAGAGGTTTCTCTGGGTTGGGGCATGAGAACAGACCTTTGAAAAGAAGGTATGGTAGCACAGCCTGGCTTTCAAATGTTTCCTTGGTAATTTGATGGGCACTTTTTTGGGGGATTCTTGTGCCCCCTCCCGGACTGCCACACTCAGCTATTTGGTAACCCTGGCTATCACCAGCAACTTTGCCCTGGGAAATAGTTTCCAAAAGAAAAGCTGTGATTCTTCCCTTTTACCCGGTGGATCAACCACCTTGTCTTCTTCCTCAGGCCTCCTCACCTGCCCCTGATGCCTGCAATGCTCCCCATGGCTCCCCCTCACTCATCCTGTGTGTTGGTTTTGACTAGCCTCTAGCCTGTGGGACTTTTCAAGATGGTCTCTAGTGGGAAGAGGTAGGTTTGGCTTAGCCTGCTCTTTGCTGCCCTCATTCTTTTGCTCCTCTTCCTTCAAACAGCCTCCTGCTGGCTTTAATTAAGACTGTGGAGCCTCCCCCAGGGCTGGCCCTCATGAAATGAGGTGACCCAGCTTACCAGGGCTGCACCTCAGAGGCCCCTGAGCTCCGGGCTTATCACAACAATTTCTGCTTCATATTTTCCACAGAACATTTCGACCTGCACAGGAAAACATTGCCTGCAAGTGCAAGAGCTAGCCAGGGCACTAGATCCCAAACAGGAAGGCTCTGGATGCTCTTGGTGTCCAAAGGGCTGGGCTTTTGGAGAGATTGCCAGTGAGAGACTTAGCTTTTTAATACCAAGAAAAATGGCTCCTGGGCAGAGCCATAGGGGGCAAAGTCACAGAGAAAGCAGAGTTTTGCAACTGGGCTACTGCCTTTTCATGGTTTTATATAACTGAATCTGTGATGTCGTTTTGTGGGAGTCTGTATTTCTAAGACCGAGATTCAAGACACTCAAAACTTTCTCCTCTGCTGTAACAGAGTTATAACCCAAAACTCTTACACAGATCCTCATGTTTCACAAGGGGAAGCTAGGGGAGTATGTAACGTAGATGTTGTGTCAGTCAGAACAGGATACATTATGCTGTAGTAACAAACAGCTCCATAATCTGTGGCTTACCATACTATATTTCACATAGTCAGGAACCCAGGCTGACGGAGGCTCCACTGTTTTCGGGAGGGATTGTATGGAACGCACACAGTCTCTTTAGCCATCATAACGGGAAAGATTGGGGGATTGAGCACGTGAATGCCAGTTTCTGCTGTGGTGGATAAGCACACAAACTTTGGAGTCAGAGAGAACTGATTTCAAATCCCAGTTTGACCACTCACTAGTTGTGAATCTTGGTCAACTTAGTCTTTCTTTATCTTGCAATTGTAAATTCACTTATTAGATGTCCTGACTTTTAAAAAATTGCTTAGCATCTTTTAAATAAATGATGATGTCATGTTAAAGACAGTTTCCTATCTGGATGCCTTTTATTTATTTGCTTGCCTTATGTTACTCCAGTACAATTTGAATAGGAGTATTGGAAATAGGCATACACACCTTGTTCCTAATCTTAGGGAGGAAAGTATTAGTCTTTGACTATTAAATAGATGTTAGCTGTTGATTTTTCCATAGATGGCCTTTATTAGGTGGAGGAAGTTAATTTGTATTCCTAGTTCCCTGGTAGTATTTAAAATCATAAATGGATGTTGTACTTTGTCAATTGTTGCATCTACTTAGATGATCATACGGCTCTTTATTTTTTCTCTGTTACTATGGTTAATTGCATCCATTTTTGAAATTTAGACCTATCTTGCATTCCTGGAATAAACCTCATTTTCATAAATATTATCCTTTTTATGTATTCTTGGATTTGATCTGTTAAAAATTTGTTAAGTGTTTGCGTCTATGTTCATGGCATTGGTCTGTAATTTTGTAATGTCTTTTCCTAGTTTTCATATCAGAGTAATGCTAGTCTTATAGAAATGTTTCCTCCTCTTCAGTTTTATTGAAAAACTTATGTAGAATTTATATTATTTCTTCCTTAAATGTTGAGTAGAATTTGACAGTAAATCCATCTGGACCTTGAGATATTTTTTCCTTTGTTTCTGTGGTGGGAAGATTCTGCTTCCAGATTCTGTTTACTTAACAAACACATAGGGATTTTCAAGTTGTGTTCTTCAAGGAATTTGCCTATTTCACCAAAGCTGTCAAATGTATTGGCATGAATTTGTTCAAATTATTTTCTTTTTATCCTTAAAACATCTTTAAGACCCATAGCGATAAGTATCCTTCATTCCTGATGTTCTTAATTTGTGTTATATATTTTTTCTTTTAATCAAATCAGGGTAGATGTTTATTAATTTTATTGATCTTAAAGAACCAACTTTTGTTTCATTGATTTTTTTCTATGGTTTTCCTCTTTCATTGATTTCTGCTCTTATCTTTATTATTATTTGCTCCTTTTTAAAATTATTATATTTTTCACTTTTTTGTTAAAATATATTTGGCATATATTTTAGTTTCTCAATATAGAAGTTTAACTTTGAATTATTTTTGAATATATTCATATTCACTTTTTTATATTAGCATATAAATCTCCCTCTAAGTATTAATTTAACTATACCCCACAAAGTTTGATATACTGTGCTTTTATTTTCATTTAGCTCAAAATACTTTCTAATTTCTCCTTTAATTACTTCTTTGATCTATGGACCTATGGATTATTCAGAAATGTATTATTTAGTTTCTAAGTATTTAGGATTTTTCTAGATATCTATTTGTTATTTCTCATTAATTTTGCTGTAGTCAGAGAATAAACTTTGTATGATTTTAATCCTTTTAAATGTATTGAAACTTGTTTAATGACCCAGAATATAGTCTATCTTGGTAAATGTTCCATGTGCACTTAAAAAGAATGTGTATTCTGCTGTAGGGCTGTTTCATTGACATGTGAACAGCCAGAAAATGGGCAAATAAATTAAAGTCTGGCAAAGTAGTACAATAATGGAAGAATTTTTCAAACTATAGTTATATACTATGACTATTGAGGTCTCTGTTATAATTCAGAAAAAGGACCAGGAATTTTGTTCTTAATAAAGACATAAAGGATTTGGAATTGTAGCTACAATGAACTGAGTTCTCATAGATATTATCTCATTTAATCCACTTAATGGCCTTTCAGGATAAGAATATCTACCCTGATTTTATTGATGATGATATTCAAGCTTGTAGAAATTAAATAATTTTTCCGAGCTCATGGAAAAAAACACGATGGAGATTTAATCTAGGACTTAGAAAGTCATGCTGCTAACTGCAGTGCTTTGGTGTGTGGCAGATGGAGAAAGACCAGAATTTGGAGTCATAAGCTAAGCCTGTCTTTGGGAAAATTACCTAACCTTTTTCTGATCTGTACAATGAGAAAGATGCTCTTCCTTACTTTTAGGATTACAGTGGAGCTCAAAAAAGATGAATGGTGAGAGGTGCTTTGAAAGCTGTAAAGCTGTTCAGATAGCAGTACTTTCCTAACTATTAACACTCTCAGAGACAGACATATGATGAAGGGAATGGGACTGAATGTGAACGAATAGATTAGAACTCAACTTTACAAAGGGGAAGGCTAAGGAAGATGGTCTCTAAAATCATTAAATATGTAAATCCAAAGTTCTTAAATTAAAGAATATCTTTAAAAGCTTAAAAGGAAGAAAATCAGGGCAAGTAAAATAAACTATTAATTTACAGAGTGGATCATAAATTTATGTAGCCCATTACCCCAGGGTATGTTAATGTGCTGAAAACACAAATGGATTCAAAGGAGTTCATATTAATTCACAGGTAATAATTAAAGAATTATTGAGAGATGCTGTGATTCTTTGATACACACTCCTAAGCATTCAAGATTGAAATTGAGAAGATTCCTCAAAACCCATTAGAGCAGTCAAAGAAAAACCAGAGCTAGACCATACTTAAAGTGGTCAAATAGATTTTATTCAGGACAATTGCAATAGGGGATAAGGGACTTCAGAAAAGAACCAGGCTCACTTCCAAATACAGCATGAGCATATGGGAATTTATAGCCAAGGAGCCGGGTAGGGGTCAGTGGATAGAAAATTGCTAGGAAGAAATATCCAACTCTGGATTATCTCAACCAGCCTGGATCCTCATTCCCAAACCTGGGCTTCTGAGTGATGCTAGGAAAAAAATCCCACAACCTTGGATGGAAGTCACCACTCATTTACTGCATTCAGCTCTGCTCTGCAAAGCTTCTTATCCTCTGGGTAATGTTCTCTCTCATACCCAGAGTGACTATGAAAAATCCATACTGTTCTCCTCAAACTTCCTATTGGCCCCTGCCCCTCTCACTCAGCAGGTGACTCTAACCTCTGCTATCAGATGACTCCATTTCCACCTAGAAGTTATCTGTATCCACCACTACATTTCCCTCCTTTCAGTCCTCTCAGAGGAGGTGATATCTGAGGCTAATTCTTCTGCTGGAATTCTGTACCCCAAACCTTGTATGTCCTCCAAGCTCTTGATGCATTTATGATTTCTTCCTTTTAAAGTCCTCCCTGGAGGGGAGTGGAAGGAGGGGTAAGGTAGACAGGGGAAGAAAAAAAAAAAGATAAAGAAAAAAAAGGAAAAAAGAAAACGAAAAAGAAAAAATTCAAATCATTTCTTCAATTAAAAAAATAAAAATAAACAACAATGACAAAAAAAATCATGGACTCAGGACAAAACTCTAATTCTAGTAAAATTTATGCTGTTAAAAAAAAATCTTTCATGCCCCTTATCATTCAATCTCACCCTATTCAGTGTCTCCATTTTCTTAGCCCATGAACACAATTGAGTATCTTCTTTTTTAAAATTAAATTTTAAAAAATAGCTTCTCTTAATTCTTGGACATCTTTTAACTACTGTGGGAATTCCCATCCCTTCATAGCTAATCTTTTGAAACATTCCCTACACACACTGTTTTTGCATTTTAATCTTCTATTCACTTCTCAACACTTTGATGATGTAGAAAGATGATTATTGTGAGAGCCACAAGATCTAGTTTCTGGTTTTAGTAATGCTGACCCAAAGTTGTGGGACCTCAAGAAGTTATTTCAAGATCTGGACTTCAGCTTCCTCAGCCATTAAAAAAGCACTTACTTTGTACTAGACACTGATCTAAGTGCTTCACCATACTAATTGATTTAATCTTCCCAACAACCCCATGTGGAAGGCACTGCTATTATTCTCGTGCTACTCCAAGGCATAGTGACGTTAAATAACTCACCAATTGTCACAGAGCTGGTAAGTACAGAGATGTATTTCAAATCCATGAACCTGGCTTCAGTATCCATGCTGCTAACCTCTCTCCAGGATGGCAACACTGCAGTGCTTTTTAGCTTCAACTACTAAGAATTAGATTAGTGGTTCTAAAAAAAAGACTATGAACTCTGGAAGCAAGTCCTCTAAGGTGACAAAACGTTTCTCTCCACTTGTGACAAAAACCTCTTTTTCTTTTCTTCACCATTTCAGAATGAATCCCAGGCAGCCACCACTGGCTGGAAAGCAGCTGATTGTCCTGCTCTTGCTCTTCTCCTGAAGTTCACCACTCCAGGTGTGAGGCTCCAGGGTAGGCAACATTGTTCTCAAAGCTCTGCTCCCTCTCAGCTCTTCTCCCTTCTCAGCTGAAGAGGGACTCGCAGCCTCTCCTAAGAATTACTTACAGGTCAATGGATGAAATGAAACAAGGAAGGCTAAGTCATCCATGACCTATGAGAACTAAGCAACGAGGTCAGTGATTTAGACCAAACATTTAAGGTCCTAGTCTTAGTGTAATTAAGATAACCTCCTTTTTCACATGGAGAGTAGGAGAATGAACAGAGCATGTGGAAGAAATATGTCAGTGTTTTTCATTTGTTTTTGTTTTGTTTTGTTTTGTTTTGATAATACTCTCTTCCTTCTTTCTTGCTTCTAAGTAAAAAACACTTTGGAAAAGGAATGGTTCAACCTCGAAACAGATGACCAACAGGGATTATAGAATATTGCAAAACAAAGTACGCGATCTTTAACGGTGAGACATTGTATTGCCCAAAGGCAGAAGGATGAACTGGATGACCTTTGAGGTCCCTTCCAGCGTGCAGTCCCTCTGAAGTCCAGGGAACAAAGACTGGAAAACAGGGATGCGTGTGAAGGAAATGTTGTCACACCTGTCCAGTCTGGGGCCTGACTGGTAAAAGGTGAGAACACACTGAAGAAGTCAGGAAATGGCTTGATGTTTTCTCATTTTCCATCCGTTTTGTATCTTGGCTTCATGTGTCAGGGGGCGCAGGAGCTCAGATTTCATAAACAGGGTCTGAGGAGGCAGGAAGCTCACGCCGTGTGAGCTGTTTTCTTCCCTCGTTTGCCCACATTTTATAAATCTCTTTCCTTCTCTTCATTCCTGGTTTCTCATCCCCTTGCCTCTGGCACTGTAAAATTCTGGCAGGCCCAAGAGTCAAGGTTATTTGGGTTGAATAAACAGTTAAATGAGGTTTTATTTTCCTGTTTCTGCCCTGAATTGGAGGAAGGGGAGTTAAAGTGCTAAACTGGCCTCTTGGGAAGACATTACATAATTCTCCTATTCCTTCGGGAAGATTTCTTCTAAATAACTCTTAGTTACAATAAATCATCAAGATGTGGAGGAAAATCAGAAGGTCATTTCATACAAGGAAGGTGAGTAAATTGAATGGAATGAGCCCAAAGCCCAGATTTAGAAGAGGATGCCTCACTGCATTTGCCGAGCCAGTCTTTTATCTGCTGTGAAGTTCAGTCATCCCAATTCTGTCTTCAGGGTAGAGGCCAAGTAGCTATTTTTCAAATATTTATATTACTTTAGATAGTGAGTATAGAAGCCCTCAGGGCCAAAGTAAAGAGTCTTGAGCAATTAGAAAGTCTGATCCCTGGTTAAGAAACTGCTCTTGAAGAGTAAATGTGGCCTGGTTAAACTACTTAACCAATGGAGGAAGAGGGGATGCCCATGCCAGAAGTCTATTTGAGTTCTACAAAACTAACATGCTGATAAATCCCTCAACAGCAAAATAAGAAGAGAGAGAGAGAGAGAGAGAGAGAGAGAGAGAGAGAGAAGAGAGAGAGGCTGAACTTAACTATCTTTAAAGTGCCTCCTCCTCTAATGTTGTAAGGTTCCAAAAAATTTCAAGGCTTAGAGATCTTGTCATTTTTGTGTGGAAGAAACAATGGAAGCAATCGACTGTTCTATTGGTCAGATATTCACATCTTTTCATAGCATTTAAAGAGTGGTCTCATCTACTTGACTGAGGAAAGAGCCAAATGGCATCACTCCACCCTCTTCTCCAATGTTAGCCCCATCTGCCCCAAGAGGATTCTGCAGAAACCTCTATTAATGTCTCCTCAATTGTGTCCAATAATAATGATAGTAATGATAATGATAATGTAATTATCCCAGTTTATTGATGTCAAGTGCATGTTGATTACAAATGGAACAGGAAGTATTTACTTGCCTCCTGCTTCTCCAGGCTGGTTGTGAAATCAGAGCCAGGCTTTGGAGCAAGCATGAAGCCTGCACCTTTCATAATTGTAATGGGATCCAGATGTGGTTTCATCCTACGAAGGCGAGTGATGAAAGCAGTAAATGGGTCCCATGCACATATGCTCTGCCCAGGTGGGGTCCACTTCCAGCTCTCTCTCTGGGAGTCAATATTGTTCTGCATTTCCTCTAATTAACTCTGATGATGTAAAAAGACTAAAACGCACCCCTTAGGGTGGCTTGCACATAGTAGGTGCTCCTTCACACTCATTCATTTATATCTCAGTGATGGCAGGACGTCTCAAGAAAAGTGCTCTGAAAGTCATTCAGCATATGGAACTCTTAGGGTGATGCCGGGTGAGCTGGAAATTTCTGGATTAAGAAAAATGAGCCATTAGTGGGAGGGCAGCACCACAGTAAAGAAAGAGCCTTAGAGGGAAACCACAGCAGAGTACTAAGGACTGAGCCCCAGGATGGAGAAAGGGACAGAACCCAAATCTGAAGAGTTAAAGAGTCAAGAATATTAGCATTTTTGGAAAACCAGGTGGTGGGAGTGTCCAGGAAGGGGAGAGTGTCCAGGACAACGGTGCTCAAAGGTGTCTTTCCTGCTATCAGTGGTCCTGCAGCTCTCTCCTCTCCATTAGATTCAGTTTCAGTGGGCGGGGTGAGATTTCCTGCTTTTCTTTTTTTATTTTCCTCAGCATTCACCATCACTTTCTCTCTTGTCCCACCTCCCCCAATTTTGAAGTGTATTTCTGCAATATTAACTTCACTGTTTTTTTTTTTAATCTTTGTTTTCTCTCAGCCAAATAGAATGAGAAAAAGTCATATTTTGACATGGTTATGAACAGACAGATTTTCACTAAAGTTTTACGAATACCCCTTTTCATGAAAATGGAGGCGTAGGCATTCTTAACACAAGTAGAGACAAAATACTTGTAGAGATAAATTAACAAAGAATTAATTATTTTTTAAAACCTAAAAAAATTAGCATATTTAAGAGCCTCTTTATTCTTCATTCATAGAGACCGAATTTCCAAATTGTTTAAAATAGAAGTGTCTGGATTTGAAAACCACACTCTGTTGTGATCTGAGTTTTTAAAAACTTATGACTTTCAATTTTGCTCTAGTTGTTCTTAAAGTATTTTGACATCATATGTAATTATATGTGTTTTTTAAATTCTGCGTTTTAGAAGTTTATTACAATATTTAGATTATTATCAGGAAATGAAATAATTTGTATAACTGAATATCTTAAACAATTGAAGCTGATTTGGTCAGGAGCCAAAATTTTTATTTTTATTCTAAAACAATTTTTTATTTTCCAATTACACAAATATATATGCAGAATTATACAATTTCAGAAAATGCAGATAAATCAAAAGAAGAAAATAAAAACAAATCTATAACCCTATCCTTTATAAATTAGTCCTTCAAAAAAATTTAGTATTGTTTAAGGTGACATGTTTGTTAATGGAAAGGGTCCTAAGGGATAGAGCTACAGGACAATAGGCTAAGTGTGGCTGTCCTGGACAAGCCAGCACATACAGTCACCCCATTGATCAAACAACCGCTATGCTCCAAAACTGTGATTGGTGCCATGGAGACAGTCGTGAGCAAAAACAAAAGTCTCCGCTCTTGTGGAGCTTATATTTTAGTGTTAACACTGACTACAGTTAACATCAGAATATGTCTTCTTCTAGTCCTATATATAGATATCCTTTTATTTCACTAAGGGAAAACATTTGTGTACTTCATCATTTTAATGAAAATCTTTTGAAGTGCTCAACGTGCCCTCCTGACTTCTTATATAGAGGGCTCAGCCTGTCATTTTGCATTATCTAGGAGACAATGCTGGGAAGGATAGTACAACCAGAGACTTTGCCCCAAGGCTCCTGCCCTTCTTCTACCAACCAGTCATAAGACTTTGCCCTAATCATTTCCCTCTTTCGTCTCAACTTCTTCATCTGCAAAATTTGGACAAAACTTGGACATATGCTCTGCCCAGGTGGGGTCCACTTCCAGCTCCCTCTCTGTCAGCCAATATTGTTTTGAGTTTCCTCTAATTAACTCCGATGATGTAAACATTAAAATGCATCCCCCACGGCACCAAGGCACCTTGAAGTTTTAAAATCTGTGGTTCCGTAGTTCTGTGATCTCCTAATAATATGGGCTACATTTGCATAAATGAGGGAAATTCTCTAATTTTTGTGACAAAGAAGAAAAAAAATGTCTGCATTAAGATGTACTGCATAATATGATGAATATAATAATTATATGATGAATATATTAATATTACATATATTTATGGGGTAAGTAAATTAGGGAAGCTTTATTTCTCAAAATGATTGTCAAATGCTTTTTAAAAAAGGTATTTCTTAAGTTATTTAATAGAATAACTTTTTAGGTAAAATGATTAACAATATCAGCTCCTGAACTCTGAGGAAAAAAATTCTGTTCTTAAAATTCAGCACAAGATGTTTTCTGCTTCTGGGAGCTTTGAAGAGATCCAATATTGCCTTTGCTTTTTCATGTTTTTATCTAAATGCTAATAAAAAGAATGTTCCTTTCTTCTGAGTCTTAGCAGAGGGAGAGTAAAGTTCCAGGCTCTGTTCGTGTGGCCATGTTTTTTGCCTACTACTAATATCATGGCAGAAATGAAGAGACACTGATTTCCATATGATTCAACAGATTGTAGCTCCATTTGTAATGTCAACGTAAGAAACATCGACACCTGTAGAGAATTTTTGAGCTTATTTGAGCCAAACTGACAATTGCCAGAAAGCAAAATCTTAACCAATTAACAAAATGCTCTGGAGAATGGCAGTTTTGCAGCATACTTTATACATCAGAATCAAAGGAGGAGACATGAGGAAGGTTATAAGAAATCCATTGGTGGTAGATTAAGGGGGTGGGAGAAAGCAAAGTGGGGAAATTTCTGGAACTACGTAAAAAGTAAAATATAGAGACACATACTTCTTTTACATTGGTGAATACATGATAGTTAATAATTAACATTTAAAGCACATAGAAGTGGTATTTGGGGAACAGAATAATAATAAAGGGTTCTGTGGTCTTGTGCCCTGGTGAGGTGGGTTGTGCCTGAGGGGTTCAGGAAAAAAAAAAAATGATTACTCTTGACTTTCCAAGAGAATGTTATCTGAGATGCAAAAAGACAATAGATAGGCTTACTTAAGGTAAAGATTAACCTTCAAGAAGCCAGACTCGGGCTGTGACTGCCTGCCATGACTCCCTTTCAGTTAAGAATTTTTGTGTTCAGACCATCCCATGTGGTTAATTTCAGACTCTGAGTTTATAGGGCCCACCATGCAGGCCGCCTCTGAGCTTGTCAGGTCTAGTATGTCACCCTTTTTTGTCCACAGTAACATTAAAAGTATTTTGAAGTAAAGTCAAATTTATAATTATTTACCAATAAACTTTTCTTTTACTTTAATGAAATATAATTTTGTGTCTATATATTTATACTATTTAATTGATTCTAAACCTGTAAAGAACAATCAAAACAACCACATGCATGTATTTCAATATTCCTCCAGTTAGCCTATCCAGTCATCAGTGAAAAAATGATTTTCTATAGAAATGTTCAACTACCCATTTTAAAAAATACCTTAATTCACCTGGTTCTCCATCAACTCTATAGTGTTTTTGTCATGAGTCCATTCATTGTCAGCCATCTGGGTGTGGAAGGCCTGTAATTCTCCAGCAAAGGGCTGACTGTCAGTCGTGACAGGTGTCTGGCAGGAAACTGGAGGAGGGAGGCGGGGAACCAGGGAGTGCAAGCACCCTGCAGTGTGCAGGAGTGAGGACCTGTTGGTACCTGGGTCTTCTGATTTTTAAAGAGAAACCAGAAGCATGAGTAATAACTAGGTAATTTTAATGCCTGCTAATTTTTAAATACATTGCACAATCTCCTCCCAAAAATCTGTGGCCCACAATCAGCCAGTGGGCTGCCAGATAATGATGGCTTATCCTTAATGCCCAATGATATGAGAGCCAGATGAGTAGAAATCAGCAGAAATGGAACAATTGTAGTACTGGCTGTGCTGGGAGCATCAGGCTCATGCAATGGTGTGTAGAAAACAAGGATTTTAAAGGCAGGAACATATTTATAGTTGCCCTGGACTTAAAATTAAAAGGGAAAGCTTTCAACATGGTACGAAGAGAAGGGAATTTGTTTTCTGAGACAGTTGATACTCAGACTTGAAGGTGGGTCAGTATAGTAGGGGCGTCTCTCCTTTGACTATAGTCTTATGCAAAGCAGTGGTGTGGGGCACAGGAACAATGGCCTTTCTTCAGTGGAGGGAGGAGAGGACTGATGCATGAGTCACTCTGGGAATGAAAGGACTTAGCTTGAAGGCTGTGGGACGAGGGACTTCTTGCACCACCCTGGGGAGACCTCCAGAACTAGCTAAGGAAGAGAGTTGACTGAAGGGGGGAAGGGGAGAATGCTGCTGCTGAGAA
Organism: Eonycteris spelaea; assembly: GCA_003508835.1. Taxonomy (NCBI): domain Eukaryota; kingdom Metazoa; phylum Chordata; class Mammalia; order Chiroptera; family Pteropodidae; genus Eonycteris; species Eonycteris spelaea. The sequence continues at coordinate 7,738,600 of PUFA01000040.1, read as the reverse complement.
AGCAGGAAATAAATACCAAGATAACTTTGCGATCTTTTTGGAAGCTTTGTGATTTCTCCATGCTTATTGCTCCTGTTAGCACCCCCGCTCATGTTCTTATAATGGTTAGATGAAACATCCCTAAAAAGAAGCAAGCAACAATGCCTGTTTATTCTGAAGGTCAGCAAATGGAAGCCAGGTACTACGCGACACCAGATATCTTTTCCTTTGGGATTGGGAAATGGCATCTGTGAAAGGAGAGGAAAGCAGGCTGCTGCGTCTCTGGAGACTTGGAAAATTGGGGAGGGGGAAGGGCTGCCTGAAGAACCAAGCTGGGAAGGAGAGAAGAGCCCAGCACTGCACTGATTGAAAGATGGAATGGCGCTCCCCTTCCATTTCACATCGCCAGGCTCAAACGCAATCCTCAGTGAAATCTGATTTTCTGATAAACCACACACACACGCACACACACACACACGCAACACACACACACACACACGCACGCATCCACCCACGCTTGCACAAACACAGCACATGCAATATTGCAACTGACTTACACTAAGAAACTATTTGTTGTTTACCTGAAATTTAAATCTAATTGGCATCCCTTGTATTTTTATTTGCTAAATCTGGAAACCCTGCTCCTACTTTTTGCTAGTTCTCCAACCCACTGCACAACAGTGTGATCAGGGGCTGCATGAGCCCCATTCAGAAGAGGAGAGTGACCCAGAGGCAACCAGCTGAATGTGAGGAAAACTCCCTATAAAAGGGCTACAGGCCCAGGGACAGAGTCCCACTTGGGCAAGAAGTGCCATACTTCTGACATTATGTCAGGTACTCATGGCTCACCTCCTACCAGCTTTGTGATCCTCAGCAAGTTATGTTATATCACTGAGTCTTGCTTTTTTTCATCTGTAAAATGGAGAAAATGATACCTCTCACCAATGCTTTGCAAATATTAAATGAGATGGTGTCATAACACCCCTAACCCAGTGCCCAGATAAATTGCTTGATAAAATGGTATGGACAATTCTTATTACTCTGTTCAAGGAGTACACTTCTTAGCAAATCACACTTTCATGTGTAACACCCCATCAAGAAAAAACAGGCCCCATATCCTCCACTGGACATTCCAAGGAGTGATATAGGTTTATCTTATTCCCTTGAAGTTCCTGGAAATTTGTTAGCAGATGTAGGGAGGAGAGGATAAGTTCATACTAGTCTTGTCAAAAAGCGCTGTTACTTAGGATCTGCTTGTCCGCCTGATATTTATTGCTCTAAAACAGAGCCAAGAAAACACCCTGCTCCTCGCTCCAGGTAGACAAGGAAGAGATTCAAACCATCCTCGTGTCTCATAGCTCTAACGCCTCAAGCAAATCAGTATGGACACACTAAATCTAACACTGAACTAAAAGGGCAGGTAGCTTGCTTCCTCCCAACATTCCTCTAATAAACTCAGATTCTCCAAAAATAAGTGCATGGCCAAGGAATTTCAAGGCACACAAAGGTGAAACTTGGGTTAGCAAAAAAAGAAAAAAAATTAATTGTAGCTTGTTTTACTAAAAACAAAAATATTTTGCTTGAATCTGTTTATCTTTCTTTAAGTGGCTATGTTACAAGTAAAAAATTATCAGAGTTTTAGCTACATTTCACTGGCTCAGATTGTAGTGGGAAAAAAAAGAGGTGTGCTCGGAGATGGAGGGCAGTTAGCTGCAGGCAGTGTGACAGGAGCCATTTAAAGTAGATTCTAGTCTTGTGTTCCATCCGCAACGTATAAAGGATATCCAGCTGTGGAGACCTTTTCTTCCTTTCCCATCTATAAGGAGGGACTTGCCAGAGTGATCATCAAAAATTCAGAAAGAACAGAAGTTTGGTAATAGTAATATTTTATTTCGCTCTAAAGAGTCATGTCACAGAGTAGTGATGGTGTCAAAGGCTTTTCTTCATGAGATCTTGAGCAAACTTCAATCTCTCAGAGATTCTCATCTTTCATCTATAAAACAAAGTCATTATACCTACTCCAGTGGTTATCATGAGGGTCAAATTAGTATGTGAAATGTTCTGCCCTAGAACTCCATCCTCAACCCTCTTTTTCTTGATCCGTAGTCCCTGAATGTCAACTATCACTAATACAGTAATAGACTGCTAAATGACACTGACTTTATTTCTCACTACCTAATAGGCCTATCTTCTTGGATTTTCCAATGTTATCTTATGGCCAATAAGTTAAAAACTGAACCCATTACATCACCCACACCCCTACCCAGATCTGCTTTGTGTGCCTTTGATACATCCAAGGTTCAGTCTGACAGATGAGCCTTGAATAGACCTGATGCACACTGTGCTTCCAAGTGCCTTTCTCACACTTGGTAGGCCAACCTAGATGTCATTACTTTAAAAATATCCAGAATCCTGTGAAAGTGATACTTGGACTTGGAAGATGGAACTGAAATTCACCTCTTAAAAAAGGGTTCTGAAATTGAGGGCAACCAATTAAAAACTGACAGACTGAGAAAAACTGTATGGTTTTCCCACTCCAATATCTTGCATTCCATGAGATAAGGAACAAAGAGCTGATGTTGAACAAAGAAATCTCTTAGACACTTGAGTTCTAACTCTTTAACTGGGGTGAGCAGAGCCAGCCAGAAAACCATGCTATTTGAAGAAGAGAATGTAAGATGTTTGAGGCAGGGACTCTGTCTGTTGAATTCCCTACTGAATTCCTCATTCCTAAAGCAATGTCAAGAACACAGTGGGCAGTCAGAAAATATGTTTTGAATGAATGAAAGAGGGTCATGTTTTCGAAGAGGATCACTAAGTCCATGAGCAACGTTTCAGATTTGATTTTCATGAATGTTACATTTCATCCTGAAATTCATAGCAAGGCTGGTGGTATTCTCAGGGGCTGCATAAATATTTTACCCATCTTGCAAATTACTTTCAAACTCCTACATAAACTCTGAATTCTATTGTTGGACAGTTTTCAAGGTTAAAATTTCCCCACTGTAAGCCTTACAGCTTTCATTTCTTAATGTTTATTTTCTGTTTTATGTAAAATTAGTTCAAAGATAATGGTAACCAGTTATTTTTTGTCTCCTCAGAAGATAATCAAGAGCCAACAGACAAATTAAATCTTGGCATTTATATTTAGAATTAGGAAAGAAATATTTTCCTAATGTTATGAATGTTAAATTGTAGAGTGAGTTGCTTTATGTGGAGCCTTTGACAAAGCATAGATCCTGTTATCATTAGTACAGCTAACTGGGTATGACTTGTGCCTGAAGAAAAGATGCAGAGATAGAACAGGGAAGGCAATACATAGTGAAGATGGTGATACTCCTACTTTCATACCCATTGCAGATATCACTAACTGATTGCAGTATCCTTCCTTCTAAGCTTAGGCAATCTTTGTTATTAACACAAGGCTTCAAGTGGCCATAACCAATCAATCAGTGCCATATGAGATTATCCATTTTAACACACATTTATTGAATGCTGACTGTTTATTGGAGATTTGCAGTGAATAAAACAAGCAAACATTTCTATCTTCATAGAGCTTACATTAAAGTGGAGGCAGAAGAGGAGTCAGTAATTGAGATAAATAAGTGAAATAAGTGGTATCTTAGATGGTAATAGGTGCAGCAAAGATAAATACATCAGGACAAAAGGAATAGAGAATGTTGGGAAGAGAGAAGTTGCATTGTTAAAAGGGTAGCCAGGTGTATTAGTTACCTTTTTCTCAGAATTTAGTGGTGTAAAACAGCAAACATTTGTTATTTCACAATTTCTATGTATCATGAGGTCATGAGCAGCTTAGCAGGGTGGCTCTGGGTTGGAGTCTTTCATGAGATTGTAATCAAAATGTCAACTGGGCTGTAGTCATCTGAAGGCTTGAATGGGGCTGGAGCCTGGCAGCCAATGAAGAGAGTTCTTCAAGGAGTTGGGAATGATCAACTTATTTGCTACTGACTTATCAAGAAAGTTGAGCATTTAGAATTCCCATAGGATTTATGAACATGAAGGCCGTTGGCTACTTTGCTGGAAAAATTCCGGTGAGTGGTGGGGTAAATGCCTGATTGAGGGGATTCAAGAAAGGATGGGAGGAAAGGAATTGGAGATACCAAATATAGTCATGTTGTGTGATGAATCTGAGAAATTTTGCTGTAGAAAGGAAGGAGAGAAGTAGCTAGAGAGGAAAGTGTTATCAGGAGAAATAGCTATTTGCTGTCCAGATTATCATTCATGCTAGAGTGGTGATAGAGAAAGAGCTTGGGAGCACAGGCTCTGGAATCAGATTTCCTCATTTTGAATCCTGGCTCCACATCTTACTACTTATGTGAATTTGGGCAGGTCACTTAACCCATCTGTGTCTCAGTTTCTTCACCTGCCACATGGAGATTATAATGGTCTCTTCTCATACGGTTGTAAAGAATGAGTAAGTTGCTTCATGTAGAGTGTTTAAGACAGTTCTTGGCATATGATGAACACTCAATTAGGTGGAAGCTTTGTTGATGATGCAGATGATGGTGATGTGATGGACCAGCCAGATTTCCACACCTCTCAGGGGCACCTGGAGCACTAGAGGAGAGAGGTTTAAGGCCCCATTAATGCTAAAGCTACTGACAAAGTCATCTTTCCCTACATTGAACGTGGCTGACCTACAAATGAGCTGGAAGCTGAGCCCAGTGGTGACCCAGAAAAAGAGAAAAAGCAGGGTGGCAAGGACTGGCAACTCTGTTCCATAACCACTCAATGTTGAAGACATTTTTTTTTTTTTTAATCAGACACTGCTCAAGGGACAATAGTTTCATGGTAAAACATTTTGTTTATATCTTCTCATTTCCTGAGGTTCCTTCCTGGAACAAAGAATTTGATTCTCTTTTGTCTTAGCTAGAGTAGTAGATGCTCATCGTAAGATTCAAAAACAATTCTTTTTTTCTCTTTTAAAAAATTCAGCTACAGTTTTATCTGATGGCCTGTAGCAAGTGTGGATTCCTCAAGTGAAAGGGCATTGAGAGGAGTCAACAGTTTCCAACAAAATGTTTTCAATGCCTGAGAGTTATTTTTAAAAATTTGTTTTTTTTTTTTGGATTCTTTATTGAATTCAACTTAGAAAACTTTGCAAATGTTGCAATAGTTTATTTTTAACAAATATCTCTCCCACTTCCATTTCCTAACCTGGCTTTCTCACTTCATGAAATACAAACATTACTTTAAAAAGACAAAACTTATATTGATTGATTTACTAATTTAAAAATACTCCAAGGATGGAGTGGCTATATAATTTGTCACCCAAGCTGGGATACTTTTGATTGAAAGGAGGCACTTTTAATAATTGTGCAAGGACAATAGATGAAAACTGGCTTTGTCCTGGATAATCAGAACATATCCATGGGAAATTGGAATAATTAGAACTTCCAAATTATACATAGCCAGCTTTTAGGGGGAAGGAAGGCTTCTCATAGAGAGAAAATTATATTGAATTTAACTTAAAAATCTAAGGTTTAGTTGATTTAGGAACTCAAGATTATTAAAAACTTATTTCAGAAATCATTGAAAATACTTTTTGTTAATATATATTGTTCTCCCTTGCTCGGAGAATCCTGAACAAGGATTCAGGTATTTTAGACCAAAAGGAGTGGCCCACCATTCAGTAGTGGAACTACTCAGAATGGGTCCCATGGCCCATGACCCTCTAAATTTAAACAACATCCTCATTCTTGGCCTGAATTAGAGCCACCACAATCACACAGGTACTAATGAGGTGGATTACCAGGACCTAGGTGTTCTTCACCAATAAGAAGGAGGTGAGGAGATGTGAATGCTTTCCATTTCGAGACTCTCTTGACTTTAAAGTGTTCACCACTGAGACTGATTGCTCTTTCCCTCTGACTTTCAAACTCCTGGACCAGCTGAGGTTGGCTCATAATATGAACCTCTAAAAGGATACACAACCTCATCCTGATTAAAGATGTCTTTCACTTCATTACCATTATGAAGCCATTCTACTAGTAAAATGTCCCCACTCTGTATAAAGACTGATGGAGGGATCCCTACTCAATCAGAATGCCTTTGTGATTTACTCATTGAAACTGATTGTCCTAAGCCTAGCCAAGGCTATCTTGGACCTATTACAGCATTTCCTTCAGGTTAAAGCAGAGAAAGTTGGTTTAAGAGCTCAGAGACAGAGACATGAAATAAGACAGAATATTACTGACAATAGATTGGCAAGTTCTAAGGCAATTAAAGTTGCCAGTGATTCCTGGATTTCACTGGACACTATTACCAGCTCATTCCCTATTTCTCTGCTATGATAGTCCTTAGAGTTGAGATCTTCAGGGAAAGGAAGGAAACAAGTATACCTGGTAAGTCTTCACACTTCAGCCACTGAAAACTATCTTCAAATCCTTGCTTATTCCAGCTTACCTTGATCTAACTTGTCCAGCGAGTCATCTATAGCAGTGTTCTTCAAAATGTTGCAGTCCACCTACCTGCATTAAAATCTCCTGGGTACCTTGTTTAAAAAAAATACAATTTCCAGGATCCTCTGAATCAGAGTCTTTGGCAGTGGTGCTCAGAAACATATTTCACACAAGTTACCTAAATGATTATTATGCATATTAACATTGAACAACCACTAATCTAGAGCAGTGGTTGTCAACCTTGCCTGCACATTATAATCACTTGCAGAACTTCTAAAAATCCCAAATGCCCAGGCTTCTTCTCAGCCCAATCAGATCAAACTGTCTAGGGGTAGAATTCATCTTTTGAGAGTTTCCCAGGTGATTCCAATATGCAACCAAAATTGAGAACCAGTGCAATAGATCCATCAATCTCAGAAGATGACAGGGCTTCCCTGTCACAAGATGATCACATCTAGGAATTTGACTTCAGTTGAGATCAACTTTCCTGTGTGACTGTGGGATCTGGGGCTGGTTTAGGCCAACGTCATTCAAAATGTGATCTGCAGACCACCACTAGTCCATGAATTTTTTTATTATTGGTCCTCAAAGAACTTGTACTATCATGTGAAACAATCATATCATTAAGTTTTTTTGGTAGCAAGACATTCCTCATGAAATAAAGAGCACATTGATATATGTTCTGATGCAAGCTCCTTACCTCATCATGGACCAATAGCAAATAGTTTGAGGATGAGTATTTTGAGCAGTGCTGGTTTAGACTAGCATGAGAGGACCACTTCGAGGGTCCTGACAGCAATTCAGTCTGGCCACTGGCTCATGGAACAACTGTGGCCAATCTGGAAACAGCCCCACTAGGAAAAGTGTGCTGCATTCTCAGAATGCTGAAGCACTGTCCACAGAGACAATGTGCTGGGCACCAAGAAAGGCTCAACATGGATCTTTCAGAAAACTGAAACACAAGGGAACAGCCAGCCTAATGAAAAAACTATGGCCCTAAACTTGTGAACTTGCTGCCTTTGAGTCTATCGCCTAGTGTGGACAGCAGAGAGTTGGCAAAAATATATGACCAAGGGCTAGGGCACCCCATGGATGGTTTCAGCCACAGAGAACAAACTTCAGCCATGGCTCTCTCAGAATTTATCAGCCCATGTGAGGTTCTTCCACTAAGTGGCAAATATGGCCACCTGCAGTAGCAGGCTGACATTCTCCCAGGTTAGCAGAATGACAGCCATTGCTCCTTTCTGATAGTTTCAGCAAAAGTGATGGAACTGACCCTTCTTGAGCCAGATTTGGTGATGTTCCCATCTCTAAGTCAATCACTTTGACTTCATTGGATATATCTAAACCACGTGGCCATCACTGGATACAAAAGGTATAGTAAATCTCACCTGAACCACATTGATTGGGAGTGGATAATAGTACATCCATGAGAGGAAAAGTAATGAATTCCTAACAATAGAAGGGAGCATGGATGCTGGACAGGCAAAGATGATAGCTGCCCACTATAAGAGCCTCTCAGAATCACAGTGATTCTGAGAAGCCCTGTATGCTGCAAAGAGGCTTGACCTATGTTCCAGCACTGACATGCCTGTACCCTGGCCAGCCTCACCAGTTTGTAGAGACATGGAGGTACCCAGGTCAGTGACCAACCAAAGGAATCATGACACCCAATTCTGTCCCCCTTTTGCTTTGAGAACATCATTCAAAATGGACATTTTTTGAGGTTTATTCTTTTTGTTGTTTGACCAATTCAAGCACAACAATTTATTTACTTTTCATTCATTCATTCATTCATTTATGTATTCATTTGACAAACATTTATACTGAGTGCTGGTGATACTGATAGTTGGGGATAGCTAGGTAGATAAGGTATACTACCCTTGTTCAATATTTGCTGCCTTAGTAATTCCCCATGGATGCAATTCCTTCCCCCTGCCCCCACCTCTGAGTTCCTCTTTCCTTCTTGTTCTGGTGCAGAAACCCAGGGGAAAATTGAAAGCTTCATAGGGAGTCTCTATGCTGAGAATGTGAAAAATCGTGTCACTAGGTTCTCTTCAGCCAAAATGAGATAATTTGCTTCTACACACTTAATGAAAATCTCTTCCCATAAGCTTTCTAGGGAAATATAACCTGAATCTGGATGTAATGATTCCTTCTCAGGATTGCTTAGCCAAGTGTGACTTTTACAACTACCTCCCAAAAGAAATTTCAGAAATTGCACTGAAAAAGGTCCACATTCTTAGACAAAACACGACATTTCCAATTGTAGAAACCTGCAGGATCTGAGGACAAAGATTCTATCTACAACCCTTTCCGAATTTCTGTCTTTGACTTGAGATGCAACAAAAGAGCCGTGGAATGGCTTAACAAGCACAGAGTGGAGACTCTAACTTGGGGGTGGCCCCACTTTGATCAAGGTGCAATGGAGGTGATAAACGGAGAGTGGCAGAAGGTGAAGCTGCACTGGCTGCTGGAGAAGATGGGGCGAGGCATCGCTAGGAACAGAAATCCACTCTTTTCTGTTTGTGAATTTGGCTACGAGTAGGGAATTGCACTGGAAAAGGGGTCCCTGGGAATCCTGGGGGAGTATGCACCTCTGTTCCCATGGCAACCTAGCTGGAAATGACTTTGGTTGAAACCAGCACCCTAAGCTGCCGGCAAAATGTTTGCCCCTGTAGATAGGGCCGCATTTGTCCCAGTTTGCCCAGGATAGTTCCACTTCACGCTCACTGTGCTGACATAATTATTAATGGCAGTTTTCACTGTCAGAAAAGTTCGGATTCATATAAGTTCTAAAGCACCTTAGTACCAGCTTCTAGAATGAAATTCCTCATTGTGGGTTATGTGGCTGCATTCATTCCAGCATTTTGCCCCAAGCCTGTAGTTAATTAGCTGCCCAGGAGCTGCAGGTTATATCAATGAATAAATGAATAAATGCATGAGTTCAGTTTAGCATATAGTCATTCACATAGCAATGGGATTCGCTTCACGCTTGCCCGTTCAGTGAGGCTGACAAGGGTGGGGGTGGGGGAGAGGTTCTTGTCATCTCCTCCTAACCCCCAAACTTCTCAAAATGCGAGATCTCGATGCCAGAAAGCCAGGACATCATCTGGGGTGAGATGTGCCGAAACTCACAGAAAGCAGTGGTGATTCAACCAGAATGTACGTGCTTAAGGCAAGAGTTGAAAGTCCCAGCGTGGGCACTTGGCACCGCTGAGGAGCCCCTTTAGCTGGGTGGATACCGGTTATGGGCAGCTGAGGAAGAAACATTCTCTGGATTCTAGAGAGGGTGGTTTTGTAAAGGGGGGGGTATGTGGGGGGAGAGAAGGTTGTGCAGATGTGAGGGAAAACCAGAGAGAGAATTACAGTAAAAAAAAAAAAATCTTTATTAAGTAGCAAAACCAGCAGCTGGAACAGATTAGCCGTTCCTTTCTTTTTCCTATTTTTGGACTTGGAAAAGAAAATGTGCAAAATAATTCCTGTTTTGGAGAAAAGTAGAGAAGGAAGCTGTTGGGGTAGGCCTGGGAAAGAAACGTGGGCAATGGTGTGTGGATCAGGACAGAGAAGCAGAGGGAACTGAGGGGCTGCAGAATTGGGGGCGGGGGGGGGGTCCACTCCTCCCAGGGGACATGGGGATACCAATGCTGTGCTCTTTTCCCCAGGGAATGTGGGGATCAGTTCTCTGCTCAGTGTCAGAGCAAAACCTGGGGATGAAGTGCCGAACCTGTGATTCTCACAGGGTGGCAGCTGAGGCCAGGTGTACACCTGCTAGCCGGAGACACTGCCTCAGGACACAACTGGTGTGGGGCCAGGAGGCACACCCAGGGGCCTTTCTGTTGACCCCAGGCTCTTTTCCCTCCCATTCAGGGCACAATGGTCTTCTGATTCAGATCTCGACCCTTGTCAAAACCTCTCAATTTCAGTATAAATGACGGGTCCAGAAGGGCTCTTCTTCATGGAGGCACTGCTAATGGTGAAACTTCCAATATTTCTGAGGGGGGCTAATGGAGAAAGCATTTGGAGGCTGACAAAGCCTTGAAACTCTCTCACACTTTTGGTGGGAGTGTAAATTGATACACATGCCTTGGAAGCTGTTAGCTGTATGCTTGAAACACATACCCTACAACCCAGCAAGTCACTCCTGCTGAAGAGGAGTAAATATGTATATGCTCATCAAGAGATATGTACCCAAATATTCAGAGTGGCAGTTTTTATAGCAGTCCCAAAACAGAAACTACCCAAATGCCCATCAAACAAGTAAGCTTGTTATATGAATACTACTATATTCACACAATGAGAATGAATCATATATAATCACCAGCAACAATATGGTTGCTGAATCTCACATATACAATGATGAGCCAAGGAAATCAGGCACAAACAAAGGATCCGAATTTCTAATTCCATTTGTATAAAGTACAAAACAGGTGAAGCTAGGGAATGCTGTTAGAAGTTGAAGTAATGGTTACCCTCTGAAGAGCTGGTAGCAATCTTGGTGCTATTACATAGGTGTGGGGAGTATGTAAAATTGAAAAGAACGTTCACTTACATGTGCATTTAAAAATATATATTTGTTATATTTCAATAAATTAAAAGAAGTTTTAAAGCCTCTAGACCCTCTGCAGTTGTGCCATGTTAACAGCTGGGTTTAAGATGGGCTCTGGGTGCAGTGGTTCCCTATATTAATCCAAACTGACTTCCTGCCACTGCAACCCCTGTCCTGGCTCTGCCTTTGGCAAGGCACAGACATGTGCAGTCCCCTCACACCATCATATCCCCCTAAGTATTTGTTTCTGGGCTAAGCATATTCCCTTCCTCAATGCCCCCTTGGTAGGGGACAAAGTTTCCGTTCCAGAAGTGCAAGATGCAGAGATAACTCCCCACCTCTCTGGGAAAGGACTAATATTGATGGTGTCAGCGGGTCAAAATGTTTTGTTTGTTTGTTTATTTTTTTTCTTATTTCTCATTGGAGACAATGCTCCTGCTTCCAGCCCTCCACCAAAGGTGGGAATGCTTTGATCAGCCAAGAAGTCATGGACCCCAGTGCAGTCTCAGCTCCTTTAAGTAAAGTGGGGACTGAGAGAAGCTGGCCCACCACCCATAGCCAAACTCCAGCACTGGGCCTGGACACCAATTCACTAGGTGGGGAGTGCTGACCCTCTTCAGCCCTTCTCCTGGCACTCACTGTCTTACCTCATTGAAACTATCAAAAGGCTGGTGCCTCGTCACGTCCTTATTCATGAACGTAAACAGAATTTCCATAATGGGGTGACTTTTCATGGGAATAGTATGAACATGGCGCAGGAAAGGGCACGCAGAACTTAGTGTGACAGCTCTGAGAACTGGGACGGCAGTCACATTTGGTCAAACTCATTTGCTCCAAGAAAAAGGAAAAAGAATTCACTCCTTAGTGAATGTCAGTGAGGACTTCATACTTGAGAAGGGAATCTGACCAATAGGATCCTAGTGGTTTCCAGGTTTATCATCTTGGTTGTCCTCTTATGATAATCCACATTGGAATGACTTGATTTCTGAAGTAATAAAAAAAAACATGGATTTCTCATTGCCCCAACTCTGTTTTAGACTCGGCCACAAAGTCACTTAAAATATACTTAAGCTGACCTCTTTTTTAAAAAAGACAAACCAACCTACTTATATAGAATTTACCCAGCAAAAAGATAAAAATACCTCTGGCAAAAGGACACTTTGATAACTAGGTAAGACAAAGTCCGTGCATAGAAATTCCACTTTGCTGACTCGTGACTGCTGTAGATTTTCTTACATAACAATCACTGACTCTCATCAAGACAGGACCCGCTACATAATTTGCAGTGCCTGAGGAGAAATGCAAAGCCCTTTTCAAAAATGTTGATGATCTTAAGACAGCAACAAGAAAGCATTAAAACAAGTGAGGGGCCCAGTGTGACTGCAGAGGTAGTATACAGCGTGAAGCTGGCCCCCGGGTACAGAAAGATTGCATGGATGTTCCTTTAAGGTTGGGAAAAGTCAAGAATGTTGATAGTTTACACAATAATGGAGGGCCTGGTCAATTTGGAAGAAATAGGGGGGAAAAAGTAATAGGATTGGAAGTGAAGACATAGCATTATCATTATTTGCAAATGTTATGAAATTGCTGGGAAAGCCAATATAATCAACAGGAGAATAAAATGATTGAGCCAGTAAGGAAGTTTAACAAGCTGACAAGTTACCAAAACAGGAATATAAACAAGTTGAAGGAGTGGAGATGGAGCATGGACTTGTAAGGAGGGTCTCTTGTAAGGAGCTGCTGCCACCTTGTTAGGATTGGAAGTGGAGGAGAGTTCTAGTTCCTTTGCATCTCACCAGTCTTTAGAGGGCTTCGATTTGATCCTCAGAAAGTGTAACTCTATTCCCTAAAGCTTGGGTGCTCCCTTCGACAGCACATATACTAATATACCCTACAGCTTGGGGCATGGTTACACTGGGTCTACACAGGTCTGATGGATCCCCAGACAAGAGACTGCAGGGAGAAATGGGAGCAGAAAGCTGACTGGCACAGAATGGTGGGGAAAAGAGGTGCAAACAGGGATAGGAATGTTTTGGTTGTGGCCATTCAAAAAGAGATTTAAACCAAGAGGACCAGCAGGAAGCAGAGGGTATTTCACATAGAAAGTTTTGAATGGGATGGATTCTGGGTCCTGAAATGAGGTGAGAGGAACTTGGACACCATTGAAGTCTGGAGTTTTAAATGTTCTGTTCATACATATGACTACAGAGCCAGAAATCAGAACTTAACCCTTGGCTTTGTCACTTGCCTGCTCTGTGAATTTGTCCAACACCCTTAAACTCTACAAGCAAGGGTATCCACCTCTGTGGGTTTACTATTATTCTCACAACAGCATCTACCTACCAGGATTATGGTAACAAATAATAATGTAACAATTACCTCCCATTATCATTGTGTGTGGGTTGTAATCATAGAGCGTCTTTGTTGTTGTTGTTCCTTTTATTTTTTAAAATTTATTCTGTGGGACTAGTTTCCTCTGCTCCTGGATTAAATTTAGGACAAGTCTTATGAGTTTTGTGGTCCCTTTCAGGTAATAAAAGCAGTCTCATATCAATAATTCATATTTTCAGTCCAGTGAAAAATTAAACTTTACACTTCATCCACAGTTTTGGCTTCTGCACGTTCACAGCTTGGGCCTGGAGCGAGGCAGCTGCAGTGGACCAAGGTGCTGAGTTAGAGTTCTTGAGCTCTGATCCTGCTTCCCAATTTCATTAATCATGGATTCTGACTCTCGAGGATAAAAGTGTGGGAGAGAGCAGAAAAAGGTAGCAGGAAAGTTTTTACTTATCTGACACTGTGGGAACCTAGAAATGGGCTCTCTGGTCTCAGAGAGTCTCGTGGGGACAACTTTGTGAGTTTTTCAGAGACAGCCCTTCTCCCGTGCCCCCAAACCGGGAAAAGCATCTAAAGTTTCTCCACTAAGTCTAACATATGCTATAAGTTTTTGTATGTAACCTTTATTAAATTAAGGCAGCTGTCCTTCTACCCTAGGTTCTAAGCAATTAAAAAAAAATCTTAAATAGATCAATCAATGCTTTTCCTAGTAGTTTGAAATATCATGTGTTTTCTGTTGTTAAGGCAGTTAATAAGGAAAATTACATTTATAAAATCTCAGGTGCCAAGCCATCCTCACAGGCTTTGAATAGACTATTTAATCATGATGTATTTTTTTAAAATTCAGTATCTAGTTTGGTAAGCTAAAATCTTGTTTTGATTTTTCACATTGATGTTCATAAGTGAAATGGGCCTATAGTTTCCTTACATTGCTTGTATCTGATTTTGTAATCAGTACTACCTTGATCTCATAAAATGAGTGGGGCGGATTTTTCTTTGCTTTTGTTTTCTGGTATAATCTATTCAAGATTAGAATTATGTGTTTTTAAGAGTTTGGTAGAGCTCACTTGTAAAACCATCTGGGCCTGGATTTCTAGGAAAGAAGAGATATTTGACTCCTAATTTATTATTCTCTATAATACTTACTAGTCAACTCAAATTCTCTATTTTTTTCTTGTGTTGATTTTGGAATTTTGTGCTTTCTTGAGTACTTACATATTTTATTAAATATCAAAAAATAAAACACATAGCTTTTCATAATAGCTTTTAAAATAAGTTTTTTGAGCTATAATTCACATACTATAATATTCACCACTTTTAAAGTGTATGATTCATTGTATGAATCAAAGTGTATGATTTACAAAGTCGTGTGACCATCACCACATCTAACTTCAGCAAATTTTCATCCTCGCAGCAATAAACCCCATGCCCATTAGTAGTTCTTCCCCTTCTCTCATGCCCCACAGCCCTCCCCACCCATCCCCTGGCAAATCATCAATCTACTTTCTGTTTCTATGGATTTTCCTATTCTAGACACTCCGTGTAAGTGGAACCATACAATATGTGGCCTTTTGTGTCTGGCTTTTTTTACTTAACATAATTTTTTCCAAGGTTCATCCATGCTGTAGCATTTATTACTGCATCATTCCCTTAAATGGTTGCATAATATTCCATCATATAGATATACTACATTTTCTTTATTCCTTCACCATTCGATGGGTACTTTGTTTGTTTCCATTTTTGTCTGTTGTGACTAATACCACTATGAACATAACTGTTAGTAAACAATTGCTATCCTGAGTTCCTGGAGTGTGTCCCACTGCCTGAGCAACGTAGCCTAATTTCTGAGCTCCATCTCCCAATTCGCTATGATCACAGACCTGACCTGTTACCAAAACAGGAACATAAACAAGTCGAGGGAGTAGAGATGAAGCATGATCAATCAGGCAAGGCAGGGAGTTCCCAGGTCTCTGCTGCAGGCCTATGATCAATGTGGGTTCTCACTGGAGAGGTCTAAGCGCTTCTGGTTGGTAAATACTTTAAGAATTAGTCTTGAATCCTCTCATATAAGATTTCATGCAAACAAAGTATTCCACGGTGTCAAAAACTGAGGAAACCACAATAATCCAATTCCTTCATGTTATTTGAGAAAACTGAGAACCAGAAGAGTTAAATCATTTAAAATCACACACATCACTGTTCAAAATCACAATCTAATGAGTGAAAAACTCAAGACTGAAAATGATTTTCTCTTCCTCAGTCTAGAGTTCTGCCTATTCACAAAGAAAACCACACCAAAATGAAAGACTGTCAGCAAAACCCAACAGTTACATCTTTCTGAATTTTGCCAAAATCTGGGCACATTAGATTCTGAGGGGATTTAAGATAAATCCCCTAGAAAGATAAACATTTAAAAGAGGACCAGAAATATGAATGTAATCACAATTGTATCAGTCCCAGAAGTAGGTAAACAAATTAATAATAATAATAATAATAATAATAATAATAATAATAATAATAAATCAACAGCTCAGTTCCTCCTCACATCGCTTTGGCCCTCTTCATCCTAAAGAAAGCCTGACAGCTGCGTTCTGCGATGGCCTGTTGCATCCTGTGGGAGCCCAGAAAGTCCATCTGAAGCAGACGATTTCTGCAGCAGAAATAAAAATGAGTTGGGCTGTGGTCTCCCTCTACACCTGTGTACTGCGCTACCACATCAGCTAAGTTGGGGCCAAGGTCTGTGGTCTTGAATATAAGATCCTCTTTGGGCTGCCTCATCTACTAAAAATCTTGTTTTTACTATATTTTTTTGTGTTAACGGCCAGCGCCAGCCAACCCAAGGAAGCATTTAGGAGCAGAAGGTATGCAAGGATGCTCTGGGAACACGGAAAGCTGAGACGTGAAAGCTGAGCAGTCCTGACAGGACGCTGCCCGCCTCCCTCACTCTGCGATTAGTCTTCTTTGCTTTTTCCATGGCCTCTCTTTCCTGGGGTCTCTACCTTCTCCCAGTTGCTGTATCTCCCTGAAAGAGGTACATTCATTGAACCCAAGTACCAAACTCTTCCATCCCCTAGCAGGTGGGACCTTAGTACTCTAAACGAGCAGCTGAAGCTGCAGCCCCGCGGCCCGGCAGGAGGGCTGGCTTTCTCTAGTGTCACGTCTAGTGTGCGTAAAAACCTAATATTCTGTTTAGGGGTGGATGGCACAAATCTGTAAAAATTTCTTTCTGAACACAGAGAGGCAGACTTGAAGGAACTAAGAATCTGGTTAAATAAAATAAAGACCTTTTTATTCAACAGAATAATATACAACCAATAGGGACTGCACATTTATCCCAGAGAAATTAAAACATATTTCATACAAAAATTTTAATGACGTAGGAAAATGCTTGTAATATAAAAAAAGGTAAAAAAAAAAAGCCAGATAGAGAATTGTATAGAAACTATGAGCTCTAATATGTAAAATGAATATGCATATAATGAATATTATATTTAACACGTATTATTTATTATATATAAAATACATGACATATATATTATTATATGTCACATCTCTCGCTACACATTTTTGGGAGGGGGGGAAATAGAAGGAAAAATACCAAAATGGTAAACACTGAGGTTCTCACTGAGTTATAACAATATGACTAATTTTCCCCCTTATTCCTTTGAGTATGATCCAACTATTCTGTACTGGACATTCATTTCTTAAAATCAGAAATTTATTTTAAAACAGTGAAATTAGAACCAACAGAATACTAAAGCTAAGTCACAGGAGAAATCATAAACCTAATCTCATAATCCAAAAAGCGAAAACAGGGGAATTAGCTAAGGGACCTGATAGATGTGCTTTGTGACTCAAGCTGAGTCTTGGAACTTCTGGCTCTTAAGTCATTGTTTGCTCACCAAGTTGTTTCTTAAAATGTTCTTAAAGATTTTTTTTATTATTTGATTTTGCACAGAACCTTCTGGAAATGGCTTTCACGTAGTTATTTCACCTGATTATCACAGCGCCTCTATGATGTTAAGTGTTCTGAGCTGTGTCCTCCATTCTCAGATTTATATGCTAAAGTCTTCCCGCAGTACCTCAAAATGTGACCTGATTTGGAGACAGGGCCTTTATAAAAGTAATCAAGTTGAAGTGAAGTTATTAGGGTGAGCCTAATCCAACATAACTGGAGTCTTTATAAAAAATGGAAATATGGACACAGAGACCAGTAGAGAGAGGCCTAGGTGTAGGGACAAAGGGAGAAGACAGCCCTCCACAAGCCAAGGAGAGAGGCCTGGAACAGATTCTTCCCTCACAGCCCTCAGAAGGAGCCATCTCGGCTGACACCTTGATCTTGGACTTTTAGCCTCCGAAATTGTAAGAAAATAAATTTCTGTTTTTTAAGCCACCCAATCTGTGAAATTTTGCTACAACAGCCCTAGCAAACTCATACATTATGTTAGGCCAGCTCCATTCTCCTTTTTACTGTGAGTTACTTGACACTCAGAGATGTTACATGACTCAAAGTCACAAAGTAAGTTTGAGACAGAGCTGGGAAAAGACCCAGGTTTCTACCACCTTGTCTAGGGTAAATATTATTCTAAATATCTACCTTACGAAAATGCCCTTTTCTGGTTTTTAAATTTTTTAAATTAAACTTTTTATTTTGAGATATAAACAGAATTATACAGTATGTGACCTTTGGGATTTGTTTACTTCGCTCAGCATAATTCTTTGAAGATTCATCCAAGCCATGGTGTGGATGTACCATTTGTTCACCATTCACATGTTAAAAGATATCTGTGTTTTTTTCCAGTTTCTGGTTATTAGGAGTAATGCTGTTGTGCATATTATATACAGGTTTTGTAGGAAATATGTTTTCATATCTCTGGGTAAATGTTCAACAGTACAATTGTCAGAATACATGATAGTTGCACGTCTGCTTTTTTTTTTTTTTTTTTTAAGGAACTATCAAACTCTTTTCCAGAGTGGCTACACCAGTTTACATTTCCACTAGCAATGCATCAGTGATCCAGGTTTTCCACATTCTCTCAGCATTTTGGTGTTGTTACCATTTTTCACTTTTGCCATTCTGATTGGTATGTAGTGACATCTCATTGTGGTCTTAATTTGCACTTCCCGAATGGCTAATGATGTTGAACATCTTTTCATGAGCTTATTTGCCATCTGCATATCCTCCGTGAAATGTCTTACTATGACTTTTGTTCATTTTCTAATTGGATTATTTGGTTTTTGCTGTTGAATTTTGAGAGTTCTTTGAACATTCTAGAAACTATTCCTTTGTCAAATATGTGGTTTACAAATATTTTCTTCCAATTTGTAGCTTGTCTTTTTGTTCTCTCACCAGAGTCCTTCACAGAGCCTACATTTTAATTTCGATGAAGTCCAATTTGTAAATTTTTTCTTTTATAGATTGTGCTTTTGGTGTTGAGTCTAAGAATTCCTTGCCTAGCCCTAGATGCCAAAGATTCTCTCCTGTATTCTTTTATTAAAGTTTTATAGTTTTAAATTTTACGCTTAAGTCTAAGTTAATGATCCATTTTGAGTTGATATTCGTATTATGAAATTTCTGTTAAGGGTCTCCACCCCCCTCATGATATCCAATTTCTCTAGTACCTTTTGTTGAAAAGGCTATCGTTCTTGTATTAAATTGCTCTTGCGCTTAAGTTGGCGTATTTGTTTGTGCCTGTCTCTGGGTTCTCTATTCTGTTTCATTGACCTATGTGTTCATTTCTGCACCAATGCCATGCCTTGATTATTATAACTAATATAAATCTTAAAATTGGGTAGGCTGCTTTTTGTACTTTATTTTTTCTATTTTTGAATTACTAGAGCAATTCTATACTCATATAATTTTTAGAATAATGTCATCTATATCTAAATATGCTAAGATTTTGATAGTAATTGTATTAAAGTTGACTATCAGTTTAAGGAGAATTGACATCGTTACTATATTTAGTCTTCCGATCCATGAATATAGTGTTGTCTCTTCATTTATTTATATCTTTCTTGATTTTTTTTTCACTTTTTCAATTAATTTTTATATTAATTAAGTCGTGATTCATGATCCCAGGGTAAAGGTCACAATGTACCCAGATCTCACTTCATTGCCCTGGGAGAAGGACAGAGGACAGGGGAGAGGGGGTGAGGACAGTTCTGATCTTCCAAGGAAATGTACCATTTGCCCTGCGGTTATCCCAGGGCCAAAGGGACCAGTACCATTTGCATGTTGGAGACACCACCCTTTTTAGTGGGCCCTGCCTTCTCAGGGTGGTGAAAGTGCAGGTAGTTCTGCCAGCAGTTTCTGGTCTAGCTTTGGTTATTTGACAGTGAGAAATCTGGTTCTTATTTTTCTGTTTATTGACTTTTGTACTCATGGTAGCCAATCTCCTAACTACGCCAGCTGCTTCTTCTGCCTGCTGCCTCAGTGCACTCCCTCCAACACTGCTGCTCCTTTAGCCACTGGGCATGATGTCACACACACACACACACCCTCCCCTTACTTCTCAGATGTTGTTCTTGACAATGGCACTATTAAAGGAAGGATAGAGGGCAGAGGAAGGAAGACAGGAAGAGATGGAAAGGACCTACTATGCTTTTAGAAATCAGAGATCTATTAACTTAAAAAAAATATTACAAAATCAGCTTGGAGGAATGATTTGTCCAGAAGGCATAGTTTCCCTCCTAATTCAGAACCTTCTGTTCCACAATGAAAGTGCTGTCTCTGTGGAAGTTGAGTAAGGATTAATGCTTGGGTTTTGATTGTGATTTTTGAGAGAGAAACCCTCTCCAGATGGAGGTGGCAGCAGGCTGAGGCAGGGTGTCCTGTCAGACATAGATGTAGAGGCACTGGGGATACAAAGCTTAACCCTGGAAGAGGCCCTAAAGATCATCCATCCCAGCAGTTCCCAACCTCCTGTCCTTGGCAACACACAACAAAGGTGGATGACATATACATGCTTGACATAAGGGATATGCCCAGATGTTTCACAGGCTGTTACATAGACCAGATAGGCGGTGAATCATATGTGAATCCCATCAGGCAATTCCACCTTTTCCCTTCCAAAATTAGACACTCGCCAGAGTATCATGGATCAATCCTTCATTACATACACATGAAACTGAGTCCTGTAGAGCTTACACAACTTATTTAAGAGCTCACAGATGGATTCAAGATTTTTTTTCTCTTTCATTCATTTTTCCAATATAGGTCCTGAAAGCTCTAAATCAGAAATTCTGAAGGTCTCAGCTGGATCTTAAGTTAATAGCATAATTGGGCTTCCATATTTCTATACCATTTCTGAAATTGTCAAAGAGAGCATCGAACATGTCTATCTATCCTTTAGAGCTTAGTGTAGTCACTTTCATTCTTAGATTCCAATATTTGTTCTACATGAATTTAATCATAAACTTCTTAGGAAAAGTTTGGATTCTAAATTAGATCTTGAAATGTAAAACATGTCATTTTAAAAAAATGTGTGTGAAGCATTCTCTGAAAATGCTCTTCCCTTCAGGATTCCTGGATTCCCTTTGGATCCTCCTTGGAACACCCACCAAATCCTGAATCCATACGTGCAAAGCACTTTAAAGAGGATCTCATTCATAGTAATTATTCATACATAGTTATTGCCCATGAAGTTAGCAACTACTAGTGCAGTATGATGTGCTGATTATGAATATGAATTCTTGAGCCTGATTGCCTGGGTTTGAGTTCTGACTCTTTCTTATTAGTTCCACTTAAACTCTGGTCTCACTATGGACTTGTGGGAACTTGGGTAAGTTACTTAACTTCTCTGTACCTTGATTTCCTCCTTTATAAAATGTCACATATCAAGGGCCTCATAAGTGTCAGTTCTCACTATTATACTAGGTATTCATGTTTTCCCTCCCCAATCAGATTGAAGGCTCTCAGGGCAGATGCCACAGATTACTGGGAGAGGGCTCTTATAGCCAGCAATGGGTACATTTTACTCAGTATATAATCATTATTTGTGGAATGACAGGGTGTGTCATGGAAATCAATCTGAACTGATGAGGCAGGCTGCTTCCAAAGGACTGACCTACAGACCCATCCTTCTACTCTGAGACCCATGGCTCTCAAAGCCATGTCTAACATCCCATGTCTAACATCCACTGGGGATCTGTGAGCATCTCCCAGGGGTCACAAACTCATTTCAAAAAGAAGTAACCAAATATACCGTGTCTGGGTGAGGCCCCCAATCCATCCAGGGAAGAAAAGAAGGTGAATTCTCTTAGAATGGCTTGCAGCGGGATTCGTCACCATAGCTTTGCTCTTACAGCTATCTGAGGAGGCAGCTGTCACCTGCCCCTAACCTGTGGGACAAGGCATGGAGAGACGGGAAAAGAAGAAGCTTGTGACATTTTCCAGATAGATCCCTTTTGGCACTTGGTACTCTCACCCTGGGACCCCTATTTGCTCCCACTCTGAGGTACCCACAAAAGAAATAAATGATAAAATAAATGTAACAAAATGTCAATGGTAGAATTAAACAGTAGATATCTGTAATTCAGCTTTTCTGAATTTTTTTTAAGCTTCATAGTAATGTTGGGAGAAAAGCATGGTTTGCATTTTATATGTTTTTATTGTTTTGGGGTTTTTTTATAATGAATATTTATTGTATTTTACAAAGTACTGTTCTCCAAAAGCGCGGGTGGGGGAAACCTGGTTCTTTGCTGCAGGAATTGTGAGAAAAAATTTAGAACCCACCAGGAAAACCTGCAGCCCAAGGTCTCCAGAGTGCCCTCTGCTGCCCAGGGGCCTTGGTGCAACTTTTGTATCTAATGGCTGACTTAAAAACACTGTGAAAAGTCAGTGTGGATTGAGGCCTCTTTCTCCACTTGCATCAGGAAAAAAAGGAGATGTGTGTGGGAGAAAAACATAGGTTACAGGAGTGGCCAGGGCCCTGTCATGATCACAGATAAGATTCCAGATGACCTCCTACCAAGCCTAACAGTGGTTCCCAAATTTGGTTATACCTCAAAATCACCTCAGATTTGGGGAATATAAAAAATTAAGGAAGGATGATATTGCCAAAGGTAAGCAATACTTTTTCAGTAACAGATCCCAAAGAAATGGAGATCTGTGATTTATCTGATTCGAATAATGCAAAATAGCTGTTTAAGGAAGCTCAGTAGGCTACAAGAAAACACAAAAAGACAATCCAATGATAACGGGAAAATAATACACAAACAAAATACAGAGAGATAGAAATTATTAAAAAGAACCAAACAGAAATTCTTGAGCTGAAGAATACAATGAATGAAATGAAAAATGCAATAGAGAACATCAATAACATACTAAATTAAGCAGAAGAAAGAATCTGTGAAGTAAAAGACTGGACCTATGAAATTATCCAGTCAGGGAACAAACAAAAAAAAAGAGCGAAAAAGAGTGAAGAAAGCCTGTGTAAACTATGGGATACCATTAAGAAAAACAGTCTACACTTTATATTAGAGTACCAGAAGGAAAAGAGAGGGACAAACAGGCAGAAAGTCTATTTAAAGAAATAATGGCTGAGAACTTCCTAAATCTGAGATTTGGACCACAAAGTTCATGAAGCTAAAAGGTCACGCCAACATTTCAACCTAAAATGTTCTTCCCGTTGATACATTATAATAAAACAGTCTAAAATCAAGGACAAGAGATAATTTTAAAGCAGCAAGAGAAAAATAATCTCTTACATACAAGGAAACCCCCGTAAGGCTATCAGAAGATTTCTTCACAGAAATCTCGTAGGCCAGAAGGGAGTGAGATGACATAAAGTGCTGACAGAAAGATTTTTTTTAAAGAAAACTTCCAACGAAGAATACTTTTCCTGGAACAGTTGTCCTTCAGAAAGGAAGGTAAGATAAAGTTTCCCAAACAAATAAAAGCTGAGGGATTTCATCACTACTGGATCTGCCTTACAAAAAAATGCTGAAAGGAGTTCTTCAAGCTAAAATGAGAGGATGCTAATCAGTAACATGAAAAGATATGAAAATCTATGCCACACTGGTAAATATTCAGACTAACAAACCAGAATATGATGTTGTGTTAACCACTTAACTCTAGTATAGAGGTAAAAGGACAAAAGCATTAAAAATAACTGTAGCTACAATAATTTGTTAATGGATATATAATATAAAACGATGTGAATTGTGACATCAAAAACATGAAACATTGGCGGGGGGGGTTGGGGAATAAAAGGCTAGAGTTTTTATATACAATTGAAGTTTAAGTTATTATCAGCTTAACATAGACTGTTATAACCATAAGATGTTTTACATAAGCCTTATGGTAACCACAAAGCAAAAATGTTCTGTAATATACAAAAGATAAAGAGAAGCACATCACTATAAAAAATCATCAGTTCACAAAAGAAAACAGCAAGCCAAGAAGGAAAAAAAGGGAAGTAGAAAACAGGAAGAAAACAATTAATAAGATGACATTAAGAAGTCCTTATCTATCAACAATTACTTTAAATGTAAATAGATTAAATTTCCCAATCAAAAGGGCTGGAGAGGAATTGGAGAGGTACAAGTCAAATGATACAAACTTTTAGTTATAGAGTTATAAGATGAATAAGTTCTGAGGATCTAACATATGGCATGATGATTACAGTTAAAAATAAAGTTTTATTTTATATTTTATAGCAACTTAAAGTTGCTAAGAAAGTAAATCTTAAGCATTCCTACTAAAAAAAATGTAACTAAGCTTATTACCTATGTGAAGTGATGACTTTGGAAATCATCTCACAATGAATATGTATATCAATCATCACATTGTACACTTTAAATATATACAATTTTATTTATCAATTATATCTCATTAAAAAAAGTAGCCAAACAATTAGAATGGCTCCAGTCCCAAACAGAGGGACTGGTTGCTCCCACAAAATAGGAATAACAGTTAGTGTCAACTGAGTGCTCACCATGAGCCTAAGACTTTAATTCCTTGAAATGAATTAGTTCATTCCTCTCTTCAGGGCTATGAGCTGGCACTGTTATGATTCCTGTTTTATACAGGCATAACTCAGAGATATTACAGGTTTGGTTCCAGACCACTGCAATAAAGTAACTATCACAGTAAAGCTGGTTACACATTTTTGTTCGTTTCCCAGTGCATATTAAAGTTATGTTTACACTATAGCGTAGTCTATTAAGTGTGCAGTAGCATTATGTCTAATAAACAATGTGTATACCTTAATTAAAAAATACTTTATTGCTCAAAGATGCTAACCATCATTTGAGCCTTCAGTGAGTCATAATCTTTTTGCTGGTGGAGGGTCTTGCTTCCATGGTCATGGCTGCTAACTGACCAAAGTAGTCATTGCTGAAGGTCGGGGTGGCTGCGGCAATTCCTTAACATAAGACAACAAAGAAGTTTACCTCATCGATTGGGTCTTCCTTTCACTTGAACACTTAGAGGCCATCGTAGGGTTATTAATTGGCTTAATTTTGATACCATTGTATCGCAGGAACAAGGGAGGCTAAAGAAGAGGAAGAGAGATAGGGGAACAGCTGGTTGGTGGAGCAGTCAGAACACACACAACATTTATCAATTAAGTTTGTCATCTTATTATGGGCACGGTTCACAGTACCTCAAAACAATCATAATAGTAAAAGCAAAGATCACAGATCACCATAACAAATATAATAAGAACAAAAAAGTTTGAAATATTACAGGAATTACCAAAATGCTATTGAAAAATAGTGCCGATAGACTTATGTAACACAGAGTTTGCCACAACCTTCAATTTGTAAAAATTACAAATAAAGAAATGTAATTTTGTGAAGCACAATAAAGCCAAGTGCAATAAGACATGGTTAGCCTGTTTATGAGCTTACCGAGGCTCCAAGAGGTGTCGTGACTGACCCAGCGTCCTACAGCCAGTAAACACTGGTTCCTACATGCAGATGGAGGCAGTCTCATTCCACAGCCCCTGCTCTCAAACATTGATGGCACTACATTAGAAGTCACTAGAAATCTGAAGGTGTCATTTTGAGCACTTTTCCTAAGACATAACCAGCATTTAGGTCTCACAGGGAGAGGTAGAAAAAAGGCAGTAAAAGTCTACATTTTTTATTCAGTTCTGAGGAAATTTTGAAATGTTCTGAACATTCTCTGTCAATTTGCATAATTTCCTCCTAAACATTCATTCTTTTATGCATCAATAGTCTCTTGATTAAACTCTAGTTGTAGAATACGTAGGAGATTAAATGTGAAAACTCTGATAGCGCTGTACCTCCACTTTCTCTATCTGAACTAGTTGGGGGTTGTTGCTATTCCAAATTAATTTGGTAGCTGCTTTTCAGGCTTGGCAGCTCTTGATAATTTTAGAAAAGTAATTTCACCAAAAAAACAAAAACAAAAATTCTACGTATGGTTTCACATTACAAAATTACATACAAGGGCATTATTGGTTAAAGTCACAGAGACTCAGAGAGGAAGCAGCATCAAGGAAGATAAGACACATTAAATCTCTTTCTCATAGACACACAAAAAATTTTCAAATTCCAGCAGATGTAATGATCTACATGATACAGGTACAAATGCCTGCTCCCTAAGAAAGAGATAGATAGAACATTTCTGTCCGAGAAATGCACAAGCATCAAATTCCCTAGAAATTTCTCTTCTACATTCCTCTTTGCCCAAATGCTTTGTCTTTTGAAAAGGAAAGCATAAGTTGAGAAGAAGGTCTTTCAGCCCAGACTACATTATGATGAAAGACATCCATGGAGCTCTGGCTACCCCATGCAAGGCTCACACGACCAGAACCGTGGTTCAGCTCCTAATACATAAACTCTGCTCTCTCAGTGCTCAAGGTGGCCAGGCTCTGCAGATGCCATACTAACTCGACAACAAGAGACTTAGAGATAAACCCAAAGGCCAAGTTGCTTTCAATGAGGGAATGATCTAGCAAGTTGCCTATAACTTGTCCTTGGCTCAGGTTACTCCCTCCAGATAGCTTAGTCCTCTTAGAAGAACCAGTCATGAATCAGACGGTTGCTTAATGGAGAGGGAAAAGAGTGGCACAGTGCAGGTTTACTGAGGTGTGGAAGTGTTGTTCTGATGACAGCTTCCCCTGGAATGTCAGGCATTTGACTCACATGCCTCCACTTCTCCTCCCATGCCTGCTGCAGCCTTCATTAACGATCTCAGTGCTCCCTCCCACTGAACCCAGACCCAGTCCAGAAGTCTCTCCACATAGCACTCGAAGCAGCCAACAAACTTGGGTTCTATGGAGCTAATGAAAAACGGGGGCAGCTGCGATGTATAACTTCAAGAGCACTAACCCACCCTAATTTCTGTGCTGTCAACATGCAGCCCTGTAAAAACACCTTCTTCCCCACGCGAGCTCAGAACCAATGAAGAAATAAAACACAGGAGACAGGCAAACAGTGCTCAAAATGCTATCTTCTAATAAAGATAAGCTTATAGGAAGGCCAGGCTTTTGATTTGTGGGCAAAAGGCCTGCTTGCACTTTGTCTCTGGATTAGACAGTTCCCACCTAGTCACGGGCAGTGCTGGAAAACTGCGGGCCTTCCCCACAGGAGATTCTGACTCACGGAGCTTACAGACTACCAATAAAGCATTCCAGAACGCCTTCATTGCAGACACAGATCTGAGAAGGGGCTGAGCCGCTCACATAAAGCTCCTTCTCCTGACTCACCCTGCAGATAAACTCTCCTCTTCGAATGAGTAAGAGGAACTCCCAAGAACCAGCAGTTTCTCTAGTATAGTGGCACTCACACTTTATAGTGGAGGGTTTGTTAAAACACAGATTGCTGCCCCCCGCCTCCGATCTTTGAATAAGTAGGTCTGGGGGGCCAAACTTTGCATTCTAGCAAGTTCCCAGATGCCGCTGCTGCTGGTCTAGGGACCACACTTTGAGAACCACTGCTGTAATGGAAGCCCCTTTGTTGAAATTTTCCTCCAATCAACCATCAACAGATCAGGGTAGCTCATAAAACAGTACATAATTGCCAGACCTGGCTTATAAAGAATGAGTTGCTCAAACCAATGAAACCAACTCTTAAGAGTATTCATAACTGTTGGTCTTCCCAAGGCCTTTGTAAAGCTTATGCACACATAATTCTTTAGGAGGATCCTACAATATGCCATGTTTCCCAAACTTAGTTAATCATAGAAGACTCTTTAAATTTCTACTCTTTTCAGGGGAGGGGAAGCAGAGCACATCCAAGGGTTTATGTTTCACTGACCACATTTTGGGAAACACAGGTTGGACTAGAACTTTCTTCGGTTGCAGTTCAGACCTGTGTGTCCTGATCAACGCAGCTGTTTCTCATGTTTCCTCATTTTTTCATGCAATCAGTACAGATTTATTTAATTCTCGCTGTGTCCCAAACACTGAAATTGGCTCTTGGACACCAAGATGAATGATCTGGACTTCAGGGCTTCTGTTGTGAGGCATAGGGTGGATCGCTTTAATGTGATGAGCACTTTACCACCATGGCAGTCACGAGTCACACGGGGAAAGAGAAGGAAGAGCTCACTCTGCTGGGCAAGGAGGCGGTAAGAGGGCATGGGGAATGCATAGACTTTCTGGAGGAGGGACACAGGAGCAGAGTCGCAGAGCAGTAGCAACTTGGCCCATGTATTATAGACTGAGGTAACAGCGTGCCCAGAACTTAATGGGAAAAGAGAGCCCATGAAGAAGCTGTGTGGGGTGGTGGCAAAGTGGCGAGAATGGTGTGCAAGGTCCAAATTGTTATGTGGCACTCCATAGGTTTATAAGGCATCTTGTAAGGTGGATCATTCCAGTAGGGGTGCTCCTCATCTCGTTTATGTTGGTTTTAGATGGCATTGTCCCAGAAGATAACTTCTGCATGACTGGTCAGCAGGCCCCAGATGGCTGTGTACTAAAGACATCCTCCTCCTCCTGCTTTCCCTCAGCATCCAGGGGACAGCAGGCAGGGATCATTGTCACAGTCTTTGTGTGCCCTGATGCATAGAACTGGCTGGAAATGAGGATTTCTGCATTTTGTGTGTCACTCTAGGGAGAGTGCCCATGGGTGTAATGGACCAGAACACAGGGCATACCCACTCTCTTCCCAGCATGCCCTTCTCTAGGCTGTACCACATGGAGCCAGACATCACAGGGCAGCACCTGTGTATGTAGGAGGAGAACATAATGGCTCATGCCTAGACACTAGCCAGATGTTGACATGAACCTGCTCTGTCTCTTCCCTGGCTAGCTGAGGACAAGGGAGAAAAAGACAATGAGAAGAATTTTATAGAACTTGTGGGTTCCTTTATAGCCTTGACTTCAACAAGTGTCTGAGGCATATGTTTTCACAGGTTTTTTTTTTCCTGTTTATTTGTACAACTAGACTTGAAAATTCTATTTCACAGCAACTTTTGCCTGTTCTGATTCGCCAAACAAGTTTAGCAATTATATTTCATAGTACATCAGAGATATAAACAGCTCTATTGAACTTCATGCGAATAGCCAACACTCTCAGGTCCAAATAATGTAGCTCTACTTGGAATTATGTTAGTCCCAGTGGACAGGGAGGGGAGTTTTCTGTGTCGTTCCTGCCTTGTTACTTAGATAAAAATGACCCATCCCAAGGCTTGAGTCTGGTATCAATTTGAAAGTTAACCTAATAGTAACTTTTTTTGTGTGAAATATATGAGAAATTTTACCTTCCTAGAATCAATTGACCAAATGGATTTCCTGATGAAATCGGCACCTTTCTTTCTTTTATATTGTTCAGTCAGCACTTTAGGAATAGAAAAAGGAGAGGAAGTACCAAGAGAGACAAGATGTAGGCGCTTACTTTAAATAAACGACAAAGCTTTATTACTTCCCATCGTGGGCTCTGTAATAACCTTCAGAGTCCAGAAGCTTTTAGGGATTCGCGTTGTGTGTGCCATACATCATCCCCAAGGCCATTTTGGTCTCTGAGATGATTGCAGAACGATGAGTGTATTGATCAATCTCTTCCCTATTTTTAAATCGGTGTAGTCGAAAAAGAGAAAATGCATCCTTTTAGTTAGGAGTGGATTTATGGTGCTATCTCTCTTCAGCCAAAGCAAGGATAACACTACAAAGACCAGTGGTCACGTGGAGCAAGATGGTTATATGACTCCTCAATGGCTCTCAGCGGGTTTATGGTGGCCAGCTTCCCAGACTGGTGCATATCGCAGTCCACATCTGGTGGTAGGAAGTTTATTGAGAGTCTGGATTTTGTATTTATAAAGCTTCCATTACCTGTTTTAACTGGGTGTTAACTTGATAAAGAACTTCACTGATGGTTAGGATTGTCTTTTTCTCACTTTTATGAACTGCTAAAAATGTTTTCAAGAGTCAAAATGTGGGAGATGTTTTTCTTTCCTTCCTTCCTTTTTTTTCTTTTTAAATCGTGGGATCAGATTTTTGGTTTGTGTTTTGTATTTTTGTAATTGTAATGAAAAATTTGACATATTTTAAAATCCTTTAGCAGAAAGGGCAGAGGGCTAGCGATGACAAAACAGACCAACTCTCCTTCCTTACTGTACAAGTTCAAAGATCCAGCTCTGTCCCTAACAAATCATATTAATTTAAGCATACCATTTAACCTTTTTGAGATTGGTTCCTTATCTGAAAAATGAGGATAATAAAAATCTGCTCTACCTGCCTCGCAAGATTGTTGCAAGTATCTACAGGGATGATGATCTATGTGAATGCCTTTTGTAAAATGGTGGTTATATTAAGGTCTCAAGCAACCTGGCCAAACATTAGCTATAAATTATTCTCTTTTGGTTCATTCATGCTACAGGATAGTCACATACTAATTCTATATGATTGCATATGTTCCCCTATTGGGCAATATCTTTAACAAATTGCTTGTCCATCCATTATCTCATTCGTATATCCAACTCTTCTCCTAAGGCCACGAAATGCTAGTTACTCAGTTTGACCGCTAGAGGGAGCAAAGCCTTTTGTTTCCTTTTTCTTAAGACAGTTAATTCTCTTGAGCCATTAGAAAGCACTCTTGTATTTTGGTCCCTACCGGAGCAATAAGTAAACGTAGAATTTCAGGTTAGCTGATGATGGTCCACATCTGTGTCTCTTAGGAAAATATCTCAGGAGAACTCTTCTCTTAACTAATTAAAATTAAGTTAAAAGAAATTTGTATGTCCATATGTGAATATGTATACATACATATATTTCCTAATTCTCTCCACTGAGAAAACCTAGAAGCAATGACACCCCAACAGCAACAAGCACACCTAGTGCCCAGACCTTGGTTTCTAAATACCATTCTCCAATAAAAGAAGGCAAGACTCCTTGGAGAAATGGTTGATTCCAGGGCTGGAGCAGGAAAAATACAACATAGCTTAGAACATCTTATGGTTCCATAAAGGATGGAAGCACTTCAAAAAATTATGACTGCATATCTAAAGAACACAAGGGTCAGCTAACTCCTAATGGCTAAAGCTGGGAACATCTGAGCAACCAAATAGATAAAATGGTAATAGGATAAACAATCATAAATCTAATGGATATAATTAAAAATAATAAATAAATAAATAAATAAATAAGAGGGCAGAAGAAACAGTTCTTACAGTATAATTCCAATTAATAAATGTAGAAGGAATAATGAAAATAGAAAATCACCATATTAATAGTTATTACTAGCAAGAACCACCAATGACTGCTAAAATTCCTAGGTAAAAGTTTTATAAGAAACAGGATATTTGCACAGTCTCGAGTTATTTCCCCATAAAGCACTTATCACTTATAAAGGGAAATTTGGAAAACCACCTTTACCAAGTGATCAAAAGGAACATCAGTTGTAAGATATGTGATGCCCCGAGAAGGACCCAACGTCACATTGTGGTGTTTTTGCCAAACACATATCCTCAGCCTCCTCAGCCAAAATCCCAAGGAATCAAAAGACTAATTCGAATGGAAGGACATTGTGAAAAGTAACCGTCTAGTATTCTTTAAAGTGATGTGAAAGACTGAGAAACTGTTACACATTGGAGGATATTAAAGAGGCATGACAACTAATTACAATGTCAGATTCTGGATTAGGGCCCCCCCAAAAAGACAATAGTGGGAAAACTGGGAAAAATCAAATAAGGTATTTAACAGTTTCAATAAACAGTATCCAGTATTAAATAATTAGTATTAACTAGTAACTAGTAGTAATTTCCTCGTTTTAATCATTGTATCGTGGTTAGATAAGGTATTGATATTAGAAGCCCAGCGAAGGGTATGAGTGAATTCTCATTTGAAATTTAAAAGATTACAAACTAGATTTAAATTAAAAATTAAGATATACTTAAAGCACTTACCATATGCCTGGCACTATTCTAAGGGCTTTATGTATTTTATCCCATTTAACCCTTGCCATACTGTGTGAGAAATGTGCTGTATTATCTCTATTTTCTAGATGAAGAAATTGAGACAAGAAAAAGTTAATTGCCCAAGGTCACCTACCTCATTCGTAGTAGAGGCAAGATCTAACCATAAGAGTCCGGCTGTGGGGACCTGCTGTTAACATTAACATTGGGCTGCCCTTCAGCAAAAAAATATTTGCTGAGTATTTATGAAGTAAAAACTGGTGTGTGAATCCACTGTCTGCAAAGATGTATAAGACAAGTTCTTCTCCTCAAGGAGCTTCTAGTCAGGAAAGGAGACAAGGCTTGACTACCAACAATAGCAACAGCTATTTATGAAACACTTTGTTAACACAATATTTCATTTTAAATGGTAAAAATAAAAAATGACTCAGAGAGATTTGATGACTTGTCAAGGTCACACAGTTAGTTAGTAAGCGGCAGAGCCAAGCTTTAAATACAGGTCTGTACTCATTTATTCAACAAATATTTATTGAGGACTGCTCTGTACCAAGTAGTATGCTGGGTGGCAGGAATGCAGCAGAGACTGAGGCAAACAAAAACCTGCCCCCAGGAATCCCCTAACCTGTTTTAATAATGTAGCTGGTATCTTACAGCTCAAATCTGATCCTTAATTTCTTAGTACTTAGCCCCCACCCATTTACACACCATTCCTCATTGACCTAGCTTTTTTAATATTAGAGATAGGAACAGAAACCAGCAGACCCACAATTTATTCCTTAAAATACAGCTCCCTGGCAGCCATGCAGCACTTCAGAGCAAGGATTCTGCCTTACCAGAGCCAAAAACTGGAGCCTATTCTAACTGAATCTATCCCACTTAATCCTATTTCCAAAATCTGGGTTTCTCATCAAGTGCCTGGCTTACCCCCCTATCCGCACCTGCAGACAACAAATGCACAAAGATTCAAGATGGATTTCCTGAGCCTTGAGGCTTGGTCTTGGCCCATAAGAAAGTGAGAGGAACAAAATCTGACCATCTGGGTGAGGGTCTATTTCTAACCATTTCTTTCTGCCTTCTCCCCATCTGTGATAAAAGTTATTAATCCCTGAACATTAAGTCCTGTGAGCAACAAAAGCCACCAGCTTTAGTTTTTCCTGAGATTGCTTCATGTAAAACCTCTGAATATGATAGTTACAACTCTTGGAATAGTTACTAATATATAATTATTTTATCTTACAACAGGGATCACATTATCTAGAGGTGTTACGTGGCAATGAAAGCAACATCCCATTATCTTTTGTGCCTTAGCTCCTCTAGATTCCATAATCCTCCACATGTCACCATCTGAGTGTGGACCTGGAGTGGGCAGTCAGCTCAGGGGATCATGGGCTGCAGCAAGACTCAGGTTGTGTGAGGATCCATTTTTTGGTCCTACGGTCACGCTAAATTGTAGCACTGATGTTTCTCTTTTAAACTCCTTTTTCCCAGTACTAATAGCCAAGCCATTTTCTTGGACCCCTGCATCCAAACTCTAACTTGTACTCAGGGACCCTTTCTCTGCCTTGAGACCCTGCCCAGAATTTCTGGACTAGAGTTTTTGTAAAACCTCTTCCTTTGTTGAACATTGCTCATTGACTATTGGCTGCTTCTGCCTGGTGCCATGTCCTGCCTGTTCTCACAGATGCCCTTTGTGAGTCTTAGTTGATACAAGCACTACATTTAACTGACTCTCTGGTCTCCTGAAGGCCACTCAAGTCAGTCATCCTGATATTGACCATCTCTAACATATCACCAATAGATACTTACACAGGTTTCAAGTTTATATGACTGAGAATAATGACGGTGTTGTGATATGAATAGTCAGGCAGAAAAGAGTAAAATATGTGTAAATGATGAAAACAGTACAACTGCTCAGTGCAACAGCAGAGAGGGCAAGTGGAATGGAGTTTTGGTGCGAAGCTTTTTATTGAAGCTTTGAGAATAAATAAATCTGCCAAGACACTATAGTTTCAAACCAAGTACTCAATGGCTCCATAAACAACATGAACCACGATCTGTTGAGACCAATCTAGGCTTGATAGTCGGAAGTTTGTCCCTCAGCTGGTTTGCATTGGTATAATTACTGGATACCTATTCTGATGGGATGGGCATCTTTTCTGGCTAGTTAGTGCCCTTGTCAAAATGATTGTTAAGCAGTTGAGATATCACCCCTGGGTTAATCAAATAGAATATAGTGATTGTATTGCATCAAAGAGATACTGAGTTAATGCTGAAAGTGTCTCTCCAAATCAAGAAATATAAGTTGATTGATTTATATGGCCCACAAGTACCCAGAATGTGTGAGAGAAGCAGCATTAACCAATTGCCTGCCTCTAAATTAAAAATAAAATGATTGGCTGAAATAATGCCTACAAGTGAGATGACCTTGAAATGTACTCTACAATCACTGTAAATCTTGAACTATTGAATGCTTCCTCTAATGTTATTTTGACTGGAACACCAGAAATGGATTCTTTTCAAGTAAATTAGAAATTCCCATTTGATGAAATCTTTTTAGAAATCTATGACTCTTCAATTAACCTAGCACTTCTGAAAGCCAAAATGGCTGTGAATATATTCTAAATTGACTAGAATATTACTTGAGTTCAGTCTCATGAAAATTTGTACATTTTTCTAGAAATCATATTTGCTAAATGAATACTTCTTACAAGTTTAAAATAAGGACAAAAAACTCAACCTTTTTTTATGATTCCCACATAGCTGGCCATAGGGAGGTCGTAGTTCCTTCCTCTTATAAAATATAAAATGTTGGACCAGGTCCAAGTTTTCAAGCCTAATTTCTTTTTTAATTGGAAATGGTTGTTGATTTATCAAATGCCTTTCAGCATCTATTGAAAGCATCATTTTACTACTTTAAAGGTAACAGAGACTCATTAATGTTGGACCATCCTTACTTTTCTGAGATAAAACTTACTTGGCTATGATATATTCTTTTTTTAATACTTCATTTGGTTTAGTTTGCTAAAACTTACTAAAATTCTTGAAAAGGTTCACGTTGACATTGTTTATATGATCTATTTTGCTTTATATCTATTTTGATATTACAATAGTGGCATAATATGATTGGAAGCAGTTGTGTTGTGTGGTGTGTGTGTGTGTGTGTGTGTTTTGTTAATGCCAAGGGACAGTGAAATGACCTGGCAATTAAATATTTTTAATGGTATTTTTTCTACCAGTTTGATACTTTTAAATTTTTATTTTCAATTAGAGTTGATATTAAATATATTTTATATTAGTTTTCAGGTATACAGCATAGTGGTTAGCCATTTATATAACTTACAAGGATCCCCCCAAATTAGTCTAGTAACCACCTGACACCAGACATAGTTAGTACACATCCTTATGTGTACTCACTTTCATGACTATTTTGCCACTACCAATTTGACGCTTAATCCCTTTGCCTTTTACATTAAATATCTTTAAAGGATCTGAAAAAAATACTCTTAAGGCAAGTCTGTGAACACTGAGGAGTAGAGTTAACATATCAATGTCTTCTCTCCCCTTTTGGTAATTTTTTTCTTGTAGAAAATCTTTTAGTCCCAGACTTTAAACATTTTGAATAAGAATTACACATAGCACATCTTTTAAAATAACCTCTTATATTCTACACTAATGTTTATTAGTGTGTTTTAGCTGTTGTTGGGACTCCTTAGCACTTTCCCGAAGCACATATTTTCTGGCTTATTCAAAGACCTAGCTTGATTTGTGTTACTGCTACCTTTATTCTAATTCTATTTTATATATTAAACCAATAGTTATCACAGAGTTTATATTCAAGTATACTTTTTCCCTTCATCTTTTGATACTTTCTACTTTATGTCATTGTGCAACAAGACAATATATACGTTTCCTACTCTTGATTTTGAGCCTTTTAAATCTTTTTCTTTTTCTTTTTTCTTATTCTTTTTTTTTTTTTTTTTTTCTCTATTTCCTTTCTTTTATCTTCTTCCTGAAATGTTTAGGGTTTTCCCTTTAATCCTTGAAGTTCTAACATCATTATCTCAGAATGTTTTTTGGTTCCAGGAGAAATCCTTGACTTTATCTTTTCAAAATTAATTTTTCTTCAGCCACATGTCCATTAGGCTTTTAGTTAATTTACTTTGGGGAACATTTTAAATTTCTGAGTAATCTGATGGTTCTTCTCTTTTTATGGTTACAGTGCCCTCTCAAATTTCCTGAAAATAATTGTTACAGTCTTCTTTCAGCTCTGTTCTCCTTGATCTAATCCTGCTCTTGCCTTATTGATAGTTGAGGCTAACAGCACCACCTTTTCCTCCAAAACACATAAATTCAAGTTTAAGACATTGAGCAGTTCCTGAAGTTTTTAGAAACAGAGAAGGTATTACATTGCAGATTGAAAAATAGAGTTTTCTAAAAAATCTCTTACAAACATCTCCTAAATTTCTTTCTCAGTGTAAGCCCATTCTGTGTATCTCAGATATACAGGCACAAAGAATATATAGGCATGAACTTCTCGAGTCGCCCTGAGCTCAGTTTGGATTTATTCTCTGCTTCGGTGTCACGCTAGAAACAGTACCTTCTGTCTACACTGAGCACACACAGACTAATGTTCTTGTTTAAAGAACTGCTTTATCCAATGGCCCCGCCATCACTCTGAACAATAGGTAATTAGGGAGTGGTAAGTGAAGACAAAGCAGGAGGAGTTTGCTGCTGGCAGTCCTCTGTCTTCCTAACCAAACCACCTCTGATGCTGATTTGTGTGACTGTTCATTCTGTGTTTTGTTTTGACCAGACTTGGGAAAAGTTTCTACCTGCACAGGAACCTTCTGCTGAACTGTTTTAGGATACTGCCCCGTCCCCCACCCCCGCCCTGCTGTTAACACCATTCCATCTTCATTATTGCCTAGATGTCCAATTTCTGGTGGATCTCATTGTCTCCCAGCATTATTTTTACTTTTTTTCCTCTGTGATTCCAAAGGGGTTTTGGAAAGAGAAGTGACTTTGAACTCAGCCTATTGTCTTAAACTTGGAGTCTGAGTCCAAGTTTCTACATAAACTCACCTCAACTAGATTTACCTCTTTCCCTCTTTTCTTTCATCCTATTCAAAAAATTTTGACTTTATCTTCCTGTCTCCTTTATTACTACTCCAGAGTATTACTGAGAAAATAGAGTCTTATCTGTGCCAACTATTCGGTTAACATGTTGATCTTCATAAAACCATCATAGGCTCATTCTGCAAATACTCTTGAAGACCTATGTACAAGCACTTTGCTTAGCTCTAAGAGACAGCTATAACAAAACACACAGTTCATCTGAATAAGAAACCCTTGTATAACATACCGTATTTGTTCCTTGAAACCATTACAGACACTGAAAGCCTTTTTCAACATAAAAGCCTCAAAAAACTACATCACTATGAATGCCATACTGCAGCAAAATAAGCCGTCACAGATGTCTAGATAGAAATTATAATGAAAATTTGAGAAACCAAAAACTAGAGTTGATTAATAGACATCAATAAAATTTCTCCCCTGAACAAAAAAAAAAAAAAAAAAAAAAAAAAGAAAGAAAAAAAAAAGAAAAAGAAATTGAGGGTTCCAACCTTGGGAATGGCCCTGAGGTAGGAACTCAAGCTTGGTCAGATAGGAGACACATGAAGTGTGTTCCTTATTTGGACCTTAAATGATTTATCTCAGAACAAATAGTTAATAGTTGCCAATGACATTAGCAACAGTCTAAACTGTAGGAAGTTGTTCTGAGGTTCTTGGACACAGCAGTCGAAAACCCTGAAGGCCCTTTGAGGGTTAGGAGATCAATGATCTCTCTTGGTGCATTGTCATTTCTGTTTGGTCAGAGGGCAGCAGTCACTTGGAAGAAGCTCAAATTTAGCCAAACATCGTGGATAGAGTAAGGAGGGGACAGTAGAGACCAACGAAAGAAAGAGAAAACCTTTTAAACCACAAGCATCCTATTTAACATTTCAATGGCTTCCATCCTGACAGTAATATCTTTCAGACATGGAGTAGAAGAGTTGAGCACTCCAAAGCTCAAATTTCTTACACATTTGAATTAATGTCAAAAAAAAAAAAAAGAAGAAGAAGAAAAAAGAGACTTTCTGTTGTCCATCATTTAACCTTATTTGATCTGTCTTTCCCTATCTCTTAAAAGCTTGTGGTTGGGGTTACCATGCTGTCATTCACCAAAACCTTAATTATTTCATGTGAACCTTGGCAAAGAAAGGCAAAGAAAGGCAAAGAAATGGAAAAGAGCAGAGATGTTTGGCTTGAAATAGAATATAAAATGAATAAAACTAAATTCATTGGTATGGCATTCCTCAGAATGAAATAGTGCATAGTTTCAGCCATGTCCTTTGTTGAATCCCAATCAAACTTGTATTTAATTATATAAGAGAATACCATTCCAGGCATACAGGATGGGTCATGGTGACTTCAGTAAGACCAAATTTGCTCCCAACATAGGGAGACAAAGGAAGAATGCACTCATAATCTGAATAAAACCGATATGGGCTCCATGTCATTTGTACACGTGCAGAGCTGGGCAAGTATAACCCCAGAAATCAGGGCACATGATAATGACCCCAAATGCAATGGAAAACCTAGCACTAGAAGAAAGGTCTACTCTGAAGGAAGTAATGGGATGAAGATAGTTGTGCAGGTGTGATTACTTCATCCTCCTTCTTGTTAGGGGAGAGTCGAACATAGGAAGCTTTAGGGCTCAAATTTAAACTTTTTCTGCCTCAAGGTGATATAAAAATGTCAACTTTCTGAAAACAGGCAACTTTTTTCAATGTTTCCAATGCAGGTTTTTAATAAAATGCAGGCATTTTTTTTCTATAAAATTATAAAAAATTGCTGAAGGGTGGGGAGTGGAAGGGATTGAACCCCAGCACATGGAGTAAGAATCAATGGACACTCAAATCTTACTTTACTTCGGAAAGCGTTCAGCATATCATCACTTTGTATTCTAACAACCAGTGTCTTAAAGTCCGTCTTGACCTATGTGCTTGCGATTCACTCAATCATGATTTATTGAGCACCTTATGTGCCAGGTACTGTGCTGGGTGCAAAGTCTACAGTGTTGATCAAGACAGTCCAGGTCTCTGCCTGCATCCTCTATTCATGAATATAATTTCTTTACCATCAGCATTTATTGCTTCAGAATAGATGCAGGCAAGAGAGACCCCCACCCAGGTTGTTACTTTGGGTGGCTTGGCTCTGGCTCCAAAGAGCCCATAACCCCCATCTTGGCCTCATTTGAGGTGCTTGGCACCACAGAATTTCCTGCTCAAATGATGAATTCCTAGGTTCAGAGTGGCTACGAGGCAGCTATATACTAGAGTTATGGATAGAATATTTTTGCGTGAGCCGGAATATTTACATATGTGTATTCAAGACCTTTCGTGGTGGGGGATGAACAGCGAAGTGAGTGGGCCTCTGACCAGGGGCCACTCCTCTCTGTACCACTTCGTTCTGGCAGAGAACTCCAAAAATGCCTAAGAATTGTAAATTCCAGCCTGGCTTTCCACACTGTTACGGAGTTAGATTAGTCAAGGTAGGAGGATAGCATGTACTTTATTTAACAGTTTGTTGGTTTGATTTATAACTTTAAATATTTAGACACTTGGTATGTGAACCTTGCAAATGTGAGGGAAGAGTTAGACCTTCCAAGCAGTGGGGTGAGGCAGAGGGATGAAATCATCATTCTTCTCACCCCTGGGGTTTCCTCCAGGCCCCATTGAAAGGCTGCTGTGCATTGGACGTACTTCAAAGATGCTTGTTCTCTACACAGTCTACTCCCACCTGGGTCACTATTTACAGCGTTCAACCACAAACTTCCTGTTTCAGGTAGAGACAGCTGGCTATGTTTTATAGCCTGTTTTCCTTGCATGCTGGTTAAGTGTGCCAGTCAAAGTTTAGAGGCATCACCTCCAACACAAATACCCCATTCTGACCCATTGCTAAGTAGTACATTAAATATTGCTATACTGTATGAAGCTGATATGCTCATTTTCCATGAGGCACATTATACCTGGAGCTATGGCTCTGAGACGGGACGGTACAGTGGAGTTAGATCCGAGGCTAACGTGAGCATACTTCTCTCAGTAGTATGGGCTTTGGCCCCATGCCCGGATAGGAATCTTGGCCACTTACTAGCCATGAAACTTTGGACAAGTTACTTAGTTCCCTCTGAGTCTCTGTTTTCCATCTGAAAATGGGAAATAGGAGATCGAATGAGGAGGAGTATAAAGCAAAAATCAAGAGATTAACTCATGGTAGATGCTCAAAGGTTAAACTGGCCTTTACACATGATTACCTCATTCTGATTTGCATCCTCAATCTTAATCTCCCTCCCTCCCTGGCTGCCACCCAATGCAGTGGGCCCTCTCAACCCTACTGCACCCCTCCCACACACACACACACACACACACACACACACACACACCCCTCTGCGGGTCTGGCAGTATTCTGTCATTAGGACTGCTGGCAATGTTAGAGGTCTCGACCCATCCCGTCAGCAAGCATTCTGTTCATCAGCCTTCAGTGTCTGGATGAAACCCACTCTAAGGGGAAAGTGCTGCAGTGTTGAGGGTCTGCTATACTGGAACGACAAACGCAATGTAAATGAAACGGAGAATTGTGTCTGAAAGCTTCCTCTCCAGCCGAGAGAAAGGGACAGACGTGAGTGAGCCACACAGCCCAAGGTGCAGACCACAGACTGGTGGGGCTTGGCGCAGCCGCTTGCTTGGAGTGTGCATTCGAGCAACGCAATGTCTCTGAACATTAATTTCCTCCTCTGTAAAAAGGGGCAAAATCAAAGGAGATTTAAACGACCTCGGATAATAAGACCTCACCTTAGTTTCCAGAGCTAGTGAGTGCTTGAAAATGGCTGTTTTTATTACAATGATAGCAATATTACTGATAACTATGATTGTACTATACGTGTGGTCAGAGTGTGAACAAAATGCTACCTAATTGTGGAGACTTAATTCTGCCTTGGGAGGGCAAGGGGGAGAGGTGGATAAGAAAAATGTCAGAAGTAAGGCGGTCCTCGGTCAAGGCCTAGAAGGATGAGGAGGCCTTTGCCAGATGGCAGGGAGAAGGTAAGACCTTGCAGGCAGAGAAGGCCCCATGCTGTGACAATGGACATGCTATAGTGTCAGCCCAGGGCAGTAGATGAGGCTGGATGGTGGGAAGGCAAATTTGGAAGGACCCTGGGTTTACAACGCCCTGCTAAGGAGATAGAATAAATTACTCTGTGATGTGACTCTCGCTACCATTTGCTAGAAAAGAGGCCAGCAATGATACGGACTGAAGGGAAAGCCAGGGTTTCATATGCTAAACACAAACACTGAGGCAGACCGTGGAAAGCACTTTGTCATAATCAATATTAATGCTGTCTATTGGCCCACACGGGAAATAACCCCTAAAAAAACAAGCTGTCGTTAGAGCTCAGTTAGGGCTACTAAGAAGCCAAGGAATTCAACAGTTAATCCTGACTCAAAGGACTCACTAGTTTGCAAGAAAATACATTTCTAAATCTCAACTTAAAAAAAATTTTTTTAACAGTTCTCAGTGGATTAAGAGATTCAGCATGTGTAAGCACAAATGTGTAATATGCAAGTACTTTTCAAAAAAAAAAAGTTGGAAGAATTTCCCCAACAAGTTCTTTGGTAGAGGGAGGTTGAATTTTTTTTTTCTCTCTCTTTTTTTTTTTTTTTTATTTTGCAGCTGCAGCAGAATATGTTAAAAAAAAGAAAAAAGACACTCTGGCCAGCCAACTTCCTTTCCAAACATTTGGTCCTGAGTAGCTCCTGCAAAGAACAGTCAAGTGTAATAGACGTGTAGGAATGTGGCAATTCATTTGCTTTATTTCTCCCAAATTATTGCTGGTTGCGGGTTTGGGGAGGGGGTGCGTGGGAGAAGTCGCTCCGTTTTGTTGGGTCTCGTTTGGCCTAGGAATGCAGTCCCAGGGCTTTCTACCTTTCTCAGCTGAGCAGTTCGTTCAGGTTCTTCCTCTCACCCTGAGGGTTCGATGGTTGGAGGAAATACTGGAGGCAGGCCAGATCTTCACCTTGAACGAAAACAAAAGTTAGCCAGAGCTGGTCCTGGAATCACCATTATTTTTTAGTCAGCTTTTATGAGTGATTCAGAAATTAACAGGTAATGTGCTGATATCCTCTGTCCAACGTCCAAATAAAAGAGTAATAAAATAAAATTTCTGTGTATTGACGTAGAAGGATGTCTGAGAGATATGCAAAAAAATAAAGGTGCTGGAAAATATGTGTGGCGCGATCCTGATTTTATGATTCACAAGGAAAACAACACACATCTATACATTTGGATAGGCAGGAAAAGATGACGGAATGATATATAATCTATTATATACCAACTTCTTCACAGTGGTTATTCTTCCAGATAGTGAATGAGAAAGAGGAGAAAGGAAGGAAGAGATCTGCTTTTACTTTTTTTACACTAAGATGTATTCTTTTGGAGGGAGGGAGAGAGAGAGAGAGAGAGAGAGAGAGAGAGAGAGAGAGAGAGAGAGAGAGAAATAGTACAGAGTAAGAAAATTGTTAAAAGAGATGTCATGATATTTTCATTCAGTTTGGGGGGATTCTCTATGAAATATCTCTAAGTATCAAACATACAACTCTTAGTATTATCCTCCACCATCTATACTCTTCATTGTTATAGGTTTAGTTAAAACGATTGCTCAGTTAACAAGTAGGAAGAGAGCTGAGGTATTTTGGACTATACTTCTCATTTTTCTTTCACATTTTGTTGGGATTGTTTTTCTGAGCCAATGATCTCCCCCGTGTTTTCAGTGGATCTGCCTGCTCATGGGCCCAGATGCTTCAAAGCCACCAGAGCTTACATAGAGTGATTACTGTTCTTTCCAGGCTACTAAGCAAGCCAGCATCAGAGGTGGCTACTGGGCTGGAGAGTTTGTGTTTAGTCTCTATAAACCTCTAGGACCTAGACACCTGTCATGAAGCAGCTCTCAAGCCTGGTATCATTCAAGTCCATGACATCACCTAGGCACTCAGAAGAGTGAACTGGTGGCATTTTGGTTCTTTGTTTGCAGCCCACTCTTGCTAGTTGAAACAAACGAACAAATAATTCTTTTATTATTCCAAGAAAAGAATGTATTGGAAAGATACAGGGAAAAAATCACATTGAATTACCAGACTTTGAAACGGAAGTAACTGGGGATCTAGGCACAGCATCGCAAGGAGTGAATTGACTCAGCCATTTGTCATCTTTGTGTTATTCCTTCTGGGAGAGACTGTGAGAGGCCCATCTCGGGCTCCATGTTCATCTTATGGCCAAGGGAAGGGTAACTCTTTAAAAGAAAGTCAAGGTGTTCTCCTCAAATGGAAAAGAGAATGGATGTCAGACTGGTAAAAATAACAGATATCTGCTGTAGGAACACATGTTGTCAGTTACAGATGCATTTCCCTGTAATGGGAAGAAGGAATTCCTGAGACTCATCACCAGCCCCCTCATGCTAGTTTCCTTCTTACCACCTGGGTCATCAGCTTCTTCAGATACGGCATCCTTTGGGATTTGATGCAATGTTAGGGTATCTCCTGAAATAATGACATCCTTTCCCTTTAATAAATTGTTATTTTACAGCAGAGTTTCTCAACAGTGCACTATTAACATTTTGCACTAGATACTTGTGCATTGTGGGAGTTGCCTGATGAATTTTAGGATGTTTCACAGAATTCCCGGCCTCTACCCACTAGATGCCTGTAGCACCCGTCAACCTCAGTCTTGACGATCAAAAATACCTCCAGGCATTCTCAAATGTCCCATGGGGACAAAATTGATTCTTGTTGAGAATTACTATTTCCTCAAGATATAAGTACTGTCACACATTGCCGGCCTGGAGGACTTCAAGTTCTTGCTAGACACTGTAATGACAGCCCTGAGTTGCTACACTGTCTCCTTCTAGATACTCCTCATTCCGAGGCTTTAGCATTCCCTATTTAAACTTAGAGTGTCTACCTGCTAAAGCACTAAGCAATCCTGGGATAGAGAGAATTACACCTCCATGGGAGGGCTGGTGGCCCCACTACCATTTGTAGCCACGTGGATGGAGAAATCAGAATCCCTGGGATCATCCTTGAACACAAGGGGAATCTAATGTAATCAAAGTCTTCGGAAAAATGAAGGTATTGACACATTTTATGGTGTCTTTAGAGTCAAAATCTGTTATGAGTAGCGTTTTAAAACGCTGCATCAGGCTTGTCGCCCTTGTTTGAAGTGGTGGATGAAACATTCAAAAACTTCTCAAAGCCAAGGTAAAATTTTGCTTCTGTCAAAAAATAATAAATCATTTTCATTTTGACAAGTATCTGGCACTGAGGCCTCAGGGACCGTTTCACGTTTACAGGGCAAACCCAAACAAAGCATCTGATGGCTGTGCAAAGCCTTTGTTTATACCCAACCATTGTCAAAGAATATTCCTAACAAGGTGTGAACTAGAAAGGCCTGCCTACCTCTTCCT
Source organism: Eonycteris spelaea (assembly GCA_003508835.1). Taxonomy (NCBI): domain Eukaryota; kingdom Metazoa; phylum Chordata; class Mammalia; order Chiroptera; family Pteropodidae; genus Eonycteris; species Eonycteris spelaea. The sequence continues at coordinate 7,694,435 of PUFA01000040.1, read as the reverse complement.
TTGTATGTGCCTTTTTGACACAATAAGTAAGTACAGATGTAGCTTTACCCTACCTAGGACCAAGAGTTAGATCAGGGCCAGGCTAAATTCCATCTCACTAGCTTACACGCAGCTCGCCAGAACAGAGCTTTGCCCCCGTGGCTGCCATGGATCCCTTTTCACAGGCTAACCTTCAAAGGTTCGATAAGACTAGTTGAAGGTAGAGCTTAATCCTCTAATTCCCAAAAAGGATGTTTTTCATTAGATTTTTGTTTTACCTTCGTTACATCATTTCCATATGACCTAAAACAGACACAAAGAATTTAGTTAGGGTGGAAAACACTTAAACCTTACCTGGCTAAAGCGTGGTTTTCTGACGTATCACCAGGCATTGGGACATTATTAGCACTGCTGTCAGGGAGGGAGCATTGAATGTTGCAAGGACTTTGGGCCTAGCTTATAAGTTGATTGACAGCCTTAAGCTTCCAAAGTAAATCTTTAAAATCCAAGTAATTTTTTCACAGACATGTGAAACTTCAGAATTCCAAAGGGAAAAGAAAGTTTTATTTTTAAAATAAACTTCTAAGTTTGAAAACAAAACCAGACAAGCGGTGCAGAAGGAGCTGTTTTAAATTGAATTTCAAAGTGTGTCTGTGTGTCTGGAGGCCCTCTTCTTATTTGCAGCCACACCTTTAATTCTGGTCCTCTTTGGGACTGCTGTAATGACTATGACCAGTCCCTTCCCACTTATCACCATTACCTTCTCTGATCCATTTTATAAGCTGCTGCTAAAGTTCTCTCCCTAAAGCCTACTCCAGATAATGTCATTCTTCTACTAAAAACTTCCACCTTCACCACTGCATACAAAACAAAACCCAACACCTAGCTATGGTGTTCAAATCTCTCTAGGATGTGGTCCAACTTAATTTTCTAGATTTTTTTTTTTTTTTACCTTACGCCTTAATTTCAAGATTAACGAGATTCATCAACTGTCAGTAAACTAGATATATACGTTTCCACTTCTATGCCTTTGCCAGGGCCAGCTTCCTGGGTGTGTGACCTGTGCAGTCACGCAAGACCCCGTGATCAAAAGGAGCTAGAGCTTGGTTTAACGCTCTGCTGGTGCCATGTTTAAATTCTTAAATCTTTTGTCTTTGAGTTGTGTTTGTTAAACCAGTGGGTCAATGTGAGCAAAGGAGATATCTTGCTTAACGTGCACTTCTGCACCCATTGATTTCCTAACATTTGCATATAGTGTTTGTGATGCCCTGCTGAACACAGAATTCTGATGGCCCCACAATGAGTGGTGAGTGGGAGTTCCAAAAGACCAAGCCAGTACACGGTAACCGTGTTACCTCTAAGAGTGAGCAAGCGGGTGTCCCAATAGCTCCAAAAGGCCATGCTTTTTGTTTGATCCAGAACTTACTTCAAATACAAAAAAAAAAAAAAGACACTAGTGTTCGAAGAAACAAATGATTGAGAAATCCTATCATATTCTTTGTTGTTTGTGTTATTTCCCTGGATTAGCCAACTTCTCATGCTGAAAATGATGACAAGGAAGAAAAAGGTAAAATAAGGCAACCCATCATTTTTTGTCCTTTTGGTCTTGCCTTAATCATCAGTAAGCTGAACTGCGGAGAGTGTTGACAGAAAGTACGCTTATCAAAAAGTGAAATAAAAACAGCTGAGTAAGTTTGGTGCAGTGTTTCCATTGTTCTGGTAAAAACAAAATACATATGTATATGCAAGCCATAAAATAAAAATTCTATAATTGTGATGCTTCTGCATATGAGCTAATGCATTTAAAAGTGGCATTGCACAACATAAAAATGAACCTTAAAATTTGGGCTGATAATTTAAAATGATCATTTCTTTTACTCCCGACAACATTAAAAAGCAAATAAAAAAACACCATGCCAAATCAAGAGACAGAAACCACAGAAGAAAGTGAGATGTTTTACATTTTGGTACCTTCAATGATGCTTTTTCTTCCTGTCTTTCAACAAAAGGCTCTGCGTTTTCATCTTGCACTGGACCCTGCAAATTATGTAGCTGCCTTGGCCTTTGCTCAAACTTTTTTTTTTTTTTTTTTTTTTGCTAGAAAACCTCTCCCCTTTCTCCTTTTCTCTTTGCCACTCCTCAGTCCCTGCCTGTCAAAACCCAACCCTGATTCTTCTAAACTGCATTTTAACGCCTCCTCTTCTGGAGCGACCCCTGATCCTTCCAGAAATGATTGCTTGCATAGCATTGAGCAACTGTGAGTTACTTAACAGAGTAATTTGGCATATATCCCTTTAGCCCTAACAGGTGCCAATTAAGCTTTCTTAAGGGCAGGAATGGTCAGGTTCTTCTTTCCTTCCCAACAGCTTTTGCACATCTTGTCCTTAACTGGTCCTCTGTAAGTCTGAGTAGAGATGACAGTGACATAGTCAAAGCTTCTTTTATTACCCACAGCTCGTGTGCATAGAGATAAGTTGGGCCAACCAGTTTGTCTCAATTTTTTGTAGCCTACCCCAACTAGTGGGTGTCCCCTCTACTCCCAGTCGCTTCAATAATATCTAATTTGTATTTTGTTTTTCAGTACTAAGGAAACCTTTGTCAGGTAACTCCAAGATGTAAAGGTTCTATTTCCACCAAAATCCAAGCTGATCTATTGATTTAAACTGAATCATGCCCCTTCCTCAAATTCATGTCGAAGCACTAACCCCCCAGGTGGCTGTATTTAGAGTAAGGAAGTAATTAAGTTAAATGAGGTCGTAAAGGTAAAGCCTTGACCCAATAGGATTAATGTGCTTATAAAGGAGACACCAGAAAGCTGGCTCTCTCACCTCCGTATGAAAACACAGCAAGAAAAAGGCTGCCTGCAAGCCAGAAAAAGAGCTCTCACCAGTAACTAAATCAGGCAGCACCTTGATCTTGGCTGTTTCGGCCTCCAAACTGTAAGAAATAAATTGTTTTTGGTCAAGCCACCTAGTCCATGAAATTTTGTTATGGCAGCCTGAGCGGACTAATACCTCCACCATTCTTCCCACTGTTTAAAGTAGAAGCTGATTGATATGGAGAAAGGTTTTTCCCAGGCAAAAGCAAGAAATTTCTTCAGAGGACACATACAAGGAGAGGAAACTTCGTATTTTGTCATTGCATAGATAATTGCAGTTATAAATTAGGAATAGTCATAGCTAGAGTAGTGCTTTCCAAAGAGTAATTCGTAGGCCATCTACACAAATGCACTAAATTACAGATTTTGAAAATACAGCCCCCAAATCTGCACTTAGAACAAACGCACAAATATGTAAAAAGTTGTGAATTAGAGCCATATGGAAAAAAAAAAAAGTGATGAAGACTCTGGGTGGAAAGGCTGAGGTCATGGTTTCTTTAGAATTGACTAAAAAACTTTAATACTGGGGCAATTGACATAAAAAACTTTAATACTGGGGCAATTGACATGCAAACCAATGCAGGGTGCGGATCAGCAAATCATGAAGAAGTGGGCAACAAAGAAAGAGAAAAATGGAGCCAGAACAAGGAAAACCACGCTCCCAGTCACCCCTTAATAAGGTTTCACCAATAACCAAATAAAAGGGAGCCAGGATGACACCAGAATCATTCTATGTCAGGGCTGTCCGCTGCTCAAGTGACTAAAGAGCCAATTGTACGTACTAGAAGCCGCAGTATGACTTTATACATTTTAATTTTATCTTTTGTTTTTAACTTATTAAGTCTAGGCATAAAAGACTCATTTGGACAATTTTTCTTTAAAGGGCCCTGCACCAGGTAGCCCTAGCTTCCTGCTGTGATCTTGACTTCAGATCCCGGGATGAACAAACCAGATGCATCTTGCCTCATGGGCTTATTCCTTCCCATATGTACTACACTCACTCTAGGCCAGGCACCATGCTAGGCACTGGGCACACACAGGCAAATCAGAGATGTGGTCCCTGCCCTGGGAAGGGCGAGGGGGAAAGAATGGAAAGAGGGGGCACTGGAGCACCCATGTGGGGATACAGCTACGTGGACCCTCCAGAATGGGCCACTCATATCCACTTATCATTGTTTAATCAAAACACACATGTTTTGAGGACCCAGTATAAGGCAAAGTCCCAGGGAAAGAGAGGTAGGTGGCCAGCCATTGTCATTAATTTCTGCAAGGTGGTCCAGCGCTCAGAGAAAACCAACCTACTTGAAAATCTCTGGGAAAGCAACTTCTAAGCTGCTCATAACAGCTGACCCACGATTCAAAATTTTTCACATTTGACTATCGCTACAGATTTGAGAGAAAGACAACAAAATTTCACTCTTTGAAACTACAAGATCTTTCTATACTTTAAATTGAATATATTTGTCTATGGCCTTGCCACCCTGAACATGCCCGATCTATCTGATCTCGGAAGCTAAGCAGGATCGGGTCTGGTTAAGTACTTGAATACTTGGATGGGAGACCACCCAGGAATACCACCTAGGAATACCAGATGCCATAGTCTTAAATATAAATAAAAATACATACATACATACATACATACATACATACTAGAATATATTTATATGCCTTGTGATTTGATTAAAGTATTTGGTAATTGTGGAATTTAATGAGCAGGAATGTTCTAAAACACTATTTCATCCAATAGATATTTGCCTAACGGTGCGTGGAAAAAAAATAAACCTGAGTTTTTAGTTTTTGTTGAACTGGGTGACATGCATTATGTTTAAGAGGTTTATTTATTTGTTGTTTGTTTGGGGCAGCTTTGGGAAATTACAGACACATCTAAAGTTAATCTAACTTCAGTCCCTAAGACTCCCCCTTCTTTGCCAAGTTTATTTGAGCAGAGTGTTTAGCATTTAAAGTATCCCTGTACACAATTCTTTTTAAATGAGCAATAATCACATTATAATTATCTAAGTTTGGGTTTTCATTTCTTAATTTTAGTAATCTTTTAAACTTAGTATCCCATAGGCAATATCTTTCATTTCTACATTGCTTTATACATTTCAGAGATTTGAAAATATTCCCAAATCTAAGAGAAGCAAATGGTTGGAGCATTTAGTTGTGAAAACACCATGGACTCAAACTTTGGCTTTGCCATTATTAGCTACATGTCCTTACTTAACCTCTTTGTGCCTCAGTTTCCTCACTGGCAAAAAAAGTCACGTGTACTGTTTTTACTGCTGTGGGCAGTTACCCATATTCATAATGAAGAAAAAATAACTTTTAGGAGAGATTAAAGAAAATAAGGATGTATTTTTTTCTCACCCAAGTCTATGGACCTCAGGTCAAGAACCCTTGCTTTGGACAAATTAAGTCAGAGAAAAGTAGGAGCCTTTCCTTGCCACGTGCTTGTCCATAACAATCTTCTGCGTCTTCGCTGTGGACAGTGCTTCTCATTAACATCCTTCACAATTTCCCCTAGTTTCCTTTGGGCTTCGAGGACAAAGTTTTCTCAACACATCTTTCTGATGCCAGCCGAAAGAAGCGGAGGACTCCCAGCGATGGCCACAGTTCCTCTGGAGCCAGTATCTAATCCGCTTCTCCTGATGTGGACAAATGGTGTCGGTCTGGTCCAGCCATAGAGCTCCCTGAAGCCCTTGTTCTCTGCCGCTGGTGCGGGTATTTAGCATGTCCCTCCGTGTTTGAGGAGAGAGTTGTGAGGCCTGAGATGCTTATCTGTTTTGTTCCTGTATGGGAATCTCAGCAGCCACACGACCTAGGAGACTTCATGCCGAGGGGAAATGTTGGCCCTGTCTGCCTCCCACCCAGTAAAGCCGGTGATGCTCGGTGCTGGCTCTCCAGGAACCAGCTCTCTCCATTTGATGCTCCAGACCCCCTCCCACTTCAATGGACTGTGGGTTTGGTATTTGCTTAAATATCTTTATCTTAAAGAGACAACTTTAAAGGCTGAACAGGTGTGGCCATGGAGCATGACATATCTGCTAAGATATTCTCTTCTGGTGGCTGACCTTCTCCCAGCACCATATTGCTCACTCTGTTACTCCAGGACTCACCTTCTCCTAACCCCCATCCAAGTTTTCAGGGTCACTGCCAGCGGCTAGTGAGTCCTGGCCAGAGGCTGCAGTCATGCCCTGGACTTTTCCTTATTCAACCAAAGCTACCTACGGCCTGCTGCCTGATTTTTTCAGATTCTGTTTTCAACTTCCCAAGGTGAAGGCTACTTACATGGTACAATGTAAAGTGTGAATTGATAGTAAATGGTCAGTCACGTGGTGGGGAACCAGTTCCCTGCCCACACTGTGTAGGTGGAAAAAGTGCCCCCATTGTGTTGCTTTACTTAAAGAAGTCACGTGAATGGTGACATTTAACGGTAAACCAGTGAGACTGGGAAAAAGAGAAGAAAGTAAAGAATATGCCTGGCCTATAATGAAAGGTAACCATGTAATTTATGATCCCAAGTAGAATAATTTTGAGAGCAAAAGGTGGCTCTGTTAATAATTTTTCTGGAACACGAGGCATAAACCACGGTATTTGATGACCGTACTTTTAGAAGGTGCTGAATGTGCAAATTTGTATGCCTTCTTGTGAATTTTTCTGGAGGAGGTGGATGATAATTTTCATCATGCTAAAAAAAGTCTGTGACACATAAAGGTTAATAGCCAGTTATCTATATCTATATCTATATCTATATCTATATATATCTATATCTATATCTGTACCTATATCTATATCTATACACACACACACACACACACACACGTATATACACACATTTAGAAGCGAATGGCATGGTGGAGTCAGAAGAAGAATTAAATCTTCACTCCAGAATTTCAGAATGTATAAACTTAAATAAGCTACTTGCCTCTTGGGGCTGCTGTTTTAGTCATTTAAGAAATGAGGATATATAAGAAAGTCCCTGTCACCAACTGATGTTGAAATGTATAGGTAATTAGTGTATAAAATATTGTTTTCTCTTTCAGCCTTCCTAATACTTTTCCCTCTGACTTTTGTGCATTGTTAAAAACAATGTCCTATCAAGATTAAATTACAAAAAGAAAACGTACTCGTAATTTAGACCACCCTAACATATTCTTCTTCTCCTTCCTAGTCTTACTACTTTTTAATGTCATAACCAGTTGCAAACAATTTACCTTCTGCATTTACTCCCCACTCAAGATAGCAATCATATACTTTATTTTTATAGCATCGCAAGTGTCTTTTGGGTTGATGAACCATGATGTAGCTTATTCTTTACTCTATATTCCAGTCTACTATTTTAAGTAAAATTGCAGTGGTTATCTTTACCTTTCCTTTCCTTGTGAATAATTTTCTTAGAAGCATATCTTACTATGGAATTCAAGTTTTCAAAGGATATGAACATTGTAACCTCTCTTGATGTGTACAACCAAACTGCTTTTATACAGTAGTTGGATTAATGTACACTGCCCCAGCCCTTTAAGAGTGTAATTAATTTCATTCTAACCTGTTCAGCATTGGAAATTATTTTGTTTTTAATTTGACCTTAGTCATGAATTGTGCTTTGACTTGGTTTAACTTGCATTTCTGTTGTTATCAGCAAAGCTAAATATTTACAGCTTTTACTATGTACAATATTAACTTCTTTTTGTGGACATTTTTTGTCCTTTTCCTATTTATCTATTGATTCTAATGCTTTTAAAGGTATGGGTTTTCCACAGTATTAGTTATTGGCCTTCTTTCTTTATTTTTTCTCCTTTTTTTTCTGATTATAAAACAAGCACAAGTTGGTAATAAAAACAGATATTTTATTAGAAATAATTTAAAAATAATAATAATTTAAAACCAGACAGAAGTCCACTGCTTATCACTGTTTTAGCATCTTTTCGTCTCTCTTTTATTTTTTTAAAGTTGGTTTGTGTGTTGAGAAAGTTTAGCCAGGGAGACAAAGGAGCTGGAGGGACCCCGGGGCAGAACAACAGGGGCAGAACAACATGAGCGATGGCACAACGGGGAGGAGGGAGCGGGGAGCGAGAGACGGAGCAGTTCCGGTGGCTGGAGGGTAGGGAGCATCTGTAGCCCAGTGGTGGACACACACTCAGTTGGAAAGCAGAAACCTGAGATGGTGGGTCTTGCCATCACGAATTAATCTATACTTTATCCTAGGGGTGAAGGAACATATGTAGATTTCTTTTAAAAATACATTTAAAATGTTCCAAAGAAATATTTGAGTTTTTGTTTGTTTGTTTGTTTGTTTGTTTTAACAATGCATTTCTCTATGGGGGGAAAAAAAAAACATACAGAAATAAAAATAAGGGGGAAAAACTATCCAGTACTACCTAAATAAAACTCCTGTTAATATTCTACCCCCTGAAGGATTCTAATCAAGTTTACACACCCAATGTCTGCTTTGTCCCTGGTAGCAATGTGGAAAATAGACTAAAGGGGAATCGAACATGAAGCAATAGCTATAAACACTTTTTTTAATGTCCACTGAAAGTTTGAGCAACTTCTTACTTAATATCAATAGAATTCATGGTTCAGCCTTCCTGTACCTCCAAGGCATCAGCCCCTTTAACTCCTACAAAACTCTTCCCCTCATACTCCCAATTAATCACAACCATCAAGCCATACCTCAGAAACAATCCAGGGCTCTGGCCCTGCATCCCTAAACATCATTCCCATGCCTCCCAAAGCAGCTGAACCAACATCTTTTGAGGCAACCAAATGGTGGTCACATCACTGGCACACCCCGTGTCCATGCTTGGATTTCAGTAACCTTCTCCTGACAGATTTCTTCAGAGTATTCACTTAGGGACCTTCACTCACATGATGGCCTGAAGGACTGCAGGGTGACAAGCCCACTGTCCACCGAGGAGAACATCTGGAGGAATGGGACAAAGGGCACTCTTCACCGTCCTCTATGGCCCACATGCCCAAGGTGCTGAGAGGAGCATCCAAGATGGTTTGGGGCAAGTCTAATTCCTGGGTGAGCAGAGTGTCAATCTTCCAGCGTGACCTCAGCATACATCTCACCTTCACGTGGGAAAAATCATTTTCACCTTCCCTACCTTATGGGAATTTGGTGAAGATTCAGTAAACTTGCTGCTTTGGAAAGATACAAAATGCACAAATATGGGGAAAATTGGCTCCTTTTGGCCCCAGCATTAAAGTAGCTGTTAAAATGTAATTTAAACCCTATATGACTAGTTCCAGATATAGGAACACCTGATTTGCATATAAGATGGATGGATGGATGGATGGATGGATGGATGGATAAATGAGAGAGAGAGAAAGAGAGAGAGAGATAGAGAGAGAGAGAGAGAGAGAGAGAGAGAGAGAGAGAGAGAAAGAGAGGTGTGGTAGATTTGTATGTTGGTATATATATGTATTCATTTTATATGTATTTATTTATATTCATATTTTATGTAAAACCCTTACTTGGGGGAGCTAAATTTTCTTTTTGCCTCAAGCATGCCTGTTCTTTTACCATGTTAAATTAATACTCTATCCTCACCCACCTTACACACTCTGTTGTTGATTCCCTAACTCTCTGGGTGGTATTTCCTTAGGGGTAAAAGTGATGGAAGAATCCCCTTGAATGGGGACTCGAGATAAACAACAACAGAGACACTGGAGGGACTTTATCCAAACATATGACCCTTTGGGCTCTGAGGCAGGCCATTTGGTGGCTGGCATATGCAACATCCATTCCAAACTCCATGAGTGACCTTATTAGTGAGGGGGTGGGGTGGGGGAGGTATGTTACCTGCATCAGTCTCAAAACAGTATATTTGATCAAAGTTTCTTTAAAAAATCAAATATATCTATCTGATATTTCCCGTTTTTTACTCTGCCAGACAACCTATTTTTCCAGATGGAGAAATGCTTTTAGGTTTGATTTGTAATGCACATAGTTTTTATTATACTCACAATACTTATGAAGTGAGGGTAGGGATGAGTGTAAAAAGAACATACTGTATTTCCTGATGAATTGAATTCAACTGAAATTGTATGCCTAAGCCTGTGCTACGTACTGGAGATACCAAAATAAATGATTCATCTGGCGCAAATATTCTAGAGAATCATGTGGCATTGTTGAAGGGATTTTGAATATACGTGAGCCTGCTGATGACTCCACTATTTGCTAACCAGTCACGTTCACTGGCAAAATTCTGCCCCCGATCAGCCTTTCTCGGTGATAGAATTTTACTTGTGTGCCAAGAAATCTACCTCTTGGAATTAATCTCGTAAGTCCTACCTCCCTCTGGGTTTCGTGCTCTAAAAGCCTCTCAGGACATTTTAAGTTTATAATTTTTCAGCTTATTTTAAGATATTCTTCCGCAGGGATTAATACGAAACAGGGTAAGAAGAAACACTATGGAGAGACTTGTTAGGGCTGATACCACTGAATAAGGGCCAGAGAAGCTGGGATTTCGATCTAGATCTTCTAAGTCCAAATCCAGCCTTCCCAGTTTTGGCGAACAGCAGCCAATTGCAGGACTACAGAGATTGACGAGACTTGACCTGAATTTAGTGACTGGTTTTCAAACCTTGTGGGTCCTTTCTTCGCCTGGGTCGCACCTTCTCCTGAAGGAACATTTCTGTGATGGGAGCAATTTGAGAAGAAAGCCTAACCTCCACTCATGCCTTAGGCGAAACCATTTGTTTTGTTAACCTCATGTGAACATTACAAATGTGCGCTGGGGCAGAGGCCGTATCCTTCTATAGATTAACAATTTCTCGAGTCGGCACGGCCCCTTTACCTGGACCTTCAAAGGAAACACTTCAAAGGAAGAAGTCAAGGTCCTCTTCAGATGGTGGGAACTCTGAGGTGGTTCTTGCTTTGAACTCAGAGGACTTAGGTGTCAGTGCCAACTGTCTTGACTGCTGTGTGTGAGCCTCTGTGTGGGTGGGTGGGTGTCTTTCCCTCTAAATACATTCTGTTTTATTGGTGTCTTTCTTTCAAATTATTATTTAAATAGAAAGTCCTGTGAAACAACATTCTATGGAAAAGTTTCCCACAGATGGGTTTAAGCAAATAAACTTGGGTCTATGCAGAGAGTGACCACGTATTCTCAGAGGACCGAGTTCTGAACAAGAGCAGCCAGGGAAAGAATCTAATTCCTGGTATTTAAAAAATCTGGGTTTGGAGTACAAACAGCTTCATTTTCCCATCTTTAAACCAGCAGGCTCTAACACGGCCAACACCGGCCAACATGAAGCCACATCCCCCAGTTCTTTGCAATCACGGGAATTCTCCAAGTTTCACAACCTACCATCTGGAGGTATAGTTGTGCCTACTAGTCCTGCTTGTGCTCTTAATTTGTGTACTAGAAAGTTCTTTAAAAAATTAAAAGCACAATATAAATATAACTATCTTTATTATATTAAATAAGCTATGAGATAGGAGAGAGGCAGTTAGGCTCGATTACAGCATATTCGGTGACTGTTGGGGGTCTTTCCCCATGGAAAGCAAGGCCTGTTAGGAACCAGGCCGCACAGCAGGAGGTGAGCAGCAGGTGAGCAAGTGAAGCTTCATCCGTATTTGCAACCGCTCCCAGCACTAGCATCACTGCCTCAGCTCCACCTCAGATCATCAGACATTAGATTCTCAGAGGAGCACTGGTCCCTGGTTCCAAAAAGGTTGGAGACCCCTGCTAAACTATTCCTAGGTGTTTCAGATTTTAGTTGCTAGTAGATAGAAGTCAGGAATTCATACGTTGAGGCTGATTTTTGTAACAGAAATACATTGGTTTGAAATATATATTCTTTAGTATAAACAAACACCCTTTGACTCCTATTTTTTGTAATATTTTTAAGAAAAGAGACCTTACCTTTTCATGAATGTCTTTTTAGTCTATCAAGATTTTCTCGTTTTCCTTGTTAAACCTATTGCTGCAGTCTATTATATAGTAAGTAGATTTATTTAGAGAACCATCCATGAATTGCTGGAATAAAAATCCTATGTGGTCCTACTGTACAGTTTCTAGAAGTGTGACCATGGACAAGTTACTCACTCTCTCTGTACCTCAGTTTCTTCCTCTGTAAAATGGAACCTCATAGGGTGTTATGAAGATTAATGAGTCAGCATAAGTAAAGTGTGCAGGCCAACGTCTGGCACATAGAAAGATCTCTATAAGGATTAGCTTGTATTATTACTGTTATTATTAATTTATCTAATATCTTCTTACAGTCTATTCACTTGTATTTTATTTAAGATCTGTATTCCTAAGTGAGCTTGGTCTGTAGTTTTTCTTTCTTTTATAATGATATCCTGATAGTTTGGGGTACCCAGGTTAGTTTATTTTGCTTTATGTAATTAACTGGGTAACCGACCATCTTTTGCAACGTTCTGGAACAATTTCTATCACTTGCATTTACTTCAAAAAAGGAAATACAATCAGTCAATTATACAAAATGGTTAGCATGCCAAGTTACAGAACACAATACAGCTGCTAATCATACCAGAATTCCCAGGTATGTTACAATTTTGGCCCAATAAATGCAAGTCATTTAATTATACCATTTTCAATTTAATTACATGGGTATTTATGAGATGTATTGTTTGACAAGAAAAAATCTACAGAACAGGCTGTGAAATATGACTCAGTTTTTTTTATAATTCACATATATTTTATACACACACATACGAGCATGTATATACATGCACATACACTCAACTGTGTGTGTATTTGTGTGTGTGTGTGTGCGCGCGCGGTGCGTGTACTCTGAAAGCTAAATGGTAATTTCTAAGAGGGCTGGTAATTAAGATTTTTTTCAATTACAGTTGACATTCGATATTATTTTATATTAGTTTCATCTGTACAGCATAATGGTTAGACATTTATATAATTTATAAAGTGATCCCCTCAATTAGTCTTGTACATAAGGTAATTTTAAAAATTGTTTTCTCCCTTTAAACTCACCTGGGTTTTTCTTTTACACTGATTATATATTATTCACATAATCAAAAACCAAAAAGACATGTTATACCTCTGTGCAATATATGGTATCTACTTAGTACAGACAATGTTTTTGACCTTGTGGGCATGAAAAAGATCCATGTGACCCAGTCTCTACTCTCAGGAAGTCATGATCTAGATCTAGATCAAGTAGAAACATATAAATATGATGTGGGTGTACAAGATAAGGGCCGGAGATAGAGCAGCCAAACTTCTCAGTTTGCCAGGACTGAGGGTTCTCCTGAGATGCAAGACTTTCCAGTGCTACAACCCAGATAGTCCCAGGCAAAAGGAATGGTCACCTTTGCTGGAGAAGCTGATGAAAGAACAGTACTGGCCACAAGTCCACGTGCTTCCCGTATTTTCCAGCCTCCCCTGTAGGTCATTTGAAACCTTGTGACTGAACCCTCGCCAACAAGAATGTGAGAGGAAGTGATGGGTTGGTTCCAGTTTGAGACAGTTAAGAGTGGGTATGCATCCTCTAAAAAGGCCTTTCCTTTCTCCTTCTCGCCACTGGAAGCAGACAATGCTGAGATGACAGAGTTGATAGATGGAAGCGACTACAGTCTTTGAGTCACTGAAAGAGAATCGCACCAAGGAGAGCTGCTTGACTCACATCAGACTATGATGCGAGTGAGAAATACTGGGCTGAGCTCCTAAGATTTCAGGACCTTTTAGTTAAGGTGGCAGAGCATGATGTTATCCTACTAAAATAGAGCCCAAAGGTGAGAGATCAGGAAAGACATCATAGAAGAAGTGACATTTATATGAAGAATGAAAACATGGTAACATTCCCACATGAAGGAATGAATGCTGAACGAGTTAGCCCAGGTGGAAACAGGGGATGGTAGGCAGTAGGCAGAGAAGGGCAGGAAGTAGTTCAAATACAAGAAGTAGTCTTGTGTTGGGAGATAAGGCTGGAAAGGCTGGTTGTGCAATTTGTGGAAGGTCTTGAACTCTTCCTTAGAAGTTTGAGCTTTATTCTGGAGGCAACAGACAGCAACTAAGCAATGATGTATCACAACCAGAACATGTAAGAAAAAATTAGATGGGGAATGGGACAAGAGCAGGACCAATTCAGAGATGAAAATAATTATCATAGTCTAAAAAGTAATCCAAGCAAGAAGGGATGAGGGCCTGAACTAGAGAAAGAGTGATAGGTGTGTAGTGGCATTTGGGAAGCAGAATTTACTAGGCTTGATTTCTCCTAATTAGATCTCACAAATGGAGAGAGAAGTTGAAAATGATGCTGAGGTTTCCACCTTTGTATCATAGGGGATGATGATACTGTTCACGGGAACCAAGGGAAAGAAGCAAGACTAGGAGAGAAAATGGCAAAAATAATTTGGGATCCAGTAAAGAAGAGGAAGGAACAGAAGAGAGTGCGAGATTCTGCAAAAGAGAAGTCATAGAAGTCACAGAAGAGCACAACATTCCAGACATCAAAGGAGGAGAGAATTAAGAAAGAAAAAAAATTGGGCAAGAGTACCACAGTCTGCAGAGAGGTGGGGTAGGCCAAGGACTAAGAAAAGATCATTGGCTGGTACAGGGAGTTATTTGGAAGATCATTTCACAAGATGGCTCATGTAGAAGGCAAATAAAAGAGGAGCGTGGGTGATGGGAGTATAATGAATGGTGAGAACACAGAGTTTATGTTCAAGGTCAAAGCAGCTGGTTAGACTGCTCTTTTAATTCAACAGTCATTTTTTGGCTCTTACTATTTGTCAAGCCCAGTATCTGAGGAATATAATGATGAACAAGATATACTCTGCTCCCTCAATGAGTTTATAATCTCCAGTAGGAGATAAAATAGAAAAATAAACAGGCAGATTTAGTACCATGAGATAAGTGCTAAGATGCTCTGAGAATACATAGAGAGACTCTGTTTGGGTTTCTGGGAGTCAGAAAAGGCTTCCTGGAGGAAGTGCTTTGAAAGCTGGGTCTGCCAGGGTGTGAGACAGGAAGTAGGGAATTGGCCAGGTAATAATGGTAAGGTGGAGGGGAGCAGGAAAAGACAGTATTTTAGGCCACAGACACACCAGACTCAGAGGCTCAGGAGAAACAGAGCCTGACACTTTCAGAGAACTACAAATGGTTTGTTCTGGCTGGAGCTTAGGAAATCCAAAGGTGAGGATGAACAAGCCATAACATTTAAATCATTAAGGGCCATTTAAAGAAAAGAGAGAGATGTGATGGCAGTTTAAGAAGGCATCATTTCCAGAGAGAACTAACTAAGCTGGAGGTAGTGAGCTGAACAAGAGGCAGTGGTAGGGGGTAGATTTAAGGAGATGAACATATCTGTGGGATCAGTCGGAAGAGTAGGAGTTGGCCTTAATCCCTGACAGCAGAGAGAAGGGGTGTCAAGGTACAACCAGCACAGCTGAGGATGCTTGGCTTTCGTCCTCCCAATAAGATAGAAAACAAATACCTGAGGTTTAGAGGATCACACAGGATATGGTTGAGGGTGGATGAAAACAGAAAAATTTTTGGAATAGCAGCTGCAGGGTCTGTGATAGGGAGTCAACTGGGATTCATTAAAAGATGCATTAAAGTAACAAGAGCCCAAATATTTCCTGGGGCCTTTATCAGCTGCAGGAAAGGAAGTTTGTTCTTTTCTTTAAATATTTATTAATGTAAATGCTAGTGCTCTTGAGATACCCCTCACCAAAGCTTAGGAAAGAAGAATGTGGTTTCCACCAATGGGTTTTCTCTGTGCTCTGGGAGCTGTCACCAGTCCTGGGACATTTCCCACTCTGTGCAGGGAGCCCCAGGGGAACTGAAGCTGAGAGCTCAGGAGATGCACCGAGTCCTGACTCCTATCTGAGGGACACGTGCAAAAATGGGTGTGCAGACCGAGCCAGGCCTTTCTGCAAATGGGACCAAGGCAGACTGGCCAGTGTGCTCTGAACTGGAGAGGACTCCTACCCTCCCTGAGAGTCACTCCTTGAGTCAAGAGAGTGCCTAGAAAAACAACTCTTAAAATGTAACCTGCCAGGTGATCAAGGCTCATGTCAACAGTGACAAGTCATGTTGGTAGTAGGTTGATATGATGAGATGAGAAGGGCACTTAAACTCCGTGGTCTTCTTCCCAAGAACTTATAACCCCAGTCTAATCACATGAAAAAAACACTGGGCAAATCCCAGTAGATGGACATCCTGCAAAATACCAAACCAGTGCTCCTCACAGCTGTTAAGGTCAACAAACACAAGGAAAGTGAGAAACCGTCACAGCCAAAAGGTGCTTGAAGAGACATCACAGCTAAATGTAATGTGGTATCCTGGATGGGATACTGGAACCAAAAAAAAAAGGACACTCAAAACTAAGAAAATCCGAATAAACTGTGAGCTTTAGTCCATAATAACGCATCAGTATTGATTCATTAATTGTAAAAAAAATGCACCATCCAGACTTTAGTGTTAGTAATAGGGGAAACTGGGTGTGGGGTGTATTGGAACTCTCTACACTATCTTTGCCATTTCTCTGTAACTCAAAAACTGTTCTAAAATCAAAAGTTTATCACAAGTATTTTAAAAGTTTAACCACTACGCTGTATACCTGAAACTAATATAATATAAATGTCAACTGTCATTGAAAAATATAAATAAATATTCAAATAAAAATAAAATAACATAAAATTAAATCCAAAGTTTCCTTTTCCAGTGTGGATCAGGAGAAGGAAAAGCCCATCGACGCTGCAGCATTTGTGCTCACATCGGTTCAGCGTTCTCTGGGTGGGAAAGGGTCAGGGCCCAGGAACACCTGCAGACAGGAGTGAACGTGGCATCTTGAGTATTCTCTAAAGAGAACCTGAAGCTCAGAACCAGCCGCTCAGCGAGCTCGTTGGGTTGCACTTAAGCTGCCATCAGACAAGATGGGAGTTATTTTAAGACTATGGACTGAAGTGGGAACTAGGTCAGGAAAGAAGAACACTCCAGGCCTGACTACACCCTTCCCTCTCTTGTGGGCCACCTGGTCTCTTTCTCTCGGCCCAGCCCTGCTACAGTTTTCCTCCCTCCATGGGCTGGCTTACTCTGCTCATTCAGCCCCTGGTCTCTTCTGACCAGCTCGGCTGTGGCCTCCATCTGCCGTGACCTCTCCTCCATCTCAAGACAGCTTTCCAGCTGTCACCCTGACACTGCGTTTCCTAGCTCTGGACGTCTCCTTCAAAAGCAGTCCTTCGTTTTATTTGATTGCTTTTTGTTTTAGAAAATGTTTATTTACAGAAAAGTACAATAAACGATATAGTGCACCTATTTTCCCAACATACAAGATTAATTGGCATCTGTCATATTTGTTATTGGTAAATATTTACTTCCTGAATTTTCCCTATGTGTATACCTTTTCAAAATTATACAATGCATAACAAGTAAAATATTACAGACAAAATTCTCTTGAGCCAACCAAATTCTTTTTTCTTTCTCTTTTGATCTCCTGAACCAATCACTGTCACTGTTTTGATTAATCCTTTTGTTCTCTCTCTCTCTCTCTCTCTCTCTCTCTCTCTCTCTCTCTCACACACACACACACACACACACACACACACACACACACACACACTATATGCTATTCCCCTGTGTGTGTATGTTTACATTTACATAAATGTTATCACATGGGATGACTTTCTTTTTTCATTCAACATAATGATTTTTATCCATATCCATATTAAAACATATAAACCTAGTTCACTTTTTTTTTACCAGTGTATATATGCTATCAAGTAAATAAATACAATAAAATAAAAGTAAATAGAAACACATTTTTTTTATTCATCACCTATTGATAAAAATGCAGGCAGTTTTCAATTTTTCATCTCTGTCATGAATATAATCATCCATGTCCCCTTCTGCATATGTAGGAGAGTTTCCTATTGGGTATTTTGGTCTGTGTATGTCTGAGAGATGATCTGGTTATCCCAACTGCTTTTTTCACAACAGATCTGCCTACATGATAGAGAAGGCCTCTGCTAAGAGTATTCCTCTTCCTTACTCAAGTTCTGAATAAGCTGAAAATAGAACATAGAACCAATAGAAGCCAAAGGGTCAGGATGAAATATAGCTCTGCTAAGGAAACCTCTATGTTTGGGCAGAGGACCACCCATCACAGATAGCTGAGAACTGGCATAGGCTCCTTCCACCCCACCCACTCCACCCTCACCCCCCAACCTTCAACCACCCAAGGCCACTCTGGAGGAGCAGCAGAATGCATCTTTCCTTGGAGGCAGCCTACTCTCAAAAGGGACAGATAAGTCACTCCCTGGGGCAAATTAATGCCAGGAGAGTATTTCTAGAACAACAGGAATGGAGTGAAAGAAGTTTCCCCCTAACATTGACATATGCCATTAGTTAGTCATAGTTCATTTGATGTCCTTGTTGGGAGCCTATGCTGGATCTAATCAGTTGTGTTTGGGAGGAAGGGGCTCTCCTGAGACAACATATGACTACCTATGTCTATAGCAAGAGCTGTAGGTGAAGCACATTCTCTTGGAAAGGACCATGAGCAAGGAGGTACTTTGGGCAGTTATGCTACCACAGGTAGACTTTCCAATGATATGCTCCTGATTTGTTCACTTCAAGGACAAGCTATACAATAAATATGCAATGAAAACTTGTTTAATTGAAGCTATTTAGAAATGTCTTATCCAGATGTGTGCAAAGGTGACCTTTACCAATTTCCCACCCCAGACACAAGGCTACCCCTTCTTCATTTCCCACCCCAGAAACAAGGCTGAAAAAGTGAACATATGATTCTTTATGTTGCATTTGAAGAATGAGCACAACGTCCATTTGAAAATAATAAGAATATTCATTTAATAAGAATCTACTGTGCCAACATTATCCTAAGTGCTTTACATAAAACAATCTCATTAAGAAGATATTATTTACCCCATTTGAAATGAGGAAACTGAGACTCAGGTTAAGTAACTTTCCTGAGAAACAGGAGCAGGTAGCCAGGGGAAACTCATAAGAGAAAATGGGAGATAAGGAAGGGAGTCACTGAAGGAGCAGAGGCTGGACACAATGCTGAGAAGGAGCAGCGGGACTGATATGAGCAAGGTGCCCAAAGAGACACATCCATGTTTATACCTTTTTGCCCTAGCTTCTGTCTGTTATAATCTAGTTTTTTTCAAAGTGCTTCAATTAACATTCTAAATCCTTCCTGGATAATGATTTCACACTTAATTTGGAAAGCAAGAAAGAGATTCTGTAGTTGAGCTGAAAATGAAGCAAAGCTTATTTGGTGATTTTTCCTTGCTCAGGGCCCTGGATAGTGGTTTTGAAAATGGATTCTGGTTTCAGAAACTAATCAGTCCCAGATATATTTAAGAAAACATTTGGGGTCATGCAACAATTATTCAAAGATAAGCACTTAATTAAAAAAATTATAAATATAACAATACACATTTATGGCGGAAATTTTGGAAAATGCAGACATGTATTAAGAAGACAACAATTATTCCTAAAGTCACAATCAAGAGAGAACCTCTGCTAAAATCCTAGTGTATTTCTTTCCTCTGTGTGTGTATATTTTAATAAATGACATCATACTGAATATGCATTTTGAATCTTTCCTTTTTCACTTAAAAATATACCAAGAACACTTAAAATAATAAAAATGGCAATAGCTCATATTTATTGAGTATTTATTGCATGCTTTACATGGATTATTTCATTTAATTAAATAAACTTCAAGAACAGGTTCTATGATTATTCTAATTTCATAGATGGAGAAACTGGGGCTCAGAGAGGACTTATAAAATCATATCACTTCTAAGCTCTCTTTGATTGGTACTAAGGTTTTTTTTCTGTTTATTAGCCACCTATATCTCATTTTATTTCCTGTTTCTCAATTGCAGAATTCATCTTTTTCTTCATTGATATTAGAAACTTTTATATATTAAGGATGTTAACGTTTTGGCTGTCAAAATATTTTCTTCCTTTCGTCATTGGCTTTTAAACTTTTTTC
Organism: Eonycteris spelaea; assembly: GCA_003508835.1. Taxonomy (NCBI): domain Eukaryota; kingdom Metazoa; phylum Chordata; class Mammalia; order Chiroptera; family Pteropodidae; genus Eonycteris; species Eonycteris spelaea. The sequence continues at coordinate 7,674,607 of PUFA01000040.1, read as the reverse complement.
TAATTTCAACATACAGAAGATATTTTTTTAGGTATTAGCTATCAATTTCCCTTCCTTTCTTATGCTTAGAATGGTCTTTTCCACCAAAATATCAAACCGTAGTTATTCTAGATTTTTAGGGTTTCATTTTTATATATACTTAAAGGTAGTACACTGGAATTTATTTTATTGTGTAACATGAGGGTAAAGATATATCCAATAATTGTCCTAACTCTGTTTACTGACTGTAATTTCTTCACTGATTTGAAATGCCGTATTTATCACATTATAAATTCTGACATATTCTGTGGTCTGTTTCTGGTCTTCTATTCTGGTGCTATAACAAACCTTGCAAACTATTTTCTTCACTTTCTGGTGCTAACAAACTTTGCAAACTATTCAGCAAACTTTTTTTTTCTTTTTATAAATTCCTCTGGGCACACAACTGGACTACATTTCCCAGGCTCCCTTGCAGTTAGTTATTGTCATATGGTAGTAGAGTATGAGGGAAGTAATATGTGGCACATCCAGAATAACCTATAAAAATAAAACCCCATATAAGCAATTCCCCACTATCTTTTCTCTTCTCAGCTGTCTGAGAGGATATCCTGCAGAGAGATGGAGGATCTACAAGGTAGAAGGAGCCTGGGCTCCTGAGTCTTTCTCTTTGGAAGAAAGTTGAAATGTCCACTTTGGACTTTATGTGAATGAGAAATAAACTTCTATTATGTATGGCATTATATATTTGGGGATTCATTTATTTATTATTAACTAATTATTTTTTATAATTCTTGAACATAAATTCAGGAATCATTTTGGTTCCCCTACAAATTACAGTTCTTATTGAAATTGCATTAAACTTATAAAATAATATGAGATTGTTATGTATATGACATTCAGTCTTCTAATTCAAAAACATACTGTGTTTTACATTTACTTACATATTCTTTTAGATCTTTCATTAAAATTGGGTAATTTTCTTCATGTAAAGCCTGCCTATTATATATATACTTAAATGTGTTATTTTTGTGAATTTTTAAAAATATTATGCAAGTTATTATATTGATATATAACTATTTTTGGTATATTATATATCTGGCCACCTTAATGGTTTATTAGTTGATTTTGGTTGGCGGGGGTACTCTAGGTCAGATGTTGACAACTTTTTTCTGGAAAGAACTAGATAGTAGTTATTTTTTGGTCTCTGTCACAACTATTCAATTCTGCTGTTTTAGTTCAAAATCAGCCATTAGACAATATGTAAATGAAAGGACATAGCTACATTCCAATAAAACTTTATTTACAAAAGCAGTCTACTGGCTAGCTTTGGTCCTTAGGCTGTAGTTCTCCAAACCTGGTCTAAATAATCATATTATTTGCAAATAACAATACCTATGTTTTTTCCTGTTTTAAGACTTACAGTATTGTCTGTATTATCTATAAGATAATAGATATAAAGACTTACAGAATGTCTATATTATCATACATAATATGTTATGACTATAAAAATACTGGTGATATTATCATATCTATTTCTTCCTTTAATGAATTTGTCTATAGGGCTTCATAGTTACAAATGACATTGTATGGCTATTGATTTGGAATAGATGTATGTGTGTTTGTGTGTGTGGGTAATTTTAAGGTTGTATTTTGTATCATTCTATACCAAGTTTATTGAGAGTTTTAAACAGGAGGAATATGGAGTCTTATGTCTTTTGATCATATACTGAGATAATAATGTGATTTTTGCCCTTTGACCTATTAATGTATAATTCATATTCTGGATTTCCCTATTGCAAACCATCCATGAATTCCTGGATAATATAATATACATTCTGCATATTATTCTTTTACTACTGCTAGGTAAGATTTTTGCAACTTTATTAACATGTGAGATCGTGGTATAAATTTTTGAATGTTATCTTTGCCAAATTTTTGTATTAGGATTATGCTGATTTTTAACTGAATTTTCAAATGTTTCTGTATTTCTTTTTCTCTGGAAAAATGTTTATAACGTAGGATTTTTTTGATCCTTAGAAATTTAACAAATCATTGATCTAGTACGTTTGGGAAGATAATTATTTAGCAATATTTTTCCATTTTTTTCTACAGTTTTTGATGTGTTTAGGTTTCCTTCTTATGGCTGGAAGAATATTTTGAAAGAGTTATCAGCATGCAAATGTCAAACTGAAAGAGAAAAGAATGAGATAAATATTTAAAAAGATGCTGACACATGGAAATCTTTTTATGAGTGAAAGATATGAGAAGCTAGTATCTTCTTTAAAATATTCTGTTTCTTTAATTTTGTTTGTCTCAAATCAAGGTTACCATAGTCCCATTTGTTTTCAATGGCCTGCATATTTGCTACCCATCTATGGCTAATTTCCATAAATAAACCAACTGGCCACAGTAGTTTAGGTAGATTATTATAAGGCTATATCTGTTTGATAAGCAAAAAGAGCACATGAAGAAGGAGGAAAAATCCAGAATGGAAATAGAAAATAAACAAATAAAATCAATAAATCTAAATGACAATAAAGTGTTAATGTCTCAAAGCTCTTATTTGACCATCTGCTTAAATCACTATGTAAAAATGGTGCCCGGTTTGTCTCCTACAAGTCTCTGATTATGCTATTTGTTTGATCAAACTTTTCTTTGTTGATAGCACAATGCTTTCCTGATTTAGCCTAATCTCTAATTTATTCACATTTTAAAATATTGTAATTCAAATTCTTATTCTTAGTGTTATAATCCATTCTTGACTCTGACAGAGAACTTGCAGAGACACCAGGAATTAAAGGGCAAAATTAAGAGAAGTTAATTGCATATTCAAGTTTACAGGGGACAGTCCCAATTCATGCTGTGTCCTAGCATAATTAATAGTAGTATTTCCTGTTACTCTCAAAGTGTAATTTTTTAGACAAATTATGTCATCAGACATGATAAAACAATGTGGTAAGAATAACAAACCTTTTCTAAATTGGAGGCTGAGAATTATCTAACAGGCCAGGTGGGCGAACTGTGAGCTGAAGAAGGAAGGCCCCACAGGGTGAGTAGATTCTCTGAGATACACAATCTAATCAAGTGCTAATATTTCCATTCAGCACAGTGGTGCCAGAGAAAGAAGTACTGTGAAAGAGCAAGCGAATGATTCCATGAAGTCTGCGCTTAAAGTTGTGTAAGGGAAAAGTGGAAGTGGCGGCTAAGGGGTAACGGTGAGGAGAACTCTGAATGGAGAGGTAGAAAGATAGGGAAGAAGTGGCTGGGGTGAGAAATGGAGACAGGGCAGTAGGGAAATGAGAAAGAGAACTAGGAACTGAAAAGCATCAAATGAAATTTCCTAAAAGTTGAGCTCACAGTTCTTTTTCCCTTGAGGGAAAAACAAAACAAAACAAAATAAAACAAACAAACAAACAAAAAACTAAAGAACATCAAGATGAAAGGTTAGACACTTTCAAAGACAGGAATGCTTACAAAGACCCTCCTTGACCAAACTTGAGTCAGGCTTCTCTGAGTCCTCTTCCTGACTAGGCCTCAGTCTTGGGCTCAATCCTTGGCCTGCTTATTCAAGTTTTAGCAAGAATCCTGCTGAGTCAGCAGTGAAAATTCCCCACTCTTGATCTGTTCACTCTGGGTATCTGATCAAATTCCTTATCTCCACCTTTGATGTGTTATCACCCTGGTCTACCTTCAGTGAAATTCTTGTTTAGCAAAGAATTGAGTAATTTTCTATCCATGGACCCCCAACCCTGCTCCGTGATGATAGATCTCCACTTTTCCTTACTGTATTTGGAGTTGGGCCCAATCTCTCTTCTGTTGCAAAACTCCATTTAATTGCCCCTCCCCCCCCAAAAAAGTCTTCCTTAGTGTCATTAATGAGTATCATGAATAATATTTACTTGAACAATGTCCACTGTAAAATGTCAGCTCTGTAGTGAGGAAGGCTATAAAAGAGAAGATGAAAGTGAGAAAAGCATCATTGTCATCCTTAGGCTCCAATATCACTGCCACTGGCCAGGAATGGAGATTTTGAGGGTGAGCCCAGCCTGAGCAAGAGTCAAAGCACTATGACCTGCCCTGAGCTTCTCTCAGTGACCAGGCAGGGAGCTTCTACATCCAAATTCAGCGACCGCTTAAGCGTTGCAAAGTGTTCTATCTCTTCAACCTCTCAGAAGAGGAGGAAGAGGAGAAGGTTTGTACTCTTCCAGTTCATCTGGGAAGAAGCCACCTCGCTGCCATGTATTCCATAGACTTTGGTCTGTGGTCAAATTCAGATCCCAAATAGAATCAGAAATTGGTAGGAAGCCAATATGAGATGGTAAAATCCAGTACTAAAATATAGAATTCAAGATATTTGATCAAATTGAAATTGCCTTTTCTTAGAGAAAAAAATTTTTTAAAAAGACTAGAAAGATATACACCAAAATGATCACAGGATCACAGGAGAGTGCTGGATGAGTTTTATTTTGTATTTTCCATATTTTGAATTTCTAAAATAAGCAAGCATACTATTAGGTTCACTGAAGGAGGAACGCACAAGGTCGAAGGGATTTAGCAAGGTTTATTATCGTAAGTGACAGCTAGGCTGAGCCGAAGATGGCATCAGTCCCAAATGTGAGGGGACCTGAAACGTGGGGTTTGAAGTGGGCTTTTTTTGGTGGGAATATTTTGGGTTGGTAGATTGGCTGAGAAAGGAGGAGAGTGAAACAGGAAGTGAGCATGTAGCATTGCTAACCCAGAAGCAAGTCAGGTTCCCACACAAAAGGTAGGGAAGAGTCTGGTTCCCACTCTACAGGGGTAGGGATAGGGCCCTCCTGGACCTAATGTATATTACTTACTTTAGCATTCGGGGGAAAAAATAATGCACCTTTTTATATCCTTGGATAAGAAATTTCCAAGAGATAGCATTACATCTAGGTCTCTGGTGACCTTTAAAAGACACTAAGGTTCTTGACAGTCAAGGAATTTTCTGTGTGCGGGTCCAGATCTGGTGGAAGGTAATCAGTGATGTGCTCCATCATTCCTAGCCTTGACTCTCTGGGATCCTTAAATCTTATGCCACTCACCAACCTAGGCACATTGAAACAGATGAATGGGAGGAAAGGAATCACTCACGGTGCTGAATTGCTGGTAGAGATGTTGAAGGAAGGTGGCCACTGAAGTCACAACCCAGCCGCAGTGCTCTTTGGCCACTGCTCCCAAAATATTTCTGAATTCATCAATGAGACCTTCTGCCCATTTGTTAGGAATTTATTCTGAGGGAAGTTTTATAACTACTCAAACATATTATTCTAAGCCAGTGTTTACTAATCTATCGACTTCAGACCCCTGGGTTGAAACAGCAAAGTTATGACAAGAAAGAGATATGAAGCCATATGGAAACCATATCTTGTACATTTATTTAATGAATACTATAGATTGTACCTATTTATACTGTTTTTCAAATGCCTGTAAATATTGCTATGGCAAAAAATACAAACACATTTTTCAATGGTAATGAATTCATAGCATTTTTCGTTAAGTATTTCTCAATTAATGGATTCTAAATGCAAATGTCATTTGAGGCTCTTTGTACTAAAAAATGTTGAGAACCACTGCCTCAACCACTTGTACTTTCAACTCAGGCTCCAAATTCTTCAGAAAGTTGTTTTTTGTTTGTTTGTTTGTTTGTTTGTTTGTTTTTGACTACTTCAGTGGACAGTGATTGTCCCTTCTCTAAAATTATTTTTGTTGCCCATTGTTCTATCCCATTTTCTTATTGTCTCCACTGGAGTCTTTTCCTCCCTTCAAGTAGCCTGAACACTGGACAAGAGTGGGGGCCCTGTTTTCTGCTTCTTCATCTTTTCCAAGCATTCAGCCCAATGGGGACTCAATGAGTAGTGATCAGTCACCATTTCTCTGTGCTCATTCTAGTCACCTCATTACAACAGCTCCTCAACTATCAGAAAGTTTCTGTTCTAAAAAACTATTCGTAAGGTGATTTTTGTAAGTCCAAAATTAGTGCAATGTTCTTTATTCATTTGGGAAATTTACCCTTTACAAGCAACCTTCAGTTCTATCTATTACATTGGGCAGAATGGCTATACTTTCACTCTGGTTCAATTTTTTTGTTCTTTTTCATGAAACGGTTTGTTTGTAAGCAGAGAACCTGCTGTATACTGCTGTATAACCTTGTCCAGATTATAGGCTAATTTTCTTCTCTGCATTTTGCTCTGTGTCTAAATCAAGATCGTACTTTCATTATTTTACTTAGAATTTTCTCTTGCCATATGCTCTCTGGAAATTATTTTTCTCATTGATCATAAATTCCAAGTTTGTTTACTCTAGAATACAGGAGAAGCAAAAATAGAATGTTAGGCTGTGAGGGGCAGCGTCTGCCTGAGCTGAGTTTGTTCTGGGGAGTGATAAATGATGCTGGGTTCCCCGTGGGTTAGAGGGCACCCAACTTCAAATAACTACAACATCCGATAACAAAGTTTTTCTCCATCATTTGCAATCCAAACACTAAGAACACAGCCCTGCGGACCCCTCATCCTTCATGTTCAATTGTAAATCCTGATTAAATAGCTTGCAGGTGTCAGGATTAAAGTATATGCAGTGGGAGCCTAAACAGAGGGCCAGCTGGGTTCCTCATTTGCCAGTCCCAGTTTCTTCTTTGTTTTGAAACTGTTGACAGTACAACTAAAAATGTTCCTTAGGGCCCAGGCTGAGTTAAATAACAAGCAGGATGAGTAAGAGAACAGCTGTAGATATTTTTCTGTGTTTAACATACCTGCCTTGTTGATTTATAGGAAGACCCCCATATAATGTACATTTTGTAATCCAAAACATTTAACCTTTGGAGCCAAGTCTGTGATAGAGACATCAGAAACAGGAAAAGTCTTGAAGGGCCTTGGGTTCCAAACTTTTCCCCCCTCAAATGAAAAGTGAAATGAGGGAACAACTTGATTTTATTATTCAAATAACTGTGGCGATACTGTTTAGGCCTCATCTGATACAGCTAATCAGTGGGCAAGGGAAGTCATGGAAACCACAGAGGCCTGCTCAGAGAAATGCATCTTGGGAATTCCTCTCTCTGCATGAGCTGGATGGAGGAAGCCAGCTCTGCACTAATCCTCTATCCTGCCTTCAGGGAGGGATGTGGACAGGAGCCTCAGTGGACCTGCCAAACCACAGAATGGGGCCACTCCCGAATTCCCGCTCGTGCGCTACAGCATTAAGAGGCATCATGAGTTTCCAGGCAGTATGGCGTCTTTACAATTTGTCCGAGTTTGTGTTTAGCTAGACTGTGGTGTTAGGGAACCTCAAAGCAGCAGCAGGAGCAAACAAGTAAAACCTTACTCTTTTAAACCAGCACTGTCAACCATGGGCTCGGAGCCTATTGCAATCATGGCGCTGGGGCAGACACCAACCTGAAACTGCAGGTTGAGAATAGTGACTGTGACTATTGCAACAGTCGTGGATTCCCGACCCAACATCCATTCCACCCCAAAGGATTCATTTGGGTCAATATGGTCATCCTATCCCCCTGGCTAGGAATTTGTTTGGGAATAGGCATGGAGCCCCATCCTGGCCAATAAAATGTGAGGGGAAGCCTGTTGGCTGCCGAGGTCTAAAAATACAGACACAAGAGAAACATTTCTTCTGTCCTCTGAACAGTGTGCTGTCTGGATGAGGAGAGCCAGCGTGAGAGCGAGGCTCTGGTCCTCCTCGATGACATCATCAGGCTGCTGAACCAATCCTAGAACCTACTGTACTTCTGAGCTTCTTGTTCTGTGAATTAAAAGCACTCTAAGGAATACAGCCTCCCTTTAAACATGTTACCCCTCTAAAAACAATAAAGTATGTATGTCGGTAAATGGAGAGACAAAAAATTAGGGAGAGTAAAGACTGAAAGTTGATCTTGCCAAACAACAACAAAACCTACTTTGTTTCCTTCTTCAAACACAGAACAACTGATAGGACATATTTGCATTTGAAGTATACTTTTGATTAAAGCTCTGTAGAGGTGTCCCAGATGCCTCAGAACTGAATAAGGTAGATAGAGGCCTCTAAGTTCATGCATAGCCCAAGAGCCACAGAAACCAGAATTGAGTAGAGAAATTTAAAAAGTTAACGTCTGCAAGGATTCTTTTGGAGTCCGGTTGTTGGCTTCAGCTGGGTGAGTCTAGTACAAACAGAAACAGTAGAGAACTCACTTCATACTCAAGGAATATCCCCTGAGATACCCAGCCAGACTATCTTCTTGGCAGTGTCATCAGGTGATAAAGAAATGGGATACCTAATAAACTCTGATATTAGAGGGGAGTGTGACTTTCACTTCTATTAAGGTGTTTTATTAGTACTACATGCTCTTAACTGTTCAGTCACTAGTAGCACCCTCCCATTCTGCTAGGCGCCATGAAATGAAAACTAAGAAAACCTAGAGATGGACTGCAAGGGTCCTAAAACTCCCAAAAGACACATGCATAGGCCTGTCGATGTCATGTATTAAATCCTTCAGAGGCAACCAATCTAATGTTTCTTTCCAAATGAGCCTACAGCATCTTACTCTATCTTTGGAAATGTCTGGGGGAAAAATACCTAATAGTCCTTTCCAGAACTCATGTTTAATAAGCACTTTTTAGACATGATCTGATTTAATACAATAATCCTATAAAGTATTATTATTATTTTCACTTTAAAGACGAGGACTTCAAACTCACAAAGGTATGAAAGCAGATTTGGAACTCAGACCCCAGACTGTTGAAGCCAAATGTGCCATTAATCACTTTTTCCTACTGCCGAGACCTACAGAGAACATTCACCTCATCTCAGGTGATGCTTGGAGGGCAGCATACTTGGCTCATAATGAAAAAAGCCTGAGAATGGCTACCAGGTTCCTGACCCAGGCTTGGACCCATCTCAAGTGCCTCACCCAAAACATCCTCACTTTAAACTTCAAGAATTCCCTGAGACATTTAAGGGGTTGGTGAAAAATGGCTTTTATTTACTTGGGCACACTATTCAAGTATAATGTGGTGCAGTTAAAAGTGTAAGAGTTGGGTGTAAGAGAGACACACTTAACCACTCTAAGACCCTGAAATAACTACCTGACTTCTCTGCATTTCAATTACCCTGCTGCAAAATGGAAATAGGCCACATGTCTTTGAGGAGCATTGGGTAGTGGGTGCCTGAAATGATCTGTGTAAAACATTCGCTTAGGCACAAAATATAAGCAAATATGAGCTTGGTATTATTTTATTCTTCCCTTCTATTCTGAATAAAGCCAAAGTCATTGTATTTCTGGGTTATTTCATAACTAGCCCAAAGACTTTCCTTTCATTGATTATTGAAAAGCAACCAAGCAATTAGAATGTGAGAAATCACTACTATTTTAATTGCTTTTTCATTTGTCTGTCTATCTCCTTAGGCTATAACTTTCTCAAGGGTAAGGCCTGTGTCTTGTTGATAATGCAATCCCAGCCCCTAGCACAGTGCCAGGTTTACAGTAGGCACATTGCTGTGCTAAGCACTGGGAGCGAGGTGACAAAAAGAAGCAAGGCAGTACTCTTAAGAACATAAGATTTGTGTATATCTTACTTAGGAGAACAAAATGGCTCAATGTCTTGCCTGGGAACATAAATTCTGTGAACTAAGCTTGAATGTTTCCTTCATGATTGAGGATGTTGCTAATTGAGTGTGAATCTCAACGTCTTTATTGTACAGAATGAGAATCATTGGGGAGAGTTACTATATTCTAGATAAAACCCAGATAACAAGAAATATTTGTTAAGTGAGTTTATTTTATTATGATTTGCCTCTTTTTTCCAAAAAAAAAAAAAAAATGAGCATAAGGAAATACATCCAGATCATTGATGTCCATGATACACTGAGATACAGTCGAGCTTTTTTCCCAATTGTAAGTGGCATTGCTTTCGAAGCAATCGTTCTCATGTTTTCAGCCTGACTGACATCTATCTCAATCTCCATGTTCATTTTCTTTAATCATTCTTATACCTGTCAGCTCGAATTTTGGTTTTATTGTCATCATAGATAGATGCTAATGATGATGATGGACAGATAGCGCTTTACAGATTAAAATACACGTGTCATAGTTACCTCATAACAAACCTCTGAGGTAAACATAATTGGCAAACTAAGGTTTCAGGTCTTGTGTGACAGAGCAACAAAACGAGCTTAGCCTTTCCTCCCTCCCTCCCTCCCTCCCTCCCTCCCTCCCTCCCTCCCTTCCTTCCTTCCTTCCTTTTTTCCTCCCTCCCTCCCTTCCTTCCTCCCTCCCTCCCTCCCTTCCTTCCTTCCTTCCTTCCTTCCTTCCTTCCTTCCTTCCTTCCTTCCTTCCTTCCTTTTTCCTCCCTCCCTCCCTCCCTCCTCCCTCCCTCCCTTCCTTCCTTCCTTCCTTCCTTCCTTCCTTCCTTTTTTCCTCCCTCCCTTCCTCCCTCCCTCCCTTAATCCCTTTCTTTTCTCTTTCCTTCCTTCTTCTACTCACTAAACATGCATTCTTTTTTTTTTAACCCCGGTTAAATGACAGTTATATTACTAAGTACCAGGGACACAAAGTCATATTAAACAGAGTCTCAGACCAATTGAATCAAAATCCAATATCCCTTTTCTGAACTGTAGAGCCTCGCATTTTGGACAATCCTTTCAACCTCTGTAACTCTGTGTGACCACACCATCTGGACCCCAGGTCTCACCTGGCTCACAGTGGATCCTGCTTCCAGAAACCCTGCTCTTAAGCCATGTGCCTTTCCTTCTCACACTGCTGACCACAGAGTTCCCACCAGGAAAATGTAATGTTCTGTCTCAAGAAAGCCTGTGCCACTTCAGCAATGGCTCCTGCAAGGCCCAGTGAGAATGCAGTAAACTCACTCCTATGGGGCCTTCAGCAAGCCTGCCCAGGCTCGCCAATCCCAAGAGCAATGCTGCTATGCAGAGGTGGATAACTTAATGCCTGAGCCAGTATCCAAGGCCATTATCTCATTTAATTCTTTCAACGAAAGGGGGAGTAAGTGATCGCCCCATTTTATTGGTAAGAAAACTGAGGCCCAAAGAGGTGACCAACACACCCTCAAGGTTACATAGTTGCCTGAGACTAAACTGGTACTAAATTTAGATCTAATCTGATTCCAAAGCTTCAACTACTAACCTGAATTAAATTATGCTGTCCTCTGAAGAAAGATAGAAATCTGGACATCAGTTAATGATAAGGAATACATGAAGCAGGGTCCCAACACTACCCCCAACACCGGCCATGGACCCATTCCGGCCTGTGACCTGCTAGGAATTGGGCCACATAGCAGGAAGTGAGAGGCCGGTGAGTGAGTGAAGCTTCATCTGCACTAGCACTAGCATCACCGCCTCAGCCCCACCTCAGATCATCAGGCATTAGATTCCCATAAGAGCATCAGTTCCTTGTGCCAAAATGTTTGGGAACCAGTAATGTGAAGGCATTTTCAAGGTTGCCCCTTGGAGTCCAGCATTCCTGAAAAGGTAACTTCAAATCTTTGTCCTGGAAAGAAAACTAAGGCAGGGAGAGCATATAATGTGGCCAGTCCCCCAGGCAGGTGGTGATGGATCTCAGGGCTAACTCCAGGTCGGCTGACTTGACTAAGTGCTCTGCTCAATAAGCCACACAGCCTTGACTCGCCTGAGCCCGAGAGAATTGGGCCGTCAGTCAGAACACATTCATAGGCAAAATTCTACTTTCTTGGTGGAATATTTACTTTTTTGAATTAACTACCTAGATAGGACTTCACCTATCTCATCAGACTTTCCAGTCCGCAATGTCATCTGGTCTGAGATTTTTCTGATTTCCAACAGGCCTCTGGAGCTTCTAAGGGCCGTGGAGTCTACATCTTAGTGCCCTGGGTGACAAAGACTGTGTCCCAGGTACCCAGATGGAGGTCATGGGAAGGCCTGGGTCCACAGAGCTCAGCTCTCCTGTCTAGCTGGCCATTCCCAGAATCACTATATGGCAGAGACCAAAGATCAAAAATTTTATGGGAGCTTTGGGAATTATTCCTCCCCAATCCATCTGCCCTTTCATCTGCACACCCACTGCCCCAGAATAGCAAACAGCTCATCGCTCCTACGCTGTTTCTCCAAAGACTTCACAGCAGGAAAACAGAGGCTAGAAATATTTCAAAAGCTTGGCCACAGCTGCCTGCAGGGGCCCATTTGAAAGGCTTCATGCAGAAAACCTCCTTCTTCCTTTAAAGTGCCAGCCACTGGTTTTGCTCAGCTCGAAGAACTGCAATGCCACCATCATGCTTACGGCCCCCCTACCCACCTGGGTCTGTCCAAGGGATGTCTAAGTGCCCCTACTAAATGGCAGGAATCACATTCAGAAACAGAAGTTTCTAGACCTCCATGACCAAGCACACTTGTGGTCTGAGAGGGAATCCCACCCCCACCTCGAGAGGGCCTTGCTGTTGTGGACCAGGCTCACTTTCACCCACCAGCAGTCTACGTGCCCTAGTACTTTGGCTCTTTCTGGGCTGATTATACATTTGTAAATCTTAAGGTTACATCAGTGTAGAAAGCAGCCTCTATGGAGTGGGAGTCTTTCTGACTTGGTTCCTTGAAGGGTAAAACTCCTAAGACTGAAATCAGAACAGTGCTGTCCAGACTCAGGCATGAGGGGTCACTCCCCTGGGTCCACCCTGGCCCTTCTCCAGCTATTTCCCCATGAAGTGAGGCATATTCGGGCTGCGGGGTCTTACGCACCTGGAGCCCACACCTCCCTTTCTAGACAGTTCTGGTGACAGGGATAGAGTATTCTCTATCCAAAAGTCCCCGAGTTTGCTTCCAGGACTTAGTGGGCCTCATCCTTGCATTTATCCTTTGAGGCCAGGAAATTCCAGCAATACATATACCTTGAAGTCCAGGGGTAGCCAAGGGGTGGTCCAGGGCAGCAATTTGTAGGGCACTGTGGACTCTCATGGTATGAGGCGGAGCCAGCGGCAGGCAAGAAGCAAGCAGGCTGAAAGCTGCAGGTTGAAACCCAGCCTTCCCTGCATCACATCATCCGAGTGTGGAACGCGGAGAAGTCCAAGTCAGGAGCCACATTTGGCAAGGTCAGGGGATAGCAGAGATTGTATATAGCAGCATTTTAGCTTGCTTCGTAACTTGGGCACAACGTACGTGGGATTTCTTTCTACTCCTGCACCCAGACTCACCATGTTAGAGGTGGGCCTGGGTCGGAACTCATCTCAGAAGAAACAAAGATCAAGAGCATTCATTCATTCAGTCACTCATTCAGCCATAACTTTCTTAATCCCTGGCTTGTGCTAAGCATTGTGCCAGGCACTGGGTATGCCGCAGTGAACTAGATGGTTACAGGCAGGCTAGCTGGAGAGGCAGCAGCCATTGAATGACAGTGAAATGACAGTTCCCAGTGAATGTCAGGAAAGAGATGGTAGTAGGAAGGACCGATTTCTGAGTGAGTGATCAGGACGTGACTCTTCATGTTCAGATCGCTTTTAATTAATAAATAACTCTTAGAGGCCTAAGACTAGCAATTAAACTAAATTAATTCAATAAACTTGTGCTGTCTGTTTAGCCTAGCACGGTACTAAGCTTTGGCACACCAGAGACACAGGCCCTCCTCAATAATGTCAAATCTAGAGGTGCATGTGGCTATGTATACAACTAACTCAAGGTCAAGACAGAGGGAAACAGCAGCACTACAAGCAAAAGGTTGTGGGAACAAGGAAGATGTGATTAATTCTTTCTGGGTGTTCAAGGATGCCTTCACACCAGAAATAACACTTCAATTGAGTTTTTCAGGACAAAGAGCACAGACCCTGAGAGACATTCCTGGTTGAGGGAAGAGCTTGAGCAAAGGCACTGAGGCAGGCCATTGCATTGAGTGCTAGGGAATGACTAGTTATCCTGCATGCCCATAACACTGGGGATGTGAGGACGTTGGGAGCAGGCTCCAAGGGCCATTTCTGGGACCAGGTTTTGGCAGGCCTTGTCTACCAGGCTAAGAAGACTGTGGTTTCGGAGAAGTGGAGAAACATTTTAGAATAATCATTCTGGTGATAGTTACTGAAGACACTGAAAGAAATTAAAGGCCAGGAGACCAGAGGAGGGCTATTTCAATCATTTAGGCAAGAGGACTTGAGACAGGAAAACAAGCTTTTGATAGTAATAAATAGAGATTTAGGCCTGGTAGTTTTGAGTTTTGACCTAAATTGCAAAGGCAATCGTCTGTCTCCAACTACTCCTCTTGGCCACCACCTGATAGTCAAGGATCATTGGTGGCAAGCAATAGACACCAATACTGGCTAACCTAAGCAGGACTGACACTTATCAGGTGGTTTTGCAGCAGCTCACAGAATCTAGGGGAAGCTGAAGAGGCACCTTTGAAAGGTAGCTTCTGACGCTCCAGGTGGCAGCCACTGTAGGAGAGTCTAGAAGAACATGGACCAATCTGCTCAAACTATGTTTCCCATTACTCTTGTCACTCTTCTCATGATGTAAATGTCAGGGAGAGTACATCTGATTACCTCCCTTGGGTCACTTTTTTGCCTCTGTGCTGGGGCGGGGGTGGGGGGCAGCTCACTCTGATTGATATTCTCTAATCAAGAAATGGAGTGTTCTCAAAGCAGTGGGTGTGCCCCCTCAAGGACGGAAACTCGGGCTATCTCATTCACTGTGTAGCCCCAGTGCCTAGAAGGGTGCTGGCACCTAAGCTGTGCATGATTAAAATCTACAGACTGCAGGAGGCCACACAGAAAAAGTGACAGGGGTCTACATCACCTTACCCACCGTCTCTTGCCCAGCAGTGACATCTCTGCCTCCCCCCCCTGCAAGGTGTCGGGGGAGTGTCAGGACCACAAACACACCCCAGATGTTTGGGGACTGGTCCATCCACCCTCAGCTCCTCCTCAGCCCAACTGACGCCCGCATGCCAATTTTTCACCTGTCCCAGGATTCTGTCTTCGGAATTTCTTAACACTGATGATAATTTCCTGTTGGATAGGATGTTTGGGATTTGGGCTTTGTTTTTCTTCAAGTATCGTTTCTATTCAAAATATGAGTTCATTTCTTCTGGAAGTTATTTTTCATCATTTTTTTCTTTCCCCAAGTTCTTGCACCACGGGCCTTCCTGCCTTCCTGTTGCCGGCCCTATAAATATTACGTTCCTGGAGAGTTGCTGGGGAGGTGCGGGAAGGGGTGGTGATTACTTAACTTGTTGGCGGTTTTTGCCGTTTTTCCGCATCCAGGGCACTCTGCAAGGCATTTACAATGAGCTATGTTCCCTGCAACATAAGGTACCTTCCTAGAGGTGAAGACCACTGGTAAGTCAGGGTCTGTCTCTGATTTCAGGAGATGGGCTCCAAAGGACATATGGAACTGCTGATATCCAAGAGAGAGCAGTTCCTTTGCTTCGGGCATTAAATTTAAGCATGCCTTAAAACAAAAACAAAAACAAAAAACAAAACAAACAAACAAACAAAACGAAAAACAAACCTGCCAGTTTTTGGCATGAAGTTGCCACTTTCCTAATCAAACTAACTCACCTCTGTTTACAGCTCAACGTCAATATTAAGTCATCATAAAAGTGAAGGTTTATGGTCCCTAAAAGAAATATTGAAAAATGTATGCATCCTATAACTCCTAAAATATGTTGTCTAGATTTTTTCCATATGGGTAGTAGGAATAGTTTTGTAGAGGTGATAGGCTGGGTTGTGTCCTTGTGCAGATGCAGGGGGAACTATCCCCAGCTTCCTGTGTGAGGTTTGGGACGTTTGGGGCCTCCATGGTGCAATCACACTCCCCTACTTGATCTTTAAAAATTCCCCTTGCTCCCAGAATAAAATCCAAACTCAGGATTGTGGTCTTCAAGGCGATCATCGGGCTGGCTACTTTCCGCACACCCCCTCAGTTATGTGCTTGGTCACACTGTCCTCCTTCCCTTTCCCAAGCTCTGTGTAGCAGGAGGTTACCTGCAGTTGCTGCCTTCTGCCTGGCATGTTTTCCCCTGGCATCTCTTTCTCTCCCTGCAGGTCACAAATAAAATATTCACCAGTTACTCTCCCAGGGAACCCTGTTTGGTTCCGTTGCTGGATTTACACAACCTGGAAACAGCATGACAAATAAACACTTGTCCTGTTTATTTCCAGCTCCTGGGTGGAATGGGAGCACCAGGACCAGCCACATGTCCTGCCTGTTTCCTGCTGCAGCTCAGTCCTTAAACCACACCCGAGGTGTCTTGTCAGCTCAGGGGATGTTTCCTGACCGAGAGAACTTACTGAGGTGAGAGGCTCATCTTGTCCATCGCAGAGAAATTCTGCTTGTTTGGTTCTTCCGCTCAGCTTTTTAGCACGAAGTTCATGGAGCACTTTAACACTGGAGAGGCGACAGGCAGAGGGGGTCTAACTCCTCCACTGTAGCCTGACTTCACTCCCTTTGCTGTGTGATCCTGCCACCCTAGGACCCACATTTTCCTCATCTCTCGAAAAGGCCGTATTTCTTCTCTTAGTAGAGTTACCGTGTGGGAAAAGTGGCCTGCCAGGGTGCTCAATAAATTTTCGTTTCCTTCCTTTTTCTCAAACCACTTTGTAAGAAGATCTGAAGACTTTTTTTTTCTTTCTTTCTTTCTTTCTTTCTTTCTTTTAGACCTGAAGACTTTAAGTTCTTTAGGGAAGGAGAAGAAATCACTAAGTGCGAAAGAGTCAAGGTACCTGGGGAGAAAACTATGGCTCCCAACAGGGCTCACTTCCTGGCATGCTGCTGATCATGGTGTCAACAACAGCTTCATGAGCGGACCCTTGAGGCTTCCCAGGAAGTACGCGGGGGAGAGCCTGACTCAGCCCCACATGGCCCCGTATTAACTCAATGCCCTGGACAAGGCATTTAAATCCCTGGGCCTCAGTTTCTCCCTCTGTAAGGTGGGCACAATAAGACGACCCTGCCGATTTGACAGCACTGATGTATGGCTCCAATGTGACCAACCATTTGAAAGCGCGTTGTCCTCGCAAAGAGCTGTGGTCAGGAGTGGAAGGGCCAAACCCTGCTTTATATCAGCTCCTGTATTTCTGAAGACCCCTTCCAATGCCACAGTGAAATATGGAAATTTAGAGGGCAAGAGACTTTTGCAGTCATCTAAATACAACCCTTTTTAACCATTAAAAAACTGTAATCGTGGTAAAATATGCATAAATTAAATTTACTATCGTCACTGTTTTTAAGTGCACAATGCAGTGGTATTAAGGACATTCACATTGTTAAGCGGCTGTCCGCACCACCCATCTCCAGAACTCTTTTATCTTGCTAAAGTGAAACTCTGTGCTCATTAAAAAGTAATTCCCCATTTCGTCCTACCCCTAACCCCTGGCAGCCATTCTACTGTCTATCTGTGAATTTGACTATTCTGCTACCTTATGTAAGTGGAATCATACCGTGTTGATCTTTTTTGTGACTGGCTTATTTGACTTAGCATAACGTGTTCAAGATTCATCCATGCTATAGCATGCGTCAGCATTTCCCTCATTTTTAAGGTAGAATAATATTCTATCGTATGTATAAACCACAGTTCGCCTATCCGTCTATGGACATTTGAGTTGCTTCCAACTTTTAGCGATTATGAATGATGCTGCTATGAATATGGGTGTACAAATATCTTTACTAGATCCTGTTTTCAATTCTTCTGGGTATATACCCAAGTGAAATTGCTGGATCACGTGGTAATTCTGTTTAATTTTTTGAGCAACCACCAAACTGTTTCCTAAAGCAACTGTGCTGTTTTATATCCCCACCAACAATGTACCAGGATTCCAATTTCTCCTCATCCTTATCAACACTTACTTTTTTCTATTTTTGTTTTGTTTTATTTTTGAAAGTAGTCATCTTGTTGGGTGTTAGGTAATATATCACTGTCTCACTGTGGTCTTGATTTGCGTTTTTCTAATGATTATTGATGTTGAGTATCTTTTTTTGTGCTTATTGGCCATTTGTATATTCTTTTTTGGAGAAATGTCTATTCAAGTTCTTTGCCCATTTTTAAATCAGATTTTGGGGATTTTTGTTGTTGTTGAGTTATAGGAGTTCTTTAAATATTCTGGATCTTCACCCTTTATCAGATATATGGTTTACAAATATTTTCTCCTATTCTGTGGCTTGCCTTTTCTGTTGCTTGTCCTTTGATGCAAAGAAGTTTTTTATTTTGACGAAATTAGAATTATCTATTTTTTCTTTCATTTCTTATACTTTTGGTGTCATATCCAAAAAATCATTGCCAAATCCAATGTTATGAAGTGTTTCTCCTATGTTTTCTTCTAAGAGTTTTACAGTTTTAGCTCTTACATTTAAGTTTTGAACCATTTCAAGTTAATGTTTATATATGGTATAAGTAAGAGTACACCTTTACTCTTTTGCATGCAGTTAAAGATGACTTGTGACAGAAAAGAAAACTGAGCCTAAAACAGGAAGCAAGTCTGTTCAAGGTAAAGTAGCTGGATAGAGACAGAATCAAGGCTTTAATGCAAGTATCCTGTGCCTCAGTCCAAAGTTCTCTCTACTCTTCTAGGAAATAGACACTCTGGGAGTAAGTGACCCTGGGCTTTACTGTGTATCACATCAGAAACAACTGGGGAAACAAAATGAAATATTGGGGCTATTAGGTTTTGCCCTAGGTGGGGTCAACCAGACTCCCAGTTCAGACCACTGTGCTCGGGGGATGTGATGGGTTTATTTTCCCTTAGGCAAGAGGGTCAATCTTCAGGACACCTGTGACCACAAGCCATGAACAGCAGCCAAAGAAAAGATATTGCAAAGAAACTACTTGTTCAGTTTCATGGTAACTTGTTGGAATGTAGCATTCATTTACTGATATGAGGTAGGAAACACCAGTGGCCAGTGGCCAGAAAACTGGAGAAAACTTGTGCTTTGAAGTATTATCTTGAGGAAGGAAAGGAAGATGTGAGGGCATTGATAAACCTGTTGGACTAAGGCAGTGGTTGGAAAATCTCAGCCCACCGGGTAAGTTCATTTTTATTGGAACATAGCCGTGTTTGTTTGTTGATGTTGTCTATGGCTGCTTTTGCCCTTCAACAACAGAATTGAGTAATTGTGACAGAGACATATGGCTTACAAATCCTAAATTAATTAATATTTGGCCCTCTACAAAAAAGAAAGTTTGCTGGCCCCGAACTAGGGTAAGAAGGGAAAAGCAAATGGGCACAACAGCAGAGGCCCAATGCCTGAAGGGCAGCCAAACCTTCGGTGACCCTTAGTCACATCAGGAGATGAACTAGTGGCAACTTAAGGAATGTCCTAGTTGTTCTGTACTCACACAACTTCCCTAGGCCCAGCTCAGATCAGATCTGGTAGTCGTCATGAAGGCGCTGAGCACAGAGAAGAGGGTATGAGCCCCATGAGAGCCAGATTCCAACCCGACCACATTCATTGGCCACACTCTCGAGACACCCACTAAGGCTTTTAGTCTAAAGGCAGAAAGTAAAGGCCCAACCACAGGGGATAGACCTTGACACGGTGCCTCACACCAGCTTTCTTACACGTGCTTTTAATAACTCATCACTTTCAAAATTCATATTATTAGTTTTCTATTCGATGTGATTGTGGACAATGGTCAAACTTCCTGGGCTAGTGTGATAGAAAAATGTCAGAAAAGCAAGAGTCCAAATAAATCTCAGCTGCCACCATGAGCTGACCTTGGAAAAGTGGCCTGATTTCTCTCACTTCTGTTTCCTCATCTTTAAAATGAAAATGCTTCCAAGGGTTTATGTGTGAATTCAACAAAAGGATGGTCCTAAAACTGCCAGAACATTCCAACAATGCCAGTTTCCTTTCCTTAGTCTGTTTGGTACCAACCACCAACATCAGCTTCTCCAGAGGCCGAGCCTCTGGAGTCTCTTGGTCTTGCCTTCTCTCCTCCACATCCCTCACATTCCCTGACAGCTCCAGACATGAGCAAACAATTGTGCTACAGTGTAAGGGATTTTCAAGGTACGATTATAGTTGTTTTGTTCTCTGGGCGAATAGTCTCTTATTTGGAAGCTTCTGTGAGTTTAGCCCTCTAGTTTTAGGCCATCCCCCTTCTCAGGATCCTTGAAGATAAGAGCAGTTGGAACACTGATCAGGGTCTCTCCAATACTGAGTAAAACTCATAGTTTAGTCTCAGATCAAAGGTCCACAGATGGCATCTGAGATCACCGAACGTCATAGCTCTCAGCTACTGCTTCCTGCTCCTGCCTCCAGATGAGCTGGTGAGAAAGTTTGTTATAATATTGTTCATTATAGCAAATTATTGTTGGACATTTAGACATAAGGGTCTGGATAAATCAATCTTGCCACTACGCAGCCATTTAAAATGTATAATGGATACACATTCATTGAAATGAAAAGATATTTGCCATACCTTTAAGTGAAAAGAGAAAATTTTACAATCGTATGAATAAAATAAGGAAATTAATTTTTGGTTTTATATATTACAAATATTTACTCATATATGTGTATTTGCATAAGGAAAGTGTGAAAATGTAAGAAGTTAATAGTAATGTCTGCTGGCTGTGTTTTAGATGGATTTTATGGTTTCTTTTATGTATTTGTGAATTTTCTTAAATATGTATTGTTTCTACTTCAGAATGTTTTTTGTGACAGGAAAATATATATAATGTTCTATATGAGGTAAAAAGAATGTTTACTGTGATGTTAAAGGAAAAAAGACTGGGAGGTCCCCTAACCCCTACTCCAAAATACACATGTAAATAGATGCAGAGGGAAAACAGACCCCATCTTCCAGGGGTCTGCCTTGTCTGTCACACTGGTAGGGTGACAGCAAAAGAGCTGAATGACAAAACTCCAAATCTCTGTTCACCTTTTCATTGCATTTAAGGACTGTGAGTTTACAGTCTTACGTTCGTGGGGTGTCCAAGCTAGAAAACCCTGCAGAGACCATATAATTCTCATGTTTTCTATGAGCTGGACCTGTGTGCTGGGCTCTCGCAGCAGCCTGAAACCCTTCTTCTCACTGCCAGTTGTGTCTCCTGTCCTGGTCTTCCAATATGCAGGTCTCTACAGGACTTGGACTTTGGTCCAGCCTGTCTTCACCCTCAGCTCCTACAAGGTTACCAATGTAGCCATTCACATCCTGGGGCGACTAACACATCGAGTGGATTCTGGAACAAAGGGGACCTTTTATTACCAACTGGAAAGGAGCCCTGACTGGGCCTTAGGAGGATCCATGTGGTCCGAGCCCTTCCTGGTGACCTGTGCCTCCACGAACACAGCTTGTTCATAACCACTTAATGAAAACCATTTAGCCTGACCAGATTCTGGTGAGCATCCCCCCGGATAATATCGCCGTGTTTAAGAAAAACTACATTATATGACAATTAGGTATGTTCACTGTGGTTATTTAACAGATATCCTGCTTGAAAAGACTCAACATACTGACTTTTACCAAAAAATAAGCCCCTCGAGCCAGATACTGAAGATGCTAATGCTATGAGAGGGCAATCAGTGAGGTTTAAGTATAGAAATTATAACTTAAGGAAAGAAAAGAAATCATCAGTAAAAATTTCATGATATTGTGAATCTATAAACACCCCAAGAGCAATCTGTTCCTTGGTGAAGGCTGTGCGATTGTTTTTTTTTTTCTTAACCCTCCTCAGAGGAACTTGAGTAGTTTTCTGGGTTTCTGTTATGATCTCACAATGTTCTATGTTGTGTTGTAGTGATATCGTGCAAAAATGTAAACAAGACCCATGCTTCTTTCAAGGGAGGAAGCAGAGAGATTAAACAGACAATTTTGATGTGGACATCTAAGGGTAAGCACTGGTTGCTGTAGAAGCTCACAGTGGGGGACTCAACCAGAATGGGGGTTCCCAAGGAAAGGCTTCTGGAGCCAATGATATCTAAGCTGAGTCTAAAATACGAGTTAGACTGACACACACCATAAAGAGAATTCACAGATCCAGAATACAAATATTTCACTATGCAAATGGAAGTTTCCTAAAAATTTCAAAGTTTGAGATAAATTCTAGAAGCAGAAAACAGCATAAGTGATAGCCTGCGGAGCCCAGCTACCCTCGAGGGCTATATTTCCCGGGCTTTTCACCACAACTGCTTTTCATTTCAGATGCCTGTCGACTTAAGCCTAGCCTCACCTTTGAGAGCAGAGTGGACTAGAATAACATGAGAAGATTTTTCTTACATGAACAAGTTTGGCAGCACCCAAACTCAGTTCCTGTCACACCCCACTGGAATGAGCCATTCTGCCTAGATATGAGGAAAGGCCTCTTGATGAATAGGTCAGAGGCAGCCTTCTCTGCCACCTGAAAGTGCTGGGCAGAAGCTAACAGTCTGGGTCTCCTCACCTGCCTAGAGCTAGCACCTCCAGTTTTCCTTCCCCTGCACTTCTGAGCCCCAGTGGGGAGAGAGTGTCAGCCAGAACCCATTGAGCATTTATCCAAAATCAAAGCCGCACTGCCTTTCATTAAACCACTTGGGGCATTCCCAGATTATCAGGGGATTTGTTAGCTGGTCAGAGCAAGGCAATGGACAAAATCCTGGAGGAAGGTGTGTCAGTCCAGGACAAAGACCATTTTGATGAACCTGGAAACACAAGACATGGCTGCCAAGTCTTCAGGAGAGTGCTTCCCCTCCCCCACCCCACCACCAAACACAAGGTCCCACTTAAGAAGAAAGCCATGAGCCAAAGGGAGCTGAGAAGTGGAATCTCGTTCACAACCTAAAATGGTCCTGACAGCCCTGGATGACTGTCTCCTCACCAATCCCTTCAAGAGCTGAGAGACGGCATCTAAACTTCCCGGGTGGACAAGAACAATCCATGGAGCCAGATAACACTGCCACACTCTGGCAACCAACCTGAGCCTCGGTTTCCTCCGTTTCAAAATGCGAGAAACCATATCTGCCTCAGAGGGTGTCATGAAGACCAAGGCAGATAAGGTATTTAAGGCTACCTGGCACAGCGTCCAGCACATAGCAAGCCTCCTGCACATGGTCATTATTCTTATTCTCGTAAAGTTGTGAGTTACTGTGGAATTCTGCCAATAAATTATTGACTAGTTGGATTACAGATTTTTTTTTTTAAGTTATAGTTCAACCTTCTGTTCCTTTATACCACCTTTGATGTAAACAGGAATTCTTGCTATTTAGAAGCTCAGGTACGTAATTAAATCAGAAACATATGCATTTGCCCAGATCTACGTTTCATTTTCTTTTTCTTAAAGTCCCCCAAACAAACAAACAAACAAAATAACAACAATAATGACCATAAGCCTCTCTTTCGGAGCTACTATTGAGTCCTACCTCAAAAATAAAACATTTAAAATTTGGAAAAGAGAGATTCATGTTCCTTTTAGGCCACAGAGCACCCTGCTGGCATCATCGCAAGAGATCACATTTGCAGTAACTGAAATGACAGATGCTGTCAGTGAAATTGAAGAGGCCTCAGGAGTATTGTTGTGGTTTGGCTAAATGATGATCAGATGAAATATTGTTGGTTAAGTCTTACTGAGGATGTCTTCACATTAGAGCTATTTGCGGGGGGAAAAAAAGCGATGTGAAGTCAGCATAGGCTTGCTGTTTTTTCGTGTATGTTTTTCATTTTGCTATTATATCATGAACAGCTGTAAGGATAATGTTAATCGTCCCTTCTGGAAACATTCATCACAAGGGTTTATTTATTATTTGGTTTAAGTATTTAAAAGTTAAAGCATTTCCAAGCTGTCTCTATTGAAATATTTCTAATATTACAGAAAGGCAATTATTTCAGAAAGCTTGCTCTTAATATTTCCACTTAGGAAAGAAAATAATAACCCATATTCTATGGGTTTGGTTATGATACTGAAAGATGCATCAGGAATGGTTCACTTCTTATTGAGAACCCAAAATTTTGCCATGGAAAAGTGGAGCTGCAAATTTCAAGAATGTATAGGTGATTGACTTGAGGTACTGATATTATAGAAGCATGGCAGGCTCTGCGAAACCAAAAGGATAATATCTGATAGTCATGAGGAACTGTACAAAGTGTTTTCTGTTTTTATCTCAACCTCACAATTATCCCATAAACTAAGAATTTGTAGCACTTCATTGATAAAGAAACTGAGAGTTTTTGTGGCTTACACAAGACCAGCCAGTCGGATTATATATATATCTATATATCTATCTATATAGATATATAGATATATATATATATAATATATATATCTATATATAGATATATATATATATCTATATATAGATATATATTATATATCTATATATAGATATAATATATATATATATATCTCTGCCAGACACGGAGCTTCCGCTAAGCCAGAGTGTAGAATTAGGATGGAGAAGGATGGCTCAGGCCTCTTGGTTTGGTAAGCCAAAAGCTGGCTACATTGCAGCGTTCTCATCCCTTGGCCTGGCAGCTTTATTCAGGGCATAGTTTGTACAACTACATAGGAAGACCCTGGTACTAGGTCTTGGGTCAAGCAATTGTCCAAAAAGGGCATAGTCTTGACCTACGGAAGTTTACGATCACTTAACTAACAGAAGTCATAAAGAACCACACATTTTTGGATACCATGGCCAATGCATTCTCCCATATTCTGTACCTTTTTCTTACTATTTTTCTAAATTTGAGTTTCTCATTTACAGCTCAATGAAACCCAACTAGAATGTGAATACATAGCAAAGTCTCATTACTACTGCCCAACCTCTTCTTGGTATTCAGTGCCAAGTGTTACCTTTGCTAGTTGGAAATGCACCTTAAAAATCCTCTCCATACTTCTCAGGTTTGGAAAACCCTCATCAAATTTTCTTTTCTTCTCCAGTAAACTATGATATGTAGGAAGCACAGAAACACAATCTGCCCATCCCACATGGGCTTGAAAAAAGATGTTAATTAATGCATATCTTAAGAGAGGCATCTGCCAAACAATTAATTGCGAAATTTGTCACTACAGTGCAACATTTTTTCAAAATGAAAATTTTGTTGAAAGAATCACTTGAATGGACTTTGTAGTTATATCTTTGGAAATGAGATCCCTGAGTATTGAGAAGATTTTCCCCAGAGACACAATAATAAGAAAAAGTAAGAATGCTGAAGGAATTCAAAGCATGACTGTGGAAACGGGGTTGGGACCATCTCAAAGGAACAACAAAGGATGTTCTGTTCCCCCAGTAACTGTGATTCTCCTACTTTGGATTGCTTTGAAGTTTAAAGAGAGAGTTGTCCTTGGCAGGGCTCTATTGAATGTGCCATTTCACCAATCCCCCTGATCACACCTGTGGGGTTATTTGCTCCCCTGCAATCTGGCAAGAAATACATCTTTCCTCAAATGGTATTCCAGCTCTTTGACCTCGGGGGGATCAGAGGCATAGGGTTGAGTTCTAAACTAAAAATTAACTTTCATGAGACAGGGTGGCCAGTGATACTAGGTTTCCAAACTCAAGAGACCTAATTTAGAAGGTATTCCCCTGCTCCTTCTACCCAAAGGCCCCTCCCAACCCTCCCCTCTCATCTGGCACAGAATGCCTGGTTGGCCTCTCATGTGGCCATAAAGTGAACCGAAGTGATATGTGAGTGGCCTTAGTAAGTGGTTATCAAGTCTGACAAAAACGTAGGAGACTGTGTTCACATGTGCTCTAAAGTGGTTGGCCGCTGGCTCCAGCTGGCCCATGGACTGTCTGGAGGACAGCTGGGTGTGAAGAAAAGTTTGGGTCTTTAGAGCCAACCTGGTTTATCACCTCCCAGAGCAGAGGCCTTAGACAAGAGAACCAGCTCTCTGGAGCCTCAGTTTCCTCCTCTGCAGAAGAGAGATGATAACACCTCCCTTTAAAACACAAAGAGTAGCAGTAACAAAACCTGCCCTGC
Organism: Eonycteris spelaea; assembly: GCA_003508835.1. NCBI lineage: Eukaryota > Metazoa > Chordata > Mammalia > Chiroptera > Pteropodidae > Eonycteris > Eonycteris spelaea. The sequence continues at coordinate 7,648,764 of PUFA01000040.1, read as the reverse complement.
AGGGTTCTTATAAGGGTCAAAGGAGATAATGACATCAGGTCCCAGCCATTCTGTTGTAAGTAGTTAGGGCTGTCATCATTTCATTCAGCTCTTGTTCTGGGATTTTTCTGGCCATTTTGCTAAGATCTAAAGCTGGTTCCTGACATGAAGGAAAGGACATTCTGTCTACCACTTCATCTTCACCACCATGGGCCCCATTCCAAGAGGAGGCTTCTGGAAGGCAGGGTCTGGAGTGTGACAACCATGCACAGGGACACATAAAAGAGTAACTAGGGAATTTATTTGTCCACTCTTTCCGTGTCCTTCCTCTTTCTCTAAGTCTCCTCCTTGATCTGAACAATATCCCTCCCAGAGCTCCCCACCCTTTGCTTTTTCGATTCTCAAAACTGAGAACGGACTTTGTTTGTTGTTCTGAAAAGAGAGTCTTTAGGGTTGCAGTGCTGGAAAGTTCTGTTAAAGAGTCTGTGCCAGGACAGAGGCCGCCCCTCTCTGCTCTGCAGGTCTGCACAGGAAGCCTGGCGGACACACTGAGCTGAGCACAGACACATAGCGCTGAGGGCCCCTATAGAGGTGAAGGGACTCCGTTCTCTCTTCATTCTGCTTTCATCCTACTGTTCATAGTCTTCCACCTGGATCTGAACTCCTTTATATGATTTTCTGTCCCCTTTGCTCCGTCTCCTCATTCGCTCACTCACACTTTACTCACTTGGCTCATTCCCCACTTTTCTTCTCCACAGTTTTCTTTCCTTTGACTTTCTTTGAGTCCGTCCTAGGCTCTGTGTCCTCTCCAGGCCTCAGTTTTGCCTCCAGCCAGGCCTTTGATTTGCCTTACTCCTCTCTTATTCTAGGACACAATCAAATTCCAATCCCATCAAGTTTGGGGCAGTATGGAGTGGGGACGCAGTCCTAAGATTCAGATAAATTAGGGAGCCCCTTTTCTGGTCCCAGAAAGTGCCAACGGCTTGGTTTAAAACAGGCCTTGTCTCTAGGCTCCCCTCCCCCTGCCCCCCAGCATTATCAATTAGAAGAAATGCTGAGCTAAATACCGCTGTTCATGGGCAAACACCCTCAACTGGAAATCATTAGCTTATTGCTTTTTAAAAAATAAATCATGGTCTAAATAACCAAATAATGAATCTCTCACTAAGCAGCATAATCAATCTTCATAACCCACGGAAATATGCTCTGGAAAGATTGCATTTTACTGCTGTTGAAAACCTCGGTTTCATCAAATAAAGGAGCAAATTGCCATTCAGGAAATTATTCTTGGGCTAAAATATGCAATCAACACTTAGCTTCCCACCTGCACAGTCCTAGAATGCACATGGGGTAATGACATTTGACATGGGGCTTGTTACACTCCTGACCCAGGAGAAGGGTTTTCATATTTTTAATTTGTAATGTCTGGCAAGATTCCCAAAGTAATTTTCAATTAAAGTTCCTGGTACTTGTCAAACATGAAGACATTGCCCAAAAGATGGAATAACTTCATTATGGGGAGACATATTCACTTCATCAAGTTTTTCAGCTGAGTGTGCAAATACTGCCCTCTTTTCTTGTCCAAACACTATAACTGAACAAAACAAAGTCTTTTTCTGTCTCCTATCCTCTAGGTGGACACAAATTTTAGGGAAGAGGTTGTCCAGTCATAACCTGTTGGTGTTATTCCTTCCATCTTTGCGGGATCTGCTCCTCCTTCTCTCATTTTAGCCATTTTTGTTCATTCCCTTAGCTGACTCTACTTCCCCAGATGGGTTAGGGGCAAGTGCTTGACCTAAACTCAGCCAATCAGAGTTCTCAGAATGCTTCATACTAAACTGAGGAGAGAAACTATTATCTCTCTGCCATGTTGTTAATGTTGGTTTAGAGCTTCCCATGAGAGAAATAAAATCCACAGGAGAGGATAAAGCCATTATACAAAGAAACAGAAATCCAAAGGACTAAACCTGAGTAGAGAGCTCTGGACACTTTTGAACTCCTCATTCCAGCTGCCCAGAAAGCCAGCTCTTGCCCTGCCTTTTCTACAGCAAATTATGTGAATCAATACTTGTTTCTTATTGATGTCAGTTTATGTAAACAGAATTTCCACTCTTACCACTGCAAGAGTCCTGACTAATATGTGATACCAATAAGGATGTTTTGGCAGAATAAGAAATTAATGTTAAGAATATTTTCCAAAGTTTTTCTTATTTATCTATTAGCCCAATCAATCAATAATATATTGTGTATCCACACTGGGCCAGACAATTGAGGCACCAAAGGTGATTAAAATATGGCTACAGACCTCAAGGGTCTCACGGGCTAGTAAGGAATACAGACACATCAATAAGCCCATTGTTATAACATGGTGTCATAGGATCATATGAAATGCTTTGAGTGATTAGCTGCCACTAGGGCATTCAGGAGGACTTCAGAAAGGGGACAGTTCTCTTCCGTGTCTTGAAGAGCAAATGTGATTACAATAGGTGGAGAAAGCTGTAAAGATGCTGTAGGCAGAGAAAGCATGTACTAAGTGTCAGAGGCCCAAACATACGTGGTGTTTCTTAGAAGCATTAATAGTCCAATGTGGATACAGTGCTGTTACCTGGAGGGGAAGGGAAAGGTAATAAAAGATGAACCTGAGAAGGGAGCAGATAATAAAAGTTATAACTTCATCCTTTGGCAAGGAGACATGGAGGTCTCTAAACAAAGCAACAGGGCAGTTAAACAACCAGTTATATGTTTTTGAACTTAGAATTTGAAGACTAGTGTAGCAAGTGAGTGGATTATAGAGGGGAACAACAAGAAATAAGGCCAGTAAGAGGGGTCTCGTAATTTAACCAAACATTAACAAGCGCACGAGCAAGGCTTTGGATGTGACTGAATGAGAAAGGATAAATTCGAAAAATATTTCTAGGCAGAATTACCAGAATGTAGTCATGATAGAAAGTTCAGAGAGGAAATGAGGAACCAGATAGGAATACCTCCAAATTCTAGCTTGGTAGAAAATGAGTTAACAGTGATCTGTGAATTGGAATGAGAAACACAGGAAAGGATGAAAAATCCGAGTGTACAACTAGGAGTTGAAAGGTTGGGTCTAACCTCAGCTCCTCTATCAACCAAGTATCTGACCTTGGATACAACTCACTTAACTCACTTAAGTTTTCTCAGCTATAAACTGAAAAGGCTGGAAAACTTCATCCCAAGCATCTTCATAGCTTGAACTGTGTGTGATTCAAAAGACAGTACATGATGAGCAAGACAGGTCTGACAAAGTCTAAACGTCAAGAACTTGAAGTTAAGTAGGGTGTGCCTGAGAGTCCGAACGAGCTACAACCAAGAGTAAATGGTCCCTCTGATCTTGCTGCCAAGGAGGACTAACTACTTTAGAGAAAAGGGCATGTTGGTTTGAGGAGAGTACGGCACAGTGCTCCTAGGAGCACGCTTCCATAAAAGTCATTTTTGTTGCTTTCTACATAGCTTAAAGGTTCGTAACGACCTCCAAAGTGATGAGGGAACAATCAGTAATCCATGTAGGGAAACATGGAATTAAATCCATATCTCACACCAAACACAAAATCAATTCCAGATGGACCAAGGACATCAATGTAATAAGGCAAAACTTTTAGAATCAATATCTTCATAACTCTATGACAGTGATAGACTTTGAAAAAAAAATTATTTTGAAATAATTTTAAACTTACAGAGGAATTTCCAAAATGGCGCAAAGAGTTTTTATATTCTTTACCCAGCTTTCTTTACAGTTAACATCTTACATAAACATGATACCAAAACTAAGAAATTAACATTAGGATAATACTATTAACTGAACATTTAAATTAAAGAAAGGCTTTTTTAAAAAAGATACACACACACACACAAAAAAACAGCAAAGAAAAAATCAACAAAACGAAAACAGTAGCCTACAGAATGGGAGAAAATTTCTTCAAACCATATATCAGATAAGGGATTAATATCCAAAATATATAAGAAAATAACACAACTTAATAATTAACTAAATAAATAAATTGATTTAAAATGGGCAGAAGAATTAAATAGACATTTTTCCCAAGAAGACATCAAAATGGCAAACAGGCATATAAAAAAATTCTCAACATCACTGATCATAAGGAAAATGCAGACAAAAACCACAATAAGATATCATTTCACACATATTAGAATGGCTATCAAGAAGACAAGAGATATCAAGTGCTGGAGAGAATGTGGTGAAAAGGTAACCCTTATAAACTGTTAGTTGGAATGTAAATTAGTCCAACTACTATGGAAAACAGTAGGAAGGTTCCTTAAAAAATTAAAAATAGATCTACTATGCTCTCTAGCTATTCTATGTCTGGGTATATAATCAAGGAGAATGAAAACCTGATTTCAATGAGATATATGCATATCTCATGTTTATCACAGCAGAATTCACAATAGTCAAGATATGGAAACAACATGGATGCTCATCAACAGATAAATGGATAAAATAGATGTAGTATAGGTACATGTTGGAATATTATTCAGCCTTGAGAAAAGAAGAGATTCTGCCATTTGCACCAACATGGATGGACACTGGGCACATTATGCTAAGAGAGATAAGTTGGACAGAGAAAAACATACTATATGATATCACTTATATGTAAAAAAGTCAAACCTGTAAAAAATAGAGAGTAAAATGATAGGGGTCAGGGGATAAGAATGATGGTGTTTAAGGGCATAAATTTGTAATAGTCTTAAGCCATAGCAATCTAATGCACAAAATAATAATATATAGACAATAATATTGTGCTATAATGATATAATACGATAAATATTGCTTTAATGGCAATCATATTACAATATACAAAGTATCCAAATAAACACCATTCACCTTAAATTTATAAAATATAATGCCAAATCTATCAAATTAAACAAAATTAAGAATTTCCATTCATCAAAGAATACCATAAAGAAAGGTAAAATAGGAGAAATAAACTGGGTGTCAATATGTACAACATAAGAAGGGTAAGAAGAGCTCCTACAAATTAATAGGAAGACAAACAACCTAGAATAAAAATGGATAAAAGATGTAAATAGATATTTCACAAAAGAGATACATATAATGGTCAATGAACATATATAGAATTGCTCAACCTAATTGATAGTCAGGGAGATGCACATTCAGACCTCAAGACTAACAATAGCAAGTCCTGAAGAACATATGTATCAAAATTCATTGCTGATGGGAATGTAAATAGATGCCACCACTTTAGAAGGCTATGTGGCATCCTCCTATAAAGTTGGCCAATCACAAACCAGGGCCTTGCCACTCAGAGTGTAGCATGTATTGGTGTCACTGTGAGGCCTCCCCTCAGATGAACCAGAATCTGCATTTTAACAAGATCCCAGGTAATGCAAAGGCCTATTAAAGTTTGAGAAACTCTGGTCTAGAGAAACCCTTGCTCATCTACATAAAGCAAGAGATGTGTAAGAGAATGTTTGCAGCACTATTCACAGCAACACAAAAAGTAGGAACGACACAAATACCATCAACAATAACATAGACAAATAAATTTACATAGATACACAATGGAATATTGTCCAGCACTGAATATGAGTGAGCACCTCTTAGGTGCCATAAGGATGAAACTTTGCAAAAAAAAATAAATAATAAATAAATAAATAAATAAATAAATAACAATTAAGAAAAAAAGCAAGTCACAAAAGATGACATACAGTATGCTACCATTTTAACATAGCTTAAATACAAAAAAAAAAATAATGCATTGTTCAGGAATCCATACATCCTTGATAAAAACTTTTTTTTCTAAAAGGGATAAACAAAATTTAGAATATTGCTAACTCTGGTGGCAAAGCACAGAGAACAACAATGGTGTATACTGCATATGGGCAATAATCTAGTTCTTGGGATAGAGGGTAGGCAAGATCACAGATGTTTCTTTGATTATTATACAAAATTATACAAATAAATACATAATTTTACAAATATACATAAAACTTCTATTCTCTTTATTTATATTCTACTACCTAATTTAAAACCCATTTAAAAAAAAAAAAAACTCTCAATAACCCCAGCATTCACAGCAGCCAGAGTTATTGATTTGGGCATTAAAGAGTCTGTTGTAAAGTGACAATGCAAAGAAGAAGCAGAGATGAAAGAGTAAACTGGTAGTAATAATAGTTCAGGCAGAGGCAGGAAGGGACTAAGAGCTCAGGTCATGGACATAAGCCCAGAGTAGAAGGATGGCCAACACGGCAAAAGCCAGTGTGATGCTCAAAATCCTGACCCTCCAGGTAGTTAGCCAGATGGTACAGAAGCCTATTTCTAAGGGCTACCCCATAGCCTCCGAAGGCCAGAGACATCCTCCTAATCCTTGGTGAGGAGGATTGATGCTTAAACAAAAGTATGTAATATATAAATCCAAAAGTAATCAGTAGTATACATGTACATACTGGAGTTAAATAATAAATCCAGCCATTGTTGAACAGCTAATACCTGAAATGGATGAACTAAAGCAACCTCCCCAATGTCAACGCACTGGCACCTGGAATGGGACTACCATAGCTCAGTCTGCCAGGCCCTGCTCTGCAATTACAACAGGACAAAGGACTCACCTGAGCCCACGCACCGAGAAAGTGAGGCTTACATAGAGCAGCAATTTTCAAACTTGGTTTCATGTTGGAATAACCTGGGGAATTAAAAAATTTAGCTGCCTAGATTCTACCCCTAGAGATTCTGATTTAATTGACGTGGATGCAGCTGTTATATTGAGAGCTTTGAAACCTCCCCAGATGATCCTAATGTGCAGCAATTTTTTTAAAAAATGTTTTAATAGAGCAGCTTCCCTTTCAAAAGTGCCTGTGTGGGATCACACGTTCATAGGCCACATCACCTGGGGCAGAAATAAGAGCCTGTGGGTCCCTAGAGATGTGGGCCAACCTGAACATTTTGCGTAAGAGCACACAAATGTATAGTGTGGAAAGGCGGTAGGTGCGCCGACCCACAATTGGGGACACAAGGATATGATGCAACTGCTAAAGTGTCCCAGGAATAATGACACCCCTTCTCTTTTGACCAAAAGCTATTTTACACCAGGGTTTCTCAGCAGTGGCACTATTGACATTTTGGATCAGATATTTCTCTCTCTCTCCCTCTCTTTCTCTCTCTCTCTCTCTCTCTCTCTCTCTCTCTCTCTCTCTCTCTCTCTCTCTTTGTGTGTGTGTGTGTGTGTGTGTGTGTGTGTGTGTGTGTGTGTGTGTGTTTTGTGCATGGCAGGATGCTTAGCAGCCTGGCCTCTGCCCACTAGATAGATGCCAGTAGCACATTCCCACTTCTAACAAAAATGTCTCCAGATATTGAAAAATGATCCCTGATAGATGAATATATTGGCCAGGTAGGCATCCAACTGGATAAGAGGATGCCATTCTCCCCTGGCAGGAAGAGCTTGTCTTTAGATGTATTTTTTTGCAGCCCCTCATGCTTTGTTTTGGGGCCCAGGAAATCAAGAGAAGGGATACAGACCACAACAGCCTACTAAACTGGTGACTCTCCCTTCTTCTGTCTCTGCTTGGGGTTGAGGAGAGGAGGGGCTGGTTACTTGTGATAGGCTAGCCCTGGAGTAGAGTTTGACCTCAGTTCTTGGGGGCTTTCTTTGGAACGGGAGGTGGTCATATCTTTTTGCCCCCAGGTTGGGCCTCTGGCAACCTTTTCTAGAGAAACAAGAAAAGTGCCTCTCTACATCCTGTTACCAAGGCAATTTTTAAAGCTGTGCTCGAAGTCCTTGCACCAGGCACATTTGAGCAGGGGCTTTGCACAAGTTGGCCTGATATATTAACCTGTCTGGGAAGGAGCCTGTATGCTTCTAATTGTTGTAAAATAAACATGGGGATCTGAGCTTGGGGGAGGCTGGGCTTTGTCAGGATCCAGGCTGATCTTGCCCATGTTGCCCTCACCTCTGAATAATGAGCAAGGGGCCCAGAATATGAAACTTTGCCTTTAGCAAAAAATACACGGTGAAATTTGAATTTGAATACCTTTTCCAAGTTCAATAGCAAAACTATTTCTTGAATGTATTGCCTGGGGACAGCATAGAAGCCAGGACCCCTGGCCTCTCTTAGCTTCCACTTGCACACACGTGCACAAATAAAGCAATTCTCATGATCAGGGATGCTATGGTTAAAGGGAAGTGTGAAGGGAGAGTTCAGTAGAAGTGGGGTGCAGTGGCAAAGGGGAGGGAGAGGTCAGTGGGCCAGAGCACCTGGGGAGTGACTGCAGAGTGAAGATTTGAGAGAGGCCCTGGAAGATGAGTGAGAAAAGGAAAGAGAAGAACAAAGAAAACATTCTGGGAAAGTCAGGGAAGCTCTTGGTCTTAAACGCCAGTTGTTCCCAAAAACACCCATTATAGGTTGTTGGCTTTGGTTTTTTTTGTTGTTTGTTTTGTTTGATTCAAGATTCCATTAAGGAGCACACATTGCATTTCGTTCTCTCATTTCTTCATTCTTCTTTCATCTAGAACAGCCTCCCCATCTGGCAGGCATTTTAAAGAGGGTTTAATTAATTAGTAGGAATCTGGCCCCACTGGGTACAGATGACAAGTGACAAGGTGGCTATCCCGGATATGCTGGGGAGACTGTTAACGATATTCAAAAGGCTCTAAACTGTAAATCAGCACCCACTTGACAAGAGTCTTTAGAACCTGTAGAACCAAAACAAAACAAAACAAAACAAAACAACAACTTCAAAATCACTTGTTCTAGCTCCTAAATTTTATAGAAGAGTTGCCTTAAATCTTTTTTTTTGGAACGAGATGGGAAACAAATCAATGAATAATCATTTTACAGATGAGAAAACTAAGGCTCATGGATGGAGACAACATGACATATATTATTGCTTGCTTAAAAAAAAAAAAAAGGCAGAACCTATATTAAAACCTGGGTCTCCTTGGTCAACTTTGGGTCTCCTGACTGCCATCCAGGGTTCCTTTCACCTTCCTGAGCCTACCCTGGGCTCAGGCACTGTGTTGGTGGTAAAGGAGGCAAGGTCCTTCCTATTTCACAGCATGGTCAGGGTGGCTGATGCTGACTCAGAAGACACTTGCTCACTTTTGGATGAGCACTGGGGTGGATAACAGCTGTAGAGGCTGCTGAAGTTACTTAAGGTCTCCCATGAGGACAGAGGGAAGAGCCAAAAAAGCTGTGTGAGGCGTCCCACATACCAGGCCACATACAAACGACCTGCAGTTTCTGTTGGCAGACCATACTACTCCAAATCTTACATAATTGACTTTGGACAAAGATTTGTGTGGATATTTTTCCCCTTGCCCAGAAAGGCAATCATGTCCCAGGGGCAAAAAAAGCGCTCCAGTCAGCTGCAGACCACACAATCGTTTTTGGCCTCATAGAAAAAGGACATTTCTCAGAAAAGTCCATCACTGGAGACCAGGCCACAGCAATATTATAAAGCAGCCTCTTTTGCTATCTCTAGTCACTTCCTTTCTATATGATTTTCCTCTTTCCAGGTTCCCACCCCTCCCCCAGGCTGTCCAGAGTTCCTATTCTTCCCACTGCCTCTCCAAGGCAGTGTCAAACCTGCAAAACCATCTTGGGCTTTTCTCCCTCCCATTAAACTCCCATTTGCCCAATTTTCTGCTCTCTCTAAATTGTTTTGGAGAAGGATGTTGTGAACTAATGCAGGTAAAAAATGGCTGGTAGGGTGATTCGCATTTTTGAAGTAAGGACCTTAGAGAAACAGATGGTTGAATTGAAAGGCACTTGAGAGGTGATCTAGTTCAGAGCCTTCCTGTCTGTGTCCTGTCAAGCCCTAGGGTTCTGCAGGGGGCCCCAGGGGCTGTCACCAGGCTGAGAGGGTACTCAAGAAGGCAGAGGATTCTGCCTTGCTTCACTGAATCACCTCTGCTTCTATCTATGTTATAAAGGCAGACTTGTTTTTATTGCATTTCACAGATGTTCTATTTTCTATAGTCAGCAGCAGGATGATCACGACTTTTTAATGCAATACTTGCTTTATTGTGGTGGTCTAGAATTGAACTCACAACATCTCTAAAATATATTTGTATATTTGAAGTTCTACCCACTATTTCTGTTCAGAGTATTTTGCTTTTCAAAAGAAAGTTTAAAAATCAGTGATCAACGCTAGAATATGAATGAACCCTTGAAAACATTATGCTCAGTTATAGAAGCCAGGCACAAAAGGCCACATATCATGTAATTCCATTTACATGAAATATCTAGAACAGACAAATCCATACATCAGTGGTTGCAAGGGCTGGGAGAAGTGGGGAATTGAGGATGACTGGTAATGGATACGAGGTTTCTTTAAGGGATGATGAAATGTTTTGAAATTAGTGGTGATTGTTCCTCAACCTCGTAAAGATACTTAAAACCACTAAATCGTATTTTTTAAAAGGGCGAATTTCACAGTATGTAAATTATATCTCAATTAAAAAAAATCAATAACCTTATCTAAGCCCTTCATTTCTCAGCTGGGAATGCTGGGGTCCAGAAGGTTGGAGAGACTTACGACCTACATGCCTGAAAGGAGCACAGCCTGAAGTCAGAAGTGGATCCCTAATTCCAGACTTCATGATGGACTGCAAGCAGGTAGGGAGGATTTCCCACGTTCCTCAAATCACACAAAAGAACCAACAGCCTCTGGTGCCTACCTAGAAGTCTGGCTCCAATTAGAAAAATAGCTCGTCCCCAGGTCCCTCCCTCTTATAATTTTCCCATGTAGTGGACGTGCATTGCTGTCATGAGAAAGTGTATAAGATCCAGACAGAAAGCTGGGATAGGACAAAGGATTGTGTAAGCTTGTGTCCAGCTGGAGGAGCAAGTGGGGGCCTGTGCACCATGCACTTGGCCTTGGCCTGACTGCAGAACTTCGTCTACACTGCCACTGACCCTGGTTCTGGTGCCTATGGACTGTGTAACCATTAGCAAACCACCTCAACCCATAGCTGGGCTCCTTCCCTGTACAATCAGTTTGTAATAATAATAACACCTTTGGGGAGCTAAATAAGTTAACATATGTAAAGTTCTAACACCGGCATTTATTATATTTACTACCATGTGAAGATGCTTTAAAAGGTCCTCATAGCTCCACAACTTCAATCAAAGGAGGCACCAAGAAATCCATTCTTGGGAATGGCCCATGTATTCAAGTTCCCCACAATCTGATGTTCCTGTGAATATGAACAGTGGGATGAAGGAGAGGACTAAGGGCATTTTCAGGCATCGTGTCCATGTTTTTTGAATAAACAAAGGAAAGAAATCAGGCTCAGACTCAACTGGCGCCTATATGCCACAGATTATTAAACCTCTCTGTAGGAACCACATATATCATGACATAGAATATGGTACTTGGGCCCTCATTCACTGCAAAAAGAAGGCTCTTGTAAAATAAAACCCAGGCATCCTATTTGGGGTATGGGTGATGTACAGAAAATCTGCCCTGGCCATGCGCCCACAACCCCAGCTGTCATTGAGTGAGCTCCAGTTTTTAATAATTTTCATGGCAATTTACTCTTGTATTTATCTAAGTTTCCATATCACTTTCATGACTCAGTAACCCAGAAGTTCCAAAGAGTAAGTGTTACTTTTTCCACTGGGGCGGACAATCAAGAGAACAGAATTATCTCTCAAAGTAAAAGGGAGAGAACTACAGAGGTTTGCCCAAGTTGAGAAAGGTGAGCATCCTCTTTCCAAGTCTTGCAGGGACCATAAGCTGCAGTTCAAGGTCCTTAATGAATGGGACTGTGCGCATATTGTGGATGGACTCCCAGTACCACAATGATTGCATGGGCTTGGCTCATAAAAGGAGCTCAACAAATAGTCATCGAATTCATGAGTAAACAAGTGGTCATGGTGCAGTATTATTTTCAGATGCATACACATACCCATATGAAATAACGTCAGTATGTTGGATCATATATAGATAAAATATATTCGGTACTTTGAATGTGTTGAGAGTATAACACATAACGTACTTGAAGTACATAAATGATAGTATGTATCCCTCTGCCTGGGGAGGATGTAAATCAGTCTTCTTCATTTTCAAATTTTTCAGCTTGACTCTTGGAATATAGAGCTAAACCATTTGGAGCCACAGAAATTCAGGACTCCTAGCATTTGTCTAAGAAATCAGCTGAGAACTGACATCAATCTATACTTTGCCAAGGGCTCATTTAAGACACTGGCTCACTCCAACAGAGACAATCCAGGAACATGGAAAGAGGGCATTGTTAGGGTCCCCAAACTCTCCTGTGATGAGTTAGACCTGGCTGTCTAATAGAGCAGCCGATGGCCACATGTGGCCATTGAGCACTTGAAATATGGCTAGCCCCAATGTGTCTGTGCTATACATGTAAAATACATATCAAACATCAAAGACTTCATATAAAAAAAAGAATTTAACATATTATTAGTAAATGTTTTACACTGATTATATGTTAAAATGATAAAATTTTAGCTACATTAGGTTAAAATATATTTTAAAAATTAATTTCACCCATTTCTTTTTACTTTTTTAATGTTGCTGCTCGAAAATTTAACATTACAAATGTGATTGGCAATGGTGCTAAAAGTGATAACAACACAATGTCCATCGGGGATGAATGGATAAACAAGATGTGGCATCTCCATACAACGGATATTTAGACAGCCTTAAAAAGGAAGGAAATTCCGACATATGCTACTACATGGATGAGCCTTGAAAGCATTATGCTAGGTGAAATAGGCCAGTCACAACAGGACAAATATTGTATAATTTCACTTATATGAAGTCCCCAGATATAGAGGCAGAGAGCAGAATGGCTGTTGCCAGATACTGGGAGCAGTGGGGAGTGGGGGATGATTGTTTAATGAGTGCAGAGTTTTAGTTTGGAAAGATGAAAAGGTTCTGGAGATGGATGGTAGTGATGACCGCACAATGTGAATGTACTTAATGTCACTGAACTGTACATTACAGATTCTTCATTGTATTAGATCTTGAGTCTTCTAGGTCATCCGGTCGGGAAGCTGAGGTTTGCCTTTTGTGGCCCTGCTGAGCCAGGGGTCCCCAGGTGTGAATGTATGAGTTGATGTGAATGAAGACTTCTGGTTTGGGGTTGGAGAAGGAGAACGGAGGGTTTTATTGTTAGTTTCAGAGTATCGTAAGAAAACGGAGAGATGAGAAGAAGGAACGTTGTCACAAGGGGCCCATTCCCTGCCAGGCCCTTTGGGACTGCAGAAGGAGAAAGGGCAGAAGGAAAAAAGCAGCTGTGTCAAGAACTGTCTGAGACAGCAAAAGCTGGGCCACTTTGGGGCGCAGGTGCCAAATGTGGCGCAAAATAGGGGAAAGGTCTTGTCTCCCTCCGATTAGGTACACAAATCCCACTGAGGGCAGCTTAGGAGCAGAATCTGCTCTGGGTACAGAGGCTGGAGTTGCCGCCAGTCACAGAGACAAAGTAAGGAGCAGGAGCAGATCAGGAGCCACGTGGTGACTACAGACGGCCGGCTGGTTTGTAGCCCCATGGGGGCTTCTCTGTGTAAAGTCACAAAAATATTTGGAGAGGCTTTGTGGGAGGCTAGAGGACTCTTATGAGCATGTGGGGGAGCAAGAACAGGAACTCGGTTATTGACATTAATGTGACTTAATCTGCACTCAGCCTGGTGAAGCCTAGGAGAGGAGTTATATTATATGCGTGCTCCAAGGGTGCCCCAGTTTTGCTCTAAAGGAGAAAATACCCCCATAAATGCCATAGAACGGTTTGGTAAAATAAATTTAAGTCCCCTGAACAAACAAAAATCCAAAGGCAGAATGATTTAATTCAGTTTGAAAGGACTGCAATGAATAACAAGGAGGAAATCCATAATCCAGAGGGACTCTACTAAAAAAAAAAAATCTCCAAATCCAGAAGCTAGGAGCATTTTTCCCAGGGAGAGAAAGAAGCACTGGGAGAGAAGGTGAATTCTTCTCTCAAGTAGTTAGGATGCATGTGACCCTGTGCCCCTGACCACAGTCAATAGGACCAAAGATACTCACCCATCTATCACTAGAGAGGGTGATCTGTGGCCCACCAAAGCTGTGAGCTGTGGCCCAACTTGAAAAATTATCAAGAGCAACCATATCGCAAACAAAGAACAAACCACTCAGCAAGGGAATTAAAGCAAAAGTACATACTTGGAGTTTTGAGATTAAAAAGACGGAAACTCTCTCTGTCCCTCTCCCCATATTCTCCTCACTCTTGTCCAAGAGAAGGAGACACAAATTTGTTTGAACCAGACTCCAAGACACTGAATGGACCATGTGTCCCAGGGATCTCATCCTTCCTTCTCTTGTTCCCAGGTGGGAAATTAACCAGTGCCTTTCCCAGCACAGGGAGAAATCTGGGGATTAAACTCTATCTCTTATTCTGCTTGGAGCACTACTACTACCCTTTGATCTTCAATCTCTGCTTCTAATAATTTATGGAAGTTTAATGTATGCCAATTCTTCTGAATTAAACAAAGCAATAAATAAATACAGACTGTCCCCAACTTACAATGGTTCAACTTACAATGGTTCAACTTAAGATGGTTCAACTTAAAGATGTTTCAATCTTATGATGGTATGAAAGCAATATGTATTCAGTAGAAACCATACTTGGAAATTTGATCTTTCCCTGGGCTAGCAATATGTAGTACAATATTCTTTTGTGATGCTGGGAGAACAGAAAGACGATTTTGCTCAACTGTAGGCTAATATTTATGTTCTGAGCATGTTTAAGGCAGGCAGGCTATGCTAAGTGTCCAGTAGGTTACCTGTACTAAATTTTTCATTTAAGATATTTTCAATTTAGGGTGTTTATCAGGACATAACTCCACCATAAGTCAAAGAGCATCTGAATAAGTTTTTATGGCTACATCTATTTTAAGTCATTGTCATCTCCTTTGTGATTATTATTGTGGTCCTTTAAAAAAGTATACTAAAAGTCCCCAGATGGAAATTTTACTTCATGAGATATTTCTACATGAAAGAGAACAGCAAGATGATCAGAAGGAATTGAGACACTCTGTTCTTTGTAGAGGATGAGAGCCAAGACTTCTGTGTGTCATCAATGCCCATTGATGACTATTTTGTTGATCCTACAAAATCCTGAAGGCCTTCTGAATCATAAAAGCTTAAACTGTGTCTAGTTTACTTGTTCAATGTTAAGTGTATTTCCTTGTATTTGAATTCTTTGTGGATTCGGAATCTGCCTGTGGTGACTCGGGTATTTATTGTGGAATATTTACTCCATTAGCCAACCAAGCCAGATACACTGGGATTTTGACCCAGACCACCTGAGCTTTCAAGTCCAGCTCCAAAAGCTTCCCTGTGCCTGTGCTCCCTAGCCCCACCACCATAGGATCCAAGGGTGGGTCCTCCTAACAGCCTTCATCTATATGTAAATTAAGTCAGATCAAAACTAGTTTCATGGATCATTTTTATGTAAATCAAAGCCTTTTCAGAAAATCAGAGCAATGGCACAGCACGTGGGGTTCTCTGAGCAGGACTCATGGCCCAGCTGCAACAGAACCTCCCAGGGGCCAAGACCTGTGCACCGCTGGTACCCAACCCCACATTCAGGAGGTGCGCATCACTTTAATGGCCTCTCATAGTAGTCCATTCTTTTACATTCTTTACATTATTACATTCTTAACATTTTTAACTTTTCCATAATTTCAGACTTACAAACAGTTTGCAAAAATAGTACAAAGAATTTTCGTACACCCTCCATCCATATTCCCCAAATGTTAACATCTTACATAACCACAGTACAAGGATCAGATCAGAATGTTAAGGTCGCCACAATACTTATTATCTACACTACACACCTTATTCAAATTTCATCAATTGTCCCACTATTGTCTTTCTCTGTTCAAGATCCAATCCCAGGTCATATTGGAGCTTTATTTGCCACCTCGCTTTCTCAGTCTGTGGCCCAAGGAAAGTGGACATTGAATCTGCTTCAGGGCATCATCAGGGGAGGAGTTCTGTCCTCAGTGTGGGGGGGCAAGTGCTGAAGGAAAAATGGCCAGCTAGCCAGTGGGTATTCAGGACACTCTTCCCTGCAGAAACCAAAGAGAAGGTTCATTTCTACCTTCCCACTCCTACTCTATACCACATGGCAGTGAGACACCACTGACAGCTCTATGGAGCGTACCAAACTGGGGAAAATCTTTAGGATTTTCATTCTCCCTCTTTTCAGAGTCCTGATAGACTACATTATTACTCCCACCCCGACTAAATACATTGGATTTTCCATGAAGAATTTTTCATCTTTTAGCAATGCTGTCTAATCAATAAAGATTCCTTTTCTCCATGTTTGCCTCATCAACAATCAGAATATAATTACAAGTGAAGAAATTATATTTACCATTTCCTTTCTCACACACAGACACAATCTTCTGAATGCATATTAACAAGTTTTATTCTTGAAAGGCCACATGGCAAAGTGGTTAAATGCCACACTCTGGATCTATACTGTCTGAGTTCAAAACCCAGCGGTGTCCTTTACTAGCTTTGTGGCCTCATGCCTTAGTTCTCATCTAAGAAATGGGGATAGTAATAATGTAGATCTAATATGTAAGGAGTAAATGCTTGTAAAGCACATAAAACAGTTTCTGGGATATAGCTAGCGTTATATAGGTATCTGTTAAATACATGTTTAAAAAATAAAGAGGCCAATGAGACTACTTTATTACTTAGAACCCTTGGTATTAATATGCTATTGGATATAAATCTTCCTAAAATGTAATGGATCACATCACTTACATTATTAGAGCTCTTTGGCTGTTGGCAATACTCAAAACTGGCAGTTCCCAGATGGAATGCAGTTACAGATGTGTGTTATGTCCATGTGTGATTTGCATGCACATTTTTTCATTTGTTGCTGGGTCAACACTTAAAATGAAAGAGTTCACAGAAAGTGAATTTCTGACATTTCTCAAAAATTTAGACTTATCCACATGGAGCTTATGTTCCCTGAGAACTACCATGTCAAACAAACCAAACAGAGGCAGATCTCCCTCAGGCAGGGACTAGATGGTATAGTCAGCCCCAGTGCCACAGTTGCCCTGACCCCCAAGTGAGAGTGGATTGCCATGTACGATTCTGTGTAAACTGTTGTTTTTCTTTTAGTAGAAAACTATCTTTACCTCTGTCAAGATAGAACAAATAAAGAGTTCACAAGGGCCACACGTAAAGAAAACATGAGAATGCATAATTCTTCATGGCCATGACATTGTTTCCTATACATTTTATAAGAAAATTGTGTCAGATTTGAAAAAGTACAATTGAAGCCTCCATTTCTTATCCTGGACCGTTCATTCACTGTTACTATAGTCATTGCTGCCTGGCCACAGTAGGTATTCGAGTTTGTGACCCCTGGGCTAGGGAATTAAGCACCAATATTTGGCCTAGGACTTCAGACCCTTCAGGTCCTCATTCCTGTGGACCCGCTCAAGTTTACTTCCCCACCCACATATCCTATAGCAGCAATTTTGAACTATTTTCAGTAATGTGACTCCATATCTTTTATTTCTCACTGATGTCTTATAAATGGAACATCTAGCTTCAAATAGAAATGCTAGCCTTGTTCTCAATCTAAATCACTGGTATTTTATCAACATGATACATTTCAAAGTAGCCATGAGAAAAAATAATAACATTTGGTTTAATCATATAACCAAAGTCATTTTGATGATAATTCAAAGTTAGACCATCAAAAACAAAAAGTATCTAAAGATATTCTTGAAGCCTAATCAATCCTGACTACAATACAGTGAAAACAAGCTTGCGAGGTACAAACACAATCCCATGTGCCATATGGCGATTTAATAAATGGACATAAGCTATTATAAATTGGAAAATATCTGTGACAGTATATATTTTGAATAGTATTAATGACATGCTGACATTTCCTCCTGGAGGTTCAGACCGTGTATTATTACCAGAATTATCTTAGCCCAAACAAAATTGATCCTGGTTTAAGAAAGGTCTTTACTTAGTTGAGCATTCAGAGTAAATGGAGACGGTGCTGAAAAAACTTTTTTAAATGATATCTGTGGGAACAAGAGGGTGATTACTAGTGGTGATACCCGTATGTCAGGTCCTCCAGGCAGGGGAAGAGGGCCTCGACTAGGGAAGGCAGGGAGATTGGGACAGAGGAAAGGTTCTTATTCTAGCCCCTGGCAGCTTGGTGGCTTAGCAAAACAACAGAGTATGAAATGAACATAGCTTTGATAGGTCCTGAAAGAACAAAAAATAATAAATAAATAAATAAACAAATAATAATAAACAAATAAATAAATAAATGAATAATAATGATGATGATGATGGAAGAATTTTCTCTGTTGAAATTCACACATTGATTGATGCACATACATCATCTTTTTTTTTTTTTTAATTTTCTGTTTCAGGTGAAGAATTGGAGTTACTGAGAGTCTGACTTGCCTGAGAATGCTCAGCTAGTAAGAGCTCAGATATCTGAACTCTGGGGCTCTGATAACTAACCCGCAGTTGCTTCTCCTATTGCACTGCAAAAATGTGGAACATTTCAAAGCTTCAATACTTTACTAATTTTTTCTCTTGTCTTAAAAAAACTATTTCAGTGCTAAAAGTCTGATTCTTTTGTTGTTAAATGACAAATGATACCAAAGTAATGATACATCTCATGAAATGTAACTAATTACCACCAACTTATTTGAGCACCTACTATGTGCAGTCATTATAACAATGTTATCTCATTTAATTCTCTCAATAATCCTATAAGGTAGATAGTATCATCCCTATTTTACAGATAATAACACAGAGGTTCACAATGGTAAAATAACCTGTCCAGGTGATATAATTCACAAGTGGTAAAGTTAGGATTTTTCAAGCTTCTCTGACTCCTAAAACTGTGCTACTTGCACTACACTAAACTCCATGTCCAAATAACATAAAAAGCATGATTCTTTGAATTGAATCATTGAATTTTATAGGCTATCCCTTGGACCAAATGTTTTATTTAGACTCTCAGATCATTGTTACCACAGCACCATGAGGGAAAGATGATTGCCTGTTCAGGTATATGGAATAGACCTTTAGAGAGGTTGACTTGCCAGGGTCACAGTCTATATTTGAGTCCAAAGCCAGGCTTCACCTTAGAAGGGTTCATGGCCTCTGGTGGAACATTCTAAATGTAGTGAGCACGTAGTCTAGATGAGTGGTTCTCAAATTTGACTGTATTTAGAATCAGCTGAACAGTTTTTAAAAATCCATTGCCAGAATTATTTAATGGGTACAGAGTTTCTGTTTGAGATAATGAAAAACATGCTGAGAACCAATAATAACGATGGTTGTTCAACACTGTAAATGTGTTCGTCCGCACAAGGGGTTGTATCGCTCTTCAAGTTCCCTTCTACAGCGCTGATACCACAATGTGTGGGAGTGTCCAGCACCAGAACCAGCAAGGAGAAAATCACAATTTAGGGATCCACTCCTGTGGGTGCATTTTGAAGACTCAGTAGGTTTGGAATGAGTAGAGGATTGATAAATTGATCTAAAATTTTCGAAGAAGACATTTTAGCACAGAGGTCTAACATTTAGTAGGTGTCAATTCCTGGCTTGCTCCTCTGCCTGCCCCCAGCCCCACACTATGTCCCACTAGTCCTGCCTGGGATCCAGGTCCAGCATTCCTTACCCCGATTCTAACCACCATTGTCTCTGGCCTGGAAAAGCCACTGGCTCTGGCCACTTCCCCAGCCCAAGATATCCTCACTCTGCCCAAGTTTTTCCAAAAAGCAAGTCTGACCAAGTCTCTCCCACTTAAGCCCATCAACAGGCCACATGCCCTCAGAAGGATGTTGAACTCCTTGGACTGACTACAGGTTTTGCACTGGTCTCCTGGCTACAGGATGCTGGCCTCCAGCTCCACTCGATTGCTCACAGCTTCCCACACATCCTACCCTCTCAGCACCTGGATTACACTGCTAGTCCTTCCGCTCATCTACCCTGCCCTTTCCTTTCCCACTATCTTATTGGATAACTCTACTCAGCCTCTAGGTCTTGGCTTAGTTACCCCTTTTTTCCCAAACCCTTCCTGACCCTTCCCCCTCAATCTGCATCCCCAGCCTCAGTTAGGGACCAGCCGTGCTCCCACACACTGAAGTGGCAGTACAGTAGCCACACCATACTGCAGCCCCCAACCCTCAACTCTTTCTGCCACTAGACTTGAAACTAAATCTAGCTCACAACTGGATCCTGAGCCCTGGCCCAGTGCCTGGAACAAAAACGGTGCTCAACCTAAACTTACCGAATTGTTCAAATTCTGGGTCCCAATGACCCTGAGGTGGTGAGAAAATCTGTCTTCTTACCTGAAGCTGGTTGACTGCTCTCACGGGGAGCCCACCTATTTGTCAGCCTCCACCAGTGAGTCCCATAAGGAAAAGCATGCCAAACTTTGGTACCAGGGCTTGGACAAGCCAGCAGAGGGCCTGTGTTCTCCTCACGGCCAATTTAATCTATACATGTGATTATGCCATTCCTCTGCTCAAACAGTCTCGGGGGCAAAGCTGCCAAAGAGACATAGTCCATCTTGCTCCCCCTAAATCAGACCCCCATGCTCCACCAATCTGGTCACTATATGTCTTTTCAAACTTCTGCCACTATTCCTTCCATATACCTCACAGTCCAGCCAAAGAACGGCCTCAGTTTTCCCCATATGTGCCCCCAACAAATTCCCAGCCCCGGTGCCTTGCACTGCAATGCCTTCCCATTCCTGCAGCTCACTCACGGAATGCACAGATCTTCTTACTGCTCCATCCCCAATGTTACCTACAGGCAAGATCCTCTGAGATTCCTCCAGCCAGAGGAATAACTCCTCCTCTGCTCACCCCGCTCATATTACTGTCCTTTTCACTCCTGCCTTATAGTTTGCTATATATTTGTCCTGTCTCCTACTAGACCTTTAGTGGGAAAATATTTTATCTGCTCACAAAAATTATTCCTTTATCTGCCTGCTGCATACGGCAGAATCCAAGATATATATCAAAGTTACTAAGTAACTTTGTATTAACTTTGAATTAAGTAAGCAAGGTAAATAGTAAAAGCACAGACTGTGAGAAAGCAGCAAGTAGTAATCACCACCACCACAATCACGCCTTCTATTTGTGGAGACTTTATACCTTACACAGCGCCTTCTCAAATTTAATCCAGTCAAGTCCCATGAATATCTTTAGGACCGGCAGGGTAAGTTCCACTCTCCTTAATTTACACGGTGAGAATGAGTCTCTAGGAGGCTCAGTGACTTGCCCAAGACTCCACACTGGCCAGAGGTAGGTCTGGGGTTGGAATCAGGTCTTCAAATCTGACTTTGATTCATTAAAACATGTTGCAGAAATAATAATGTTTGGTCCACTCTTACTTTTTTAATAAACAATCTACAACAGGTACAATTTTTTCAGTTCCTGATCCAAAGTAGCAAGAGGCCAGAAGGGAAAGAGGTGGCCCTCACTGTGGGGTTTCTCTGCCTGAAGAGGCTCCCAGCATCATGAGCCAACAAATCCTTCCCTGCTGTTGGCACTGCCAGTCCCGGCCCTGGCCCAGGGAGCATGCCAACTGGATAATTGGCCAACTCTGGACAGGATTAGCCCTCTGACTCCCTCTTTCCCAAAAGTCTGCCTAAGACAGGTTTTTGCACTGTCTGTTCTCCATTCCACTTCAAAAAAAAGGCTCTGTTTTTGCTTAATTTTAATCCTGGAAATGGAAAAACACAGCTTGCTTTTGGTTTCTAACCAAAAAGGCTATAGGAGTTTGAATCAGCTGAAACCTACAAGTCACTTAGCATTACCTGAGATGGGTGACCCAAAAGGGCTGCGCCTGTTCTGCTCTGGCTAGTGGTTTGAGGACCTCAGGCCCCAGCTCCCTTCCAGGGCCCTTGTGAATTCCACTCAGACCTGCCTATCGCCACTTCCCATCTTCTAGGAAGCCTACTTCCTTCTGAAGACAGTGGACTAAAACAGTGCTGCCTGTCTGCTGACTTCCTGGGCCTCTGAGAAGCCTATCAGGCCCCTCTCTGGTTAGAATTAACCTGGAGGTGCATCCTTCCCTGGGCCAGGAGTAGGGTAAGGCAGGTAAGGAACCCTCCACAGGTGAAAAATTCAAGGGGGCCCCCAAAACTTCAGTCATCAAGATATGTCATATTAAATGTAATATCAAAAAAATCACAAATAATGCAAAAAAGCCCATGAAGAATAAAATATCAAAATGTTAAATACAGAGTCAGTATTCCTTATTATTCTTCTGCTTCAGACTCCACTATGGCTCTGCATAGCACTGTTATTGATCTTATCTTTATTTAAAAGTTTGATATTTTGTTCAGCATGCATTTTTTGCATTAACTTTGATCTTTTAAAATATTGTATTAAATATTTTATCTATGTTAATTATTGTGGGTTTTTGCACCCCCTTAAATTTTGGGCATAAGGCAAAGTATCCCTATTAGTTACTCTAATCCCAGCCCTAGTCTTTCCTCTGCAAGAGTAAAGCAGTTTGTTGTGTTAGCAACCATGCCACATCCCCGGGTCAAGGCTCCAACAGTTACAGAAAACCTGCAAAACCACCTCTTCCTACAGATTACCCAAGAGCCCCTCTTATGGCATCTCTGACCATGGTCATTTGGCCTCAAGGTCAATGATTCTAAACCTTGGCTGCACAGTAGAATCGCCTGGGAAGTTTTTAAAAACCTTAATGCTCATTTAAACTGAAATCTCTAGGAATGGAAAACATAGTAAGGTGACTAAGCATCTGTGTTTGCCCTTAACAAAAGGGTTCCTTGGGACATGAGACTTTCAGTGCTAAAACTGGGACATTTCCTGGAAAACTGAGATGGTTGGTCACCCAAATTGTTGTCTCCTTCCCAGATGAGAAGTGACAGGGAGCTCACTACCTAAAGACAGCAGCTGTAAATTCTCAAAGCTAAGATATCATCTATTTCCCTCCAACCCAAACGTAGGCCATGATAGGAATGACAGGCAACCACAGATGGATGCTCCAGTAGAAACGTTCAAGAAACAGACGCAAGGTAAATATAAAATCCAAGAGTTAAGCTAGTGTGGAGTCAAGTTTGGTGGCAAAATTACATACTTTTAGTGACAAAAACGTATGTACATAGTGAAGACATTCCCACATCTTAGCAGTACTGACCTTCCTATCATACCTGCGGGTGGGGCAGGCAAGAATGAAGAAGAGGGTGGGAGGGAGAGTCAGTTTATAGATTAAATGTCATAAGCAGAATCTTGGCTCGATATCCACATCCAAATATTACTTGGCCACGAGCTCCAATCATCCCTTTTTTTTCTGACAAGGAAACTCTGTCTTATTCTTTGACCTCATTGCAGTTGTCTGTGGTTGCAATCAGAGGGTTAATTGAATACAATAAAAGATATATTCGAGGAGACAGCAGTAAATTAAATTAGAGGATAACATTCCACGGTTTTGATTTACTTCACAGGAAGAAGCAAAACATTGGACATCTTCTATTATTTCACTCTTGCCTGGAGGGTAAATGCAAGATAAACTTGCAGAAAATTCTAAAAAGGTTGCTATAATCCCTAACCATTTCTGAGATGATGTTTTCATTACCGAGAAGAAAAGGTTGTCTTTAAAACGTAAATGCACCCTTGGTAATCCTCTCAAGAATCTACTCTGAGGCCAGTAGATCTAACCATTTTGGTTCTGAGATTTCTGAAGAAAGGGGGAGCACTGCTTTTTTTTTTTTTTCTTTTTTAATTGGAAAAGTTGTGTTTAAGCCAACCTGCTTCCACTGTGGCACAGAGATGTTTGCTGTGCTGCTGACATCTACTGAGGGACTGTGAAATAGCATTTCTCCAAGTAAAGGAAATGCAAGCTCCTCAAGGCTATGTCTCTAACAGATAATGCCATCTGCAGCACATCAAGGACCTTTGAGCAAGCACTCATCGATTTCAGTGGAAGGTCAGGGTCCTGGAATGCTTACCCAGTCAGCTTGTAAAAAGGGAATGGGGCTGCCGCCATTGGGGGATAGTGGTTTCTCTCCAAGGGCTCTCTGCAAAGGGAAAGGAACCAGCGTTTCTCAGTGCTGAATGCGTGCAGGTGCTTGATACCAATGTCCACACTTAGTCCCCATAACAGTCCTTCCAGGTTACATTATTAACCCCATGGTACAGATGTCGAAACTAAAATTCAAAACTGGTGCTTGACCTGTCTAAAGCAACACAGCTAGGAAATGGCAAAACAAAAATGAACATTAAGTAGCCTGGCTCCAGCCTTGTGCCCCCTGTCCATATTTTTTGTTCCCCAAAAGAACAATACCTAAAAATCCCAACCCTAGGAAATACATTTCTTCTGCTTCATTTCTAGGAGATCTCTATGGATCTATGGAAGAGAATGAGACAGTAACAGAGGAATTTAAACTCTACGGTAAAATCATTACAACCTTTTCCTCCAAGTTATCATTTTGTTAATGACAAAGATATGCCACTAAAGAAATGACCTGTGCACTATAACCTTTGAGAAGATCTGAGTCAGATGGCAATTATATTTGGAATATTAAGAGATTATAAAGGCCAGTTTCCCCTTCACTCTCATTTCCTTCTCCCATGTGACATTTTAAGAAAGTCACTTTTATTTATTTTATCATTATCCATGTGCCTTGACCCTGGCCTTCAGTGCAGAGCCTGCCTCTGGGCATGCTCATTTGTAAATAAATTTATCCCTCTGCAGGTAGATTTCAAATAGTGGAGCTTGTCTTCCTTCCATGCTTAAAGGCAACTGTTTGTAAACATTACAAGCCTTCAGCCTAAATGTAAAGCTGTTTTTAATATCTAATACCCTGTTCGCAGTTTTTCTGGGCCAGTTACTGCTAAAAATAAAAGGGAGAGAGTGTAAAGCCTTGAAAGATTTATTTATTTATTTATCACAAATCATAATATTGGAGTTTCTGTTGGTTGTTCTGTTGATAGGCTAGAGAGGACCTGGGGTAAGAATATTTGTTTCTGTAAATTCGATTGGAAAGTTGTGTGTGTGGTTTTTTTTCTAGAAAGTTGGGTTCCAAAGACTACACAGAGTAGATAGAGGGCTTAGAAAGTAGTTATTTTTTTCAGTTACTTGTTTAGACTAATAATTTTGTGGGGCACAGGTAATGCATGGACACGGTCTAGATTTTAAAAGGTATAACAGGCTGTACAGTGGAAAGTTAGTCCCTCCCCTGCCCTGGACGCTGGCCATCCGGCTCACCTTCCGGATGCAGCCTTATGAGCTTTTGTGTATTATTCTAGATATTTTCTATACATGTAGTCATACATATATACTTTTTAATATTTTAACCTATGGTAACATACTATGCACATTGTTCTCCACCCCGCTCATTTCTCTGAACAATACATCTTGGAGATCCTTCTGCCAATCAGCACAATTTTAAAAAGTTGGGCTGCCTACCATGACTGAGAGAGTGCCCTGCAACTTTATACGTTTTTATAAGTAGTTGCCAAAATGAATGTTCATCCTGGGGATTAAAAGATCTTTTTCCCTTTTGAGGCACCACTAACTTTTGGCTGGATATGCACTGGGCTTTTTCTCATCCAAGGTTTCTAATTCTATAGTAATTTATTAGATCGGATGATAAATTTATATTGTATTGTGTGTGTTTTTATTTAATTTTCTTCTTCAGTGAATTTGAGAGCATCTATGAATCAACAACCCAGTAATGAAGTTTAGTTCAAAGTAGAAATGTATGGGTTTTAAAAACAAAGCTGTGGCATTCTCCCAGGGTGAGACAGGTGCTATTGAAAGAGGCTGGAGAACAGAACAGTTTTGGGATGGCCATTCTGCAGAAGTCCACACATCTATATTCCTAACATTCATAATGTACTGGTTTTAGTTCCTCACCTCTGGTCTAGAGATTCTACATTAAAAAAAAGTTTAACTGACACTTGACTAATTTAAATGAAAAAGAAAAATACATGAAATATATACAAACAGAAATCAACATTTCTAATTGGGAAAGATGAGTCTCTATTCCATCCTCAGGCAGTTCCTAAATGGGGATACTCAGCTTTGGGCATGTAACATAGTCCTATTCATTATACTAACTTGCTGTGACCCTAGCCAGGTCCCAGACCCCCCAGGTCTGAGATGCTGATGGCTGCCAAATCACCTTGCCTCAACTTCACCACATTTCTTCATTCCAAAGTCTTCCATGAAAATGATACCACCACTTTACATTTTCATAACCTTTCTAAAATTTACTTTCATCAGCACATAATAGTTACATCACTGCATGTGACCATGTCGCTCTTTGCCTATTTGCAAACAGTCCTGGCCAAGGCTGGAGAGCAGTTTGTCCTGAGAACGTGGTGTGGACCAGACCACCGGGAAATGGCTCTCAGAGAATGGACCTCGGCTTCTAAGTCCATTTCATATCCAGAAAGAGTTGAAGTACCTTTCAAAATACAATTCACTCCTCTTCTCACAGAGCCCTTTAATTCCTTTGGATTCAGGCACTGAGTAGAGGAGGTAAATCCTGAACTCTGACCTTTAAACCTGCCAGTGTTCTGGTAACAGCACCCAGTACACTGACTGGGGGATTTGAAGTGAGCAGCATCCCTGCCCAGGAGTCCTTTGGGTTAAAAGCACACGCAGTATTTCCATAAAATAAAGTCAGATGCCACTGAAAGGATGTCAAAACATGTTGCGTGATCCCCAAAACACTCTCCTAAAGATGCATCCAGGGATAGTTTCAGCTTGGCCTTGTGTTCCATGAAGACCAGGGCAGCTCAGATTAATATCAACATTTCATAGAGTCTAATAACAAAATGCTCCACACACACACACACAAATGTTGTCTATCAAAAGTACATGAAACAAAGACTTACAAATATTAAGACCAGATGTCAGAAATACTGGAGAAACCAAACCATTCATTTTCGATGTACCCAGTGAGATATAGAAAAATATATGCAATATCAAATGAATACGGCTTTCACTGGATTCTTTTCCCTGAATATTGGCCAGTAACAAAGCAATTGTGCTTAAAGATTTAACCCCCAAAATGTTCCTTTCTGTTCTTAGCAGGAACCCCTTTTAGCATCAAGCCATCATAGCTTAATAAATAAACAAAGTCACCTTTCATTGTCCCATATTCAAAATGTCAAGTTCTAGGGGAAGGCATATAGTTCACCTTCTCTCAAGTACCCATCGATTTAAATTATCATTATTCTTCCAGTGACAACCAAAGCGGTGATGGAGAATGTAAGCTGGGCAGTCCCAGGAGATATTTCTGTCTCCTCCACAGGAAATTTCGTTAACAGAGTAACCTAGGGTTTGGAGGTTGGGACTTTCTTTGGGAAGTTGACTGCCTTCCTCGCCAACCCTTTAAGAGGGTAAAGGAAGAAGGGGGCCTGTGGCAGAGGGATCCCCACGAATGCCAAATCAGTTATGGGCAAAGCAACCCAGCCCACAGAGACAATCCAGGTACACTGACAGTGTGGTCAAGGCTGCGCCACCATGCCCTGAAGCCAGCTCAGCCCCAAGACATGACAGGTCAAAGGCATCTTCGTGGAGGAGCTTGGAACTCTCCGTTTCAAATTTCCTGGCTATTGTCAATTTGTCTAGCAAACTCCATATTATCTACACTTAAGAGACTTTTAATTTCCTTTCTTAATAATAAAAATATGTCTGGGGTTGTTATAAAATGTGTATTTATTTACTTCTGGGAATAGGGCTGAGGGCAGTGGAGGACGGGCGAGGGAGGAAGAAGGGGAGGAGAAGCAGCTCTGGTTTCCTTTCGTTTAACCGTCCTCAGCCCCCTGGGCCAGGCCTCCCTTGCTCTGGCTGATCTCAGGAACAAAGCTGTCAGACAAGGAGTACACTTGGTCACCTTAGCGTCCCCCGCCCCAGTCCACTTAAACACTTGATGAGGCTGGCTGAGTCAAAACAATGAGGAAATAATCTGCTGTGGAGAGGAAATTTTAGGGAGACTGGCTGAGCAGAGGGATTTGTCCAGCAAACTGGCTCCAGCTAGAACCTGGTCAGCAAGCTGCGGCGTGTGGCCAGCAGGCCCGCCGCCTGCTCCCATCAAATATTATTGGAACACAGCCACACACTGGCTCTGGCTGCTTACCGAGACAGCACACAGAGCTGAGTGGTTGAGAGCTGAGTTGTAGGCATATGGCCCACGATGCCTAAACTACCTACTATTTGATCCTATACAGAAGAGGTTTTCCAACCCCTGAGCAGAGGGTGCAAATGGACAGGAGATGGTAGTGTTTTCATGTTTAATGCTGTCAGTTTTAACTTTCCAGATTGAGCCTTTACTTGCTTGAATGAAGGGCAGTATATTTAGAGGAAGTCTACTGTCTTTAAGGCCTGGATTATATCTATGATTCAAGCTCAGATAACGAAGAGAGGCCTCTGGGAACTGGGGAAGCTGGGGACAGTTCTCGCAGGTACAGGTAACTGAGCTGTGTCTGCTACACGGAAAGGAGCGACATAACAAAAAGAGTTTGGTCTTTCTGGTAAGGGTGACCACATGGGCTGCAGAGGCAGAAAATCCCAAGGCCTGTGAAGGCCTCAAAGGAGCAGAAGGGCCTCCTACTTGGAAGCAATAGAAGGTGGTAATAATAATAATAGCTGTCGCTTATTCAATGCTTATTACAAATTCTGCTTATATTAACTCATTCTGTCCTTACAACTCTAGAAAGTAGGTATTATTATTTTACTCATATTTACAGATGAGGAAACTGAGGCACAGGGACCTTGCACTAAAGTTACTCGCCAAAAGTCACACAGCAATTCAGTAGCAGAGCTGAAATTTTAACATAGTGAGCGTGACGCCAGAGCCCAGGCACTGACCACTGTGCTGAAATGAAGCTACAGAGAGAAAGGATGGGCATCAGGGAGATTTTTTTTCTTGAGAGTTAAAGTAAACTGAAGAGAATGGTATTTTAGAAAAATTAGCTGGTGACAGAGAGAAATTCACACCCAAAGAGATAGAGAGGACTATTGCAGTAATGTAGATGTGAGTGATGGGAGATTGAACCAAGATGGTGGCAGTGGGGGTGGAGAAGAAAGTCAAGACCAGACAAGACTGATATCCTGCTCACCAGCATTTACTGACTGAGTCCGTACGTAGCTCCCTGCACACCTTTCTCCCTAGGATTGTCTGGAATTCTTTATACATCTCTCCCTCATTCTAGACTGCACGCTTAAAGTCTCTCGGTGACTTTTATTCATCTCTTTACCTTGAGGCCAAGCATGCTGCCTGACACACAACAGACGTTCAGAAGACTTTTGATAGCTGACTATGAAGTTTCTAGTCAGGAACTCTTGAAAGCCTGGGGAGCCCTGAGTGAAATGGACACATAGATAAGGCACCTGCCCATCTGGTAGGGGGGAGCAGATGGAGAGCAGCGATTTGGGCACACTGAGGCTGAGGGGCTCCAGGATATGTGAGTGGAGATGTCCTGTCAGCGGGTGGAAATGCAGTCTGGGGCACAGGAAAGGGTCACGGCTGCAGAGGTCGAGTGCACGTCATCTGCAAAGAGGTGCTAATGAAACCATGAGAATAGACGAGCTCATAGTGAGGGGCATGGCAAAGAGAAGGGACAGGGGCTGAAAGAAGCCCATTGTTCTAGAGTGAGAGGAAAGAGAGGCGGCCATAGCGGGTCAGCCTGAGAGGTAAAA
Organism: Eonycteris spelaea; assembly: GCA_003508835.1. Lineage (NCBI taxonomy): Eukaryota > Metazoa > Chordata > Mammalia > Chiroptera > Pteropodidae > Eonycteris > Eonycteris spelaea. The sequence goes on along the minus strand of PUFA01000040.1, from coordinate 7,619,060 downwards.
GGAGAAGAGCAAGGTCAGGTTATGGGCGCCCTTTCTTTGGGAGCTGACAGACACACTTATCAGCTGGCCCAGGAACTCCCACAGCCAGGAGGACCCCAGCCTTCCCACCCTGAGATCTTTTTGCAAAAATTATCTCTTAGGGAATAGCAGAAATGTCCAGCAAGAATGAACTCAGTTAGCCTAGGTGGAAGTTCAGGAAGCTCGGCAAAGTCCTCTTTTTTGCCTATAGAGGGGATGCCTGCAGCCCCTCTATAGAACCTTTTTCTTTCCTTAACCTTAAGGCTTTGTTTCCACTAAACAGGTCGCACCTTCTGGGAAGAGCGCTGTCAATTGATTGCACTCTGGGAGTAAGCGAGGGCTCTGCGAGCAAGTTTGGGCACAGTGTCCAAGGACAAGTGACAGGCCGCTGGGCTCACAAAGGCACAACAGGAAGAGGCAGGACAAGCAGCAAAGCAGACAAATGTTGCCCAGTTCATCATTTTGCCAAAGGGGCATCATGCCATAGTTTTCCAGCCATTTCCTATTGTTTATATATTGACTGACTGGTCAATATGGCAACAATAAACTCAGGCACAGTAGTGATAATAATGAAAAGTGGTCAGATCAACAGCCTATAGATGGTTAAGCTTTCTTACAAGTCTACTTAATGGGGAATGCAGATTCAGCCAGAGGCGAAGTTTCACACACAGGACCTTCAATGAGCAACACTCATTGCTAGGAGATACAAGAGGACAAATTGCTGGATGAGTGCTTGCAGAACTGATCCTTCAGATAGGTGACACCTTTGAAATGTTGCAGGAGAATCAGGGCGTTGAGGTCCCACAGATCACAGTAGGAGCAGCACCATTTCACCCAGGTTTTGGAGGCTGCAGAGGTCTTTGGCAGAGGTGGGATGAGGGCCTCCCACTAGTGCAGAAGTGGAGAGCAGTCCAGGATGACTAAGGGGGAAGAAGAAAGGTGGCTGCAGGGGTCTAGGGGTCTGGCTGATCTCTGGCTGTAGAAGGCCTTGAATGCCAGATAGACACAAGACTTTAGATGGATATAAATTGAACACAAAATGACAAGCTTCAAACTGGGAAAAAATACCCACACCCCCAGCAGAAGCTGAATACAACAGGAAAGAGAACATGCGAAACAGTTCAGACCCCAGCTCTGCAGCTGACAAACTGGGATCTGAACACATTGCTTATCTTTGGTTAGCCTTGGTTTCCTCATCTATAAAATCAGGATAATTAGAGTCCTGATTTCAAAGACTGATAAGGGCATATACTCAGTGGGATAGTACATATCCAGTGCTTAGCACAGTGCTTCCCATATACTGAAAGTTCCATCAGTGTTATCTGAATTACTAAAACCACTAATAATCAGTAAGAATATTAGGGCCCAACCTAATTGGGCCCTGCCCAAAGATTCCAGACTGAGATCTCTCACTAAGAATCTGCTGGACAAAACACATTCTCTCTGCTCTCTGTACCTATGGGACTCATCCAGCCATAGGTACAAGAACCAGACTTAGGTGAGTGGGTAGCTATGCTCCAGGACCATAGCCTGAGTGTAGGGTGTAGTGGGGACCTCAGTCAGAGAGGAGTCATGCTTATGGCCCAATCTTCAGGCAGGTTGGGTGAGATGGAGGTAGAAGGAGAGTGACCACCTTGGGAAAGGCAGTGCATACAGCCATTAGAATAGAAAGAGAATTCTGCTGGAGACTTTCAGGGCAATTATTTGTCATCTTCTCTCTCCCCTGTCCAACTGGAAGCTCCTTGAGAACAGGAATTAGCTCTGTCTTGCTTCCTGCTGTATCCCAGCCTTTGTATCCAGCAAGGGCTCCATGAACCTTCATGAGAGCACCTTCATGAATTTCACTGCTGTTTCATGGCCTTTCAACCTCCAGATGCTAACCAGAGGTTAAGGCCTTCTTCACTTTCACACACACTAGCCTCAAGAAACTTTACGTGGTGCATTAAGTAAAGGTCCAGGGGTTCCATACTTTGTTCTAAGGTATTTGGATGTGACAATGCAGAGTAAAGTGTTGAGGCATTATCGTACATGGTCACTTCCACTCCAATGCTGTTAGTCACACTACTTATAAGAACAAATACTGCCTGCACCCCTAATGGTGCCAACCACTGTACTAAGGACTGTGTGTGCATCATTATTTGATCTTTACAAAATCCATTTTATAGGTAAGAAGACTGAGCTACAGAAAGACTAAATAACTTGCCCAAGATCACTCAGCCAGCCAGTACCAAACTGGGACATTTGATTTGGGAGCCTGTGCTCTCCTAGGGCAGAGACGCTGGACCCCCAGAGAGTAGGTCAGGAAGGGGAAACTGCTGGGACAGATAGGCAGGCGTTGGGTGGGTGGCTTTTGATGCAGCTGGGCTTTACCCAAGAAGGCAGGGCATATGGGGACATAGCAAGTAGTGACTCCAGGGCCTCCCTGCAAGCACTACGTCCTCACAGTTCTGCTCCACGCCTGCATTGGAGGTTGGTAGCACGGGGAGAGGAGAGGTCTGGGGACTGTGGGGGTCAGGTGGAGGGTTTCACAATTCCACCTGCGTGCGGTAGAATTTTTCTCAAGGTTCAAGAAACTCTGGGCTAACATTTGAAATGCTAAATGCCCAAGGACAATTTGCAACATTTAAAAATTAATTTTTTTTGGCCTTCAGTGGCAGAATTTTAAAGGTAGAACTTAAAATACGTTCTGTCCACAGAGGGGGTGGGAACACTGAGGCCAGAGATGACAAAAATCCACCATTTGCAAAATCCGCTTCTACGTTAGTCTAACTCGCATTTTTCAGCTTTTACCTTTTGGCTGTCAGCATCTTCTATAAGAGACCTGGGGAACAAGTTTGAGATTGTGGCCATTAGAGTTATCTCTATCCTTACTCCCTGCAAGTATGAGAATATCACAATCGAAGAGTTAAGCATAAAGGAAAAATAGCCACCACTATGGCAATGTATATGAAAGTTTACAGTTAAGACCATTTCCAAAATGCCCTATAATTTAGGATGGAAAAGAAAATAGCTCACGTACTATTGGTGTCGATCAACAGGATGCCTCTCCTCCCCACATCCCTTAAGACAAGAATATATTTCGAGTTTCAACTGTAACAGCAAAAATGCTATGAAGTCCTCTCCTGGAATACATTTGTCCTTTGCTTCTGCTTGTCAGATCCCCCCCCCCCACTCACGTCCTACCTCCCTGTACTTCACGTATAATTCCTGTTGTTATAGGAAATGACATCAATACAGAGGTAAACAGGCATATGCTTTCAATATGTCATCAATCCATTTTACATTTGGGGAGCATTTAGCAGCAGTAACAACAAAATTGAAACCTTGAATTCTGGAGAAACTTAAACTGTGGAGATTTAAACTGACTCAAGGCTCACTAAGCCACATACACAAACCATCCATAAACTGGCCTTCGAGCAGAGCTCAGGGGTTTGCAGGTTAAAGAGAGGGGTCGAGGACACTATAGCACTTCTCACCCTTACACAAAGGAAACTCTGCAAGTACACACGTGTGAATCTTTGCGCAGAGAGCTGGGTTTCCGTCTCATGGCCACAATTCTCGGAGAATTAGGCTCTTCTTTCCCCCTCATTGGACTTGAGAGTAAAAAAAAGAACTAGTAAAAAATTTCTGTTTTTATTTACTTAGTGGTTCCTTCAAAGAGAGTAGAACAAAGAGAATCTGATATTTCAATTACTTTTTTTAAAGCCTAAAGAAATTAATTGTACACACGTTTCATTTCCTTTGTTTTTGGCTGGAATTATATCAGCTCTGTGAATGAATGTGGATTATCACAGGCTAACCAAGGGAGGTGGTAGCTAATATATCTTTAGGCTAATAACTAAGCTAGTTTGTACCAGGTTTAAATAAAGTTTGTTTCTGAAGAAAATCTTTCAAATTGCAGGGTCTCTGGGGGAAGATGAGTAACAGCCATTACTGATGAAGAGACTGAGAAGCATGAGGTGAGCCGGCATCAGTGCGGGCAGGGCCCAGCCTCTCGTGTGGAATAAGTAGGGTTTTCCCCCTCCTTTCAAATTAACTTTTGTTTTAATGATTTTTCAAGTATGTTTTATGTTCCTAAAACCTTGCTCGAACGTTGTGCATAACATGACTTGTTGTTTTGCAATCTGGATGCTGGAGAGAACCAGTGAAGTAGATTTGGAAGTAAAAGATATTTAATTGAATTGCCTTTTGTTTTGACAGATGTTTTATACAGTACTTTGTCTGTTAAGAACAAGATGTTCCAATAAATATTGGATAAGTGGGAGAGAAAATTTACTACAAGGCCATAAATCAATTGGCAAGAGGTCATAAACTGCAAGATTGGTGCTCAAAGCATTTATTAGATTATCAGAATCTAAGATTGATCTGTAGCTTTATCTGCCTTCCCCTATCCATCATTTTTATGGGACATGAAAAGAGTTATAAAGGACAAATTGCATTTAAAAAATTAAAATACAGGTTTTAGACAAAGCGGTATGCCAGGATATGGAACTAAGTTAAAACAGGGGATAAATCAAGAAAGATATCCGAAATAGAAATATTTTCATTGCTTGATAGGAGATAAGTGCCGGTTTAATTGAAAATGATATGCTAAGAGAAATCGTAGAACTTTTAAAATGCAGAGGAGACTAGAGATTTTCTCATCGGATCCCCCATCATCCTCCAAAGAAAGTAAGGTTTGCCAAGTTAAGTTACTTCTATAATAACATAGCCAGTAATGGCATCAAAGACTCTATTTCTGCTAAAGATAGTGGAGAAGGTTTTGTGATTCTTCGTTTTCTTTTTGGAAGAACATATTTTTATTAACAGAGGGGTATGCAATTAACATAAGACACTTACACACCATAAACCCCTTGAGGCCAGGAACTGATACTCATTTTCACTACATAGCTCCTAAATAGTTGAAAGTGTGGAGACTCTTCTGTGTACCTGGAGTGTGCGTTTCACACACTTGCTCTCATATGGTGACAATGAGTTGGTGGCGCCACTGACTATAGGCACGAACCTCAGCATCCACATGCTCTGAATGAGGCAAAAGGCACATGAACCAAGTACCAGAATGAGAAATGCACCCAGGATGAGAGACACAAATGCTGAGGAGACCGTAGGGTGGACAAGACAAGGTCTCAGTCCTGGAGATGCTTTCAGTCAAGCAGAGGAGACAGGCGTGTAACATCTCACAACACGCAGAATTAACTCAATAACTCCAACCTGTTCATTAATCCTAAACAAAATGCTATGGGGACACAGGAAAAACAGGGAAGTGGTATTTGGAGGAGGAGGTGGGTATTTAAGCTGGCATTGAGAAGTAAGAACGTGCTATTTATGAGAGGAGAAGGAAGCATGGTGGGGGCTTCGTTTCTGCCATCCACTGGATTCTACTGCAGGGGTTAGCAGTGCGAAGGGGAGCCTGGGGGCCTGAAGGAATGTTCTACAAACTTCAGCATTCTGCACTGACTGAATACGGAATGGAATTGCCAGATGAAATGTGGACACTCCACTACATTTGAACTTCCAAGAATCAACAAATAAGTTTTTAGGATAAGCATGTCACAATAATCACATGAGACATTAAGCTAAAACCAATATTTGTTGTTCATCTGAAATTCAACTCTAACTGGGTGCCCTATCTGAATAGAGCTGGTGAAAAGATGAGCAGGGGTGGAAGGGATGGAGGGCAACTGAGGAAGGGGCATGGGGCGCTTCACAGAGTGATCCAGACTGTCACACTGTAGGGTACTCCTCTGCTCTAAAAGGAAAGTGGCAGAAGCATCCAGAGCTGTAGTTCTCAATCCAGGATGCACATTAGACTCTCCCACGGGGGCTGCTAAAAACCATCAGTGCTCGAGTCCATCCTCAGAGACTCTGGTTTAATTGATTTCAGTGTGGCCTAGGCATTAGCATTTTTTACAGCTCCCTGGGTGGTTCTCCTGTCAAATAGGGTTGAGAAACACTGCTTTAAAGACCACCAAGCCTATCCTCTGAGGCAGACAGTCAGACAGAGCTGGGTTTAAGATCCAACTCTATCATTTCCTGGCTGTGTGACCTAAACTGTGCCTGTTTCACCATATGTAAAACAGGGATAATAATTGTTCCTACATGTTGTTGAATAGATTGCTTAAGACTTCCTGTTAAATATTTCAGATTGAGAACATGGATTTAAATCCATTCTATTCTGAAGCCCTACTAAAATGACAGGAGAATTAAAATTATACCAACCTATGTACCCACCCACCTACTAGAGAAATTTGATATGTAACTGTCTGCAGGCAGAGAGAAACCAATAAAAAACAAGACAATCTATACCACTGAACCCCAGAAAAGTTCAGAAATGAAGCAGTAAGATTCTCTACAAATCAGCCTAAAATGTAAACTAAAAACTGGAGGATTCACTAATAGTGTGCAAGGGAATAAAAAGACCCCAGATCCCTCTTCCACCCCCTGAATCTGGTGGTGGCCCCTCTAGAGAGAGAGACTAGATAAGCATAGACTAGGAACACTCAAGGATGCACAGTGAAGGTGGGGGTGAAGCAATTCATTAAAAATGGTGGGGGCGGGGTGGGGGCGGGATGAAAGACTGTAGGCTGAATGGCTAGAGTCTCAGTACTCTTCCCTGAATGTCTACCACTAGGGCACAGCCCAAAGACAGGAGACTTTCTGAAGAACCTGGCCAACACAAGAGAAAGATGGACAGATGCTGACATTTGGGCATCTCCTAAAGAAGATTGGGTGCTCCCATCACTCTAGGCCCACACACCCTCACCACAATTTTTAGTAACCCACTAGATAGCAAGGATAGAAGAGATAAAAAAAAAATCCTCTAACATAATAGAGAATCCAAAAGCAAATGGAGGTGAGGGAGGGCAGAGAAGGCACTTGGGGGGAAAAAAAAACAATAATTCAAGTAGTAGAATAAAATAAAAAATAAAACTATAATGAATATGAATGAGAATATAACAATAATCATCCAAGAGATCCAATATCTAACTAATGAAAGATCCAGCATGAGAAAATTAAGAATATAAAAGAGTAAATTATCAAATAACTAATATAACAAAATTTTCCAGGGATCAAGAAACATTTTTCTAGATTGAACAAATCCAACCAGCAGCAACCCACTTTATACCTCCAAGCAAATAAAAGGGCAAACACTAAAGTACATCATCATGGAACTTCAATATCCTGGAGGGAAAAAAAGGACTGTAAATGTTGACAGAAGGAGACAGACAGAGACAAGAGAAGAGACAGAGACAGAGAGAAGAGAAAGATCACACAAAGGATTTTGGATCAGAATCCATCAAATTTCTCAGCAGCTAAAAGACAGTAGAGTCACTATTGCCTTCAAATCCTAAGAAAAATGATTTCCTACTTAGAATTCTATACCCAGACAAACTATGAACCAAGAGTAGAGGTAAAACTAGAACCATCAGACAGGCAAGGAATCCAAAATGTATCTCCTGTGCTGCCTTTTTGCTGCTTACATATTTGACAAAAGATGTGTGCCATCAAAATTAAAGAGAAAAACACGACGAAGACATGGGATCCAGAAAACATTTCGTATACAAGAGTGAGGTGAAGGCAATCCCAGGATGAGATGGAGGGAAGTCTCAGGATGACAGCAGGTGGCAGACCAGGAGACTAGTCAGCCCAGAGTGGAGCAAGACAGGGGCTCCAGCAGGGAAGGCTCCAATATAAGGAAACTGATGTTTATTTGATTTGTTCGACAATATGGAGAGGAGCTTTAGGCTTCTGTCAGAAAATCTGAGGCTTCCTTTCCCAGGCACATAGAAAATCAGGCAAACAAATAAACAAAGTGATTATGAATCCTAAAGCAAACTGAAGTCATATAAAAAAGGACATGTAATTTCATACTTTGAAAATATTATCAATAGAGAATATTGCTTATAGTCATTATAATGTAGACACTGAATATTTCATCAAAAATTGAAAGTGAGAGGGGCAGAAATGTGAGGGATAGGATGGGGGATAGGAGCTAAACTATGCTCTTCGATCAGTAGATAATGTCTCTTGAAAATTAGACAATAGCACCATAAGCATGTTATTTAGAAATTTAGAGATAAATAACTGACAAACAACTAAAAGTACTTGTTTTAAGGATAGGATGGGGTCGGGAAGAGGATGGATGGCTGCTTTTCATTATAAACCTTCTAGTTCTATTTTACTTTTATATTATCTACATGTATTTCTTTAAATGTAGCTCCTAATACAGTGCTTTGTATTGAATAAAAGCTTAATGAATGTTGCCTACTAGTATCAGGTCCTGGATCTGAAACTGGACAAAAGGAGACATTGTGGTTTGCCCAAAGCTTTCTCCTTCCACAATTATCAGAAGCAGAACTAGCACCTCCTAATTAAAGCATTTGAAAAGGGCAAACCAGTGATGAGCTCATCCCAGTCCATGAGTTTGCAGTCTGGTCCGAGCGGGGAGGAACAAATCTGTACATAACTATTTCAGAAAGTACACTCTGGGCAGCACCACATAAGCAGCTTCCACTAGTTGTTAAGCCAGCCTGCAACCAAGATGGCCCCCAGAGTGGGTCATAAACATTGGGGCGTCTGTCATGGGGGCTAACGCTCAATGTGTGAGAGTTTAGGCTCTCTGGAGGCAATATATGCAATTTATCACATTTCCATTTTTTATTTTCAACTTTTAGGGGAAAATTTGTATTCATACTACAAAAGTAATCAGCGGGACCATTGGAGTAGCTTTGGAGATAGACTCCATAGCTATTTTTACTTTGGTCAAGTTTTTCATTAAGTTCAACTCTCTTGATGTATTACCAGCACACTGTCCTTCTGGTTCTTTCCTGACTAACTAATGGCCAAACGACTCCAAGCAATCAAAAATATTAGGCAAGAAGAGCTAGGGAGTCCATCTTTCCCTTTTATTACCACTAGTGTCCTTCACTGGGGCTGGCCATGCTGAACAAGGTCATGGAACAACAGTGCTAAGGGCTGTAAAAGAGTCTTTGCTGAAAAAAAATAATAAAAAAATCAAGCTCAGCTGGATTCTGATTTAATAGTATCTGGCAAGCCAACTATATTATTTTTGAACACACAGACATAAATTTGATATGAATAATAAAACTGAAGTATAACATGGACAAAGGAAATATAAAATTCACCTAATCTTCAAAAGAAATTCTATACTTGAATAATTAACTATGCTCTATTTATAAAACGAGAATAATTGAAAACAGGATTTTCGGTTGATTCATATAGCCTCTGAAATATTTATTATTGCAAGTCGAAAAGATCTGTCTGGGGTTTGTCACTGAAAATGTCTAAACTCGGTGTCCAGATGTTTATTTAAGTTGCTCCCACAGAGTTCTAATGTCAATAACAGGGGTTATCAGAGAGCATCGCTGTGTATCTTCCTTGACTAATATTCTCATTTCTTCTGCATCTTTGATGTTTTCTTTCATTAAAATTCCTGGCCCATATCCACAAAAATCTGCTGGGCTTGCATTAAAAATTAGTCTGCAGACCTGACATACGATGATGCCCTACGTCTCCACAAAGATAATATTTATCAGCAGCTATCACTTAGGCATTACAATCGGCAGCATAGAGTCAATTTCAGAGAATAAAAGAATACAGAATCCAGATTTTAGAATGCCTAACTTGCAGATTCTAACTCCCTGCCAATTTTTCCCCTAATGTTAGATAAGGCAGAGTTAGAACAAGCAGTGTGATTTCTCACTACACGCCATGTGTACTCCTTCCTCGCCCTCATTCTCACAGACCCTTCCTTTAAAAAAAAAAAAAAAACCTAAAGTCAGATTACTTAAATTAAAGGAAACCAGGTTCTCTGTCAAAACTCACTCCAAAAGTTTCTGTAAAATAAGACAACTGGAAGAACATTTTAAAGACACATACTGCCCTTTTCCTGTGTGTGAGAGTGGCAAACGACAAAATGAGTATATTTTTGAGCTGGTCAGATGAGGATTTTGTTGATAATCAGATGTACAAAAGAGACAGGTATTAAAAATTTCTCCTGTCCAAAACTAACCAAATTTTACACAACTAGTTAAAGAACCTGGACGCCAAAGAAATGAGGTGAGAGTAAATGAAGTTTGCGTGAACATGCCAAAAACAGAAAAAAAGTCTTGTGCATCTGAAGACTGGTCAGTCCTCGGGGCTAGGATCTGATGGGCAGTTAAGGCCAGCCAGGTTAACACTACCTACCCTCTGCTGTTCACTATATTAATTTTAAAAGAATTAAATCTGATTTGAACTCGATGTGAAGAAAAAAACTGGCACTAACGTGAAAACCACTAATGATACGAAACATTGCCCTCTGGAAGGAAGTCACTCCTGGGATCTGTGGACAGATTAATTAGGAGGTGTTATCTGCAGAAAAATCTCCATCTACATTGTTTATTTGATTAAATCATAAGATTCATAAACTCACGTAATACGGCCCGAGAGGTAACTTCCTAGCACAAAGTAGGCGCTCAATAAATGTTTATTGGCTTTTCAATGAACATCTAGTCTAACATTTCTATATTAATAGGTAGTACATAAAATTGGATCTCCAGGCAAATACATCTGGGAAACGCTGAGTTAAATAAAGTTAAACAGGGTTTTACTCTAGGGCCTATCAAAACCTTTAATATGCTAAGGTGATTTTGAATTCCCATGGGGTAGTGAGTGAAGGGGGCAGAGATTATGCTGCATTTCCCAAACTCATCTGACCACCAAATTCCATTTTTCTCAGGATTTCTATTTTAAGAGACACATTTTGGGAGATGTTGACCAGGTCCGATGCCTTCATTTTAGAACCTGAACAATTCAAATCCCTAGAAGTTAATGACCTGACCAAGCGCTCAATTTGTCAACAGCTAAGCAGGAACCCTCCACCCTCCCACTCTCCACACCTTCCTCACCTCTGCTGCCAAATATGTCTTGATATAAGAACCCAGGACTCTTCCTCAGAGCACTTTTATTGCCCTCTTGCTAATTTATTTATTTTTGCTTCAAGTAGAGCCCAAAAGGAACACCTTTTGAATTCCAATAGTTGAGATAATACAGTATTAAACAGAGCTGCGCTGTCGTAATTTTAGTGAGATGTGGTTTCTTTTGAGTGGAAGAGAGTGAAGGGAGCAGTTAGCGCTCTTTTTTAGAGGAGGGCTGATTAGGACTCACGCTTCCACAGCACCCTTCCATCGTACCCCACATCTGTCGTTATTCGTATCCCCACTAGACTTCATTGCAAGAAGTCAAAGAATTAGCTCTTCAGTCTCTCAGTTTGTTGTCTTAAAGAACTGCATAGCTCTTTGAAAGAAAGAATGACGAAACATCCCTCTGCCCACCAGCACCAGAAGACACGAGGAGAAAATGGTGTCTGTTCTCAAAGAAGGTGCAGGACGAGAGGGCTGACAGAGAGGGCCAGGCAGGGCGATCGCCAGCGGCCTCACAGGATGGCATTCCCCTGGCCGTTTCACCAAAAGAGTCTCCAAAACCAAGCAGATGGAAAGTTAGCAAACTGGTTTTGTTGCTTGTATTGGCCATATTTTGAAAAAAAGGAATTTAGTCGGAGGAGGGGGCACATAACAGGGATATGTGTCTAATGTATCTAAAGTCAACAGTAACAGTAATCTGCGGAAGGTTACCTTACTGGGAAGTTAACTCTGCCTGAAATCTGGAAATGGGTACCAGCTGTACTTGACCAACCTTTTTAAGTGAGTAATTCAGGTTGAGCCCCCTAGTGGTAAAAGCCAGCCCTATTGCTCTTAAAGTGCCTGCCAGCTGGAGAAGGATGCATAAGGAAATTTCTGGATGGCCGCTGTCCTGTCCTAGCCCGGATTGTGTCGGTGTGAATTTTCTCTCAGAGTTTTGAAGAGAGGAGGAAACTCCTTTTAATATTAATAACGTGCACAATGCTTCTGTATGAAAATGCTTCTGAAACGACATGCATGGGTCAAATCTGAAGAGCCCTTCTGTTAGGGAATTGAACGTGCCAAGCCAAAATTCTTGAAAAATAGATGTGGTTAAGAACATTTAAGCAATCTGTGTATCATCCATGTTATTCTCAATTAAGTGACCCATTGTAAAAATAAGAGCTTTTCTTTCTTTCTTTTTTCTTTCTTTCTTTCTTTCTTTCTTTCTTTCTTTCTTTCTTTCTTTCTTTCTTTTTAAGAATCAGTGTAATGTGAAGGGAGCAGTAACACAGAGACACCCCTGAACTCAATCCAGGTATGTGTTTCTAGGCTCCAGAGAGGGGGCAGTTCCAAGAGAAGGAATGTGGCAAGCCTTCCTGATGAAAAATCCCATCTGGGATTTGAGAAATCTGGATTCAATTCTTGGCTCCATCTCTAGCTCACCACATAATTAAGAGGGCAAATCAGCTAATCTCTCTGTCCTTCACTTTGTCCTCTTTAAAACGATAGTGTCTGGCCTCTCCCCACGTCTCAGGAATGCCATGTCAGCAGATGCTGGGATGTGGGGCCTGTGGAGCCAATTAGCTGTAGGCAGCAGGGACCTGTGCCCAGCCCCGGCTGCCCCTCCTGCCCCAGCCTGTCTTGCAAATTAATGTCTTTGGTCACACAGAGTCAGCCTGAGAGAGTGTGACTGAATCTCAGACAACTCAAAGTTCTTCCCTTCAGATGACAAGGCAAAATAACATTTATTTTTGTAAAGCACGAATTTTGTTTCATGAATAAAACTACTATCAGTGTCATGAAAAGAAGGCGCAATTAGGCACATGCAGAGAGGGTGCCTATTACAGATGAAAGGCCTTTCTCCTGAGAGTCAAGAAATCCGGGTTCTGATTCTGGCTCCGGCAACTGTGTGACCTTGGACACACCCCCTATGATAATAGCTCCTGTTTACTGGGTGCTAACAATATGCTGGGCAGCAAACAAGTATGAATTCATGTACAGGCCTGGCTGGCATATATATGTACATAAGTACTCAATAAATGTTTGCTACTAGTATTATCTAATTTTGTCTCCTAGCAATCTTATGAGATGTATCTTACCGTTATTCCCATGATAACAGAGAAGTGGTTGCTATAATAAGTTGTCCACATCTCCTTCAGGAGAAGAACACATTCCCCAGGTTGCTGGGAAGCTGACTGACGAGGGGCCTCAGCTATCAGGCCTCTTTGGGGTTGCCTCTGCTGAAGAGAACTGGCATGCCCAAGGTCACACTTCCTTCCAGGGACAGTCCACATCCAATGACTGACTGACTGCATATGGAAAAAGGCCTGGCCTCCTGTGTCTGTTTCTAGGATTGCCATAACAAATTATCACAAATTAACAAAAAGCTTAAAACAACAGAAATGTACTCTCTCACAGTTCTGGAGGCTGGAAGCCTGAAATGGGAGTTTAGTTCCTCCTGGTGGCTCTGAGGGAGAGCCCATTCCACACCTCCCTCCCAGTGTCTGGTGGCCGCAGGCCATCACTGGCATTCCTTGGCTTATGACGCCTCGCTCCATCTCCACCTCTGTCCTGCATGTCCGGGTGTTGAATCTCCCTTTCCTTTCTCCTAAGAGGACATTGGTCATTGGATTTAGGATGATGTCACCTCGAGATCCTTAATTACCTTTGTAAACGAGGTCACAGTTACTGTCGGTTAGGACTCAGATATATCTTTTGGTGGCCACTAATCAAACACGTAGACCTCCCACGGGGACACCGCTCTGTAGGATCGAAGCTCCTGAGCATCCTGTGAGGTCACGTAAGGCCTTTGTTGAGACCCCAGACCTCCCCACTTCTTCCATGACTGATCCTACTTCTTCCTCTTCCCTCCCACAAGCGTTTATATCAGGAAGTCTCCCTAACATATGTCCTGCATACTAATCTTCATCTAGGTATCTGAAACACTAGTATACATTTCAATCTCCCTAAACTTCAACCTGTGACTGTATTTGTTTTAAATGCTTTTAAACTCAAATCTGATTCCGCATTATTCTATGGGTACTTCTGGCCAGCTATTAACCACCCTTTCCAAAGTCCTGAATTTTCCTACCTCTTTGCCTTTGCTGACACTGTGTCTAACCATCTCCTGAGGCTGCCAGTCTGCCACTCACTCACGGTTCAAAGCCTAGTTGAAATGCCTCTTTCATGATGTCTTCCTGCCCCCAATGCCTGGAAATGAGGTCCTTAGTCTCTCTTAGTAGCTTAGCCCTGCCTACTTTGGATAGAAAGTATTTATGCGTGTGGCAGCTCTGTAGTGTCCTTGAGGGCAGGATTTAAGTCTGGTTCGAGTCTGTTGCACATCGGGCCTGCGCCTATCCACCCCTTCTTATGTCCCCCACTATTCTGTAACTGGTCCTTTCTCTTCCTGCTCTGTGCTTTCCCTGGGCATCTAATCTATGGGCTTAAACACTTTCTCAATGGAGAGTGGCCTCTCCTTGATTGCTAGTCTCTCCTCTCTCCCAAGGGTCAGGCTTGCCTTTCCAACTGCCCACTCCAGATGTCTACAGACCTCCTGCACAACCCCCACAGGTCCAAGTCCAAAACTGAATGTCTATGTTGTCAGGCTTAAAATCTGTTCTCTTCCTGTAACCCAATCCCTCCCACCCTGGCTCCCAAACTTAGGAATCACAATGTGACTGAACAGCCCCCATTACTGAAAGAATGTCTAGTTCTTACTCTGAATGCTGCTGCCTCTGGGATATGTGAAATTAAGATCCCTCCTGAGGACCAAAGGGCAAAGCCACACCCCAAGGAAGGGCTCTGGTGGGCAACCTGAGTCTTCTGTTCTCATCTATAAGGCAGTGATGCAGAGGGTCGGAGGGTGGGCAGGTGTGGGATGGAACCCTTCTCAGGGAGCCAGGCTGGAAGCAGGAAGAATCACAGCTAACGGTTGTAAATCTAGGACAATCTCATCTTCACAACAAGCCTGAGATGGTGACACTATTCTTATTCCAACTTTTCAGGCTTAGAGCAGTCAGGTCACTTGCCCAACGCGATCCTGGAACAAGTGGTGCCTCTGAGCTGCTGGCTCAGGCCAATGTCTAAGAGCTGGGCAGGCCTGTGGGGCCGCACAGTGGCTACAGACCCAGAATCAAAGATCTGGGAGGGAGCCAACTCAGAAGGGCTATAACCTGGGCTGTTTCCACGCTTTTGCCTTCTCTTTCCCTCTGTTATCAGTATGAAAACTATCTGTGAAAGGCACAGCCTGTCATAGCACTGCTGGCTGTCAGAACCAAAGGGAGGGTTCACCTGTGGGCCTAGTGTAAGCCTTTGGTGACACATCTAGTGTTCTTCCCCAGCTCTATCCTCACCAGCTCCCTGGTGAAGGCCAATGACCATCTGGAATTCAAGCAAACAGGGTAAAATAGAAAAGGCAGAAAAGTAAATCAAAAAGGGCACTTGACTTAGGGTAAAAAAATGCAGGTCTTAACAGTGTGTCACCTTGAGAAAGTCATCACCTCGCTGACCGTCGGTTAGTTTCCTTCTCTGAAAAATGCTGAAATAACAATACCTACCTCACAGGGTACATCTGAGAAGGGAGACCACAGATGTGAAATTATGTCCTAAATAACACATTGCTCTGTATTAGGCATTACAATTATACGTAGAAGAGGCACTCACACGTAAGGTAGTTCCCAAGCCTTTCCTTTCTCTTCTCATCTGCTCATTTTTCCTTCCTTCTTACTCCATTCATTCATTCATTCATTCATTCAATTATCGAAATATTATTGAGCACCCACTATGTCTGGCATTGTTCTAAGCCACTGGGAATATAGCAACAAATAAAACAAATAAAAGTCTATGCCCTCATATTCTAATGAGAGAAGTTAGACAATAAATCAAGAGAAAATATACAATTCTATGGGGAAAAATCAAGCAGCTAAGGGGGCTTATTTGATATTCATTGGCATCCCTGAGAAGGTGGCATTTGGAGAGATACTCATAGGAAGTGAGGAGACAGCCCCGCTGGTGCGTGAGGAAAGAACATTCACGGCAGAGAGCAGCTGTGCGGAGGCCCTAGGTGGAAGCGCTCTTGACACGTCACAGCAACAGCAAGGAGGCTCGTGTGTCTGGAACGGCATGTTGCTGTCAAGATACCGAGGGCGGGGCCAAGTGGGGTGTCATTGGCCGTCATGAGGCGTTCAGCTCTTATTCTGAGTGAGATGGGAGCCGCTGGGAGTTTTGAGCAGAGAGATGACCTGATCTGACAACGCCTTTAAAAAAAATCATGCTGGCTGCCGTGTGGCGACACCACCGTAGTGTAGGCGAAGGCAGAAGCCAGGAGGCCAGCTCGGAGGCGCCTGCAACAAATCGGGGAACAGAGCATGCGTACTGGCCTCTGACCACCGAATCCCATTTTCCTCAGGGCTTCTGTTTCAAGACACACATTTTTGGGGAGATGCTAATTGGGTCCAACTCTGTCATCTTAGAAGCGGAAACACTCAAGTCCCAAGAAGTTAAGTGACTGGGCCAAGAATAATCAATTTGCTACAAGCAAGGCAAGAACTCTGGTGCTACCACCTCCACGAGCACGTCCTGATTCCTAGCCCCAGAGCCCAGGACTCTCCTCAGAGTGCTGTCGTTGCAGCTACGGATGAATCTGGAGTTCAGAGCTGGAGATATAAGTTTAGGTGTCATGACCTATGAACAGCATTTAAAAACCACAGCTGGATGAAGTCACCAAATGAGTGAGCACAGATGGAGAAGCGGTTCAAAGGGAGAACCCTGGGCATTTTATGTTTAGTGATTGGGAAGATAAGCAGGAAGACTAAAAGGAGACAAAGAAGAGGAAGCGGTCACTGAGTGCCTTCAGAGAGAGTGGTATTCTGGAAACAAACAAACAAACAAAATGTGTTCTGAGGATGAGGAAGCGATCAACCATGCCAATGCTCCAAGAGGTCAAGAAAAAGTAGGACTGAAAATTGCCAAATTTAGCAATATGAAGATCACTTGTGACCTTGACAAAAGCTTTTTTGTGTAGAATTTTGAGAGGAAACAGTTGAGATTGGAATAGATTCAAGAGAAATGGGAGAGACATTGAAAACAGCGAGACAGACATTCTTACACATTATGCTCCCTGATGCCCCTTGGCTATTAGGGGCCCACCCAGACCCACTTCCTAGACTTGTCCTTTTCCTCCTCCATTTTCCATTTCCTCTCATTCCTCCCCCTATGCCCTCAAACTTGCCTGTCCCACCTCCCATTCCCTTAAACCTTACTTTCCTTCAGGAAAAAGTCTATAACAAATTGATATGCACTGAGATTAATTAATGAGAGTTTATTGATGTTTGCTACCTGTGGGATCATGTGTATTTTAACAACAACAACAACAAAAAACCTCTGAAAGATAAATGTTTCCCCCACCCCCACCCCGAGGAAATTATGGCAGCGATAGACTGGAGGAAGGAAAAGACACTGAGCCAGCAGCACCTTATTGCTCCCCCATCCATCAGCATCCAATTCCTACTTTTGTCCAGCAAAATTTGCAAATCTGAAAGTTTCCATTTTGAATTAAATTTTCATGCTGCAGAAATGATAAGAACATTGAGGGTATCGACTAGAGCAGTGCTCCTCAAAAAATGTATAAGACACCCTGAGTTTCTACCAGTTGTGAGGTATGCTAAGTACTATGTTACTGCTATAATAAAGTTCCCAAATGTTATCCTTTTGTCCACCAATTATCTGAGGGACCCCCCCAACTACTAAAGCCCTCAATGTGTTCTCTTAAGGGAGGTAGAGGCAAAGCAGAGTTAGAACTTGTACTGAGGACTGCACATAACCCACAGCTCTGCATACTTCATTTCTGGATAAGATTCAGAAACGAAACTGAAGAGCAATGCTGATCACAATCCTGGAGAGTAAATGAAACCATTATTTTTAAGTGTTTCAAAAACCAGACACAAGAGGCAATCTAAGAAATGATAAATTAGTACCCAGACTATTAAAATCAAAGACTTTGCCAGAGTCAGGCAAGGAAGATGCGCTCCTCCAGTCCATACTGCACCCCTTCCTTGAAGGTACTGATTGCAGAGACGGATCAGCAGCCCCTGAGAGTGGCAGAGCTGGAAAACCCAGGAAGCTCTGGGAAGGATGGCGCTCTCATTCAAGCCATTCTTGTTTCCAGAAAGAGAAAGAGGTGACAACAAATGAAGGGGGCAAAATTTAGCTTGACCCTAGCTATCGTCATGGACACTTCAGTAACATCTTAATTCCAATGAAATTGAAGGGAGGCCAATGGGTGAAAAAGGGATCCAAAGAGACAGAATTAGAGTCATAAAATGTCATAGGGATGCAATGTACAGCATGGTGACTTTAGTTAAAATACCGTATTGCATATTTGAAAGTTGCTGAGAGTAAATCTTAAAAATTCTCATCACAAGAAAAAAATGTTCTAACTCTGCATGATGACAAATGTTAACTAGACTTATTGTTGTGACCATTTCACAGTATATACAAATATCAACACATTATGTACATCTGAAACTAACACAATGTTATATGTCAGTTAGACCTCAACGACAACAAAAAAGAATTTTCAAAGGTTTATGCCTCCCAAATCCATTTCCTTCACAGAAGCCATTAGGCTTTCTCTGGAATTTTTATTAATGATGCTAATTAGCCAGTAACGATATTCAAACCCCCAGGCTCCTGTTACCTTCAGGAGTGGTAGCAGACTGAGATGTCACAAAAGGACTGGTGAGAAGTTTTGGGAAGCCGGTGGAAGTCCAGCTGTTGAAGACTAGAGGAGGAAGTACTGTGAAAGTAACCAAGTCAGGCAGTGAAAGGAAAAATGGGGTCAGGTTTATAGGTAACAAGCAGTACAATATCCATTTTTATTTCAAGAAAGGTGTAGTAACTGAACCTAGTTGCAATAGTTAAGACTACCTAAGGAAATGAAATATTTCTACAGTTTTAAAATTAGAAAATAGATTTCTGGCACTGTGCTTTTTCTATAATTTTGTACAAAATATGTTAAGGAATTCATTTTAAGTAAGACTCTACGTTAATAAGCAAAGAGCACTGGGCTAGGGGAAAGAGTTGGTTCTGTCAGAACCACCTGCATAACCATAGGCAAGTCTCCATGCTTCTCTGTGCCTCAGTTTCCCCATTTATAGGATGAAAAACAAATAGTTAATGGGAATGGTTCCATAGTGTAGTGGTTAGCACGTCTGCTTTACACACACAAGGTCGGACCATAGCCCGGGTGAGCCAGGCCCCAGGCCCTGGGTGCAGGCAGCAAGTGTGTGGGAGGAAACGCCCCACCTTTAGAGATCCAGTTCTTAAGAGGAAACGGCAACATCCATAGGTCAAGGTGGAAATGGGGCGTGGTGGGGGGGGAGGGAGTGGAATTAAAGAGAGGAAAAAAACAAAAACAAATAGCTAAGCTTCCTTCCTTCTTTCTTAAAAACTAAACATGCTATTTGATAAGATTTGCCTTCTGTTACCAGTAACTATTTCCTAATGTACTTCATTTTAACCTTACTAAGTGTAGCTGAAGGGGAGAAGAATTATTTATTAAAAATCTGAATCATCAATAGAAGATATGCTTTCATTTTATAGCAATCACTAGAAATGCTATCTAAATCAATACAAATATATGTGGTACTGATTAAGAGAACTGATGTATTTACTAGTAATATTTTCAGACAAAATTTATAAGCACCAAGCTGAGTCTCCATCTTTTAAGGAGCATTTCTGTATGCCCTGAGTAAAGATTTGATTTACAACTCTCATTCTTTTGCCTTAATAATGTGAAATTTTTCCATACAAAGCCAGGTCTGTCCTTAGCTTAATATCCTAATTTCCCCTTGTCAAAATAGCTTTTTTAGGGAGTCTCTATTGTTCTCAGTTAATTTTAACACTAAATTAGAAGTTTCATATGGTGGTGATTTTAGATCATTTTACTTCGTATGCCAAAAGGTGCCTCCTAAACTACTTTTGGTCATAATTGTTACCATCGTTACAATAAGGTTTTCATATAGACTCTCTTTTCAGATCTCCAAGTGTTCTATAAAGACCACACTTTGAAATTTTGTTCTCTAAAACATGCCCCATACATTAGATAAGGGGTCACTGACCTCATCTTACAGACTTAATAGTCATGAGAGTACAAAACTTTCCACTGGACTCAAAGGAAATAGTGGCATTTAAATCCTAAATCTAATAATCTAATGCTATTCCAATGGTTTACCCTCTTTTTCGACCTCCCCCTCCTCAAGTTTTCTAAAGTCATCTGGGAAGTAATAGATCATATTTAATTGTTCAGGCTTTTATGCTATGCTTTTAGAATTACTTCTGATTTGTGGTCTGGCTCTAGTTCAGTAATATCCAACACTAGGTTTATTTCATCAGCCCAGTATCAAAGCTTCCTCACTTTAGCCAGAAATTAAAATAATAGCTTTAAGTTTCTCCTCCCTGCCAAGGAGGTAGCCAATAATGCAATTTGCCATATTTTTTAGATGATTCTATATGCTATCCATAAAAGCTGGACATATAATCCTTTTATTTATTTAAGCATAGGTACTCTCAACTTTAGACGTACAAAAACGGAATCTTTTTTTTCATAACAACTTTACTTTCTTTTAATGTTCAAACTGTCATAAAGCCTGCAAAAAATAAACTGCCAGATTTTATCTGGTCCTCTGAATAAAGCTTATGATATCTGATGCCACTTTTCCTTGCATCTCTTTCCCAAAAAGTTCTATGCAGCCAACTACCAAGTGAGGAGGAAGAGTGAAGATACCAGCAGTGGCCAAAATGGTCAATTCTAAGTTAATTAAAAACAAAACATTCCAAACACAAGAAGAAAAAAGCTTTTTTGTATGTGGTAGAACATGACAAACACCCTCAGAGTCATCTGAGCTCTTGCCTAGCATTCGCACTTTATAAAGCCCGAATACAACCTTTATTTGTAGTATTCACGTGCAAGGCCATGCAATCCGGTGCCCAGAAATCTTGAGTGCTGGGTTCTTTTCTTGGCTGTCTCAGTGACCTTGAACAAATCACCTCAACACCCCAGTTGCAGGAAATAGAGATAATTCCATAAACTATTTACCTTCCAACTTGACTCACAGCTCTTGGATCCCTAGAGAGCCTGATGTGGATTAGAGACAGGTCCTATGAAAATGAAAACTTATTATCCTATAGATTGACTATTATGTAACAAGATTAATCCTCACAATGTATTCCACAGTTCAGGTTAAGCCCCAAACTTTAGCACTTAACTTCTCTCAATGTAATCACTTGAAAATTGAAGACTTCATGACTGCAGGCTCACCCCATTCTCCTGTTCACACCTTGACATTAAAAAAAAAATTCTTCCTAACTTGCTAATTCTTCTCAATCAAAATTACGCAGTAACTTCAGGTATTTACAATAAAAGTGTTCTGAATTTTCTGTTTAACGTGCACAAACTAAAAATAGTCATCCTAGTTGAAAAAAGTATATTTTAGTTTATAAATGGCACAGTTTCAAATCTGTTTCAAAACAGAATGTTAGGAATAAAAAGTTAATTGATTAATGACAGAATATCAGAGATTTTTTAAAAAATTAATGGAGACTTACATTACCAAGGGTAATTTTGAGGGGGAGGTGGAGAACATGGCAAGCTGATTCTAAAATTTATATGAAAATGCAAAGGGCCAGAAAGCTAAGCCATTCTTAAAGAATAGGACGGCACACTTTACTCCAGCCTTTTCTTAAAGCTGCCATAACATGATATGATAGTAACACAAATAGATAAAGAGAACCCAGAAAGTAATGCAGACATACAAATGCTCAATATGTAGCATAGTGCCAGGACAAGTGGCTATACTGAAGGATCCTTCTTCACACGGTCACAAATAATTTCCAAGTGGAATCAAAGACATAATGGGAAAGGCAAAATTATAAAACAATTTTTGTCTTAAAAGATTTTATAAAGAATATTTTCAAAAAAACAAACAAAAAAAAGAATATTTTCTTGACTTCCAGATAGGGAAGGATTCCTTAAAAATAGACACAAAAGACAATGAACATAAAAGATTGTAATTTGTCATTAAAATTAAGCATTTCTATTAATCAAAAACACCATGAAAAGAATGAAAAGTAATCCAGAGAGGATAAGGGTATTAAAACAAACATAACCAATTTATGATTAGTATCAAGGATACAAATCAATGAGAAAGATAGCTAACACACAACAGAAAGATGAACAAAGGACTTGAATGGGTCCTTTTCGAATGAAAAAATCCAGTGACCGATAAACATATAAAGATGCTCAATGCCATTCCAAATTAGGGAAATGAAAACTAAAAGCATAATTAATGTTTATTATAAAACCATATTGGCTAAAATTAAAATCTGGCAACATCAAGTGTTGATAAACCAAAACTCTTACATGATGGATGGGTTGGTGTGAATATTATTAAAGACGAGCATATCTATATTCCAACGGTCAAAACTCCTAAGTAAACATCCTACAAAAATTTATGTGCACAAAGATGCTCATTGCAGCATTGTTTATAAAAGGCAAAAACTGAAAATATAGAATTGTCCATCACAGTAGAATAAAGTGGTATTAATGAACTGGCACATTACACAGCAATAAAAATAAACCACACCCACACAAGGTAAATTTTATAAGCAATAATTTGCATGAAAGACACCAGATACAACAAACACTGATTGCATTTTTGTAACTCACAAGTGAGCAAAACAAACCAACCATATTGTTGCATACCTTTAAAAGCATTTTTTTTTAAGAGGAGGGAAATAGTACCATCAAGTCAGGATAGTAGTTACCTCTGGAGGACCAGAGGGGGAAACAAGAGGGACACACAGGGAGATTCTGGGGGATTAGCAGTAGCTTTCTTGCATTTGATTTGTGATTACACAGTTGTTTCCTTTATCCATTAAACTGTGCATCTGTTTTATGTACTTTTCTGTAGGTTATATTTCACAAAATTTAAAAGAATAAGGGTGGACTCATACTATCAAATATTAACTCTGATTAAAGCCATAATTATTAAAAAGTGGGGGGCGGGGGGGTGAAGAAGGCCCAGAAAATAGGTCCAAGACACAAAAGGCACATAGGAAAATTCTATAATGACAGCATTACAAATCAGTGGGGAAATGGTGGTTTATAATACCAAACCACTTGGTCAACTACAGGCAAAAATCAAAATTAAATCTCACTTCATACAATATCCCCTAAATTTGAAATGGATTAAAAATTTTCCCTTTGAATTAAAGATAAGTATAAAAGTGAAACAATTTTGAAAATACTAGAAGAAAACAGAATAAATATATATCCATCCTTGGGGTGAAGGCATGCTCAAGCACACCTGCAAAGGTATACTTCTAAAGAAAATGTCCACACGCTAACACCATGAACTATATTAAAAGGCAAATAACACACTAAAACAATAATAATCAAAGATGGGCATCTTAATTCATAAGCCAATAAAAATGGCACTCTCCAAGAGAATATAGGAAAGATATAAGCAATGCTCAAAGAATGTATACAAATGGTCATTAAACATGAAAACACTCAACCTTCATTAAGAAACACAAATTTTAAGGTAATCCTTTTTATGTAACTATTCAATTTACAAATATTTTAAATAGTAATTTTCAATTTTGAGTTTGATATATTATTGCTAGTGGGAATGTGAAAGGACACAATCTTTGTGATGAATGTGATATATATATCAAGATTCTCAAACACCTACACTCACCTAGCAATTTTACTTCTAGAAAGGATCTTGTGGAAATAAGTCATTTTTGAACAGATGTGATTATTTAAGATGTTGATCACATTGTTTACAGTTACATTGTAATCAAAAACCAAATCGTTAGACAGTAAGTTGATTTAAATTTTGGCACACCCATAAAGCAGAATATTCTGCAGCTACCTAAAGTGCAAAATATTTTTAATGTGGGAAAATTCACAATATATAGTGTAGATTGTGATGAATGTATAGGATGATCGCACTATTGAAAACATAAATGTATATAGCTCTGCATAGAAAACACATGTAAAAGTACTTATACCCAAATGTTCACAGAGGCTCTCTCTGGGTGGAGGATTACAGGGACTGTCTGTACATGCATGTGAGCCCTTCCAAATTATCCGCCTTTCCAGAAATAATGGGTATTATCTTATTCTATAATGAAAGAACATCAAATAATTGCTATGTTGTGAAATCATTTACTATTTGTTTTAAAAACTAAAAATAATGAGACTGTTATCTCAACATAGTTTTCCATTTGCTTTTCTGGGGGGCTATCGGGTGATAAAGCTGCACCTGGAAGTACATAACATAGAACTGAGCCCTCCCTATCACCTGTGCGTCTGCCTAAATGTTTCCAAATTACAAAAAGTCTCTTTTAAGTTAAGCACCAGTAAAACACCACCATTAATATTTGAAGTTGTTCTAATTGACATTTTATTCTTCCTTTCAACATTGTTTAAAGGGTAGAACATATTAAACAAAAAAATCTTTGATAACCCAAGTGTTTAATTTCTTGAGACAACCATATAATCCTGTAAAGTTACATAAATGTGTGTGTGTATGAGATTGAGGTTTCTGCAGCCTATATGCCTCTTGGGGGGGGGGGCAATATATTAAAAATAATTAAATTGTAACTTTAAAAAATTGGTTTTCTTACCAAACTGAACCTATCATCTGCTAGAACAATGAACTCGTCAAGTCAATATAAGAACAGCGGCTCCCTTCACCCAAATCAGTCTTCTTAGACTTTCCTATTTTCCTATACTTCATTACTCTGGGCAAATCTGGTCATTTTGAAAGACCATCCACTCTCCACCATCAACTTAAAGTACATAGTTATACATGATTTTAACTCCGTGGTTGCTCAGGGGTCAATGTACACCCTATTCATAATCAGAACGATAACATTCTTCTAAGGGAAGACAAAATAAACAGACATTTAAGCACTGTCTTAGTGTCTTCCTAGGTATTTCACATTCAATACCTCAGTAACTCCATGCAAACATGCATAAAATTCTTTAGACTGCCTCCTTCATTACTCAAAAAAAAGAGGGAATTGTATCTTCCTAATTCATTTCAGGTGATACCTGGGACAATTAAATATTTCACTGAAAGGCATGTAATATTATTTGATAGAGGTAAGAATAAGGAAAAAAACAGTTCCCCACTTTCATTTGGCTTAGAGAAAATATGTGCTCTACTATATACTAAAACATCAGACAACATATGACATACTGCAAAACTTTAATGCAATGTGGTTAAACACAATATTCAAATATTCACCTTTTCGAGCACATGAAAGTTACCTTCTGAAAGACACACTGAGCTATTTTTATAGCTACTTTTGTGTAACTTTATAAAATTCTTTCCCTCAACAATGTCTGACACTGATCTTGATACTTGTTAGAAAGTCTAATAGAAGATAATGACATCTCAACAGGCAGAGAGTTAGGAGCTCATCCCAATGCCCGTCTTCAGAATTCATCATCAGAGGACTGATCATCATCTTCATCCCTCACTTCTCGGTATTTCCTTGAAGTCTCTCCTTCTGGATTATAGTTCTGCATTTTAATATTCAGTCTTTCAGCTAATTTTTGTGCTGCGAGCTTGGCTTGCATCTCCTTTAAAATAAAATGAAAAGCAAAAAAATTACACATTCACATGTTTTCCCTCCAGTTTTTCCATGGCAAGTCATTTAAACAGAATCAGAAAGAAAGGGGCGTGCTTTCTACAGCAATATGATGAACCGGATGGCTGTGCCTACCAAAACCACAACAGCATCATGCCGGTGAGAGCCACTAGCCAGATACAGTTGTAGTTTCGATGTCCATTAATAAACAGTGCATGGAAACGTCCCACCTCTACATAAGAAACTGAGTAATCAGCTTAGCACTACAATAGTTATAAACACAGACATAATTTTAAGTATGTGGGCACATGCATGTGTATATACAAACTCAAAGAACAATCTGAGCTATCAAATGTCAAAAATCACTAATGCTATGTTGATTCTCCAACTGACAGAACCATCTTCCCTAGATAAATCATGGCTTTTAGGTTTAAGAGTAACATTTCAATGCCACAATGAAAATCAAGAAATTGAAACTGAAAAGCTGGCCATCTTTCTCCAAATAAAGTGCCATGGAAATCACTATGTAACAAAAAGTCCAAGTAAATTTCAGACACTGGCAACGTTTGTTTACATATACCCGAGGACATTAGTACTGAGTGATGGCAGGTGGCAATCCTCGTTCCTAATTCAGCTGTTCACTTTTCACATGCTTCCTGTCATACCACTTGAACTTATTTATGTCCTTCCCCGTGGGCTGTGAATATTAGGGTGGCAGGGAGGGGTAGGACTGAAGTGGGAGTGACCACTACTACTCTGCCATGAAAGCCAACTGCCAACTGAAGGTGTAATTCAACCTAAAAATGTCTTAGGATGGGCATTTAAGTTTATATAGACAATTTAAAAAACAATTCCTCAATGCTGTAGTCGTAAGTAGGCAATCATTTTAATGCACTGAGAGAAAGAAAAATGGCTTTAAAAAGGAGTGCCTTAAAAATGCCAATCCACACCAACTGAGCTTTTATGAAAAGCTGTGGCAAATAACAGCCTGGTTTTATATTAATTGGTATATAGTACCTGATTAAAATCTAGCTAAGCAGTATGAGGACATTAGGTTGCTCTTTTCCTAGAGGCTCAAATTATTACTACCTATCAGACTCTCTTTTCTCACTACGGTTTTCACATTTATTTTCTCCCATCGTGTTATTCTGTACACAAATTGCCACTATACGTGTTTAAAGTCTATGCAGAACACACGGATATTTGAAGAAAGTGCTATACAAACTGAATCACTAAAAGTACTCCTACTATATACTAAAATATCAGACAACACACAACATACTGCAAAACTTTAATACAATGTGGTTAAACACAACACGGATTCTTATACCTTCACAAGGGCCTACAGATTAAGCTTTTAAGTTTAGTGTCCAAATATGTGTTGGCAATACAACACTGTTCCCTCATCCCTTTTATGCTCTCCCCTGTCTTGCAAGAAGCCAGAAACCACATTTCTTTGATTTTCTTTGTAGGATTCTTGGTGAGATTCCACCAGAGTAGTTCTCACGTGGGTTTTACAAGGTGGAAGACAGAAGCGACACTACTGCTATACTAACAGCATGGGCTTTGAGAGATGTGAAATTTTACAGTAGTCTTCTCACATTTCTTGGCAAATACGTTTGACATTACAGGCAGCTTTGATCATCTCCAGCTGTTTCCCGCAGCTCTAGCAGGAAAGAAGACTCTGAAAACTAAAGGCCCGCGTCTGAGAGCTAATGGCTTGAACCAACCAATTTCTCTAGCACCTAATCCCTTCTGTTAAATCCAGCCCTGCTTGAACTATCTGGAGTCAATTCTGACTTATGTAAGCACCAATCAATATACCAACAAGAAACAATTAATATTCTTAAATACCTCATAACTCTGTTTCTGCTGTTTCTGAAGTGCCAAAGAGTCTTCTATGGAGAGTAGCTGTGTGGGCAGATGGTGAAGTGGTAGAAGCCGAGCTGCTGTGATATCATCAAGATGCTTCTTATCCCTGCGCCGCCTTTCCTCTGCGGAAACAGGGGACACTCTCCTTTGCTGATGACTAGATGGATCATTTTGTTCTGCAGGTAACCTGAAGGAGGGAACACCTGTGTTACACCATCGGACTATTTTCTTTTCATAGACGTACAACATTCACACATACAAGTGGCCTTTAACCTTAGCAGTTAATTCTTCTACAAAGGTCACAGTCAGCAGTTTACCAATATTTACAAAGGTAGGTAAAATATTTTTTTAATATATTTACTTCAAAAAAGGTATTTAAATTAGCACCTTTTGGAAGAATAATCAGACAATTAATTTACTACTCTAACAGATAACAAGGTATAGAGATAGGCTTTTTGCCTTTTCCTTCTGTTTTTAAACCTTATACTTGAACCGAAGCTATCTTTTCATTTTTTTATTCAAAAAAAAAAATTTGCTTAGGGGCTTACTGTCCAATGGAGGTAAATACATGTCAACAGTTTCAGTATAATTTAATACCACAGGTATTATGATACAAGAACCATCCATATATGGTACGCAGGTACATGAAGGAAATGCTGATGACATGCAGGGAAAAGCTTCAAAAGAGTGAAATCTGAGGAGTCTTGGAAAAAGTGCTCACCATGTAAATGAGGGGAGAGGGTCCTCCCAGCAGGGACTGAGGGGCATAAGGCTACAGCACACAGGAAGTACAGGAGGCAGATAGTACAAAAAAAGCAGCAAAATAAGCCTAGGAAACAGACTGGGTCCAGACAAGAGTTCCATTCTATGTGTAACAGGTTCAGATTTGCATTTTACAGATTTCACTCTGGCAGCAGTGGAGGAGATAGACTGGTAGAGTTAAGACTAGAGGCCAGAACATACCAAAGTTATAGCCCAATAGAGGTATGGCAGCCTTCCCTTAGGAGAGAGGATGAGGAATGATTAGAGATAAAGGTCAAGGAAATACATTATGTAGGTCAAGTCTTCGTAGCTAGCAGATACGGAGGTGAAGAAAAGAAGACACCTTGGAGGGCAAGGTGGGACAAGGAGGTGGCACTACTTACTAACTTAAGGAACATGGAAGAAAGTCATGATAAACCTGAGGTACAGACACCCACATGGTCATGTTTCACAGGTAACTGGCCATGCAAGTCTGAAGTTCTAGGAAGACCTGGGCTAGACATAGATGAAGGGCAGCCTCCAGCAACCAGTAGTAATGGAGCCAGAAGACCACGTAGGAGGAGACCAACAAGCAAAAAAGAGCCAAAGGACCATACTTTATTCCACTTTCCAACCTCCAAGCTGCTGCTCCAGCTTGGAACCCTCAATCTCCACCAGCCACGGCCCACTGCCCGTCAAGGCCCAACATTTCCTGATCTTTTCCAACAAGCTCTTTCTCTTCAACTTCCTTCATCCTTGGGAGCCATTTTATTCCCTTACCCACAATACAAAATTGGGATCAGGGTATTCTCTGTTGTATTTACTAACAAGATGATGCACTGGTTTTGTCTTCCCAGTAGTGAAGAAACATACCTCATTGCAAGCAAGCTGAAAGGTTACTTAAAGATTACTTTTTATTTCTAATTAAAAATTAATGTAATATAATCATTTTCTTAGAATAAAATGTTTTCAGGTTAAAAAATATTGAATGGTGGGGTAGGATTAAACTGTAAAAGTCTCTGTCATAATAAAAATGGTTTAAAGTTATTCTTGAAGAGAAGTTTTCAGTTTTTCAAAGAAAAAAGTGGTTCAACTTCATATTTGATGTTTGACATCCATGTAAATCTAGGCAGGTACTAGTTGCTACTCCCTGATTTATATGTTACGTTTGCATACGAGTAACATTCTATTCTCTTTAAAGAGCTGCCTTTTATTGGACATATCAGAAACAAAATATGGAAAGGAACTAAGAAGTGGGGTTAGTTTGCTCCTCTTGCCCCAAACTATTTTCAGTTTTTTTAACCCTTCTCAGCCCCCTCTTGCCTGAATTTATTATACAGTTTAATGTTCTTCCAAGTGTATTAGCCTAGGTCCTCATCTAGATTCTAAATTCTTTGAGGAGCAGAATCTTTACTTACGTGTCATCACAGTATCTGCTGATTACATCTTGTGAGCACACAAATATTTTTTGCTGAGCAAGTCTATCAACTCCTGCAATTGCTTTCTCCTTAGCTGACAGTCTAATCAAATGGGGAGCTCACAACTAAGGACAAAACTCCAAATTTAATACATTACATTAAATACAATAATACACCTATGTCTAACTTATATAAAATAATTTAACTTATTGGATCACACATGTGACAAAATGACACTATTGTTCTCTGACATATATAAAACCCACATGGTCCCCCAATGCAAAAACACACTCTCCACAATAAAATTTATGCCTGCTATTTCATTCTCATATCAGCTCCACATATATTCTTTCAACTGGATGTCTCACCAGCAAAGCCTTCCCTTCTCAATCAACTCGACACTAACAGAGCTGTACACCAGAAATGGTTCTGGAAAAAATAAAGGTCATAATAAATTCTGTGTTTATTGTGAAATATGGCTAACTATCCTGAAATTTAATACTCCATCTGCTATTTAAAACTTTTTCAATTATTTGGCTAAAATATTAAAGTATTTTCAACATGAGTCCTCCACTCTAGTCAGGCTGGCCTCATTGTTTCCACAATATGCTCATTCCTAACTACAAGTAGTCTCCCACAAAGCCACATGCTTTAACAAATATTATGCTCTTGTGACTGGCCTGTTTCCGATGGTACTTACACATTGGTTTTAAATTTACGTGGTGGGGGTACTGGGTTTTTGGCTCGCATATCTAGCACTTCCATGTAGTGAGGCTTCTTCTGCGTCCCACTACAAAGGCCTATCGAGTTCTCAGTACTCCTGTTTTCTTCTGAGTGGTGTTCACCTGGGTCTGCAATTGTGATCCTTTGTAACCTATCAATAAACAAGTTGTCAGAGCTGCTAGAATTATCTTCTGCTTGACTTGACACCCGATGCTGAGGGAGACACTCACTAGCTTCAGATGAAGAAAGTGCACTGGCTCCGCTGCTGGAAGCTGGGCACTTGTTCACTGTGTATTCAACCTCTGGAGCTTCTTCATCACCTTTGTGAGTAGAATGTACAAGTCCCGTTGTTGTGAGGTTGCTTTAGATGACATAATGTTATCTACAGAGAAACAGCCAGGAACTAGTGATGAAGTATCAAGTATCTGGTCGGAATACTGGACCTCATCGGTGTCCACGTCAACAATTGCAATTGCTTTTTGCCTTAGCTTACAATCTAAACTAACAGGATGAAACAGTTCACTTTTTCCTCTAACTTCTTCGCGTTCTGCAATGGCAGCTTTCAGTTTGGCAACAGAGTCCAAGATCTTTTTACCTTTGTCGGGCAATTTGCAAATGAATTTTCTGTCAAATGGAAAAGAACATGTATACATTAGAGCCATGTTTTTAAACACAAGATTAAGACACAGCATTATCTTAAAAGGGAGAAAAATTGATCTTTAACTCAAAAATATGATTTCCAACTGCCTCAAAACAGGAATGAAATAAGACAGTAATTGTCCAAATACTCCAAGAACAGGGACTAGGCTTCATTTGCCTCATCTAATTAGAATTTCAGCAAGAGTATTTTAAGTATGTAATACTCATATAAGACATTCCAAGTCAGCATATCTCCGAGACCTTCCCAGGGAGGGAAGGTGAATGGGTCTGGAAGGTCAAAAGTATTTTCATTATACTAAGACACAACTTGCCATTTTCACTCTCATTTTCTCACATGGGCACAGTGGAGTTATCAGAGGGCACAGGATATGTGATTATCAATGCTCTGCTGGCTAACAGAATGTGTGAGCTTGTATCCTGTTTTAAAAATTTCTCACTTGTAATCCCTACTACACTGACAAATGTCCACAGCTATCACACGCATAAAACAAAAGCTCTCTGGGATATTCAATAAGTCTTCAAAGCAGAAAGATGTCCTGAGACCAAAAAGTTAATTTGCTGCTATAAATTAAAAATTCATTCACACAAAGTCAAAATACCTTTGTCTACTTGGAAAACTCTAAGTGATCATTTGTTCCTTTTGCTGAGTGACAGAGTTCATTTTCTGATCCCCTTTCTTTAGCCATATAATAAATGAGGAGGTAAGGTTACATGTCAGGCCCTCTATTATTTCTCTGACATTCATTCCCTTTTCAACTATTAACATCCCCTCCAGTTGAAATCCCTGTATTTTCCCAGCCTTCCCCTCTTTCTTAAGTCTCAAGACCACTTCTCCAACTTCTAACTAGATAAATGAACTCTCTTATCAACGCAACACGCCCTAAGTAAAAATCAACTTGAGATCTATTCCTCCCTCTCCTCCCAATTTTCTATTGTTATTACTGGTTCTCCATACAGGCTGCAAACCTCAACCATCTCTGTCAACTACCTATTAAAATCATTCCAAACCTGATGTAGTTTTCCCAACTCCGCAACTACTTTTCTGGTTCTCTTTCTTACAACTTTCTTGTTGGGAACTTCTCTAAAAATATCCTCCTACTGTCTTCTGCCTGTTGTTCCTTTAAAGCATCCTGTGCCAAGCTGTTAAATAAAGGGTTCCTTAAAAAAAATAAAAAATAAAATCACTTTCATTATATTGTTCCACCGCTAAAATCTATTAGGTCGAGGAACTGAATAAGAGTCAAATTTTCTCTACTTAATCCACCATTCTTTATATCCCACTCTATATATATCCATGATCCTCTAAAAATAGGATGGGGGGGAGGGTTGAAACTGACAAGGTGTTTGGGGCACGATTTGGGGAAAGAGGTGGGGAACAAAAAGATTTAGGTACAGATCCTTCAGAGAACGGACACAGTGGCTAAGTAAATAAAACCACAGAGACGCTAATGAACAGTTAATACACTAAGCTGCCGTTCCACGCATGAGCCACCCAGGGAGTACGCGCCAGGCCGGGACGCGGTCGGCTTCGCAGCTGTAGGCCGTCCGCTCGCCCGCGGGAATGGAACGGGACTGACTTTCTGAGGCAAGGTCACCTTCCATGGAAGGGAGTGGGGGAAGGGACAGATGGGTCCCAGGGAGCCCGAACCCAATGAGCCTGGCGGCGATTCGGCGGGACCCAAGCTTACTCGTTGCGCAAAAGTCTCTCCTGGCGCTTCAACATCTCCCGCAGCTCCGCCAAACTCCGCTGCCCCAAGTCCTCGGGAGCTTGGGGCTCGAAGCCGCGGAGCAGCGAGGACATTTTGCGGGGCTGCGGCTGTCGAGGCGGAGGGCACTCGGCTTCCTCGGCAGCCCCAGCTCCTAGGGCCGGATCCGCCGCCGGCGGGGACTCCGAGGCACGAGCGGGAGTCGCCATTTTCCCGGAAGAACAGGTTTTCTTCTAGCCGAATCGAGCTTTATTGAAACGCCGGAAACAAACACGAACAAGGAGCGGAAGTTACGGGGCGTGACGTCACGCCCTCGCTGGGAGCTGGTTCCTGTTGAATGCTGTTTTTCTGTTCTTCAGCTCTTCACCTGTTAATTCAGAAAGTATTTACTGAGTGCCGTCATGACCCCAACGGATAGCCGCAGCCCCTGCAGTTATGGAGTTTACGGAGTGGTGGAGGGGGCAGACATTCACCAAGTAATAATAAAACAATAGTAGTATCAGTGTGGCACCAGGGAAGGTATCTCCGAGAAGTGAAATGTAAGTCGAAACCTAAGTGATGAATTAGCCAATGGTGAGTTGGGGGAATGTGCAGGACGGGGCTTGGGAGTCCCTAGTCTTTGGTGAAGGCTTCAAATGAAGTCTTCGAATGTTAAAGTTGGAAGGATTTTTAGAGACTATCAGCGTTTCTTAATGGGACTCTATGGTATTTGGAGCCGGACTTTTCTTCATTTGCGGCACAGCCTCAGGCATTGCAAGACATTTGGTGCCTGGATTGAGAACCTCTCTTTCACAATTTCAGATTTTGCGCACAAAAAAACAGAGGCGCAAAAACTGAAGTAAATACTCCCAGCACACAAAACTAGGAAGTGACAACACCGAGTTTCAAATTCAAATACCCATCTGCTCTTTCTACAGTGCCAATCTTAAAATCTTTTTTTTCACTTTATGCTATTTCCAAATGTTCTAAACTTTTGAAAAGTCTTTTTAAGGCTGCTGGGAAGAGAAAAGCAGCGTAATAAGCATCACCCCATAACTTCCAACACTGCCTCCTCCTTCTTTGACATGGAAAATTTTAATTTTCTCAGTCCTGTGTAAGGGGCTATAACAAACACAAGCAATTCCCTCCTAATCAGAAACGAGATAAAATCTGAAGTCACTCCAGGGAGCATAGTTGAAGCCACTTCTGTGTCCTCCCAATTTAGTCCATTCTGATCAGATTAATTAATGTATCAAAAGGGTCAACATACACTCTGCTTTCAAGGACTTCAATAACCTGCTCCAGACCTAGCTAAATAAATACTTGAGTTAGGCCCTTGAGTCAGGTAGTTGTCCCCTGGCAAACTCCCCCAACAGCCTCCCTCATCTCTCCCTGGGCTGCAGCTGGAGGCCCTTCACCACCCCCCCCCCCATTGTAGTAAACCCCTTCTGATTCTGGACCACAGGTGTCTTCAGGGCAAGAATGCCTTTCTGTCAAGCCTAAGAATTTAGCCCCCAGCTCTTTTCCTCTTGTGGAAGGCTGTCCCTTTCCCTCTAGCCCACTTATAAATCTTAGCTTAAGTCTTGCCTTCTCCCTGAGCCTTCTTAAATTATTCTAACCCAAATTGCTCTCTTTTAAGCATAACTTCAGTGCTTAGAGTTAGAACCTCACTATATGAAGCATATTATGCTTCTCTAATTGTGTTATGCATGGTGATTTCTTTTTCCTTTTTAACAAATTTGTAAAGTCAGGAATTCTGTCAGAATCATGTTCGTACTTTCTGTCTCTGATGCACATAGCAGGTACTAATTAGCGAAATCTCCCTCTTATAATTTTCTCTCTGCCTTTCCTCCATATTCCCCTTCTTAATGAAATTTCCCATTTGTATATGCAAATCTTAAGCTTTTTATATAGGTATTAACCATTATTACTGTGAAGATATTTTCAGTGGTATGGGATAGATTCTTTTACACAACAAAGCTAGGACTTCGAGATGTCATAATAAATATCTGAATTCCTAATAACACCTGTGCACAAACTGTCTAGTTCTAGACTTTGGAGATACAATGGTGAATGAGACAAGTTTCCTGCCACAATGAAACTTGCATTTTATCAGATAGTACTAAGTGCCACATGAAGAATTAAATCAAGGGATGTGATAAGAAGCAATTGAGAGGCTATCTTAATTGTTTGGGGTAATTGAGGATTTTTTTTTTAGGAGGTAATTTATAAGTTGAGACCTAAATGACAAGAAGCAATTCACCATAAGAAAATCTGACATAAAAGAATCCCAAGTAGAGAGAAGAGTGAATACTAAGACTCTACAAGGAGAGAGAGCTCAGTATGCCCAAATAACAAACAAAAAGGCAATGCTGGATTCTTTAGGACTTTGTAGACCAGGATATGGAGTTTGAATTTTATTCCAAGAGAAATGGGTAGCCATCTGTCATAGGCAACCTTTAGTGTGGCCCCTAAAGGTCCTGCCCTAGTGTAATCCCCTCCCATTGAATGCAGGCTGGACTTACTGACTCATTTTCAACAATTAGAATATGGCAAAAGTGCTAACAAATGATAAAAGTGTTGGAATGTCAGTTCAAGATTGGGTTATAAAAGATTTGAACAGACATTTCACCAAAGAAAATGTACAGATGAAATATAAGTACATGAAAGGTAACCAGTGTTATTATCCATTAGGAAAATGCAAATTAAAAACACAATGAGATACTACACACAACTAGCAGGATGTCTGAAATAAAGACTTTATAAAGACTGACCATTCAAGTGTTTGAAAGGATGTGGAGCAACTGGAACTCTAATACATGGCTAATGAGACTGTAAAATAGCACAGCCACTTTTGAAAACAGCTTGGCAGTTTCTTAAGTCTTGCCTCATAACCAAGGCATTTTATGCTAGATATTTACCCAAGAGAAATGAAAGTATGTCCCTACAAAGACTTGTACATAAATGTTGATAGCAGCTTTATTTGTAATAGCAACAAACTGGAAACAGCCAATGTTCATCTCTAGGTAAATGGATAAACAAATTGTGGAATGTCCACACAATTGAATAGAATCAAGAATCATATATGCAATAATTTCAATGAATCTCAATTATACTGAAACAAAGCCAGGGAAAAGAGAGTACATACTGTATGATTTCATTTATATAAAATTCTAAAAAATGCAAACTATAGTGACTGAAAGCAGATCAATGATAGACTAATGTTGTGGGGTGGCAGGGAGAGGCTAGAAGGATTACAAAGGGGAAAGAGAAAACTTTGGAGAGTGATGGATACGTTCATTATCTTGATGCAGTAATGGTTATGTAGATGTATTCATTTGGTAAGTCACAACTTACTACACTGTACACTTAAAATATGTCAGTATATAGCATGTTATACCCCCAATAAAGCTACTAAAAGTGCTCCTCTAACTTCCAACCTCTTTTCTTTTTTCAGAGGTTAGCTTTCTCAAAGACTACACTCTCTGACTGCACATCTTCACCACTCTCACCAGTGCCATAAACCCTCTCCTGATTTTAGTCTTTCTCCTCGCTGCATATGACCCTGTCATCCACTTCCTCCTTACCACAAATTCCATTTAACCATCCCTCTAGAACTTTCAACTCTGGGGCTAGAATTAGAGTCAGGGTAAGGACCTTACCACCTGGATGTCCCAAAGTTTCTCAGGTTAAACTTGTCAAAAACTATACTTATATTTTCTTCCCCCAACCCACTTTTCCATTTAAAAAATTGTCGCTGTGTAATGGCAATACCATCCATCTAGTTGCCCAAATCAGAAACTAGGTATTCATACCTGACTATTCTTTTTCCCTCGACTCAACTGATCATGAAATCCTGTAGCCTAAACACCTTTTCTGTGCACTCTCCTGCCACCCTTTCAGCACTTCCTTATACACCCATTGTTGATTCAATTGCCTTTGCCGAAGTCCTTGAGTGAACTACTATGATAGCTCCTAAAAGATCTACCTACCTGTAACCTAAGCTGCTCTTTTCCTCTAACTGCTGTCAGCTTCTTTTCTATTAAAAAAAAAAAATCTAATTTTGCTTTCTTCACTTGGAACACTGATGTGGGAAACACAATTATCAATGTAGTGAGGACCAGAAGGGTTGGATTCCACACTTGTTGGGTCTCTCAGCATACAGAGATCTTGCCTCCATGTTGAGATCACCGGAGGGTTGGGGTGCTGAGTTGTTGGGGGCCATTATGAGACACCGAAGAAATCACGTAGCCTATAGCCATAAAGCAGTTGCTGAGACAGTTTAAACAATGGTTCAAGGAAGCAGGGTGTTGAGTTATACATTACTGACCCTGGAGGAGAGGTATGCCTCCTAAAGCAATCTTTTTAAGATAGTGGAATGTTTTACGGAAAGCAAGGATGTTTGTACCCTGAGGGAAGGATGTATAGGAACTTATGTAAATGTCCGCATTCCTATGGTAATGTACTCTGTGCCTTGCTGTTGTGTTCAAAAAGAAATATAAGGGTTATACTAAATAAACCCGAGGCTGCAGCATTGACTATACTTATGCCCTCCTGAAGCGCTTTCCTGTCTTCTTCTTTTTACCTTAGGCTTCACCCCCCTCTTTTAGGTGCTGTTCGACTTTAGCCAGCTGGCTCCGGCACTGAGGTACTACTGTAGGGGGCCATGCAGAAGTGTGCCCAGTCTTTCTGCCTAGAATTGACCTTAGTGGCAGTGGGTGTGGTCACAGAAGCAGTGGCATGTGAAGCAAGTGTAAATGAAAAATTTAACCTGATTCCTGACACAGGGCAGGAGCTTGGGCAGCAAAATAATGGTTAGCAGGAGGTTAGTCACAAGGAAGATTTTAAAGGAGAGGCTAGGCAGATATTAAACCAGACAAGTTCATTAGGAACAATGATTACCAACAAAGGAGCCTGTGATGGTTAACTCTATGTATCAGCTTGCCTACGTCACAGTGCGCAAATATTTGGTCAAACATCATTCTAGATGTTTCTGTGAAGGTATTTTTTGGCTGAGAACAACATTCAAATCAATGGACTCTGAGAGAAGCAGATTGCCCTCCATAATGTGGGTGAGTCTCATCCAATCCCTCAAGCCAAAGAGTGACCCACCCCCCAAACAAAGGGAATTCTGCCAGCAGAGAGTCTTCAGATTTGAGCTGCAACAGTGGTTCTTCCCTGCGTCTCCAGACCACTGGCCTAACCTGCACTGATAAGCACATGAACCAATTCCTTAAAATAAGACATGCATTTTAAGAAATTGGCTTACCTAATTATCTACACACACACACACACACACCCTATTGGACCCTATTGGATCTTTTTCTTTGAAGGACCCTGTCTAATAGAGAGTCCAATAGCACTAATCTGTTAGGAAAATCAAGGCTAGATTGATGCCTGGACTTCATGGTGACAGAGCTGACTGAGGAGAGAGAAGGCTGGCTTTTGGTCTGGCCCTGCAATGTGTTGGGCATATAGAGAAGAGAAGGAAACCTAGGGTCATAAACAAATTCAAAGGAAATCTATTTTCTTTCCTGTTTTTTTTTTTTTTTTGAAGCATCCATTTGGGAATAGAACTTACTGAACTTTCAAACAAACCATAGCAGCTATAGCTAACGAAAAATTAATAAAGACTAGTAAGCTTAAGAGTTTATTAAATAATAATAGCTGACATCTGTGTACCATTTACTAAATCTCCTTTTCCAGTCATTCCCCAAACTGCTTTCTCAGATGGACAGGATAGTGGGGACTATCCTCACTTCACAGAGGGAGGGACAAGTGCTAGGACCTCCTGACCCCTACATCTATGAGCTAACCTTGCCCTGCTGCTTTTCTGTCTATTCCTCAGTGCAGAACGTCACAACTAACCAACAGGAACCTGGTAAGTTAGGAAAAAGAAAGTAAAGGAGGTAAAACAGGCGTTTGGACCTGGGTATGAGAGAAACAGAGTAAAAAAAGGAAAGAGAAAGGAACTGGTACAGAGGGAGACAAAAGAAATGGAAGGGGCAGTAAGAGGGGTAACATTTCTGCACAGAAATCAGAAACAGAAGGCTTCAGAAGAAACTTTGTGCTGAGGAATTCACAGATCAATTCTTAATTTCCCTTCCAGCTCTAAAATTCTTTACTTGTACAAAACGTCAGATTTCCCCTCTTTGTATTTCACTGTGATCCCATTGCAACAAAAGGTTTTCCTCAGCTACCCAAGGGTTTAGTCTGTAAAAAGCATGTACTCCACACGAAAAGTAAATTCTTCCATTAGTTATCCAAACTGTTTGAAATGAGGGACCAAATTTTCAGCTCATATCGCCCTCTTTATCAGCAAATAGTAATTTAAAGCCATTTACCGGATCTGTGGTTCCCAGGTGACATACTGTGGCATATTAAAGTTAATCCTGACAGAAGACCCTTACTGCTTTCTCCAAGCACATTCAGGCTGTTGGTTTCTGAACAGGATGAACAGACGGCCTATCCCAGAGGGCTGAAGAGAGGAAGCATGTTAAAATGGCTGCCTGCATCTTTGTTTGCTCAGCTGCTTGGAAAAACTAAGACGGAGGGAAATGGGATTAATCAAGAGGGCAGTTGCCCATGGAAAAAAAAAATAGGAAGACTCTGGTGAGAAAATTCCAGCCAAATAAGGTTCAAGTTGAAGGAATTTTTTTCTCTTTAGACTTTCACATGGTTGAGGGTTATTGGTGACAAATCTCCCATTTCAGGCCACCACAGTGTTCTTTGATCTTTTTGACAGTGTGGGAGAAGATGTTTATTATTAGATGTTCGACATTCTAAAATTTCATGTAATTTTACTTTTTAGTTAGCAAATTTAATGAATATTTTTGGTTAGATATTGACTAATTATAATTGATTAACATCTTTCTATGACTTTTCATGTGAATAAACTCACAAACCAGAAAAAAAAAAAAGTCCTTGAAAGATCACATGTACTCACTTTGGTACAAACTCTATAGATATTACATTGAGGCCCTTCCTCTCAGTTTAGGAGACAGAATCTTGAACAAGATTTAAAATATCTTCCCCTCCCCTTGACTTACTTCAGTTCCCTTTGACATATTGGCTAAAATTTTACCCAGAAGATAATTTGGTTAACAAGGATATTACTTTGAGACCATAAATCCTTCTAGAAGTGTTGTGGCCCATCAGTCGTTTAAACATGAGTGTGAATTTGTTCCAAAAGACTTTTTCGCAAAAGCCTAGCTGAGGTGATGACTTACATTAAAAGAGTGAGATTTGATAAGAAGGAAAGGGAAAAATGGAAAGGATTTTGAGCAATTGGAGAGGAAAAGTAGACTAGACAGAGTATTACAACAGTGAGTTTAGGGGTCACCAATCCCCAGGATTGTGGACTGGTACAGTCAGTGGCCTGTTAGGAACTGGGCCGCTCAGCAGAAGGTGAGCAGTGGGAAGCTTCATCTGTATTTGCAGCTGCTCCCCAGCCTTAGTATCACCCCCTCAGGTCCACCTCAGATCATCAGGCATTAGACTCTCAAAAGAGCACCAGGTTCCTGGTGCCCAAAAGGTTGGGGACTGCTACCCTAAAGGACTTCCTCTCCGAGATTTGGGAATATGCAGGGCAGGCAAAACAAGAAGATGTCAAAACCAAGCTTTACTTAGAATCAGTTCAAATTCCATGCTAGATGTCAATGGTCTTCATCCAGATTTTTTTTTATAAGGCATCTAGTACATTGAATATCATAAGTCTGCTTATAAGAATTATTTCATTGATAAAATATGCTCAGACAAACATGTTTACATTTCTCTTGTGCTTGACTAAAGACAGTTTGCATATATATATTTATCAGAAAACAAAAGGAAAGTAAGAGAGGTAATTTGCAAAGCCACTAAAGAATGAGATTTTATAATTTCCTTTCCTTTCAAGTTTCTCCAGGGATGCAGGTGGGAGTTGTGCCTTTAGTGGAGAGAAAGAAGAACCAGGTCTCTACCACAATGTCAGCACACCATATGTCTCACTGTTTGGAGTATGATGTACATCAGAGGCCATGAAGTAAAGAAACTGGTGATCAGCAGCAGAATGGAGTTAGAGAAAACTGACTACCCCTCTCCTCTCACAAGACCTGGCCAGAATCAAATGTCTGGTCACCTTTAATTTTCTGTCTTGTGTGAAAAAGAACACAGCTCTGAAAATCTTCAGCAAGGGGGAATAGAAAGGAGGGAGCAAGGGATGCCTATGTATTATATGGTCAGGGGAATTATTCAGAAAAAAAAAGTCTTCCTTGATTTTATTCCCAAAAATATGGAGGAGAGAACAGTGAAGCATAGTGTGTAAAGGATGATAAAAGTGATCCAGATCAGAGAATGACAGGGTGGTGGTGAAATCTGTCAATCCCCAACCATGTTTTTGGTGGGGAGAGGGTTTGCATACCACTTTTTGTGGCCAACTAACTTCTCTGGGCCTCAGTTTCTTCCATTTAAGTGAGGGTATTGAACCAGACAGACTCCAAGATGCCTTTCAACACTTAAATTATGTGATTCTAGGATGATTAATGTTATAATACATTCTTTAGCAACATCTGCATCTATTTAAGCTCATAAATGTTGAGAAGAAATATTTGGTATGCAGTAAACCAGGAAGCAGGTAGCTCCCTTTAAATAAATACTCATCCAACATTGATGAAGTTTCAGGTTTTATCAGCCTTTGCTGGACTCCCACAGTTGCCCATATCTTATGAGACTGGATAATGTTTTCCATCACCTAGAATTCTTGAGGTTAATTTAATTTTTATACCTAATAGATGACAGCTCTGAGTAATTTCAGATTGTTTATAAGGTTAAAAAAACTGAAGTTATCAAAATAGCAGAAGACAAGGAAACTGTAATAAATGATGTGGAAGGAACACCATTTCAACTAGACTAGAGAAAAAGGTGGTTTAAAGGAATAAGTATTTTCGACAATGTAAAAAAGAGTTACAAATTTTGGGTCTTTGGCCACATCCAATCTATAGATGAATTTGTTTGGCGGTCAGTTTTTTAAAATTATGATTCTGAGTGACTTTAAAAGGGCATGTACTTAAATCTGGGTGAGCATCTTCCCACCAGCAACTCACCCCATTACCCTACCCCAGACTCTTCCCACGTTTGTGCAAACTTTCTGGGCACCAGGCATCTGAGTTTGGGTGTGTTATACAAACATAAATGAAAAAATTTACCTAACACTTTTTCTTTTTGTCTGAAAGGCTACAATTAATACCACAGAAACTCCCTAGATCACTAGCAGAAGATATATACTTGTCACAGGAAAGTGTTCTTTAGCTCTAAATCTCAACGTCTTCCTAAGCCTTTTGTGTCTTAAGAATCCCCGCAAATGGTTCTCAAATAATTCATAGAACTCTATCCCCCCAGATTGTAAACATCAATGAGATTACAAAGTTTTCCCCCTACCTAGAATCAAGCGTAAAATGTGAATTTTAATTAAAAAAGACTCTGCCTTTCCTGGGGGGAAAGCCAGCTTCCTTGTTTCATAGACTAATAAGTACTCTAGTCAAAGCATACAACTCTGTTATTTTGAACAGTTCCTGAAGAACTGTTTGCAAGCATCTCAAACAACACACGGTCTTTGTTTACAAAGCTTCATATGACATTTTTATCTATGACAAAAGCATTTTAAGAGGTCAAAGAAAATTGTGAATCTTTATGATCACCGTGGACACATTAGCATCTTTACATTTTCTACTTGAAATTCATATTGGGGATTTTATAAGGAGAAAAGGTTAACTTGAGACAGCACTAATTTCCTTCCCCTCAGCACCCCTCCAAAATATTTAAATATGTTTGTGGGTACCGTAAAGACATTTTATTTTAGCATTGGGCCACAAAATGACCAGTTAAGTTTTTTCAGGCTGAATGTGTTTTGTTTAGGAGGTGGCAAGTTAAGAGGAAAGGGGAGAATTAAAATATTTGCAAGATGTCATTAATCTCCAGCGAGAACCTAGAGTTGTTGTTTTTTACCCCCCTTCATTTCAGATCTAATCCAGCTTTCTGTTATTTGGCTC
This sequence comes from Eonycteris spelaea, assembly GCA_003508835.1. Lineage (NCBI taxonomy): Eukaryota > Metazoa > Chordata > Mammalia > Chiroptera > Pteropodidae > Eonycteris > Eonycteris spelaea. Next base: position 7,576,350 of record PUFA01000040.1, on the reverse strand, counting down.
AGAAAAGTCTTAAATCTGTAACAAGAGAGTTACTTCCTGTTCTCAAGAGTAAGGCTGCCAAAGAAAACATTTACAAGAAAAGTCTCAGGGCCAAAAAATTGCCTACTAATTATTTCTCAACCCCCCCTCCCACTCCTAATTCAGGAAGGTGAATGCTGTAAATGCTATATGTTAAAACTCAAAAGTATGTATTGAAAAATTAAGAGAAACCCCCAAGAACTGTTTGTCATTTATTTATATTTTATTGCATTCAAATTACATCAGTTTTATGGCCCTTGGGCACACATTAACGTTTTTTATAATATTTTGTTTGAATTCCACAAAGACTATACTATACCTTTATCAAAATACATTATGGAAGTTTCTACCTGGTACCTTCCCAACCGAAGAAGAGAAAAGCAACCCCTGACATTCGGGAGCCGGCCTCGTACTGTCAACGAGGCCACGGTGTTGCTGCAAGCTGGCCTGACACTCATAGCAAGGTTTCGGGTGTCCTCCTTGGTGACCCATCTATTCAGTGCCATCCCAACGAGAATCCCAGCAGTCCTTCTGTAGAAACTGACAGGCTGTAAAATTCATATGGAAATGCAAAGGACCTAACATAGCCAAAACAACTTGGAAGAAGAAGAGCAAAATTGGAGAGACTCTTGCTTCAAGGTTTATGGTAAAGTCACAGTAACCCAGACAGTGGGTTAACCAGTGTCGAGATAGGCAACTGGATCAACGTAACAAAATAGAGAGTATGGAAATAGAGTACAATCCTTGTACTATTGTACCTTGTAATAATTGGGGGACCATGTCATATCACCCAACTCCAAGTGGAAAATAGGTAGACTTTTCAACAAATGGTGCTACAACAATTGGATATCCATACGTGAATAAACTATTTTGATTTATCCTTCTCACCATGTATTACTAATCTAATCCTGCCTAACAAATTACATCTTCCTCTGGTCTCTTGGCCTCTGGTCTTTCTTTCCAGAAACACATCCCCAAATCTCCCTTTTGGCCTTTTCCTTCCCTGACAAAGTCAAATGAAGTATTCTCAAATTTGCATATCAGGAAAGAAGACTATAGTTTATTTAATCTCCTGTTTATCTAGCCACCGGTCACATGTATATATGCATTCATGCATGCATGTATGTATGTATGCATGAATTTATTTTGCCCTACTTTCCTTCTGCACGATCCAAGTCTCTAAAATGTGTCCAATAAGGGAAAATTCTTGGCTTTGCAAATATTTATGGTACAACACTTCCTTCTGGGTAATTACTATTAATAATAGTAGCTACAATTATTGGTATGTCTCTGGTGCAGTGCTGGGAAATTTTTCCGTGCTATTTCATCTGATCTACACAGCAAGCCTATATGGGGGATTAATTCCATTTGCTTCCAAGGCAAAGCTCTAACTGGGGCACTGAACTTCGGAGAGCTGGCATGACTGGACCAAGAGGGTATTACGATTCAGTGGCAACCTGGACTGACTCCAGGCTTCCTACTTGTCTTCTGGAATGAGACAGGCCTTTGACTTTGAGTTTCATCTCTTTGAGTTTCAATGGCCCCATCCACAAAATGGGAGTGATAACATCTTCCACACAGACTGTGTGAAGAGTCAACATATGTATAGTACGTCTACCTCTATAATCTTAGTCTCGTTTACTTCCCCCAACCAAGGCTCTTTCTGGAATACTTTTCATCTGTATTTTCCTTCATGCTCAAGGAGGTTTGGAATGGTCCTCTCCAAATTATTTATAAGGACTGCCCCCAAGGCCCTTACATCACTGAAGACAGAAAATGATGTGATGATTAGTCATTAGATATGTGAGTAGAAAAGAAGGGGCTGAAAATAAGTAACCTGATGATACAGAGATGGCTCAAACCAGAAGGAGCTAGATTCACTGGGAAAGGTTTGGGAGAGGAAAGAGGTCTTGAGGTGTACCTCTTTGTCTCCCTAGGACCTGGCATGCAGCACTGGCATGTGCTGGTTGAATAGAACTGGGCCTCTCGGTCTGAATGTCAAGCAATTCACCATGGTCTGATGGAGCCTGAGCCAGGACGGAAGGAACCTGCCCTTACTGTCACATCTTCCATCCCACCCCTTGCCCTGGGGACCACCCTAGAGTTCCTAGAGCAGGTGGGTGGCATTTGTTGGGGAGAAAGTGGGTGCCCAGAGTACGCTCAGGGTCAGCCTTGGTTAGTGCACCTTCTAATGAGGGGACCATGTAATATCACCCAACTCCTAGCACTTCCCAAATGTTGTTCCTCTCTCCCTGGCTAGCTCTGAAATCAGCCTTCTGGATCACGTCCCACTCAGATTCAAACCCCATCTCAGGCATGTGGCGTGTTTTTTCTCTCTCTGTAGCTAGCGCTTACTTCTGGTTAAGCAGCAGGCCCTCTCTGATTCCAGGACCTAGGGGACACCAGCTTCTTCCGGGCCCAGTCCTGTTTCCTGTCAGCTGCCCAGGCACTCTCTGGGCCCTTGGGAAACCTACAGGCCTGCAGCTCACACCTGCAGTTGCTGAGCTCAGGTATCCAAAGGCAATATCCTGAAGGAACTTTTTTACTGCCTGTTTTGGAGACAGGTCTGCCTCAAGCAAGCAACTTTAGACCCTCCTTCATTTCCATTCCCAGTGTTGGCAAAGCAGCCGGGAAACCACATTCTCATCCTGTTGGTGAGAGTTTCAATGGATTCAAATTTCCACGAGCCAGATTGGACCATGTGCACCAAAAGACTTAAACGTTCATAACTTTTAGCCCTGCAATTCCTTTTCTAGGAATTTATCTTGAGAACATAATTAGACGAGTATATGAAGATGCATGTACAATATGGTTCATCAGAGGATTGCTTAAAAAGGAGTAAAGACAGCCTCCGAAATCCCAACAATAGGGAACAGGTCAAGTAAATCCTAGTACATCAATAACATGGAATCCAATTAAATTTAAGAAACAATGCTTTAGATATATATAAAGAATTATCATAATAAGTGAAAAGTAGTTACAAAAGTATGTAATAATGGATAGCATTTATTAAGTGCTCACTATATGCCAAACAGTATTCTAAGACCTTCATGAATATTAACTTGTTTATCTTCACTCCAACCCCTTTTAGGAAAGAACCATCACTGTCCTCAATTGACAGGGGCTTGAAGAGTTTCTGTGACTTGCCCAAGGCACACACCAGTGACTGAACTCATCGGACTCCAGATTCCACCTTCCTAAACACCATGGTTCTGCTTCTCTGAATAGGATCGTATTTGTTTTAAAAACAAAATAAATGGTGTGTGTGTGTGTGTAAGAAAGTCTGGAAAGACTAGAAAATATTAATTGAAATATTATTATAAGACATTATTTTTATTTAAAATAACTATATATACACTGCTGTTTTTCATTTCAATAGAATAACTTTACTATGTAATATTAGAGTTCATTCTCCCAGTTCTACACGTTACCCATGCTCATGAGTTGTTGAAGAATGTAACTCTTTCAGATGGTATAGTGGGGGTCACTAGAGTTAATTTTGACGCGGATCAAGAAAAATCATCCCTATTTCTTTCAGTTTCAGTTGGTACTACTTAGGAGTTCTCTGTGTTCTTCTGTGATGTTGAAGATATAGTTTAAAATACAAAGGATCCAGAAAGAGACCATCATTAATGCTGCAGAACGATGCCTGGCATTCTTTGACTATACAATTATACACTAATTTTTCCCTTTTTCTTTGTTTGTTTGTTTTGCTTGTTTTAAGAAAAAAAAAAAGAAGGGAATATGATGGTGCTTGCAGAGCAGTTTTGAAAAACGACCTGATTTATACCACTGCATTTCTTTTAGAAATGGCTTCCAGACCAGCTTTTCCAGGGCCCAGGGGCTCCTGGGACCCTCTGCTATTCTCAGTCCAGATTCCCTCTCTTGGTTCCAGGGACAGCCTTTTCCCAAATTGCTCCTTTTTTGGGATTTGCTCAGGGCATGGTTTCCCACCACTAGAACATCTCCATGAGCAAGGAGAACCAGGAGGCAACAGTGCTTTAAGACAAACCTGCAGAATGACAGCAGTCACTTACTTCTCTGCTCTCAGCACCTGCCAGTGCCTCTGTGATACCTCGTTTGGCACTCACATCAGCCTACTAGGTGGCTGTGATTACTCCAAGCTTTCAGAAGATGAAATTGATATTCAAAGAGCTTTGATGGCTTGCCCAAGGTCCTACAATTATAATTTAAATATGAATTTAACTTCAAAATACACATTTTCCTCTTTATACTAACCTGACTCACAGAGATTTATCCAACTGAGTTGCTTTGCTGTCATGGGCATTTTTTTTTTTTTTTAAGTGTGAAAGTAAGGGCATAGGAGGCTTGGGCAAAGAGAAGGTGCTTTATTAAAGGAATAATTATTTTTGTATTTTATAAACATGAATATATCTTACTCTTTTCAGAAAGTGGGTTAACTAGCTAAATTTCAGAGTTAAAAAAATATATACATACACACAATCTAATAGTTTGTATATGCTTCTATGGACTATACTGATTGAAAGCTCAGTGTGTCTTGGTTTTGATATTCACTCCAGAGTCTGATTCTGCTTTCTCTACCCCTTATATATGGTCATGGCTGAAACACAGAGACAACATAAGTAGAACAAAATATATGGCATTTATTAAACATAAGTGACATAGGTTATTATATCAAAGTAGAGCATGCATGAACAAATTGCTCATTCATTTAACAAAAACACCAATCAATACTACAAACATGAAATGATTAAATTTCCATGACATAAATCATTCTTTTTCAGTTAATGTGAGAAAGAAAAAAAAATCACAGGTCAAATAAATACAGTGATTTCAGCTGGCTCCTTAAAGGCATAAGGCACAAATTAAATCGAGGGATTAGCATGTCAGGATGAAACGTGTCTGCCCACGTGAGGACCATCTACAGTGGCGGTTCCCACAACCCTGTGCTCATCCTCGGCACCGAGAGACGACAGCAACTGCATGCTGGGAATTCTTCCCTCCCAGGGTCAAGTTCCCCCAGGTGTCCCTGCTCCTGTGGACAGGCTTCTCTGTACCAGAGAAACACTGCCTCTAATACTTTTATGGGTAAACAAAGCTTTCATACAGTAACAAATGATCCTGGAGTGAATAGCATAAAATTTTAAATGAATGCCCTTTTTCCTCCCAATTGAAGTCTAGTAAAACAAAAAATAAATTGTGAGGGAATTTTTCTCACAGGACTTCAGTGTCCACATGGAAAACTAACGATGGCCCACTACAGCAGGGCAGGCTGCCTGGGTGTCTGAAATATGACCTTGGAAACCTCCCTCCTCCCCTCTACCTCTGCCTCCAGTTTCCTTCATGTTTTAAGAAACGGATCAGAACCTCAGCAATTTCCATTCTGGTTTAACCTGTCTATATGAAGAAGCAACAGTCACGTTTCCAGACTTTAAGCCACAGGGTTCCAGGGCCTTTGTCCATCTGTAAAAAGTGCACGTCTCTGAGTGCTTAAGTCAGAGTTTTCTTCATGGTTAATTCCAGACTCGTGCGTATGGGGCATAGTTCCTGGAAGGCATCGCGATTTCACGGGCCCGACCTGTTTGGCTGCGAAATGAGAGAAAAGGCAGTTTCGGAAGATGAAAACAAAAACTCTCCATGCTCTAGGTTAAGACAACTCTAAAAAAAAAAAAAGGTTTTTCAATGCTTAAAAATAGACTGTAATAATGCAGTTGAGTATTCATTTAAATGTTGCAAAAGGGACCACAATTTTAGCAACTTTTAAAGGTTCAGCTTGTGCTAGGCATCGATGATTCGAAAAATATAAAACCAACATTGAAGGAACTCATAATTTGGTGGGAAAGATATGTACGTAAATAATTGTAATACGATGTGTTGGGTATTATAATGGAGACACAGAGAGCTGTGCTGGATATTCTCCATTGCCAATTCAGATCTACTCCCCCACGTCTCCACCTAACTCTAGGCCCTGGGAGGCTGACCTGAAGGCCAGCATCAGTAGGCCCCCTCACCCTTTAGCTTCCAGTTGGTTTTGACCAATTGGGACATGGTAGCAGGGGACGAGAAAACGGAAGGACAAAGAGGTCAGGACATTTGTTCCCTCCCGGCCTGGCAGCGCCTGTAGTTGGCGATGTTCCTCTAGCAAAGGCCACAGCCACGGCCTTCCCCTTTGTCTCTTCCACCAGCTTTCTTCCCCCGCCTCTTCAGGTCCAGCCTGGTAACAGAACAGCTCCCACTGCTGCCAGAGTACACAACTGTCTCTTGTTTATAGCTCTTAAAGCTGCCCAAACCTTTGTAAATGTTCCCTTCATTTATTCAATCTTCCCTTACTGCCAGGAGGAGAAATACAACAATTAACAATTAACAAGCTATGGGAAAACAGGGCAGAATGAGTTAATATCACTAGGAGGGCATCTGGAAATTCGAACAGGGAAGGTGAACCTGGAAGGATGCCTAGGTATCCTCAACTGGGCAAGGAGGAGATGGGAATTCCAGGCACACAGGACAATATGTGCAAAGGCAAAGAAGTGTGAACACAAGGGCCGCAGGTGTGGAAAGGAGACATGCTTCATATGACTGGAGCAAGGAGTTCAAAATGGAAAGTGGCGAAAGATGCGCTTTTGGTGGAGGACGGCCCTGTGTGCCCCGCTAAGGAGTTCAGAAGGAGACGGGGAGCCACTGAAGGCTCTTAAGGGGGCAGTGGGTGGGGCATGATAGGCTCATATCTTTATTCCATAAGATTCCTTGGTACCACAGAGGGCTGACTGCAGAGGGGTCAGTCTGGAGGCAGAAGGTCAGTCAGGATATTTTTGCTGTTTCAGGAGCTGAGAGAGAGGTCGGGAGAATGTGAACTGTAGTAGTAACAGGTAAAGCAGCAAGTAGAGGTTAGGGAGATACTTGAGAAGAAGAAATAATAGGATTTAGTGGCTAAGACAGAAGCACATCATACTATTTTCCCTTCCTGGACACAATGCAACTACGTTCGGCCACCCTTGGAATTTGGTGGGCCTTGTGTCTAAAAGGGCAGAAATCATTTACAGTTGACTCTTGGAAAACGTGCGTTTGAACTGCGTGGGTCCACTTGTTTGCAGATTTAAAAATCCATGAAATCTGCATATAGCGGACCCTCGCAGTTCAAATCCATGTTGTTCCAGGGTCAACTGTGTTTTCAGTCAGCAGCCGAGTATCCACGTACGCAGAGGGCTGACTTGTTACACTCAGATTTTCGACTGTGTTGGGGTCGGTGTCCCTAACTCCCTCATTATTCACACAGTTGACTGTATATCACTTCAGGTTTACCTTCTACAGAATCCTCTATGCTTCCTCTCTTCCCTTTCATGTGGAGGATACAGTGAGGAGCCAAGAGGACGTCGAAGCCCAGGAAAAGTCACTAAATGAAAGACTCGTGGGTTCCAAAAGACTGTGTGGAGAGAGGCTCATGCCAACCTACCTTGGACTGTGGTGTGAGAAGTCAATCTTTACTGCACTAAGCACGAGATCTCTGGGTGGTGTGTTACAGCAGCTGCATTTCTTATCCCAACTGATGCAATGACCAATTGTGTGTATGAGCTATCAGACTCAACCTCTTTCCCCTAAGTTCCCATATCCAATCATTCACTGAGTGGTATAAAATCTACCTCCTTAAATACTGTTTTATCATCTGTCTTCTCTGTTCCCTCAGACACTGCTTTCATTCAGGCTCTCATAATTTATCTCCGAATATTAGAATAGTATACTAAATGGTCTCTCTGACTTCAGTGTTGGCAAATTTTCCCCCTCCCTGAATCCACTATCCATTTTGCTGTCAAGGCATCTTCCTAAAAAGACAATTGGAGCATATTACCATTGTTAAAACTCCAAAGTCTCCCTATTGCTCCCTGGAAGAGGTTCAGACTCCTCGGCATGGTCTGAAGGCCCTGCACCGCCTCCTGTTATAGCTCCTGTCTGGTCTTGCTAACGACACTCGGTTCTCATCACCTATCACACTGCTGCACACCTCTGCTGTTCTCATGCTGTCCCCTCCATTTTAAATGCTACCTTAATCAAAGAGATCTCATGAATTCCTGCTTATACTTCCAGATTCAAATTAAATATCACCTCCTACGGCAATTTCCCCTGACTCTCTGCACCAGCGATATAAATAGTTCTTCCTTTCCTTATGCGCTCACAGTTTCCTTAAGCAGTGCTGCTCAATTTCCTGCTTCCCCAAGATTCACTTTTGCTAAACTTTTCCATCAGCAACACCTCCCATCATCCTGCAGTGATTTTTCAACTAAAGAATAGTAGGGAGAGAGCTTCTTAATAGGGTCTATTGGAAGGCTGGGGGTAATTTTAAACTTCACACGTCTCCCCCCAAGAGATGCGACATGTCCTTTCCATGCTCTCCACCACGTCCTCCCCATATACACCTTGACAATGTCACACAAGCTTCCGACACACTAATGGAAGCATCTCATTGTACCCACTGGTCGTGCACTTGTTTCCTCTGCTGGGTTTAATTTCTTGAAGAATGAAAACTATATCTCACTCATCTTCATGACCCCAGAAGCTCACTCAGGCCAGGCACAGAGGTCTCCCTCCACATACGGATGACAAAGAAAACCAGAGGATGAGAGATTTCAATAAGTAAGTGGCCAGAGTGCCACCTGCCACACAGAGGAAGCCACAGGATCTTGCACCTCGGGGAGTCCTCGGTGACCTCACCAGGCAGTTTAGTAGAATGCCAGGAGCAGAAGCCAGATGGCAATTTCTGCCAACTACTGTGAAAATTCCACATAACAGAAATGGTCTCTGGTGACAATATCCTAAAAGCCAATAAAATGCAGAAATATTTATAAAGGTAGACCTTCTGGGTTTCAAACACAGGCTCTCATATCCCAAAAAAGAGGTGAGGTATTTTATTTAGTTGATCACGAAGAAACAGCAAGGTTTCAAGAACACAAATAATTTCAATCACATAATTAAAATTCAACAATTTTCTTTAACACATTAACACTATTGTTAACATTTTATGAATCCGTAAAGGGGCAGTTCCCCTGTGGGAAACAATAGCAGAATCAGCAACTAAAGCTTTGACAAAAGCTACTTGTGTTCTGATTTCTACAACAAAAATTTGAAAATGTCGGTGTTTTAAAGTGCTTACTATGTGCTAGGCCTTATGACAACAGGGAATATTTTTCATTAAATTATACTTATTAAGACATAATTTATTACTTTGCTGGAAACCAAGTTTCACTAGGGGCAGGAGAAAGAAGTCTCTTCTTTTATTTTTTTGTTTTTCACTTTTCTCTATAAACTAAGGTTAGCTGACAGGAAATTGCTCTCGATGGCTTTAATTAACATATATCAAACCTCTTAAATTAAACTCTCCGCCTTTTATTTTAAAAATAGGTGTTCAAAAGCCCCTGAAGTCACAGAGAGTAACTTCTCACCTCTTCCCTCTCTCCTTGCCCTATTAAGAGATCCTTGCTCTCTAGAAATTTGTGTAACAAAGAGATTTGATGAAGGAGGGGAAGAATTTAAGGAGGCGGAGACATGGGACTGATTCGATTAGACATAGATAACACTAGTCTCCAGCAGGCTGGTGGCAGCGGGAATGGACACGTATGAAGCAAGCCATGAAGAAAAAGGAGAGCACTGTTGAGTGCATGCATCTAGGAACAAACTAACCATTCGTGGTTTAAAGATGACTGCAGTATATTAAGCTTAGGTAACTGGGAAAGCGGTAGCACCAAAACAAGAATAGGAAAATGTGGCCATTGCCCCCGGGAAGTTATGCCTGTATCTCAACCACCTCAAGGTTCTGAGGGAATTACTATCAAAAGCTCGCTGTTCTATGGGAGGAAACTAAGATGCAAAGAAGTGAGAAATTTGCCCAACACTATAGATGTAGTAGTGTTAAGGGTAGACAATTTTCAATGGCCCACTTCCGCTGCCATTGTTTAATGTTAAACAGGGTGTAGTTCTAGGAGATATTCTGTACAAAGATATGCTAATGTTAAGGGTGTAGTTATCCTGTGTAAAGATATGTTAATGGCCAGCCTCTGCTTCTGTAAACCTGCTTGCTTGCTAGAGGGGGTTCTGGGGCTTTTTAAGCTATTCCTTCTAGGGACTCCAGGATGATTCTCTAGTGGGGAGAGTCAGTCGTTGGGCGGCTAATAAAGGCTCATAATTAATCTCAATTGGCTCCCTGGGTCTTAGATTTGATTGCACCACAACACTAGCAAGAGGCAGATCTAAGACTCAAGCTTAGATCTAACTTTCAGTTAGTGTTCTTGACCATAACTAAGAGAAACTGACTGTGATTAAGAAAAAAAAAAAAAAAAGATTCACTCAGCAATAGATAGGGTGGGTATGAAGATCAAAGAAGACAGGAGCTGGGCACACACAGCAGGCAACCAGAAATGAGGACTTATATGAGAGACAGACAGACAGACAGACACAGAGAGACAGAGAGAGAGAGAGAGAGAGAGACAGAGAGAGACAAAGAGAGAGAGACAGAGATCAAACTACAGGATGGCTCAGCCACAGGGAGACAAGAAGTAAAGCCACAAGACTGGATGCCATATTTGCAGAACTAGTGTAATCAAGATAGAGCCATCAGGAGTTCCCAAGGTGAAATCTTCGAAGAAAAAGAGGAGCCATCAAAGAAGATGGAGGACAGGCCAGGAAAGTAAGAGAGAATCAGGAGAGAAAAGGCCCACAAAGGTAAGAAGCATAAGAAGCAGAACGTTCTTCTGCATAGGAAAAACTGTCAAATGCTACAGAGGGATGACTCCAGTCAACAAAGTGCCTGCCATGTGTGAGGCACTATTCTAAGTAAGTCCCAGGGAGACTGCAATTAGTGAGATGGATGAAAATCTCTGCCCACGTGGACCTTACATTCTTGTGGTGAGAGAGAGATAATAAACACAGAGAAGTAAAACATTAAGCAAAAAGTGCTTCTCCTAGTCCTTATTAAATAAGTAAATCATATTATAAAACAGATCAGCTGCCTAAGTCCCCACTTGGTAAATACCTTTCGTTCATTCAGCTGACAACTGTTTATTGAGCATCAAGTAAATGATAGACCAGGGGATGGCAGCCTAGGGTCCTGTCCACAGGCAGAAACAGGGGAAAGGAGGTAGGGGAGATAATAAAAGGGACTTGATAGTAAGTAAAGCAAAGGCTGATTTCAATTTTTTTCAGCAGTACATAAAAATAGAGCAGCTCTAACAGTCAAATGCTAGTAGCCATAACACAGTGTTTTATAACCCTTGCAGGCAGGTATCAGGAGATACGAGTGAGAGGTGCCAGGCTACCCTACAATGAGGCATTGTGCCTGGTGCCTGAAACATGCTGGGACCACTCTAATGTCTCAGCTGACAGAGGCCTCATCAACCACTGAGGCTTCCTGTGTTTTACGCAGTATCTAAGAGGGTTTCAAACCACTGGTAGTTTAACTGAAGAGCTCAATGCATAGGAAAGCTCTATACATTTAATTAAGCTATTAAGACATTTAATAAAATCACTAAAAACTACCAATAAAAATTAAGTTAATGAAACTTTTAGCACATTCAGATTCGTTTCTATTTGACACAGTCTTATACATAAAATCATTTTTTACTTAGTTAATAGTAATAATCGCTATTATTTATTAAGGACTTAACTTCAGTCTAGTTACTATGCTAAGTATTTTATTTTCCTGTGATCCTCAGAGCAATCCTATGAGAACTGATATTGCCGTCTTTATTCCCATTTTAAGGCGGAAATGAATGAGGCTTAAGAGAGATTACGTAGCTTGCCCAAGGCTGTGCTCAGCTGACAGCCGCTGGGCAGGGAGAACCAGCAGCCTGAGGTTCTCCAACTGGGCTACACAGCTGAGTTCTTTGTGGGAGAAGAACGAGGAGTAAGAACAAAATTCTGCATCATTCAGGCTTGATTCAATACTTTCATTGATTTAAAACATTTTAGAGGAGACTGTTGTAAAAATATTATGGAAACACCATGGAATCTTTTATAGGTTAGATGCAAGTTTGAAGTCCAAGTAAGATCCAGGAATTTTGTTAGAACATGCACAATTTAGCATCTCTCTCTGTACTGAGTATTTTAAAGCCACAAATATACCACACCAGGGCTCAGAAGGCCTGCTTCTACTCCTGGCTGTGTGGCCTTCAGTCAAGCACTTTTTCCTCTCTGGGCCTCAATTTTGGTATTTATAAAACATGACAATTAAATTAAACCAGGGGGTTCCAATCTGTTTTGACCATAGAACACTTTATTCAGACAAAATCTTACTTGGAATCCAACATATAAAACACATTAAAAGCTGAGTTGTTCTCAGGTTCTTTTCTTTGGTGGGGGGGGGGGGATTCCCACAGGCCCGCTCCTTGCTAACCTCCTGTCCCCAGAGCTCTAGCACAGAGCAATGCAGTTCCAAGCAGCTCAGGTAAAGAAGGACTGCCCCAAATTATCTCTAAAGATCCTGTGCTCCTCACCACAGGGCTTGCATGGCGCCGGTCACATAGTAGGCACTTAATAAATATTTGTGAGGAAACAAATGAAATATGATTCTGTCTTTTCGGAAATATGGATATGTAGTTTTCATTTCCTCTGTTGATTGACCCAGGTGGTTAAAGTGCTAAGATGGATCCTGGGGGAAACCAAACGTTACATTTATGGAAAAGCTGCTTTTAGATACTGAAGTGGCTTCCAAGTTCACCGTGGCCATAAGTTAAGGGTCTGTCAGCACTTCCATTATGAAAACCGCTTTGTGGTTTCATAACTGTACCATAAAAGTTTGCTTTGGGCTATCCTTTGGCATACAAATTGAAAGCGTTGTTTTAAGCCAAAATGTGGGAATTAGAAAACAAACAATTTATTGGTTTCAGACATAGTTTTGTACTCGTCCTAGCCAAACAAGATTTATTATGTGGGCAATTAGAGTAGACTAAGCCACTTGGTTCTTGAAAATCAAAAAAGGAGGGAAATAGCCAAACTATTTATATTTCAAAAGGAGTCCCTGGGCATGATCAATCATTCCTTTTGGCTATATTTTTATTATGTACTTTGTACTCCACATGGATGAGACCTGGAGTCTACTTACATATTCTTTCCCCACTTTTCTCTCTTTCTTCTAAAAAACATTTTCTATTAATTATACCAGAATGATGAAATTGCCTTGTTTTTACCAGAAAGCAAGCAATGTAAATGAGAACAATGTGACTTTGTGACTTTGGTTACCTAAATCGCAAGCCACATGTCAGCAGCATCTTTCTTATAAATTTGTTTTATGCCCTCTTTGGGCAAGCATGGTTTTGAGCACCAAGAGATGGTGGGTTAGTTATGGTTCATAGGCTCTAATCTTACGAGGCATGGGCGTGTGGAGCAGCTTAATACTGAATGCATCAGTCCTAGCTCAGAAATGCAACTTAACTAAGTCAGCTGTAGTCATCACATATCTGCTCATGACTGATGCAGATCATTTATGTATGTATCTGATTCAGCTCTTGACAATATCTGTTATGGTGCTGGGGAATAGATGAATTTTGTTCAAGATTTAGACTCTACCTCTCTATATTACTAAAGCGCCTCGCCTCATAGGTTTCTCTCACACTGTTGTAAAATACTGCCAAATATCTGTCTCTCTTTCCAGACTGCACTCTGGGACAGGAACTAAATCTCATTCTTCTCCATATCTTAACTGTGGCACAGAGAAGGTATTCAACAGATGTTTGCTGAATGAATGAATGAATGTGAAAATGAATGAATGAAGGAACAAATACATGCACTCACTGATAAGGCCAATCTCTCTGAAGTGGCCTCCCCAGACCTCTCGTTCACTGTCCCCCTGAATAATGAATGGCCCTGCTCTCACAGAAACTGGTTAGATACTTTCAGCAGCCACCACTTATCTTTGCAAAAATATTTTTGATAGAAAGAATGTAATCTGGTAATAACAGCCCAGTAAAGTATTTTCTTATGTCAAAGAAGAATTTGAGTCAGAAAAACAGGAAATTCCCAAATACCTGGGTAGAAGACAGGCACTCCAATCTCTCTGGTTTCTACTTCAGTCCTTGGGTTGAGTTTTCTGTTTAAAATAGTCTAACTTGCTTTGTAGTTCATTATTCTAGAGATGAAGAAATGGAAAAAGTACTTTCAGTAAATATGTCCCCCACAAATATGCATAATATAATATATATGTTATTAGACTTTCCCCATGACATGGACATCTATCATAATGTATTTACTGAGCACCTCTTACACGGTAGGAATTGAAGAAACATATTGAGTCCTTACAGATAGCTTTTTGTGCATGTACATACATATGTATCCAATTTACATAAATGGAAACAAACAAAATATCCTAATCTAGACATAAATCTGTTTTTCACTTAACAATTTGTTGTGAATACCTTTCCACATTTACTAGTTTTCTTTTTATGTCAACAAACTATTTTAATGGGTTCATAGCATTCCATTGTATAGATGTACATTATTTATTTAACTAGTCTCTTATTGATGGGCATTTAGATATTTAATACTTTTTTGCAATTATAAATAAGGTACAGCTCAACTTTTAATATTCCCTTATTAAACTATAAAATGAGTAAGTCTATTAATTTAATTTAGTGGAAAATACCTCTATAACTTAATAATTAGTATTTCATAGGTGTGGAAAATTCAGAATCTCAAACGTATAAAGTAGAACAAGCTCCTTGGGATTAAAATTAGCATTCTAAATAGTTTTTTTTTTTTCCAGGCCAGAGCCAAACATTACGTAGGTTGATGATTAGATGCTCAGGAATTTGCCCCATGGGGGAAATGAAGGACAAAGGAGCAAAAAAGTTGAGGATATTGGAATAAAAACAGATGAAGTGATGGTGCCTGAAATTTAAAGGGCAAAAACATATACAACAAAAATCATAAAGAGGTTAACAGTGGTTATATCTGCATATCGAGATTTTTAGATATTTTTTAAAGTTCTTCAATATATTTTTCTGTAATGCCAGACTAAATTTTCACAAGGCAATGACCATATCTGTCTTCCTGGCTATATCCTCAGAGCACAGCATGTAGGAGATGCAAGATAAATATTTATTAAATAAATAAAAGTATAAATACTTTACAGTGAACATATTATTTGCAAAACTAGAAAAAGGTTAAAGTATTTGCCTTTTCTTCTTTTTAAGTTGGAGCTGAACCTGAGGCACTAAGCTAAGGCATTACATAGCATATGAAGGTTGAAAGTTCTATGGAAACAGAGGCTCATTTGTTTGAAAGAAAGAATGTGGGTTACAGCTCAGTAGCTCCTACTCTGAATGTGTGATAGATATCAGGAGCAAAGCAGCAGTTCTGGTACAAACTTGTGCTCTGCAGGACGTAAAGGACTATGGATCCTTTCTAATAAATAGGAAAAGGTATAAAGGAAGAGAATGCATTCCAGACTCCCTAGCAGCTGACAGGCCATGAAGATCTATAGACTCTGAATCTATCACCTGACGCTCAGTATAGGAGAAAGGTGCTGGCTCACTGCCAGAGGTACATCAACATCTCTCTCTCTCTCTCCTCTCTCTCTCTCTCTCTCTCTCTCTCTCTCTCTCTCACACACACACACACACACACACACACACACACACACCTTTTCTCAGGTAATATCTGGACTCTCCCATTTATAAGGAAAGAGAAAGGCAGAAAAGGCCTGCCATTTACAAATTCCAGCAATCCCACCTTATACTTTCTTGGTACAGATTTTAATCACTAGGATTTCACAGAATGCTGGGGCTAGTACCTATGGTTAGGGGGCATAAAAGACGAGGTTAGGAAATATGCCCCAAATGGAATACAGTAAATAGTGGACGGGTAGCCCCAAATCTTTTGTTCTATTTCTTAGAACTCAATATGTGCACATAAGATACTCATTGAAGCACTGAATCTAAAAACTTATACCAATATAATGTAATCAGTAAAAAAAAAAAAAAAAAGAGAGAGTATCTACTATGTATCAGAAAGTATGTAAAAGTAGGTAAGGGATGGCAGTTAGGAGTTAAAAGAAATAGGGCATGATTTGCAACCCTTGAGAAGCTCTGTCTCAAGGGGATACAGACAACTAAGCAGAAAATAATGGAACAAAGTGATAAGTCCAGAGGGATCCACAGAAAATTAAGCAGGAATTCAGAAGCGATGCCTAACTCGAGTTAAAAAGAACTGAATTCTAAGTGAAGATTTCCTGAAGTTAGGCAATGGAAACGGAGTAAAAGAAACAATGAAGATGAGAATTCCAGAATTGTGGAAACATACCAGGTTAAGAAAAGTGACCTTACTGCAGGAGACAGAAATTAGTTATGAAGGTCTATGTATGCCATTACAAATGCCTTACATAAGACCAAGGTCAACACTGCATTTTACTTCCATTATTGGGCTCCCATGTAAAAATTGTATTGAAAGAAAATAGAACTCCAGGCAGGAAGATCAGTCAAAGAGGTCATTAAAATTTTCCAGTTAAAAGGTGAGAGCTGCACTTCTAGTATAGAGTAATAAGAGCTTAACAAATGAATCCTCTTGCAAAGAATAACTATAAACTCTGGACAAAGACAAAAGCACTACCAAGGTCTCTGAAGGTTTTATAAGGGCAGGCGAGTTTTAGAGGGGAGGTAAAACCTGGAGCAAGTGACAAGCATAGAATGGCTTCTCTGTGATTCATTTGTTGGTTTCTGTTTGCAGCATTGCCTGAGAGTAATACAATCATGGCAGCATAGATATAGTAAAAATTCAATAGAAAGATCATCTTTCTGGTAGAATATACCGGAGAAAAAGTCCAAGTAACCAGGGCTGCCAAGAGGAAGGAGGAGCCAACAAGGAAAAGTCAGAAGCCCTAAATTCTGCATATGGACTCAGCTCATCTCTGGCAGACCCCTGAACCATGCATATGCGGGGCAAAATGAAAGATGTTTTCAGCCAAGGCTCAAAGAACTGAACTGAGATCTCAGTCATCATCCACTACAAGCATGGGAGAGCATAGTTGGGTCTAATCAAATTCATTACCTTCTAAAACAAAACCTCGTGCTCCTCAGAACAATAAAACAGAATCTCAAGTCACTACAACAAACATTTACGATGTCCAGACTGTAATCCAAAATTACTTGACACAGAAGAGTTAGGAAACCGTGACCCATTCCCAAAGGAAAAGAGAATCAACAGATGCGAATCCTGAGGTGACTCAGATGTTGTAATTTTCAGACACGGATTTTAAGACAGTCATTATAACTATGCTCAATGAGGTAGAAAGAAAAATTTACATGTAATTAATGAAGTAGTTTTTTTTTAATCAACAGAAAAAAATAGAAAATATAAAAAAGAATCAATGGAAATATTAGAATAGAAAAAATGCAATGCCTAAAATTATTTTTTAAAATCACTAGGTTGACTTAAGAATGGAGATGACAAAGGAAGTCAGTAAACTTGAAGACAAATTAATAGAAATCATTTAATCAAAATAAGATAAAGAAAAGGTTGAAAATAATAAATGGAACTTCATAGACCTGAGGGACAATTTCTAAAAGTCTAACATAGGGATACTGGAATCACAGAAGAAGAGAGAGAAACTAAAGCAGAAAAAATATTCAAAAAATAATAGCTGAAAATAACCCAAATTTTGATAAAAGACATAAACTTACAAATTCAAGAAGTTCAGTAAATCCCAAAGAGGACAAATTCAAAGAGATACACAACTTGGCATATCGTAGTCAAACTACTAAAAACCACAACTAAAGAAAAATCTTGAAAGCAATCTTGTATAGGTAAACAATCACTTGAATTACCACAGACGTCTCATTGAAACCCATGGAAGCCAGAAGACAGTGAGTACTAAGAGAAACTGTGAACCTGGAGCTGTATGTTTCAGTAATAATGGTGAAACAAAGCCCCTTACTTTAAAATAAGAGAAAGGAAGTGGACTTGTCACCATCTGACCTGTACTACATGAAATGCTAAATAAAAGTTCTCCAGTTTGAAGAGAGATGATTTCAGAGAGAAACTCAAATTTTGGGGAATGCATACAGAATATCAGAAATAGATAATATATGAGTAAATATGAAAGACTATGTTGTCTTCTTTTTCCCCCAAAGAGAACCACGTTTCATATTTGGCATACTTCCTCTTGGGCTTTTATTATTCCCCATTCTCTCATGTATAATTGGATAATACTATAAGCACTTTTCTACTTTTTTTTTTAATTTATAAGCATTTCCTATTGTTAACATTTTAATGGCTTCTTATATTTCCTCTTAATTTATTTAAAATACACATGACTTTTAAAGCAAAAATTCTAACAATGTATTGTGGGTTTATAATGTATGTAGATACAATATATATATGATAACTATAACAGCAAGGGGAGGAATAAGCAAATCTATATCATTACAAGATTTCTGCATTTTACATGAAGTGATACAAAATTATCTCCAATGGACTGTGAAAATTAATAACGTCTATTGTAATACCATGAGCAACCACTATTAAAGACACACAGAAAAATGTCAGTTGATAAATTAAAATAGAATTCTAAAAAAATACTGAAATAGTCCAAAGGAAAGGAGGAAGAAAACAAACAAGCAAAACAAACAAAGCAGGCCAGAGGGAATAAATAGAAAATAATAAAATAGTAGACCTAAATCCAACCATATCAATAATAATTAAATGTCAATAATCTATATGCTCCAATTAAAAGACAAAGACTATCAAAATGTATAAAAAAAGGAAGACCCAACGATATATTGTCTATAAAAGATGCACTTTAAACATAGAGGCATGGATCAGTTGAAATAAGTGGATGGAAAACACATACCATACAAACAGCAAAAACAAGAGGGCAGAAATAAATATTAATATTAGTATTAATAACAGATAAAATAGACTTCAAGGCAGAGTATGAACAAAAGTAGTGATCAAATTTCATAGTAATGAATAGGTCAATTCATCACTAAGCTATAACAATCAAACATGTGTGCACATCTAATAACAGAGCTTCAAATTACATGACATCAAAAACGACAAAATTAAAGAAAGAAATAGATGGTCTAAAACCATAATAAGGGATTTAGCACCCATCTTGTTGCAATTGATAGAACAATTATACGAAAACCAAGAAAAACCTAAATAATCTAAACAATATTATCAACCACCTAAATCTAATTGATGTTTATAAAATACATACAAAAAAAAGCAGAATACTTATTCTTATCACAGTATTTAACCAAGATAAGCCATATGCTGAGCCATAAAACAAGTCTCAATAAACTTAAAAGAATTAAAACCATACAAAGCATGTTCTCTGACCATAACCATTAAATTAGAAATCAAAAACAATAAGATATCTAAACAACCATCAAATATTTGTAAGTTAAACAATATACTTCTAAATAATCCATAAGTCAAAGAAGACTCTCAAAGGAAATTAGGAAATATTTTAAACTGGATAATAATGATAATACATCAAATCAAAGCTTGTGGGATGTAGCTGAAGCAGAACTTAAAAGGACATTTATGGCTTTAAAGGCTCATATTAAATAAGAGAAATCTAAAATCAATGACCTAAGGTCTACTTTAAGAACCTAGAAAAAGAAGAGCAAAGTAATACCAATATAATTAGAAGGAAAAGAATAATGAATATCAGAGCAAAACTCAATAAAATAAAAAACAGACAATAGAGAAAATCAATAAAGCCAAAAGCCATTTTAATTTTTAAAAAATCAACAAAATTGATAACCTCCTAGCTAGACTGATCAAAGAAGAGGAGAGGGAATGGAAGGAGGGGGGACAAATGATCAATATCGATATCAAGAATACTAAAAGGAAACAAATAGGTATCTATGAGGGGGAAAAAACATCAATCCTTACTTCACACAAAAACAAAATCAAAGGTTAACTCCAAATGGATCATACATCTAAATTAAAAGGCAAAATTATAAAATTTTTAGAGAAAATCATAGAAGAAAGTCTCTGTGACCCTGTAGTAGGCAAAGATTTCTTAGGATACAAAAAGCATAAATCATAAAAGAAAAATTGATAAATTCAACTTTATCAAAAATAAAACCCAAAATATATCAAGAAAGTAAGAAAGTAAACAGAATGAAAGAAAATGGTTACAATACACATATCTGACAAAAAAACAACTGGTATCCAAAATATATAAAGAACTCCACAACTCGATAAACTAAAAACTTAATAAAATAATGGGTAAAAGATTTGAACAGACACTTCAAAAAACGAGATATATAAATGGCCAATAGATGTCTAAAAAGTTGCTCAACATCACTAGTGACCACCAAATGCAAATAAAAATCACGATGAGATACCACCACACATCCTTTAAAACGGTTAAATTAAAAAGACTGATATTAAGTCAGGGTAAGGATGTGGAGACACTGGAACACACTCAAACTGCTGGTTCGAATGTAAAATACTGCAACTCCTTTAACAAACTGTTTTTGACAGTTTCTTTAAAAGTTAAACCTACAACTACCAAACAACCCAGCTATTCCACTGCTAGGAATTTATAACATAATGACTTGTACTGTAATGTTCATAGCAGCTTTATCCATAATAGCCCCAAACTGGAAACAATTCAAATGTGTATCAACAAATGAATAGATAAATAAATTGTGATATATTCACACAATAGCATGCCGCTCTGCAATACCAAGGAGTGCATACAACATGAGTATATCTGAAAACGCTATGCTGTGTGAAAGAGGCTAGACACAAAGGAGTACCCACCATATGATTCCATTTATATAAAAAGTAAATGAGTATGCAGTGACAAAAAGTAATAAAAGTAAACCCTCGCCCCTGAAAAGAAAATGGTTACTTGGGGGTGAATGGAGAGAAGGATTGCCAAGGACAGAGAATTTGGGGGAGAGACGGAAATGTTCTGTATCTCAAGTGTGATGGTATGTCACAGGTATAGACAACTGTCAAAGCTCATTGAGTCACACAGTATTTTTTTACTGAGGTATAATCGACACATACTAGTTTCAGATGTACAACATAATGATTCGCTATTTGCATATACAAAATACAATAAGTCACTATGCACTTTGAGTCGATACAGTTTATTTATGTAAATGAATATACAACAAGATTGACAAGAAAAAAAAAAGATGGCGAGAGCCTGAACAGGAGCAGTACGAGCAAAGTTAGAGAGGGAGGGACAGATTTAAGAAATACTTAAAAGATAAAATGGACGAGACTTGATACAGGAAAACAAGGACTCTGCGTTCTCAGTCTTGCAGAATACGACAAATAGGGACTGACAAAGAGTCGCTCAGACTACCGCCTGGCCTATGCTCTGTAAGATGGCTTCTAGGATTGGGAATCAGGTTCTAAGGGTTTTCCTGCTTTCAAATATCACCACCTTGTGTCTAGATGTGTAATGCATACCACCAGGTGGCTTGGAGGCTGTCGCCTTTCAAGGAGGAAGGAGCGGGTATGGCTTTTTGGAAATTATGTCACAGATGAATGGCCACCTACTCCCCAAACTTGTTCAGATACAGGGGAGCAAGCAGCAGAGCGGCAGCACATGCACTAAACAAGAATGTGTGCCCAATAAGTGCATATTGGGAGCCCTGGTGCCTGGCACTGCCGCTCCAGTATTACACAGGAAAATTAATAATAGCACCAGGAATGCACAACAGACACGTGGAGAGGTTTATGGACCACACAACACACATTAAGTGCAGGATGGACAAAACCAAGTATGTGAGTCCTTTCCTCTGACTCTTAAATGTAGCTGTACATATAGCATTTTCAGCAAAGAAAAATAAAATGGAATCTGTTCAGTTTCATAAAGCTCATCATCTTATGAAGATACATGCGTGTTATCTTATTTTAACAACATTTTCTATATCGAGAATAAGAGATGGGATACTTCTTCAAAAGGTGAGCAAATAAAAAAAAATGTTTGAAAACAGAAAAAAGAACGGGCATGTTTTTCTATCAAGAAGATTTTGAATAGGTTGATGAAAATGCAGTCTGATGGGGCCGGGCTAGACAAACTTTTAGGAATCTGGTGGGCGGGATTGCAAAATCAAATGGATTTAAATATAAGTTAGTACAAATGATAAATTCAGGGACCAAAATAATCCATATTTCTTCCCATTAAAAGAAACGGGGAGACGGCAGAAGAGGAAATATATCAATGCCAGTGAAAGAAGTCCCTGGCACCTAGACAACTGAAGAAACAGCAAACACATGGCATGTCCTGAGAGCCGTGCACTTTTCTAATCACTTGGTATTAACTAACTGAATCCTTGTCACAACCCTACGGAGAGGATACCGTTCTAAAGAAAGGACTCCCTTTTACAGATGAGCAAACTAAGGCACAAAGTGGTTAGGTCATTTGCTCAGGATCACGTAACTAGTAAATGGCAGAACTTAGATTTGAACTCAAGACAGTCTGGCACCAGAGTCTGCAATTGGGCCCTTAAAAAAAAAAAAGAGCTACTTTATTAATAAGATGGGATATAGATTTGTCCAGGAAAACTTTTTAAAGAGATCTGAAACACCACCATTGGCATCATTGTGGTTTAAGGCGGGGATGGAAAGCCATAGTATAAAAATTACTGATATTAGACAGGTCAACGTAATAGAAATCTTTGGTGGCCAACAGAACCCTGTATTGTAAGGCAGTATAATGATATAAATTTGGAAAAATCAGTCAGTGACCTCATAATCTTAAAAAGATAGATATTTTCTCCAATTCTGTCCCTACTAAAATTGGCCTTACAGTAGGCATAGCACTTCAGCCCACCACCATTCTCATGCCCAGATAGTCTTCAATGTAGTTCTTCACTAAAATGAGGCAGGGCTCCTTGGAGACAAGCCAATATTAGATCTTGGAACAGGACATTAATGAGGATAGGACTTAAACACTTTGTTGTTGTCTACCTAGGCAAAGAACTTAAGGTAGAAGAACTCTCCCCAGCTGAGTTGTGACAATTTGAGCATCAAAACAGAGGGGAGGAGAAAGAAATAATTACCACAGAAACAAGGTGAGTCTGAGAAATGTGTGTTCATTATGTCGTCCAAAAAAAAGTTAATATAAAGTATACAAAAGATAGTTTTAATAGGAAAAAAGGATGATTATAATATGTTACAACTTATATTGATTTTTAAAACTAGGAAGTCTTTATATATAAGGCAATGTAGTTTCTTTTACAGTATTAATTATATGTGTGTTTATAAAATGTGTTAAGTAGGAAAGAATAACAAAAGGAGTTGTAAGTCAGGTCGTCCTGGGACTTCAGGGCTCACAGAAGGTGTCATACAACAGGCAGGTGGAAAGACAGGCATTAGTGGTCACACACAATTAGCAAGGAAACAATGGTCAGCGGTTTGTCTGTAACATGATAACCAGTCGCAAAGCCTCAACAGGGAAAGCAAATATTCAGTTTCATTTCCGAGAGGTGAAATCTCTACATGGTCTAACTAAGAATGCTGAAATATTAATAAGGAATTTATACATTTTTATAATGTTAAAGACCAGGTCAATATATCACAATGATAAGGAGTCCTAAGATTGAATGAAACACCCTGAAGTCACCCAAAATCAGTGGGTACCTACCCACGTCCTCTAACCTTAGCTCTTCAGGACAAGAATTCTGTCTCCTTTGGATCTGAGAGATCATTACACC
Organism: Eonycteris spelaea; assembly: GCA_003508835.1. Taxonomy (NCBI): domain Eukaryota; kingdom Metazoa; phylum Chordata; class Mammalia; order Chiroptera; family Pteropodidae; genus Eonycteris; species Eonycteris spelaea. The sequence goes on along the minus strand of PUFA01000040.1, from coordinate 7,552,681 downwards.
TGTCTGGAAAGTGCCAAAATGATGTTAAGTCTAAGAAAACTCTGAGATAAGTAAAACAATAGCCTTTGGAAGATATATAAACAAGAACAGAAACAATGAAGAAATAAATTAGACTCCTGATATTTAATATTTTAGAATAGGTTAAAGTATAAATATATAATAAGTTACATAATGACGTCTTGTATATGTTTTGTCTGATGTTTAAAGTGGATGTTTGAAGTGGTCAAAAGGGATTAGCCACCTAACTTCGTAGTGGAATTTAAATAGTTTAAGGGAATTTAATCTGTCAAATTTATAATCAAAGTTTAAATGCTCAAGAAAACACTGTTTTTCAAAGTTCTGCTTATTATATATATTCAGTAGACACTGCTGGTCCCCCCCATATCCTCTGGACGCTCACCATTTCCTGACATACCACTTGTGACTCTTTCCCTGGAGTTTCTCTGACCACCAGACTTCAGTCGGCTCTGTCCAGGTGGGCAGCATTGCCACAACCCAAGGAGCAGGCCTCAACCAATGACTGACAGGAGTTAGTGCATAAATGCCCCAGTGTTTTGACTTTTTGGAAAGGATAGCTCAGAGCCACCTGCACACATCTCTTAGAAACCGCACAGAGGTAACCTCCTCAATAAGGCACCCAGTATCAGCTTTCGTCTCTTCCCTGTTTCATTGCCCCACTCCCCTACTGGGACATCCTGGGATCATCTCCTGAATAAACTGTGTGGACTGACATCCATATCTCAGAGTCTGGCCAACCCGAACTAAAAGAAATGAACTTAAGAAATTGAGCATTAAACAAAGCATAAACGTGTATAAGGCCTTTCTCCATGCACAGTACCCCTAGGACAATTCATAATCTACCAGTTGGAGAGCTGGCTTAACTAGCATAGCCAGGGGAAGGCAGAGTGGGTGCTGTCTTGGGTGGCCTTCTGCCTCTCCTGTCAGCATCTCTTTCCTCTCTCCTGCAACCATCCTCTCTCTAGACCCATGAGCTTCTACCAGGTCACTCACTCTCTGACTCTCAGCTTTATTCCAAGAAGTGATTCCTACCACAGGGAGCTGCAATTTCAGAGGGCAATCTTAGAAATAGAAATGTCCATTCATAAGGCTAGAGCTGGACCCAGTGACTGTGGAGGGGAAGGTAAGGGTGGGTATGACAAGTATCCATTTAGTCAGCTGTGAGGACACTGAGAATCTTGGGCCTTGAATGTGCTACCAAGGACCCCATGGGCCATGAGGGACTTCTAGTTATGACTTTTGTAGGTAGCCCTCAAAAACAGAATAAATGAAGACTCAGCTCACCACCCCTATAAACACAGTGATTAAGCACTCAAGCTTTGAACTCAGGTTTACCCACCTCTCCTGTCACCTTGGGCAGGTTCCTTAACATCCCTGAACCTCAGTTTCCCCATCCAATAATGGGGGAATATAATAAAACTCATAGGGCATCCCTCTTAATAAAAAGAGAACAACACTAACAAGTTAAACATTATGTGTGCTTAGTACATGCCAGGCACTTTCTATGCATTCTCACTGCATGGTCACACACATGTGCAGTTATCATCCTCATTTTATAAGAAATTTCCCCAGGGTCATCCAGCTAATAAGAAGCAGAAGTCTGATTCCACTCTCAACTTCAATGTCATGCAAAGGATATGAAAAGTAATTAACAGCGCCCAGCGAATACTGGGTGCTTGATGAATGTCACTTCTTCCCTGGCTCCTTACTTCCTCCTTCCCTCCCAGGCTACCTCCCACTGGGGAAGGACTACAATGGAGAGACAGACATGGAGAGATGCATGGGGGCTCAGAAAGAAGAGGCTCAATGCCAAGCTTTTAATAAAGACCCTTCAGAGCAAATAGATTTTGGCTTCTCCTTCTATTAATACCTAAGCTCTTAAGGTTCTTCCAACTCCACAATTTTCTTCTTTGGAACCTACACAAAATCCCTAAAATGACTTTCAAAAAGCCAGAAAGTCAGGAATATTAAAATAGCATAAAAGCTTCAGGTGTCATTAAGTCATCACTAAAACGTGTTGACTCAGTGTCATAAGAGTACACTGGATCAGGAGTCTGTCTCTCGGTCTGGCTCTGAGTGATGCTGAGCAAAGTCACCTGCCTTCTCTGTACCTCCTTTAAAAGTATTGATTAATGCAGAGATAATAATCCTTGTCTCGTCTTTCTTAAAGTTGCTATGAGAATCATATGAGGAATGTTTGTGAAAAAACTTCACAAATTATAAAGCACTACACAAATGTGGGCAATTATCAGTATTAATCAAAGCTTATCAGACTTGCTAAGAAAATTCTTGAACAAGAAAAATGAGAGCCAAAAAGCAGAGGTGAGCAGCAAGCTAAAATGAGGAGGGCCAAGTGGTAAAGAAAAACTAGCCGTCAGAACCTCATTTTCTGTGTTGGCAGTTAACCTTCCGTCAATTTTCTAAGGCCAGGAAATGGCCATATTTTTAATTAAGTGTCAGTGGCAGCCTCAGCAACGTAAAATTTAATGGTAGGGAAGATACCAACTTAAAGAAACACAGTTTCTTACCTCTCCTTCTAAGAAAGATATCTTTTCTAAAAGCTGCAATATTAAGAGCTGTTTCTGTTGCAACTTCTTCTTTAATGATTCAATCTAGAAAGAAACAGAATGAAAACTGTTAGTCAAAAATATAGAACTGTACAAGTTAATCAGCTGGAAGAGATGCCTTGCATTTTCATTTAAACAGAACCTACACCTTGGTTCTTTGCATTTCACAGAACAGCAGTATTAACATGAGATGCTCCATAAGAAGGGGATCCTGTGCCCAGATAAGCTTGGGACATCAGACATAAGTTTGGAGCCTCCTGTCATTAGGTTTGTTTAACCTAACCTATCCACAATGATTTTCCCATGTAACCCTTATTAGTGTCCCTTAGGTGTCCCAGGGAATATGCTTTGGGACATGCAGATACGACTCTACATAAAATAATTATTCAGCTTAAATTTATCAGGCACTCAGCATATCAAACATTCAGCTCTGTTATTCTTAGTACATTCATATTTGTTCAACCAGGTGTCAAAAATTTTGGTCTCGGGAAAAGGTCACTGTCACTAAAAGTGCTAGTGAGATTCAGAGGACCGGGGACTCATGCGGCCTGGGGTAAGCAGGAAGGGCTTCCTAAAGAGAGAGACTTGAGCTGGGTTTTCACCTTTGTTTTTTTAAAACACATTTTCTCTCTTGGACTACTCTTTATTTTTCATGCACATATGATGATGTCTTCATAGACCGAAAAAAGAGCAGGAACCAGGGTACTCTTACCAGTTCCACATCTAGTAGGAACAGTGTGTAGGTTCATTCAACAACTTCTGATTTTGAAGAATGCCTTAGTGTTCCAACTACATTGTATGTTAAATGTGAGCATTTGCAAAAGCCTTTTAAAAAGCCCTCTCAGTGCAAAATGGCACAATTCCTCTAGAAGAGAATCAAGCAATAGCAAGAAAAAGTACAAAAATACAACTGCATTTTACCCTTTGACCCAGTAATTGTAGTTCTAGGAATAGACCCCGAAGACACCTGGGCCAAATATGAAATGACTTGGACAAAGGATTTTGATTTTTTAGAAAACACAAAGAAAACGGAACTCCATCAATTAGTGGCTGGTTAAACAAACCATGGCACATCTTAACAATGAATGCAATACAACCTTCAAGAAAAAAGGAAGATCTCTGAAACATTAACATGGTGTCTTATAAGGAATACATGGTATGCTAGCTTTGATGTAAAACAGGTAAGGACATATACATGAATATGTATTTACAAAAGGAAACACTGCAAAGATAAAACACACTTTAATTATTAAGAAATAGTTACAAAAGGGAGAGGGAGAAAATGAGATGGAAAAAGAACAAGAAGAAAGACTTTTCTGCTAATACTGTGTTATACGGGTTTCATTTGAAAATCATATGTTACAGATTCAAAACAATAAAATTAAACCAAAAAGGAAAAAAAAGTGAATCCTAAAACAAAACAAACTGTGATAAAGGAGCTTAACTGTACATAAATTTGGTGAAAAGAATTAATGCAAGTGTTGTTACGACAAGGTAATTTGACTATATTTTTCTAGTGGAATGTATTCTAAAGATAAACAGAACTGCGAAGAAATCTCTCATTCACTAGGAAAATCGTTAGTAATATTGGTATTGTTAGTTTGAAATTATTCAATATATTTTAGTATAATATTTAGAATCAAGATTTTTATCCCAAGAGAAAAATACAAGTATGAAATCAGAAAAGTAAAATGAAAGTTTACTAAATTTGAAATAAAAATATTAGTATGAACTTATAATCTCTTATTTTCTGTTGTTAAATATGCATTTCCTAACTCTGTCCACTGAGAAATATTAAAAGTAACAAAAAGCACATCATATATCCAGATGATAGTTTTCAAATACCATTCCTCATCAAAAAACACAGGCTATCTTGAAAGAACGCCCCATTTCAAGGGGCAAAAAATAAACTAGATGAACCTGAAACACCTTGTTATGCCTGAAAACAAGGACATGAAGGGTCGGTCTCCCTTGAGCCAAGGATGGGACAATCTGAACATCAAAATAATAATAATAATAATAATAATAATAACAACAACAACAACGATGACGACGACGATGATGAATGCAGTTACGTAGAACACATGGAACCATGTGGAATACATACGTCTATAAAACCCTGATTCTTCTAAAACAAACAGCAATGGCGCATTAGCCACCACTGGAAGTGACAAGAGCACAAAGCCCTAATTTAGACACGCGGCAATTTAGAAGGAAGAAGAGAGCATTTATCCTGCCTTTCGTACACAAACTGCGTTTTGAAATGACGAAAGGGTCCTGATTTATGAGGGGAAAAGTTATACTTTTCAGAAGAATTCCAGTTTTAAAAAGGGGGAAAGAATGATCGATTTAGAAAAAGCGCCATTGCGTAATCCCTATGAAAAAAACTGCCTCAAGCAACCAGCCAAAGCTGGTAAGGTACTTTACAACTGCGGTTGGGGCTTTCACCATCTGAATTACCCAAAGTGGCACAATCAGATATTATGTGCCCCTGAAACAATACCAAATGAATCACACAGACATAGCCACACCATGAAGTATTCTTGCCTCTCTCTACAACAGGAAAAAAATTGAAACTGAGTCTAGTCAAGCTTCTAGAACTAATAAAGAAACAAAAATTATACCCTGAATGTGGGAACTTTTATAGGACAACCGACTCAGTTCTTGCCATGTCACTGGGTGTGGATAAACTTGGAGCAGGGGTGGGGCGGGGTGGCAGGTAACAGAGTAGTGTGCTTTAGGTTAAAAGACTTTGGAAACATAACAACCAAATGTATGGACTTCCCCTGTGTTCTGATTGGAATAAAGCATCAGTAAAAAGACATTTTAAAGACATTTCAGAAAATCTTATTACAGACTGGTTATTAAATGATACCAAGGAAAAATGATTAATTTTGTTAGGTATGACAATGGCATTTTGATTATATAAGAAAAAGTCCAAATGTTTTAGAGATGTATAGTGGATTGTATGGAAAATATATGTAAAATGTCGGAGATTTACTTTAAAATAATTACACAGAAGAGTAAAAAAAAAAAGAGGAAAAAAAGGGGTGAGTACAGCAAATGTAGCTAGATCTTGCTATTTGTTGAATCTAGGTAATGAATCTAGGCAGCTTCATCAATTCTTCTCTCGGTCCTAATTGCATTTGACATTTTCATTATGAAATATTTTAAATTCCACCTGGTCAAAAAATATAATCCTCTGACATGAAAAGCAAACCATACAAAACAGAATGTAATAAGAAACAGACTTAAGAAAAAAAGTCCAAGAGTGATAATAAAAAAAACTAACAATTAAGAACAGTAATGAGTTACCCTTTAATACCTATTAAATTTGCCTAAAACTATTGACTAACGAAATCAGTGTTGGAAGGGCTGGGAGAGACAGCTACTCTATTCTCATGTGTTGCAAGTGGTACTATAAATTAGAATGACCCTTTGGGCAATTTAGCCATAAATATTAAGAGCCATAAAGCTGTTTGTACCCTTTGACCCACTAATCCCACTCCTGGGAATTTATCCTGAGGATAATTCAGATGTAGGAAAAAAGCTATATATACAAAGATGTTCTTGCTCCTATTATTTATAATACATAAAATGGAAATAACCTTAATATCTAGCACTAAAGAAATGGGTAATAAATTATGGAATATCAGTTTGATGGAATATATTACACAAACACTAAAAATAAATATATTGCAAAATGAAAAAGTGTTTACAAAAGCCCTAAGGGATAGAAAACAAAAGTTTCCAATGGTGAAGGTAAAAGCTAGAAGAGAAGTTAGATAAACGAAATCAGTCTGTAGTTGGGGTAGCAACAAGGGGAAAACAAAAGTTTGTTTTATTTAAATGTCCTTTAACTTTTATTAGGAATAATTTTCAAAAGCCACCCTTATAGTGTTCCTTTTTCATTCCTTCCTATGGTGTTAAGATGTTTCAAATTGACTTTAAAAATCTTTAAACGATAGGCAAAATGGGTACTGAAATTAACTAAGGGTTTCAAGAAGGTCGGGGGTAATATTTCATCAAATAACATAAAACGTGGCTTCACACACACAAGTTTCACCATCTCTGAAGGAATCACAGTGGCCTGTGAGTCAAGAGAAGCAAGGGATGTGGGTTAAGAACACCCTAATACACATCTCGTAAGAAGATTTTCATAAAGAAATACAAGGCAGAGATGTGATCTGGAGAGCTGGGGGAAAATTTTGGACATTCTAAGAGGACAGAGGGTTGATGTTAGAATGAACAGGCACCCTGTTCTAGGGAGAAAGAACAAGCTGTGGGAAGTATTTGGGGGTGCTGAATCTTCTGATGACAAAGCTTGTGTTTTCCAGCAACCAATGCTTAGAGAAGCAATTGTGTTATTGTGCAAAATGAATGCACATTTGCTTTCAGCCTTGAGCATTTCTTCCAGAACCATCTTGCACAGTATATTCTGTGACCAGGGTTGACTTGTCCAGATTAGAGAAAAAGGACACTAAGGCAGGCTGGCAGTGCATGGCTGGCCCCTCACGCCCTACAAGGGGTGCCAACTTGAATCCGAAACGGAGCCTGTCCCTGGAGCTCATCCCACGCCTTCTCCCAAATGAGGCACCCAGTTTCTAAAATAAGCTGACTCTCGTGCTTCTGGATTTGATAACATTCTAGGTGACCTCTGACTCTCAGGTCTGGTTCTTTTCCCACAACCACTGAATCACATATCTGTGTGGAAAATGTTGTTATTTCTGACTGCCAACTTCAAAGAGCCTTGAAATACAGTCTCCTATAGCACCTAGCACATGATAGGCACTCAAAAAATTAGCTACTACTATGTCATTACCTGTATTTCTCCCTCCTTATACTGTGAGCTTCTTGAGAGTAAAGACCTTGGTCATCTTTATATTCTCAGACAATAAATGAATGAATCAACGATCCACCCACCTACCTCTGCAAAATCTATCCCTTAAACTTCAGAGGCAAGATCATCTGGAACAGACTCTTGGAGGCCCTCATGAACCAAGGTGGACATGGCCCCAAAAGCAGCTCCCCAGATCAGGTGCCATCCAAAATCTAGGGTATCCTGCAGCTGGTATGTAAGCAAAATCCACCTGGCACCTTTCCTCTCATTTTCTGGTGCATTTAAATTGATAAATTTGACCTTCACGAAGTGTATGTGCTCTTCATAAAGCTGCATTTAGGTCTAGCTGTCACCGGGTAGTGGCAAATGACCCAAGTTACCAGGCTCAAGTCAGGCATTAGGAAATGAGAAAGTAGAAGCATTCATTTTCCAGACCTCATCTATTATATCAATACAGGCGCATCATCTTATTGCCACAGTAAAACTGAAATATCAAACAGTAGAGACCTCCTTATAGAACAAAGGGAAAAAACACATTTTGGTAAAATCTGGAACCTTTAACTGATGCTAATAGAATTTTTTTTCTAATCTTTGTCTTCATTTGTATGTTTTTTGGTAACTCAAACTGAATATATGTCCTGCTGCCTAATTGATGGTGTAGGATATTAGGTCTCTAAGACCATAGACAGGAAGGGTCTTCAAATTTTTAGAACTGATAATGGCTTTTCTTACCATTAGCCACAACTGAGTTACCTGCATAGGTGGTCTGAGCTAATCAATCCCTCTTAACTGTAGCCACACACTGGAATCACTTGGGGGGGGGGGAGCTTTATACAAAATACCAGCTTCGAGGCTCCACCCCCAGAGACGCTGAATACATCACTCTCCTACTTCAAAACCTACGCGAGCTTCTAATATTCCAATTCCCCGTGGACATTAGGCCCTTCTGCTGTGGTCCCACTTGATCTCCTCAATTTCATTTCATGCCTGTCCTATCCCACAGTGAGCGTACAGAAAAGACACTCCGTGCTCCCAGCACTCCATGGACATACCTCTAGGCCTTCGTACAGGCTGGTGCCTTCACCATGCCTTTCCACCCTCCAACCCCTTCTCCACCAGGGAACCTCCTGCTGTCATAAAGTACTCAACAGTCACCTCCCGGACCAGCCCCAGTCCTTCAGGCTGGATTCGTGTCTCCCTCCTCTGTTCTACCTCGGCCCTTTGTGCAAACCCAACGGGACATGTCACTGCCACTGCCACTGCCATCCTTTGTTTACATCTTGCCCTTGTACCAGACAGCACACCCACCTGGAACAAATGTTTAGTGTATCAATTATCTTACATAAAAGAGCAGTTCTCTGAGAAGGTGAAATCACCCTTATCAATCAACGCATTTTTATAAACTGCTTTGGAAACAGATTGCTATAGTGAAAGGATTCCTCCCAATTCATTTCAAAAAGAGCTTGTATGTCAACCAGACCAAAATGAAATTGTACGAAAATTTAGTAAAGTCCCGTCACGGATTCAGAGCAACTCTGAATGTTGTGAGGCTTCTCGGGCTTCCTGGAGGGTTTCGTTTTGTTTTGTTTTTTTCCCATTAGTGACAGACACGTTTGACATGAGTCATTTCATGTTAGATGATGGAATATGATATGGCCCTATAATTAGAATTATGTGACTAATACCTACCTGTGCAAGACTCATGAAACATAGCTCAATATTTTTTAAAATTCCCAATAAATTAAATTATTTACAATCTTGTAAGGGAAAGGGAATTAGATTTTTAAAATCCAAACTAAATTTATGAATTTATTATTTTCTTTGAAATGTTTTATTTTGTTTTCATTCTAATTTTAAGAATCACCAAGTAACCAGAGGCACTTTCATTCAAAATCTGGATATGAGAGGTGGGGGGGGCGGGGGGCGGTGGGCGGTATACACCTACTGTGAAACTTGACACATTTAATAAAGTTTCCCAACCTCTATTACCAACACCTCCACTTTGTTACCCCTTCCCATGAACCCTCACTTTAAAAGAGTTCCTTCTTTAAATTGCATCGATGAAGAAATAATTCATTTTCCCATTAAAAATTATGCCAAAGGTGAATAACTGCCCATTGAAGCTTCTAATCAAAATGAGAGATAACCAGGGTTCTGAATTCTAGGTCAAAGTAAAGCAATATGCCACATTATTGTGAGCCTCTGTGGACTTTTCATGGAAAATTTATGCTGTTAGATTATTGGAAAATTCCCAGGAAGACAGTGGCAGGGGTGGAACAGGACAGGCAAGAACCTTCTAGAGCTCACTCAAGACTTCAGTGGCCTTCTCCCTTAGCTTCCCCTTGTCCTGACAGGACCTTGTTTTCGGCCCAGCCTCTTATAATCTGGCAAATAGTTGTCTCTGTTTCCTTCAACAAAATAGAAATCATGTTTGGTTCTCAACCATGAAAAATGAGAAGAATTGGTGTTTTACCCTCTTCCTCTGAAAAGCTTTTTTTTTAAAAAAAAAAAAATTGCAACAGTGTCTCTTAATTCTATTTTAGAAGTCTTGTAATACTGTGATTTCTGTTATGTATTTTTAAAGTGCATTCCTCCTTGATAAAAAGCCACTACAATAAGAATTTAAAATAACAATAAAGTTACCCTCTTTTCCTAAAAAATAATAAAAATAGGGCAATATGAAAAGATCAGAATCTGGCCTGCACTAATGCAGCATAAAAGAACAGTTTAAAAAGGACATGGAAAATGGTACATTATCTCATTTTGCAGGGAGTGAAGGAAATGAATTAAGGCCACAACAAAACGAAACTGAAAAATTGCTAAATGAAGCTCTGAGTGGGGAAAATGAAAAAATCAATGAAGAAACGGAGGGGAAAGGTACATTTTTCATTTTCATGATGCTTAATTGGGTTTGTAGAAATTCATTTTCAATTAATGTGTCTTGTGGCATTCAGCCAGGCCAGATATGAACAGGGCACATATTTTAATCAATTTTTTTCTATTAAGTTTGAAGTAATATATAATAATAGAGCTATACCATTCAAAAGGATCAGTTGAAACTGGCTTCTGAGGTAAAATAATCTAATTTGGTTTGATTTCTATCGTATATTAAAGATAGCTGGACTTCTCTTGAAGGAAAGGATAGCAACCCAACTCTCCCAGGTGCTTCACCATGACTGGACTGTATAAATACCAGGCAAGAACGAATAACCCATATTTGCAACCTGCTTGCATTCACAGGGAAAGAAGAAAGAGGGGTGCACTGGGTACCAGGGCTTTTGTTGGGTTGATTCATTATTCTCAGAAACAACCCTAAGAGTGGCCATCCCCAGAGAGGAAGAAACTGAGGTTCCTACAGTTTCATCATCCATTCATCCCCTCAGCAATCTCCTGTGATCACTTCTGCCTCGGGCCCTGTGTTAGATTAGATGCTAGGAGCACAGGGAGCTAGGGAGACTTGGTCTCCATCTTTAGGGAACAAACATCCTGGTGAGGAAAGCAGGCAATAAATGAAGAAAAAAAATACACAAGTAAATGCAATACAGGGTGATATATATAGAATATAGAATACACCTGCTGACTGTTGATGGGGTGAGGGAAAGGTTCAAATCACAAGGCTAAACAGGGTGATGAGCTTATCCCACATCGCCTGGGACTTTCCAAGTTTGAGTGCTGGAAGTTTCATATGCCAGAAACCTCATTGGCAGGCTAGCTGGGACAGCTGGTCCCCACAGAGCTCGATGCTGAAAGGGATGAGATCTAAACCCCTATCTCTTTGATGTCAAGGCCCTGGCTCTCTTTCGCACCACACTGATATTCAGAGGTTTGCCTCCATTGTCCCTTGGTGACAACCTATTGCTGCAATGCTGCCCGGAAACAAGGCAAGGCTGGGAAGAATGTTGGCAGGTGACAGCTTCTTTGACAAAAGATTGCTGGGGTCCTAAGTCTTTAAAGCTGGTCTTTTCTCCTCTGTGTCTTTAGAAGAGGAAGGTGGAATGGAGAAGTCGGAGAGAGAATGCTCTAAACCTCTCTGTTCCTGTGTTTCTCTTGATGGATACAGGATCAGGGACAAAAGACCATCCACTGAACAGGAATATCCAGAGAGAAAAGGTGTTTCAGACTAAGGTAATGAGATAATGTATATGGGAGTATACCAGCTCCACACAAAGCTTATTAAAAAAAAAAAAGCTCCGAAAATTCAAGTGCCCTGGCATATGGACCCTCATCTGGGCCAAGGCTCTCCTGGGAGTCTCCTAGCTGTCCTTCCTGACCCTCTCCCCTCCTATTTGGCCAGTAGTCCCTACCAGAGCCATCAGTCCAGGGCTTAGATCTAATCAGGCAATAATGCCATTAAGGAATTTGAAGCAAAGTAACAAAGGATCTTTTCTTGACTTAGGGCTGATAACCCACCACAGTTGGTCTCCACCTACATTTCTAGCCCTTCATTATGATTCCCTCCTACAGCTCAGTCAAACTAGATTACTATTCTCTGAATTCACCCTATATGTCCGGCCTCCATGTTTTTGTTTTTTGTTTATGCTGCATCTTGTCTGGCATGTCCTTTCACAACACCATTCAATCTCTGCCTAGAAAAATCCAATCCATCCTGTAAGACCTGGTCATATATCACCTCCTCCATAAAGACTCCCCACCCACACCAGAATGAGTGAGCATTTAAGGTGCTGTGCTAAGCCCTTAGTGTGCAGTATGTCAGTCACTCCTCACACCTGCTTCACCCTGAAGCAGGTGCTATATCACCATTCCTATTCTGTTGATAAGGAAACTGTTAGAAAGGATAAAACTTGCTCAAGTTACTTTAAAGCTCAGTCATGAGCAGAGGAAGGGCGCAAAGCCAGATTTAACTTACTTAAGGTCCATAAGTTTACCTATTACTGTCTCCAGTTTTTGTGCCCCAGCGAACAGTTCATGCCCTGAGATTTATATTCTGCCTTGAGTTTTAACAGGCTTTACTGGCAATCAGAAAGTCCTTTGAGGGTAGGAACTCACATCCATTTTTGAATTTGGTTCATAAAAGGTGCTTCTTAAGTGTTCACTGACTGACCCATAAGTTGTTCACTGACTGACCCAAGGGTTTCCCATAAATTTGACCTGGCTTCTCATCACCTCCATATCCACTCCTAAGCCCAAGGACTATGTTTCCTACAGACTTCAGCAATGGGGCAAGAGAAGAAATATTTAAAGACAGTGACGCATAGAAAACAGCTCCAGCTTGAAAAAGTTGCCATGAAAAAAAAAAAATCAGTGGGGCAAGAATAGACCATTCAACAAATGCTTTAGAGAAACAAGCTTTGCATGATGAGTGCACCTCCCCGCCTCAAACAAACAAACAAACAAAAACAACCAGTGGAGCCCAATCACATCAAATATACAAAATATAAATTCTACTTGAATTATTCTTTATTTGTTCAACAAATATTTATTGAGCACCTCCTATATGCCAGTGACGATTCCAGGATTTAACAAATACAGCTAAAAACAAAACAAAAAAAACCACTGCCCTTGGAGAGCTTACATTCTAGTGGAGGGAAACAGACAACAAATAAATAAGCAAAATAGGTAAGTGTAGAAGATATTACAAGATGATAGGATAGATGGTTATGGCAAAAACAGAGTAAGGAAGAGGATGGAGGGTATGAGTTGGGGGGAGGTATAATTAAAGACCTACAGAGGAAAACAGCTTTACAACAATTACAAAAAATATCCTTATGACAAAAAAAAAGACACACAACTCAAAAAGATGGTATATTCTGCAAGATACCATAAACAAAAAACATTGACAAGGAGAAGGTAATGGCATCCACATATTTTTTGATAAACGATGAAGGCTGATAGTACAAAGAATTCTCCTACAAATGAGCAGGAAAAAAAGATAAACAACCAAACAGAAAAATAAAAGATATGAACAGCCAATTCATAAGGGTGGAAGCCTGAATGGTCAACAAGCTTACGAAAAGATGCTTAACGTAGTCAGTCTTAATGAGTAGTAATCACGCTGATGCAAATTCAAATCAAAACATAGAGATTCTATTTCACAAATGGTGAAATTATAGTCCAACAGTGCCAAGAGGTGGTGAGGATGTGGAGAAATCTGCCTTCTCACATGTGACAGGTGGAAGTATATGTATACTTTGGAGAGCAATTGGGCAATATCTAGCAAAGGTGAAACTGTGCCAACCCCAGGCTCTGGCAATTCCTTCTCTAAGTATATTCTGTAGCTAGAGAAGCACAGAGATGTGTTCCACATTGTTTGTAAAAGAAGAAAAATTTTGAAACAAGCTAAATGTCTATCAACAGGATACATTACAATAAATTCCCATAATGGACTATGAGACAGCGATTAAAATAAATGATTTATATCTTTATGTAACAACATAAAAAACAAAATTGGGAAAAGGAATAAGTTACAAAGTATATACAATGAATTTTACTTATTTACATATTATAAATAAAAATTTACAGACGTGTTTACACATAAACTAAGCTATACACTGATAAAGATAAATATGTGTTTTGTAAAAGCATGTAAACACAGTCTGGATAGAGACCAAATTGCCTCTGAAGAGGGAGGGAGTGGGAAGAAGGAAAATGATCAGAACTGGGGAGGAGTGAGTCAAAAGAGAACCTCTTCTTTGTAAGTTTTCTATTTAGAAAAAAATCTGAAATATGTCAAAATGTTAACATTTGTCAATTCTAGAGGAGAGTACTGGGGATTTTGTCTTTATTCTCTATAATTTCCATATTTCGACATTTTTTCCAATTAACAAAAAAGAAGCAACAAATGAATGCAGACTTTGGAATCAAAGATCTGGGTGTGGACCCAGCACTAGCATCATTTGCTGAGACAGCCAGCTACTTATTTTTTAAAACTGTGAGTCTCAGTTTCCTGTGTTAAGGGAAGAGGCTAATAATAGCAGAGGGTTAACATGAGAGTGTGAGGTCTAGATGCATAGCCTTGAAACATGAGAAACATCCAATAGCTGGAAGTTACTTAGACAGCAGTGCAGCCTCATATGCTCTCTATGGGCAGAACGTGGGCACCCTGTCTCTAAGAAATATTGCAGAGACAATTAGAAACAATCTCAAGAAAGAGAAAATGGGTTTAATGACATCTGCAAAGAAAAGACCTTCTCCCTTACAGGATAATTTGTATTGTGAATACACTCATCAGTGCATGTCAGACAATGAACCTGCAATATTCCTTTCTATAAGGCATAGGCAAAAAAGGTTCACACACATATATGAGCTTTCTGATACATTCTAAAAACTTTACGTTTTCAATAAAGTAAGGACGTGAATAATGCAATGAAAACACTGGAATCTGAAACTATAACACTTTTAGTTACTATAAAATTCTGCCTCGAACTTTTGAGTAGCACTCCTTTGGGCGGGGGCCTGATGGCTCTGAGACAGAACTGCAACAAGAGTCCAAGGCCAATGGTCCAGTTAAAGGGAGAAGGAGGTGGATGACTACAGGGGAAGTGGTGTGGGACGTAGTGGGGAGGGATTGGAGCACTGACTTCAGGTTTGACAGGCAGGAGTCAAGTTCACACCATATCACAATCCTGGAAGGGAAGGGTAAACAGAGGGGCATGGACAAAGGTAGGGAGGAGCAGGTGGGGGGAGGTCCAGTCAGGCTGGCACTGCAGACTGAGAGGATCACCAACTACTTAGGACCCAGTGTCAGTTCTTGGGGGAGGTGCGTGAGGCACCTGGGGCATACAATTTGGGAGGCAGGGGTACTCTCAGGGCCCTGCAGACAACCTAGGCACCTCATCCACTCTCTGCACCATAAAATAAGGCACTATCTGTAGCCCAAAAGAGGGAAGACACTCCAAGGAAGAGGGGCTTATGTGGGTGACCCATTTTCAAGTCACTGCATTCTCATTTCATACCACTTCATTTTTTGAAACTGGGTAATGAATCTATTCCACTAGAACAAAAATGACAGGAACTTAGAAAAACATGAGGGCAGTGAAGGTGAGTATCACTAGAAATAGGATAAGTCATGATGCTAAAGTGACACCCAGATTAGTGATGCTCAAATATGACTCAAATCTCCGTAGTGGAAGTCTGGATATCCAGCGGAGTATCTGGGGATCTGCACTTAAACAGAATACTGATGTAGGTTAACTGCATTAACAGTTCATTACTAGTATGGCAAATCATTCCTCTGCTTCCTTTTCCATTCACTGCCTACTTGCTTAAGATGAGCAGAGCATCGAAAATGAAAGACCAAAGGCAACTATTGACAAGAAAGCATCTACCTACATGCTTCGCCATGACAATTAGGTGGGACTGGAGAACCACCCAACGTCTAAGTGACACTGGGCCCCTTATTGAACTCATTCCATTTGCTGAGTCTACTAGCTTACATAGGGTAGTACCTCCCACTGACTATTTCTACTATGCTTTACTGCTACTAGTTTCCAGCAACATGTTAAGTTTTGATGAGATACCAGCACCTGTGGCTGTCTCAAGAAGACCTCCACAGAAATACAGCAGGCATGAAGTATATTTCACTTCACTACATTTTAGCCGAATATATTTCTCTCTTCAACGGATACACTTCTCCATTTCATGAAGTTAGTTGAACTGTCTATTCAGGCAAAATGTCCATGGAGATAGAAGCCAACCAAACTTTACTTAAATCTACAAGAAGAGGGCTAAGTTGACTAGTGCTGTTGATCTCCGTTCAAAGAGAACATCCACATCCTTGGACCACCTCCCACCTACAAAGATAATCAAACTACATGGACATTTGGCTGCTTCTATTTTTCCTGGGGTGTGATCTGGTGGGGAGCACATCCCGGAGCACTGGTGTTCTTCAAGCCCGCTTCCCATCTCCTTAGCAGGTGTCCTTGGCAGCTTTTCCATATGTAAGGCTCCATTTTCCAAGACCTTAGGACCAGCCTCCACCTGGCACTTCCTGAATTATATTTTAGTACTAGTTTTCATCGCAGTTCCTTCTTTGGTGTCTAGAAACCCAAGTTTCTAAAAAGACTCTGTGGATCTTGGAGTTCTCTTCACTGCCGTATGAGGTTGTATAAGCTGAGATTATAGTATGTAGCGTTTTCTCAAATAAGAGCCCTACGTGGTCAAATTTTCCTTTCAATAGCATGTCCTTCCTGTTTTGTTCATCAGCTCATCAGATACATGCCACCTCTTCCCAGCAGAGAGAGTGCAAGTGTTCTTCTAATCACCAAGAATAAAAGGAATGGCTTCTGACCAGGGCAGGCTACCATTTTATCATCTTCCAAAGAGTCGGAGACTAAATCTGGAGAAGAGCTCGTGTGACATGATCTGGAAACAGTTCAATTGAGTGGATTAGGGTTGTGGGCTCAGTGCTATGGCTCCTTTCCCCTACCCCCATTTAGCTAATAATCAGTGATGGAGATTACTCTGAATCCTCTAAACACAAGGCAACTGGCAGAAACGTACTTTTGTGCTGTATATTTCAGCACACCACACCATAGTTTTAAAATAAAATGCGTGCTAACAAATGGCTGATCCATTTTTAAAATGGAAGATTCTTGGGATGGAGAGAATTTCAATTTTTTAAGTTGCTTTGTGTACAAATATTCTACTCACAGGACTGATGGCTAAGCTAGAATACAGCACAGAGCACAGAAGAGAAGAGAGAAGTTTATCATAATATCCCATTTGACACACAAGACTCCCAAAGAAAGGGCAGCCCTACATATTGGTCAAGAAACCAACCCCACTACTTTGGTTTTTAATTTATTTAACTTTACTTAGGGTATACACAACAGGAACTCACCAACCAGTAATTTTCTTTTCTCTAGCTTACTTTATTGTAAGAATACAGTACATAATAACATCAGAGAGATGTGTTAATTGACCATGTATATTAGCAATAGGGCTTCAGGTCAACAGTAGGTTATTAGTAGTTAAGATTTTGGGCTGTCAAAAGTTTTATTCAACAGCATGGGGGGCTGGCTCTCGTAACCCCCCATGTTGTTCAAGGGTCAACTATACATCTCACTCAACTCATAAAAAATCCTCTCAGGTAGATGCTGTTATTGACCCCATTTTACAGACATACTACTTCTAAAGTCCATGCTTATCACCATTTTCTAAGCCACCTTTCATTACATAGCCATAAAGATCTAATTGTGCTTCTCCCAGGTCTCTAACTGCATGGGAGGCATGAAGACTCAGCCTGGGAATTAAGTTATGGAGACTTGAAAAAAGAGAACTCCTACTTGGCTGAATGGCTCAAAAACCAGGATCCGTAACTCTTACCTCAACTCTCGGAAGAGTTACTCATCATCTATTCTCCCTGATCCATTTTGTCTCCTCAAAACACTGTTGCATTATAATAAGAGAATCACTTTAAACATTTAAGAGATGATAATTAAATACTTCCAAAACAATTTCTTAAAAATTGCAAAAATATCCCGCTTTGTCTTGAACTTGAGAAGTGGTCATTGTTAATACTATTGTTTCGACAAGGTATCATGTTCTTCTCTTTAGAAGGAGGGACAGTGTGGCCAAATGTAAGGTCTTCTGTGTAGACAGAAGTACATACTTTAAACCAGGGTGAGGGCAGACAACGTGCACACACAAGCACTGTGGGAAGAGGACACGTGAGAACCACTTCTGGTCTCTTTGTTTCTCTGTAGGTTCTCAGCTTCCACTGGAATTGGATTCTGTCCCTTCACATCTCTATTATCTGCTTAACCAATGTGGCTAATCTACTTGCCTTAGTAAAAAGTCAAATGGACGTGGATAGCCTCTGGGAAGTTTTTGTCTGGATACCACCAGGCCAGGCCAGTATAGCTATTAAGAGTGAGCTGTCTGGATGCAACTTTCAAGAAGTGCTAGATCCCCTGACAGGACCTTCCGATGGTCACACACTTGGACCAGCTCTCCTGCTTCAGTGTGCCTGGTCCCTGCTGACTGGTCTCCCTGGCTTTCTTCCCTGGGGCTCTTCTACCCCAAGATTACACCAGCTTTCCTCCTCAGGTATAGCAGCTTCTGAGAGAAGCTAACTGAATACATGACATGACATGAAAACCCAGCACGCAGACTCACAAATCTGAGAATCCAGAGCATCAGCTCTTCAATCCTGGCTGCATAGTGGAATCCTGTGGAGTTTGAAAAACCAACCACAAAAACGCCAATACCCGGTCGTTCTTTCCTACCCCTATCTGCCAGGTTCTGGCATTTTTTAAAAAACTTCCTAGTGATTCTAATGTGCAGCCTGCTTGGAGAAGCACTAATAAAGAAAATAAATTCCTTGCACCTTTGTACTCATTAAATATCTAAATTATAAAAGAGCCTGGGGCATGCAATTGCTTTCCACAAAAGAAAATTCTAAAGAAATAATGCTTCTTCTGAAACTGAAAGGAAACCTCTTCAGACACTTTCTCTTGGGAAATATTTTACCTATCACAAATGCAGTGGGAAATTAGAAGGATGTGATAAAACAAAAGGATGCCTATGGTTGATGTAGAAATTCTTACTGAATTACTATTTATTCAGCGGAATAATATCACTGTTCATGAGCAAAAATGTAAATTCACCCTTTTTGAGGGCAAATAAGAATTTGTTTTTTCCTCTAGATGATTTTCTGTTGGCAAAAAAGCAGCTTTGGTTGGCAGGGGCCTTGAAAAGCGCAGGTAAAGTGATATGAATGACCCTGCTGACTGAAGAAGCAACACGTAAAGATGTGTCAGGGGTTCACTGCTCTGGCCCTAGGTTCCTCCCTGCCTTTTGCTCCTCCCTGATCCCCTGATTCCTTTCATGGCAAGCTAAAGAACACAGCCTGATTGGAGGCAAAGGACCTAACCCCAACAGAAGCTTGAAGACCAAGCTGAGGATTACTCTGGAACTCAGGTAACACCAGATAGAAAGACCGACGAGTGTAGGACCACATCTGCACTGCTCCCACTGTGCACCCAGCCCTGCACAGAGCACATGCTGGTGATGGATGGATGGATGAGTGAACTTCCCCAGCGCCAGTTTTTTTCAGTCCCTCGATATTTTCTGGCAAACCCTTAAAAGTCAAATAGGGCATACATAAGGCTTTTGTTGTTGTTTTGTTTGCTTGCTTGTTTGTTTGTATTTTGCCAAAGCCAGAACCAGTTTGAAAAACTAGTGATGAAAGGGAGATAATCAGTCCGAGACGTCCACCACAAAAGGAGACTTAATTTGGTACACAGATCTAACCTAGTGGGGGTAATTGGTCCCACACTTCACACCAGATATTTTGTGCTGCCTTTTTTCAATGAACTTGACCCCATAAGATATATATTAATCCTTCATTTCAAAAAGGTCCATCTTGCCCCCTCCCTTCTTACATGTACAAGTCCTTAGTGAAATACACTATCCCACACAATGAAAATCAAGTCATTATTGAGCTAAAAACTGCAAAATCTAGGCTGGTTACTTTTTATTTAGTATATTATTATTATTTATTATTATTTAAAAATTACATTCTACTGAAGTGAAAGGAAATGTATTGCCTAACATTTAAGGAGTCTGAGAACCTAAATAATAATACCGGGATGTTTGGAGCTGAAAAAGGAAGCCCATCATTTCAACAAATTGAGTTTCTTCATAGACTTTATGACTAAAATGACACCAACAATGGATAGAGACGAGATTCGCAACCTTGGTGAATGTGAAGCTATTACACTGACAAGCTTTCAGACTTCACATGAGGGAAGGACAACTTTTCCTAACATCCGGTACATGTAAAGGCTGCCTCTATTTCTAGGGTAAATCTGTCTTAACATCTGGGTCGTTGGAGTTCACAGATACACATACTTCTCTTCTAAATTTGAAGTTCAAGATTCCACAAGTAACTCATTCAGAAGTCTGGATTTTTAAAAATTTGGTCCAAATGTCCTGAAGTGATTTAATTTTGCTGATTTTGGTCACCATATACAAAGAAATAACACTGAGATCACAATGACAGGCACAGCATAGGAAACAGCCTAGAATTCTTTATGTGTAAGGAGCTTCTATCTCAATTTACCTCATAATGAATGTACCTGTGGTGAAGGGCTAAATACCTTCCTAGGGTGGCCAATATTAGAAATGTTTTCTTTAGGTTAAACAGAGTTGAAATCTGCCTTTTTGTAAGTGCCACCTGGGGTTCCAGCCTGGGCTTGTATTGCAATGCAAAATAAAGATACTTTCCCTCTTCTTGTTGACTTCCTTTTTCTAGCACGCAAATTCCGTGCTCAAGTCTCTCCTTGGCCATCCTTTCCGCAAGCCCTTCAATCATTCCCTGATTTGCGAGAGCTCTCAACTCCTTTCCAACTTATCTCACGAATGTGCTCTCTTTTCAATTGCCCTTTTCCATGTTTCTAACTTAAAAAAAAAAAAAAGTATTCGCACAAATGACTGCATCCATTGAGATTTTCAGCCATCCTTTTGTTATATAAGTTACCACTGTGTACTGAACAAACACATTCATTCTTACTCTCTGATTTAGAAAGTTGCTTAAATTTGGAATGAAAAGTCTCTTTCTCTTTAAGTCTCCATCCACTGTTGAAACCCTGCGTGGTGCTCCCTCTGATGACGCTATGCTAAAATTCAGCCTGTGATTTCATTCCAATGGCTGGGTCTTCCAGACTGCATCGTGAAGCTCAGAGAAGCTTATCTGGGAGATATTAAATCACAGATAGGAAAGCAAGGCATGGGTAGTGATATTTACATGCTTCCCTATTTTTTATAGATATTCTCCCACTCCCTTCAAATTGGAAGTAAGTTAGAAAACAGAGAATCCTAAACTTCTTTGAAAATGTCCTATTAAGAAGTATCCTGATTCAGGTACCAATCATAAACACAGGTAATAACTGAATCAGAAGCCAACCAGTATGAGGTTTTGTTCACTGGTTCTCTAATATTAGATACAGAAACAACACAGATCACCACCCTGTGGTGAGGTAGGAGAAATGCACTGCTCCACAGTCAAAGAACCACACGCAAGAAATAGGAACAGCCCTGCCCCAGGCTTCCTGTGTGTGAAATTCAGAAGCAGAAGAGCTATGCTCTGGCAGCCATGGTTCACTAAGATGCTATGACAATGCGATGCTTTTCCTTGGAACCACATTCCTGCCATCTGCCTAGTGTTGACACTGGGCAGGATCTGCTCCTCACTGTTTCTGGCAGTGTTCCTAGTCAGGTGTGCAAAGGGATTATGAATGTGCATCTACGGTTCCTCATCTGAACATCTGCTCCCCATTGTTTTATTCTACTGCTCCCCAGCCAATATAAGACTCATAGGATTCACCACCACTGCTAGATTTCTTGTTGAGAAGCAGATTTTATTTAACGTACACATTTATCCTACAGATAAGAAAAAAAAAAGTAGCCCTCTCCATCCTCACAATTCTCTGACTTTAATCATACTTCACTAATTATCTCCAACATTTTGTAGGTCAAAGAGATATACCTTTAAACTTCTATTTGTCTGGCATGTGTGTGACTTATTTATCAGAAGTAGATATATTTTTAATTTTAGTAATTCATTAATAAAAAAGATAACTTTCAGAGTAGTGCTTAATATAAGGGAAAAAATTGTTTTTCAGTTTTCATTCACTGACAACCAAATGTTTAATTAAATTGAAACTTTTTCTTTTCTTTGCAAGTTAAGAATTAGATGCCTAGGGAATTCTTATAACCCTGTTAGTACTAACTGTTCTTTCTTCTAATTGAGCAAGAAAAAATTACAATTATATGTGATTAGCTTTACCACAGCATAGACTTTCCGGTACTGAGTATCACTATAAGAAAGGGAGCCAAATGATATTAAAACAGATTAAAATTTTTTCTTAGAGAAATCTAAATGCTCAAGTTACCTGTTTTGTTTTGCTTTTTCATTTAGAAAAATAGTAAACTATGCCTAGCATATGTAATCTTATCACTTGGTTTCACACTACATAGTTAAGGAGAAAACATGTAGAAAAGAAAAAGATGAAGAAAGGAGTGGGAGAGAGAATGAGGGAAGAAGAGAGAAGAAAGAGAGAGAAACGGACAGGAAAAGGGAATGAAAGACACACACAGAAATGAGGAAAGTACAAGAGGGACCGCCAGGGAGAGGCAGGCAGATGGGGGAGGCCAGAGACCTGAGCTGAAGTGAACTTTCCTGTCACACACTTTGGTCCCTGGCTGCAGACACCCATGTAGGGTATCGCTGTCCTCCAAAAGTGGATGAACTTAAGAGCTCCTTGTCACCGCTTTCCTAACTGTCACCCTCGGATCTGGGGAAGGCCCTCTTTTAGAGGGATAATCACCAGAGGGGACATATGAGGCAATTCCCCCTCTGAGTCAAGATGGCAGTGGCTTGAACAAGTTCCCTGTGAGCCACAGAAAACCCAGCTGAGGCACATCGGGCTCCAGGGCTGAAATGGCCCCAGCACAGGAAGCAATCCCAGACTCACGACCTTGCCAAAGGGCTTACCTCCTCAACCATCTGCTTGACTTTCTTCTGCTGGCAATGCACCATGTCGTCTAGGTGTCTGATCCGTTCCCGGAGGCTGGCAGATGCCTCCTCCAGCTGCTGATACCTAACACAAATAAAAAAGAGTACAACTGAGTCCTACATCAAAGCAGCAACACCAGTATAGAAAGTAATCTCTGAAAAGGAATGTTGCCAAGAACCAAAAAGGGAACTCCCAAATTCACCCTTCTAAATGTGCATGTATCCTAGGTGACTAACTACCAAACGGCCACTCAACAATAGAAGAAATAGAAGACTATTTTTCAAGTTCCCACTTGTAAGTTTTACCCTGTGTAAGAATAGTTACTATACTTTCCAGGAACTGGAGAGAATTTTTTGGTACCACTGTCAGGTAGGAGAGGCTCTCAGTTTTGAGATATTGAAACTATAAATTACTTTGATCAGGCAAACAGAAGAACAAGAATCTAGCAACACAACAAATATCTGAAATCAGAGCCCCCAGCAGAGCCCTGAGAAGTCCAGAATTATCATCGTTCTACATATCATTATTTTGGAAAAATGGGAAACATGCTGAAAGACCTTCTTTGCAAAAACAGAGTGAACCACATCATAAAACATTTCATACCTCTGTTTTAAAACAGCACACATTATTCTTTGACTTTGTGGTTCGAAAAAACCAAAGAACCAGCAGATGGGCTCTTAAGTTCTCGGGGCCCACCAGACCACAGCACTGAATGAAGGGTCTGGGGGTCTGCTTACCATTTCCCACCTCTGCCAGGTCCCTCCTCAGCACTACATTAAAGACTAGGGAAGACTCCCATAACTGCAAACTCTGAAGTTGCATAAGGAAAATAGGCATTTTTCCAGCATGTACTATATGCATCCAGCTGTTCTCTCACAATAATAACGCAATGCGATGGGTGCTGTTATTATCCTTTTAACTCCCTCCTCTTTTAAAAGAGAATTCTCATTTCACAGATAAGCAGAGAATCGCAGGGAGGTCAAGTAACTTGCCCCACATGCTCAAACCATCCCCACCTTGTTGTCCTTCACTACAGGGCTGTGCATGGCCTCTCTGACTTTTGATTTCTAGAAAAGACTATACACTACTTCCACATTTTCCATACAGGGCTTTATACACACAGAGAGCCAGGGGACAAAGCAAGGTTTGACTGAACAGTTTGTAAACAAAGAAAGATATTTTAAAGTTAGTTTCCATGGCAATGGTATTAGTCATGGTTGCTGAGTTTTCTCAGCAACAAGGAGCATTTTGTGGAGTTCAAGGTTACAGAGAACAG
Source organism: Eonycteris spelaea (assembly GCA_003508835.1). Classification (NCBI taxonomy): domain Eukaryota; kingdom Metazoa; phylum Chordata; class Mammalia; order Chiroptera; family Pteropodidae; genus Eonycteris; species Eonycteris spelaea. Next base: position 7,528,501 of record PUFA01000040.1, on the reverse strand, counting down.
TGATAGACTGAACTTTTGCACTTGTGACAGTGCAAAATTAAAATGTGCTTCCCTGCACTAACAACCAGTCGTGGGCTGTAGGATGTCGCTATTAAGCTCCTAAGGAAACTGGCGTCATAGTGGACGCTCTTAGCCAATGTTTTGCTTGTATAAATATGTAATAAGAGATGAGCAGATGATTGAAAATGCAAGGGCCAAGCGAGCCCACAAACACACAGTGCGTTCACCATCTAAATCCACTATACGATGAAAGGTTCTATGTCCCACCTTCCATTGTCAGAATCAGTTACTTCCCCTGACATTTCTGTTTCATGCTCCAGGAGCTGTAGTTGCAGTTGATGGCGTTCCTAAAAGAAACAGACACTGATATTTTCACCAATGGATTAAACCAAGTAGCTCAGAGAATGGCGTCAGGCCATTTCAACACTAGTGAGGTCAAGTCTATGTAACATCCCATGGGTCTTACCTACCACTCGCGAGAGTCCAAACGAAGCTTAAAAACGTCTCATCTGTTGGTATATATTTACAGATGTATTTATGAATTAGAGACAAATATCCTCGAAAAAGCCATTCAAGATTTCTTTTTAAAAGTATTCTGTCAGCCTATGCTCTGATGTCTTGTGAAATTTATAGTTCTAAATAGTGACCATCAGGGTCTACGGCCATGCCACCCTGAACGTGCCTGATCTTGTCTGATCTCGGTAGCTAAGCTGGGTCGGGCCTGGTTAGTACTTGGATGGGAGACCACTTAGGAATACCAGGTGTTGTAGGGGGTAAAAATGAAATGAAATGAAATAAAAATAAAAAATAATAATGATCATCAATACTCTAACTCAGTGGCCTGTGGTATTGCAAAATTCTTAATTAATTTCTGGATCATCAACAAAAAAGGCCGTTGAATTCTGGTGATATCCTACATGTCACAGGTATGTTTGGTCGTCAAAATGTATTGTGGTCATCAGAAGAATGGCCCCCCAATAATGTCCTCATCTTAATCCTTGAAACCTATGAATATGTTGCCTTACATGGAAAAAAGAACACTGCAGATGTAATTAGTAAGAATCTTAAAATGAGGACATTATCCTGGATGAGGATAGGGGATCAGAGTCAGAGAGAAACAGGAATGGGAAAATGCTACCCTGCTGGCTCCAAAGCTGGAGGATGGGGCCATGAGTCAAGGAATACAGTAGTCTCAAGAAGTCAGAAAAGGCCAGGGATGGATTCTCCTCTAGAAGCCCAGCCCTGCCAACACCTTGATTTTAGGACTTTCTGACCTCTAAGAACTTCATGTTAATTTTTAAAGCCAAAACTGTGAAAATTGTTAAAGCAGCAATAGGAAAGTTAGTGTGTGTTGTGTGTGTGTGTGTGTATACTATATACATATATATATATACATATATATATATATATATATATATATATATATATATTAAGCTGTGCATTAAGGTTTCTATACTTTGCTGTTTATATGTAACTTTAGCAGTTTACCAATGGCAATTATTTCTTTGGACAGAGTGGAAAATATTATTTTAAAAAAAATGGCATAGTACCCATAGTAACCAAAAGTACACTAGAAATTTATCACTGATTTTAGTGTAATAAATTTCCTTGAAATGCAGTTTACTAAATCCTGCTCACTATTTGGGAGATGATTCTACTTTAGCCCTCCTCTAAGTACTATGTGCCTCATATTTATTCCCAGAAATTCTCCCCAACAAACTCTTCCTCATTATACAGATTCTAAATCTCTTTTCTGTTAAATTATTAAAAGCAAATCTCTGAAAACTTAACTTCCACAACTTCTGAAGCTGTAAGCCACAGTATGCCAAGGACCAGACCAAAGAGGTGGGGGAGCGGTCCATCCTGACAGGAAGAGTGTATCACTACTGATGTATTTAGAGCCATAAAGGAAGACAGACTTTTGGTGGGTTTTTTTTATTATCTCAATCTGTACGGCAAACGCACATCAGCTCAGCTTGAGCAGATTGCTCCCCTTGCCCCCACATGGTAGGCCTGGCTGGAACTTTACGTTAGCCCTGAAATAATAGTGATGCACTTTTTATCAGTGAGTCCCTCTTCCAATCTGCCCCCCAAAAACTGTCATAAAGTAGGGCAAGGCCTAATTTATAGCACACTTTAAAAGTTCGATTTCTCTCTAAATTGAAGTACAATAAATCTTAAGTGTACACTGCATAATAATTTCTTACATCTGTATATACCTGATTACTTGGTGAAATCACCACCCAGATCAAGGAATAGAATATTATCTGTTCTGCAGAGGGTCCCTGGGAGAATATATTCCTTAAAAGATTTTACTAACTAGAAAAGAAGTGGTCCAAATACAATGCTCAAAAAGAGAAACAGTAAACTCAGGTATATGGTAGGGAAGTCATTCAAAAGCATATGGTTTGTCCTGAAGTAAAATCCAAAAATTGGTGTTAGCAGGACACAGACACTATCAGTTCACGCTGTGGACACACTGTTCACATACTGTGTGACACAGATTTGGCACAATTCCTGATCTCAAAGATTTATCCCTGAAGGGGAAAGAACAGTAAGTTGGTATATCTAATCCTGGCTAAATAAAGCAAGCATTTCTCTAGCCCAAATGGAAAAAAGGAGATTTACGAAAAGGACCATGAATTTTCAACTGCTAAGGAAAAAGCCATCAGGACTTGGGGAATGTTTTGCGTTACATAAATGTTGCGGGAAGGGCCGGCTTTACCACCCCCTGGCCTCCCACCCATACACCCCTCATACACCTTTCATGGAAATCCGTGGGGAAAAGCTGGGAACTTTCAGAATCGCAAGAGAACAGGAAGATAAGCTATAAAACAGATCCAACTTTAAAAAAGCTGTCTCGGAGGCAGACGCTTGGGCAAGTCTGTAATAAAATAAAGTCAGAGCCCCAAATGTTTGAATCCCTACTATACATATGCCACGCACTGTGCTTAGCACTTTGCACAAATTTTCCCATTTACTCCTCACAAAAAGCCCTAAAAATAAGAATTGTGATCATCAGCATTTTATCACAGAGGAACTGAGATTGCAAAAGTCAAGTTACTGACACAACTATAAAGAGAGGCAAGACTCAAACCCTAGGTCTGATTCTAAAATCTGTATTCTTACCACTATAGAGACAGTCTCTGTAAGATGCCCTGCCCAAACCACCTCCCCTGCTACCTGCTCAACTTGCTTCTTTATGCTGAGGAATAATCTGTCCTGAGGGAGCATTTGCATTAACTAGCATCTTCTGCTGTTGCAGGAGAGCAGTAATGTGGGAGAAAGCTCTCCCAAGTTTCTGAAAATGCCCTTGTTGCCCAGTCTTCACTACTACCACCTCCGACCATTACTGACAGTCGACATGTCACTTATCCTCTTCAATAACAGACAGGATTCTGTTTTCCCAAAAGCTAGAGGTGAAATCATAATTGAATTTGCTCAAGTCTCTCCCAAATAAAGATACTGCCTAACACGAGAAACCTCCAGCAAGCCCTGAAGTTCGATGGCACTAAATATAATGCCAATCCTAGTCTGGTTACACCCCACCTTGTCAGGGGAAGGACTTAGACATAGGGGTAAGGAGACCTATTTCAGAACCACTGGAAGCCCAGGTGTTGACCTTTGCGCACACTCATTCTCCTTCCCTCCATCATCAGCCTGGAGATTCTCAGCATCCAGCATGACATATAGCTAATACACGGTCTTGGAAGGTCGCTGCTATTCTGCAAACTCACATGCAGCTAGAGAGTCACTTCCCAGGAACCAATCCCAGCTAGGCCCTCAACTACCACCCCTCCCCCAGAAGTCAACCATCACCTGGTAAAGGTCACCCTCCCCTCCTTCTTCCCTTCCTTCCTTTTCTCTTTCCTCTCTCCCACCCTTTCTTCCCTTTTCTCCACCTAATCTCTGGCCTCCTCCCTTTCCCTAGGCTGGTCTTCATTATCTCAACTGATGCCTTCCCCACCCCATCAGCCTGCTTACCTGCCCACAAAAATGTGGTGTCCCCACTCTGACATCTGGTGTGTCAGAAAAGCAAATCCTTCAGGCAAGTGCCCCAGAAACAACAGGGCTGGGGCGTGGATGTAATGCCTAAATAGGGCTTGATCACTCAACAAGTAACCTAAATTCATGCTTGGGGACCCAGCAAAGCAGGATTGCTAAAATATTTATTTTTATAAACAATTTTACATATAATGTTTTTTTAAAAGGATCAAAATAGTCACCATGGGAAAACTTACAACTTTCTTAGATTTCCTCATACTTTATTTTACAGTTTTGTCTTTTTTCTTTTCATCACAAATTGCAGGGATGTAAGAAGTCAGTGCTAAGGGCATCTCAGACCTTCAGATAGGGCTGCAGAGGAACTGTTGAAATGCAGAGGCATCTGGTCAAGTGGTAATTAAGGGAAGCTGTGTCTGTTACCTTTTCCATGCGCTCGATCAGCCTGTCCAGCTCCCCAATTCTCTGGTCTTTCTCTTCCAGACTGATCTCTGCCACCTGCATCTTTTTATTGGCTTCTTCAATTGCTTTCAGAAAACTATTGGTTTCTTCCTGCAAAAGCAATACAGTCTCCTCAGCAGAGCCATGTTTCCCTAGGCTACAACCAGGGTCCAAACAGCTCTGGCCTTGCTAAATCACAAAGTCTCTTTAAATGCATGGCCCTGGGGCCTAGAAGTATCTCACAGATCATGAAGTCAACTTGCATGATTCTGGTTCTCAACTGTAAATAAAACACATCGCATGGCTTTTGAGTGGGCCTAGTTCTTTCTTTTTTATTTTCCCCTTGAGTCTTTATGTCTAAAAAGAGCCTGCGAATATTATTTAGCCCTGGACTAGATGCTCAGAGTGTCAATGTATGTGCCAACAATGCAAAGGGGAGTAAAGCCAGATCTGGATTTGAATGCAGAATGCCCAGATCTTTCTCCCTTATTGCAAAGCACAAACTCAGGCAATCACTCAGCACATTTAATATGCCTGTAAGGACAGAAGAGAAGTCAGACATAGAGTCCCTACCTTCAAGGAACTTATGCTCTCTAGAGAAGCCAAGATGTGAGACGTACAACAGAAGGCCACAGCAAAGAGCAGAGAGAGTGTAGGCTTCCCAAGGGCAGGAAAACTTCCAGCTATGTGAATGGGAGAGAACTCTTTCATGGAGGGGTGGCATTTTCGAAGCTTTTAGGGAGCTTAGGTAAGATCAAGGACCAGGAAGAAGGAAATTTCAGGTAGAGAAGGGCAAGTGGAATGAGGAAGGGCCCAGCTGCAGGTAAGCCCAGGTCTGCTTGGATGTTGGCAAATGGTCAGATTAGCTAGAGAAAGGGGTGTGTTTAGACCGAGAGATTGGGACTATCCAAGGGAGGGGAATGAATAAAGAAAGGAGAGAGAAAGGAAGGGAGTAAATGAGCAAATAATAAATTCCTTGACCCCTCACGGTGAGAGTCCACTAACTCACTTCCAGGCCGAAACCCTATTTAATTCTCATCAGCAAGAATGAACCAAAAATTCTGTTATTTTATCGGCAGCATGGCAGACTTACCAGGAGAGCCTCTTTCTCAGCACTGTGCTTCTGCTGCTCTTCATGCAGCTTTTCTTCATACTGGCTATACAGCTTCTTGGTCATCTCTCTCATCACCTCAGCATTGGCTTCCTGGGAGGACTCTACCTGCAAAGAGACTCATTTCAGAGGGATGGTTTTCACAGGTTCCGGGTTATCAGCCCCTTTTCCTCTGTATATATCCTGTGCAGACACACAGAGGAGTAAACCCATGTACCAGGGCTCTGCCATAGACGGAGGCAGCAGGAACTGATGGGGAAAGAGAAGACTGGAAGGAAAAGGGTGAACAGGTGCACAGAAAATAAAAAGTGGCACTGATTTTACCAGGAAAAGGTATTCCACATGAGTAAATTTTTCAAAAAGTAGAAACTTACCTGAGTATCACTCTACCTCATCCCAAAGTCAGCCATTTTTAAATTGAATTCTCTCTGAAAGTATGACTATGTACCACTGACTTATTAACCCCTTTTTTCAATGACTTTTCCTATCTAATGTTCTTTTGATCTTGAAACTTTTACTATTTTTTATTCTATCAATTTTAATAACTTTTTTTTTCCTCAGGATAGTAGATCTGTATCCTTATTGGTCCCAGAAAGATATGTTTTGTTTTGTTTTCTAATCCTGAGTATTCTGTTGTGGGCTGAGAAATAAGATCACTACATTATTAGAATTGGGTCAGAGTAGAATAACAATAAAGTTAAAAAATAAAAAAGGTTATCCATAGGAGAAAGGAGGGAGTAAGAGAGGAAAAGGGATATTACAGATATAAATATTCTATTTCTGAATATGCCTTTTTTATAGCATTGATTTTGAAGACAAGAAAATAATTTACCTGTTAGAAAAAAATTAAAATTCAAAAAATTATTTTCAAGCCCTCTCAATGGGAAAAGAACAGCCTTTTCAACAAATGGTGCTAGGATACCTGGACAGCCACATGCCAAAAAAAAGTGAAATTGGATCCCTAATACACCATATATAAAAGTTAACTCAAAATGGATCTAAAGCTCAAATGTAAAAGCTGAAACTACAAAACCCTTAGAAGACAACAGAAGGTGAACCTCTGTGACCTTGGATTAGGCAATGGCTTCTTAGATAGGACACCAAAAGCACAAGTGACAAAAAAATGAGTTAGGCTTCATTAATAGTCAATATTAAAAACGTCTGGGCTTCAAAGGGTACCAATAAAAAAGTGGTGGGAGAAAACATTTAAGAGAATAGGAGAAAATATCTGCAAATCACATATCTAATAACTTGTATCCAGAATATATATTAAAAAAATCTATGACCCTGATACACTATAAATAACCCAATTAAAAAGTGGGCAAAGGTCTGACAGACACTCCGAAGAAGATATACAAATGACCTATAAGCACAAGAAATGATGCTCGACATCACTTGTCATTAGGGAAATGCAAACCCAAAATGAGATACCACTTCACGCTCACTAGGACGATTATCATCACTAAAATAGTAACAGTGTTGGTGAGAATGTGGAGAAATTAAAACACTGACTAGGGAATGTAAAATGGTGCAGGCATATCTCTAGACGACCTTTCGTATTGTTTGACTCTTTCCCCCCATATGCATACATTACTTTTAAATTTATTTTCTATTTCAGAAAATTGGGGAGGCCTTTGAAGAGAAGTTGTCCACGTGGAGTCGAAGTTGTTCCACTGGTTGTGCTGGCCAGTCACTCACTAGGGAAGACTGAAGCTCATATAAGCAATCTGGACTCACCCTTTCCATGCCTTTGAGCTTTCCAAAATGTTGCATTGGAAAATATTCTCGCCTGGTTTGGACAGCACTAAGCCAGGGGCTCCTAATGGCTTGGGCAGACCCAGCCTAGGAGATGAGAAAAAAATCAGCCAAGTTGTGGGCAGAGAGGGCTGAGAGTGGAGGTGGCTGGTATCTCCTTTCTGCCCAGGCTCTGCCCTTGCCTGTGAACTTCATGTCATTGATTTTATGTTGTGGAAGGTTTGTGTCCCTTCCTGCCAGCTTATTGCTTGTTCCAGAAAGTTGAGCCTGCTGATATATATAACCTCTGGATAAGTGAAATATGTTCCAACCTCAATAGGTTACATGTTGTTTGAGCAGAATATCTGGATGGTCTACCCACACGGTACTCTCCTCTAGTATAGCCTAAGACTGTGCTGAACATGATTTGAAAACCAGATATTTAAATAAAAAGAAATTCATTCAGGAAATAATTTGTCGAGTGCCTTCTATGAGCTAGCTATTTCTGGGTCTGTTCCTGCCACAGGGTTAAAAATCTATCCATGTTTCAGATTTGGGAGGGGCATTAATATTTCCTGCCATGAAATAAGCATAGTCTGGTGGGCAAGAGGGACATGGCCAAGTGTCCTTGGTCACCCATCAATTCCTTTCGGAGTGCCCTTCGGCTCTTTATTGTCAAACCAGACCGGAGGGCCTTGGGACTCAGAGAAAACCTAACTGTAAAGCTGCTGAGGTCCCAGACCTGTGGGCATCCCAAGTGCCTCTCAGTACGTTCACAGCAGTGCCGTGATGACTGTCTCAGCCACGGGGGCCAAGGCAGGAGTGCCCATGGGAGCGCCCCCCACAAGGCCACCCCCAATCTGAACTGATGGCTTTGGACACAGAACTTGCTCAGCGCCTTCAAACCAAGCCCTGCAGGGGTTGCCACAAGAGGGTGGAGAAATCCAGCTGTGAGGACAATAGAGAAAAGGAAATGAAGAGTTGAAAATGGAAGCAGAAAGAGAAGGAAAGAAGAGAAAAGGTCAGGAGGGCGTCTACACGTGTGCCCATAGTTTACCTTCATCTTCAGCAGCTGGTTTTCAACTTGTGCTACCTCCAGCTGCCTCTGTTTTTCCCGCAGCTTGTCCATGGATGCTTCATATGTCTGCTGCAAGTTTCTGATCTGATCCTTAATGTCGCTATTTTCCAAAGTAATATCCACGAGCGTTTTCTGGTGGGGTGCAAATAAAAACAAAACCAGATCTAGTGGTGCGAGAAAACACTGCCAGAGTCATGCACCAGGACATCCCTTTGTCATTAGCCACTGAGGAAGCTGTCAGGCCACAGGAGCGGCAGGCCCGGACCCTGGTGACGGAGGGACTGAGGACCCCCATGGTGGTGGAGGCCTGCTGCCCTGTAGTCGGCAGGCCGAGGACATCGCCATAACACACACCCCACAGCGGCTGCCAATACCACCTGCCACTGCTTAGAATGGACGGAAATGTATTAAAACGGAGTTTTTCCAAGGAAAAGTTTTCATAATACATCATTTCGCATGGGGGGAAAATGGGTTTGAAAATAGTAATTATAGAATAATCTCATTTTGAAAAAAAAAAGTATAGCAGTTGTTCAAATGTGTTTATACAAGGAAAATTTTAAAAGACTAGTAATAAATTCATCAAAATCCAAATAACAGTTTTCCATACGTGATAGAATTATGGATATTTATTTTCCTCTTTGTGTTTTTTTATATTTTCCAAATCCCCACAGTGAAAAAAGAAAACAAAATGTGTGTTTTGAAAAAGGGAGACATTCTCCTTTTTTTCCTTATAGGAGCTGTCACTTCTGTACTTCTAGACTGCCTGCCACACCCCACAATGTGGCTGAGGTTGCTGTGATGCTGCAAATGTGTCACCTTCTCCCTTAGGCAGAAAAGGGTGGTTGATGAAGGAATACCAGGGTGTAACAGAGTTTGGTGACTCAGATAAGTGCCTGACAAGTGTCAAAAGCCTGGTGATTATTGCTCCAGGCCACCCACTGGCGCAAGAATGTTTAAATTAGTATTGCTGCTATTTAATGCTTCGGGTTCTACTGGTTAACTCCTCATCACAGAGAAACGGCTTCCAGAATCCAGAATTCCTACTACTGGACACGGGGCACCTTCGACCACCGCCCCAAGTCATCTAAAACTTTAAACAAGAAGATCTGGAGACTCCGATGTCAAACACACTCCCCAGCACCTTCTTCCTTTTGGCAGACGATCAGCCTCTGAAGCTTCCTCAACTCCTTAGTCTCCATTTCAGACATACAGCTCATTCCTTAACCTACTTTGAATCAGAGAAGCATTTTCAACGGTGGTAGATACGGAAGCCGATCGGAAACATGGAATCACAGAACGCTGAGCTATAAGGGGCTGGAGAAATCACCTGGGCCAACCACCCTCTCTCCAAGCCCCACTGGCTTTACAGATACTACTCTTGCGCCGTTCTACATCTGGACTAAGAGACCACGGTTCTAGGCCAGACTGCCACAGCGAGACGCCTTGTTAGAAGTCATTTCCCTCTGGTGGCCAATTTGTTTATCCACAAAACAAGAGGGTTGGAGATCATCACAACAGTTGTTTCCAGCTCGGACATTCTATGAAATCAAACCAAGGGTCCTGGCTCGCTGTCAGTGATAAAGAAACAGGGTAGGGTGGATGATGGAAGGGGTTGGGGCCTTGCAGAAATCTTCAGACTCAGTTGAGTTTCCGGCTCTGAGACGGTGACACTCTTTTCTCCCTTTTGTCCTCCTCTTGTACGCCCCCTTCCTCCTGTTTCTCTCCTTCTCCTTCTTTTTAACAATGGTTTTTAATCCTTTCATTATAAGGCTCCTCTGTGTGCCCTGGACTGAGAGACTAGACCACAACTAGGAATCGGTCGGGGCACCTAGGTTATGGTTGACCCTGTTCTAACTAACAGCTGACCTCTGAGTCAATGTCAGTGGGATGGCAAATCAGAAATATCACAGGTGAGAAAATCCAAGAACTTAGTACAGATGCCAACCAGGTCTGAACTCACGTGAGGGACAGCATTTCCTGCTTGGCCAGGAGTGAGATATCCAAGAGCAAAGGACCCTTGGGGAGCCACCGTGATGGCAGGAGGCAGGGAAAACAAAGGCTACTGAACAAATCAGACCCGAAGTAGGGCTTGGCCTGAAGCCATGGGAAAGCTGGCATGCTCTGTGGAGAGCCAGGAAACGGGTGGAACGCAGTGGCCCCACCAGAAATGGGCGTCCCAGACAAATCCAAACAAGGGGCCCACCCAGGCCTACAGGGAGACAGTGGCCTAGCTTGGCGGCACTGCTGCCACGGCAGTTGTTACTAAAGAATACTAGGTTCCAGGGGAAGCGGGTAATCCTAACATGAAAATGTGTTTGCTTATCTGATAAATTATTTATATAGAACCAGAAAGGATATGAAATAGCTAGTGGAATTTTTAAGAGGGGGGTAAAAAGATAAGGGCCAAACAAAGTTGGAGGATGGGTCGAAAACTGTTGCTCGCATATTTACAAACTAAGGTTAAGGGATGCTGTCTCAGGTGAAAATAATGCTTTGCTTGGAACCTTTTCAAAGTAATGTTAGGTAGGGGGGCTTGGCTGGAAGAGCAACCATGGGCAGCATCTGAGGGGTCAACTTCTAGCAAATCAAATTAATCAACAGAGCAAGCCCCTTAAAGTGGGTTGACACACACATTTACTCAAAAGCAGGCTCCTGAGGCTTTCTCCTTCTCTGACTGGTATTACAAGAGACTCCTTAAAATGCACATGATTTCTTTTAGTGCAAAAATAGTTTCTAAAGTAGGAAAAAGTACTGAACAGCTTTGGGAGTTACCTGCCATGAATGAATACGACGGCCTTTGATTAAGTCTGTCTTTTCTGTGATTGGGTAGAACTTCCTGTAACACAGGGGACGACAGGGGGTGGGGGCTGATGTGCTGTGTTAGGCACCGACACTTAAGACCACTTGGGTATCTCGTGGAACAAATGACATCCTAGCACAGAATTCAGGGTCTAAACCCCCATTTTAATGAGGGCAAAAACAGCTGCCACGCAGTTGGAGTCTCAGCTTGGAAGCACTCCCTTACACTTTCACAGCCTTCACTGTGGCCATGCGTAAAGTGTTCTGAGTAATGAGCCCAGGCCATTCTGTGAGGGCACTCGATCTAACAGTGAACAGGGGAATACCTGTAGGTCAATGGAGTCTGACGCCAAAGTCGAGTTCATGGCGTTAAAACTGTCCAGGGCTGACGACTGTGCTTGGATGTGATTCTCCAGATAATCCTGCTGGGCATGTGAAACCTGGAGAGATTGAGGAGACAGTCACACGAAACGATCCATATATACCACACTAATCTCTGGGTGGGCTGAAACTTCCTCCTGATAGTAGCCCATCCACTTCAACGTTATTTCAAGCACAGCTTTAAATGAAAAAGTCAACATCTGCATGACCCAGAGAGCAGAAAAAGGGAATACTTTGCCTTTGTATAGTGTTTACACATTCACCTACCAGGCTTTGCTTATTCCTCACGACAACACTATGTGGCAGCCAGACACTCCCCTTTATAGGAAGGAAACAGAACCAGGGAAGGTAAAGGATTTGCACACACAGAGCTAAGAAGGGGCACAGCTGGAACTCGAACCCAGTTGGAATACTTCTTGTGCCTCTTGCTCATTCTACTCACCACAGAAAGAATATACTTTGGGCTCTCCCAATTCTCAAGAGTTGCTTTGTGGCTGTTGCTGCTATTGTGTTGTTGTTGTTGTTGTTGTTGTTGTTGTTGTTGTTGTGTGTGTGTGTGTGTTTGAGAGAGTTCATTGGAGGCCAATCTTAAGCTAAACCTGGATATAGGTCTAGCTGGACATAGAGAGGTAGAGAGGCAGCAGAGTTAGGGGAAGGGTTCTGGGCAGATCCCTGTGGAAGCCCTAGAAAGCAGCCCAGCATGACAGAGCAGGCAGTGCACCCTGAGGATGGAAGAGAGAACTGAAACAGCAGCCAGGACCCAGAGCAGGTGGCATGTTCTTGTTCCGGGTTGTGTTCATAGAGCAGTAATTTAGCCATCAATCTGTGGTGTGGCCTGGAGGAGGAGGATGCTGTAGGCAGAGAGACGGAGCTCCTGTGACAGTTCTAGCACAAGAAAACAAGGGTGTGCAGAGACTTGCTTATGCATCTCTTGCAAATAATCCTTTGACGTTAATTACAGTTGTCAGTGTCTGTCAGTGGACAGCAGAGTGATTTCCATAAGTAGGTAAGAATTTTACAAATCTCTTCCTACATGCCAGTGAGCATGGGCAAGGGATATGTTTACAAACCCCTGCCCCTAAACTGAGGCAGTAGGTCATACTTAAGCAGGTAATCTCATACATAGCCAAGACAAAAAGTAAACTCTAATACATGACTATTTTAACTGTGCTATTCTTTCCTCCAATTCTTAACTTTTATGGAGAGTATGTCATATATACAGGAACTTTTATGGAGCCTATGTCATATATGCAGGGAATTTCTTCAAAATTATTAATCAGAAATGTTAATTTTTTTCTCACAAGCATTAGCTTGTTTAAATCAGAGAAAGGTTGTTTTTCTCTTAAATTTTTAAGTAAGTAATACATCTACATAGTTCAAACATTTAGGTACACACAAACATAAATCTCCCTTTCACTCCTATCCCATCTGCTCAGTTACCACCTTGCCCGTTCTGCCCCTCAATTAAGAATCACCGTTTATTACTTTCCTGAGTATCCTTCTAGCAACTTTTTGTGCACAAACAAAACAACTAGATATATTTATTCTCCCCTCCTTTTATATACAAGTAATAGCACATTATAGATATCTTCTTGCATCTTGCTTTTCAACATGTATAGTCTTGCAATCTTTCTGTATCTCCCTTTGAAAAGCTTACTCACTCTTTTTTATTTTTTTTACAACTCCATGTATTCTATCGTAGAAATATAATTTATTTTCCTTTCCCCTTCTTAATGGACATTTAAGTTTCCAATCATTTTACTATTACAAACAATGCTTCAATAACTAAGCTCATACATGTCATTTCACATATGTGATAGTTTACCTATAGAATAAATTCTTAGAAATAGAATTACTGGGTCAAAGGATATAGGCATTTGTAATTTGGGTAGATAGTACCAAATTTCTCTCCCTAAGAGTAATGCAAAATTACACCCCAACCAGCCAGCTGCCTGTTTCTCCACAGCACTGCTAACAGAGTGTCTTGTCCCACTCGTGAAGTTTTGCACAGTCTACTAGATAAAAATTACATCTCAGAATGGTTTTAATCTGAATTTCTCTTATTGAGAATGAGGCAGAGCATCTTGTCATGCAATTAAGAGTTTTTAATCTTTCCTGTAGTATCAATTATCTGTAACAAATATTTGCCTACAGTAGGCTTTTTCTTCTTGATTCATGGGCACTCTTTAAATACTCAGAAAATCATCCTATTATCTATGACATGAAGGGCAAATACTTCTTCCCAGTCTGTCATTTGACTTTGACTTTGGTGTTTTTGACAGCACAAGTTTTTCATTTTAATGTGGGCAATTACCAACCTTTTCTTTTGTAGATTTGGGATTACATGTCATAGTAATAAAAGGGTTTTCTCGCTCCAAGAGTACAAATAATTCACATATGTTTTCTTCTGGCACTTTTAAGTTTCATTTTTAGCATTTAAGTCTTCGATCTATTTGGAATTTGTCCAGGTCTAAGTCTGACTCAACAGTATATAAGTTGTCTAAACAGTGTATATTACTGGTCCATTTTCCTTCCTTTATATAAGATAATATATCTGTCATACACTGGAGTATATTTCTTGCTTTTTCATTAATGTCTATTAATTTATGTGCTAATACTACACTGTTTTTTTAATCTCTGAGTCTTTTTCAGTTTCTTGTAACTAACAGGGCTAGTTTCTCTCATTGTTTTTTTTTTCCTCAGAATTTCCCCAACTCTTTATATTTATATTCCATATACCTTGAAATCACCTAGTCCAGTTGTAGAAAAACAACAAAAATAAAAATGTTAATATTTTGGGGTTATATTAAAATTTGTATATTAACTTGATAACATTGACATCTTCTGTTGAACCTTCCTTTCTAAGCACATGGTATGTTTTCTACTTGTTACAGTTTACTCCTAAATATTTGGTGATTTTTTTATTGCTATTATTTCTTCTAACTGGTTTTATTTTTGTTTTTGTTTGTTTTTGTTAATTTTTTGTATATTGAACCTCTTTGTATCTATTAATTTTTTACCCTGCTACTTTACAGAATTTTTTTATTGTTTATAGTAGGTTTTTTTTCATTGGTTCACTTGGGCTTTCTGGGCATATAATCATATAGTTTATAAATAGTGATAGCTTTACATCTACCTGTCCAGTCTTTATATCTCTAAAGTTATTTCTCTTGTTTAATTCCATCAGCTAGTATCTCAGAAATAATGTTAAATAATAATGGTGATAGCTTGTTCCAGACTTTGGAGGAAATGCTTTGAATATAAGGAAGAGCATTCTTACTACCAAAAAAAAAAAAATTCTTTTAAATAGTAAACTTTGTGATAACATTTCCTTGGTTCATTTAAAATGTGATTCCATTCATAAAGAACATCATAAACTCAGGTATCTACAGATGCTAGCCACTCAGGAGACGTTCTAAGCTCTACCGCCACTCCATGTTTTCGAGTCATGGAGATATTGACTTACTGACAGTTCCTGGGTGATTTGTTGAATCTTCTGTCTCATTTCATCGTAGTCGCCAAACATTCGCTTCCTTACTTTTTCCAAAGTGGCTCTTACCTGCATCCCACAAAGAGGCTAGTTAAAGATCAAGCTATAACATTTTCATGCAAGATTTCCAAATCTTTTAAGAAACCCTAATGAGAAAAGGGCCCCACAAAAAAAAAAAAAAAAAAGGATCTTAAGAACATGATAATTTGGAAAAATAAGGAATAAGATCATTACTGATTTCTAGTTAGAAACCAAGGGAATTCTATTAATAATAATAAACATATCGTGACTATATATGATTATAATTATTAAGAAACATTGTAATTATTAATAAATATTAATTCTCCAAATAATAAACTAGGACAAAAGATGTTTTGTTGAAATTCACCCATCACCTTCAAACTACATTTGGGCAAAGTCTGCCTGTATTACACCTTTTTACAATTAAAAAAATATTAATAAATTGATTGCAAATACGTGGGCTAAGAGGATTAGAAAACCGAAAAGCAAAGCAATTTGTAATTTCCCCATCTCTGCTCTGACTGCCAAAGAGCAATTAAACGTCTAAAACATAATGCAGGGGAGTACAAGCCCTGGAGAGTCCATAAACTTGGAAGTCAGTTCAACAAAAGTCAAGGTGACCCCCAAAATAAGCCTATTTACAAAAACACTATTTAAGATTCTCTATAGTAGTACCTCCAGAGGAGTTATAAGGTCTTAATTTTTTTTTTAATTAAAGAACCTTACAAATAGTTCCTGTCTCCTCCCTTCTTCTGGCGCCCCTAGGATGGACAAAAGTTAGGGATCCTCAGCTAGACGAGGAGGTCTCACAGGCTCCCCCTCCAGGGAGGCTCCGGAACTTCTACTATAGAAGGGCTCAAAGGCAGCAGTTTGGTTAGAAGGACTGGTAGGGGACAGCATGGGGGGAATTGACTTTGAAGCTGTATTTGCAGAGTTAGCACATTTTAAATTAGACTACAAGTTTATTAGGGGTAACCAGATATTGGTGGAGATTTTGGCAGGGGTGGGGGCGAGTTAAGACTCTAAGCCTTCGCCAGATGGAATTCTAATAATAGAGTCTATTTTCTTGCCATTAGCTACAAACGTTTTGGGAAAACAAGGCCAAAAGCACAAATTTTCATCTGGGCAGGCAGAATGGCTCTCATCCGTGGCCCCGAGATGGCTCTCATGCTGCTCACCAGTGAGGAGTAGGCGGGATCTTGAGCTGGGTGGCAAAATTGCAGGAAGCCAGCTGGGCCAGAATCACTCAGAGTGAGAGAGGACAAACAATCCCATAAACACGCTTAGGAATGAACAGGTCAAGGATGGATTTGAAGCTGGCTATGGAAGGTGGGGCCTGGAAATTAATTTTTAGTTGCAAAGTACGTAGAGGTTGGCAATTCTTGTCAGAAACACCCCGTAACCAGAGCTTATGTCATCTTGGTTCACAACTGGCCTGAACCTGCTGTCTTTGTCTTAGGAGATTTGTGACTCTCCAGTCTGCTTAGAAGGTTTACCTCTGAAGCAGTGCCACATTACCTGGGGCATTTAAATGAGGAAGGGCTAAGTATTTCCATGAGAAAAATACAGGGGACTAGAAATGTCCAAGCTGCTCCTATACATGAAAAATAAGAATGGCTAAAAACTATATTTGGGGGTTAGTATGACGGGGGACTTGAGGCTGGTGGTTGTCACACATACCCTGTGCGTTTGTGTATGTGTAGCTTTTTGGGCTTTGCTTCATTTTCTCTGTTAAGCATTTATTATTATTATTTTTAATCGAGACAAGATTAGTTTTTATTCCTTATAATTATACAAGTATCCAAAACTTTCAAGACATATTAAAGAAGGTGCCCAGATCATTTATTATTTTCGATATTCGGTAAAAGATGTTCTTTTCAAATACCCACACAAAAGCTAACAACATGACTGATTTATCTGCAACCCACCAAATAAAATGGGGTACACAGAGCTGAAGGTTTTGACTTTAGGGATCCCTTCCCAGCCCCATAATCTATACATGAGAAAACTGAAATTTAAGAGGGCAAAAGTTTGGCTGGGCCAAACAGAGAGTTGGACCTTGAACCAAGGTCCATGGGGCACTCCACCGCCCCTGCCACCCACGAGCACCTTCTAGTCCACAGGTCAGGGTTTGGGGACCATGAGAGTCAGAGCAGTTCATTTTCTCTATGTATGTAATCACTCTGGGTTGGTTAACAGAGGCATTGGTCAATCTACAGAGACCAAAAGAACCAAAAAGGAATGAAGATTGATAACAGATAGATGACAGAGAGACAGACAGATTAAAAGAAATTAAAATTTTAGAAGAAAAAGCTCCAAAATCCTAACATCTGCTTTCACTGAATGGTGGAATCATGGGTAATTTTGTTTTCTTCTCTGTACATTTTTGTATTTTCCAAAATTTCTCAAAAGAACATGAGTTTAAAGGATAAGAAATATAATATTAAATACAAAGAAAGGACACTGATTGTCCTGGGTTGCATAACAATGATTGTAGTTGACTTTTCGGCATCTGTTTCAACCCAAGTGATTGGTCTGAACCACCCACGAACATCCCACTCCCCTTACCGGTGATGGATCTGAGGATGGGCATGGGACCCAGCACTGGCCAATGAGACATAAAAAGAAGCCTAATGGAAGGCCTCTAAAAATTAACCAGAGATAAGTGGCCACTTTTCTTCTTCCAGACACTGTCATGTTTTCAGACAATGCTATGAGCCTGAGGCTGAAGGAGGAAAGAACCAGGGGAAACTCAGAGAAAAGGACTGGCACCTGGATGTGCTATGCTTGGAGCCCACCTGCCCGGAGACTATCCCACATGAAACAAATTTCTTTTTCGAGTCGGCTTTTCTGTTATCTGTAGCCAAAAGCACCCAAACATATACAGTTGTCTAAACTCATACTTTAGGAGTGTCCAATATAACAAGCAAAACCATGTAAGAGCTGCCACATCATACATAGAAGAAGAAAGCTTGAGCATTCTTAGTAACATCCAAAAGCTCACTCTATACCTCATTGCAGAATGACATCTATACTTTTAACATTACCGTCAAAGATATGTAGAAACATTTCCATACAAAATGACGCTAAGAATTCCTCCAAAATGCCTTGTTACATTTACATCAATACTTCAAACTCCGCCCTATCACATGCTACAGAAAGAGTATAAAGCAGAAACAAACCATCCTTAAAAGACTCACATCTTTGATGTAGTTCATCTCTTCTTTCAACTGATTGGTGGACCACCCATACACCACCATTTCTTTCTGCTGATTTTGATCTGATCGTCGCACCACACCATAAACAACCCCTTGAGGAAGTTTCCTGGTTGGTTCTCCATTGCTGGGGTCAGGATGCTAAAACAGGGTAGGAACAGAGAAAAAACAATGACTCTTTAGGCCAAGTAGAAAAAGCTGTAATTGCAGGCCCACTGTATGTGGTCATTCAGGTTGCGCCCAGCTCTGAGGTGCCTGGAAATAGTGAGAGAGGCCAGCAGAAATCCAGTCTGGCCTTTGCTCACAATGTTGCACCTGGCCTGGGAAAAGCCTGCCTTTTCCCTGGAGGAAGAGCACCTTTTTCTACTTTCTACCACAGCTCTGTCCACCCACCTAGCAATGGTTGTTCAGGGCTCCACCTTCCCAGAGGGGGCGCCTTTTTGTAATTCTCACAAAGGTGCCAAATAGACTTCAGTTGTCCCCAAAACAAGAGCAAATGTCTGAGCCTTGGTAATTCTGTTTTTCCCCTTATGACGGTTCCTCTGTATGCCTTCAACCTCACCACTAAATATGTGGCCTGAAATGCATGTGGTGGAGATACTCAGAAGAAGATGTTGGCTGCCATCTAGCAGCCAAAATGTCCTCTGGGGTCAGGACAGATCCTGGGGCCAGCTCTGAGAAAAAGGAAGTGAAGTAAGCACAGGACCTGTCATGAGCGTTCATGAAATAGTTCTGAAAACCAGGCAGAGGGGTGTGACTTCACTCCAAAAGAATCTTCCTACTCCTTAATTCCTTCGGCTAAAGCTTTGGTCAGAGTTGAAATGCGAAAACCCTTGGGAAGAGGTAGTATGTCCAAGTCCTAACAACTTTTCCAAACCAAAGGCTCAAGAGGCAGGAGAAAACGGAAATTAAGACTTATTGAGTACATACTATAAGCTAGAAATGTTCCTTAGCACGTTTTAACTTTCATAGCCTCTCTGTGACATAGTGATGGTCCTCCCCACTTGATAGCTGAGCAAACTGAAATTTAGAGAAGTTAAATAACTTGCTTATAGTCACACATCTAGATTCAAGCCCAATTTTGGTTGACACTAAGTATACTTCCCCACACTGCAGGCTGTTAGAGGTAGGGGGACAGTGTAGGGGCCTCCCCAACATCAAAGAGAAGGGGCAAGGAAAAAAATCAAGACCAGGAACTAAGACTTCATAGACAAACTGGCCTCTGCCCAGTTTTCCCTAGGATTGATCCTAGTATCTAAACAACCACAGTACAGAAGCCTGAATTCCATAATGGCAACTCTGCTTTCTTGCTAATTTTTAAAACACCATTGCATAAATTCTTCCCACACTCTCACAAGATATTTTTTGACATACAAAACTGTACTTTTCATTTTAAAATCACTCATTTGTAAAGGAATAATGAACACTTTATGCTCCCATTCCAAGTTTGTAAAATAAAGGAATTCTAGAAAGATACATGACAAACAGTGAGGACCTCTAAGACGAGGACAACAGAGTTGGGCAGGGGCGCTCAAGATCAGGATAACTTTCAATTTTTTCTTTATGCCTTTTTGTATTGTTTGTTTACAACATGAGCTTTAAAACACACACACACACACACATTTATTCATGGTTCCCCACCCTTTAGCACATCCTTAGGGAGAAATGGGATTCGAGAGGCTATGACACTCTGCCTTTGCTTCCAGAAAATGCTTCCACTTGAGTCTCTCACACTCCAGTCCCACAGGCACTGAATGCAACGCCTGAAATTTGCACGCAAATTGAAGTAAATGGGCTGTTAAATAGCTCTCCGGTGTAGTGGCAAACTGGGATAAGACTCCCTGGGTTTATGAGGCATATAATTAGGAAGAGGAAAATCTCTATGAAACTCCCCCTATACCAAGAAACAAAAGCTACCTTTCAGTCACAGACTCCACCCAGTTCCTGCAAAACAAGCTGATGACAACATAAGGCTTTGATGAAATGCATTTTTGTAAAGCAAAGGCTTTCACAGGTGGACTGGCTTGCAGGAAAATGCTCAGATGGCGGGGTACGGAGGACTCTGCCTCCCTGCCCACATTGGGAAATAGGGACCCCCACCCATGGAGGAAAACATGAACAAGGCCAAGGACAACAAGGTCTGGGAACACTACTCTAGAGGCTGTGGATCTAAGTTACGCACAAAGGAAGACATCAAAGATTCATTAAGCGAAAAGTACTGATTTTCATATCCCCAATTTTTGTTTTAAAAATGCGTGTTTGTGTGTGTATGACATTGAGAAAGGTGGAATCCAAACCTGTAGCGCCAGTTTCCTCAGTAAAGTGGGATTTTATTTTTTCCTTTATACTCCTTTGTACTGATTTTCTTTTTTTTTTTTGCCAAAAAGACATTATTTTTGAATTAATAATTTTTAATTTCCAAAGAACTAAAACTAAAAATTTATGTCAAAGTCAGGTTCTAAATGAAAGATCCGCAGGGAAGGGCCCAGCACAGGGCCACCAGTGTGGGCCACTCCACAAGGAGAGGATGCCTGAGGTAGCACAGGGACTGTTGGGCGGTGACCGAGAAAGGGAAGGGACATTTATAAAGGAGAATGGGAAAAATAGTTATCACCTAGCCACTTTATCATACGACATTTTCTTTAATCCTCACAATAATCCTACTGTGTTTATATTACTAATTCTTCTAAGGCGGCAGCATACAAGCGTCTGTCTACATCTTGCCAAAAGTAAGCTCTTTCTTTGACCACAATGCCTACAAAATAACTAGGAGTCAGGAGAGGATGAGAACTCACCTCCCCCTGGGATGCGGGACCTCAGAGTCCAGGCCCTCAGGAAGTGGTGGGCCCAGGACGGGGCAGGGGCAGAGTCTCTTCCGGCCTCTTGTGATCCCTCTCCCACTCCATTCCAGCCTCTCTGCCTCTTTTCTTTTCCTTTATCAGCCAACCTCTCTCTTACCTCGAGGCATTTACGCAGGCTATTCCCTCTGCCTGCAGGGCCCAGTGATTTACATACAATGAGCTTCCCAATAAATATTTGCTGAATGAATATAGAACTTTAGAAGTTGGAAGAGGTTCTGGGAACTACCCAGAATATGTAAATAGAGTCCAGGGAAGGGACATCCTTCATTCTTCATAGATGGAGGAACAGGGAGCTGATGCTTTTGCTCCACTGATAAATTTGATATCCAGAAGAGCTGCAAAGGAGTCGAGACAACTTTTATTTTCACAGTGTCAGTATGCTTTTGGTGAAAAACTGAAGAACACAGAAAAAAAAATAAAAAGAGTTGATACTTTTGTCACTGTGTGGCTGAATTTTTCTCCACTCATATCCTTAAAATATCTCCCTTTAAGATAAATATTAACTTTTTAAGCATGATCATAGCATTGTGATTATAGTAGGAGATAGTCTTTATCTTTTAGAGAAACGTGCTCAAGTATTTATGACATCTCAGGGTGGAGGAAGTAGATGGGGTGTAGACGGGGCAGGAATGATCATGGGTCAAGGGTTGCTGGGGCTGGGTGAAGGGTCAATGATCTATTCCACACTTCAGTCTCCTTTTGTATATGTCTGAAATTGTCCATAATTATATTTTTAAACATTTCTTAATAATGCTACTTAGTATTTTAAAAACTCAAATTTTAAAAATGTACACTAAGCCTACCAAAAGACTCCTGGGCACGAAGCAACACAAGGCAAAATAACCCTGTGAATAAAAGCCCTAATAAATGCAAGAAATGAAAACAAAGTTACTGCCGAAAAGGGAAGGGAAACAGCCAATAGAAAGGCCTTTGGAAGTCCTGCATGAAATGCAGCAGAATTAATAGCAGGCAGAATCAGTTAAACAGAATCTCTTCATTAAACTGTTCCCTGGAATGTACTCCTGGCTTAAAATTTACTTACAGGCTCATGCTATGGCTGTTTTCCCTAAAGATATCTATAGTGGCCCATGTCTTAGAAGGAAGGAGAAACTACAGAAAAGTAACTCAGCCTAAATTCTTGCTGTAAGAGCTTTCATGAGGCCAGTGACAGGTGACCATATTCTCCGACCCAAAATGTATAATTTTATATAAGATGAGCTCTACAGAGGCGAAGACCTTATCGTCATATTCACGGCTCCATCCTTAATATTCGGCATAAGCAGATGCTCAATAAATACATTTTGAAGGAAGGAAGTGGAATATTTGGAATTGGGTCTATGCCAGAATATTTTGAGTGTCTGGTCATCCCAGACACTGATCTGTGCAAGGAAGAAAGTCTCTTGGTCAAGAAGGATTCTCAGGGAATAAAGAACAGCAGAAACACTGTTTAACGTAAGTCGGCTGACTGGGGTAGCCTGGTACAGCCAGTTCCCAGCCCCAAAGGCCCGGACAGGCAGCTGGTCACACAACCAGGCCGCCAGTATGACTTAGATGGACCATAACATGATTTCAAACTAGAAGCCGAGTTATTTCCCAAATGTCTTGCTTTGGACCTCATCTTCCAGCCAGAGGGCAGCAGCTGACCTGGGGACTGGGCATCCTATCCATCCTGCAGGCAGAGGACGTCACTTTCAGGAATGTGCCCTGACCTGTCCAACCTGTGCGTCCATCTTAGCAAATTACTGATCCCTGGTCATTACCCGCACTTGAAGGGCCTTTGCATAGCCTGTTAAGAGAAACAGGGAGGGGATAGGCAACCTCGGCTCCTCAGAGAAATGGAAACCATTGGCTTATTAAGATAGTTGTTATTTCTCCACAATCTCCCAGACTGACTAGAGACCCCTTCCTAAAAACACTCATTCCTGGGGAAAGACAGATCATTTGACTGCTTAAAGATATGAAGGAAAAGAAAAACATCTAGCCAAGGAGAAATCCAAAGAGAGTGTAGTTCTGATGAGATAATATCCTGATAAGGTGGTAACTTCTTAAAGATATTACTTTACAGCTTCTGAGCAGACAATAGATGTTTATGCCTAATAACCCCTGGGAAAAAGAGAACATCTTGCGGGGGAGGGGATCAGGAACTTCTTTTCTGGAACCCAGAGATACAGCACACATCTTGGGTAGCATCGACTGATACAATGTAAATATCCTACACAGACTCTCCCCGATAGGACAAAGTGGGCAAGCCAACATTCCCGGGGCAACCTGGCCCAGTCACAGATCTGAGTTGGAATTACAAACCCACTATGTACGAGCTGGGTGGCCCTGTGCAAATTATTTACTTCCCCATGTTTTCGGGTCAACAGGAATATGGGGATGAAGCCACCAATCTCAGAAGGTTGTTCTAAGGAATACACGGAATAATATACACAAAACACCTACGCTGCTGGGCAGACCAGTAGATCTGGATGGATTCTATCATTAGTGGTGGTGTCTACATTTCTGAGTATCTGGGTTCCTACTAAAGTCTACATGTTTGTTTGGACGCTTCCGTCTGTCTGTCCACCTCTCTCCTTGTATCTCTTTGCTGTTCTCATCACAGTCATCGGATCTGCTCTAGCAATGAAATGCTCACCCCTCGACTGGCCTTTTTTTTTTTTTTTTTCTCTCCATCAGGAGAGAATCACTGAGTCTCAGAAGGTTAAAAAAATGTGAAAGAGTCCTGTAGTCCAGGGGGTTCATAAACCAGCCCCTCCTCAGTGTGGAACAGAAGTCGTGGGGTGGGGGGGGTGAGGAAGTGGATATAACTGGGACAGCACACAGTCCTGACATATTCGAAACCACAGCCACTGAATTTGTACTCTTACTAGCGGTTCTTTATATATATTGATTCTAATAGAGTTCCACATCTAAAAAAAATTTGGAAAACTGATGGCTTTAGGCTAAGGTCTCCCTTTGCTAGAAGGGGAAACTGAGGCCCGTAGAGATGCCTTGACTGGTCCAACCACTAGGGCATCGGGGAAGAAGCCAGGACTAGAACCCAGGCTTCTTCCCATCCCCCTTGAGGGGCCCTTCCCTGAGGGGCAGGTGGAGTCCTGCACGTGATCACCCAGGGCAGCCCCAAACTCATGTGAATCCTGGCAGCACACTCCCTCACCTGGCAACAGCTGGCGATGTTGTGCAAACAGTCACACCAAGACAGGAACTCAGCGGGCTTATTCATCCAGGGCTTTTAAAGGAAAGGGGACTATAAAACCCAAAGGCAAGGGTTTCCTCCTTTTCAATTTACTGGGCTACGAAAGTTCCTGGAAAGTTCCTGACTTTTCATACGTACACATTTATTTGCTCTCCCTCACTCAGAGTTTTCAAAGGTCTAGAGAGAGAGAAACAGCTTCTTTAAAAACACAGGTCACTAAAGGACACCTACAATCGTGGGATGTTAGTAGCTACTACAAGTATTATCTGCTTCAAATTACTTTGTCAATTTGCCAAAGACATCACGATCACACAGACTCAGACTCAGTAGAGCTCAGATCATATTCACTAAAATCCAACTAGGAAGTGGGATTCTGATTCAACATCACAAATCTGTAATAACGGGTGTTGCTTCTCTCATTTCTGTGTGAGTGTGTATGTGTGTGTGTGTGCGTGTGCATACACGTGCCTAAGAACACGCTGCATATAGATTTGTAGAGAAATATGGATACATACATTCACAAAGTTATTTGAAAATGATAGGGGTTTAATTTCAAAATTATCTGCTACCAATTTTAATTTTAATAGTCAACAATTTTATAAATATTATATTCTACATTTATCAATTTCTCAACATAAAATTTGTGCCCACAAACTATTCAGCATTTTCTCTCCCATATTATTAGACAAAAATACAGGGCAAATTCATCTGAATTGTTAATATAATTTAAGGTGATAATATTCTATAAAGAAACATTATGGGTTGAACTGTGTCCCACAAATAAAGACACATTGGTGTCCTAATCCCAGTACCTCAGAATTGGGCCTTATTTGGAGCCACGGTCAAGTTAAAATGAGGTCATTAGAGTGAGCCCTAATCCTAATATGACTGGTGTCCTTATAAAAAAAGAAAAATCGGATACAGAGACAGACACACGTATAGAGAGAACATCATGTGAAGATTGGAGTGATGCTTCCAAAAGCCAAGGATTGCCAAGAGCCCAAGCTAGAAGCAGCAAGAAAGCATTCCTCCCTAGAACCTTCAGAGAGAGCAAGGCCCTGCTGGCTGACAGCCTGATTTCAGACTTCTACCCTCCGAAACTGAGCCAATAACAGTTTTGCGGTACTTTGTTATGGCAGCCCTAACAAACTAATATAAAACCGAACCGTCACCACCAACAGTCAATCATTAAGCAGCTATTATGTGTAAGCAGGGAGCTCTAGGAAGACAAAAGAAAAAGATATCACCTCGTTTCTATATGTGTGTATATACGTGCTGAAGTATATGTTGTACACAAATTTCACATATGGGCCTTCTTAGTAGAAGGTGCCTACATACCAAGCAAGAGGTGCAGCCTGAGTATCCTGTAGTTCAAGAGACGAGATAATCACCAAAGCGTGGGGCAGGGCAATCAAGGAAGATCTTGGGAGAAGCAGGCCTTGATGGGCAGGAAAGACATGGATAAACTGAAGGGCAGCTGGGAAGAGACGCTAGGCCTGGGCTAGGGCCTTAGCAAGGGTTCTGAGGAGGAAACAGATGCCACGGGTTTGGAAGGCAAGTGAACCTGTCTGGTGAGGGCAGATCAACCAGGAAGATAAAAAGGAGATAGTATAATATTGAGATGATTTTAGATGGGCTGAATAGTCACTTAGGAGGACTAGCCAGCGGCCTCTGAGTCCTGCAACTAGTGGTACCACATTGAAACTAAATTAAAATACTGACATTTTAGCAGTTGTTTTGTCTCAACAAAATAAAAGGGAAGACATCATCTTCTTCTCTTTGTCTTCATTTGCCATGTCATCTGAGAGACGGCCAAGGCCTAGGACTGAATCTCTCAGGTAGACTGTTTGGAGAAGAAGGTTCTACTACAAAGAAATTATCCTAGAGAAGGAAGGGTCAGGCTCTAAGAGGGAAGGGGGGATTCAGATTCCAGTGAAGGACAGAGAATTCGGTGCAGGCACCTGCCTTCCCCATTCCCT
The DNA here is from genome assembly GCA_003508835.1 of Eonycteris spelaea. Classification (NCBI taxonomy): domain Eukaryota; kingdom Metazoa; phylum Chordata; class Mammalia; order Chiroptera; family Pteropodidae; genus Eonycteris; species Eonycteris spelaea. Next base: position 7,502,190 of record PUFA01000040.1, on the reverse strand, counting down.
CCCATCTCTCCCCCTTGAATCCTCACATACTGTCTTTGTGTTCCCCTTAATGTCCCTGCCTCACTTCCAAGATGACTCTAGCAGAGTCCCCTACCAGCAGATGGCTCTCAGGGAAATATATCCTATGAGCAAATACAAGACAAGACTCTCATTCTCGCTGCTAATCAGGAAATGGGAATGTGAGAGGGCTTGGGATGCCTGTTCTGACAGGGGCAGAACATTTTCTAAAATGGGTGTACCTATGTTCCATTCAAGATGTTAATGCAGCCTAGAACTTTCTGGGCATATCTGTTTACATAAATGACCCAGATGTCATATTTTTAAATCGTGAAATAATGGTAACACGTTAACAAAATATCTGTATTCTGTATGCAGAAATACCACATCAAGACTACTGAAAATTGGCATGGCCACCAGATGCGGCTCAGGTGGGCAGAGCTGGCATGTCGGGTGAGCATCCTGCCCAGAGAGGCAGCTCCAGGCCGTGTAAGGATGAGCCCTCCAAGGCAAGGTCGGGAGGGACAAGAGGCGAGGCCTGGCAGTATGGACAGAGGGATGCTCAGATTTATGGAAAAAGACATGAATATCAAAAAAAGATACAGCAGGCATAGCCCAAGAGGAAGGAGGGGATGAAGGATGGGCAGTTCTAGGAAGGGGAATGACTCCAGAAAGAACCAAGGGAGAAAAGCAAAAAACAGGAACCGCTGGATTTGACATTCAAAGGGAAGCGATTGGTATTTAATCACTGCCTCTCTCTAATCAATACTGTACACCAGACACTTTGCCTATATTAGCCCATTTACTCTTCATAACCAGACATTATGGTGCCTACGTTAAAAATGAAGAAACTGAACAGCAAAGACACTAAGTGTTTGGGAGCTCATCTGAGACCTGAAGAAAGCAGTCTGAGGCAGTTGACATTGTAAGACTAAAAGCAGGCAGCCTCCCACATCCGCCCCATGAAAACACAACTCCAATAAAAGATGCTGCCTCTGCTGTGATTGCCTCCAGAAGCCTCCAAACACACCACCATGAAGCCAGGCAACGTACCATGTGCTACACCCCTCCACTGTGAGTAAATCCTCTCTCTGATGATTTGGGAACAATGGATAGAAAAAAGGCCCAACTGGCAGTGGTGTCTATGTGTGGCCGGCTGTTTCATGGCATCTCAGGTCCTCAAAGTACACTAAGCATCTTCCATGACTGCAGGAAAGAACAAGGCTGGCCCTGCGCTCTGCTGGCCATAGCTCTGACAGGGTCCTGGAAACCCTCCGAGAAGTTTTGCTTCTTCAGAAGCCACTTGGGCCATTTACAGCTTCCTGCTTCCACTTCTGAGCCAGCTCCAATCCCTAGCCTTTGCACACTGCAGACCCCCACCAAACGAACCAAAGTCATCTCACCAGGAAGGGTCATCCAGAGTTCCTGGATGGAACTCGTGTGGGCTATAATGTCTTAGGGAAGTGCAGCCAAGCTGAAGGCATGTTAGAGGAGGTGGCACCCCCAGGGCCTCCTCACTGGTGCATACCTCTGGCTCCCGTGACTTAAGACCAGGAACCCAGCAGGATGGTGATGAAATCACCACAGCCTCATGGTTACCACCAGTGCCTTCGAGTGCTGCCACCACCCAAGGATTCAGTCCTGGGGACTCAGCTCCTCTCTACTCCAGTTCTTCTGCAGTGAGTCACCAACACATCTCAGACGTGCACTCACACCTGGTCCACCCAGTGTAAGCAGCATCATGGCGCACGCTCCACACCTGCAGTTTCTGCCCTGTGCTCCTGGAGTTCTCTGGTGGGAGGGCGCCTGCGGGTGCAGGGTGAAGGGAGATGAAAAACTTTGGCCTCTACCAGCACCGCTTTTACCTCGATCATATATAAGGGTTCAGTATAACATTTTGATCAAAAGAAAAGAAAAGGAGGGCCTTATTGCTTTAAAAAGTTTGAAAAAAGCACTATTTAAGACAAATAGGCAACTCAGTACACGACTTGACATAGAACAACTGTGCCTGTTTCTTTGGAAATGCTGGATTCTTCTTTAGCGGTCACATGCCCTCCAGTGCTTCACAGCATTGATTGCCCCAATGTCAGCACTAGAAACCCCTCACAAACATCTCCCAGGCAAGCATGGGTCAGCACCAACAGACCAAAGTCCCCACTTCCTCTACCATGCATATGGGGGCAGCCACCAAGGCCTTTGTCCTGTCACTCACTCCAGCTTTGGCTCCTTCTTCAAAAAGTGCTCCTTCAGAGTACCCATGTGCTAAGCTGCCCATGTGCCCTTGGACACAGCCCAGGCCTACTTCTCTGACAAGTCTATTGGCAGGGGATCAGTTAGGGCAGAAGGGAACATCAACCCAGCAACACAGGGCCACACTCAACCCCGGTTATCAACAAGGGTCCCGTGGCTAAAGCCTGGCCATCCCCATACTCTTTGGTTATGAGCTTTTTACTCCCAAACTTTTTCTTTGGAGAATCTTCAAAGCTACAAAAAAGTTGAGAGAATAGTTCAACTATATAACCAAAGTACCATTATCACAAGTAAGAAAAATACTATTTATTCAATGACATCTAATACATGATTCTTATTTAAGAGTGTATGATTACCCTAATATATCTGTTTTGAATTTTATTTTGACTCCAAGATCTAATCAAGGTTCACGCATTATATTTGATGTTGTCTCTTTAGTCTCTTTCATCTCCAACAGACCACCTTTTTTAAAAAAAATAAAATGAAATTTATTAAGGGATCCTGGCAAATTGTTTGATAGGTAGTTCTGCTTTTTGCATTTTTCTGTTTCCTTATCACTATACTTAGTTAAACAATTGTGGCATGACTATTACATAGGTGATACTGTGTACTCCTAAATTACGACACCTCAGAAGTGATGTCACATCACATCAGGTCATCCATCCACTACTGGTTGTTAAATTGTACCACTTGGTTGAAGAACTGTCAAATTGTGACACTGTACCTTTAAAATCAGTAAGCAATCTGAGGTATTACTTTAAAACCATGTGAATTTATTGTTCCACTCACCAATTAGTTTTTGGATCCATTGAAGACCCAACCTAAGGGTTACAAAATAGAGATTTTCTAAATTCATCAGCTGATGTTCTACAAAGAAGAGTTCCCTCTTTCTCCTCTTCTCTCTCTCTCTTTTTCTATCAATCTCTACCCTCCTTTGATTATTACTATATACTTATGAGGGTTTTTTTTTTTAAATTACTAATCTGTCATAAGCCATTACTGTCATTACTCTCTTTAATGATCAAATTGTTCCATTTTTGCCAGTGAGAGCCCTTTCACACCAGCTTCTGGGTCCTTTGATGTGACCCCATTCGCCTTTGAGTGCTACCTTGTTTTCTAGCACAGATATCCCAGGTCTCACCTGTATTCTCCCTGCTCCAACCTGGAACCAGCCAGTTTTCTGGATCCTTTGAGTGGGGCTCATCCTCCCTTCTTCAACAGATAAGCAACTTTACGTTCTCACACCTTGCTCTAGGCATAACTGCATTTTCCTTCTTCCCTACCTCCTTTCCCTGCCATTCATCATTTGCATGAGCATAGGTAGCTCTCTGTCCTTGGTAGAAAGTGAGGAGAAGGGTGTAAGAGAAGGGAAAGAGAGACAAAGACTCAGAGGAAGCATGGGAAATCATTAACCATTTACTGGTCAATGAAAAGCTTTCTTTTTTTATAGATGACCACATGATTGGTTAATTCCAGAGCAATGCTTGTATTTCGAAAAGTCATTGCCTTATGATTCAATTTATGAAATTTATAGATTATATCATATCATTGTATTTAGTTCATGTTTATACAAATACACGCACAAGGAGAAGTTCTACCTACCCTGTCACTCCTGTCCCCTTCTCTTGCTTTGTCTCCATCAGCACGTACTACTTTCTAAACTCTATAAAATGGACTTAATTTTTTAACTCTTATTCTCCTCTCAATGGTATATAAGTTCCTTGAATAACAGGAATTTTTTTTTTTTTTGGTTTGCTGTTTGTTCACTACCATACTCGCAGTGTCTAGAACAGTGCCTGGAATACAGTAGATGTCCATTAATTATTTGTGAATGAGGAAAATGGCTTGCCTGGGACCACAGGACTAGAGGTAAGCAGGAGCTGCTATGTATCCTTTAAGCCTCTACTTCAGTGTCACCCCCCCAAGGATTCAGTTATTCCCTTCCCCATGTTCCCAGAGCCCTTCTTACACTTCTGGATCCTAACACATGAACTATCACATCAATGTTGTTTACTTACACGTCCGTCTCACTTGAAAAACTTCAAGTTCCTCTAAGGCAAGGACAAAGTCAGACTTATCTTCATGGCCCAGCACTTAGCACAGCAGCTGGCACAAAAATGTCTGAACTTCTACCCGCAGCCAAGTGCCCCTGCCACATGCCAGAGCTGCCTGCTGGGCTCTTCCTCCCCAGGCAGCCTCTCCGCCAGTGAGCTGGGCTCCAGCTCCAACTGCTGAGAAAGGCTCAGGCCCCACCGGAAGCTCACAATAGGCCTTTTGACTCCACCGGACTGGGCTCTTTCAGGAAAAACACATTCCCTGCTCCAGCACCTGTCACTAAAGCCGGCGTCCCTACAGCTTTGAGGCAACACAGAGCCAGTGTTCATCAAGAAACAAGAGCAGGGGCACGAGGCCAGCAGAGCCAGCCGGGCAGAGCAGTCTGACTTCTGGAAAGATGGGAGAAAGGGTGGCAAGGTCGAGAGGGCCTTTCATCAACAGAGTTGCTGACATTCAGGCTCTGTGAATAGACTGCACAGAGGACGGGAGGGGGAAGGGGTTAAAATAAAAGAGTACAAAGAGTAGAACTTGTCAGAGCTTTGCCTCAGAGATGGCTTACTTGCTCTTTTCTTTCAACCTTCTTTTCACTTTGCACAGAAACTGGACTTTCGGGAGGTACGGTGAGCCGTAGTCTGCAGACATTTGCCTAGAAGAGACAGAGAGAAGAGGCCAGTTATAAAATCACGTTTTGGGGTAGAAAGAGCTGGGTGACCTAGTGCTTCTCAAAGCCTGTTTCCCTACTTAGTAATGTGGATAATCCTAACAGTCACGCAGGAGACTCTAAGGGTAAGACCAGCCTTTGCCTGGCCCATCACAGGCACTCGCCACCCTGCTAGTCCAAACAAGGAAACTACTGAGTGGTTTCAGTTCAGGTTCCATAACAGTAGGTGTGGAATGATCGTATTTCATATGCATAAGCCAAAATACGGCTAGAGGGATAGAGGCCAAAATACACACCATGGTGATTGGAGTGCCAGGGTACTTTCTACTTGCCTATAAATTTTTACAATAGATATGTACATGTTTAATCACATGTTTTTTAAGTCTAGGCATGCATGTTCACAGCAGCATTATTCACAGTATCCAAAAAGTGAAAGCCAACGCATACATCCATTGATGGGTGAACAGATAAGTAAAACGTGGCATATACATGGAATGAAATATTATGCAGTCTTTAAAAGGAAGAAAATTCTGACAATTCGGATACATGGATGAACCCTGAAGACATGCTAAATGAAATAAGCCAATGACACAAAGACAAATACTGTATGATTCCACAGATATGAGGTACCTAGAATAGTCAAATTCATAGAGACAGAAAGTAGAATGGTGGTTGCCAGGAGCAGAAGAGACAAAGGAATGAGATGTCATTATTTTATGGGTCTGGAGTTTCAGTTTGAGAAGATGAAAAAATTCTGGAGATAGATGGCAGTGATGTTTGCACAACAATAAAAATATACTTAATGCCACATGATGTCTATTTCACCCTAAAGTCACAGCCTGGCCCTGTTGTGACAGTTCCCAGGGAGAAATGATCCTGCCATTAAAGAAAAAAAAAGCCCAAAGACGGCCCCAGCAGCACTCAGAGTACACAGCCAACCACCACGTAGACTCGACGTACAGGAGTGCTACTTGCCCCATTAGGATTGATTTGTGGCCCCCTAAAATTCATGTGTTGGAATCCTAACCACCAGTACCTCTAATAATTTAGAAACAGTGTTTTTACAGAGGTTATTAAGTTAAAATGATGTCAAAATGACTCTGCAGCTTAGAAGCCCAGGGTGGGATGAGATTGTAAAAGACCATTTAAGTCCGACCTGCCGGCCTACAGAGGAATGAGTGAAGAAAACAGGATGAAGTCAGCTAAGCTGACAAAATGAAGTCCTTAGAGTCAAGCTGACAAAACTGGTTCGGACCAAATGGGCTGAACATGAGGAGTAGATTTTATCTTACTTTAACTAGCCTGAGGACTTAAACTTTTGAACTGTTCAGTTGTTCATCAATACCTGGAGATAGACAAGATATAAATATAAAGATCCTATAGGTAACCTAATTACCCTTTGAAGGACTTAAGGATGTTCCTATGTCCAGACCTCTGGACATCCATTATCCAGACCACTGGACATCTGGAAGATTATCTCAAACCAATCCAGAGGATAAGAATACAGTGCTGATTCTTCTCAAGAGTGTACTCCATAAGAACTCTTAACTTAGCTTTCTTTTCGAAACACTCTGGGTACCTAGTTGTGTTTCCAGTTTGCAAACCCTAAGACCCTTGAGTAAAACTTGGCCATTTTAAATTTTAGCAAAGCCTCTTGTTTTGTTTATGATTGATCGACACTATGAAGGAGCCTCCAACACCTAACAAGGTAACTGGCAGATGGCAGTCCAGTCTAGAGGCAACATTTTCCACGCACAGATGAGAAAGTCCATTTGGGACAGTATTAGCATTTTCACATACACAGTCACCTCCCTCCAAGGCACCTTGCTATCTGGCACCTTTAATTTCCTGATGATTAACTTACACCTTACCCCTAGAACTCCTACCTAACAGACCCTCAGGGGCTACAGCAGAATTTCCCTTTCTCCAGACAGGCCACCTGTCCTCCCAACCTCTTCTCCTCTAGATTAAATAACCCCACTTCTTTCAACCACACAACTTGATTTCGAGATCTCTCTCCATCATTACATTCCTTTGGGCAAGTTTCACTGCCCAATGAGCACAGGGCTTGACCTCTTTGGTGGCCTGCTTTGCATCAAGCCTTCAAAGCGCACCACCACTCATGCTGGCCAAACAGAAACCAACCATTCCACAGGTAGCTCTCCTAGCTGGCAACAACACTGATGAGAATCTGAGCCTTTCCAGAGAAAGGCAACCCTCTGACTTCAGGCCACCTGAACGGGTTGAAATCAGCTGGCATCAAAGCATAACTCATACCAGGCAGGCAATTCAAGCCTATTATGCTCAATAATCTTCTCTGATGGGCTGGATCTAATCCGCAGCATAATTCTGCAGAGAAAAGGAGGTGCTTTTCTCCTGCACCACATCCCAATACACACACAGGTGTGCACATACACATGTGTACACACGTACACACACGTGCACAGGTGCACATACACACAGGGTCCAACACCTACTAGCTATGTTGGCTATGGGCAAGTTATTTAAGCTTTCTGAATATTAAGGGCAAAATGTGGATAAAGGAAGATGTCTTGCACACAGTAAGCACCCAACAGTGTTAGGTATCTTTATTATTCTCTAGATATTATTAGGATCTTACAAACTCCAAAATAAAACAGGCCTACTTTCTACAGCTCTGTTTTCCACAGAAATAACAACTTGGTCAACAGATCCAGTGGGCACGAGCATTGTCAGTGACATCTCTTCGTAGGTGGATTGCCCTAGAGAAGTAATCCCTAACGGCAATAATTTAAAAAACTAAAACTAAAACTAAAATACTGAAGCAGAGACAAGGCCGAGAGTCCATGAGTCCAAAGTGATATGTTCCTTTCCCCTGCTTGAGCCCATTCTTCATCTGCCCCCGGAACTTAGATATCCCTCAGCACACTTCTTACAGCTCCCACTGGGCCATGTGTACCCTGGGGTATACAAAGCCACAGGATAAATAGAACGCATTTCCCTAAACTATCAGTTTTATCCGGTGACAGATAATGAATTAAAATAAAATGAACCTATAAAAGAAAACATTCAACCTCCACCGTATCTGGCAGTTATAGCAGGTGCTTGAGGCTACACGCAGACCTGTTCCCACTTGCCATTAGAGGTGCTCTAATGGCAACACCAGGGAGCATTCTTCAATCAGTCGTGACCCACTAACAACTCACTGTACAGAAGCAATTTAAGCTCAGCTTGGAACAAGATCAGACACCTTCCTAATAAGATGGCCAAATGTGCTGTCACGTGAAAAACAAGAAAGCTGCAAAAAAAAAAAAAAAAGTCATGAATAATCGCATTTTGGGGGATTTTCATAGATTTACGGGGAAAAAAATATCTTTAAAGAAACACAAACAACTGGTGATGGTAGTGATGATCTCTACAAAGTGGAATTTCTGTGTTGTTTGCAACTGTTCCAAGTTTTTTAACTAAAATAATCACAGTAGTAATAATAACACTAATAAAGACTGAGAGAATACATCAGAAAGATAAAAAGAAAGGGATATCAATCCTTCCTAAACCCACGGGGCTGCCTAACAGCCCAGCGGTCCAGAAGGCACTCTGAATTCCTTAACAGAAGCACTAAGAAAAGTGACCCCGGGATGCACCCACGAGGTGGATCTGGTACAGTTTACCTCTATGCATTCACTTTCAGGAATCTCCCCATGGGAAAATCCCCCACTGAGTAAGATCAAGGCAGTGTTTCTAATCCTCTCAGGATTTGGTGATGCTGATCTCCATGGTTTCCTGAAACTCAAACACGCAATACCCAAAGCAGCCCAGGCTGGGCAGCAGGGTACTGAGAGGCAGGTAGGGTACTTTATTCCCAGGGGTTTCCAAAGTAGCTGGCCCAGCCCTGAACAATGAGGAGAGCTGAATCTTCCTTACCCTGAATACCACTGCTATTACACCAGCTGTCCCTACAAGCAAGGGTCCCCTTCCAATGGATAAAAGCAGGAAGATGGACTCAGTGTATTTCATCACTCAGCTACTGAGCACCCACTACCTGTAAAATACTTTCAAGGTGAAAGACAAACAAACAAACAAACAAACAAAAACAAAAACAAAAAAACAGCCCTGCCTCCAAGGAACTCAGAATTCAAAGTCACAAACAAGGCAATCCAGAACACTTAGTATCACCAACACAAGGTCCTGAGAGACAGGGTAGATTGGCGAGTAAGCGTGGTGAAACTCCACTTCCTGTTTTCAAATATTGGTTCTAATACCTACTAGCCGTGAAATCTTAAGAAATCCACTCAGTCTTCAGCTTCAGGTATCCTAGTTGTAAAATAGAGCTAACAATACTGCAGCAGCACTCTCAGGATTGTGGTGAGGATTAAATTAGCTAATAGATGTCGAGGGCTTAGAACAGTTTCTGGTACATATTAAGTACTCTGTAAGTGTTCTTTATTACCATGGGAATAATCATCTTAACTGGAGGTGGGATGGTTCCTAGAGATGACATTTAAGCTGGGTACAGAAGGACAGAAAGGACTTTTCAGGTCACTGAGGTTTGGAGAATCCGTTGTTAGAATAATAAACTACCAGGCAAGGTGTTTATTCCAGGCTGGCCAAAGGCACAGAAGCTGGCCCATTCAGAAAATGACAAGCTAGAGTAGGAAAGCAGACAAATAGGCAGAGACTAAACTAACCATCTACAAATTCCTGCTGGAGAAACAAGGCTTCTGGAGAAAGACAATGGAAGCCATCTTTGCAGGAAGGACCGACACTCAAACCTGAATTCAGTGATTTGAGAGCAATTATTGAGTACCTTCTGTTATGTTCCATGCATTACAACATGTACAGAAGGAAAAAAATAGGAGAGATCAGGCGAGCTTCGTACCTTAACTGTATTGGTAGCCCTTGCAGTGTTTAGCATAGTATCAACACATAATAGCCATTGGCTCAGTAAATGTCAGTATGGGTTTCTTTTGAGGTTGAACCAAAACACAGTAAGGAGAATATACCTGAAAATCCCCAGAGAGCCTTCCACTTTCTTCAAATCAACCCTCATGGGAGGGAGAACAAGGGAGGGGCAGATAGCATTCAAATTCCGCCACAAGAAAATACACAAGCCAGCCCTTGTCTGCAGGTCAGGGAACCTGGCAGCTAAGCAGGTTCTCTGGTGCTTATTTCTGACCCGTTGGTGGAAGCAGAAGGTGGAGTCTCCATATAAGGTGGACCCTGGAGATCCCCGTAACATCAGGTTCTCAGTTTCAGGCACCTGGGCTCACCCAAGGGAAAATTATCCATTCAAATAAAAAGGGTGGAGAAGGTGACCCTGGGAGGTGACAAGGGTTGCTAATCAATTTACAAAGATGGATTTCCCTAAGGAAATTAGCCAATGAATTTACATTTTTTTCTCAGACCTGGTCCACACCCTGACTGTGGGCCCTGCCCTACTCCATCTAACAAGAGAAGGTGTGGTCCCCTGTGGCTGTGGCTGGGAGGACAGACCCCCAAGATCTCTGCTCAGCACAAGCATAAAATTTCTATAATGCACAGGTCAAGCAGTGGGACACAGGGCATGCCTGCTCCGAAGTAGACCTTTTGGCTCTGCTGTGGCCCTGAATTCGCAGGCCGATTATCATCTACATCAGGGTGGAGCAAACTTTTTCTTTAAGGGCTAGAAAGTAAATATTTAGGTTTTGCAGAACACTATAAAAACCATGCTTAGTTCAGAACGTACAAAACCACCAAGGGCTAGATTTGGCCTAGGGTCAGTAGCTTGCCAACCCAAGATCTACATACTTAGCCACTTTTTCCAGGAGGTATAATGTGTCCTGGAGCCCTTTTTTCCCATGTCAGGGCTGACTCCAGACAAAATTCATAAATAGGGAGACCTCTTCTTCCTATCTTGCTGGCTCACTTCTGTACCAGGCACACAGTGAGCCCCGAATGCCAAGATCAGAGCAAACATGTAGGTAAATAAATATTCACAGAGATACCAGTGTGGCTTGGAGTGTTATGACTTCTCCATCCTGCCTTTCCAACAACATTGCCCTTCCACAAGGCCAAAAGGACCTTCAGAATACTGTCCCAGGAGTATTTGTACTTCCACAAAAGCTGTAAGGAGAGAATAATATTTAAAGGAGTTCCAATCCTTGGCTGCACATTAGTGTCACCTGGAGAGCTTCCTAAACAATACTGATGTTATTTATACTTTACTTTCTGAGGTTCTCATTTACAGTCTGGGATAGGGCCTGGGTATAGATATTTTAAGCTTCTCTGTGATTCTATGCGTAACCAGGGTTGAGAACCACTGACTTAACCAAAGGAATGAAACTCTAACTGGGCAACGGGATGGAGGCAGCTGGAATATTTGGAGGCCTTCCCAGAACTTTCAGACTCCTTAACCTGGGTCATCATTCCCATCCGACACGTGCTTCCTGACCAAGTGGGCCAGAGGCACAATGCGCTGGCTTTATCCCAAGTTTCTCCTTCTGTTTTTCCATTTGCCAATTCAATGTTAAGTGTGGCTCCTTCAGAACCCTGGTGGTACTTCCCTTTTTAAGCATCTTGTATTTGAGGCCTGGGGAGGGAGGATCCCTAAACCCTCTCAAGTAGGTAGCCACAGGTGATACAAGCAAAGAAGGGGTACACAGGCCCTTAGAGGAACATGGCAAAGAGAGTTCAGGGTTGGTTTTCTGGAGGAGATGACCCTTAATCAGAGGAGAGGCACAAAAAAAAGCAAAGGGGCAAGGAACAGCATGGAAAGCTTGGGGAGTGGCAAGTAATTTGAAATATCTGGAAAGAGCATGCATGGGGTTGGGGAACAGAGAAGGCAAAGGAAGATCAGAAGGGCCTGGATGCTGAACTAAGGGCTCTATACTTTCTACTAGCAGTACTGAGGGAGCTCTCGAAGCAGGAGTCAGGTGACTGAACTTTGCATTTTGGAAAGATCACTGTGGCCTTAAGGAACAAAAGACAACAATGTGATTGACGTTTAGGAAATATCACTCATCTAAAGAAAGAAAAGAGGTAAATACCACTGTGCTACTCTTCAGTGCGCTGGGGAACACTGGAACTGTTTTAGGCTGAGAGGGATTGCCACAGGAAGCTCTAAGACCATTATGTACGTAATCACCGAAAGTATTTTAGATCAAAACATTTCAACGTGGTCTCTAGTTAGTTAGCCCTGGATCCACAGCTCCCTGAACTCAATTAGACAATTTTTGAGACTGACTGATTTATAAGGGTTTTCCAAGTGCCCGGAAGCCTCCAAGTCTCAATTTTCCTTAAGATCCCTAGGACTCAGGTCTGTTCATCCTACCTCTGACATAGTGAGATAGACGAACCAAAGCAGAGAGACTGGAACATTTTTTCTGAAATACAATTGTCAATTTTTAGTGCCAAAGGTTTTCTGGCTAAGCTCTGAGGACACCAGGGTTCCAAAACCTTACAATTTGGCCTGTCAGGGGCTGGCTCAGGAGGGCTCTGGTAAGGGGCCAGCCTGTTTTCTAGGAGTAGCAGGCCCCCTGTCTACCCCCTCCCTAGTGGATGATGCAGCCAACTTCCCTCCACCAGATGGTGAAGTCTCACAACATCCTGTGTCCCTTCCTCAGAGTCCATAGGGCAACATAAAAGTTATGCACACAGATGTTTCTGTGAAAAGGAAAAGGAAGTGAGGTAAACACTTGACTGATCCATTCACTGTCCAGTTAAGAAGAGTTCTTTATTTCAAACCTATAAGACAGAAATGGGACCCAGGAGAGTAATGCATTAGCTAGGGAGTGATGACTGGCAGGCTCATTCTGATTTTTAACAGAGGAGCCTTTACCAAATAGAAACATGGGCAAGAACAGGCTAGGAGACAGTCCTATCCTTGTGGCCTTGCTGAGTTTTGTTTTGTTTTGTTTATGTGCCACTCAGGGACCACAATACCAGTAATACCAGCCAAACAGTCTTTTATTATCAATAGGAGACATCGATACTATCTGATGGTGCTGGAGGAAACCCTTGACAGGTCTCACACCATCCTAGCTGGACCACTTAACCAAAAAAATTTGGCCACATAAAGCAACTCGTGCCTTCCCCACAAAGTGCACAGCCTGGTCACACAACTGACCCTTCATTTCAAAGGCTCATTCAGTAGGATTAACTGCATTCACAAAATTCCTTCCAAAACCATGAAGCAATGTCAATATTTTTAAAATGTTTTTCCCATTCTCCAAGGTCATCATTCTGTCTATGGTTATTCTCCAGCCAATTTATCTTCCTGCTGTTGCCATAGATAAAACTATTTTTAGAGCACAACTGGTTTGAAGGCAGATTTTTTTTTTTTTAATTTCACAGCCTCTGTTGGTTGGCATCCATAAATGCCTCTTAGAGCTTTGTTTATCAGCTGACAGAAATTACTCTCCCACCTGTTTTTTTCCCCCTTGAGAGATGATTTCAGATAAGAAGGAAGTCTCAATTGTAGGTGGCAGTCATTGAATGAAGAATAACTGGTAACAGTCTGGTCTGGCCATACCACCCTTAACAGCTGACTCAGAGAACTCTCTGCTTAGTGTCAGCTGTCACCACCATTTCTGGTTGACTTAAATGTCTGGACCAACACCGCCTGGTTCCCCTGCAGCCCCTAATTTGGTAAGCAATGTGGATGAAACGGAAATGCTATTTTAACAGCTAACATGTTATTGTTCAAGACCATCACTTGTCCAACATCAGAAAGAAAAGACAATACAGTTTATTGAAAAACTTTCAACTTTAGGAACGCTTTTCATGATCATTTGTTTGGTCTACAATTTTATTTTGAAGACATTCTGTTCTTGCTTTTTTCAAAAAATAAGTGTTTTGCCCTAAAGCAGTATGCCATTTTTATACAGTATATGCCAAGAGTTCCATTTAGATGAATGTTATTTCCTCTCAGTATCCCAATAACTTCAATTGCCCTATAAATTCCTACTCATCCTGCAAGACCAAATATCTCCTCCCAAGGGAGGCCTTCTTCAGATACTCTGGGAAAAACCTGTCTTTTTAGCCTCCACTGGACTTTGTCAAAACTCTATAGCTCACTATAACAACGATCACTTTGTATGAGAGCAACTGTGACAACATCCGCCTCCACAGGTAGAGTGGACCCCAATGCCTAGCCCTGCATCACACAGAAGGAGGTGTATGTAAGTTGTTTAACCAATCAATTAATCAATCCAAGTATCACAGCCTCCCATCACACTCTCTACACACACATATACACACAGACAATACCTGTGACATTTGCAAATCATGAGCAAGAGTAGGGAATCATAAAGGGAACCCTAGAACCTTTAGAAACCTTCGCAGAATAAGTATCATGTGGCTCATAACAACCCTATATTGTTTGATTCAGGGCCTGACCCCTCTGCTCCAAACTATTTTGGCTGTCGTATTCAAAAGGCAAAGCCTTCTCAATAGTGTGTCCACTGTGTCAGACACCCAAACACTTACAATTAAAGAAACACTTGAAAATAAATATTTGAGAAAAAAATCTTCAGAAAGGTTATCTAGTACACTAATCACATTTGTATCTATCCATCGCTCTAGCTGCCTCGATTAGTCCTCATCTCTGGAAGGGGACTTGAACAACTTCGTGCAATTTATGCAATGTGGTTCCTCGCGTGAATGTCCAGGCTCAGGGCTAGCTTTTCAGTGACTTCATTTTTTCTCAAGCCTAACTGTGTTCCAACTGAAAAGAAGTAAGGCCCGGCCTGTGGTTAGAAACCACAGGATCTCATGGAGATCTTGCTTTATGAAGCTAATGATTAAACAACCAGAATTCTGACAGCCCTAAGTCTGGAGTATGTGCACATGCACGTGCACACATACACTCACACACCCCAGGAACCATCACTTGGCCCACACTCATGAGTAACACAAAGCCTTTCTTCTAGAGCCAAAGAAAGACAGCATATAAGGCAATTGCTAGTCCCTTGGCTGAGGTATATAAAAAGCAAATATGCATGCCTACAAGACTACAGAACAGACTAGACTATCAAAGGGGTCCTTGACTTGGACTAACTACCCACTTGGCTAAACCTTTGGGAAACACAATTAGAGATATCTCAACCACAGTAGTGGCACCAGATGACAAGTACTGAATATCATGATGAATGAATGAACTGAAAAGCTGTAACCCAAGACCCTCCCTGGATGTGTGCTCTGAGGTGCTCATCTTGGAAGAGACATGGAAAAATGCAAACTGCATGTAGTGGCATTTTCTTCCCAGAGCATCTGGAGAAGGGAGAAAAGATGCAACAACGATGAGAGAAACAGAGCACTTCCATAGGGCGACTTGAATGGTGCCCAGGGCCTCCAGGGCTGCCCCTGCAGTCACTGTGCTAATACTTAAATCAAAAAGAAGAAAGCGTTTGTGTATAAACCCAAGTCACACACAACTGGGTTCCAGTGCTGATCTCTACTACTTTGGCTGATTCCACTCCAGTAGCAAGCAGTGTTATTCTATCACCGGGAGTGATAGAATAGATCGAATATATCGAATAGGATAGATCGCTGGAAGGAGGAAAGTTTGGGTGTTAAAGGCGTTCATAACCTTTGCGTCTCAAGAACGGGACAGTGCAGAAATGTCTCTCTTGCTTTTTAAACTGGTGCCACCAAAAAACTTGGCTTGACAGATGAGTCAGGAAGGAGGGGGAATCTCTGGGAATTCCAGAAAGTCCCCTAAACCATGCGAGCCTGGGGCGCCACTGGGCGTCGAGAAGAAGGGTCAGGACCCAAGCAGGGACACGACTGGAAAGTAGAGCCCAGGTGGGGCGTCGGGGCCAAGAACCGTCTCCCGCGTGGCCCCATCCCCAGACCCCTGCAGCCGTCCTGCCAGGATGGGGAAGCTGGGCGGCCAGGACGGGGAAGCCGGACGACCGCAGCTCGCTCCTCTAGCTACTCACCCTCCTGCTGGGCGCCCCGGGCGTCCTGGCGCCGCCGCCCGAGAGCAGGGTGACGGTGGAAGTGGAGCGCAGCATTGTGCAGCGGCGGTAGGCGCGCTCGGCGCCGTGTTCCTCCCGGCGGAATAAGCGCGCGGAGTCCGCCTGCGTGGGGGCGCCGCGGGCCTGTAGCAGCCGCGGTTGCGGCGAGGAGGGCGGGGACCGGAGCGGCGGGGGAAGGGGGCGGGTCAGGAGAGGAGGCGGGGGCGCGGGCGGGGCGGGGTCCCAGCGCTCCCGACGCGTCCCGCTGCATTTTCTCCCGAGGGCGGAGACCCTGCCTGAGTTCAGGGCTGTCCTCTCCCCACCGCGTTATGCGTCCTCCGGGTCTGTCCCGGGGCAGAAAAAAAGCCTCGACTCCCAGGACGTTCAGGCTCTCTCTGCTGCCTGCGATGTAAGTAAGGGTCCACCTGCCCGTTCATGGTGCCCTGACTGCCCCCAGAAAGCTCTGCCACACCCCCAGGGATACTGGGACCTTCACCCCATGTCACTCATTCAGTGTTTATTGGGTGTCTGCCATGTGTCCCTCGCAGCAACCAACACAATCGACTGTTCTCTGTCCTAGGGTTTATAATCTAGTGGGGACACAGATGGCAGGTGTTAGTAATACTGTAAAAGAAGAGATACTATGGGAGCAGTAAAAGGCCATCCAGAAGGAAGTGATGACTAAGCTAAAACCTGAAATGCAAGTAGGAGCAAGTCAGGCATAGTGTTCATCGCAACTGCTCCCATTTAGCATTCAGCGATTTCTGTGGGCTGGGCTGGCAAGCACTGTACAGGTATTACCTCATTTAATCCTCACGACCAGCCTTTGAGGTAGGCGCTATTATTATCCTGTATCCCCATTTTGCAGGTGAGGACAGTGACTCACCAAGAGATTGGGTAGTAACGCAGCAGGGGCCCCACTGGCTGCTGAGTGGCAAAGCTAGAACAGACTCCACAGTCTGAGCTAGTGTCTTGCTTGTCCACTTGGCTGCCCCGCTAGCAGGGGAAGGAGGAGTTCCAGGTCAAAAGGACTGTCATGCTTAAGGATTGGCATAGGCAAGAGAGAAACTACAGTATACTTTTGAGGAACAGAAAATATCACAGTGTAATGGGCTAAGATAAAGAAGCAGTAGAAGGGTGTAAAGGAAGATTTTGAAGAACTCGGTGTATTTTTTTCTTCAGGAAAAGACATCTCTCTTCCACACCCTTCAAAGTCCAAATCAAACACTGCCTCCCCACCAAGCTCTCCAGGACCCTCCTGCACAACCACACTAGTGAACCTAGCAGCTCTTTAGGACCGTATAATCTGTTAGAGTCATCTATATGTGTTTGTGTGGATGTGTGTGTGTGTGTGTGTGTGTCCCCTTCCCAATGCTGAGCTTCTGGACCATTCTGAACTCCCAGTGTGGCACCAATATGAAAGACGCTCAAGAAATGTTGCTGAACAGAATTCCAAATGATCCTGTGAAACTTGCTCCTTCTGCAGATGAGGAAACTGAGACCATAGGATAAAAGTGACTTTCCCAAAGTCACACAGCCTATACTTTACCATCTCTGTCATCATCACTGCCGCCATGCCTGCATTCTAAGGCTTTATATGTATTTTCATCATTAAATTCTTGCTATTACCCAAAAAGGCGGATACTGCTATCATTCCCATTTGCAAATGAGGAATCGAGCCCAGGAACATTAAGTCAACTGGTGAATTGCTGGGACTAGACCTCTAGTCTAACTCCAGGTCTGCTGTTTTTTACTGCACTCCCCGCTGCATCCTTCCATGCACTCACTTCCATGCACGTCGAAAAAGAGGTCGTTCATGAAAGGTGTCTTTCTATCTACTTCCACACCGCCCCTACTCTTGTGAGAGTTTTGTAAGATTAAAATCTGGGTCTGCTGTCAGTAAAAGCAGTCAAAAAGTGGTTGTTGAAAGCCGACATGATTTACAAGTATCTGCGTAGTTACTTCAGTAGAAAAAGGCTAATAATTATTATTGTTTTGTTACATTGCCATGAGGAGAAAGGAAATGGGCTGCTGTTCAGACAGAGTCAAAATAACTTGGCATCGCCAACGTTTATTTATATTATGGCAACCACCCAAGTGACCACCCAAGTCGGAGTCAGCATTTGAGAGGAAGTGTGGCCCATGGATTTATTTTTCTTCCATCTACCCAAGTTTTTCAAACTGTTAATATAATATGTTTCACAATGTATTATGGTTCAATAAAGCAACAGACTGCATATTTGCTTTGTGAGCTCCTTGTAAAAACTGGATCTTGTTTGCATCTCTACCTGCCCAGTACCCAGAACAGTGATTGGCATGGTGTAAGTGCACAGTATATGTTGAATGAATGAAGAAATGATGTTACAGAGTAATATTTCAACTCATTCATGGTCAAGCTAAACAGAAACCAAGATCCTTCTCAAACCAGCTTCTAGGGTAGGCAGAGGTCTCCAAGCTGGCCAGATTCCCATGATGGTCCCAGCCAGGAAAGCTCCCCCTGACTGACTGTCACTAAGGGCTGTAGGTGGTGGGATTGGGTAGATGCCAGCCTTTGGCTTATATGCCGCCGCTCTCTGCCGGACCAACACATAAAGAACTGCAAGAGATAGGAGAGTGGGGAGCTCCCAGAAAATGGGAAAAGAGGAATAGGAAAAAAAATGGGAAGACAAGTAGGGATTGAGAAATCAACAGAAAGGTGGATCTAGAAAGGAAAGGAGAAAAGTAAAAAATAAAGGCATAGTCATGGGTTTCTATGAACAATTCTGGGAGAAGAAGATAAAAAGAAATAATCAATTCTTTTTGAAAGGCTAAGCATTTCTGCCCCAGCCAGAAATCCTCCATGGTCTACAGAACTGAGAGTCAGGGAGCAAGCGTGAGAGGAACAGGGATAGGGCACTGGTGTGGAAGGACACCCTGTTCTCTTTCAACATTGCTCCAGTCTACCCCAGGCCTTCCCTGAGCATTGGTGACAGAGCTTGCCACTGTTCAGGCTGGAGGGCACAGGAGCTATGACAGAATTGTCTTAGCTGCCATGCCTTCCTATCCACAGACTCCTAAGAGGTGTCCTAAATTTCTCAGCTGTAGCACAGGTCTGTAGAAAATTCCAGATGTCTGTATAAACACCCTTCATTTTCTTGAAATTAATTACTAAATTGCACCTACCTCTCCCATCCCACTCATGGAATTCTCTCTCATATCCTCCCAGCCTCTACTTCCGAATTGTCCTTGTTGCCCTCTGCTGAACTCTCTCCAAACTCTCCATCAGCATCTTTAGCTGAACAGCTTGTGAAGGAACCCTTTATCTAGCAAAGTCCTAAGTGGCAGACTATCGTTATTTCTTAGCAGAAATAATCAGGAATTGAATCACTGGATAAAGACACAGAGTAGGTGAGCCCAAGCAATGCCAGGCTTCCTGATATTTCATGCCATCTTCACTCGTACACCTCTGAGGCTTTCCTTTTTTTCTTCTTTCATTCAGGTGTCACAACATCCCAAAGTCCTGGCATATTCTCCTATTCTGAATGCCAGAGACCAAACTTTCACAATGAAAAAAGGACATGTTTCCAACCCAAGGACAAGGGTATTGAATTACAAAGCGCTCCTTTGGATAAAGTAGAACAAGAAACATCCCATATTCATAGGGCATCAGAGAAGCAGAGAACAGAATCTAGAGATAAGGAAAGCAGACTGAGGGAATTGTACACTCTGGCCGAGTCACCCAGATACACAGCATTTATAAACATGTCTAGACATCGGGGCTGGAACCTGCTGCTGGCCCACACTGGGGAATATAATCTCATTGAAAATAACCCTGTCTCACCAGTTAACCCATGAACAAATGAACCACTGACAGAGTAATAATAAGCCAATACGTTGGACAAATCTGTACCAGCCCCTACTAGGTGCCAGGCACCAGGGACACAGAGATGAATTAGACAGCTCCTACTTTCTAGGAGTTCACAATCAATTTGGGAAGAAAACCATGTACTTAGCAAAATGATAGCTAACAGTTATTCAGCCCTTACTTTGTACAAAAGGCTGAAGATACACCAGCTCATTTAATCTTCCCAGCAACTCAGTGAGGAAGACACCATTAAGTCCCCTATTTTGCAGATAAAAAAGACACATCACAAGGAAGTGAAGTGATTTGCCTATGGTATCAATGCCAGTAAGTGGCAGAGCTAAGCATCAGCCCCAGGTAAGATGGCTTCAGAGTCTGTGGACTTGACAGTTCACCTCCTATACTAGGATAGGAGCAGACTTGTGGTATGTCCAAGGCACTGCAGTGGGCAAAGGAGAACATCCAAGATCCTGCTGCAGCAGAGAAGAGGAAAGGCTTCCTGGAAAGGCAGCATGGGAGTTGGCCCTGAAGAATGAGAAGGAGAAGTCAGAGCATTTGGGGCTGAGGGCTCAGAGGAGACAGTGAGGTCAGAGGGTCTGGGAAACAGGTGTTAGCCAAGTAGCCCGAACTTCAGGGCAGGACAGAATGACCAGGGACAAAGTGGGGTGGAGTCAGATTGCAAAGGGATTTGATTAAAGTTGAGACTCGAGTTGCAGGTGATGGGGAACTATGGAAGGTTTGCAAGCAGGGCAGTGACATGATCAGTTAGCAGAGAGGTAAGTACAAATGGAAGGCAGAGGCTGCAGCTGCTCTTGAACAATGGGGGCCTTGCCACCCCCACCCACCCACAGACACAGTTGAAAATCCACATATAACTTTTGATTCCCTAAAAATTTAACTACTAATAGTTCACTGGAAGCCTTACCGATAACATAAACAGTCAACTAACTCACATTTTCTATGTTATATGTATTATATACTATAGTCTCATAATAAAAGTAAGCTAGAGAAAAGAAAATGTTATTAAGAACCTCATAAGGGAAAAAAATCTCTTACAGTTTTTATTGAAAAAAATCTGTGTGTAAGCGGACCTGAACGGTTCGAACCCATGTTGTTCTAAGGGTTAACTGTACTGTGGCAGCTACTGAAATAGTATTGATGTGAGATAGTCTCCAAGCTAGGGCAGTCAAGGGTGGTGAAAAGAAGGCGACAGGTGCAAAAGGTAGACACTCAACAGAGTTTAGTAACCAACCAAAAGCTAGAGAATGTTTGTGAATTGTAGGTCACCTTAGTGAGTAGTCAACCAACTCCTCTAGAGATCCTGAGCGAAGGAGATCAACCAAGAAAATGGATGGCTTAAAGGATAAGAGATTCCTTTCTCAGCCCAGGGGCCTCGTCATGCATCAAGCACACAGGGACAAACCTGGACGCCTAGAGGAAGGCATCCGAATGACTTTTCGGAGTAGCTAAGTGGCCTGGCACTAGAAAACTTGCAGGTGCAAAGGCGGAAATCTAATGTACTTATTTTTTTTCAGGAAGACATCCTGGTGACTGTCTTTCAGAAGAAGCAGGCTCCACCCAGCATTAAAAAAAGTAATCATCACAGAAGGGAAGGAGTAAGTCAGATGAGAAATGTTAAAGGAATTAGGGGCAGTGTGCTACAAGCACACCTCCTTTCGTCACCCATCTGCTTCCTGGTGTAATTTAGGAGATTCATTCCAAAAGGTACTGAATTGGTGACTGGTCAGTAAATCCCATTTGGACCAACTAAAACATAAGTAATACCTTTATTGGAACGTATACCCAAAACAGAATAGCTAATTTATAAAGGGGAATTCTTTTTTAGTTTTAAAACATAAAAACACCATGAAATGTTTATATATGTATATTCATGTCGAATGTCCGATACATCTTTTCATGCCATGACTACCAAATTACATCAGCTTCTCCCAGAAGTAGATTCTGAGTCAAAATCTCTTGTGTAGGGGATGATCGAGAAGGTGCTCATAGGAGAAACCAGGAAGGAAGTGGAGGAGATCCAGGAAGGGAAAGAAGTGAGCTAGGGCAAAGTTCTAGATCCAGCCTGATCCCATTGGCAGCTCTGGAGTGTAAATTGCACCTCAGAGTCAGTCCTGCCCCCAACAAAGGAGCTGGACATTTACTCCTACACTAGTCAGCCACTCCCTGTATGGAGGTGGAGGGCGGAGCTTTATATCACTCCCAGGCACCTGTGGGACTCCACAGGGGCAAGGAAGATCTATGTCCATGGAGAATTTCTGAAGGTCACAGGTGCAGACTATTATCATCAAATCACAAAAAAGCTGGGGAAACACAGAGCTGGTACAAGAGGACCAGGAAGGTTTGAGGAGGCACCAACTGTGTCCACTACATCTTGATATCATATCTGGTATAAAACAGTGTGAATACTGACAGTCTAAAAGAGTCAGAGGAAGAAACACTCAATCTACTGATGGAAGAGTCAGGGTTCAAAAAAATCAAGAGTCTGGAGCAAGGAGCAGAATCTGACAAGATGGAATCTGTCAGGAATTAATCTATGGTTCTACCTTGGGTCCAAAGTCAACAACAGCACCAGGAGAAGGCACAGGAGACCCAGCTCAGCAGCATCATGTATAAGGACAGCTGTGGAACTCAGCTTGGTCAGTAGCTCCACAGAAGCCCACCCTTCAGTGACCCAGAGCATCTCAGCTCATTTCAAGACGCATTCAGAGGAAGGCAGGTCTGGAACCAAAAAGGCAAGACTCCCTGCAATGTGGTGCTGGCCCCACCATGCCTGGAATGCAGACTTCAGTTCCGGACGTCACGATTTAAAAGAACATAGGCCACCCAAATGATCCCAGAAGAGCACAAGACAGATGGTATAAGAACTTGACCCTAAATAATGAGAGATACAGGTACAGAACTGGGAATATTGTCTCTAGAGAGAAAAGATTGGGGGACGCATTAAGTCACGTCCATTCTTAGGACTGTCACTGTGTCAGAGGTTAGACTTGTTCTGTATAACCTACAGTATTGAGTGGGGCCCAGAAGATAAAAGCTACAAGGAGATAGAGTTCAATGCAATCTAAGGAATACCTTAATAGCCACAGCTAGCCAAGGAGAGGGAATAAAGGAAAGAAATTGGGAAGGGTGGAAATAATGGTCAGGGCTAATTCAAGAGGTAGGCAGGGCATCCCCCCATCACTGGAATGTGGCTCTATCAGAGGTCCCGAAACAAAACTACACACCAAATCTACCTGGGGACTTGCTAACAATACTTTTCTGGGCCTTGACCCACAGACATTATGATTTAGTGGGTCATCCAGCATTTGTACTGTGACCAGTGTCTGGGACCACTGGTGAAGACATGTCATCAAGGATGACTAGAAAGACCTCAGGTGTCAGGTGGGGGAGGGGCGTAGAGTAGATGCATTTATTCCCTTCAAATGCTAAGTTTCGTATCAGAAGAGTCAGTCTGAGGAACACTGTTTAATAGAGATCGTGGGCTTTGGAGACAAAATTAATCTGAGTTTACATTTGGGGTCTTCCGCATATTAGCTGAGAGATCCGAGGGAAGTCATTTCCACTCTCCAACCCTTCTCACCCATCAAATGGGGAAAAAGAGTCCCAACTCCTTGGGTCATTGTGAGGTTCGAATGAATATATAAAATATAAACAGTATGCCGTAGTACATCGTGAGGAATCTCCTAAAGAAAACTGTGAATTGTCAGGTCATTCTTTTGGCTAATTCCGAGTGTGAAAGAGGATGGAACACTCCTTTAGATTTGGAGTAATTTCATCAAAGCAAATATATTGAGGGTTCCATACCAGTGTTAACATAAGATATTCGGAAAAGAATAAAAGCCATTCTTTTCCAACTTTGATTTGCTCTATTAAGAGATAATATAAAGAACTTATCTGCACTTAGCATGGAATGGAAGAGGATCATATAACTTCAAAACAAAATAGCATTCATGTTTTTTTCATTCCAAGAAGACCAACAATAGTCCCTAACATTATTTTTCTACCTTTATACCTCTAATGAACTCATATAAACAGGCTTCCATTATAGATGCTGGGGCAAGTATAAAGTTCTCTATTAAACATGACCTAGGGATATGAACAATTACTTCTCTAAGTTCTGTTTATTCTGCCCCATGTATCCACCTGGCCCCATCCTGCCTGCGGGGCTCTTTCTGACCTGCCAATAGCCACTTCAGGCAGGGCCTCTGTCTGCGGCACCAGGGCTTTGGGCTGGAAGGACTAATGATCCTTTTGATAAGCTGTGCCCCAGCAGGGGTCTGTGTCCACTACAGGAAAGGTTGTCGTTTCTAATTCACACACAGCCGTCTTGACTGGTGTGGCCCTGCCTACAATCAGGCAGAAGTTATGGGAGTAGCTCAGAGACTATTCCCTGGGCATGTGGGCTTTCTCTGCCTTCCACACAAATGTATCAGACAGCCACTGACCCATCAGCTTCCTCTCAGCCAAGGTCCCATCACCATAACCCTTCTTGAGAGCCAGCTCTCCTTATGCCTGTCAGAGCAGAGCGAGTAAGGATACCCTGGTGCTCTGGTTACTAGGGTCCACTCAGGGCATGGGATGGAATGGGGTCAGGCTCTGCTCAGAGGGGCAGAAAGGGAACGGGGTCTGCCCCAACTGTGGGAGACCACGAGGAGACCGAGTTTAGCTGAAAGGTGGGAGAAGGGGTGGGCATTTAAGCAACTTGTGATCACAGCCCAGACCATTAACCTGGAGCAGAGAGTTGAAGGTGCATTCTACTAGGAGGGCTGAGCCCAGCAACAGAGAATCCCAGGAGAGGCCTGGGAAGCACCAGAGTGATGGGCAGGGAGCTGCAGGGCTGTGGGCACGAAGCAGGGCTCAGGATAGCTGACCAACATGTCCCATTTTGCCTGGGATTTTCTCAGCTTTAGTACTGGAAGTCCTGTATCTCAGAAAAACCCTTCAGTTCTGGGCAAACCAGGACTAACAAACAGGGAGCAAAGCCACAGAAGAAAGGCCAGATTCAGGTATGCAGAAGGGACACTGGGAACACATAGAACAATGACTCTGGTAGAGTGACCCAGACCAAAAGCCTAGTCATAAGAATCAGGACAGAGGAAAGAAATTAGGCTCAGAAGGATGTGAGGTTAAATCCCTTCAAGGAGATTAAGAGGTGTTCCATGAAAAAAAAAAGTTGCAGTAGTCAAATAAATTTGAGAAAATCTGTTAAACAAAAGTAGGCAGGTTTAAGATAGGATAGGACTTAGAGCTCTAATGTAGATGGAGCATCTTCTAAATACAAATAACTATGCAGGGTTGTTCTAACTGACCACAGGACCCTCCCCAACCCATGGAACAGCTAATAGGAGGCTAACAAAACACAGATCCCAGCTGAGGAGACACTGCTCTAAGGCAGCTTAGGAACATGCCTAATCTGGAAAGAGAAGTTCACACCGAGTTCGATTATGTGGGTTAATAATTGTCGAGCTGAGAAGCCGGATGGAAAGACGAAGTCTCAGTTCTAGACTGTTCTAACAGCCCAAATGAAGCACTGCTGTCTCCAACACAGCAATGGGTCTGGAGTCACGCATCCCTCAGAGGTTAATGTACTGTAGCTGAGGACTGTTATCTGTTATAACAAGTTCCCTGGCTAAAGGTCAGCGTACCTGATAACCCTTTTTGTAGAGAAGGGAGGGGCTGAACTCACCCAAGGAGTGTGGTGAAGCGAAGCCGCTGACCCCATAGGCGGAGCCGGCACCAATCACTAAACAGGTGTGCAAACAGGTAGAGCAGCGCGTGATTTCTATGGCCTCCACATTTACCGCGTGATTTCTATGGCCTCCACATTTACCGCGTGATTTCTATGGCCTCCACATTTACCTGGAGCATGGCTGAAGGAAAAGCAGCTGGATTTGATCTGATAGGAAGTAGGAAAATGCAGAAGGTTCTGGGACAACACTGAGCTTTTATGGCCTGGCATCAGCAAAGCAGGCTCACTTTGTAGGGCCTTGTGGGGAACTGCCACAGTCCTGGGGGGAGTCTTGGTGGCAGTCTTCTTCAAGGGCATTTTGCACTCTGTGGACAAGTCACTGTCGGAGCACAAAGGTGAGTGAACTTCAAGGGCTTATGTTTAAGTTCTTACTAGGTATGAAGTATAGACCCTACCGAGGAGTGGTGGACAGGCCAATGAACTGGAGACCAGAAAACCTAGGTTCTGATGGTGGCTCTGACACTATCTGCATTGTCGCCTCTCTGGGGCTTCGTACTTCCACATGATAACTGGGGACCTTTTGGTCTGGGTGCACCTAAGGCTGATTGTTATCTTTGACATTCCAAAAGTATCAATAAACAAAATGACTCCCAAACATTTCTTTGTCGTTATTTATTCAGGTTATAAACTGCCATTTCTCAAAACCATAAGCAGTGTGCTCTTAGAATAGCTCAGGCCTCTGTGGCCCTGGGCCGTTAGCTGTAGGCTGCAGAAAACTAGATGCGGGTCCTTCTCTCATGTTGAGAAGGAGCTGTCTATATAGCATGCTCTTAGTTCCCTCCCCTCCCTTCCCCCAATTATACAGGTTGGCAGCCTCGAACTATTTTCACTTTCTGGAACATGCTGTATACCTTTTGGCCTCCATGCTTCTATGTATCTTGAGTTCCCTGGGATAAACACTCTGAGGTCGGCTTGTGTGCAGAAGGATCTTGGAGTAAGCAGAACAGGATAGAGGGAGGGCTGACCTGAGATACAGTCACACTAGAGGACTCAGCTGGTCCCCTGGGGTGCCCTGGAGCTAGATGGCCCTTCAAGAGCTGTGCTCGACTGAGGCAAGAAGCTGAGCTTTTGCACTCAGCTGCCCCTGGGAAGGGGGCGTAATATTGGGCAAGGCGCCTCCCTCCAGTTGAGGGCATTCTGGAAAGCCATTAGCATCCACCCCTCACTGCAGCTGAAGTGAGAGGGCTGTGGGCGGTATCCCCCACAGTGCCTCCGCTCAGGTCCTCCTGCATCCTCCCTTATCTCCCCCTCCGTGAGACCTGTGTCCTGTTTCAGATGTCGTCAATGTCTTAGCCCTTCATCAGGATGTTATATTCACAAAGATCTATGAAAACACTATCTTGACTCTATTATCTTCCCCAGACAACATTCTCAGCAAATAAGCAGACAGACATATCATAAATGCCAGGCATTTCCTCCCTCCTCAGTTTAGATTTTAGGACAATGCATTTATCACGGTTGCATCACATGGGCCACCGCATATACCTCTGAGCATAGGAAACAGCCTGAGCAGAAGGGGCTGCAGAGCCTGGCTCCCCTGCATCCTGTCTCCCATGGGGCCAGGCGGGGCCGGATACCCGACTGGAAGCCCACTTCCGCCCCTTCCATCCCCTCCCTCAACAAAAGCATCCAAGAGAGAAACATTTTTCTGTCCGGGCAGAGAGAGACCTTTGTCCTACCTATGTGAAGGTCAAAGAGGGAAGATATGCCATGATCGAACACTTTTAACTCTCCAGGTTTCCTTTCAGATTTCAACACAGCCTCTAACATGACTCTGTTCAACATGTTTCTGTGTGAATTGCGAGTACTTCATTTTATATTAAGTTATTTTATTCCATTTTGCTTAAAACCCTACAGGATACAAACAAATCTGAACATGCCAGGAGTTATAACTCCATAGAGCAGCATTATTCGTTATAAATATTTGATCAAAATAAAGGCTCCTCAGTTCGGCTGGCCTGGCATGTAGTTCAGGCCCATTTGAAATAGGGATCAGAATAGAACCCAACATCAGCCAACTGAAAACTAAAATAAATTGTACTGCTTAGCAGAACTATATACCTTTATCTATTTACTTATTTTGCCACCTATTCATTTACTATTAGTTCAATGGTAAATGTATCAAGTACATTATATAGCAGTACTTTCAATGTGCCAAGTATTGTCCTAGGGCTGTAGGAAATGCAAGAGCGTGTGAGAATCATCCCCTGCCCTGGAGAAGCTTACAGGAGGGGTGGTGGAGAACAGGAATAAGTCTGCATGAAAGAATTATTCCTGTGGAGCCTAAGATGGTCTCAGAAGATGTGCGGCAGGGAGAATAGCAGGGAAGGTGGCAGGGCTGGCTTAACATTAAGTACACAGAACCTTGGTTGCCATAAATTTTGCCATTAAGTTTTATCCCAAATTTTAAAATGCCACCGAAGCACATTAAGCAGAAGAGTTCCACAATGACATGTCTCCATCAGATTGTGAACAGCAACTGGACCATAAATGCCAGGCATTTCCTCCCTCCTCAGTTTAGATTTTAGGACAATGCGTTTATCACCTTTGCATCACATGGGCCACCACATATGAACAAATGAGGGATAAAGGCAAAGAGCATGGCTTATTCAGTTGTATGTCCCCAGCCATCAGCACAAACCACACAAATGAGACCCCATAAATATTTGTCAGAGGATGAACGAGTGCATGGAGGTGTTTCAGAAGAGCAAAAGAGATGGAATCTCTGGAGATTAGAGAAATTGGGACCTTGCGAGGTTTGGAAAATGTTGGAATACCCACAATATGATTCCAAGAGAAAATAAGCAAATGATGGTTAAAACAATTGCCAGGCTACTCGACATCATCAGCCATCCGGGAACTATATAAATCAAAACCATAATAAGATAGCACTTCACGTATATAGAATGGCTATAATCAAAAGGCACAGAGTAACATGCGTTGGCAAGGATGTGGAGAAAATGGAACCCTCCTGCATTGCTGGTGGGAATGTAAAAGGGTGCAACCACTTTGGAAAATGGTTTGGCAATTTCTCAGAAGGTTAAACAGAGCTCTAACATAAGATCCAGCAATTCCACTCCTAGTTATATACTTAAGAGAAATAAAAACATATGACCATTCACAAATCTGTACACGAATGCTAGATGAAAAGTGGAAACAATCCAGATGTCCACCAATGATAAGTAAACAGAATGTGGTATGTTCATACAGTGTAATACTTAGCTATAAAAGGGAATAAAGTGCTGATATGTGCTACAACATGAACAAACCTTGAAAATACATTAAGTGAAAAAGAAATAGTCAGGAAAGACCACCTATCGTATGGTCTCATTTATACGAAATGTCCGGAACAGGAAGACCTAAAGAGAAAAAAAGTAGATTTGTGGTTGCCTGGGGCTGGAGAAGCTCGGAGAAAAATGGAGACTGACTGCAAAGGGTGTCGAGTTTCTTTTGAAGGTCAGGAAAATGTCTAAAACTGATTGTGCTGATGGTTGTGCTACTCTGTGAATACACTAAAAACTATAGATTTGCACACTTTAAATGGGTGAATTGAATGATATATAAATTATATCTAATAAAACTGTTACCAGAAAAAGACACACTGACCCACATATCCAGATAAAAACTGTTGCATGCACATACACACATGCGTGCGTGCACGAACACACACATAGAGATGGCTAAATCCTGGAATGGTCCAGATGGGAAGTACGGTGGTAACTGTAGCAGGGATAAGCAGTCTGATCTTAAGCTTTCTCTGAGCATCCCCAATGAGCAAGAAAAATGACAGAGCCAATAATAACTAAAAATAGTTAACCACTGCTGAGAGCATCTGTGAACAAGGTAGGCACCATTGAAAGCTCTAGCCACATTATTTCAGTATGTGCATATATACATATATGTAATTACATATCACATCCTTTCCAGTGAGGTAGGTGCTCTCCTAAACCCCAGTTTACAATTAAGGAAATTGTAAAATCTTCCGCAAAGATTAGGTAACTTGCCCCCAGTCGTAGGTTGTAAGGAAGGTGCAAGGACACCTCAGCCCAGGCAGCCTGCCTGAGCACACGCCCTTAACTTCTGGCCAATGCCGCCTTCCCTGGGGTGAGGGCTGGAGACGCAGGTGAAGGTCAAGGAGAGTGGGATGTGAGCGCAACGGGAGGGCCCGGGCACCTGTGATCTCGATGAGGGTGAAGAACTGGGTCTGTGAGTGTGACAGTGGTGTGCAGAGCTGTAGCATAAACTAAGGAATTTGGGGTTATGACTCTGACTTTGTTTTTGAGATGAGAGAGTTTACAGCTTGGTACATTCCAAGGCGTAAAGTGGGCTAAACAAAGAGCATGGGGTTGGTTATGGGGCCTTGACTGTGATGACAGTTGCTCATCATCCCAGATGGTAAAATGACTTAATGCTTCCAAAATTTAAAATGCTATGAATTTTTGAGGGATGTACATGCCAAGAACATATTCCTAGAGGAAAGTTAAAGGGAATTCTGTCACTTACCAACCAAATGTGGAGACAAAGCATGCAAGAACGAGAAC
Organism: Eonycteris spelaea; assembly: GCA_003508835.1. Lineage (NCBI taxonomy): Eukaryota > Metazoa > Chordata > Mammalia > Chiroptera > Pteropodidae > Eonycteris > Eonycteris spelaea. Next base: position 7,472,159 of record PUFA01000040.1, on the reverse strand, counting down.
CTTGAAGATACAATTACTTCTGTCAGTGGTTCCCAAACTTCCATCACCGATTGCATATTAAGGAATAATTAAATTATTTTCAACATTTTCACTAATCAGATAGATTTTAACTGTGAATTAGAGTCTCTGATCAACTGAGACCACCCACCTTGCCTGGCTGGGTTGCTTAGAAACCCCAAGTCAAGAAACTAATCTCGTCAGCCAAGGCAGCGTACTTGGAAAGCTGTAGGATGTATTTCTGTCAAGCTGTCCAGAGTAGTGGGATACCTGCAGGTCCCCTGAGGGAACACGGGACCGAAGTCAGAAGCATGGTCCTCACTCTGTCTCCTATGGTTAGGGTCGGCTTATTGCAGGCAGTGCCAAGGGTCAGGACAGCTATGGATTGGGCCAGGGTTTGTGACCCTGGAGGACAAGGTGCTTAATTATTTACTAAATGGAGGCTAAGGCATTGAGATTGCATTAACACCTCTCCCCAACTTTCTAGAGTAGTGCCAAGTCTGTATGATTTTGTTCTTTTCAATAAAGGTAACGCACGAGGCCTAAAGTCTAGATTGGCAGCATCCAATCGAAATATAATGAGAGTTATTTTGTAATTTTTAATTTTTCTAAGAGCTACATTTTTTAAAAGTAAAAAGAAACAGATGAAATTAATTCTAAAAATATTTTATTTAAGCCAAAAAATTCAAAATATTAATATTAATGTCACCGTCAATAATATTAATATTAATGTTACTGTCAATAATAGTGAAGTAGTAATGAGATATTTTGTATTTGAGGGTGTTAAGTCTTCAAAATCCAGTGTGTACTTTACACTCACAGCCCATTGCAACTGGACTGGCTACATCTCAAGCACTCAATAGTCCAGCTCATAAGACGAGTCAGAATTGGGGCACCTACCTCAGACCCCAAGTCAGTGCCAACTCTGTGGCTACACAAGTCCTATGTTTGTTCCAACACAAGTAAATCACTTCTCTGAAGATCCCCTTAGAGATCCAGGGTGCGGCTGCCCGTTGCAGCCTGGGGGCAGTGGGGACATCCCAGCACCAGGCAAAGCTGCTCTGGGAAGTCAGCGCCCAGGGACCTGAACTCCATTCACTAGATGACCCACTTCGAGCTCCACAAAGGGCATGAGTTTCCCATGGGGACCACCCTTCTGACTTTCCAGAACTTGGCTCTCCAGTTGGGTTTATCTCAGGCCCTCCCAAGAATCTTTCTAGCTGCTCCATTCAGGTACAACTCAGTGGTTATTTTCTACTCTGAGGACTGAGAATTAGCAAAACAAAGCAGACATGGGCAGGGGAACCACAGAGAAGCAGTGGAGAGAAAGAACTTTCCAGCTTCCCCATGGAGCCCCAGTTCCTGCAAGCTTCTTGCCTTCAGGCCCCTGTGAGATACCCCTCTGACCCCAGAACAAGTTCTCATTGTCACTTGTAATCCTAATGGCTTTGGGGTGCTTGCAGCTAACAACCCAGCTTTGCCACAGACCCTAGAGCACGTTCCTGCCTGGCAGGAGCCACAGGCTCTGGGAACCTGAAGCCTTTGCTGTGGCTCCTCTCTAGATAGCAGTGGGGCCAGTCCAGATTCTTCCCACATCCCCTCAGCATTTCTTATATTTTGTGAAGTCTCATTCCAAGCGCATTTCAGGGAGAAGGGCAGAAAAGACACGTGAGCCCCCTCTGGATGGTCTGCGGGAAGCTCTGGGTTCTATGCTCCTGCTATATGTCCTCTGCACTGCCTTCCAGGACCTGAGCTCTGTGGGCCTCTGTCCTGTCCCCCTCACACCTAGGGCTCTGTCTCTGCTGTGAGCTCCAAGCTGCCTGCCAAGAGTCCCTGGTCCCCAGGGTGCATACTACGCTCCTTGCTCTGCATTCCCACACCCGTCCCCTGTTTAGCTCTTACTTAGATCCTTCAGCTCTAATTGGGAAGTTGACTGTGCACGTCTAGCTCCCTTACTTGGTTTGAGCTCCTAAATGGCAAGGACAGAATTAATCACCTTTTATTTTCTCAGGTTCCTCCTACGACCTCCCTACCTGTGCCTAGTAAATAATAGATGCTCAATACATGTTCATCGAAGGAAGGAAGAACGAGATGCAAGGGAAAACGGAGGAAGGGAGACCAGAAAAAGAGGAATCCATAGGCCAGTCATTTCAGGTAAAGATGACGTCTAGTCACATTAAATTCTGGACCAGACTTGGTTCCTGCAGGACGTCTCCGAGGAAACCCAGCCAGCCATTGTTTCCATAATTAGAACTGCAGCCACCACGGTGCAGTCAGGGGCAGCCCAACAATGGCATCTTTTGGGGAGCAACCAACAGTGAGCCCCCAACCTTCAGGTCCTGAGATTCCCTAGGGGATCCTGCGGTTCAATTTCCTTCTGCATCCGCATCTGCTGTGATGCTCACGTCTGTATGTAGGACAGGGACAGCCTTTAAAAGGGATGTTCAAGAATCGAAATGATAAACATATTTAGAGATTTAGAAAATGGATCTAAAGCGAAGTTATTGTTTTGTGAGAGCCTACTGATTCCTGGTGGTCTGCTGGGCGCTGGGAAGGCAATGTTCAGTGAAATAAGCACAGACCATACCCTTATGGAGTCTGAAGGTTGTTGGGTCATTTGCATGAAGCAGACTCTAAAAAATATCAGAATCTAAAGGCAAATAAATATTAAGTATTTATTTTGAGAGGCAAAATTGAGATAATTGAAAGAGGTTTGGCTTCAGACAGAATCAATTTCAAATATTGATTCTGTAAACAGTAGCTGTTGATCTAATTTAAAAGAAGTAGAAGTTATACATATACACGTTTTAAAAGTCCAATGATTCTACAAAGTTTATAATGAAAATGATCATTCTCCTATTCCATCCTCTACACCTCAGCCACTCTCTAGACATAATCACTTTTAACTCCTTTAGCTATTTCTTCCCTTATTTATCTCATGCTATAGTCCCCCTCGCCTGCATAGAATTCTTCCCAAGACCCCCAGTAAATGCCTTAAACTGATAGTACTGAACCCTGTATATATAGGTACTATACACACATACATACCTATGAAAAAGTTTAACTTACAAATTAGGCACGGTAAGAGATTAATAACAATAACTAAAAACAAAATAGAACAATTATAACAATATATTATAATAAATTATGTGACTGTCGCCTCCCTCTTTTCCTCCCTCCCTCTCATTCTCTCTCTCTTCTCTCTCTCTCTCTCTCTCTCTCTCTCTTTCTCTCAACCAGTCCAATAACTACAATGGCTATCAAGTGACCAAGAGGCATGTATACAGCATGGTGTGCTAGACAAAAGAATGATTCATGTCCCAGGCAGGACAGAGCTAGGCACAAGAGATTTCATCATGCACAGCATGCAATTTAAAACTTTGAACTATTTATTTCTGGAATTTTCCATTTAATATTTTCAGACCATGGTTGACGGTAGGTAAAACCAGAGATAAGGTGCAGGGAGTTTGGGGGGACTACTGTATATTCAAACAATACACTTATATGGCTGTATCTAGATTTTGCTTAGAATTTAGATCTTGCCTATTGACTCCACATGGAAACTGAAGTTTTGATGTCTTCAGTCTCCCTCCCCACATCCTCTCCTCCATCCTCCAAACAGAGCTATACACAATTTTGGTTAAATCAATATTAAATGCTTATGCCTTATTGCCGTGTGATTATTAAGCCATAAAGTGCACTATATAGTAATATTTTCTTTCTTACGCAACTTTTTGTTTGTCCTGGAGTTAACAATTATCACTTTTTCTTCATTTGTTTAACTTTTTATGTACTTATTACTAACTCATCACTAATTTTCCTTCAAAAGTAGCGATCTCTTAGTACAATAAAACTCATTTTGTCCTGTATAAATGGCATCTTTTTCTGCAGATGGCCTGCATCCCACACTCTGGCAGAGCCCCCAAACTCCTGCTCAGTGTGGATTGGTTTTTCTCCAGGCTGGCCCCACAGTGCTACCCTGAGGCTTCCCTTACCACCATCCTGGGGATTCTAGGGTATACCTCAAAATGGATCACCTGCTTCCTTTATCTTATGTCTCCCTCTTTCTTAGATAGCCCCCTAATTTTGGAGGAACGTGCCTAAGGGTAAACAAGAATTAAAGTTTTCAAAACTTTGCTTTTCTGAAACTGGTTTGATTGACGGTTTGAACGTGTATAGAATTCTAGGTATAAAAACTTTATTTTTCTCAGCATTTTGAAGGTTTCCTAGCATCGAGTTGCTTTCTTTGGAAAAGTCTGATACCATTCTGACTCTGATATCCCCTTCTCTCTCCACAGAAGCTTTTAGGGTCTTCTCATTGCCCTTCATGGGCTGAAATTTCACGATTGCATGCCTTGTTGTAGGCCTATAGTCATGTAATGTACTTGGCACTTTGTAGACCTTTACCATCTACACATTCATTTCCTTCATATATAAGGAAATTTCCTGAAATATGTGTTTGATACTTTTCTCCCCTCCATATTCTCTATGGAACTCCTATTGTTTGGGTATTAGACTGCCTAGGTAGGTCCTGTAATTTTTTTATGTTTTCTCTCCTATTTTCCATCGAATTTATATTATTGTTCTACTTTCTGTGTAATTTCTTTAACTTCATTTTTTTAACTGCTTCATTTTCTTTCTGCTCTCAAACGTTTAAGTTCCAAAAATTATTTCTGCCCTCCGTCCCCTGAGTACTACCTCCAGTGCTTGGTATGTAAACCAATCGCAGGGCCTTGTTTCTGCTGTGGCGGTCCTTTCTTTCAGCGGCCTAGATTGCCTGCTAACACCTGAGTTCCTCTTTGCTTTTCCTTTTTCTTTGTTTTTTTTTTTTCCCTGTCTCGGTTTCTCTCAAATGCCCAATGACCCTTGGCTGTTCACTTATATTTGAGAGTGGGGTACTAAGTAGCTGTTGGGTAGCTCTTTGTGTGGGAACGGGGTCTGACCGTGGGATTCACCAGAATGTATGACTGGGCACCTTTATTGGGGCACCTCAACCCTCAGCACCATTAAGTTCTATGCCCAGAGCCAGCCATCTTCTCCACAAAGGAATCCTTCGGGCTCCTGCCTGGAAGATATCAACGTGGCTGCCGGTGTGCCCTAGCATCCGGTGGGGACAGGGCCAGCAGGCTCACCAGTCAGTGTACAGACTGTCCCTCAGTCCCTGGGTAGCACAGGGGCCCTCTCCTCAGCTAGGTCACTGGCCAAAGCCAGCAGCTCTGGGAAGTACTGTCTAGTCTTCTGCTAAGATGAGTGAGCAGATGTAGGGGATCTAACTGTTTCACACACATATTTTCAACAAGTTTTGTTTTTAGCCCCATCTGGGCCCCTTTTTCAGAAGATTCTGCAACTCCAAACTTCCCCGCTCTCTATCTAGGTTGCACCCTTCTCTGGTCTGTTCAATTGATACGTGGCGTCCATTCGACAAGAGTCTTCTGCAAAGGCCATCCTGAAGAAGCTGTGGCTGTGAGGCATGCTCTCTCAGGCCTGGAGAACTGGCGCGTGGACAGGAGCGCACAGAAACAGGACTGCCCTTGCAGAACTGTAAACCCCAGAGGCTTCTGGACCCTGGACTTAGCCCCACTCTCTTGCTTCTTCCTCAACACATTTTAATACATAATCAATGTGTAGGACAAGTAAAATAACATAAGCAAAAAGAAAAATTCCTGCCACCAATCTTCACTTTTTCATAAATGATCTTCGCATACGTGGGAAGATCTAGAAAAATCTTCTGGTTTGAACATGGTGCTGCATTCCTACACCATGCCAGGCTTATGGCCTGGGCATAGAAGGGGAGTCTCGGAGGGCCAGATGTGAGAGGGCCTCAAAAGCCCTGCTACTCTGTGTCCAGGGCCTGGCACTATCGCCATTACACGTTCATTCGCACTAGCAAATGTTAGAACTCAGTGAGACCCCTGCGAAAGGCCAACATCTTGTTGCCCATTAACACACCTTAGTAGGGCGTCCTGTGCTTTATAAGGCCAAAACCTTGAAAGCAGAGCACAAGGCCCTGAAGGAACAGAAAGCAGTACAGTACAGTAAACTACAAAGCACTGCACACGGTGCTATTATTACTCTTAAGTAATAGGATTCTAGGTAAAAGTGTGATGGAGCCTCTGCATTGAACGCATAGGTCACTGCCATAAAAGTCAGGTAGCAGTAGGAAAACTATGAGCCATCAGGGATAATTGTCTAAACAACATGTGCAACCACGAGACATGAAGATCTAGCACACCTGCCAACTTCTATTGCAGAAAGGTAACAGCTGGGTTGAGAATTTCCTCTGCACTATAGGATTGTGATCTGGGGAGTCAATGGACCAGGTGGCTTGTGACTGCCTGGCTTTTAGAGACTGTCATGATAAGGACAATGGAAAATGCATGAAACCCTCCTATAACCCTGGTATGACTGTAAAATTAGGCAGCCACTTTGGAAAAGAGTTTGGCAGTTCCTCAAAAAGTTAAACATCCAGTTAGCTTATCACCCAGCAATTCCATTCCCAGGTATACACCTAAAAGAATTGAAAGCATATGTTCACACAAAAACATTATTCATAATAGCCAAACAGCAGAAACAACTCAAGTGTTCATCAACTGATGAATGTACAAACAAACCGTGGTATATTCAATACATAATGAAATAGTATCAGTCATAAAAAAGAATGAAGTACCCATACACGTTACAACATGGATGAACATTGAAAACATCACGCTAAGCTGAAATTGGACACACACAAAATGATACACTGTGTGACTCTAATTGTATAAAATGTCCAGAATAGGTGATCCACAGAGACAGAAAGCTCGTTTTTTGGTTGCCAGGGCCTGGGGGCAGGGCGGGGGCCTCAGGAAATGAAGAGTGACTGCGAATGGGCAAGGAGTTTCTTTTGGGGGATAATGAAAATGTTCTGAAATTAGATAGTAGTGATGGTTGCACAACTCTATGAATATACTAAACATCAATGAATTTAAATAGGCGAATTGCATGGTGTGTAAATTACATCTCAGTAAAATTTAAAAGAAAATACAGAAAAACCCAACAAAGACTGCTTTCCCGCCCCCACCCCTATTTGGTGCCCAGAAAAGTCTTAGCATCCCTCCCAATATACCAAATGTATATCAGTAAATAGCCTGCAAGAAAGGATGGGGGTCTAGCAGAGTGGAGTAACCTGGGGGGAAACTACTCCTTTGTGAAGCAGCCAACGCTGTTTTTCTTTAACAACTTACCACGAACTTATGTAGACATTTTCCTTATAGACAAAACAGCAGAATCAGAGGTACAAAACCAGTCCCCCTGGTTTGGGTTGCCTGTTTCAGGAAGGAAGAAGGCCAACTCCCTGGCAGGTGTGTGGAGCAGGAAGAGAAACAGGGAAATGTTGACGCTGATGGAAGAGACAAAACCACACAAAGCCAGATGCCGCTGTCTATCACATGGCTGAGTTCCCCTCAGCCAGGTGAGGGAACAGAATGGAAAAAACCTGGTCCGATGCTAGAGCCTTCCAGATGGGTCTCTCCCCAATCAATCCTACCTTCCCCTGACAATTTCACCCCTGTATACAGTGTCAAGCAAAACACTCGGCATCCGTGGGAGCAGCATGACTATTTAATGAATTAATAGCAACATCACTTACGACAGCAAACAAACAAACAAACAAAAAAAAACAACTTAAATGTCTCATGACAGACCATTGGTTTGTACACCTTTACGATATCCCAATAATTAGGCAAGTTATTTAATCTTTCTATGCCTGGATTTTTCTTTTGCTAAATGGCGGAGAATAATGATACCTATCTCACAGGGTTGTTGTGAGGATTTAAGTGAGCTGAGATATCTAACCTAGCATGTAGTCAGTACAAAATAAATGTTAACTATTATTATGATGCCATGGAATACTGTGCAGTTGTTAAGACTGTGTTGAGGAAATACGTTTTACACGTGGAAAAATTCACGGCAATTTGAAAAGAAGGTTAGGTAATAGTACAAACAGTATGATTCCAAATTTTACACAATAAACGAAAGCCAAGGCAACATACATAAAAATATTTATTTCTAGATTGTGAAACCGAGGGTGACTTTTCTCCTTACCCTCCTCCTCCTCCTTCTCATTCACATTATTATTATTTACCTATCTTAATTTTTTTAACAATGAGCATAAGTTATTTAAGTGAAAAAGTTAATAAAGGTTCCACTTGAAAACAAAAAAGCATTTGACACAATAATTCCAAGAAAACAATCCCAAATCCAAAAAAAATATTGCCTGTAAGAATTAGATACAGTATATTTTCTGTACATTATAGAATAATATAAGTGATTTTAAAAGATGTTCAGAGTATTAAAATGTTCAAAAATGTTAGAATAATGCTTTAAAATATTAGAAAATGTTATCAATATTAAGTAAACTAACAAAGGTGAAAATAACTGGTATATGATCTCAAGCATATCACAAATGAGAATAAATAGCATAAGCAGAATAGACTAGAAAGAACTAGAGAAAAATATTAACAGGGAAAATAAGTCATCAGAGAAGGCATGTTTGACTCTCTGTTCTTTGTTGACTGAAGTTAACTCCATTTGTTATCTTTTGACCAGAACGGGGTGGATTCTTTCTCAGTGATTCACAAATTAACTTAGAAACCTCTAGACTTGTTAGACTGATTATTCTTCCTTGGGTAGAGGGTTGCCCTCTGATATAAAAGTAAAATCATTAAATCTATTCGGTCTAAGAAGAGAAAGTCCAAAGGAAATATGCTTTCAATTAACTAAATCATTAAGTTTAGGTAAATATAGTCCTGATCATTTATCAAAATGCGAGACAAATAAAAGCCATTTCGATTACATCAACATTTACGAGGTACCTCCTACAAACAAAGATGAATAATGAGACAGCAGTCTTTGCCCTGGGAAAGCTCACCACCTAATGCTGTACAGAAAAACAACTATATTCAATTAGCCACAACCTGGGAAGGGCTACAACGAACAAAGGACTGTGAGCCCAGAGAAGGGAGCAATTTGAATTTGAAGGACCAGGGAAGGCTTCATATGGGTTCAAATTTGCCCTAAGCTTTGAAGCATTTGTACCGTTTTGGCTACTGGTGGATTCAGTAGTCAGATCCCAAGCAGGGATGACGTCTTTCATTGAACAATTAAAAGGCAAGATGTGTAGCTGATCACTTTTAGGGTTCCTGAAAGGGTTAATGTCAACCAAATGGCCCTTGAAGCTGCTGACAGGGGCAATCCTTGCATGAAGGAGCAGGCATTGCAGACATCTGGGGGAGAGGAGGAGCAGAATGCCGTCTCACTTGGGATGACATCTTGCTAATTCCAGCCTTATGCCTTAGTCAGGGGTGGCCTCTGCTGAGATGCAGTGGGCAATATACTGTGAGGTATGGTTTGGGGACATCAAGAGGACCCTACAGCCAAGGCCTAACCTGTCCATTCTGGACAAAACAGTTCTCTTTTCAAGCTCTAGTTCACCTTACACTCAGAAATAAACCTTGTTGGAATAACCTTGAAGTTATCAATATACTCCACTCCTGGATGAGAGGTCCAAGGACTAGCCAAGTCTTTGGGATAGAGTTGGGAGTGGGGACATCTGGGAGAAGGAACAAGACCTAAGTCACTAAGTACTTCCTTCTACAATGCATCCTTGCATGTTGGAGAGCTTGCTGCTGTCATGGTTGTGAGGTCATTTGGTAGCAAAGGCTTGTATTGAAGGCTCCAGGAAACAGCGCTCCACTGCCTTTGCCTGGTTTGGCCAGTGTGGTGAGTGCAGTGCTCTCTGCTGCCACCCAGTGGATATACTGAGGTAGGTCAGGTAGGAGGTTTAATCCAGAGGTTCTCAGTGTGGTCCCCTAGCTCAGTTGTATCCACGTCAAATTTTCAGCTATCCTAAACATCTTGGAAGTGAGGCCATCAGCCTATGTTTCAACAAGCTCTCTAGGTGATTCTGATGCACACTCAAGTTTGAAGGTTACTGGTTTAGACTAAATAGAGACTTGCACACTGGGATGCTTAAAACAGATCATCAGAATTCTCAGTTGGGAGATAATTCTCTTTATTGATGATCAAGGACTACACTTTTATATAAAAACTAAATTTCACCACCACTTAAAAAAAATATTCAACTCCTTCTCAAAAAGGACAAGAAGGTACGCAACCCAACTCCTCTGCCTTTTTATGCAAAATCTCTTGCTTACAGAGGCTTCCCTGTTTCTGGGAATGGCATTCAAGTTCCTCCAAAAATATAGTCCCAAACCTGTTTTTCAGACTCACATCCAATCATTCTCCACTTCCTTTATCCTAGACCCTAATGCAATGGGCTGATTCTCTGAATCCAGCCTGCATCTATGTGTTCACTCTGTTCTTCCCACCAGTCAAAGATGCACCCATCTGTAAGATTAAAATTTCAAAATGAAAAGTTCTAAAACATTGCACTCATTTTTAAGGCCCCCTCAAACACTGTTTCTTCCATGAAGCTTTCCCTCATTGCTCCAGCAAATAATGGTCTTTCCCATCATGAACCACCATCACAGCTCATCTATATCCTTCTTTCAGTTCTTTAGACCCTGCTCCTTATTTTTAAGTTCTTAGTGGACATTTCTTATCCCCCTGAGTCCAGAGACTGAGTCCTACTCATTTCAATGTAGGCCAGTACAGAGTTGTGCACAGCAAATGCTCTTTGAACAGTGTAAATGAATAACTTTGGTCTCTCATGAAATAGCAGTTCACAATAAATATTGTAATTTAAATCAGTGCAATGCAAACTTTGCAACATAAGGATAACTTAGGGGCCTCTAATGATCTGGGCTAGACCAAGGCTGGTATTGTCTAAAGTCCTCCTTGGGATTCTACCACTGATGGGCAGGGTCCTAGGTACCCAGTGCCCACTAATCTACTGTGCCATATCAGGGCCAGAAGAGGCCACCAACTCCCCCTGCTAGCCACCGCAGCTGTTGTGCTAGGACTCACTGCATGTAGTCCTGTGAAGCCTTCCGATTCCATCAGCCCCTTAGCCCCTGAAGGAGCCACCTAAGAACCCAATAGCCCTCAGAAAACAATACCCCTGCAGGTATCACTAACACCTGGTTGGGAATGCCACCTCCCACAGACCAGGAGACTTTTGTCCAAATCTCTCACCCAGGCCACTTGCCCCAATGGTCCCCATCCTCACTGTCCTCCCCAATAAGTGTCCCTATTGTCATGGTTTTACCCGCGTGAACCTGCTGTGGAGAGAGACCCACCAGGCCTGACACTGGAGCTGGGGCAGAGTGTCCTAGAGAAAGAACCCGAAAGCCAGTGGTAAGTCAAGAGTAAGGAAGCCAGGACCCCCAGAGAAAAATGTGTGAGAAGCAGAAGATGATCATCAAAATAGGGAAAAAGAGATAGTGAAGCCTGAATGGGCAAATGGGAAAAAACAGTCACCAAGTAGTCTGGGGTTGGTTGACATGGTCACAGCTGAGGGCTCAAGCATACAGAGCCCTGGGCATGCCAGGCACAAGGATTTGGGTGCCTGGATCCCTTTAGAAGACTAGACCTCTTCAGACAGACCACAGTATTTTAACTTGAAACTCTCTCACCTATTTGACACTACGATCATTGGAAAAGTTAAAACTTTGTGGCCAGTTTCTCTTTAGAATCACCTCACTGGCCCAGTTCTGGATGTAACCCTTCCGGTGAGCAGTCCAAGCACCCCTTTATTGTGGGGAAGGGGGGAAAGAGTCGGCCTGGGGGAAGGGTGCTCCCAGGGCTCACACTCACCTCGCCATCTTTTATAAATCCCTTCAAGTTACTGTCTGTTACATTTCTATGAATGTGTCCAGTGAGACACATACATTCTGGGGCCTGGATGAAACATTGAGAAACTGGCTTGGAAGAAATAAAAGAAACTAGAAGGAATAGTTGTGTCTGGGTAGAGATTAGAGAAACTGGGTCAAGGATGAAAGAGTTATTTTTCACTGTTTTACTCTATTGCACTGTTTGCATTTTTATTGCATGCTGTTTTAAAAACACACTAGCTTTATAGATTAAAATTAACAGGAAAGGATAGGCAAGTCACAGAAGAATATCACATAAAACCTCACTCATGATATAAAAGGAGGTTAACATCATGAAAGAAGTTAGTGTATTATTCGGAAGAGGGGCCAATTAAAGTGGGGTGGGGACCTGGAGTAACTGCCACATTGTGTATTGTTGGTGTCCGTGCATATGGGTAAATCCTTTAGAAAAGCAATTTGGCAACAAATATAGGGACTTAACTGGTTTGTTTGTTTGTTTGTTTGTTTGTTTTTCACTTGATACCTCAGTAATTCTACTTCTGGTCACCTAGTCAAAGCAAATAATTCGAACTATGGAAAAACTACAGATACAAAAATATTCATTATAGGAAGTCGACGGTTAGAATTCTAGACATTCAATAATATGGGGATAGTAATTAACCAATGGGATTTACTCAATGGAGTGTTATGCATCATTTTTTAAAGTGATAAAGATTACCAAATATCAGGAAACATACTTATTCTAATGTTGTGACAACAAAGTATATTTAGAATCACATAAACATTGTGATTCTAGCTATCTTAAAAATAAAACTACATAGGAAAAAAGACTGGAAGGAAACACACTTAAATGCTCATGATGGCTTCGTTAGGCTAGTGGGGTTATTTTCCAAATCTTGGTAATACAGTTGCCCTATTTCACATGGAAAAAGAAATATGTAGAGGAAGAAATGAGGTCTGTCTTTCAATCCCTCTACTAGCTAAGCAGGAGCATATGTAAGTTTCCCTCAGCAAGCAGAGGTGTGGCTCTATTTTCAAAAACTTCTGGCTAGGCAATACACACTTAAGGAAGAACAAACATGCGTTTTGAAGAGCTATTCCTGGGATGTAAGGGTTTCAGCTACTATGTTGGAGTTCAAAGCAAAGCTTACCAAATGAAATTCACACTCTGATCTTCAAGAGTCCTCATGGAACACGCCAAAATTACATGGCAGCTAGCACCCAGCTGGCCCTGAGGGGTGCCCAGCACCTCTCCTCCCACATCTAACCACCCAAGGGAGGTTGCAATCTCAGGGCTCACCATGGAGGCAGCAGCCAAGGAAGCACGGCAATTCCAGACCAAAGCTGGGTGTTTCCAAGGATGACCAAGGATGCCACCACTCTTTGTCCTCCAGGGGAGCTAGCCAGTGAGACCTTGGTCTTTGTGAGCCTGGAACTTGATGTGTGGGCACCTCAGGCAGACTGAAATGCCACTTTCCAAACAGGCAACTAACTAGGTGTTCTTTCAAATCAATATTCTCTAATACTAGTTCACCGCATTTGAGGGACAAGGTGAGCAGTATGCTGAGGTCAGGAAGGAGACAACATCTCCAGGCAGTGTTTGGGCTCCTCTCACTGTCCAGGGCATTTCAGCTCTGAACATCCCCAACTGGGACGTCCCAGCTCAGCCAAACCAAGGCGCTGCCCCTGTCTGGTTCACCTTCTTTAGAAGGTAGCTTAATCATCATGCCCCTTGGAGTCTCACCACTCCACAGTGCAGCTATAAAGGTATGGACTTCCCTTAGAGCAGGGGTCCCCAAGCCCCGGGCCTCAGGCCAGTACCAGTCCGTGGCCTGTTAGGAACTGGACTGCAACGCAGGAGGTGAGTGGTGAGCAGTCAAGCCAGTGAAGCTTCATCTGTATTTGCAGCCGCTCCCCAGCGCTAGCATCACCGCCTCAGCTCCACCTCAGATCATTTGGCATTAGAGTCTCATAGGAGCACTGGTCTCTGGTGCCAAAAAGGTTGGGGACCTCTGCCTTAGAGGATTTGTTTAAAACAATTCCCTACCTCTCATAGTGTCACCCCCAGTCATCCCTCCACTTCATTTATCCTAGATGCTAATGTAACCAGGATAAATGCAACTGAACAGTGGTTGCCTTTGGGAGGGAGAAAAAGAAATGAGGTAGGGAATGGGGGACAAAGGGAGAGCCTTCCATCTTACCCTTAACATTTTCTTTCTTTTATTTAAAAATGTGAAGCAGCTATAACTAAATGTTAATTACCATTAATTCCTGGTGGTGAGAATACATATTCCTCCACAAAAGAAACTAGAAGTCCTTCGCTGGTAATTCTCAGAGAATGGATGCCATGCTGTGTTACCTTGCCTACTTCTGTCTCCCCCATATTAGATGCTCCCTGTCTTCGTTGCTGATGTTGGTAGCAAAGTCACGGGGACTACCTTAACAGCCGGCTTCTTAACATCTGGGAAGCAAGCTCTGGGTATGTGCTGGCAGAGTCCGCCCCCATGTGATGACGGAGGGTGGGGGGAGTGCAATGCTTCCTGCCTGCGTGACTCTAACCCTCACCGGGGTTGACTAATCTGCTTATCTTGGGCACACTGAACCTTTCCGTGGGGCCTTGGAAGGCCACATGATTTTCGTAAGCCCACAAGCCTTTTAGAGCTTGATTTTCGAATCCAGCAGCAATGAAACCCACAGACAAAATTCTTTAAATTGCCATAAAGGGGAGGAGTCGTCGAGTGGGTTATACTTTGCAGAAAACGAAGCTGGTTTAGGAAGCCATGTGCGAATCAGAAATAACCGCTATGCAGGAGGGCCAGAGACCTGGATTCTCGCTGGGCCAGACGAGGAGGCTGCGGACAGGTTGAGCGGAGGTCAGTTTTTTTTGTAACCCTCTGTTATCTAAATGCCAGGAGGAGTCTCCCCCGGGAGGGTGGACAGAGACATGGACTGTTTCCTGGAGGAGCCAGAGCCCCAGAGGGAGCTTGTCACCATCTTTTTGGGGTCTCATTTCCCTTTCCAAGCTCTGCAGGGTGCCCTGTACCTATCACCAGTGACCACTGGCACCCGATGAAAGGCCAGGCAGCCTCAGCCCAGAGATGGAACTGAGAAAACGAAGGGGTGAGCTGGCAGGTGTGCTGGACCGGCCCTTTCAAAGGCAGGAGGGCATTTAACCAGCGACACCCGCTTTATCTTAATCTCCAAGCCCTTTCCTGGAACACAACCCTGTCCTCGAAGGGCCAGAAGGCCCAGAGGCAGTGGGAACAGGTTAGGCAGACCAGCAGGAGGGGCTTGCGGAGAGGAACAGGCAGGCCAGGCTGTCTGCCTTCCTTTCAAGCACACTTCACGCTCCACGTGCAGACGTGTGATCCAGAGGTTGGGTGCTGTGACTCAGACAAACCACCCAGCCTTTGTGCCTAATGTCCTCAGCTACGGGGGTCAGCGGTGACTACTTTGAGGGAGCAGCAGGCCAAGGTACAGGGAAACTCCAAGTTGCTAAGAGCGGCAGTCCAGGACTTCACCCCAGCACCACAACTTACTGGTTGGTGGCTTCGGACAAGTTATGTCTCTTTCCACACATGTTCCCCTACCACCACACAACTCACAAGGTGCAGATTAAATCAGATGAAGTATAAAGATTTCTGGCTCACAGGAGTTTGCCCAATTGCAGCTGCTACCCTGTTAAGAGATTTTTAGATGTTAAAAAAGAATCATCTCCCCTGCCCCAAAAGACCATCGGATCCATCCACAGGGCAACACTGATTTGTCTCTGTAGAGCCCCTGCGTGGGGTTCAGAAGGGATGCCGTCTGTCTGTCGGGTGGATGGGGAGGCAGGTGCCCATCACCTCCCCAATCCATACACACAACCCCCACTCCCAGCTCCCACACCAAGTCAACGAGGCCAGAAGTTTGGCTTCACAACAGGAGCTCTAATCCTCCTGGGAATGGCTGGGGCAGAGGGATCCCTTTCCTTCAATATGAGCTGTTGCACATGGCTCTAAGTCCTGAAACTGGCTGTGCCCAGACTTTCTCTTCCTCCGGACACAGGGCCCCCTGCTCACTCACAGGGACCCAGAGCCCACTTCCACTGGGGCCACTCCTCCCAGCTTAGCAGAGACTCTGCTGCCGGCCCCGGAAGGCAGCCCACCACTGCCGAGCCCCGGGTTTCCGGACTCCAGCCCAACAACCCTGTGTTCTTCCGTGAGCTCCTCTGGGGTGCGGGGTTTCATGAGTGACTCTAGCTGATAGTGTTCCGTGAGGACACTCTGCTGATTTCAGGTTGCAAGTGCAGTTTTGAATGTAAGGCTAATATAAAAAGTGCAGTACACAGTGAAGATTATTATTGTCATATACTGTTCTAGAAGAAGGTTCTCATCGTAAAGCAGTCTGGGATTAGAAAGGTAAATGTTCCCTGAGAACCGCCCAACTCAGGGGCTTACTAATGTTGCCCAGAGACCACCTTCCATACTCTGAGACAGTGGGGAGACCCAATGACCATCCGGATCAGCCATCCGGATCAGCCATCCAGCCAGCTCAGGCCCAGACAAGTCAGGTTAGCACAGCACCAAGCGGAGCATCAAAGATAAAATGAGAGATCCAAACATTGCAGCAGCCAATGGCACCAAAGACGGGTAGGTTAGAAGGGCAGCTAAAAATCTGTGATAGCCACATAGACGAGGTCTGTGGCTTCGCAGGTTAATGCCGAGTTCCATCTGCCTTTGACTGCGGCGCTCAGAGTGGAGGCAGGCAGCAGGCCGTTGAGTTGCATCGAAACCCACAATTACAGGTGAGCTTTGAAAGAGGGTCAGGAGGCCTCAGGAGGCCCTAACACAGGATCCAAGGAAAAGACCTTCGTCCCCCAGGGAGTGAGTGTGAGAGGCAGCAGAGCTTCCTGCTATCGAGTGTGACCCCCAATCCTGGCTCCCCCACCTCCCACCGTGTGCCTTTGGGCAGGTTAGTTCTCCCTCTGCCCGGTCCGCCTCACTTGTCACATCAGTACCTGCTTGGGGGGTGGTCAGAAAGGTCAAATGAGTCAACATGTTAGAACAATGCCTGATGTGTGGCAGGTGAGCGCTCCACACCTGAGAGCTACTGGATTGTCTATGGTCTCAGGAAAAACTGGCGGAACTGACTATGTACAGTGAGCTGGGCCAAGCACAAAGAAAAACAGACAAATTGGGTATGCCATAATATGTGAAGGACTTAACATTTATACCTCATTTCCACTTAGTTTAATAATTACAATTTTTGTAATTACACTGTAAGCTCTTAAAAGTCCTAGATTGTGGCTTAAGCCTATATGCCACAGCACCTGGCCCACAGTGGCAGGTTCTACTCATGGCCGGGCTACCTGTTCCAGATGTGACCTGTGATAAAATACCCAACTTCCCCAAGCCTAAGATTCCCTACCTGCGGAAGCTGCTGTCTTTCTTGTTTAATTGTTTACCCAGAAAACTTCTGGAGTCACACTCTTATCCCCGAGGAGTTGCTGACAATCTGTTGTGATATGGAGTGATTCCGCTTGGTGGGACCTGTAAACTTCCCCCCACAGAATAGGTACTATTGTTGAATGACTTTTGGAAGTGCACTGAACATTTACCAGCCTTGATAAACCCAGTGTGGGGCATACACTCAAATCTTGCTTTGGAGTTGGGCTGTTAAGCCCCTGATAGGAACTTGTTGTCGAGTCATTTTCCCTTATCACTTGAAAACTTAGAACACAAAACCTTCTGGGTAATGACCGTCTCCAACAAAGACAGGTTCACTGTAACTATCCTCAAGTTCAAAGAAGGAATGCTACAAACGTGGAGGAAGGAGCGGCAGGCATCGAAGGACCTGAGCCACATTCCTTCCACAGGCCGGAGGGAGAAGGAACCTCTGTGGGAGAAGGATGCTTACAAGACTGGAGGCATCGAGGTGACAGTGAGCAGTGGCAGCTGAGAAACGCCTGGCCTCCGCCTTCTCCCATCAGCTGACCCCAACCAGAGCACTCACCGGTCTTGGAGGGCCCTGGAGGAGTTTACCTCCAGAAGACGAGGTCTGAGCACAGACAATGAGCACCGCAGGTCCCTCCTGTGGAGAGGTAACTTTCTTCCCTACACTAAGGAGACCCTGGTGCCTGCTGTCAGCCTGCTGTAGGTTAAGAGATTATTGCAAACTGGATTACAAGAGACTCATTTTAGTTTAAGAATAAGGAATACACAGGGGGTGCTGTTTATTCTCAGTTATCAACACACTTCCCCTTGACCACTTTCTGGGAATGGGCAGGTTGGGCTTCTCAGAACATCACAACCATCAGGTACACCAATTCTCTCAGTGCTCATCACTGATCTGCACCCCACTCTTCGATTTCAGAAATTGGTCCTGGGCCTGGGAAGCCACCGAGTGCCACTTCCTCAAGTAGCTTCCAGCCATTCGCTTTGGTTGTTCCTTGGCAGACATGGAGCCAAGCTCTGGAGAGAACAAGGGAGTCAAAATAATGGGGGAGTCGAGATTCCCATTGGCTGATGCTGTTTATTGAAAGGCAATCTTGCTTTATCCAGGAGTTCATTTACATGGAGGTAGCTGCATTAGGATGTCTCTTCCCCATGACAAACCAACGCAATCAAACCATACCCGAAAGTAGAAATCCAACAGACTAAGCCTACTGGCATTGTTGAATGACACTCAGAAGCAGGAAAAAAAAAAATTTATAAAGATATATGATGATTGTCTCCTCAACATTGCATTTGGCCACATACTTGTTTATTAAATAAAATATATATTTTTTTCAGCTAGCTAACGAAAATATTCTCGAGTAGGGTTAGTTATTAAAGCAACAGAAAAAAATGTGTATATAATAAAATCAAAGAATGAGAGCATGTCAGAGGTGGAAAGGACCTGGGACTCTAGTCATCTGGGCCATGTGTGGCTCTGACAGTATGTGACCCAACAAGGTCATTGGGGCAAGATCAATCAAGACTTGAAAATACTTCTTTTGACCCCCAGTCTAGTGTTCTTCCCATGCCGAATCTACATTGCATGTATCCAGCTCACTGCCAGCTCCAATACCATGTAGGGTGGCACATTTTAACAATTAAGATGGCCCATTTTTTAGGGTAAAGATACAAGTCTTCTGAATGGTGATCTCTGTGCTCTTTTTCATGGGCACCTTTGCTTCTTGCAGCTGGTCTCAGGGAACCACAAGAAACTGGCCAGCATGAGGGCCCAGGACTTTTTCACAAACCAGGACAGGTATTCACTCGCTCCCCAAGTTCTTGGGCCTCAGACCTTCCTCATCCCCCAGCTGTATTTATGAGTGGGCTGAGGCTTAGTCAGGCTTCTTGGCAAATATCTAATGATGATGGAAGCGGCATGGAAATCAAGAACATATTGAGGGTCAAAGAAGCCCCAGGAGTTCCAGTGAGCCGGTCAACCAACCACAGGCGTGCTGCATCCCCCAGAGGACAGAGGGGCTCAGCCTCTGCATCCATTTTTATGGCTGTTGTCCATCACCCGCTTTCCCCTGACTGTGCTCCAGGAGGGGAGGGATTTTGATCCACTTCATTCAATGTTCTATTCCCATGTGCCTAACACATAGAGATGCCCAATAAAATATTTGCAAAATGAATGAATCGCCTAAGGGAAGACTCTCTCCACATCCCAAATAAGTAAGCAGAGGCAAGAACCACTCCACCCAGCCGAGGTTTAAAGGGCTTGGCTCTCTTGTTCCGGGGCCTCGCCAGGGGCTGGGGCAGTGGGTGGTGGCAATAATGCCTGCCCCTTAACCAGGCTGATCACTCTGAATCCTGTTTTGTGTGCTCTGTGACCTGGGGCAAGTAAGGCACTGAGCTTCTCTGCTCTCCAATGGCAACTGTCATGGAGTTCTCGGGTCTACCAGCCTCCCGTCTTTTAGGATGCTTGGGGACACTGTGAAAGCAGCTTAACACTGTCATCTCTGCCCCATACATATTCACAACTCACAGAGTTCTCTCCTTGGCCCTGACCTATGGAGACCCAGCTGTGATGGGACCTGGCCTCTGGGCATGTCTGGGCACTGTCACAGTAGGAGGTGACCTCAGGGAGGCCACAAGGAAGTGCTAGGATACCCCACATCCTCCCAATGCCATGCTCCCAGTCATTCTGTCCCTGCAATGTGGCCTTGCCTCAGGCCTCGCCCAATCCCAGTCACTTCTTGCCTGGTGCACCCGATGACCCACTGTCCCAGGAAGCTAGGAGGAGCCTTCCAGTTTGCAGACACATCTCTGTTTGACTCCCGTTTCTAGCATCCATTTTCTGATATAAACCTGAGATCCTGCTCAATCTGCCTCTTGTCCATAATCAATCCCCCAGCTTTCAAGAACTTCTCTTCCTTCCTACTCACACCCACACACACCTGCTTATCTCCTCTCCCTTCTCCCTTTCCCTATAACCTTACTACTAGACACCACCCGCCTCGTCCTCATCCCTAAGTCCATGAGCCTTGCCCCCATACCCTACTATTCTTCACCCAGCAACTATCCCATCCAGGGGCCAGGAGAGTCCAGGTCAGAGCCCTGCTGTGGGAGGAGGAAGGAAAGGACCAATAAGAAATGGCTGGAGGAGCCTATCCTTCCGGAAACCACATCATTTGTCAAAAAACTACTTACAAGTCTCCCCACCCCCACCCCCATGTAAAATAAATTGCAACTGATGACTGAGAATTGATCTCAGCATGGTTCACAAGTTATAACAAAATTCTAGATAAAATAAGCAACCAAGGCCACAGAGACAAGTGATCTTCTGACTCTCCTTCTATGGTAAGCAAGCTGCTTACCAAGACCACCTGAATTTCTCTTCTCAGGGTTAACTGTCCCTTGTCACCACAACAATTCCTTTTTTCAACTCTGATGTCCAAAGTGGTCTTTATTCTACCTTCCCTCTCTTGCCACTGCTCCTTAATACTTAAAATCTAGTGGCATCATATTTTAAAAAATAATACTCTATATAGATGTGTGAACTTGACAAACAAGCCACCCTAGGAAGCCTCTGTAACATTCCAAAATGGAACAGCAGTGGTCAGGACAAGGTCTGGTTTCAAATCTGTACAGCCTGTACATCATTTACCCCATCCCTGCACAGTGGCTATGAAATAGTAACTTGCATGTTGGACCCTTTTTCCTGACGTGGGGAGGGTGGAGGGAGCAGGAGCAGCAATGCAAATGGTCTGGCAGACAGCTGTGTAGAAGGGACGTCGGCCTGTCAAATTACATTTTCCGAAACGCCCCCATGGGCAGTGGCTTCTGGGCCTCGGGCATCTCAACGTTTAAACTGCAATGGCTCCCTGTCTAAGATACAAGAGCTGCGCCCCCACGCAGAGATCTGAGCAGGAACGGAGCGTGGGGAAGTCGGCTGGTTATGTGAAGAGGCAGCGATGGGTCTTGGCTCTGGGAGGGCCCTGCCTTTCCGGCGTCCTGCTGCAGGCGGCTGAGGGTCCCAGTGAGGAATGACAGGCCACCTCCACAGCCCTGGAAGCGGACTCAGATCTGGCTGGTGGCGTCCTTGGGGAAGGCGTAGCTCAGCGGCGCCTCGTAGAGGCTCCCCCCATCAGTGCTGAGGTCATCGTCGTCATCCAGGTCGTCGAGCACTTTGCTGGGCAGCTTCTTCAATCTGCTGGAACAACACGAGCATGATTCCTGGGCCTGGCCTGGGACTCACCTCCGATCTGGAGACGAAGGAAGGGTCCTGGGTTCCCGTCCCTCCACCCACTGAGCGGCATGGAAGCATGTGAGCTTAACTGGTCTGCACCTGCCAGTCCCTGGAGCAACAGGGAGCCAAGGCCCACCTCTCAGCACCGAGGCCAGGGTTAGCAGGGTGGGCTGGGCAGGGCTGGCACAAGATCAATAGTCCTGATTTTTCCTTTTGCCTCAAGCTCCAATGTGGCTTATCGGATGCTGTTATGGATACGGTCTGAATTTAAAATTTTGATATCTTGTTCACTATGGATTTTTTTGCGTTAATTTTTTAAATCCTCCATTGAATATTATCTATTTTGATCGCTGCGAGTTTTGGTGCCCCCGTAAATGTTGCATCCTAATGCCAGCTTTGGGGCCAGGCTCTTGATAGACAGGCCCTGTGTATAGGATTCTCAACAGGCTAGAGTTTTCTGCCCATTTACGAAAGAACTAGCTATGCTGCCAGCGTAGTCAGGCTCCAAGAAAGGCTCAGCTCCAGGGATGAGCATGAACCTCATCCACCCCCTCGCCCCAACATCCTCGGCAGGGATCCCAGGGCAGGGAAAGCTGCTGCCCCTTGGGACCATGGTGGGGAAGCTTTGGAAGCGGCTCTCTCCTGAGGGCTGATCCAGGAGCCTCCCTCTCCTAGTGGTGTGAGCTGGTCTTCCCTGCTCTGAGCCTCGGTTTCCCTATATGGACGACAGGGATAATATTTGCCTCGTTAGCCCTGGGGCATTGGTAGGAGAATGACACATGTGAGACCCTCCTGAGCATGTGGGGTGACTGAAGTGGACCCAGCCACTCTCATCTCTAGGGTGGGACGATCCCCCAAAAGGCGACAGCAAGAAACTGGCTTGAGACGACAGGGCTGAGGATGCCCGGACAGCGGCAAGCTCTCCCCGAGTGCGGGAGGGAGAGGACCGCGGTGTGCCCCCACGCCCGCCCACCTTAAGTCCTTCTTCATGGCATGGAGCTGCCCCTGCAGCTGCTCGTTCACGTCCATCTGATCCTCCAGCTCCCTCTGCAGCTTCTTTTTAGAACTTTCTAGTCTGTCGATTTCCTCCTCAGCCTCTTCCACCTGGCGCTTCATTGCTTTCAAGCGCAGGCTCAGCTGCATTGGGAGAGAGGGCAGGTTAGTGCTGGCCGATCATCCCGCCCCGCTGGGATGGAGAAGAGCATCCACGTGGACAGGCCAGCGGTCCAGCCACCTTCTCTCCAGGCAACCAGGACAGGCAGAGGGGGGCAGCCAGTCCCATGGGGAAATGGAGATAAGACAAGTCTACTTTTCATAAGCCAAATTCAGAGTGTGAAGCTTGCTGAAATCCCCTACTAACAGCCTAGCTAGGCCCCATTCTACGACGTAACTGGGTGAAGTGGACAGACAGGGGTCAGCCCACCACGAGTCCGTCGCCTGCCTGTGGAGGCCTCGCCACCCTCTTGCTTCCCCAACCTGCGACACATAACCTCATCTGAGAATGAACTTGTAAAGGGGCCCTCACCTGGTCTTTCTGATCAGTCAGCGACAGGTGCTCATCGTCCACTTGCATCACCAGCTCCTTTACCTTCCGTTCCAGCCGTCGGTTGCTGAGCTGGAGGCTGGCCCGGTCCCTGGAAGGGTGTGGGAAGCAGAAGGAGGACCCTCAACCCAGCCCCACAGGAGGCCCGGCCCAGGGCTGCCTGGTCCACTCAAAGCTGACGGTCAGAGAGACACACAAGTGTACACAAGGAAAGGGCCACTCACTGGGCAGATGAGGAAACAGGGGCTCAGAGAAGGGGAATGACTTGCCCAAGGTTGCACAGCCAGTGAGGGGCTGAGCTGGAACAAGACGTGCCCCTGAGTTCTTCCCACCCTGAGCTTTACTTTTTAGGGCAGAGGGTCACAGATTGCCAGATTATGAATGCATGGGGTCTACTCCAGGTTGCTCCAGCCCAGCCCCCAAAAGTACTACTGATCACAGATAGTGTGAAATGTATGCACGTGTACACACACCCACGCCTCTTCCAGGAAGGAGAGGGACCACGAGTCAGAACTGCGGCTGGTCTAGTTCAACTGGGCGCTGGCTCTCGGGCTGCTGTTTGAGAGCCGGCGGCAGAGAATCATGGTGTTGGAAGGAGTGTGGTCATCTCATCCCATGTCCCTCCCTCCCACAACGGGGGGACCCACCCAGCTCTGACAAAATGGCCCGCAGAGTGATACACTTGGCCCCCAGGGCAGAGTCGGCCCCCTCGCCTCTCTACAGCTCAAACTCAGTAGCTTACGAAGCAGCCTGTCCTATTGAGGGGGTGGAAAAGAGCAGCAAGGACAGTGGGAAAGGCATGGACTAAGAGCAGAAGTCTTAAGTTTTAATCTGGCCATACCAAGATTCGGCTGTACTACCTTCCTCGAGAACTTACTTGGATGGGTCTGAGTCTTTTCATCTGCAAAATGGAAATGTCAGCAAGGCTATACTTGCTCTGCCTCCCTCGCATGAAGGCGCATGAAGGTGGAAAGAGATACGAATCTAAAAGCAAAGCACTCTGCAATGTGACCGCCCCTGCCCACCAGGCCTCTGCCGCAGAGCTGAGCCAGGCTCACCTCTCCTCGCTCTCCAGACGGTCCTCCAGCTCCACAATCCTGGCCTCCAGCTGCACCACCAGCCCCTCTTTGCTGGACCTGTAGGAACCTTCCAAGTGGATAATCCGGCTTTTTAAGTCCTTGTTCTGGAATAAGACAGGGAGACTGTGAAGGGCTGTGTCTGCCACAGTCTGTGCAGAGCAGAGGACAGATGGAGCCAGCGTTTGGTCGGTGGCTGCGATAAGCCTGCTTTCCGCACCAAGACAGGTGACCCGAGGGGGTCCACGGAAGCCAGGGGTGTTGCCAGGGGAAGGTCTTCCCCCCCCCCGCCGGCAGGCCAAAGAACAGATTCTATGACATTCCCTTGTAAGCCTAAGTGAAATCTTTGCCATGGCCTAGGACTCTTGGATATCAAATGGCCTTGGCCTTTCATAAACCTATTAGCAGGAGAAATAGGCTCTTTTGTCATATTAGTGAAGAATTTCCGTGGATGGCATGTACAAGAAATAATGATTCACGTAAGCATTGTTAGCAACTCATGTGTTTGGTGACACTGATTTTTTATTATTCCCTTTACATTCGAATTTAGCCCTCCTTAGAAGGTTATCTAGAAGACAGGCCTTATGATTCCACCTCCCCCAGCTGCTAAACTTCTGAGCATATCTAATATTATTGGGAAAATCCTCTCTGGGAAATGTCTTAGAAATACCTCTCTTGGGCGAGGTACACCCCAGAGTTCCTGGAGTGCTATGGGAAGGAGGCACCGAGGGTTTCTATTTCCAAGCCACAGGAAGGAAGGGAGGAAGGAGGAAGGGAGGGCTCATGGGGCCAGCTGCCCTCACCTGTCTTTCCAGGGAAATCTTGTCACACTCCAAGTCTTGCCTCACAGCTCTCTCCTGAAGTAGTTCATTCCTTATCTGCTCCATCTACACCAAAAAGAGCAAAAGCCCAGAGGTCAGAGAACTCGTTCCTAGATCTTTTGTGCTGAACTGGTTCTGGGTACTGAATTCCGACAACCGGGCCAGCTATCCTTCATGATAGCAGCCTGCTGCCTTCTCTCCTCTTGGGTGCAGGTGCGGTTTCTTACATATTCTTGGTTTCTCGATGATTGCGAAGGGAATGATAAAAGTAACAACAGCAGTCATGGCTAACCCTGCTCTTGTGAGTTGAACTGTGTCATCTCCAAAAAGACATACTGAAACTCTAACCCCCGCCATCCCACCCACAGTGCCTCGGATGTGACCTTATTTGGAAACAGGGTCCTCCACTGAGGACATCAGAGCTTGGAAGAATCAGTCAAATTGTATGGCGACCAACCATCTTGGCTGCTGAGGACCAAGGATGTGCTCAGGACAAGGGACTTTCAATGCTAAAACTGGGAAAGTCCCAGGCAAACCGGGATGGGTCAGTCACCCAACTCGCCTGAGATCTACACCAGCGGTCCCCAATCTTTTTGGCACCAGGGGCTGGTGCTCCTATGAGAATCTAATGCCTGATGATCTGAGGTGGAGCAGAGGTGGTGATGCTAGTGCTGGGAGTGGCTGCAAATACAGATGAAGCTTCGCTCATTCACCTGCCACTCACCTCCTGCTGTGGGACCTGGTTCCTAACAGGCCACGAATCGGTACTGATTCAGGGCCCAGGGGTTGGGGACCCCTGATCTACACAACTAGTAACGAAGGAAGCTATTAATCCCCTGAGCTCCTGACTGTTGCATCACAAGTTCAAACTACAGAAAGGGCTTCCACAGTTAGCATATCTTAGACATGGCTTGATTTCTCCCTTCTTATGTCAGAAATAGAAGTCAGCAAGAACACTGGGCAGCTCCAGGTGACCTGGCAAAGGCTAAATGTTGCTGAGGATTTCTTCTATATTAATAGATATGAGCCTAGCTGAGCAGCATCTGGAAAGAAATTCAGTCGCCTGCCCTTCAGTATCTCCACTCTCCATCCCCCGTGGGCTTTCGGCCACAGTGAAGTAATAAGCCTCAGAGGCGAGGCCCCAGACCCTGTTCTCAAGACTGTTCTGAGGAGCCAGGAGGACTAAGGTGAGTCAATAAAAAAAATCACCCCTTCCTTCTTCAGGACGGTCCAACCTGGGTAAGAGGTGTACACACAGGAGTCCCTGGATGCTGGGAACCTGTGTAACAGCCTCAACTGGCCTGGAATTCACTTGATTTCCACCACCTGTACAA
Organism: Eonycteris spelaea; assembly: GCA_003508835.1. NCBI lineage: Eukaryota > Metazoa > Chordata > Mammalia > Chiroptera > Pteropodidae > Eonycteris > Eonycteris spelaea. The sequence continues at coordinate 7,445,951 of PUFA01000040.1, read as the reverse complement.
GCACCTAGTGAGTAAAAGATAAACTCACCCCTTCCCTGCCATGACAGCAAGACCTGGGAGTTCCAGAAATAATGAGAGGAGACACCACCATGCTGGGTTGAGGCTTGCATCTGCTCCCATTTCCCACTCTCCCAACCACAGTGTGTGCAGGGAATGGCAAGTGGTATGGTGTGGCTGGCCCAGAGTGGACAACAGGAAGTGGTAAGGAATGCAACACAAGAGGCAGGGCTTGGACAAGGAGGCCTCAGATGCCACGGTGGGACGCTGGGACTCTGCCTATAGGAGCAGGTACCTATACGGTCCAAATAATAATGATGCTCACGTTTTTGCATTTCTGCCTGGCAGGCTTCTTAAACATGAGGTTTAGAATTGTATAGCAGAGGACACTGAGGTCCAGGACAGTTACACACGTAACTAAAGGGAGCAGGACTAGAACCCAGGCTGAACCCACTGCTCACTGCCCACGCCACCCGCTCGCTGAGACCAACTCAGCGAAAAGACGTCAAACAGACCTAGGGTTCAAATACAGCTGTCACGTAAAAACCAAGACCCAGGGAGGCAGTCAGTCTTCCTAGGGCCATCCTTGTATGCACTAGGGGAAAACCGCCAGCCATGCAAAGGGTCAGCAGGCACAGCACGTAAAACCTCACCCGCGGCCAGCCCCACCCCCGCCCTCCGCCTGGCCCCAAGCCCTCGGGAATCACATGCTGCTAAGAGGGCGCAGCACCAACTCCATGGGTAACGAATGCGGGCTCACGGCCCACTCTGAGCGTGGCGGTGAGCCAGCAGAGGACACCACGCACGGAGGGCGTCAGCATGGCTCGGCACGGCAGCGTGACGTGCCTCCCGGGGGAAAGTGTTTCTGTGCAGTCCCCTGGGCCGGGGCCGGGACCTCAGTGAGGGCACGGTTAAACTTCCACCGCGACGGGAAGTAATTGCACAGAGAAGCAGCAGTGGCCCAGTTTCCCTTCCTGGTTCTATGTACACTTGTGGGTGACCTTGGACACCTCAACTCAGGGAGGCAGACTCCTCACTTCTAAAATAAGGAGCTTGAATGAGACGGCCCGCAAGGGCCCTTGGAGCTGGCCTACGACAGCGAAAGCCCATTCTGTCTCCTCCACCTCTGGGGATGCTGTGTGGCGCCCCTTCCGAGGAAGCCGGAGGCCCCTGCCTCCACCCTCTGGTGAGAGCAGCCACCTCACCTCTCCAGACATTTAGGCGTGTCCTCGGAAAAGACCCATTCTATCGAGGTGAGAGTGAGTTTGTGAAAGCGAACGCTCGTGTGCTGGGCAGGCGTGGCCTGGAACGATGGGGTGAGTTCATCCATTTGTTCAGGCCATACTGTCAGCCCCATGACACGGTGACAAAAAGCTCAACAAAGCACCCACCCTCATTACAGACGCACGAGGGACAATCGAACAAGTCCTGTGCACGTGGTGTTACTACAATGCGGAAGGACAGTGTGCTGGGGCAGAACGTACCGCAGGGGTCACAGCCCAGACTTAAAAGGCCAGGGAAATTCTCCAGAGAAAGGGACCCTCGGCTGGGACCTGAGAGGTCAGTGCCAGGCAGGGTAGAGGACGGGGCAGGGAGGAACTGCAGCTTTCTAAACCGGGGAACCACCCATGAGAGAGCGCAGGAGGTAGAAAGAGGAAGCATGTGCTGAAGCATTAAAAGGACGAGGTTGGGTATGTGGGGGATTAGGGGACAGGTTAAGAGACAAGGTGGAGAGGCAGACAGGGAGCAGTCGCTCAGGGCCCATTATAATATTATGACAATAGGAACACCTGTACCGCACTCACTGAAGTAAGTCTTGAGCAGTTTTACAGTGCTACTCCTGTAATCCTTACCACCATCTGATAAGGTAGGTACTGTTACTATACCCATCTACTCCTAGGGTCCAGGAGGGAATTCAGAAACAGGTGGGGAGTTTGGGAGATGCCAGGTGAAGCCACGGGACAGATGAGCTCACCAAGGAGAAATGCATGAAAAATGAGGGGGATCTAGAACTGTGCCCGCGCGGCACTTCCCACCTCCACCCTGTTAGGAGAGGGGCAAAGAAAACCCGGACACTGACCTGTCCCAAAAGCACCTGGGCTGGACAAGAAGTTCACTCCGGAAGGTTCAGCAGAGAGGGAACCAGACTACAGAGACTAAAAAATTCTGGGTGTAAGGGCAGGCGAAGGAGATGCCTCTTCTCCAGCACTTCAGTGGTGACAAGATGACAGCTACAACTGGAGGGCTAGGGACGTCACAGAGGGGTTGACAAGAGAGATGCCCTGCACCTGGTAGCAGCGAGGTGAGACTCGAGGAGGAAGGAAAAGCTACAGAGATGGACTGTGATGAGAAGGAAGTGTGACGGGAAGGGTGAGCATCCAGCGAGGGAGGGACAGCATCCAGGCCCTGCACTGGGGTCAGCAGGAGAGTGGGAGAGAACCTCTTTCTCTGAGCCCGGGAAAGAGCAGGACCTAGGGGGAGGCAGTCTCCTGTAGCTTGGGGGCATTGGAGGGAGGGAGGAAAGAATGGAGAGAGGGAGAGAGAGAGGGAGGGAGGGAGGGAGGATGAGAAGTATTTTCCCAAAAGTGAAGGGATAAGGAAGAACTGGAGGCTCGTAGAGAAAGAAATTTAGAAATTTAGTTGCTGCAGGATGTGAGGCCAAAAACACCAAAAGACGATAAAAGGCCAGCAGAGCAGCTGCAAGGGTCTCATTGCAGCTGTACAGCATCTGTTTTTCGGGGGTCAGGTGCTGACTTCTGCAGCTGTGCTTCCGGCCTGAGGACTTGAGGACCAAGGGAAGTACCAAGAATCACGAGCCCCTGGCGACAGGCTCTGAGCAACTGTGAGCGTCCATCTAGGAGCCCATTAATCCTCCAGGCACCCACTTTCCAGGTGGAAGGTTCAGGAAAGGCAGAATCAGCTTTGGGATTCTATCCCAGGCTTTCTGGCTGAAAATCATACGTTCCTTTTCTCCTCTCGGCAAACCTGTAGGGCAATCCTACAAGCAGGGGTAGTTCTGGCGAGGACCTTGGAGACCAAAAGGAAGATGTGTCTACAGTAGAGGGATTCGAGGCTCACCAAACAGCACGCAGCACTTGGCCCAGCCTGGGACTCAAGACAAATTGTGCCACTTACAAGAAGCAGCCACTGGCCAAAGTCTTGCTTGCTCATTGCCCTTGGCTGGAATTAATCCGGACCTCACCAGGAAATGGGCCTCCTCCGGGGGCAGAGGCACCCTCAGGAAGCAGCATCCCGGAGGCCCCTGCAGGTTCAAGACCTCCCTGGACAGCCCCAGGCAAATGGTGACTCTCCAAAGAAAAAACAAAATAAAACAAACAATAAATATGTCCCCTTAAAGACGGTTATTAAAATGGAAGTATAAAATAAATCAGAGTGAAGTACAGGAAGGAACACATGTGTAACCATAAAACCTAACAATTACTGAGACCATGCAGTCAATTTTTCTTGAGTCTTTTGGAAACCAAGGTTTTTGGCAAACATGATAGGCTTCCTTTAATTCTTCAGTAAGGACAGCCTGACAGTAAATTATAAAATAAATCTGCTACATGGAGCCTTGTATAAGGAGTATGACATGGTTTTACAGAGACTGCTGCCAAGGATGGGCTTTGCTGTAAACCAGGAGTATTTTAGCTGTGCTCAATATAGTGGTCCCTAGACTGGTCCAATGACTTGAGAATATCCCAGATCAGATCCTTCTTATCCTCAACCCACACTGACAAGAAAAAAAAAAAAAAGCCTCCGGCTTGGCCAGCCTCCTCCTTTGACCAGGGAAGTAAATCTGAGGCTGGCAAAACATTTCTTATACAAGCCTAGTGCTTTACGTGCTGTTTACCCTTCAGCTATATTAAAGAGACCAAATAAAAACTTTCCAGTTGAATTTAAAACAGAACTGGGAGCTGAAGGCAACAGTTTATCACAGCTGGACTGAAAGAATGCTAAACCCTGAGCATTCTGATCAGAAATAACAGTATCAGATTCCAATGGGTTTTATGACCCAAGCCAACTCTCAGGATTAGAAGCAGCTGCCTTCTGGGTTAATGAAAAGCCAGAGATATTTATGATTGCTAATAACAATATTTAACCCCATCACCTGTGTTTACCATTGGGTTGTAAAGGGATTGGTGAGCATACACTCCTGGCTGGTATTAAAAATGATACTGTCTTGAGAAAAGAAAATCATTATTAACCAACTGTACACATTGGGTTTTTGAACAACCGATATAAGAGAAGGCTTTCTGAGACAAGTATCATTTAGGAAGGAAGGGAGGGAGGGTGTGAGGGAAAGAGGGTGGTAGGAAGGAAGGAAGAAGGAAGGAAGGGCATATGGAAGGGAGGAGGAAGGAAAGAAGGCAAGGAAGAAAGAAATCCCATTTTGATCTTTCACTCACTGACTACAAGGAGCCTCATTTCCCAGGCATTCTGGTGGTTGCATCTCCCTGGTGCAGACTGAGAAGCAGGTGTGAGCTGGCCACTGGGGAGCAGTTCCTTAAAGTGACTGCAGAAGCCCAAGACTTTAGTAACTGGGATTTATCCTGCAGTTGCCAAGGCAACAGAGCAGCCTCCATCGGCCCCTGGAAAGACCAGGAAGCCACCCGAAACTCTAACGTTGGTATTTTTCATCCCAACCACCAGCTGCCTGGGTTGGTGAATCGTCTTTCTACTGGGCTGGGTTGTCTTGGCCTCCATGGCCAAGAGAATGCCTCTTTATAGGCCCAGCTCTACTGTTAACTGTTTGTACTCATTCACCAGCCATGACATGGCAGTGTCCAAGGACTAGAACATTGAAACCATTTGAAACACACCCAGCTGGGCCACTCTTTTGCTATTTACAGCCTGGACTCATGAGGAGAGTCAGGAGAGAATCAGGTGAACGTAAATCCTCATCCATACTGAGAGACACCATGGCATTTATTTTTAACTTGGAAATAGTAGCCCCAAATGTATTGGGGGTGAGTCTTTACTTTTACAGTCTGATGGTGAGACTAGGTGGGAGGCAGTAGGCTGTACAGTCAAATCATGGCTCCATCTCGTGCAAGCTGCGTTACCCTTGGCCTCCGCTTAGCCTCACAAGCCCTTGAAAGCCTAAGCAAGGCATGGGCACAGCACCCAGCACCTAGGGAATCCCCAATAAGGTGGCAATTGTCATAAATGAAAAAGAAAAGAAAAAAAGGATTCTCTGGATTTAAACATACCAAAAGCCAATGAAATATCTACTATTTAACTGACTTTCCCTTCCATTTTAAGTCAATCAGAAACCCCGTTACATAAAGTAAAACTATATTTGGGAGAGAAAACAAATACTCCCTACCTTTGTTTTGTAAAAGAAGACATCATTTTATCAAATACGAATCCATCCTTTTTCCATCATATTAGCCAGATTTGAAAACAAATTCCAAGTATCCAAAAAGTTTGAAAAATTTGTCTCCCTATTAGGATTCCCTGAATCTATCAGTCTGAAAAATAATATCCTGAGCATGTATGGGAAACAAAGGCCTTGGGAAGGCTGGGAACTCACAAATAACATGGCCAGCATTTATTGAGCGTCAGATCTACGCACAAGGAAAAAAGAAAAGAAAAAAAAAAACATGAAAAGAGCAGAATGATCTCATGCTGCCTTTCCTGTCCTCTTCCTCAGAACAGCCCAGCTGAGGCTTCCCTTCAGGGGTCTCCTTCTCCCAGCACCCACCCCGGCCACATTAATTTTGCAGACCACTGTGTCTGCTTCTGTTCTGTTTTATAACCTTCTATGGCTCCCCACTGCCATCAGGATAGAGTCCATTCAAAACCCTCAACCTGCCTCTCCTGTTATTCCCTTATGGAAACCGGAAACCTGATCAAGCCACAGTAGTCCATTGAGCCCCAAAATACTGTATAAATCCTGCCTCCCAGTCCTGGTTCACACCATTCATTCTATCCAGGATTCCATTCCCACTCTTCTTGGTTTGTCTAAATCTTACCCTTCCTCCAAAGCTAGCTCCCAGTCCACCTTCCTCTAAGAACTCTTCCACAGCACCTAGCTGTGGTCTTGTTCTCGTTAGCTGCCTCAATCCACTTTGACTTGGTGTCTGCTCGTTTTTCTTGTTAGTTATCCATTTTTCAGGCATGCCCCATCTCTGCAAACAAACCACAGCATCTCAAGGGTGGGGCCCACTTTTGATAATTTTGCAGCCTTACCGCAATGCTATGCACACAGTAGGTGTCCATCATATTTTGCAAGCACTGTTAGATAGAACCTTGGGAGTCAAGAGACCTACAGCCAGCTCTGCAACTAACCAGCTATGTGATGTGGCTGAATCATGGTGGCTCGGGTCCTCAGATCTCTCCTCCACTGTACGAGTCTGAGGAGATGAACTCGGAGGTCCTTGACAGATCCAAGATTCTGTGAAAGGGGCTGGCCATTTGCTAAAATCATTAGCTACCCTTTTTGTTGTTGTTTTTTTCCTAACTTTTCCACCTGAGCCCTATCAGTAAGATTAGGAAAAAGAATGGGAGATGTTTGGGGGAAGCAAAGATTCAGAAGAGGAGCTTATAAGAATGCAAAGTTTAAGTAGAGAGCCATAACCTTTCGCTTTTGAATTTGAAGAGAGCAAGATCTCCAAAATGAAATTTCTCCTATCTTCCCTTTTCAGGGCCTAATAGCAGTTTGTTGAGTATCCAGGGTCAATGCTATAAACCAGTTTGGAGATAAAAAAGACATCATTTCCTATTCCTTTGACGATGTCCCCTGCTAAGGAGGTATCATAGATCAGCATTTTAGGGAGCAGAGGGAAGGGGTCTTAAGTTTGGAAGCTTCCCCTTGTTCTGATTCTGGCAGGAAGGCAGCAGGCACATGACCCTAGAAATTAACATAGGTGGATTGAAACAGCTTCAAAATTAGGACCCAACTGTCTATACCCAGGGCCCTCTCCTCAGAGCTTTACTTTAAGAGGCAAGAAATAAGTCTCAGGTAGATTGACCTCGATTTTGAGTGAGAATTAAATGCTTTCCTGTGAGCCACGTATTCAGTCAACACCTTTCTCTACCCTTCCTCACAAATCCAGAGGTGACATAGGCTAGAAGAGAGGCGTGAGCACTCAAAGAGATATCACTTTATCTCAGGGTTCTATGTGTTGTTTTAGCAATTCCTCCATCAATCTGAACATGTCAATTTCTCCACTGAAAACAGACATGAGGCTTTACCCTCCTTACCTCAGAGAGTGTAGTGAGAAGAGAGAAAATAAAAAATAGAACTAATAGGGCAAAGAAGCTAGAGACTGTAAAACTCATCTTTTCTGGCATATAACTCAGACACAGGGAGACAATCGGGGAATTAAAGGGTGACTCAGATACCTTTGATTTGATACAACCGTCCCATAACATTTCAATATTGGATTTAAAAAAGCTTTCAGAAACCTCCTGGACAAATATAGCCCAGTGCTCTTTCCGGTAGATCAAGTTAGTTCCCATAACTTCCTCCCTGGGCTTACTGCAAGTTCTTGGCTCAGTGAAAGTATTTTCAGCCTTGATCACATCATGGAGAGCAGTTCTATCCCCCAACGATCTAAGTGTTTAGCTGAGAGGAGTAAGAAAAGGTCAAAAGCAAACTAAACCAAGGGAGGCAACTACCTTCTGGTTCGGTTTGTCTGTGTTTTGTTTTGGGTGTAACACATGGGTCCGGAAGTCTGTTTTAAGTGTCTGGTTATTGATAGGATGACATACTTTCCCACTGTTCCCCTTGCATAAGTCACAAGAAGCATTAGCAAAACAAATTCATGGCCACTTCTCTCATCACGAATGCTTAGCAGATCCCCAAATGCCCTGTGGTAATGTGTACTTAGCCGAGCTGGCAGGAATTGGTAATAAAACAGCTTTCATACTGGTGAGAGAATTTAGAAAATGCAGGCTTAAGTAAGAACCTATTAGGGCTCAAAGGTCAAGGTTGGGCTCTCCATCTGGACTTAAGGTTTCATGAAGGTCTTTCTCTAAACTTCTGAAGTTCAGGTCACATGGACTGCCACCCTCCAGGGAAATGCTACTAGCAGAGCATTGAAACATGCTGCACAGAACCCAAGTTCAGTGGGGATGGTAGATGGAGCCTCCTCCAGTTCGCACTTCCTTCACTCTCAGGAGCAAAGTAGCATGCCTATCTTGTTTGCAAAGAGCCCGTCAACAGGGAAACAATGGCAGAAGGAAAAGAAGCCATGATTCCCCTTCAACTTTAAGTAGGGACTACCAGCTCAGAATGGCACTGTCCCTGATCACTGAAACTTCCAGTTCTTGGTCACCCGAGACGGGAGAAGGTGGTGAATATGAACAAGTGGAAGAGTGACCAGAGGAAAGTGGTCCTTTGCACAAGGAAGATTTTGCCCAAATTCATCTGTATTTCAGATTTTTTACATCAATCCTTTACAGAGATAATTTCCTAAATTTTTCTTAGCATCATCCAAGGTTTTTAGGTTTTGTTTGCAATGTTTTATAAGAAAGTGCCCAAAGCAAATCAAGAGGTGAAGAGCTTTCTAAATGTCTATGTACAGTTTCTCCAGTACCATTTTCAGGAGCTAGATGTACAACTAAGTTGTCACTGAAAGTACATCCCATCAGAGATTTCTACAAGTATCCACAGCTATCATATAAATGAAAGGCTGAGATTAATGACTCTAAGTTCTCTTCAAAACTGCCACTGAGTGTTCTGAATCCTTGCTCTGTAATGTTTCCATATTTTTCTCTCTCAGATGGTTTGGGCGTCCAGTGGAGACTGGCAATCAGTTAATAGTCCACCAATTTCTAGTGATGTGACATCCCATCCCCAGGATGTGACTTAACCACCCTGAACTTTTCCTTGATTAAAAAATGGAAACAAAACCTAAAAACCTGAGGATTTATACTAAGTGTAGTTTAGGACATTAGTTCTACTATCTATAGTGTCCAGACAGTGAGAACTGCTCCCCGGTGCTGCCGTAAGGGTGAAACGTAAGTGCAACTCCTTTCAGAACTGCAAAAAGCATTAACTTGGAAGCTACTGTTACTGTATTGTGAATGCCCCACAGGTTTATATATTGCTAATTAGCTTGTAAAGTCCTTAAAGTAAAACATTGCATCATATTACTTTCCATTGCACTAACATACTGCTGGCTACCACATTTCACACAATTGCTCACTGAACTAATGATTCTTAGAGCTCACCTCTGAACGCACTTTGCCTATTATGGCTAGTAGACTTTACCCATAACTACTTTGGAGATTTCCACTTTATGCCTGATGTTACATGTTATGCGTCCCTCCTAGTAGCTTACTATGGTGAAGACTATGCGGTCTCCCAACATTTCCATAAGCATGATTTCTTCCCTGCTCCAGGTGAATCCTCAGGTAGGACCACTCACATTTCCTTTCTCAGGACAATCTACTCACTACCCCCAGACAGTACTGTACCTGTTCCCTGCTCCGAGTGATCCTCTCAGACAGCAAATCCGAGTTGTTTCTTTCTTCTTCCAGTTCCATCTCCAGCTGAGACACCTTGTCCTAAGAAAGAAGCCACAAACACAGCCTACTTGCACTGATCTGGGTTAGGAGCAAGGGCTGCCTTGTGCAAGGAAACCCCAGGGCACATCAGAGCTAAATGTCACTAGGGTTTGGGAAAATGTGCCTATTGTTCACACTGCCCAAAGCAGATATTTTTAAAACTGTGTTTTATTGCTCTTATAATGTAAAATGTCACTGAGCACTTAGAATATACATAAAAGGAAAAAAATATTACCGCAAGCCCTGACATAAGCAGGAAGAATATTTTAGCATGTATCCCTCAAGTCTTTTTTTCCCTTGATGAATCAATAACTTTACAAAGTCTTACCTTAGCCTAGGTATCTAAGTTACCTGTGGGAAATGAGATACTGTCCATGGCATATTTCTCTAAATACTCCAAGCTTGGGACATTGTTCTGCCTCCCTCCTGCTCAGGGGTTCCCAAGAGCCTCGCAGGAGTCAATTCTATAACAGCCTTTTTTATGCACCTGCCTCTTTCTCCTAAAGAACCTCAGACATTTAGTACTGTGCAGCCCTAAGTCTGCATTGGCATAACATAAAGACAGTGTGGGCCCATTCTGCTAAACCAACCATCACAAAAGAAGAGTAATTCTAACTTCCCTGCTAGCTCCTAATGTAATATCATTGAGTATTAAGAGAAAAGCATTGCAAAACAGCTTTGTGTACAAAAGAAAAAAAATGAGGCTTCTGACACAAACCACCACTCCTAGAACTGGGGGGGGGGGGGTGAGTTTTGTGCATGTGTCTTTACTGTCACCAGCCAATTCATCATACATCTGGGTTAACTCAGAGCCATACCTACAAAAAAGCAATCCGTACTGTGAGTTTGAACACGAGTCTGCAGCGTCTATACATAAATATTGTCTCTGCCATTGTCGAAGTTGGCTAACAAGCTATGGATGCCTCTGGATGTGCCAAAAAGAAAATTCACAGAACTCGTGAATGACAAAATGCTGTGAATGCCTTCCTTGTTACTGACTGAAATCTATAGGGAATCCAGAGAGTTCTCTCACAGGAGCCGAGAGTCCCAAAGTCCACCTGAGAACAGAGAGCCAGATGAATCCTGCACCAAACTTCTTAAATTTTCAGTGGTTCCTGACTCCCTCCTGGCCAGTTTTATCCTAGTTGGAAAGCACTAAGAATCCATAAAGTGCTGTATTTGCATAAGATGGCTACCTGAGTTTGAGTTTACAGAAATGCCTGCTGTTGAGAAAGTGCTTCAGTCCTAAGAGTTAATGTAAGTGCTACTGAAAAAAACAGGCAAGACGTTAGTCACAAGACAGTCCTGCCAGCTGTCTCAGGAGAGGAACCCCTCTGCCCACAAACACACACACAAGGTGCTTCACAGGGGTGGGGCCTGGAGAGCGATTCATTTTGTAATTAATGGAGAAATATCTAAAATATTACAGAGGGGCAAGTGAAGCCTAGTTATGTCACTGCTTCTAGACCTTGAGTTAGCAAAAAGAGATGTTCTTTTTAGTCAGAATATTCTAGAAGGAGATGACCTGACAACTCAATGTTCAGCTAAAAGGACCTCTTCATAGGACTTCGTTCCTGCCTCAAATCTGTACTGTACAGAATCGAGCAGGAGTGATCAGGGGATCGGGCCAAGGGTCATTACACGCAAGGCTCTTACATCACTGCCTAATGAGGCTTTAGCTTGCTTTTAACCAAATGGTGTGGGTCCTAGAATAATTATTTTCTAGTTAACTAGATTGAATTTAGCTTGTCTTAAAATGACCCTTCCCAATGAGATCAGAACCAGGATGTTAGCAAAATATACAGCAATCTTACAAAAAGAATAAAACTGTAACCAGGTTATTCTGGGCTCTGAAAGGCCCATCTAATAAAATCTTTGATGATTGAAACATCACTCCCTAGATATAAACTCCTACTAAGTCCCCTGGAGGTTTTAGAAGTTATTTCTATTTATTTGCAAAGTTGAATCATAAATTCCATTGATTTTAAATTCAAGCTGTCTCTCCTGGCTTTGAGCACTGCCTGACTTTTATCAAAATCTTGACCATTTTAACATCTCCCATAGATTTTTAGGTGTCTCTGTTCCTTTTTAAATTCCTTTGAGATGTGGGTAGTGAGGGAGGATAGGGATGTTTCTGGTTTGGGGTTAGTTTTGTTCCCGAGGAATTATTCCTTTTTGTAAGTCCAGGTGGGATGATGTTAAGGTTCTTCCTATCATTTTCAGAGGACTGTTCATAACTAATTCATATTTTTCTAGTGTGTTGTTTTCATCCTGTGAGCAGATCACCCTAAGCTGGTGACTTCACTGAACACTTTCTCATATACTGTCTTAGACTGTGTACATACTGTGTATCCAAAAAGGAATCAAGCTATAGTTTGCTGCTAGCTTTGGCAAAGCTGGATCATCCGTAAGGAAAACTGGCCAGAATCCAGAAACAAACATGGAGCATGTGGTGTGGCAAATGAGCACGGGGTGCCCCTAGAAGTTAGACAGTTTGGGTTCAAGGCACAGCTCAGCCCCTCTCTGGATCGCAACGGTCTTCACTCCTTTGTAATCGGAAGCACCGCCCAAAGCAGCAAACAGAAAATGAAGTGCCCTTACGTAAACGTCTCGAACTTCATTGGGACACTGTTCTGCGTCAAGATAATGAGGACACTGGGCTATATGTCCATCATTCCTTCCAGCTCTGATGCCCTATGAGTCTATGAATTAGCAGTATCTTCCCCACAGCAAGAAATGACCTCACTATCGTCCAGCAGTTTGAGCAAATAAAAACCAGAGACCCTCTCGGAGGCTGCCCGCCTCGCATCCCACACTCGCTCTCCACAGGCCCTGGCCCACAGACCTCCATCTGCTTGACAAGTCTGCTGCGGTCATCCTTGAGGTGGCTCTTGGCCTCCAGCTCGTACTCCAGGTCCTTCAGCGTCTGCTCCAGAAGCTGCCTCTTTGTGAGGGCTTCATCCTGAGCTCTCTGGTAGTCCGCAACTCCTCCTCCATCCTGCGCATCTAGAACGAGAAGGGGTTGGGGTGCTTCGCTAGAGCATGTGAGGAGCACGGAGACCTTGACAGTGCATTGGAGGACCCAAGGACGATCAGCGGACTCCCACTACATTGGAGATCAGCGGACATGAGCAAGTACCACCTCCCTCTGGGCTTCAGTTTCCTCTTCTATAAAAAGAGAGGGGTTTCCGGCTACAGGTAGCAACCTGTGTGTGTGTGTGTGTGTGTGTGTGTGTGTGTGTGTGTGTGCGTGTGTGTAACATATAAATTCAATGACAGATGTTAATCAGCATTTTAAAATTAAGCATAACTGAAAAAAAAGAGTAGAGTACAAGCGAATAACGTTTTGTGACACTTTTGTACTAAATATTTATATTTAGTATGTATTTAGTATATATAATATTTTATACTAAATATTTATTGTAAGGATGTATGAATCACTGGGTTGCAATGCAAGAGGTATTTCTTACCTTAGGTCATAATCAAAAACACGTGAAAACTACTGAACTAGATAAGTGCCTCCCAGAATACAATTGATTGCTCACCTGTATCAGCATCCTCTCAACAGAGGTTTAACGTTAGGGGGAAAAACTAAATTGGTGACCCCAAAGCAACCTGCAGGCACAAAATTTAATAAAATAATAATCCACATTGAGTGAAAACCACCGCTCACTGGAAGAAAATCATGTCCAGTGGTCTCAACAAACAGTGTTCTTTTCATCCACAAGGTGGCACTGAACTAATAATTTTGCAGACTTAAACAAAAGTGTTTGATTCACAAGGGATGGTCTGTTTTCCACTTCTCTGGAACCTCCCAGAGGGACTGGGCCACCTCCACGCACAGTAGGTACACCTGAAACATCTATGTGGCTAGATGTGATGAAGCCCAAGGCTGTCTGTTTTGTTCTCAACTTTCTACCCTCCTGGAGATGGTTGAAAGCATGGTCTTAGAAACAGACTAACTACCCCAGGAGGGTTTTCCTGCAGGGAGTATGTGACTGTGACTGACAAACTCTATTAGATGCTGTCCTTTGGGGTGATTTTCACAGAGGAGTTAGAGAACCCCAAAGACAGGCTTCTTGGGCTAGTTTAAGAAGAAAGCGGAGGCTGATGGGAACACCTGACATTTCTATGAGAACAGCAAGCCTTGAAGAAGGCCGCTCCAGGTAAAAACCCTAGGGTGGTTCTGGTGGCAACGCAATGAAAGGCCTATGAAATGAAAACTGTGCGTGAACGCACAAAGTGAGAATCATCTCATGGGAAAAGGATGAGGGCGTGATTTTTGGCTACACAGTGCACTACACTCCAGAGCTGTCGAAATCTCTTCAAAGAAAGTCTTAAACGAACAAAACATTTTCCATGCCTCAGTTTCCTAATTTGCAATCCTGGGATCATTATAAAACCTACCTGCTAGAGCAGTTACGAGAATCAAAAGAGATAATACCCAAAAAGAATATGGTTGGATTTGAGAGTCAGAAAGACTGACAGACAGGCAAATGTACAGCCCATATTTCCTTGTTGTGTGCTTCCTGATGCCCGGCCCGGCCCTTCGTCCCACTGCCCGGCAATTCCTACCATCAGACGCCCAGGATGTTCCTCGAACACCTCGCAAGGCCTCTGGCATACTGAGTACTTGATATGTACACATGAATAACTGTAGAGTGGAATCACAAGTAAGCAAATAACTTTTGAACCTAGCAGTGCTGCCTTTACATAGTTAAAACTGCCCTTAGCTAAGTGGGATTTAGAAAATAACTGAACGACAGTGAACTCTAAGTCTTAATTCTCTAAAGATTACCTACATCAGAACTTTCCCAGCTCCACATCAAAGGGGAAATAGGTAAAATCTCTATTTTTTCTCAAAGCAAAGAGAGTGAGTAAAATAGCACTTAGGATGGACTCCTGTAACTTTTTTTACTCAGAGTTCAACTCAGCTCAACTAAAACACAGGTTGAGGCAGCGGGCGGTGAACAGAGCTGAGCTTGAGTTTTTTTAAAGGATCCAGAGCGGCCTTGGCTTACTAATTCACTTTTGTTTTAAACAACTCCATGACTTAAGCAGCTCGATTGATGGGGGTATTTGTCATTTTCTTTTAGAATGATGAGGTGTCCCTTTCTGACATTTAAATGAAAACAATGTCTCATAGGGCTTCACTTCACCACTGAGAAAATCTAGGAAGGGCCATCTTTGTTTTCGTCATAAGGAGAGTCCTTTTCTGAATTACCGTTCTTTTATAAACAACATTGGTCACCATCTGGCTTTAACTAATCTCTCTGGACCTCAATTTCCTTATCTACTAGAAAATCTCTAAGGTTCCTTCCAATCTGTAGATTCTAGCAGAATAACCATCATACAAAAAGCAACAGGAAGCTCTTTGCAGGGGTCACTCTGATGCTATGATTTTCTAAGATGAAAACAGCGAAGCAGGTGTTTGTTGGTGCCCTGGCAAATACCTGAATTCTCCCACCCCATTTGCCGTAGAAATGGAAATAAACTTTTTTTTATGCCAAGAGAACTGTGATATCGATAGGCTAATTTGAGTTTTTAACCAGAGGGGACCTGTTATCAAGGTCCTTTCAGAGCTGTTCTAGAAGTCTGTAATAAATAGCCATTGTTCTTTCATAGCTGCAATACTGACTCATGGGTGACTTTTCTTTGATCATCAAAGATATTAAAAGCTTGTTTGTTTTAAGAAAAACTTGTTTTCTTGTGGAATCTTAGGTGCTCTTGGCACTGCTTATAATAAAAAAAAGAAAGGCTTAGAATTTAAGTCAAAAACATAACATTAGTGTCCAGAATATACAGACCCACAGATCCTCTACTATATAGTCCTGAATGTTATCTCATTTAATTATTAAACCATTATTATTTTGTATGTTTTTAAAGAGGTAGAAACAGATGCTCGGCAAATTGGGGTAATGTGCTCAAGGTCATCCAGCTGGCAAGATGGTTGCTAGAAATCAGCATCCACTGTACATACATTTTAGAGGCTTCGGTTTTCCATTAAAATGATCAGAACCACTCCCTTTATTTTTCTCAGTTCCTTAAAAGTCAAGACTGAAGGGAGCTAACACTTAGGCTACTTTGTTCTATTATTCTTCAATATAAACCCAAGAATATGTTTTAATAATTTCAATACTCATACATTCCTGAAGATTTCTTTTTGTCCCCAGTACTGTTGTTCTGAAACTCTTGTCCACCATTCCCACTCCAGTAAAAGTCCATATTTCCTAAATGAATGGGGGGGGAGGAAATCCATGGTTACTGCAATCTCTATTCTAGGATTAAATGAAAAGATTAATAGATATAAAACATCTGGACACAGCTGGGCACAGCACTGGTGTTCCATACATGGCAGCTTAACTTTTTAGGCAAAAAATCTTGGATGAATCAAGAAAATGGTCAATTTAAAGTTCTGTCAATTTCATCTCAGAGTCCGTGGGTCCTTTGTGTCTTAGAATGCCACTTGCACCATGTAATCACCTCAAGTGCTAAGACCCAAGAATCAAACACAAACACTGTCTTGAGAATCTACCCAAGCCTCTCCTCAAAGAGTTTCACAGCAGTCTGGCAGGATACTTTGAGTAAAGGTTGGGGGGAGGGGAGGGACCAAGAACTGATCTGGCCAGGCATTACCTCCTCCTGCATTTTCGTGGCAGTCAGACGGAACTTTTCTGCCTCTAGGGTTTTCTCCTTCAACTGCCTTTGCATTTCTGCAAACTCCCTCCGGTTTTTCTCCTTGTACTCATCCAACTGGTTCTGGAGCTCCAGTGCCGATGTGCGGGACACCTCGACAATGTCAGCCATCTGGAAGAAGTGATCCAGGTGTGAGCCCACCTTATGATGCTCTATCTGGGGCCAAGGAGCTAGCTTTGGGTCCCATCTAAACGTGTCACACATCTCCTTTTCCTTCTACTACAACCTCCCCAAAGACTTTGCAAAGTGTATGGTCATAAGCCGCCCAGGTTTACTCACCTCTAACTGGGAAACAGCACGGACGAATGAACAATTATGTCCTTTGGAGCCAGATACATAGCTGGGTCCTATCTTTGCTTGGCCACATACCAGCTCTATGACCTGGGCATGCACTTACCTTTCTAGGCCTCAGTGGTGTCCTCATTACACATACGGAAATCATAATATCTACCTTGCAGGGTTGTTGTCAGAATGAAAATAATACACACAGAGAGACAGATTTCAATTAGATATAGAATAGCTAGTAAAGTGACTGGCACACAGCAGGTGTCAGGAAATGGCAGGCACTTGTGTCTGCTGCTAGAATCCAAGGAGCCCAATCAGCTTTGAGCCTTTTCCCTTCTGGGAATTTTAGGGTGGAGGTGCACAGACGAGCAGCAACCACTGGGCTATGCGACTGCCTTTCACCGCCTGGACAAGAGAGATGAGTGCAAAGGCACATATTTTGCTCAAATGCAGAGGTTCCGATTCAGGTTACAATGGTTAAGTCTGCATTTACATGCCAGGTTTCTTCAGGTAACTGTTGGGGAGCTGGGCCCGGAATCCAGAGGGTGTTGGCACATTCTAGGCCAGTTTCTCTGGATCTGGGATTCTCCACAGGTCTAAAGAGCTGCTTTAGGGGCTCTGTAAATGGCTGACAGATTGGTGCTTAGTATAACTGCAGGTTTCCTTAGCTTCCATCAGGCCCTCGGAGGGGGCAGGGGCCCAGGCCAGGGCAGGTCTGCCCCACATCCTCTCCTCCTCGTGCTCCCTCCCCACTCCTGCTCCCTCACCTCCTTCTGCAGTTTCTCAATGGTCTTGTCAAGATGCCATCGCTCGTTCTCCATTTCATTCTTCAGTCTCCTTAACTGTTCCTTCTGCTCCGTCTCATCTTTTAGCTTCTCAGACAACTGCTTCTGCTCCTGGGTGACATGACTCAGATTTCTCTGCAGAGGGCAGGGAAAGGACAGCGCTGTCATCTACCTACCAGGTCAGCCACAGGAACAGGCGATTTAACAGCCACGACACAAAGCGATCAGACCTGCCACTTCGGTGATAAGGCAAGGGATTAACAAAAAGCCCGGAGACACAAGGACATTGTTGCTTCTGAAATTCTGGGTCCAAAACACAAGGGTGACTTAGCCAAAAACTTACAGGGGCAGACAAAGGGTATATTACAGAAATACAGAAAACGGCCAAGGCTTCGGCGGGTGGCGATTCAGGAGAGTGTCCGCAAACCTGAGGCAAAGCTACACGTGAGACCAACCTACACCTACGTGGCAGTTTACATTCTGTGATATGCAGCATTGCACCCAATATCCTCGAATTTGCTCTGCTATGCAGATGAGTCTTATTGTTAAAACAGCTGAAAAGGAATCTATACGGTAGAGAGCACTGTCCCATGGGTTGGGGTTGAACTCAGACACAAAAGAAAATGAATTTGGCAATCCACAGGTTGATAAACTTGACTCGTAGAAGAGACACTAGTCAAAAAAGTGCATAGGAGTGGTTCTTTGATGACTCAACACCAAATCTAGTACTTACTATAAAATGCAACCGTCTTGGCTACAAGATTTTCCCTGGGTCCCCCTGGAGCTCTCGTCTCATTTAGACTGACATTCTTTAGGTTAAAAAAACAAAAAAAAACAAAAACAAAAAACCATGAAATTCTAAAATAAAATCCTAAAATATCTTAAGGAGGTTACAGTGGCTACTTTAAAGGGTTGTATGAAGACCACTGGTGTGAGATTATCAAGAAGGGGCTCAGCTCAGAATGGGGCAGCAGGACCCAAACAGGGCTGGGCCATCTAAAAAATGTCAGGTGCTAGGAGCGGAGTGTGGGTTAGTGCAGGTACCGCTTAGGACGAACTCGGTCCGTGTCCCTGCCGAGGCTGGGTAAGGACAATGGTTTATATTTGTACAGTGCTTAACAGTTCACAAGCTCCTGTCACAAGCAGTAACTCTGGCTTCTTGAAAACTCTCCCAAATCGCTTCAGGCGCACCTGGTTTGCAGGGTTAACAAACAGCTCTGCTGGCCAACAATGTGGCCTGGGGCCAAAAAGCCACCCTCTCAGAGGCCCTCCTGCCCCTCTGCTCTGGGGAACTGGGAGCTGGCAGCACTGGGCGAACCAGCTGACCCAGCCAAGTGGCTGAAGTTAACTGCTGTGGGGAACCAAGGTCAACAAAAGTGGTCTGGGAAAAGGAGGTGGTAAAAGGAAGGTCATCAGAAGATGGTGTGAGACAATTAGCAGGAGTTCTTCCCACCACAGCCCAGCTGAGCATACCTCAGAGACAGGTCAATGCCTAGGATCTGTTTGTGGTTGATTTAGTAGTGTTGGGGGCAAAGGGGAGCCCCTAAAGTGAGGTAAATGATGTATAGTTCCATTGTGTGAGAGAAAACTCTCAGAAATATATATCTCAAAATGTAAATTTTTGAAAAACAACAATACAAATACAGAGGGAGACCAATGGCTTCCCAAGACATTTCAGGATTGAACTCAACCCTTGCCCCTGCTGATCCCCCAGCCTCTCTTTCTCTTCCTCCTGAATCCCGATCCCAGGGGCTCCCAGCCAACAGACAAGCCAGACCCAGCTCCATCCATTCTCCATGTGTGTGTGCATTGCAGCTTCACCCTTGGCTCGGGCAGGGCTCCTAGCCTGGCCCTGCTCACCGGTGCCACCAGAGACAGCACAGACTTACCCACTCTGGGCCTGCTGCCCAACCAACACCACCAACCCCCACCCTCTCAACACACGCATTTGCCTAGATGTACAGTTTTGCTAAATTATTTTAAAGATATTTCTTGTATGCTTGCCTCTCTTGTAGGGCAGTAAGACCCTGTAAAGGCGAGGAATAAATTTCCCATGTGGGTAGGTCTCATAGCCCAGGTTTACTGTTAGGCACGCGACAAAAACTCAGTGGGTAAAAATTAATACCTACCCTCAAATGTGGTCCAAAGACTTCTTATATCAGAAACACCAGGCAAGGGTGGAGTACTCCTTACTTAAAATGCAGATTCTAGCCCTCTCTGATGAAATCATATTTTTTCTTAGAGTGTAGTCCACAAACTTGCATTTATAATTAACCAGATACTTCTAATATACTCTTAAAGTTCAGAAATGCTGTTTAGCCCTTTCAGCTATTCAAGACATATCTTCCAAATCGTCACTGCTGAGAAAATGTCCCAAAATCAGGTGAAAAGAAGCAAAGCTGGCAACTTTGCATTTAGCAGTTAGGCGTGAAATGCTCTATAGCCACTGTGATTATATTGCCCAAACCAGCAATACAACCCACTGACTAATACTGGGACAAAAATGGGGGAAAAATTCATGGAGTTGGGGAATTCAGGACAACAAAGTTGGTAGATGTATAGTGAGTACTTGAGCTTGGGGACCATGACCTGTCAATGGGTGCAGAGCCTTTTACTACAAGACTGAGTAAGGCTCTAATTCATTCAAGAGAGGTGAGCCTATGGGCTTAAGGAAAGGGAGGCTTGATGAGAACTTCTCAGAGCCTAGCCACACACGGTAGCCATGGACTGCAACAGTGAAAGCATTGGGGCTCTTTAATTCTGTTGTCTCAATACACAGAAGTCCAGTGGGAGCGAAGGTGAAGGCACACAGAATATATACCATTATCCCTCCCTGAAGGAAAGAACTGTGCCTTCTCTGGAAGAAGATCCTTTACTTTCCCAATGTAGAAGCCATTTCTCAAGGGAATCATAGACATCTCTGCCTTAAACGCAGTTCAAGTCGATCTACATAGCAGCATAGTCCTAAACCAAGTGCTAGGGGTCGAGCAAACCAAAAATAACATCTTTAGGACCCTTTGTGACTTTTCTGACTGAGTCATAATAAATCCGACCTAAGTTCACATGGTCTTCAGCTACTATGTCAAGAACTATATTTATCATACATGAAGATGCAAAAGATTGCTAAAGGCACAAAGATTTGAAATATAAAATGCTTATGTGAAAAAAAAAAGTTACTCTTTCCTCTTCTTCTTCGGGTTAAGCTCCTATTCGATGCCAGATTTGGGAAGAGAAGCATATAGAAAGAGGTATCGAACTAAAGGAGGTACTATCCGGTCCCAGATTTTAGAGAAAACCAAAGTATTTTAGGGTGATGGTACACTTCTGACAGCACTAATTTTGAGGCCACATAATTCAGATAAAGATGGTGAGATGTTGGGCCCTATTTAAATTCTTGCCAGATTGTGTTACCGGTGGTTAGCATGGCCACACACTGCGTGAAGCACTCTCACATCTCAACACTGCTGGAAAAACAGGCCTGAACAAAAGTAACATGTGAGGGATAATTTCCAGGGCAGGGATGGAGATCCGGAGGTGGGGTGGGGATTACATTAAGATCTTTAGGCCCTGAGGCCATCCTCTGTTCTCTCTCCAGAATTAACTGTGGGCCTGGATTCACAGCTGGTGAACTGCTTCCTTATGTGTGAAACTTTCTGGTTTTACCAAAGGACGATGAAAACTGAGAGCCTCTAATAGCTGCCCCCAGCGCTCCGTGTAGACATGACTTGAAGGTGCAGATTTTTGTCCCTGTAGAGTACAAATGTTTTTCCTCTCTTTCTATCCCCCACTAGCTCACAGATTTAAACCTCACATTTGGCAGCTGGGTTGTAGCCGTCAAAGCCTTCAAGAGCAGCACAGTGAAGTTGCCATCCACACAAAATCAACCAAACAAGAGTCTGTAACAAAGATGGACTAAAGGGAGGGAGGAGGCAGGGGAGAGAGAGAGAGGGAGAGAGGGAGGGAGGGAGGAGAGAAGAGAGAGAGAGAACAGACACCAAACTCAGAAAAAAACAAACAGGGCTTTACTATGTGCAAAAACAAGGTCTCTGTCCAAAGCCAGAGAGAATATGGAGACCGCAGAGGGGCTAAGAGTCCCTGAGTGAATCCTACTACACGCAGGCTCCTCTCCTCGCCTCCTCAGGAGCGGAAGCCTCTACTGAAAGGAAAGCTGCCATTTGGCCTGCAAGAATCTGAATCCTGACTGCCTGTCAGCTCTTAGCATGGTTCCTGTGCCCCTCCCCCACCTACCCTCAAGGTCCTAATGGAAAACTTTAACAACCTTTGCTTCCACCACTGCTCCAAAACACCCACTTTCACCTCCTCAGAAACTCGCCTGAGGGATGCTGGGTGCTGGCTCTTTAAAAACCTGAGAGCAGGTACAAGGAAGGACACACCTAGATCATGGGGAGGTCACTGTGCAAAGTCAATTTAGAACTTGAGTGCAGACTTTTTTTTTTTTTTTTAGAATGTACTTCAAACAGGCTTTCTAACCTTCAAATGGGAAAAATCTAATTTTCTAAGAATCTCTGACTTTGAATAGAAATAGCTATCTAGTTTTAAGGGAACGACTTCCTCCTGCTCTTTAAAAAGCCATCTTGAAGGACTGCACTCTCAGGAGGATATTTGCCCAGAGGAGAAACGAAAATTGGCTTCTGTCAGAGAGCTGACTCGACACTGCCTTGGGGACCAATCCTGCCACCCTTCTTACACAAGTCATACTTTATCTTTGGGAAACTGTCAAGCCCTTTAATGTCTAGGCCAGGATTTCTCAACTTCAGCACAGCCAACATTTGAGGCCAGGTAATTCACTGCTGCGGGTGCTGTCCTGTGCTTTGGAGGATGTTTGGCAGCATCCTTGGTCTTTACCCACTAGATCAGCAGTCCCCAACTTTTTTGGCACCAGGGACCAGTGCTACTATGAGCATCTAATGCCTGATGATCTGAGGTGGAGCTGAGGCGGTGATGTTAGCGCTGGAGAGCACCTGCAAATACAGATGAAACTTCCTTCACTTGCCCACCACTCACCGCCTGCTGTGCTGCCTGGTTCCTAACTGGCCATGGACCAGTACTGGTCCACGGGCTGAGGGTTGGGGACCCTTGCACCAGCCAGTAGCATCTCTGTTGTGACAACTGAAAATGTCTCCAGACACTGCCAAATGTCCCCCAGTTAAGAACCACTGGTCTAGATGCACAGTTTGAAGTTGGGTGTTATTATTATGAAGGAACTATCTGGAAGAAGAGGACCAATGGCAATCTGCACATGTCCCTCTGATTTTGCTTCTCAGGCTTCCTGTGTGAGGAAGAAAGATGACAGCCCTTAGCATTTACCTGAGCATCTTCTAGCTCACTCTCCAGGGTTCTTCTACTTGACGTGGCTTCTTTTTCTTCCTTCCTTGCGCGCACTAGGGCCTCTTCTAATTGCCGAATTTCCCCCTACAATGAAATACAGGGTCAGTGTGCACTCAAATGCGTGCTGTGCCCATGAAGCTGACTTGGTGGTATGAAAGGAACGAAGGAGACAGCCACAGACATAGGCTGCGCTGTGCTGACAGCAAGCCTGCCACGGGCCCAAGGTGGCACCCAACAGCCATGTTCTTGGATGTGTGTGCCTGTCTGCGGCACTGTACTTAGCCAGATGTGAACATTTGAATCACCTGATTTTGAAAATACAAATTTCTAGCTCCATCCCTGGGGGCTTCAGAAACAGCAGGTACTAAATGGACTCAGACACACAGAGTTTTGGAAAAGGCTTCCAGGTGAGTCTGATGGATGACCACCTGGGGAACCTCTGTTAGCACACATCTCCCTTTACATTTCTTTTGTCCCTCTTTTATTGTCAGGTGCCATTTCTCACAGCTATTTGGTCCTGTGTCTTGCAAACAGTCTCCTGCTTCTAGAGACCTGGCAAACCAGAGAATCGGTTTGTTAAAACTTGTGTGACTTCAAAAACCGTCAACTACGTGTTACAAAAGAATAAACAGTCGTGAGTGAGAATGGGCCTGATCTGATGGTGGTGTTAAGATGACCTTTTCAGGCACGTGGGGGCCCCTGCGCAGTGTCAAAAGTTAAGTGTGTCTTGGGTGAGTAGGGATTCCTGTGCCCACACTTGTGTTTCCCTCCCTGACTTCATCAGCCCTGTGCCCAGCCTCTTCAGAACCTTATCTCCCATGCATACTATTTGCAGAGAAACAAAAGTAATGGTTTGCAGAGAGAGCATATTCACTATTGGTCTGACCTTTCCTACTAAATTATAATAATGAATCCCTTCCCGCTTCTGAAACCCCTCACGCAGGAAAGAAGGATCAGCAGCTGCCAAGGCTGGGCGTGTGGCCCAATGAGCCTTACCTCATATTTTTTGAGAGTTTCCTTCACTTTGGCTTCATCGCCTTTCATGTCAGCAACCTGCCTCTGAAGCCGAGCAACACTCTGCTCCAGCTCTCCAAGGCTTCTCTGCAGCTTCTCATTCTCCTCCTGCAGAGCCTTTGTGCGCATTTCGGTCCCCACCTGGGTTTGCATTGAAGTGTTGTTCCGACTGGCCAGGACCTCGACATTCTGTTAAAAACATGGGAACCAGTGTCAAGGGGCAGTCCCCAGCTTTAACGATGTCTGACAACATTTATAAAAAAAAAAAAAAACCACACTGTGCCAGGCACGATGCTAAGCCAGGGGTAGGCATACGAAAGCCTGCCAGCCAAGTCCGGCCCACCATCTGCTATTAAAAATAGTGTCCCTGGAACACCGCCACACCCGTTCATGGGCACGCTATCTGTGGCTGCTTCTGTGCTGTAACAGCAGGGTGAGGAGTTATGGCCAAGACCACAAGGCCTACGGTGTCACAAAGCCTAACATACTTACTAATCTGGCTCTTTACAGAAAAAGTCTGTCACCCCTCACCTGGGTTAAATCTTGACATGGAATTTCAACCATGTAACAACTGTAGGAGGTGAGTACTATTCTTATCACCATTTTAAAAACAAAGAAACTGAGACTGGGGTAGATTAAGGAACCTTCGCCACATTCGTTAGGAGGGCATGCACTCAGGCAGACGGAATACAGAACCTGTTCGGACAACCACTGTCTTCTGGCGAGTTCACTCCCCTGACCCTTCACCAGGTGCAGGGCCCCTTAATAGAAACTCTTGATGGAGGACAGTTTCTTGGTATAGATATTTTTTAATGTCCAATACTAAAAGGAAATTAAGATTTGCTTAAATTATGATGTAATTCATTGTGTAAGCTCCAGGCCTATCATCTGAAAATAAGCTGGTGCTAAACACAATTCCTAAGATAAAGGACCGGCAACAATTACGGGGTGGTTATTGTTAATTCCAGATATCATGTGAGATATTTATATTTTGGCTCAGCAACTTGACGTGATGATAAGTGGCCTTGTCCAGAATTCCACCTCTGCAGGCAGATCTCTCGCCTTCCATATCTCTACTACTACAACGATGCCAATATCGGCAAATCGAATGCTCACGGAACAGCACTGCAGGTGCCTGCAAGGAAAGGAAGACCCAGCGAGGGCAAGGTCCGGCTTTGAAGACGATGTCGCAGCCCACCTGGGAGACTGTCTGCCAGCACTGCTTGCTCGCTTGCGTTGCTGTTCAGAATGATTTTTAAATCTTTTAACAGTACAGTAAGCTCTATTATCCTGAACTTAACCCATTTGAGAGTTTCAGAAACCAGAGCATCTTTTCATCGCCCAGAGTTTAATTCCATACATCTGGGAAGCCTTTCGGAGCCAAGCTACTGGGTCAGAACGCAGATATTGCGTGGAGAAAGCTAAAGGGCCCAACAGCTGGGATTTCTCAGGACTGCTTGGATTTCATCTCCTACTGAACTCAACAAGGCGAATGAGAAGAAATAAAGTGGGGCCGAAAGCTTGAAGAGCGATCTAAAGAATCCAATAACTAGTCAGATCAGGGAAAGAAAACGTCTAGATTGCCCATTCCTACCCTAACTTTCTCATTAGAAGATAAGGGTCTAATAAGCTACGTATCAAGAGAGTGTGGCATAAGGATTCACATATAGTTCCATGAAATAGAATTGGGAGTCTAAAATAAACGCAACATTTACAATCCATTGATTTTCAACAAGGGTACTAAGACCATTCAATGGGGGAAAAATAGTCTTCAGCAAATCCTGCTAGGACAACTGGATATCCACATGCAAAAGAAAGAAATCAGACCCCTTCCTTATACCATACAAAAATAGTAACTCGAAATGGACATAGACTCTAATGATAAGATCTAAAACTATAAACTCTTAAAAGGAATTATAAGGTAAATATCTGTGACTGGGTTAGACAAAGGCTTCTGACAAAATTCCAAACGCACAAGTGACACAAGAAAAGACAGATTAGACTTAATCGAAATTTTTAAAACTTTTGTGCTGCAATCGATGCTATCAAGAAAGTGAAAAGACAACACAGAAAATGAGAGGAAATATTCGTACATCATACACATGATAAAGAACCTATATCTGGAATATATAAGAATTCTCCAACTCAAATCACAAAAAGATAAATAAGCTGATTGAAAATTGGGCAAAGGTATCTGAGATGATGGAAATCTTTCCAAAGATAACAAAATCCAATAAACGCATGAAAATATGTTCACCATCTAGTTAGTAGGGAAATGCAAATCAAACCCATAATGAGGTGCCACTTCACACCCACGAGGACGGTGTCAACCATAGAGACAGATGATAGCAAGTGTCGAGGACAGCGTGGAGAAACTGATGGGAAGGTAAAAGGGGACAACCGCTTTGGAAAACAGCTGGCAGTTCCTCAAACGTTAAACAAAGTGATCATAAACAGAGCACGTCCACGTTTAAGTATACACCTAAGAGAAATGAAAACGTATGGCCACACCACAACTTTACAGCAGCATATTCACGAGAGCCAAAAGAATGGAGACAACCCAAATGTCCCCCAACTGCGGAATGGATAAACAAAATGTGTGTATATCTACACAATGGAATATTTTGGGGGGCCTAAAAAGGGATGAAGTACTGATACGTACTGCAAGGTGCATAAAGCTTGAAAACATTATGTGACATGGAAAAAAACCCATTCACAAAAGGCCACGGGTTGACGTTTACGTGAAATATCCAGAAGAGGCAAATCTAGAGATGGAAAGTAGCTCAGTGGTTGCTTAGGGATGAGGGGGGACAGGAGGATTGGGAGATGACAGCTAGAGGTTACAAGAGTTTTTTTTCAGGTGATGAAAATACTCCAAAAGTGATTGTAGTGATGGCTGCACACTCTATGAACATAAAAACCAGTGGATTGTGCACTTTACATAGCAGAATTTTATATGATATGTGAACTATATACTCAATACTGCTGATTTAAAAAAAAAAAAAAAAAGGAAAAACAAAGGAGACTTGCAGATGAAGCTGGGACCAAGGAGAGAGGTGACACATTTGCCCCTGCGGTCTGAGGTCTGCAGAGGCACTAGTGAGAAGGAGGAGAGACTAGGGATTGCTAGCTAAATCTGCTGGTAAAGTGAACACTCACATGTGCAGCCAACGCTCCTTACGTTCACCCAGAAATCTCAGGAAGAACAAGGACACTGCAACCAAATCTGGTTTAACCTGGATTGAAGCCTCACGGGCACCCACGTGCTAGATAAAGGGGTTTGCACAGTGTTTTGATGTTTAGAACTTGGTACTTTCTCTCTTTGCAAGTTGTGGGGCACGTCCTTAGTCCTGAGGCTTTCCTTGCTGGAAGGAATGACCAGGCAAACTGATCACCCAGCTTATGGCCGGTAGGGGTCTGCTCCAATCCCAGCTTTCAGTTTCACAGGTCGAGTGAGTACGACTCTAGGGAGCTTGAATGTGTTGAGATACTTAGTTCTGTTTTGACTGTTTTGAAAAGTGATATGTTTTTCTCTCTGGCTTCATAGTGTGGTAGACCACATTGTATACACAAATAAATTAACTTACGCCTTGGTTGGAAAACCTTCCCAGAACCCCTTCCCTGTCCCCACGTTGCCACAACACACCACTATTTTATAGAAAGCCCATAAGACAAAATTCTTTTTCCTGGAACCATATCTCATTCATCTGCGGCAGTCCTGGAATCTAAAAAACTAAAAACCATATATCCCTTTGTTCAAGGCAAGTCTCACATATAAGTTCCTCTCCACGACTTCCCAGTGAAAGAAAACCGGTCAGGAGGTTTCCAAAAGTCCTTCCACCTCTGGACTTTGATCTATGCATCATCTTCCCCAGATGCTTATGTTTGTGTCTCGAGAGTGTGGCAAAGGTAGCAGAACTCCTCCAGGACCAGAACTGGCAAAAATCTACTGAGAGAAGATTACTAGGGACAAATACTGCTCACCTCACTTAAGCTGCTGGTACAACATTTCAGTGATTCTTTGATCTTAAGTCCTATATGTCGAAACAAGATTAGAGAGGAGGTCCCATCATAAATAAAACCAAAGAGCACTTGGTTTCTAACAATTCCCTTAGCATGTCATAACACCTGTGCAATATCTATTTTTAAAAGGGATTACGTCAATTTGCTTTGTAATATTTTAACTATTGTTCATTCATACAGACGGTCATAAATAGTTAGCAAAAATCAACTCCAAGTTCTCTGCCATCTCAAAAGGTTGAAAACACCACACTAGATCATCACCACAAAGGCAAAACTAGCAGATGTGCTGTTCCATTGTTCTTCAAGATTAGACCGTCCCCTAAAATTGCAGTGAAATCATTTCTTCACCTGTCAGACAGCCAAGGTCAAAAGGCTAGATAACACAATGTGTGGGTGGTCTGAAGAAGCAGGTGCTCCCATCCACTGCTAGTGGGGCTGGACACTGGTTTGAGCTCTGGGAGGGCGATTTGATAGCATCGATCAAAATGAAAATGTACGTGCCCTTTGACCCAGCAACTTCTCCTCGAACACTCATCCTACATGTGCAAAATGACATATAAACAAGATTATTAATTGCAGCACTATAATAGCACAAATTTGAAAATGACTCATTGACAATGAGTCATTTGTTGAAGGAGTTACATTAGTTCAATGATATCCTGTGCAGTTGGCGGGCGGGGGGTAACAAGAAAAGAGGAGGAAAATACAGGGAACAGAATAGAACACATGGCATGCTTCTGTTTGTATAAGAAGAAGGTATGGAGGAGAAATATGCATGAACTTGACTCCACAAGAAACTGGTACACTGCCTGGCCGTGAGGAGGGGATTGGAGTTATAGAAAGAAGCAGAGGAAAACACTCCTTCGCGAACCCTCTTGTAACTTTTGATTTTTGAACTATGGGAATTCAACGGGTCTTAACATGTTTTAGATATACGTTTCCTTTGAAAAGAATTGACTATCCCTAGCCACAGGCACTTGGAAGACAACCACCTTCGCAACCCGTTCTCATCTCCTCCAGCCTCTAGAAATCCTTCCGGGCCCTGAAAGAGAGCAGCACGGGAGCCCAGGGGGCAGCTGTACAAACAGAGCATGGCGCCAACTCTCCCACGCTGGTTTACACAGTTAAGGAATTCCTTTTCACTACATATAGCTGGGAGCGTGGACAAGGCCCAGATGGCCCTGGACTTGCACTTGCATGAGCACTTCTCCACATTTTCCACCCAAGCAACCCTAAGGCAGAAAAGTCCAAAGTGGAGTGATGATAGACGCCCAAGAGACTACAAAGAACTGCCTTAGAGGCCTGAATTTTTCCATCAAAAATGCATGTACATTTTGCATTCAACACCATTACACTTTTCATTCTACTCCATGCCTTTTTATTACCAGACTGTGCCACTGGTGTTCTGGGAAGATGTGCCACTTCTACCCTGTAGCTTTGCCAAGCACTCTCTTCCCCACCCAAGACACTACACAAACGCCAGCCCAAGTAACACAGACATACATCACCTCAAGAATGGAATTCTCACTTTTAATTCTAAAAATGCATATCCAACAATGTCTAGAGGAAAAAGCAGTCTCAAATCCAAGCTGTGCCTCTTGCTGGGGCCTTTCGCTTGGCCTGGCCTTGCAGAGCCTTAGTTTCCTCATTGTAAAAGGGGGGGAAGTTACCCAGCTCGTACACTATTGGAAATATCTAGTTAAATGAGGAGCCAGTTCTTGCGGTAGCTGTTATTACTACCAGTGCAGTGAAACCTGTATGTTTCCCAAAAGGTCAGGACTTTGCACAACTCACCCACCGTGGTTCTAAATGCTCAAAGTTGGCTTCAGATGGCAATCTGCACATCTTTACCAGCTAAATATCAGGCCCAGATTTCTCAAAAGAGAGAATCGAGATCTTCGAACAGTCTCTCCAAGGAAACTGCACCACACAAATTTGATGACCCCTTTATTATTTCAAGGGCGAGTCAGGTTTCTTGGTTGGCTAATTCATTAAAACTTTAGTCCCATTTCCCAGTCGAAGATGGTCTGGTAAACTGATGGCAACTAAGAAATTCTTCCAAAACAGACAAACAACATGATTCAACATGCTGAATTGCTAAATTCCACTACTTGTAAAATAGTTGACTTTTAACCATATGCTCCAATTACTGATTCAAAAGATGGTGGGGGAGGGGGGTGGAATATATAATTGTATCACACACACACAACAAAATTGTAGTCTTTGTCAAGGACCACCATTCACTGCAAATAATGACCTGCTTATAAACCCATTTTCATGAGTTAACACCCACATTTAGAAACGTCCACACTCCCTTGGGCACTGACATGCCTTCCTTAGAGGAGCACAGACCTGACACCTTGGACAGGTTCACTCCTGAGGGATAACAGGTAACCTCACAGGACAAGGCTCTCCTGGCTTGTCCTAGCGCATATCTAACACACAGACACATCAGGTCTTACTAATTAACAAAGCTTCTGCCAGAG
This sequence comes from Eonycteris spelaea, assembly GCA_003508835.1. NCBI lineage: Eukaryota > Metazoa > Chordata > Mammalia > Chiroptera > Pteropodidae > Eonycteris > Eonycteris spelaea. Next base: position 7,415,797 of record PUFA01000040.1, on the reverse strand, counting down.
CTGGCTTTTGTTTCTTTTCTGTCTCCCTTTTTTTTGCTGAATGAGTGAAAACAGCTGAGGCGTGGAGGCCTGGAGTCCAGGGACTGGAATGTGGGTTTGTCAGTTCCATGCCACTGGCCGCCCCCACACCCAGTGTGTGGAGGCTGCAAGATATCAGCTGATGGGTACCCGAGGAGTCCCCTAGGTCAGGTCACCTGCTGGGAGGTGACCACCTTGTCATCATCGCAGCTGTGGACATTCACTTTCATTTCTACAACGAGGGCCCAGGTCACAAATAATGAGTGCCTTTCTCATTCCAAATGTGCAGAGAACCAGGTCCCCTGTATTGTGTCTTCTACTTCCCCTTCACCTGAGCAACAGTAAACTTTTTAGGAATAGAAACAGTATATATTTTAGTCATAAGCTGCTCACTTCATCTCTTTCCCTAGTCATCTGTGAATTTCACTATATCAGGCCTCTACGCCAGAGCTTCTCACGTTAATACGCACAGGACTCACCTAGAGATCTCATTAAGCAAATGCTCATTCTCAGGAAGGAAGGCGCAGGGACTCTTGTTCTAACAAGCTTTCAGGTGGTGCCAATGATGCCAGCCCTGGCTCCCACTTTGACCAGTGAGGTATGCTCTTAGGAGAGGCTGCTCTGACCTCAGGGCCTTCCTGCAGAGGTTTGAGCTCAGGCCCCGAATGTCAAGTTCTTTATGCTCCTTGGTTCTGGGTGCCAGGGATTGGGTGTCAGGCAGCTTGGGTGCTACTGCAAGCTTTGCAGCCAGCTCACACTGTGACCTATGCAAGCCCTTGATCCCTCTAAGCTCAATTCACATCCTTAAAGAAAATGTAATTGGTAATACTTGCTCTAAATGAGTCAGAAAATCCAAAAAGAAATACAAAGCTTGACAAAGCTAAAATCCTGTGCTGATGTATGGTGATGGATTTCCTTCCTCCTTTTTGACTCTGCCTGCTTACTGTTTGGTAGAGTAGAGGGGTCAACCATTGAAAAACATCTTTTCAAATCCCCTACTCTAAGAGCGACATCAGAGTTTCCAAAATTCTCTCACTATATTTCCCAAATGCCAACACTACTCCTTTCTAATATATTGCAGTTCAGAACTGAATTGGTTATACAGTTGGACTTCTCACTGATAAGCTCTTTTTACTTGTGTTTGTCTGTTTGTGTGTTTGTTTTTGGCAAAGAAGCAGTACATGGAAGAGATGGAAATAAATGTGGCAAAGAAGTAGAGGGTACTCATTACCAATATGCCAAGTATTTTCAAGGAAGAGTTTATTCTAAAACCAAGAAGAGTGGAGGTCAATATTCAATTTCATTTTGTTAGAAGATGTGGATTCTGGGCCAGACTCTACTAATAATTTACAGTATGACCACTTCAAGTAAGTCATTTAACCTCTATCTGCCTTCAGTTTCTTCCTCTGTAATGCGAAATGGCCAGTCTAGCTAATTTCAATGCCCCTGTCAGCTCTAAAGTCTGGGATTCATGAATGAAGCTGAAGAAACTGGGCAGCATTAGGCAATGATGGAATTAAACAAGTTCCCAAGGTTTTACTCCTGTAACATCATGCCTCAACGTCATTTTCCAATGCTGTTGGCTGAACTCAGATTGTTTTAACCAGTGTCCCTGCCACAGCATCTAGAGTTGAGGACCATATCTAAAGACAGGCAACCTCCTGCCCTGAGCAGTGCAAAGCACTGCTGGCTCATTCTCTTCCCCGCAGTCCCTAACTTGCCACAACTCAGCAAGTTTAAACATATCGTGCTTAATGAAGATTTTATTTACATTGCTTTTTTCATTGCCCTAGTGGTGATTTTCCTGCTTATAAAACCACATAAAAGATGCCCCCTTTTAATCATATTCAATTACCTACTTTTTCCTATAGTAATTTGGTGATTACATAGGTTAAAAATTATCGCTGGTTTGCTTCATAATCTCTGTGAAATAAGTCAATATACTTCCCTTTACGTAGTTAAAAACCAGCACTGTTTGCTCTCAGAGTGGCCTGTAGTTCAGATATAGGTCCAAGACCAAAGTTATGCTAATAAAATGCCTCATATTTGCTCATAGAATATATCTGACATAGGATCTCATTTAAGCCATGCAACAAATCTATAGACACCCCGGTGGGGATAAAAAATACCTTTGATAAAAACTCCGCATCTAAAAAGTTCAAGTTACTCAATAGTTCAGGTCTTGACATGATTCCACTGCTCTGAAATGTCCAGAATAAGCAAGTCCATAGAGAAAGAAAGTAGAATAGTGGTTGCCAGGGATGGGGGAAGTGGGGAATTTGATGTAAGGGACTTCATTTAGGGTTAATGGACATATTTTAGACTTGGACAGTGGTGATGGCTACCCAACACTGTGAATTATATAAACCACTAAACCGTACATTTTTAAAAGGTGAATTTTATGTTACGTGAATGTTATCTCAATAAAAATAAAAGAAGAAAAAGACCTTAGGCCTTGTCATTAGCCAATCTGAACTGTCTCCACTTGTTTCTCTCTAAGCCTTGATTTTCTCCCCTTGTTCTAACAATGAAGAGACCTGCTGAGTGTGTAGCAATGTTTCAGGCACACGGTAAGAACTTAATCAATGATAGCTACGTATTAACGGGAGAAAGCCAACAGTTGCATAACTAGGACTTGCACCCAGATCTCTGTGATCTCGGCTTCTTGCTACTAGGTTCTTCTGAGTGGGCAGCACCGTTTGGGAAATTCCCCAGTCAGCGGACTAAAGGGAGATCCACACCTGCCAACTGGGGACTTTAGCTACATCCAAAACTGATTTAAGGGGGTTAAAAAAAAGCAATTGTATCATAAAAACTGAGTTTCATGGAGCTTCTCTGAAACAGAGCTCTGGGTTACCAACTTTTAATTACGCTTTTGCATTTTTTAAAATCACCACTCCTTAAAACAATCTTACAAAATTTTCCCCAGTTTCCCATGGTCCTCTCATTATCAGCAGATATAAAGAGCCTCGTGTCATATTTATAAGCTACCACTACCTTTACCGTGATGGCCCTCAGTCCAAGCTAATCTGTGAACAGCATGTAAGAGTTCTGTTCACAGAACCCAACATCCCCCACCATGCAGTTAGCCCTTCGAGGAGCTGCTGGCTGGCAGAGGGACTCCACCCAGACAATGGCATGTGTCTAGAGCCCTGAATCACTAGGAAAATAGTGTGGGGGAGGGGAATAAAGGCAGGAGTGAGACACGCAGATTCACTTTGTCACTGACGGACCAGATGGCTTTACAAATGGTTGAAATGGCTCACTGTCAACATACACATGTCCAACAGGTTGAACAGGATTTTCGAAGACAGAAGATAAACAAGCAGGTTCTCTAGAGCATTGCCTACTCAGTTGTGGGGACCCCTCCAAGATAAACCAAAGGCTCAATCTGGAAGCCAACAGGTCCTAAGAGAGTCCACGTTTCTATACTGTTCCCTTCCCAGAAATCTTGTTACTTGTGAAAGCTGACCCTTCAGCTTTCCTATTTTGCTGCTCCCCTATTTCTGTCAATGATGAGAAAAGTCAACCCTAAGCTGTAGAAATCATGCTATTTAAAAATTTTAAATGGAAATGCTTAGACCAAAAAATCTCAATTCAATGGCCATATTCATTAGCACCTCATCGCACCCCAGACTAGACCAAATTTCTATGCAAAAAATTGTCAACTTTTCCGCATGTACCCCCACCGCTATGGCTGCAGGAACAATGCTCCCAGGAACGGGAGAAAGAAAAGTCCAACTGACAACATGGTTGGCAGGCAAGAGGCTGGGCCAATACGCCCACCACGCTTTGAGTGTGGTTCCCAGTCCCCAGAGTTAAGACGTACAACAAGGGTGGCCTTTATGTATTTCCTCCTTCAAAGGTGTTGGCTAATCCTTGGGACAGAGTTCAGCAGGCTGGGCTCCTGCAAAGCCCACAGTCTCCAGCCCCCTCCCTGAGGGCCTACTGGGGTCAGCGGCCAGCTCTAACTGATGGGCAAAGAGAGAAGGGGCAGAAAAAAAATGTCCTAATCCAGGTATGGTCACCCGCCCCTCTGAGCTTTAGTCCAAGTAAGAATTTCTCTAAATCGCAGTTCCGTTTTCTTAAAAACAGAGGTGGTGTTATGGATCCATTCACTGCATGGATCAAGAAAAATGAAAGGTAATAGTGCCAAGTGTCAAAACACTAGTCACTATATAAATAGCAAACAGTGTCCAGGAAGGAATTAGTATGTACCACCCAGAAGTTACAGAACCTAAATCACAGATTGCCTTCTAGACAGAGGCTTGGAGGAGGCGTGGTGATGTTTTGGCCTCCGTCCCCTTGGATCAACTGTTTCCCAGACATGGCTGCTGGCACGACTCTCGCTTAGTCTCTCAGTTTCTGAATGAAGGGAGAACAACATGTCACCTTCCCGCTCCGAAATTCTGGGAGATACAAGAGGAGACGGATGAAGTAACCAGGCCTAATCAAAGACCTGCCCCGCGACTGCTTGAGGGCTAAGGCCCAATGGTTTTTTAAAAGTTGTTTGGGGCAGCTACCCAAGAGGCTCCCACGAATCACCAAGATGGTCCTCAGTGCCACTCACCAAACATTTCTGTCCTACTCGCCTCCAGACCCACGTATGACTGTACTTGCTGCCTCCCTGAAGTTAGATGTGGCCACATGACCTGCCCTGGCCAAGGAAGTGTGAGTGCAAATAGCAGGTGTCATATCCACCCCAAGTACAAGCATATGTCATATCCAAGTACAAGCCAGTCAGTGATTCCCCACATGCTCCTTCCACTGCTGCAGCAGTCACGGATGTGGGGGTCCCCAGTGACTCTAATGAGCAAAGCAACCTCCACCCACATGCTGCCATGACCCACATGAGAAATGTAATGTGAGCAAAAAATAGTTTTTCTTAGTTAAGCTACTGTGATCTGGGGCTGTTTGTTACTGCAGTGTGGCCTCGCCTATCACATCGTGGAAAGACCTGTTACTTGCAGGTACAGCCCAGTCCACTAAGAACTCTGAATATATCACAAGCGTCATCCCAAAGAGCCAGCGGGGTTGGGATAAGGAAAGAGCAAGTCTGCCAGAGTCATGCAGACTTGAGTTCCAGTCTTCACTCTGCCACCAATCAGCCACATGACTCTGGGCCTGTCAATTTCCCCTTACTCAGCTGCAGTTTCCTGAAATGGCAATTTTGGGGTGGAGCGGGGTGGAGGGTAGGATTAAAGGTAATATGTAAAGTATGTAGCAAGCGGCCAGGTGCGCTGTGTGCACTAAAGAAACAGCAGTGATTGTAGTGACCCTCACCACTCTCTTCACCCTGATTTAGTCACTCACCAGCTGTGGAACCAGAGCCTCTGCTTCCTGCTCTGCCAAATGGGGAGGTGACACTGTGTCCACTCTCAGGGGGGGCTACAAAGGCTCAGCGTTAATGACCATGAGAGCAGCCAGTACAGTGCCGGCACATGGCAGTTATTCAGTTAGCAAGAATCTCCCACTCTCCCCTCTGTTCTAAGCCCTTTATCCAACCTGCCCTGAGCAAGCCCTGGAGCACCGAGAGCCAGGGAAGCTGCAGTACCCCCATAAACATGGAGGGCCCAGTCCTCGACTGGCCTTCTGCCCTGGGCTCCAGACTGCCCTCCGGGCCTCATCTGACAGGAGGCCTACTCCCCGACCCCCTGCCAGTCGCTGGCTAAACCCTGGCATTGCCTCTGTCCAAGGACTCTGACTTGGGGACCCCATACACCACCTGATCCCTGAGATACCCACACCAGCCTAGGTAATCCACGAGTTTGAGAAACACACTTGAATATTATTTGCAAGAATCGGGCCCATCCATGGGGCCAGCAGTGCAGGAGTGAGAGAGGTCCTGCACTAAGGCACCTACTGGCCTACTAGTGAGGGTCCTGAGAGCCTGGCAGCCCCCCCACAGCCCAAGCTCTGAGAGTGATAGCATTTTGGTGAGGCTCTGGGGAGTCACAGATCTCACATCTAGGAAAATCTGCCATTTGCCATCAGACCCCTAGCCAAACACTAAGAGCATCCTGAACTGTGTGTCCTTAGGTTGCAGCTGAATAAAGGGCTGTCACTGGGTCTGAAACATCCCAACTGCTCACAAACCTCTGAGAATGGCCTACATAGAAGGAACACTGGGGGCAGGATGAAGCAGGACCCTAGTCCCAGGGAGGCACCCCCTCCCTTGCTGTTTGATCTGAGGCAAGTCACAACCTCTCTGAGCCACATTTTCACAGTTATCAAATGTCAGGGGAAAGGGAATGTAAGAAAGAATTTTCGTGCTCAACATTGATTGTCTACACTCAATAATTACAACGCACTGGACAAGGCACAGCGTCATTCTTAAGGAGTTTGAAGTCCCACAAGAGTTAAATATGTTCGCACCTGAAAAATAACATATACCTAGATACTTAAAAACATATGGAGAGCCAGTTAATATAAGTACTTGCGGCCTAAAGAGAGAGCCGTGAGTACAATGCTCCAATAGCTCCTAAGCTCATGTCCACCTCTGTGATTAAGAATTGGGCACCCAAATGACAGATAAATAATATTTCCTTTTTCTTTTCACCAAAGTTTCCACTTCTCCAGATAAACGCAAACAGACGTGGATATTCACTCACTCACTCACTCACTCACTCACTCATTCATTCATTCATTCATTCATTCATGTCTCATACGCTCAAAGTGGTAGAATGCTATTTGGGACACCAAATTTCTCTGGTTTAAACCCAAATCTGAATTTCCACTATCCCTCCATCTCCACCCCTCCACCATATCTTTGACAGATAAGCGGCCATTGACTTTCTGCTTCCAAGGTCTGGAAAACACACTACCTCTCAAAACAGGCCTTTCCGTTTTCAGACAGATCTCATTCACAGAAACGTCTCCTTCATGCTGAGCTGTTATCTGCATTCCCACAACTTCAATGACAGCAACCAAGGACGGTACAGTTCTGCCTCCAATGGACAGTCTTGCAAACACTTGAAGCCCTCACACCTCCTTCGTATCATCCTATCCTGTCTTTTCTTCTCTAGGCTACACTTCCAAAGGTCCTTCCTCACCCACCAGGATGCAGTATCGAGTACTCCCTAAAAGTGTGAGGCCCAAAACCAAAATGACACTCCCTGAAGAGTCTGGTCTGCCGTCAACTTGATTACTAACCACCCAGAATGGAGACAAACTCTCCCAGTAAATAAAATCCCTCACAGATACATCATACATCTCGGCATAGAGGCTGAAGACAAAGCCTGGTGCTTGAACCAAAGTCCCAAGCCAAAGAAAGCTTCAGCCACTTTGAGACACACTGACCTCCACCAGACCCTTCGCAGAACCCCCTCTCTTGTGAGCAGTACTGTAGGAACCGATGGTGACAGCCAGGGCATCACTGCTGGGATCTTATTCTTGCTTCCATCCTCTCTTCGGCTGCCAGTACCTTTCCTTTCCCTCCTCATTGGGGTACCTCTGACACCCCTCTGCCTTGCATACATTTCTCGGATAGCTCCAGGAGCTCAGCCTGTCACCCTAACCCACTCTTTGCTGGTAAGTTATACCTTAACTCTTTTGGGGAAAAGAAGACGTCTTTTTCCCTTAGTTTCCTTTCCAACGCACACTTCTCCTTATGGCCAATGCTCTCCACCCCATCTCACTCCAGGCCTATACCTGGGGAACCGGACCAGGGGCCCAATTGCCTACTGGTCCCAGATGAGCTGCTGGTTACATCCCCCAGGGCCAGGCTTTGGGCCATGACAATGTCTACTGAGTGCTTGCTCTATGCCAAGCATTGCACTGACTTCCATGGGCATGTCACTTCACCCTTAAGTTACTCCCTCGGGAAGGAACTGTTATATCCTTTGGCTGTAAATGAGGAAATAGAGGTACTAACCAACCCACATGGTCTGACTTGGAACCCGACAGGCTGGAAACTATACAGCAATCTCTTCCCAGGCAGGACCTGCATCTCACTCTGGGCCCAGCCCAGTGCCTGACACACGATGCATTCTCAGTTCAGGTTTAGTGAGTTAATTGGCTCTCCATATGTTTTTTAGTGTCTAGGTATATGTTAACGTATCCAATGATAGTCACCAAATGTACACACTGCCCCGTTGCATACTTATTTATACTATTTTTTTTTATCGTCAATACACACTACTGCTGTGTCATGAGCTAGGTCAACTTTTGTTATCTGGCCTGAGGACCTAACCCCAATTTATCACAATGTCTCTGTGGGAAAATTCTTTCAACTTCCAAACACTCCACATAAAAATAAAATGTTAGCACCTTTAGTTCCTAAATTGAGTCCCCAATTAGCAGATATCTTCATTAAGATGCTGTTTATCTTTGCATTACTAAGAAGTCTGTCTTGACTAAAATTCGCCTGACTTTGCTGCATCTCTGCCTCAGAAAAGATGCATGAATTTCAAAGGGACGTGTGAATTGGACGCTTCTCACATTTTTTACAAAGGCCTCATTCTCAATTCAAATTTTCAGTTCCCTGAGATGGATGGAATTTTCAGCTTCGGAGGAGCCTGACATCTGTTCTAGTGACTCATTTTTCCAGACAAGCAAACCAGGACCTGGAGAGGGTAAGTGACTTTTTGAAAGTCACACAGTGGAATTTCACCCATGGTGGGGACTTGATGGGATTAAATTTCACTGCCTCCTTAACATTATTAATTTAAGTAATACCTTTCCTGTTCCCTGACAACGACAATGCCATTCTGAACACATATCTTCTCTCCCGGCACTGGCTGGGAACTCGAGGGCCCCAACGAATTCCTTGTGCTTCGCTGGCCTCAGAAAAACACAGAAGAGGTTCTTTTAGCCTTCCGCTGCTGATAGTGGCCTTCCGCCAAGGGGAAAGGGTGTGAAGAAAAACATCAAACATTTCCTTCTCAATCTGAAAGATATATTTTCCCATTCCAACTCCACCAGCCAAGCCTAGGTTCTCATTTACTAACCTCTAGGAAACTAGGATACTCAACTCTAACATCCACCTTGCCACTCAACTCATTTACAACACATCGTCCAGAATGATCTTGCTATGAGGACACTCCCACCATGACACAGCTCAGATCAGAGCATGATATGGCTCAACTCAGAGTCCAGAATGACTCCAAACACAGAACATACTGAATCCAAACTCCTTGTAGCCTGGCCTCCAAACCTTTCGAAATTGACTTCTGTCTACCTAGTGAATCCGATCTTGCCCAAGTCTTCAAACTCTGTGTCAAACACATTTCTCTCTATATATGTGTCAGGTTCATTACCAATTACAGGCCTGAATATAGAATCCAGAACTCCCTGTGGAAAGTAGCCCCCAAATAGGAATAATGTAATACAGCATTTCCCCAAAGTATTCTATAATACAAAAATATCATGGAAGATTCTTTAAGGAGGGGGAGGGGGGAAGAGTTCTGTGGTCATATATTTTCAAAAAATTCTTATAGTTGTGTCCTTTCTTGAAGAATCATGAGATTTAGCCCATATATTAAATGTTCTGAGGAGTCCTGTAATAAGAAAAGCCATTTAACTTTATCCCAGGAGTTCCTAAATTTATCTCAGATCTATTATTATCTCCATATCCACAGCCACTACTCTAGTCCAAGCTGCCATCCCTTCTGTCCTGGACAATAGCAAGAGTCTTCTAACAGGTCTACCCACAGCCCCTCTTCTGCCCTCTCCAATCCACTCCCCACACATTGGGGCAGGAGAGCATATTTTGAATCTCAAATCAGAACATGTTAGCCCTGCATAAGTGTTTCAGCGGTTTGCTGTGCTCTTAAGGATAAAGGCAAAAGCAAACAACAAATCTTCTTAATTCGGTCCATGGAGCTTACACAATCTACCTACCTCCCAACCCCATCACACTCCTCCTCCTCAATCACCCCATCCTTCCACCAGCCCTTTGCTTTTAATTTTCCTCCTGTACCATGTTTGCCCCCCCACCACCCACCCAGGGCCATTGCACATCTCTACCTGGAAGACTCTTTCTCTGACCCTCCACCTTATTAGCTCCTGCTCAGCCCAATCGTCACCTCCTCAAGGAAATGGTCCCTGACCTTCCAGAGTAGGTCAAATCTAGCCCCTCTCTTCCATTAGCCAAATCACAGTTGTAATTTGTGTTTACTTCTATGATTTTTTCCCTTCATGTCCTCTCCCACTAGACTGTGAGTTTTCTGAGGGCAAGAAGCAGGTGTCCATTTTCGCTCACTAGGTGTTTTTAATAGTGTCTGGCCCAAAGTAAATACTCAAAAATTATTGAATCAACCAATCTAAAGTATGAAAAAAGAATGTACAATACAATATATTCCCTAATGGAGATATAAACCAAATATTACGGGAGAAGAGATAGCGGAGTCTTAACACTACCTGCGGGAGGTGATGGGTAATGCTGGTGCCAAGCAGAACAGGGAAAGGAAAGGTAGTGCAGAGAGGGAAAAGAGTGCATGCCAAGGTGTGGAAGCTTGCAAAGGCTGGCTGCCTTCTGGTTGATTCTGCATTACACCCAGACCATCCCCATCTGTGATCCTCAAGGGAAAGGAGAATGTCTTTTAAGGTCTCCTCTCTAGTATGAAGCCAAGGGCACTGGGGCACAGAAGTGTCCACTTTGAGAAATGAACAACTTCCTATATATGGATAGGGATCCTAAGGGCCCCACCACTACGTGCATGTGTGCCGGCCCACGTCGTTGCTGTACAGCACACATGCTCAGCTTGCCATGGCCTTGACATTAAAACCACTTGCAGTTTCTGCAGGGCCTGCCCCGGTGCTTGGCCCACCCTAACCCTCCATTTCTGTGGAGCTGGCCCCATTTCCAGAAACTGTAGGCCCCTCTTTAATTCCACTCTGTGGCTAGCAGCCATCTCCAATAATATTCCTACTGATGACAAATAAGAAGCTGGGATTAAAGGTGTCAGGTCACTCAGGACCCTTTTTGGTGGCCTTTGACTTTGCCGAATTAAAATTTAAGCCTGTGTGTGTGTGTGTGTGTGTGTGTGTGTCTTTATTCTATTCACCATTCATAACAGAGAGATGCGGGCCAGACCCTGCTCCTAGAGTTTGTTTGAACTGAGAGGAACTCTGTCAGGAACCACCCCGCCCCTCCCCACTCCACCCCTCACCCTTCTAACCAGGCCTGTTCTTTGTTCCACAAAACAAACAGCTAGTTCCGCCTGCCAAGGCAGACGAGGTGCACACACACAGGAGCAAACAAAGAGGCCCTCTTGCCCAACTCTTTCTTTCCTGTTGGATGACAAGGTCAACGGTGCCCTTTGTTGGAAGTCACCAGATGCGCCAGGCACCCACGGAGATCTGCAGCCTCTGGGATTATCACTCCCTGACCTTTTATTTCCACTGCCACCCTCACGCCACCCAGTAGGATGTGGGGCCAGAGGTATCTGCTGCTCCGGTCTGGTTGGTGATGTCATAGGCTCAGCCCCTCACTCTCCTCTCCTCTCTGGCCTAAGACTATCCGTCTGGCAACAGCTACAGTGCCGGAGACTGAGCTGCCAAACAATCCCGTTTTCACCCTCGTTGCAGCTTTGTGGCTCTGTTATTACCCCCACTTTACTGAAGGGGAAACTGGCATTCAGCCTAGCTAAGCGACGTGCCCCAGATCACACAGCCAGGGTTCATCTTGGGTCTGTGTGACCCGAGCACAAGCTGCCTCTTGCTTGAGGGCCCTGATAATTCCTTTACCTTACAGACTGGATAAGGAGTGGAAGGCTGTTCACCCAAATACCAGGTCGAGCGCAACTCTCAATCCGTTCATTAGACAATTCTGTTGATAACTGAATGATTTTCTTGGATATAGTCACGTTTTGGTTTTAAGACCCTATGAGGAAGGAAGGGAGGCGGTATGGTGTTTGTTTTCATTTCAGGACGTATCTGTTGCCTTTATGAGCACATCCAATTGCACTTTCAGAACCATCCTGTGAATATTTTCCCTGAAAACACACACTTCCCTCCTCCTGTCTGTCACATATTTATCTTATCTCCACTCCCCAGAGTTCATGAGGCTCCATTCCACAGTCACTCCTGGTTATCGGTTTTGCTTTCACAAGCAACAGTTATCTGGATTGCTAAGACATTCTTGGCCTTCTAGAAATACACGTTCATTTTCCTTGTCAATTACTCACTTTATGTGTGTCCAAAGTTATGTTTTCATATGAAAAGTGATGCCTTCCTAATTGCTTCACCCTTCGCAGGGCTTTCAGTGAAGCTCCAGTGTGGGACTAGGACACCAGTGCCTTACTGAAGTCAGTCTATGTTATGGAGAGTAAGGCTGGTCGTCCTCCAAGCCACAGTGCACGCCTCTCAAGACGATGTGGATCCGCTTATCTTTCTCCGTGTTCAGAAGAACCTCCTCAAACCGTCCATCAAAGCTGTACTATAAGAGAACCCCAAAATGGTAGGGCAGCAGCTACACCATTGCATTTTCCCAGACAGGCGGATATTTACCATTATCCATGCTTTCTCCCTTTAAGGGTGGTCCTACGTCAAAAGGGCAAAGGAGGCTATTTCAGAGAATCATCACAGGTATAAAACCAGAAATTCGGGTTTACGATAAGTTCGATTCTAAAGCCTTAGCAGGTAAGAGGCAGGAGGAATTCTTGGCATGGAAGGGAAGCCTCCTATCAAGACACGTCAAAGCATCTTTGAGGTACGAAAGCCAGCAGAGGTTTCACAGGCACTGCTTCGTACAATCCATGAGGAAGCTGTAATGAGACCAACACAAGGAAAGCCTGGTGGTTAATGAGCTGAGAAAGCAAGAAGGATACTGATGATATAATGCAAACGAGTTGCTGACAGCTGGTTTCTGGGTTCCGCGTGCAAGCTATTTCAGTGACTGCAGGAAAAAACTTCATATAGAAACTACAGGAATGGTCATGGTTTAAGAACCCACAGGGTATGACCAAGTTATGTGAGCTGATCTTCTAACCTATGAAGCCCCCGGAAGAATGTAAAGAAAAAATAAAATAAGACCCTGCCTTCAAGGAGTTCCAAGGTGATGACAGCCATCTTCACGGCTCCTGTCATACAAAAAAATGGGTGATAAATCCCTAGGGGAAAAAAGCACAAGGAAAGCTATTGCACCAGAGGAAAAGAGGAGCTACCTTCTGGCTTTACAGTCAGTATTTTACAAGAAACACACGGAGCTATTTAGAAGATGGCAAACATGCTGGTGTCTGAGCTCATGCCTAGACACTCAAGTTTCCAGGGAACACCCTTGGCCAAAATCCGTTGGACGGGATACCAGCTGAATGCTGTGCACCATCACAAGTGGCTGGGGTTCAGGAATGAACAGAGAAAGACATAATCCAGTTGTTATGGGATGGAAAATGTAATACGCACCAGTTTGCAATTAGTCTAAAAGAATCAGGACTATTGAGCCCTAAACAAAGAGAACAGAAAGTTCATGGAATTGGGTCCCTTCCCAAAATCTAATCCATCCTTCTTAATGCTTTTTAATTTTCTATTTCTATTTTTAATGACCTAACCATATATGAGTGGTTTATTATAAGCCTCTCACAAGGGAAGGGTGTTAAATGCTGAATCCAGGGGCAGAGAGGAAAAAAGGACCAAGAGAAAAGTGGTGGCAGAGGCGGACTCTTTCGTACCCTGAATTTCGACAGAACCACAGCAGGGACCTAGAAAGGAAGAAAGAAGAAAGAGAATCCTTTGTATTTCCATCATAAATAAAGCTTTTTGGCCTCTGATTCAGAACACAGATCCTTCTCAATTCCTCCTTCTCATTCACACACTATCCAGTTACGAATACTCATATCATGGCTACGCCTTTAAAACAATAAGTCACTGGATAAGCCCATAAATGTAACATTTTTAAATGGAAAGAGCACAGGCATATAAAAATGGTGGTCTTTGGCATATAAAAATATTTCCTTGCCTTGGGAGATTTACTTTTCAGGTGGTATTCAGGTTGATATCCCCAGTCAGTGTTCTCATATCTCTCTCTGAGTGATTACTGTTTAGCTTATTCTTCCGAGTACTGTGGGGTACAGCAGTGGTGTATGGCTTCAACCCTCAGCCACACGTATTTAGGAGAAAAGCCTGAGTTCCTTGGAGATCGAGACCATGTCTCACTTCTTAGTTACCATGTCTGGACCAAGTCATATATACAACTGGAGCTTCATAAAAGTTCACTATTTGCTGAATACTCCTAAGTAAGGAAAGTTACAAACATGTGTTATAATCACAGCAGAGAAAGATAAAATTTAAGAATTTGCAATTTCAATAAGAATTTGAATCCACTAAATGGTACTTCAGAGGATCCTACAGTTTGATAGTGTGTTCATTTGCCCATGAGTAGATCTGCGTGCTTGCCAGGGTTGACACAGTGGAGCTTATGGTCAACCAAAAGTCCTAGTAAACCTTGAACTCTCCATTCTATTCTCTAAAAATGAGAGAAAAAGAAACAAGAGATGTCATTTATCTCTTTACAGTTGAATCAAGCTGATTTTTAACCCACTACTCTGCTTGTCAAGATCATTTTGAATCTTGGGTCTATCGAGTGATAGCTGGTTTCTCTCTGCCTGCTGTGAGTCACCTACAAACTTGGTAAGTCTGCTTTCTGCATCTTGATGCCATGGAAAACAAGTTGACAGGACAGGGCTAAGAGTTCTGTCATCCATCACTAGAAACTTCCAAATCTGTCTGTAACCCCAATCTCCTTGCCTGGTAACCTTGTCAAAAGTAAGAGAACATGGTCTGAATAATTCTGGATGAGTTTTTGCTTACTTTTAGGGATCATCTCTTTATTCATCTCTTACTTGAACTTTTAATATTTTCAGAAGAAGGACAAGGAGATCGATATGATTAAACTCTATCATCACTAACTTCAATGCAAATTTCGAATCATAAACTTATTATTAGAAGCATTAGTTCTGGTCTAATATACTTGCATTTTTTGCTGTCTTTATTGCTGATGTCAAACCAGAACTCGGAATCATAAATACTCATATACCCATATATAGCTGCCTGGTTAGCCCCCTTTTTCCCACCAATGCAGAAGGGCAGCTGTACTCCCATAATTTTCAATAAGGAAGTAAAATGTGTAACTAAAATGCCTATACCCAAAATGCTGGTCAAGACTCCAGGATAATGACTTATCTCTCTCAATAATATGTGGTGAGCCTGAGGCATGTACAAATGACAGTGGCATGTCCAGATCTTGGCATCTACCTTCTCTCTGCTCATGAAATCTCCATTCCCCCATACTAGGTAAGAAGCTTGGCTATAATTTTTAAAATTATATGCCAAGAGAAGTTTTACTTCTCCTGAAGAAATAGTTTTTTAGTTTTCTTTTAAACAGCAAAAATCATGAGGATGATCATGTTTCTTTTTTCACTTTTACTGTTAGGAGTCTCGGGGACACATTTGTAATTCATCTTCAGGATCTTCGAACTACATGGTTTAAACCAGGGGTCCCCAACCATTGGGATGCAAACTGGTACCATTCTGTAACCTTTTAGGAACCAGGCCACACAGAAGGAGGCAAGTGAGGGAAGCTTCATCTGTATTTACAGCTGCTCCCCAGAGCTAGCATCACCGCCTTGGCTCCACCTCAGATTATCAGACATTAGATTCTTATAGGAACACTGGTCCCTGGTGCCAACAAGCTTGACGACTGCTGGTTTAAACATTCTTTTTCAGATAAATGCTCTAATTTCCTAACATCCAGACTTCACCACCAAACCTGAAGTCTGGGGAACAACGTGGATGGTAAGCACACCTTAACAGGGACAGAACAGTGCTAAGATCATTCAGTGGGAAAGACAGTCTTACGAAATGGTTTTGAGATAAATGACATCTACATGCAAAAGAAATAAGTTGGACACCGAATTCACACCACACTCAAAAATTAACTCCAAATGGATTACAGACTTAAATGGAAGAGCTAAAATAAGAAAAATCTAGAAGAAGAGTAATTAATCATGATCTTGGTTTAGGCAATGGTTTCTTAGATATGACACAAGTAAAAAAGAAATACATAAACATCATGAAAATTAAAAATATCTGTGCTTCCAAGGTCGGCATCAAGCAAGTAAAAAAAAATTCAGAAATGGGAGGAAATTTTTGCAAATTATATATGTGATGACACTGATATCTAGAATGTATGAAGAACTATTATAACTCAATAATAAAAAGAAACCAATTAAAAAACAGGCAAAGGATCTGAATAGATATTTCTCCAAAGAAGATATACAAAGAGCTAATAAGCATGTGAAAAGGTACTTAATATCATTAGCTATCAGGGAAATGCAAATCAAAACCATGATAAAATACTGTTCCATACCCAATAGAATGGCTATCATTAAAAAGATAATAATAAGTGCTGGGGAGAATGTGAAGAAATTAGAAACCTTATACATTGCTAGTGGGAATGTAAAATGGTGCAGCCACTTTGAAAATCAATTTGGCAATTCTTTATACAGTTAATCATAGCGTTACCACGTGGCCCAGAGACTCTATTCCTAGGTTTATACCCTAAATAAATAAAAACATTTGTTCACAGAAAAACTTGTATACTTCATATACTCTGAAACTATGCCTAGAAAGTGTAGAATATCGGAGAACCTTTTCAAAAAAAGCTATCTTAATGTTTTGTTGTTGTTGTTGTTTTTTATCCACATAGCATTACCTGGCAGCATATGAACTTGTACCCAAATCTATTTCATCTAAGTAGAATACATAACCTCTAATTCCAGAGCTGCCTCTTATGAGAAACAAAGAAGCCAGGAAAGGCAAGATTCTCAATAAAGGCAATACCTACAAATTAGAAATGAAGCACAGTTCTAGTCACCCAATCCCATAAAGATATCCACCTCAACTTGGGCCATTTAAAAATTATAAAATAACTTGAACAAAAAGAAAAGTCAAGTAATAGATTTATTTAGTAAAAAACAATGACACTTATATTACTAGTATCAGAGAACACTTAAAATTCCTGAAAACACTTGTGAAAAACAAATGTATTCTAACCTACTCTGCCAGTCTTGGCCAAATGTTTTCAATAAGTATCATTTTTTTCCCCTGGAAAAACAAAAATAAACCAATCCTCCTCTTTAATAACTTTTTTTTTTGGCTCTATTCACCTGGAAATAAGTAATGCTGGCTTAAGAAAAAATAAAGTAAGAAGCTAAAAAAATTCAAGAGAAAGAAAAAATGTCTTTGGAACCCATTTACCATCTTGGAAAAACTCATCCCCCAAGGAGAAGCCATCCTGATCTCATAATAAACATAAATTTGCAAAAACTAACACCTCCCCCTAAATACACACATACAATAGAGTATCTGGTCTTAGCCTTTTCTAACTGCTGTGCAATTAGAATTTGGTGTGATTGTGCTGGTCAGAAGGCTTTTAAGTCTCTTTGTCCACTAAAAAGCTTTCCTCCACTAAAAGGCCATCATCAGAACGTAATTGAATTGGGTTGGGGAAAATAGAGCCAAAGAATGGATTATCTCCACAGTACCTCAAATATAACTGCAGGGCTAGACCTACAATTGTTGTGCCATCCCTGAGAAGTTCTAGAACAAGTCCTCTCAATGAGAATGCTATAAAACCAGGGCAGAATTCAAACAGCCTCTTCCTTAGGATCATTTAAGTATTTTAAGTGCCCACTGGGGCCAACCAAAATTGGTAGCTCCAGCCCAGCCACTCTCTTGGGTCAAATACTTCTCCTTCGATGTCCCAAAGGCCTCTCAAACTCAACACAATCAGATTCAATATGGAAAAAAAAAATCCTCAGCCATACAACCCTCTACCAAGACCTGGACTTACTCTGGGTTTCTCATTGCTTCTAATCATTCAGTCATTTGGAGTAAATATCTAAAGGTCACTCTTGACACCCTGTTCTCACCCAATCAAACCACAGCTGTGAGCAGGGACTGCTGTTTAAGGGCATAGATGGTAGAAGGGAGGTAGAAGACTGGGCAGACTGAACTGAGCGGCAGCTACAACCAGATTTGGTTAGAAGAATAGTTCACTTCTTCAGAAGAACCCAATGTCTGTCTTGCTTTCCAAGCCGTGTGTCTCTCTTCTTCACTATTAGTTATTCACCTCCCTCTTCCTTTCCCGCCTCTACCTTCTCCCTGACCCTTTACAATGATATCGTTCCCATTTCCACAGAGATAAACAGGGTCATGGGACCTAAAGTTCAGTTTACATTTCTATGACATGTAACTTAATAGGGAGGTGGGGAAGCTTGACCTGGGCCAAATTCCTTAGCCACATCTGTGAGAAATGAAGTTTCAGGCTTCAGCACAGTTGAGCCTAACCCTGCCCTGAAGCATCGGGAAGGCACATGATTTCGACAAGGTCATCACCTTGCCTAAGGAGCTGGGGCCCTGGTCCTGACCCATCCTCACTTTTGATTCTAGTCCCCTGAGTCAGCAGCTCATGAATTGCTGAGTTCCTGGCCCTCCTGATCCTGGCCAGGCTTGCCAACTTACCTTGGCAGGCCTTTCATTTCTCTAGAAGGAGAACACTAGACTATTAGGAGAGCTCGTGGGACTGAGGCACCAGAGGAGATGGCAGGTGGCTACCCCTAATAAATCATTGTTCAGTGAGCTGTGCTGCTGACACTAAAGAATATGGGGACACACTATACACGCTTATCTAAAGAGAGGCTCCACATATATTGTGAGAGAGGAAAAAGGTGTTGTCAATATTCCAAAATATCTGTTTTCCTCTTATATTCCTATGCATTGTTCAAATTATTTTAAAGCAACTTTTTTTCTATCGTTTCTTTTTACTACAGCAATTATAAAACAAAAAATTTCACAAAATTATGATTTGAATGAAAACAATCTCAATAATATGCACATATCCTCAACCACTTACTGTTAACATGCAAATATAGTTGAACTTGTAAACCACTAAAAAGGATGCATCTCATTTTGTAGATGATATAACTAAGGCTGGGAGTGGTTAAATGACTACTAACAATCTTTCTACTGCCCGGGGGAAAAATCATCTAATTTTACCCCTGAGATTGACCTGTATTTACTAATTTAAAATCCATTTCTAGGAAAATATACTTTTTTTTTTAAGAACCCACAGAATATATATCAAGATAAACCAGATCTTGGGCCAAAAAAAAACAAATTTAATAAATTTGTTAAAGAAATAATAGAAATCACACAGAATATACTTTCTGCTCACAATGGAATCAAACTGGGAAATAAGGAAAATCTTCAAACACTTAGAAATTAAACAACACACTTCTAAATAGTCCATGGATCAAAAAGGAAGCCTCAAGAAAAAATTTAAAAAGAATACATTGGCCTGAATGAAAATTAAAATACTACATATCAAAATTTGCAGAACATGGCTATATCAATGCTAAGAGGGAAATTTATAACACTAAATATTTACATTAGAAAAGAGCAAAAGTCTGAATTCAATGATCTGAGCTGCCATCTCAAGAACCTGGAAAAGGAAGAGCCTTATAAATCCAAAGCAAGCAGAAGGAAGGAAATAATAAAAATAAGAGAAGAAATTGATGAAACTGAGAACATATGAAAATAGAGGGGAAAAAATCAATGAAACAAAAAGCTGATTTAAAAAAAAATTTTTTTTTAATTTTCCAAAAGCTGATTATTTTTAAAAATCAATAAGATTGACAAAACTCTGGCAAAACTGAATAAGAAAAAGAAAATATAAAATACAAATTACCACTATCAGGAATGAAACAGGCATGTCACTACTAACCCTGCGAACATCAAAAGAATAAGCGAATACTACAAACAACTCTATACACATAAATTTCACAACTTAGATAAAATGGACCAGTTCTTCAGAAAGCACAAACTACCACAACTTACTCAATATGAAATAGATAATCTGAATAGTCCCATAATTATTAAGGAAATTGAATTCATAATTTTAAAACTTTCAAAATGAAATCTCCAGGCCTTGAGGTTTCACTGGAAAATTCTACCAAGCATCTAAAGAATAAACATCAATCCTACACAATCTCTTACAGAAAATAGGAAGAGTAAGAAACACTCTTCAGTTCATTTAATGAGGTCAATATTACCCTGATACCAGAACCAAACAAATACAGTACCTCCCCCCAAAAAACACTACAGACTAATATCACTCATAAATATAAACACAAAAATCCTTAACAAAATATTAGTGAGTAGAATTCAGCAATATATGGAAAGATTTATATACCATAACCAAATGGAGTTTATTTCATGGATTCAAGAGGTGGTTCAATATTTGAAAATCAGAAGAAAAATCACATGATCATATCAATAGATGCAGAAAAAGCATTTGATGAAATCTAACACCCGTTCATGATTTTTTAAAAAAAATTCCCAGCAAACTACAATTAGAGGGGAACATCTTCAACTTAATACAACAAAAGACCCACAACACTACATTTAATGGTAAAATTATGCTTTCCCTTATGATCAGGAATAAGGCAAAGATGTCCACTCTCAGCACTCTTAGTCAACAAAATACTGGAAGTTCTAGCCAGCAAAATAAGGCAGGAAAAACAGCAAAAGTCATATAGAGCAAAAATAAATAAATAAAACTATCCTAATTTGCAGATGATGTGGTGACTATGGAGAAGTCCCAAGGGATCTACCAAAAAAAATTTTTTTAGAACTAATATACTATATTGTCTTATCTGATAATGTCTAGATACAAGCAGAAGGCTTTTAAAGTTCTGTTCATCAAGGAACGATTTGGAAGAATAAAAGAAAACTTCTGAAGACATACTAAAGAAAGTTGTTTTCAAGAGGGAGGGAGATGGCCCCAAGCCAACTGGTCGAGCAACAAGGTCCGGACCCACAGAGTACACAAGTTCACAGATGGATCAGTGGGAACCAAGAGTGTGCCCATCTCCTCTTTAAAAGGCTATATAAATTCTCAGCTAGAGCACACATTTTTGAAAATGAATATGAGTTTTATTCTCAAGGATGAGCCCTGAGTCATTTACATTATTCCTTCGATGTCCTTCCAATGGCGTCTCTTCCAACTCCCACCCAAAGACCAGAAGAATCTTATTGAACTATGGTCCTATTTTCCACAGACAAATAAACAACACTTGTAACTCTTTTAAGAATTAAATTCAATGCATATTTTCATACCCATGCTCAATGCTATGGACAGAGAATCTCTAAAAATAGGAGGCAAAAAGAATACCCATTTTAGGTGACAAAAGGTATATTTACCATCTTCTAGTGTCTCACACTGTACATTTTATTTTAAAAGTCATTTACTTGGTAACCATGTATTTTTAATATTGTGACAACACCAACACTGGCTGCTCTTTATCAAGGATAACTGTGGCCAAACCCCTCGAGCAGATACCTCAGCTGGCAACACAGAGCTCACGGCTTATCTTCCATCTCTGCTGTCTCCCTCTTATACCTCTTAGGGCCATCTTTTCTCCTTTTACCCTCTAGATCTTTGGCTCAACTTCTGACTCTTCTGCCTTCTGATGCTCCAAGTGTCCCCACTTCCTATCCACACCACCTCCCACCCTCATCTTCCCCTTCACACCTTTCCTTGTCCTACCTCACCATGCCTACCACACTTCCAGCTGCTATTGTCTCCCGTGACTGTTTAAAATGCTGATTTTCTCTGTGCCTGAGCACTGGTCCCAGTCTCCAGCCCTCTCCCTTCGAGCTCCTGTCCTTCTTCTTCCACTCTCCTTTTTCTGGCTTGCTCTGTGTTGCACTCCGTCCTCCACACTCTCCCATCCTGAGCCAGGTGCCTTTCCCAAAAGCACATGTATATTTACAGAGCATGTATTTCTTGCCTGTTAAAGTGACAGCTAGTGTACCAGAAAAAGCACTGACTAGAAACCCAAAACCTACATGCGATAACCATCCTAACTATCTCTAACTTGGCTGGAGAGCTGGAGGACTGATGGGGCAGTTAGACTTCTACAGCAGCTCTTGACAGGGACATAACTGCATTGCTACATCAGAGGGCAAGAGCTCCTAACGCACGCATCTTGAACTAAGTCGCCCCCTAATAAGTAAGCATCTACCTTTGGACCACCTTCATTAGCGGTCCGGGCTCACCCACAGGTAACCAGAACTTTTCATCGTTCTTTCTTCGTTGCTCTGAGGCTGGTTTCATTTCAGGGAAGAGAAAGAGCAAATTTTATAGCGAGAGGGCCCTCCCATTCAAGTGCTTTCTAGAAGCAGCAGGGCTGTTGACTGTACTGTTTAATTTGAATCAGCTTCACCTTCTCTTAGCACCAGAGGTAAAAGATTCAGAACTGCTCAAGAAAAAGGGCTACGGATTTAAAATAGAGTGGGGTGAGGGGAGCCCCTTCACCTGTCATACCCACCAAACCCGAAAGCCGTTCTGCTGCCTCTCCTACAGGGCTTCTCTATCAATGTGGCTTTTGTTCTCTGACCACGACGAGCAGCTGCCCATAAAGCCAATGCCCCTGACCTGTGTGACATCGTTGTCTCATGAAAACCATGAATACGGTGAGCAAACAGGACCCACTGCTGGATGCAAACAGCACCAGATGTATAAGAATGTCAACTGTAAATCTGGAGACAGAATTAACTTCTCAATAAGAAGTTTTTTCTGCGTCATATTTTCCCATTAGTTAAATGCCAGGCGAAGCTTGACTAATTTCCACCAGAGTTTTGTCAAGGTCAACACTGGTGACTGCACAGAGGTATAGTAAATTATTAACCCCAGTTCTCTACTGGGCCCGAATCGGCCAGAGTTCACCGCCTGCCAGGCACGTTTTCCCCCAGTTCAGCAGCAAGTTCACGGTACACAGCACAAGCGTCTGCTTCTGCCTTGATGGGTCGCTAAGGCAAACTCAGGAAATGGCAATGAGTTGGGGCTGCAAGGGAAACTGTTCACAACAGGATGGGTATAAGGAAACCCAGCAGCCAGGTAGGTGCCTGGCATCCTGAGGTCGCAGAAACCAAATATCAAAGAAGCAGTGAGAATCTTCTCATGCAAGGTCACAGGCTTAGAGACAGGGAAGGAAAATGTATGACCAAGCAGAGAGGACCCTGTGGGCTTCGCCTGTGCTGAATTCAGGTTCAGGGTCATATGTAGAAACCCAACTGGCTCAAAAGACTTCTCCATATGGACACTACAGAAAAAGGCCACTGCCTATTTTCCAGAGCTTTATTAATGCCTTGGCTCTTGCTCCAAAGCCATGAATTACTCAGTGTTTTCCAACTAAATCTGCAGGCATCTAAGTCTTTCCTGTGCTTTCATCTAGCCAACACTTTGCCTGGTACAGGACAGACATCTTCAGGCTCTTGGACAATTTAGAGATGGAAAAGACAAAGTTGTCACATCCTCCTATGCCACATCTGCCCAAATACTTTCAGATTCGTCTCTAATGCCACCTCCCCAGTCTTCTTCCAAAAAGTCTTTGAAGCACATCCAGACCTTTTTTCTAACTATAAGTGGACTCAGAGTTTCCTAAATCCAGACACAGCCAGTATTTCCTCTCTCTGGACCACACACTTGAGAACATGTGCAGAAATTTAAAAAAAAAGCAAAAAGAAAGAAAAAGACAGGAGTGTTAGAAGAAATATGTGCGCTTGGCCATATTCTCTCCTTTGTCTGTAAGTCCCCAAGGATAAGGCCAATCCATGACTTTGGAATTTCCTAGAAAAGGAATAAACCTCTCTCTTAGACCCAATCCCACCAAACTCCTATTCATCACTGACAAAACATTACTTTATTCATTACTGTAAAAACTGCTGCAATCAGCCTGTGGAACAAACACTTGGCCCTTTATTTTCTCTTTCATGAAACCTACCTAATAATGCTGGCTCAAACAAGTTTCATTCCCTAGTGGTCACTAGGGCAGGAGGAGTTTTCCACTATATCTGCCTCTGACTTATTCCTACATGCATTTCCAGAATCCTAACATGTGGTCATTACAAACATGACTTGATCTGCAGCTCAACACTCACTAAACCACATCTGATCACTGCAGAGCTATCTACTACTCTAATGGTTTTAATCACAATCCATCAGCCACCAGCAATGTGCCTAAATCCACATATCATCAGGTCAGTACCTCAGATATAGAAAACACTCAAAGATATCTATCAAATGAATAAGTACATGACCACACGAACAGATCTATTAACTACAGGGTAAGACTATGAAGTGTACAAAAATGAACAGGAAAATGGCTACAATTAATGTCTCAGAAGAGAACAATCCAAAATGTCTCATGCTCTGGGTTATGATGTTCCCTCTGTCTGGAATGTCCTTTCCCACCCCTAGATCACCTTGTTAACTCTTGCAGCTCTCAACACTCAATCCGGGCCTCACTCCTGCTTAGGAATTTTTCCTGAATAGCCTACATGGAGTAAAGTCATCCCTTTTCGTATTTCTGCTTCACGTGCTATATACAAGCCTCTCCAAGCCTGGATGCCATCACTCAGCAAGCCAAATCAGCAGCATAGACGTTCTTGTCCTGGGACGAGGCAGTGGGACAGCAGAAACCAACCTGTCCATCCCTGCACCCCAAACTTCACACAGTGCTCCACGTGACGAGTAAATAAACAACTACTATAGGCAAAGCAAAACAATAAATGCTACGGGAGGAGCAAATGGTTTTGGGGATCTCAGGGAGAAAGGATAACAGCTGCTGGACCACCTGAAGAAGAAGGCATCTGAGCTCAGCCCTGAAGGACAGGCAGGATTTTAACTGGCAGAGACCAAGGCACGGGGAATGGTGAAGGACATTAGAGCTATGCTAACCAACTATGTTTTAGGTCACATAGCAGGCATTTGTGTAAAACCAAAAGAATATATATATTCACACACATACACACACACACACAAATATATACACAAACTGTATATACAGATCCCAGTTTCAAAGAGCAACATTTGGGGGATCGATGGCGGAGGGATTGTCCAGTGCACTGTAGGATGTTTAACAGCATCCTTGGCCTCCACCTACTAGATGCCATCCCTCTCCTCCAGTTGTGACAATCTAAAATGTCTCCAGATGTTGTCAAATGTCTCCCAGGGTGAGGGGGCAGAATCGTTCCCAGCTGAGAACCAGCGACACAGATTATCTAAAAAAGAACATGTGAAGGGGTTGCCGTGATTGAACGGAGGAGAGAGAACTGGGGGATCCAAAAAGGATCTTCCTGCCAGTAAGCAGTGGCAACAGGCTCACAATTTCCGACAGCGAGCGTCTGCTCTGGTCTGCTGTACCACACAGAATTCCAGATTGGAGGGGACTGCAAAGCCAAGGCCCAGGGTAGCAAGCATGGGGGGACAGGGCACACATTTCTGTGTAGGGAAGCAAGGGGGAAGCTACAATGAGTTTTATGACCTAGGCTTGGAAGTCGCACTCCACCGTTTCCTATAGTTGCAGTCCTATTCTTCGCAGGAAGGAACTACAAAGGGGAGAGTACCAGGAAGCGTGGGTCACGGGGGCCGTCTCAGAGGCCGGCTTCCATAAGGGCCTTACCCATCCTGATCGTGCTGTGACACTGTAGATACGTCTGCTTCTTGTCTAATGGAGTGAGAGCTTACGACGTGTTCCATTCTCTGCTTAAAGTGATCAAATAATAGAGCCAAAATTTTCCACCAGGTAGGACTCTACTTAATGATCTTGGCAAGCCTCCTTTAGAAAAAATATTCATCAAGCAGAGATTAGAGGGCCAGAGAGAAAATAGAGGATCAGAGAAAATACAACAAAGATTGAGCAGGATTTCTGATAATAAAAATTAAAGCGTTTTTCGTTTCAGATGTTAAGAATTCAACTCTTTGCAATATTATAGAGGCTGTAATCATCCTTAGCTGTTTAAAATAGCCTCTCTCATTACACCGCCCAGTTCCATGGGTTGGGTATTTCCATACCTGGAAATGCATCTGATTACTGGCCCTCAGTTAGTGGCTGCCACTCCTGCCTAGCCCGCACTTTCAGACTCTGGATGGTGTCCACAGATGGTTCAGAGATCTCAGAACATCCATTCCATTTGGGGAGATACGCAAGCACCCTCACTGGTAATTCTCTCTACTTCTATAAATGTTTAAAGGCATTTCCAGCACGAAGATATTATAGCAGCCTTATTGACAAGAAACGAATGAAACCTTTCCTCCTACAGACCTCACCACCGACATACCAAACTTTTCCCTTCATCCAGGATCCCTATCCACCCTCACCCACTGGCTCACAGACACAGTTTACAAATTCAGGCAACTGGCACCTAGCAAAGAGCAAACCCTCACAAACCAAATGGGGCCTTCCATGACCCTGCTCTCTTCCCTTTCTGCCCTTCAGAGAGGGGGCAATTCATAACCCCTCTGAAAATAGAACTGCATTACTGAAGAGGCCTCAAGGGCTCATGCCTCCATCTTAAGTGGCAGCATGAACAAACCATCCCAGGGCATTCCACCTTACTCGAAAAGATCAGCACAGACTCTTTCCCAGAGAAGGAATCTACTCATGTCACACACACACACACACACACACACACACCACACACACACACACGCATGCACATGCACATGCACATGCACACGCACACACACTGTTGAAAAGTCTTTCATGACAGCTATTGCTCTTAGAAAAAAGAACAAAATCCTTAGGACCTTAGGATGCACACAGGCCTGCACGAGCTGGTCCCTACTTTCCTCTCTATTTCATCTCACACCAGACTTTCCATCGTCCTTCATAGCTCAGCCTCACTGGCCTCCATGTAACATGTTGAATTGACAAGCTCCCCGTGAGGTTTTATTTAAACCTAGGAATTCCTGTTCGTCCTTCAGACTTCTATCCTCATTTTCCTCTATCCTCATTTTCCTGAAGGAAGTTTCCCATCCCTCCTATTTCAAAGGGTTTATCATAGCTGAATGACACATTTGTACAGATGATTAACTGAATAATGTCTCCCTCTCCTCTTTTGTCCATTTA
Organism: Eonycteris spelaea; assembly: GCA_003508835.1. Classification (NCBI taxonomy): domain Eukaryota; kingdom Metazoa; phylum Chordata; class Mammalia; order Chiroptera; family Pteropodidae; genus Eonycteris; species Eonycteris spelaea. The sequence continues at coordinate 7,388,864 of PUFA01000040.1, read as the reverse complement.
TTTCCACACCCAGCACAATGTCTGGCAAAAGTGAAATGCTCAATAGATACTTGCTCAATTAATTAATGACTATGAATGAACTAGTTCTTAATAGAGATTCCAAAACTCTGTATCGAGATTCATTCCCAACAATTGAGACAGAAACTGACTATTTAACGTCAGATCTCCTGAGTTATTTAAGCCCATCCGCTTGTCCTTCCCCATTACAGGGGGAAAGTGGGCACTCGCTCTCTTCCCTCCTCCCAGTGGCCTTGGAGCCTGTGTCCGGCGAAGCACGGACAGCATGAGTCTGAGACCAGGCCATGCTGTTGCTCTTCTTAAGGCCAGGGCAAGGTGTTTAACTTCCTTCTCCACCCAGTTACGTTTCAACACTTTCTCTTCACACTGCAGTGAACGTGCTGTGATTTTTCTGAACCATCTGAGAGCCCTGTTTCCACCACCTCGCACACTGGCGCTTCAGGAAAATGCCCTCCCGCTTAACCGCACTCCTGAGGCTCCAAGGTGCCATCATTAAAACCTGTCAAATGCCCTGCCTACCTACCCCTGTGGGAGGAATCTTCCTAATGGGAATTCACCATCAGTCCTCCCTCCTTCACTGCGATGCTCTCCACAAAACGATAGCAGCTAAGTCTGCTCACCTAAAGCCATGACAACAGACCCGAAAGGACAGCTCTTTCAAAGCTGCCAGCCTAACCAGGAAAGGTAGAGGCCCGCCTCGTACATATTTCCTCTTATGAGATCCTACCCTCCGGAAATCTTAACTATAACTGAAATCTAACTGATTTTTTTAAATAAATGGAACCTATTTTAATGCATCGCCCATAATGACATTCTTTTTTTGTCTTGCTTTTAGACCATTTAAACTTTCTAGTAATTCTACTTGTTAACTCTGAGTTTACCCAAAAAAAGTTGGGTAGAAAGGTGTGATAATGTGCACAATTTTTGGAGAGGTCCTGAGAAAAGGAAGTATCTTTGTCATTTCTAATTCTCACGTATGGGGATGAAAAAGCCCCTTAGGGTGTCAAGCTACAGAACTGATGTGCTATTTCTCTCCTGAATTTTGCCGTCTAAGCCTTTCCTGAGCTCCTACACTGCACATGCCTCAACCACCGCACTTGTAACTTGATCGTAATTTGGTTTGCATGTCTGTCTTCCCACAAGACTGTAAAAGATCCTCAAAGCTGGAGACCACAGTCAAACGTTTGATGAAAAATAAATGGGCATGTCGGAGACTCTTACTCTGTCTTCTACAACTCACAGCAAGTGGCCAGGGCAACTCGATTAAATCACCAAAAGTGAAGTACAGGAATGTCCTGTTTACTTTCACTCAGACCCCCTAACAGGCTGATATCAGGACCCAGGCCCCTGGAATCAGAGTCACAGCAGGGAGTGGGCTTATCTAGGGGTTGGATGGAGGGTTCAAAAGAAAGATCCTAGGATATCACACAGGTCTCTTATTTAGCTACTTTTAAATCAATACAAAATGCAGAAAAGCGATGCGATTATTAAAAGCTGTCATCATTAAGAGAGTCATCCTGGGGAGAAAAAACCAGAGAGAAAAAAAATAGAAGGAACGAGTCCTTTTTTAACCTCGAATCTTTCCCATTTCACTTTTGCCAATGAATACTGCTCTGCCATTCTGGGCCCCAGAGTGTCTGCACAGTAGAGATGTTTTCCTTTACCTGGGCACCTGACTTCAAACCCTGCTGCTTCTCACCCTTGCAGCAGTTGTCATTCAGAGCAAGTTGATGATCTGACGTTAAAAGGCTGAGGAAACAAGAATTTCTTTACAGTTTCCCTCGCTAACCTGGTTCTCTTAGAAGAGACAAAAATGAGATTTTCCACTGAATTAGCCCTGTCTTAAGGGAGGTAATTCCATTGATCCTGAGATTTAGCACTGGTTTTATCACCTGACCCTCTGTTGACCTAATCCTTTGAAAGAAACCGTTCACAGACTGGCAGGAAAGAGGGAAGGAAAATTCTAGAAGTGATTTGAGGAAGGAACACCCAAGCACATATTCATCTTTATAAGACGGAGTGACATTTCCAAATTGTTTGGTGAAACACAAATACACAACCATAATTTGAAAGTTTTGGAGGGAAAAAATGTTTCAACATTATTTAATTTGAATAAAATTCCTGTAAGAGTTATAGACTATAAGACACGGGTATAGTGTTGGAATTGACACTGTGAGAAGCAGAACAAGGTAAAAGTGCAGAGACTCGGTATGTAAATGTATAACACACAAACAGGCTGCTTTTAGAAGTTTCTCAAATATGTCATTAATTAAGCCAAATATAACACTCTTCCCCTTGCTTTCCTGTTACTGGACTTGTCTGCTTCTCTTCAAGTCTCTGCATCTGTGTCCTACTCTTTTTTCCTATAATTCTAAGCCCCTGTTTTCTTCTCTTTGTCCCATCAAAGTTCCCCAGGAGTGTCTCCCACCCTCGTAGACTCGCTCACCACCCTACCAATGACAGGCCACCCTGCCTCTCACTAGCCGCCTTTCGCCAGAGGCTCCACTGGAACTTCCCATTCCCAGCAAGACCTTCCTCCAGTCACAAAGGTGCAACACTTTGGGGCACCCTGGACTCAGCTTGTCTCTCCTTCCTCCCTCACCCCAGTCACCGCGCGCCCTGTGGGGTTTCTCAAGCCAGTCCTGCCTCTCCCCAGCCCCTGCCTGGTCCCATGCCTTATTTCTAACCATTCTGCAAACTTCTAACTTCTCCTACCTCCAGGTCACACCACTGCAAAGTCATGTCCCTATTAGGTCCCTAATAGAAAAACATCAAGTGCTCCCTCACCAGTTACAAACCTCTCATCTGACATAGGATTATGGTATTTAAACCATCTTCACAATCTCACTCCACTTCATATTTTCTATCTTAAATCTTCATGGGTTAAAAAAAAAAAAAACTTGTTATTATTAAAAAATTTCAAACATTAGGAAAAGTAGAAAGTATGGTATAACTAATTCCTACTTATTCAGCACTCATTTTAACACTTCCAATCTTGTTTCATCCATACCCCCGCTCACTTTCTCTGCCAAGTGCATTATTTTAAAGCAAATTCCAGATAGCCTATCATTTTGCCCATAAATCCCTTAGTAAGTTTCTTTAAAAGTAAAGACTCTTTAAATAATACTATCGCCTCTAAAACATTTTTCATTATTTCTTAATATCATTAAATATAGAGACAGTGTTTAAATGTTCCCAGAGATCTCAAATATTTATTTACAGTTGGTATGAACTGGGACCCAAACATGGTACATGCTTTGGATCTGGGTCCCCGCCTCTTAAAAGTCTCTTTTAATCTGTAACTACCTTCATGTCTATGGTTCCACAAGGCTCCAGCCCAAACACACATCTCACGTTCCCACCTACAAGGCATTGCTCATTGTCCATACCCAAAACGTCCTCGGCCTCCATGCTCACCTGTCCAAAAACCACTCACGTTTCACAGCTCAACCTAAACAAGCCCCCTCCGTGAAACCCTTCCTGTTTGCCATCTCCTATAGACTTTTTTTCCACCTTACTTGGGGCCTTTGTTCTTTCCCACTTTGTGATCAGCTTGATTATTGATCTCCCCTTCAATCTTCTGGAAAGTAGATTTATCTGATTCATCGTCACAACCCTTATGTAACTTGGCACAATGCCTTGCACTTGGCACTTGTTCAGTAAGTAAATTTGTAAACACTGTATCTCATACATCTTCATCCTCTCTCCTCTTCTCTTCTCTGTCATTCATTCGCTGAAGAGATACTTATTGCTAAGCACTCCATGTTGGGCACCCTGAAAGTATCCAATGGTCCAGAAAGGATGCCACCCAAAACAAACACCAAGCGGCAATTTTATCATCCCCCAAATACCTGCAGTTTTTAGATGCAAAAGCCGTCTTTCCAGGATCAACGTTAACATTATGATATTGCTCCCAACAGACAAGATTTGTTCATTTTCATGAGACACAATTTTAATTCATAAATGAGACCCGAAACAGTCTAATGCCTGTCCTTGGAATTTTCCGGACTCGAAGGGCATCTCCCCTTTTGTCTATCCATTCCTCTAATCCATGAATATTTACGGAACACCTGTGAATCGCCACGCACACTGGAGATGCCTAGTAGAAAAACTATGCTGGTCCTTAGCCTGACAGGGAAGAGAAAACCAAGAAGAAAATTTTCCATAATACCAGGTCCCTGGAAACTGTAAGGTCCTCGAGGGAGCCAAGGAAGCTCCTGGAGAAGCCAGAACTTGAGCTAAGCCTCCCCTCCGAGAAATTTGAAAACAAAAGTGTCTGTGCTCCTCTTTTGCACAAGAGTTGGAGAAAGAAAGGGTAGGGAAGAAAAAGACAAGCAACAGTATGGATGGTCATCACTCCATTCCCAGGTGGCAGTCATGCACATCCCCATCGACATCCAGTTCTGCATGAGGATTCCAGCCACTGCCACAAACCCGAGGGGAAAGAGATACCATTTAAAACTGGAAAAAGTATAAATGGATGTAACAAAGAAAAAACATGTTATAAAATAAAGTGTTACAGATAGAATCCGCTTTCAAGCAGACTATGAAGATCCATTTCTCTGCCCTGGCACAGCTCATTCTGCTGCACGAGGAAGCCCCACACAGCCAAGGCACTCACAAACTCTCTGTTGAGCAGCCGATCTGTTCCTTAAAAAGCAAGGCATTTGGGTCTACAAAAACCACTTTACAAAGTATCTGTTTGGAATACCTGTAAAATGTTCTTAATATACTTTGACAGATTTCACCAAATGTTCTAGTAATTTAAAACTCTTAGTGCTCAAGCTCAGACCAGGATGAAATATTTGTTATTTGACCATGATAAAATAGCACTTTAGGGGTTTTTGGCCCTGGGGCAGCGGAAAAAATTAGAAAAATTGATGACAGAAGGTTGGGCTGCCTCCTAAGACTTAGCAAGAAATAAACTTTGTAATGCAACGCAGTTCCTTCATGAAATGTCAGCTTTTAGTCACAGCGTTGGATGGGTCCTTTCTTGGGGCAGGAAAAATAAAGGCTAATGTACGGATTTAAGAAACACTCTTTACCAAGTTAAAAAAACTTAATTATCTCTTCCAAGTAGGTAATAGAATAATCTTAAAATTCTATTATATAATACCCACACGTGTATAATATAACAAAAAGGCAGCATCTGTCTACTAAATTGACATAATTTTTTCCATTAAATATGCTTCTGCTCCATTTGTTCGGTAACCACCTTCAGAAGCAAAAGCTAAGGTGAAAAACACAATAATAATCTTCTTTAAGAAACTACAGGGAAGCTCAAAAGCAGGGCACAGAGATCCAAACGGTAAAGTGGAGTCCTAAAAGATCCCCAGTTCATTCATCAGAGAAAATCCAACAGGAATCACATAACAGGGCCGGACAACCCGGTTGAGAGGAGAATTTGTCCTCCATTTACTTTCACTCATTAGACATTGCGCAATGTGACTGACTTTGTGCCAGGCACTGTGCTAAGCTCAAGGGACAAAGATCACACACTGTCAACCTGCAGATGGGCTGTTCTTGGTCTATGTGATTTTTTTTTTTTTTAATTTAAAGCACTGCTTACAAGTCAGGAGATCTCACACCAACATCCAGATATCTGGCTCCTCTCTCTAAAAATTGAAAGATCTAGCAACAGGGGCCCAGCATTCCTGCACCGGCAACTCTGAGCTAAAGCAGAGAAACAAATGACCTTACACAAAGGACACACTTTCCAGCTTGTACAGTGCCCACCATGCCCTACTGTCACCCCAACAACATACCCAGAGCTTCACTCATTTATGTCCTTATCTGGGTCCTGAGGTATTTGAGTTTGCCACTCCAGCCAAAAAGAGGGTGGGGTTAAAAATGGCCCCTGTGCTTAAAAAGCTCAGAGTCTAATGGACATGATGATAAATTACAGCACGGTATGATACAAACTAATCATTCCTGGTAGAGGAATAACCAGGGTCCTCCAGAAACCCTAAGGAAAGTGGCTGATTCCGCCAAGGAGAGTGCGGGTATCTGGGGCCCCCAAAGAAGGGAGGACGTGTGGGGAGGGCCCTGAAAGATGAGACGAGGTTGGTCAGGCAGAAAAGTGGAAGGAAGTCACTCCTCAGATGCGAAGAGGTGAGAGAACTAAAATAATATGGAGTTTTCTGGAGACAAGGTTTGGAAGAGAAGCACTTCTATTGCCTCCCATGCTAATAATTTTGAACTTAAGTCTAGGAAAACAGGAGGCCAAGCAAGTTGTTTCAACAACAACAACAACAACAAAAGATGCTGGCAGCAGTACAGACTGTGATCCAGGGCAAAGAGCCTTGCTGCAACGCACTTCCTTGGATGTTAAGGTGAATTTCTTTGTGTTAGCTTCCTGGTGCTCAGAAACCCTACATTCTCTACCAGTGATACATGCCTTGGCTAACTCACCTGTTACTTCCTTCACAGACCGATGTGGGTCAATGCAGTTTTCTTTCTTACAATGACATAAAAAGTACTGTAAACTAACATACAATATTGACCTTCAAAAGGGTCAAAATGCAAGAGCCTACACCTCTATAGATTATCTCGACTTCTACAACAAAGATACCTTCTTTCACCTACCATGTTTCCCTTCCCCACTTCTAACATCTGTGACGGTGGAGAACAAAATATTCTGTATCTCGTGTGTGATCCAAGTTTAATTTTCCTTAGAACCAAATCCCTGTAAACAAGCCTGAACACCATCCGCCACTACCGCCAATGAATATAGCAATGTTAACTAGAGCTTTGATGCAATGTCTGAGGTGATACAGGCATGATGGGCTCCAAGGAGAATCATTTCACTCATCAGCCACCTGGCGTGTCCCCCATGAAGCAACAGCACATAAAGGCCAACAGCAAGGACACTGAGCTGTTGCACAGGAGGGAAATGAGGTGGAAAAAAACATACATCCCCTCAAAGCACCGAATATTCAATCGGTTTTGCTTTTCTCCCTCAAACTAAACTATATCTCAAAAGAAGCTAAGATAGGCAAATCAAGAGAGACTTAAAAAAAAAAAAAAACTGTCTCAGTTATAATAACCCCCAAGAGGCTATTTCCCAGACTTTTTATTGTTATAACAAACAAACCCATCTTTCACTTCCTGTCATTTGTAATTACTGTGCCATAATTGAAAATCAGTGAATCACTATGGAGCTTAGCGAAGGGAGGGCCTACTAGCTCTGAGCTGTGGCTGTAATCATCACAGGATAAACAAACAATATGGAGAGTTCTTTATTCATCATCTTTGACCTATACATTGCAGAGACTAAAAAAATTATACTCTGTAATTCCCCTCTATCCCTAAAGATGGCATGATATTTCAAAGCATTTTTCCCTTCAAAACTGCTTTTCTCTTCTTCAACAGCCAACAGGAGCCCTGCACCAAAAGACTTCAACATAATTGAGAAACTATTTGTAGGAGCCAAGAATCAATTAAGAGAAAAATTATCTTGCAAGGGTTTGGGCAATTCCGCCAATTAACCCTCTCGTAACTTTGCTGAGAAAAGAACTCAGATTGTCTAACAAAAGGCTTTACAAGTTAGAAGGAACAGGCTAGGGCAGGGGTGAAGGATTCCAGAAATCTGGGTCCTGTCTGCACTCCTGCCCCTTTAGCAAAGCCACACGATGCCCCGGGCCTCTGCCCTGTAGGAACGCCTAGAGCGGTCCAGATCTCTGCTCCACAAGGGGCTACAGAACTTCTAGAGCCCACTGGTGGGTGACTCCCACCTCGCGTAACCGCATTTAAACAATGTCCTTAAAAACGTTACGTTTACAGACTTAAAACAGCCAACAGCAGCGCTGTGGAGCTTAGGCTCTGTGAGCAGGCCCTACTTCCATGATCTGATGAACCTGAGTGTCACTCTGTAAGGAACAGGAAGGAAGACAACTGGCACTGGTGGGGGAGAGGTGGTCCCGCCTGTTACCTGTTCCCAAGCTAGCGTCTCTTGCCCCATCCCAACTCCCGCTAGGGTCAGACCGACCAGTTGGGTCAATTCACCTTGGTAGCTTCCTCCACGCTCTCCCTCAGGGCCTGCAGCTCCGCGTCATACTGCTCCTTCAGCTTCTCCATCTCCTGGTCGTGACTGGACACCTCTTCTTTCAGGGCTCCCTTCAGGGCGGTGAGTTCACGCTCCCGCTTCCTCAAAAGGTCTTCCTGCTCCTCTTTGGCGATAAGCAGATCTTGAAGGTCCTGTTTTGCCTGTAAGAGTTCCTAAAGAAAAGAAACAGGACCGGGGGGTGGAAATGAACCATCTTTGTCAAGCGGCCCTGCTCTCCCCTCCAGTTCGGCCACCCAGATGAGCAGCCAGACGGTCGCCCCCGCCCCCGCCCCCCGCCCCTTCCTCACACTACACATCAGTTTAGACCATCTCTTTCTCTCCCCTTTCACTCCTCAGAGGCCATCCTTCCCCTAGATTTGACTCTCTTAGCTTTTTTGAGATTTGAGGGGGAAAGGGTAAGTGATTTAATTTCATTGCTTTGAGGGGACATGTCTGTCTCTTCCACCTCACTTCATTTCCGTGCCATGATCCGTGGCCCTTGCTGTTGGTCTTTATGTGCTGTTGCTTCCTGGGGGACATGCCAACTTGCTGTCCTCACTTCCTTCACACACCCCTGGAACCCATGATGCTAGCGCCCCTGCCCCACTCGCCTCCTACTTGAGCAGGGCAAAACAGTCGCATTTACTCCTCAGCTGCTAAGAGTTCACCAGGAAAACTGGGGCAGCGAGCTCCACAGCAAATCGCATTACCTAAACCCAAGTGTGTTCTGCCAAAAGCTCACCCGGAATTCCCTTCACTTTGCCGTCCTTGTCCTAGACCTCCTCCAGCTCACAACCCACCCTCTCTTGCAGACGCCCTTACTTCACGTCAGCCAGGACTTGGGCACAATAGCCTCAGCTTCCTCCCACCCCAGTTCTTCCTGAACGTCAGGCCTTCTCCCCACAGGAAGCCACTTTGCGACGAGCTGTCTGTCCCTAGCCAGCCTGCTCCAAGTCTTTGCTCTATCAGTTATCTTTTTTTTTTTCATGTCATTTTGTTCTTTGGTTTCCTTGCATCCATGGGATTTAAGAATCCTCTAAGTCAAGGTTAAAAAAGAAGAAGAAAAAAGAAGCGTTTACCACCAAACTTTTTAAAAGTATAATTTCTACTCCTTAATCTTTTGCTACATGGCTTTTGTTCCTACTCCACTAAGACTGCCCCCTCCAAGGTCATAGTGACCTCTTAATCGCCATGTCAAATAGTCTCTTCTCAGTCCTCACTTTTCTTGCCCCTCTTTGATCCTCCCCACCTGCCTCCTTAATATTCCCTTCTGCCTGGAAGTTCAAAGACACTACATTCTCCTGTTTTCTTCCCTCAAGCTACTTTTTCTGTGACAATCTTCTCTGGCTTTTCTCTCCTTCTTCCCAAGAGCTAAGATGATCCCCAAGAATGCAACTTGGCATTTTTTATTTTTATTTTTTGGCAGGCTCATCTATTTTTCTCCAACTATTAATTTTACATAAAATAACTCCCAAACCTTTACCTCCAATTCTTACCTAAATTCGGACCTGCACTTCCAATGACCTGCTCAGCACATCCATCTGGATGCCCATGGGTTTCAGTAGGTTTATTTTTTTTTTCAGTGAATTCATCACGTTCTTTCCTTTCCTATTCCTTTGTTCCATTGTTCTTGTGAATGGCACGACCTACTCAGGAGCTTAGCAGCAACCCTTACCTCTTTCGTCTTTGTCACTCACAACCAAAAAGTTAGTTCTGGAACGTCTTCGATTCTTTCCCTCACCTCCCTGGTTTAGGCTCTCAGCACCTCCTGCCCAGGTGGTTTGCAATAGCCACCCAACTGCTTCCCACATCCTGTCTCTCACCTCTGGTCTCTATGACATTATCCGCATGGCAACTTCTGTCTGAGTGCCCTTCTTCTCTCTCAGTCCCACCTCTCTCTGCCTTTCAGAAAATCTCTGAAGACTCAGATATAATATGACCTCCTCCAAGAAGTCTTCCTTGAATCCCCTTCCTGAATACCCATCTTACTTTAGACATACCTATCACAGCACTTAACACTTTTACCTTGCAGTCCACATATTTATTTTCTTATCTCCTCTGCTATAGCATCAGCTCCTTGAAAGAAGAATATAGATCTGGTTTACTGTATTTTTGATTAAGACCAATGAGTCGGAATGTGTCTGTTCTGCATATAAATGTATTAACAAGTGCAGCACAGCAGGAGTCTGGAGATGCCAGAATTCTAAACTAAGTCTACCTTTTTCACTGATGGCTTTTGAGTAAATATACATCCTGCTCTCTGGGAACTCCTGGGGAATCGGAGGAATGGTTGCCACCCAGGAAACCGAGCCCTCAGAGATAAGCTACATTCCATTCAAGAAGTGTGTCACTGATGAAGGGATAAAAAGATTCGTATTGATTTAAGTGTAACTGACAGTGGAACCTCTTTCCTTTTCTTTAGGACGTGCACATCCAATGAATCAGGGGAACCTCTGCAATCCCAGGGTAGAGCTGCATTGCACCGACCAAGATTTAGCCTTCAGAAATCTAGCTACAGGCGATTAATAAGCTCAGATGAAACTTCAAGAGATTCATCCAGGTAGCTAGGGCAACTCTGCGCTTCCAAAGCACCAAACATAGGACACAAGCAAATCTCATGAAAACATACCCCATCTTGATATTTATCAAAGGAGACGTCCTGCTGTCACTGCCCAGCCCCCACTTAAGGAGTAGGAGAGACTCCCCCCATTTCTGTTGCTCTTGGCTCCTCTTTTAGGTCTTCCTGGAGCCTCCGGCCAGCCTCTTCACCACAGCCCTTGTGAATCTAACCCTTGTTTCCTGCTCTCTCACACGTTTCTCAATTGTTTTGTCGATAAGGCAGTTCCTCGTCCCACACTTATCTTTTCCAGAACGTATCTGTGTTTCGAGTTGCCTTTTGTGTTCCGCTGCCAATGCATGTCAAGAACCTAGGTTTCTATGGTTCATTCTACACTGACATGCTGTTATCTGGGGCTGAGGCTGTTGCTTAAGTGGACTCTGTTGCCAAAATCCAATCAGATTACTCACCTATCACTTAGTAGCACTTGAAGCTTTCCAAGGTAGAGACCAAAAAGTGCAGATTTCAAAAATTTCACTTCATTACCTCAGTGGCTTCATTAACAATTATACCAAGCCAAAGGAGGGAGAGAAAATGTATAAAGCCAACACCATTAGATGTGCACATGCCTCTCACAGACTCCAATCAAAGAAAACGAAGAAATACTTGGGCCATTCAGAATCAGTGCTTCCAAAACCTACATGCATCCAGGTTAGCTGCTTACGTGAAAATAGCCAGGAGATAAAAACTCAGTGTGTGTGTATAAAAGTTGACTGCGTTTGGTACTCGCTACATAATAAGACTGGGCTAAACATTTCCAAAACTAAGCTCAGATGAAACAAGCAGTCACACTGTGCGCAACCTCTCAGATGCAAATGGAACAGAGACCTGTGTTTGGTTGGAAGTGCCTGCAAGCAGGTCCACGTTCTTAAACTAAAGCAAAGAAACATGACCAGAACCTAAAAAGACAAGAAGGAAGAAAAGTTGAGAGAAAAAGAAAGTGTGCTGTACACTCTGGGGGCCGGCTGTTTTTAAGAGCAGCTATAAAACACTGGACGACAGGTGCGCTGAGAAGCACACACCAGAATGCCCAGAGCAGCAACTTACTTGCCCACGGAGAGCTTTATTTCACACACCAGCTATTTACAGTATTCCGTGTCAAAACGAGGAAAATACTGATCGAAACTCTCTTTGGCCTAAATGCTTTTAGAGGTTCTACACAGGGTCCCTACCTCTGGCCCATGCTCAATGAAAAGGTGAGTAAAAGGTTTTAGAACAAAGCTGTAGCTAACAAAGAATTACACAACTCTTTTTTTCCAGAAAAATGGCCTAGAACAGATAACAAGGTTGGTGAGAAATGTGATTTTTTTAGTTGCTTTTTCATGAAAATTTGTATAATGTTCAGTAACATCACAACAGGTGCACTGAGAAAAAGTTAATACTTTACGTTATTTTAGAGACCTCATTTTTGAGCACAGCCTATCCCCAGATCAATACACTTTCATAACCAAAATATTTTACTGCTACTTAAAGACTTGCCTCTTGGCAAATGCCAGAGATAAAACACCACTTGGCTGCTAGAGTGAGGCCCAGCTGTCAGGACTGCAGGAACCCATCAGAGATGATGGTCAGGAACTAGAAAACTCCATTATCATGGCACTTAGACATCTGATGTTTTTACCCATTTCCCCTGGAACGGAGGTAAACTCATTTATGGACAAAGAAGTCGTTCTATATCCACTTTGTCACTTGAGTTAAAAATAAAAATTCAGAACCATCAACTGTTTAAGAATAAAAAAACTGTCCTATTGTTAGTTAGTCAACTATATGGCTCATCCGGAGAAAACAGGGTATTTTCTACTGTTTCTTTCTTCCCTCTTCCCTTTTTTCCTTTTTTGAAACTATTTTATTCTCTCTTAATGTTACTTTACTGGTTCCATGTAGGGGCCCAATATTATCTAACAAAATGTAAAGTAGTATTAGAAGAGATTTCATGAAAACTCTTGTGCATTATTCAGCCCTCACAAAATACAGGGTCTTCAGCCTTTTTCAGACATTCGAAAGCACAAGTGTTTAACGTTCATTGTGTTTAAGTGTCTGTTCTAAGCCAAATGCCATGAAAACTTGGCCACAACTGTACTCTGTTATCAGATTCCCCAGGCCACTTCTTATTAAGATATGAAGAATAAATCGAGAGTGATAAGGAGACGTAGTCTTTTTTATTAATGATATTAATCATGTTTTAAATATTGTTGACAAGTCAAAGGAAACTGATCTAAACCAGTGAAGGTGATTTTCCAGAGGGAGAGTATCCCACTTTGGCATAGAAAAGGTTATTGAGCCCTAACTCAAGTCGTCAGAAAGGCAGCAGCAAATGATGTGTTTCCTGTTACAGGACGAGACGACCAGAAAGCCAGCAATATCAGGAGTATGTTTAAGAAAAGATGTTCTGTTTCTCTTTCCTGCTCTCCTTATCAGTCTCTGCCTGAAAATATATCACCAAAACTGAGGCCCATCTCTTCATCCAATTACCACTCTAAGGAGTCAATAAACTAATTCATTAAATTTTGTTCATTAACATAGGCACAGCATAGTGTGTTTAAAGAGGCAAAGAAGCATATAGCTCATTTCAGAATTATTTCCTTTTCTTAAAATGGCGCCATTTTTAAAACAATGTAAATGCTCAAATTTATTCATTTGCTCTGTTGCCTGGCACTGGGCTAGGCATTAAATGAAAGAAGCAGCAAAGACAATATGCTATTGAATCAGCTGGCTAGTAGGAGAAAGAGAGATACGAAAATAGAGTAAAGTGTGCTAAAATAAGGAATTTTCATTTTAAAGTTATTTAAAAGAATAGAGGGTATTGAGAGAAAGGGCTAATAATAATCATAAATTGAAGTTACTGGGAAAATTGGGCAACTTAAGGGACTTCAATAGCTAACATAACATCTTTCCCTTTTAGAATCAATGAAGTGTACACACAAGGAATCACAGAATACGGCAAAGCTTTACCTTCTATTTAAATTTGTTTCTGAAGCTACATTTTTATTGAAAGCCATAAACTACACAGTGACGTCATTTCTTGGAAATTATCCTTAGGATATTTTTCTAAAGAAGTAAAAGGATACATGTAAGAAATGTTCACCATATTTTTTCATAACTTAAAAAATAGAAACAACTTAAATATAGGAGGATAGTTAAATATATTGTGATTCATCTCCTTAAAAATTAATTTCAGTCTACAGCCATGCCACCCTGAACATGCCCCATCTCGTCTGATCTCAGAAGCTAAGCAGGGCCAGGCCTGGTTAATACTTGGAAGGGAGACCACCTAGGAATATTGGATGCCGTAGGCCAAAAAAAAAAAAAGATTATTTTTTAAAATAAATAAATAAAATTTAAAGAATATAAGGTATCCTAAGAAAAAAATATTTCTGACATACTAACTTTTAAAAACTGCAGGGACACTAATTGTCCCTATATGATACATGGGTAGATGAAACCGATCAGAGGGTAAGGAGCCAAATAGAAAATGTAGAAATAAAAAGTTGTTAAGACATTAGAAAAATATGTGGTTTTCCACCCACCTCATTTTTAAATTTCGTGTTATGTTGTTTTCATAATTCAGCGATAAATATATATGTTCTCAAAGCCCCATTCTAATATACCTCATCTTTGTAACTCTGAGCCCTGAGAAAAAGGCAGAGCCATGAGAAGCAGTATAATATCATGAATATGGTGGTTTTTAAGGAATCTTTGGATAAAAAGAGAAACATCAGGTGGTAAGGAACAGACCTGATGCCTCCTCAGGAGAAAAGGTCTGAACAGAGACAGAGAAATGGTCGTGTGGGGAGAAGAGAATGATTCCCCTATGCCCATGTGAAAAACAAATTCATGAGAACTCCCGTGGGCCACAAGCACTGTGCTCTCTTCCAAGTCATAGGAAAGACAGGCAACGTTCTGAAGAGCAGGAACTCAAATCCTTCGTGGGGAGTACCTTTAAAACTAAACAAGGAAGGAGTAAGAAAACAATTGACAGCTGAGACTTAACAGGGAGCTACAGGGACTTAGGAGCCAGCAGCTTTTAACCCCAAGAAAGAGACATAAAAAAGACCCAAGCCCTTGGGGGAAATCGGCAGGAAATGAAAGTTCAGTAATGACAAGGTACCTTTAAGTCTTGATTTTTTTTTTTTTGCTTTGTTCTAAATTGTGTATCACTTATTTCTTAGGCTGTCCCTGCAAACCAAAGCTTATAAGGAACTAAATTTCAAAACTCTGCCAAAAATACAGGTGATGATGATGTTATAGCAAATACCAAAATACCTAAAAGGGTGTAGGTAAAAGTTCTGCTCCCCTCCCCCAAGCAAGAATCCAATCAAGAATCCCACACTGCCTTCATTGATCCCTCTCAGAGTTCATTTACCTTAGTATAGCCCCCGCTGGCCCCCTACCTGCTACTCCCTGCTCTTTTTTTCCCATCCCACTGATCTTCTGAAAAGACTAGAGCAATGCCCCCATGGATTTGTCTGATTATTTCCTTATGGTGTCCATTAACTTGTTCCACTGTCCTCTGACAAATTTTGCGTAAGGGCCAGGTATTAGAATTATTGTTACATATAATACATTAAAGGAATTATTAAATTGTTTAGGTGACAAGAACCCTTAATTTTTCAAACGTGTATACTAAAGAATTTAGGAATAAGGAGTGGTATTATCTGTAATTTGCTTTGAAATGGTTCAGCAAAGATGAATAAATGGATACATGAAAAAAACAGATGAATGAATGAACAAATGAATACGTGGAATAAATATGGCAAAGTATTGACAACGATTGGA
This sequence comes from Eonycteris spelaea, assembly GCA_003508835.1. Taxonomy (NCBI): domain Eukaryota; kingdom Metazoa; phylum Chordata; class Mammalia; order Chiroptera; family Pteropodidae; genus Eonycteris; species Eonycteris spelaea. The sequence goes on along the minus strand of PUFA01000040.1, from coordinate 7,373,409 downwards.
TCTGGGTTGGGGCTCTGTGGAAGTTAATGTATTAGTCCTTCTACTTTTCTGCATGGTTGAAAATGTTCCTAAGACAATGTTTAAAAGCTATTATATACAATGCTCTTACGGAAACTAACTTTAGGCACAGGTGGAGCAAATGCACAAAACAGAATATGGCTCGTAGCACTCTGTCTCCACCTGCCCTCCACCATCTCATCCTTTTCAGGAAGATGGGGCCTATCTTGTCACTTGACCCCACAGTCTCCTTACCTCAATCAGAGCCCCCTTCTCCCTGTCCTCAGATTGTTTTGCACTGTCCAGTTCATCGTGCATTTCTGAGAGCTGGTCCTGGAGATCCCTGATCTCAGTCTGATGTTGTTCCCGTTCCATCTTCACCTGAAACAACCTGGCAAGAAAGGAAGTCTGTCAGAGAGACTCTCCTGGGCTCTCCTTATATTCACCCAGTCTGTTTTCAGACCTTCAAACGGTCAAGAAGAGTCATCTGAAGCCCCAAGGAACCTCTCCCATTCTCTGCTTCCTCCCTGTACTATAGAACGAGGGTCAACAAATTATGGCCGATGGGCCCATCTGGCCCACTGCCTATTTTTGTAAATAAAGTTTTATTGGAATATAGCCATGCTCATTCATTTCTGTATTGCTTACAGGAATTTGCACGATACAATGGCAGAATTGAGTGGTTCCAACAAAGACCATATGGCTTATAAACCATGAAGTATTCACTACCTGACAAAAAGTCTGCCAACCTCTCCTCTAAATCAAATTCACAACTATTCTACCTCTTTATTTTGTAAAGTATTCACTATACGTAAATTTTCTGATCTTTTCCTTACCAACTTCTAAAATTAACCTCTAAGAATCTTTTAAAAGCAAAACCTACACCACTGAAACTGCAAAGGCAATTAAATGCTTTAACTTCATAATATTACTATTTTTCTTGAATTTCCCTCTAGATTTCACTCCTACTTAAAATTTTGTTTAAAGTTTCCATCACATCCACAGGGCTTCACAGCACCGTACCTTTTCAGATCTTAGTTTCAGATCCTTTTGTCACAGATTATAATACAACATAATGACAAGGTCCTCTTGGGCTTGACTTTCCATCTCTGAAGACTCAACAGGAATATAAGCCCTGGTCACAGAGACCAGCACCATCCAGGATAAAATCCACAAACTGGGAGATTATGGAGGACACGTGACAGGTGTTTTTTGGAGGCTGGGCCCAGGCTTCTTGAAATCTGTCTTTAGATATCACCACTCGATAGTCCCTGCTTCTCACTTACCTGCATGAGATCCATTCTAAGGACTGTAACTTTACAAGGCATGCTTTAAGGTGTACGAAAGGGTTTTTTTTTTCATTATTAACCTTTCTGCTTGCCAGTCTATACATGTCATCAGTTTTGCAATTTTACAAGGATAGGAGGGAGCAAAGGAAGAGTCAGGAGCCCCCCCTAAATATTTGGAAAGCCGGGAAGTACTAAATGGACGATAAGATTTGGCTACATCGGATGCAGAATACAAGAAGGACACAGGCTCTTTGTCCAGAGCTTACTCCTCCAAGTTTTTCCGGAGCTCCCCTTCACTTTCTTCCAGTCGCTGCTGCAGCAAGGAGTTCTCTTCCGCCTTCCTGTCATGTTGGCTCTGGAGCTCTTCTAAGTTTGCTTTCATCCTCTCTCTCTCTTCTTTTATGTTCTGTTGATTCTAAAAGGAATACATGTGATTTTAAAGTACTTCACCATACATTACTGTAACCCTACAGAAGTCCACTTCTAAACTCTGAATGATGGACTCCATTATCTTTGCACGTATATTATCAAACGACTACATCATTATTATTATTATTCACACTACATAAGTAAGGCATAGGAGTTTGCAACTAGAAAGATTAAACATTTAACGAGTTGTAATACTTGCGAAAGAGAAATATTAATACAGCTATACGTCATACGGCTATTTCTATTACTTAGTTTAGATATTTTTATATGCATTTAGTTTCCTACTGGCCTGCCCGAATCCAACAGTGTTTCTTTGTTTTTTGAGTCTGTCAAAGCAGTCTCAATATGCTGGTCATTTAAAAAAAAAAAAAAAAAAGTTCTTTGGACAGCAGGAGCCACATATACAGGAATTTACTTCTGTAATGAAAGGAATATTTCTTTTGTGAAAAAAAATTGGCTTTCACTTCACTTGGACATCCTAATGTGCTTAAAATATTCTTTATTGATCAAGATAGAAATGAAAAAAAAAATAATCCACAGAAAAAAGATACCTTGACTTCTAGTTGAAGCTGTCTCTGAAGTTCAGCTACTTCTGTGGTCAATTTGTTTTTCTGTTCCAATAGATCTTTGACTTCAGATGAAGAATTAGAAGCCTACAATTAATTGCAGAGAGATGCTAATTTAAATGTTCAAGGTATTTTATTTTAATTTTCTTGCCCCCAACATATAATCAGAGCAGTAACACTAAAATCTTAAGACCCAATTCTAACATAAACCCCTACGGAGAACGGGCAGGCAGAAAGCTTCCAGGGTGATGGAAGAGTCCTGTGTCTTGTATCTGGGTGGTGTTTACATGGACGCATACCTCTTTTTAAAAAATCAACAAATTATGCAGTTAGATGTGTGCAGTTTACTATATGTAAGTTATATCTCAATAAAACAATGTAAAAAGATAAAAATATAGTTTAAAATTCATCTATCACATGAAGTTATACCCAAAGTCCAAGTCTCTGTGCTGCCACAGCCCTTTGTACATATGCCTATTATGGAATATTCGCTATATTGAGAATTACTTCTCCATAACCACCAATGAGATTTTTATCCCTCACTCTCCACATATCCCTGTATGCCAAGTAGTAAATAAATGTACGCTGGCTATATTGGCTCTCTTCTTTCAAACATTATATTTCCATAATGGAGAGAGATATAATGAAAGGGGATCTGATTAAAGAGAGTCTATTCGAAAATATCATCTCTGATCTGAATATGAATATTAATGGATCTCATATTTTCCTTCCGTGGATATAACAATAGGATGATGCTCTCCAAAATATTTGGCTAAAATCCTACAGCAAAGTAGTTAGAAATCTACAAATAGGAGAGGGAAAAATAGAAAAGCAAGAATCGAAGCTAGGAAAGGCAGTATCTTGGCTCAAAGTACTTGAGTCCAGGTGTGAGTTATGCATGATGAACCTGGAATGAGGTACTTCCTCACCCACTCCTGTGAAGTTAACCAGAACCCCCAGTCAACAAAAACACAGGATTTCCAATTTTCAGACAAAATGGGAACAATCCAGTTTAGAAATCTAAATCCAACCGCATGATGGAAATTGTACACTGTTCTTTCCCACACAAAAACTCTGCTCTGCTGTTTGCCAGCATAGTCATAGTCCATGTGGGAGAGGGTTCTTAGATTCTCTCACAGGAAATCACTTAACTGACACCAAAAAGATGAAACTCCAAAGACTCTGCCAGCGAATAATCGGATTCGGAAAAGAAGAGGGAGATAAAGGGAGGAGGAAAATATGGGCAATTAAGCAGTCCCGGCACTGCAATTGGAGCCTTTATTCATCGTCTCATCATCGCTCACTTATTCAGCACTGCTTCTTAACTGTTCTCCCTTCCTCTGATCTTACCTCTCTCAAAAAGCTACCAAAAAAATAATAAATTTTTATGAATATAACACTACTCATTCCTATTCCTATTTAAAGTCCATCAACAGCAACCCATCATCTTCAGCCTGAAACAGAAATTTCTTATGTGATTTCTAAAGTCCCTCCTCTCCGGCATATTGTCCCCATGTGCTCTTCATTCTAACTACACAAAATTACTTCCATCCCCTAAATATAGTAAACACATGCCTCTTTACATTTTATATTTGTTTGTGCTGTTCCCTCTACCTTCAATGCCCTGCCTTCCCTTCTCCCAGAAAAGTCTATCATCTTTTGAGACAGCATCAGTGTCACTGACTCTAGAAGGGTTACCCCAACTTCCCCAGTTTGGACTGGATACCCCTAGTCTGTGAGCCACAATGACAATTTTAACATCAAGACGAAAGAATGTAAACAACAACAACAAAAAAGACCAAAGGATGTGTTCTCCCCAAGAATATGCAGATAAATGAAAAGCAAGAGTCAGAGTAATAATTTGGATTTAAGAATTTTAGCAAAAAACTCTAAACTAATTTTAAGAACTATGTCAAACTCATAAAACAAAGTGTATAATCTAAAGATTCCCCAGTGGGAACAGTGTGTGTGTGTGTGTGTGTGTATGTGTGTACACATACATATATATATATGTTATATGTACGTGTATGTGTATATGTGTGTGTATATATACATGTACATGTATATATTTGATGCCAGAGCAGCAATCATGGGTTAGCTGAGTGCTACGAGAATACTGAACAGTAGAGAAAAGAAGGTAATTAATGCCTAAAAATATCCTCTATACATTTTTCCAAAGTTGAAAAGAAGCTACAGACAAACTTCGTACTACCTGCTTCTTGGTATCTTCTCTTTCTACCCATGTGTAATTCGCCTGGGAGGAGAAAGGGGAGATTCACAAACAAGAAGTGGGTCCCAGTTCAAGGTGGCGGAAGACTGTGTAACAAGTTATTAGTCATCTCCCTGCTGCTTGCCTTTGAGAAGGGCACAAGGTATTTCTATCATATGTTCATCAACTATGAGATGACTCCTTTTTTCACGAAAAGATCTCCAAGTCGCAACTCGAATTAAATACAATTAAACAGACAGTTTAAAAAAAAAAAAAGAATTGGGCACCACTCCACTCCTTCCTTTCCATTCCACTGATGCTGGTCAGCTTCACCTGTCTCTACTCCTTATTCTCTTGTTCTTATCCTCTTATTTCTTATTCTCTGAAGTTCCAGAGCGTGGGTCCAAGCCAGTTCACACTTGCCTTCCGAATTTACCTATAATAAATAACACTAGGGTTCTCGATCTATTACTTTGTTTCATTCTTCCAATTCTTATTTCCCTTTCTAAACTTCACCACCTACTTGTTTCATCCTGTTACTGTTTATATTTTTTTAATGAAATATCTTAAAATTTTTCTGAAAAGGAAAGGCAGGGTGCACATCAATAATATTCAAAACGTGATCTTCCATCTTTGGTATGGCTCATTGCTCAGGAACTTCCCCTCTCGCCGCTACAACCAAACGTACAGACTGAAGAAACAGCAATTTGTTTGCCACATTCCATGTTAAACGCCCTCTGCAAGACACAGAACTTCAACTTACTTGACCACTTCCTTGCGTGCTCCCTGCTGCTCGAGACTTTAAAGTCTGGATTTTCTCGAAGACCAGGTTGACTTTCCTTTTAGTAGCATCGTCATTATCGGTGCTTCTGGAAAAGAGGCAACAGCAAACGATGAGGGGCACAGCCACAGGTCTCAGAACATGTCATGTGCCGTGGCACGCAAACAAGGAGCCCTTTAAGAAGACAAATTGCAGGAGGTATGAATTAATTAAGGCCACAGACAAAACCAGGGTAAGAAGGGTACGATGGATGGTGCATTTTTTGTCAAATAAATTGTTCTTTGTTACCACTCAATTTGGGACAGGGGTTCCCATTTCTAAACATGTGAAAGAGACATAACCATGTTCTAAATAAGCTTGGAGAAAACATTCAGTGAAAATTTACTAATTTATTGTTTGATTCAAATGAATTACATTCATTCCAACAAGGAGGAACGAATGTCTCTCACACACATTTTACTTTTACATTTTATACTAAGAACAATCTGCAGTGATCTTAACTCGTTTAGCCGATGTTTAAAACAATAAATCCCCCAAGCCAAGGCGGTCAACACAGCACCTCTTTGTCTAGATTTTCACAGGTAATGATTGGATAAAGTATTATTAACCTCTACCACAACATCCATCAAACATATCTGATAATTATGAAAAAAAATTTAAATAAGTTTTCTTAAATAAAGGCCTCCTGATAAAGTGTCTCACCAGTCTCTCAAATAATCATGAGTCAAAATAAGAAGAGGAGGAGGAGGAAGAGAAGGAGGAGGAAGAAGAAAAAGTAAAAGAAGAATTTAGAGAACTTTAAAAACCAAAATTCCTTCTACCTTAACCTTAATATGGTAAAACTCTTCACAGAGAGACAGTAATAACTATTTCTTAACTAGAAGAATCTCTTTGGTTTTGATTTTTTTTTCTCAAAAGAGCCCCTATCTCATACTTTGAACCTAACTATTTTGTCAACTCTATATTACTGACAAATAATTGTATGGCACCATACAAACATGTGAAGTGTTTTGAAACAAATGAGTATTTGCCAAATGACTTTCAGTTATGTCAGGCTGTAAAGCTTTTTTTTCTTTTTAATCATATCTGATGAAAGAACTGAAACAGAAACTTCAAATTCCTGACCTAGAATTCCAACGCAATTAGTATCTAAGAAAGACTGAAAACCAGATTACTCAAGCTCAACCTCCAAGATAAGAATGTGGAAAGCACCGCTTTTAAATGACTCATACATGCTTTAAAAATAATGGAAGCAGGGGCTCCTGGCCAGTGTCAACTCTGGGGAGGGAAGCAGGAATTTTTATTTGTAACTTCCTACTAGGGATGACAGAGTACTATTGTGTGCATGGAAGAACTCAAGGCAATGGCAGACTTAATTCAAAACCAAATAAGAGACATTCATCCCATCTTTGAATTTACTGTTTTCAAAACAGTAAAGGGTCATTTAAAAAATATTCATTTTTAATCTTTAAAGTATGATGTCCTTCCCTACATTCCCCTCCCTTGTTCTTCACTCCCCACACCCGAGATTAAAATGCTGTTGTGAAAACTCCAGACATTGAATCTTAACCCTAAATGGTTCACATAGGGCAGGGAGGGAGGGCAAAACACAAGGTCTCAGAAAAGGAAGTTAAGAGCCCCACCAAAAATGACAATACTTAGCTCCTTTAAGGAAAATCACTAACCCTTCTTTGAGGTAATTATAAAGTATCTGCTTGGCGGTCTCCTCGTTGGCCTGTTGAGTAAGCTCTTGCTGGCCTTTTAACAGATCTGGTGTGGCCTGAAACGTAAGGTCTGTTATTAGATCACAGAATGATGTTTCCAGGAAGAAGGCAGAAGCTTCCAAACACATTCCTACTTTCCAAAAAACGATTCCTCAGGTAAGGATCCTCATTACAACTGGCTCTACCACTTACTAAGTAGCACTATAACCTGGGGCAAATGACTTAGCCTCACCTCAATCTTCTCACCTGAAAATTTAGGTTTATAGGGTGGGTGCCATCCTATAACATATAACAAATAGTGCCTGGCACTTACAACCTAATTATTATTTTTTATCATCATCATTAATTTTTTATTGTGACTACCAAAACACTTAAATGTACCACTTAAATAAATTCCATCACTTTAGGATTAACCTAATTTCTCAGGCCAGAAATTAACCCAGTCACTCAAGTTCATGAGGAAAGTTTATACATCTAGACAAATCTAAGTATTGAACTCCTGTGTGGAAACAAATTCCACAAAGTTTCAGATTTCACATCTATACAAACAGAGAAGTTGAACCTCTATAGTGTTTGACAAGTTACTTTACAGACAGACCCCAGTGGGAATCTAGTTGTACTTGAATTAACTTAGAAAACCATACAATTGGCAGTAAGACACAGCTGTAGGGAAAAACTAAAAAAAAATAAAGAAATAAAGAAAAATAGAATGTGCAATTACCCATTCCAGATGGAGGATATGTATTTCTTTAATCTCCTGCAGCATGAAGCTGCAGGATTTAGATCATTGAGAAAAAAAAAAAGACTCACACTAGTAGTAGTACCTGAGTATCTGAGGTGGAAGCAAATGTCTTCACAGAAACCTTCTTGGCACTCGAGTCAGGAGAAGTTGCTAACCCTCGGTTCTGTAACATCAGTGTAGCGGTGGCTGTTTTGATTTCCTCCTCCTTTTTATTCTGTGCTGGGAGGGAGGAAGCTCGGGCAGACAAATTCTCCTGACCACCTTTGCTTTCTGGAACTTTCCCATCTTTGCTCTGCTGGGGAGGCCTGGCGTGGGCTCCCTGCAGCCTGTCAGAGGGACGGCCGGAGCTCTGTTTCCCACGGTGCTCGTGGGCCAGCGGCCTCTGCGGACACACCTGTGATGGACGCAGGAGGTGCTCGCTGGACTTGCCCAAGTTCCTGCTGAATTCGTTTAGGTACTCCACGTTGCCTTGGAGACCAAAAGGAAAGGCACTATCCACGCTTCTGGACCTCTTCCTGTCTTCTGGATTGATTCTGTTCCGCTTCCCAGACCTGCCTCTTCTCTGCAGCCCAGGCTTTTGGTCAAATTTTTCAATTAACTGATCCACACCAGGAATCGATCCCGTATCAATATCCCGCCCAGTTCCTGGCAAAAAGGGGATATACCTTCTGTTTTCATGACGATTCACATTGTCAGCATGGATGGCACATTCTTGATCATCAAGTAAAAATCTGTACAAGGAGTTGGCTGAAGTGGGTGTTGTCGATGACGAGGAGGACCTTCGTGAGCGAGCTCCGTCCAGGACGGCACTGGCTGAATCCTGTCGCCGGAAGGGAAGCACGTCCGGCCTGGTTTTCTTGGTTTCAGGGTGGATGTGTGGACTGTGGGCAGCTAGGGGTCTCCCGATAGGGGAAAGGGCCTCCTCTGCCAGCCCCTCCTCGGTGCAGCTCTGAACATTCACGCACACTGAGGTCTGCTTCTTGGGGTCATCTATGACCACCGAGCTGCATAAACGAATGGCTGTCACATTGGACTTGGCCAGGTCTTCCGAAGGTTGGAAACTACTAGCTTTGGGAAAGGAAGTCCAAGCCTTCTTATTATTGGTGCCCTCTTCTGTTAAGGTTTTTAGCCAATTACTCTCAGGAGGTTGATGCTTTTGTAAGTTCAACTCATTCTTCTCAGGGTCATAGGGCTGCAAAAGCTCTGGATGCCTCTGACAGTTCAGCACATGGGATGGCTTCATTGGCTCCTCTTTGCATGCTAGAACTCCATTCTTGCCTTCAAAGAGAGAGGATTGCTTCAGGTTTCTTACTGAGCTGGGTTGGCCATATGGGTTTTCTGGAAGCTGCAATTCTTCTGAACTGTTCTCTAGCACGGCCCCATTGCTAGAATGCACAGGCAGGTTATTTATCATTGGAGATGGAAATGATGGGCCATTTTCAGAAAAAGATGTGCCTGGCAAGCAGCGCTCTGTGTTATTCAGGACTATGTAAGGGTGGCCATCGATTCCCTGTACCCGAATACTGACACCGTAGGAGCCTGCCTTAGAATGCTGGGTATTCCTTGACTTTTTCGTTTCATCACTTGCGAGCCTCAGATGGACGCCGTATTCCTGCTGCACGTGTTGGTATTCACCAAAATACAGCTCCATGGTTCACTGTTCCCACTACCAGGGAAAGATGAGGTAAAAAGAGGATGTTAAGTTAGAATCACATCTGTTTAAATGAAGACAATGTGGGGAAACTTCAAAGGTCAAAGAAAATAAAATACTTTGAACATCAGGAAACTCTAGAACTAAAGGCCTTTCCTGATGCCCCTGGGCCCCTGTGACCATGGTGGCTGTCAACACTGGACTTGAACCCTGGCCTTAGGGTGGCGACTGCTGTATTGACCCGACACCTTTGGCCTAACTTCATGATTCTGTTTCTAGCTGATGGGCTGTTCTAGTTGCTTCGTTGTTTTGTTTTTGTTTTTTTTTCCTTAATTGGTTTCCTCATACTCTATGCCATTTATTTTTAACCAACAGGGATATTTCAGTTACCAGACAAGAGAACCAGGTACTTTTTCCATAATATTAATTCAGAGCTATGGTGTTTTGATGTGTACCATTTTTCTTCCTTGATGTCAAAACAACCCTTTGAACCTTTTTAATGCACAAACTTGCTTTGAAATCTTTATTATTATTTATTTGGATATACCATTTAAAACATTTTTACTTTAAAGAATCAGTTATTTATGAGACCGACAGCGAGAGTGATTAAAAATAATTTCCAATCATTTTTTCTTACTAAAAAAGACCGAATAATACATTGATCTGGAAGGTGTTATAAAAACTGAAGACTCAGAGCTCTTTATTTTGTGACGGGTCCTAATACTAAGAATCACTGCTTTCACCTTTCCAGGTGGGTGGCCACCCTTGTCAGAGACCGCTCATGGATCACCGGGCAGAACGCCTGGCCTGCCCCCACTCAGAAGTCCTCTCACCAGAAATTCACTTCCATCACTCTAAAAAACTCCAGCAGCAAAGGAGATGCAAAAGGAGCAGTAACAACTGGTCACAGATGACAGTTGTCTCATTTCTATCACGGTCGGGGCCTTTTTCCATCTCTTTCTATTCTGGAGTCAATCTGGTAGCATATTGATCCACATTTTCAAATTTATTCGCACAGTTTTACAAAGAATAAATGATCTCATCTCCTCTATAGCTATTGCTTATTATCTAGTTTTATTTACTTGTCCTTTCTTCACCTATTTCTTGATTATGCAGGTAAAATATATGCCTATACTTTTTTAAATTATTTTTCCTCCTGGCTCTTAGATTTATTCTTCCTTTCTATAATTTTCTAAAGTTCTGGTTTGAGAATTATTTCCTTCTGCTTTCTCTTATTTTGTTGTTTTGTTTCCAATTCCTTGACTTGCATGCTTCATTCATTTAATTTCATTCTTTAATTATGTTCCATAATTTGTGATATGTGACTGTGTCAGTTAGGAATTTTGTTGGTTCCTACTAACAAACAGACCCAAAATAGCAACTTAAAACTTAGGATTTCCCCTCCTCCCCACCCCACTCCCCAGAGGTAGGAAGTCCAGGGCTGGAATGGATCCCAGTATATTTTTGAGGAAAACTTCTTTCATCTTTCTACTTGTTTACCTTTGGTATGTATTAGACACCATATGATTATCAGATGGTTGATCCAGCATCACATATGCCAAAGGCTTATTAAACCAGCTTAGTCAATCTTCTTTTAAGGAGCTTTCCTGGAAGCACCACCCAATAATCCCTTGCATAGTATTGGTGAGAACTTAATCACAGCATGCACGCACACGCGCACACACACACACACACACACTTCCCTGGCCCTAACACCCATAAAGAAGGCTAGGAAACAGGTTTTTTAAGCAGGTCAGTGAGACTCTCAACAAAATCAATGTTCTGCTAGCAAAAAGTGAGAAGAGAATGCACAGTGAGAAGGCAGCCAATAGTTTCCAACACAGTAATGTTTCTTATTATTTCCTAGATGGTTTCAATTTGTGGTTTTGATTTCTTCTTTGACCCAAGAGTTGTTTTTGAGAAAATTTTTCATATCCTGCATGTTTGTTGTTGTGTTGTTTTGGCTTGGAGGGTCTTAATTTTGTATATGTTGTCAATTTCTACTTGCACTGTAGTCAGAAAATGAAGTCTATATTTCTTCCTTTTTAAATGTATTGAAGCTTCTTTTGCAGGCAAATATATGGATCATTTTTGTCAATATTTATGGGTGCTGAGTACAGTCTCTTTTTTAAGGCATAGCATTCAAAATATACCCATTAATACAACTTTATCAATTATTTAGTTCAACTATAGCATATCCTTACTTATTTTGTCCTTTTGATTTGTCTTAGGTCTTCAGGATACATCTGTTGCCTGCTACTAGCATGGTGCTGTCAGCTTTGCTTGTTGATTATCCTTTTAAATGTAAAACATGGTAGATATCACCACCTCCCATTTTACAGATAAGGACAACTTGGAGAGGTATATTCTTCTGCAATTCACCAATTCCAATTATTTCATCATGCCTTGTTTAATTTTTTTCCCATTATATTAACCTTTTAAAAATAATTTTATTTTTAATCTAAGTAAAATGAGATATAATGAAAACCTGTACTCTCCAGCTTCCCTTCCCCTATCCTGATCACATTCCCCAGAGGAAACCAATTGCAAATTGTAGCTGTTTCTTCTACTATTGACCACCATGTTGCTAAGTAATATGTACAGGTACAATTTCTTAACCATGTACAGCAGATGATACAGCATACAAGGAATTTCTCATTTTGCTAGCTTCCCAATGATAAAATCAAGAGCCAACTGTTTATATTATTGTAACCATATAAATATTGTTCACCAAAGAGTCAAATTGAAGACTCTGGTCTTTCCTTTCTTATAAAACTTTAACTTTTCTAGAGTTAATAACTGATTGCTACTTTTATTTGTCTTGAATCCTTTCATCAGCTAGATCTCAACTATCAGATGCTTACCAGTATTAATTTCCAGATGATCAAAATACTAGACAATTTGGTGATCTTTTCCCCTGGTGATCCCCTCTGCTGAAGCCTTCCATCCTCCTGCCCTGGTTAGGGTTGGACTACTCTCTTTCTTTTGTGCTATAATGTTTCCCAAGTTTTGTGCCTTCCTCTTTCTTAGTTTACACTATTGGTCTGATAAAGCGCACTTTCACTAGGGTTTTAAGCAAAGGTCCAAAGGAGTAAATTTTTTGAGATCTTGTATTCTGAAAAATGTCTTTATTCTATGCTTATTTTTGATTGATAGTACAGCTGGATTTGGAATCTATGTTAGAAATAATTTTCTCTCATAATTTTAAAAAGCATTTATTGCATTATCTTCCAGATTCCAGGAATGCTATTAAGAATTCTGATTCTATTATATCCTTTCCTCTATGTGTGTCCTGATTATTCTTCTCTGAAAGTTTTCAGAAATTTTTCTTTGTCCTTGGTGTTCTGAAATTTCACAATGATGTACTTGAGTGAGGTTCCCCTAAAATTGAACACTTTTATGAAACATGGGCACATAATATATTCCTTCGATTCCTTCAATGTCTAGCTCTATGACATGTTCTTGTGTTATTTCTATAATGTTCAGAGCACCATTTTATTTTGTTTTTCACTTTTGCATCTAAAATAGTAATGTTGAATCTCTAAGACTGAATTTCAATTTTTCGCATCTTTTCTTATCTACTTTTCAACTCCACCTTTTTTTATTCTACTTTTGGAGAAATACATTGTCAACTGTTTTTTATTTTTTTAATTCAAGTATTTAATCTGTTATTTCCATTATCTCTTTCTTGTTCTCTGTTTCTCTTTCATAAGTGCTTACCTCATTTTAGACATGAAATGGCTTCTCTCTCTGAGAATGTTACCATAACTTTTATCGAAAAGTACATTTTCTCTGCTGCCTTCAATATCTCCACTTTCCGCAATGTTTCTGTTTTCTGGTTTTAGTCCACGTTTTCTGTGTTGAGGTTTTTCTAATATGACTTAGATCCTTCACTGCCTGATTCTATTGAAGACCGAAGGGCTAAAAGCAGATTGGAAGGCTCTAGAGATGTCTGACTTCTAAAGAGAGGAAAACTCCCATCCTTGTTGGAGTTATACAGGCCTGGCTGCTGGCATAAGGGGCAGAGCAGGGGAGGAGCATGGAGGTCCAGCTCTCATTCAATCCCTGTTTTCGGTCACCCACACCCCCTTACAACTTCCAGTTTAGTTTTTCCAGAGAACAGACTCCCACTCTGTTACTGCAGTGTAGGGTGGTGGGGAGAGAAGTAGGTGGATACCCAGATATCCAGGGTGCAGAAGAGACCCTGAGGTCTAACTGCTCCAGTTCTCATGGCTCTTAAATGGCCCCCTGGGTGTTGGTCCCTCGCCTGCCTTCTGGGGTGACCGGCATCTTCCGTTTCTGAGCCTCTCAGCAGTTTTGCAGGCAACTCGCTTCGTTTCTTTACTGCCAGCACTTTAAGTTGAGGCATCAGCCATGCCACTCATTCAATTATCACACCTCCATTTGCTTCAGAGCTCTCCTCTGCGACACCCCCACTGCCATTCTTTGTCTTTGTGGGTTTAATTTTTATTCCTTTACTATCTCTTAAGTGAGATTTTTGAAAACGAGAGATCTAGCACCTAGCTTGATGAGGCTAATAATATTTATGAAATGCTTCCACACTAGAACAAGAACAGCTAATGTGCCTTAGACTGATACAGCAATGCGCAGAGGCCAAGAGCAAAAGGACGGGCTGGGTGTGTCCTGACCCCTTGTTTCGGAGCTGCACTGGCGTGTTTTATTCTGGATCTCTAGAAGTGTTTGTATTCATTAAAGTTTATTTTTAAGAATTTTAACGAAAGAGCTTCTGTACAAATTTATTCACTGCGATGCTTTTTTTAAATGATATTTACTAAATGAGGTCATTTTACTCGCCAAAAATCTCTTCTTATGCTGGCTCTGACTTTTCTATAAAAATACTTCTTCTAATATTAATACAATTGTTTTCTAGGGTTTTACAGTCCTTTTCATTAGTTGGTGCTACTATAGTCAACATTAATTACATTTCAATCTCTTGGATAAGGCCACTTTGGTTTATTGCAAACTTAAGCTCCCTGTTAGCAAATTAATCCGCATATTTGAATTTCATGAAATGTCCAAAATTTACATTTCCTTGACAACAAACCTCAATCCAACATTTTCACAATATGACATTTCTCAGCTGGGCACTGGTGTCTTAAGCAAATATGGATTTCGTGCCCAATCACAGTATAAACATTGAGTTAATGAATGAATTTAAGGACAGCTGTTCTCCGTTTTCAAACACAAGGTCACGTCACAACCCTAATGCACTCCACAGACACACTCGCTCAGCCGGGGACTAAATCCAACCAAGGGCTTACATAATTTGGCAGTATATGCTGACCAATTGCCAGGATGTAACACTGTGGCACTTGGCAAATAAAAGTGGTGTTTTGGAGTGGAAATAATGCTTTTGGAAAAGACCACTAAGTGATGATAATTGCTTTAGTTAGTGAGATCAATGAGTATGTTTGTGAGTAAGAACAAAGAGCTCAGCACTTGGGAGAACTAGGAACATATGTCAGATAGAAACACTTCCTCTTTCTAGGCCATCACATGTCATCAGCTGAGCAGGGAGCTTAATCACAATGCTGGGCTACACATCCATTCTAATTCCCAGGGGTGCCGCCAAGACCTAGAAGCATATTCACCAGCTATTGCAGAGGCCCTCATGGCCACTGTAGAAATGCAGCCAAGCAATCACAAAGCTTTTCGCTATGGCTTGCCATCCCTCCTTAGGACAAAGGCCCCCACCGGCCAGGCCAGGATGACCCAAGCACCAGCATGGCACCTGGCATGGAGGAGGGACTCCTCCACGTAAGTTGACCTGGAATGAATCATTCTGTTTTACCATACAAGTCATTTAAAAGATCATCTAAAGCAGAAGTAGAGAGCTAGTGAGCCTCAGTGCAGTCTAGACCTTAATTCCAGGAAATAAAAGGGAGCCACAAACCAAAAGAAACTTCTCCTGAGTGGGATTCAGTGACTGCCTCATTCAGAAGGAAGCCACTGCTGGTCTGATGATACACACAAGTTAAGAGTGGACAAAAAGTTTACTCCTAAAGACTTGCCTGTAGGACTGGTGAGAAGCTATTAATTTTGTGTGGAAATATACCATTAGAACCTCAACTAGATAAAAGTGAAAAATCAGAGTATAGAAAATCCAAGGTTAGCAAAGATGCTTACTGGTTTTTCCCAAACATATATTCCCAAACACAACAGAAAGAGGCAGCCTTACCTAACTAAGCTTTCTTTTCTTTTTTTTTCTTTTTCCCTTTCTTCCCATCTTTCTTTCTATTTATCTATTTACCTACCTATCTACCCATTCTTTAGTGCAAACATAGAAAACTGATCAAACTTTTTAAGATTTCAAAGGAAATGTCCTCCCACACAGAAGACATTTCAGAACTTCCTAGGAAAACAACTTCGAAAACAAATTTTTAGATTTGAAAATGACAGCAGACTTGCTGTTTACACAGTCCGGTATGGTTTGAATCTCTTCAAATGAGCGTGACAACCATAACTTTCCTATTTGGGGGGAGGGGAATATAAATTTTAATATTGAGTGTTGCAGCTTCCCCTTAAACCCACTGCATACAAAAAGGAGGGTAGCAAAGAGAAGAGAAAAGCCTGTAGGAAACTTCTTTCTAGGGCTGGAGACCCAGGAGAACCAACCAGGGGTGTGAACTCAGGGGTCACCGGGACTAACCTGACCAAACTCAGATTGGAGCACAGGCGCTAAACTGGCTTTGCTGGGGTTCTCCACCTTGCCTCTGGAAGGGCACCCGTCCTGTCCCCATGACGGCATCCTGCCACTTCACTCTGTTCCACTTTTGTTGGTTTTGTGCCGACTTCTCTTTCTTTACTTGATTAGAATGTGTATTATCACTTAATTTATGATGTTCTTATATCCTCAACTTCAATTTTAAAATTCGTGATTGAATTTTATATTTTATATGGTCTCAAAAAAACACAAAATTCATGTCCACGTTTAAGAAATGTTATTGGTCCTTTTTCACCTCTTGACAATGAGAGAATTTCTGAAAGTTTAACCAACACAGAGCTAAGACATAGAAGTCTGTAATTCTGAAGACAAATAGTGGAGCACAAGAACCAGGTGCAGGATGAGAACCATGCCTAACATGTGACCCAGGTCAAATCGGCTCTGGATAAGTTCTTTAACTTCTCAGACTGTTTTCCTACCTCGAAAGTCAGATTATTAATGAAGACTTCAAAAGGTATTTGGGAAAATTAAGTCATATATTGTCTGCCAAATGAAATAACAGGAAATAATAAATGAAAAAAAATTCAATGTGGTATTTTAACACAAGAAAGCTGACTTTGATCATAAAACATTTTCAAATACTTCTGAGGCAGTGGCTAAAAACCCCACTGGTTAACCAAACAGCATTAACCACCAACATCCTGAAACTATTTATCCAATAGTTAAGAAACCAGAGGGCTAAGATTCTAAAATACAGTGCTATGTCCCCAGTGGAAATTTAATAAATAGTTGTTAAGTTGGTAAATGAATGTATTTATGGTGCCAGAGACACAGAAAAGCTCTTAGCTAGAGATGACGGATCCACGACATTTGTGTTGTACTTTCCTGTATGGAGTCTAAGCCTAAAACATATTAATTCAGGGTTATTATCCCTGCATTGCCCCCGTAAGCCCAAAAGCTATCTTCAGAATCCTTAACACCACAGCTCTGCAGTCACTGCCAACCAATCGGTGTAGGCACAAAATAAAACCTGTTTGCTATCCCTGACGTATGTTATGATACTAACCAAATCTACCTACGCAGAAGCTAAAATGGCCAAGAAATAAATTACCTCCTAAAACTCAGTGGAGTTGACTCAGATTTCTCAGTCTTGTCATTCATTATAGTCAACTCTGAGCACTGAAAAGCTCTTCAAATTCAATACACACTTTACACTCATGTTCACATAACTGGCATTAATTCAATTCTATCAGGCTACCAATAGGAAGGGAACATTTTTGCAGGTACTCAGCAAGACAAGCTTCTATCTTCATACTATTTTTACATCACTTACTTTCAACTATTTTCCCCCTCAGTAAAAAAACTATCTCCATTCAGCTACAAAAATCCTATTCTTTCTTCCAGGCTCATCCATTCCAGCAGTTTCTGACCTCTCTGGCATTCCGGCACCCTGTCAGCTCTACACAGCTCAACACAGGTTCTCTGTTTTGTCCCAACAACCACATTTTAAGTTATTTCAACTGATTCTGAGTCAGACACGCACGTGGTCCCTCTGTGGTGCAGGCCAGTGCAAGGTGCTTCCTTTATAGCATCTGGTCTGGGCGATCCTCGCAGCCCTCTGGAGTGAGGGATTCTATTTTTTTTTTTCTCTCTATAAAGGTGTGTAAACTCTAAGCAGTGATAATTTCCCCCAAGGTCTCACACCAGGCTCAGGGCCAGGATTTAGACCCAAACCTTCTGTCCCTAAAACCTGAGGTCTGTCTTGAGCAGGAATCACTTTTTTTATTTTTTCTGCATCCCATAGTATCTGGTATAATTATCCTGACAGAGTTATTAGGATGGCTGTGGACCACAATGTGTCCCTGTGTCCCACTGCATTGGCATGCCAGAAAGGCAGACTCAGTGCAAGTGTCACTCTCAGGGAAGCCTTCCTCTTTACCCTATTCTGAAACCCAGCAGTGTCCTGCACATGGCAGGTGCTGAATGAATAAATGAATGAATGAACTAATAAACTATGTAAGAAGCACGTCGCTCTCTGAATCTCCTTTTAAAATCTGAACAATTTTAAAAAGTCAAGGGTTTTCGTAACAAATCTTCTATGCCCGTCTCTCCATAGTATACCCTCCAACTCTAGCTAGAATACGTATCACTGTTAAAAACACTAGAACCTGATCATCGGCATCACTGTGGCTTTTCTTCCCACCTCCAGCTGCCACGTTCACAAGATGTGTGTGTCCCAAAAGTAGGAAATAGGCCCTGGGGTTATCAAGCATCTCCTAGGGGAGTAGAAGGAACTGTGGAATTCCAGCAATGCCAGCTGTAAATTCCGGCGCCTCCTCAAAGAGGATTTTTGCAAAGTGAACTCCAAAGCTAAACATTCTCCTCTGGAATATGTAATGTTTTCTGCCAAGTAGCTCTACCTGGTCACTGAAAACAAGATCGAACCAAAGAAACCTTTCCATCCTTGTCCTTATCGTGGAAAAGACTGAGGGAGTAAGCATCATGAGTAAACTCGGCTAAACGACTATAAAATCCAGAGCCACCCGGGCAGGGTCTGTGGCTTGTATGCAGCCTTCCCATCTCCCTGCGGGAGTCAGTTCACAAAAATACAAGTCTCAGTAATTTATCCATCAGCTCTTTGCATGGGACCCAGAAAGACTATGCTATAAATAAAAGGCGCCTTGAACTATTCATAGAAACCTACTGAAATTATACAGTGTGACTGATAAAAACAAGCAGAAGATAACACTGTGGAGTTGCCCAAAATATTAAAAAGTAAAATTAAAATAAACCTAAACTAGAAAACTAGCAGATTCCCATATGTATATATTCAGGTTATCTGTTGTTCAAGACAGATATCACCCCCAAAGTTTGATGATACCAGGGACTTTGTCGACCAGGTCAATCTTCCTCCCCAGAATTCCTCCTCAGAAGTCTGGACATGAGGGGAAGGGAAAATAGCCCAGACCCCAAAAGTCATGCCAAACATGCTGCATCTTGTCTTGCCAGGTACTTGTGTAATTGAAGAACAGATTGTTATTTTAGATAATCTGAGCATTTCTTTCTCGGGTCCTTAGGTCCCTTTCTTCTTTCCTAAAATACTGCCACTGCCATCCCATCCTCGTTTTCACATTTGCTCTTCGTTTTCTCTCCCAGTTTCCTTGGTTTCATAGCTCCACATTTCTGGCCTCATCAGTATGACAGCCTCAAATTATATTCAGAAGTTGCTATGGTTTGAATATGTGAGTCTCCCCAAAATTCATATGTTGCAATCCTAACTTCCAAAGATGATGCCAATAAGAGGTAGGGTCTTTGGGAGATGTTTAGGTCATCAGGGTGGAGCCCTCATGAGTAGGATTAGAGTTCTTATAAAAGAGACCACATAGAAATCCCTAGTCCCCTCCACCATGTGAGGACACAGTGAGAAGGCTGAGCTATGAACCAGGAAGAGGGCCTCACCAGAATGCCACGTATTGGTGCCTTGATTTTGGACTTTCAGCACCCAAAACATGAGAAATAAATGTATGCTCTTTATAAGCCACCCAGTCTATAGTGTTTTGTTAGAGTAGCTCAAAAAGACTAAGACAGAAGCAAACAGGATATAAACAAACACATATACTCGAATGAAATGTGAGTGGGATGACCATTCAAGTCTCCTTTCAAGGCTAGAACTTGTCTCCCTGTTGGGTCCCAAGTCCTTAGTGCAAAACCGCTTCCTCTCTGGTCTCTAGGAGCCAGAGGATGGCAAAGGGCTTGGGCAAATGTTAGATTGGGAGCTTGAATCTACAAACCTTCCTCTAACGCAGGCCCTAGCATTGATGGGTAAAAGGCATCAACTCCATTATCTTTATTTTATATTTTAAAATCTTTATTTTATACAGATGACTCCAATAAGGAAGTTTCATAATTAATGATGTTTTTCAACAATCAGAAATTAAATCAGTAATCAGAAACAGAAGTTTCAGTTATATAAATACAAAAAAGTATTATATGTTTTAGCCTTTTAGGGTTTGTCAATATAGTCTTTTGTATTCATTTGAATATGGAGATTATTAAATTACAGTCTCTTGAAAGCATGCTAAAATGTAATAAATGTGTTCAAAAGGTAGAGAATAGGCCTTGGGATTATCAAGCATCTCCTAATGGGAGTCAGTCAGAGACTGTGCTATCCTTATTTTGTTAAACACAGCTTTTCAAGACCGCTTTGAGAAGTTAAGAGCTATTCCTAGGTGCCTCTGGCCTCAGCTGCATCTTTGATACTGATTAAGTCCATTTTAGTCTTTCATAAGCCTGTATAATGTACAGATGCCTTTAAAGAAAAAAATTCTCAAAGTCCTTTAGTGTTCACTTAATATACCAATATAAAACTATTATAGTCTTTGTAATACCATAAAACCAAAACAAATCTGCACATTAAATACAAATACAATTACAAAACCAATACGATTCAAATTCACAACATGAATTTAATGTGAAGGATAATGTTAGCTGTGCTGAAACTGAATCACCATGCGTGACGTGAACGGGAAGACAGCAACTGCTATGATGCCGGCCTCCATGATTTCTCCACGCACACATTGCCTTGTGCAATTTTCTGCAAACTTTTTCATTGAAACGACTACACCTTCATTGGTGCAGTCTCCCATAAAAATGTGGGGTGTCCACATGGTGCAATGGCCTCACTTATGTGTCCAACCCATCTCTGTTGTTTCCAACAGTTTATGAAAATTAAAATACTATAACCTGAAACCCAAACCATTATAAACACAGGCATTGGGATTCAGTGGCAGTGACCAGTGGTCGTGCAGCTCATGCAGGATATGCTGATACAAATGCTTTATTCAATCACCAAGTTCTCACAGAGAGCCTACAACCATTCTAGGCGTTACCCTCCAGCCATTACATGGAGAGACAGTCCTGCCCCCACAGAACTTATATGCTAGTGGGGTGAGAGATAATAAACAAGTAACTCACCTGGTGACAACTGCTATGAAGAAAATGAAGCGGGGAAAGGAGAGGGCAAGGTGGTGCTGGGGAAAGCCTGTGTTAGATATGATAGTCAAGGAAGACCTCTCTGAGAGAGGAACGTTTGATTGGAAAGCGATGATGAGATCTTTGCAAGCTGTGAAAGTGCCAGGTAGGGAAAACAGCGAGTTCGGAGCTTCTAAAAAAGGAATGTGCTAGGCAAGTGGGAGAATCAGAAAGAAAGCCAACTTGGCCAGCACAGAGTAGAAGACGAGGAGGGGAAGACAGGAGAGAGCAGAGCAGTGGACAGGAACCAAATCACAGGATCTGTGGGCCTCCATAAGACTCTGGGTCTTATCTCAAGTGGGCTAGGAAGTCACCAATGAAAGTCAAGATGTTATTAAAAGCCAGGGGTTAGATGAACTCAGCTAGGAAGTAATGCATTTACAGACGTTGAGGACAGAGCCCCAGAGCCTCAGTGCACAGTGTGCTCCATGGACTAGTAGTAAAAGCATCACCTGGAAGTTTGTTAGAAATGCCAGATCTTAGGCCCCATCCCAAACACACTGACGCATTATCTGCATTAAAAAAGATTCACAGGAGGGTCTCTAGGCCCTCCCTAGCACTCCAACACTGAGAAGTCAAGAAAAGAAGGAGCAGGCAGAGACAAGTGAGAAGCAGTCACTGGGACGAGAGGAAGCCAAGAGAGTATTGTGGTTGTCTAGAAGCCAAGAGAAGCTGGTGTTTCAAAAAGGAAGTAGTCACATAAGCCAAACACTGCTCAGCAGATGAAGACTAGGGAGTCACCACACCATTGTATTAGGCAGGATGGAGATTAGAGGTGACCTTGACAAGAACTTCGTCACTGGAGTAGAAGGCATGGAAGCCTAACCAGAGCGCGCTAACAAAAGAATGGAGTAAAAACAACTCTTTCGGGGAATGTTAATTATCATAGACATTAAAACATAAAAATAAAAAACCAGTCATGGGAAACTCAGATCCCACCCCTGCACTAAATCTCTGCTGTATTTGTTTCATCTTCCCAGGGATGTGTTTGCAGTAGAGAGGGTAGAGCAGGCGTGCAAATGAAAACACTTAACCTGGTATTCACGCTCAAAGAATTCTGAGCCAGACCTTACCTAATTATGGAATATTACTCCCTCTGCCAGTTGCCTACTGCCCTGAGTTGCAGTTGAACCTCTAAGGGTGTTACCAGGAGCAGCTGAAGAGGTACGGTCTGTGTTTAATAAAGACCACTTGCAGATGCACATGGAAATACCTCTTTCATGCTGGGAAAAACAGAAGGCAGTGCTGAAAGAATCCAATCCAGGGAGAAAACACTCTTTTCCCTCTCCTCTATAGAACCCCTTTACCTATTAATGCGCACCCCTATCTCCACCTCCACCACTGTCCTACTCCCGGGAGAGGCGAACCTACAGGCAATGACATTCCAAAGGTAGAAAGGCTTTCAGAGACCCTGTAACCTACCACGACGCTCCACCCTCTAGTTCCAAGTTTTCAGACCCATTTCCATCTCCACCATCACTTCTCCTGCACCAGTAACAAAGCTGCAACAATTCCAGTTTCCTTTCTGCACCTACACCCAGTACTGACATTAGGTCCCCTCATCTTTGTCTTACTGCCCCAGAATATACAACAGAAAAGCTATTCTTTAGTTTTCAATGACAATAAAAATGTAACAAAGGCATAAGCACGGGCACTATGTATCAAGTGTTCTTCTAAATGCTGGTATACTGAACACTAATCTACTCTGAACTGTCACGTCCGGATCTGACCTCTGGACATTAGCCTAATGTTGGATATTGACACATATACTTTAATTTGGGTGGTTAACTAATGACCACATAGAAAAAAAATGCAAAAAGAAAGAGTAATAACTGTCTTAGTTTTCTCCTAGGGGCTCAATTTAGAAAAGTTCTGTATTAAAAACCAAAGTATAATTTGTTTCCTTAGGTAGATCTTTCCAGTGGGAACCTCTCTGAGCTACGGCAGTGGAAATCATGGTGTGACGCTCCAGACAAATTTACCCCATGCTCTTTGACTGTTCCCAGGCAGCAGGAAGCACATAGTCCTATCAAAACAGGGGCCAAGTTGTGAAATGAAATAGGCAATAAAAGTAATTTTTTTCAAAAACCCTGGACATGAAAAAAAATCATTACAAAGAAAAGAGGAAAAACTGAAAAGGAAAAGGAAGAAACACAAAAGGGAAACAATGAAAGGAAGTCCCTCCCTAGAAGTTAAGTTTAAAAAAAAAAAAAAAAGAAAAGGAAAAAAAAAATGAAGAGCCACACATTTCCCTAGAGCTTCAGGCTTCTTTTTCTTTCCTACATCAGTGACAGCTCCCATGACTTCTCTCCTTGTCTGAAGTAAGCAGACAGTTGTAGGGAGAAGATACGCTGACCTGTCTAAAGAAACTAAAAATACTAAACAATAAAAGGAGACATAAAAAACATACAATCAGCATCTGAGAGAAAAAACTTCCGTCCAGGAAGCCAAGGCCTTTAACTTGGACCTTTTAACAATCCCTCACATCCATATTGTGATGCTATGGTTTACAAAATGCTTCCACATTCACAACCTCAGGCAGAACCCTAGTGCTGGCCCCTGTCCACACAGGAGCACAGGATGCTGCTGTACAGCTGACTGCACTAAAGAGGCAGGACTCGAATCCAGCTCTGAGCCATCCACAGAGCACTCTTCCACCCTTCTCGGCATGCTTCTTGCTTTTAAAACCAGCCTCTCCTGCTCTCACAAAGGCTCAGGATGTTTGGGGAAAGAGGTTATATTTCTCTTCCAGTAGGTGATTATAATCTTTTCACTGGGAAGCATTCCCTCATCCTAAAGTTTGCAAAAAGCATCCCATTAAATATCCTCAAACAATTCCAATAAAAAGGACTTAACCTGGAGCTCTCACATCTAAATGTATCACTAAGAACACCACCTGGACCCGCCTCCAACCCCACATGGCCTTTTCTCAGTGCACATGCATGAAAAGAAATCTTCCTCTTCCTCTAAAGCCACTAATCCCAGCATGAGGACCTCATGCTCAAGACCTAATCTGATCCTAATTAGCTCCCAAAAGCCCTATCTCCAAATACCATCACAGAACAATGAGGGTGAGGACTTAGACATTTGCACTTTAGGGGGACACAAACATTCGGTCCAAAGAAAAGGGGTAGAAACAAAAGCAGAGAGAGGAAAGATAACAAGAATCCTGTCATCCAGCTGTACGGAACCACCAAACATTTGATATATATAAGAAAATTAATTGTTCACAAGCTTTTTCTAATCAGTTCCCCGAGGGCTGAGTTTTCGTCTTACCACTTCTCTTTTTTAAAGAGTCATCAAACCAAAATACTCTAACTGTGTTACAAATATATGAAATGATCTTACTGAAGTGGGTAAGGGGAAAAAGTAATGATTTAAATAATTCTAGAAATAAGTGGAATCTCTAAAACCAAAAGCAAAAGGAACTATACATAAGTATTTTACCGTGTGTAATTGATAAAAATGCTTTTCACAGAGGGATGGGTTAACAATTCTGAAACCACTATACAGGTATACTGGAATTAAACAAGTAGATGGATGGCAGATGGCAGAAGCCTGCTGGAGTGTGAGGGTATAGATATGCAAGAGAAGAAGCCTAGAATGATCTACGTCATAATGGATTAGAGCTGGAAACATCTGTATAAATTCATGTTTAGCTTAATATTGATGCAAATGGTTACATTTATATATATATATATATATATATATATATATATATATATATATATAAGTTTATATATAGTCTATATATGTCTTTCCTTGCTCTGTCAGCCAAAGGGGCTTAGAATTAACAACACTCCAATGAGCATACCTAGTGCCCAGATCTTGGTTTCTAAGACCAACAAATTCTCCAATAAAAGGAACCAGGGCCCCTTGAAGAAATGGCTAATTCTATACAAGATGAGCCTGGAGTATCTTGTCATGTCAGAAAGTAAGGAAGTGCTTAAAAAAAAAAAAAAAAACCCACAATGATGGAGGTATGTCAAAGAGACATGGAGCTCCCAAAGGCAAAAGCTGGAATACTTTGAGCAACAAAATAAGTAGTACTGAATTAGAAAGTGAAGTGTAAAAATAAATATCCATGACTATGTACTAATATAAGCAAATGATTGAATAAATATTTAAATGGGGAAGAACAGAAAAATCTCCCATGCAGAATTCCAAATAAATGATTTAGATACTCTGCCCTAAAGAAAAGAGAGAATAACTTCTCACTAAATGTAGGCAGCATATAGTGACTTCCTTCCAGAGAAGACAATATTGAAAGGATAAAAAAGAATAACTTTACAGAGGAGAAATCTAACATGACCTCATCCAGGTCCATACTTTAACAAGATCAACATCAAGAGTGTGATAAGTCACACTGATACTAAGTACTGTGATGAGAATGGCACTTTATCGCCTGAAAAGCCCTAACCCCAGTATTATCATGAGAAAGACATGTTCCAATAGAGGGGCATCCTATAAAATGAGTACTCCTCAAAACTGTCAAAGTCATCAAAAACAAGAAAAGTCTCAGAAACTATCACAGCCCAGAGAAGCCAAGGGAGACACGACAACTAAACATAATATGGTCTTCTGGCTGAGTTCCTGAAACAAAAAAAACAGATATTAGATAAAAACTAACAACTCTTAATAAAGTACAGACTCAAGCTAACATAATTTGCCACCGTTTGTCCCTTAATTGTGACAAATCGTATCTCTGAACAATAGAGGAAACTGGTGGGGAGGAGGTGAAAGGGAAACTCTGAATTATCTTCACAATTTTCTCGTACATCAAACACTATTCTCAAATAAATTTAAGTAACTTTTTAAAAAAAAAAAAAAAAGCCACTAGGCAGTCGAACCCACTGCTGAGGTCAGTGTGATCTCTTCAGAGCCAACACTTGCAATTCCTGATATAAGCTACACCTCCAGCCTGCTGGGCGGCCAGAATGGAGTGACTCGCATCCTTCAGCAGATCGTCGGGCACCGTGTCCTGGTTAGGTCTCAAAACACTGCTCCTGGATTACGCCTCTGCCAGGAAGAACAGAGCAAACAACCTTCCAGGCCCTAGTGAACGCAGAGCATCACATCGCACATGTTGCAGGTACCCGAAGAGACGTCCGGCGAGTTCCCAAGCTCAAGTACTGCACGAGATGGGCGTGACCATGTTCTACGTGGTGATCACTGATGAGCTGTGCACAGTTTTCCATGAGCTAAAGAGTAGAACTAAAGGGCTAAGAAACTTGCAAACTGCATCCTGTGGAAGGAAAAGGAGTAAATAGAGAGCTGGGCAAACGCGAGAGGTACCTTCCCCAGAGAACGTACCGTCGGAGCACAGTTTAAATGGGAACATTAAGCAAAACTTGCATACCAAGTTGCCCATGTCAGCGAGAACTCTGCGCCCTTCTCCTCCATCTCAGAGTCACAGAAAATGCTTCTCCAAAAGAGAAACATAAACTGGATGAAAAACAAAAGAGCTGAATGAGTTGCAGAGCAGAACAGGAGAAATCAAACAGGAGGAAAAAGAGAAGTAGAGAGCAGAGCAAGAAAGGAGCGAAAAATGAGAAATGAAATGCAGGCAATTACGAGGAGAAAGATGTTAATTAACCTTGCTGTGTGATCGGAAGCCACAGTGCTACTTGGGTTGACTATAAGGAGTGGCCAAGTTAAGGTCCCACTTAAACCTTAAGAAGCAGCACCTGAGACTCAGCATCCTGCCTAGAGAGCAGGCCGTCTTTCCTCTCCAGCACCGCTTATCTCTGATAAGTGTCGCTGAGGTCGCGATACCTGCTGGAGACCAAGCCACCCCCATGCCTGCTTCGATCTGAATCCAGTGCTGCCCAAGTCCAAAGCCACCCAGGTGAAGACAGTGTCTGCCCCCAACGACCCAGATCCAGCCCAGAGGCCCACCAAATACCTGGCAGCACTGCTTCCAGCACCGCTCCGCACGGCAGCTGTTTTTGCATTTCATGATGCTTTTATTTTCATTAATGTCTGTCTCCCTCACCAGACTGTAAGATCCAATGAGAACAGGGACTATCTTGGTCTTCTCGCCATTTCGCCCTCAGTGCCCAGAGCATACCTATTATAACGCAATTATTTATGGGAGGAAGAAAGGACGGAAGGAAGGATGGATGGAAGGAAGGAAGGAAGGAAGGAAGGAAGGATGGAAGGAAGGAAGACTCCTCCTCAGCTCCCCCAGCAATCTGAGACAGCCAGAAGGAAAAAAAGCATTTCAATGAGTCGCTAACACAGAGTTTGGAGTCAGTTTACCCATAGAAATGGCAGTATAAATAATGATGAGGTGTCTGATGCTATCAAACAAACTGAACACATAATTAATAATATAGTCATAACTAATACTGACCATTCACTGAGTATGTGCCGAGTATTATGTTAAACACTTTTTATACATTATTCAGCAACCCTGCCAGGTAGGTTTTACTTATCACCATTTTGCAGGTAAGGCAACTGAGGCTCAAGGGGGTTAAATCATTTTCCCAAGGTCACCCTGATAGCTGTGGCAGAGCCAGAACTCACCTAGCTGACTCCAAAGCCCATTCTCTTCCTGACTCAAGAGTCTGGCTACACAACCAGGGGAACAGATGTTG
Organism: Eonycteris spelaea; assembly: GCA_003508835.1. NCBI lineage: Eukaryota > Metazoa > Chordata > Mammalia > Chiroptera > Pteropodidae > Eonycteris > Eonycteris spelaea. The sequence continues at coordinate 7,345,706 of PUFA01000040.1, read as the reverse complement.
GCTGTGGACCTGGAGCCCAACCACCAGTGATGACACTGAATCCCCAGGAAGATGCTTTCTAACTCCAAACAATCAACTCATTGCACAATAAACTTTTGGAACTCATCCAGTTTGCAGTTTGGGGACCACATGCAGAGGATTATGAGGCTGAATATGAGGACAGCACCCAGCCAGCAGCAACTGAGCATGCTGTGTGTGCCCCGACGGGAGACATGAGAGAAGGCCCCAGAACAAGGGTTGATCTGGGAGGCCTTTCCGGAGCGTCTCCAGTTCAAACCAGAAGGAAGAGGGCCGCCAGCTGACAGCTATAGGCCCAGATGGCAAGGGGGCTGTGATAGCAGCAGGGACAGAAGGAGTCACAGAAGGATGCCAGCTTAGTGAGAAGGGAAAGCAGAATTCAAGGGGCGTGCAGAATTATCAGGGGAAAATGGGAATGTGCCTGACCACTCTGAAGAGGTGGAGAGCTGTGGCTCCAACAGCCCTGGGAACAGAAATGTCTCCTGATCACACAAGCAAGACTGGGCAAGGCACCCCTTGAACTCTGACCCAAGAAAAGGGTTGGTGGGTTTCCAGCCCCACCATGTAAAGAGCCGGGACATCGTCACTCCCATCCTCACAAGAAAAAAGCTTCACAAGCTGGAAAGGGCTGGCCACTTCAAGGGCTACCCTGGGGATTAAATGAGACTGAAGGTAGAAGCACATTTTTCAACTGTAGTACCTTAAAGGAATAGGAGGCATCAAACCATATTTCTGTAGGATTTTTTTTTTTAATTCAATCTCTGATATTCGAAAAGTATAAAAACGTGGCTATGGTTCAGTCTCCAAAAGCAGGTGGATCCACCACACAAAGACCCTAGAGCAGAGATTCCAAGCGTGATGAAAAAAACATGTAGGCCACCTGCAAGCCTGCTCAGAGTGCACTGGGAGAAAAATCACCAGGGACTGGCCTTGTTCCTTTTCTGGCAGGGCTGCTGAGCTGGGGGGGTTGGGGGACGGAGGTGCGGAGAACCATTAAAAAAATCACACAGCTGGATTTCTGAAATGCATCATCAGGTTTCACTTGAGCTCTCTGGTTCCAAAGACATTTACCAAGAACCCACGCCGGGAAGGGCCCGGACCAGGCCCTGAGGCAGATGATGGAGAGGAAGGAAGCGAGAAAGCAGAAACAAACCACAGGGCCTCCAAAGCGCTGCAGGAGAGAAAGCTGGGGAGTTCATTACTGCGAGAGGGTGGGTGGCATGGAGGAAAACGTCAAGGCAAGGAGATATTTGTGACTTGGTGGCTTAAAACAACACACACTGATTTTTATTGTCATGGAGGTCTGAAGTCTCACCAAGCTAAAATCAAGGTGGTGACAAGACTGAGTTCCTTCTGGAGGCTTTAGTGGAAAATCTGTCCCTTTGCCTTTTCCAGCTTCCAAAGGTAGCCTGCATTTCTTAGCTCTTGGCCCTTCCTCCACTGCGAAAGCCAGCAGCGCAGCATCTCCTCTGACCTTGCTTCCATCCTCTCTCCCCCTTTTCTGACTTCCACACTCGTGCCTCCCTCTTTCCCTTATAAGGACTTTGTGATGACACTGATCCCAGGAGAGTCTCCCATTCGAGGCCCTTACTTTAATCACATCCCTTTTTCCATGTAAGATGACCTAGTCATACGTTGCAGAATTAGGGTGTGGACATATTTTGGGGAGGGGGCATTATTCTGCCTACCACATAAGCAGACAGGAGAAGTCAGCCTCCAAAAAAGAGAAAAAAAATTTTTAATGTTCAGAGAGAAGCAGGGATGAGATGAGAACGTGTTTCAGCAACCCTGGTTCTGACTTCCTGAGGCTCCTGCCTTCTGCTCTGGGTTCCTTGAGACACCACTCATCTGCTCTGTCAACTGTCCCAGAAGACCCTTCACTACGCCCTTGCCCAAAACCATGCATCCAGTCGGCGGCAGATGTGGAATTTATACCCATGTCTCTCTCACCCTACAGCTGGTACTCTGGACCACTAGAACCACAGGAAACGGAAACAGAGACAATGCATTGTGAGAGACGTAAGGAGCCAAACAGATCAGCAGACTGGATCAATGGGTCAAGCATAACAAAGTGAAGTTTAATGGAAAGGATCAAAGGCCCTGAAGAAACCAACTATTTGACTACAGGATAGGTGAGGCACAGAAGCAAACCTTTTTCTTTTTCTTTTTTTTAAGGCTGGGCGAGCACTACTGATGACACATTCACGGTGAGATGCTTGTCAAACACCACTGTGATCTCTGGAAATTATGCATCCAGATTCAGCAGGGCAGGGCAATTAGCCATGATGTAGAGGCCCCTAAAAACAAGAACAACTTCCTCAACTATTTCAGAATAGTTGCCTTTTCACCTAAGCACATAGCCGCAGGGGAATGTGCAAGAAGTCCTGAGGGCAAAGGGGCTACCAGCCTTGCAGCCACATTAGGCAAGTGAGTCCTGCTGATCAGCATGTCCAGGTCCCCTCCCTGGTGACTTAGGGAGCCCCCTCTGCTTGGGGCTGATCAGCAAGAGCCTGGCTTAAGAAAAGAGTGACCAGGATGTTTCAGGACCAAGAAGTTAAGAGAAGGCACCAGGGTAGAGAAGGAAGGGAATGGAATATGCTAAGAATACAACAAACTGTAATCAAATATAAATACCGGAAGGGCTGTCATGTGACTTGACAGGGGATTAAACTTGCTCTGTGTGGCTCCAAAAGTTAGAACAAGGGACAATGAGTAGATGTGCCAGGAACACAAATTCCAATTTAATAGTGTTGGGGGGGGGGGGGTGGGGGCAGGGGAGTCTAACAGTTAGAGCCATCTAAAGATAAGATGGGCTGCTGCAGGAGATGATGAGTTCCCCATCAGTGGAGGAATGCAAACAGGGTGGAGCTTTGCCCACTCAGGGGCAGATTTGAGAAGTGACTCTAGTGTTGGCCCCTCAATATGGGCAGTTTCTTCCAAATCTGAGAGTCTGGGATTCTATCTCATACTTATTTGGTAACTATCATCCATTTATATACTTAAAGAAAACATCAAAATGATCACACCAAAGATAAGACACACAGAGGTGAGCAGGACCAGGAACAGTCTTTAAGAGGGAAGGATAACAGAACAATCAAAGGACAAAGTTTTCCCTAATCTTATCATCCTTCGTTTTTCTCTGTACAGAACGATGACTTGAGAATGAAAGTCTTGTGACTGAGTGAAGACACTGCAGGCTGGCGTTAGGGTGTTCTGGACCTCACTGCCTAAGGGACTCCATCCAGCCTGGACCAGCGATGAATGAGAACCTCGAGGATCACTTTCAGGCACATCCCTGACATCGGGTTGATTCCAATGCAAACTCAAAACGGTCACTGGCTGGTTGCCTTCCAGGCAGAGGAAGGAAGTCAACCCAAACCGGTCCCAAAGGAAACCTGGGGATGTCGCATTCAAAGGCTGTGAACGCTAGTGGGGCAATCAACAGTGAACTCGGAAAATACGAGCCTTGATGGAATTTTTCAAGAAGCATTTAATACTCACGGCTTAAAATGCATAACTTTTCAATACTAGGAAAGAGGTGGAAAAGCAGCATGAAGGCTCTCAGAGAGGTATTGCAAGAGAGTAAGAAGCTCCATATAGAAGCTGAGCCAAAGGCCAATGAAATTATCCACATCGAAGGAGAGAAAGAAGAAAAGTAGGGAGAGCTGAACAGTACGTGGCAGAAATGTCAGAATAGCTACACTGTAAGCTCCCTGAAGGCAAGAACAGCCAGATCTGGTTGTGACTCTCCAGTGACGACACAGTTGGTGTAATAAAAGAATGCATGAATGAATGCGGAGCCAGCAGCACTGCGTGGGGCCAAGAGGCTGAAGACGGCCTCTGGACAGCTTTGATGAGCCAGGCCTCCTGGTTCTGGTAGAAGATAAGCTCAAATTCTAAAGGAGGCTCAGAAACTAGCTCATGTCGGAAAAACTTCTGTCTATGGCTAGAGCCCCTATATATGAGACTCCTTTGTAATGCCTTGATTTGAGAAAAATATTGCCCATATCACCATCTAATAGAGTATAAATTTAATAAATTTTAATAAACTCCTTCAAAAATTGGGATCCTTTAAAACTTGGTCTTTAAGGTACAGTATTAATTGTGTTCTCTAAGTTGTTACAGTTTATTTTCAGACTCGTATTAAAATGCAAATACCATAGATGTACTCTATGGGCATTTTCAAGTAAGCCTGGTTTTCTCCACTGAATCTGATAAGACACCACCGTAATAAATTTCACTCTCTTAGTAAGAAAAAGATTGACAAAAGAGATCTGACAAAAGAGAAAAGAAACTAAAGCCCACAAATGCATCATGTTGAATACAAGAACAGAAGAGTACCCTCATAAGCCATGATAAAATGAAGGGGCAGAGGTCTGATATTTTTGAAAAAGTAGTTTTGCTAGGTTCTTTCTCTTTTCAGTTTTTCTAGTAGTTAACTTAAACCTTTTTACAGGTTTTTAACAGATAATACACCAACAGATGTATTTAGATTAATTTTTTCCTCTTTCAATTATTATTGAGTCTCCTTGTATTCACTTGCCCCACCCCAAAACACACACATGCACATGCACGCGTGTGCGCACACAGACACACACACACACAGACACACACACACACAGACACACACACACACACACACACACACACACACACACACACACTGGCACCACACAGTCACAGTCAGAAATGTCTGCCTAGGAAGAGGGAGGAAATAATGGAGGGTTCCCAAAGTCCTCTTCCATCTATTGACCTAACCAGCTGGAAGGGAGTGGAAGTGGAGGTGGCTGTCTGCCCAATGGACCAAGCACCATTTAGGTCATAAGCAGAAAGCCAGGGTTCCCATCCAATGGTAATATAAACAGCTCCCCTGTCAACTCAGTCCACATTTACTCTTCCTAACAACCTTGTAAAACAGGAGAACTGAAGAGAGTTTCAGTAATTTGGACAAGGTCATAAGTCATCAGATGACAGAGCTGGGATTCCAAGGGCGTCTAGTCTGTCGCACCCGAAGTCCTTACTGGCCCACTTTACTAGACCACGCTACCTTGTAAGCATGCAGTCACCACACTGCAAACAGGAACTCCCTCGATGAGGGCATGATTCTGCCCACCTAAATGAGTTTCACTGCACAGAACCACAAACATTTTCCAGGCTGAGGGCTGAAGACATGTGCCTTTAATATTCCAAAATGGAAGAAATCATCACCACTTGTCAATCTCCAAAAGGGCAAGGCCCTGATGCAAGGCAGCACACACTGAAGATGCTCTGGAGGGAACTTTGTTCCTAAGTCCCTTCTAGGAGTTTGGTTTTTCAAACCACACAGCGTTTTATTGGACTTGTTTCTCTACATTTTCCTCAAAAAACAAAAAAACCAAAACAAAATAAACAAACAAACAAATAAAAAACAGCTCTCTGGTCAGGCTCAACTTAGAACCACACCTAATCTTGTTGTAGTAACTTCCAAAGGTCTGACAGCCCTAACAGTCCTGGGACTATTCAGTCCTTTCTAAAAACTCCTGACTTACCTTGGAACATGCCATCAACGTCAATGCCATCCCCTCTCAGAAACCCAGAAGCGTCCTAGATTCTTCCTCTCCTTCATGCACCTGAGTGATTGCTTCTTGTGAGCCCACCTCCAGACTATCTCACACCTATCCAGTTCCCATGCTGGTATCCTAATTTGTGCCATGTGTGTTTTACCTGGCCATCGGCGATGGCCTATTAAATTGGCCTCCAGTCTTGTTTTCTTCCAATCCATGCTCTGTATGACCAGTGTGATCTTTTCAAATTTGTCCACTACATTTGTAATTCAGCTTAAATATTATTCAGTGGTTTCTTCCTTTAAAGTCAGGATAAAAGCAGAAGCTCTTTAGCATGGCACACAAAACCATGTCCCTAACAACCCTGGGCCACATAAGACTCCCCAAGGGCAGGCTAGGGGCCTCCAAAGGCACCATGCTCCATGGCTTCCATGAGCTTGCCTGGCCAACCCCTACTCTTCACTTTCCTTCAGGTCTCACCTTCCCTACCTGCCGTGACCAGGTTTTTTCCCCCCTGCCTTTCGACACCCCCGACTACCACCACCCCACACACATACATGCACCCCCGTGCTCACCACAATTGTCCACTTCTCTACTTCCCCATTATAGACGGCAGAGGTCCTGGAGGGCAGGGCTAATCCCTCAATCTCTACAATGTTTAATTCCTAATGTCCCTCAAGGACTGGACACATGACAGGGGATTTGGAGGTCAAACAGCAATTTTAAGAGCATCCCCTCTCATGAAAAAGGAGCCCAGAAGGTTGCATGTTGACAGGTGGAGAAGTGCACAGCTCTAAGAAGACTGCACAAACTGTGCTTTGGGGCTTGAAAGTGACATTTCTGAATAATCAGCTCTGTGAGTCCAAAGGGAACAACTAAGCAGTGCACATTTGAGAAAAGAGATTCACCTGAGGAGGCACTCAGGACAAAGGTCTCCATCAAAGGAAATGGTTTCAGTTTATGAATGTATTATTCATTGGCCCTGATGCTCGAGGCCTCATATAACAGGGTGTGTTCCATCCTCAGTTGGTTCTGGGAACCCACTTCTTGGGACAGGCTGCTTTCTTTCTGAGCATCTCCCCTGCTGTAAGGTTTCAACAGGACATGGATATTTCATTTAACCAGGTCACTTAACTTCCACCCACCCTCTCAGCTCCATGTCTTTGAAGATAGTGAACAGAATAATAATACTTTCAGACATGGAACAAAATGTCAGAACCCCTTTTTGGACTTAATTTTAATATCTAAAGGGGCCTTTTTTTTCAGTAGCAAAAAGGCTATACATTTTTCTAATGAGCTTTCTGATAAATCTCACTCACACTGGGCCTATTTTTCACAGTTATTTCTTTAAAGATTTTTTTGGGTGGTAAAACTAGACACAATTTAGGAAACGAAGATGAGGAACTTTTTTTTTTATCATATTTGCCAAAAAAGAGAAAGAGAAGAATAGATCCAGACATCAGGAAAGGTATAGCAAAGCGAGTCAAGACCTCTTAGAAACACTAAAACGTAATTCTCATTGCAGTAACAAAATGTCTTGAAACTCCTCATGTATATAGAAAGCCACTTGGGAAGTCCACTCTTCAGCAGGGGCTAATGACTGGACTCTGCCAGCAGTAAGCAGATGATTCAACGGTTACCAATTCTACCCCATCAGATAACAAGAACACTCATGTCAAAGAGACAGATGGCCCAACCTTCCAAGTGGCATGGGAACTGACCAGGAATAAGACAACAGTCATAAATTCTAGTATCAACTAGTACAGTCAGTACCAGCTTACTATTTGGTGAGGACTCAATATCTTGATACATCAATGAATTAATTTAAAAATTATGTTTCAGAATGTATTCAGAGCACAGCGCTAAGGATAACTCTGGCCATTAGGTCAGTACACATACCAATTTTTTTGGATTTACACAGCATTTTCATGGGAGTTTGATGACTATGCTCTTGTGTGTGTCACATTTTTAAACACATTTTTGAATGAGGACCCATGGGATGAGACAGGCATCTGCATTCCTGAGATATTCACTCCGGGCTTTTCACTCCCACCATCAGGGCTTTGCCTCCTTCACTGGCTCTGCTCTATCTACCACATCAACATGCCCTGGCTGCCCTGTAATGACGGCAGGACAAATTCCACAGAAAGTCCAGGGCTACTGCACTAGGCTCCTAACTGGGCTGTCTGCCTCCTCTCTTATCAAAACCCTTAACTGGCTTCCAATTCCCATTCAAATAAAATCCTTAAGATGACCTGCACCCCCATTCCCATCACCTACTCTCAGAACACTCTCCTCTCACTCACTCCCCTACAGCTACATGGCCTCCTTGCTATTCTCAAAATACGCCAAGTACCCTCCTGCCCTTATGCTTCGTGCCTTTGGGCCATAAATGTCTTTGTCTCCTTTTCCCAGTGCCCTTCCCCCAGGTAGCCACACTCCAGACTTTCCTTCAGGTCTCAACTTCTTATTGACCACCTTTTAGAAAAGACCATCCCATAAAGTAGGATTCTCCACCATCTTCGCAATCCATCTTCTCTGCCCACTGGCTTCTGAGTTCTGAGCTGCTGTCACCCACTGACATGTCTTTATGTCTTTATTGGCATCTCTGCCACTGGGTCTCCCCCACTACAATATAACCTGCCATAACCTTAGGGTAATGTACGGCCTGGCATACAGTGGGCTCTTAGTAAATATCTGTATTGAATGAATGAAACTAGCCCCACTAGGTTAAAAATGATCAACACCTTCTAAGAGTTTTCTTGTCTTCTCATAACCCTGGGGAAAGGGACGCATCTAGGCTGATGGAGAGGAGCGTGCAGGGAGCACAGAAAAAGTCAGACTAATGGATCACTTCCTCAGGGGTCCCCCACCCTAAGAGCAAAGTCAGCCCCTCTCCCCTCCCCACACACCCTTCAAAAACAGAAAAGAGCTGAAGACGGCAAATGACAACGCAAAGAACGCTTCAGAAAACAGGGAGCCTAGACAGAATGGATTAGGAAAGAGAAAATCTTACCTGAGGGCAGGAAAAGCAAAGGTCATGGCTCCCAAATCAAGAGAGCAGAAGGGCGACCTACTCAAAGGTACTGACACAGCAGGAACAAGACACCATGCGAGTATGAGAGACAAAATGTCCACTCCAGTGGCGGTGGGAGCAATGAAGTTAATGTCACCACTGTTAATGGAGGCAACGGAATGGGCGAAGGGAAAGAAGAACTATCATCTTGATAAGTAATATTTTCAGAGTACTTTAGAGTTCAGAAACCATCAACACAGCGTGCCTTTTTATTGATGCACATAAACAGACCCTTAGAAGATGCACACCCAAAACTTCACTATCCCTTCCATGCATGGAAATATGGACCCAAAGAAACGGGATGTAATCATGGGCAAGTTTCATCTAGGCTCTAACAGAATACAGACGACCGCTGACCTGCGGACCAGAGCAGCAGGTGTCTTTAGCCACCAACTATGACCTTCCCAAAAACCGTATCCATAGAGTTGGTCATGGTGGATGTTTTGGCCATAAGATTATGGCTATTAACATGGTGACAGAGAAGACGACTCTTTAAGACACTGAATCCCTCTAGAACACCTCCATTGAGAAGGTCCCTCAATGTCACTCTCCTCAGAGAGGCTGGTCTGCCCCAGCCGGGTTCAACCCCTGGGGGACTGACGAGGAGCAGGAACAGGGCGGGAAGGGAGACAACAGATGGACATCTTGTCTTTTTTTTTTTTCTTTGAATAAATGTCACTTTTAGAGGGAAAGGAATTGTATTAAAAAAGACACTGGGTTGGGCAGTATGATTTTACAGGTAAGGAAACTGAGGTTCAGAAAGGCCAAGGGACTTCTCATCCAAGAGAGCACAAAACACAAGTGGCAGAGGTGGAGGTTCACGGGACTTAGGGCTCGAGTTCTCTCAGCTCTTTTAACCCCTTGAATCCAAATGAGCTGCATTCTGGAGTCCCCTCTAGATGTGATGAACAGGACTTTATCCATGTCATGTTAACAACTATTTATTCAAAAGCAAATAGCCCTCTTGAATTCCTATAGAGATTTATTCTATGACCTCTTGACTTGTGAAGAGATTTGGCCTTCTCTTAAGTCTTCCTCGAGTGCTCAAAGGCTGAAGAGACCAAAGAGAAGTCAAATTCGGGCCTCTAAAAATGTTGCCTGCAGGCTCTGCAAAACCATAGCCAGAGGCTGCAGAATCAGTGAACGAAACTGCTACAGAAAGCATTTTTATGGGGAAAATGCATCCTCTGCAAAAACTTGCTCTAAGGGCCCATATTTTCAGTAAGTTCCTTCAAAATGTCATTACCATACCTTTGCATAGAAACTTGGGTTCAGGAAATCCATAACAGATTCATTAGATTTATTAGAACTGGATTCTTGACTTGAAAATATCTCACACGCTATGAAAAGAGAAAAAAGAAAAAACCCTCAATGGTCATAAATCCATGAAGATGCTATTCTGCTTTTGTCACCAGCTGGGAGACGTAAAATCGAAGAGGAAAAAAAAGGGTTTGGCCCTGGGGTTTCAAGAGGTCCAAAGCTGCGCCCCTCCAAATGTGGCAAGGAGAAGGGACTGTGAGGGAAAAGCTACTTTCCCGGGAAAGCTGTGGAGCCCCCCGAGGTTCTGGGCTCGGTCAGTAAGAACAAGCACATGGCTGCCTTGAGAAATCACTGAGCGGGCAGAGACATTTCTATCTAAATCAACACCTCAAATTGCACTGGAAGCAGATGACAAGTCAAGGCTGACCACAGAGCACTGGCCCGGGATACGTTCCCTAGACAACAAATACAGCTTGGCTCTGGGTACCAGCCGGGGCTGTGGGAGGCCCCTTTTCCTCCATGGAAGCCTCGGAAGGGAAGGAAGCTGGTAACTGGTCTCTGGGCTCTGCATCTGTCTCTTAGAAAGACAGGGGCGACCTGCAGCTCCAGGGAAGAAGTTCAAGCCCAGGAAAAGACAGAAGAGTCCTAAAAGTCACTGGCCGTTTTCTCAGGCTGCTTCTTTCCTTCTGCACAACATCACCTCCATCTATTTAGACTGAGTCTTTGCCAGCTTGCCTCTGTCCAGCCAGATGTTGCCTTTCAAGGATTGCGTATTTCTATAACTATTTCCAGGAGAAGCAAACACTCTTGAGCCACTGGGGCTTGCCATGGAATTCACTGTTTCCCGCAGAGGGGTGTGGCTCCACCTCCTCCTCCTCCTCCGTCCAAGTCCCTGTCGTCAACGAAACCTGTTTTGAAATACACTCCTTGACATCGGTGAAAAGCCAATTCACTTCCCAGGTTTTGCTTTTTGGTTTGTTTTTGCTTTTTTTTTTTTTTTTTTAACACTGTATTTCCTTGAAAGGAACTTTCCTGTTGAGGGAGTTTTAAACATGCTCCCATTAGTCCCATACTTGCAAAAACAATATCATTTTCTTAGGGGCAGAGTCTTAGCCTAAATGCTTCCAGGAAACCAGCATGTTCTCCTGGGCCCCAAAGAGGGGCGTGTCGGCCTGGCCGACAGAGTCTAGCATGAGTCAGGGACAGGCTGGTCTGGCCAAGACCACCTCCGAGGTTGCCACTGAGAAGGCAGACCCCTTGTCAATAGCTGGCAATCAAGGCTCCTTAACAGTCACTTTCCAAAGACTCCCCTGACAGCAAGTTTCTGGCAGGCGCTGTGGAAAGTACAGCCTCCAAGTGATAGCAAAAGATTCCATGGCGGCCTTCTCTGACATCATGCGAACCACCACGTCCAGTTTCTTGAGTAGATTCAGAGAAGTGCCGAGCCTTTAGATTTTCCTTTGAAATAACACATGCATGTAGCTGGAATCTCAAAGGCCTACTGCCCACTGCCTTGTCAAAATATTTGTGCCTCTGGCCCTAAAGTCCTGCAGAGAAGACTGGGAAATTTCTTCCCGGATGTTGGGATACAAAAAACAAAAGGTCCCGAGTAATTTAATCTACGGCAGGGAGGGCAGAGGTCAGAGCAGATGGAGCCCCTAAATTCCCCACCTCAATGCCACTGGACATTTAACTTGTTGGACATTAACCAAGTATCTAGTATGTGTATAAGTCACCTTCAAGATGGTATGGAGGACTCACTGTGAAGCCTCCACACAGCAAGGGTATCAGTTAAATTCAGCTGCATATGTTGGAAAACCCGAAATAACTTCATCTTAAACAGTCAGAAAGGAGTGTGGAGGTAAGCAATCCAGAGCTGGTATCATAGCACCACGGTCATTAGGGATCCAGGGTCCTCCTTAGAGAATGGCTTCCATCTTCACAGTTACCTCATGATCCAAGATGACTGCTGGATTTCAGCCACTGTGTCCATGTTCCAAACAGTAGGTAGGAAGACAGAGAAAAAGTGAAGGAGTGCATTGTCCATACAAGTCAGTCCCTGGAACCTTCCCATAAGCCCACACATAACATTCACCTTTCATTTACTAGAGCTTAAGTCACTGGCCTACATCCAGGTGAAAGAGAGGCTAAGAAATAGAGTCCTTTATCTTGGTACACTGCTATAACCTCAAAAAAAAAAAAAATCAGGCTTTTGGCTACAGAAGGAGAAACTAGCAGTCTTTGCAAAAGAATGCATAAAAGGAGAATCTGAGGATGAGACAATTTGGAGCTGTACCTAAGTTCAGAAGAGCTGGTAATAGAAAAAAAAAAACAGTACTGAGAGATGAAGGTTAAAATGACATTATTTTTCAGGGACAACTAAAAACTTTATTAAGTTGAAGTTGTTTTGAACAAGTTATAACACCAATTTTCCAGAATCATTCACCTTTGAATTGTACATATTTCATAAAACGTGAAAGCTGGTAAGGACATTTCTTAGGCATCCTGGGACTGCGGCTCCATCGAAATCACCAGGGAGCTCTTTAAAAAATACAAATCCCGGAGACCCACTCTTGGAAATTCTAATCGATGGTTTCGGAGTGAGGCCTAAAATTCTGCGCGCGCACACACGCACCACCCACACGCACGCAACAACCCAGGTAATCCTTCTGATGGGTGATCTGGTTCAACAACAGTGACTTCACCCAAACTCTCATTTCACATATAAAATAATGTGAAACAGTTGTGTGACTTGTACAGAGTTTCTATTAGTTGTTCTAGGACTACAATCTAGGTCTCTTTACTCACAATCCAGGCTTCCTTTTCCTGAAATCCTCTCTGAGGAACTTGAATTTGGTCTGTCAGGCTCCCAAACACAGAGATAATCAGACTATCCAACCATCCTACCCAAGTCTTCCTGCTAAACGGCCTTAGTTTCCGGGCTAGATCCAACTTCCTAAATGACACTTATCTGGCCACCAGAACACGGGGTACAGCTGTCTGTGGACTCCTAACCCCAGCAATTAGACCCAACACCTACAAAAAAGTGTGCTTCTTGGTGCTGTGATGCCACCTAAAGCGGGGAGCTTAAGGAGTGATTTTGAAATCTACGTGTGCATGGACCTGTATCTATATATCTACATCTATATTCACTTTCTGAGATCTCAACCTAAGGAGGGAGGCTAGAGATGATCCATATTTCAGTCAGCATCTGAACACAATTCCTTCCTGTGCTGGGGAATCCCCCACCATACATAGGAGTCTCGAAGTAAGGCAGGGTCCGCCATCAACTGGTAGGAATGAAAATGCCCAATTGTCATCTCTGCCCACCTTCCCCAGCAGCTAGGGAGTAAGACTGAGTCCCAAGTGCAGCCTGGCCCCAGGGGCCGGTCCTAATAAGAGTGTGCCTACAGCGGAACCAGGCTGTGGTCCTACCTACCTCACTTCCCTTGGTCCCCGCCCACTTCCACAGCCTGGTTCCCACTTTCCCAACAATTCTGTGAGCCTTACAATATCCTCACAGTATACTCTCTCTGCTTAGATCTACCAGGGCTAGTTACTATTGCTAAAAATTAAAAACAGTGATTGATGTCTTCATGAAAACAAGGAATGTTCAAGTTCCCCAAGAATTATCCTGAAATGGTCCAAAGAAGGACAAAGATTTAAGGAAAACCCTTGGGCCAGGCCAGACGTGACCCTTGCTGAGACCGCAGGACACCGGAGAGATTGCTTCTGGTAGAAGACCAGCATTTTCCCTGGTTCTTCTTTCTTCTGTGTGTTCCCCCTCCTTCTCTAAGCCCTGTCCACCTCTCTTCTTAACAAAGTTGAATCCATTTCTCCTCTTTCTTGCTTCTCACACCCTGGAAATAAAGGTCTCTCTTTCGACTGAAAACTGAAACTCAAAAATACCTCATCTGTCACTTCTCACTCTCAGTTTGTGCTTTGAAAAGATGAGGAAATGTGGAGAAATGGCTTTTGATACGTGTGTAAGAACAAAAGTAAAATTGGTACATTTATGGCAGACAATATCCAATTTTAAATACACACACCATCTAATCTAGCAATTTCAGTTCTAGTAATTAACCCCAAACAGAATTATACAAATACACTTCTTAATGCATAAATACTTATATACAAGGTGTTTATGTCTATGGCCATGCCACTCTGAATGTACCTGATCTCGTCTGATCTCAGAAGCTAATAAGCAGGGTCAAGCCAGGTTAGTACTTGGATGGGAGACCACCGAGGAATACCAAGTGATATAGGCATTAAAAAAAAAAAAAAAAAGTGTTTATAATAACTTCAATGTCCATTAATAGGTTAGCTAAATCATGCTACAACCATATCACGGAATACAGGAAGCTATGAAAAAATAAGATTCATATACACAGCCATGGAAAGTATCAAGATACACTGTTTTTTAAAGTATCAAAATAATCTATAGAGTAGCCTCATTTCTTTAAAGTTACATAAAAATCTTAAAAAAATGTTTACAGAAGTCTTAAGGAGTAGTTATGACTGGGGTGATAAACTACGGTGCTTTCAATTTAAATCACGCATTTTTGCAATGCTTTAATTTTTATTGCAATAAGGTACCATAATGAGAAAGCAAAAATAAACGGAAGCCGAAATGGCCGTTGAGCCTGTAAAATGGTGATGCTCAAAGCCCGGTTTCCTTTTAGGCAACAGGCTGTCTCTAACCCAGCATCCAACACATAGTAATTCAACATCAGCTTCCTTCTTCCTTGTCTTCTGACGTCCACCCCTACACGGTTGGACATTACAATCCCTAACCCAACGCCAAGTAGAAGCAATACATAGAAGTGTAAGCCACGGTGGAAAGCAAAACAAGGGATCAGCTACAGACACTGACGGGGGAACCACAAGGAGCAGTCATGAGAATTAGAAGCACAGCAACTTCCACAACTATTGCATCTAGGAATGAGGCACACTTTGGCACTTAAAAGATATCGCCATGATGAAGGAGATCAACAAGAATGAAAAAGGTAAACTTATTTCAGTGTCCAGGAAATGTGTCCCTATTGAAATCTCAATGTAAAAGCTAAATATTTAGTCTTGCCACTTGAAGGAATAAGCTTCCAAAATCAGGAAAATGAACTAATATGAAATATCTAATTGCCAACATATCATACAATTAAGCTATTATTTTTACTTAGTTTGTATTTACTGAATAAAGTTTTATGAATTCTGATGTTTATTTTTTTTAAGCCGTTAGATTAAATATTCGTTATTCTTAAAAGTAATTCCCACGTGCACCCAAAATTAATTATACTCATAAGAACTTTACTCTAGGTCAGCAATCCTGAATAGAAAGATTCCATACCTTCTGCTCTTAGGAGAAAACTAAGAGATCTCTCCTGATTGTCATGAGGATTTCAGCCAATGGTGCAAATTATTCAAATACAGAGTATACTTTGGATTTTGAGAATAGATTCAAAGTTGAACAACAACAAGCAGTTGAATTGAATGCATTTGAAGGAAACAAGACAATTGTTTAAAATACCCAGACAGATAATGAAGTGTTCTCCATTCAAAGTGCTGTTTGTTCCCTGTATGTTAATGTTCAAGTGGGTTAAAACAATAGGGGTATGTGTACTTTCCCAAGGAGGCAAACAACCTACCAGTTTGATTAAGCTCAATTTACACTAAAATGTGCGCCTGGTTTTCCAACACGCTCAGTTACCGGGTATGAAATAGACTCGTTTTTTAAACATGCCGTGCATTATGTGAGGCCATGCGGGTTTACACTTCCACACTGCACTCAAGTCTACTCGGAACAGTTCAGCACCTCCCAGCTCTGCAGTCCTAGGACACGGAGGGCACACAACAAATGCCAGCGTCCCTCCCCTTTCCTTCTTCCTCCAAATATAATAGGAAAATAGAACTATGGCGCACACTTATAATATCTCTAAAACTCTCCCTAAGCATTCCCTTCATGGCTTTCCTATGCCATTATATGGGCACGCAAAATACACCCATTAATAGTATCTTTCTTGCATAAAATAACTCCAATTTTGCATGCAGCATACATATACATACATATATACTATGCGGAAAAAAAAAAGAGAAAATGCACCCAAATATTAACAGTTATACAGTCATGTGCCACTTAACAATGGACATACGTTCTGAGAAATGCATCAGTAGGTGATTTCATCGTTGTAGAAACATCGCAGAGTGCACTCACACAAACCCAAATGGTACAGCCTTCCACACACCTAGGCTACATGGAATAGTCTATTGCTCCTAGGCCACAAGCCTATACTGCATGTTAGTGTACAAAACAACACAAGATTAAATAAACACAAGAGACATGATACAATCAAGAGATGCCGTAAACACGAGAGGTATGAGGCTGCTGCCCACATAACACGGAATGCTATTTTACAGAAAGCTTTTTTTATAAGTAGAAAGAGCACACTCTAAAGTATACTCTTTAAGTACACTAAATACATAAACAGAAACATAGTTATTATCAAGTATTATGTACTGTACATAATTGCATGTGCTGTGCTTTTATAGGACTGGCAATGCAGTTAGGTTTGTTTATACCTGCACCACCACAAACACGTGAGTAGTGTATTAGACTATGATATGACCATGGCTATGATGTCACTAAGTGACAGAAATTTTTCAGCTCCATTATAATCTTATAGGGCCACCACTGTACATGCAGTCCAATATTGACTGAAATATCATTATGCAGCACATGACTGTGTATCTTGATCGCATACCGAAAAGTTTTTAATTTTCATCTTATACTTCCCTATATTTTCCAAAAGTTTTATAATAAGCATCTATTGATTCACCAAGTTTGGTACAATACAGTTCCACTACACACTCACCAAAATGACTAAAATGAAGATGACACACAATACCAAATGTTGACACTGGAGTCACTGAAATTCACACACTGATAGGTGAGAGTGTAAACTAGTACAACTACTTTGGAAAACTGTTTCACAGTATCGACCGTAGCTCCACATGTATGAAAACCCAGCAATTCTGCTCCTAGCTATATACTCAGAGAACCTACATACATATACGAGAATGTAACACTATTAATAACAGCCAAACGCTACAAAACAACTCAAAAGCCCAGCAACAGGAAATAAATCAATTATCGAGCTATATACTTATACAATAAAATATGCAATGAGAAATGTAGCAATATATTCAGTAATGAGAAAGAACAAGTTACTGCTTCATGCAAATCCATGGATAAATTTCAGACATGTTAAATGGAAAAAAAAGCCAGACACAAAAGAGTATACACTACAGAAAAATGATTCCATTTTTATGATGTTCAAGGACAGCCAAAATTTGCACGTGGTGACAGAAACAGGATGGTGGTTATCTTTGCTGAGGAATATGACTGGGAAGAAACACAAGACAGCTTCTGAAAGATTCTGTACATTTCTACTTTAAAAAAAAAAAAAAACTGGGTTTGTACCAGAGTTCTACTTACTAGCTATATGGACTTAAGTAAATTTCTTAACCTTTCTAAGCTTCTCTTTCTACATCTGTAAATGGAGATAGAAACAAAAACATCACCTACTGGATGGGAATGTGATGAGAATTAAATTAGGCAACACATGTAGTATTTATTTAACACAGTGCCCCGCACCAAGCAGAAGCACCATAGTAGCAGGGACAAACGTCTCCTGTGGTCTTCCAAGGTGCCAGGCACTGCTCTGAACTTTAAGCTCGTAATCACTTCGCAACACCATCTCTCCCAGTTCCTGTTCTTATCTATTACTCAAGGCCAGAAGCACAGGCTATGACCTGGGCATTCAGAAGTCATCTGTAGGACACCAACCACAGCACTTATTTCAAGAAGGGTGAATCACTACTTTTGTTGCTGCTGAGGTTTCAAAGAGAGGAAACTGGCGGGAGTCATGCCTCGGGATTAATCACAGACTTTTGAAGAGAAAAATGACTTTAGCTTCTGAAAGCAGTAGCTGCTTTTTCTGCAGAATAGAATATTTTATTCTGGTGGAATAATTCATTTTAAACTGAGGAGTCATGTGGGAACTGAAAGAGCTCATCTTTCTTCCCTAAGAAAAGAGAGGAGACAAGAAACTCTCTGTTAAAAGTTTTTCATGTTGACTAGCTAAATTTACTGTCCTGAATGTATTTCAGATTTACAACTTAAGCAATTTTTTAAATATATGCTTGCTGTACAAAGTAATGTAAAATGTTGATCATGAAGCAAAGGATTTAGATTATATAAGACCATTTTAGTTAAATGACACATTAGAAACACTGGAGAATAGTCTCCAATTTACAAGATTAACCTGTAGATTTAGAAATGACTCATGTCTCACAAATTTTTGCTGCAATTGAATTTTAATTGCTTTCAACTTAGGAAAGACAGACTGCCTGGCTTTGAACCTAGACCCAGCACTTACTACCTGTATCAAGTTACTTAAAATCTCTATGCCTCAGTTTCCTCAACTGTAAATTGGGATAAGGACTAAATGAGTTAATAGATATTAAGTCCTTAAAACAGTGTCAAGCACTACTGAGTACTTTATTAGTATTACTATTATTAATTTTTATTATTTTTGTGATGTAGATGCAGAATTTGTCTAAAATTATATTAATCACATATTTTGCAGATCTAGGACAGTCGAAAATCCAGAGGAGGATGTGTACTAAAATTATGTCAAATGAGCACGAATATTTGGTTTTATAAGTATACACATGCGCACACACTAACTCTCCCTCCCTCCTTTCTCCTCGTCCTACTTCCCGTCTCCCCCTCCTGCCCCCCTTCTTCCCTCCCTCCCTCCCTCTCTCTCACATAATTTAAAGCACTCTAGAACATAATATACCAATGATCCCAGGTTCTCTTGATCCCAAAATGATTCCAACAAAGATGTGAAAAATTACCCTTCTCCAAATATACTCGCTTTTTGTATTTCAAAAGCACCTGGAACTTTTCCACGGCACAGCTGAGCCACAAAGTCGACGGTGTTCAAACAGGGGCTCTTGTCAACCTGCAGCAAAGAAGCCCCACTAAAATTTTACATTTTCCTCCAATTGTGAGCACAAAAAGCTTTTCGTTTTGTTCCAAAGGAAATGATCTTACCATAGCTCGACGATATCATCATTGTCTGAATAGAGTGGGCATCCGGTAGCCATTACGGGAGGACTAAATGCTAAAACCCAAGGGTATAAAAGTTAAAAGCAACTCAACGGAAATGTCAGTTACAACATTCTTTCTCTGATTTACAAGAATCAAAATCAGAGAGAACCCTCAAGCAAGGGAATTATGAAGAAACTCAGCACAACGTAAGGGTAGCACCCTACTCCCCTTCCCCCTACCGTCTCTTAGAAAAAGGGCTTTTAAATACCCATGTGCCTTTGTTTCTCTTTGTGAAGAGAATTATACTTGAAAATATTACTACATATTAAATCTCTCATTTCACCCACAGGCCCATCCACATTTTTCTACCAACACTGGCCTAAAGTCAGATCAAAAATCCCTACTCACTATTATCTGTGGTTTTTCTCTATTATCAGGGTGACTAATCATTAACAGCAACTTTTTGATTAGTCCAGGTATCAAAGAACTTTATTTTGCTATAAATAAATGAAATGAATGAATAATGAAATGAATAATAACTGCTCATTCTATCTTTAACAGAGTTTAGGAATTCTAGATACCTCTTCATGAAGCCACATCTATAAACACAGCTAACACACAATGGTCGTTCCTGTCTTTGCTTTTACCCTTCGCTGTAAAAACATTCAGCTTTATTATCCAGAATGTGGCACAGTGCACTTCAGTATGTGATGGATGATGAATAGAAAGTTGCATTCTAGACTATTCTTGGCAATGAATTAGACCCTGGGAGCTCAAGGAAAAAGTAGGAAATGAAGCCATATTTTATTTACAAAATAAATTTCCAACAAAATCTACTTTCTTGCTGACTTGAACTGCTTGGTTGAGTTTTGGCACTTCAAAAAGTTGCTTTGGGTCTTTACTGAAACATTCGTTCATTCTTCAGATGCAACTCTGCTTGCTATGTGGAAGACGCTGTACCAGTAAATGGAGATAAAAAATGTCCTCATTTCATTTCTGAACTTTTTCTTTCCACAAATTCCCTTCACTCTGATCGCACAGAGCCAAATGGCACTTCCTCCCCCTGCCACACCACCATTTTTGACAATGTTCACAAAGGGCCCCAGTTTCTCCTCCTTAAGCCCCTGCAGACACTAAGAAAATACTATCATTTTCTCTTTTATCATAAAGGTAATACATGCCATGATTGTTATAAAATTCATACAGTCAGAAAGAACACAAAGTGAAAAAAAGTTCTCTCCCAACTATACCACCAGTTCTCACAGCCCAGAAATAACTGTATTTCTTGGGATATCTTCCAGAAATTTGTATTTATAATCAAGAATTAAGACTATTTTTAAAAACAAAAATGGGATCTCAGAATATGTTCTGATTTACACTTTATTTAAATTTTTTTTTACATTTTCCTTTATTGGTACTTACAGATTTGTCCAATCCCATAATGTGCTTATTTATACTTTAATTTACTTAACCAGACCCCTGTTAAGAGATATTTAGGTTATTTCCAGTGTTTTGCTATTATAATGATGTAATAAACACCTTTGTATATGTGCCAGCACATGCGTGCAGTTATATTTGTAAGATAAATTCCTAACTGTGGAACAGCTGAGTTAGAGTATATCTATATATCGCCATTCTTAATTGTGAGAGATAATGCTACGGCCAACATCAGTGGCTACCTACCCACAACTGCCCCTGGCCAGCAAAACTCCAGTGTTGTCCCCTCTACCCCAGGGGCCATGTGCTTCAGGGAAGGCTTGGCCCCCATCTAAGCCTAAGGCTGATTTAAATAAGCTATGGAAGCCTTATCTTCACAGATGGTTTAGAAAGCATCATACCCACTTTTGCCAAAAGGACATGAAAGTTCTATGGGGTAATCCTAGCAAAGATTTCTCTGCTTTCCTCTTTTCCTGCCACTGAACATCACTATGAATGAGGGCACAGGCAGGAGCAGCTAAAATCACGTAGAGACCATGAGGAGACGAGCTTGAGACTATTGTCAAACACTAAGTCTGGCAAAGAGGAAACAGGAAATGTACCTGGTTTTCCATTAACCTCAAAACTACCCAAACTTGGGATTTCTGGTTTCCATGAGATAATAAACGTTCTTACTACTTAAAGCACTTTTAATTGTTTTGTTTTCTTGTAGGTGAAATATCTCCCACTGCCAAACTGCCTTCCAAAAGAAGTCCACTGGATTTATAACCACATCCACGGCACATGTGAGAGTGTTTGTCTCCTCACACCTTCAGCCTCAGAGGGTTTGAGGCCCCATCTATTCTCAGTGCATCTTCACTTAATGGCCAGACCCTTTTCTTCCTTGGTAAGTACAGCAGCTCTTCACTAAAAAAAAGGGGGTGGGGGAGGCACACTGCAAAAAAGGCAACACAAAGGCTGCTTACCCTTGGCCGACATTTCACTCTACTTCTCCTGAACCATCGCCCTGAGGTACAAGGCTCACTTGGCTCCTTCAGGAAAGAAAGCGCCATCATCACAGGCTGGGATATAGCAGTCACAACTCTGCCTGGGTGTGGAAGGACAAGACCTAGACTGGCAACCAGATGACTCAGTTTGAATCTGCCACTTATACAATGGGCAGGTGACTGAAGAGAAGTCACCTAACCTCCCAAGGCCTGTTTCTTCAGATGTAAAAGGAGGACGCCGGAAACGAAGACCCAGGCTCCTTATATAAATGAGGACAGAAATGCATGATCACCCTGATGATACACTATCACTGACTATTAAAGGTGGATTCAGGCTGACTTGTCATAGACCCATGCTAAGGAGTAACCATGCAAAGGGTAAAGCCAAGCCCCTGGCCTCCCTGGATACTTTGGCCTTCTTTGTCCTATTTGCTCTCTCTACCTGTCACTCTCTTGCCTCCACAGAGGGCAGCATTCAGCTTATGCTTATGGACCAGAAGAAACCCCAGTCCATCACTCTGCTCTTCCCACAGATGAATGGAACCCCTAGAACCACTATTGCAGTGAATAAATGCACAACGACATTCAGCCAGCCAATAGTCAGAGCGTGCCAGGCTAGTTTATTGTCCTAGCAGGGCCTAGGCTGGTACCTGAGTAAAACATGTATTCTTCTTCACCCAGCTGCTCTAGGTTTAGCAAGCTTCCAAAGACTGGTTTGGCCCACATTTCCCTCTACCCTCTCACACTCATTCTCTGCAACTGTGGTGGATTAAAGCACTGCTCTCATACAGGCGAGTGCCTCACTCCCTTCCTTGCCATGTGACTTTGTAGGATCTCTCACTAGAAGAGCCAGAGTATACTTCCTCACCCCACTGATATTGGGCTTGGCCATGTGACTTGTGTTGGCCAATGGAATGTCAGTGTAGCATTTATGAGCCAAAGCCTTAAGAGGCATCGTGCATTTCCCATTTGCCCTCTTATGCTGTGATCTGCCACAAAACAAGCATGCACTAGGTAACTGCAGCCCCTTCAG
This sequence comes from Eonycteris spelaea, assembly GCA_003508835.1. Classification (NCBI taxonomy): domain Eukaryota; kingdom Metazoa; phylum Chordata; class Mammalia; order Chiroptera; family Pteropodidae; genus Eonycteris; species Eonycteris spelaea. The sequence goes on along the minus strand of PUFA01000040.1, from coordinate 7,323,241 downwards.
CCTAGGCCTCAGAATAAGCTCATAGGGAAGAGACTTGAGGCCAAATGGAAGACTATAGTCCAGCCTGGGCCGGCTAAGGCCAGCCTCGGTCAAGAAAACCATACCCAAACAACAGACAAGCAAGTGGGAACATAAATATTTGTGATTATGAGGCACTGAGATCTGGGACTGTTTGTTACCCAGCAATATTATGCAGCAAAAACTAATACAACCATCCATTGTAAGAGCAAATATAATGGTAAGTTTGCCTGGCACGTAATACACATGCAATAATAAAATATTTACGCCTATTTTAAGATCTTAATTCATTGTTTAAACACATACAGAGCACTCCCACACAGGAAGCGCTATGCTAGGACCACAGGGAGCTAAACATAATGAAAAATACAAAGGCAACTAACTCCTGTATGTGTGTTTTTTTAAGTCTAGCAAAACTCCAAGCCTTCTAAGTCCTACTGGGGGAAAGGGTTCTGTGTTGAAAAAGCTTCTAAATTTATTTCACTCATTCATTGTCCTGAGTCAAATCGCAGAAGGGATGAAATTCAGCATCTATGCATTTAAGTGAGCTGATTCTTATATTTATCGATGGTGAAATCTAGTTCCTTCTACAAATGTACTATTTACTTAAAAGGCAGGCACTAGATTTTTTAAAAGACAGTAAGAACTTTTAAAGGTAATTCAGAAGACGGGTTTTGGCCATATTCCTTCTTAACGCTTACCTCCACAGAGTTGTGGGAGGCTCCTACATTTAAGAACCTTTGGCATGAAGTCTTTTCAAAGGCCTTTTGAAAGTCTAAATAAACTATATCCACTGGTTTGCTCTCCTTCCCACATTTATTTTCTCCCTCAGAGAACATTAATAGATTCATCAAGCATGATTTCTCCATCTGCATGTCATGTTTTTTTTTAAGAGTCCAGTGATATCACCCTCTTCCAAGCCAGCTGGGTGTAGAGGTGGATTAGCTCTGAAAACAAGGACCATTTCTAATGATTCTAGCTGGGAATCTGCAAAAGTGACGTGTCAGAAAAATAACACACACATATACACCTTCCTATGAAAACTTTGTTCTAAGCACTTCAGACAACATTAACTCATATAATACAAGATGAGTGTGCTAATGAGCTAACTGCTGCCTCTTTGGAGCCAGGATTTGGACCTGGTAACAGCCAGGCCCTGAAGCCTCTCTGTCAGTCCCAACCCAGCCAGTCATTCTGGGTTTCCTTTCCCACCTTCCTGTCCTTGGCCATGCAATGAGGATTCCCCAGGGAAGCACAGAGGGAAGACCATTCTACAGCATCATTTATTTCAAGACATGGCTTTTCCCTGGACACTCCTCTATGATAAATCATGAAGTTTCTTCGAAAGGACTTCCGTCAGCCCCAGGGAGCTGCCAACATCCTGCTTCCTTTTGGTGGGCCTACTTGCCTCTCCAAAATCAGAGCAAAAAGTAGAGCCTCCTCAGCCGTAAAGCTCTGAAGCCTGGCTGAAACCTCAAGCCTCACCCACCGGAAGGACTCAGAATCTCAGAAGCCCTAAGCTGCTCCCTGAAATGCTTTAACCGTTTCTTATTGAACTCCCCTCCCCCCACCTTGTTACTAAAGTCAGAAAAGGGGGAGGTGCTAGGAGGGAGCACATCACCCCCTTTCAGTCTAGACTCTCTCCAAAGAGCTAGTTTTACATCTCCAAGCCTCTCTAAATCTTCTACCCGTAGTGGCTGGAGGAGGGGCAGGATAAAGTCATGATTGTCTGGGTCAATGACAAGCTGCAAATCTGGCCCAGGCCTCCACCTGGAAATCTAAAGCAAAGGATATTATTAAAGTCACAGGTTAAGGATCACTCACTCCGCAACTCTTCATTTAGACGCCCGCAGTGGCATTAAATGTAAACACTTCCCAAGAATGCTTTAAAACAGAGGGAAGTTTTTATTAAACAACTTAATTGAGGGCCACTTCTCATTGTGGAAAGCTTTTAAAGTGAGAAATAAAAGGGACCTGGTGGGTGTTTTCCAGACACTTGTTTTTAAAACCTGCCACGCTGTCCTGGGGATTTGAAGCACAACTCAAGGCTGCTATGTGTGCTCCTGCTGCTAATGCCTCAGCAGAAACAAAACACTTAATAAGACCTACTCCAAGGCAATACCAAGAACCTGGCGTGAGAGTTTCATTCCAATATTCATTTCAAGGGTCATTAGAATCACTGGATGGGAGAAGTGGAAAAAATAAGGCCAGCCAAAAAGGACCAAAGTAAATGAAGAAATACATAACATGGGAGAACAGGCCTGATGAAAAAGGCTTAGGGTTGCTCTACAAAGACACCAGGTAAAAAGGAATGAAATGCTGATGCTTACTACGATACATATATGAACCTGGAAAACATTACACTAAGTGAAAGAAGCCAGACACAAAAGGCCGTATGTTGTGAGCTTCCATTTTATAGAAAATATCCAGGACAACCAATGCCACTGACCGAAAGGAGACCAGCGGTCGTCAGCGCCTGGAGGGAAGGAAGAATGAGAAGCGACTGTTAAATGGCTACACAGCTTCCTTGGGGTGATGGTTGCACGAGGCTGTGAACGTACTTAATGCCACCAAACTGTATACTTCACTTTGGTTAAACTGGTCGATTTTATGTTTTGCATATTTAAACCACAATAAAATAAGACATCATACCAGGAACCCTAGAAAATTCCTTTTCCAGCTCCTAACCCAGGAGCAATGCCTTCCTCAACTGAGTAAAAATATACACGCTATTGGCCAAAAGAATAAATAATATTTTGCTAACAACTCCTTAATTAAGCTAAGCTTCTTACGTGCACCCTGCACTTCTCAAGGACATGTCACTTCTCCTTCCCCACACCTGTTGTCAGGTGGGTAGTGTTGTCACCATTAGCCTCATTTTACAGGTGAGAAAACCTGATGCAATGAGGTTGAGGAGCTTGCCCAGGGTCACACACAAAGAAAGGAGAAGCCGGCGGATGACAGGAAGAAGGGTGACCAGGTCGCTGGCACCGACACTCATGATCTTAACCACGGGCTGCACTGCCTCCAAACCACGCTCTCTGCGGCAGGTACGTTTCCTGGGCCTAGTTTACCATTTTGTCTGCAACCCCGATATCCTTTGGCTATTGAGCACTAATCCTTGGTTAGTGGCATTTATTGAGTGGACACTCATGAACAGTCCTCTCTGAAAAAACATGTTCAAAAGGCAGGCCTTAGGAATCATACTATAACTACCTTCACGTGTGCAGCTTTTCTGTATTTAGTCCTGGAACAATGTGATAAGCTAGGAGGGTGATGTGATTACCTGTCTTTTTATCATTGCCTGTCTTTTTACCTAGCCCCACAAGGTCTGTAGCCACAGGTGGGTGCTAGCACCTGGCTTCTACTCCAGGCTCTCACTCTGCTGTGTTTGTTAAGAGCCAGGCTTAACTTCCCTGAGACGTTAAGCGGTTTCTTTAGCATATAAGTTATTTATATGTATTATGTATATATGAAAAGCTTTGAGCAATTGCAAATGAAGTGAAGGAGCACTTAAGGGAGAGGAAAGTAATTCTCTTCCACTTGAGGAGCACCCGTAGGGTAATCCAGAAGCATAAATAAAAGGTTAAATTCCATTCCCTCCTCCCTACTTAAGAAAGCAGGGCTCTTAGTCGCTAGCCAACAGCTCCCTTAGAGGGGAGATGTTAAAAACAACCATTGCTGTTAGAGGTTCCACCTTGCTAGGGCCCTCAGAAGCAGCACTGTTGACATCTCAGCTGGAGAATTCTTTGTTGTGGGGGCTGTCCTGTGCACTGTAAGGCAGAGGTCCCAAAACCCCAGGCCGTGGACCAGTACCAGTCTACAGCCTGTTAGGAACCGGGCTGCACGGCAGGAGGTGAGAGGCAGCCCAGTGAGCGAAGCTTCATCTGTATTTGCAGCCGCTCCCCAGCGCTGGCATCACTGCCTCAGCTCCACCTCAGATCATCAGGCATTAAATTTTCATAGGCGCACTGGCCCCTGGTGCCAAAAAGGCTGGGCAATGCTGTTAGGCATGTAGCAGCACCCTGGCCTCTACTGACAAATGGCATTGGCCACCACCACTCTCAGTTATGACAACCAAGAATGTCTCCAGATATTGCCAAATGTCCCCCAGTGGGGCCCAATCCAAGCTGGTGAGACCCCAATCTCTTACCCCTCTCCCCGGAGTGAAGAAGGAATGAGAAGACGAGGGAGAGAACTATTATTTTCTACCAGCTCATGTACTTTTATGTCAATCGTGCCTTGCCCGAGGAAAATGGATGGTGAGTTTGAACCCTGTAGATGTTTGGTCCTCGACTCCTAAGAAAACACAGTCTGCTAGCAAGAACAGTACCAATAGCGCCTGGAAGTCTGAAAGGCCTCCTCTACTCACAAAATAATCTGCAAGCTGCGGGGTATGCATGCCCTTTGAATGATAAATGCTTTAAACACAAACACACAAAAGATCACTGGGCATGAGAACTCGAAATACATTTTTTAAAACACGCATTTATCAAGAATTCTCTAATTATTTTTGTGAACCATTCCCCCAACACTCTCACCCTCCTTAGTGCTCGTCTGTTTTTGTTTAGAAATCACTATGGCAGCCAGAGAGAGACAGGTGTACGAAACACAAAGATGTCAAGTCTCAAAAGGCTGGCCGACTTCCGTCCTTTCCTAAAACTTTATTGAGCACCTATTTTCTGCTAGACAGGAATACAAGGTCAGTGGAGAGATCCATCCTCTTTACAGATTTATAGGTTTGTGGGAGTTTAAACGTGAGACACAGGGCACTAATGGTGTTCTAATTGCTGAGATAAAGGCATAGATAAGCAGCCAATAATTTGAGCGGGTGAATTGAGGAAGTGAGTGAATAGCGGGGCGCACCAACCAGAGCTCTGTTGAGGCCACCTAAGTTGTTAATAGCACAGCTCAGGGCCAGACAAGTTTGAACCCTGGAGCCCACCAATGGGTAGCTGCACAACTTGATAAGTTGCCCCATTTCTCATGGCCTTGTTTCCCTCACCCATAAAATGGGTTTATGGTAGCACCTATCCCACAGAGCTGCTGTGTTAAAAGCTCACGGACAGGGCTGGAGGCAAATGCTCTCGGAGTATTTTCAAGTGTCTTTCTCTCTCTCTTCCCCACCCCGCTGCCTCACACCCAGGAAGTTGGACTCTTTGCAGGTACCTGGAACTGCTCAGGTCCTGAGCAGACCAGTGTGAAGAACCAGGTAACCCGTAGCTCTAAACCTACCCCCCAACTCCCCTACTTCCCCTCTCCCACCCTACACCCCCCACCTAAAAATAAAAATGGAGGAGGGGAGGAGGAGGAGGAGGAGGAGGAGGAGGAGGAGGAGGAGGAGAGCTTACAAGTGGCCCAGGGTAGTAGAGACGATTAGGGCTGAGCCGGTCTGGCTCTGTCTGGAACAAAGTGCTCAAGCCCGACCTGAAACTCACAAGTAAAAGAAATCTTAAGTTTTGGGAAACTCCGCCCTGCAGTCCCTTTGCAAACTATTCTCTCTTATCTCTCTCTTCATTCTTTCTCTATCGGTCCCTCTCCAACTCCTAAAGCTTTCACCATAATCACCACTCTCAGTAAACTTTCCAGGTTTTTGATATTTGATTAGGGCAAGGAGAGAGGCTCAACGACTTTTCAGCTGTAATTCTGAGCAAGTCACTGTTTCTAATAAGAAAATCGCCTAGGCAAAAATAGCGAAGCAGATCTTTTATTAAAAAAAGTTATCAGTATAGCTACCATGAAGCTCAAAGACATAGATTAGTTCATAGGACATACTAGACCCTCTTTATGACTTTGAAAACAGGGTCATTTATTTTTCCTTTGTAATAAAATCAAAAGAAGGCAACTATTTAGAGTCTGAAACTCCGCTAGAATCCCCAAACTCCCATGTAGTACTAACTCCAAACCTTACCAGATCCTCGGCTGGAAAATGGGATTATCACCATTGCTATCACAGGATCACAGGATCCAGGGGAGGAGTCATGGTCACGGCAGGTCCTTTTCCCTGAATGGACTATAAATTTTCAAGGGAAAACAGAATGCCTGTTTCAAATGCAATAAAATACAAGAAGAGAAAGCCAAGGGAAGTCAAAGGAAAAACCAAGGGAATCATTGAAGCCAAAACTAGAAAATCTTGGTCATTTTGCTTCAATTCGCTAGCAAAGAGATAAGCAACAGTAAAAATTATTAATAATAAAGAGACTTTATAGACCTTAAAAAAAAAAAAAACAACTAAAAAGCAACAGCCTGAACCATTACGGACTCTACCTAAGGCAACCAGAGATTGCTGTGATTGGGTAGCTGGGAATAAACTCCACCCTATTAACAAAGAAGCCAGCAGAAATAGTCCACGTTCATGACAGACAAACACTCTGTGCTCTAATCCCAAACACTTTTAATTCCATGACGATCCTCCAGAGTCCCCTGGCAATGTTCCTGAGAGCTGACCCCCCTCAGGTTGAAATATTGAGCCAGAACCCACTGCAGTAATGAACACATACTCAGTAACCCTGTCTTAAACTCATCTTCACTAATTATAGCTCCATTCTGCCTCTAAGCCCTTCCTACCTGTAATTTTAAGAGCTCGAGGTAATTACTATGCAGCAAAGTTTTGTTTTTGTTGCAAGTACCACATAAATAGGAATTGAACGTGCACAACTTCATTTTGCTCCACAATGTTCAACATTGAATTTTGTTGTTAATCACTCACCCAGCAACCAATTATCTACAGAAATTCAGAAGTTTGCTGAGCTTGAAGAAATGTGGAGATAATGTCTCTCTAATCTAAGATTTGGAATGCATTCAGAGCCTTTCTGAACAGCCCAATCTACGCTGTTAAAAAAAAAAAGGAAAGAAAAAGTAAGATTTCATAAAATTTCCCTTGGGATGACAAGTCCACAGTGATCTTCAGTTTAATATTACACATCGTCTAGCAGAGGAAAACAGTAAGTCAATCTAGACCTAAAAGACTGTGATGTTAGAAAAACAAGGCACTGAAAATTCAATTTCTTAATCAGCTCGGCTTACGAGGAGCAAGGAGCAGTGGAAAGAACTCAGCTTTGCATGCAAACAGACCCGAGTGCTCTTCAACCCTCAGCTCTGCCACTTCTGAGCACTGTGAGCTGCCACACGATCCAGCTCCTCTTTGGGCCTCGGTTTCCTCATCTACAAAGTGAAGCCACTGCCACCTGCCTCTCGGGAACATGAGGATTCAGAGAATGAAGGACAAGTGCTGAGCACACCACCTGGCACTTGAAAGGAGATCGATAAACAAATGGGCACTACTCTTACAACCCTGGGGTTATTAGCCCTGTAGGTCAGGTATTTGGAAACCACCTTCCCAAAGGAAGTACAGTATGAAGTCCAGCTTTTAGTCCGTCCAAGGAAACCTGAGCCAAAATGACAACCGTATGATAAAGAATGAATGTCCTCACACTGGAGTCACAGACACAGACCAAGCCACCTGCACTAAGAGCACAAGAGCTGCTGCTTTAATGTGGCACTCCGCGCTCTCCTCCCAGCTCTGGTGCAGAGGTAGCCCCTACTAAGTTTATTTTGCCAGTTACCAACATGCCAAAAATGGTCCAGCCACATTCTCCACCAGCTTCCCAGCCTCAGCTGACACGCTTGCACAACTTGGTTAAGTACATACTCCTTGAGCAATACGTACCTGCCTAAATCTGGCCTTTCTTCCCTCCCCACATCTCTGCATGATCTCTGCTTCCCTCTCCTCTGGCAGAGAAGCACCTCAAATCAGTCACTTAAAACATGGTGCAGGAACCTAATAAAAGAAATTCTAACTTAAATTGGAATAAAGGTTTTCTTGTGCCCATGTATTGAGTAGGTATCTAGCCAAGTGACACCTCCCCCACCCAACCCATCCCCCAACGCACACAGTTCTCTGTGCCCATCATAATTCTAAGAGTTCCCAACTTACTGTAACCCACAGTTTATACTTCCACAGGCTGTAAGCGCCTTAAGTCACAGACTGAACCCTGTTAATCAAGAGCTCAGTGAGGCATACAGAGCTTTGCCAGGAGTGGGGCCTTTATAAGAATTTGCTAAATGAGTGAGTAAAGAAATGAAACAACGAAAACAAACAAGAACGTGGTGTGAATTTGAGATGAGGCACTCTCCCTCCCAAGAACAGTGGTTTGGAGGACGGAGGGCAGGGCACGAGGAGGGCGCAGGCTGAACGGGGGCATTTGCCTGACAACTCCAAGAAGCTTCCCCTCCGCGAAAGCCAGTCGGCCTTGCTGCTATTTCCATCCAATCCTTTTTTTTCCCCCATTTTCAGGGTTTTCATGTCATAACTTGTTTCTTGAGGACAGCAATGTCACATGACAGAATGAAGTAAGCGCTTCGTCATTCAGGGAAAATAACCTAATTTTCAATTCCCCTTGAACTTTGTTTTCTCCTGTGATGCCAACCTCTCAGCCATTTCGCTGCCCTTTAGTGCCAGGATCAGAGGAGAAAAGAAAGGAAAAGCACAAGATCAGCTGTGTTTTTTAAAAAGGTCAATAGCATCTCTTAAATAATTGGGATTCAGGGGGAAAGGGAGTTAAGGAGGCCATTACATTTCTTTAACCACCCCTCACCCCACTGGCACAAGGAAATTAACTGTCCCCACTTGAAGGGGGAAGGCAAAAAAAGGAAGCCAATAAGGCAATCTATTCTTAACACAAATCAAAGATCACCCTTTATCTAAATAAAGAAGCCCCTCACCAACTATTCTTATTTTTCTTCACTTTCTTCTAATCACTTTAGAATATTAGAGCTGCTACCGCAAAGTGAGAAATGTTCCAATAAATCTTTTTAGGTTCCTATTTACATACATTTTTCCTTCCTTCCTTCCTTCCTTCTTTCTTTCCAAAATGTACTATTATATTCACAGAGTAACTTTTGCTGTTCGGGTGGAAATTTTCAGACACTATGAGTGCAATAACATCCTCAAGTGAACATTTTCCCATAAAATACACACAAGATTAGCAAATCAACAAGCCATTTAGTAACATGGCTTCATTCTGTTAGGCTAGTCCAAAAAAAAAAAAAAAAAACCCCAAACAAACAAAAAAACCAACAGTAGGAAAACACTTTCCATATGGTATAGTTCCCCAAAGGTTGAGGCTCCGGCTCTGGGCCACCCTGTGAGACCATGCACTCCACATAACCTCCATTCTCAAGCCAATACAATTAAGAGGGCTCCTATGGTGGCCCCACTTCCAGCAATTGAATACAGCAACAAGAGCAGGGCATGGTAAGTGGAAGGTGGGAAAAAGAAAAAAACAACTGGGTCAAAATCCCACAACTTTTTATTTTTCAAAATGAATGTCCTTTTGACTCATGTTCAGAGCTAGAAATGAACACAAATGTTCCTCTACTTCTGGAGGGCATTCTCCTGAACGTATGTCACTCCACTACTAATAAAAAATGCAATATAGAAGCAAGCACCCCAAAAAATCAAGTCCCCTGGTTTGTGGCCAGGTAGCAACGTCCAGGTGGGAATCTAATACAAGCATCATGCTTAGGTACAAAGTAAATTAACCGAGATCCCAGGAGACTTGTCATAACATGGGCACTGCAAACACACTTTCTTAATAAGATGCATATGATCAAATACGTATTCAATTTTTCCTTAGTCTTCTATCATTTTACTTTTCCTATTCCTCTATCATTTTTAAACTTTTTTTTTATTTTTTAGTAGAGGCAACCCTTGGTTGACCTCACAGATTGCAAGGACCTTGTCATCTTACTATCCCTTATTTTTTTTATTTTTTATGCCTACAGCACCTGGTCTTCCTAGGTGGTCTCCCATCCAAGTACTAACCAGGCCCAACCCTGCTTAACCTCTGAGGTCAGACATGATCCAGCTTGTCCAGGGTAGCATGGCTGTATACTTCCTCTATCATGTTTAAGATCATTTGACAAGTGGCTAAAGTCTTACCTCAAATGTGCCATGCTACTGTACGGCACTAACTCCCTCATTCCAATATTATTCTATCAATCAATAAGAAACATGCACGTTATACCTGCTGGGCTCAATCACACATCAGGAAGAAGCTTACCCATCAAATGCACAGGTATTAACATAGTATCAACCACAAAACCTTAAGGATCTTGTTAGCTTGCTTTTTTGAAGGAAAATTGACCACAGTTACCAAAATTATTTTTTGGCAGGGGGTGTCCAAAAGCTGCTGGATTCCTAAAGTATTTTTCTTCCTTTTAACTTGAAATCCTTTCCAAACAGGACAAGTCAAACTATCACTATTTCTCTCAATTCGACAACCCTGTATGATAACCCTGACTTCATGACTTCAATTCCTCAATTCCCACCTCCTTGGCAGAAAGTGCCTGGCAATATTTACTGTAAACAGAGAGGTAGAAACAAAAGGAACGCCAGGAAAAAAAGCACCCTCTTGGGTCTCAGGCTGGAAAGCTCCAACCCAGGCTCTTCAGGTGGGGAGGTGGATTACAGAAGGCAGTCAAGAGTGCCTGATCAGGATTGTGCTTTCAGTGAGCAACGAAGGAAACTTTTTCCAAAAAATTTTTTAAAGAGTGGCTGAGATGAGTTCTGTATTAGGACTGATCTTCCCAGGAGTCCCAAAAGTGGCGGTGGTAGCAAACTCCAAAGCAGAGGTTTTCAAATGTGGCGGCACATTAGAATCACCTGGCTTTTTAAATGCCATTGCTCAGGCTGCAGCCCAACTGAATCAGGCTCTCTAGCGGTGGGCCTAGGCTTCAGTACTTTTAAAAATTCTGTAAATGAACAGCCAAGTTTGAGAGCCAATCCCTCAAGACAACTCCCAACGTGTCTGAACACCGCGTTGTGAGTAGCGTTGGGAAGACGCTGCATCCCTGGGATGAGGGGGTACACACATAATCAATACACAAAGTTTTTTAAAATCCTGTGTAACTGACTCTGACAAGACATCCAAGCACCTGTCTAGAGGCCAAACAGTGATGCAACTTGGAAAAGTCCCTTGGAAAGCTAGGATACATGCTCTAAGTGAGGCGGGGGCGTTCAGGGACTACCTGTCTGCACCCCGAAGGCCAGGGAGAGATGAGCGGCCACAAGCCCTTTCTTCAGGGATGGTCTAGAGTAGACGAGCACGCTGGGAAATTAAGCAAAACAGGGTAGGACAGAGACTGAGGTGCTCCGTTTGGGTCCCGAAGGAACCGTGGTTCCCTCCTAGCTGTCACTCGAGCGCGAGGGTCGAATTAGGGGTGCGAAGGCAGCCAATCCCCTTTCACTAAAGGGAAGTCCTGGAGACCCTCCTCCCGCCCCCGGCCCCGCAGCAGGTCCCCCCGCAATCCCCGCCATATGTTCCTGGCGTCTTCCCGGCAGGGCGCGGCGCGCGGGCACCAGGAGCGCACCTTCCAGCGGGAGGACCCGTGAGCCGACGCGGGCGCTGCCAGGTGCTCCGAGGGCGGACGCGCGGGCTGAGCTGAGCCCGAGCCCCTCCGGGCCCCGCTGCCCTTGGCCACGTCTCGGCGCTCCTCGTCCCCGCACACACCCAGCCCCGCTCCCGCGCCCGGCTCACTCACCCACCACCGCCGCCTCCGGGTCCCGCTACCGCCGCAGCCCGCAGAGCCGGACGAGTGCAGCGACCGCGGCGCCGCCAGGAGGCTGGGCCAGCCCGGCCACGCCCCCACCCGCCCCCTGGGAGGAGGGGCAGGGGGCCGCTGGAGTGGGGGCGACCCGCCCGAGTGGCCGCCGGACTTGCGGCCCAAGCTGGGATGGCTCAAGGTGGGATAGTGGGCGCTGTGACGCTCTGTCTCGGCCGGGCCGGGCCACCCCCCTCCTGCAGCGTCCCCTCGCGCCGTCACCGGCCCCTGGCGACGCGTTTGCCCAGGCACCCCTCCACCACCCCTACTCTGCCTCGCCAGGCTCGTGCGCTCCCTCTCCTCCCTCCTCACCCTCCCCCTCCCGCCAGCGCCTCTTGCCCTGGCCAGCATTGCTTTGTCCTCACCCTTCCCCAGATCGGAATGTCCTCCCGCCCCCCACTCCCGCCGTCGGGGTGTTTTTCTTCTCCAAGCCTAGGCCATTCCAAATTCCCGGCCTCCCAGAAGCCTCACCTATTTCGCACCCCTCCACCCACTGTCCCGCCCCCACAGCCTCTGGGCCCAGTCTTTGTCTTACCCTTCTTCGCTCAGCCTTTTTCTCCCCAACTAATCAGAAACTTAAAGTATAACTTTTCTGCTACCACAGTCAAATCTACAAATATTTATTGAGCACCTACTATGACGAGACACTGGTGGAGAGAGAGAAGATTACAGTCGCCACTTGCAGTTCTAAAAGTCTGTGCCTGTTTGGAAGGCAGGGAGGGAGGGGCCCAAGGCCACACAGCTGGTGGCAGTAGGGGCCGGAATTAGAAGCCAGATTCCTGGGATCTGGTGTAGTCCCATTCCAAAGGAAACTGCAGGATGCTGCTGACCTGCTGTTAAGAGCTTGAGCAAAAACTGGTGTCCTTTCTTTATCTGTGAAATGAGTACCGATTGCTAGCCCACCAGGTTGTAAAGATGGCCTGAAAAAAACATTTGGGACTCTCACACAACCTGTACTTAGTAAGTAAATGTTTACGGACAGAGCGAATGGTATAGATGAATATTCGATCACTTCAAATAACGTGAAGACTTTAAAAAGTAATAGTGAAAGGGAGAGAACATCTGTAAAGCATATATCTGATAAGTGGTTAATGCACAAACATATAAAGAACTCATACAGCGCAATGTCCAAAAAAATACAATTTAAAGTTGAGAAGAGAACTAGAATGCACGTCTTTTTCAAAGAACACATGCAAATGGCCAAAAAAAAATACATGAAAAGGTGGTCAACGTCACTAATCATCAGGGAAATGAAAATCAAAACCACAGCGAGAGATATCACTTCACATCTGTTAGGATGGCTAGTACCAAAAAGACAAGAAATAAGTGTTGGTGAGGATGTGGAGAAAAGGGAACCCTTGTGCACTGTTGGTAAGAATGTAAATCGGTGCAGCCACTATTGAAACGGCATGGAGATTCCTGGAAAAGTTAAAAGTAGAGCTACCTATGACCCAGCAATCCTACTTTGGGGTATTTATCCAAAGAAAACAAAACACTAACTCAAAAACATATGGACACCCTCAAGAGATGGAAGCAAACTAAGTGTTGTCGAGGTAGGAAATGTCCAAACCTGTAGAGAATTCTGTTGTTTATTTGAGCCAAACTGACAACAACTGTGAGGAACTAAATCTCAAGGGATTGAGAAAATGCTCTGGAGGATGGCAGTTTTGCAGTTTATTTTATACATTAGGTTTAAAGAAGGAGTTTAAGGAGGGTTCCATGACATCCATTGGTGGTGGATTAAGGGGGGGGGAAAAAAGCAAAGCCTGGAAATCTCTGGGATTGGCTAAAAAGAAAAACAAAGAGACCTGTACTTCTTTTACACCGGTGGTACAGCATAGTTAATGCCTAACATTTACAGCACATAGGGATGGTATGCGGAGAACAAGGAAACTGTGAGGGTCTCTATGGCCTCATGCTCTTGTGTGGTGAATGTGCCCTGAGAGGGTTGGAATAGAGGAAGACTCTGACATTTCAAAGGTATTTTATCTTAGATGCAAAAAGACAATAGGTAAAGATTGACCTTTGTCAAGGAAACTACAGGCCTAGAACATGACGAACCTGCCATGACCGCTTTTCGTTAGGGATTTTTGTGTTCAGATCATCCTATGCAGTTACTTTCGGTCTCTGAGTTTGTAGAGCTGCCATGCAGGTGACCCTGAGCTTGTCGGGTTTAGTATTTGGCCCCTTTTTTTTTCATCCACAGTGTCCATCAATGGATGAATGGACAAAGAAGATGTGATTATACACACACACACACACACACACACACACATATATAATTATACACACACACACACATATATATATGATTATACACACACACACACATATAGAGAAAGAGGTAACTATATAGAGAGACACACAATGGAATATTGTTCAGCCATTAAAAAAAAAAGAAGGAAATCTTGCTATTTGGAACAACATGGATAAACTTCGGAGGTATTATCATAAGTGAAATAAGTCAGACAGAGAAAGACAAATACCATATGATGTCACTTCTGTGTAGCATCTAAAAACAAACAAACACTCAAAACACATATAGATGCAGAGAACAGATGGGGGGTTGCCAGTGGTGGGGGCGGAGGGTGGGAGAAATGGGTGGAGGGGGATCAAAGGTAAACACTTCCAGTTTTGAAATAAATAAGTCCTGGGATATAATGTACAGTATGGTGACTATAGTTAATCACGCTGTATTGCATATTCGAAGGTTGCTAAGAGTAGATCTTAAAAGTTCTCATCACAAGAAATAAAAAAATCTTTGTAACTGGATGCTAAGTGGACTATGGTGGTGGTCATTTTATAATACATGCAAATATCAAATCATAATGATACATACCTGAAACTAATGTTATACCACAATAAATAAATAAATGTTTAAAAGGAATAGTGATGGGGGAGGGGGGAGAGTGGGAGGGTGCTGCTTAAGAATCCAAGAGAGGCAGCAACGGTCAAAAGAGTCTTTTTGGAGGAAGTGAGGTTGAGCTGCTCTAGAAATATTGGGTGTAAAGGCTTGCTTGTGTGTCCAGGAGTACATTTAAAGTAGATGCGGTGTGGGAACAGTATTCAGAGGTTGGTCCAGCATTCCGAATGGAGGCTGCCTGTAGGGGGGTCATGGGACGCATACTAGAAGATGGGGTGGGACCAGATGGCAGAAAAACTATCTAATACCAAAGTGAGGGACTCGAGTTGACCAAAGAGTAGTGCTTGGACACCTCAAAATGGAATGGAACCTGCAACCTACAGTAGGAATTTAAATGGCCCTGGAGACCTAGGATGGGACCGGGAAGAAATTTCCAAAGATCCTTAAGACTTGAGGACTAGATGTGTACGGTGAGGGCGTGGAGAGGATAAAGACATAGCTGAGATTCCCAGGCTAGTGGCTTGGAGCCCCGGGTAGAGGGATGATTTGTTCTGAGAGCTGATGAAGGTTCCATGCAGTATGAGGTAATGATGGCACTTTTCAGTGAATGTGACCCTACAGGTAGCAGGGAGTGGGAGTTGGGATGTGGAGGGCCCGATGTGGGCAGCAACCAGGTGGAAGGAGAAAGGAGAGTAAGGGTCAGACCAGGTGCCAAGAGAGGAGAGTGAAGTGCCCTAATTTAGGGCTCAGGAAGCAGAGGGCACCAGCCAAGGGAGAAGGAGAGGGAGACATGAGAGCCAGCAGGAGTAACTAATGTACTTCTTCTCCCAGAGACCCTTACACAAGGAGCTGTAGAAATTACACACTTTGTAAAGGTTTGTTAGCTGTCTTAAAAGCAGTTAATCAGCAGTTGCGCCCACTTCCAAGTAGATATTTTGCTGATAACAAAAATAAGGGGACAAGGAGAGAAGCAAGGTAGAGATTCGTTTATCAAGAAATTGCTTTAGACACTGCTATTGTCAAGATGCATGCTCGAGCTGCTTCGACCTCAACCTAAAGTAAGCAGTTTCCCCAGGCAAAGCCCCTAAAATTTTGAACTACATCCTTCCTTTATTTGTATTCAATGTAAGTCTTGCTCCCTTGGCTGTTATTGAGCCTGTAGAAAGAAATTATATATATGTGAATTGCAGTAGCTTGCCACAAGAGAAATTTTCAGGAGGAACATTTTGTGTACATGGAGTACATAATGCAGAAATATTCAGAGAAATGCTATGACGTAAATGACGTACGAGTCATTATAGAGTGTGGCACACCAGAAGGGCCACAGACGGAAAGCTGCATCTGGAACACTTCCTGTGGCTCCCACCGTGAGGATGTAGTAGATGTGAGTAACAAAGGGAGAGTTGGAAGGGCATTCATAGAAGGTGTGAGCAGACCCACAAGACAGGAAACAGGAGGAAGTGAACCAAGCAGAAAATAATACAGCGGTTTATTTGGTCGAAGTAGAGAAACTGTGCTTGGGAAGAAATATGGGGTTGGCAAGGGCACCTGGAAGAGGCTGTTTGGTTGGAGGCTTTGAAAGAGGCTGCCTTAGTTGAGTTGCCCTGAAAGCAGAGCCTGAGACAGGACTAGGGGCAGGTGGAGTATTTAGTTGGGGATCCCTGGAAGCAGAAATGAGGGAACAGGAAAAACGAGACAGGGAAGACGGAAGCCATGATCAGGGTATGTTAGTGAGAGTGGTGCTGTGTGCAGCGAGGCCTCCTGAGAATCTGCTGAATGCTCCCCAGAATCGACAACCTGTAGAGCGAGGGCTGGGATGGGAAGCTGTCGGCACTAAGTGATGCTGAGTTTGCATGGAGCTGTCCCAGCCCCTACAACTTGTCTGCTGCCTGGGCTCCTGCTGCCCATGGCTCCTCCAGGCCCAGCCTCTGCCACAACCTGCATGCCTGGAGGGTTAACCTGAGGGGGGCGGGAGGGGGCGGGTGGCCTGAGGATTAAGAAAAACACAGAGATATAAGATAGGAAAAGCTGGGGCCACGTGGGACACTGCACTCTGCTCAGATACAGTGACCTCGAGGAAAGCTCAGCGCATTTATTATATACTTTTGAAGGTCAAAGAGAGGGTGGGAGCCTTCTTCTCAGGACTCGAAACTTTGCTGGCAACAATAATCTCCCAAAGGCCTGTCTGTACTCAGTTATCTATGCTAAACCACAAGCAGCTGTCTGTTCATTGTTTGCTCCTCTGCCCTTGGCAGATTACAACACAGTCAAGCATGGCTTTACCGATGCTTCGACCACAGGTCTGGGCTCAGATCTGGCTCTCTACATGCCTGCTATACCATATGGCAGATAGCAGCTTCTCCCAGTACCATCCTTCCCTCCATACCCTTTCCCAGCTGCTTCATAGTGGAGCAGCTCTGGCAAGACATCTTCTCCCCTGGAACAGGTTTCCCCAGAACCCCAGAGGTCAGACTTCTAGCAAGTTCCATGGGCCTGGCACCACAGTAGCTTCTCTGCTATCCAGTGAGACCCAACATGCCCTCTCTGACAAGGCCTGGCTGAAAGCCAGGGTGGAGGGGAGGCTATTCTTTGGGTGCCTCATCTCAGTTTTAGACCATTGACGCTCCCCACCTAAGGCTAAGAATCTCCAGTCTTACATTACTCACTTTTCAATGTGTAATATAAGTATCTCATATAAGTACTAGGGAAAGGGACTTCATAAAGAAAACAATTATATTAAGTTTCTCTTTGAAGTTCTAGAGCCCCTGGGCAAGCAGACTTGCTAGGTCTTCCTTCTGCCTTCAGAAAAAAATCTAACTCCTTGGCAAAGTATGGGAAGCCCCACATCATCTGGGCCAGATTGCCAGAAAACTCGACTGGGGACAATGCTTCCGCCCACTCCACCCACCACACCCTGGGCCTGCTCTCAAGGGTATTCTTGTCTAGAATACCCTTCCCTCTTGCTCCAATCTTTAAAGATTTAGCTCAAGTCCCTCCTCCTCTAAGAAATCCTCCTTTGTTCTTCATTTGCTCCCCGGAGTGTTTTATCATAGCACTCTTTTTGGGAGTTTGGCCCTCCCACACACTGTGAGCCCCTTGACTACAAGCAGAGGGTCGGATCCCTCCCTGAGTCTCTAGCCGCTAGCACATAGCAGGTGTTCAGTAAATGTTTGATGAATGAATTAACAAACCATCAGCTGTCAGAAAATGCCACTGAGAACAAGTTCTGAGCTCCTGTCTTGTGGACAGACTAGGGACTGGCCCAGCCTACCTGAATTCTAATGCAGATTTGCCCAGGTCCTTGAACTAGTAACCTAATCTCTCTCTGGCCTGCATCATAGGGTCTGTAAAGGAAGGTGATAATCATGCACCCTCACAGGGAAGAGGTGGAGTCTAATTACTATTTAAAGGTCCTAAGTAGCCTTTGGAAAAACAGATGTGTCTGTGTACAATGTGGAGGAAGGTAATGAAACTGAGTGTACCATTAACACATTCTTATTCTGTGGAAGATGAGAAGATGAACTATCGTTTTATATTTTACTTGTTCTAAATGTAGGACATCCTTGTCATACAGGTGGGAATGTTGAAAGCGGAGTCAAGTTTCTTGGTGGCGGAGGGGGGTGGGGTGGCGTGGCTGGAAGCAAACAAGGCTTGAGATTGACTCTATACTGCACACCCAAGACCTGCTGTGAGGGGACCACAGACTTTCCTACAGGTGTTTCAACTTGCATAATCGATTTTAAAAATCAACAGACAATAAACAGCAATTTTGGAGGGATCTAGCATAGTCAAAAGAGTTTCATATACAGTTAATGGATCAGGGTGGACTTTCTAGAAGCTTGGCCTGCCTGCCTGGAGGCTGAGAACAGGGGCAGAAATGGCAAAGCTTAGCCAATCAGCCGAGGGAGGAATTACCAAGAAACAGGACAAGTTTACAATCCCTATCTCCTCACTCACCCCCACACCACCAACTGATACTAATGCAAGGAAAATGTATTTCTTAAATATTATCCCCAAATGTTCCTAGTTACAGTGAAACAATTCCAGGACATGAAGGGCTTGCCTTTTCCACCATCTTTGGCCAAAGTCAGGATAGCTCAAATTCGAGACTAAAAACAAAACCTTTTTTAAAAATTTAAAATTTGACTCTGTGAGCCACATTTGCTCTATAGCAAGTTAATTAACCATTATGGGAGTTCAATTATTTGGTCGTAGATGATCTAAGCCATCTTGAGGGCCACATTCTCAGACTGTATTCAGACCAACGGGGCAATAGATGAGACCTGAAACACGGATCAAATGTTTTTAAATGCTGCATTTTTGTTCATTTAGGACTGCCAAAGCCCTCTAATGAGGAATTGCTCCTTCCAGAACACATTTTTCTTGGATCTGTCTGAAGTAAAAGTAGCACACTGGGACTATTTGGTGGTTAGGCCTGAAATAATAACAATTAGAATTTAGTTTATCTTGCAGAAGTGGATACGATTTATTTTCCTAGATCTTAACTGTAAGGCGTCACCATAGGGCTTGTGAGTTGGTTTGCCCAAGAGCAAGCTGAGGCCCACTGACTGGTGATTCCCTCTGCTGACAGTCAAGACGGCAGTGATTCTATCCAAAACGTGGATTTCTTCGGTAATTTGAGTAATTTCACATTCGACATTTTAAATTTCACGACAACCAGGGAGGTTGATGTTCTTATCTCCATTTTACAGATGAGGGAGTGGAGGCTCAGAAAAGCCACACCACTCGTCCCAAATCGAATTTTTAATACATAGGTGGGGGAGGAGCCTCTACAGCTCCTGGGTCTGTCGGAACCAGAGCTTTGCTGGAGAAGCACATGTCGGCAAGCTGCAAGGCATCTAGGGATGCTTAATCCAAGACTTCCTTCCCTCATTTCCCTCCTAGCCCCTAGTGCCCTCCATGAAATTCAAGGTCGTAGAGATCGAAGTCCATAGGACTTCCCCTTGCCGTGAGAATTCTCCATGTCAACAGAATAATTAGAGTTGGGGATATTTAAAACATAGTCTTACAGTGGTCCCTTTAGTACAGAAGCTGTGTTGCATTATGACTCCTGTGGGCCCTGGGCACTGTAGGTCTCTTCTTCTATAAAAATATATTTAAAATATATTTTATGAATGCATTGGTATAAAGAAAAATGTGTTTATATTATATGGTAAAACATGTCTTTCCATATAAATATTCATTTTTTTCTTTAATTTGAAAAGAAATTAAACATTTTTGTGGGCCCCTGAAAGTATCCTCGGCCTGTCACCATGTGGAGTCTAATGGATGAGGCGGCCCTGCTCATATACTGAGAGTTTCTGTCCTACACTGAATGCCTGGGGAGCTTTGAAAATCGCTTTGCTTGGAGCCCCACCCCAGGCCAATTACATTAAAGTCTCGAGGCGGACCCAGTATCCTGTTTTTGGCATTTTAAAAGGTCTCCCAGGTGAGTCTAGTGTGCAGCCAAGATTGTGATCCTGATTTTAATAATATTTTCCTCGTAGGACCTTAAATTGCTCTTTTGGGGGTGGGGGGTGCGGGAAGTAGAGATTATCCTTTGAGGCTGGAGAGGGACCACTGTTCTACAGGTCAACTTTCCAAGCAGGGAACCTGATTGTATCCTATTTCTGTCAGAGGAAATCTACTTTCTTTACATCACAATAGAACAATGTTTCTGCACTCTTAACAAAAATACCCACCACCACCCCTTTCTGCTCTTTGTAGGTCTACCTCTCCTTTTCAAACCCCTGCTGTTTGTTGCCTTGAGGGTGAGATTTAACTGAAGCTGAGGGTGAGATTTAAATGAATCTCAGAGAGATAGTTTCAAAGGCCTTTGGACTAATAGGTCTCTCGGCTTAGACTTAAAGTCTGGGAAATGTGAGATTTGTTCTGGAGGACTAGAAAATGTTATTCTAGGCTAGGGGGAGAGGAAACTAAGAGGTGGAGGTTGGTGGTAAAGGAACAATTCAAACAAGAATGAGAAAAAACAGATGTTGGGCCACTGTGAGGGAATGGAGAGAGCACCTTGGGTGCTAGGCCGCTCTGTGCCTGCCCCCAGACTGGCCAGCGATCCCTCCCTTCCCTTCTTCCCAATTTCTTTGTGTCAACCACCCAGGAGGGCAATGCCCATTTATGCCAGAGACTTTGCACACTCCCCTTCTCCTGATCCTGGGTGCTTCATTCCCACTTTACAATATTCTAGAACATTCTGAAGCCCATCAAGGAGAATGGAGCTCTGGGCACCACACTCTAATACAATGGCCAGCGTAGTTTCCTAGGATCACAGAATTTTTAGAAAATGCAGAAGACATGAAAGAGAACTCTCACAAATATAGTTCAATTTCTGTTTCAGTGCCTTAATACTCACACTTAACATCAGAAAAAGATTTATCCAGTCAGCAGTAAAATTCGGACAGCTCAGAATAATTATAACTTTCTTAATGGATTTAAAAGAGTAAAAAGGATTTGAGGAAGGAGAGTGACCTACATTTGATATTATTTAGACAGCTAAGAAGTATTATACCAAGGAACACATAAAAGAACAGTACAGTGTAATGAACTGTATGGTCAGAACATTCTCTGGTCAGGGAGCTCTTAGGATTGCACACCATCTATCTTCATTACATACCTGTCCAAAAGACAGAACACAACAGGAAAATTGTAGTTTTAATGAGCTTGGAGGACTATAAAATAGTTGCCTTGTTATAAACTTTTGTTGTTATATACCAGCAGGAGACAAAGTATTTGTTTTCTGTTTTAAATTTTGTTTTCATACAGTAACATTACTACGGATTTGCAAGGAAGGGATAAAAAGCGAAGAGATTTTTCAAAAGGGGATACTTTATTGCTTCAAAAATGTTGCAGCTGAGAGTGTAGATGTTGCCCAGGCTACATTTCTTTCTTCAGCTGTTTCTATTTAAATGAGAGGTACTTAATAAAATTGATAGTTTTCAAAACATTGCATTTCAGTGAAAACTTCCTGGAGATGGATGATGGTGATGGTTGCACAACAAATGTGAACGTACTTAATGTCACTGAACTGTACTCTTGAAAAATAGTGTGCATAGTAAATTTCATGTTTGTAGGTTTTACCATAATTAAAAAAGAATAAGGAGTCCCTGGGTCAGATCATAGTGGGAAAAAAACACAAGAACATTGTGTTTATGGTTTTGATAGTGTGTGTATGTATATGCGGTGTGTGTGTGTGGGTGTGTGGGTGTGCGCGCGCGTGTGCGCATATATAAAGGAAAAAGAAGAAAGGGGATTACTTATGTGTTTTTTGGAAAGAGTTTTCTGTTTTTTTGGCTGATGGAAACGTAAACTAAGAGCATCAGTGCATGTTTAAGACTTTGTGACTAATAAAAGCACCTGGGAATGCACAAAATTTGAGTCTGGGTCTTACTTTATAAAATATTACAAGTTAATTAGCTATGTTAAGCAAAGAAATTCACAAAATTACTTGTAACATTTAGCATCTTGTTCAAGCCCCACCTAGCCATGCTTTATTTCAGTCTCATACCGGTCCTTACTATTCAAAACACCTACAGCCAAGAGAAAAAAAAATCCACATGAACAAACAATAAACTCATCTTCAGAAATCTCCAAAAATTACCAACATATTTTGAAAATTTTTCTTATTCAAATAAACTGTTGGAGGGGCAGCAACAATTACAGCAGATCCTCCAATAACATCCTTTTGTTCAACATCATTTCATTATAACATTGATGAGATGCTGTGAGAATTTAACTCTTGTTTATATCAATGAGTCTATGGTAAAATTGATTTCTTTCTGTATTGTTTCCATTAAAGTCACAGAACCTATTAATGATATTAAGTGAGGATTTATGGTATATAGACCTGGACACTTTAATAGTTTGTTGAAAGTATAATAAGTGATAATGTGAAACATTACTTTTTGGAAAGATATCCATTACCTAATATTCCTGTTGTTCTCCAACAACTTCACCAGTAATAAAAATGCTCTAATTCTGATGTCTGTTTCATTGGTGAAGATCTGGGAAGTGGAAGATAGAGGAGCTTCCATGCACCTGTGCTGGGCCTTTTTATGCCCTTTCTCATTCGGTCATATGATAGCCCAGGCAATATTCCATTGCACAAGGAAGAAAGTGGGACACAGAGATTTTATAGTCTTCCCAAGATCGTGCAAATAGCAAACAGCATTCTGTCTGACTCCAAAATCTGTGTGTTTTATCACTGAGATGCATCACATGCCCATAGGGCAAGCTCTTTCATACATAATGTTTTTTTTTTAGAATGCATATTTTTTTCCTTAAAAAATTAAATCAGACCATCTGGGTCAAGATGGCCAAGCGAATGCAGACTGAAACTTCTCTCTTCCAGTATAAACACAGAAATGCATGAAAAATAAAAGCCCCCAAACAGAATGGAAACCTGTAGTTATAGGGTCGGCCACTGGGAACTCATGGAGAGCTAAGGTCAGATATAAGTTGGTGGCCAAGTCTTCTGAGCCAGTTTGAGAACAGAAGCCATGTTCACCTATTTGTCAGGATGGGGCAGACTAAACTGAGAGCCCTGGGCGTGAAGCCAGTCCTGGAATCATGCTTTCCACTCAGGAATAGGGACTGACATAGCTTAGATTTAGAACCAGGGATATACCTCTTGCCCACAGCAGGAGGGTAGTACAGGAGCATTTGCATGACTAGAAACTGACTCATATTCAATATCCAGAATTGAGTCTCTGAGTTCCAGAGCAGGACCTGGAGACCACTAACTGAGATCAAATTTAAAGACTGTGCAACCAAGAAACTAGCTAAGAGTGAGGAAGAAAACTCCCTGAAAGCAGAGCTCTCAGACAAAAAGATAATAAGTGAATCAGTCTAGTGTTAGACAGTGAACAGTCCAACAAATGAGATAATTCATACTGGCGGAAATGTAGAGAACATCATGAAAGAATTAATATATATATATATAAAGAATATATATTTTTTAAATCCTCAAGAGAAAATAAAGGTGGTAATTATAAATCGAGAAGAGGAAGCCATGAAACAAGAACAGGAAGGTATTGAAAAGAACTAACTGGCAATATTAAAAAGTAAAAACAACCATTTAAATTAAAACCTAAATAAAGGAATATAGCAGTTTGGACACAGCTAAAACTGGAGTTAATGAATTATAAAATATAACTGAAGCAATTATCCAAGGCTCAGCCTAAAGAGGTAGAGATGGAGAATATGAGATGGGAAATAAATGAGATTGCCAATTGTAAAGAATAAGACTTCCAGAAATGGAGAACAGAGAAAATAAGGAAAATGAAAGATTTAAATGCTTGAGACCATCCCAGCATTGAAGAAAGACATGAGTCCTCGGGTTTAAAAAGTTCTATTGAGAACTTCAAGGATAAAGAGAAATTATTAAAAGGTGGCAGAAGGAAAAGACTATTGAGACTGACAACAAACTTTTCCTCACCATAATAGATAGGAGAGGATAGTGCAATAATTAATGGAATTTTAAAAAAGAGCTCTATACCCAGATTAGTTATTATTCAAGAGCAACGGTGAAATAAAGACATTTCAGATGTACAAGGACTAAGATATTTTACTTCTTATAGATCCTTGCTAAGAGAAATATGAAAATATTATGAAGAAATGGAATGGCCAGACAAAACAGTAAGCAGAGAAATTACTTAGTTGAAGAGCTAAGTAAATATCAACTGTACCAATAATAGCAACAACTTTTTGTTCAGAAAGTACAAGCAGAGAGAATGCTCCTTAACTCATTCTATGAGGTCAGCACACCCTAATAGCAAAATCACATAAAGATATTACAAGAGAGGAAAATGATAGACCAACAACTCTCATGAATATAGATGCAAAAATTATTAAATTCAATAGTGTATTAGAAAAAATATGTTATGACTAAGTCGAAGTTATTCCAAGTATATAAGGTTAGTTTAACATTGAAATTTTAGTTTATCTATCACATCAACAAGCTAAAAAGGAAAATTATATAATCATGCCAACTGATTCAGAAAAAAGATTTGACAAAATCCAACATCCATTCATTATTGAAAACGCTCAGCAAAGCGGAAATAGAAATTTCCTCAACTCAATAAAGAACATCTACAAAAATACCTACAGCTAACATCATCATACTTAGTGGTGAAAAACTGGATGCTTTCTCCTTAAGATCAGGAACAAGGTTAGGATGTTACCTCTTACAACACCTATTCAACATTGTGCTGGAAGATCTACCTAGAGCAATAAGACATGAAAAGGAAATAAAACACAGACAGATAGGGAAGGAAGAAAAAAATTCCTTCGTAAATGACATATTATCTATGTAAATGATCCCAAAAAAACCGACAACAAAACTCCTGAAAATAAGCAATGATAGCAAGTTCAGAGGACACAGGTTAATATACAAAAATCAATTACTTTCCTACAAACCAGCAATGAACAATTGGAATTTGAAATTAAATGCACAATACCATTTTTATTAGAACTTCTCACACAAAAAAGGAAAAGCTTACCTATAAATCTAATAAAGTATCTTTAGGATCTATATACAGAAAACCTAAAACCAATGAAAGAAATCAAAAAGATCTAAATAAATGGAGAGACATTCTGTGTTTTTGGATCCAAAGACTCAGTATTATTAAGCCGTCAATTCTTAACAACCTGGTCTAGAAATTCAATGCAATGAATACACTCCCAGAAACATACATGGTACCAATACTGAATCATGAAGAAATAGAAAATATGAATAGACAAATAATGAGTAAGGACATTGAATCAGCAATCAAAAATCTCTCAACAAAGAAAAACCCAGGACCAGATGGTTTCACTGCTGAATTCTACCAAACATTTAAAGAAGAATTAACGCAATTCTTCTCAAACTATTCCAAAAAATTGAAGAGGAGAGAGCACTCCAAAACTCATTTTACAAGGCTAGCATTATTCCGATACTAAAATCAGATAAGGACACTACAAGAAAAGTAAACTACAGGCCAATATCCCTGAAGAATATAGGTTCAAAAATTCTCAACAAAATATCAGCAAACCAAATTTAACAACACATTAACAATCATCTACCATGCTCAAGCGGGATTTATCCCTAGGAGACAAAGATGGTTCGACTTATATAAATCAATAAATATGATATACCTCACTGATAGAATGAAAGATAAAAATTATATGATCATCTCAACAGATGCAGAAAAAGCATTTGACAATATACCACATGTTTTCATGATAAAAAATGTTCAACAAATTGAGTATAGAAGGAACATACCTCAACATGATAAAGTCCACTTGTGATGAGCCCACAGCTAACATCATGCTCAATAGTGAAAGGTTGAAAGCTTTTCTTCTAAGATCAGGAACAAGACAAGAGTGTTCACTTTCACCAGTCCTATTCAACATAGAATTGGAAATCCTAGCAAGAGCAATAGGCAATAAGGAAACAAAAGGCATCCAAATTGGAAAGAAAAAAGTAAAATTGTCTCTGTTTGTAGACGATATATATGATCTTACATATAGAAAATCCTAAAGACTCCACCAAAAAACTCTTAGTACTAATCAACGAATACAGTAAAATTTTATAATACAAAGGCAACATACAGAAATCAATAGCTTAAAAAGAAATAAAGAAAACAATCCTATTTAGAATACCATCAACAAAAGAAAAGATCTTGTGCGGTTTGGGCAAGAATGTAAATTGGAGCAGCCACTGTGGAAAACAGTACGGAGGTTCCTCCAAAAATTAAAAATAGAACTACCATTATTTTTTAGCAACCCCATTTCTGTACTTCTGGGTATTATCCAGAGGAAATGACACTAGGGTCTTGGAGAGATATCTGCATTCCTATGTTTATCACAGCATAATTCACAGTAGCCAAGATATTGAAACAACCTAAATGTCCATCAATGAATGGATAAAGAAGATGTGAGATTATGTCTGCAGGGGAACATTATTCAGCCATGAGAAAGAAGGAAATCCTGTCATTTATGACCACATTGACAGACCTTGAAGGCATTATGCTATGTGAAATAAAATATCAGAGAAGGAGAAGTAGTGAATACTCTATTATCTCACTTGTATGTGGAATCTAAAAAAAGCCAGTCACAGAAACAGAGAGTAGTATGCTGATTGCTAGGGGCTGCTGAGATGTCAAAGGGTGCAAAACTTTTAGTTAGAAGATAAGTAAGCTCTGGGGATCTAATATACAGCATGGTGACTATAGTTATCAATACTGCATCATATACTTGAAAGTTGCTAAGAGACTAGATCTTATACACCTCACCACATGCATGCATGCAAAAAAAGTAATTATGTGAGGTGACAGAGGTGTTAACTAACCCTTTTGTGGTAACCATTTCATAACATATATGTGTATCAAATCATCGCAATATATACCTTAACTTAAACTGACACACTGTTATATGTCAATTATATCTCAATAAAGCTTGGGGGGAAAGAATTTTCATAATCCTTCACCCTAACCTCTAAAATATTAACATCTTACCTCACCCGCAGTACATTTAAGAAAATCAGGAAGTTAACATGGATACAATACTACTATATAATCTCCTCCAATCTATCACATTTCCTCAGTCTTTCCCTGCCTTTCCTGGTCTTGAAACTTTTGAATAGTATTGGTTAGTCATTGTGTAGAATATCCCTCATTTTTGGTTTATTTGATGTTTTTTTAAGAATTAGATTGAGGTTATGTGGTTTTGCCAAGAATAGCACAAAGGAAATGAGCCCTCAGTGCCTCATGTCAGGGGGATACTATGTTGTTATGTCTTATTACTAGTGATATTAAACTTGATCACTTGGTTAAGGTGGTGTTTGCTGGGCTTCTCCACTGTAAAGTTACTCTTTTTCCTTTTATAGTTAATAAATATCTTGGGGGAGCTACTTTAAGACTATACAAATATCCTGTTTCACCTCAAATTTTGCCCACTGATTTTAACATCCATTCATGGATGATGCCCATGATAATTTTTACTGGGATATTTGTCTAAAGGGGATTTCTGTTTCCATCATTAATTATTAATTATTATTATTATTATACAATTTCCTCATATATTAAGTAATTGAAATTCTCTGTACAGAAGAGCAGTCTTTTCTCATTCATTTGTTTGATTGTATGAGTATGAACTTATATATACTTATTTTATTATGTGGGTTACAATCCAACATTATTATTATTTATTTTGTTACCCAAATTGTTTCAGCTTTGGCTATTGGGAGCTTTCAGGTTGGCGCCTGTGCCCTTTAACATGTTCCCTCTTTTTTTTTTTTTTTTTTTTTTTGAGCACTTTCTGATTCTCTGGCACCTTAGGATGCTCCAGTCTCTTCTTGCATTTTCCCTACCCAGGGCCAGGGATCAACATATTTACTTATTGGCTCAGCCCTAGTATACACATAAAGTAGTTTCAAAATTGCTAAGCCATACCCCTGTGAGAAGCAAATTTACTAGCAGTACAGTATTGGTGTACTTTTTTTGTTGTTTTGTCTTTAAAGAGCTTTACAGTTTCAAGTCAAAATCCTCTTTTCCAAAGGTACTTAGCTTGGTTCTTTTCTTCCCCATCCCCTTCAGCGTGATGTTATTAATCAATATTGGGTTCATTTGCACCAATTTATGTTATATTTGGGGAATATATAACCTGGTTACATTTTTTAAGTGTACATATGGTACAATGCACTCTGATAGGTCTGCCGTTTTATGGGTTTGGACAAATGTATGTATAGAGTCATATATCTACCACCACAGAAACAGAACAGCTGTATTACCCCTAAAATTCCTTCTTGCCACCCCTTTGCGGTGAACCCTTCCCTACACCCCTTATTTCTGACAACCGCTGATCTGTTTTCCATCTCTGTTTTGCCTTTTCCAGAATGTCAGATAAGTAGATCCATGCAATATGCAGCTTTGGGGATCTGGCTTCTTTCACTTACCAAAATACCTTCATTTTGCTCTACAGGTCATGATCCACTGTTATTGTTATTTATTTTGTTGCTCAAATTCCCCACTTGTGGCTGTTGAGAGCTCTTTCAAGTTGGCTTCTGTGACCTTTGGACATCATTTTTTGAGCACTTCCTTTCTGGCACCATAAGCTGGTCCTGGCTTATTTTGTACTTTCCCTTTCTCAGTCCTGAAATCACAGTTCGATTTTCCAAGGAGCCATGTGTACCTGGAGAATCCACTCCAGTGGGCCAAGCGGCCTGTCCTTGGAGAAGAGGACCTGGAAAGAATCTTACTCATCCCCTGCAATGCCCAAGAGTGGGGAGAGAGGAAGGACTCTTCTCACCAGAAATCATTCAGGTGGCAGAAAGGAGGGGTTAGTGCAGACGTGGGTTCACCGTGTAACCCAGGTTGAGAGAAGGCACATACCCATATTGACATCATCCTTCATCTATGACGTCTGTGTTTCCTGCAATGTCTCCAAACAGCACTGTGCATGGAAGTCTGTCCAGGTTTTCAAATGCCACAGTAAGCCTAGGATGTCCCCTCCATCAGATGTGGTCCCACTGCATTTACACCACTGTCCTGCTCCCACTGACAGCCACCTCAGAGTAGGTGTAGCCACGGCCCCTTTGACCAGTGGCTTTTTCATCACGTTACCTCAGCTGAGGACTCTTTGCTGTCTGCCTAAAATCTCTGCTTGAAATATGTTTTTAAAATATTTGATTTTTTTTGAAACCCCTTTCCAAAGCAGCTGTGTCAGGGGCAGGCTGTGATCGGTCCTGGGGGTTGCCATGGGAACTGGTGCCTGTGAATTTCAAGTGACACCTAGTTAGCAGCTGGCTGTTTGCGGCTCTTTGGGAGCAAGGATGTTTCTTCCCTCTTTGAAAGTGGGACATTTCTTCCTTTGCGTTGTGAACTATTAGTCATGGGGGTTGTACTTGGGAAGGAAATGCCACTGTGTGACGTAACTCCCACTCGGCTGTGGCAGCCCAGCAGTGGTGAGGGGTGCCAGTGCGAACCGGCTTAGACTTGCTCTCGGAGGCAGACGCACCAGCTGAGACTGCCCTTCACTGGCTGAGGCTAATGTCTCTGGTAGAAGCAGGCAGCCGTGTGGAGCCCACAGAATGGGTGACCGTTGTGGGGGTGAGGGGAAGCTGTAGGTAGCAGGAACCACTCTGGGTGCCACAGTGCCTGTTGGGGGACCCCTCCCTGCACTGGGGCCAGCACCAAAGACACTTATATTCCTGACCCTTTCCTGCTTAAATCTTAGGTCGCAGTGTCTCTGCCTGTCCCCAGGTGTCCTCACAGCCATTAATAAGTCATTTCAGATGAGTTGTATCTGTTAGCTGAACTGATCCCAGTATGTTCCCATGTTCCAGGTGTGAACCAGAAGCCCTTGCTCCCAAGAGCATACCCCCATGTGGCCTATGCGAGTCCAGATGAGACTTTGGTGCCTGGGACCAGCAGGCCTCGTACGCCCGGGCCCTGGTCCTGGCCGACTGCCCCCAGCATTCTGAGGCTGGGCTCAGTGAGCTTCACGGCCTTTCCTGCAGGTGCCAGTCTCCCTCGCTGATTGGGTGGGAGCACCCGGAGAGTTTAAGAGCAGTGTCAGCAGGGACCCAGGGAGGAGGCAAGTGAAGATTACACCTCACAGATGCACCAGGGCCGAAAACTATTGGAAAAGCTTGAGGGAGTCAGGGAGGAAATGGGGAGATGGGTTGGAGGGAGGGGTGACTGCCTAGAGAGGCCTGAGGGATCAGTGTAAGTGCTGGGTTTGTCCCTTTGGGCTCCCAGGAGAGACTCAGCTAAAAGAGCCCACAAGAGTCTCCTCCACACCCCTCCAGAGACTTGGATGCTGAGCTGGCCAGAAGGCCCAGGGCTGACATTCCTGAACCACCTAAAAGTGTCGCTTAGCACAAAGAGGGGATTCAGGGTTAGTTAGCACAAAGCATCATTTAGTGTAACAATCAAGGGTACATGGATATCATCGCTCTTTATAGTCATTATTAAGAAACTTGACATGTAATGGCAAAGGAAAGAACAGGAGTAATTACTGTCAGCTGAGGCAGTGGTTCTCAGTCCTGGCTACACATCAGAATCATCTTGAAAAGTGGAATCACTTTCAAACCAAATGATTTGAACCCAGTGATTCAATGGCTCTGGGGACGGCGGCGCTTGGATTTTTTAAACACTCCCCGAGTGGTTCTAATGGGCAGCCAGAGCAGAGAACCTTCTCTAAGAACATCTGTAAACTAAAAAAAAAAAAAAAAAAATTAGACCATGTGATTATGGCAAACTTAACCATCACCCGGAGGTAGCCGTGGTATAATTTCATTCGGTTCTTTATTAAACGAAAAAATTTCCTCTAAGTCGAATCTGCACTTAGACATATCATTACCTTCTGAGAACAGAGGTAAGAGGGTTAAGAAAACAAACGTCACCGTGAACACCTTCCTACACTCCAACAAAGCTCTTACAGATGATAAGAACACAGAGCTTCATTTTTTTCTTTTCATCAACTCAATGATTGTCCCCATCACTGAAGAAGAAAGGTAAGCTCCATCCTACATGTCCTCATAGTCACACACTGCTATGAGGAAACGCAGGATTCCAATTCAAAACTCTACTGAAAGCAGCATCACGAGCCCGGGAGATGCCCCAGGCTCTGACCCGGAGCAAAATTGTGAAGCGGGGTCCCTACCACACACTCCGTGGCTGAGAATGGGGAGGGTGGTTTCCTAGGGTCTGGAAGATGAGGGAGGTATATGGGCAGCAACGTCTCCCATGACCTCCACATTAAACCTTTGGACAGGGGCCCGCGAGGGAGCAGGAAGCACGGGGAACTCCTGAGAGGGTGGGGAGAACAGAGTTGACGAAGGCCACAGGTGCTGACTAATTAATGACCTCGGCACTTGAGAACAATGGTGTTAAACTTTGTGGGTGAGACCAGCAGGAGAAGGCAGAGTCCCAGTGGTGGCTGTTGGGAGAGAAAAGAGTTAAAGGACCCTTCTCTGAATCAACTCAAAAGTCACCGAAACCCTGGAGGCCATCAGCCTGACTTCTTCACTTAAGAGACAGGGAAATTGAGTCACAGGAAGGTGAAGGGACTCACCCATGGTCACAGAGCCAAATGGGACAGGGAGATACCAGTTAGTCCTGTCCCTCCTGAAAACACTTTCTGAACACTGGGCATATGACAGCATGTGCTGGGTGATGGGGATATAGTAGAAACCCCTGTCCCCAAAAAGGACACTGTCATCTCTACAACCTGCATTGGTTTTCTATGGCTGCAGCAACAAAGCACCACAAACTTAGTGGCTTAAAACAACACCCTTGTATTATCTTACAGTTCAATGGTTCAGAAGTTCAAAACGGGTATCACTGGGCTAACATCAAGGTGTTAGCAGGGCTGTGTTCCTTTCTGGGATCTCCAGGGGAGAATCCACTCCCTTGCCCTTTCGGGCTTCTACAGCGCTGGCTCAGGGCCCTATTTCTTCATCTTGAAAGCCAGCAGCAATGGTGGGCAGAGTTCTTCTCACACCACCTCGCTCTGACCTCCTCTTCCATCTCCCTCCTCCTCTTTTAAGGACCCTATTGATTGCATTGAGCCCATTTGGATAATCCAGGATCGCTTCCCGACCTTAAGATCAGCTGGTCAGCAACCTGAATTCCTTTGCCAGGTAACAACGCATTCATGCGTTCCGAGGATCGGGCCTTGGACATCTTCGGGGGACCGTTACTCTGCCCGATACACTTCCAATGAGGCTTTGTGACAATCAAGCTGTGATGGGAGAAGGGCTGTGAATCAGAGAGCTCAGGAGGACTGAACCAGGTATCAGCAGAAGAAAACTGCACCAGTGGTTAACCCAGGATGGAACCTTTGTGCACTAAACATCAGAGAAAGAAGGTTCGAGACAGGAAGGATTTATGTATGCTTCCCTCACCTCATCACACATGGGTTTGTTTCCCAGAACTGTGAAATGTTATGCAAGGTCAGGGAGGCCAAGTTCTCTCCCAGGGCCAGAGGCATAGTATCTGGAGTGAGCCAGGAGTTTTAAAGCTAACCTGGTATGAAGTCAGCCAAGAGCAGGAAGGGCAAAGCTCCCAGGCCCTGCCCCCACTGCACAGTGGCCTGCAGAATTCTGAGCAATCAACTGAGAGGGTTTAGACACTTCAGAGAGTCTCCTCATTTCAGCCAGCAGGTGGGTGGCCATAGACACTTCAACTGAAGGGATGTACTAGGAATGGAAATAGTCTTCCAAGGGTCTCCCTTGTCTTCAGCACTCCCTCCACTCCCTGCTGCCTCACAGGGCTTCTGCAAAGGCGAACCTGAGCAGAGTCCAGCTTGAGCCCCGCAGGGGCTTCGAGTGTCCTTCACAATAAAGTCCACGTGCCACTGAAGAGCCGACAAAGCTTTGTCACCACTTGGAGCGGGCCCTTCCCTGCAAACAGCTCTCTTCCCTGAAAATGCGACCATCTGGATTCCATCAAGGACTCTGGAAAAAAACACTCCCTTTCTTCTCTTTCTGGAAAACTCTGACTCACCTTTCAAGATCAAATATCACTTCCCCAGGATTCCCACAAGAGCCGCCCGAGTGGCCACTTCCTCTTGCCTCTTCAACCTGTCCACAGCCCTATTCTCCTGCTGTGTGGAGCCCCTGGAAGGCAGGGGCTGTCGTTCTCCTGTAGTTCCCAGGGGCACGCTGAGCGAGGGATCTGCACCGTGAGCACTCTGGACATGTTCGTCACGTGAAGAAGGATTATAGAAAGCTGGCATGCTCTGCCTTCCTAGTTCCCTAGGAATCAGGAATTTGTCAGTAGAATTTGAATGCGTTTCATTAGCGTATGAAATTGGACTAAGTCTACAATTAAAGGAAAAATCGTCTTGGCAGCTCTGATAGGTTGCTGGCATTCATGACCACAATTAATGACCTCCCTGTAGTCACGCCTTTGGCCACCTGACTTCACAACTCCCCCCATTAAGAGGTGGAGTGTGTTTTCTCACCCCTTGAATAGGAGCTGCCCTCTTGACTTGCTTCGGCCCACTGAATGTAGCAGAAGTGGTGATAGTCATTTCAAGACCAGGGGACCTTTATTGTTTCTACTCTTTTCTCAGACCCCTGCATCAGCTATGAAAACAAGCCTGGATTAGCCTGGCTGATCTGAGAAATAGAGCCGATTCAGCCTACCTGAGGCCATGCTAGACCTACCAGCTGCCAGCTCAGCTGGCAACTGACCACAAAGTAAGGCCAGCTGAGTTCAGCCAAGCCTGGCCCAAATCACCAGAACCACCCATCCAACCTGTAGTCACATGAGTAAAATAAATGGTTATTGTTTCAAGCTATAAAAATGAGCGGGGTGGGGGGGGGGGGAGTTTTGTTACACAGCATTATTATGGCAATAGATAACTGGTACAGTTGATGGCTGAGAAACAAATGAGAAATGAGTGCTTGGCTGTTGTGGGAGTAGAAAGGAGGAAGGGAAGGAAATCCATTCTCTTTATTATTTTAATTAGTGAAGTTTCATTCTAGGGAACATGAGGTCCCCTTCTCCTTTGATCTATATGCACTAAGACTGCTTTTCATTTGCTTCTTCCTGGAGTTCACTTGGGGACTAGAAGCAGGAATGGGCTGCAACATAATATTTTCCTGAGTGGAAATAATTAATTTGATGCTTCCTGAAATGAGAAAGCCATCAGAGACCTATTTTTTAAACCTGCCTAATGGATCTGGTATTTGCATTCTGGGTGCTGGCTTCAGGAAGAAGTGATGGGCCTGCTGGAAAAGATCACTTGAGAAGGCTGTACTTGGAACATCAAAAATAAAAACAAAGATAAGAGCCAATCTGGCCTTGCAGTTTTGACCGAAGTGGAAGGAGAAATCAGGTCAGAGAGTGGAGGGCCTGGAATCGAAAGGAATATAGGGCACTTATGGTCAACTGAAGGCATCCTGAAGACCTGGATGTGTGATTTTCTATTCAACACACCCTGAGCACATTTATGTGTGTCTCAGATGAACTTGGCTTTGTTCCTAACATTCTCTTATAATTCACTGGGCCTGATTGAAGGCTAATTTAGGAACTGCACCAAAGCACCCTTCGAAATGCTTCTTAACAACGATGAAGGAGGACAGAGGGGTTGCTCCTGTCCCTAAAATGTATCCAGCCACTCCACGATCAGCTCACATCTCACCGCTTCCCTAGCCTCCTAACCTGGAGGATGCCTTCCCTCCTCTGAATCCCAGTAACAATTCCTGAGGTCTGTGGCCTAACTTATAATGCAAGTGTTATCTAACTTGCCCAACTTTAAAATTGTCTTAGCTGATTCAGGTACAAATGTTCAATATTTAAACTGGCTAAACAAACATCCGAGGGAAGATGTTCCAAGGTGGTCATCTTTGAGCGAGGGAGAAGCACATTTCCCTGAGGGCTTTTTAATTTTAATCAAGAAGTACATCCAAAGATATTTTGCGTGATTTATCTGTCACTCTAGTTCAGTTCATTCTTTTGATCAGAATTTTCCCCAACCTCTGATCCAGAAATCCCCTCCCTCTTTGCTAAACTGCAGTGAGCTCTTAGCAAAGATTTCTTACTTCCTTCTTCTCACACACTTCAGCTCTTTGCTTTCTAAAAAACTGAAAGAGAAAAATCATGGCAAAGTAATTGTCCGAAGTGGGGTGTCAGGCCCCATCCATTGACTGTTGACCACTGGGTTTACTTTGGCTGATCTGCTGGCTATCTCCGGGTGTCTCCATTCTCTGATTATGGAAGGACCATACTTTAGAATCATTGTTCCCCAGCAGTGCTGGCCACATGTGATTGCCTACTTTTCCCGCCTTGGTCTTCAGGAGCCAACTTTCTCGCTCTGGAAACAGCTGTGAGACCAGGCCCAGATGGGCACCGTCACTGAGAGTGCTCCCTCCTGGGAAGTGCTCAAGGAACAGTGAGGGAGGGACGAGGGTGGAAACACCCTGGTGTAGCCAGCAGATCAGCCAAAGTAAGACTGGTGATCAACAGTCAATAGATGGGTCCTGACACCCACCCCACTTCAGACAATTACTTTACCATGATTTTTCTCTTGCATTTTTTTCTTATTTATTTTAAAATAATAAATAAACATACAAATCAGGAAATTTTCAAGTATTAAGTAGGAACGTATAATGAAGTCCCATTTACCTGTCATTCAGCTTCAACGGTTATTTACTTATGATCAATCTCATTTTATCTATACCTCCATTCATTTCCCTCCTTCCTGATTATTTGGAAATAAGTCTCAGGTATCACACCTTTTTTTTCTGTAAATATTTCAATGATCCTAAAAGATACAAACTCTTACCAAAAAAAACACAACGAAAAATTACTATCATCAAATCTGAAGAGATTCAGTGCAATCCCTATCAAAATTCTAATGGCATTTTTCACAGAACTAAAAAAAAAAAAAAAGAATCCTAAAATGTGTATGGAACCACAAAAGACCCCAAATAGCCAAAAACAGTCCTGAGAAAGAAGAACAAACTTGACGGCATAATACTTCCTGATTTCAAACTATTTTATAAGGATATAATATTCAAAACAGAGTGGTACAGATATAAAAGCAGACACATAGGTAAATGGAACAGAATCAATAACCTAAAAAACCAACCTATGGAACAAATCAATAGCCTAGAAAAACAACCTATGCTTGTACAGTCAACCAATATTTGACAAGGGAGCCAAGAGCACTCAGCGGGGAAAGGAGAGTTTCTTCAGTAAACGGTGCTGGGAAAACTGGATAAAGGCATGCAGAACAATGACATCGAACCCCTACTTTAAACCACGCTCAAAAATTAACTCCAAATGTATTAAAGACGTAAATGTAAGACCTGGAACCATAAAACTCCTAGAAGAGAACGGAGGGAGCAAACGCCTTGACACGGTTCTTCGCAACAACTTTTTGGATAGGACAGCAAAACCGCGTGCAACAACGGCAAAAGTAAACAGCGGGGGCCACGTCACACTAAAACACATATGCACAGCGAAGGATGCTGTCAGCAAAGTGAGAAGGCAACCGATGGAACAGGAGAAAGTATTGGCAAACCACATAGCACACAACTCTATAACAAAAGCATTCGATTAAAAAAAGAAACTGGCAAAGGAACTGAATAGAATTTTTTCAAAGAAGACGTAAAAATGGCCATAGGTACATGAAAAGGTGTTCTACCTCACTAATCATCAAGGCAATGCAAATCGAAACCCCAACGAGATACGCCTCATGCTTGTTAGAGAGGCTATCATCAAAAAGACAATGTAAACTGTTTAAGCCGTTATGGAAAATAGTATAAAGATTCCTCAAAAAATTCAAAATAAGACGATCTCCTGATCCAGCAGTTCCATTTTGGGTATTTATCCAGGAGAAATGAAATCAGGGTCTCAAAGACATATCTGCACTCCCACGGTCACCGCAGCATTGTTAAGAGCAGCCGAGACAGAGAAACAACCTAAGTCTCCATCGGTAGATGAAGAGATAAAGATGTGATACACACACACACACAATGGAATATTATTCAGCCACAGAAAAAAAAGAAAATTTTGTCATTTGGACAACATGGATGGGCCTTGAGGACATTATGCTGGTGAAATGAATCAGACAGAGAAAGACATCTCCTGGAGGAAACAGGATGATGTTGGTTGGAGTACAAACTTCCTGCTAGAAGATGAGTAAGTTCTGGGATCTAATGCACAGCACTGCGATTATTGTTAACTGTACTAATTACCTGAGAGTTGCTAAGAGCGCAGATCTTAAGTATTCCCACCACAAATAAGAAATGGCGAGCATGTGGCCTCATGGAGGTGTTAGCTAACACTCTTGATGGTAATGACATTGCAATATGCAAGGGTAGCAAATCAGCACTACATACTCCTTAAACGTACACAGTGTTATATGTAAATTATATCTCAGTAAAGCTGGAAATAAATATGAAAATAGTTAGCAATAATGCTTCAATATTATCAAATATCCAGTCAGTGGTCAAATTTCCAAGTATGTCAAAACAAACTTCGTAATTTTTTGAACGGGTTGTTTGACTCAGGATCCGCATTAGTAACTGGCTGATTGATCTCTTATAAGCTGGTTCTCCCAAGGCCTCTTTTTCTCCCATTTGGAATTCGTTTGTTGTAGTAACTGAGTTGTGTGTCCTATAGTTTCCTGCAGTCTGGACGACATCCCCACGGTGTCATTTAACACGTTTCTCTGCCTCTCGATTTCCTGTAAGTCTGTGCTGGAGCTACAGGCTTGGTTGGATTCGGGCTCCCTTTTTTCTGGCAAGGCTCCTTCTTAAGCGGTGGAGCATTTTTCCAATAGGAGGCTCATACTATCTGGTTGTCTTTCTTTTTACCATATCAGCTTGTGTTGCCAGTTAGTGCCTAGGTATTTAATTCATTAGAGCTGCCTGCGTTTTTGTTGTTGTTGTTGTTTTAACTGAGATGTAATTCACATTCTATAAAATTCACCGTTTTAAACTGCGCAATTCAGCTGAGTTCTAATACATTTACAAGGTCAGGCAACCATTATCACTCATTCCAGAACATTTTCATCATCCTCTCCCCGCAGGTCCTGGCAACCACTAAGCTACTTTCTGTCTCTATGATTTTTCCTACTCTGGACTCTTCATATGAATGGAATCAGTCGTGGTCTTTTCTGACTGACTTATTCACTTAGCACAGCTTTTTCAAGATTCCTTTATGTTGTAGCATGTATCAGTACTTCCTTCCTTTTTTATTCTCAAGTAATACGCCATTGCACGGACAGACCACGTTTTGTTTGTCCACCCATCAGTTAATGGACATTGGGTTGTTTCTGCTTTGGGCTTATTATGAGTACTTGTGCTCTGCACATTCATGTACAAGGGTCTATGTGGGTATACGTTTTCATTTTTCTTGGGTATATACCCTAAGAGTGGAATTGCTAGTTCATATTACGCTCTATAGTTAACCTTTTGAGAAATTGCCAGGTTGTTTTCTACAGCGGCTGCACCATTTTTTACATTTCCGCAAGCAGTGTACGAGGGTTCCAATTTCTCCACATCTTCACCAACACTCATATTGTCATCTTTTT
Source organism: Eonycteris spelaea (assembly GCA_003508835.1). Lineage (NCBI taxonomy): Eukaryota > Metazoa > Chordata > Mammalia > Chiroptera > Pteropodidae > Eonycteris > Eonycteris spelaea. The sequence goes on along the minus strand of PUFA01000040.1, from coordinate 7,284,708 downwards.
AATGACAGCCTTCTTAGTGGGCATGAAGTGCTCATGGGTTTTGAGTCACTCCCCACCCAAGTTTGGGCTGTGCACACTTAGTAGTAAAGCTCAAACATACCATATTTTCCAGGCAGGCAGGCAGGTAGCTCTGGCTCCCACACACACACTCCCTGCAATGTTCCCATGGCCAGTGTTGCAGGGAATATGGGATGAGTGTGACATAATCTCTGACCTTGAGGTGCTCAAGAAGATCCAGCCAAGAAGATATGAACTAGCAACAGAGGTCCTGCAGCGGGCTCCAGTAAAAGGCAGATTTGCTACAAAACCTACTAATGGGTCTCACAGATGAGGACCAGAACCAGGATGTCCTTAGGAACAAGGGTCTCTCACTCTTCTCTTCTCTGCTCTGCTCTCCTCTCCCGTCCCCCTCCCCCCTCGTCTCTCTCATTCTTTCTGTGCCCTTCCCAACCTCCTCACTCCCTCACCTTTGCTGGTTGACTTCCTCAGTTTATCCAGCCTCTGTACCCCTCACCTCCCAATCCGGACTGACAAGTGGCTCCCAACTCCACGTGGTCTTCTGCTCCAACACCAGCCACAATCACAAAATGGCTCGTGTCCATTCTCAATTCCCCATTACCCAGCTGTCGTGTGTTTTAACGCCAGGCTGCAGAAGGCCCATAAGGGCTCCTCTGGTCCATCCAGCTGTGGCCAGGGAGAGGAGCAGGGGTTTGCAGAATGAGAGCCAGCCTTCCAGCCCTAGTGGTCAGGACAGACACAGCCACATGGAGCGGGGTAGGATCTGCACCTGGCCTTCAAGCACAAAGAATTAGAAAGATGGATAAGAGGAGCCTTCTATTCCAGGCACAAAGGCAGGAAATAAGATGTTCTCTGGGCCCCTTGGGTGAGTGGAATTGGAGAGACATACGAGTGGATTAACAGAGAGGTAGGTGGCCCTTACTCCTTTGCTCTGAGTCAAGATTGTTAAGGTGAAGTGTATAGATTCTATTGCACAGATCAGTGGTTTTCCAACTTATTTTTAGCAACAGAAACTTTTTGTTTTCACATCAAATATCTGGAAGCTTCATGCATGAATTACGGGAAAGCAAGGCTGTTTGGGTCAAAACAGAGGTGAGAACAGAGTGGCTTGTTGGGATCCCTCTGTCCCCTCTGTCAACTCATCCTCATCTCCAAGGTCTCGCCACCAATTTCTAGAACTCTGTGGAACAAGAACAACTTCCCATGGGCACTGGGGGGCTACTGAAGGGTCTTCGCAGAGAGAGCAAGAGGGTCATTTGGGAAGGGAATGGATTACGGTTGAGAGGAGAGGCGGAGCCTCAGACGGAAACATGGAGGGCCTGGACCAGGGCGGGGCAATCACAGAGGTGGAGGGGACCACAGAGGTGGAGGGGCTCTGAAAAGGAAGATGACACAGGATTTGGTACAGTTTGAGGGGGAAACAAGAAGCTTTTAAAGGGTAGTTCTGAACCTGGGAATCTGTAGATAGATGTGAGGCAGGGGACCCAGGGTGGGAGGAAGGTGACAAGCTTTGTAGTCATGTTGAGTTGGCAGTAATGGCAGGTTAAAAAAAAAAAAAAGAAAAACAATTCCCTCATAAGCTGTTGAGCAAGGTAGGGTCCCCGCCCCTTGTCCCAGGAGGGCGGCGGAGAGGCTATGTCCTAGGAAACACCTAATCCAAGCAGTTTGCTGAGGGCCAGCTTGACCTGGGAGGGAGGGTTGAGGCCTGACACAAACTCAGAGTTAATTAAATTATACCAAATTACAGTGAAACCTCATTACTTCAACGTCGGTTAATTAAAAATGGTGGCTTTCAAAGCCACTGCTAGTCCCCAACCAGCGAGACACCTTTTATTGCTGTTTAATAAAAGTGCTGAGAGAAGCAGAACTCGGTAAATGCAGAGTCCAGTGGGGTTGGAGAAATTTTCTTTTTGTTCGTTGGGTTTCAAATTAAGATGGTTTTATTGTAGAAAAAGTTCGGGTACCTGTATGCAGCGAAGCTGGCAGGATGCTGACTGCCAAGTAATCTAGCTCGAAAATAATTAATTTTTCTCCTTAGCCTGACACCCTAACACACCTAGAGCTATAGATTCTAAAGTTTTTTCCCCAGAAAATTTCCTTCGTGTTACGAGACTCTAGCTCATCTACACAAAAGCGATTTTTGAAAAAGCACTGTTCAGTCCATCAACTGTTTATTTTAAAAACAGTCTGTACTTAGCTATTGTCTTCACAATAGAGCGCTGGCTGTGTATGGCCACCTGTGCCAAGTCACCAGGCTCCCGCCAGGTCTCGGTGGGGGACCAAGCACTCCTATACGGCCCGCTCTCTGTGACCCACTTTGGCATTCGTTCCGCCCACAGGGGTCTCCTGCCCAGCCCCAGCGCGGGGTCCTTGCCAGGCAGGCTTACAGCGGCCAGCCCACAGCCCTGGAAGCCACCTCGCCCTCTGCCTGGCTCTGCCCAACGTTCCAGGGCCACCTGGGCCAGCGGCCAGTTCCCGATGCCCAAACTCCAGCTCAGCGGTGGCACAGGGGCCAGGTCAGTCTGTCTATTTGTCTTCCCGAATTGGGGTCCGTGCCTGGGCACGGCTCTGGTTCGCACAGGCCGTTAGCCTTTAGAAGACAGGGGACTTTCTCAGAGAAGTGACTGTCGCTTTTATGCCATACACAGTTGCATAGGAACAAACGTGTTTGAACCCTGAAAACTCATGACTCTCTCTGTAGGTGCAAATAGCTGCTCCGAGAAGATAAGTACAAATTACTCTGGGGAGAGGGATTTATCGCTGAGAGGCGCGACGGCGGCTTCCTCTGTCTCTATCGCCTCTTCCTCGGAAGTCTGTGTGACTCAGTGTATGCGTTTGCCGGTGCCGTCATCACAGAGGACCACAGACCGGGGCCTTAGAGAACAGAAAGCTACGTTCTCACCGTTCTGGAGGCTCGAACTCTGAGTTCGCGGTTGTGGCAGGGCCGACTTCTTCCGAGCCCTCGTCCCTTGGTGTGCAGGCGGCCGCCGTCTGCCTGTGTGTTCACGTCGTCCTCCCTCTGTGTGTCTGCGTCCACATTCCCTCCTCTTAGAAGGACGCCAGTCCTACTGGATTCGGGTCTACTCTAGTGACCTCATTTTAACTTAAGCAGCTCTCTGAGGAACCTGTCTCCACACACGGTCACATTCTGAGGCCCGGGGTTAGGATTCCACATCTGAGTTCTGGGAGGGCACAGGTCAGCCTGTTGCACTTGGAAAATGGCATCATCGCTCCACGGAGCAGGATTCACGTTAAACAGCTTGAAGGTGCTGCCAATTGTTGGTGATATACAGAACCCATAAAAATATTCAAAGCCCTTTAAATCTAAATTTAAATAGGAAACACTATTTCTACAGTACATACAGGTTATGCTGTGCTTATTAGTCTTCTTTGTTGATCTGCTTTTAGGTTTTCTTACAGAACAACTGCTTTGGACATTTTATGCTTCCACGTAAGAAGTCATTCAGAGTGAAATTTTTTTCTGAGTTACACAGCCGTCGTACTTGAGTACAAATTGTGTGGTGAACTTCCTTTGTAACTATACTTAAATAAGTCATAGCAATTACTTTTATAGGACATTTAAAAATATTCGTTATTCATTCTTTACAGATTTTGTGCAGTAGTTATAAAAATAATCAATATCTGTCATCATAAGACAATAGGTTGGTAAAAAAGGCATCTCTTAAGCTGTGATTCCCAAAGTCTATCACAGCACTTTATGTTTCTTGTTCCAACACCCCAGAATCTCCATCCAGCACCCCAGATTTCTTCCAGGAGATTCTCTATTACTGGCTATTCGTAGTACGAAAGGTTAAGATTTCAGAGAAAATAAAAGCTAAAAGATGCAGTTGGAGAGCTTTGGGCCCAGCCTCACTGAGGCAGCTCCTTCCCAGCGGGTCAGAGGTCACACTCACCTTGGTCCTCTGAGAGGTGGCCCAGATCCTCCCTGGCCCCTCTGGAGGAAGCCATTCTTCATCCTGCCTCCGAAGCACCTTTCCTTAGGCAACGGGCTGCCTGCACTGTGTCCAGTTCATATCCGGGTCCTGAGAGGCCCCTAGGGTCCTCTCCAGGCCCCTTGCCCTAAATCTGACCTTCCCCATTTATGGAGAACAGGTGTTGGGAGTTCGTGAAGACTGGTAACTCCTCAGTTTATACTTTACCCACTCTTTGAAGGTAGTCCTGGGCTTGTGTGTTCCCAGCGTAGCCACCTGAGGGCACTGATTGCCCTTTATTTCCCTCTATCAGAAAAGACTCATCTCTTCACATGTCAACATTTTGACTTCCTATTTCTCCTCCCAAGTGTCAGGCCCTGTCAGCTCTCTGAATTTGCAGAGAGTATGCTGGACACCCTTGAGCCAGGGCAGAGCCGGTCTCCTGACTTTCTGAATGTCTGGCTCCTGCCCCACACCCTTCCTAGGGACTTCCAAACTCCAATAACCAAGTGAGCAGTGGCAAGGAGTATATGTCCATCCACAGTGTGAGAGGTGCTGCTCAGCAAGAACCCACTTCTCTCCCCCCCGTCTCCAACTGCAAAACTTCTCAAGTTCCTGACCCCTAACAGAGGCAAAGGGTAAACTGCAAACCCGCCTGCCGGGCCCTGAACACTGCACAAACCTTGCTGCTGCCCTTGTGTGACCTCTGAGTCCCCCATCTTCAAGCCGGACCCCACACCTGTCCCCAAGCCAAAGGAGGGCTGCATTAAAGAATCCATCCTTATCCCTGCACCTCCAGACAAGGAAGTGCAGACCAGATGCTACTTAAAGATCTAACAAGGTCAAAACATTTTAATAGTTACTAGGCACAAAGGATTTTTTGCTAAATAGATGGATTAGTAAATGGACAGGAGCTGAGTTCCTTATTCAGACAGCAGCTCTACTCAGAGGGATCATGAGCAGTGGCTGGGCGTGGACACAGCCTTAGACTTGTCAGACTTATCAGATGTTGGAGTGACTTCTCAGGCCACTCTCTTGGGCTGCATTATCCCATTCGGTTCAGATCTGGGCCGTTGGGGCACACAGCTGTTGTGCAATAATGCCACCTGGTGGTCCTTTATAGAATAACCACTTTAGTCGCTTCTGTCCCATCTCTAAATTCCGGAGACTGTTGTCTGTTTTCCCTGTTGTTTATGTGCCTGTGTGTCACCACAAAAAAGTGTGGATACTGACATCCACCTTTCTTGCTTTTTTCTAAAAAATTAAATTTCTCAGCTATATTTACTGATATATTATGGAAAGAACACAGGACTTAAAAATGGGAGATTCTGCTTAAAACCCACTTTGGCAACCTGCTAGTTATAAGACTTAGGACAGTTACTCAGCACCCTTAGCACCCCCTTCCTTATCTGCAGAATGACAATAATAGGAGTCTTGTAAGGATGACATGAGATAACACGTACACCAGTGAACATGGTGCCTGGTCCAGGAGAGGTGCTTAGATCAAGCACAGGTGTTAAGGAAACCTAAGTCATGGTGACCCATTTCCTGAAGGAGGGCGCAGCTAGCTCTGTCTGCGGTGGCCAGAATGTCATAGTCCCCCCAGTCTCTGGCAGCGGCCAAGGCTGTGATGGAGGTCGCACCTCAGCCCGTTCGTAACTACCCGGGGATCTGTGGCCACAGTGCCAGGCAGTGCCCACCACTGTGCCTGTAGGGTAATGGAGGGGCTGGTATCTCTGTACACTTGCGTCCAGGGCCAAGGGACAGCCCAAGTAACCCCTCTAAGCCTTGGTTTCTTTGTCCATAAAATGAAGCTAATATAACAAGGTAAGCTATTTAGTAACATGAAAAAATTGGCCTTTGGTTTTGTTTTGTTTTGTTTTGAGGGGGGAAGGCAAGGCTGGGGGTGGAAGTATTATTTGGCTAATACTGCTTTTGCTGGGTTCCCAAAAGAAAAATAAAACATCTTTCCTTCTCCCTCTGCTTCCCTATTCTAGGAATGAGGCCCCCTTTGTGTTCCTGAAGGGCTGAGCTCTCTCACCTACCCAGGCGACTTTGCAGGTACAGAGCTCTTATGCTTAAGCCCATGGGGAAGTGGACAGAGGAAATAACCTGGGTGGTCTTGGAAAGGGTGAGATTGTCATCTCGAGTTGAAGAGAGGGAGTCAACAGTGCCAGGATAGAGCAGTAGGGTGGCAGTCTCAGCAAATGTCGAGGAATCAGGGTGGTAGTGGGGGGGGGGGGTGCCCAAGATTGCTCACAGGGATGGGGAGTGAATACCCAGGGGCTGAGCCTGAACTCAGTGGTGCCGCTGTCCCTGGGGACCAAGATGACTGAGGAACCATCTCTCAGCAGTGCCCATGATGTCCTGGAGAACAGAGCGCCACTTCTCTGAATGGTGCAAGACCCTCTCTGGTGCGTAGGACCCCAGATTGCGGAAAGGTCCTCAAACACAACGGATGAGCTTTCTCCCAAAGCCTGGTAGATAGGAGCCAGAAAACTAAAGGAAACTGGTGACTTTTGCGCCTGAGTGTCGTGGAGCAAACCCACACCCACTACTCTGACCCGCCCTGCCGCCAGGGCTTGATGGCCCTGTAACGCTGCTCAGTGACCATTGGCTCCCTTTCCTGCCCTTTCCTGCCCTTTCCTGGCTGTCATCGGTTCATTTTCATAGATTCTAAATCCAGAGGCTCCACACAAGAAGAGAAGGCTCAGAAAAGAACTTTTTACGATGCATTTCCTGAGGCTCTTCCTGCAGGAAGTGCTTTTTCACACCAAGAAATTCTGGCTTCAGGGTCCACATTTTTAGTGGGATCATGGCCAGTTGATATGCATCCTTGCAAGCCGGATATGGACCAGATGCTGTAGAGAAACACATCCATTGAGTCAGAGGGAGAAAGCCAGTCCATCTTTGGGGGTTAGGCTCATGACAGGGGTGCCTGCCGCACCATGGGAGGGGGAAAAGCCACTTCTATCAATTTCACCCAGGAAAGTGCAGTGACACCTGCCTCTACAAGACTTATGGGGACTATGGAGATAGGCCCTGCGCCCATTTCGGCCTTCCTCCTCGCAAGAGAGGACTTCAGGCCTTTTTGGGGGGTCAGGTCCTTTAGTTAAGACCCTCCTGCTCCCTGGTTCTCAGAGCCGCAGCTGCCCCAGCCTGCAGCTCTCCGAACCCCTGCACTTTAACAAGTGTAGCATATAGAGAGGCAATGGCTGCCCACAGCCCCCTAATCTCCAACATTAAGATCCCGGTGAGCCCCAAAATATCCCAGGAGAAAAATGAATTCGATGCCAGAAACACAGAAAACCCACCAAAGAACATGAAATCACCTTCATGATCTGGGAAACATAAACATAGTTCGGTCTGTTCTGCAACACATTTTTCACAATCAGGAAGTGAGAACGAAGAAAAGCTCTAAGGATCACATTATGGGAGGACCTCTCCTCTCACATCTCAGGCAGTCTGTGAAAGCCCCCAGGTAGGTCTCCGCTCCAGGGCTGCTGAGTCCACAGGACTGGTGCCCTCTCTCCTCGCTGCAGGCCACAGTAAGCCCATGGCTGGTCCTGAAGATCCAGAGGCTGGTCACAAGCAAGGAAGGTGAAGACCCGGGTGCCTGCCCCACCTGCATCGTGCCCTCCCCTTGCCAAGGAACTTGACCTCCGTCCTAGGGAGAGCATCCCTGGGACAGTGACTGGGGAGGACAGAAACTGGCAGAGGTTGCGTGTGCAGGGTCTCCTTCCCCCTCTGTGATGTGAGGAGGGCCAGGAGGCAAAGCTCTTTCTCAGGTGTTCCCCGCTGAGGGCTTCAAGTATCTTCCCTTACCTTGTGGTTCACAGACCATGGGTGTGAAAGAGACCCCGATAGAGATCTCCCTTTTGGCAAATGGAGAAACTGAAGAACACAGAGGTTATGGGATTTGCCTCAAATCGCACAGAAGTCAGCAGCAGAGCCAGATGGTTCCTCTGTGCCCAGGCCAGGGTGCTCGTGCTGTTTGCTCTAGAGCAGCCGGTGTTTCTCAGCTGCTTCTGCCTGTTAGAATCACCCGGGGACCTTTAACTTCAGCAGCCCAGGCCCTGCCAATCAGACCCTCTGGGGCAGCACCTGGGAAGTTGGCAGTCTAAAAGCCCTCCCAGTGATCCCCTGTGTGGTCAGAGTGGAGAATCCCTGTAGATTCAGGCGAGGAGGTTCCACCGTGGCTGCAGATCGTGGGGCTGTGCGATCCGAAGCAAGTCACAAAGTTACCTTTCTGAGCCCCACTTGCAAATTGCTGTGTTATGATGCCCATCTTCCTGATAAAGAACAAACAAGGATCCAGACCCCGAAGCTCCTCCGAGATCAAGCAACAGGGCGTTATGAAATGTGATCAAATATAGAAAGATTTTTATAAGCTTGGTGGGCTCTGTTTATTAAATTCAAAAGAGTGCTTTTCTGTTCACAGAAACATATTTGGAATAAGTCCCTCCTACAGGAAGCACTTTTGAGCAGTAAGGCCACAGCACAGTGGCGGACACACAGTAGGTCCTCAGTAAATGTTAGCTAAGTGAGTGCAGATGAGGTGGGAAGCCAGTGTTCTCTGAATGCATGCAAAGCTTGTGGGTGACTTGACAGTCATCCTCTGATAGGCCAGTCAGTGAGTGTGACTGACCCGGGTCACTTCATTTGGTCTCTCTGAGCCTGATACACCACCCCTCAGGACCGTAAGACGCTCTCGAAGAGACAAGAAAGCCAAGGTAGCACTGGCTTTGTGGTTTAGAAAATGGCAGGAGTATCATTTTCTTGGGGGAAAAAAAATTTATTCAAGCAAGTCTTTCCCTCTTGGCATAAAATAAACAAGTAATTTCCTCCAGAAGTCTTAGCCAAGATATTTTGGCACATAATCACTGGACAGAGGGACCTGAGGGGCATGAGTGAGTCCCATGGCAAAGGGTCAGCTGAAGAACAGAGCAGGCAATAGGGAGCCCCTGCAGGTTCTTGAGAAGGGGAGGGGCATGGTAAACTCAGGCCCAGCAAGGAGGAGCACGTAGGATGCCGAGCCGGTGCTCAGAACGTATCTATCGATGGAAGAAGGTAAAATGTCAGTGTGTGGGTCAATCACTGGTACCCCTGGAGCAGGTGCCCGGAGCCTAGATGCATGTATGCATGTGTGAGTGCGTGCAAGTCCATGAGCATGCATGAGTGTGTACACGAGGGCACGTGTGCGTGCCCGTGTGAGTGTGCCTGTACAGGAGAGAGTTTGGGGCTCTGGAATCAGAAAACCTTGAGTCAATCCCTTCTCTAGCACTTCCTTAGGCTTTCACCTCTGCAAAAGTGAAGAGCGAGATACCTTCTTACCATAGTGTAGTTGGAAAGATAAATGAGATAGTACGTGTGAAAGCAGAGGGCACTGACTGGGAAAACAGAGGTTTCCCTCCCCCTCTCTCCTTTTCTTCCTTCCCTCCCTCTCTCTTTTCCTTCTTTTCTTCCTTCCTTCCTTCCTTCCTTCCTGCCTTCCTGCCTTCCTTCCTTCCCAGTTTACAGGTATTATGAGACATTTGTGAACATCAAGTAAGGTAATGCTGTGATAGAGAGCCCAGAAAACCACAGCCTTGTGTGACCTCTGCATCACTCACTCATTTGGTCGTTGCCCTGTGGACAGAGTGCAAATACACGCTCATAATACACGTTCACCCACTGTTATCCCCAGTTCCTAGCACACAGCACCTATACGGACATGTAATGGGTGGAAATATTTATTGAGCGAAGGAATGAATGAATGGACGAATGAGTGAATGAAGGAATGGGCATGTGGGAGACTGTAGCCTCTGCACTGCTTCCAGAAGCCATGGGAAGGCTGCCACCTGTGGGAGAGCCTGGGCAGGGCAAGCGGGAAGGGCCTGCCCTGCGCCCAGGCCTAGCACGCCATCCCCGCCTGTGTCCCAGACCTGGGCAGCAGCAATTTGCAGCAGGGGACGGCCTCAAGGACTTTCATTCTCCCTGCTCTAAGAAGAGGCTGGGTTCTTCTGACGGGCAGGTCCCATTCCTCATTCTTATAACGTTATGCCACAGAGAGAGGCCTCAGGCGTCAGTTGTCTTTGGAAATGGGTAAAAGTCATCACCCAGATTTGTGTCTAAAATGGGCCTGGAAAATGTTCAGGGAAAGATTTATTTTTGCAAGTCGGCGTCTGCCAGACACAGATTGTATCTTCTGGGAAAATGCTAGGTCCTGGCTAATGAGAGAAGACAGCTGAGAAGCCAGGCTGGGTGCTCCGGGCTGAGGCCATTGTTAGGCAGGGCCGAGGGCCCTAAGAGCACCTCAGTGGCACAGGACGGGCTGGGGAGGCAGCTCATGCAGGCTGATTAGGGCCTCAAAGTGTGTAGCTTAGCAATTTTCTCCCATGGAGAGGCCCCCTCTCTCACTCCCAGGAATGGGGCCACCCTGCCACATCCACAGCTGCCCAACAGCTCTCTGCAAAGACAGGTGGAGACTAAATGGCGAGACACCAATCACCCTTTCAAATGCACCAGGGAAGTCTCTACTTAAGGAGCCCGTGGTCACCCGCCGTCTGAGGCAGAGCTACCCACTTCCCACAGGATCGGGAGCGGGGTGCTAAGCCAGCACAAGCTTGGGCAGAGGTTCTCCTTCAGGGTCCAAACGCAGAAGGGAAGGCAGGTACCTCAGAGACCCTCAAGCCCTCAAGGGCTTCATCAACACCTAAGATGGCAGTGGAATTGACTTCACTCACCTCCTAGCGGCTCATGAGTGAAAACTATCAGGGAGGTCTGAGGAGAGGCTTCTCCTGGTCCTGTCCTTTTCCCCAGCTCCTTTCTGGGGACCTGGGCGAAGCGGGTGCACAGAGGGAAGACACCATTGCCCGGTGTCTTACTCATATGTGCGGATCCCCATGCTTATGTGTTTGGCCAGTGGCTTCTCATCTGTTCACCAGGATCTGGACCCCCCAGTCCAAGGACCACTGGCTTCACAGGGGCTCTAGCTCTTAGCGTCTCACTCCCCATGCTGTCCAGAGGCAGCACCATAACCACCACCTCCCTGCCTTCCTTCCAACCGTGCGTGCCCTTTTTGGGAATCCGCCCACAGTCCTGCTTCCCCCCACCCCGCATTCTGTGAAGGCAGTGAGGGGGTCTGCAAACTATTTTCAAGATTTCAAAAAGCCCAAAGGAAATCATACATTTACCTCAGTGAGTTTCCCAGACTAAATAAAACATTAAGTTTATTTGCTTTGGGCTGAAGTCATATCAACTCAGTGTGGTAACAGTGGTTATCTTGACTGATCAGAAGCACTAATTGGCAGTTATATGTCTTTGATGAATAAAACTCAAAGAAACAAATTATTATTCAATAAATGTAGTGTTGGGTAGATAAAAGCTTTCAAAACATGGAATCCCTTGAGGAAAGAACTAAAAAGGATCGTTCTTGGTGAAAGGGGTGGGAAACTCTGACTTACAAAACTGTCATATTTCTGTTAAAGCAGAGCGCACACATTCTTCCACAGGCCTTTGATGCCAGATTTCTCATTAGTGAATTTTGACTTCAGAACATTTCTGCAAATAATACATTGTTTATGCCAGATTCCCCCAAAGTGTGAATCACCAAACTCTAATAGGTTCTCCTTGTGAGTCCATAGGAAAAGGTCCATAATCAAAGTAAGTTTTGGGAAAAACTAGCTAAGCAAAATGAAACCATTCATGTGAGATTTTTCAGAGCTCTTAATAAATAATATGAATCAAGAGTCCCCAAGAGGAGATGGAGGGTGCGGAGTTCCCTGCCGGTAGCCATGGGATCCACTTTTTGAGGCACATTTTTAAGTAACACGTGTTCCACAGAACATACTTCGGAACACATGAGACGGTGATGACAAGGGTGACCCAAGACCCCGCTGCCAGCCATAAAGACAGACAAAAATAAAGGGGAGAAAGAAGGATGAGGAGATACGCAGCGGGGAAGAAGGTCGGGAGGCAGGCCCAGGGTGGATGGGGAAGCAGAGCGCAATGATGCCAGCCCTTCCGGAATCAGTGCCTCCGGATGGGGGCCCATACGAAACAGGTGTGGTACAGGCCACTGTGTTATCCCACCCCACGGCTTCAAAAGATAGCTCAAGGGCGCTTGGGAAGCGTCTGCCCTTTTGATTTCCAGCACTCATAGTGTTGGTCTCCTGTGACAACCGCGGGAAGCTGGGAATTTACGAGAAGTGTCTCAACGGCCATTAGTGAAACCCACTTAGTAAGATCCTACCTGACTCCTCACATCTTGAGGCCCTTTGAGTCCCTCTTCCGTTCTCTGGGACCACCCCAGCAGCGACTCGGAGCCCGCGCGAAGCTGACGCTTGGCTTGCCAGCAGCACAGACACTATTCTCAGTGTGCGGTGGTGGTTGTGGCTATGTAACACGTCCGGATGCAACTCGGAAAATTAAGTGGCTCATCCAGATGTTTTCCTCTCATAACTCCAAATGTGAAGGATCGGCAACAGTGCAGAGAAGGCCAGTTTGGGAGGGGAGATGTAGCCTCCTGAGGGCTTCTCTAGGCAAATACACAGACATGTAGCCGCATTTCCCTCCCTTTGCAAAGAGAGAAAAGGAACCTCTGTTCAAGAGAGAGGAGACAGTGCCTTGCAGGCAGCTGACTGGAGAAGGAACAAGGAAAGAAGAAAAAAGGGAAAGAATATATATTTAGCCCCTATAATATGCTAGGCCTTTTCACCCATTTTCTTTTAGTTCATCCTCACAGATACCCAGGAGAGTAGATTTATTATTGCCATTTTACAGATGAGAAAACCAAGGCTCAGCAAAGTCCATGGATAATTAAGTGACCTGGCTGACCTAAAGTCCTAAAGCTGCCCCTGTGCTAGGCTGCCTCTAGGAACGAAGGAGACCGACTTGGTTTAAGCAAAGTGTCTGCCGAGCCAAGAATTCTATGAGAAGACTCCAGAAGACACAGCGGAGAGGGCAGTTTCAGGGGGAAGCCAAGAGGTTCATCTGTGGTCCTTGCTTCCTCAGTGTCACAGGCAGAGAGTGACAGAACCGGCAAGGTCAGGCTGACTCCACGAGGGTAGCTTGTGCATAAAAAGAAGAAACCACTGCCCATCTGGGTTGTGACATCTGAACTCACATAATTTGATCAACAAGGATGTGTTTAATGAATTCCTAAAATTGTGGCTGGAAATGATTGAAAAGCTTCGTCAGAAAGAAAATGGACATGATGTTTACTAGTGCTTTCTATTTGTGTAGGACTTCGAACTTTGTGTGGTGACTTCATAACTATATTCTCATCTTATTCATGCTACCTGTCCTGGGAGGTCAGGGGTGGGTACATAATAATTAGTGTTTCCACCTGACAGCTAAAGAAACTGGGGTTTGGAGACAGAGGGGAAAAGGCATCCTTTATGTCTGACAACTGGGGATTGACAGAATTTCTTACTTTTCTACACTTTTCCATACAGTGCCTTACCTAATTTAAAAACATCCTTAAAATGAGCCATCCATGACTCGATTTGCCAAGCCCAGTTAACTTCTATGGCAGAACTAGAACTCGAGTCTCCTGTCCCCAGAGTAAGTGTCTTCCTCTCTTGCCACCCCATTTCTAGATTTCACATAAGAAGGCACCCTCTACAGATTTCAAAGGCTTTACACACCAAAATGGCATCCTATCTCTGGAAATACTTTCTGGTATACTGAGAGTTGGTCACCAAAAGTCACTTTAACCAGCATTCGGTGACTTCATGAGCAAGCTATCTTCAGTCCAGGCAGTCTCTGGAGTTTACCCAGAGGTCTTCTGGAACCACAAGCAGATGACTATTTAGCAACTTGACCCTGGCATTAACGGTAAATTTAACGCCAGCGCTTCTTCCCAGTGACCTCATTTGTTGAGTCAGACTTAATTCTATCACAATCCTCTGAGCAAGGATCCAAGTCACTGGATGGCGGGTCTCCGAGGCATTCTCATACTGAGTACTATACTTGATCGCCTGAAGGGATGGGGAAAAAATTCTGTCAAACAACAGTTTCTGGATTTCAGTGAAGTATCAGTTTGGCTGCGTTTTTTTGTTTTGTTTTGTTTTGTTTTGTTTTGTTTTTAACATAGTGAATTTGACCAGGCACTTTGAAATGCAAACATTAATGCATCATTAATTTACAGTGAATCTTGTCCTCAAATGTAGGGGTGAGCGAAACTGAAATTATTCTGAGAAGACCATTCTAAAATCTCTGCTAGGGACAAGCAACCAAGTTAGGGCAGTTGAATTTAGAGGCTCTGCTTATTATTGACACAGCTTCTACTCTGTGGGAATAGAAACAGGCTGATAAAGTTCTCGTTTTGTTCCCTTGGTGACAGAGACACTGCACATTTTAAGATAGGAGAATAGAGAGTTTATAGAGTTATCAAGTCACTGGCTAAGATAAGGGAAAAAGGAACAAGAAGATAAGTTAAAATAAACAAGCACTTTCAAGCCCACATCAGGTAAACAATTCTTTTTAATTAAGGAAGAAATTCAAAGCATAAAAGAAGAGACAAAGGGGCTTAAAGACAATTTCTGTCAGTGTGAGGTATTTTCAGGGAAAGAATTAGGGCAACCAAGGATTATTATTTTCTTAAGCTTTTGATTGAAATCTCAGACTTTCATCCTTTCTGCAATTAGAAAATCAAGAGACAAGTGGTCCAATCCAACGAGGAGAAACTAAAGGCCAAAAATAACCTGGGGCTATTGAAATTCCTGGGGGGAGTAAAAAAGAGGTGGCTGCTCCGCCAATCCTTTGCATAACCCCACTTTTTCCTACTTAACTTCGTGTCTTGGCCACACAGCCCGTGAGATAATTTCCAACCTTTGCACTTTCCAGCTCAAGTTTTCTCCACCGGGGTTGCCCTCTCCCAGGGGTGCAGCAGGAACCGTCACTCCTGCAGGCACACACCTTCAGGCTCGCCTGCCTACAGCTGTGGGGATGGCCGTCTAACGGCCTGGCCTGGCCACGTCCTCTCATCTCCCCAGGGGGACAGCGAACTACCTGGGGCAGAGCCCATTTCTCCGTCTTTACCAAGAAAGCCACGCACAGGGCTGCTGGTCTTCCGTCTGAACCACACAAGTAGTTTCACTCCCCGTCAAGTAAAAATAACTCATTTGGGTCTCCAGCATGAACAAAAATCTGTATCTATTTCACCATGGAGAAAAAAAAAATCTCTCGGCTGTGTGGGAGTGCCGTATTAAGCCCACACCAGGGATTATCACGCAGCGTGAAAAAGAATGAGGAAGATCTCTGCTCACGCAGAGGGATTTTCATGATGTATTTATGGTTCATTGTGCAAAACATGGGGCCAAGAAGTGCATCTAGTATGACCAATGCTGTAAAACAAAAAGAGACAGAAAAGGAGTGAGACTCCTTACGTGTGAACTTGTGTGCATGTGCAAGGAGAAAACAAGGACAAGTTTTCAACTGGTTCTAAGCCCAGGTGAAGAGACTTGGAGGCATGTACGCAAATCTGTTGAGAAGAAAGCACTTATAAACAAGCATAAAAATGTATGTTAGTTAGTCCTTACAGGTTCCCATGTAGGAGTCAAATGAGAATAAAACAACTTAAAGTTCAACCTAAAAGTTTTAATTTTTTCTTTTAATTTTCTTTTTTTAAAATTTTTTCTTTTTCTAATATTTTTAATTAAGTTATTGGGGTTAATTATTAATGTTAACCAATGAACATTGGTTAATACAATCCATATAATTTTCAGGTGTACATTATAATTTAACATCTGTATATTCTATTGTGTGTTTACCACCCAAAGTCCAGTTTCCTTCAGCTACCGTATATTTGATCATCTTTACCCACTTCACCCCCCCTAATCCCCTATATTTGACCCCCATTACCCCATCTACCTCCCCTCATTTTTCTATATTTATTTATTTATCTATATATTTATTTTTTTATTTTTTGGTGAGACGACCCTTGGTTGACCTCAGAGATTGCCAGGACCTTGTCAGTTTACAATCCCTTATTTTATTTATTTGTTTGTTATTTTTTTTAAACACCCCAGCACCTGATATTCCTAGGTGGTCTCCCATCCAAGTATTAATCAGGCCCCACCCTGCTTAGCTTCCAAAATCAGACCAGATCCGGCTTGTTCAGAGTGGCATTGCCACAGATTAAAAGCACAAGCTCGCCTGCCTTGAGGTGAAATCAAGGGACGCGGGGCAAGAGCTCTGGTCTGAGAAGAAGGAGCGGTCTGACTCCTTGGAGGGACTGGATTTCTCCTCTGACTCTTCCTTCCACCTCCTTCCATGGCTTCCCCTCTTCCCCCTCTCCCACCCCTTCCTCTCCGCCCTCTTCCTCCTGGAAACTGCGGGGTCTGCGGTATGGTTTTTCACCCCCGGCCTGCCTACAGCCAGAGCCGGCGAGCCTCTAGAGACGGCAGGCCTGGGTCTAGTCCTCCTATCCCTCCCAGGATCTGGCGAGATAAGTGACTTATCCAAGGTCACAAAATTTTGTTCATTCCCCCATTTAAAAAAAAAAAAAAAAGGCCTAGGACCCAATACCCCAGTTCCAAGTGGAGTCCTTCTCCCCGGCTTCAGGAGTTTGGAAGGAGGTAATGTGGACAGGTGTGGGCGCGCGGGAATCCCTGCGAGGGAATCGGGTGGGCGGATGGCTGCGTTCCTGTCCCCCGCGCGCAGGGCACGGTCCCGGGTGCCCCACTACAGCGCCCCTGACTGCCGAGCCGGGTATTCATTTTCCTGCACGGAGGTGCCCGCTGATCCGGAAGCAGGTAAAGAGTCCCACTGACACCCGCTTACGACCGGGGATCACTTAGTGCCGTGACTGTGCTTCGGAAAGGGCTGTTTCCCAAGCAGCCGTGTTCTGCCTTTAGCGCATGCCGGGCTGCCTGGCGCCCTCGGCTGGCCTCTGCCGGCCTGGGCGCGCCCTGCCTCTGGGCCTCCCTCACATCTCCGTTGGAGGCACCAAGCGAGGGGGCGGCCAAGCCCTGTCCCCACCCACCTTGGCCTCTGCGGGAGAGAGCGCCAACGGAATGGGAAAGGCCCGCGAAAGCAAGGCCCCCCAGCCCTGCGCAGGCGCAGAGCGCTGAGCCTACAAACGGCGGTGTCTCAGGGATCCTGTTAGCTGTGACCTGCTCCCTTACTTCCAAAGCCCTGTCTCCCCCATGCTCTCGGTCTTGGTGCATGCCACGCATTCTGTCTACTTGCACAAGCAAGAAATTCTGGGGCTGAACCTTGACACTTCCTTCTCCTTCGTCCCATGGGAATTAATTGCCAAACCCTGTCAATTTCATCTCCGAGACATCCCTGAGCCCCTCTGCTTCCTGCCATTCCTGTCCAGGGTGCTCTCATCTCCTGGCTGGATCACTGCAGGGTCTCCTACTGGGCCCCTTTTTTCCTTTGCCTCCCTCCAGACCAATTGAATGGGATGTGGGGTGGGGGTGGGGAGCCTGAGGCCAAGGTTTGGGTCCCTCTCAAACTTCTCGGTGCAACACATCTGAGGCTGCAAACCGCTGCTCCAGGCCATTCTCTGCACAACAGCCAAGATAATTGTTCTAACACACAAATTTGATCTGTCACTCCCCTCCCTAAAACCTGTCAACAGCTCCCCAGATGGCTCCTCTGATCAAGACAACCCCGCATTCCCCAAGGGCCAGCCGCTGCCCACCCAGCCAGCAGCTCAGCCCCCTCCCCCTGCTCTGGGAGTCCTCCAGTGAGCCTGCTCCCCTGCAGCCCTTCTCATCCTTCACATTCCCTTCCACCAGAGTCACATGTGCTCGTCCCCTCCTGGGGACATCTCCCTTCCACCCCGCCCTCTCCTCCTTCCCAGATACCAGACAGGCTCTCGGGGAACTGTTTCGCTTTCTTCTCCACACTTCCCTGTTTGGAATTACACATTCATGAAACATGATTATTTGATTAATATCTCCTTCTTCCCCCCATGGAGGTAGAACTATGTCAGAATTTGTCATTGTCATAGCACATGCTAATCATTCGGGAATATTTGTTGAACCGAATGACTGGATAATTACAACATGAGTTCGGATGAAAGCAGCGATGGTGGATACAGGATTGGAAAGATCATGACCCTAAATTTAGGATCCCTGAAGGAGGTGGCATCTTAACTGAGAGCCGAAGGTCTATCTGGGCTTCTTCAGGCCAGGGCTCTGGGCTGAGAGGAGATATGTTTGTCAGGAGAGGGTATGAACCAGGACATGCAGGCTGGCTGGATGGAACAATACGTCATCCACAGGAAGGAGCAAATGGGAGAAAAGACTGGAAAGAAGAGCTGTGACCAGATCACACAGAGCCTTGAGCTCCAGGCTAAGGAGTTTGGCTTGTTGCTATGGGCCACAGGGAAACCTTGAACATGAATTTTAGCATGGAGGGACCCTCACTAGTATTTTCAGCATTAGTGCAGTATGGGAGCATGTCAGCACTGAAAGAGATCTGAGCTCCTTCAAGACCAGCTCCTTCATTTGGCAGGTGAGAAAACTGAGGCCCAGGGAGGGAGAGCAACTTCCCCAAGGTCACATAGCTGACTCCCAATGCAGTGCCCATTCCAAAAGAAAAGAAGGATTATCTCAATCGGATGTCAGTCTAATTTTAACCCCCCATTATTCTTTCTTTTTGTTGCTCCCACCACTCAACCTCTTTTTTCTTTGCCCATTATTAGACAATATGTTTGTTCATAAAAGTCTTTCTCCTGGCTCCTGCTCTGCCAGCCCCAGCTGCTGAGAAGGCCTGGCTTCTGCGCCTGTCACTCAGTGGGGCCTTGGGTCAGCTCTTCCCCTCTATGCACCTCAGTTTCCAGTCTGCATTGCAAACCCCAGCCTTTCTGGACAGAGTCGTCGTGTAGGAAAGCCCTCTCCCCAGCCAGACATTATGCTAATGGCTGTGCAAAGGCCCTGTGGCACTCTCAGGCTAATAACTTCCCAGAAGTGGCCATGAAGACCCTTGCAGAGACCCTGACAGTAACTCCCCGATGAAGCTACCTGCATGTGTCTAATATTATTTTTAACAGCTGCCCTCAGATGTTGTGAAGAAGCAAATGGAGGCGCCGGGCATCAACCAGGACTCCGTGTGCAGAGGCTCAGAGGAAGATGCTGGTGGACCCCAAGCATGCACAAGGATCAAAAGGGAAAAAAGTACACAAACCGAAGCCAGTCATAGTTCCTCTTTTAAACCCTATTACATCATGTCATCCCCAAGGACTGACTCTGTTCCTCATGAAAGAACTTGGAATTATTCTTTTTTTCTGAAAACCATTACTCTACAAATGAAGGAATCTCCATAGCAACCATTATATGTCCCCGGAGGCTTAAGAAGAAAGTACAGTGAGAGTTTTGATGTCTTCCTAGGATCCGAGGCCTCTCGTTTCCGTAAGCCTGGGAGACAAAGAACTTGGCCTAATCTTAGGTTTCAGCTGAGGTAGAAGCTAACAGGAGCCTCAAAACGAAAACAATAACCAGGGATACCAGAGCGAGAGTAAAATTCATGTGCCTTCTGAAGAAATGTGGGGACTCAGAGGTGGGGTCAGGCCATTTTGGAGGTTTGCAGGCAGGAGAACCCATGCCGCCTGGGGTCCTCGGGCGGTGGCTGGGCCTTGGCTGTGGCCCGGGCCTTTTCCCAAGCTGCTCTGGGGAGATCTCCTTGCCTTCTCAGTCTTCCTTTTTCACCTCCCTTTTTCCCCTTGTGTCAGAAAACATCCCCGTCTCTTGTTGACAGAATAGGAAAGGAATTAGAAAAACCACCTCGGGTCAGTCTGGACCTCGAACACTCATTTCACGGGGAAGAAACCAGTCTGGGCAGTCTCCTTCCAGGCAAGCAAGAATGTGTGGGACTGCTGGTCCCAGGAGTGGAGTGGTGTACGTGTGTGTGTGTGTGTGTGTGTGTGTGTGTGTACAATGCATGTGTGCATTCTCCCACAAGTGATTGCCTGGAAGATTCCAGCTCCTGGGGAACAACAGTCTCTTCTCCATACCCATAGCTGCTCCTCCCAAGCAAGCTCTAAGGTCACTGCCCTTTCTTCAGCATCCCCTCCTGAGCATTTGCTCATTGCACGTTTCCCCAGAACCCCACTCTCCACCAAGGCCCATGTTTGTTGCTGAAGAAGAGACAAATGAGACAAGATCCTGTCCTCAAGTCTGAGCAACAGTTGTTGGGAGAGGAATAAACCCCTTGAGAAGGATGTCCGTCCATATGCAGATGAGACGGTGGTGTAAGCCCCCCTCTACTAATGCTGGGGCTGCCCTTTTTTTTTTGGATCATGGTTTCACAGTAAGGTTTATCAGATGGTGAATGTCTTCTGGGCAGACTTTGCCCTTGGGCTATGATATAAATAGTTGTTTATACATGTTATTATTTATTATTAACATTAACAATAATACTATTATTAATTCCCTCAGGCTGAGCACAGCTTTCTCACCCTGGTGGTAGACTGCCTCCCTCACTGGACTGAAAGCCATTTGACAGTTTCCTCCCCCTTAGGAGCCCCAGGGATTAACCCAGGGATTAACTCTGGCACATTGTAGATTCACAGTAGAACTGACTTGATGAGCAGCTCAGGGTTGAGGAGCTGGTCCTTACAGGCACCTGAGAGGCAGGTCCTGGCCCTGCCACTTCCCACCTGGGCAGGCTCCTTCCTGAACTTCTTCATCTGTAGAGCAGGAATAGTAATGCCCACCTGGTGGCAGTGCTGTGAGGGTCACACACAGTGCAACCAACAAAGGGTTCTCTAGGGAAGCTCTTAAGTATGGAGTCAAATTTTCAAAGGAAGAAGTCTTTTGGTCAAACATTTTTTGAGTAGCTCTGCGCTAGGTGCTGGGGCACCTACTAGTGCCTGCAAACAAGGGAACAAGGACCGAGGGGCAGGGGAGGCCATAAGCAGAATTAGGTGGGCACAAGCTGGGCAGACAGGATCCAGCGGGGCCAGATGAGGAGCCAGGGACGTGGCTGCTTACACAACATTTGCCTCAACCCAGGCACAGGGGAGTCATAGAAGGTCACATCTTCTTTTATCTGAGGTGAGGATGGAATTGGGGCAGAAAGGCCAAGAGGAGATTCACGGGTGGGCTGAGCTGGCAGGCCATGGGTTCGATTCCTGTGTCTGCCAGACGGCTGCTTTGACTTGAAGCCAAGGAGGGTAGCCCTAAGGCTTAAAGGGGAAACACGCTTTCTCAGTTACCTAGGGAGATAGAAAGGAGGGCTGAGCCAAGGCTGGTCAAGAAGTCCCAAACCCTACACTGGTTCCCTAGAGCAGAGATGCAGTACCCCCAGAGATGCCTTAGTGTGGCCTAAACAAGGCACGGCTGGGCTGAGGCCACCGTGGCGTGCACATGGTGGCAGGAGTGTGGGACAAGCTTGAAGGGGCGCTGTCAGGCCCGGAGCAAAAGCCTCTTCTAGGATATAAATTTGCGATATGTCCTATTCACACAGTAAGCCTGAGGAGAGATTTTCCTGCTCCCAGATGGGGTAAAGTCATGTTATTGACAATTGAGAACTTTAACATGGGTCCTAAGCTCTTCTTTAAAAAGATGACATGCTCCCATTCAAATGTCCATTGACGGATGAATGAATAAGTCATACAGCGGAATATTAATCAGCCAGAAAAAGGACTCAAGTACTGATACAATGTGAATAAACCTTTAAACTCTGAAGCTAAGTGAAATAAGCCTGACACAAAATTATGTGTCATATATGATTCCGGTTTTATGAAATGTCTAGAATAGGTAAATCCATAGAAAAAGAAAGCAGACTGGTGTTGGCCAGGGGCTCGAGGGACGGGGGAACGGAAGTGACTACTTGATGGTCTGGGGTTTTCCTTTGGAGCAATGAAAATATGTTGAGACATTACAGGCAGTAGCTGCAAAACACTGTGAATGTACTAAATGCCACTGAATTATACACGTTAAAATGCTTAATTTTATGATTTTATGTTGCGTGAACGCGCCTCAATTTTTAAAAGTTTACAGCCGAAAAAAGAGACAGGGATGCTGTCATGGGTGCTATGGCGTAGTCAGTTCCCACGTCAAGAAGAAAGTACTTACTCCCCGAGGTGGGGATGCTGCCCTCAGCCAGGCCTGGCTTGTCAGCCCCCGTCCCCAGCCACACCCCTTCTGTAGGCGGCCACACTCAGTGCCTGCTGCGTGGGATATAAAGGCCCCACTGTGGCTCTGAGGGGTCACCCAACTGCAGAACACCCAAATGTCAACTAAAACTGCACCATAGCTCAACCTTCCCTCTGCCCACTCCTGTCCCCGTCCCACTGCTTCCCGTCCCTTGGCAGGGGTGGATACCAAGAATCCCCGTAAGGAGCCCCATACATGGCGACCACCATCTTTTTTGAGTTGGCTTCCCAGTGACCCACTGCAATAAGATCCCATACGTGAAAGTTTTATGTTACCCGCACAAAGCAGGGGAACGATAATCTCCAAGAGGGGCCAAAGCCCGGAAAGTGCTCCTCGTCGTCACATAGACCTGAGAGTCCAGGTCCCCTGGGTGTTTCTGTTTTTATCATCCGAGGAGCAGATTGGCAGCCGGGCCCTGGTGTGGCATTTGGGTTTCACAGTTGCTTTGGGACTCCCGCCAGGACAGGGCTTCCGACCAGGAGAACTTTGGAAAGACAATCACCCAACCACGTGATCCTCTATGTTACTCGTTCCCAAGGCTTTTAAAAATAGAAGTGTGAAACCCATTTAACCGCCAAGAAGTTGCGGGGTTCTGTGCTCTGTGGCCACGGTCAAGTTGGAGTGCAGCCTGGAGAGGCATGAGGAAAACAAGTCCCTGTTTCCCCCCCAGGCCTGTGACTCAGAGGCACAGACACCTGGGCACGTCGTCTGTGCCAGGCCCGGACTCCCGGGCCTGGCAGCCATCGCTGGACTGGCCATGTTTGGGGTGGGAGAGTTGTCAGGAGCAGCCTTCAAGCCCTGGGCTGTGACCGGAGGGCATTATTCCCAGAAAATGAGGCAGAGATGACGAGTGGAGAGCCAGGGCCCTGGGAACTCAGGCAATAATGCCGGTGCAACCTCAACATTTCTGCGACGTATCTTCAAAAGGAAACGATCGGAATGGCCTATTGCCGCAGGTCCGAGCGGGTTTCTTTTAAAAAGCATTTTAAGAGCGTGGGAGAAAGCAGGGTAATATGTCGAGCGTTCACTTAACCGCAGCAATTTGAAAGGTATTGATATTTTACAGAATCGGGGCTGACATTCACTTGGGGGGAAATTACGAGGGCAGAGTCGGCTCGGCAAATGATGTTCTGAGCAGATGTCACTGCAGTGGAGAGTGAGCAGGTTTTTCCAGAACTGTGAAAATCTTCCACCGCCATACAATAACTGATAAGCTAACGACACACCGTTTTCTTGTCTTCTTTAGGGATCCCAAAGGAGTTTTCCTGCCTGAAATTTATCTTGCCTAAACATCTACAGGCACTTGAAGCAAAAAGCTGTTTAATTTAAAAGTTGTAATTCAGATTTCCTTTTACCGATTTGGTGAGCCTTCCCCCACTTGAGTGAGCGTAGTTGGTAAAATGCTACGCCAATAATTGAAAATATTAATACATGGATGATTGTGAAAATAATATAAATGACATTCATTGGTTGGGATAAGGGGTTGGGGGTCACTATTGTGGATGAAATGCCAGGCACACTGGGCTCTCTGCGTTTGGCCATCTATTTGGAGAGTCACACTTTGTCATGTTGCCCGTGTCGGGACATGTGCACACAGATATTGTGTCCGGCTCCTTGTCAGGCCCACCAGAGCTGGGAAGGAGCTCCAGGCATAACTGCAGGTGGGGGCAGCCCCAGCTGAGCCTAACCCTGGGTTCCGGGCACAGCCACATCCAATGAATCTTGGGCCAGCAGCCTCTGGGACTTCTGTTTTGTGTGGGAGGAAGGAAGGAAACGAGAAGAAACGTGTTTTGGGTGAAGGTGCCTGGGAACAACCACCTGCCCCAGGAACTAAGTCTGTCTCCTGTGGAGGTTTCTCAAGGGTCCTTGTGGGGGCACAGAGCACTAATAGAGGCTGTAGGGTCAGGGGGAGGGGGCGAGACACTGACTGGGAGGGGAGCCTTCGTAGCCACAAGGAGCACAGTGTGGCCCCAGCCTGGGCCACCGAAGGAGGCCCAGCACCATTTTGGCTATTCAAGAGGTGTAGGCCCCAAAGCAGCACCTCACAGAGGCCACGACCGTGGGGGGATGGCACTTCGAGTGTTTCATCATCAACATGTGGCACCTGGGAGCTCTAGTGAAAGGACAGTTAGTGGGCCCAGGTGAGATAGTGTCTGGAGGCTCCCATGGGGCCTGAGAGATATCTATGGGGGGCCTCTGAGGTCCCGAGTGAAGCAGAGGCAGGTTGGGCTGAGCCCGTGGAACGTGAACATTCATGCTAATGAAACTGCATGGATATGAGTGTGAAGGGTATTGGGTTAGGAGACGAGGAGAACAGGGGCTCGTTAGTGCGCTTGGGAGGTGAGACTGAAGGAAAAGCAATGCCGTTGCAGAATCTCTCGAGAACGTCGTAGGGAAATTCCCAGCAAGGCTTTCCGTTGTTCCAGGCTCTTCCTGAGAGGGCAGGCCGGCGCGGAGGCTGCGCTTCACTGTGTTAGCAAAGGCAAGTCAGCGAAGACCGCGGTTCCCTCCGTGGTTAAATTCTGCGTCCGAGGTAGTCGGAGGGGAGATTGTTATTCTGTGCGAGAGACTCCAGGCTGAGGGGCAATCTGGACGGGATTTGGTGTTCCTCCGAAACCCGGTCAGCATCTGGAGACCTAAGCAGAGAAGTTTGCTTTGAAGGAGATGAGACAGCTGTAATAACGGCTTCCACCCCCAGGAAAAATGTGGGTAGGGTTAAGGGAGGGCCAGAAAGGATCCCTGCCAAAATGGGTAGATTAAAAAGTGATCCTCCAGTTATTTCTTATTTTACTAGCGGGAGAATTGATGGGCTCGGAACAGAGACCCGGAACTGTAGGAAGGGAGAGGAGCACCAGCTCCGAAAATTTCAAACAGTGTTTTTTCTTAAAAGTATTTTTTAAATTTCTATTTGGCTTTGGAATACAGGAATAATTTTTTTTTCTTGAAAAGATTAAATCTTCCCACTTCGCGCCTCTTTAGCTTTTTGAATAAACTTGACTCTGCTGAGCATGGATGTGTGAGATAAGAAAATTCGAGTGTCATGGAGGAAGTCCTTCTGGAAGTTAGTGTCTTTCCGAGAATGTTCTACCCAGCAACTGGATAAGTGTAGACTAGGTTTCTGAAAGATTCCCCTAGCAAAAATAATTCTTCGTGAGGTTCTTCATAAACTCAATTCATGAATTTGGAGCTATAGTCGTTGAGTAATTATGGGAACAAGGCTCAGACATTTTGGTTAAGAAGGCAGGTAACGTCTAGGTCGATGCATGTGGTCTAGGTAGGTCTGCAGGTGGGGGTACTGCTGGTTTCTACTGTAAGCCTGGAGTAAAAAGAGTATCCATGGATTTGGAGCTAGGGGCACTAAATCCTTCCCATTGCCGACAACAATTGTTTTTACAAACGTCAGGAGGCAGTCTTCTGAAGCGCCGACCAGGTGGACCTGCCCGTGGAGAGCCCCGCTTCGCCCCCAGACAAAGCGGCCTCTCCTTGCCTGGATGGCACTTTGCCGTTAGCAGCTGTGGTTACCGGCTTCCTGGCCTGCAGCCCTCAAAGCTCTCTGTCTTGCTTTATTACCTGTTGGATGGCCGCCCTTTCCAAGCTCATAGCTCTGGCAACCGTTTCTGTGCATGGAGGCAGAGGGGGTCGTGGGTGTCATGGACTGAGTCTGTCCTCCTTCTCCCCCACCCTGCCATTCATATGTGGATGTCCTAACCCCGTGCCACAGAACCTGGCTATATTTGGAACGAGATAATTGAGTTGAAATGTGGTCCTTGGGGTTGGACCCTAATTCGATGACTGGTGTCCTTCTAGAAAGAGGAGTAGGGAAACGTTCATTATGATCAGAGAGAAGCCAACCCTTGAGTTTGGATGTTTAGCCTCCAGAGTTGTGAGAGAAGTTTCTGTTTAGCGCCCCAGTCTGTGGTACTTTGTTACGGAGGCCAAGCAGACTGAAACAGTGGGGGAGGTCACAAAGGAGATATGGAAGAAGTTGCTGGAACCCCTGAGAAGGCCGAGGCTGAGGACACACAAGAAGGAGCCACTGCTGGAGAGGACGGAAGGAACTGGGAGTCAGCAGGCTGCCTGGGGCAGGGCTGGGGCCGGGGAGGAAGACCACCTGGAAGGCAAAGCAGGGATTCCAGAGAAACCAGTGCAGGGGAGAGCCTGCCCTCTCCACCCTCAACATCCTGATACGCCGCCCCTCCATTCTAGGGGGAGTCCATGCTATAACTTCCAGGAACACGAAGACACAGCCAAAAATACACAAGACCCATTTCTGAAGATGTGAAACACAAGCCAAGGTTCTGTTTGTTCTCTGACAATGTAAACACTACACATTTTTATTAAGAGAGAAAATAAAAAGCAAAGACGCCACATGAGGCTCTCTAGAGAGCTCCCATCACTGCCCCGTGCAAGGCATCGGGCCTTTGCCAGCATTTGAGCCCCGCCAGCTCTCAGGTGGCTACAGGCGTCCAGGGGCACTTTAGGACTTTGGTGGGTCTTGGGCACTTTTGCCTTTGGGGACCCTCTTCTTCATCAAAATAATATTTAAGATTGTACTTTATGACTGTGAGTATTAAGATAAATATGTTAATGTTGTATCTCAAAACATTTTCTTCACCCTAAAAGTATATTTCTTCCTTTTATTAAAAAAAAATCATTTATTTATTTGCTTGCTTGTTTGTTTGTTTAATGGTGACATTGGTTAATGAAATCCAGTAAATTTCAGGTGTACGATTTAATAGTAAGGTGTATACACACACACACACACACACACACACACACACATACTGCATTATGCGTTCACCTCCCATAGTTAGATTTCTTTCTGTCACCACGCATTTGACCCCCTTTTATCCCATTTACCTCCCTTTTTCCCACTCCCTCCCCTTCCTTTTGATTTTAAAAGAAATAGAAAACTTCCCGAGGGCCCCTATGGTGTGTGGGGGGGCCTGAGCCCCGAGCCTCCTGGGCCTCCGGGGTAAGTCAGCCCTTGTCCTGGTGTGAGGGGCCCAGGAGCCCAGAGGCCTCACAGGCTGGGCAGGAGGTTGGGGAGAATGGGCTCTAGTCCTTGGAAGATGGAAAACCAGACTTGGTTCTTAGGAGAACAAAGGCAGAGAGTAAGGCACAAGGGACAAGCTCAGGACCCAGTCACTGGCCATTGCTTGGTCCCCAGAGAGCTGGAAGGGGAGCCACGTGGGACCTGCAGAGCAGGTGTTCCGAGGCGCCTCTCCTGCCCTTCTCTCCTAGGGGTCTTTGATGTCTTCTCAGAGGCCAAGGCTGGCCCAGAGCCTGGAGTCTGGCTAGAAGGAGGGTCAGGTAGCCTGGGGGCCAGTGTGGAACCTCCAGGCAGGAGGCGGGCAGGGGGGCACAGGCCATGGTAACCTTGGAGAAAAGGCCTGCTTCTTACAGAGTCCTTCACAATATGCAGCACAGAGCTGGCCTGGGAACAACTGAGAAGTTCATTTTGACTGTGTGTTTGCCACTAAGTCTGTGAACCCAAACAGGCCCCCAAATGAACCTCTGCCCAATGGTCACGACAATTTCGGGCAGCAGGGGGCGCCCCAGCGCCGGAAGTTAAAGGTTGACAGACCCAGCAGCACCGAGACTGGGTCTGGGTGATTAGAGGGGTTGAGGGCTTCAGGAAAAGTGGCCGCAGAGGAAAATGCCATAGGACTGGGAGGCCAGATGGACCATGATGCCAAGGTAGTGGCCTAGAGAGGCAGCTGACGTCTAGAAAGAGCCCTCCTAGGAATGCGAGGTCCAGGTTGAAGAATAAATCACCCGTTAAAAATAATTCATCGTCTCCCTCTCCCAACCCCACCTCTGAAAAGCCCTCCCCAGACTCCATGCTCCCTCTGAAGGGCAAAGAGAACTGCTCTACCTGGGTCCAGGAATACACGGAGGAAGGTCATGAATGATTGGGGCCAGCTGAAGGCTGTGATCCGGAGAGCTCTCCATCACTTGTCTTTGTCTAAAAATAAACAGGGAGGAAAGAAAAGGAAAGATCCACCTTTCAGAGAGAGGCAGGTGGGGCCACCTCTGAGGGCTGCACAAGGCAGTCCCCCACCCCAAGCGGCCCACCCTTTCAGCAGCTGAGGACAGACATGAAGTGACAACAGTCAGATTGAGAGGAAGAGAAACAGGGAGCGGTGTGTAGGAAGCACAGAACAAAGCAGGCAGAACAAGTGTTGCAACAGCCTTTATTGCCCCCGCTCACAAGCTCCCTGCTGACAAAGCGGGGTCCTTTGATAAGCGCTAAGATCGCAGCATCTGCTTTGATAGTGCGGTCGGGAGCCCCACGGTTAGGCTGGGTCCTGGAAAGTGGGGTGACAAGGAGAGGTGGGGGTCAGGGCCTTGCCTCTGGAGCCTGGATCTAGTCCCTGACTCTCCTCCACTTCCACGCAGTTTACATATGTGGAATATGAGGCCCAGACGAATTAAGTAACTTGCTCAGGGTCACACAGCAAGTTTGAAAAAGTAATCCAGTTGGCGTAAAAATCTGGACTGCAAGCCCCAAATAACTGGATTCCCAGTCTAGTGTTCTTTGTTTCGTTTTTTACTGAGCCATTCAATCAACGAGTCACTACGTGGTAGGCTCTATGCATCCTGTCCACAGGGTGGTATCTCAGGGGTTTGATTCTCACCACCTTTTTTGGATCTTTCACCCAAATCCAATCCATACACCACATCTCGGTGCAGTCTATGTTTCTCTCGACCTGACCTGCTTCCCTCTCTGCCTGTAAGTGTGTGCCTTTGGTGGGCTTTCAGCCTTCTGTCTCCAGACCTACCCTCTCATCCACAAGGCTCACAGGAGGAGCCTTGGCCTGGCCCAAAGATCCCCTCTCAGAGGCCGTCACTCCCTGGGTCTGTAGGAGAACACCACCAACAGCTGCGCACAGTGGGCCTAGAGGTAAATGCCTCTTGCAATAGTTTGATCATAGTATTTAGCCTCTGCTAGTGCTAAGTGCTTTCCACACATTCTATTATTTAAACTTTCCAAAAACCCTCTCAGTTGAGTACAGCCATTATCCGCATTTCACATAATGAGGAAGGAGGGACAAATCTTCCTGACAGAAGAATTCCAGCTACAAATGAGAATATTCCTTCCTTTAAGAGGTGTGGCTTCATTCCTCTGTCTTTGAGGGTAGCCTGGTTGAATGACTGGCTGGCTTCTAAGGAATAAAACATGGAAAAGGAAAATAATAACTTTGCAGAGGAGAAGCCAGTAGATATCCGCTAACCGAGTGAGCAAGGTTAACATCGCTGGTGACAAGTTATGTGAATAGCATGTACCCCTCACATGATGTGAGAAGGCACTTTGCCTCTGTGTTATTCTTCCCCCAAATCCATAACCCCAGTCCAATGATGAGAAAATGCTAGGAAAATCCAAATCTGGGTCCATTCTACAAAATACCTTCTCAGTACTCTTCAAAGTATCAAACTCACGAGTAAACAAGGAAAGATTGAGAAACGGTTGTAGATTGAACACAGTAAAATGCATTGTGGTATCGTGGATTGGATCCTGGAACAGGAAAAGGACAAACAGTGGATTCTGAATCTGTGGGGGAAAAACAGTGGATTCTGAATAAACTCTGTCATTTAGTTACCAATAATGTATCACTGTTAATTTCTGAGTTTTAATAAATATATCATGTTTATGTAAGATATTAACATTAGAAGAAGCGAGGTAAAAAATATAAGAGGACTTTTTGAGCTATACTTGCAACTCTTCTGTAAATCTATAATTATTGAAAAAAAAAAGTTAAATAATAAAAAAAAAAAAAGATTAAGCCCAAGGTTACAAGCCGTCGGGATTTAGACCGCTTACTTTCTCTAAAGTCTTCTATGTTAACTTCCTCCTTGGTTGTGTCTTCAAAAAATGTTACCTGCATTTCATTGAGTGTTGTGTTCTAGGCACTTTTACCTAATTATGCCTAAAATAAGTCATTCTTTGTTTTACAGGCATATCCTGTTTTTCTCCGCTTATAGATGATACACTTTTCAAGGGATGGAGCCTTTTCAGTAGAAGTAATGGTCCTTGCTTCCAGAATCAAACGTTGGTGCTTCACAGGCACACACAGACTCTCACACACACCTGTTACACTCACACTCAGACACTCACACTCAGTTAAGCATTAACCCAGATGTGTGCTTAGGATGGTACATCTTCCCTCTCTTGTTTTCTAGTGAGTCTCACTACCAGTCAAAAGATATAATGGGGATTGTCCCAGTCCAAGCTACAAATAAATAGGGACAATTTCCTCAGAACTTTCAGTTCACTGGGAATGTATGATCATAACTTTGGAAGAGCGGCAGACAGTTGTCACCTCAGCAGCCCCTCCTGTCAAATTCAGGGCCTGACAGGCCTGTGAGTGAAAAACACTCCAGGAGCATTCTTCTCAGCCCCCAGCTTACACGTGCTGCTGACGATATTATCTGTTTGGCAATGTGCTCCATCCGCCCTGACACCCTCTCTTGTCTGAGTTAACTGCTCCCTCCTCAGGTCCCTGAGCCCTATGTCTGCACTCTGAGGAACACATGTTGTACAGCTTTGTAGTTTCTCTGCTTCTCATGGTGGTCTGCAGTGCAGTCATCTCTGTGTTTCTCACAGCACTCCTGTCACTTAAGGAGACCCCAAATATTGGGGGGAGGGAGGAGCAGGGACCCCCCTCAGCTCAGCTTCAGCTCCACTGGCTAGGAAATCGGAGTTACAAGAGCCTGAAATTTATTTTTGTGACTTTGACTTTTCATTATGAAAAATGTCAAATATACAATGGGAGAATAAATAATAAATCTTCATGTATCTCCATCCAGTTCCCAGAATTATCAATCTTCTCACATTCTTGTTTCATCTACCCATGTGTGTGTGTGTGTGTGTGTGTGTGTCTATTTTTAAAATAAATATCAAATGTCAAATCACTTGTTCCATCAACACTTCAAAATGTGAGACTAAGATGTGGAACCACTGAATTTTGGGGTTAAATGAATCTGAAAGGTCATCCTCTGTCCCCATGGCAGACAGCACCGTCATCAGGATCTCCTCTCCACAGTCATACTTCTGTTCAATCTCCTTGCCAAGGTCTCCCTCAGGCAGGCAAAGGTCCTTCTTCTCGCACCTCTCCACTGTCCTGGAGGATGCAGCGTGCACAGGGGACACCGAGATGGGCTCTCTGCCAGGGTCTTGGGGAAGGTCCCCTGGAGTGACTAGGAAAGTTCTTTCCATGCCCAATAGTCTCCACCCAGAGGACCCTCTTGCTTCCTTTTCTCTAATTTCTCTCTCGCCTCCAGCACCACCCTTGTTATTGGGGGATTATTATTTCCAGTTTTTACAAGCTAGGCTGGTGATGCTCAGAGAGGGTCAGGGCCTTCCTTGCCCAGGGTTGCCAGTCAAGTGGGGCAAAAGCAGGACGCTCACCCAGCTCTGCTGAACTGCGAAGCCCCGGCCTGCTGGACGGCACCAGCCCCGGCCTGCTGGACTGCACCAGCAGCAGCGCCTGAGGTCGTTGGTTTATCCTCAAGAAGGGGGCCTTCCATGAACACCGGCTTCCCTGTAAACAGCAAACAGCAGGGGGGACAGGCTCCCGTGCTTCTCCTCATTGGTTGTAAATGTCGCTTATGAAAAAGTGGCTTTGGGGAGGCTAAATCTGAGAGCTAGGTTTCAGGAAGTGTGTTAAGTGAGTGAGAGAAAGTTTTATTGGGGGGGGGGAGTTCAAAGCAATCCTCAAAACACACACTATGGGGAACTCTCCTCACCCACCCCAGAGACTGCTGGAGTCTCCGCCCCGGCCCTGCCCACGCTGCCCAGGGGCCTCTTCCCCATTGTATCTCCCGCCCTTTGATGTCGGATAAAGCCAATCCATCTCTTTCATATCACTACAAAGGAGCCTCCTAATTACTTTGTTTAGACAGCCTCTTTTCCAAATATTAAACATTTGGTCTTCCCAGGCCCCCCAAGCACTAAACATCATCCAGGTTGTTGCAAAATCCACATTCCCCAAACTGGTTGGCAGCTACCCCTCTCCCCATTACCAGTCTCTCTGGGCAGATCCGGACATGTGCCTCCCACACAGTCTTCCCCCCATGCGGGCTGCATCAGGACAAGCACCAAGACAAGCTCTTCCTCTGGGAGCGGGTCAGGGCGGTAGGGATCTCTGTCCTGCTGGGAACCTCGGAGAAGCTGCAGGAAAAGGAGACCGGCCTGCTCACGCAAGCTCTCAGGGGCGGCCTGGCATCCCTGAGGCAGGCATGTAAGGGATGCTCTGCCTGGTGGTGGCAGGCCCCGTCCCTGGACCAGGGCATCTGCCAGCTGGTAGGGGAACAGATACTTCCAATTGCCAGACCACAAGCTGCCTTGAGAGGCCTGTCTCTCTCCAGATACCACCTGCTTGGGAGCTGGGGGTACAGCAGGCTTTCCTTCTCCTTCAAAAAAACTCTCTTTTCCTGGAGCACCCTCCCCATCACCAATCTCAATGGCCCACAACCCTTTTTTGAGGAAAGGAAGTTGGCTCACTAGCTTCCTTCTCAACAGCTATGAATGGTCTCCTTTCTCATGCCTCCCTCCTGGTCCCATGACCCTTTGATACCAGATGTTATGGGCTGTCTCCCTCTACAGTGTGGGCTGGACCCAAGGGAACCTTGCAGCTTGGGGCTGCTCCTTGGATGTCCCACTGTCCCCACTGGGCTTCACTGCTCTGGCTGAATGAAAACAGCCTACTACAAAATGTGGCAATCAGGGAAGGTTTCAGAAGGGACACTTGGGCAGAATTTGTTTCCTTTTTTCCTCCCCTCTCTGCCTGCCCCCTTTCTTGTCTTTCTCCTTTCTTTCAATGTTTTATCATAAAAAAATGTCAAACACATAAAAAGTGGAGCATAATAAACTCCCACCTGCCTATCTCCCCGCGTTAACGATGACCAGCCTCTGGCTCGTTTCATCTGCACGCCCACCCCGCATCCCCTGGCTTGTTTTCATTAGGGGCCTTAGGAAGTGCCTGCTATGCTCCGTGTACCTCTGAATTTCTCAATTTCCATAACCACACATGAGCTCGGATGATTATTAATTATCCCCATTTTACAGAAGATGAAATGGAAGCTCAGAGTGGTTAAGCTGGTTCGTCACATCCCACGGCTGCCGAGTCGAAGACCATTCCTCCCTTCCGGTGCCCTCCCCACTACCAGCAGTGAGCCATTGAGGCCATCGGGCCTGGTTGGAAAGGTCTAGAAAAATGCCAGTAATAGAAGAAGATGGCTCCTGCTTCCCAGCTGCAGAAAATGGTTCCTTTTACTATTTCTATTCAGGTTTCAAGGTGATCATCCCCTTTCCGTCCAACCTTTCTCCCCGGCCCACTCGAGTTGAGTTCTCCCCTGCCGACGTCCTCGGCCCCCAGTGGCTGAACAGGTACTTCAAACTAGTTAAGGTTCCTCCTGCTTCATTGTGCTTGCCTGTGCATCATTAGACAGGGAGCCAGGAACACGAATGCACATTTTCACATACAACCCTTGTGAGAAGACGTCCTCTTCTCACCACGTTTGTGCTCATGGCTTGATCTGGGTTCGGACTAGGCAGGAAGCACTCGGGTGCTGGGACACGTTTACTTGTTTCTTCCTCAAGTTCCTCCTCCTCCCCCTCCACTCCTCCCGGACAGAAGGTCGGTGGTTCTTGGTAATAATAGCTCCTTTGTGTTTCCTTTCTTCCTGCGCCTAATTAGGATTAGGCTTGGGAATCAAGCTAATTAATCTCTGCCAGTCCTGGGTGAGATCAAGCTCCTTGCACTATCAGTGTTGATCAATAACTCACTGCTTAAGGAGTCTGAAAAAAAACCCTGTTCCTTTCAACACAGGCTTTAATGAGAATAAGGTGGGATGGCCTGGGGGAGGCCTGGAATGAGTGTGTGTAGTGGCCCAGCCTGACAGGCTGCCTTGAGGTGTCACGAAGAGGCCTCCTGAGTGTGAGGTGGCCGCCACAGGGCAGGGTTGGAGCTTCGACACTGGGCTGCTTTGGAACATCGTCCAGTGTATCCTAGCATGGAGGAGGGTCACTGGGAGCACTCAGACGGATGGAGAAAAACGATCATGGCAAATTGCTGGGTGTATTTTAGGACAAAGACAAGATGTTCCCTCCTGCTGGCCTGCTCCCAACACTGGGTTGCTACCTTGGCCCAACGCGGACCAACTACCTAGGAGAAAAACTCAGGTTTGCAGGAAAGGAGCCTGCAGAAGGCCAGGGAAATCGGAGACAGCAAAAAATCTCATAGGGCTGCAAAAGACAGAGGAAGGACCTAGCCCTGGGAGGAGAAAAGTGGTCTGTTTAGTTTCTAAAAAACCGTGCTGTCTTTGGGTTCCTCTGGGCCTCCGCAGAGTAGATCTTCAGAGGTACAGAGATGGTCCTTGCTTCCAGGGGGGAAGACACAGTTGTATTTCTTCCCAAGGAGACTATCAATAAACCAAAGAAGAAAAAGTGGTAACGGACTGTGGAATTGAAGAAACCCAGTTGGTTTTAAGACCTTTGGAAGTCCTAGCCTCCATCATATCAAATATATTAAAGTGAGCTCCAATCCCATATTAAATAGTAATTTTATTTTGCTATAAAAATTTGAGATATTTTATAATTGTTTTTGAAATGAAGTTCACTTCTGCAGTTTATCTTTTGGCACCATTTTTTTTTTTTCAGGTTGCATACTTTTTCACAGGTTTTCAAAGGCTTGCAGGCCTTGGGCACTGTACTTACGGTACCTAAGGATAAAATGGCTGAGCGCCTGCAAAACTTTAGCTAGGGACCCTGTCCAGTGGAGCATCAACCCTCAAGGGTGAGGAGAACCTGGTACCATGCAGTAGTACTCTCTATTAGTTTTGAGAAGAGATTGTAGGCTTAGGCCACGGGGACAACCTTTCAGGTTGTCTTCTGGAATAAGATTAAACAGGGAAAGAAAAACTGTAAAAATGTTTCTACTTCCATGAACATGCTCCAGTATGGAGCAGTATAAAACTTCTGGGCCTGGGGATATTCATAGGGAAACACCCCAAAATGATGACACGTGGCCTTCCAAACCCATGTGGCCACAAAGACTCTGTGTGGACCACCCACTGAGACTATCACGTCCTGTGGACACCAGAATACAACACACAGCAACTTCAGAGACTTGGCCTGATTACACCAGTCCACATGGCAGCCCACGGAGGTGGGGGAGGAAGTGACAGGGATTCATCCTTCTGGATAACATGTGCAAGTGTACTCTGACCGTGGCATGCCAGGGAAAAAAGAACCGCAATTTGAAAATACCAATTAAACCACTGAGGTTGGCTGTGGTCCCAGCGCCTGCAGAAGACCCTTGGTTTTGGTGTTGCCAGTTTTGTAGGAACAAAGAGGTGTTGTGGAAACCATGAGGTGCACTGTTAGCTGTCCGTCTTCAGGTAGAAACTTTGTTGCAGTGTTCAAACTGAGGTCTGTTTCCCAGGTAACTGCCAACCAATGACTAACCACAATGGCGACATTAGTACCTTACCATTTCTGCCCAACACAGAACTCCTCAATGGGCAATCTTCTCAAACCCTCCTGGACAGCCCAGGATTTCCTCAGAACTCCAAGGTAGTCTGAGGCTCTTCCTATCTAATCCTTTCTTCTTCTTCCACAGAGATCATAACTGCAGCATGGTCTGAAGGCTGTCCCTGACTTCTCCTGATTCCTTTCCCTTCTGTCTCCTATAAATACAACATCTAACAAAAATCCTGTGCACATCTAAGTCCACCCTGGTATCTGCTTCCAGAGGATCCAAAATGATATTGCTACCAACCCATACAGTGTGACTGAGCAAAGCCTACTGCCTCATTCTTGAAATGGTAAGGTTTTAAAAAGTCCTCATAAAATGTAGCCATAGGAGGGCACTGAAAATGGATTGTCCCCAAAGAATGCAGACTCCTGCAAAAATGGGTTGACATCTTCTTGGGGTGGCCTTTACCACCATTTACTTCTCATGGAAGGGCTGAAGAGGAATCATTCAGAGAGCTGGTTATAAGGAAAGCTACTATTTTAAAAAATATTTATCATTTATTAAGTACTTATTATGTGACAGGAACCATGGTAAGAGTTTCCCATACATTGTTTCATTCAATACCTACACAATTCTAGTATGTACCTCTATTTTTCAGATAAAGAAATGGAGTTAAATTAGATGTGGAGCTTGGATTTGAATTAAGAGCTGTCTGATGCCAAAGCTAATACTCTTTAACCTTTAAAATATACACACATGCACATGATGTGATACATATTCGTTTCTATGGAAGAAAAAATATATGAACTAGGGAGAAAAATGAAAAACAATGTAGTAGAGAGAAATTAAAGCCACCAAATAGAATTGGCTGGCCTAAAAATCTATAAAGAGAAACAAGAGAAAATAAAAGTAGGGAGATTTTTTAGTAAAAGTTTTAAGTGTCTTGACCTGTCAATAATTATGTGCTCTTGGAGACATCTCTTGGCTTCAGTGTTTACAAATCGGTTAATGAGGCAGTTGACGAAATGTCTCTAGATTTCATTTCAGTTCTAACATCCTCATATTTTCTGCTTAAATGCAACTTTTAACTTATCATTTTATATAACAAGAAACAAACTAAAGTGTTTGTTTTCAACAAATCCCACAATGAGTAAAATGATCCATTGGGCCTCCAGTGTGAACAGTGGATTTCATCCTTCACCAACAGAAGCAATTTGCAGGATAACGACCATGGGCATCGCACACAGACCCTATAGAAAATCCATCCACTTTTTCCCAAGCTCTTGCTAGGCATGAAGTCCTCATAAGTAATCACTATGCATATTTTTGGTGGTGGTGTTACGTGAAAACTGGGATGAAAGCAGAACACTGTATCTGAAAATAGTAAATAATATTCCCTGATTATGACATAGGCTTTTAGTGAGAAAAGGAAGACAATGTGTGAAAGTGCTTTGAAGAATGTTCACTTGAAAAGTCTCATTTGAGTCTTTTCCCATCTTCTTCATTCTTTTCTAGATCTGCTAATGGGTAGATTTTAACTAATTGATGTTTCGTCAACTTTCAGGAAAAGGCTAAAAGGCCACTATCAGTAGAGAGAGCAAGAGGAGAAACACACAACCCAGAGAAGCTACTGACTCAATTACCAACTCAGTTCTATAAATCTGATGCTGTCCTGACAAGTTTCCCAAATAATGTAGATAATGCAGATATGAAAAGCAGTATGGGCCTTAAAAACTCTCACCACACACACACAAAAGCAACTATGTGAGGTAAGGTGACGGATGTGTTAACTAACACCTTACTGTGGTAATCATTTTGCAATATACACAGATATAAAATCATCATGTTGTACATCCTAAACTTCACATTGTTATACATCAATTTTGTTTCCATAAAGGTGGAGTAAAAAAAGAAAAGCGCTGTGGGCATTTCTGGGAGGAATGAGATGGAGAAAAGGAAACAAAATGCATTATTCTTTGACAGAGGAATGTAAAAAACTCACTAGTTTACTATGTTAAAAAAAAGATGGCACATTTATTGCTACATAAATGTTATATACATATTGTGTTTTCTGTTACAGTGACAGAAAAATTTTGAACTTCTTGCTGCTGGTTGAAAAGGTTTATCAATAATACCTTGAATTTGACACAGGATACAAATCTGCAATAAACCAACAATGGAAACTGGAGAACAAGATGAGAAGCAATTCATCTCGGACAATTAGCTCTTAACAATACTCCATAGGTACTACACGGTATGCTAGAATCCTACTATGGTCTTAAAATGCTATTGTAAATTTCTGATATTAATGAACAGGTTATGATAGATAACCCTACATTTTTACTACCTAATATAATAAAATAAAGTAAGAAACTTTTTACTGAAAACTTTTCGATTTCAAAAATCTAGAAAGAGTAATATTTAGAATTCAAGAAATTTTCTTACAAGATTATTGTATAAAAGACTAGCTACAGTGAAAAATAAGCCAAATGTTTTTTCTTTCTATTTTATGAAGGAAAGCTTCTGGGCATACTGCAAAGTCTAATATAGCGAAAAAGACAACAAGCTCCGAAGAAAAAAGGCCAGGCAGTGGCATATGTTCACTCACACATCATAAGCAACAATTTCTGTTTAGCTGATTAACACTGAAATGAAGAACAAGGCCACAGATAGAGTCTGATGTAATTGGAGAATATACGCAAATTAAAATAACCAAAAAGTCCACTAAGTTCACAAACGACTGATTTGTTAGGAATCATCCTGATTGCAGGATCTGAAGTTCTGTCCTGTTTTTGTTCTTTCAAATTAACAGACATCTTTAATTACATAGTGATTTGGGTTCTTTCTTCTGTGTGCTGATTGCCGCTGTTGATATTGACTATATAAGGAATTATTAAGCCAAGTCAACATTGTTTTGCATGTTTTTTTTTTCTCCCCAGGTTGTTGTGGTGGAAGACAGATTTCATGGAAGTTAAAACTGATTATGTCTTAAAAAACAACTCTTAAGGATTAGAGACAGAGGGGTGCCTTAATGCACAGTATTAAGATGGACTGACGAGTACTGGTTTAATGCTAATCTGGCTCATCTTCTTGGGACAGGGGCAGATGGTTTACAGCTGATTAAATCACCCACTGAATTCCTCCTCACTGACCAGCCATTCAAATGAGAGAGAAATAAAGGCTAGGATAAGGAAACACAGGTGACCATTGCTCTTATATTCCATTAGGTAATTAGCCTCAGAGTGGTGTGTTCATTTATCATACTACCTGCCTTGGTGACTACTGAGTTTTGTTATGTTCACCATAACCACAGCCTGAAAATCTTTGTATTTTAAATTCATCTTGTGCTTACTTATAGCTAACACTTTATAAGTACTATATCTAGTACTTACTGCTTGGAAAACAAAGCAATTTCTAGATTCTTCCCTTGTAATTTACACTTTTTTGCTATTATAAGCTTTACTATGAAACCTAGAAGCCTGAAAAGTCTTGGTTATTATTAGAAATAAAGCAATATTTATTTTGGGGAATCTAGGGGACAAAATTTCCCCTTTCAAAATCTTAGCTAGGCCATGGTCACAGATGGTCTCTGCTTATCTTTGTAAGGTAAATATGCAAAGCACATAGGGCTACATGGAGGATTGTGGACTGTGACCATAAACTATTCAGATTCAGAGACCAAATATTACACCCACAAAGAGAAAATAAAAATGAATGAAAAAAATGAGCAAGAGAAATGCAATACCAAGTAATATTTTCCTATTTCATGGAAAACACTATTCATATGGCAAAAGGATAGGAGAGGGCAATGAAAGACTTTTCCCTTCCTTTTTAAGACACTAATAGGTATGCCGGGAATGCTAAGGGCCAATGGTTGTCACTGCTTTGTTCTCTGCACGTGAACAGCTTTAACGAATGCTGGCATCAGCTGAGTGTAGATCAGCTTTCCACGTTAACTTTCCCTTTATATGTAGACCTTACAGTTCCATAACAATAAATAAAATCTGTAGTTACAATGCATTTGTCAATTCAGTTTAGGCACAAGGCAACTTCCACGGTGAGTGGAGAGATCGAGACAGTCTCTGATTGTGCAGAAGCGACACACTGCTTGCAACAAAATGATATGCTGCAAATGTCTCACGGGCTGACGTTCTATCTGATGAGCTTCCTATCTTCACTTCTGATGGAAGTGTTGACCAGTTGCTTTGATCGTAGGATTACATTTGCGTTTCTTCCTTCAAGTGTTTGTTTTTTCTTCTCCCTCCTATCAGGTTTGTGTCTTCAGATTATCTGAGTTGTCCAAGTCCTTATGAGGAGAGGTCACCTTCTATCTAGCCTACTGATAACTCTGGAACTGTGGCAGGGAGAGCCAAGGGAGAGAAGAGAACCAATTAGGACATCACTGTTAAAGCTAAGCACCTCTCCAGAAAAAAAACAAGTCGGTTTTCTTCATTTATACTCAGGTTTACACTACATTAGCAGTCTGCTAAATGATTTATTTATAAATGGGCTTCTTTCATTCAAGGAGTAATTGAAATGGTTTTACTTAGTGTATGTGATAAGATTTTTAAAGGTGATCATGTGATTATAGAATCACAAGATCTAGTTTTATATAACAGCTGTGACAATTATTCAAACCTTAATTTTGGCAGCATTCGAGTTGGCAATACCTGAGTTTTGAGGTTCTACTAATTTATTTCTGAGTGGAGAGACAATGTTAAAGCATACATTAACGGCTACATCCAGTCCATCACACTATGTTTTAAAAGTTTCCATCTGTTGCCTCTACCTGAAAGTTTCTGAAGGCAGGGACCATTGTATATTCATTTTCACATTGGTCCCAGTTTCTCGACAGTAGGTCCTCGATAAATGTATGCTTATTGAATTTTTAAGAAAACTTTACTATTATAGTAAAAATTTTATACATTTATTTTCTCAACATAATACACATAGTAGTAACTCTGAAATTTGCCATTTTTGATGAAAATAGTTTTAGGAAGAATCATACTTTTCACTTCTTTATTCAACAATAACCAAAGTATTTTTTTTTTTTTTAATAAATTGATACTCTTAGGGAGGATAACTGAGATACTCAGAGCCACCTGGCTTTACATTAAATGGTGGCAAGTCCTTGTACTTTCACAGTCTTTCATTCTGTGGTCATTTATCAGCTATTTTGATTCTAGCAGCCATTTTCCTGTTGCTCAGTTTCTTGCTAGTTTTAATCTGCTATTCATTTCTATAAAGAATTGAAAGTTATCAGGTGAAACCAGATAACCACCTTTATAAAATTATCAACTTTTAAGACATATTTTAAGATAATAAACACTAACCTATAAAATCTAATGGAACAAAGTGCATTTAATACATTTATCATCTGAAGCCTTTTTAAAAAAAGATTCTTGATCTCTTTTTGATAGGTGAGAATGTTCTAGGTTTATTTTTAACCTAAGTGCGGCAATTTCCTTATTATACAGATAAGGGCAGAGATATGAAAGCAGTATGAGATGTAAAAGCAGTAAGAGAAGAAAGTAAACAGAATGAGGGAAGAGAGATATGAGGTTGGGAGAGAGAACTGAATGAGAAAGAGCTAGAGTGAAACTAGCAAGAAAATAAGAGGAAATGGGAACAACAAACTAGAGAGGGTCAAAAAAACATAAGACACAGACTGAGATTAATGTGACAGACGAATATATGAAGCGCTCTTTTCACAGCCCAGTGGGTACCTGGGACTTGAGCATAAAAAGTTACCTCTTATCACTCTTCTTCTAAATGATCTGCTAACTCAGAAAGTCATCTTTGCATTGAGAAACAGTGGCATGATTTTATAACTTCCAAGTTTACTTTTGAACAAAAGTAATTTTTTCACGATATTCTGTATTTTCCATAGAATATGAAACAGTAGCTTGGGTTTGAGAGGATGTGCAAGTTAACTTAGCTCTTGCCAGAAGTCTCTTTGACATGCATAATCAGTTAGATTGCTGGATATATATTTTTTTTTTTTGTGAGGGAGGTGGCTTAGAGTTTTCTCCAGTTTGCTAATGTTAAAATTATAACTGTCACTTAAATAATTCTCTTGTTCCCAAATGAAATCTTCAGTTTTGGTCTATTTTGATCCTAGGAAGGATATACGTAGAAGCGGTAGGAACCAAATTCTTCAGGAAAGGGTGAGTTATTGACTTAATATTTGTAGCTCACAAAATATTCTATCAAATTTCAGATTTTCAGCTAGAATTGGCAATCATAAAGCTGACCAAATGAAATTATACTTGAATTTTTTTCCTGTCTATACCTCTCATCCATTCATCTTTATTTACTGCTATTAATCTGCTGATAAAACTGGGAAAAAAGAACTACACACTGCTGAAGGCAGATTATAAAAATGAAGGTACCAGCTCTATTCC
This sequence comes from Eonycteris spelaea, assembly GCA_003508835.1. Classification (NCBI taxonomy): domain Eukaryota; kingdom Metazoa; phylum Chordata; class Mammalia; order Chiroptera; family Pteropodidae; genus Eonycteris; species Eonycteris spelaea. The sequence continues at coordinate 7,242,775 of PUFA01000040.1, read as the reverse complement.
TAAACCATGCTGCTAGTTAAAATGTCACTGCCTAAAATATTAATTGCAGTCTATATTAATTTCTGCCACCTAAATATTAACTTTACAACTTGGATTATAGATAACATGAATATATAGTTAAAAAAAAGATAATTCGCATTAATTACTTGGGCAATAACCTCACATTACTTTCATCACTTTGTTAAAAAAAAAAAATCACAAGAAAGGGAATTGTGTTCAGTCCATGAAGAGAAGATAAAAGAACAAATTTTCAACAAGTAAAATTCCGGAGGGAGGGGATTCTGGTTCTATCATATATAACACCTTTACATTCATTAATAGATTCCAGAAGGTGTAAATGATATGCTTACAGTGAAGGAAGATGCATATTCACAAACTTGCACTACTGATCCAAATGGAAACAAGCAGTAACTGTGTATAAAAATTCCATAGCAAAGAAGAGGTAGATGGTTAATGGAAAACTGGTTGATGATACAGTCAAATATTTTTGAGTAGAGGAATGAGGAGTATGAGTGGCAGAAAAAGAATTTTTTGACAGAAGAGCCCTTGCACTATTTTCTTCTTGGATCAAAATGACATTCATGTGAGAAAGTATACATGATGATCCAGAACAGAAGAACCCAACAATCTTTATAGTAATCACAGGATACCAGCACACTTTGAAGAGAACAGTAATTTGTATAAAATGACACTGGCTCTCTAAGTATGATTATACAACAGAAAAGTAAACTGTTGGATTCCAATTACATGTGGTCTTTACCAGGATCAGTGCCAGCAGAAAATTCTGTTCAAAAGTTCTAACTCAGTTTAAGAAAAAGGTGATTTCCTTGTACTTTCTTTTCATACCCTTACTTACCTGGCTGATGTTTACATATGACCCATAGGGTTGGTAGTTTCACTAAGCCCAGGATGGCTTCCTGGCAGTGTGGTTGGCGGCTCTGCCGATACGGCAGAAACTTTTTCTTCTTCCCTTCTCTTAAGGCAGGCTGCTTTGGGGTTAAGATTCCTCTCTGAAACAGAGAAAAATAATTTTTATCATTATAGTCATAGTTATGAATCAGGGACTCTTAGGTCTTAAACTGGGCAAATTGCTGTTATTTTTTCTTCCTGTGGGTTTCACTCTATGGTAATCCAAAAGTGAGACATTATTACTCAGGGATTCTTAAATCTGGAGGTCTTTTCTCTAGAGTATTTAGTTTCTATAGAAAATAATTCTCCAGTTTCCTTGAAGATGGGGTGAATATACTTTGCTGTCAGCATTAAGGAAGCAAAGCAGGACACAGGGCTGAGGGTTTCACTGTTCATCTCCATGCCTCACCCATTCTCTGCTCTTCTTGGTGTTCCAGATTTGCAGCCTGATTTCATTTTTTTCCAGAAAATATTCCTCCTGTCTTTTATGGTGGAAGGAAAGAGAGGGCAGAAGCAATGAAGTAGAGGGAAGATATAGGGATACAAGTTTTCCACAACAGACCTTCAATCAATCTTCCTATTCTTAGGTCTGATGCTTTCTCCAATAATCAGTACCTCCAAAGTACAGAGTCCTTTAGTATTTAGGGTTCTATATGGCAAAATGCTCTGCTTCTTGTTGGTATTCCTCCCTGTTCCACTTAATTTCTTCTAGGTCAGTTACCACTACTCTACTTTTTTTCCATCTTATATACATTTTTTGCTCTCATCTACTACTGTTTTCTCTCCCATCCGCCCTTGTGGGTTATGCCATTTTTAATCATTTCAGTGCAGTTTAAGTGATGAGGAGAATATTATCAATGAATATGCTAAGCCTATTATGTTTGACCATCTCATTGCAACTAAAAAAAAATCTATAGGGGGTAGGGTCTGGACATTTTTTTTTGGAACAAGGAAAAGCCTCAGGTGATTCTGGGACCAGCCAGACTTGGGAACCACTGTCCTAGTTCATTCATCTTCAAACTCACTAGGAGACCAAGAAATGAAAATTGTAACAGTTCTATTGCTCCTAAATTATCATTGGAAGAGAAGTAAGCTAACAAAACTGACTACTGGAAGAGTTTCATGAGGAAGTGTTTGCCCAGTTATTTAATCTTTAGTAAAGCTGAGAGTATCAACATGAAGGGAATATGTGAAGTCTGCTGAGGATTAGTAAAATGGTAATGGTAAAATGTAGTCACGAAACTATAAAGGCTTAATTTAATCTGGCAATGGTAGGGACCAGATGGAATTTAACATGTGGGGGCACCAAGGCACAAAAAGTGCTCTGGCAAAATCTGAGGCTTGAATGGGAAGCCACTCTTCCTGTTCTCCAGATGCACTGCTAGGCCTGGGTCTGGCCTGGGTCTGGTATAACCATTTGTACAGGGATGGTAAGTTATGGATAGCCAGATACAGTCTTGGAGCACCATCCCCAACCAGAGGGGAGCCTGGAGAGTCCAGAAGATGTCCAAAGTTGACATGCAGACAAGATGTAGGTCTTTATAGAAACTGCTGGGCCCCGGGACTGCTGTGTAGGGACTCTGCAAGGATGAAGAAGCTCTCACAAATACATAGGTTACTAAAAATAACTCAAAACTGCTGGAGTTAAGAGTTAAAGTCCAGGGAAAGACAGTGGCTATCCTAAACTCTGAAGGGGCTGCCATACACAAGGAATAGGTATTGTGGGCTGCATAAGGGTTACGAACCCTGTTTGACAGACAAACATCGGAGTACCTTTTAAGGAGGAAACTTACACATGGATCCCAAGGCTTTTACATTAAGTTGGAAAATAAAGGCTCTGGGCTCTGAAGCCCAGAGTCTGAGGGTGGGAGGAAGGTAGACTGTTATAAATATTAAAGTAGTCCATAATGAATTTACAGTTCATCGTATTTATGTTTTATTCAAACTCTTATAAGTCAATGGTTCCTTATACAGAGCTTTCCAGAACTGTGTGAAAAAGTCTGTACCCACAACAGTGACCAGAAAGTTAGTAGGCAGCCAGAAAAGCCTAGATGTTAGATCCTCTCTGACTCAGCTTTTCTAGTCTATTTAAATGGAACTACTACAAAGTCAAATCTTACAAATGAATGAATAAGATCCACCCAGGAGTTTATAAAATTTTTCCAACATAGAGATAATTTCTCATTTTTATGGCTTGGATCTGAGAGTACATACTTCTGATCTTTAAAAAAAAAGTTTTTAAAACACAGATGACTCTGTATTCCAGCTCTAATAAACTATGAAAAGGGAAGATGTTGTGTAGTAAAAAGTTCTGGCACCACTGTTGTCCAGACAGTTAAGACTTTCACAGACCAGACAGAGGTAATAGTCTTGATGATAAATAGTAGAGTCAGGGTAGAAAATATCTTGGGCTGCAGAAGAGGAGGATGAATGTACTTGGACCACTGAGCACAGGTGTCTTGTTACCTTCAGAGTGAAACAAAGGGTATCAGACACAATTGAATAAAAACCTTTGGTGAAATAATAGGAGACACTGAAGGCTGAAGGAACTGTTTCCACCACAGATGAGTGGGCAACAATCATACTGTCTTTAGGAATATCTCAAAATAGTCTATAACTCCTTGAAGATCAAGTTTTATTAACATTTACCCTTTACAGATATTTTAAAAAGCCTTAAGACAACAGGAGCAAGCATCTCACTTTAGTGGTGGTTGGTTATATATGAAATAATCTATTCGTCATTCTTATTCATTACATATACTGGAAGGAAGTGGATGGATAAATTAATTACTATTGCAAGTTTTTCTGAAAATGTGTTCTAGCTCTCAAACTCTGGTTTCCTTAAAAAGAGTATTCTTTCCGTAATCAATGCTGAGGGTCCATGGTTGTAATTGTCAACACCTGTCTACCCTTATTCTTTTTTCTTTTCCAGCTTTCTTTAAATAAAATTTTACATAAATATCTAAGAAATAAGACAGACAGAATTGCTCTCAATGAACAGAGGTTAGAAATAGGGCCTGAAACCAAAGGTTCCATCTATAAATTCTTTGCAAAAATGCTTAGGATGAGGCATTTGTAACTTCAGGTAAGAAGATATACAAGCAATATGCAAAAAAGCAAGTTTGATGATAGAACCTCTCAAGGGCATGTATTAATTAATAACTCATTAATTAATAGAACATAGCTGGTTGGGACAGAGAAGATGTGCAATAAACGCAGTTTCAGAGCATCTTCAGGATTCCATCAAACTTCTTGAAGTAAAACAGTTGGAGTTGTCTGAGTCAGCAGTGGATGAGCATATATAAATCACAATTTTGCCCGTAAGGACACACAGCTATGCCAGTGCACCTAGCCCAAGCAGTCATAGCATTCCAGATTAGGGATCAACAAAAAAGCCCTGACACCTTAATGACATGGTTAAGGCACAAAAAGTGAGGCAACACCAAGATGGGCCATGAGCAGGCATCCCATTAAGCAGTACAACCTAGTGGATGCCCTTAGGGTACAGCAGGCAAGAAACTGAGTATAGAGGAAAGACAGGAAGAGCACAGGTCTAGGCAGGTAAATTTAACAGTGTGGGAGACCAGAGTTAAAGAACAGGGGCACAAAACACTAATACTGAGCAGCAGGCAAAGGCTGGCTGTTCTCTGCCTTGTTACAAGGATTACTCTCTACTGGTCTGTGGGAAGTACTGAGCCTATGGATAATAACCAATGCAGTAAGACAGAGGTGAGAGAACTAGAGAGAAAACTTGGTCCAGATGATGTCATGGCAGAAGTACTAGTTGAACTTGCAATCAACTTGACTAAGCAGAATAGTGACTGGAAATAGAAATGTGTGCCCATCTGAGGCAGAACAGTTATGTATCTCTGCTGAACCTACTTACCTCTGACTTGCTGTTCTAGACTAAGGATGACTGCCACGGCCTGATGAAGAATAAGGAGTTTTGTTTGGGGTTTTTCACTCTTTAAGTGAAGCTGACACATTCGACCAAGCTCTTTGAATGCCTCATTAATATCCCGCACACGCAAGCGTTCTCTGGCATTGTTAGCCATCCGCCTTTCCTTCTCCCTTTCTATCTTCTGTTCTGGGTTCAAATCTTCATCTTCATTAGTACTGCTGGAAAATAAAGAAACAACAATGTCTGCCAGGTTCCCTATAAAACACAGATATGCTTACTGTACAAAATTATGAAGTATAAAGATGAAAATAAAAATTACCTATAAATTTTACCAAACAGTATAACTAACTACACTTCACATGATTGTTTATTTCTTTTTAGTCTTTCTTCAATGCACACATATAGTTGTATAGTTGAAATTATACCACATACCTTTTAAAATGCATTTATTATTACACATTACAGCATGAAGACTTTTCCATGCTAATGAAACTCTTCATAAACGTAATTTGAATGACTACATAATATTCTATCACCTTGCTACTCAAAATATGATTAGCAGCATCAGCATTACTGGGAGCTTGTTAAAAACAGAATCTCAATCTTAGGTTCTACTGTATACCTACTGAATCAGAAAGTGAATTTTAACAAGATCCCCAGCTGATTCATATGTACATTAAAGTTTGAGAAGTACTATCTTAGTCCACTAATGTATTACTTTGCTTAACCGATACTCTTAAATATATTCTGGCAGTTACCTGGTGAAGAGTAAGAAAAGCTGAAGACATAGAGTAAGAGAAGTATTTCAAAAAATGACTACTTTCTGTTTAAGAGAGAAATAGCATCAGTGGTGACAATTTAAAACATGGGTGAACTGGAAAATTTTTTTGAAGTACAAATTGGCAAAATAAATCCAAAACCTTAAAATGTTCATTACCTCTTAATCAGCAATTCCAACTTTATAAATTCATCCTAAGGATATAATTAGAGACACATATGTAGATGTACACAGAGATGTAAAGGAAGTTGATCACAGAAATATTACATTAGCAACAAACTGGAGTCTAATAACAGGAGCTGGGTTAGATAAATTACAGTACATCCAGACAATGGTCTACTATGTAGCCTCTAAAAAAATCAAGCTGCAGATTATGCTAATTAAGAGACAGCAGAACAAAAGTGTATATACTGTATGATTCCATTCATATAAACTTGTAGAAAAGATAAAACTATGGTGATGGAAAGCAGATCAATGGCTGCCAGGGGATGGGAGAAGGTACTGATTACAAATGGGCATAAGGAAACTTTCTGGGGTGGTAAAAGTATTCTTCTGCTTTGCAGAAAACACTCAGGGATAGATGAAAATGTTAAAAACACATTCTTAAATAATAAAGTTGAAATTTTAAAAGTTATATCTGGTTTAGTTCCAATTTTAACTGTATTTGTGGAAAAGATATTCCTTGAAAAGTAAACAGTGGTTAATTCTGGGTAGCACAATTTCTTGTGATTTTTGTATATACTCTTCTGTATCTTCCAAATTTCTGTAATAAAAAAGCACTAAGATATCAGAAAAGAAACATTTAAGGAAGATGCTTTGGAATAAATTTTAGAAAATTCTATTTATATTTCAGAAATAAATTATTGAGCAGAGGCCTCTCAAAAACTTAAAATGATGTACAAAGAATAGATGTTTTCACCTCTTTTCTAATACCTTGAGTACTGTAATAAAGAGTAAATAATAGATTCTTACTAGCTAATTATCAATAATCACATAAAACTATTCTTTGGTAACAGAGAATCACTAGCTCTTGGACCCCAAAGAGACCTTTACAGATTTACAGATCATCTAGTGCAAAGATTTCCAAGTATGGCCACTTATCAAAATCTTCAGGAGCACTTAAAAAACAGCTTTCAATGGTTCCACTACCAGAGATATTGATTTAGTGAGCTTGGGTTGGGGGCCAGTCACCTGTACTCTAAAATGTTTCAGGAGTCTGTACAGAGGGTTGAAAAACACTTCAAGATCCAAAGAAATCCGTGACCTCCCTAGGATCACACAGCCAATCAGTGGCAATGTAACAACAAGAACCGAGGTGGAAGCAAGCCTACATCACAAACCTAAAATTCCTATTATCGTAATGGTAACTATAGCACATTTATTGAGTGTTTACTGCATGCAAGACAGTGTGTAAAGGCCTTTATATGAATCATTTTCAGTTTATTCCCACAAGAATCTTGTAATAGAAAGTCCCCTTTTCAAGAAAGAAGCAAAGCTCAGAAGCTTTAATAAGTTGGCCAAGGTCACTTGGCAAGTATATGAAGAAACCATAAGTAAAACCCAAGTTAGCCTTACTTTGTCCAAAGGACATATTATTAATCTATTAACTATTTTTACTAAATATTGTTATTGTTAACCTGTTACACTGCCTCTCAATTTATGATGACCTGTAATAGTGTTCAGTAAACTATGGCCAGTGAGATGGCTACTGTTTTTGTAAATAAAATTTTATTGGAAGAGCCGGCACATTTGTTTATGTATTGTCTATGGCTGCTTTTTGGCTACAATGGCAGAGTTGAGTAGTTGCAACATAGACCATATGGCCCACAAAGCTGAAAATATTTACTATATTTACTTATCTGGCCCTTTACACAGAAAGTTGGTCAACCTCTGACCTACAACATGAGAAGATGAAGAGGAAACATGAATATTATTTCCTTTAAAATTCTGTTAGAATAATAAAACGATGAAAGAATTAAGATGCCTGAAAGGAGTGGTCTCTAGATTCCGTGGCTCATTTTTCACTTCATGCGTCTGCACAACTGAGTACAATGCATATGAAAATGATAGTACTAGTATCTTAGAATTTAATTTTTCTCAAGAGAAATGTCTTAGTGTTGAAATAGTGAGAATGTCAAAGGCAAAAGGACACCTTTTAAGTATGTGAATACAGAAAGGACCATGCTCGTTCTTTCAGTTATATCTAGTATACTTAATGGAATCTCCATTGCACCATAATTTAATACATAGAACTACATTTATAATATCTATATGTGACATATACCTATTATTTATAAATGGATACACACATCCAAGAAATAAGATGGACCACAAATATTCCAAATCATCTAGTTTAATGCAGAACTGGAAGAATCTGAGGGAAGAATCTGGAAGTCATTTGAAACTAATGTACTTACTATGTGTCAAAATGCATACTTCAAAGCAGGGTCAAGTCTAATTTCTAGAAAACCTTCCCCAGTAACATCAGTCCATCAGTAGTACTTTCTTTTCCATACTTTTCTCAAATAACTGTTTAACTAAGAGTTGACAAACTTTTTAAATAAAGGGCCAGATAGTAAATTTTTTCAGCGTTGTGGGGCATCTAGTTTCTGCTCCAACTACTCAAAACTGCTATTATTGCGTCACAAAAACAGCCCTAGACAAAATATGTAAATGAATGGGGTATGGAGGTATTCCAATACGACTTCATTTGTAAAAATAGGCAGTGGACTGGATTTGGTCCATGGGCTATATATAGTCTGACAACACATGGTTTAAATCGTATAATGGAGTCTTACCATATACTTGGCTGAAGTTAATACATTCATGTATTTGATGAAATGTACCTAAATGTCTATATTGCCCAATTTAATTGGTTTTAGCTATTCTGTCATCTAATTGTCTTACAGGCTGTAAGCTTTGAGGGGAGAGATGTAATTCCTTTTTATATGTAGACCCTAAAATAGTGTGATAATGGAAAGCATAATTTTGGAGTCAGCTTCATGATTCCCTTTTAGGGATGCTATGAGGGTTAAATGGGATTTTACATACATAAAGTCCCAACACAGTATCTAGAACATAGCTGACACTTAATAAATGCATGACATCTTTTAATTTTCAAAGTGTTTTCACCGATGGCAAATGACTGAAATTTAAAACCTGGATGCTAATAAATACCTTGTTCTGCCTCTAGATGAAACCTTGATATCTTTTTGGGAGGATTCATCATCTGATTTCATGTCATCTGATGAAGGAGGTTCATGAAGGTTTTCATCTTTCTCTTTGTTTTCAGTCTTGATTTCTGTTGGAACAACAGTTCCAGACTGACCTTGCAAGCCACCTAACAGAGGCAAAGAAATAAAAAAATAAATGTCCAGACTCATTTATGAATTCGAAGTAAGACCGCAAAAAGCTTTCTAGATGGTAAATACCCTTAGTTGTTACAGGGCTATGAGAGAAATCTGAAGATGTAGAGCTGGAAAGAACATGTCCACAAACCTTAGAGAAAATGGTCTAATGCTCACTTTTAGGTACTATTTAACAAATGAAGAAGGTATGAGAAACTCGATGGATTTTGAGAAACTGACTTGTAGGATTCTGCCAAGATAAAGGAAATAAACTTTAACATTTTCCTGGATAAACACAATAAAATAGGCATCATGGGTTAAATATAACTGGAGGAACTTTACTTTGGCATTCTTAATATTAGCTATATATTTGTACTTATTTGTAAGCTCCATTCTAACGCTGATCAGTCTGCTTTTTAACAGAGTTGTTTTTACAACTGAACTGTTTCTCAACAACAGCTAGTATCATTCAAAGCTCTCAGCATATTCAGATCTATCTTTCCCACTTCATGGGACCATGGAGACTCAGCCACGTGGGGAAGTAATTAAGGAAGGCAGACATGACAGAAACGGGAACAGGTAAGACAATGACTAATAAAAACTGAAGAATAGTTTGTAAGTGATTCCATCCATCAATAACTATCTACACCTCTCTTAGCCAAAGAGGCCACTGAACACTAAATACCTACCCTCTACATTCATGCAGTAGCCAACTACTGTTTAAAATTACCTCATGTAAATGACTTTTGATTCACAGATGTCAATACACTTGTGAAAAAGGTGATAGTGCTCTAAGTGATCTGTCTGCATTACTGCTGAAAACCAACAATATAGTTACCTCTATAATTCTCTTGTGTCTTATGGTTCAAGTCTGTGCCTGAAGCGGTGACTGTACTAGACAGGACTGCATGATTGCCGTTGAGACTGACAGAGTCGTCTCGATGAGTTCCAACCTAGTTAAAAAAAGGTCAAGACAGTTCAGGGGCAATAATTTTTAAAATTATTTTACTGGGTTTAACAGAGAAAACAACAGTACTCATCTGAATTTAGCAACTTTTCTTGGATACCACTTTTCTGGATTTTTGATTTCAAAAGACTTGATAGTAGCTAAAATTTTATTTAAAAAAGTAAAATTCCAACTTTCAAATTTTATATTCCACAGAGGACTGTTATAAATGAGTTAACAGAGACAAAACAAATCCAGAAGCCATAAACCAGTATATATTATAGGACCTATTAATAATCCTCTATCAATTGATCTGAAAACCTATTCCAGATACTACCTATATATATTAAAGTATGCATGAATTTGCATTTACAAAAATATTTTTCGATTCCAAGTAATAATATCTATCTATACTTTGGCATGCCCTTTCCTCACACAAGACATATAGTGTCTTGTTTTTATTCCTCTGCCTCCCCTCACGAATTTTAAAAGAGTAACAAAGGGCAATACAAAATTAAAATAACTGGAAAGTTCTGCATCAATTTTTTTTTTTTTTAAATAAAACTTAAACGAATCACAATTTACCTGAAATGGGAAGGTAAGGCATGCATGCAACCACCAAAAGTTTGGCTGCTGCAGTATTTTTAGAAAAAAACTGGTTACAAATGAAACTTTTTATTAGAACAGTAGCAGACATGTCAACTAGAAGATTAAGCCTTTAATTAAAGAGGTTTATTGCCTAGAGTTGCACATGAGAACCACAGTTTTTCAATAATCCTTCAATCTCAAGCTTTGAATGCCAAGCTTTGAATCCCTCTTGAGTAATTAATATAGCTTTTTATCTTTCATGACTGTGTGGATTTTACCCTAAGAGATATAAATGCACCCATGCAAGTTTATCCTTTGGTTTCTTATGAGCTAAACAAAAGAAACCAAAGCAAAGTTTTAGGCAGGCCGTTTGGTAGAAGACCTAATTAGAACGTATCAGGTCTTTCACCACTCTTTTTATGAAATGTCTGTCTCCTACTCTTATTCTTATCTTTGATGTAGTTTAAGAAACCTCATATAATGTACTCCGTAACTACTTTTGAAATTATTTGGTATTAGTCATTGCTAAGGAATAGTTGTGTCACTATTTTCTTAGATGATCAAGCATGACTATATCTTTTTCCTAAACCACACAATTTCATCATGCATCAGAATCATAAAGTCTTAAAGCTGGGAAGGAACCACAGAAACCATGGCAGACTTTTATTTTCTTTGCACTAAAATCTTCCCTAAGCTTTTAGATTTCCCCCCAAAACACACTTGAGAAAAACCTGAAGAACTAAACTTAAAAACCAGTGCAAAAGCAGATTGTGGAAATTTTATTTAAGAGAGAAAATTATTTTTAAAATGTTTCATGATACCAGTATCCAGGGCATCCTGGTCATGTTTATTAACACAGGTGGTGCTTTCTTGTTAGCTGTGAACTACTCAGTAATCTAATGGGAAGGTCAGTTCAAAAATCCCATTTTATAAATATAGATATGTTATAATCATAATACATAGTTGCAATTCTTTTGGACCTTAATAGCCTAGGCATATTATAAAGATAAAATATCACTAGAACAATTTTGACTGCCTGAAGGAATCACTGCAGGATAAAGTAAAAGCTAAGATTTCTCTGTGTTTATAATAATCTTAAGACTTCCTATGATTTAGGCAATGTGCTAATTCTGCTATTACCTAGTATGTTGAGCTATCATACCAAGTAATTTAAATGACCTTTTAAAACTAAACATATGTATATTTACTATATATTCTATGTGTGAAACTCCTTCTACAGCTCTGTAAGATAGTAATTGAACAGTTAACAAACTGAACTTTCACTCATTTGAGTAATGGTAAGTTGATGGATGCATTACTGAATTCTCATCTCTTTTTATTTCATTAGTATAAATAATATATTCTTTGCTTTTCTGAATCTCGACTAATAAAAATGGCTCTATCGCTTCCTTTCTCATGAAAGGCCTGGCAGACAAAGGATCATTACCTAAACAATATATTTAGGGATTCTGCATTTCCTTGAAGGAAAATCAGAAAGGTTATTCAGTTTGTTTTGAGATATAAATGCCAACAAATACTTTTGTCTCTATGGAATAGAAACTTATTTTTTCACACCAACCTATACTGGCTTCCAAAAGAAAAAAATTAAACCTTTAAAAACTGGCCTCAGACCAGTGAAACCCTTGAAGCCTGGAGTTTTTCATATTAATGAAGTTAGCAGGAACTTTTTCTTTGTAACTTGATTCCCCTTGCAAATGGCCCTCATATATTTTCTGAAGAATTTGACTTTCATAGTTCTTATAGTTCGCTTTAACCCTTGCTCACCCTGGCTCCTGCATGTTCTGTTTAATCTGCGGCTACCCATTCAAATGGCTTTGTCCACACACACACACAACAGGTGTATAAACAGTTCTTTGTTTGGGCTCAGAGCCTGTAAGGCCAGCAAGATAGGACCCTGTTTAATTGTTCATCTCGTTAGCATACAGCTGACAGGCTGCTTCTACAGGGGGAGTAGCAGGGAAGGCAAACCCTTAACCTGCTTTGCTCAAAATTTCAATTATTATGAAGAGCTCTGTTTCAGAATAAAAAGCCCATTCCATTAAATGACATCATCCTGAATTCTGAATCTTCACAATCTGTGTATGGCCTTACGTTTGTGGGAGTGCCCTACAAGGAACCTGTTTGCCTTTAATTTAGCCAATGGCTTTAGTACCTACAATGAAAAAATTGTAACTCTACTTAATTGATGAATAAGGGGTCATGAGAATTAAGGAACAAAGTGAAAAGTACTCAATATTAATTCCTCTCTGATTCTGGGTTCTATTCTAATAATTTATTCAACGTGGACTACTTACTAAACACTAATGATTTAATCAGTATTAATCTACAGACTGATATGATCTTTATGTACTGTATAGATTTTGTTATACCTGAAGACGGGTTTTATGCTAGAAACTTGGCAGAATTCCATCTATTATAGTTCCTTTTTAGTAATATTTCCATAATATATAAACTTCACAGTTTCAAACTTTAAAAAATGCTGCCATTTTAACAATTTTGAATTTTAAAAATTGGTATCAAAATCCTTCAAAGCACTATAATATTGTCTTAATGAAAATCAAATTCTTTTAAATTGCTCATTAAAAAATAGGTTAAAGTAATATACAGTTAAAAATAAACTCTTTTAATTCAGCTGATGCCCACACAATTTTTATACTACACAAATCTATATTAATAAAATTAAATATTTTTCTAAAAGTAAGGTTAAAATGAGTCTGAATTTATTTTGATAAGTGACAAAAAGCTGATTTTAAACAAAATATTACCCTATTTGCCTGTTAGTCTTTAGTAACTTAATCCAAATCTCTTACAATTCAGAAAATATAGTTTCTCTAACTGCTTTAGGATTTGGAAGATGGATGTGATTTATATTTTTAAATCATTATATAAGGTAGCTTTAAATTCCACAATTTAACATTATTTTTTGTTCTCATACAAGAAAACTATGGATCTCCAATCACTGCTTAAAACAACAAAAACCTAACAAAATTAAAAAAAAAAAAAAAAAGGAGGGGTCCCAGGAGGGGGGAGATGGAAGGGACAGAGGAGGAAAGAGAGAAAAGATGGAGAGAGGGGGAAGGAAGGGGAGGAGGAGAAGGGGGAGGGAGAGGGATGTGCCTGGATTAAATTTCTTTGGGACTTGTAACAAAGAAAATCAAAAGACCTCATAGATGGAATTTTATCCTCTATCATTAATAGGAACTTTTTAAGATTTGCAAAAAGCTTCTATTAATACAAAAAGCTCCTAATCTACTTAGTTTGGTTTGAAGTTGAAATCACTGTCCGAAGAATAACTGAGTACTTTGTGCTAAAGATAAAAGTGCTATCATGGATTTATCTCAATGGGCCTCAGTATTTTAGATGTTACAGCCATAAACAGATGTGATGTACAATAATTTTATATTGCTGATATCTCCTTGTAATGTGCAAATGAAATGAACAATTTCATTCCTTTTCAGTTTTCCATTTAATACAGTATTTTTTTCCTGTCAGCAGTTTATTCCAAAGTTTATTCTTACACTATATAAATGGGAGCAAAACTAAAGTCCAATGCTGACATTTTAATAATTCTCAAAATGCTAATTTTGGACCTTAAAATTTAAATGATACATCAATTACATCCCAATAAGAGGGTCTGACGAAGTCTTAAGTTTTATATTGCATTAAGCAAATGTGGAGAAATCATTAAAAATACTAAAACAGAAAATTAAGTTAATGAAGATGTTAATACCATTAAAAAATAAGAGCAAATATTAAAACTATCCCAAGCTAGGTACACTAATTATACAAAAAGGAGTAGGAACTACCGATTTCCTAGTTTCCTTTTCTGATATAATGATCTTCCAGGAAATTTAATTTTTGTATATATTAGATGGCTAAAATATGTCAAAAGGTTTATGGGCTGAAACCTCATTTAATTCTAAACTTTGATGCAGTCAAATATGTTCAGTTGAAAGAAACAACAGTCAAAATTAAGTCTTTAGATATTGACTCCTATTAACATGTATTTTTGACAAGTGACATAGTCTTCTCATCTGTCTCCTTGGTGTGAAATATAAAAATCTTTTTCTGGAACAATTGGACCCCCTCCCCAATTATTTCATCTATAAGACAATAAGATTGATTTCCTACAAATATTAAGGCCCTACTGGCATAATCTTGTTATAACTAAAGACAACGTAAAGAAAGGTTCTCAGAAACAAAGCTACTTCCTTGACCAAGGACAATCATTTTGGTTAATCTGTCCATGTAGTTTTTACACAAGTAATCTTGAAGCATTGCAGGCTGGGAGCTGAGCTCTCTGTACACCTTTATCCTGCCATCACTCTTATTTTTCCACTCCTGGTACATTCTGGCTCATCTCAAATACTCAACTTCAAAAAACTACCAAACTAATCATTAAAACAAAATAAGCAAAAAGTTATAGGCTTTAAGAAAAAGAAAAACAATTTGCTAACCCTTGTTTCCTGCACTGAGAAGCTAATTTATGTTCTAAATCAGGGATTGGGAAAGTTTGGCCTGTGGACCAAGTCAGGACTGTTTTTTGTTTTTTGTTTGTTTGTTTTTTTTTTTACAAATAAAGGAACTTTTTTTTTTGTAATAAAGTTTTTATTGGAACACAGCCATACCTATTTGTTTTCATAATTATCTATGGCTGCTTTCATGTTACAATGTCAGAGTTAAGTAGCTATGACAGATCACATAATCTACAAAGCTGAAAATATTTATTACCTGGCCTTTTACAGAAAAAGTATGCTGACCCTCATTCTAAATTCTATGAGAAAAAGCCATATCATATTTAAAACGTGCAATTAGGATGGTGATTTACAGCAAATGCCCATTAGAACAAAAATCCATTAGAATACAAGTGTTATCTGAATGTTCTGTGGGGGTACTGAAATGGTATTTATACTTAGAATAATTCTACTCTCTGCAGAAAACACAGAATGATGAAAATTATATATTTTTGAGAAGCAGACCTCACAAATTCTATGTAATGATAAAGAATCGCTAAATTGACACTTCCATGGTGACTTTGAATTTTGGCCAAGTAACCCCCCTTTTTAGAAGCTTTAAACAAATGCTAATTTATTTTAACACAGAAGAAAAGTATATAGACGACTAGAAAGTTAAGCAAAACAAAAAAAATTACTCGAGTGTAAAATTGTGTCTTTGTTTAGTTATGATCAGTGAGAAGGGATAAATAATAAAAGCAGGATGTTAACTCTTGAAAATGGCTGGCAATATTAACAATAGCATGTCCCCTCAAATCACACACTTTCCAAAAATATGAAGAGTTGATTCCATACAGGTGGGTAAGCAAGGCACCTGGCAGTACTTATGGAAATCTAGACATGAATAGACACTAAGATAAGAATCTTCCTCAACGTATGCCTAAGACTTAGCTGGGAGAGTCACTGGCTGGCTGTGATCTTTATTTCATTCCATCCTTTGGTCTTTTTGCTGAAACTGAGAACTGAGGACTCACAGCTAAAATGTTCATTTCAGAAGGATAGGGGGTGAAAACTGATTCACCAGTGTTCGATTTTGTCGATTAATAACTTTATACTTTGAAGCTACACTTGGCAGAAACATCTAAATCTCCACCTCAACTAGTGATTGCATCTAAATGGAGTGGATACAGCATATGATGCCTAGCAGATCTTGACCAACCCTGTCTGTCTCCACTAGGGAAGTTAGAAGAACTCAACAGAAGACCTTGATAGACACACTAAGCAATAGCTTGGCTTAGCTGCTGTGGCATTGATGCTGCTGCCCAGACTAAGCCAGACTTACCTCATTTCAGAAGACTTTCTTTCTTGACTACTTTGAATTTTTTTCCTTTTTAATGCATATCTGTGGCTGCCTTTTGTTGATGCTCTGAAGTAGAGCATCTTCCTAGAGAGTAACGTGAGCTACTTTCTTAATTACAAACTTCAGGGCAGTATCTAATGAAACAGTTTTTTCTCTACAAGTCTTTTTAAACTGTACTAGGTTACCACATGGCTTTGGAGGAATGATTTTTGAAAAATCTCTATCCCAACTCATACCCAAAGTTGGTAAAAACATCCTTCTAAAGACTTAAGTCCCATTTTATACAAATAAAGGAATAAAGTTTCTTTGGAAATAACATTTCATTGGAACATAGCCACACTCATTTTAATGGGGAGGACCCAGGGATACATCAAATATTATAGGAGATAGAATGGAATAGAACAGTAAACTATATACAGTGAAGAATTAAAAATGATTAAGAGGTGAGGAATAAGAACTGCAAATGCTGCAGTAAGAGAAACTTGGGATTCAAATATACTGATTTGCAAATCTTTCTTTTAAATAAGGATAAATAGTATTTCAACAAAATAACAGTTTGATATTCTACATTTATATTTGTAACAAATGCTATATTATACTATTAAAATTATTTTATTACTACAACTAATAGTGATAACATGCTCCCTTCTATTTGAGTTTAACAATTTATAAATGCTCACACATTTATTAGTATATCGATAGCAATAAAAACTAATTTTAAAGGAGACTGAATTTCAAGATTTCTTGACATTAAAAAAAAAACCCCTCAAAACTAATTATTAAAATGTGCAGGCATCTAACAACACCCATGTTACTGAAAACACTGTCCTCAGGAAACCAGGCTGCCTTGTTTGATGTTACTTCAGTGGCCCCAAAATGAATATAAATGGCTGTCTGAGATGTGAATGTGAAAATGTGGAACCAATCCTACTTCACAAAACACAAGCCCTTCAGCATTTAGGGCAGCTAATTATTTTGATGATAGGTGAGTTTTAGCCTTGATCACATGGCTTATAGCTAGAAATCTGTTTGACAGAAGAATATTTCATAACATGCAACGCATCTTAAAAACCATGACATAAACATGCAAACACATGGTATCAGTTAAACAGTAAGTTCAAATAAAGCTTCACTCCTTTAAGACAATTTAGCTAAAAAATAATGTAAGACATTCAATAGAATTTTTGATGTGCATAGCTAAAGAATTTTACTTTATTCCCTCTAAAGAATTAGCATGTTTTTGAAAAGATGGATTGAATTATTTTATTCTCTTAGGGGATTAATATAAAATTGTTTTCCTTTCACTGTCACTTAAATTATAGCCATTCTTAAAACTACTCCAACATTTTTTCTTCATTTGAGAATAAAGTTTAAATTTGGACCTGTACAGATAATTCCACATTCCTTCTGCTATTGAAGGCTGGTTCTAAATTATAATAAACAGCTTTTCTAGACGAGGACCCTTGTAATTCTGTCTTGCTTTACTGCTTTTGCTATTCAGACTTCCCACACACTATTTTGAAGCAAAAACTGTTCTACCAATTATTATGCAACTGGAAAAAAATCCAAGTTTAAGTTGAAATGATCTCTGTAGAAAGTTTCTGCTTTTTGTACATGATCATAGTAGGATTCTAAGGGCCAATGCTTTCCTTTACTGCCCAAGACAGTAAAGGAAATTCTTAAAAGCCACTATATCTCCCTTCAAAAAAAAAGAACCGTCTACTCCAAAGATTTCATGAAAAACTGTAGGACAATAGGCTTTATTACAAAAAAAAGATGAGCACTATTTTACCATTGAAGCAGATCGACTGCTTGTACCAAGGCTTGATCCACCATAGTTTGAACTGAGGCTTCCAATTGCTGCATTGTGAGATGGTCCCAATAAACTGTGTATATCACTGTGCCCAGCAGGTAAACTGGTGGAAGGTCCCACGGCATGGTTCCGCAGCACATGGATAGCATCATCCAGTCTGTCTAAACGATCCTCCATTCGAGATTGCTATAGGAATTGAAAATAGACATGGAGGTTACTGCTGGTATGTTAAATTAATTTGACTGCTATGTTTCTACTTTGGGATATATGGAAGACAGTAAGTGAAATGCAGTATCAAGTAGCTTCGAAAGCAATTACTTGCTCTACAAATCAACAAAGAAAGTAAACTATGCTAAATTCACAAAGCTCCAGAAATAAATCACTGTTCATAAAATCAAATTACCATGAGGTTATTTCTTTTAGTTTCTACAAAAGAGGAATGCTACTGTCTGTGTCTGATCCTCAATTATAGTTGATAAAAGAAGATAACCTGTATTTTAATACTGATCTTTGAAATGAGGAAAATTTGGGAACATACCCTCAAATCCAACAAGTTGTAATTTTGTTCTAAGTGAATAAATCATACCTATGTGAAATAGTGAACACATCCAAATACACTCTTTCATAAAACTGAGGAAATGATATTGTCTGTGAATACACACATGCCCCATACAGAAACATTAGAATTTTTAAAATCAAAAGCACATGCCAGTAGAGCTCTTTTAAAAAGAATCATTCTCAACAACATAAGAGAACAAAAGTCTATTCTTACATACTGTTACAAAAATGGAAACGGTCATTGTTTGATTTTAAAAGACTGGAGTCTGTACAGGCTTGAAGGTTTTAAATGGATAATAGGAAGTATAATTAACTGAAACACAAAAAAGGCACCATCTAAAAGAAATAGTACCTCACAGACATCCTTTAAGAAGGACATTGCATCTTGCAAATGCTCGTGAAGTTGCTGCTCAACTCGATTTTTCTGGCAAAGTCAAGACAGAACAGGAGGCAAAGCACAGGTTAAGATTAACTCCAAAAGAGATGAGGAAATAGCTGATGTGCATGTCAGCATAACATGTTAGTAAAGTGAACGAGGAGACCTGCAAGATCTACTTGAATTAAGGTATGAGAAGGCTGGGATTTAACAGCAAAGTTATAAGGTTAGCATCTAAATAGCACAAATTATATTTGCTTGCATAATATGTGAGAAGAAAACTTTCCTTTAATTTAAAATGTTCTGTTAGTCACAGAAAAAGAACTTTTCTATTTACAACCTGGAATTACTGAATGATAGCATGACTTAGCATTCCATCAAGTCATCCTTATTTTTATATAATATTTTGTGATTCTGTGGTAAGCACAGAAAAGCAATAGTAAGTTAACATTCAACCACAAATTCTTCATGCTCAACACCTAGACAGGCTCCTTTATTCTAGTGCCTTATTTGCTAAATAATATTTTTACTGTACAATCCGCACAACACATTCTTTCATTAAAAAAAATGGGAAATAACATTCTTTATGAAAAAAATGACTGCTATTACATTGAAAATTTTTAGTG
Source organism: Eonycteris spelaea (assembly GCA_003508835.1). Classification (NCBI taxonomy): domain Eukaryota; kingdom Metazoa; phylum Chordata; class Mammalia; order Chiroptera; family Pteropodidae; genus Eonycteris; species Eonycteris spelaea. Next base: position 7,223,098 of record PUFA01000040.1, on the reverse strand, counting down.
AAAATGTAATAAACTATACATCATATAAAAAAGAGTAAAAGACAACCATTTTGCATTGCTGGACTAATTTTTTTTTTGCTTTTACTTCGTCTTTTTCTTGTTAAGTTTCCTCTTACACATAAATGTAAAAAGTACAGAAAAAATAAGCCCTAGAAACAAAAATCTCGTAACACTATTTTAACACCAGCTGTCTGTCCTTAGACCAGAAGCTTGAAGTCCCAAAGAACAGATGGCAAAGGCACACCCAATGTGTCTTATATTGTTCAACTAAATCAGGCCATTTGTTAGCAAAGAATTCATGTGTAATGTTATCCTACTGTTTTTTCATTGTTATTCAAGATTTGCTAGAAAAAACCCCAAACAACCACCAACCAACCAACCAACCAATCAACCAAAATAAACTGCATATTATCAAATAAAAGTGATCTATATTTCTAAAAGGCTCTTACCAGGGAGTGGAGTGAGTTTTCATAGCTCGGGGATGAAGGAGCTTGACCTCCAGGTCTGGGCCACTGACTGGTACCTGTTAAAACAAAACCCAAAAGCACCCACACACCTTGGTTAACTCCGTGATCTTGATAATGTCCTGAAGGAAAATGTAAAGATATTCAGTAACTGTATATAAATTTATACGAAAACTTTTGTTCAGTCTTCAACACAGTACTGGCTACTTATAAACCCAAAACATTAAAAAAACCACCTTTTTCATTACTAATACAACAATGTAGGAAGTTGAGAAAACAGGAAAACACTATACTTTAAAACAGAACTACTTGTATATCTGCGTATTCTTTAGACTGTCAATATGCACACATATCTTGAGAAAATGTACTTTAAGTATACATAATTTAAAATTCTATCTTTCTCCAGGTTTTAAACAGTCTTTGAGATAATGCTATTAATGATTACATTAATATTCATCTGATTCTCTAGATCATAATTTGCTTAATCATCATTACCTCAGTGCTGAATATTTTAGTTGCTCTCAGTTGGCTATTATGAATAGTAAATGATTATTATTATATTATGAATGATAAATATTGTTTTCTTCTTTTTGGGAATATGTCATAAGGATAAGCAGCATTCTGAATTAAAAGGTATAAACATATTTATCATCCTTAATTCATAAGGCCAAATTGCTTCTAAAGGGTCATATTAACTTGTGCCTTTAGTAAAGCATAAATATATCAATTTCAAATGACTGCATATGCATTTAGGATTATGTTAAAAATCTTCCCAATGTAATTTACACTAGCACACATTATTTAATTTGGAAAATATAAAAATTTTGTTTACTCTTCAACTTTAGAAAAGTAGCAATATAATAAAACAAATATAAAGATAAAAAGAATACGAGTTCAGAATAGAAAGGATAAAAAGAAAAAAATAGAGATTGATTCATCCATTGTTGAGAATATAGTATTTAATGGTGTTGCCAAAATAGCTTTAAAAGGAAAAAACCATTTGATCAAAAATCTTAACTATTTGATGACTGTGCATTTGAAAATAGGTTATTTACAGAAAATAATGAAGAAATTCAATTTACTTTATATTAGTATTCTTAATAAAAGCTTTAGTGATAACCCTAATTATATTAGAAATTTGAGGTTGGAGACGTTGAAGGCTTATTTTGTTTCATTTATTGCTAAATAAATTTTAAACTATGTTATTCTGAAGCCTGCTTTTAGAGGTTAATTTGTCATGTTTAAGAAACTAAAAACTTATGGTAAATTGGAACTATTATAGTTCACTTCAGCTGAATAACTGTATTACCATTAATCGTATATATATTTTGCAAGTTGAAAAAATTGGATACAGAGTCTTAATAACCTGGTTGTATTTCACAATTAGTTATATGCATACTATTGTAATTACACAGAAAAAAATTTAAATATTAAAATTATAAGGAAAAGTATGTTATATACTTCATCAGCTAACCATTTTTTTATTTGTAAGCAAATTTCAAACAAATTATTTTGAGAATCAATTAAAGGCTTCCTGTTAGACAAACAAATGTGATCATTATTCAACCACATAAATTAAGGACAATCTAAAATTGCTCATTGAAACACTCGAGGTTTGTGGACTAATTTTATAACTAACAATAGAATTTAACAACCAGAAAAACCCAGTAACTGACTATGTGAAGAATTCATATAAAAACCAGCCACTACTTTATCACTGATTTCAGTGCATTAGTGCTTTCAAAGCATTGATGTAGAATTATAAATTTTTATGTGAATTAAGAGATTAATCACAATCCATTTTGAAAAAGACCTTAAAATGTTTTAAAAATACTTTCCCTCAGTGTTTACAATATTTTATTTTCAATCACTTTACTTCATCTTTCCTAATCCCCTTGGGTGATCAGCCTGTGATAGGAGCCTGATCATCAAATTTCTTCATTTGTGTAGAATATTAATACAAGTTTTGTGTTTAAGCAGCTCAGACTTCTTAGAACACATCTGCTTTGTAAAACACATAATTTTTGTGTTTCTTCATTAGCTAAGTGTTGAAGAATGAGATCTGTGCACTGACTTACTCAGGTAAGAAATCACCTAATTATTTTTTGATAGTGATATGAAGAAAGTATGCTAAGATCTATCTCCAAAATGCAATTCATTAAACTGGAAAAGTACGCATATACTCAAACTTATTTTATTTTTATTATAGACAGGCTGCCCTCTGTGACATACTTGGTTAAAAAAAATATTAACATAGTTAAATCACTGATTTCTGTTTGAAATTTACAGAAATGTCAATTTCATGGACACAGTCCCTTGAACCCTACTTGTTTCCATAGTTAAGAGTTATTTTGGCAGAAGTCGACCTCAATGGCTGGCAAAACTCAAAGAGGGGCATGAAGTTTAGTGGATCCTGGGAATTAGTGGAATTGCATTCTCACTGATATATCAATTAATCTTATGAGCCCTGACCATAAAATAGGCACATAGTTTATTATGTTTTTAATCTGCCTTATAAGGCCAATCAATGAGATAAAAGATAAAAGTACTCACTTCATGAGCCTAAAGGTCTTTTTGACTATGGAACATTATTATTATTTCTTCCTAATGGTATATCTATCATGTAATCAATGAAGAAAAACAGACACAGACTTTTGCAACTTTGGTCCACTGAGGGCTTATTAACTACAGATAAGACCTTTAGGGTTGGAGATGGAATTCAAATTTGGTACACAGACCATAATGCTAGCATGCCTCTAACACTAGACATCTTTTTGTAAAACTAGATTAAATTTAGAATCACATTGGTATCTCTAGCTTGTAATCATCAACTGTAGCACCATTGCACAAATATGCAAAAACAAAAGTGCAAAGGCTAAAAACTTAGGGTTTCCTAGAGAATAGGATATTGTCCCCCATCTTTTCCTGTCATCTGATATCTGGTGGTAGACATACACAGAGGTTTTCGGCTTATACTTCCTTCTATTCGATAGACACAAGGAGCTTTCAACTATTTATGTAGTTAAAAATTTCTGTAAGTACCCTGGGCTTACAGAAAAACTAGCTGTAATTCAAGAAGGATATAAAAAAACTATTTGATATTAAAATTTATTGATCGTTTTCAGAAAACAAGCTGGCTCAGTGACTAGGATAACAGAATCAAATTATTTGGCTAGAAAATCTGGAAAGGCTTTCTTTGATCTCTAAATCTGAATTCACCCAGTGTTTCTGATCTGCTCTTAATCTAAGTGGGACTTAGTAGGTACTTTACCTAATAAAACTAGTTAATACATTTAGAAAAAAACAGATACTAACATTTTGTGTGGCTGAAATTCTTAGGACCATTTATCATGCATTTTCCTATTTCGTTAGTTGTTTTGTTAGTTGTTTCCCTTTATAATCTCACCCTAAACTCAAGTTTTCACGAGATTCTCCCACACTTGGGAAAGGCTGGATAATCTTAATGTAGTTTCTAGTGCTTTGCTTTCCACAATCTGGCCCAGCTAATCTTTCCATCTAAGTCCTTCACACGTCCATAAGTGAAGAGTTCGTAAAAAGTTGAAGTTAGGTAATTGCTTTAAGACCAAACTGATGATGATAAAAAATACTTGATTAAACTAGCCAAAACTAAGGAACCTTTTCTTTCCTCATTCTTCTTTATTTTTACTGTGGATGTTCCGAAGACTCCTATTGAGTGTTGCAATTATTAAACTTATATTCCAAGAAAGTCAAAATGTGATTTTGCTAGTTTACTTTCCAAGTTCCCTGAGTTAACACATTCTCTTAACTCAAATACTTGTGTCTTTCAGTCATTTTTCTCTTCCTTAGATCTGATTTGGCTCAGAAAGGGAGTACATGTGTCTATCCTTTCCTAATGTGAACCAGTAAAAAGTAATTATATTCTTAGTTCTTACAATAAACCCTGATCTCTACGATAAATATGGTGGTGAGCAATTGTGTTAGGGCCAATGCTGGCCAATAAGTCAGGAGGGCAAATCTGTTGAAGAGGCTTCTGGAAAAAGATTCTTAAAAGACAAGGGAAGGATAGTCCTTTTTCCTTTATTGGACACTGTCATATCTGTATGTGGTACCTTAAACAGCTATTTTGCTACAAGCCTGAGGAAGAATTGCAAAGAAATAGAGCAGGAGTCCTGACATACTGGTCCAGGAACTTGCTCTGCTGTGGGCTTCTTGTCATAACAAGATAACCAATCCTCTTATTATTTAAAGCTAGCCAAGACAAGAGTTTCTCTTTCTTTCAGCCTAAAGCATTCTAAATGATACAATATACTCATTCAGAAGCTTCTTAAGCATTCTCTAGGTAGAAATGTATGTTCTTGGCCTGAAAAGTTTCTAAGAAAAATAAGTGGGATTTAAGCAAAAATGATGATTGCCTTAAAAGCTGCCTATGTGACTCTGCTCCTGTGTATCCTTACAAGGCCGGTGCTCAGTCTGATTGACAAGCATAAGAGATAGAGAGTACAGACAGCACTCAGCGGGTAGATTTTTTACTCTAGAAAACATGCCATAAAAGGAGCACAATTTCCACATTATATATGAGCTCTGGTCTGCTTCATCTTTTTCACTTTCCCTTCAACTGTGACTACTTTATCATATATTACTGCTTTCCTTTTTTCTCCTCCCTTTTCTTCACTGCTCTGCCAATTTAGATGTACGCACATACCATGAGTGTGTGTTGATAACAAGGAAACACTAGATGCAAGAGATGGGAGAGAGACACACCTGCATAAAATCAGTCTTCGATTTGCCATTCCAGCGAAGTATATAAAATTATTTTTCTTTGATTAGACTGCCGAATTGAAAAAGCCTATTAATACCTTCATTTTACAAACAGTCCACGGATTTTCATTAATCAGCTGAATTAAAGGGGAAAAGAGGATATCATCCACTAAACAAAGATGGAGGAGGTAATGTGAGATTCTGCTTTGCACCATTATTTTTCCAAAAATGTCTAAGTCTGATTTTCCATTTTACTGATGCCCCTTCATAGATGCTGAGCTTCTCTGCTGCCTGCTTTCCCACCCAGTGTTAATGAAAACCACATTTAGAGCTACCTTACTGGGCAAAGGAGCAGAAGCAGTGGGAACAAATAGTGAGGGCTGATACAGCATCTCAGATGAGAAAGTAAAATAGGCTGTGGCAAAAACGATACTGATAATTTCAGTAAAACCGTGCCAAAAGGGTGAGTAGGGTTAAAGTTACATCATTCTTCCTGTAATTTCAGCTCTGTTAAACAGCAGCTTTAAGTCAATGGGTCTTTCATAGTCTGGTCTATGTGGGGAACAGCTGTTCTACTTTTACTAGACAGCTGAAGCCATGGTGTCTGAGAAAGTAGCAGGACCCACTAATAGCTAAAAGCAGCTGCCAGCAGTTCATCATCTCCACACTGGAATGTTTCTTAGCAGAGTCACAGGGTTAATACACAAAGCACAGGTGATAGCCAGGGCCCTAATATACCAGAGCCCTGATTTTCAGAAATCCTGAACAGTGCAAAAATGCTTGACAACAACAACAAAAACAACAACAATGCCACATGGACTTAACTAACGGTTTGATCAGGAAAAAGGAATCATTTTTGAGGTCAACTATTGGAGAAATATGGCAATTTTTATCAGGTCGCTTAATGTCTTTTCCTTAGAACTAATACATTTCTTCTTCAGCATGGTTTTGCTCCAAACATTGGTCAGAAAAATAAAGTTCAAGTCTTACAATTAGAGCTTAACAGATATTAACATTTTCCTGTAATTTTATTTATTCTTGATAAATCTAGCTAACATAAAAAAAGGAAAACATAAAGCAAATTTGAACTACTTATTTAATTCTAACAATATTTATCAACATTAAGAGTTCTTTTCCTTAGCAAAAAAACCTACATTTTACCCAATACATACATACATATATATTTGAAATAATAACTTAGTGGCCTTAACAATAAAGACAAACTATTAGAAACAGTTACTCATTTTTGACTCTTACATATGGCACATGGAAAATGCAGAGAACAAGGAAGAAGTTACATGTACTCAACAGGTTATTTAGTTATTTTTATGCTATCTTATCAAAAATATTGATTTATTCCTCTATATTTTACCTTCATTTCAATTGCCTAGTTTTATTTTCTCCTGCTGTAACAGTTGTTCTTAAACATTATCACGAATTATTTTAAGAATCAGAGAAGATATGAATCATTCAAAACTAGCAAATACTTTAATATTCTCCAAAATGAACTTGAGGAAAGCTGTTTACATAATTTCCCCAAATCTAAATTTTTTCCATGAGTTTTTATTGGATTTTGTTGAAAAAACAAATTTCAAATATTTCCAAGTACCCTGCCCCATACAAGTTATTAAGTAGTCAGATAAAACAAAAGCCTACCTGTGAGAGGTGAGGGTGATCCAACTGGTGTCGATGGATTTGATGGAAAACTACTGCTGGTGTGGTCAGGAGAATAAATCTAACCAGAAAATAAAGATATACACACAGGAATATGTGACAATAGCAAAAATATAAATCCATTTGCATGGAGTTATTTTTATAATCAAAGTTGCCACCTGTAAGTCTCAGAGTAAAAAATTGTTTCATCAATTTTAGGACTATTCCATAACATGAAGATTCTAAAAGCCTGTTTTAAAATTAGGATTAAAAAGTATCACATATATTCTAATTTAAGAGGAATAAAATAGATCATTTCAATTTATTTTCCTAGTTGAAAATAATTTAGTTTCTAATTGTTAGGACAAAAAGGGCAGTGATTATAAAGTTAACAAGTTTGATAAATAACCGTTCTAGAATATACCATCTAAATAAGTGATACCCATTAAAAATAATTATCTCAGGGAACTACTCTCTTTTGAAGGTAAGAATCTTTAAAAAGTTTTAAAAGCCAGAGAAAGAAAATATTTAAAAAGTTACCCCATTAAAAAAAAAAGAAAAAAAGTTACCTTGCTTTTCATTTAAAATCTCAGTTTGATCAACTACATTTTTGCCAAATTTAGCTCCAAATGATGTGTATTGCAAAACAAACAAACAACAAACAAACAAACAAACAAACTGAACTTGCTCTCAAATTACATTTTGTCCCCTAGAGGAAAGTGAAAAAACCCCTAAGTCCTTCAAGCAATATTCCCAAAACAGTCCATTGACTTCACTTCCTAAGAGGTTTCTTTTAAAGAAGATAAAATATCTGGAGGTAGAAATTTTGGTATTTTGTCTAAAAGTTTTGTTGCAATACTTTATATTTATTTCATATTGCTAAAAAGTGACAAATATATTAATCTAATTAACAATTAGATATTTTTTAAAGTCTCCTTAATCCAGGCAGCAAGGGTTCCTAGGTCTTCTTTAAGAAAACTGTACTTTTATAATCGGCATAATAAATCATCTTCACATTTCAGCCCTTAACTTAGGGCAATCAACTCACGTGGACAAATTGTGGTCAAATATTTTAAAAAGGAAAACTACTTCCAATAGAAACAACCTTGCTCTGAATAAGCGTAGAGCTCTAATGAATTTAAAGAGGCCCAAATTATGTCATATAAGGGGTCTTAGCACTTGTTTTAAAGACAGCGTAATATGCTGAAAAAGCCAGACACTGGGACAGGCTCATGTAAAACAAAATTCCATAGGTCACAATCACAAACATAACACTTTCATTTTTAAAAGATGACAGTACTAATTAAATTGCAAGCAGCAAGAAAGTCTATTTTCCTATTAATAGAAATGAATATATTTATGTCAAATAAAATATACTGGTACTAAATTGTACCTCTAAATACCTTTGAACACCAACTCTCTCCAAATAGCCAGATCTAGAAGTTGTATATTCAAGTAAGAAAGTCATTTTGGAAAAGCAAAGCGATGAAAAAGATTTCAAAAGACTCTATGGGAAGACTTAGAAATACGGAGATAATATAAGATCAATATTGTTGGTCTTAGAGTTGTTAGTTTTTTAAAAATTCAGGGGGCCTATGGCCATGACACCCTGAACAAGCCCAATTCCATCTGATCTCGGAAGCTAAGCAGGGTCAGGCCTGGTTAGTACTTGGATGGGAGATCACCTAGGAAAACCAGGCGCTGCAGGCATAAAAAATAAGGGATTGTAAACTGACAAAGTCCTTGCAATCTGTGAGGCCAACCAAGGGTTGCCTCGCCTAAAATAAATAAATAAATAAAATTCAGGTGATGTGAAAATTAGCTAAAGATCACATTTTGGTTTCTATTTGCCTGCATACAACAGTAATTTATTTCAAACATATACATATATTAGATTAAGGTTATTGAGCTTCATCACAAATATATCTCAACATACCTCTTTACTTTTATAAATCACTACTTCTCATGTTTAAGATTAAATAATTATATCTTTTATGAACAGAAGCTTTTATGAAATATGTTGACAATAATATTGATAAAAGACAGAAGGGATGATGACTCTGATGGTGGTGGTGGAGAAGGAAGAAAAGTTTCAATTCCATGCAAAATTTTATCAAAACCTAGACCAACTCACTGTTTTATTTGCCTCTAAGGATTAAGAGCATGAAAATATTGAAGTAATAGCACTTCTCTTTTCGCATCCTCCTTTTGTTTTCTTCAAACTCTTACATTAATCTCTAATTGTCCAAATTTATTTATTATCTTTCACCCTTTCCCCTAGTAAAATGTAGGTTCCAGAAGAGAAAGGACTTAGTCTTATTCAGACAAAATCTGAATTATACAGAATCTGCAGTAGTTTCAGATTCTACAACAGTGCTTGTAAATATATACATCTTTGTTGAAAGAATATCATCCTTTCGATGTTATCATTTGAGTATTTCTTTTAAATCTTTGAGTATTTCTTTTAAATCTCTCTTTTAAATCTTTTGCTCTTTCAGTTCCTTTAATGTAGGTTTTTTTAGAGCATTAGTCTCAGCTTTCTTTTCTATTTACCTGTGTTTTATCTCTTGGTAATACCGTTCTTCACAAAGTATCAACTATGACATCCCTGTGAATAACTCCCAAGTTGACATATCTATGTTCGAATTGGTTGCTGGACCTTCTTCATCTGGTTCTATTCTTTTTCATCTCAAGATCTGTATGTCCAAACCAACTTTCATCACTGCCCCAAGCTTCCTTCCCTTCCTATCTCTACTCTGTTTTCTCTACCTCAGTTAGCACTACCCTTCTCATGGTCACCAAAACCACTTTCTCTCTCTCATTTCCTCTGCCCCTCCACACTTCCCATCACAGGTATCAATACCCACAATTCTCTAGTTTCTGGGATAGGTACAAATCATTGTCACTGCCATGACACTTCTTCAAACCTTTACTAGAACTTATGGCTGGACTATTTAAGTTTTTATATTTCTAGTTATTCCCTGGCTCCTTTCATTCCATACATAATTGCCTGAGTTACCACCCTCAACCAGTTTTGAACAGTCAAATCTCATGTAGTGCTTTCTGTTGCCTACAAAAAGAGTGACATTCATGTCTTCCATAATCTGGTCCCAAAAATATCTTTCTGCCATATAACCTACCTATACCATTATGTACCCTATTATCCAAACAAAATATTTTTTCATTTTCTGAACATATCTTCTTCTTTCAAAATGCCTACTTCTTAACTTCCCCTTGATGAACTTCTACACCATATCCAAGTGCCTAGCTCAAATGTCATCTCCCCATTTATGTTCATTTTCACCTCCTTTATACTCTTAGAACAACCTGTACTTCTTTTGGTTCTTCACTTCACACTATTCTCTACATTAACATTTTTTGTATACCTGTTTTTTCTTCTCTACTTGAATGTAAGCTCTTTGAAAGGCAGGGACCTTATATTGTTCAACATTGAATCCATCATTGTCAGAGTCATTGTATGAGTAGGTGCTCAATATTTTAATACTTGATTGATTAAATTACACTTGAAACTTGCTATAATACTTTTCAATTAAAAGCAAGGTTCAGTAAATGGTAGTATTTATCTTAATATTTATGTAACAAGGTTCAGTAACAGAAGTACCAAAAGGGTAAAAAGACCTTGTTATGAAGATGAATTCATTTACAAAACAGTTTTATGGTATAAGCTTTGAGAACAACATAGTGAGGTTCCATTTCTAAGAATTAGTGTTGATGTGCTAATGTGTCTATACCACAATGTTTTGAGCATACAAGTAGACTATCAATCCTTATTTTCCCTGATAACTCTGCCATTAGTGTTAAATAATCCCCAACACGTCAAGAACTGATGACAACTTTATCTCAAAGAAGGAAGAGGTTTATACTTTAAAGTTATATATCACTACCTTGCAATGACTTAGTAAAATGCTCTGATGTGCATATAAAACAGGTATGAGCTTTTGAAATTAAATTAAATTTTTAGCACTTTATTTTCTTATTAAAGTATACAAGGTGTGAACTTTTAAAAATCACTGTGAAAAACAGGAGAAGCAGTATCAAAAATGTATAGAAAGATAATTTCTGGTGTTTTTTTCAAAAGCAGTTTTTCCATTTGTACAATAAAAACCATTTTTCCACGCATCCATCACATTCCCTGGTTCTACTTTGCCCTCGACTAAAGTGATAACAGACAGAATTATTATTAATACTTTTCCTGAACTGACAGGCAGCCTGGAAACTTATAGGACTTCTTCTTATCCCTTTTATTTTCATAAAAAGGATGTGTATGTGGGGAGAGGAGGAGCAACACAACATTAAAAAGGCAAAATAACAGCCTTTTAGATCACAGATTATTTCATTAAACTTTACCTCTGTATATTTATTTTATTATCAAGTAACAAACAAATTATACTATATAGAAACTGTTGTGCTCTTTAAGAAATTCTAAACATAAGGTTTTATTTGACAAAGAGTAATCTAAATCAAGCATACGTTACTTTTTTGTACTTTCTGACCTTAGAGAACTCCTATATTGATGTTTGGGAAAAAAAGAAAAAGAAAAAAAGTCAGTCATTTAAAAATGAGGATGGGGAGTGATTCAGAATCTAGAGTATAAACACAAAGTAAGAACTCATTCTGCATGCAGCCGTGGTCCTCCTACTGTTAAATGACCAATGATGAATAACTCCCAATACCTTCTGCCAGGCTTAAACGGTAATATGCCTCATTTTACTGCAACAAATGAGGCTCCTCCTCCTATCAGTCATGGTCCATTCCAATCAGCAGGGTGCCAATAAGCCAGAGGGTAATGAAAAGGGCCTCAGACAAAAAAGAAACAATGGAGAGCTCCCAAACCGAACCCTGGAACTGTGGGCCCAATTTTTTAAACACCACAGTGCACATTTCAGTTAATCTTTATTATGTTAATGTTATTGAGTCTAAGGAACAAAGAAACTTATTTCATGAATTACTTTTAAACGTCAACTTCCTTGAATTTTCTTCCCTTTTGTTAGAGACTACTGACCATTTAACTATCCAGATTAAAATTCTCTTTCCCCTTCCCCCACACCCCGTCTCTGAGGTAGAAAAATCAAAACATAAATTATCACAAAGAAGTCTAATATAATCAACAAAGTTAAACAGTTCTCTTGTTTGATCTCCTCTAAATTAAAGACCAAGTGTTTTGATACGGTATTAGGCACTGAAATAAACCAGATGTTTCTTCCTCTATATAACTCTCCATGGGCACAATCTTAAAGGGTTATTGTCTGGCAAATGTTCAGGGAAATACATTAGAAATGGCACGGATACCCAGATTTTCCTTCCTTCTATCTATCCTAGTTTATTATCTAAACTAATGCATAATCCACAAGGCTTTGGGAACTTTGTGTAAATACTTTCATGTACAATTCTCTTTCTAGCTATCCTGAGATTAAGACCACAATTACCCAGGCTTAAACCTAAAAGAAAAGAACCTTTGCAAATGTATTATCTGGCCTTACATGTTTAATCACACAGTATTCTGTGTGCTCTTTAATACCTACACTGAAGAACAAAGGTTGTACCCTCTGATGTTTCACACATGAAAGACCTTCTAAGACATATATCAGACAATTGAGGATCTAGAAATAATTCGTAATAATAATAGCATGGTGTTTCACCATCTAAAACTAGATGCTATATTAAAAAGTCATATTATTAAGAACTTAAAAATTTCAAAACTCATGGTCACCATTTCCAAAGATCTATAATACATAAAATAAAATTGATATGCTTGTCAGACTCTTAAATGTAATCCTCACAGAATTCCTTTTCTTCTCTTCTAATCTTTCCTATCCCCAATGTAGTGTTTTTGTCTTTCAGTACATTCTGAGAGCAGTAAAGTGAATGTGAATCTGGAATGAAGTTAGAGAAAGAATGTATTTGGAGGAGGTGTCCAATGGGGAGGGGGACAGCAGATGGATTGAAGGAAGGGATTTGAAGTGCAGACTATGGCATGCAGTGATGGAGCAGATGGAATGCATCACCGTCAGCTATGACAGACATGATTTATGGAATGACCTAGCAGCTCTTGCCTAGTAACAACATAGGATGACAGAGCTGAGTTTCCATGACAACAAAAGCCCACCCACTAACTAGATTAAACATTCTTCCCTGGCTTCTACTCACAGTGAATTTGGATTTTCTTTTCCAAATGCCAACTGGTTGGCTAGTATGCTGGTCATAATACCGGATAACAGTCAAGGCCTTGAAGGGTAACTGGAAAGGAGTTTGAAGGACCACTGAGAATATCACAAATTCTTGCCTACCTATGTGCCAAGATTCCTTTACATAAGTTTTCTTTGAATAAAATAAACAGAAGATCTTTTAGAAAAAAAGCCCCAGAAATGCACATTATATTTCTGAAAGTTGGCTAGAATTGAGAGCTCAAATATTATTTGTCCTCCTACATGTGAAATACTGCTACTGGATTCCTTCAGAACCAGCAGAAAGACTATGGTAAGCCAATCAAATATCTGGAGACAATCAAATTTAATATTATATAATTTTCTTCCTCAGTAGGTAGTTTTCATCAGGTGGGAATACGTCCAAAAAAGTGGGACAACTACCTTTAATCCTTATCACCCTGTACAACAAGTTACTGTAGCACGCTCTTTCAGAGTAGTGAAGATCATCGGATCAGGGTTTTCATCAAATATATATGGGCTTTCCCCTTACCAGCTTAGTGATCCCTAGGGCAAGGGACTTAATCTTTCTGAGCTGAAGTTGCTTAACCTTTTAAACCTTAGTTCTCCTTCTGCAATAAGGAGAAAATAATGCCAACCTCACAGGGTTTTTTTTTTTTTTTTCCTGAGGATTAAAAGAAGTGTGAAAACGCTTAGTATAGTATATAGCACCTAGTAAACATTCAAATTATAGCTGATATTTTTGTGGGTTTTGTTATCACTATTTTTGTTATATAATGCAAGACTGAATTTAACAAACATTTACTGAGCTCTGTTTTGTGCAGGGCTCCATTATGTGATAGATGAATTTGACTTGGCTTCATTTCTCAAGAAACTTGTGCTCGGCTGCAGAGAAAGGTTTATCTACAGAAACCACATACAAAGAGGTTTACCTCCTTAAATGTTTAATAGTTGCTTACTATTAATTACTCACACATTAAGTAGTCTGCCCTCCCTATGAACAGTAGCAAATGTGTTTGACAGAGTTAACTGCTTGTCATAGGAAATGTAAGACTACTCTCTGTGGGAATTCTGAGAGGCATATCATTCAGAAGGAAAAAAAGAAAAAAAAAAGCCTAAGGAGAAACTTCAGAAAGTACAAAGGAGAGTGCTCTTTTAAACAATTAGATTTGTAATCTCTGTGGATTACTGGTAATGCTCTCCAAAACACTTCCAAAAGAAAGGATTTCAGTTGTAGTGTTTTAAGAATCACATATTAAAACATAACCAATGCTTTAAACTAATGCTTATTACACCAAATCATTGCTTTGTCATTAATGTCCTGATGCAATATAACCTAGATGTTTAAGAAAATACTATAGAATTTCTTCAAATCAGTTTTAACTCATTTTAGCATGAATTCTTCAATGAATCTGGCTTTTTGGGGGGAAAGCTCTCATTTCCTATTTCTTGAATGAATCAGTTGCAGATGGTTATTTTTTCCTTTTAAAAAAATGCAAAATACTACCCATCTTGGAAAAATCCCTTATAAAAGCAGTTCCTTCTCTAGATCAGAAGAATAACTGAATTGTCTTTCTTGGTTCCACTTGACCGATTTTGATGGGAAACTAAGTATATATTTAAAATAATAAATACATTTAATATTACTATCAGTCATCTGTGCTCTAGGTTTTACAATGTCCAAATTTCTCTTCCATCTATCTGTTCCATCAAGACAAAGACATACATTTAAATTAAAGTTAGAAGGATAGACCTTGTGGGAATTTCTCATGAGTTCTTTTCAGTAAAAGGCGAAAGATTAATATGATTTGAAGAGAATTCAGAGTATCTCATGAGTTATTTTAAGGGCAGCATGAATCAATACAAATTGAGAATAATGCTAAATGAGTAATGAAGTTGAACCTGTTATAACTACATCCTTTAACTATGACACATATTAACCACAAGTATAATCACTGCATTTAGCAGTGTAAACTTCATTCAACAGAACATGTAAAATCAGTACTCACAGATGCCAAAGCCTTTCCAAGTGCATCACCTGTCTGTGAGCTTCCAGCAGCATTCCCTCTGGTTCCTGAATATTTCAAGTAGGAAAACAAATCAAGAATTTTAGCAAGCTAGCAGGCTGTTATTTATTTATTTTTTTAGCACTCTGCTATTATTTCAAGGGTGTTCTCTACTGCTATCTCACAACTGTCTAAATAAACTAGCGAATACTCTGCATGTGTTATACTTAATAAGCTACGTAAGGTAAAGATGGGTTCCTTACCAGTTTCTACATTAATGAAAATCAAAAAGTTTCTTTTCTTTCTTTCACTTTAAAACTCTATACTAACAATATATATAGAAAGACATGGGGTTTACTGTAAATCCCCAAATAGGTTTTAGGGAGTTTTGCCAATCTAAAAAAGCTCACCTAGAATGCTATCCGATCCATTGATGGGAGGAGTGTGTGAGGCAGCAACATAAGGCGAACTGCTGGTACTGCTGCGATGGAAGCTGGACATTGGTGGAAGACTCGTGTTTATGTCTGTTGGTGAAACTGAGTGTGGAGGATAACTCTAGAGAAAGGGGGAAAGAGACACGATCTATTAAAATACATTTTCTGAACAATACACGCATGTATAACTGGACAACTACTATCACAGGTCAAAAAGAACATCACAAGTTAGCAGCTAAAGAGTGCTATATTGTCATTTATTTTTTAAAAAGGCGTGCTTAATGCAACAAACCTAGAAGTATTGCAAACTTGAGAAGTTTTGGCAGAATCAAATCTTACACCTGTAATCTAAAAAGAAACACCCTCGTTATGTGTTAGCGCTTACCAAGCGGTCATGTGAATGAAGGCTGCCGTAACTACTGGATTGAGACATATGGGAAGTGGATGTCCCCAGAATTCCACCAAAACCAGGCTGGCTCATCCCATTTGATGAACTCCAAAGGTCAGAAGAATTGTGGGTCCCATCTAAGACAGAAATATAAAAGCTTCCTTAGCTAAAAAATTTTCTTTTATTTTGATGATGCTATAAAATTTCAAAAAGTACCCTCCAAATATTTTTTCCTCCCCTTTCCACCCTAGTCTTCTATCCGGTTTTCTTCCCTACAAACTGTATAATTATTATCTAAGAAGAAAGAATAAATCTTTACAGTTAGAGGGGGAAAAACAGGTAATCCAATCTAGCAGGCTGATCATTATAAAAATCCTCAAAAGATCTAAATTATATCAAAGATAATAAAAATTCCAAATTTGGGGACAGGTTGAATTTAATTTTGAGTTAAATGGGATACCCATAAATATACACAAAAAGTCCTTCATCTGTAACAAGCAATGTACATTACAGCAAACATTCTGAAACTGTAGAATAAATAAGTTTCTCTAACAGTAAACCTAAGTAATTGATAATGACTATACTGTAGTCAGTCTTTAAACGAAATGTGTCAGCAATGACTTCACTCACCAATGTAAAGTCAAGGCCACTTATGCAGTAATTTACTGCTCCCATAGTATATGCTTCCCATACTCTAAAACCGCAGGAGACCAAATAAAAATAATTTGCTAGACATGAATTAAAGGAAATGAAACACTTTTTCTACCTGAACAAGTCTTATTCTGTTCTATGATATTCACTTTTATTTATATTGATAATTCCAGGAGTGATATGAATCTGTAATCTAAACTAGAAACTAGAGTTGTTAAAATCTTTATACATTTAAATCCTAAATAAGAAAGAGTAGTTCTATTCATTTTTCTCAGTTGAAGTCCTTTACAAATTCAATCAATACTAGGTGAGGCACTCCAATGGTTTGCTGGATAGTCCAACTACATTGCAGTCAGAAATGAAAAACAGCACTATAAAACTTTACAATTAATTTTAATTTATATCAACTAGAAATACCTAGATAAATCATGTCTGAATTCTTATAAAGGTATTCTCTTTCCTTATGACTTTAAATTATTAGCTAATATACAACAGGCAACTGCCATAGCATTTGAAAACTATCTGGCAGTACTTACCTTGCATAAAGAAAGTGCTAGCAAACATACTGGTTGGTGGCTTGGGAGATGGATAACTAGGAGATTCACGGTTGAAATCTTCTGAATTTGGGGATGGTGCATATACCTTAAAATAGAAAATTTAATTAAAATCTAAATTATGATCATGTCACATATAAAATGAGAGCTACATATACAAATGACCGAAAAGGCCTACTAATATATATAATATATGAGACCACAAATCTGAAGAACTGCCTAAATCTACATATATAATGTCTAACTTGGTTACTCTATGTTTGTGTTTAGCCTATGAATAGAAAAATATACTGCTCCAAGTATTCCCACAGTGCGTCTTTTGTGACAATTATACCAGGTATTTGAATAAAGTCATAAATGTTGACTTTGTTCTAAAACACAAATCCACATAAGCTTACAATTCAAAATGTGATTGTCGAAACAAATGTCTTCTGAATATAGCACGAAATAAAATTTGGGTTCATAAAATTCATTCTTATCACTGTTACAAGATTTATCAAAATCAAAATACCAAATCTTAAATGTTACTATCTTTTGTTACTATTAAAAGATGACTCTGAAAGGTACAACACAATTGTTCAGAAACTTCCTTAATTTAGTAGGGTTAGCAAAATTAAGACCAAGTTTTGCTGGAGGGTTTTAATATTTTAATTTCAAGTAAACTTTCAAGTCTGTCACAATTTTAAGTAAAATATCATTTAATTTTTCAGAGCAATATTAATTTCCTTTGGTAAACTTTTGCTTTAGATAAGCAAAGTATGAACATTTTGAACTGGCAAATGGCCAACACTGTCATTTCTCTAGAAAACTAAATGGGCAGCCAAATAACCTTAATAATCAAAACATGATCAAACCATTCTCACAATTACTGAAACCAAGAAGGAAAACAAATAACATTTAAGGTAATGCATGGTCTATAAAAGTATATCAGGAGATAGAAAGAATGGAATAGTGTTTTATTGTGAGCAGTGTTGAAACATAATCCTTTTTAGTTTGATAAGGGTAAGTCCATTAAATTTCATTCCAAAATAAAAATTCTAAGTGTTCACTTAAGTGGAAGAAAGTAACTACCTTACTAAAATTATGGGAGCAAAAAGTCATATTTTTGCATAAGTACAGAAAATTTCTGGAATTACATACAAGAATTAGTGGTTACCCACTTGGACTTAAAACTGGGAAGGAGGACATTTACTTTATACCCTTCTAAACAGTCTGATATTTTTACTCAGTATATATTTCTATGCATCAATAAAAAAGTGGAGGAGGCATGCACTGAGATTAAAATGGGAGTCAAATTTATTTACGTAAACCATCATTTATATTCATTTAGTCTTGCTTTGAGGCACTAACTGTAAAGGCTGCTGCCAAATTACCTAACCTGCCAGACTCAACTTCCTCATTTGTAAGATGGTGCTAACAGTACCTGCATCAGGGGACTGATGCAACAATTAGACAAGAAACACATGCAAAATGTTTAGAACAGTAACCACTGAGTATTAGCTAATAGTATCATCTCTTTATCATTCTTAGAGAAGTAGTTATACCACCACATATTACCCCTGTTCAGTCCTATTTCTTAGCTGTCTGACGTGATCCTACAAATTTACCCTAAATAAAAAGTTAAAAAGTCCATTTTTAGTCTTCTCGCTAATTGTGTTAATACTTACACGGGTGTGTCTTTTTAATGGAATGGTAATCCAGGTTAGTTTACTACCTCTCACAATCCAGAGGTAAAAACACACACTTGTGGTACCTGAGAAGTATGGGACAAGGTATATTCCTATGAATCACACCCAGAAGGATCCTACTGAGGGGAATAAAGCAGATAAAATGGCTTTTCCATTATACATATTAAGCATGTTTTTCTAGCTTAGAGCTTGCTATTACATAAAAAGTGTTCAAATGAAATATTTGAGTATATACAATAGTGTTTGGTTGTAGGTTAAGAGGCAGGAAAAAGTTTTTAGAAAAGGAATTTTGCACTTTTTCCCTTTAATCAATTTTCAGTGTCTAAATTTACTACAGCTAGATGCCCTCTGTCCCCTTTATATGCAGATTTTCCCAAATTAGGCTGAAATCATTAATAAGGAAAAATGGTAAATCCACACACCTAGCAAGAAAAATATAATAACAATAAAATTTGGAAGAGAGCACCAGAACATTTTTTTTTTGGTCATAAATGCTTATTGACTATACACACCCCATCAGTGATTTGAAAATATGAACTATAAAATTCTCTGACTCTATCCAGGTTATAAATGGAAACAGTATATAATGTAAGCCTCCCACTGTTAATTATGAAAGGTTTTGAGGTGTCATTTCACACAAAAAAACCTATATAATTTATCAGTTTAAATTTATACATAATTTGTCAATTATATTTCTTTCTTCTTATTCCATTCAATTCACTGTATTCCATACATGATATACTTACACGTTAAAATATTTAAACTGTTTGCAATTACAAAAGCAAGTAAAAGGATAAACCTAATTTTATTGATTTAAAAATCAGTGTCAAATAAAGAATATGCTGATCAGATAATGGTTAATAAAGACTGAGATGGAAAGCAAGAAAATCAAGACACACCACATAAAGCAGAAGAGACCTGCTTACTTTTGTAAAAATTTTTAAGCTGTATGCAGAAAACAGGGCTCATTTTAGAGGTAAAGTTATTTTTAATGTTAGCCTTTTATAAGCAGATTTTAAAAAAATAAATGGACTTTTGAAGGACAGCTCTTTAAATGAAAACGGTAAAAACCAAATTGCTGTAAGTTTATCATTTATTTCCTAACATAAATTCAAAGTTTGTATCATAATAATAATGTTTTGAAAAACATGGTTCTCAAAGAGGCCAATTTAACAGCATTTCTAACACAGGCCAAATAACTTTACTTTTGGTATCTTAACCATAGCTTGCAAAAACATAGATGCAATGTTATGAAGCAGCAGTTGTGCCAGTCTCGATTTTTCAGATCAAAGGGTTCTTACGGCAAAGCGCAACTGATGTGGTCTCAAAGACTTTATTAACTCCAGATGTAGGGAAATAGCCAGCCAATTCCACAAAAAGAGCAAGTCTCTTTTAGTTACAATCAGTATTGGCCACAAATTAAAACCAGACTGCTTATGTCATCTGATCACCTGCACACAGATGCCAGTTTTTTTTTTTCTATTTAATGATCTAATCATACATTTAAATCTTAAGTATGATTTTATATCATAACAATCTTAAAATTAAGAGAAAAGGACATATATATGCTTTAAGATAATTAAAATCTACCAGGAGTCTATTTTAAAGAGACATAGAAAAAGTTACAATTAAATAATTTGTGATGTTCTATTAAAATGTGGGAAATACTTAGAAATTGTCTTTAGAAGTCTAGCCTCCATTTCAGGTCAGGCTCACAATAGCTATCATGGGATTGTCTTTATTCTTTCCCAAGCACTTATATTTTCTCCTTCAGGAATGACAATGAGAGAAATTTGAGTGGTGAATAGAACCATGATATTGATTCCAACTTGAAATATATAACTGAAAATCTAACAGTACCTCCCTTTCACTGTTAAGTCTGGTTGAAAAGAACAAATCCATATTAATATCTTTGACATTCTTATTCCATCCAGCTAAACAGACTTTTTAAGAGTCATAGACTACTTCAGGAATGAATATTTACTCTTTATAGTGATCATGCAATTATTCTTGGAATGTAGTTCATATAACCAATTGGCGTCAAGTTAGCAAAAACAGATTCCTTTTTTCCTGTTTGGATAATTCAGTTTAGTCATATGGATAATCCTAAATTCAGGGCAGCCCACTTTCTGTTTATCTCTAGAGGCTGGAGCTGAGTACACGCTCTTGATTTCAATCCATCCTTCATATAATTAATATCGGTAACATTCATGTGAAGCAGGAAGGCATAATGATATTCTGATAGTTATTGAGAAAAGATGCAAGGAAGCAGAAGTTTTTGCTAAAAATATTTTTTCTTTTTATCTTGTCACATCCAGTTATGAGTTAAAAGACGATGTCATTCCCGTGCTTTTTATAATAGATTCATAGCTTGTGTGGTGACTGATATTTTTAAATGTCCCAAATGATGTAGAGATGAGTTGGGAATTTTCTTTAGTATGTGAGAATAGCTATATATCTTAATTTAAATATCCCTCCACAGAAAATAAGAGGAATGCTTTAGATGAGGACTGTCTAACAGGTTTCTGTGATGATGGAAATGTTCTATACCTATGCTGTACAAAATACAGTAGCCACTAGTTACACATGACTATTGAACAGTTCAAATGTGGATAGTACAACTGAGGAACTAAATTTTTAATTTTATTTTAATTAATTTAAATAGTCATGTGACTACTAGTTACTACAGAATAACACAAATTTGGATCATTCTTTCTTATTTAGCAGTTTAAAATCACATAAATTATTTTGAAAGAAATATTCTGGAATCTCATAAGCTCCAAGGCCTAAGAAAATCCGAATCAGTCCAAACTCTCAAACATTTTGGGAACACCTTTAGCTAATCTGGAAAGAGGAAAGATGGAGAAGCTTATCCATTTTTCTGAACAGCACTAACACCGAAATTATTACCGAGATTTCATTACATTTAGGCCTCTAGAGGTTCTTTTGTCAAGATGATTTGAATAATGTTCTCTTTAAGTACCAATATATAACATATCATTAAATGCTTTAATTCATGCTAACATGGGCCTCCAATATGTAAAAAGTTTATTATAATAATAATTATCTTCAGCACAATCAGTATCAATTTACCAAAATAAAACAAAATCATTTGGCTAACTTACCCCTACCATCATAATTTTAAAATAAAAATGTAAAATTATAGTCAAGAATACCCACTTAATTTATCTGATATTTTACATATTTTGTATGAAATGATAAAAATTTTTACATAATCTAGCTGAGTACCTAAAATGTGAAAAAATATAAAAGTCTAGGTTACTAGAAAAAAAGAAAATGCTAACCCAAGTCAAATCCTATTTTGAAAATCTGTAATTAAACCTCTGGGCCAATAATTTTTAAAATACACACTTAAGGGTTAACATTCAAAAACTAAGAAAAAAACCTAATTACTATAAAATTTAGTTTTTACTTATTGCTGATTAACCTATGCAAGTTCTGCATATAGTACAAAACAAACAACAGCTTCCTGAATTCTGTAGGACCTGAATTTAGGAAAAAAGGAGGCTATTTTAAAAAGAGTAAATAAAAAAATGTTTAATATTTACACTGAGAATAGTGTTAGAGGAAGTTAAAGAAATTCCTTACAAACAACTTTCCGATGATTTTTCTGATCAGTTAAAAAGCACCTTTAACATAAATGGCAAAATCTTAACATTGCTGAAATTTAGGTCTTCCCCTTTTCCTTGTTCCTTTTCTAATCAAAATTAAAACAAACATAACCCCCAAAGAAAGTCATTAAAACATTTAAATAAATCTATAAAACAGCAGTCTATTTTTAAGAATTTCCCATTATCTAAGAACACACAAATGACAGATTTGATAAACGCCTCGATGCTCTTAGTATTTTATTATTACACAAAAATAGCAAGTTTTGTCATAAAGCCCAATCTACAACTACAGTTTTTAAGGTAATTCCAAGCTCAAGGGAGGAAATATTTAGATATTTGAATTGAAACCAAAAGGCATTATAAACCAAATTGTCTGAAGTATAAGGACTAACTCAGGGACATACAAGTTATCTCTATGGAAGATTCTTTTCACCTAATTAGCCTGCTAAAAACATAATTGGAATTTCCATAAAAAGGATAAATATATGTTTATTTCTGCAACAGTTTCATAAATAAAAGGACCAATATCTTTCCCTAAGGATTTCCGGAGACATGTTTAGGGGTGAAATGAAGTAAAATGCCCTTTCTAACAACAGCAAGAAAAAAGAATTCCAGCTTTAAGTATAAAGCAGCTCAAAATCAATTACTACTTCTGCTGTCTAACAAACATAATTGAATATTATTGGTTTTCCACTGTGAGAAAAAACTTCTCAGGTAAGTCAAGCACATTTTTATTAATTTTATGTTAACAGCACTCATCATATTTTATCAGCTCTTTATTGTAACTGCTATCATTTTTATAATGACCACAAATTTTCTCCTGAGATATAAACTATGGAATTTTCAAGAGACTGGGTTTGAAATTTGTATGTTAGAATAACGAACTAAACAAATCAACATGTGTCACTTCTTACCTACATTTTAGGGAAATTTAAGTCCAACAATATAGCACGTGATCCTTTTCTTCAACATGTTCATTAACTAGTGGAAAGGGAAACAAATTTCTTTCTAAAATACTGATGAAGCTCAGTGAGTAACAATATATTCTTTGGGTAGGGGGACAACAGTTGTAACTCACTGGTGTTTGTGCTCACTTGAATGAAGAAAAAAGGCCTTCTTGGATTTATAACTAGAATATAGTCTCAGACATTTTTGGTAAAGGGAAAAACAATCTTAAGTAGATTTACGCTGATGTCCTTGTCATTCAATGTCTTTAGTATTCTATTTTCAGAGAATTTTTAAATGACTTCATGTTTTCCTCCTCATACATGTTAGATTTAACTCTACTGGGCCCACAGACAGCCTGGAAATTTGAATTAATTGCATTTTTCCCTTCTCCTCAAGTGAATTAACAATAAATCCCCAATGAAACAGATATGTAGCTCTATACATTCTCCCATTGGTTTTAGTGCTTTTATTAACTGCAAATGTTTATTTGAAAAATAAGTCTTAGAAATATTTACAACAGTTTTAGCTACTTGACACCTCACTTCTTATGAAAATACAAAATTATGTGGGCAGAGAGGTACTAAAAACCAAATTGGCAAAACCAAATTTTAGTTACCACACATTCTAGTAGAAGGAAGATCTGCTAGTCTAATTTCCTGAGTTTTTAAACATATCTAGGATACTTGAAGTTCTTCTTAAAAAGAAAAAAATTGCTTAATTGATCACATTAATTAGCACTGAGAAAATTGTTAGTCTGATCATATATGCAAAATATATTTATTTGTAGGAATTGAATAGGGTTTACTATTTTCTTTCCATTGTAATATATTTTGATACAAACGGCAGTAAGGATAAATAAAGTTTAGCCCTTTGTTATGGATACTAGTTTACTTGCTCTTGGGTGCTATAAAAGAGAAAATCTGCTTTTGGAAGAGAGACCTGGGTTCAACTGTAGCCTCAACACTTACTACTGGGCGAGGCTTGAGCAAGTTACTTAACTTCCTGGAACCTCATTTTCCTTCTGTATAAAAGGAGGCCAGAAACAGACACATGACAGTGAATGCAAGAATTAAATGAAGTAAACAGAAAGTCTCTAGCATAGCTCCTGACACAGAGTGGTCCTTATAAACATGTCAAGTTCGTATCTCCTCTTTCCCAGATTCTGTAACAACCTCAATATTCAAAATGTGTTTCTAAGCTTGAGTTTTAAAACTTGGATTTCTGGGTTGTCTCTAATAAGATTGAAATAATCTTGATAAGTTAAAAGAGCATCATGTCTGTAACTTGCTGCAATTTTTATACCTGGAACACTCTGTAGCATCTTCAGTTCAAGGCCTAGAAAATGGAAGCTGATCAGATCAGAGGAAGACCGAAACTCCAGAATCCTCTCTTCTCAAAACTTTCCTTCCTTTAACTCTAAGACTTTCTACCTTTCTGCATAAAGGATACAATTTAGTCACATCAATGAGAAAACTGAATGTAGGCCAAGTTCTTTATATATAAGGAACCCATGATTCTTTGCTATTTTTAAATCTCAAAAAAATTGATAATATTCACAATGGTTTTTAGGTCCTCTATCATAAACACATATTAATATCTTACAGTATGGTACAGAATAGCTGAACAAAAGCTATATATGATATAGAACATTAACTCCTTCACTTTTCAAATAGAGGGGATAAATAGAGTTAAAATTTTTGGCTTTTCTTTTCTGAAAATAGACACCCAAGCCTGTTATACTTCTAACAAAACAATACGGCCAAATAGTCTTAAATAATAACAAATAATAAAGCTCTTCTCTGGTTAATGTTTTTTTCCTTAAAGTCTGTTCAGTCTTATTATTAAAATACATCAAATATCCTTAAAATATGATTTAACTTGGAAACTTAAAGATAAAAACTTAAAAAAAAAGTATTTTAAGACCAGTAACACTTAGAATTTCTTGCTCTCTCATATTACCTGTAATGAGATCTTAAAATGAAATCAATGTGAACTTATTAGCATTTCAAAATATTAATCTGCTTTATCATATTAAAATATATTGATGAAATGGGGTTAAAGGGTTTAAATTTAACCTGTTCATTATGGGAATTATATAAAAATTCTGTAACTCAAATGAGGAAGTATATTCCAGATAGAGTCTGGAATTATTAATTTAAAGTACTAGTTTTTACTATAAAGCATTGCTGGGTAGATATTTCCCAATATATACTAACACTAAGGTATTTACATAGTCTTTGGATAATTACATACTACATGATTTTCTTATGGAAGAGGTATAAGAGAATAATAATAATAATAATAATAATAATAAACAACTAGATAGAGGTGATGAAAATAAAATGCATATAAGAAAATACGTACGAGACCAAGGCCTTACGATTTAGAAGACTAAGACAATGTATCATCTCTTTATGCATTTTTCAGGAACGTAAAAGTCACCTCTGACCTATATCAGGCACAGGCTATCAATTTTCAGGCTATACTTTTCTACCATACCAGCTCTGTCATCTACCGTAAGGCTGGAAATACTTAATACGATCAAAGCTGTTGCCCCCCAACAATGTAGAACAAAGAGAAATGTTGTAATAGCGTGATCTGTGCTCTCGAAAGAATAAAATTTAAACTCAATTTGAGTTATGGTCTCTCTACTTCAGAGCGCCTGTAAAATTAATTTTACTCAACTCATATATACATACATACATACACACACACCATCTTCAAAAAGACTACTTAAAATCAGAAAAAGTTTTTTGCATTTGAAAGACAGTTGGTAAGGAAATTACAGAAGGATCAAGTAATTTCACTTATATTACCTCACCTACTTCTCACATTCTCTAAAGCTCTGCTTATATGGGCAGTGTGAACACATACTTTTTAATGAATTTAAGGATATTTTGGCTTGATTATCATCTATTAAGAAAGCTTACTCAAAAGTTAACAAATGCTAACAAAGTCTAAAGAGGCCTTACCAAAGCAGTGAGAGAATTAAAAAGTGCTTTCGATAGTAGCTAGAGCCATATGCCACTTTAAAATCAGTAGTAAAAAGGGAAGGGACAAATGTATCTGATTTTATACCTATTTTAGAATATGTGATTACATTTTTTATAACTTCCAACATTAACAGTAAAAATGCCTCCAATCCTGTCCAAAAAACCCCAAAAAGTCACTAAAGTCATTTATGTATTTAATAAGACACCTGAAGGATGTTTGAGGGGGATGATAAAGGAGAAAAATACTGAATTCCTGACACAAATCCAAGATGATTATTCATATAACATTTTTATAATGTTTATCAAATATCTTACAAAGATAATTTATATTGACTCTTCCAGAGAAGTTCACTTTCTCTTTAGAATATACAAAATCCTTTGACTTAAAGGTATTTTTTTGCAGAAACACACTAAATAATTAATACTAAGTAATTAAAAAAAGTCTTACTTAGCAACACAGAAAGGCATTATTTTAAAACATCTAACTATGTGCTATAAACCAACCAGAAATACATTCTTTGGAAAATGTATAAATACATTCATCGAAAAAGTGATTTATTTTATGAATCTGTATAGGGTCAAAATTCTAGTTTGATTGGAAACAGATGGTCTCCCAATAAAGTCAGGGTTTGGACCTGAAACTCCAAACAGGAAATACGGCCCTCACTAGCTGACTGCTTCCTTAATCATTCCCAGAGCTTCATACTTGTTATTTTTATAAATAACCAATATGACTTTCATCTTTGCCTTCTATCTACAAAGCATTAAATAATCCTCTCTCTGTCTATATATGTGTATGTAATTTATATATAGATTATATGTTTACAACATAAGAAGACATTAAAACAAATGTACTTTCAAGCTCACTGCTAGTAAAGACATCAGGCATTAAACATAACTCACAAATTCAAGTTTACTTTCTATACTTTTTAAAAATAAAAGTCAACAACTATTGAATAACTATGTCAAAGACAACTTTACTGACACTATTTACAAAGAAATACACAATCTAAATGTATTTCAAAAATTATGAAACCTCACAGGTTTTGGTAAAAAGCAATCAATTTACACTGCTTTCCATTAAACAAACAGAAGTATATGAACAAAGAAAAAGACTTACCGTCTTCCCATTGTAGTAATACATCAAAGAATTGCTGCCCATTCCAGGGACAGGATAAGCACAATACATGTTGATTTTGAAAATGTTACTGTTAGCAGCTAATGCACACAGCTTCTCTCCAAGACATACATCCACACAGCCAAACAGAGTTAAGTCTTCAGCACTATGCATCCACACATGGATCTACTCAAAAGGAACTTATGCAAAACAGGACTGAACCAACTCACAGAGCAGAGAGGGAGGGTTTACGCTGGAAGTAACCTCCTTCAATTTCTATTAAGTCCTTGCATTGTGGAGGATGCCAGTAAGACAAAATTTGGAGTAATAAAAAAATACAAGTTACTTAGAAATAGCTAAATAATGAAAAGAGGCATAGTGTCCTGGAGATAAATATTCCAAGTAAATATTAATTTTGTTATTTATATATAAAATTCTGTCTATTTCAAAGAAAGGCAAACGGACACATCTGCAAATCTTTCTTTAGTTTTAATTAAATTAGAGTATTTGTGGCAGGGAAACCTAGCTTGTTACACCTTTCGCAACATTACCATCTGTCTTGGTCTGAAGTTGCTTCCAACTCTGATAAACACATGATCAAGCAATCAGGAATTGAAAACACTTAACCATGTGCAACAAGAATGATCTAGACAGTATGAAATCACTTCCTGGAGAAAGTGGATGATCAAATCATCATTTTTTTAATTGAAAAAATCGCATTAAAAAAATGAAAGGATCACATTTTATGAAAATGTTCAATCCAAATATTCAAAAAATTATCTTGAAAACAAATCTATTTTTGAAATATTTAATACAGATTTTCAGTTAGAAAGCCCCTTAAATGCCTCATTCATAACACTATCTAAAAGTTTATAATGGACTGCACTCTTCTAGAACATTTAATATATATTAAGCAATTTGATAATTAAATAGAAAAAACAAACAAGGTTTTGTTTTCCCTTATAAAAAAAGTATGAAAGGTCAGTGAATATAACAGACATTCTAGCTGATAAACTGAAAAAGGTTTCGTAGTCTTTTCTCCTAAGTTAATTATTGCTCTTAAGGAATACTTTATAAATTCATATTTTTAAATATATTCATATTTTGAGGTGAATGCTCAAATTTCTCAAAAAGGAATAATCTGTGGAAATGAATGTCTCATAGACTTAAAAAATTAATTATATTTAGAAATCAAAAGGTTTTAGATAGTCTGCAAATACACATTTTTCACACAAAAACACGTTTTGTAATTTAAAAAAATTTTAATTTGTCTTTTGGTATGGACAGAAAAGCAGAATTGCAACTTTTCTTTTTTCTCATTTGCCCCAATCAAAACCTCTTTGTACTATCTCTTCTCCCTGTGCCTTGTAAGTTCTAAGGGAACCTGTTAATCAGAGGAGAGGGCACAGGCTGCATAAAGGGGCACATTACTTTTTTTTCAAAGACATCTTTGATGAAGCAGAACTCCTCTAACTTAGAAATATTCTAAATATTCTATAAGGGACTAACCTCCCTCCTCCCATTTTGTGGAACATATTGATCAAATTATAGCAATAAACTAAATCAAACAATAAGGCCAGTTAACAATGTTTTAAAAGTTTTTGGTATCAGAATAACAATAAAACCTCCCCACACTCTCCAGATATAGAAAAGGCTAAGCAGCAGCTGCAAAAGAACATCACTGTACAGCAGACTATTAAAATGCCAGTCTGCAGAGTGGTTTGTAACTTCCTCCCTCCTGAGAGACCACAAAGACCCATTTCAATCCTTAGAGAACTGTGTAAAAAGCTTTGATTTACAATTAACAATGCCATGCCTTAAAACCATTCAAGTAAATTTTAGTCTTTCATACACATAATCTTTCTCTGACAGAACAGATATTCCTTTTTTAAAAAAAGGAAAACCAACCATCTAAAACAAAATTTCTTTTTCCTCTTAACGATGTAAATATAAAAAACCCCCCAAACCTTACTTTTGAATAGAAATTGAGGAGAGACGGGTGGGAAGAAGGGGAGCCACAAAGCACTGACAATACCTCAGCATTTTTTTCCTACAACCATTATCCCAACCAGAGAAAACTTTTATATACTGGTAAAAAAAAAAAAAAATCCACTTTAACAGGCTCATTTCTTTGGGGTTTGTCAGAAAAGAGAGAGAGTACAATGTTGTCTGATAAAACAAAAGCATAACATAAATCCAATTATGCAAACTTGGCTATTAAACCACAATGAAAATTTTAGTATTTCATCATTAGTTCTTTATTTTACAGGCAACTATATGATATTCTGAAAGGAATAAACAAATATTCAAGTAAAAAAGTTCAGAGTAAAGCCAGACAGCATAATCTTACTATTCTAAAGCAGTTTATTAAGCAACTAACTAGATAAGATCTGCTGTTAAACCTAAAACCTGAATATGAAATAAAAAGAGTTTAGTAATTAAAAGCTTTTGCTTCTACTCTTCATACCTCCTCTCAAAAACACAAATTCACTATCCAGACATGTGTGTTTAAGACCGCCCCCCATACGTAATACATTCACTGCATAATACTGCCTAATTGAGAGTGTATATAGAAAAGGGGGAGAGGGGATTGGTATATATACAGATCCACATATATATGACATTAAACTCATTCTTCAAAAACAAGAAATAAATCATCAAGAAAACTGATGGTAATCTAAATAAAATGTTCCCATATTCTACTGTACATTATGGTACGGCCTTTTAAGTTTGCTATTCCAAAATATTATGTTTTTAAAGTTCCTTACCCAAAAGAAACCAAAGCTGGTTGATGTAGACAGTCATTTTCTTTATCACAATTACAAACGATCTTTTATGATAAAGTCTTTTTTCTTGTCCTCAAAAATGTTTTGAAAAGAATCTAATTTAATCTATATAACAGCTGCAGCACATTTTTAAGGAGAATCATATTACAGGAAAAAATGCATATAGATGGATCGAGTATTGCTCTGGTCAATGCAGTTGTTTAATCTTTGCTTGTCTTTTTTTTTTTTTTTTTTAAAGAACATGTCAAGGGTTAATCCTGTGACTCCATCTGACAAAATGAGTCAGCTGGAGACAGGGCAACTTTTTAAACCTGATTTCAGAGAGACATGCAGTCTGCACTAGAGTTCTGAACTGTCATGTACTTTTTACCCTGAATTGTTTCCACGGACAATTCCACGTAATCACTATGTGTTATTCTAAGATTATGTGATCGGACTCAATATTCATGATACCTAGTCCAAAAATCTCAAAATCATCATGTTTTATAATCAAATGAGCATACTCTACATATGGGCAACATGATTAATGAAAATGTCAGAGAACCCTGAAAAAAATATGACTTAGAGCCATACATTTTTATTAGCAAACTGATGATTCCTGGTTTGAAGATTATTGCATTTCCCCAATTTGCAATATGCTTATCCCCTTCAATGTTTCAGGATGTGATGTTTACTGCCATTCTGACAGTCATCAAGCACAAACCTAGGCTAGATAAGAAAAAGCTATAAAGTGCTTTGCCTAAGCAATTTACTTCTGTACTGAAGATTTAAGAAAAGATATTTTCAAAAAGACTTTCTTGGCAACTTGATTTACCTTCCAGGCCGCCATGCAAAAATTTTCTTTTTCCTTTTTATTTTTCGGTTGATTGGAAAGTTGGCAGATCTTCCTTGGAGAGTTATGCAATTTTTGCTGGGATTAATCATGCAGTATTTTAATGTATTTTATTATCGACTGTTTATCTCTGATACATATAGATCACTAGAACTCTCACCTTTTTTAAACCATCCTTAAAGCAGTAATGTTTCAAGAATGACTCAAAATTCTAACAATTTCTTAAAAGAAAATTTAACTGAATTATATCTCTTGAATTAATTAATCAAGACCAGTTTGTAGTTAATCTTATTGTACATTTTCCTAAAACAAGCCGGCTACATCCCAGTATCCCCAAAGGCCAGAAGATCCAGCTGGAAAGAGAAACCTCAAACTTGTTCACCGGATTCCTCATGAAAAGTTTCGACATTAATTCTAAGTTAATCAATTCCGGGAAAAAAAAGATTTCCAGAGTGATAAATGAAGCCAAACAAAGATCACATGTGAATACTTCCACAAATGAACTCTATATTTTCCTAAAGCATAAAATCAGTAAATAACTAATAAATGATTGCTGATAAGGGGGTGAGGAATGAGGGTAGGTTTAAGAGGATAGAAAGTGAGAACCTACAAGTGGGTAGATTGAATGCAAAAAAAACCTTCCCAATGCCTCCTCTTCCTTATTTAGCTTATAGGGAGATGACATGCGAGTGAATGCTGTCTCCTAAACGTGCATTATTTATTTAGCCTGACTAACTCTAAATCAGACACACCAAAATCAGACACAAAAATTCCAGATTTTATAGCTGAAGATTATACTGCAGATTTTTCTGGTATATGCTGCTTTGTAAAAAAAGCCATTTCTAAGTGTTCATGAAGTTGGTCTTCTGGTCTTTTTCTAATACCCTCAAAATTTAGAAAATTAACTTTTCCAAAGAAGAAAACAGGAATACAAAATTTTAGTGAAATAATGCATCCCTCTTAAGCCAATCCACTTTCAATGCCTATTGTTTAAAGATTACGCTATTGATCTGCAATCACGTAGTGCAACTTCTACTTCAACAATATCACTCATCTTGCTGATACCAATATATCAGTGAAATGGCTTCTAAACATTGTATTTCTACTGTATGAAAATATTAAAAATCAAAGACCTGATTTTGTGATCTTTATTCAGGTGATACTCTGAAAAAATTGTCCCAATTATGCCTTAATTGTGAGTACTCAAATCTTAGCCAAACCAATAATCAGAGTTATAGTGGATGATATTATAGACTGCTCTGAGTACTTGTAACTCTGAGTACTTGGATATTGGATAGAAATTAGCCTCAACGCACACATAAAACACACTTCTGAGAACACAGTAAAAACACGTGCTTAGGTTCAAAAATCACATCAAATGTCTCAAATACAGAACATCAGATCTCAAGTTTAACTTGAGTTTTAGAAATGCTTAATGATTCACTAATTAGAAAATATCTATCTGTATAGCCAATGGAAACAATCAGCTAAAAAAAAAAAAATAGCATTTATAGGGCAAAAGAACACTTGTTTAACTCTCCTTTTGACAACCATATGACTCTAATGAGCATATATAAAACAGCCATACCTCCCTGGAGGAGAAAGCAAGATCTCTTTCTGAAGGAAATAAACAGTATCTCTCTGACATCAACACTAACAGAATTGACAGATCATACAAAGCCTCTAAAAGGCAATGATTAGACATTCCTTCAAACGAGATAGAACTATAATTACTGAGAATATGTAAAACCTGAAGCAAACTGCATGTTTTTTTTTTTTTTTTACCATAAACTCACAATGACAAAGCACTTTTCTTTGAAAAATTAAAGGGAGGTTTTCCTTCTTAGCAATTCCTGCATCTCTTGGCTGTCCATTTCTTTACCCACATGAATTGTAATTTGTCACTTTTCATTTACCACTTGAAATAACATGGTAAGAGAATCATTAACTATGTTGCAACTTGCTAATTTTCCTGCAGATGGCTCTATAATCACAGGACTACCTAATTGTGTGTGCTTAAAAAAAAAAAAAAACAAACGATGAGGACACCCAGGTTTAAATTCCTCAATGAGCTAGAACTTTTGAAGAGCTTTCAAGACTGGACAAAGCTTTACATTATTTACCTACTAGGCAACTAACAACAAAAGAACACTAAGCAAACAAAGCTATTTTAAAAAATTATCTGTAGAAGGTAAACAATTTGATCTTGGGTCCCGTAGGTGCTCCCTCAAGCAGAGTGCCAACCATCTTTTTTTGTTTCATTTTCTGACCTCTGCAATTTTTTTCTTCTGAGCTGGAGCCATATCCTTTCAATTTATGAGAAATGAAAAAGCACCAACAAATTCTATTCTGTTTTAAAATTATTTTTAAAGATACCAGAAGTAATGTCTGCATCTTTGTCCAGAGATATTTCAGGAATCTGCAATGAGAGAACCTAAACACCATATTATTTCTGGCCCCCAATCTATTTTTTGTGCCAGTAAAAATTCTTATTAGTGGCAGTAATTTTTTAATACTTCATACTGCTAATTAATTAAATATGGAGAGTCTACCAAATCATCCTGCCTCTTATTTGTAATGTGCATGTAACAGAGTTAATTTTAGCTACACTCACTAGAAGAAATCATGTAGATCTCGAATTAACTAAAATAACAATCATAAAAGAATGGTTTTTTACTACTAAATTCTGATGACCACTCTCAACTAAAGCCAAATAATATTTCATTTTGAAAACACATCTGAGGAGGAGGGTGTAACAAACAAGCAGGCGATGGGAGATGGTGTCAGTTCAACGTGTATCAAGGCAAAACAAAATTAAAGTTTGATTAATGTTTATTATGCTTCTCTGGGAAAGGCAATATATCACTCAACAATGTGTCCCTTACCAGACAGACTGGGGAACAGACATAAAACTTTTGAAAGAAAAAAATATGTTAAGCTACTTGTTCTATGTATCTATATCATACCTACACACAGTAGGGCAGAAATATTCTTCCTCCCACTCATTAGAAATCTGTAATGTGAGATAGGCTGTTCAGGTTCCCAACACATATGATGGAAAAGAGGACTGGATTAGGAGTCAGGAGATAGGGATCCAGGTTTTAGCTCTGCCTCTTAGGAGCCATAAGAGTTTAGGCTAGGTCACTGAATTTCCCCGAGTCTAAATTTCCATTTCTGCAAAATGCACACATTAAACTAGGCCAAAGATTTTTCTAGCCATTTCACCACCAATAAAACCTTTTATTATCTACTCCACCCCAAAACATTGAATTCCTATTCTGAAAGATTTTAGTATGCCAAACTCTTTTTTGAGTAATAATGAATATTTTCCCTGTTAAAAATAAAACACAAAAAGCCATGTAACCTTCATTCAGAACTTCTGATTAAAAGAGAAATGAACCATTGCCATGCTGAGCTGAAATAATTCTATTGAAAGAAATCTGATGTTTTAACTAGCATGGATGATTTTATTTCAGTAAACTACGCAACTTGTTAGGTATTCTAAAATATTTTATATCTTGTCAGATTGCTATTTTTGAAGACCCAGGGATTGTGACTCAATGACATAGGTAATACCTAGTATCCACACCAACCTTAAACTGTATTTTCCTAATCATCTCTGCAAGTGGCATAATTAAAAAGCCTAAAGCCTCACATGAATTAAAAAGTTGATACAAAAGGGATTCCAAAAACTTAATTTCAACTCTCAGTTCTAAGCTAAGAGTCCAAATGCTTTGTATTCTAATCACATTTTTATATTTTATATTATTACCTAGTAATATTTTCTTTTAAAATTAACATCTTCTTAAAAAGATTTGTAGTGTCTAGAATAAAATTATAAAAAGAGAAAAAAGAAGGAAAAAGAAAGATGGAAAAAAGAAGGCTGATATTAACAGGTAACAACTTTTACCTAACAATGTTATTGTTCAATTAGCTTGATAATTTTTTCTCATTAATGTGCAATGTGATCTACAAGTCAGACATCTTGTTTAATACAGCATGATCAAGAAAATAAAAGATTTTTGGCCATGAACTTCAAATAAACATGTAAGCATCTACAGAGATAGCTTTGTTATACTTACAGCAAGCAACAAAGAATTAAAAGCATCAATAGGGAGCTCATCTAAACTAAGAGGTGACTATGCAGTAAAGAAGTTGGGCCTGTAATTCCTTTCTTTGTGTCTTTGTGACTGGAGAATTTAGTAAAATAGATTGTTATGTAGATTACAAATGAAGGTGACCATAATGAATATGTAGGTTGGAAACTTTACAGCATACAATAGAAAAGGGTGAAAAACAGGCATCTTTACAGGTGTGTGCTCTTAAGGACACCTGTTGCCCTAATATTGGTTATTTCAGACTTAAATGATTGATCTATAAAAAAAAGGTTCAAACTGTGTTACTACTGTTAAAATTGGAATAAAGGTCATATGGATGTAAGAACACAATTATCAAATGCTAAAACCTCACATGGAAAACAAAATTCAGGTCTTCCTAGCTCTAATGTATCTTAGTTGAGGAAAAGATTATGCCTATGTAAATGGAAGGATGTCCATCCTCTTTGCCACTGAAAAGACTTTCACTGTTCTGAAGAAAAATTGGAGCTTTTTCTCTCTAAAATGCTTTTATTAAGTTTAATCATGTTAAATATTTTAAATATAGTTAGTTAAAATATACTTGTAGTTCTCTTTGAAGGATATTTTAGATAATCCTTCTACCTTCTCTGAGTCAAATGTTATGTTGTTTCTACCTTCTCTGAGTCAAATGAGTCCAGGAAGAAAGAAAAAAGAGCTATGGCTACATTGCCAATCATTTGAGTTTGTTCATTTATTCCACATATATTCACTGAGCATTTATTATGCACCTAGGCACTGCAGATAAAGCAATAACAAATAAAATCCTTGCCTTATCAATGAATAAACAAATTCTAGTATATCAGATAGTATATTAAATGTTATAAAAAAATACAGCAATGAAGGAGAAAGAGGTGATAGGGACATTGTTGCTATTTTATACAGGATGGTCATGAAAGAGTCCCAGTGATAAAGTGATATGTTATCAAAGAAAAGTATGTGAGAAAACTAGCTATGTGGCTACTAAGGGAGGTATACTCTGGCAGAGAAAAGAGTAAATGCAAAGGCCCTGAGGCAAGTGCTTTGTATCTTTAAGGAGCAGTAAAGAGGGCAGCGTGGCTGGAGGGGTAAATTAGTGGAAGATGGAAGTCTGGGAGGTAGCAGAGAACAGATCAGAAGAATCTTGAAAGCCATTTTAAGGGCTTTAATATTACAGTGATAACAGAAGCTACTGGAGGATTTTGAGAAGAATGATATCATCTCACTTAGATTTTAAAAGGATCTTCCTGTTAAAATACAAATGACTGAAGGAAAACTGGGAGACCAATTGGGAAGATGATGACATAATTCAGGAAAGAGATAAAGGTGGCTGGGACAAGGATGATAATAATAAATAGTGACAAATGGTCAAATTCTTAAAGACAATGTTAGTATGAGGAGCTTAATATGGGAAGATAACTCCTATTTTACTTTTATGCCAATGAATCCATAACTTTTTTTTTTTTTTTTTTTTTTTTAGGGAAAGGTTTCCTATGTTCTGGTTTTTCATACTCCTCTGTCATGTGAGGATCACATGTTATGGTTAAGTTGTTAACTAGGTCAACCTAGTACACTGTACAGTAATGGCTGAATTACCAATAATTTACCTTCTTTTTTTTTTTTTTTTGCAAATTTACTATTATTGTGTATAACTAGGAGTTAACTGCATAATTGAAGGGGAAAATAGGACAAATAATTCCATTTCTTATACAAAAAAAGCAAGTTAACATATTTCTGATGATCTGAACAGCCAGAGTAGGAGGAAGTTGCAAAGTACAGCATGGAGCAGGAACTCATTAATGAATGATGTTCCCTATTATGGATAACATTAAAAAATGGCTTAACAGTACCTATTTTTATTCTTTTATTTCAAAAAGCATTTCTTGGATATTCTACCATGTGCCCAGAGGGTAATAATTACTCAACAGAAAAGTATTCAGAAGTTATTTCTTTCCAAACATCAGTTATCTTTTGACTATAAGTTATCTTGAAGACAAGGTACAGGGTCCATGTCTTATTCATATCTAAATCTCTAAAGCCTAAAAGAGTTCTTTATTCACAATAAGCACTTAATATATATTTACTGACCTTAACAAAATGGATTCACATTTCTCTCACCAGAGAGCGACTAAAATAATGCCCACTTTGGTAGCAAAGAGTTTGTTTTTTGAAATTTATAAGTATCTTTGGTGATGTTGTAAAAGATACTGCTAACTTGATTTCAAAAAACGTCAAGTTTTTAATTTAAAAAATTATTGAGATAATCATGCTGAACGAAATAAGCCAGACAGAAAAAGCTGAAAATCACATGATGTCGCTTATATGTGGGCTATAAACCTAAAAGTAACAAATGAACAGGACAGTGACTCAGGGTCATGGACTCAGGGTCTAGTGGTTACCAGAGGGGAGGAGGAAGGGAGAGGGAAAAAGGGAGAGGTAGATGTGGTAAAGTGGGTTAAATATATGGTGACAGAAAGAAATCTAACTACGGGAGGTGAACACACAGGGTAAATATATATATGCCTTACTGTTAAAGTGTACATCTGAAACTTATTGGATTTTATTAACCAATGTCACCATAAAAAATGAAAGAAATAAAAAAATTATAAAGCACATGTCAGAAAACTTGAGATTATTATTAATTTATTAAGTATTATTTTTTAATACTAGCCATTATAAAGCTAAAAAGTGAACGAAATAAAAACCATTACGTATTCACTTAAATTTATAGATTAACATTGAAAAAGTGAATTTTCTGGTCTTGGGGTTAACGATTCTCTTTTGTACAAAGCTTTTATGTTTAGGAAAAGACATGCTACATGTTTCAACAAAATGTTTCGCAATCATGCTTGGGTTGGAACTGATTCTCAAGCTGGTAGAGACTATCTTTTAGCTTTGAGTTCTATGAGAAAGCTGAGCCAGGATAAAAGATGGTGTGCGCCTGTGTTGTGTCTGTGAAAAATTATAGTGGGGCTATTTATTTCAAAGGCAAATTATTTAAATATTTTATACCCAACAGTATCAAGTAAACACTTACTAATATACCCATTTATGGGCTTACTTCTGATGTTATAAACTATCCTAAATATTATTACCTAATGTGACATTTAATTTCGAGAAAAATTATGATGCCACAGCACCCACTTTATACATTGAGGGTCTTCCACTATCCCAGCCAAGTACATTTTAGAATAAGGCACATAATGGTTTTGGAAAGTTTCTGTCAATACAGTAAGCTCTGGCTCAGAGCCCAGGGCCTTAAGGAAATGATGAAGGGAGTAATGAATAATGGGTAATGGATCTTAAACAAAAAAAAAAAACCCACCAGGAACACATCTAAAAACATTTAGTTGCTTCTCTTTGGGTCTGTTTTTCACAGGAACTACATTTATGAAGAAAGCAAGAATATATCTACTTTAGGTATATACTTGTTTTCTTCAAGTGTAATGCAGGGGTTGGCAAATTATGGCTATGAGTGAAATCTGACCCACCATGTGATTTTACAAATAAAGTTTTATTGGAACACAGTCATGCCTATTCATTTATATATCATCAGTTATACTCATTTATGTATCACAACTACAGTTGAGGAGCTGTGACAGAGGCTATCTGGCCCACAAAGCCAAACATATTTACTACATAACCTTTTACACAAAAAGTTTGCTGACTCTTGGTCTAGCACATTGAGGAAGAATAGAAATATAGGCTATAACAAGGCAGGTTCTAGCAAAAGTTCCAGAAATGTAATATCTAGAACCAAATTATTTTTGAAAACTAATGTTAGCATATTATAGATATACTGGGTTATGTTAAAATAATTGCAGATAATAAAAGATGAAAACGTTTACACTTTAACACTTGTTTAAAATCTATCCAGTGAATATAAACACTGGGAGAAAGGAGAAACTATCCTGGGACTGGTAGTGTTTTTAAAATGCTTTACAGTCTAACTATGAATTTACCTATATAGCATATATTGCTGTCCTCAAAATTAGATATTATACAAGTACAATAAATGACTTTTCAAAGTAAAATCATTACTGGTTAAACAAAATGCACATAGTGATAAGAAATTTTATGTCACCAAATTACTTAGGTTGCAAATGCCTTCTCTAAGTAAGAATAAAATATGGAACCTCAAACATCCCTTGTGTTAAAATTTGGAATTTCCTAATTTATTCCTTCTTTCCTATACTTGAAAAAATAATGCTCAATTGTATTGGGCAAAAACAAAAACAAAAAACTTCATGGTTCTATTGATGCTGAACACTCGACAGCGGCTTAAATTCTATAAGCATTTATAGAATTCAACCACATATCCTTCAAAAGCCATTCAAGTTACATACACACACACACATGATTATCCTATATCTGATTTGTGAAGTCTCAAAGAGTTGAAAATACCACACCAGTAGCTGGAGTTCAATAAACCTTAAAAGCCAGATTTAAAATTCAGCAATGTTCTTTCTTTTTTAAAAAGCAGTAGGTCAGAAAATGACAAATATCACTGTGGTTGTACAACCACATCACATCAGTACAAACAACTAGATACACAGGACTCACTCACTGGTTACTTTCCCTTCTGCTTTTGACTTGAAATCAGATCAAAGACATTACTGGCTTGTCACAAACATGAACATCTTAGAACTATGGATTAAAAGCCTATTATCTACAATGATACAATTCTGACACTGTTCTGAACAGTAGTTTCTGTCAGCATAAACAGTAGCTATTTCTTCTTATTAATGTACAAAGATTATCTTTCATTCAGTAACCAAATTAAATATAAATCTGGAATGTATTTTAGGATCATTCCCTTTATATACCAAGGTTTTTCTGCTAGTCTGACCTATAAGGTCAGAGAAAGAATCAGCCACTTTGGAAATTTTGTATCACAGTAGCTTTCAAATAGAGACAGCTAACAGCCAGAAATAAGAAACTCTTAAGTACCTACAGTTATGTGCCCTCTATGCTTGTCTGCCAAAGGAGCTAAGCAAATACCTATTTCAACTCATGCTCAAGAACCGGAGGGTTTACTAACAAAAAGTTCCGCTGATGCTGGTGCTCCGAGTAAATACTGGTTATTGCACAATCACTAAGGTTCTTTCTAGTGTTAAAGGCCTCAGATAATTGTCTATAATACACTGTATCTTAGCTTCCTAGTGACTTCCATAGGACACACCCTTTGAGAATATTATACTTGCTGCTTATCTTGCTATTTTTTTTTTCATCTTGTTATATTCACGGATAAAATGGAAGTTAACAGTTTCTTTAAGGTTCTAACTCTTGACCTTTTTCTTACTGGTTCAGATTGTCAGCAATCTTTGAAATGGTAGTTTTCTAAGTTATTTATTTCTACCAGCCCAGAAAATTATATTTGTCCTCTCTTTCCTATTAAAAAGAAAACAAAAATAAAAACAAAAACAAAACTCAGTTTAACCATTCTCTGGATATAATATTCTGACTTTTTCTATTTAAAAGTCTTACTAATTCTAGTTACTATGTACATGAAAATGCTAGATCCATTGGACATGGTTTAATGGTTTTTGTGGTTTGGGAACACGTCAGGATATCCCTAATGGTCTCAAGGGGTACCCCTAAAATTCAAATTAATACTAAAAATGACTCAAAATTCACATTAATCTTTAAAAAGACATTCCCAATAAAATTAAATCCCATAAAAATTTTGGGAAAATGGAAGGCATCATTTCCTACAGACTTCTGTACCTGTCTGCAGCAAAACAAATAAAGGTGGAACCTAAATGGCTTTGATTCATCTCAGAAACAATAGTGTAAGAGTTAGAAAAAATGTTTTTTCTTGATGGCTGGGGTGGTAAAATATATTTTGAGAGTTTGACGAAAAAGCAAAGAAATTTATCTGATAACTATAATGGCTTTGTGGGAAAATATAGACTTAAAAAACAAAGGACGAAGGACAGAATAACATTTGATAAAGAAACAAATAGATTCATGTTATCAGCCTTTGTATGGAACTGTAAACCAGTTATATTCAAACCAGTTGTAAGATATACCATTTTGATGCATAGTTAAAATCTGATGTTCAAAAGATGTGTTCTAATGGTATGGAACGAGAACACAACTTTAAGAGTTTGGGTCTAAAGGCCTTCTGGAATTTATCTAGGTGTTTACTTTCTGGTAATAAAAAGCTTGAAGGTGTCTTGCTTCTTTCTTCGGAATTATGCATCTTCTGCAGTATATTAAAAAAAAAAGGGATCTGTGTTTGGAAATACTAACACCAAGTTAAGAAATAAAGAATAAAAAACAAAGGAACTCTCTCTCTTGAGAAATGCTTCAGAGAGCCATAAAGATGTTCAACCAATGATAAAAAAAGGGGGAAGGGGCGAGGGGGAAGCATAGACTCCTAATAGCTCAGAAAACAAAAATAACTAGTACGCATTCTAGGCAGAATTTGATTCAACAAAATTTCCCTCCTTTTGTAGATTCCTTTTCTAAAAATGAACACATTAAACAATGGTAGCAGTTACAATTTACCACTCACTATGTGTCAGGCATTACATTACATATGTAAATTTAGGTAACACAATACTTTTTTTTTTACTATAATATTTATCCTTGCTTATATTTTCAAAGTTTTCCTTTGCTTTTCAGCAAAATTTGGTAAAAATGATTAAAAATTCCTTTTAAATTCAGGCTGTGGTGGTAGGAACTAGAAAAAGAATATTTACTGAGCGTCTATTATATGCTTGGCACATATTAGGCATGTTGTAACCTCAAACTACCATTTGAAACAGGCATTATTTTCTCCTTTTACAAATGGAAACTTGATATTCAGAGAACTTAAAAGCAATTTCTCAAGGTTATAAAATAAAAAGCAGCTAAGGCCTGATAAAATCGATCACATGCTTGACTGAAAGGAAGTCTGTGCTTTTCTACATCATCCTTTTAGATGGTAGTAAGGTCTTTAAACAACAAAGTCAATTAAAAATAAATTTGATCAACAAAAACATAACTGACAGAATAAACTATGTTTTAAATTTAATATACTAAATAAGATATTTTATGAGTAAACCAAGATACAAAGTATGTTTTAACATTGAAAATAAAAAGAAAATGGTCTTTGATATTAAATTAGATTGTAATCTCAACTCTGTGTGATCTTGGATAAATTGCTTAATATGTGAATCTCAATTTCTTCATTTGTAAGAAGAAGATCTTAGTTATTTTATAGATTTATGCGGCAAAAACTAAAGATTAAGACGACACAGATAATAGTTATAAATCTTCACAAAGGTTGAGTCCTGCACCTCTAAAGGGTGACCCTGAGGCTGTGAAGGATTAACAAAAATATACTGCAAATGTTACAATTTTTGCACATACTACTAAACAAAAATAATTGCTCCCAAGCCCTACTAAGTGCTTCAAAATTCCATTAAACATTATATCTCTGTAAAAATCTGATATAAGTGAAAAATAGCTGGTGTACATACAAAGAACAAAGACTAGTGGTTAGGAGGAGAGTGCAGGAACCCTAAAAAAGTAAAGATAACACCCACAAAGTCAAAGTACCACCCATGCCTTGGGTAAGACTCCCAGATAACTTTAACAATTACAAATACCTATTACCTATTGGACATAGGATACTTTAGGCCTTATCTAGGGTACACTGTCAAGTCAGTTTACCACTGTCGTATCTACACGGTTCTTACGTGTTCCTCAATCTTCTTCTGGAGTGGGAGAGTGGGTCTGCTATAGAACAATACAAAGGTTGTATTTGATATAGAATCCAGTAATGCTGTACTTCTAGATATGGCGTGAGCACATTTTTTTTTTTTTTTCATGTCTATGCCTTTTACCTGTCTGATCTTCTCTAACAGATGAACTGTTACTCATCTTTCCAGATACAGCTCACATGTCAATTACTGGGGCCATTAGTACTTTTCAAGTTAGTTCTACCTACCCAATGTTTCTAGAGCACTTGGTACACCTTTACTTGCCTCATTGCAATGTAATTAATTCGCTGAACATTTGTTTCTCATATTAGATAGTAACTTCCCTGAAGGTAATGATGGCGTGTGTGTATATGTTTGAATTCTCAATGTCCAAGCATCATTTTCCTGTTGATGCTACAAAACTCTACTTTGTTCAATATTTCAACCTGTCTGGACAAGCAAGTAGAAAATTAATGTACTTAAGAACACCAATTCTTTATCAGTAGGAAGAAAACCATGCCTACATGCTTTTAGGTTATGTATTGAGCACATCAGTTTTAAAACCTTTAGTGCACTTTTGACCTGAAAGGAACTCCAGATTTTCCAATCCAAGCTTCCTAACGGATAACTAACAAGTCTAGGTTCATACAATCAATCAATAATTGAGCCAGCAGATTTGTGCAGATCATTCTCTTAATCTTACTGACAATACAGCTTTAATGATGTCAATAAACCCTCATTGGACCTTCATCCACTGACAGAAGTTACCATTCAGTTGTTTTGCAGAGAGGAATAGGGGAACTGAGGTTTGTATTTATGATACCTAAATATATATTATGGCTTACAAAAGGAAAAGGCCTCTAACCAAAGTTCTGTGGTGAAATTATGTAGATTATCAATGCTTTGCATGTATTACTCAACTCTGCTTATTATTATTTTTTATAACAGTATGAGCCTTACTAACCTAGCTCTTTCACTGTATCTTCAGCAAAGGTAGCATGTATTTTACAGAAGATTAAAGGTAGATGAAATAAGCAGCAAACTATGAAATCTCAGATGTTACTGTCAAGTTTCTAGTTTGGTTTGGGAAGTATAACATACAAATAATCATTAAATAAAATATACATAGTTCATTGTCATTTTCATACCCATATTTTTAACACTTAACATTGTTAAAGGTCTATAAATTACATATAGTTCAAGAAAAGCATTCAAATAGAAAATCATAACTTTAAGTTTCCAGTTGTTTTAGACACTGAAAGGGTAAATAGTGTAACTATAAGTGCTCTCAGAAGTATACTATTTTGGTATTATTCATCAAGGTATCTGTCTTTAAAGCTGAAAAAAATGTTTGTTTTTTTAAATTTAAGATTTCAACATAGAATTTAAACTAAGATATACTTTCAATTAAAATACATTTATTATTTATATATCTAATAGCATTCAATATGTTTAAATACTATTTTCACATGGTTTCAAAGTAGTGTGTTCATGTTTGAAGTTGATGTTAAACATAGAACTGAAAATACTGAATTCTAAATACCATTAAACTATTTAATAAATCCCAAATAAAGTAGCTAGTAATACAATATATATAAGTAAGCTTGGCTTATGAAATTTCCTAATGGCTCTGAAAGAAATCAAAGTTTTGTCAGAATTCACTGGCTTTCCCCTTCTCTGTGGCACGCCCTGGACACCTGATACAATACAGAGAACTATCTTAAAGGAGTAAATACTGTTATGATGAGGGATGCTAGTAACCTCCAGTGTATAGTCTCTTTCCAGGCTCTTTAGTCCATTTTGCCCTTTTGGTTGAAAAACAAAAGAACTATGAAACACCAAAAAATATGCTGATTTTTAAAATCAATCTCAGATTAAAATCAATCTCAAACTAGAGGTGATTTACATTGATGAATGTTTTATTTTTCACACTGTGTTGGTTTCTACTATATTAATACATACTTTTATTACTCTCAAAGAAAGAAGTATAGCAATAATTACAAAAAAATTGCAGTTAAT
This sequence comes from Eonycteris spelaea, assembly GCA_003508835.1. NCBI lineage: Eukaryota > Metazoa > Chordata > Mammalia > Chiroptera > Pteropodidae > Eonycteris > Eonycteris spelaea. The sequence goes on along the minus strand of PUFA01000040.1, from coordinate 7,178,205 downwards.
GTTTTAGCAGTTCTGCCAGCATTAAATATGATTTCTGTTAATCTAACAGAAATCATCTGTTATATTATTGAAACCTACCCTGCACAGCACACAACTGTTAAAATGTAAATTGCCCAACTATTTTTAGCTGCTGCTAAAAAAATTCCTGTCTTTGGGAATAATGATTTGAGGCATTGTGTTCATTTTGTTTATCAAGCAGCCATTCAGCCTCTAGTGGGCCCAAGTGCTTATACAAGCAAAAGCTTTTAAGAATGCCTGCAGCTGCAATCCAACCTTCCAGGTAGGCTGCAGGTTCAGAGCACAGCTGCCCTGGGCTGCATAAAACTCAGATCCATCTGGAACTGAGTTTCATAGAGGATTTCAAATGCAAGTTTTCATGTATCACAAGGAAGAGAAGGCGGGCGGTGGGGGGAGTGGTGCGGGGGCGGGTGGGGGGAGGATACAGGAAAGAAGGAAAGCAAACAACCAAAAGATGATATCTCTACTTCAGCCTTAATAAAAAAAGGAAAAGCTCAGACCCATGCTGCTCCTTCTAGATTACTACATGCCAAGCTGGATATTCCATTCAGTATATACTTCGATGAGCTGTGACTGACTCATCCAGCAGCACCTGCGCCTATGTGTTAAGTACTGCCAAATAAAAGCCCAATCCATTTACACAACAAAGAGATGTACCCTACAAGGCATGGGGCCTCAATCCAAAAGCCCCACTTCCCGTTTGTTCTAAGCAAAGGGAGAGAAAAAATAATCTCCTCTCCTTGCACCACGGATTTTTAAATTGTAGGTGAATTTATGACGTAGGTTCATTTACAGATACTTTTACTCTTTAAAAAATAAAGTATATTTAATAGCAAAAACACCTCTACGGCATTAGATTATCATGGCCATTAATGATTGTTCACCATATCTTTCCAACCTCCTTCACGAAAGCTATTTATTCTCAAAGGACACATTTTTGAGCAAAGAGGGATCAACAAACTAGTTGCTTGAAAGCTTTCCTGATGCTAGGATGAAGTTAGGAAAGGCTTAATGAAGGCTTTAAAATCCACAAGGGCTTCACAATGAACATCTGACTTGGTGATTTATGCATATTAATAACCTCAGTCCTACTGAGGCAAGCTGAGCTGAACATGTCCTCCGAATCTTAATGTCTTTAGCTCCACTGGGATTATTACAAATGTAAATTTCTAAGATTCTCAGCTATTAATCTCTGTCTGTCCTCCTGTTCAGCAACATAATGACTAATTAAACATCAAAAGACCTGTACAGGAGATCTTCTTTGACAGCTACCGGCCTCATCCTCTTCCCAAGAGAGGAATTCAAATGACAGGGACATGGAGTAAAAGCATAAGAGTAAGCTACAAATCATTGCAGGGAAATCTAAAAACCTAACATTAAATGAAGATTTATCTCAGTCAACGAGTCCTTTAAGCAATGAACAGTTACTATGTGAAGTGTGCTTACTGACACCAATAGAATATATCCTTATAGCCAGCAAATATAGACCGTTTAAAATCAGTTTATCACAAAGTGAAAATAATGGTACTTACAGAAGAAGGCAAACCAGGAGGCACCTTTCTGACTTTCTTTGCTTGCAAAGGATCTGCACATGGAAAACAGTATATTTTGTCAGCATTTATATTAGAACAGATCAGACTTCAAATGAACACGAAACAATTTTCTTCCTACTGTCTTTCTTGTTTTCCAATTTTTAGGAGTAAACAAGTGAATATAGATAGGGAGGGGGGCCTCATTCCAACTGGTTCCAGTGCAAAACAAGTTTTCCTAATGAAATGATATTTTCTGAAATAAATACACTTGAGTTTGGGAAGATAACAGCAAACAAAGCAAGAAAGGAAACAACAAACCAATAAGCACACATGAGGAAAGGGAATTAACATTTTTTAAGTACCTATTATGTGCCAGGCTCCACACTAGGCATTTTACATCATTTATTACATCATTTGGTACAACAGGTCATTTTCATAATATGACTCCTTAACAGAGACATAAATTTAGTGATTACACTGAGAAGTTGGTTTAAAACCATACTAAACAGGTTAAAAGCTAATGCTATGCTAACCTTATGTTAAAATTTTGAAATACAATTTAATAAATGAAAAATAAAGGTTATAATGTCAGAGATATGATACATAAACTATTAACTTTATAAACTACTGTCATATATAATGCCATCCAGTACTCTGTAAGAGCATTCACCTTAACAATGTGTGGTTACAGCTGCAACTTCAGCACTACTTATTGTGCAATTTATCCTTGGATATATATGTTTATTTCTAAGAAATAACTATATAAAGTATTTTTCTTTCTAAGACATAAATGATTTATTAGTATGAGAAAGAGTATTTTCATATGCCCAACCAGCTCACTTGGTATTTTAATTTTACTTATCTGTAAAATTCTAAATTGTAAACATGTCCTTATTTATTATTATTTTTAAAAAGGTGATAAGTACAACTTTCCAGTATTTCACAAATAATGGATAAAATTCGGGATTTTTCAGAGGGGTTCACTATTAAGATGAGAGAATACGTAACGAGTCTGATGTAAGGTACAATATTTTTGAAAACTGTAAATATGATATGGGAATTAAACTAGTATGGTATTTTCCTGGGTCATAAATGATATGACACAATAAGACATGAAATTGTTTAAGAAAAAATAAATCCATTTAAATTGAGGGTGGGAATCTTCACAGTAAATATCCCAGGAGGGATATTTAGGATAATTTTTCCCTGCCAGCAAAATAGGAAATTTTCTTTCACCATGAGCGGCCACTATACAACTGTATACATAATGTCAAAGTAAGCTAGCTAGGTAGCTAGCTAGCTAGCTGGCTGTTTGTTTGTCTGTTTGTTTACCCCCTCTTTAATCCTCCCATACCCATTTCCACCCCGACCAACAGGATGTTGCTGTTTCCCCTTTATGAACTGGATCTCTGAAGGCAGGGCGTCTCCTCCCATACCATACCAGGGGCCTGATGCACCCAGGGTATGGTCTGTGGCTCCACTTAGGGCGTGAACCCAGAACCTTCTGTATGTAAAGCAGACGTGCTAACCACTACACACTATGGAGCCACCCCCATAATGTCAAATTTAAAATCACGAATTTGGAATTCACAGTTCACTTTTGGGAGGATGAAAAGTGTAATAGTTAAGAGAGTAAGTTGGCTGGATTCGAATTTCAGCTTCATCATACAGCAGCTATGAGCTTGGGCAAGTGACCTCTTTGAGCTTCAGCTACCTAAGATGGAAAAAGAGGATAACACCTCCTGGGGTGATAAAGATAATACATGAAAGATGCTCAAGGATGTGCCTACAGAGAGTGACACTTAATAAATTTTAGCCATTATTATTAGGCTTATATTAAAACCTGGCAAAATGACTACAAATTGGATAGATACTGTTTTGCAGAATGCTGACTGCTTAAAGCATCTAAATAACTTGAGAAGATGCTCAGATTGGTACAGATGGTCTCTGAGGTCCTTTCACCTCTCAGCTTTTATAAATAACTGCAATGTCAAGAAAGAGGGGCTAAGACTGAGAAATAACAATAAAGAATGAAATAATCATCCACTAAATAATATCCACACAGGACATGAAGGGGCCTTCCTTGGTACCAAGCCTTGGCTAATAAGTTACTTAGCTTCTTGGGTCTTGGTTCCTCATTTGTAACATGAGTTTACTATTACAATCTCATAGAGGTTTTGTAAAGATGTAGTATGTACAGCACAGTACCTGGCATAGAAGAAACAATGAACAGTATCTATCACCATCATAATCAAACTAAAAGTGAGTGACATTAATTTCTGGAAAATTTGAATTTTTATGAAATCTACCCCCAGCCCAGTTATTTCAATAGTTCATTTTCTTCCTGAACTTTTAGTAATAGTACATTGGTCTACAGTAGTGCTTTTTGTCACAGTATATACTCATATAACATACCAACAAAATATTTTCTAAAATACTAACATGTCTAGACTCAAATGAATGCTCCTATCTTGACTAACTCATTTAGAGGGAAACAAAAAATAAGATAGAGAAAAGACACTTTACAATTTATCATTTTTTAAATAACAAAAAGTTTACTAGCTTAAACCATCTGGGTTCTTTCTAACAGTACATATACTAAATCACCCATAATACTGAGAGGCAGGCACATCTCATGAAAGTTCTCTGCTGAATGGGATAATTCACCATTGTGCACTTTGTTATCCTCAAGCATATTCTAGACCCAGAAACTAGGGATATTTCATCAAAATATAGGTTTGACAGAAGAGATATATAAATGGAGGCAGTCGACAAATATTTGTGAAATGAATGACTATGATATATTTTTTCTGGTGGTTTATTTTAGAAGCTGGCCTATCCTTAATATAAATATGCTTTACAATTTCAATTTTCTGTATAAAAGACTCTTTGGTAGGGATCACCAAAAATTCCCACATTTAAACAGTGCCCGGATAAGGTGTGAGAGTACACCTTAAACTTACACTAAGTAGCAACACAAAATAGACTAACCTGGTTAGGCGACGTGTAAAGGAAATGAGGGCTGAATGCTTAACAGGTACTGAGTTTCCTTTCAAGGTGATATTTTGGAGCTAGACAGAGACGATGGTTGCACAGCATTGTGCATATACTAAATGTCACTGAATTGTATACTTTAATATGATTTTGTTATGTTAATTTTACATCAATTTTTTAAAAGTGGGGAGTAGAAACAATAAATATGCACAGAACACTGGACATGGAGTCAGAAAATCTTAAATTTTATCCTGTGCAAACCACCCACTAATTATATGAATGTGTCTTCTTTTGAGCCTCAGTTTTATGTTAAATCTAGTATTACATCCACTTTAGGGTTGTTGTACTGATGAGAGATGAGAATGTACATAAAACCACTTTATAAACTGTTCATTTTATCCATTTTAGTAAAAAAAAAAAAAGGTGTTAATATGAGCACATAACATTTTCTAAGAGGAAAAACTAGTCTTATTTTTAAGCCCTGTTTTTCACTATTTAGTTCTTATTTTGATGACCAAAGAGTATTAAATTGATTATTTAGCAAATACCTAAGAGATATATTATTTTATGCAAATAAGCTCCAATATTAACATGATACCCAATAAACCAAATTTCTTCTAATTAAAAGTACAGCCAGTAGAAGAGACTAAAGGTGGGGGAGAAACATCTGTAGGATGGGGTTTGTCACGTGATACACTTACCAAGTGCTGCAGAGTCATGGAGTGGTCTTCTCCTGGAGCTTGTGGCAGAAAATGAGTAGTATGGTGTCCCAGGTTTTCCTGAAGAAGACAGCTGTGCTGGGCTTCCAAGCCCTAGATCTTGTCTCAGGAGACTAGACTATAAACCAAGGCCAAGGAAACAAGTTATCTTCCCACTGATAACAATCTAAACCTGAAAATTTCATCACTTCTGAATTATTTATAGTACCTTCGAAATGTTTTGCATTTAGGAAGCATTCAATGAGTACTTTTTTGAGTTCTATCATACCACTGGTTTAAGCCTATATTTTCTTTTTCTCCATCTTTACGTTGCTTCCTTTCTAGTAATTATGCAGATCTGTACAAACTAAAGGTTGAAAGACATTTAGTCACTTGGGGTTCCATCCTTTAATCATCATGAGTATTTTTGAAAAATGGCCACCCAGTCTTTGCTTAAATGCTTTCATGACCACATGAGGCATTCAATTCTGCTCTTTTTCTTTTCCTTTTTGGATAGGTCTCATTGTTTGAAGAGTGGCAATATTTTTAAGACTAGCCATTCCTGTTTTTTTCAACTGTGTCTCATGACATGAGTTTGAATGTCCTCCTCACCATTCCCGACACAAACCTCTGAATTTATTTTCAGTTTATCAAAGTCTCTTGTAAAATGGAATAGAGGTCAATGCACCAGATTATGCAGAGTAGTTTTCAAGACTACATTTAAACAACCCAATTGTGCTTGCTCACATTGAGAAGTTAAGAGTGATAATACTCTGTTACTCTTTATTGCATATACTGCAATTAAGTCATTTTCCTCCAAAGATATCCTTGTCCAGTTTGTGGGGTTTTTTTTGTCCCGAGTACAAGACTTAACATTTATCTCTGACAAAATTCATCTTGTTATATTTGATTCATAATAATCATCCATTCCTATCTTTTTAAGATTCTGACTCTGTCAACCAATGCATCTGCTAGCTTTCTAGTATACAGGCGTAAAAAATGTGATAAAAAAAATCAGGATGACAGGCTAAAGAGAGAGCCCTAAAGCATGCTACAGTGACATCATGAGAACGTATCAGTGCTTCACTGAAATTCAGAGATTTGGCAGCCCTGACCCACTAACCCAGTGATGCTATTATAAAACAATGAAATTAATTTGCCAGAATTTGGTTCTAAGCTTTCTTGTAGCTGATGGAAAAAGACCCCAACTGGGAAGGGTATTGGAGATACTTGAGAGGATGCTCTCAAGTGAAGAGAGCTGATTTCTCTGATACGTTTACTATCCTCTAACAACACTTTTAATAGCCATAACTTTTAGTGAGTTCTTTCAGCCACTGAGTATCAAGAAAATTACTGAGAAATTAAAACTCAGCTTTCTGGTCAGAAAAAATCAGTAGAACTTTATAACAGCAGTTATAGCAGCCCTGACCCTGCCTCTATTCTGATAATCAAGAAAAAAATCTTATTTCAGTTTATCATACTACTTAATGATGCTTAAATAATTTTTAGGTTTCAGCTTAAAAACACTGAGGTGAAATTCACATATAACACAAAATTAACCATTAAAAAGTTTTCCAATAAATGTCAATTAGTATATTTCACAATGTTGTACAACTATCACCACCTAGTTCCAAAATATTTTCATCACCTCAAAAGAAAACTACATACTCATTAAAGTCACTTCTACTTCTCCCCTTCTTTAGCCTCTGGCAACCACTAATCTGCTTCTGCCTCTATAGATTTACCTATTCTGAATACTCCATATAAATGGAATCATAAAATATATGACATTTTGTGTCTGGCTACTTTCACTTATCGTAATGTTTTCAAAACTCATTCATGTTGTAGCATATGTCAATACTTCTTTCCTTTTTAGGGGTGAATAATATTCCATTATGTGGACACACTACAGTTTGTTTATCCATTCATTCATTGATGGGGCATTTTGATTGTTTCCAGCTTTGGACTACTATGAATATGCTGCTATGAACATTCATATACAAGTATTTGGATACCTGTTTTCAATTCTTTTGGGTATATACTTTGGAATGGAATTGCTGAGTCAAGTGCTAATTCTATGCTTAACCTTTTGAAAAACTGCAAAACTGTTTTGCACAGTGGCTGCACCAATTTTACATTGCCCTAGCAATGTATGAATGTTCTATCTTCTGTATGTCACTGCTAACGCTTGTTACTTAAAAAAAAAAAATTATAGCCATCTTCGTGGGTATGAAGTGGTACCTTACTGTGGTATTTTCCTGCATTTCTCTAATGACTAATGATATTGGACATCTCTTCATGGGCTTGATGGCTCTTTTTATGTCTTCTTTGGGAAAATGTCTATTCAAGTCCTTTGCCCATTTTTAAATTGGGTTGTCTTTCTGCTGTGTATTGTAGAGTTCTTATATATTATGCTTTGAATACTAGAGCCTTATCAGACATATGACTTGCAAATATTTTCTCTCATTTATAGGTTGTCTCTTCACTTCTTGATGCCCTTTGATGCCCAAAAGTTTTTAATTTTGATGAAGTCTAATTTTAATATTTTCTTTCATTCCCTGTGCTTTTGCATATCTTAGAATTCATTGCCAAATCCAAGGTAATGAAGATTTACCCCAACATTTTCTTCTAAGAGTTTATAGTTTTTGTTCTTTATGTAGATCACCAATCCACTTTGCGTATACATGGCATAAGGTAGGGGTCCAACTTCATTCTTTTGTATGGTGATACCTCAGTTGTCCTAACATGGTTTGTTTATTTAGTGGTCTTGGCATTGGCATCTTTGTTGAAAATCAGGTGAACATAGGTATTTAGGTTTATTTCTGAACTCTCAACTCTATCCAATTGGCCTAAATGTTTACTTTATGCCAGTTTCATACTATTTTGATTATTGTAGCTTTGTAGTAAGTTTTGGAATTGGAAAGTATGAGTATTCCAACTTTATTCTTTTCCACTATTGTTTTGGCCCTTTGGGGTTCCTTGAAAATATATAAATTTGAGGATCAGGTTTTCCATTTCTGCCAAAAAAAAAAAAAAGTCACTGGAATTTCGATAGGGATTGCACTAAATCTGTAGATTGATTTGGGGAGTACTGCCATCTTAACAACATTGAGTCTTCCAATCGATGAACACTGAATAGTTTTCCATTTATACAGGTCTTTTAAAACTTCTTTTGACAGTGCTTTGTAGTTTCCAGTGTACAAGTCTTACACCTTGTAGTTAAATTTATCAATAGCTATTTTATCCATCTCGGTGCTACTGTATATGAAGTTGTTTTCTTAACTTTATTTTTGGTCTGTTCATTATTAATGTATAAAAATACAACTAATTTTTATGTTGATCTTGAATACTGCAATGTTGCTAAATTCATTTATTAGCTCTAATAGTTTTATTGTGGATTTCCTATATATGAAACTGTATCATCTGCAAATAAGGTTAGTTTTACTTCTTCTTTCCCATTCTGGGTGCTTTTGATTTCATTTTCTTGTCTAAACGTCTGGTTAAAACTTCCAGTAAAATGTTTAATGTAACTGCTGAAGGTGGACAGTCTTGTCTTGCTCTTGATCTTAAGGGGAAAGAAAGGCTTTCTTGATTTTACCACTGCTCATGATATTAGTTGTGGTTTTCATTAAATGACATTTATCAAGTTGAGAAAGTTCCCTCCTGTTACTAGTGTTATCATAGAAGAGTACTGGATTTCTTCAGATGCTTCTTCTGCAGAGATGATCACGTGATCCCTCCATTCTATTAATGAATTACAATGGTTGATTCTCATGTTGAACTACCCTTGCATTCCTGAGGTAAAACCCACTTGGTCATGGTATATAATCCTTTGAATATACTGCTAGATTTAGGTTGCCAGTATTTTGTAGAATATTTTTACATTAATTTACAAAAAGGATATTGTTCTGTAGTTTCCCTTTTCCTGTGATATCTCTGTCTTTGTATCAGGGTAACGCTTGCATACATTACACTAAAATTTCCATTGTCACACGTTTTGTATTTTTCTTTCTTTTTTTGCCCATGCTAGTCATATTCAACATTCTTCAGTGATCAGAATATGGCTCATACTATGCTAGATGGAACATATTATTACCACATTTTTGAGGGTAGGGGGTCATGTAACTTGAAATTTTCCTTTAAACGTTAGTCTTTTAGGATGTTCCCTGCTCATTGAAAAACTGACTGTTCAAGATACCATGTTTCAAGGGACCTGCTATATTTATTACTTTATCTGCTTTTCCTCATGTTGAAGGTACATAGGAAACTGGTCATTGTACACATATAAACAAATACAGGACAGGAACTGAGCATTCATGTCTCTTAACAGTGCTCCTTACAACATTTCCTTGGCATATAAATTCTAATGGGTATATAACATGATAATTTATATTTGGGGTCAACAAACCATGGTCTGCAGGTCAAATTGGGCCTGTTTTTGAAAATACTTTATTGGAAGTTAGTCTCGCCCATTAATTTACGTATCAGCTATGGGTGTTTTCATGCTACAATAGAAGAGTTGAGTAGTTGCAAAAAAGAATGTATGGTGTCTGCAAAGCCTAAAATATTTACTACTTGGCCCTTTTAAGAAAATGTTTATGAATCGCTTATGTAATACTGTAGTAGAAGAAGAACAAAGGACTGAATTTTGATGATGGTGAAGAAGTGTGTCTGCTTAAGTTATAAGATAAACTTTCAGATGAATAAAATGTAGCCGGTGAATTATTTCTTCAAAGAAGTCAAATAATAGTCATAAAAAAGATTAATAGAGACATCAAATAATCTAAATTGTGAACAGGAAAGCACATTTCTTATATTTCTAAAAGTAGATGAATATTTACAAAACCTTTGATGTCCTGGAAACAGCATGGGCTTTGGAGTTACCTGAATTTGAATCTTGACTGTATGCTTCTGGGCAAATTATCTAACATTAATGTGTCTGTTTCCTTTATTATTAATGGGTATATTACTAATCAGCTTACGCCATTGCTGGGAGAAGTAAATAAGGCTTAAGTAAAAGTGAGTATAACTTAGGCCCTAGAAAACAGACAAAAAAACTCCCTCAATTTCATTTTTTCTTTTCCCACAGGTGACCACATTCTAAGTATCACAGAAGAATGAAAATAAGATGAATGTCATTTTAAATTCTATTTTTTGGGCACAAACTCTTTGTCCTAAGTAAGGAGACCTTGTGTGCAATGAATCAAAGCTGGTTATGTTACAACTCCCAATGATTACAATATAGGATGTTAGAAATAGGAAAGAGAACACAGAGTCTCTTAGAGAGGTGGTTGACATTTAGAAGCTAAATCCAAAGAGTAGTGTGGCAGATTCAAACTGTTTCAATCTAAATCAAGAATAAATTGAAAAATGCCAACTTATTCCTTAAAATGACTCAGCAAGTACATATCTGTGTGTATAAAGCCACATATATAGCACACAAACATATATAAATACACAGAATCAAAGAAAAGGAATGTATGTACAAATGTGGTAAAATGTTAACGAAACTTGGTTAATGAACATACAGATGCTCACTGTACTATCCTTATACTTCTTCATGGATTTGGAATTTTTCAAAATAAAAAGTTGGAGAAATGCAGAATAAATATCAAAGACCCACCAGCATGCTTTCAAATGTATTATCTCAGTTAATGTTTACTGCAATCTCAATTATTATATGGATTTTATCTTACGCAGATAGCAAGTAGTAGAACCCGAATTTGAATCTAGGTCTGTTTCAGAGGCTCTTTCTGCTCAATACACCAAAACTTCTACAATAGTCTAGGAACCTAATTATCATTTACAAGATTGTTAACTAACTGTACAAGAATTTGTGGATTACAACCTAAAGCTGAGTTACCTATAGGACGCAGACTACTAGATTTTGAACATATGCATAAGAAGAACAAGATTTTTTAGGGAAAAAAGTTTACTTGTTATCAATTTTAATGTTGCTAAACCTTTTCCTTACTATAAACAAATATGGAGATGTGGTTAGGAAATAGCTTGTCTTCTTTCTATAGTAAATATTAATGTAGAAAAAATACAGAAGTTGTTCTTCATTCAGCTGTCCCAATAAATAACCATTTCCTCCTATTTTATTCATATAATGAGCTATAGATTAGGCAAAGTAAAAGAAATTGTTTCTTTTTGAGAACATGAGATGATATTTTATCCTGTTAACTAAAATAAACCATTCAGTCCTATAAGAAATGCAAAAGGAGTTTAACACAAGGTTTTCTCCACAAAGACTTGATATTCTAGGAAATAATACTCTTGAAACTAATGGAGAATACAACTAAAAAATCAAGGGCTAAACTATATAAGCCTAACATTTTGATATTCTACCACTAACAAATTCATATATTTTTCCTTTGTTTGATTCTTCAAACATTTTGGTAACACTAAAACACACATAATAAATTAATTTCTTCCTTAAAATAAAATTACATAGCTCACATTATTGATTTTTCTGCCTGCCTAAAACAAATGAGAAACACTATTGATTACTACTGATCTTGTCCTGGAGGTATCTCAGGCAGAAAGAATAAAAAAGCATCCCCGAGGATACAGAACTAGGCAAAGCAGTTTTATTATGTCTGTCTTATTCAAGGCAAAATTAGAATTCTGAAATAACATAGCACTACATTTCTTATCACATGCTTAGAAAAGAATCTTTTTTTTTATAGTCATCAAGAACCTCATCTATGAAAAATATATCTAATTACTGAAGAATAATCAATGAAGGGTTATCCCTAAAACACTAATATAGCCAAGATTATTGTAATAAAACTGATGGCAAGTAAGTTTTATTTTGAATTACATATGACAAACTTCTAGCCAGTAAATGAAAATTCCCATTTCTTTATAAGGAACTTTAGTAGACTATGTGATAATTTTAAGTTCTCTCTCCCTCTTCATGTGTTTGAAAATTCCTGACTCTAAAATGTGAACTTGAAAAGGCTATTCAATATAAGCTGTCATGGTGATACTGACCAAAAAGTAAAGGAGAGAAATAAAGCAGTGGGCTTGGCCAACATCATTTATTAATGTAACTTCTTAAATATATTGGAAGGTATTGTAAATGTGATTTAATAGGAACATAGAACATCCTATGTAAAAACAGTGTTGCTCGATAGCCAGGAGGATTCAGAATCACACTGCAATGTGGATATTCTTTACCCTTAAAAGGGAAAGTGTTTGAAATCTTGATAAACAGAGGCTGCAACCTATGAACTACTTTTTACCATTAAATGTCTTAGCCCATACACTGTACTACATATACTTTGATATCCATAAGTTAAGATAAATACAAATCTAATTAACCCTATGTCAAAATTATTAGCCTCCTTTTATGATTAGAAATTTAGAGTACTAATCACTAATTTTTTTTCTAGAAAAATAAAATGAGAGTACCTAAATGGTATATTCACATATCTCAAAAAATTTAAAATATTTAATATGGACTGATGGAACCTCGGCTCTGTGTATATTCTACAGAATTCCTTAATTTCATGCCTATATTACACCCCTGAAGTGGTATATAGTTTTACTACATAAAAGCAAGCAGCTGTTCCTAGATTTGTCTTTTTGAGATGAGAATGTACTAATTAAAGAGAAAGGTATAAAACACAATCATGATAGAGTAAACTGTTATACTGTGCCATGTGTTTGTCACTGAAAGATGAACAAAACTGTTCTAAAAGCAAAATTTAGCAAAAAATAGTATTATCATATTTGCAATTATTCGTTTAATTTAGAGACATCACGGTACACTTTATCCCTAAGTCCACTTGAAGTTTCAGAGACTATGACAGGGGAACTGAAGAGTGACAAAGAAGCCTCTCATCCCAAGTCACAATAAAAAATCTCAGAGGGTGAAGGGGGAACTCAGGGCAAAATATAAATGTTAGCCTTTAATAATGTATCAGTTTTCTGTTAATTTTCTACAAATAATTAAAAACAGACTAATAAATTCTGAATTTGGAAAACACTGACATTTATGAAATAATTGTTTTATCATGCAAATTAATTTACATTGAAATTCCAGGGATATGTTAGCAATTATCAGCCTGTTGTTAAAGAATTCTATCCTGAGAATCTCATTAGATAGTGATGTAAAGTACAGTTGTTATCATTCTGAGAACAAAGGGATCTTGAATGAGTAATCAATAGCAACTGGCAGAAAATGAGACATTAATTATGATCCTCTCTAGTGTTTTGTCTAAGACAAGATTTCATTAAATGCTTTGTGCAACCTGAATAGTTTCAAGTCATTACCAACACACTGGACAAGATATTAATTTGTGTGTGTGGAGGGGTGGAGTGGGGAGGGAGGGCAGAAATGGAGATGTACAGGGAAACAAAGTGAAAGAAAACCTGAGATGCTTCTATGCCTTTCCCAGGTCAATAAAAACACACCAACCACGACTAGCCAACTGCCATGCTCATTCTTTCGCAAGTCCCAAATCTTATAATCTCAACATGTTCTCTTGAAAATTTAATGATCATTTTCTATAGTTAAAAGTGTCATGCAGGTTTGAGAAGATAATGACAGTCATCCATCAAATGTATTCTGCCAACGCAATCGGCCCAATCTTTCTGGCTTAAAAAGAGAAAAAAGAAACTATCTATGTACTATTAAATTACTAAAATTTAGCAGTAATCTTAGTAGTTCATGTTTCCAAATCTTTATCAGCAACAGAGGGACATTTTACCATTTGATACTTCCTTTTCATTAATTTTTTTCTCTGAACTTTTCTCCTGAATCCTGTACCAGCCAATGAAAGATACTATGTAGAGATATTTGGGATGTAGATCAATAAAAGATGGACATCTTGGAAAAACAACAACAACTATGAGGACAACAAGCTAACAGCCATTTTAATATATCTAGTATTTAAATAACTGAAAATATGCAATAAAAATAACTTTCTTTTAGTATTTTATTGCCTTCCATAAAGGGAGTCTCATTTCCAAAAATGGTTATAAGGGATTTCTTAAAGGCAGACTCTCATGAGGTTAGGAAGAGGCACACTCTAAGTATATTTCCTCTTAAGTCAGTTTTTCTGAATGTCTGAATTTAGAAACTTTCTTGTTAAATAGGGCCCTCTGAAAGTCACTTGCAAAGCTACTAGCATGCCTTTGAGCCATTTCTTTTGTGAAAACAAAGGGACCAACTATGTGAGGTGCTTAACATTAGAAAGACAAGAGATAAAGAACTGTCATTTCTCTCTTGCCTTTGTGGAGATGGTGGTAATATAGCCCCTAAGATTTTCAGCAGAGGATCTAATACTTTGAAGCCACGTCCTTTCCCTAGCAGATGCTGGTGTTCACATCTACTAAATGAGCACCCCCTCTTCCCAATACCTTTCATTTTCAAGAATACAATGAAGAGTAACACAAAATCAAAGACAGCAGTAGGCATAATTTTAAACATTCTATACTGGACAGCTTTGAAAAAAAACTTTTTGTGTTTTGAAATTCTCAAATATAAACAAAAGTAGAATAAAAAAAACAAAGCACAACAAAACTTTATGTACTTTTCACCCAGTTTCAACAAATGTCAGCATTCTGCTCCTCTTGCTTCCTTTATTTTGCTATCTCTCAGCTCATTACATGCTCCCCCCTCTGCAACTGACAACAATCCCTTTATTACCATGTAATATCCAGTCTGTAGACACCTCTTTTTTCATTCCCCCCAAAGGTGGTGTCTAACCTCCAGCGATGATTTAATAGACTCTTTTCTTCTGAAATAAGTTTTCAAAAGAACAAACTGACTTTTGGAAACAATGTTCCCAAAGAATACTAAGAACCAACAAAAGTATAATTAGCAAATTTTATGCAGAGAAAAGAAACAAAGAAACAATGAAGTTTTCTCCCTGCCATAGTAATCCCTGCACAATCTAACTCTCTCCCGCCTTTTAACAGAATCAGGAAATTAAAATTGCCTACTACCTGATACTCCCATGAGACTTTCCTCCCAACAGTTTATTTTACCTATGTTCCAAACAACTCACAAATCCCAGAAGTTTACTCTGCAGGCAGCTGATGGTTATTCCTCTTGCTAATGCACTCTTTCCTAGATCACAGGACTCAGATTCAAACATTTTCTGACTGCCTACTGTGTGCCAGCCATTGTGCATGACCCTTTCACATGCTACTTCATGAATCATCTCTTGGCTAGCTTTGATATTTGATCCTGTATAAAACTTTCGAGTCTTCTTAATATTCCTGACTCTAATAATCCTCTAATCACCAACCAATAATCTACTCCAAAAAGATGCTGTCAGTACTGGGAACCACTTGACATCTGAAAATTTTAAGTCCAACATTCAACTCTTGACATAATTTTTTCTTACAGCACCATCACGCCCTTATTACCATTTGTACTTGCTCTTTCGCCTCAAGACATCCAATATCTTGACCTTTTCTTTTCCAGTCTCAAAGTTTAATCTTGGCTTCATTTTCTTCCTTCAAAAACTAGACCTTGAAGTAACCATTATCTCATCACTACCTCAATTCTCCTACCCCTACACCTCTTAGGAGAAATGAAACCTTGGATCAATTACATAATCCCTGAAGCTTCAGGTTCCTCAACTGTTAAATAGGAGGAATAACAGTAACAGCAATAGCAGCAACTACAACAACACTTTTTTCGTAGTACTGCAAGGATCAAATGAAATGTTTGTAAGGTGTTTAGCACGATGCCTAGTACTAGTGTCTGACATATACTAGTCATTATGTATTATTATATTATCATTAACCTACCTAATTGGCCTGCAAACTTGATCACTATATCAATCCAAATATTTGCTGTCTATGCTTCTACATTTAGTCTGCTGAGTACTACTGGAGTAAAAATTAGAACACATATAAAACCATATAGATTAATGTCAATAGTAATTTCTAGTCTCCAACCTCAGATGGATCATCAGCATCTCTTTGAACGCGTTATATCACTTGTGAGCTCATGAAATCGGAAGAACATTTTAAGGTCTTTTATTTCAATCATGCAACGGCTGCTCTAATCTCTCTATTATAATAATCCCAGTAGTGAATGCTTAGCCTCTGCTTGAGCACATTCAATGAGAGGAAAGTCACTATCTACCATGGTTGAATATTCCATCTTATATTACGTTAAAATCAGGATTGCTTAACTCTCACATATTGTTCAAAGTTTTAATCTTTGTTACAGAACAAGCCAAATTATGTTTCAAATAATATTTGAAGATGCTTCTTATGTTACTGGAGTCCTCTCTTCTTAAAACTAAATAGCTTTCAGTCCTTCAATCATTTACCATACCATATGCTAGAATTGCAAGTTATTTTACTATTTATTTACTAGTTCTTTGAATGAGTTTTCATGTACTTATGCCCGTTTTGAAATTTACTTGGTATACAGTATCAACTTCTTATTCTAAATATTGTGTTTATAATAATTCAGCCTAAGGCTAAAAGTCTCTACTTTTAGCAACCATGCAAATTGTAATTAATTGTTAGCGATGCAAAATAATCCATATAGACAGACTTGTAAAAAAATGCTGTGCAGTGAAGGGATGAACAACCCTCCCCTACTCTCAATACCTCCACCACCCTACTCCAAAGGAAAAAAGTTTTGTCTCCATTTGAACATTAATTTCCATAATTCTGATCTATGACTATGTCTGTTTTTAGATTTTCCTTTGAAGTGGTTCTAATATCTTACAAATTTCTTCACTGATAAAATCTATATACATGTTCATTTTCATATCTGTAGGAAAGCCATAATTTTACCCATCTAAAAAAATTATCTTTTAACATTCATAATATGCTGTTGTTATATGACAACTAAGATATGTCTAAACTACCTCTCATCTCACTGTTCTTCATATGTGGCCTACAACAATAACATCTCAAATAGTTTTTTTGTCTCCGATTTATAAATTCTCTTGTATGTCCTGAACCAGAGCTTAACTTTCTAATAAACACTTGTATTTTTTTTGTCATGCCACACAACGTGTCCAACCCGAACCCTTTGGTAAGATAAAATACAAACTCTTTGGTTAGACATTCAAGCATCGTCCTTACAATCTGAACATCTCACACTGTTTTCCTAAATAAATATTTCATTCAAGCCAAACTAAACTGCTACTATTCCTAGAATACGCATTCACTTAACTTTCATTTAAAATACACTCATTAAAAGGTGTTCACTGATACCTTCTATTTGTCAGGCACACAACTAGATGCCTGTGAAATACAACAAACAAATAGCCAGTGACCCTGCCTTTGCAAGTTTATAGTTTTGGTGAAAGAAAATCAAGGAAGCAGCTACAAGTAGTGTTGAATATTTACTGCCTCTATTTCATTAGTCACATGCTCTCTTTCTTCAAGATATCCTCCTCCCTACTCCTGTTACATTTTACTGATTCCCCAAGATCCTGGAGTTCTACACTTCTTTTGCAAAATCTCAAAATCACATTAATTTATTTTTCTCTCTTTTGATTTCTAACATATCTGTGCTAGTTACCTGAGATTTACTATGGATTATTTTATCATTTTAGTTAAACTTACATGTGTACACAGCTGGTCTAACCAACTTGAATGTATGTTTCTTGAGGACTGATACTCAAATTTTGTTGCTTGGTCTAGTTCCTTATACATGGTAAAACAAACAAATATATATTGATTTAATTCTTTATTTGTTAAGCAAATCCTGTAATGCCTGAAGATGTTTCCCTAGCATTTTTCACCCAATAAGAAAGAAGCATGAAAGAAAAGATGAAACATTTAAATTGTAAGAGAATTTGGTCTGCTTAAAATGAAAGTTGCAACATATCTTTGTGACTCTGAAATACCATAGTTATTAAGGGCACCACAGTCCTTAGGGAAAAAGGGATTCTTTTTATTACAAATAAAAAAACACTAAAATTGCCAAAATCTGGCCAATAATACGTAAAATATAACAAAGCATTACATTGTGAGATACAGAGTTGTGAAATTAGTCCTATGAAACAGTGCAAAAATCTATTATTTGATTCAAAGTAGGTTTGAAATAAAACAAATCATCTCAAATACTTCTTAGGACATTTATTTTAAATCTACAGAAATCTAGAAAAGAATCACCTCAAATCAAACTACATCTAGGTATTAAACAATTAGGTTTACCGAAATCATTTAAAGTGCTTTAAAATTTGTCTTACCACCTTAAAAAGTAAAAGCAGTGATGTGGTTCAGGATATACCACCCCAAAACATGGTACCTTGGCCTAATGAATATATTAAACTGAGGAGTTTGAGAAACCCACAGAAGCAGGAGGTGATTCTGGTCATCCCATTCCCCAGTCCTTCTTCCCTGAAACAGGCCACAACATCTTCAATGTTGAGAAGTGCCCTCCCTACACCTGGAGGAAAGGAACCTCCTTATCTTCAAAGACAAAACGATGCCAAGAAAAATCGTAATAAACAGGCCTTGTCAAATTTCCCCCAGTTTATTACAATAACTTCATACTCCTTAATCTATTATATTCCTTCACAACTGTCCACTTTTTATCAAACCTAGCATAAAAGTAGATAAGCTGTTTCTTTCTGTTCCTTATGAAGGTTCCTATGTCACATAAAATATATTAATTTGTATGCTTTTGTCCTGTTAATATGTCATTTTGCTTTCAAACCCAGCCAGGGACCCTAAGAGTATTGAGGAAAACTTTCCTCCCCTATAGCAGCAAGACTTTCTTATATTTTTACAGGTATCTTAGGCTGGATAATTATTCCATTGGTCTCACCCTTTAGGGCTTTCTTTATATTTACTGTCAGAAATCACTCTATCAAGTAACATAGTTCAAATTCTAAAACTGTCATTTCTTACTGGCTAAGGAAAATTGTCCTCCTTAGGAGAAAAGCCTTATTGGAGGAGAAAGGGGAAAAATGAAATAAAAAGAAGTAGCTATACCATAGGTATCTTTTATGTGGAAGCTTGTAATCATACTACCAACTAGAAATTATCCTGAAATGATCACAGAATTACAAATCCAGAAGGGACTGGAAATCTGTTCATCCACAGAACTTAAATCTCTTTTCATGAAGAGAAAAACTGTAGAAAACTTGGGTTATCTTGTAGGAGTTCCTTCTATATCTGGGATACCAGTCATTTGTCAGAAACATGTTTTATAAATACTGACTCCCAGATTGTGGAAGGTGCAGGGATATCTTGCTGCTACCCAAGACTGCTTTCTGTATCTAAGTCCCCTATTATAATCTTTAAACTTATAAGCAGAACTTGTATACCTCGTTCTTTGGCCTCTTAGTACATTTGGTGTTTGGGGACAGCTTTGTATTCACAGCCCTTTCATGAAACAAACTACATAAGCTTGGTCATACATCTGGGCTCTATTCTGTTCTAATGTCATATTTCTCAATCATGACAATATTGTGCTGCTTAATTACTACAGTTTTATACTAGGTCTTAAAGTCAGAATAAATTCTCCAACTCTGCTCTTCACTTTTCAAGACTGCTTTGGGTTTTTTTAGGTCCTTTGTATTTCCAAAGAAATTTTAAAATCAGCTTGTAAATCATACACACACACACACACACACACACACACACACACACACCCATGGGGTTATATTTGGGACTGTATTTAGTCTATAAATCAATCTGGGAAGAATTGACATTTTAAGAATATTATCTTCCTATTCATAAACATGGTACATCTCTGCATTTGCTAAGGTTTTTAAAACTTTCTCTAAGTAATGTTTAGTAGTTTTCAGTCTTTTGTTAAAATTTATTCCCAAACACTTTAAGTTCCTTATATACTACTATAAATGGCATTTCTTTTCATTTTTTAAAAAGTAAGCTGTTCTTTACATACAATAAAATGTTCAGATCTTAAGTGTACTACTTAGTTTTGATGAATGCATATCAAGACTCAAGGCATTTCCATCATCTCGAAAACAGGGGTCCCCTGAAAGTAGATAGAACTTTTTCCCACTGGCAACCACTGATTTGATTTTTATTAGCATGTGATAATTTTGCTTATCATATAAACATTCATATAAAGGGAGTCATACAGTATTTTGAGATCTGGCCTCTTTCCTTCAGTATAACATCACTGAAATCATTAGATCATTTCACTTTATTGCTAAATACATTCAATGTATGAACATAACACAGGTCATTTGACCACTCTCTTGTTCATGAACATCTGAGTTGTTCCAGTTTTAGGCTACAATGAATAAAGCTGCTTCAAACATTCGTAATGAAAGCTTTTTGTGAATAATGTTTTCACTTCTCTTGGATAAATACCTGGGAGTAAAACTCAAGTCATGAGGTAGATGCATATTTAACTTTATAAGAAACTGCCAGTTTCTTAAACACACTGTACCATTTTACAGCCCCACGAGCAATGTATCATCTTTTAATTGTAGCTGTTCTGGCACATGTGTATTAGTATGTAACTGTGGTTTTAATTTTCATGTGCCTGACAGCTAGTAATGTGGAGCTTTTTTAAATATGCTGATTGCCAATTTGTATATCTCCTTTTGTGAAGTATCTGCTTAAGTGTTCTGTCCATGGGTTGCTTCTTTATTATTATTTAGTTGTCAGGGGTTATTATGTATTCTACGTAAGTCCTTTGTCAGATATATGTTGCAAATACCTTCTCTTGCTATGTAGCTTCTCGTTTCATTTTCTTGATGAACACAGGTCTTTTTTGATGAACACAAGTTTTTAATTTTGATAAAGTTCAATTTATTGATTTTTCTTTTGTCTTATGCTTTCTATGTCTTCCTAAGAAACTTTTGTTTACCCTGAAGTGGCAAAAATTTTACCTATTTTTTTCCCCAAGCAGCTTTATTTTTTAGCTTTCATTTTTAAGTCCATGCTCTATCTTAAATTTATGGTTGTGTGTGGTATAAGGTGGGATTGAATTTTTTTTTTTTTTTTGGCCATATTGGTATATAGTTGTTTCAGCACTGTATGTTAAAGAAATGTTTCTTTTCTCTTCTCATTGAATTACTGGGGTGCTCTTATCAAACATTATTTACCATATAGGTGTGGGTCCTATTCTGGACTCTATACTATCCCATGATATACTTGTCAATCTTTCTATGAATACCACATTGTCTTAATTAGTATTGCTTTATGGTTAAATCTTTAAGTTACATAAAATAAGTCCTTCCTCCTTTCTTCTTTTCAAAATTTTCTGGTTCTTAGCTCTGTGACTTTTCAAATGAATGTGCAACCCATTTCCTGTTCAGAAAATAAAAGTACAGCTCACTGCCAGCGTTAACGTAATTTTATATAAACATGTGCTTTGAGGCTGAAGCAAATCTGACTGGTTTTCAATGTAAACGTAAAATATAAAAACTATTGTTGGAGTTATTTCTAAACAGAACTTGTCTCTAATCCTAATGTAACAGAAATGTATATGATGATTGGTATTTAATAATTTTTTTTGTGGTAGATTTCAAAGCACAGAATAACATAAAATGGATCATCATATTCCCCACAAAAATATCGTCTTTCCCTCCAGATCTTCTTGCCATCCTGGTTGTGCCAGCAGCAAACTTCAGTGACCAGTTGGATTCTGTTTTCCTGATGTTGGTGGTATGTTCTTCAGGAAATGTCTTCCAGACAGGTGAAGGAGTATGACATCCTCAGAGCACAGATGACCTTGAAGACACTGCTGCCTGGCTTGTGATGCTTTTCCAGTATTCTTTCAATCAATGTCAGTCTGAAGTTTATATGGCTGATCGTGTGCTCAGGACTGTCCTTCTTGAACAGGCTGTAGAAGTTCGGCAAGGTAATGTTTAGAAGATGGCAAAAGAATTTCTTATACCAAAACCTATGCCTTTTGCACTCAGTTGGAAAAGAAGTGAGCATCTGATCAGCCAAGTACACTGCTCCCATATTCTCTTTATAGTCCACAATGACAAATAGCTTCTTAGTTTTCTTTCCATTTCTGTTGTCTATTTCAGAGTATTATTGTGAAATGTTGACAACATTGTCACCTCCTTCTTGTCACACCATTTCACTGCCATAAGTTCACCAGAGAATCTGGCTACAGTTGTCCCTTTGTAATCCTTTTTTTCCAATCATTTGGCATCTGTTTTCTGTTTAAACAAGCTATCCCAACTGCATCAGGCCTGTTTCGACATAATTCTCTGAAAAGCATGGGAGAGGTACAGCAAACTTTGGGGGTATGGTTAAGACTGTAATCCACAAATTATCTCAGGATAAATGCTGTAGCCCCAAGCACCCCTGGTGAGCATTCTCAGGACAAGTGGAAAATGGGTTAAATAATCTTGTCAATGTCAATAAGAACCTGCTGGAATTCTGATTAGGATTGTACATTAAATCTATAGCCCAATAAAACGAACATCTAAATGATATTGAGCCTTCTAATTCATGAACATGGCATCTATCTCCATTTATTTAGATCTTTTTTATTCCTCTCAGCCCTACAGTAGTCCTTCCTTATCTGTGGTTTCAGTTTCTGTGGTTTCAAGTTATCCATGGTCAACCAATCTGAAAATACCAAATGGAAAATTCCAGAAATAAAGAAGTCATTAATTTTAAATTGTGTGCCATTCTGAGTGGTGAGATAAAATCTCAAGCTGACCATAAAGCAACCACAAAGTTGCTTGTTATGTATTGTCACAAGGTCAACAGTAGCCTAACCTTATATCCCAATTCCTTTTGTCAATGATCTCACTTCATCTCATCATATAAGCATTTTATCATGTCACCACGAGAAGGGTAAGTACAATACAGTAAGATAAAACAGTCTGCCTTTATCTGCGGGAAATACCCCAAGTGCCTGAAATCATGGATAGTACCAAGCCTTTTATATACCATGTTTTTTCCTGTATGTACACACCTTTTCACTTGAAGAAAGCACTTTATGGCTTCTCTTTGACATATCTGGATTGCTGGTATCAGTACTCTTGTGCTCTGAGTCCATTATTAAATAAAATAAGGATTATGTCAACACAAAGACTGCGATACTGTGACAATCTGATAACAAAGATGGCTACTGAATGACTGGTGGGCGGGGAGCATATACAGCATGAATATGTGAACAAAAGGATGACTCATGTCTGGATCGGGTAGAGCAGCCCAGCATGAGAGTTCATCACACTACTCAGAGTGGCACCCCATTTAAACTTATGAACTGTTTATTTCTGGAATTTCTCATTTAATATTTCTGGATCTCAGTTGGCTAAGGTAACTGAAACCATGGAAAGTGAAACCATGGATAAGGGGGGGGGGATACTATATTTTGAGAGGAAAAAAACCACATTCACATAACTTCTATTACACTGTATTATAATAATTGTTCTATTTTGCATTATTGCTGTTATTCTCTTACTGTGCCTAATTTATAAATTAAACTTTATCAAAAGTACTTATGTATAGGAAAAAACAGTATAGTATATGTAGTGTTCATACTATCTGTGGTTTCAGGCATCACCTGATGTCTTGTACATATCCCCACAGTGCAACTACTGTATTTTAATACTTTTCATTGTTGAAATCTTACAATCTTTTGGTAAACTTATCCCCCAGTATATTAAGCTTTTTGATGTGACTATAAATAGTACTATTAATTTCATTTTCTAATTATTCATTGCTAGTGTATAGAAATACAATTGATTTTTTAGATTGGTTTTGTATCCTGTGACATAGCTAAAAGCACTTGCTAGTTTCAGTTGTCTTGTTGATGATTCCATAGGATTTCCCATGCACACAAACATATCTTCTGAAAATTTAGCTTAATTTATTCCTTCTCAGTTTTTGTCTTTTTTTCCTCCTTTGCACTTGCCAGTACATAAAATTAAAGCAATGAGAGTGAAAACTTACCTTGTTCCTAATATTAGGGGGAAAACATCAGTCTTTTTCACTATTAAGTATACTCAGTTATAAATCTTTAATGCATGTCTTTTATCAAAATGAGGAACCTGCTTTCTATGTTTAGTTTGTTGAGAGGTTTTGTTATGAGTACTTGATTTTGTCGAATACCTTTTCTACATCTAAGGAAATAATCATATTGTTTTCCTCCTTAATTCCTCCTTAATTGGGGGGAACTGAATTGATTGATTTTCAAATGTTAAGCCAAATTTTCATTTCTGGTACAAACCAGATATGTGGTTTGAGTATTAGCGTGTTGCTCGCCTCATAAAATGAGCTGCAAAGTGCTCCCTCTTTCTTTATTTTCGAAAATAATTTTTATAAGATTGGTGTTATTTTTCTCCCTAAACATTTTAAAGAATTTACCGACAAAACTGTATGACTCTCAAGTTTTTTTTGTGGGATAGTTTTTGAGGTAAATTTACTTTCAATTACAGATTCTGTTTCATCTTGTCTCCGACTGGCATTTTTTTCAAGAAATCTGTTTACCTAAGTTGTCAAGTTTACTGCATTATTTACAATATTTCCATATTACATTTTAATGTATATACCATATATAGTGATAAATCTTTCTTTCATTCCAAATATCGGTAATTTCTGTTCTTTCCCCTTCTTCCATACCCCTCTGTCTTAATCTGTCTAGCTAGGACTTATAAATTTTATGGGTCTTTTCGAAACAACCAAATTTTGGCTTTGTTAGTTTTTCCTATTATTTGTGTAATATTACATTGATATCTGCTTTTATTTGTATAATTTTTTCTCTCTTCTACTTATTTTGTGTCCCCCCCATCCCTCCCCAACTTCTTAGGGCAGAACCTCAAGTGGTGCATTGTAGAATTTCTTTTCAAATACAAATATTTAAAGCTATACCTTTTCTCCTAGGCACTTCTTTAGCTGCATCAATACATTTTACTATATGATATTTCATTATAATTCAGTTAAAATCACCTTCTAAATTCCCTTGTGACTTTTTTTTAGAACCATGGGAAGACATAGGTTTTTTAATTTTCAAATTTTTGGTGTTATTCTAGGTATCTTACTGGCTTCTCGTTTAATTCTTTTGTGGTCAGAAAATATACTTTGTATGACTTCAAACATTTTCAATATGTTGACACTAGTTTCGTGGACTAGCATATAGTTCAATACTATTGAATGTTAACAAGAATTTTTTTATATTTGGTTGTTGGGAACAGTTCTGTAAACATTTATTAGGTCAAGAGAGTTGACAGTTCAT
Source organism: Eonycteris spelaea (assembly GCA_003508835.1). Classification (NCBI taxonomy): domain Eukaryota; kingdom Metazoa; phylum Chordata; class Mammalia; order Chiroptera; family Pteropodidae; genus Eonycteris; species Eonycteris spelaea. The sequence goes on along the minus strand of PUFA01000040.1, from coordinate 7,152,835 downwards.
TTAGTTCTATGTCTTTACTAAGTTTTTCTCTAGTTATTCTGTCAATTTCTGAGAGTTATTCCAATCTTCAACTATAATTGTGAATTAATTTATTTCTCTTTAATTCTATTATTTTTGCTTCATTTATTTTGAAGCTTCATTATTAGGTATATACATATTTATTATTACTATATCTTCTTGATGTATTAATTCTTATCGTTTTATCATTATCAAATGTCTGCATAAAATGAGACTGGCTAAAATAGGAAAAAAAAGATGGTAAAGAAGCAAATGGTATGGGTAAATTTCCAAATAATTAAATGGTAACTGAGTTTTTAAAGTTAATTGGCATTTTCTCAAGGGTATACTTCCAGAATTCTGAGGAAACTTAAATCTCTGTGGAAAAAAACAAGACCCTTCCTCTTCTAAGTTTGAATACTTTGAGAAAAACATGTATAAATTATTCAAATAAATAATTGTTTAAGAGATTTCAATGAGAAACTGTTGGTAATGATAAAAGAATTCTTCAATTCATGATGACAGTTATTAAAGTAGTATACCTATTATTAATAAAGATGTTAGCTTCTATGCTCTGTGTTGAATCAATACAAAAAAATATTCAATTGCAGAATGATCTATCAATGTTTCCAGTAATACTGCTATACCAGTTTCCTTTTAATGGCTCATCAGCTATGCAATTGCCGTGAAGGTAATATGAGGAGACTCATTTAGCAACATATTATTACATCATCTTAACATGAAGTAAAGCCCATCAGGCATTATTAAGTTAGCCTGAATTTTGCAGTATGTCAGCAGCATTTTATGTACATTAATAGCAGAGTTAATGTTCCTTGGGGGATTCTGTTGAAGGACGATGGTTTCAAAGTGGTGTTTAGATGTAATTTTGTAGTCACTATTTATATTTCTTTGTATTATCATTGTGTGATTAAAATTTTTATGTCACTTGTGAATATGTAAGACAAAATGGCAGCCAAGTAGTTGTTGAGGTGTATTTTTTTCTTCTCTGACCTATTATAATAAAAACTATTTGGAATATAGGTTTTGCTTAAAATGGGAGTGATACATCTTTTTTAACTCTTGAATTCCCTGAGCTTACTACTTAGGCCTCTAATCAGCTGGTACTACCCATAGTAATCTCTCCCATAAATTGCAGCAGAGTCAGAACTAAGTAACAATAATAAATAGCAATGCCATTGCTTCTTTCACATCGAGGAATCCTTTTACATGTTTTAAGACCCCTCCTGTCTTCATTGATGGTATCTGTCCTTGATGCAGTATAATCTTCTCTCTTCTGTGCTGAATTTGGGGCTTCCTTTTTTGGAGTCATACATTCTTTCTGTGAATTCTTCATAAACAAACCTTTCCCTCACTTGAATACCTTTAAATCTTCTTGTATATAGCAATATTGTTATTTTATACTTCATACATTCCAGTAATCTTACTTTTCTCTTTTCCACAGGACTGTCTGATCTCTCCAATATGTTATAAACAATTGTTAAACAGTGATCTTATCATTTCTTTTTTTATATTTCATGTATGCTTATATTTGGTATATGCAGAGAAACTGGGTTTCTCAAAACATAATCCCTAGCCCATGTAAATCAGAATCACCTAGGAGACTTAAAAATATAAATTCTCAGGCCCCTCCTTAAAGAAACAAGTTAAAATGGGAGGGAGATAAGGGCATAGACTAGGAATCTAAAGGATTCTTATGGTAGAGTATAGTTCCATCATAGTTGAAAACATCAAGCATGAGTTTAGAAGGTTTAACACTTTCTGGATGTATGGCCTTGAGCAAATTATTAATACCTCTGGAGAACACCCCTTTGCTAATCTGCAAAATGGGTACTGTTAAAAGGATCAAATGTGATCATACTTAATTCAATGCCTGGTTTCAGTTGGTGCTCATTCAGTAAATGGCAGCAATTGTTATCAGAGACTATAATGTATCTTTAAAATAAATGTTTTTTAATATGAGAATTCTAGTATAAACATATATTAATTCTTGGCAAAAACAGTTAAGATTCATTTTGCAAAACTGGAGAATTATATACATAGACCTTACCACTGATTTAAACTAAATAATAATACCTTTGTCAAGAGAGTTTTAGAAAATGTAAGTGAAAATTCATTAATATAAGCATTTACTATGATTTATTAGAAACCTGTTGTTTCAAAGAGCTTACAATAGTTTTTTTAAGTTTAGCAGCAGTGTGAACATTAGACCAGTGGGTCTCAAACATTTTGATCTGTTAAAAACAATATTAAGGATTTATGGTAACTGAAGGAAACTAGACTCTGGATGGTAATCACACAATAGAATATACAGATGTCAAATTATACTGTACCTTGAAAATTATAATTGTATTAACCAATGTTACCCCAATAAACTTAAAAAAAAACCAATATTAAGGACATGAATAGCATTTGTGCGTTATAGGAACCAGAACCTTTATAAAATATTTATTTAATTTATAAAATGTTTTCACAAGTACATGAAGTTTAACCTTCAGAGAGACCTACAAAGTTGGTAGAAGCAAGAATCGCTAATTCTGTTTTTCAAATGAGGAAATCAATTTTCAAATGAAGAAATAGGATTTAAGGTTAAATGGCTTTTCTTAGGACAGTAGGTGATAACTTGCAGAAACGGGATTTGAACCTAGGTCTTCTGACTCTAAATGGCACAATGATGGGGTATGCATTAAATGGAGTAGTATTGTTAGTATGACAATTAAAACTGGCTCACATGCCCATGTGTGAAATTAGGGCCTGCATGTAGACAGAAAACAAATTTAATATATTCTGCCTTTCCCTTCTATTCTTTTTTGGCTTGATTCTAATGGAAATCTTCAGTGAACTGAGTGTTTAGGACTCTCAGTCTAAACATATGGGGAAAAAAGCAAAGAAGATGGCCATTAGTTGATATACAACATGCTAGGGAATGTGGAAGAGTTAAACAGAGTTCCCGAGAGACCAGAGAAAGCCAAAAAAATTGATTAGATGTAGGACTGAAATGAAAATACATATAATAAGTATACAGAATATTCAAGCTACACAGAGCAAATGTATGCTCTTCATGTAATGTATCAGTAACTATTTTGTTTAGAAAATATGTAAAAATCATTTTCAGAAATAAGCATTTCAGAAAGGGGTAGGAAAATAACTGGTACTCTGCTTCCAGTTAAAATGGATGCGAGTTTTTTAAATCTTCAAGGATAGATAAAGATGGTCTGGTGATCTAGGGAAGGGAAACCATTTTAAGCAGAAGTAGCATAAGAACATTTTCAATTACTAAAAATTTAACACATTTTGTCATAAATTAAAGGCACAAATAATGGTGAAATAATTTGGATAAATTTCTACCTCCTCCATTAGAACCTTTATTTATGTGTTAAAAAATAATCTTACAGCTTTAGTAATTATTAAACTTACTTGACATCCTGGTAAACCGGTGTCTCTGCTGTATAGGGAAAATGAGCCTCTCTCTGATGTTTTTCCTATAAAGCAAAGAAAATAACTTTATATAAAAATCCTCATTTGTTGATAGTTCAATTTCTAGACCATTCATGATAATTATATTGGGGTTTGGAAGTACAAACAAATTAGAAACAAGATAAAATCCAATAAATAAAATTTAAAAAACTTGCTATCATTCCAGTCAGTTTAACAGTCAAATGACTTTCTACATATAATAACATTTATTTTACTAAATACTTTCTTTTCATTGTGAAACATTAGAAAATATTGAAAAGAATAGAAAAGAATGGACCTCTATACAGTCAACAGTATGACTGTGTACCCACTAGGAAGAAATATGTTTTCTCACATTTGATTCAGACTGAACATTTCTCTCTCTCTCTCTCTCTCTGAAACTAAAACAGTATAAGCACAAGTCAAATCTCATCCTACACTCCAAAGTAATCACTATCATAAAGTTGGTATATGATTTCTATGTATATTCTTAACCTTTTAATATATATTTGTGTACTCAAATAATATACAATACTGTTTATGTTAATACATTTACCTTATTTATTTTTATTTAAAATACATTTTCTATTTAATACATTTATTTATTTTTAACCATTGTTTTTGTTTTTTAATTTTTTTAATGTTTTTAATTTTATTATTATTTTTTTTAGGTGAGGCAACCCTTGCTTGACCTCATGATTGCAAGGACATTGCCAGCTTACAATCCCTTATTTTTTATGCCTGCAGCACCCGGTCTTCCTAGGTGTTCTCCCATCCAAGTACTAACGAGGCCTGATCCTGCTTAGCTTCTGAGATCAGACGGGATCGGGCTTGTTCAGGGTGGCATGGCCATAGACTGTGTTTAATACATTTAAACAGATGAGATTACATAGTATCTCTCTTTTGAAATTTGTTTTTTTGTGTGATATTATATTTTTGAGATATACATTGATAATAGATACCTAGTTCATTCATTTTTACCATTAGAAAATGGTCCCATTATACAAATAAAATCACAGGTGATCTATGTCCCTAGTAAAAAATAGAATGTTTCTACTTTTTTTGTGATTATGAAGAGTACTGAAACAAATGTATTTGTGCATGTCTTACACTCACATAAGAGTTTCTCCAGATAGACACAAAGCAGTAGAACTGCTAGATTAAAGGATGTACACTGTCAATTTTATAGTATTGGCTTACTATTTTCTGAACTCACCATGCCAATTTATAATCTTCCCTGAAATGTATAAGAATTCCTGTTGGGACTACATCTGCAGTTCAAAAGTTAGATGGCCAAGTGACAGGAATGGAATGGGCCAGCTCTAGAGGGAGAACAGATGTCCCACAGTACTGACTACTGACAGTAGTGTTCTTACTCATTTGTTTTTTAGAGTTAATCTACAAATATTATATAGTTTTTAACGAAACAGTCCCTCACAAATAGACATGATGCTTAATAAGATTTCTACAGGGATCACAGTTTGATGTTAATATCAAAGACGGAGACACAAATAAACAATGACAATGGCAGAGTTAACTCTTTTTCTCCATTCCAAGGGAAAAACAATAACAGTGTAATTAAATTTGACAAGTTGCCCAAAATATTTAAAGTTACTAAGGTCATATGAACATCACCATATTGTGTACAATATGGCCTATTAGTTTGTGATTGTATAAAGATGTATAGTTTAATTTTAAAAACTCCATACATAATACAGGATGCTCAAAATTATTTACTGATAGGGTACATAATTTAAAAAAAAACCTTAGAGAAATATGGACCAATATTCAATCATTTTAATTGCCATGTACATGCCACACTGACCAACTGATGCAGAAATCTTATGACTCTAAATTTGGTACCTATTAAACCTCTAGATACATAAAATAATCCTTGTAATAACAAAGCTGGTTATTAGAAAATACTTCCATAATTATGAGTATAATTCTGAGCCTATTAGGATATTATAGCTAATGTCTTAAGAAGCACTCACTGGCCATTACTGATGAAGCATATATTCAGGTGAAGTAATGCCAACACATAAAAATGCAGATTTATGAAAATAGGTTAACTAATGTGATCTACTTGCTTTATATTCTCGATATAAAGTAAAATGTTCTACATAAAAATATTTAATTTCCAAAATATACATATGAAATAAAAAGGAAAAAGTTTTAACTCTTTAACAATATACCCTTTACAAAAAGACTGCTTGTAAGAGTCAAGGTGGTATCTTGGGGTTTTGGACTCTGCTCTTTTACTTTTGGAATCTGACCTCACAAAACTATTAAAAGGATTGTACATTTGAAATTAAAAAATAAAATGAATGCGTCTTGTTTTCTACCAATAATATACATGATGCAACAATAAGTTGCAACTCTCCACTGCTTTCTTAAGTTCCAAAAATACACTCTAATGTTAATACTAGTTTATAAAGAACTCTTCAAAAGGTCATTCTGTCTACATCCTTTTGGCACAGAACACAATCAGCAGCCAAGCTGAGGCTGGGAATGTACAGGAATAATTCTACATTCCCATTCCTCCCCAACCCAAACACATATATTTAAAAGTTAACTAGATAGAAGAATCTGAGTTTGATATAGTCTACCAAACATTTATGGGTTAGACACTCTGATAGATGGTGGGGTTATGAGATGAAGACCCTCACTAGGTGTCAACTAGTGGAAGAGCTTACATCCCACTTGGATGAAAAAAATTTTATAATAAAGGTCCGATGTCTTGAGGTCCAGATACAAAAAGCACTATGGGTGGTTGTAAAGGAGTAGACTAGGAATTGGCTGGGGCAATCCATAAGGCCTACTGAACCAGTAGGGTTTCATTCAAATGCAAATGGAAAAATAGGCACCTTCTGGTCATACTAAAGGTGGAGATGAAATTACCCACCATGTGACAGAAGAAGGGTCTTCTGGGTAGGAGGCTTACATAAGAACAATGTGGCTTTTTAGGTAAATGTTTTACCAATAAAATTTGTCTGGCGGATAAGCTGTACTCTGCCCTACACATAGTTTTAGAGCTTTCAAATTAGTTTTCATTTAGACCTAGGTCGTGATGTCCCAAAACTATCAGAACAAACAGTCGCAATGAGAAAAGAGATATGCACTGATTGAGACAAGTAAACCATAAGGCCAGACCTGAATACTCTTCCTTTGCTCAAAGGTGAAAGAATGGGAATGTAGGTAGTCCTGAGAATGTCTGGTGTGGTGAGAACCAAGTATAAACAGGATCCTATCTCTCGTTTACAGAAGGAGCTCACAGATTTTTTCCAGAAGCAATGAAGTGCTTTTTTCCCTAATCAGCATTAAGGAAAAGAAGTAGGTAGAAAGATAAGGATGGAAAACACAGAAGGGCCAAAAAAAAGAAAATGTAAAACGCACATACATGAAGAGAAAATGGGAAACTGCCTTCCTAGACAACTACATTTGAATTTTATTATTCCATAAGAGCAGTCAGGAATACATTGGCTTTTTACATAGTCATACTACCTTGAGGGTACAAATTAGACCTTTTTGTTGTTTTTTAACTTGAACCACTATTAAACCAAGTCACCCTATCCTGTATTTATACAAATTATTTTACTAAACGTAAATGTAGGATTTCATTTCCTTAAAAAATTATTTTATTAATCACTTATTTAAATGAAAAAATTCAATACTTGGCATACAATATTATTAATTTCAGGTATAAAATATAGTGATTAGACATTTATATAATTTACAAAGTGATTACCCCAATAAGTCTAGTACCCATCTGACACCATTATTACAATTATTATAATGTATTTTATAATATTATAATATTGAAATATATTTCCTATGTGCTGTACTTTACATCCCTATTTTTAAAAATTATTTTAAATTTCATCTTTGATTCATCATATTAACCCACTTTGAGTTTACTTTATATATGTGAAAGCTCCAGACAAGAGATGTAGGAAGAACATGACTAGAAATTGCTAACACTTATTCACTTTAAGACTTGAGGACACATACATCCCCCAAGGAAGTGGAAGAGAGTTGAAACTACAGGAATCCTCTTGGAGGGTCTTTTAAGTGGGTGGAATGTGCCACACTCGATTTTGAGAACCTGGTTTTAAGTGTTCAGACTTTAAATAGGGTAAAACTTAAGTCCAATTTTAGTAACTCCTTGAAGATCAGGCGAATTATAGGACTTACACATCCATTTCTGAGTAATCAGAATTATCAAATGAAACCAAATGACCCTTTTCAGGATCAAAGATTCAGTTTTCAATGGGACTTTAGAGGCTACCTAGTCCAATTCCCACTCAAAGCAGTACTATTTAGAACAGTTTCGACCAAAAAAAAAAAAAAAAAGTCCACTGATAACTGCTTTCTACTTTGTATCACTCACATTTTAAAAATAATACTAAACAAACAAACAAACAAACAAACAAACAAACCCAAAGGGCCAGGCTGGTGAGGGATCTGGAAACCAGATCAGCTAATAGAACTGGATAAGTGTGCCTAGAGAAGAGAGCATTTGGGAGAAGTGTGGTCTCCGCACTTTTTACAGAGCTACGATGCCAACGAGGAATCAGACTCCACTGTTTGGTCCTAGTGAAGAGACTTACAAACAAAGGATAAAAATACAGAGACACATTATTTTAGCTTGTTATAAGAAAAAACTTGCAGAAAAAAGAATTTCCAAAAGTAAAATAAAAACTCAGCAAAAAGTTATATAACATCCAGTGGTTCTTAGAAAAGAGATTTATAAAACAATTAGCTCTTTTTTGCAATTTATTAATGCAGTGGAAGACAATAGATATTTTTAGCAGCCAAATTATTATTTGGGGAATCACTGTGAGATCCTGTTTATTGGACATTAGGGTACTTTATAGTTTTTTGCCCACTTTTTTTTCCCTATTAGATTGTCTGTCATTGTCGATTTGTAGTTCTTCACATTTTTCATGTAAAACCTTTTATATCTATGTCAATATTTTTTGTAGGTTGCCTTTTCACTCTCTTAATGGTGCCTTTTAATAAAAAGAAAATTTTCATTTTAACACAGGCAATTTGTCCATTTTTTCTTTGTGATTAATATTTTTTGATGTACTATTTAAGAAATCTCTGCCTACTCTGTGACCTAAGGATGCTGCCATCTTCCCTTAAGAACTGGATCTCTGAAGGCAGGGCATCTCCTCCCATGCGCTCACAGCCCACACCTGGGGCCTGGAGCACCCAGGGTATGTGCCGTGGCTCCACTGGGGCACAAACCCACAACCTTCTGCGTATAAAGCAGATGTGCTAACCACTACTCTATGGAACCACCCCAGCTTTTCTTCTTCTTTTGTGGGGGAATACTACCAAAGGTTACCTACAAATTGAATTTCACTAACCACTTGGAGAAACATAAGGTGCTATCTTACAAAGTGTGCAAATCTGGAATGCTGTTTGGTATATTAGAGCAGAGACTTTGGAATTCTGGTTACTGGATTCAACTCTTGGCTCTTAATTCTCTCGCACTAAGTGAACTAGGCAAGTTGCAAGGCACTTAACATCTGTGGGCCCACTACCTTAGGAAAATCAACTCAGTAACATGCACCCCACACAGGCCTGCACAGTTTAATTAATGCTTATGAAGTACTTCTTGTCTTAAAGAACCAAGGCCAATACTAACTATGAGATTTACACACATCATTTTTGTAGCAATCTGCTCAAATTTACAGAAGAAAATCTAAAAAGACTCTCAAACTAACAGTTTTTTTTTTTTTAAGGAAAGAAAAGAGTTTTAACATAAATGCCTGCCTATTTTCTTCACAACAATTTGTTTAAGTATTATTGGCTAACGTTTGTGCCAAGCACACTGCTGGCTACATTGAAGATATTTAAATATCTAGTGCCAACAAGCACAGCTGCTGGACTCTCTATGCCCTCCTCTTGTTCACTCCATGCCAAATTACTCACACAGCTATGAAAGATGAGGCCACAGCATAGGAAAATGCCAAGTGTGAGATTAGCAATAAACCAGAGGATCCCTATAGAGGTCAGTGATTAGCAAGTTCCCAGTTGTAATCACTTTTCTAATCTAGCCTTTATCTCTTCACTTATTCCATCTTAACTCTGCATCAACTTCCTTTGACAGGCATCAGAACCATAAGCAGCTTCCCAATCAATAATTTCTGCAGAACTGCTAAAGTACCAATAAAGTATCTCATTATTCTTAATAAGAGCACAAAGTCAGACCTGGGCAATTTGAAGAAGCTTTAGAAATGACTTCTTGAGACTAAATCTGAGATGAAGTAGTCCAGAATGCAAACATTCACCAATCCAGCTATCCTTCCCCATGCTCTCCACCCCTCCACCTAAAATCAGATTCACACATTAAATATTAACAGGCAGAGGAGGATGAGAAGGTTTATAGAAAACAGTTTACCTTTCAGCCATTGGAATGCTCAGAGAGAACAATTAAAATGCAGAATTCAATACGACAGGGTGAGGTGGCTATGTAGTTAGAAATTAAGAATGAATGAACAGAAAAGAATAAGATAAATACAGTTTGGTCAATTTTAGCCACTTATCAAAACTTTATAGGCCATTATATGGTTCAATTGTGCTGCATACATAATACTTAACAAGGTATTCATTATAGGTAACAAAATCTAAACTCTACTTCTCTGAGACAGTTTACTTTATAATTGTATTTTCTAAATTGTCCCTGAAATCATATTTCTATATTGCACTGTTGCTTTTCTTTAGGTTCAGAATTTCAGTGTATTTTCTCACTTAATGTCTCACACTTTCCCAACCATATTATTCAGAATTTAGAAAGAAAACATTTCATTTTTATAGCAATCTGACAGATCATAGGACGAACGAGGAGTCATATCACCTTTGGCTACATTTCAGGAGAAAACATAGTTAAATGTATATTCTCTAAAAATTATCAAGTAACCTTTGTATCACAATAGTTATTTCATTCTTAAAAAAGAATGAAATAATTCAATTGATGTGTTATGACTTTCTAGGGATTAAATAATTTAAGCCAATCCTTTAACACCTTAATTTTATCTCCTCCCCTACCCCAAAATGAAGAAAAAGAAAAAATCAGGTAAAAATCACATCACCAAATAATTTGGCTAGGAGAAGAGAGGGGAACATATCAAATTATCTTGGTAATCACACACTTAAATAATCTACTCCTTCTGACATACAATTTCCACCAAATTCTTGTATGAATGCTTCTCTCAAAAATTTTTGTATCACACAATGATAAACAGAACATTAAGCTCATCATTAACTCCAATCACTTTCTCACATCTTTATATATTTTAGCTGTTTAATTTAAACCATGACCTTACCAGGAAGGTCAGTATCTGAATCTGTTTTTTATAGCACCCAGAGACCAAAAGGCAGATGCCACTTATTCAAAGTACACTGATCTGGAATTCTAGACTTGTTTTGTTTGTATGCCAGGGACAGATTCTACTTCAAGGCTCTATCTATGGCACACAGCCACATGTAAGCAGAGAGACAGTTTAACAGAACTGCGCTCTAAAATAGACAATAAATGATTGTTAATTAGCTAGTTTTCCTTGACAGCAAGAACTAGAATATAAGGAAAGAAACTAGTCAATGGAACTGCTACCACTCACAACTATCTGGTCAAAAATGGGGAATGGAATGAAACAATCATGGAAAAAGTCAGGAGGGCCTATTTCTGTCTCTGTCGTGAACTAGTTGTGTGACATGAAGTCATTAAACATCCCCAGGCCTCAATTTCTTTACCTGGAAATGGGTTAAGCAAGTTTGGATTATAAGTATTCTGTTTAGTCTGTACTATTGGCTTTTATTTTTTAATGTTTGCCCTCAATTTACAATATAGTATACCTTTAATTAACAGGGCCTACCTTCAAGTCCCTTGTCCCTTTCCTGTCCCTTGTCCCTCCCTTCAAGAGCATAAGAACCTTATAAGAGTTAACTCCCAAAATCCTCCCTTGCATCCTTTGGTTTATTGTTATCATACATTTGACTTTTGTATATTATATACCACACATACAGTGTTACTATTTTTGCTTAGACATTTAGTTATTTTATACTGTAATTTAAAATGAGGAATCGTATATCTTTTAAATTTACTTTATTTTAGAATTTCTGGAGCTCTCATTGCTTTGTATAGATCAGAGGTTGGCATATTATGTATGACCCATAAACCAAAGGTGGCCTACTTCCTGTTTTTATAAATAAAGTTTTACTGGAATACAGTCACACCCATTTGTTTATGAATTGTTTATGGTTACTTTTGTGCTTCAATGGTAGTTAATAGTTGTGACAGAGAATGTCTAACTCACAAAGCCTAAAATATTAGAGATTTGGCCCTTTGCAGAGAAAAATCTGCTGAGTCCTGGTGTAGATTCAAGTTTCTGTCTGGAGTCACATTCCCTTTGTCTGAAGAACTTTGTTTAACAGTTGTAGTAGCACAAGTCTGCTGGGAATGGATTAACTCAGCTTTCCATGTATCTGGGAAAGTCTTTACTTTGCCCTCATTTAAAAAAAGTATTTTCAATGGATATATAATTCTGGGTTGACAATTTTTTTTTTTTAAATTTTAACACTTTGGAGATGTACTCCATCATCGTCTTGGTTACAAAGTTTTTAATGAGAAGTCTGCTATAGTTTATTTTTATTTTGTTATACATACAAGTTTTTCTGCATTCAAAAATTTCTATTGTTGGTTTTCAGCAATTTGAACATACTATAGTCTAGTTGTGTACGTTGCTTTTAAAACTTTGGATCTATAACTTTTTTTCTCTCTCTCTCCAATTGAAACTTCAGTCACACATATAACAGACTGTGACACTGCCCCATAGTTGTTTGTTATCACTCATTTTTCTCTTTGTGTTTCAGCTGGATTTCTACTGACCTATATTCAAAATTACTGATTTCTTCATCAGTGTTGTCTACTGATGATCCTAAGAGAATTCTTCATCTCTGATATCATGCGTTTTATTTTTAGCATTTCAATTCGACTCTTAATACTTCCATCTATTTGCTAAAAATGCCCTATTGATGCATGTTGTTCACATTTTCCACTAGATTCTTTAATACCTTAGAGTTACTTTAAAATCCCCGTCTGATAGTTCCAACATGAATCACCTTTGAGTCCTGTCCAGATTCTTTTTCCTCTTGATAATTTTTTTTCTTACGTGTGTGTGTCATAATTTTGACTGAACAAATGACATCAGGTATAGAAGAGGTAAACAGTATTTAGGCCTGGACATGAGCATTCCTCTCCTGTATAAGGCCTTCAGTATGGGAAAATTAATCACATCAAGAGTTCAGCTGGGTGGGATTAATGTTATTTTTGTGGTTACCAATCAGCTGACCAGAGACTTCAACTCCATGCCTTGAGTGGCTGCTTTTGCCTAGTGCTCACCATATCACCAGGGTGCTGAAGGACTTTTCCCAGAGTTAGTTTTTCATCCCCAGTTTTGAGCAGGTCCTATGACCCTGTGTCCCTGAGTGGGTCTCTCGCCATGGTTCTGCCACTCCCCCAGTGGTAGGCTGCTATTGCTTTTCTGTCCCTTGTCCCTCCCTTCTGTTTAAAAGCAAAACTCTGCTTTACATGAGTTGACCTTCGGTCAAAGTTTTCACTCCTCCCTGACAGACAGAAGACCTGTACTTGCTATCAACATAGGATCTTAGGTCTAAGACTAGCTTCCTGTCTTCCAGTTTGCTGCCCCTCCTAAATTAGCTTAAGTCTTTCAGTACGTAGGGTTCAGGGAAGCTGGCAGGATTTTCTGTCTTTCCCACAATGACCGCTATCAGCACCTGCATGCCTGCAATATCAACAGGAATTCCTTTCAGTGTCCTGCCCTACCCCCTATTCTTTCTTGGAGATTTGAGGGAAAAAACTTGAGATTGAGTGTGAAATCCCCTTTTGAACTGTTCTTTTTTTAGATGCCCTCAGCTATTTCAAACTGCTATGTTGCTGGCCCATGACAGGCCTTCTGTTAAACTTTAAAATTTTAGCTGATTCCTCTTATGTGCTTGTGTTGTCGCTGGTATGACATCTTATTCTCTCATGCTCTGTCATAGGTAAGACAGTTCATGTGTCCCATTTCTCCTTGGAGTTCAGGTCCCATGACTGCCTTGTGATTTCAGCTCTGTGATTGGTTCAAAAAAGAATTTTGTAGTTTTTGAGGCTTTATCTTTCTCATTGTTAAGAGTAGAAATGGCATTCTTTGTAGCTCTCTATGTCTTAAGTAGAAGCTAGATGTCCTCTGATCTTCATTTCGTATAGTTTGTTTCCATGTCTGCAAATTCACTGATCTCTTCTTCTGCAGTAAACATTCTGCTATTAATCTCATCTAGTGTATTTCTCATTTCAGTTATTATATTTTTCATTTCCAGAGACTGTTTTTTTTCATATATTTCATTTCTCCTTGCACCATATTTGTGTTTTCCTCTATAGTTTTGTGAACTATGGAGCACATTTATAACATCCATTTTAATACCTTGTTTGCTAATTCTATCATCCCTGTGATTTCTTGCTCTATTGTTTCTGCTGATGAATTTTACTCGTGGTTACAGAGATAGTTTCCTGCTTCTTTTGATGCTTAGTACTTTTTGATTTGGTGCCAGATATTATGCAGTTCACAGTGTTCAGTGCTAGATTTTGTTGTATTCCTTTAAAGAATGTTGGTAAGCAGTTGACTTGCTGAGCATCATTTGGATCCCTTTCAAGAATTGCCTTTAAGCTTTGTTAAGGCAGGTCCAGAACAGCCTTCAGCCACAGGCTAATTTAGACTTAACAAAATAATACCCTTCTGAGGACTCTACACAATGCCAATTATAAGCATAGTTTGGAGAAACTATAGGTTCCATTCTAGCCCATGACAATAAAGTGAATATTGCAATAAAGTGAGTCATGTGAAATTTTTTATGTCCTAGTGCATATAAAAGTTATGTTTCAACTATACTGTAGTCTCTTAAGTGTGCAAGAGCATATGTCCAAAAAACAATGTACCTTAATTTAAAAATATTTTATTGCTAAAAAATGCTAACCATCATCTATCTGAGCCTTCAGTGAGTCGTAATCTTTTTGCTGGTGGAGGGTCTTGTCTTGTGTTGATGGCTGCTGACTGGTCAGGTTGGTATTTGCTGAAGACAGGGGTGCTGTGGCAATTTCTTATAAGAAGACAACAATGAAGTTTGCCACACTGATTGGCTTTTCCTTTCACAAGCAACTTCTCTGTAGTATGTGATACTACTTGATAGCATTTTACCCACAGAACTGCTTTCAAAATTGGAGTCAGTCCTCTCAAACCCTGCTACTTCTTTATCAACTTTGTGTAATTTTCGAAGTCCTTTGTTGTCACTTCAACAATCTTCACATCTTCTTGAGTAGAGTCCATGTACTTACTTTGTTCATCCATATAAAGCAACTCCTCATTTATTAAAGTTTTATCATGAGATTGCAAAAATTCAATCCTATCTTCAGGCTCCACATCTAATTCTAGTTCTCTTGCTATTCCCACCATATCTGCAGTTATTTCCAGCACTGAAGCCTTGAACCCCTTAAAGTCATCCATGAGGAAAGGAAACAACTTCTTCCAAACTCCTATTAATGCTGATATCTGGACCTCTTCCAATGAATCATTAATATTCTTAACTAATCTGGAATGGTGAATCCTTTTCAGAAGGTTTTCAATTTACTTTACCTAGATCCCTCACAGGAACACCTATCTATGGCAGCTATATAGTCTTATTTCTGAAAAAGTAAGACTTCAAAGTCAAAAATACTCCCTGACCCATGGGCTGCAGAATGGATGTGTTAGCAGGCATGAAAACAACATCCATCTCCATCAGAGATCTTAGATGACCAGATGCATTGTCACTGAGCAGTAACATTTTGAAAAAAATCTTTTTTTCCTGAGCTGCAGATCTCAGCAGTGAGCTCAAAATAACCATGTTATAAAGAGATGTGCTGTCATCTAGGCTTTGTTGTTCCACTTAGAAAGCAAAGGCAGAGTAGATTTAGTACTTCTTAAAGGCTCTAGAATTTTCTAAGTGATAAATGAGCATTGGCTTTAACTGAAAGTCACCACCTGCATTAGCTCCTAACAAGAGAGTCAGCCTGCCCTTTAAAGCTTTGAAGCCAAGCATTGACTTCTCTCTAGCTATTAAAGTACTGGATGGTATCTTCTTCAAATATAAGGCTGTTTCATCTATATTGAAAATGTTTTGTTTAATGTAGCTGCCTTAATCCATTGAGCTGGATAACTTGCTGCAGCTTCTGCCATCAGCACTTCCTGCTTCACTTTGCACTTTGATGTTATGGAGACTGCTTCTTTACTTAACCTGCATGAACCCAGCTGTTAGCTTCAAATTTTTCTGTAGCTTCCTCACCTCATGCAGCCTTCACAGAACTGAGGAGAGTTAGGGCCCTGCTATGGATTAGGTATTCACTTATGAAAATGTTGTAATTGGTTTTATCTTCTCTCCAGACCACTAAAACTTTACCTGTATCAACAATAAGGCTGTTTCACTTCCTTATCATTTGTGTGTTCACTGGAGTAGCACTTTTAAATTCCTTCAAGAACTTTTCCTTTGCATTCACAACTTGACTATTTGATGCAAGAGATTTAGCTTTTGGCCTATCTTGGCTCTTAACATGCCTTCTACTCTAGTACACTTCCAGCTTCCAATTTAAAGTAAGAGATACATGACTATTCCTTTTACTTGAACACTTAGAGGCAATTGTAGGGTTATTAATTGGCCTAATTTCAAAATTTTTGTGTTTCAGGAAATAGGAAGGTCCAAGAGGAGGGAGATGGGGAGCGGTCAGAGTTCACTGTCTTATATAGGCAGTTTGTGGCACCTCAAAACAATTAAAATCGTAACATCAAAGACAGGCCACTATAACAAATATAACACAATAATCCTGAAAAAGTTTGAAATATTGTGATTACCAACATGTGACACAAAGACATACAGTGAGCAAATGCTGTTGGAAAAATGGGGACAGTAGACCTGATCCAGTCAGAGTTGCCATAAACCTTTGATTTACTTAAAAAAAAAAAAAGTGCAAAGCACAATAAAACAAAATGCAATAAAAGGAGATATGCCTGTGTTATTAAATCTTTCTACTTTGGTTGCCTGGAAGACCTATTCCCAATTTCGTGGGAGTTTCAGGAATTATTCTGCCTATTCCTTTCAAGTGTTTTTACTGGTCTCAAGTTAAGTTTCCTCTCATGCATGCACATATCGGTACTCAGCCAAAGAGTTGAAGGAACCTCTCTGCAGATCTCAGATTCTTCCTCTGTGCTCCCTCTCTTTTGCCCTGCAAATTCAACCCTCCCTGGCTTCCCTGAATTCTGTTCTTTGCCACCTCAACTCAGTAAGACTGTTAGATGATGTCTGATTTCCTCTCCCAATTACTGTAGCTTGGAATCCTCCTCCAGGCAGTCAGTTAGAGAACTGTGGAACTCATAGTATTTATTTCCCTCACCCATGTACCATTTATTGTCCAATGTTTGAAAACTAATAGTTTAATTGAGATTACTATAAAACTTGCTAAGCTTTTTACACTTCTTGGAAATCCTTCCACCAGCCAGCCCCTCTTTACCCAAATTTTTAAAAAAAATAATTCTCCTGGTCTTTCTCCAGCAACCCCATTTTTATAGATCAGAAAGCAAGAACACAGCAAAATTTGACTCTTATAAATAATCAGACTTTATGACCAAAAAAAACTGCTCAGAGGATTGAGAAGATAACATACAACAGATTCCAAATTTGTTACCATCTTTACATTTTGCAGTACCCTAAATTAAAAACATCCTGCTCGGCTAGATTTTACCATAACAGAAATTGAATTTGACAAACTCTTGGAAAATTTAAAAACTTTGTTAAACTACTTTTGGTTTTATGATACTGTAATGAGGTTCTCTTATTTCTAACCTCAGACATTTTCTTTCTAAAATATTTTGAATTCCACTAGGTCTGGTAACATATTTGAATTTGGAACAAACTGCTCTAAGAATATGATCTCCTGCACTAACTACACACATCATTATTTTTAAAAGGTTATAAAGTTGGCAATTTTCCAGCTCTTATTCATCATTTCAGTTATGGAATACAATGTCCGGTTTGTATTTTCTATACTGTTTTCCTTCAGCATGTTGACTAGTTCTCTAAATTGAACCTTAGGTATTTTTTTGTTAAGATTTTTAATTCCCGGTTATGTTTTATATAATTTGATATATTACACATATGTATATGCTCTAGATGTCATATAGCATGAAAATATTTGTGAAAATTGTTGTTGTTAAACTTTTTTTCTTATGTCATTGCTTAAGATTATATTTCTGACATTGTTAGCTACTTACATTTATTTTTGACACATTTTTCCTGAATTGTTTCTTGCCTACATCAGACTATACTCAGTAATAAAAAAATTTACTAATTTCATTAAAATATTTTGGGGGAAAAAAATAAACAGTAAAACTCACACTTTAAATTTGTATTTTGAAACAATTCTATTCTTCCACTGAGAGAATCCTATATCCTGGAAACCTAAACTTTGACTTCGGCCTCTAATCCTGGACCTGTCTCACATTAAGAAAACTGGGCTTGCTCTAATCATAGTACTTAAATGCCCATTTGAACACTGTTTTTTTCTCAACTTTGTTCATAAACTTGTATTTTGTTTCTAAAATATTCCAAGCTCAATTCCACTGAAGGCTGTTGGACTTGTTAGCCTCTCTGCACGACATGTTCTTCTGTCAGAACATTCAGCTCTCCACTCAAATGCCACTTCCTCAGAAGAGCATTCTCCGACTGACTATCCTATCTAAAATAGTCCACCCTATTATTTTTCTATCATATTTTATAAAGTCATAAATATTTGTCTTGCTTCCTCTGCAGGGGTAATATAATATAGCTTGTTAACCTTTGGTAAAACTTCATAACTCACATTTCCCCCTTTTTGTAATATAAAGAAAGTGCTTTAATTTGTATTGCCACTTTATTTACATTTTCCTATCATTTCCTATTAATTATATTTTATTGTATCACATTTGCTCTCATTGAAACCAAAATCCCTTTGCATTTTCTGTTCTTGTAATGTGTTCTATTCACGACTTTATAAAACATGCATAAGAATTTACTTGCATCTTCATGGTTTACTAAATTTCATATTTTCTTTTTTTTCCATATAACAACCTTATTTCGTGTTTCAGTAACTATTTCTTTAAGGTGCTTCCCCCATACCCAATATAAAATGCTTTAAAATATTCTGGACGGAAATTATAGCAGATAAGTAACATGAATTAAAAAAAATATTCAGGGATCCCAAGCAACTGTTTAATAGCACATAAGTTCAGAGTTATCAAAAGATATCTTAAGCTCAAGGAAGAAGTACAAAGACAGCTCCTAAAGGGTAGGTAACTATCATATTGTTGTTAAACAAATACCATGCTCATTGGAATTCAACTTTCTAGCAGCAATAATAAGTTTAATAACAGAATATACAGATATATTCTTAGTATTGAGAATAGAAGTAATCCAGAAATGACTGCATTTATTCTATACTTACTTCCTTAACTTTTTTGGATTATATTCAGCCTATATCTATTTTAGGAACTGCTTTGGAAGGTCCTTATGTTTTATGCAAGGAACTGCTATTTTCCCAGATGAACAGAATATCCATTCTCTGACTCCAAGTTTCCATGACAATAAAAACAAAACATTCATCAGCACCAACTTGGTATTTGATGGCAAATGCAGCTGCAGCTTATAACAGTTCGATCTTTATCCCAACGCTTTCCTGCAGAACAGAGGCACTATATTTCTCCAAAGAAACTGAACTGTTTTTACAGTGATTTCCCCACCCCCACCAAAGACCTAAACACTAACAACTAAATGTGCTATACTATTTCCAATCATTAAATCACCCACTCTTCCAAGACTCATGCCAAATACAATGAAAAGTTCCTGAATTTTGCTAAGAGCACATCTGATTTGTGAATTCTGAAAGATCAGTTGGTTTAAGTATTACATACAGCTCTAGAGAAACATACAGTGTTTAAGTTTTCATGATAACCAAAGAGAAGACAGAATTTTGGAAGCGATGTTCACACTAAACAAAAAGCTATTAAATTCAATCGAATTATGGTAAGACAGTGCCCCCTTGTGTCTTGGTATTTTTACCTTGACTAAATCCAATATTAATTTCCTTAGAGTTCTATGGTACAGATTTGGATAATTTTATATCACAGAAATCAACAGGACTTGATAAACAGGACTAACAGATCTCCTAAGACAAAAAAAATCTGAATTTATTACAATATAGATACATTGGCTATTCAATATTAGTGATTTTAACATCTGTATAATCTGCAATATGAAGAAAATGTAATGAATTTGGATAGATTCAGTAGTTATTTTTATTTTAAATTTCATATTTAATTTACTATTAGTAAGAGAGGATGACAGTTTTAAAAATGGAAAGAAATAACTCAGCACCATCAATTAATTACATTTTCTCTGGTAGCGATTCTATGTACTAGTATTGGCTTCCTTCATTATCACCTAGGGAACTAGTGAGGTCCATGCTTTACTAGATAGAAAACAGTTTGTACTAAATGGAGGAAATTCACATGAAATTTTAAAAGGTATTTGCAGTGACAATATGAGAAATTCTCTAAGTTACATAAACTTTTAGAAATAAAACATACAGAAAAACATCATCCACGTTTTAACCCCACTCAAAATGTTATCACTTATACTAGGGGCCTGGGCATGAACACTGTGAAAAATCAGAATCGCAAAAGATCTGAATTAGAACTTGCATTCTGGCGAGATCCCTAGAAGATTCTTATGGTCTTTAAAGCTTAAGAAAATCCCTGCTCTCCTATCCCCAACTATCAAAGAGGTGGAGGATGAGACCTGATTATCTATTTAGGCATGGGAATAGCTTTAGAGACCAAGTAGAGTCAAAGGAAGAAAATCAGAAACAGCTTTAGAAGGTAACCTTGAGTATATAACTCAAGCTATGTTTGCCTGCTTACTTAAGTGACTCCTACTGCAACTCTGTTTTCCCACTCTCTGAAATCACTATTTTAAAGCAAGCAACAAACAAAACTCTGACCATTAGGTGCTTAATTTGAATGATCAAGAAGTAAACTTTTCAAAAGGTAAATAATTACGTAAAAACTGTAAGTCTGCCACTCATTATCAATGATATCTAGTATTTATATTTTTTATACATCACAACCCACATTTACTATGTTATCTCAAATATTTAATACTCACCCTGTCCTGAAAAGCAACTGTTATTTACTCCCATTTTATAAATGAAGTGACTGAGAATCACTGAGATCAACTAAATTACCCAAGGTCAAACAACTAGTGAAGGTTGAACAGACTGCTAAAATACAGGTCCTGATTCCAAATCTTAAGTTCTTTGCACTATACCACACTATCACTACTCATTAATGTGAATGAGTTTAATTAGATTGCTTTTTCCTGATAGTAGCTGAATTAGTATACTGAAGTCTGGTAAACCACTGGAGAAAAAAGAGAAAACTCTGGACAGAGCACTCTGGCTAAGAACCTTATAGCTAGCTGAAGACTAAAGCAGCGTAACAGCACTTAGCATATGGAAACTTGGAGTGAGGGACTCTGGAAGGAGAAAGGGGGGTTGCAGGCATGAAGGTGGGAAGATCCCAAAGATAAATTATACTGAGGAAATAGGTATATATTTATGCCTATCCCTGTGAGGCACAAAAGAACTCTTTCTTCTAGGTACACCATTTGCTCTTTGTCCTTGAACCACAATAATCCTCTTTCTGGATGCCAAGTCCAGCTACATTATTTGTCATTTCCTTGTAGACTAGTTTGAATACCTTCTCCTATTATTTCTAATACTGTATTTATGAGGGAAAATGTACATGTTCCAATTGGCAAACTGGAAAACACAACATGTTCATGTGTCAAGAAAGAATCATTTATCCTCCTAGCCAATCAGGAAATACCTAGCAGGTATAGTTACACAACTGAGGAGGCAGATAATCAAAATAGAAGACATGTTGGATTTACAATCAAACAGATTTGGATTCTAATACTTGCTTCACCACTTCGTGCAGGATAGAATGTCTGATCAAGTAAGTTTTCATATTTTTAAATGCTAAGGAGACAAGAATGATTTATTTTTGGCAACAGTATAAAAATGTCATTTTTCTTTTAGCTCATCTATATTTTGATTTTTTAATAATAACTGTGTGTTATGTTTGATTTAGGAAAAAGACATTTTTAAAGGTACATAACAATTTTTATAAACTAAGATCTTTACAAGAACTCATGTACATAAAATATTTAATATGTGCATGAAGAAATTAGGTTATTTATCTAATCATCATTATACAACAGTTATCGTGAACACAAATATAGGATAGGAAAACATTAAAAATATAAAAAATCTCAATAATTTATGTAGTTACTAGAGCTACTTGTTTATAGAATAAATATTTATATAAAAGCTGTAATGTTCCATCAAATTACAGTCATCCCTCAGTATCCAAAAGGGAGACTGGTTCCACTCCCCATCTCGTCACAGTGGATGCCACCATCTGAGGATGCTCAAGTCCCTTATTAAAATGGTGTAGTATTTGCATTTAATCTACACATCCTCTATATACTTTAAAATAATCTCCAGATTATTTATAATATCTAATACAATGTAAATGCTATGTAAATAGTTATAATACTGTATTGTTTAGAAAGCAAAAAACTTTGTACAAATTCAGTACAGATACAACCATTGTAGGTCTAACTACAAAGTACATCAGCAAGAATATAACATTTTTTTCCAAATAGTTTTGATATGAGGTGGATTGGATACATGGAAGCAGAACCCATGGAAATGAAGGACTAATTATTTCCAAAAAAGTTCAGGAATATCAACTATTCTGGTTCAGAATTTGAGCCTATTTGCACCAACTATCATCTATTTCTCTTTCTGTCACTTCCAGTTTAACACTGTTCAAAACTGATGAAAGTTTCCCAATGCATGGCATACAAAATCCATTTTTTAATTCTGACATACCAAGCTCTCCACATTCAGGTTCTAATCTAACCCTTTTTGCTGTTGTTTTTTTAATTTCAAAAAAGTCCAAAGTTTATGAAAAAGTTATAAGTACAGTAAAAGGAATTTTTCCCCCTTGAACTATTTCTGTGAATAAGTTGCAGACACGAAGCTCCACCATCCCCCAAGACTTCAGTATGTTCTACTGCTTTCTGTACAAGAAACTACTGTGCAATACAACTAACATAATCATAAAATTAACATTTATACACTACTACCTTCTAATCTTAAGATCCCATTTGAGTTTTCCTAAACATCTCAAAGATGCCTTTGCAAAAGAACCAAGTTCAGAATCATAATTTCCTTTGGTTTCTTTTCCTAACTTTCTTTACTTGTCCCTCAATCTGAATTTGCTTTGTCTGATGTTTCCTAAACATTACATTCAGTCCATGCATCTTCAGTAGGAATATCACAGAAGTAATGCTGTGTTCTTCCCAATACATCCTACTAGGTGACACATAAACCGAATTATCTCATTATCGATAATGTTCACTTTGATCCCTTCATTAATGTGTCTGCCAAGGCTTCTCAACTGAAATGTTACTTTTCCCCATCGTAATTAATAATTATTTTGTGGGAAGGTACTTTAAGACTACATAAAAATCTTGTTCTTTACAAAATCTTAAATCTATTTATATGGCATAGACTCACAGTTTCCTATTTTATTCAATGGGTTATAATCCATTACTATCAATATTTATTTTGCTGTTCAAACTGTCGCAGATTTGGCCAAAGGGAGCTCCTTCAAGCTGTTTTGTGTGATGTTCTTCCAAGTCCTCCTCATTCTTTGAGTATGTCCTTACTTTCCAGCATAATATGATTTTCCAGGCTTATCTTGTTCCTTTTCCCTGCCCTAGTCCTAGAATCAGTCATTTCTCTGAGGATCCCTGGTTTCTTTTAGTGGAGAATGCTATTTAGAAACTAAGTTCTAGACATGAGTTATGGTCAGTGGTACTAAGGTTTTGCTATTCCCTCTCTCTTAGTGGACAGGCTAAAGGAATATATGTATACGCATACATACACATATATACACAACACACATTTATAGCTAAATTTCTCTTACTATATTTATTAGAAATTTGAGTTCACACATATATCTTCAATTCCCATCTAATACTATAGGATTCATTCTAGTTTTCTTCCTTTATTTGTAACTTTCTTCTCCACCAGTGAGAAATCTCCTTACCCATAAATGTATTGAGTTAACCAATTCCCCCCATCTATAACCCACTTGCAATTGCTGCCGTTGCAGCATCCTCTACCCTTCAGTGTGAATGCCATCTAGCACAGAAGCTCTTCTTTCTCCTCCTCCTCCTGTTTGCTGTGACTATTGGCTTCCAAAGAGGCTGCTACACAAAACCAAGCAGGACCATGCCTGTGTCCTCCCTCCTTCAAGCTTTTAAAACACCCAAACTATCCCTCTGGTTTATGCTTCTTTCCTTTATGATTTTCAATCAAGAGTTCCTAAATCTTTTCCCAACCTTTCCACAACATATCA
Source organism: Eonycteris spelaea (assembly GCA_003508835.1). NCBI lineage: Eukaryota > Metazoa > Chordata > Mammalia > Chiroptera > Pteropodidae > Eonycteris > Eonycteris spelaea. Next base: position 7,128,743 of record PUFA01000040.1, on the reverse strand, counting down.
ATTCTCCTATACCTACCTACCCACTGCACCCTCCTGCAAGTCAGAGAAGTGCCCATGTTGACTAATTTCTGATATTTGATTGCAGAATTACAGGGCCATATGATATAAAAGAAAAGTAAAGGTGACTCTTCTCTGAGCTGTAAATACTTCAAATGTTTCTAAAAAATTACTAAATAAATGGAGAGTCTCTAAGAACAAAGAGTGGGAAATTGTGAGCTAATGCCTGCTTTTACTACTTCAGGTGGAGAGTTTGTCTTTTATCTATATCTGGAGATAATGCAACAAATTCTGGATTCACAGTAAGAAAATCACAAGCAATCTAAACTTGTTTACAATAATTATGAAAATAAAGAAATTTAAAGTCATAGGTTTTGAGAGGAGAAATATTTCTGGAGAAGAAAAGGTGAGAATTTGCTTTAAATATCTTATGAGATGTCATACTTTGGTGTAATCTCAAGTGCATGTAAGCAAAATAGGAAAATTCTTTCCTAGGCCACGGACTGGGGACCAGTCCATGGCTTGTTAGGAACCAGGCTGCATAGCAGGAGGTAAGCGGTGGGCAAGCCAACGAAGCCTCATTTTATTTGCAGCCACTCCCCACCGCTAGCATCATCACCTCAGCCCCACCTCAGATCATCAGGCATTAGATTCTCATAGGAGCACTGGTCCTTGGTGCCAAAAAGGCTGGGGACCACTGTTCTAGGGAGATATTTTGGTTTTTAAAAGCATATCATTTGGTTTTTTAAAGCAGATCTCTCTAATAGAATATCCAAAGATTAAACAACTACCTTAGGGTACTACATTATTGAAGATATTCAAAGAATAGGTTGGACAACATCTTCATGGAGATGTAAAGGCAGGCAAGACAAAAAGGACAGTACTGGACTTGGAGTCAGAAGTCACAATATAGTGGTTAAAAAGCACAGGTTGTTGTATCTCACTGGGTTTGCAATGTATATTGTCAATCCTGGGCAAATTAATTACCTCAGTTTCCTCATAAGTAAAGTGAAAACACTTATATCTATTGCATAGGATTGTTGTGTGAACTTAATGCACTAATATACACAAAAGGCTTAGAAACTAAATTCTGGACACTAATATTTAACAGTGTCACAAATACTTAATAAATGCTTTCTATTGTAATTACATAGTACTTTGTAAGCAACAAACTCTAAGATATAAAAGGTTTTATTATTTATTAGGCATTAACTCTATAAATTTAGGGGTTTTATCAATCTTGTTCCTATTGTTTCCCCAGTCCTTAGCGCAACATTTATAAACATTTGTTAAGGAAAAGGAGATTAAAATACTAATGGGTTGTTAGATTATGAACCTTTTAAAGTCCTTTCTAATGCTGATAATCTATGACCCAGCTATGTGGTATTAGTGAAAGATATCTTCATGTTAATGTCAGTAATCATTGACAATCTTCTCTTTTGTCCATTTAGAAAGATCAATCAATTAGATGGATACCTTTTTATGGGCCTAACATATTTACCTACAATCTAGTTGATGAAACAAGACAATCACATGGCATAATATATTTAATGCTAGAAAGTAAGCTCCATGAAGGTGGGACTAAAGATAGTTGCTCATTGCTATTTTTCTCAGCACCTAACACTGTTGACTAAATTAATTTCAAAAAACAGGAGTTGGAAAAGAGAGAGCTAGGTAGATCAGGACTGTTACATGTTTCATAGAACAGGTGGATAAAGGTTGAGAAACGTAGGAAAGGAAAGGGGATGAAAGGAGAAAATAGCATCACATCAGTAAGAAAGAATGCTCAAAGCAATTACAAAAGAGGAAATGAGCAGAGTGTGTATGTGGACTTGCCTATCTAAAACAAAGAGCTAGGACTGAGTGAATAGTAGTGGAATATATATTCAACATTTATCTAGTTAGGACTCAATGCGTATGTAAGATACTAGGTTCTCCCCAATATCTGGTTGGAGAAAAAATATAAACAATTTTATGTGTCTTAGATATTATCAACAACAAAATGTATATCGGAGAATCATTCAAGCAACTCATAACTTCTGACCAAGCAACTTCTTAATTATTAAATTAAAAATTTCTCCTTATAAGGAAATAACTGAGTTAGGACAAAACTTTACACATAGAAGACACTCAATACAGAACTGTTTATAAACAATTTAAATTGCCAGTAACAGGTGAGGAATGAAGAAAATTATACTATCATACCCTAGAGTCCTTCAAAATCATATTTATGGTAAGTGCTTATTATATAATATTAAGTGAGCCAAATACAAGATTGAATATGTTCTCATCTGTGAAAAAACCACCATCCAATTATGAAGCTAGAAAACTTTAATTAAGAGATGGGGGAGGGGTCATAAAAATGTAAAGGAATGCACACAATTGTCCTCAAAATATTTAAGTTTTACTTAATATTATACATTTGTATATTATTTTTCTTGATTAACTACATTTATAATTCACCATTTGTGTTTTTCAGATGGTGAACAAAAGGTGTGATTTAAGCGAGAAAGGTAATCTAAAACCCAATCAAATGGCCTTAACCACTAAAGGTAGGCCTGGTCTCTAATCTTCAAAAGAATGGTGACTGAATGTATAATATGTTTCAATGAAGTATTTGTATGTTTTAAATTGTGGTAAAATGCACACCACATAATATTTATTATCTTAACCATTTTAAGTGTGTAATTCAGTAGTGTTAAGTATATTTACATTGTACAACCAATCTTCAGAACTCTTCATCTTGCAAAACTAAAATTCTATAACCATTAATAATTTTCTATTCACCCCTCACTCCCAAGCCCCTAGCAACCACCTTTGTATTTTTCTGTCTTTATGAATTTTACTACTCAAGGTACTTCGTATAAGTGGAATTGTACAGTATTTGTCTTCATTGTGACGGGCTTATTTCACTTAGCATAATGTTCTCAAAATTCATCTATGTTGTAGCATATGCCAGAATTTTCTTTCTTTTTAAGGTTTTAAAATATTCATTGTATGTTTATCCAAAGATTTTGTTTATCCATTTTCCATCAATGGGCACGTGGATTGCTGCCTTTTTGTTGTTGTTGTTGTTTGAAGGACTTTATTTAGTAAGATACTGATTTATTATCTTTATATCTTCTCTGATGCATAAAGGATTTGGCCACTTTTTGATTACTGTGAATAATACTGCTCTGACCACTGAGTGTACAAAAATCTCGAGACTCTGCTTTTAATCTTGGGGGGGTATATACCTGGAAGTGACACTGCTGGATCATAAGGTAATTTTGTTTTTAATTTTTTGAGAAATAAACTTTTTAATTAAATGACTACCCCTCACATTCCTGTAAGAAAGAGAACTTCTACTATGCCCTAAATGTTAACACTGATTGGATGATGAGATTATGAGTGAATCAAGTTTACTGTCTCCCTTTTGGTTTACTATACTGTCCAAATTTTCTATAGCGAGATTATGGTAAAAAATGAAAACATATATAATTGCTTTTGCTGCTATTACTTTTTCTTGCGAGTGTATTACAACAAAGGCCTGAATATTCCTGGCCTCTAGATATTAGGGCAACTACTATGGTCTCCCCAAAATTCCTATGTCGAAACTTAATCCCCTAAGTGATGGTATTAGGAGGTGGAGCCTTTAAGAGATGACAAGGTCATGGGGGCAGAGTCCTCATGAATGGGATTAATGTTCTTATAAAGAAGACCAACATAGCTCCCTAGCTCCCTTGTACCATGTTGACACAATGAGAAATCTGCAACCCAGAAGAGATCCCTGACTCAACCAAGCTGGTACTCTAATTTCCCAGTTTCTGGTACCGTGAGGAATAAATGCTTGTTTTTTATAAGCAACTAAGTCTGTGGTATTTTGTTATAGCAGCTCAAATGCACTAGGACTGCAAGTACACTCTCCTCTATGGGTGTAGTCCAAAGCTATAAAACATTTTTGGGGTTTTAATTCAAAGATTTAAACATAAGAGATTTCTTAGTGATTGCAAATAAAGATGATGGCTAGATACATGAAGCGTTCTTTAATGGTTTAGCTATGATACAGGAGCAAAGCTCTGTGTGATGAGTGATAGTACTAATTTTTACAGGGAAAAGCATTAAGATTCACTACAGTAAGCCTAGTCCAGGGAATCTATCTTCTGCTCCCGATTATCAAAATCACTGCTAATACCCTTAAACAATATGGAAATAGTTGAAATCTAGTTATATTTATTAAGATTTCCAAAAATATCCATACTATAGGACATTAGATACTTGCTTTTCAAATTTAGGGTATGTAGTTAACATCCACAAAATAAGTTATTAAATAAAGATAATCATTCTTTGTAGTACAAGTTAATTAAAAATTTTTAGAGCACAGCAAAGTAAATATTAAAGGGAAGAGATACTAGAGCAAGAGAAAAGATATTGGAGGAAAGGGGTACCTCAAGAGAGAGGGTAAGGAGGAAACAGAAAGAGATTGAAATGGGCAGAAAAGACTAATTTTCATGTGTTTCTGACAGTCTAAACACGATCTTAGCTAAAGGACCTCTCAAAGTCCTTTCAGAAACTGGAATTCTGTATAAAGCTTAAATTTGAACTTAAATTCTGAATTGAAATGACCTCAATTACTGGTTAATATAATCATATATTCACTTATGTGCTTAAAATGTCACAGTATCAGAAATATTAGTTATAATACTCTAAATCTAAAATTTTGATCATTTAATAATAGCAGAAGTCTTAGTAATCTAATGCATCAAATGATAGCATGCATCTGAAAGAGAGACTATTTCAATGGCTTATAACTTGTTCACATATCATAATATTTGGTCATTTGCTTTTTATCTTTTAATCCCAACAAGATGGTTAGGGCTTTTCCAATCCCCCCCCCTTTTTTTTTTTTGGCCTATTCTTTTCCCAGTCTAATGAATTCCTTTAATAACAAGTCATTTCTAAAATAAACAGCTGCCTTTTTCTTAGAATTAACTGCTAGAATGGCCTTTAAGGTGACACACCTGAACCCCCGCAAAGCTTTACTATTTGGTATGGTTTAGATACTGGTTAATTGTGCTATACTTGTCTGGGGTAGTAGCTGCAGTTGTCTGAACTTCCACCAGAGGCGGCGACTCTCCAAGCAATCCCCTGGACTTCCCAATGATTTTTGTAAGCCGGTAATGGTTAACAAACACAGTCAGAGAAAAAGGCTTTAAGTTAAGGTCCATTCCAAGCTTAGGGAAAAACTCTTCCAAAACCTGACTTAAGCACTGAGAACCAGTTCCAAACAGTGTTAAAGGAAAAGCATGAAAAACAAAAATCCTAATAGTGCTAAAATGTTATTTTAGACATGAGATCAAAGTCCAATCTCACGAAAATTTTGGCGACTCAGTGATGCTAACAAGTAAAAAGAAAACAAAAAATCGGAACTCTTTTTCCTTTACCTCTGTTCTCTTTGATAACATGATAGCAAGGAGAAAACTGGCATAATAAGAGATAGGCTGCTGAAGAGAGGAAAAAGTAGAATTAGTGGTAATATTCTTTAAATCAAATCTTCTTTATGATAAACACTACCAACACGAGAGAAAAGCACAGTTCTTCTGAACTGTTAACTTCTGCCAATATAAAAACAAACAAAATTTTGTAAAATTATTGTACCCTACAATTCAAACAAATTTAGATTGTAGTTGCAGTGCTGTATTATAGAAGCAATACCATCATCACTGAATATCCGTGGTTAGAATGTATGAATTCTGCAACTGTTCCAATGCTCCCAATTAACCAAAAACATATTTTTAGAAATAGTAATTTTAGACAGCACAATTTAAATTTAAAACAATTAAAAATCTTTGACTATTATCAAGTTTTTCAAAATAATGATAAAAGCCCATCAAAGTGTCAAACTTTTATCAAAGTGGAAAAAAAACTTTCATTATTCATTCCACATTCTATGCAAATGATAATTTTTAAATAGCAGAAATATGTTTCGTTTATAAGCATATACTAAAGATGGTTAAAAAGCTCAGCCTTTAACTTCTATGTATGTCTCATACTCAGAGTAAACTTTCAAAGATGTAATAGATTGAGGCTAGTGTAGAAGATGTGAGAAATACATTTCTTTACCTCCTTTGCTCAGGGAGGGCACGTTACCTAATGTATGAAAGACATTCTAGCTCAAAATTATTGGCCCATTATTTTATTTAGAAAGAAAAATGTAGAACTACACATAATCTGATGACGTCAGTTCTACATTTCGCCTAAACAGAGTGGAAAAAAAAAATTTCAATGATTTCAAAAGAAACGGAAAATAATCAAGCCAGTTTCTTAGTCAGACTGTTTCATAAAAAATGTTCTACATTGTTTTTCCCTCTCTGAGCTAAAATATAAGTAATTCTTAGTAACAACACATTTAAACATTCTGTAAGAAACTAATCTTTGGTTACACTGATCATTTTAGTTTTCCAATTCTCACCAGACAAATTAGATTAAGTATTAACAGGGACACACTTAAAATAAAGCCTAAAGTTACCAATTTTGTTTTATTACTGTTTAACAGAACGACAAACCTTATCTTCTACTATTACATGTAATATAGTTAGTTCAGTTAAAACACTGAAAACATTTTTTAAAAGGTTTTTCTATCTCACACCTTACAAATCCAATTCATTTCACGAGGGGCTGCTGTTTAAGCATTACTAAAACAATTTCGGATATGACATTCCTTGCTCTTTCAGGTCTACAAACCTGAAAGAAGGTTGATATAGTCAGTTTTCTAATGTTAAAAAGAAAAATTCACTTTAGATATTGCTCTAAAAATAACAAACAAGCCTATGTAAACCATGATTTTAAAGTAATGTGCTATGTATATAGAAATAATCCCTTTCATAGCATTTTACAAAAGACTGCACGGAATCCATTTTTTAACAATCTTTCCTTCTTTGTTTACTTCTTTATATTTTTTCTTTAAAAAAAATGTTCTTTTTCCAATTACAAGGAGGAAATAAAAAGAAATGCAATCCTTTTATGTAAAGTAAATCCATCTGGATGTTTGCTGCATCCCGTACTATAAACCTGTGATCCCCAACCAGAATGAGTTATAGTAAAGCTGCAGGCAAAATTGTCTCCATATACCACAATCCATTATCCCTGTCAAGTTAATGTTCCATGTTGAGCCATATGGCACGGGTACACATTCAACAAAGGAAATTCCTTAAACTTGTTATAATCAGCACTTGCAGTCATCCAAAAAACTGACATAAACAGCTTTATTGTGTTTAGTGCATTTCAGTTAATATCCATGACAAAAACAGGAAACAGTACAGGAAAAGGAGGAGGAATGTGGGGGAACAGAGTTATTAAAAAAAAACAAAAACTGTACATTCTATAATTAGTTTTTTTTTTCCCCTAAGCAAGTGATTTTCAATTACAGTAAGCTCCAACCTCTTGACAGTGATCCACTGGGCCATATTTAAGAAAAAACAAAATTTAATGACATCAATTTTTCATGGCATGAACCTAAACATAAAGTCTTACAGTATCTGATCATATAAAGCAATTCAGGCAAAATAATGAATAATTTGAATTTTCATGTTTGTTTTCTTTACAGTTGTCTTATCGGTAAAATCTAACAATGCTTCATTAAAAAAATAAGGCAATTTAAATAAAGTGTCTTTATATACATTAAGTGTAGGTCACAGACAAATCAAGGGCTCCCAGAAGCCTTTGGTACCTGGCACAGCCCAGCACATCAAACTCTAGTCAAGGTACAAGTAGAGCAGAACTTAATTTCAGCCCCTGCAGTGACAACAATAAAACGCTGAGAAAACACACTATCAAATACTGAACTCAGCATCAATTTCTGTTAATTACAGCCTTGTCAGCAACGTGATTATTCAAACAACTCATGCAAATGTTAATGAGGCCTTATTTGCATATTTATTTTTTCCTTTGTTGAAATGTCATTGATTATTACATTCTACTATGATGAATGTGGTTGATGATGTGCTCTGATATGTAATTAGTCATTAGGTGGAATGAATAGATCAATTATGAAAAAGGACTAAGATTAAGAAATATCAAACAAGACCGCCCAATATAACTATAGAATCTTTAAAAAAAAGAACCTAACAAATAATTTCTTGACATTTAAACTGCAACATCAGTAGTTTTCAATAAATAAACCACTACTTTTGTGAGGTTAAATGAAGGCTTAAAAATATATCAGCATTTTGATAATCCAATTATGATCATAGAAACCATCTTTAAAAACTGCAAACCACCTTAAGTGGCATGTCGGAACAACAAACAGCAAAAAGAACAGATTTTCCTTTAGAGCTATACAAATCAGAACCATATAAAGTATATGTGAATCCAGTGTGAGGAAGAGGAGGTAGAAACAGGTCAAAAGAGAAAGAAGTTTAACATCCTAGACAGAAGGGGTAGGAACCTGATGGAGAATGACGACCTTCATAAAACCAACGGTGTGCAAAAACAAACTCCTTCAAATCCCAATTTATTCTTAGAGGAAAAGGATTATTTAGCCTCTGAAACTGTTTGCTGTAACTATCCAGACAGCACTTGCTATTCACAGATGAAAAAAAGAAAAAAAAAAAAACACATTACTGCAGACCAGATGGGAACATTCCACATGACCAAACCAATCAATCACCTCAGTGGGGCGCAGGTGCAACACAGCCGTGTAGCAACACACCATTTCACAGTCTATCGGGCACAAACACATGGCCACCAATCAATGGCACCCCGAGGACCTCAGAGGGGGCAGGCTCTCTGGAGTCTTACTGGTCCATGCCTGATGACTTCATAATCACACATCATTTCATTCACTAGAGGATACAAACTAGCATTCTAATAACCTTCTACTGAAAATGGTCATGTTGTGCATATTAATACAGTGCTGTTTGGAGTGAAGCAACTGACTTTACACGGCAGGCTAGGCAAGGCATGCAGGGTTGAAACAACCTGCAGCTAAAAACTTCCTATTTGGAGATGACTGTTGTGTTCAGGCTGAGATCAATGGCAATATGATTCATTCTGCCACATCGAAGTTGGCATGCAAGGCTAGTATCTTATACAAAGCAACTGTTAAACAATAGTATGCTTGAAAGAATAAAGGACAAAGGAGGATGAAAATAAAAAGGGAAGTTGGTAATCATGTATGAGGGATAAAGAGCTCCACATCTTTCTAAAGTAACCTAACTAAAACTGAATTGCAAATAAATATTAGGCGACCATGAATAAAATAGTGTATTTATTGGCTTAGTTTTCCGGTGCTGGAAGGGTGACTCTGTACAGTGCACAATTACGGGAGAAGATAAATAGAACAATTTCCAACTAACACTGCTAAAATTTCACCAAGGCAGAGTTCCATTCTGTTAGGTGGCATTCACAGAGAGATTCAGGCAGGGATATCCTGGATAACTGAATATTGTGAATAACTGATTCACCATACGCCATATAGAGTGACCTAATTTAAAAAGGAAAAACAGGAAAAATATGCTTCATCCTAAAAAAGAAAACTAGTTAACTCGAATCCTCGGTGGAAAAAGGTCAGGCATCCATCTGTTTTTAAACAGCAGATTTCTTCGATAATTCAGAGGGCACTTTGGGACCTTAAAGGGTCCTTAGATTCTACTACGAACATCAATCACCAGAGCCAAAGTTCATGTGGAAACCAATGCAAGACATGTAACAGAGTCTAAATGGACCATTTGACAACATTAAAAGTTGGCTTGGGTGATTGATTTTTGATGCTAATATTCTTATCATGTTGTCTCTCATTAAAACAACATATAGAAAATCCAATGAATATCATCATGCTTTCCTCGTATGAGGCTAGTAGTGATTATGTCTTTTACAGGCTAAAAATAGAATATATACATTCTACGAAAATATATCTACTATAACAGAGGTTACTTTGGGAAAGAAATCTAGTGATTAGAGAAAGAAATACATTGTTGTTACTATTCCACAAAGGAATAACTGGCAAGATAATGTCACTGGTGGTTTATTATATAGCATTTACTTTAAAATGCACACCTAACTTCTTTCTAAATGGAATATCTTAGACTAGAAGAGGACACAAGATTCAAGTCATAAGACCAGTATGCTATATTTCAGGTTCTCACTAATTAGCTGTGTTAGTCTTCATCAGGTCAGATTATGTTAAAGACTCAATTTATTAAAGTGTAGAGTGACCAGATTAGAGAGGATCTTGAAGTTTCTCCTAATTTACGGTCTTACTTTGTGGCCTGATATCTTTAAAGGCTTTATCTAGTAGTTTTCAGAGTACCATGCAGGGATGAATAGAGATCAGGTGTGCCAGTCCTAAATGCCTGGCAAGGAAGAAAAAAATGTACTTATTATTATAATGGACAAGCAGATACAAAAGGCAATCGTTCCTTTGGTTGACAAAAGTAATTTGAGTTGAAGTCTATTGGTTCCCCAGACAAAATAACAATACCAAAATTGTATAATATTACAACCCCCGCTTCTGAACCATCACAACTAAAAAGGAGCACGAAATCTTTTCAAATAATCTTTGAGCTAGAGTTTCCTGAAGTGTCTCACATAGAGGCTGAGCTATCCTTGCAATAACTCTGTTGAAGATAAAAATGATAAGGACTGAACCCATTTAACAGAAAAAAATGGAAGATAAAGGATGGTGACTGGCCTCAGCAAATCAGCAGGAGACACTGAACAGCATGTTACCAGTCGGCATCTCTTTCTTGATTCCAAGTTTAATCCTTAGTGAAAGCAACTATGTTTGAACCTTTTCCCCGCAAGACATAGGAAATATATTAAAAACATGCTCAACAATAATGCTTTGAAAAGCAAAGAAGAAAAACCGTACTTTCACTTTTTAACCACTGTGAATACAAAATGATATTTAAAGGTAATACAGAGAAAGGTTAAGAGAGCAGCTCTGAATTCAGGCACCGTGGCTTAAATGCCAGTTCCATGATTTACTAATTTTGTGACTTTCGAACTAGTAGTTACTAAACTCTCTAAACCGCAATTTCTTGATTTAAAAAAAATGAATAATAATATAGACAACACCTACCCCTCAGGGGCTGTTGTGAAGATTAAATGAACTAATGCGTATGGTGCTTGGTTAGCAACATGCCTAACCGGGAAGCAAGCAATTTTTGTTATCATGTAATATTAAAAATTAAAACACTAATTTAAAAGTACCAAAAAACAGGAGAAAGTTTCGGTCCATATACATACTGATCCCAACTCTGTTGTTTAAAAAATACTTCACAAGAAAACAGACAGATTATGGTAACCAACAATTAATTGCAGGGTTGGTCAATGTATGCCTCAACCGGCCGGCCCCCTGATAATACAGCCTACAAAAACTAAATTAGGAAAATCTACCAAAAGAGTAGAGGTTTCTGCTTTTGTCTAGAAAGGTATCTCCCTTTTCTTTCTCTAGAATTAGTTGTGCAAAGTTAAGAAAAAAAGTTGGTTAATTTGAACCCAATTGACAGATGTTTCTTCACTGGTATCCATAAAAACCCCAAAACTGTCAATAAAACTAAGTTTACCTGGTCATAGTAGCCATTTCACAGTAGGGAAGGGTGCTCAGCAGAGGCAAAAAGGAGGAACTGTTGGGAAAAGTACAGAGCTGACTCTAGTAGAAAAAGAAAAATCTGGATTTGAATCTAGCATTCACCAACTAAATGTCAAATGAACTCTGGTAGATCTCTCCCCCTTCTCCTCTCTCTCTCTGCCTCAGTTTCTTCATCTGTGAAATTGGAGATGAAATGGAAAAGAAGAAATGAACATTTAATGAATGTCTTTTAAGTGTTAGGCCCTGTGCTGGGCATTAGAATACACCATTATCTTCAAGAATATAGCAAGATCAGAATTACTATCTCAAAGATTAAAGTAGTTTTGAATAGACATTTCTCCAAAGAATAATGTGTGTCTGTGGGTGTGTGTGTGTGTGCGCGCGCGTGCACACATATGTAGTCAGTCAATGAGCACACAAAATAATGCTTGTTATTGTTAGTCACTAGGGAAATGAAATCAAAACCTACCTCAATGAGGTTTCACATCCACTAGGATGGCTAAACTAAAAAAGTCAGACAAATGAGGGCAAGGATATGAAGAAATTGAAACCCTCATAAACTGCTGGTAGAATTTCAAAATGGTACACAACCACATGAGAGAACAGTCTGGCAGTCCCTCAAATGGTTAAACACAGAGCTATATTACTCAGCGATTCCACTCTTAGGTATATACTTAAGAGAAATGAAAATGTGTCCCAACAAAAACTTGTACACCAATGTTTATAGCAACATTATTCATAATAACCAAAAAGCAGAAACACCAAAAATCTCAATTAACTGATGAATGGATACATAAAATGTAGTATACCCATTCAATGGAATATTATTTAGTATAAAAAAGAAATGAAGTACAACATGCTACAACATAGCTGATCTTTGAAAATATTATGCTAAGTAAAAAAAAGCCAGGCTCCTAAGACCACATAGTGTATGATTCTATTTATGTGCAATGTCCAAAACAGGCAAATCAACAGTGACAGAAAGTAGATTAGTGGCTGCTGGGGGTAGGTGGAGGGAGGAATGAAGACTGACTTCTAATAGGTATGGGGTTTCTTCTTGTAGTAATGGAAATGTTCTAAAATTAGTGGTGATGGCTGCACAACTCTGGGAGGGAATACACTAAAAGCCACTGAATTGTACACCTTAAAAAGATGAATTTTATGACGTGAATTATATCTTAACAAAGCTGTTATTAAAAAATACTGGGTTTCAAAGATTAATAAAACCACTCCCATGAGGTTAGGAATATTAAATAATGTAAGCTAAAGCACTCTGAATGGTGCCTGGAAAACACTGAAGGTTCTTAATGAAATGTGACCTCCTTTTCCCTTTGTCAAATGCAGAAACAACAGAAGTTAAATATGACATTGATTCTAACCTGATAGCTTAATAAAGCTACCTAATTTTTGTCACCTGATTAGCAATGAAGGAGCACAACTACATGGTTATACGTATACAGTAAAGTCAGGAAAACCAGTACATATCTATCATTAGTATGAACGAAAATGGACTTACTAACCAGCCCGCATCAGAAGACCTAAGTATAATGAAAATATACCAGAGACAACAAAGTTATTTATATACAATTCCCAAGAATCCCTTCCAAATCTGTCAGCAATCATCTCAGGAACAATAAAGCTATAGCTGTGAATATTTTTTTTTAAAGGAACATTACTGTTCAAATGAATTTGGTAAGCTCTAATATAAATTGCTCTAAATTCAGGATTAGATATTTTGATGTTCAGGAAAGTATTCTTTGAACCTCAAAACAAACAAGCAAAAAATTGTCTCATGCTATGAGATGGCTCTCCTGAGAACTACTAACACTGATCGAAATAATAAAACAGTCAGGTCCTTATATGCCAATTAATTTATCTCCCCAGGTGATAGTGAAGAATGGACAGGGAGACCTCTCCCCACGGGGTACCATTACCTCTAGGAAGAGTTTTCTATTTTACTCTTATACTTTCACTGGGGATGACCAATGAATTATCTGGCAAATAATTTTGCTACTGATTTAGTATCACATTCACATTTCATAAATACTTCTCAAACTCAATTAGAGTTCCCACCCATTTTATTTTTTATGGGCTAATCAAAAGAGCTAACTTAGTATTTATTTTAAAAATAAATAAGTAGAGAGCTTCCATATATTTCATGTTTTAAACAAATACACTTAAACTTTGTAAACAATCCATTTGTTTAGGAAGTCTATCAGCTTTCATGTTGTCAGTTTAACTTTGAGGAACTTCACAGGCAATTCACAGAAAAACAGACAACAAATATAATATTGTGTCTTTTCTGGAGGGCAGGCCTATGATCAAACACAATTATTCTGAGAGGAAGACCGAGAGCCCAGTACCATGCCATGGCTTTGCAATAGCTGTAAGAGAACAGTGGCAGTTCTGCACATCTGCACATTGGCATGCTATCTGGCAAAAACTGCTATCACAGTGTACAGACTTATACATCATTTCCCTCCAAACTGGGCTCTTTTTAAATTTTATATATTTATTTTTTTAATTGAAGAAATGACTTAAATTCCTCCTCCCCATCTACTTCCTCCCTCCCCACTGGTAACCACTAGTCCATTGTCCATGTCCATGAATCTTTGTTTGTCCTGTTCATTTGTTACTTTTAGGTTTATATTCCACATATTAAGTGGTATCATGTGATTTTAAACTTTTTCTATCTGGCTTATTTTGCTTAGTCTGATTATTTCAAGGTCCACCATTTTGTTGCAAATGACAGTATTTCATAGTAATATACTGAGTAATATTCCATTGTATATACATACCACACCTTCTTTAGCCAATCATCTATCGTAGGACACTAAGGTTGCTTCCATGTTCTGGCCACTGTGAAAAATTCCCAGTCTGGGAAGCAGTGAGAAGATACTCTAAAGAGACAGAAACCTAAAGGAACCAAAAATTCTTGATCTAAATGGTGATGGCATTTATATAAGTGCAACTCTCTCCATTACAGCTTGCTTTTACTTGTGTGATCTCTAGATGACCAAAAGCTATTAACATTGAAAATGTTCCTTAACCATCTTTGTCTTCTTCAAGTTTGGCAGAACCTCTTGTATATTGTAGGTGTTTTATAAATATTTACAGAATACATAAAAGAAAAAAGAAGAAAAGGGAATAAGAAATAATAAATTCACAGTTTTGATTTGTTTTCATGAAAAAGGATCTCCTATCCCCAAAAAACCCATACAAAATAGACTGGCACACAGGACTAATATAATGAAGCCAACCACAAAGAATCTTGACCTACAGTTATCCTGTGCTGCCTTATCACAGGAAATTTCCCTTAAACATTAATGAATATACAGCATAGAGATCTCTACTGTAATCTTTTTAGGACTCACTAGGGGACTTAGATGACCAGATAATAAAGCAAAATTGGTAGATACAGCTTTTTTAAAGGCACACTAATGAAGAAGAAAGATAGGAACTGACCAAGAAGCCAAGGACCAACATTATCAGGAAAATATATTTAATTTCAAGTAATTGAGATTTTTCTAATATTAGATTAAGAGGGAGGAAGAAGTTTGGGTTTTTGCTTCTTACAGCAATATACACGAGTAATGATTCTCAAATGGGAGTGAACTAGAGCATATTATATTGAAGGGGAAAGAGAGCAGAGACTGTAAAAATTTAAAAATATTTCAGCATACTGTTTTGGTTTTACAAGTAAATAGGATGAAAAGCTCAACCAATTTTTTTCTAATAAGATTATAAAGATAATATCACAAGGAGATATCTCTGAAAAAAAAATTACAGTAAAAACAAATTATAATAGATCAAGGCCTCAGTTCAAAAAATCAGATTCTTTATCACACAAAATATGTGATAAACCTCAAAATGATAAACATTTTATTAACTAGAATTATTAGTTGCTTTTAGATCTTTTCTCCAATTCCAGTTTCCTATATGTGAAGAAAACAAGCTAAATAAGAATAGCTTCTATTTACAGCCATGCTACAAAGACATATACCATTTACTTAAAGGGTTTTAAACAATTTAAAATTATATAAACAACAGGAAACTTTTTTTTTAGTACATGCTATACCTATCAAAAACATCACAATAGTAAATTCATTACTCTGAAGTGAAAATTTCTTTCTAGAACTTAGCTGAGTTTGAAAAAAAGTAAAACTTACTTTTATTTAACTAGTTGTAGAACCACAGCTAATCAGAAATTCACTGCTAATCTAGTATTTTGAAGTTTAAAAGCTAATTATAACAGTTTTCTATTTACTTTTTTCATGTGTACTACTGCTCATTCTACCTATATGTTTGCCCAAGGTAACAGTAAAATATTAATCACTTCATTTGCACCTTGTCTTATATTAACTAGGTGCCTCATATTACCAATTATAGCAGTACTTATATGACTTTATTCAGGTTTAGGTACATCCACTACAATTACATTTAAAGAATATTATAAAAAGTCATTAGCTTGTTTTATTTTAGGCTACTCATCAGAGAAAGAAGAGCAGGGCCTATTATACCTCAGGCCTCAATCCACACTTAGTATTCTCAGATTTCTGTGCACACAAAGGCATCAAATAATTTTCCATAGAGACCTAACTAAGCCAAATATAGCCAGATTTTGGAAAGGCAGCTGAACCTGGCATGCAAGCTCAGTTATCTGTTCCCAGTGGGATCCACATTATTACCCCATTCAGATGATGGTTTCTGTCTGCTGAGGCAATGCTTAGTCATATGAAAATATATATATATAACCAAGATGGTGTGGCCATTTAAGAAAAAATGAATAGTCCGAGACCCAAGACACTGTCTGGTAAAAATGGCAGCTCAATGACAAATTAGCAGCGGGAGGTCAACAAAGAAGTCTTCCTGGGACATGCATGGTCCCCTGCGTTTTCTTAATTTTTGTGGAAAAAATTCAGCTCCACCTGCAACACCTGAGAAGTCTTGAAAACACCCATGGAATCCATCTGATTTGCTATATGAAAAGGGCACCAAAAAATGCTGGCTAAGAGGAAGTCTGACAGACTGTCTTGAATTCAGGAAGTGTTGACAACAATATAACCAGACACCTAAGCACACTGATTCCCAAACTCCCCCAGCCACTCTCATACCAGCTTCAGCATTATTTGCTCTAGCTACATTAATTGTTTCTTCACTTTTTTTTCCTTTGGCTTAAGTCATTGATAAAGAAAATGATAAATTTTCAAGGAACAAAGTAGAAGTAGAAACATGGAAACTGAAGTATGTAAGAAGCTCCAGTAGAACACCATGGAAAATCAGCAGCACTTGCCATACACAGAAATCTTTCCTGCCCTATACTCCAAGCTTGAGGCCTACCTCTCTTCCATCAAAAAGTAAACTCACGAGAGTTAGAGGTGTTAGCAGCAAATGGAGATTGTTTCCTACTCAGAAGAAATAAAAAAGATTGAAAAAGGACTGAAAAAGAATGGGGTTCAAAGTTATTTAGCTCTACAACAGTATCTCAAATAAATAATTTCAAGAAATTTTAAAAGTCTTTACCAGTCTTTACAGCCTAACAATAAAGCTCATGGTTAAAAAATTATGCTAACTGTATATTTACTGCAAAAGTCTCAGACTTTTATTCCTTAAGAAGTCCCTTCACTGATGTTCATTTATTTCATTTATATTGTCAAGGTCATGTAAATCAAATATTTTATGACATAGCAAAAATCTAAAGTTTAAATTTAACAAGAAAAATGCATATAAAAGTAGGCTATAGTAATAATTTTATCTTTCATAGTTGTGAATGACACCTTTTTCTTTTTTTTGCTTTAATGTCAGTCATTATTTTAGTATTTAGTTTAAGTGATTTTCTCATCCCCTCAACCTTACCTCCATAATAATTTAAGATTCCTTCCATCAAATAATTTAAAGCAGCTATTTTAAGTTAGTCCATCACGCTTAATTTATACAATATAGCAAAAGTATTTCTGTTCTTCACCAGGAAGTTCTTCCAAATAACCATTTCATGTAGACAGAATCTCTTTAAAAGCTCTAATTTTTTTTTCTACAGCTAACGAATATATCCTCAAATTTGTAAGCCTCACTTTCATAAGGCTTAGTTTATAACCAGTTATAAAGAGGTCTACTGACTGTACATTTTCCTGCAAACTGCATTCCAAATTTAATTTTATTTAAACTACATATTCCAAAGGTCCTAATGAAAACAGGAAAGAAAATTATAAGGTGAACATGTTCTTTGGGTGGTTCTATTTGAAGTTGAGAAACTATGATAGCAGTATAGTGTTGTTTTAAGAGTATCAACTTTGGAGTCAGAGAGAGCTGAGTTCTACTTCCTGATTCACAACTTAACAGCTGTCGAAGCAAATTTGTTAGTTTTCAAGTTTGTTCTTTTACTCATTAAAAAAAAAAACATTTTTATAAGAAATGAATGAAATGGTTAACATAAACACTTTTCACAATGTCTGGCCCAGAGGTATATGCTGAACAAATTTTAGTTTCTGTCATACAATTATTACAAGAAATACATTCTCTTTTGCCCTTAGTTTTTGGTTTTGATATAAATACAATCAAAGTTCTGTAACCAAACATGTCCCTCTCCTCACACTGCTTATGGTCTGATAAAGTGGACTTGAAGCTATAATGCAAGGCAAATTTCGCATTTCCTTAAAAGTGCCATGGGAAAGATAAAAACGAGAAAAATCAAGCAAGGCTTTTTAAAGGAAGTGACATTTGAGCAGGGCTCTGAAGCATGAGTAAGTTTTTTACAGGAGAAAGGGAGATGAGAAACAGGAAAACTGAAAACATTTGAGATTTAATACCTTAGAGTAGATGGTAAATGTTAGCTAAAGATATAACATATGAATGAAAATCTCTAATTTATTCTGATCTCACCCATGGACATACTGTATTCATTCATCATAATGAAAATTTACTGATGAGAATCAAATTAGTTATATACAACTCTACAAAACTCCAAGGACTCCCTTTCAAATCATTTCAGGAATAATGGAGCGGTATCCATGAACATTATCCTTTTTAAAGAACACTACTGTTCAAATTAATTTGGTAAGCGCATGGAATTGCTCAAATTTCAGAATGAATTTATATTTAGCTACATTCACCAGAAATGTATTCTGTAAGTGATAAAAAGTTTGGCTCCCCCATCAGTGACGTTAAGCTTCATCTTTGTCCTAGACTAGCAGTGAGATCTCAGTTTCTGTCAGTGATTTAACTTCACTGGTAGATGTCATCATTTATACTGTCTCTGGATCTCATGTCAGCTCCAGACCACACCTTAAAAATGTCATTTCTTCTAATTTCAAAAACTCCATAAAAAACTTCCATAAAACTCTTCTTCCAGATTACCTTTCAGTATCAGTTCATTTTCAGAGCAGAGACAATAGGCATTTTCTGAGCCCACTCAACAAATAAGCTCTTCCAATCTCTTATTAGATAAGCTACACCTGATTTCCCTAAACACTATCTGCTCTCTCAGATAGGTCTCACAGGAGTCAGCATTTAGCAAAAACAGTCTTAAGAAAAGGGTCACTTTCAAACCTATGTAGGCATTAGGTATGATGGGGCACATCAATATCAATGTGATAGCACTGTATTCTTCAAGAAGCTGGTAATTTAGTGGGAGATTAGATATGTATGCAAATAATCATAACACAAGCCAAAGCTATAAGTCATGAGAATTCATCAATGGAAGGGATCACATAATTTTTCTACAGTTTAAAAACAACTCAACAATTACTGAGCATCGGCTGTATGTCAGGTATGGGACAGGGCTTGGGGTAGGAAAGGGGGTAATGAATCAAGATATCCTATCCTCGAAAAACAGCCAGTCTAAAGTAAGAACACACAAGTAGCAAATTTCAGTATAACATGTATAGGATGCCATGGACACAGGAGCATCGAGTCCAAGATGGGGGGTTCAGGCAAGGCTTCTTGGAAAAGCTAGGTATGAGTTGAAAATTCCAAAAGGTTCAGGGTTGTAATTGATTTCTTTACCAATGTATAGCCAAGTAGCTAACATACGACCTAGCAAATGGTAGAAATTCAGTATGTTTTGAAATGGAGTGGTAAAATCAATTAGTCAATGCAGGTATGGAGGTCATTTAATTTAGAGGAAATATGGTGAGAAAAAGCATGCAAACATGAAATAATTTGAACTAAGTGAGGAACAATAAGCCAGTTAATAATATTAGGACTTAAGACAAGGCAAGAAGTGATGGGAAATAAGAATGAGATATTTGAATGCCCGAGATTTCACTGAGGTTCTGAAATAGAAAAAAGGTTGGCGGTCAACAAACATTTAATGTAGTAATAATGTAAACAACTGAATGGCTTTATTTTTCAAGAGATACAAAGTATTATGGAAAAACAGAAGAAGAGATGAATTTCTATTTAGGATTGCCAAGGGAGCAGGGTGAATATTTACTAAATGTCTGTTAAATCAATAACACTGAAATCTTACTGCCCATTCCTTTATGAATTACAATATTCTAAAATCTAAAGTATAAAGTTTCCATGAGGACTGCTGAATAAAGTGGGAGGAAGAAAAGATAATCTATTTCTTGATTTTGTGTCCAAAAACACAAATAAGGAACTTAAATTATTTGTTAGTTTGTTTATAATTATTTGATTAGAGAGTCTCAAAAGCAGCATATAGTAGTTTCCAGGATGCAGAAGATAATAATAATAAAAAAAAATCCATGAAGGTATGCATGAAATAAATAGTCCCTCATTAAATGCAAATTCATGATTAATCCATCACAGTACATAACACGACAGACATGAATTATTCTGAGAAAGTGGTAGGTAGGTAATAAATCATATCCCCCCTCCCTGCCCCTGCCAAAGGGAAAAAATTCCTAAGCTTTGAAAATCTGAAGTGTATCTTAAGGAAAGGATAAAATATTATCAAGTAAGTATTATGTACATATACAAAGATGCAAATTCAAATTTTGGCTAAAGTAGCATTTAAAATGAATTTTTAGAAAGCTAACTTTATAGACACATAGGCTGCTTTTGTACTAGGTTAAGCAAGAGAAGAAAAACTAGAAAGGAAACAGAAAACACATTAGGCACAAAAAATCTAAAAAGACATTGGCTGCTGGGCTGTCTGCCTTGCAAGGCTACTTGCGGTAGAATGACTAGTGATTTGATCCAGGGGTGGGCGGGGGGGGGGCGGTGTTAGAAGAAGTAACACAAAGCAACTAACTAGAAAATCTATAATAAAAAATTTCTCCACAGATAGGAAGTTTAGAAAGTTTTTGACAACTGCTCTGCAAATAAAGGTTAACATCAATGTCTGATGCTGATCAAACTGGCCATATGTCAAAGTATAATTTTAAAAAGAAAAAGAAAAAAGAGAAAGATATTTCAAATGAACAACACGTATCCCAGATCCAAAGTATCCATTAAAGGGAAGAGAGGCCCTTTATCTGCATAGTTTCTAGATCAACTGCATCCAAAGACTCAAGAGACAGTCAGTGATTCTTTAACATGGGTTAACAGAAATAAGAGTTTATTTGCTCAAAATTCTTTCCTACAGAATAAGTGCACTTCAATTTGCTTTTAGGTAACATTTATAAAGGTTGTTATTGATGTTTGCTGTATATCACTACCAGGGGACCAAGCTGTATCTGTACTTAGAAAATAACACAATGGAGACAAGGTAGAGTTATAATCAATACTGAAGCTTGTCTTTCTCATACTGCCAAATACATCCTGGCCTAGCAGCCTCATCCTAAATACTGCTGAGCCAATTAAGTTGATCACTACACTGAATACAAGATAAGCCTTCTACAGGATGAGAATAGATAGAACTAAGATAACAGACAAAAATGACTCAAAATGATTAATAACAGAACTTTTACTTAATATGCCTCCCTATTAGTTTTCAGTGGGCATATTACTTAGTTGAATATGATCTCTTCACAAAATAAAAGCAATTTTTTAAATATCTGCAAGCTTATTCCCTTTGTGACTATACAACTATTTTAACAATAGTTCTCTTAAAGTAGCAAGATTCTAATTGAAATACAATGACCTTCATTCCAAATTGAGGGGAATATTTCAAATTTGAATTTATCAATTAAACAATTAAACGTTTACTGGTACTATCAAATTGGTTAAGCTCTTTTCATTAAGTATGTACTATAATTCTCAAACCAATCCTATAACTTAAGTATAATTACTATTCTCATTTATATGTAAAGAAACTGAAGAAACGCAGAGCCAGAATTTTAATCCAGGTAGTCTGACATCAGTCATGCTGCAGGGAAGTAACTTTTATCTATAATAATGAAGTTTTGCTCATTTGAGGCAGATCTTATAATTACAGTAAAGTGAGAGGTCATCTTCTATCAAAGTTAATAACATCTAATTACAGATCTGCTTTTATTCCTACCTCTTTTATTTTATTGGGTTTTAAAGATGTTGGCAGTTGAATTTCAACAAAAGCATTTTTCTACTACAGTTCTATTTTTCCTCATAAATAAAACTGAAATTAAAAGAATAAACTTACATGATTAGCAGTTTGATGCCAAAGAATGATGAAATTTGGAAACTTAGTATGTACTCCTATCAACTCATACTTGAGAAAGTGAGTCAAAGCTGTTAATAGATCACTTCATCATTCAGTCCCCAGGCTTCTTCTCAATCATTCTATCACGACTAAACTCAATAACCTGCTTCCCAGTTATTAAATTACATAGGGAAAAAATAAAAGAATGCAGCAGTCTAAATGAAATGAGAATGGCAATTTTTATATAAACTATCCTAAACTCTAACTTCTCAGAGGGAAAGATCATATAGCTCTCATGTATCATCTAAATAAGCTATTTAAAAAAATCCATACTTAGAAAATATTATGCAACAATATCTACCAGAGTAAAAAATAAAACTTACAAGTCACTAAGTCCCATAATCTCATTTTTAAGTCAGCTATATTAGGAACCTAGAATTTATATCTATAAGAAAAAATGTTCCTATGTGGATCCCACAGTTAGGATAAAGAGCATATGCTTTGTTCTGGGGTCAAAGAGGCCAATATTTCCATCCTTACTAAGAGAATTAAAAATATACTTATCCTTGCTGTGTTTGTTTCCTCATCTGTAAAATAAGCATAATAATACCTACCTCACATGTTTTTCCTGAGGATTAAATGAGAAAATGTTACAGAAAGAATCAGAACAGAATCCAATACAATAAGGTCCTATGCAAGTGGTAGTATGGGAATTGGACAGAAGAGAGAGGAAAATGGCATTTTCTTCCTTCATTTCTAAGTACAAGAGAGAGGAGTATACCTTGCTTTCTTACTCTCACTGTTCACTGTTCTCTCTCTCTACTGCTGAGCATCCTTCTGCTTACCTGGTGAGCAGAGTGCTCTACTCTACACTGTAGATCACTGAAGTGATTTGTAATCCATTGTACATCACACTCCAAAATGACTGAATTCACTTCTCCTTCAATTAAGACTTCTCTGCTAGTAATTAAGCAATCTAACTTGACTAAGTTTTAATAATACATTAATGTTCTGAAATTATGATTATTAATCCAAACCAAACACTGGTAGGATATAATCCACTAAAACAAAATTAAAATTTAAGACAAAAATGGACAAACCAGCTTTTCCTAAGAATTTGCCTACATAGCTGCTTCTTTAAGTCATTTCTACTAGTTACAGCTTCTTCCAATATAATACACATCTCCACCACGTTATGAGTATTTCCAAATAAATTCCATGGCAGTGCGTAGATAAGAACAGCCAGCTGCTTATAAGTTTCCAATGTCACTGCCAACTTCACAGCAACTATAAAACCATACACTTTGATGCTGAAACCTTAGAATTGTAGAGTTTTTAACTTACCCTCATCAGATACTAATACCTAGAGTAAAATACACTTGTTTCATTTATGTGTTTATGTAGATCCATAAATACCTGAATGAAATGCATTAAAATTGATAAGTATCAACAGAGGTTGAACTGTAATTTTTAATAGAACTCTGAATTTTTGAATTTAATTTTTCCAATTAAAGAAAAGGTGGAAGACCAATATATACCCTATGAAGTAAAGGGATTCCCCAAATCTTTATTTTCTAAAACAATAGAAATATAACAAATCTGAGCACCACTGTATTCTCAGCCTAAACCAAAATCAATCACACATTTGTTTGAGAATTGTTTTATTTTTGTCATGTATTTTTATCATCACATAAAAAGAGCAAAAAGAAGATGCTTCATTTTAATTCACAATTTTCTTTCCTCTTTGCATTAAAAACTCTCATTTTAGTTCTCAGCTAAATAAGGAACAGGTTTTATTCACTTATTCAATGTAAACATATTAATGCAAGGCATAAAGGTACCAAAAGATATAAAACAACTTAAAAGTCAACCAAGTACATTATAAAACCAAGAACACTGTCTATTTGGGAAGAAGAGTGGAAAGGATCACCATTGATTTGGCTGAACTAGAACCAATTTTGAGAGAAATCTGTGTATCCTAAAAATGCGTACAAAGCTAACCCATTCCAATCTACCTATCCCAACACCTCCACTTAAAATCATAGTTGTTTATATAAATATTAAAGTAGATTAAACCACCTGTAATTTTTTCACTGGCTGAAAAACATGTTGGGATGACTGCCAACATTCCTAACTACCAAGCTCCTGATGGAGTAATAAGTAAAACATCATGTTATATGTCCATATGTCAAAGGGCAAGAAGTAATGCTATGTTACTGAGATAAACATGCTTTCCAAAAGGGAAAACAAGAATAAATTTAGTTAGGTTTAAATATGGTTCTCAAAATTTAAGACGCTCACTAAAGTCCTGTATCCCTATTGAGGAAATCACTACCAAAGCCCAAGACTCTACTTCAAGATTAGGACCACAGTGAGGTTTTACTTCTAAATTTAGTTTGCAAAAGTTATTCTGTATTTTCTAGCAGAAAAAACCCTCAACTACAGTATTTCTCCCTTCTTTAAAGATAAGGGAGAGCCACTCAAGTGTCACCTTAATTATTTACCGAGAACCAACTATATTTCAGATATAGATATAAAAATAAATAATAATGAGACCTGTTTTCAAGGAATTTTTAGTTCAACAGAAAAAGACAGAGGTGTACACAACTGTACGATTAAAGGTGATAAAAAGTTATGCAAGTTGCACAAAGCACTAAGGAAATACAAAAGTGGCAGTGATTACCTCTATGTGAGGTCACAGATGTCAAATGTGAGCTGATCCTTAATAAGAAGAAAGTCAATGTCCTTCAGCAAAGAGAAAAATACTGCAAAATAATAAAACGTGAATGACAGTTCTAGAAATAAAGGGCTGCTGGGATATAGCTGTCCTTTGATAGCGATAAGAATGAAAAAATGATGCTTGACCCAGAAGATGAAGGTCCTTAAGTGCCATGCTAAGGAACCTAGACTTTACCCTGTAGGTAAGGCACAAAGACGATGATGTGAACAGATCTGTGATAGCTTCTTGTAATGAAAAAAAAAACAAAATTCACCATTGAAAAACATTAAGTATTCAAAGTGAAAATCATGTTTAAATTTTATTTTTCTTTTCCCACTTAAATCAAATGCACTATGCTTCTTAATCTTGAATGTAATATCTATACAATATTCTGTTATATACATTATAAACTTAAGTACAAAGTCTGAGTCCTTCATCATTATTTTTGAAGATGTCTTTCTCAACTTAGTATTTCCCACACTCAAGCACAGTGTTAACACAGAGAAGATATTCGATAAAATATGAAGAGACAGGTATTATAATAAAACTCTTACCAGAAAAACTATTAGAATTTGTGCTATACCAAATCAATTTCATAAAAACGAATTCCACAGAAAACCAAGGCCATATAGGCCTTGCTAAAAGGATGCTACCTCAACTGCAGCGCTCCTAGAATACAACAATCTAGGTGCCCTTCTATAGCTCCTCTGTGTCGGAATAGTTGTTAAGATCAAGTTGCAGCTTGGCCATGCACAATCACTCACAGTTAGCAGATAGCTTAGGGGATTCCAAATGGTAGTGTTCCTTCCTCTATGTCATCTGCCAAAGTAGTCATGCTCCTTCAGGCACAGATTTAACCCATGGTCCATCCATGCAAAGCTACTTGAGGATTGGCTCCTTTGCACTGTGGTGTCAGATAACTGGAAAGTCAGATCGCCTGAAAATTCAAGTGAGGTCAGGCCACAAGGCTAGTCTGGCATGGGCAATATTCCCAGCTCCAGGACTTCTGACCCAAATCTATGGAGACAGAGCCCTCAGCTGTGAGAAGGCTTATATTTCTGGACTGAAAATTTTCTAGTATAGCTCATTTCCACCTTCCCTAGATTTGAAGAGAGGGAGAGGACTTCCTTTCCTTCTAAATCACATTACAGAAAATCTAAACTATACACTCCAGTAATATTCCTGTAACCATTCCTGAATGTTTTCAGTTCTTTATGGTATCTAAAAGAAGTAGAGGAGAAAGGGGTTGGCCCCTTGTTCATATGCCACTTTTGGGTTAACTGTTCTCTTTTGGCCCTTTCCCCACTTACAATGTTTATTCTTTCCAAGATACATAAAACAAGCCCATCAATTCCTCTATGCCACACAGACAAGGCATGAAATCTCACCAAAGTATGCCAATCAGTTCTTTCTGTGTCATTTTCCCTCAATAAGCAAACACCAAAGACCTCAGTCTAAGTACCTCTCTCTCTCTTAGATATTAAGAGAGGATAAGCAATTGCCACTACCTCCAGTGAATCTTTTTTATGCCTGCAACAAATCCCTAAGAAAGTTGTAAGCACTATGTTTTCAGAGAGTTTGGCCTGAAATTTACTAGAATCCAGCTGTTCCATGCTTCTGTCTAGGGTGAAATAATAAAACATTCCATCAAGAAACCAAAAGAAGTCAATTCAGCCAGTATTGCCCCAGATGACCTCAATCTTAAAACAAAACAAAACAAAACAATCTAGAATGGGATCAGAGCAAGCCAGAAAAGAGAGGAACATTCATCTCAAGACCCCATACGTGAGACTAACACTAGGCACACTGCATCTGGAACAGGATGTATATGTATTCTTCACTCACTGGAACTCTACATTTCTGTTCACAATTTTAGTCCAGTAACCTATACACTGCAACCTGAAACTCCTGTTATCACATCAACTTTCTTCCTTTTTCCCTAACAACTCAATAAATGTTGGGACTATTGTGAACGGGAGGCTTCTAAGTGCCTTAATTTTAACATCTCAGCTTCCTCATTTGTACAAGATGAACCAAGCCCATTTTTTGCGTTCAATAGCCAATGCATCCATTCTATCTAGGCACAGTCCAAACAACCCATAAAGACAGACTGAGCCTCTTAAGTTAAAGGGTTTTGTGGACCTGCACAGAAGGCAGCAGTCTACATTACTACTCTTGCATTCTTCTTTCCCGTACACAAATGCCTCACTTTCTCCAATTAAAAACAAACTTTCAACCAAATTCCTAAGAGCCTCGTCACAGAGGAAATAAGTAATGGGCACTATGGAAAGATGACTCCAGCTTCTCAAGTGTATGAATGTTTGTTTAGATTCTGAATTAAAATAGAAAATGGCATATACTTAGATCAGAGACTATTAACACAAGCCAAGAAGATTCTGTGTCTTATAGCCTCACACTCTTTGTGATTCTCTTCTATTCTGCCAGTACTTTCAAAGGTGAAAGTATGGTCCTTTCTCTTGACTATGGCAGACCTAAAATGCTTTAAAACAGAACTCTTTAAAATAAAATCTTAAAAACCAGATGAACACAAAGTCTCATTTTTTTTGAACCCACATTCATTGTGTAATTAAATCTTTCCTACTATGTGTTTTATTGACTCTTAGAACCATTATCTTTTAAGGCAATCCATTATGACACTATTGTTATGCTAGCCTGATATGCATGCTGAGAAAGCTATATCTTTACAACTTACTAGGTAATTTAGGAGTCACTTTTACCAAATTTCTATAGTCTCGTTTCCTACGACACTAAATAATCTACATATTTTCTCATTAGAAATATCAGGACCATTTAAATCTTGAATTAAAATATTATTTCATCTATTATATACAGCTTGATGGACATTTTAACCTTTATAATTTTGCTCCTTCAAAAATTAATGTTTTCTAGAAACTTTACAAGTGCACTTGCATGGAACAGAAATTCCTTATGGTTGACATCAATACAATTTTGATCTATGGTAATGTGTAAATGACTTAAATAAGAATATTTAATGACATTAAAGAAATCTAACTTTAATATTTTTTGTGAAGAAAGGCCAAAAGCCAAATTAAGCTGCCTTTGACAATTTCTATTCATTTGTGATATACAATAGTATTCAGTACTCACCTCAAAAAAAATCTAAAACACCGTATGTGACAATAGATTAAGATAAATAATCTGAACTCTTTAATTAGTTAATGGTTAACTTAGGCCATAGGTTCTAGTTAACTAAATGTCAGAATAAGGTAAAATATTTGATGCTAAAACGAGAGAAATAGAACTTCTAATACTCTTATAGAAAAGCACAAGCTAACTACAAAGAATTTCAGAATTATTCTTTAAATACCGTAGAACTTAACAGATTGACCTATTTACAATATATTAGTAAGTATTGTTACTGCATATTTCCAAGTACTGCCTCATAGGAAATAAGAAATATAGTTTTAAAAGATGTCTCATTCCCTTCTTAGACAAGATCTTAGTATCTTTACAACAGATGACACCTTAGTCCTGCTAGCTTTCCCTAGCTGACCCCTACACACTGAAGCACAGCTACAAATGCCCAGAGAAAGAAGACTCGCTGGGGAAAATTGTACTCTGCTTAGCTTTACATGCATCAGTGAGCTTCACAGTAAATAAATATACCCTACAGCCAGATTAACTGACACAATGCACCAAAAAGAGATATTTGAGATTTAGCCACTTCATCTTAAACCTCTTTAAAGTATGAGGTGGGGTTTGTTTTTACTTCAGCTTTCACATATGCAAAAAATCTGCCCCTGATGACTCATCCACATTTCTATACTAATCATATAAAAATATTTCTAAAAACTTTAAATTTATAATGCACCATAATTTATTATGGTTTTAAAATATCCACATTTATAGCCTTTCTTTTCACAAATGACACAAAATATTTTACAACACAGTATATTTTTATTTATTATTGGCTCTTTGTACACATATTTAAAAGTATGACTATTTTTAAAAGCTTAGGAAAAATTTGGCAAATTAGGTAGAATTTTTAAAAATCCAAGAGGAAGTTACGAACTAGCCTACTGATGTTTCTCTCAACTCTATTTCCACTAACACTCCTCTGTTCTCCCCCACATTTACTTCAAGAGACTTCAAGCCAGCACTTCCTTTGAAGAGACTTGTTTGCCTAAAATACTTAACTCCAGGGACCATCAGAATAGCCTCACCTAGATTCTCAAACTCTTCCTGTGGAGCCAGTTTATTGTAACTTGTTAACTGAAAACTGCACAAGAGTTTCCTAAGAAGGTTTAACATTTTAGGGGAGAGGAGGGAATTTTTAACATCCAGTTGAGTTTATAGATGGCATTCAACCTAATCCTTAAATCTTATTTCTCACTCAAGTAAAAGTCAGGACAAGCCCAGACAAAATTTGTTGTTGCATCTTTCTAACTTTGCCTCTGGGGGTAGAGGTGGCAGGGGTGAAAAAGGTGACAAGGGTAAAGTTTATCACTAAAGAATGAACTTTAGGACCTTCCAATGCTTTACTCTGACATGCTTATTATCTTTCCCTCACTCCAAGCACCAAGTGTTTATATACTGCCCTCTTGCTGATATTTTTCCATAAAATATTCAATTCTGAAATATAGGTTATCTTGCTTTCGATGTTATCAATGTTATCAAGTTGTCAATGTCCTCAAGAACACACACAAGGGTTTTGGCCTTTGATGTTTTCCAGTCCCTACTGCCCAGAAGCATAACAAAAAGATTCTTCTCACTTGCTGATACCACCTATTAAAGTTGTACAATTTTCTAAAAATTAAAGTTTGAGAGACATATTTATCTAAAAAATATAAATTTTCAGTGACTTAAAAAGCTATACGGGTGACTATTTTGGTATAATTTCTATCAGCAATGTTTCTAGAAAAATAATCTCTGCACATCTCTGACCTGTCTCTTCCCTCCTATATCACCATACCAATTCTCTTACAATTTTTTATTTCCTTCAATTAATTTATTTATATATTCAGTTATCTATTTGTATATATACTTTTTAATTAATTTTTCTTTTGAGATAACTAGATTTACATGCAGTTGTAAGAAACAATGGAGAGATTCTGTGCACCTTTTACAATATTTCTCCCACTTTGCAACATCACAACCAGGATATTGACATTGATAGAATCTACTGATCTTATTCAGATTTCTCCAGCTTCTTTTACGGTGTAGGTTCATGTATCCATCACCACAATCATCATAGACAACAGTTCCATCAGCATAAGTATCCCTGTGTTGCCCTTTTATAACCACACCCAACTGTCTCCTTAAGTCCTGGTAACCAATTGTTCTCAATTCTGTCATTTGGCCATTTCAAGAGTAGTATTCAGATGGAATCATACGGTATGCAATTTGAGAGTGGCTTTATTCTTCATTCAGCCTAATTAACTCAAGATCAATCTAAACTATTAATGAATTAATAGTTCAATCTTTTTTTATTGCCGAATCGTACTCCATGGTATAAGTGTACTGGTTTGCTTAACATTTATCTAATGAAGGACACTGTATTGTTTCTCCGTTTTTGGCTGTTAAGAATACAAGTGCTATAAATACTCAAGTTTAAGTTTTTGTGAGAACATAAGTTTTCATTTTTCTGAGATAAATGTTCAAGAGTACAATTGCTGAATTCTATGGTAATTACATTTTTAGTTTCATAATGAATTGCCAAAATGTCTTCTAGAAGGACTATACAATTTTACATCCCCAATGTAAAATTTCAATTACTTCCCGGGTGGAATTTCTTCCTGATGGAGTTAAGTAGACACATAATGTATTTTTTTTAATAGGTATATAAATTCAGCTTCCTAAGTATGTTTGGAATACTGTGTCATGGTAAATTGGAAAGTTAAACACACATTACATAAAGAAGACAGTTAGGAAGGTCAGATGAGCTGCAATGTCCTACAACTATTCAGTGCACCAATTTGACCAAAAGATCAGAGACAGATTAAAAGAAAGATATAAACAAAAATAGATGATATATACAACATTCAAATTGTGAATGTGTATATACATATATCCCTACAATATCTCTAGAGAAAAAGTAAAGTACAAGCAAACACCTGCTCTACTATGCTAGTATCTGAAGATATGTTTTCTAATAACTTTGTATAAAACAACTAAAGATACTATTTACATTTTTAAGACATCTAATTAAAATCTTACTGCAAAATGAAATAAAACAAAAGCCTATACTTAAGAAGTTCCTACCTTGTCTAAATAAACAGGTGTGCATGCACACGTACACACACAGGGTAAAAGTGCCCTGCACAACTTATTTTCTTGAAACCCATTAGTCTGTACGAAAGACTGATGTGAGCATATTCCTTTATGTAAGCCTGAGCAAAATTTTGTAAAAATTATAACTAGAGCATTGTATTTCTTCTTAAAATATTCAGACAGAAGACAGCCTTAAAGATGAACACCATATCAAATCAAAAAATTTCTCAAACACAAACTATTAAGCACTGTATGTAAAAAAATTTTAAGTACATATTCTATAAAATACAATAAAAATCCATATTTTACATTTATCTGACCAAAAATTCTTCAGATACAAGCCTAGGAAAGGTTACAATATTTTTATTGCACACACCCTTTGGGGAGATTCCCAATTCAAGAGTGTAGATTCTCACTAAAGCATTAAAGCAACAGTATACTTTTCTGATGATTGTGCCATTCTCACACTAGCTTCTTATCACATAGTCTCTCTATAGACTCTTCTCCACAGCTATTCTCTGAAGATTTCTCTCTAAAGAGCTGCCCTACTGCCACATCTCTACTGAGTTACCTAATTTCACGTTTTCCTCTCCTAATGTGGTAGTTCAATTCATTACAACTATAATTTTATATTGCTATTTGATAAGTAGTTTTTTAAAATTTTCATATTATAGAAAACTAATGAAAAAACAGAATTTCGAATGAAGGAATTCTGACATTTGCCTAAAAAGCTAACTATCAATCATATTTAAAGACAAAAGCAACAGGAAAATAACTCAATAAGAAACTTGAGAATTTTAGAAATAATTTTAGAAATAATTCACCACCACAAAATCTTGGGATGTTCTACAGATTTATTACCTCCTCGACAAATTGATAGGGTTACTACTGTTTAAAGTATTTTTGTTAAAGCATCATCTAGAGCAATATTGGCAAACTATATAGCCTGTAGAATAATGCCAGGCCACCAACTGTCGTTTTTATAGCCCATGAACTAAAATAGTTTTTTACATTTTTAAATGATTATATAAGTACCTAATAATACCATTGATTTTTGCCTCCTGGGTTGCAAACCCTAAACTATTTACTATCTGGTGTTTTCAGAAAAGTTTGCTGAGCCCTGATCTCAGGGACCAGTATAGAAAAGCATGTAATAGAAATTAATAAAATTTACAACTATATAAACTGATTTAATTTGCTGTTAAATGTCCTTATACTCTACTCCCATTTAATTGTGACTCCCTAGAAATGTCATACAATCTGAGGAGTCTGACAATCCTCCAGAAGTATTCTAAAAGTAAAAAACAAGTATGTAATATAACAATGACTATTACATACTTTACACCACACCACACCATGTATATGGTAATAGCCAAAAAAAATTTTTTTCAAGAAGAAAGAATTATGTAAAATCTCAGATGTGTTTGTGTGTGTGCACGCACATGAGCCCTAAAATACAGGTACAATAGCAAGTTCTAGTTTTTATAGTTTTTATATTTTAGGTTCATAAAACCTAAAATCTCAAATAGCAAAAACAACAAAACAAACTCAACTTGGAAGTCACAAAAAAAAAAGCCCTGAGCTATGAAAAGCAAAAGTTACTTTTTTCTAAAGGCTGAGATGTGAAGATTATAAAAATGTTAGGTTGACACTCAAAATAAGCAATAGTCTTTTGAGGGCCCTCTCTTAAAATTTGAGGCATATTTAAAAACAGCAACATAGTACAAAAACCTATACAACCGAAGGATAAATGCCATGAATACCTCGAACAGTAACATTTTTACAAATTTAAACCAAAGCAATTCAGGATATGCTTTTCAAATTTTTAAAATTTCACTGTTACTTGGTGACTAATTAAAACTTGCATAAACATTGTGACCACAAACCAAACTAATACTAACTGTTCATTTTGAAAGAGGTTCCAGAGTCTCCTGGGTAAGGGGAATAACACCCTCATACCCAGTTGTACCCCATTACTTATAGTCTTTATGATAACTATATACATCAATCTGTATCTATATCTATAGCAATAGCTATATATATCAACACTCCCAAATTGAGAACCACTCAGCCAGAAAACCTCTAAGAGCCAGTACAGCTGATATGGTCTATGAGAATGTCAGTAGTAAGCATTTATATTTAACAAAACACTCGGAAAACCTATAGTAAATGATAAAAGCATCATTATAACCATAAACACTGAATCTAAAATGCTACCACATAGAAGGCATGATCTGATAATGCTGCTCTAGAAGTTTTCCTAATCAAAATAGTGCCCCAAATTCTTAACTGTGTGCCATGGTATGAATGATCTAGGAAAACAGTAAAGTTTATAAAAGTTTCTTTTTAAACAAAATCAGCCTTTGATCCCTAGTAACCAAGCAGCCACAGCCTTTGTCATCCACCCCATAGAGGCAGAACTCAGAATATCCTGAGTTCATTCACTTGCCTAGAATTAGACACAAACAATGAGAAGATTTAAAAAGAACCATTTATCAGATCTATGCCATTGACCCATAATAAAACTGTGAAGATCAGTAAAGATTGCTATTGATCATAAAGCATATATACGCTAGTGATGATAAACAAATGGATTGGGTAAAAAAAATAAAGGTGGTCCTCCTTACATGACTCCCTAGAGTTACCGGTTTCAATGTTGCAGAGTTAAGTCAATGTTGTGATCTCATGAAAATATTCACTAGTGACCAGGTAACTTAAAAAAAAAATCCCAGGAAAATATTCTTCATAGACGGTGTGGCTATCTCAGGCCAGAGTCAAGGGCATTGTTGGTCAATCTTTTGCTAAATATTCCATAATGCAAAGCAAATACAAAAGAAATTCACTGAAAGTTGAATAATATGCAAGAGACTAAAAATTCCATTAAGTCCTTGAAGGTGATGTTAAAAGAACCATTTAATCAAACACAAGAGCCATCAACAGATTAGGACCTAAGTGCATCAGAGTCAGTTAATAACTGAAGAGAAAATCAACAAGGTTCAAATGTGAAGTAAAAGACATTTCTATATTACTATACAATTTTCTGAAGAAAAAAAATGCTCAAAATCTCAATGATTCACTCTTTGTTCACTTAAGACCTAGTGGGTAATATAAATTACTCTTTGATTTGTTAATATTACTTTCTCATTTTAGTTAATTTTCAAAATAAAGCCTCAAATAATTTTCCCCTCTATCTTCTGAAATCTTGGCATCTTTTAAGTAATTCTAAGTAATTCTTTCAAGTAATTCATTCCAGAACTAACTACTCTTAGATAAAAAGGACTTAAGTCTATATAGGAGTACCCTTAAAACTGTAGACCCTCTTTCAAAGTGAGGCATTAGCAGTAGTTTGGTCTCTCCCAGAATGCGTAGGAAAGACGCCATTAGTTCATCTCTGGCTCATCTCAGCTTAAAAAGAATGGCTATCAAAAGCCATTTTAACTATGGAAAGAAAGAGGCTGCTTTTCAGGCTGTGGAAGCAGGGTGGGGGTATCGAAAGGAATGATGTTGCCAGGAACAGAGTATTACAAATAAAATGGATATGTGCATTGAAAGAAAACACTCTAAACCATTAAGGTATAAGGTATCCTGTAATATCGCAAGTACAATCTGAATCTCTTAAGAAAGAACACATAATATACAATGTTTTCCAAAGTTACATCACTATGGAACCTTTTTATCATGGTCATCTCTCAAGACCAGTGTTTTCACAATTATAGTTTAGGAAAACGCTATGCTGGTAAAAACTAAGAAGCATTTTATAAAAAGAACAAGTACCTTAAAAACCTAATGTGCTTAACGAAAGAACACTGGACTGGACATCAGGAGACATAGGTCTGACATTCAGTTTTGCCAATTATTGGTTTGTAACCTCAGGAAAAAAAATACTTAATTTTCCTGTGCCTTACTTTTATCAATTGCAAAACAGCAATTACAATTCTAGCTGTAGCCTTTTTCAGGTTGAACATATAAAGATACATTAGATTACAGAATTATGAAATTCTAGAGCCGCAGGAAATCTTTGAGACTAGCTGTACTCTATCAGAAAGGTAATTTTCAAGATCTGGATTAAAATCCAGATCCCCTAACTCTCTGCATTTTTTCTTATACTACCACATGCTGCTTTCACTCTTTAAAAGATAAAATATTCATAAAACATCTGTAGAAGTAAAATTGGTTTCAAAAAGGAATACAACTAAAGGTCTCAGCGAAAAAAAGGAAAATTAAAGGTAATATTTCATCTTAAATTTCCCATTGACAACACTTACACACAATGTTTAAAATAAGTAAAGCTTTGGTAAAAGTGGAGAGGTCAAAAGATGAGAGTAATTCATTCCACAATCCTTTGGGAATTGAAGGTAGGAAATCCTATGAAATAATTCATTTCTATGTTCAATTAATAAACTAGTACTACCATCGCCAAAAATACATCTAATCAACAATAGGTAAAGGAAAGCAAATATTACTGAAATTAATGAGGGGACCAAGGTTAGAGAAATAGAACAAAACTGGAAGAGGCTAAAAATAGATAAGAATATTTGACAAATCTATTGTCAAAGATTTGAGTTTCACTATAATAGAGTATAAAATTGTTTTATGCTAATTACTTAGTGATATGCCAAATGGATGTACTTATTTCAACTTGAAACATAAGAAAAGCCCTTTTTCCATATTGACAAATCAACTGGATAATTCTGGAATTCATTAAAAAGGAAATACAAACTGATCTAACATAATAGCTTTACTTCCTATATAAAACACTTCAAAATATCTAAATGAATATAGAAATGCATGTTTCTGTGGCAAATTGTTCATTATTGAATCATTATCAACCCTTGTTAGACAAAATTTCTCATTTTTAGCAATGTGCAAAATCATTAAAGTATTTGAGAGCTCCATCATGAAAGATAGTGGCACTTTATAATCCACTATTTCTTCAGGCAAATGTGCTTATTATGGCTGAACATAATACGAAAAATAACAACATTCCCTAGACATATAATCAACCCCGCCCCCGCCCCGTTAATGGTGTTTTTATATGTGTGCAGCAATGATGAAATATGTTACTGCTTTCCTATTAGCTTTAACTGTTTCTGAGCATTCATCATTCACAGTGGCATTCTGAAGTGTTACCTGTTATGATGATTAGGT
The DNA here is from genome assembly GCA_003508835.1 of Eonycteris spelaea. Lineage (NCBI taxonomy): Eukaryota > Metazoa > Chordata > Mammalia > Chiroptera > Pteropodidae > Eonycteris > Eonycteris spelaea. The sequence goes on along the minus strand of PUFA01000040.1, from coordinate 7,092,533 downwards.
ATTAAGAATTCCAAATGCTCTTAATACCATCATGCACATCTTGGTCGTACATTAACAACAGTTTTTAGCCTGAAACTCCCTTAAATTGTCAATGGTTAGAAAAGTGAATCTATCCACTGTAACTCTACCAAGTGCTATAAACCCATATTTTGAGAATCTAACAGTTCAATTACTTCAGCTCACATCAAGTGGAAATGCCTGTTGCTGTAGAGAACTGCTCTACAATTTAAAAGACATCTATTTCAAAAAGCAATTGTCATGTTGATTGCTTAGACTAAATTATTACTACCTCATTTGATCATTTTTACTGACAATAAAGGGAAGGAAGTATAGTAAATCAGATATTGCCAATGGCCAGTGAAATGCTTTTGAACATATATCTATCTAATCTTTTCAGGATTGTTTCCTTATTTCTTATAAGTAAATTAACATTTTTAAAATTTGTTTTCAAATTTACAATGAATATGCAAAGTTGTACCTTACTGCTTATACAATGTGGTTCAGATGCATGCAGATTTTTAAAATTTGTACTGTGAAGAGATCGATCTGTTTAAAAATCTGAGGTGTTTCTCCCCCCAAGACTTATTTTAGATGCTGAAGACTATTAGCATGACTATTAAAAGTATTCTTTGGATGACTATTAAAAGTATTCTAATAATTACTGTAAACTCAAGAAACCAATGAGTACATGCTCATAATTGCTCCAACTAAAAAAATGCTACCTCAAACTGAATGACAGAAATATTTTTAGTCAACAGCTGCTCAGAGCAAGTGACCGACACATACTTCTTAGAATTCATTTAATTCCCACACTTACTCCACAATTTTAATAGTAGCCTTGACTCAAATGCTGTGCTAATGATAAAATTCTACTGGGCTTATGCATCATCTATGTGAACTAAGAATAAAGGTAAGAATATAAATATAAAAGAGGACAGTTTCTGATTTTTCACAATTCAGATTTATAGCCTCAATTAAGAAAGCTTAGTTCAAACTGAAATTACAAAAACATTGATTATAGCTTGCTCTGCCACATTTACTATAAATTAGATGCTACTTAGGGAAAAGCTGTAAGACAAAAAGAAATTACTTGGAGTGTCATATCTATTTTATTTTGATGGTAAGCTCAATTTTTAAAAAATAAGCTCAAAATTTAAAAAATAAATTATAAAGTTTTCCCTGGTCAAATGCAAATATAATTATCGTGTTCTAAATTTATTAGTATAAATTCTGATTTTAACCTGGAATGATGATGTGTTTAATACCAGGATTTTTATTTGCATTTATGTTGAAATAAACTGTCATTTTAAACCACAAGTTTTATCACTGATTAGATATTTTACCCTTGTGTCACACTCAATAATTCTGGCTTGAGTGTGAGACTTGTAACTGCCTTAGGCAAAATTCACACTAAAATATTAGACTGTTTCATCAACACTTGATAAAGGATAAAGAAAATAAATAAAGACTGTGTAAAGCAAAACCATTTATAAAGAAATTACAGACCACCAGGATTTTGGATTTGGGTAATCCACTTATATTATCATGGCTGTGTCTTAAAAGGACAATTCAAAGATCACAATATAGGTCACGTCCTTAAGAAATAGAATAAGGAATGAAATCAATGACAATTACACAAACCTTCCATATTTACATGATGCCACCAACAACCAGTAAAAAACAGATTAAATAAAGCTTCTGTAATGTACTCAGCCCCAGCATAAGCAAGATGGAAAAATAATGTTATAAAACAGAGATTCTTTTGAATAAGGTTCTGCAGAAACATAAAATTATCAATGAAAAAAAGAGAGAGGTAACCAAACTGAATTAAAAAAAAATGCTTGGGTTTATCATTTTAGACTGACCAGCTATAAACTTTCATATGAGAAAGATAAAGGGGAGAGAGAATGAGAGTGAGTGATGGAGGGGTGTCTTACAGGAAATAAAGGGGAGATACAGAGAATGGCTAACCTTAAAGGTTTTACTAAAATAATTAGGTTTGGGGGGTAAGTAATATCCTTCAAAGTACAACTTTACTATTACTGAACAAAACTTTTAAAATCTCCAATATGAATGCAAGTGCTTAAAACAAATGCTGCAACATCTAAATATACTATTAAGTTTTAATCAGAGTGCCAGAAGAAAATATTGTCCAACGGGAGTAAAATCTGCCTAAAATCATGGCTTTGTTCTGTTTTTAATTACCATAAAGATACAACTGTTAAAACAAGCAGTAAATTACAAATGTCTCAGAAATGCTTCTCTGCCCAGAAAGCAGAAAACATACAAGGCTTATGTCATCAATACACTGCTGAAACTGAGAGTTAAACACTGCTGCTTTCTTTTTTGATAACAATGATAATAATGCTCTAAAAGAAGGACCCACATTTCTGGATGCTTGCTCCTCAAACTGAGCTGAACAGAAAAGTCCAGATGCCCTTAGAAAATGAGGAACTTTCTTCTTAGATACTTATGTGTCCTTCCTAGACAAGGGGATAAAAAATGTCTCTGACCAAAGAGGCTTTGTGAAGACTACTTGCAGAAAATTACCAACTTACCCATCAGATTTGAGTTCATGAAAGGTGTTGGGGACAAGCCTTCATGGGCCCCTAATCGACTGTCATTCAAGTGATCACTGTAATGAGGACTGTCTGTAAAACCCTAGGGGAAAAAAAAGACCGGAGTATTAAAGAGATTATTTGGCAGTCCTGCTAATTGAGCATAATGACACTCATCTAATTAATATACAGACTTACGAATAGTCATTCCTAACCAAGTTTCTTGTTTATTACTTGAAAAACTAAACAGAAATGCTTCTTTTATTACTTTTAAGGTTTTAGAATTTTTAAAAAGGTTCCTTTACTGACCTTAAAGAAAATTAGCCCTGTGATCTCTTTATATCCAAGAAAAAAGTTCTATAAATCTTCTTTTAAAAAAGGATGCACTAAGGAAATATATTTCTGAGTTGTAATAAATTATTAAAATGTTTATCTCTATCCTCCTTTCTCTGCCTCCATACCCTACCAATAAATGGTTAGGCAATTATAAGTTTTACATAAAGTACTGAAAATAATCCACAATCAACATATTAGAAATAAATCCTTTACTAAATGGCAAATAAGTATTTAGCAAAAATCTGTTTATACTCCTTTTAATACTAGTATAAGACATATTCTCGCAGAAAGTGAGCTATGTAAAAAAGGTAAACTTACTAAAAATAGCTTATTTAAATTCTTAAGAATCTAAAAAATGAAACTGCAAATGATGAAAATAAAGCTAATGTTATTTTCCACAATAATTGTAATTAAATTTCTCCTTATGTTTTTTAAAAGAGAAGGAAAAAAAGAGAATAAAATTATAAATAAAGTGTTACAAAAGCTTTGTGGATTAAAAACTGTTCTGGTTCTCAGACTCTTACACATACTGAGTATTGCCTCTGAAATCATATTGTTTCTAAATAAGGCTTCGAACTCTAGTTATTAATTAAAACTGCAGATATACCTATCCTTCAGCCTACTTAAAACAATTTTAGTAAAGATCAGAAACACTAACAAGAGGCCCAAATAAGAAAGAAAACTGCCCTGGCTCACAGAAACCAGAAACCACCCAGAATCCCCTGGGACTATAAAATCATCAATCACTAAACATTTATCACTACCCAGACTGCAGGGTAATATTCAAGAAGACATTAATGGGGCTGAAACAGGCCTCACTATCTTTGCAGACATGCTGTCAGTTCAACCAAAAAGCCAGGAACTTAGGGCTAAATAACTGTCAAATCATTACAATTACTTATGAATGCATGTCATAACTCCTTCTGCTGTTCTGTTTTAAAACTAATCTTCAGGGAGTGCTAACTCCCAAATGGATCTTTGTTTCATTTTTCTCTACTTTAGAATCACTGATACATATGATAGACATTCAAGAAGAATCTCGGTGACATTTACAACTTGGTTATGACCACAAGGGTGTCCTCTGGTAACCAAAACCATGGTGCTGTCTGTCACAGCCACACGCAGCAGAAGCTATATACAAAGCATAATGGCTCCTAGCTAAGGTCACTCTTTGGAGTTTACTTTTCTTGCTTAAAACTTAACGTTCTTAAAGGGCTAAATTACACACTGCTTTCTCACATACATCTAGGTGTTTCTCTCTGTCACTCCCTCTCACTGCCATCCTTAGGCATATAGTTGAAAGAAGATACTGAAACCTACAAAACATTCATTGAAATATTGTTTATTATCATTAAACAATACCATTACTCTAAAAAATGACAACAGAAATGCATTCATAGGTGAGTCACATTATTCACACTTGATTTGAATGCTAATTTTGTATGCTCTCAGTTCTCTCCATTCTTAAAGTACAATAAAAAGAATTTTTTTCCTTTATGTGTTAAAAATAAAATAATTGAAGTTTTTAAAAACTATTTCCTAAAGGACAAATATACAAATAAATCTAAGTTTAGGGTATCATCAACTGATCATACACAAATAGTGTATTAACTTCATATATTACATATAGTAGCATAAAGAATCTGTCTCTAAGCCTCCATTAATATGTGCTTTGACTATAAAATAATTACTTTACTATCAACTATATAAAAATGATAGTATTGTTCCTTATCCATGTGCACCTACATACGGCAGGGCATAGTATAGAATTTTACAAGATTATTTCCCAGTCCACTCACAGAATTTCATCAAAATTTTTAATTAAAATTAAAATTTTAATAAGACTGTCTATTATACCACACAGAAGGAATCTATAAACTTTATCACATACAAGCAAGATTTGAATATGGATCCTCAATATCTATTTATTCATAAATCGTGTGTGTGTATATATATACTATTAAGGAACATATCGAATTTCAGTAACATGAAATTTCACCTATTTAAGATAAAAATTAAATAGTAATTTGAACATTTTTCCCTACACCTCAAAGGTTCATCTTAGTGTACATAATTTTCACAAAGAGCCATAGTCTAAGAGGCAAGAAAGAGATAGTTCTTCATCTACAGATGCAAACTAATGCCGGAGAAGAAACAAAGAAACCAAACTTATAGATGTTTGTCATAGTTTTAGATCTAATATATACCGAATCCTCACATAAAAAACTGGACCTGGCTACTGTTTGAGATTAATTTTGTCATTTCTTCCATTCCACACAGCAGTGGTGATATCCAGCCAGGATATAACTTTTGGTGAACCATGATGAGTATTTACAAAATAATTTACAAATGTTTAAATAACATCACTACAGTTTCATGTTCAAGATAAGTTCTATAAAGATAGGAATATCTATCAGTTAGCATGTTAATGTGTCCACTAGCTGGATGATACCTAGAATGGTGCTTTGCCAACTTTAGTGTTCACATCAATTTACTAGAGGTCTTGTTAAAATACAGATTAAGAAGTATAAGGTGTTGAGTTTGGCCTGAGATTCTGTAGTTCTAACATATAGGTGATATTGATGCTACTGGTCCACATACCACACTTTTAGTAGGAAGAACTTGCACAATCTGGAAATCGAGATCTTTTTCACATGTAAGAGAGGTAAAATTCAAGTCCAGAAAGGTGATAGCCAGGTCCCTCCCCACCCCTACACACCGCTGAACCATATTAAACACCAGAAGTTTCCAGGTAAATATAAACTAGGCAGAAATCCCATAGTTAACAAAAAATCTAAAGTAATCAGAATAACAAAATATTTTTACATATGTAGGTATGTATTCATCCAAGCAGTATTAAGTACAAGACATGTCGAATACAACTTTAATGCAAATAAATGGGAAAAAAAGAAAAAAGAAAAACCCTGAAGTTTAAACAGCTAACTCTTTAAGTACCATATAGAGTTAGGCAATAAGCATGGATGCCCATAAGTAGAAAAGGCATAAGGAAAAAATTCCATAACATAATACAATATGGGGCTGACAGAATAGCAGTAAAGGAAGCAGAATAATGCAGTGAGTGTGACCTGCTAGAATATCAAATGGCTGGAGAAAACAAAGGGAAGGTGACTAGCCGGTGGGAGGCGTTGGAGTGATGAGAAAGGACAAAAACCAAGGAAGCTATTGTTAAGATGGAGCCTAAGTAAATCAGCTAATACTACTGAATAATGAATGCTATTTCAATTTTGGAATATACAGGAAGTAAAGCAGTGAGACCATTAAATACAGGACAATCATGGTGTGTACTTTAAATTGATAGAGCGTTACTATACTAACAAAAGTAATCAAATCTGACACCCCGGACTCTTAAAATGTTTTTACCATGAAAATAACCTATAATAAAAATGAGTTTCATACATGAGAGATAATAAACACTATAAACTATGAAGAATAGACCAATACTGCCAGAACCATCTACCATAGTAGCTTTTTCACGATAGCATGCTACTAACCACAAAAATATTTCCAAATACACCCTAAAAAATTACTGTTCCTATCTTATAATAAAAATGAAAAGCTCTCAAAAGATTAATAACTGATAAAATCATGATACATAGATCACAAAACTGTTTAATTCTGTCTTAAAACCTGTCTAAATTACAATTTAATTTGTATATCTTAAATAATCCTATCTATAAATATATAACACTTCGTAAAAGCTTTTACATTATAAAATGTTTTATATAATGCATTTTTGTAATTTTCTCTATGTTCATTTCACGGTACAGAATTTAGAAATGTTAATCCCTGATACAATATGATAAAAGCACCTAGTATTATTTATGTAATAGTTTTCTTCTCTGGTTTGTCTCCTCAAAAATACAAAAATTTTCCCTTAATTTTTTAAATAGCTAATTTAACAATTTATTTCATCCAACTAACAAATAAGGTACAATCACCAGAGAGCTTTCCCAAGTTGAGAACAGACTCATGATTTTTCTAACCTATGTTGTTATTTCTGTGCATGAAAGCCACTGTCTATTTCTATTTTAAAATATTCTTTCCAATTCTTTCCAATAGTTAAAAAGAAGTAGGGGAGCTCATTCAATACATATACTGCCTCAGAAGAGCTTTCCTTGACTCTAGCATATTGGGTGAAATCATTCTGAGCTCCTACAGCAGAAAGCATTTCCATCATGTCACTGCTCATACTTACTGAAATTACCTATTTAATTACCCATTTAAATTATACCATAATTATCTGTTATAATTGGACAGTACAGCATACTGGATAAATCTGGAATTTTTGTAGCCAGACTGGCAGATATAAATTCCATCTTTACCATACACTAGCTATGTGACTTGGGGCAATGTAATCTTTCTTGCCTCAGTTTCCTTATCTATAAACTAGGGATAATAACAATACTATCTTCATCTTATAAGTTGTTGTAAGCATTAATTGAGTTAAAATTTGTAGCAACTGGAAAAGTACCTGGCATATAGTAAGCACACAATAAATGCTAATAACCATTATTATAATCTCAGTTAGAGATTTGTCTTACACATTCTGAGAAAGCAGAAACTGTGTCTGCTTTTTCCACAATTACATCCTTAAAACAATGGCCGGCACATACATAGCTGGTGCTCAATAAATGGCAGACGGGAGATTTTAGCGCTAAATCTTTTAAATGCTACAGGGCTTTATATATTAAAAAGGTTCAATCAGTTTTTCCATAGAACACCCAATAACTAGCAGAAAAAAAGGCTAAGGTACTAGCTTATCTAACTGGAAGAAAGAAATATTGGTATTCAAAAAGCCACAAGATTTCATAACAACTATTGAAATCCTATAGCTTTTAAGTGGTCAAAACCAGTAGAATTAGACAAAGGCCATAAGCCACCAGAAAGCTCTGGACAACGCCTGGATATAAATGAATGGTCACACCTCAAAATTAAGTAAAATGGAAATAAAGATAAATAGAAATAGAAAATGAAGTTTAAAAAAGAAATAAAAGTCCTGTTGCATTTTTTTATTTACTCCTATGATAAATACCAAAATAAATGTCTAGAAAATAAAGTATACTTTTTAAACAAATTCTGGAATGTGACTGTCTCTCAGTTAAATACACCTATGAAAAAGGTGGGTTAACACGATAGTCTGTTACCTGAGATGGACTGTGTCTATATCACTTGTTACTTTATCAATAGTGACAAGCACATTAATGTGCTCATAGTACATGACTAATAAAATTTGTTAATTTAATGAATAAATAAAAATGAACAATGCTCACTGTTAATGAATCAGGTCTACATATGAAAAAGCTACCTCATATTCAATATGTTAAGGTTATGTTATCTATTAATAGGTCAGATGCTAACATATAATAGAATTTTCTTAACAGAGAAATGGATTGTCATTCAGATCCAAAAATTCCAAAAGGGCAAGAACATTTTACTTTTTCTTTTATGATCCCAAAAGAGACCAGCACAGAACTTTTGCATGTAAGTAAATGCTTAAGTTTTTCTTGAAAGGATGAATAACTTCTCCAAGTAACTTTTTATTTATGAATGCTAAGGATAACTTCACGGAATTACTATGAACCCAGAATAAAGAACAACTCTTGAATTGTTATGAGTGAATGGCGAGGGAGAATCAAAATATTTTAGAAGGGGAAAGAATCCTCAGAAAATATGACAGATACATGAAATGCTGCTTACCACAAGGGCATGAAATACTTTTGAACATGATATTCCAGAGGATCACCTAAAAAAGTTCACACAGGTTCAGTTCTAACTTGAGCCCATCCTTCTTCACAAATATATCAAGGTAACTGCTAATGCCATCTGTTAGAAGCAATCAGAGTTGATGCTCTTTTGGTCCAGCCTGTAGCTTGTTGTGTTGGAGAGGTTATAAGCAGAAAAGTTTCTGTATTTTAGCCATTTAAAGTTCATTCTTTACATGGAGAAATCAAAACACCTCTAGGTATCACAGGAAAACATACATTTATTAAAACAGGAAAAGCAAAAATATATATATATTACTGAGTCCAGGTGTTACAGAGAATGGGAGGATTTTAATGGCTGAGGACATCATATAGTTGATTCATTTTAACCTACCATACAGATGAAGACACACCAGTTGAGTGTCCTCTTAAAAATGTGGAAGTAAGGGACTGGCAGAGCTGGAATTAATAAGAATGCCATATACCTCATATTGATTCACAGGGGATTCTAAAACTAACAGGCAAATGTAGCAAAGACTGGTCTCATGTTACATACCAAAACATGAAAGCTCAGAGTAACCAAGATTACAAAACAGACTTAAACTCTGAATTATCAAGTGCCAGCAAGAAGCTTCCCACTGTTCCACACCATTACTCTATGTTAGTATTATTAAACTCCCTATTAGTCTAAGGGACAAGATGGCACAACCAGTGAAATTTTAAAAAAAGCCTAAACTGGTCTGCCAACTTCCAAGTTAAAGTCCTGGGTTGGGTATACATAGTTTAGAAGATGGCAATATAATAGCACAGCTTCAAATAGGAACATCAAAGCAGAATGAGCATTGCCAGATAGGCAAAGAAATAGCATCAATGTTTTCTAAGAATGCCCTAAAGCAGAATGAAACATGTTGATTACTAGAAAACAAAAATGTTAATAGGCAAACCTCTGTGGCATCATAATCATCACTCCTAACTTTCATTGAGTGCCTACTAAATAAATTAACTGATATAATACATGCCAGCACTGTATTAAGGGCTTTTTATGTATTGTATCAGTTCATTTAAACTATATACAGATACTATATTTTCCCCATCTCACAGGTGAGGAAATTTTCTCTTAGAGAATTTAAATAACTTTCCCAAAGTCATGGAGTGGTAGAGAATTGATTTAAACTTGGAACTATGACAGCAGATAACTTAAGTTAGCCACTATTTTTTTTTTTTATCTCCAGCACCAAGACATATGGCAATAGAGTACACACTTAAATAGTGAATAATTTCCATTAGGCCAGCATTTTCAAGGTCTCAGAACTCCTATGGTCTCAGGACCTCTTGTATAAAAAAATTTTGTCTTAATAAATATTGAGAATCCAAAGAGCTATTGTTTATGTGGGACATATCCACTGATATTTACCATGTTAGAAATTAATCCTGAGAAATTTTAAAAACACAAGAATTATCAGAGCAAAGCATCATCACATATTAAGTAGTATATGGAAATTCCACAGTACACACTCAGGAAAGAATAAGACTGAAATGGCAAATACAGTCTTAATAGTATTATGAAAGTAGTTTTGACCTTGCAAACAGTCTTAGAGGATCTTGGGGTAACCCAAGGTCCCTGGAACATACTAGGTAAACTGCTGGATTAGAGCACAGTTGACCCTTGAACAACATGGTGGATGAGGGGCATATAAGTAGACCTGTGCAGTTAAAATCTATGTTGTTCAAAGGTTAACTGTATTTACTACATTTTAAAATAAATCATGAACTCTCATTACCAATACCAAGTCAGAATTTGGAGTTGCTTGTTTAAAACTATTTAAGACAGAGACTTCATTTAAAAATGGGGAAGAAAGATTCAGGAAAGTCAAGGGGCATGGCTAAGATTACACAGCTATTCAATGGCAGAATCTAGCCTTACTATAATAAAGGACACCTTTTTGGCTTCCAATTATAAAATACTCAGACGAATTTTGGGGATAAATTTGTAGCAAGGAAAGCAACTGCACAATATCAAACAGGTATAAAATTCCAAGGATCTCTTAAACAAGCTGACACTTTCAGTATTGTACAGGAAAAGCAAATACTGCAGACCTCATTTCTCCATTCACTCGTAATGTGCTACTCCTAGGGATTTCACTGATGAATCAAATACATGGTCCCTATCAGGTAAGCGTGGCTAAGAATTGCATTTCCACTTCCACTTCCAGACAGGATGGAATAACAGAGACCGGGTTAACCTTCAAAGTTGAAATAATCAAAAATCTAAACAAAATATATTAAACGGTTTTGAGACTCTGGATGTGGGCAGTTCAGGACAGTAATCTTTGAGAAAGTGGAAACAAAGTGAATCCTATGACTGCTGAGGGAGGCAGGGGAGGGAAAGGGAAGATATCTCAACCTAGAACTCCACACCTAGTAACAAAAATAAAGAATATTTCAGAAACATGGACGATGTAAAACTTCATCAGCACCAGACCTACACAATGAGGAATGTTAAAGAAAGTCCTTCAGTCAAAAGGAAAATAATACCAGACAGAAATATAGATCTACAAAGAGAACTAAAACAAAGCATTTCTCTAATCACAGAATTTAATTAAATATCAGTAATAAAAAAAAATACCTCTAGAGAATCCTCCAAATGTTTCAAAATTAATGCATTTGTAAATAATTCATAGGTTAAGGGAAAATCAGCAGGAAATTTATAAAGTATTTTGAATTGAATGGAATGAAAACACAACATAGCAAAATATGGGATGCAGATAACCCTATGGTGAGAGGACAATTTATAGTATTAAAACACCTGTTAGAAAAAGATGAAAAGTCTCAAATCAATGACCTCAATTTTCACCTTAACTAGAAAATAAAAAGCAAATGAAATTCAAAGTAAAGGTAAAAGTAGAAATCAAACATAATAAAAAAAATAGGAAAAAGCCAATGAAACTAAAAACTAGTTCTTTGAGAATGTCAGTAAAATAGATAAGCCTCTAGCCATACTGATAAGAAAAAAAAGAGGAAGCAATTCACCAGGGTATGTAGACTAATTATTTTTGTTTGCCCAAATAATCCCAGGACTAGAAAACAGTGGAATCTTAATGCTTCATGAATGAAAGAAGTGGAAGAAAAAATGTGAATAGACTACAAACAAGAATACAAAGTCCAAGAGATAACTGCAAGATTTGAAACTGGGAAAAAAATACTGAGGAAAAGCGATCTAAGAGTAAGGTAAGGTTAGAGAGAAATCAAGAATAATTTTTACACAGCACGAACTCAGAAAATACGAACACAGTGAGATGTAATGGCATCACCAATGCAGAGAAGATATTTGGTTCAGTACAGCTGATACTTTATTGCTTAATCACTAAATAATTTCCCATATTAAACACCAAGAATATGGTATGCTCCACGTAAAAAATTGCACTTTGTTTATAATGTAAAACCACATTCAGATAATTATTTCATTTAAAGCACAGAGGATTAAGTGCCAGTTCATTATGTTGAAGGAAAACCTTCCAAACCTGTTATACTCAAGAATAAAAATGTTAGAATACATGACAATAATAGTACACTATAAAACAAACTAAAATTAATTGATGATGTTAAGTTTCTGACACACAATCTCATTTAGGTCTCAAAACTACCTTGCAATGTAGATACCCTTTAAAATAGATTTATGTAACTTACAGCCTAGTAAATTTTAGATTTTAGAATCTACATTCATAAGAATCTAGAATACCTATTTCCGCCCCCCCCAAAACACCCAAATCTTCAAATCTGTAATGCAATAAACTTTTTCAATAGTTTTAATTTTGTAAACATAATTTACTTTTTATGATTTATAGAACCTATTGATGAGTATTTAAAAAATGTAATAGGTCCTCATCTTGTTCAGGCTATACTCTAGGAATTCAAAACAGCTTCCTCCCTAAGGAGCATCTAAGACTTCCAAAATTCCTATTATGGTTTTGTATCAGAATGGTTCTATATACTTTTCATGAGACAGGATATAAAAAGAGGAACACTTATAGACTACTTAATAAATTCCAGATACTGTGCTAAATGCTTTGTAAAACTTCCTCTATTTAATTCTTACACATTTCTTATGAGATAAATCTCTTTGCAGATGAGAAATTTCTGAGGCTCAGAAATTAAGTATTTTATCTTTTCCAAGGTCAAATATAGTGAGGAAACCAGGAAGCAAACTTATTTGATTCATTCCATAACTTATGGGGGTTTTTTACATATAAAACATGAATAATATTTTGATAAGAAATAATGATGGCCATCTCATCATCTTACGACTTTTAGAGTATCTGCCTTTAAAGTCCTGGACAAGAATAAATAACAAGAGTTTTGGGGTCTTTTTCTACTTTGGCGAGTGTGATACTGATAGAAAGGGACAGTAATTTAGAGTCATACACTAGTCTTAGATGTTTATATCCGGGAAGTTTTCTCTGAGCCTCAATTTTCTCTGAGCCTCAATTTCCTCAACCTCTAAAATGGTGGACAAGATTTTAAAAATGACTTCTTGGTAAGCTAGTGTAAAGCTTGGGATAAACAACATGTAAAAGGTTTTAAACTATATTGTGAAAAATGCCTGTTATGATTATTGTTATTAATAAAAATAGGCTATGCAGGCCTAAAAATGTATTCAGCCAGAATTTATCCTTTATTATATTCTCATGAATAAGAATTATCTAAATTTATAGGAAACAAATATAAAGGTATCAGAAAGTAAGACCTCAACCATTACAAAAATGGACGTAAGAGAGATTTAAAGATTAATTTTTGACTTCTTATTAAATTTAAAGGCTAAACAATGAGAAGATTTTAAAAAAGGAGAATTTTAAAGATCAATTCTGATAAAGATGCTAGTTCAGAGGCATACAAAGTTAAGTGAAAATCACAGTGAGGTAAGAAACTGACATAAAGGCTCTTTCCAAAAGATCTGTTAGACTAGAGCATCTCAGTAGGCACTGTCACTGGAATAACGACTACACTTGAAAAAACTAAAGGTTTGACTGGCTAAAAATGGAAAGTGGACAAACTGATAGGTATATGATTGCTTTCATTTTAAATATTTGTTGGCAAGAAATTTAAAGGAGCTTATATCATTTTAACTCAATTATTTTCTTATCTAAAAAAATCAGGATTATATTTTATAGGCAGCTGTTGTTTTGAATACAACCAAAAGTAAAAAACATTTTCCTCATGGGTTTATTTAAACCTAACTTTAGAATATACCCTTCTCTTACCCATAGTTTTCTTCACATTCAGAATATTCAGAAGGAGCAGTTACATAACAAAACAGATTAATGGGAACATAAATGCAATATATAGAAAACACTTACTTTAATTCTGTCCCTCCTGTCTTGCTTTGCTATTTAACTGCTTCATCTCGTGTTTTGCACCTGAGATCAAGAGGCATAAAATACTATTTCAAAATTTGTGTGTCCTTTCTAATTATTGCATTTGAACTCCTAGTAGCTATAAAACCTACACCACTTTCCCTTCAAAAATAAAATTAGCAAACAATAAACAATCTAGAGAAAGAAAGTATCTACTCTAAAGGAGAGAAAGTAACACTAATCTTTATTACCCATCAATATGGACGAATGGGGGACAATAAAGTAAAAACTATTTTATTTAATTTTTATTTATATAACTAGATTTCCTATTTATAAGCAAAACTATCAAAATCAGACAATCTGGTACTTATATAACATAACTACAGCTAACTTATCAAAGCCTAAATAAAACATAGGGAGTTTAATTCAGGAATCAACATTCTGTGGGGGGAGTAAGTCTATATGATTTTATATCTTCCCCAGTCACCAAGTGTGCCAGTTTTTCCCCCCTTTGTTTAATCACCCTTCTTTCCATTACTTTGTGATCTTGATCCTACCATCCTAGTCTAAGTCTTATTTCATTACTCCTTTTGTCACTCCTTTTTGGTTCCATCCTTCATACCACAATATATCGATCTTTATAAAACCCTTTGTGTCATTCCCTGTATGAAAGTCTATTTTTAAATGGCTTTCTACTTCTCAAAGGATAGACTATATTTCTCCTATAGAAAGGTTATCTGCATTATCACACTGCTCAACTACAAAGCAAGCTGATTCCCTAGTAACTACATTTTGTGATTTGGGAGCCTCTGTATTATGGTCCCATAATTCCACATTTGCAGAAAGTTGTCTTCCTTTCACTCTTACTCATATAAATACTTTCTGTACTATAATATTTTACTCAAACATTTCCTCTTCTATTAAGTCTTTTCTAACCACCCAAAGTAATCTCTCCCTTCCTATAATACCATGGTTATTAGTGAAATTAAGTTGTTCATTAATTATTTGTTGCCTTAAGAGAGTTAATGTTTTATAATTAATTTAACTCTTTAGGTAAATATGAGTTGTATTTCTAACTATATTTCCTAATCTCTAAGACATACACTTATTCACATCTTACATTTAAGAAACTGAGTGCATTTACAAATGTCAGCTTCTTAAACTTGGGGACCACAGTAAATCACAAACTACTTAAAAGCAGGCAGGCAATGTTAACATCCTTATTTATAATGGTGGCTCTCATGTTACTGTGTTCTGATGGTAGAAACAAACTACAGGTTCTCTTTACCCCTAGATATTCCCAAGGCCTCTACTGTAAAATATAAATGAACTACATACCATGTTCTCCCAAAACTCCAGCCAGTGTAACCTCCCCTGGGGTCAGAATGACCTCTGGTATTTTTATAGATAGCATATGAGAGGTGCTAAGGCTTGATTACCCTGTCTCCAATTCACTATCCATCAAATTATAGAGTGTCTCTTAGTCATTCTCTTCCACATGAATGAAAAGATACTGAATACCTGCTAAGAATAGAGAAAGAAATGAGCAAAATTAAAGATCCCTTTAGACATATCTGGCAGAAATGGTCCAGCAGTTCCTAGAGAAGTAACATTAAACTTATCCAGATCACATTGTGGACTCATTTTCATTTCTAGAGAAGCTAAAGCTGTATGTTTACTCTAGTTGAACTTTTATTTTATTTTTGTTTCCTTTACCCTAAGTACCCAATCTATAGTTTGTGTATGACTCTTAGAAGGCTAGAGCAACTCCTGAATCTCTATATTCTCATATCTTCATTTGCTACCTGACCTGGTTTATCAGGCTGCCATTCATGTATATTCTTAACAACTGGTCTGAGAAATGACCACTGCTGGTGCTTTTTAAATAAACTGAACCCTCATATCCTTTCATTGTGCAGCAGTTATAGTATGTATTAAAATTAAAGACCTCAAAACATACCTACTATTTATCCATTAATAAAAAGTCCCTGAAATTTTTTTGTGCTGAGTCATATACAACAGCTAAACCAAGTATTTTAAAGCCAACTCATTACCAAATAAGTGGTTTTCCCCTTCTCCACTAATAAACCTAAGTCCAGAACATGAGCAAAGTAGTTATTCTTAGAACCCAACCCCTAACGAAAAAAGGAAAAGAAAAAAAAGTTTGAGGCAAAGAGAAGTAACATGCCCACAGTCATACAGCTAGGAAGTAAGAGTGCCAGAAATAGAACCCAGACAGCCTGATTTCAATAATCAAACTCTTAAATTCTATGCTATCCTGCCTTATAGTACACTGTACTTACTAAGTGAAAATTTAAAAAATCATATGTCTCATGTCCCCTTTGGGGATATCAACTGCAGATCTTCTTCTCTTTTACCTTTCTCTTCTCTCTTTTCCCATTCCCTCAGTATATGGCAGAAAATTTAGGAGTTATTCTTTGAGTTGGGTAAGGGGGTTAAAAATTACTAGCATAAAATTCAGAATATCTAAGTTCCAGGCCAGAGTCTGTCATTAACTAGGTAGACTATCTGGCCAAACCTCATGTGTATTTTGTATCAAAAGCATACATCACAAGTTAGCCAAATCTCGAAACTTTCTCATCTATGAAAAAAAAATTTGATGTAAATAATTAATATACCTTCTAGTTTTGAAAACTCTTATGATACTGCAAATGAGAAAGGAAGGAAGAGTAACATGGACATGATTGTTTCATTCTGCAAACCACATTATTAAGAGAAGGGAAAACTATGGTGGAAATTTAGTAATCAGAAAAAATAAGTACTCATACTCTATTTAATTGAATGTTACTTTTTCCAAAAATAACTACCACAACAGATTATATACACCTGAAAAATGCTCATGATTAAAATGCTAAATCCTGGTCACTGATGGTGCCTATAAATATAATTTCTATTAATGGTAATCTACAAGTGAACTCAATTACCTTTTAAATTAAAAAATGAAAAATTCTGTATTAGGAAAAAGTGTCAATAAGAAGATTTCTCCTCTCTCCTGTGAGCCCCACCATAACCCCTAGGACAAAGTACAAACCCCAATGGTCCTTTAGTACTTTAAATTTAATCCAGCTCAGGTAGCAGAGCTAGGAGACAGGAAATCCAAGATAACTGGCCTCTTGGAATTTTCATGAACTAAAAGGACCAGACAACATTTCAGAAACAGAATATGTACATCAGGAAACATGTCCATTAAAATGCACAATGAAATATTAGATATTTGGAGATAGTAATGATATTAATAATAGCAAAAGTACCTTTCATTTACTGTATTAATAAATGAAATACTTCATAGCTATTATTACATTTCATCTAAACTAAAATCTTATATGGTTTGTGTAAAATTATCAAAATTTTAGGGAAGAGAAACTTGAGGAACAAAGAGGTTAAGTAATTTATCCAAGGTCACAGAGTACAACTCACCAGAAGCTGTGATCTTAAATAACTGTGTCATTAATCAGGACAATAATTTTTAAGCATAGAAGAAAGGTCTACAGATATTAACAGCACCACCATCTACTTCAAGCTTCACCATCTTAAGTTAACTTTGGTTTTTGCTCCCTTGATCACCAAACACAACTAATCTAGTAAATTTAATGGTTCTTCCTCAATTTGATTATATTCGGCAAACATATACAGATCATTTGTATGTTTAAAGTATAGTAGTAGAAGGAATAAAACTTTTATATCAAAGTTTGTCAGAAACTTCTGCTTTCCCAAGAAACAACTAAAAGGAAAATCAATTTTATTTATATCTGAAAGAAGTATATTAATCATCACCGAATTAGCAAATAAATCTTATTCGTTACACTTAGATCTAACATGAATTTTGTTATACACAGAAATAAAGCCAATACTTATATAGCACTTAACATATATTATCTCATTTAATCCTCACAATAACCTTCCAAGGTATTCATTATTAACCCCATTTTACATGAATAATCTGAGTTACAGTGAGTTTAAGTAAACTGTCCAGAATCACAAAGGTAGTAAGTGCCAGAGCTGGGATTCATACCCAAAGTCTGGCTCCAGTCTGTGCTCTTAACCACTGCCTTCTACAAAGGAAAAAAAATCTGAAACTGGAATAAATCATTAATACTATAGTAAATAAGAAAAATCACGATATTCTCTGGCCTTTATGTCTGATACAATGTCAAACAGAGAAAACATTTGTTTGAAGAAAAGGATAAAAAAAATCAGGAGGTATGGGACAAACTCTTTAACTATACTGCTTGTCCATGTCTAAATCTGAGATTTTAATTGTTTCTTTCAATCTCTGGTGATTTAACTTTAATCATCACTTTCACATATTTCTGAAATTAGAAGTGCTATTCACTACATGATGATACTTTTGTTTATTTGTGTGTTTTGGGGCAGCAGGTCAACAGTGCAGAAGAGAGAGAGGTCTGAGGTTCACATCACATATACTGTGTTACTCCTTTCTGAATATCTCAAATATGTTCTGTGTCATCTCCACATTTTCCAAGAATGCTAACCATTTCTTCTATAACCACTGTTAGGTATTGTGTTTATTTCTGTGTCTGCCTAACAAAAACTGCACTGAATGATGTGCTGTGGGTAATTCCAATAATCAGAAATTCAACCAACCACCTACACTGTGAGGCAACTTCTCTGGTGGATTTGGGAAAAACGGGGCAGACACACCAGATAGGAGCTCTGCTGGAGTGATTTTTCCTACTTCTGAGAGAAAAGGTATAAGACTAACACAATGATGAGAAGTTTGTGGACTCTTAACCCACAGGCTTTGGTGAGGAGCTCCCTTTATACATCAAGGTTACTAAAGCAAATGGTATCTTCATTAGAATTAAAGTCAGAAACTATTAGGCAAAAAGTAAACATAGAAAAAATTCCCTTTAAAAAATCGTTAAATAAAAGGTTTGGTCTGTATAATTTTGCACAGCCAATCACATACAGTAAAATAGTAATATATAGTATTAATAGAGTTCATGTGTCAAATATGATTTTATGGTACTGCAAAAAATTATTTTCTCCCTTATAGTTTTGAGTGGGGGCAGAGAAGGAGAACAGCGACTCAGATAGTTGAATACATGTAAATTAAAAGCATATGTTTTACATCTCCACCAAACTATTCATCTTGCAGTTTTTAAATATCTTTTAGTGGCCTACTAAATGTTTTCAAGCTTTAAAAAATTAAAAGATCTTTCTATTATTAATGTAAAGTCAAGTTATTTTTTAAATGATGTAATTTGCGGTGATAGAAATGTACTATTTATATAATATGGTAAAGTCTAAATAAACTTCACATAACTTCTATTAAAGTACCTGTAATTCCATTAAAGCTTATATTGACAATAATTTTACTACAATGTGTTGAACTGGTTTTTAGCCAATATTGATTTCTCAATTTTAAAAACTCAACATTAAAATACTCAGAAGAATAAAGTACTTTGGTCAACTGAGATTCTTATTAACAAAATTATATCCATCTATACTTTCTGAAAAAAGGGTCAAGATGGTGAATAATGTTTAACAATAAAATCTCCTCAAAAGCTGATAATATTCCTATAAATGAGTGCTAAGGGTAGCTTCAAGGGCCATAAGTGTCTTTGTTGGTGAGAGGAATTCAGAAGAGAAATAGTGGTTTGAAATTTTAAGTAAAACATAACTTCTTAACTAGCTCACTAAGCCATTTTAGACTCAAAATCATGACTAGGATAGAAGGAGGATGGTAAAGAGTGGATTTCAATGAGGACAAAATTAAAAAGTAGCATTAGATCACCACTCTACCTGATATCTCATAAGACGAGTAGAAATGAATACATATATTCATCCTAGAGACTAATCTCTAGATTAATCTTGTTTTTTAAAATAGAAAACCAGTTTACTATAAAGTCAATTTAACTTTTCACTGCATATAACATACACTCAAAAAAATAAATTAAGAGTGAAAAATGGCACTTAACATTTGACATATAAATGAAATAGCAAAAAGTAAAAGTAAGATTTGCTTTGAAGTTCATCCCCAGAGGCAAACTTCATTCAGGATCATGAAACCTGTAAATGTCTAGATACATTATTATGTTCTCTTCTCCTAAAATCCTATTTAGTACTCAAGTAGAAAAAAATTGAAAGCTTGGAAGGGAAGTAAACATAAGGTACGAAGACACCATTTAATGCATTTTAAGAAATGACATGTTATTGTACACTAACTCAAGCCTCTGAAAGAAAATAATCCAGTAGTAATGAATAGTATTGTATTCTACACTATGTAAAATCCCTACATCAAAAATCTAAACAAGAAATCTACCTTTCCTATTCACAGTATTACTCAAAGAATCAAAACTTTTAAGGGTGGAAGGAGATATAGACATTAACCAATTGAACTATCCCCAAAATAAAATAAGGTGTCCAAGATTAAATGGCAAGTACACAGAAAGTCAATAATAAATCCAAGTCTGTGATATCCAGGACAGTGCTTTTTACACTACAACCTAGCTTTCTCAGCACTGACTCCTGAAAAGAAATACTAAAACTTTAACAGTCACTCTATATCTTTTTGGATTCCAAATGAATATCCTAGTTCTTACCATGGTATTTAAAACAAATTAAACATAGTTTACTGTCAAATATGATAGCAAAACCACAGACTTTAATAAGAACTTTAACTCAGCATTTTTCAGTGCAAAACGGTGTAACCCATATAAAAACTATGAACTTAAGCCAATTTGCTTCTAGGGTTAAGTACCTATAAATTTTATGTTTTTCTACCTTCTCTTAGTTAATTCTGAGAGAAATCAATAGTTCATTAATTGTTCAAAGTACGATCTTGAGGAAAAGGTATCTTAACCTCACCAATTAACTTACTGGGGCATCTGGGAGCACAATGTTTAATTTTATTGCCAATTCTTTGGTCTAATTTTCAATTTCTCAGTCTAATTTTTATAAGTTTTAGGGGATTTTTTGTTTGTTTATTGTCAGAAAAGGCTCTAACCTTTTGACCTTTCAGTGTGTAGTACATTAGCTGGCCCTATTTTTCCTTAACTGCCAACCAAGACATGTCATCTGATATGTCTGCTTTGACATGCTTCCAGGAGACAGGGCTATAGAACCCCTGATATAAATAACTGATGACCACTAGAGCAAGAATTGAAGAGAGAAGATTGGAAACTGGTACTCAAAAGCCCGTGAGCCATCTCTCAAAACAAATAAATAGATGAAGAAAAACTGGCTGTGCATGGAGAATACATAGTGAGGCATTCCAAGCTCTTCCAATTTTAGCAGTGTATTGTAGGTAATCCAGGTGTAGAAATAACACCAAGAATATTTCCTTCATTGTAGGAGATAAACTATCAATATAAGACAGTAATGAAAGAACTCAATCTTACCATGAAGGTACCAGGTATTCTACTACATTCCAATGGAAATAAGTTAATCTTCATTTCTCTTAAGAAATAGAGTTCATATATAAAAGAACTTACTTATTTGCCAAATCATCTTTACAATTTTAATCAAGGGTTGATGAGCAAACTTACTCTAGATGAGTCGTAGGAGGGGCTTGGTTGACCACTTGTTCCCCAAGATGTTGTACTTCCTCTTTCATCCATACCTACGGAAAGAAGAAAGCCAAAGATATAAATCCAAAAGGATACTTTTTTTTTTATATAATATAGCAGAGAGTACAATTCAGTAAGTGGCATATGCATTACGTGGAACTGGTATATCTCAATCCTTGTCTCAGAAACCTGCAGAAAACAAGTTACTTCAGAACATCTTCATCGCTGTTTCATACAATGCCCTATATACATTGCAGAATTTCAGGAATAAAATATAACTTTGAAGACTTTAGCACAGGACATTACCTAGATCTCTCCATCTTCATCCTCATCCACTGCTACTTCTAAGACAACCCCCACAGCTTTCTAGTTTTGTACTGCCTACATAAAAATATGAAGAATTCAGCTCTTACAGATAAGCCTTAGAAAATGAAGCAAGTCAAATAACTGTTTAAGTTAATAAAACTGGTTTCTACCAGACAATTATTTAGATATTCTTAACTAAAACCATCAAACTAAATCAAACCATATCAAATATCAAAACTAACTCAAATGACATAATAATTCATCCTAATAAAATCTCTTCTAAAATCTGAATACAAATGAGTGGATCCATGCTTATGAAAATTGCAAAGGAAAAGTTAAAGTGAGAAAGGATCAGTAATGATTAACAACAAAAGAATTCACTGTGCTCCTTAACGTACCGTCTGAAGCTTTGACTCCATTATTTTATTTTCACCTTCTAATCAGTCTCCAGAAAAAGCTGAGAGCTGAAGATCTCTCAATCCAGCCATTTCTCCCTTTTCTGTTTTGAGAACCAGTCTTTTCATCCTTGACTCCTAACAGGGTATACTTTCCTAATATTTTCTGAGCTTTTTTCTATGATAAAATACAAATAGTTGACTTTTTTCATTCTTGCTTGAGAAAATTCTAGATGTCACAAAGACAAGATTCTATTAAGTTTAGAACCTCTTTTCAAAAATTTTCTTGTAAGTCCTCTGTAATTTAGATGAGAATGTGATGTGTTGTAAGATAAATGTCCCAAATTCCCCAGTAACTACCCACCATTCCCCAAGCTCTTTCATAGGGAATTGCTAACTGAAGGGATAAGTAATAAAAAGCAAGGAAAGGGAAGTCTGTTTCCAAAGTAGAA
This sequence comes from Eonycteris spelaea, assembly GCA_003508835.1. NCBI lineage: Eukaryota > Metazoa > Chordata > Mammalia > Chiroptera > Pteropodidae > Eonycteris > Eonycteris spelaea. The sequence goes on along the minus strand of PUFA01000040.1, from coordinate 7,069,859 downwards.
TCTACTAATTACTAATTCAGTTAGTAGAATCCTAATTTATTCTTTTAATTAATCTGTACTTCCTACATCAAGTGATTAATATATATTTTAAAAAGTTTTAAAAAACAATGTAGAGGGACAATGGGTACCTACTGTAAACCGCACTCTAGGCACAATTTCAAGTGAACCCAAAGCTTTACAAACACAGAGATCAAATATAAAAATACACAATTTTTTGTTCGTTCTTAGAGAATTCTTATTAAAATTCTAGATTTAAGAAAGATTCTGCAGGTTTGGAGCATATATTATAAAAACAAACTTTATTACCATCTCTCCAATATCACCAGTTACCTGTGGGCTATTTTCCAAGCATTTTCTTTGCAATCAACACTGCAGAATAGCAGATAAGATTCCTATGAGACCCAATCCAAGACGAAGGCTACTAATAACCTACGAAATCTGCTAATATAAAACTAGTTATGAAACTGCAAATAATTTCATGAAAAGTTTTTTTTAATTGGTTTTTGAAAGCAGGGTCTCAAGTATCTGTACACCCATGTTATTAAAGCATTATTTGCAATACCCAGAAGGCGAAAGCAGCTCAAGTGTCTATCAAGGATGAATAAACAGACAAGATGTGGTATATACACACAATGGAATATTATTCAGCCTTTAAAAGGAAGGAAATTCTTACCCATGGTAAAACATGGATGAACCTGACATTATGTTAAATAAAGAAGCCAATCGCAAAAGGACAAATACTGTTATGATTCCACTTATATGAGGTGCCTACAGTAGTCAATTTCAGAGATAAAAAGTAGGATGGTGGGGCTAAAGCACTTGGGGGAAATCATACTTTCATTTATAATGTATAATAGAAATTTAGTTTGATGATCCTACCCTAATGCAAATAATCAGACCACAATTTATTTTAGGACTGAGTTGTCCTAAATGATTAATAAATATGAGGCCTATGTGCTACTTTAAATACATTTGTAAACGGGAATATAGAAAAGATGGATGCCTGCTATAGAACATCTCAGACAAAATTTAAGAGATACATGAAATTCTGTGAAAACACATACTCGATTTTTATCAAGTGACACTAATTACTTCCACAGCATAAAGAGCAAAGGTTAATTAAATGAAATGATAATTAAGCCATCAGCTGAAGAGTACTACATACCAATAATGTGGACATGGAAGGGAACTCAATGGATGCTATAAAATAACAAGGATCTGTGTAAGTTTTAAACTCAGAGTTGTATAGTTTTATTGTTAACATAGCCAGACTCTGAATAGGAGGTCGTGGCTGGCACTGACAAAGGCAAGAGTCATCTTTAAGCATCAATGACTCCTTTCTGCTAAAGACAATGACTGTGCAAACATAGATATATGACAGGAATAATAAACTTTCCAAAGCTTCAGCCATAAGATCAAGGTAAACAAAACACACAAAACAAAACAACAAAAAAAGAAATTACACACAGAAAATAAAGTTAATACAAAAGTTATACAAATTGGTCAAAATCTGTAAAACTATTTAACAACAAGAAAACATACCACAGTTGCAATACAGTGATTAGGGGGACAAACAATTTTATGATGATATATCTAAACCATTACTGCCATGTATTTTCTTTCCTTCCCATTTCCAGTCTATGCATGCCAATTCAATAATTTTAGAAAAGCTAGTTCCTCGACTGATTAAAATGATAAATAAATAGGAAGTTTATCAATAATTAAGTAGTAGAAACACTGCGAGTCTTGCTTAACTTTCCAATAAATTATTCTATTTCGACTCAACAAGAGTGAATGAATAATTTAACTAATAGAAATTAAAATGACCCTTTTCTGTTTTAATCTTTTCTATACACAATCTCTTAAGAGCCTGCTTTTCTGACTGGAAAGAACTAAATAAAATCTGATATATATTTTTAATTCCATGTGTCCTATTTTAAGGTATACTATTTTTATTGAATATTTTTCAGTAAAGAACAAACATTAAATTTTAGACTTTATATATAAAAACAATGGTTTGTAAATTCAATGAAATAATCTGCTTCCTCTGTTAGTAAGGCATTTAATAGAAAAAGTGACAGAGTGCAAATCATAGATTATTAAACATACGGGTAGTTCCCTTAGGAGGCTGGGACCGTAAAGAAGGAATAAAGGTGGAAACTAAGTTGCTGAGGTGTCAGTCAGCAAGACTCGGAGGAGCAAATAAACTTCTTGGCAAAGTTTAACACCTGGCATTACTTTCTTTTCTATGAAGTACTCAGATATTAGTTTACCTGCTTCCTGTCCACTGCCACCATCTTTTGTTTTTGACCAAAGGTGTTCTCTTTCTTGAGTCAATCATAAAATTATCTCACAGTTTCTAGCCTATCCTATCCCTTCTTCCATTCTCCTAGCAGAGTCCTTCCTATAGACTTATCTAGGTTTTTAAGAACTAGCTAACTGGAAAGAGATTTTGGGGGAGGGTGGTATACATACACCCTAACACCTGTTCTTGCCCCATGTGAGCCCCAACAGTGCAGAGTTTGTGCATATTTGTGCTAACACAAAGCATTATTTTATGCACACAAACTCTGTACTGTTGGGGCTCACATGGTGAGGCTCAGAAAAAAACTACCTGTAGGTTATAGGGGTAAATAAAGAGCAAAGTTGCAGATGACTTCTCCCACTTGCCACTACCAGACCTAGAACCAAACACTCTGCCACCCTTGACTAAGATTAGAGTAAAGTGAGAAACAGACCTGGAACTAGGAAAATATTTCAGGTAGCAGCGGGGAGCTAAGAAGGGATGAAAGGAAGAAGGGGACAATACAAAAAATGGAGAAGAGAAGAGTAATTAAGACATCTCTGTAGCAAAGTTAGCAAGAAAAACAAGTCAGTACAGCCACTCTGTTCAATATCATGCCAGAGTCTACCGTACAAAAGAGGGACATGTATAAAGTTGTGAGTTACAGCACAGGGGATTGTATATCTACCTCCACCTTTACCCTCTCACCCCCACACACATACAGTCTTTGGTAGCACTATAAAAATATCATATCCCAACATTGTTATAAATAAGAGAAAGATAATATACTTTGCAAGACTGCCATCCACTACAGAGTGACTCAATAAATGACTTGATGAAAGAAATCTTATTGGAGATAGCAATATCATACAACCAAAGCTATGAATGTGTCTCTTCAATCATTTCTTTACTCAATTTTATTTACAGAACAATGATAGTCTTCTAGGTAAGATTCAAAAACTGCAATCAATTGTAAAATAACATACACCTAAAAAACCACCACCATTTTTACTGTATTTTTCAGATTTTAGATACTCATGAAATAAATCTATCAATGTGTGTTTTTAGAAGTTCACTGTGAAATAGGGCCAATAAGAATATAATAGCAAATCCTGTTGTTTTGTTAAACATTAATGATAAACATAATAAAGCTATGAAAATACTAAAACTGTAAGGTAATTTAAGAGAAGTTAAGACATGCTATCTCATATGAAGTACATAACATCGGTTATGGAGATTTTTCCTTATTCATTAAAAACTGAGATTCTGTACAATGAAATGTTAAATAAAACAGTTTGATTTTTTAAAAAATATGAAGAAAGTAAGACCAGTAAAAAGATGAGAAGAATTTGCTTTCTCAGATCATCTTTTGAAATTCAATCACAATTTCTGTTTCGTATTGTTGAGAACAAATCATTATAAGTAGTGATATTCTAGTGCCAAAGTACACTGGAATAAGGTAGTAAATACATGGCTAATTTCAAGAAAATAACTAATTTTGAAAATAACTTGCAAACACAGTGATTTTACTATGTTATTGTTATTAGCTGATCAAAAGGAATGACAGGTCTACCTCTTCAAGAAAAATAGAAATTATCTGGCGGTCACGGATTGAGACTTAGTTCTCAGAGGGCAAGCAGGCATTTTGTACCACCTTGAGAACTGTCTAGTGACTGAGTATCTTGAGGTTTTGCTCTGCCTGTCTAAAGAGACATTCTAACCCTGAAAAACCGCCCTTAAACTAGCTGTCAAGTCTGGGAACAAGGACAACCCTCCCACGACACCTGAGAAGCAACTGCAATACTTCTCTCTCCAATCTAAATACCAAACTCCTGGACCTTACTCAGTCTCTCAAAGGTACAATCCCATTAGATTTACTTTATAAGCATTTTCAAAACTTGATCTATGACTCATTACTTTTAATATGATCATTTTAGTCCAAGCCACCATGACCTCTGACACGTATTACTGAAACAGCTTGTTAAGGGGTCTCCCTTCTTCTTGCTCTTCCTACAGTCTGTATTCTCTACATGGGAACTATGATAACTTTTTTAAAATAACTCAAATCATGACAATCCTATGCTTCCTAGCATGTTCAGAATTAAATCTCTTGGTCTACAACGTTTTATAGGTTCTGCCTCCGACCTCTCTCACTTTATCTATTATTTTTTCTCTTAAATCAATCTATCTCAATAACATGCTTTATCTTCAGAGGCTTTCCACTTGCTTTTTCCTTCATAAAATGCTCCCCCACTACCAGACATCTGAGGTCTCTTCCCTTAATCTCCTTCAGGTCTCTGTTCAAATGTCATCCTATGGAAAGATGATTACTGTCTGTCTGTCCCTAATACATTGAAAGCTGCATTAAAAAAAGAATGTAGCCTGTTTTGTTTACTGCTATATATTTGGTGCCTAAAACAGTGCCTGACACAGAGGGTATTAATAAATATTTGTAGACTAAATGAATGGATAAAGTGAAATAATCAATTTAATAAAAGTGGTGTTGAAAGTTCCCTATTTGATAGTTTATCTTCTTTATACAATAATCAAAACTAACATTCAAAATAACTGAATATTTTGAAAATTCCAGTGAGAAGCAGTTAGACTGTGAATGACTATGAACTAAACAAGAACAAAAATTATTTAAAAGTTTTAGAGAAACCTAAATCCTCATTAGGCTTGGTGGCTACATCACACACAGATCTTAAGTACCATGATGCTGAAATTACCTCTTCACGTGTCCCACACACACACACAAAATATCACTTTATATTCACTACAGTACAGCCTAAAGTACACTGCTATAAAAGGAATTGTAAATAAAAAATGTTCCAAGTTTCATATACTCATCATGATGTTGGGATATTTACAAATGTGGTTAAGCATGTAATGATTCTCTTGAATTTAGTAATTCTTTTTTTATATTCCCTTAACCATTCACTCATTGTATTACTTTCAACCTTGGCAATATTTTGAGTAACTATCCTATTTGTTTCCTTCATATATATACTGTGCTCTGGTTCAGATCCTGTGTACTCTTTATTCTTCTATTATGCACCCGTTGCAATCCACAGTTAACATTGCCAACCCATTTATCTTGCCATAAACACAAGTTGGATCACATCCATTCACTACTTAAATATGATCCTCTGATGCTTTAGGAATAACATGCACACTCTTGTACATGATATTCCGCAAGGTGGCCTCAATCTACCTTTTCAGCTCCAATACTTAACCAAAAATTCAATGTTCCAGCCTCAAGACCTTAATCACTCTCTAAACATGACAATACTTGTCATACATTTATATCTATTCTTATTGTTTCTTAGCCATAGAATATCCATCTTCTTTTTTCCCCCTATTTAATTTCTAATTTTGAATCACACTAAGATAAAATGGCCCCTCCTATAAGAAGTATTTTCCATCAACTAAATTAATCATATTTCTTCAGAAATTAATTTTATCTTAATTTTATCCTAAACATTATGGTTGTTTCCATGTATAACCTATCAATAAAACTTTATAATAGGGAACATATCTTGTTCATTTGAATGATCTTCTGGTACCTAACAGAAATACAGTCTTCTTCATTAAAAGGTTAATTAACTTGTTAAAAACATAAAAATAAGGTATTCACATGATACGCTGTCATAAAATTAATAATTAAAGACAAATTTAAAAATATTTTTAATTATCCAATAATTATTGAACAATTATGTATTATCCAATAATTATTTTTAAAGAGAGTATAATTTTTTAAAAAAAATTGTAAACATTTTGAAGGAAATCTCAAAACTGACTTAGTGAGTCTTGGCCTCCAATATGATACACTAAGCTCCTCTAGATAGCTACTGTAAGTTCTGGGGGAGGCGGGGGAACATAAATATAAAACAACTATTTAAAGCTCTAGAGAGTAAACAAAATCAGGCTATTTTAGGCTAGAAACATAAACTTGGAAGGAGAGACCAGAATGAGTGATTTTTTCTTTTTAACAGCTTTTGGAGATCAGCACAAGCGAGTCCCATTATTAAAATTTTATCCTGCAGGCAAGTAGCAGCCATAGCATGCAGGAACTAAAATTCTAAAGACCCCATTGTCTTTCTGGCTTGAATAAAAAGAGGACAGAGCCAGGACAACCATCATAATTACCAGAAGAGAGAGTTTTCACTTTGAGTGTGATCCAATTAATGGCTCACTAGAACAAAGAAATTAAAATTCTTTGGAGGAATAGGAAATAAACAAAATTTCCACAAATAATATTCATGATATCCATAATACAATCCAAAATTTCTTGATAATGAAATGTGATCCAGTCTCAAGAGAAAAGATGATCAGGGGAGGCCATCATCAACATGACCTAGATATTGAGATTTCAGACAAGGACATTAAAACAGATACTCTAAGTATGATCAATGAAGTAAAGGACATATGCTCGTAATGCATGAAAAGACTAGAAATCTCACAGAGGAATTAAAAACAAAAAATAGCAAATAGAAGTTTTAGAAATTAAAGTATTTGAAATCTAAAAAACATCTTGAATAAGGATTAAAGAGAAAAACGGAGATGACGGAGGAAGAATGCTGGTGACTGATCAAAGAAATAATTCATTTTGATAAAAAGATAAAAAGAAAATGAGCAGGACCCTAGAGACGTAAAGGAAGATATTAAAGTCTAATGTAGACACAATGAGAGAACAAAGTAGGAAAAAAAATTAAATAATGACCAAGAAATTTACAAATGTGGTGACTCATATAAATTTACCAATTAAAAACACTGCATGAACCCACACAGAATAAATATAAAGAAAACCATACCTAGGTACATCATAAACTTCTGACAACCAGAAATACACAAAAAACCTTGAAAGTGAATGGTAAAAGAAAAACATTACATAAAGAGGAACAACAGTTTAAATTATTGCAAACTTGTCTTCAGAAACTATGGATGGCAGCAGATATGGAACACATCTTTAAAATATGGGCAAGGGGTATATGACAATAAAATATCCTTTAAGAACGAAGGTGAAATATATTTTGAAATAAAAGAAAATTAAGAATTTGTTGCCAGCAAAACTGCAGGATAATAAATACTAAAAGAAACTCTTCAAGCTTAATGAAATGTCATCAGAGAGAAACTTGGATCTTGAGGAAGAAAAGTGTAAGAAACAGTAAATATAAAAGATCATTTTTTAGAAAGACCAGGTGCTGTAGGCATAAAAAAAAAAAAAATAAGGGATTGTAAACTAAGGTCCTTGCAATCTGTGAGGTTAACTAAGGGTTACCTTGCCTAAAAAAAGATTATTTTTTCTTTTTAACTTCTTTAAAAATTATTTATATTAAAAAAAATTATTACATCCCTCATAGGAGTTATAATGTATGTAGATGTAATGCATATGACAAAGCATAAAAGAAGGCACAGGTGAGGTTAAATAAATAAGGTCACAAAGTTTCTGCATTTTATGTAAAGCGGTACAATATTAACTCTAAATAGTGAGAAGTTAATTATATATATTAACATCTTTAATATTTAATTTTTAAAAGAGGCTTAAAAAAACCCAGAAATATCGCTCAAAAGCCAACTAATAAATTAAAATGGAGTCCTAAGAAACAGCCAAATCCAAAAAAATACAAGTACAGTCAAACAAAATATGATAGGAAAAAACAAACAAACAAACAAAAAAACCCAAAATAAATAAATTAGCAGCAGATCTAAATCCACCCATATAGCATTCCATTTTTGTTTAGGGAGGAAGCCAGAGAAGCAATCAAATAAATAACTATTTCTTTCAATAAGAATACACCTCATTGCTCTGTGAGCTCATAAAGTTCACGCTCCTGCTCTTCTTGAACAAGACAATTGTATTTGAGTTTGGTAGCAGGAAAAGTAAAATGAAACATTACAATTGTACTTGTACATTAAACAAAAAATATACTGTACCATAACACTGTGAAAACTGCATACAAAGGTTTTTAGTTTGTTTTTCTAGTATCCATTAGGATCATAAGTCAGTACCAATAAAGCAGCTTCTGCATAACTATCAAATACATTTTAGTGGATTTTTGCTGATTACCTAGCACAATTTGCTATTTAAAAACAGCTGTGTGAGCAATTACTATTCTTAACTTAATTCCACAAACAATTCTATTCATTTCCTGTAATGAGGCCCATGTACTCTCTGCATTCAAGTCTTAGACCATTAATTCCTGTAATGGCAGCACTCTGCCTCTCCCAGAGGAACTCTGTGAAAATGTTTCCTTCATGTTTTCCCTTCCTCATATACTCTTCTAAGTATTACTCATTTCTCTACAAAACAAGAATTTACATTGACCACCCTTTACAATTTATTCACTCACTTAGTCAACCTCTCACTAGTATCTAGATCATTCCCAGACCACAACAGCAAAAACAGAATGCCAGGCACATTTGTTTACAGGATAAAACTGAATTTTCAGGTCATCAAAGGTTATCCTAATCACAAATATAAAGGCCCCCACTTGGTTTTCATTTCAATGCTCTAACAGAAAGAACTAAAACTCTCTTGTTCACACGCATGTATATTTATTATAGTAATGTAGCAAAAATTACTGCCATGTACAGATTTTTTAATTTTGAACTCTCATAATTAGTGTCTAGCTTGTAAAAAAATAAATAAATTTAAGCATTTAAAAACATCTACAACTTATAAAGATGAATAATTACATCAACAGCTACCCAGCAACCAACTTTTAGAGCTGTTAAATCTAGTTGGAAAAGATGAATTTTGCCTATATAAATAAAGTATATCGCTTTTGAAATCTCTAAATCACAATATTTTTAGTTTAAAAAGAGGGCTAATTATCAAAATTATTTACCAAGAATTAAAAATAAATATTAAAAATGACCACTATTTATAACAGAATAGAATCTTGGCAAAAATAAGATCTGCACCCTAAATCTTACATATTGCCTATGGACATATAAAATGGTGTACACTTTGGAAAACTGGCAGTTTCTTAAAAGACTAACACATATACCCAATGACATAATACTAACCCTAACTATTTACCTAAGATAAAGTGATAAAAATATACACATACAGTGTGTATATTCACATTTTACATGAATATTAAGAATGGTATTTATAACAGCTAAAAGAAGAAACTAGGGTGACAATAAAAAAGATGGATAAAAGACCTGTGTTTACTCATTCAATGCAATACTGCTCAGCAAAATAAAAAATAGACTACAGGTACACGTAACAACATACATAAATCTCAAAAACATGCTTAGTGAAAGAAATCAGATATAAAATATTGATCCCATTTATATATTGATCTAGAACAAAATAAATCATAGTGATAAAAAACACTGGTAGTTTCTTGGGTAGAGAGTTGCCAACGAAGCAGTATGAGAGATCTTTATGGGATGAGGAAAATGTTTTATAAAACAACCAAATGTCAGTGACCATTTACCTGGGGTTGAACAAATGAAAATAACAAGTATAAATTGTGGACAAAAGATTTTAAAACTGTTTGAAGGTAAGGGAGAGTAAACAAAAGTAGGCAAAAACTGAGAGGCTCTACATTGAAAAAACAAAACCAGACACTGGCTAACATCCCAATCTATGTGGTTTGTCCAATGAGGACACTCCCCAGTCAGGACTGCATATGGTGGCTGGACAAGCAGAGAGCCACCGTCTTCTTTTCTTAAAGGGCCAGAAACTAGAATTTGAACATACAAGTGTGGCTGGAAAGTAAAGAGGGTAAACCCAAGAAAGGAGCAAATCACATTTGGGGAAAGTCCAAAAGTTTACATTTAAACTCCCTTCAAATACTCTGCCGAATTCTATACATAAATGTGGGAGAGAAAACAAGGAACCCACTGAAATCAACAGCCAGAAGGCTAAAATAACAGCATACATTTCATTGCTGGGTACCACAGATGAAACTAATTACAGGGGCCTGGTAAATAATTTGGGCTTTCCACAGACCTGCCTTAACAAAGCGTAAAACCAGGCCTCAAAATAATCAATCAATACTGTAACCACTTACCAGCGCAAAAAACAAAATCTTAAAAAGAAAAACCAAAGCCTCTACAACATATCTTACACATTTTCCTATATCAGTAAAAAATCAATCATGTGTGAAGAAATAAAAATGTGACCTATGGTCTAGGAGAAAAAAATCCATATAAACATACCTCGAGAAGGCACAGATGTTGAAATAAGCAAAAAAGGAGTTTAAAGCAGCTAATATAAATATTCAAAGACATTTAAAAAGGTGATCAAAATGAATGAACAGATGGAGACTCAGCAGAAGAAAGTATTTTAAAATGGAAATTCTAGAATTTAAAATTACAGTATCTCAAATAAAAAATTTACTCAATAAGCTTAAAAATTAACAGGAGTCAGAAGAAGAAATAAGTGAAACTAAACATAAATCAATAAAAAATCATTGAATATGAACTAGAAAAAAACATTGGAAAAAAAGAACAAAGCCTTAGCTACCTATCAGACAATATTAAATGTTCTAAAATACTCTATATGTACCAGAAGTAGATGAGAGGGAAAAGAAGGCAGAATATATATCTGGGAGAAAATCTGTGAAATTTTTTCTGTATCAGTGAAAAACATCCAACTTGCACTGCCAATCCAATGAGCTCGGCAACCTCATCAATAAACACAATCATCAAAACACTGAAATGCAAGCACAAACAAAAGAAATTACCTAAAAGAAAATTATATAAATAAAAGTCGACTTCTCATCAGAAACAATGGAGATCAGAGACAATGGAATAACATCTTTAACGTTCGAAGAGGAAAAAACAAGGTCATCTCAGAATAATTGCCTCTAGATCTGAATTACAAGAAATACTAAAGTTTTCATGTCAAAGAAAAATGACACTAGATGGAATTTGGATCTACAAAAAGGAGGGTACAGACATGGCAAATACGTGATAAGGATAAATGACTATTTTTCTTCTATTTTATTTAAAGTACATGAATGTTTAAAGCAGAAACTATAAACTTATTTTGAAAGCTTTTTAATATTTTTATGACAAAGAATAAGAAAGGGTAAAAGGAATAATACTTTTAAAATTCTTTATTTTATACTGATATGGTAAAACATAATCTCCATGTGGACCATGAAAAGAGTACATTGTAATCCCCAGAGCAACCCTTAAAAATAATTAAGAGATGCAGCTAAAAAGTCATTAGGGAAATTAAAATTGAGTACAAAAAAATATTTGATTAATAAAAAAGAGGTTAGAAGAGGAAGAATTGAGGCACCAAAAAAGTAATGGCATGAAAGAAAATAACAATATGTTGGAACTAAATATAACACAGATACAAGTGTCGGAGAAAACGTACAGCAACTAGAAGCCTCATACATTACTGCTGAGTGTATAAAACAGTGAAATCATTTTGAAAAACGCCTTGGCAATTTTTTAGAAAGTTAAACATACTTTTCTACATTATGACCTAGAAATTCAACTCTTTGTATTCACCCAGGAACAATAAAAACATATATATTCACAAAATTATACAAAACTATTCATATGAGCTTCATTCATAATAGTCAAAAACTTAAAACAGCCCTACTACCTGCAGACACCTAAATGAATAGATGATGGTTTATTCATACAAAGGAATAATTCAGCAATAAGAAGAATAAACTGCTATACACAACTTGGATGTACTGATTGAGCAAAATAACCCAGACACAAAAGAGGAAATACTATACGATTCCATTTACAGTACAGCAAGCCCTTCCCCACCCTATCCGCAGGGGATGACTGAAACCATGGATAATACTGAACTCTATCTATAAACACTATATTTTTTCCTATACATACGTGCTTATGATAAAGTTTAATTTATATATTAGGCATAGTAAGCAATTAATAATATAAGTAATAAAATAGAACAATCCTAACAATATACTGTAATAAAAAGTTATGTAAATGGCTTTGGGGCCATTATTAAGTAAAGTAAGAGGTACTTAGACACAAGCACAGCAATAAAGCAACAGCTGATCTGACCAAGATGGCTAATAGACTAAATGGGCAGATGATGTACACAGTGTGGATATACTGGACAAAGGAATGATTCACAACCTAAGGAGGATGTTGCAAAATTTCATCAGGCTACTCAGAACACAGTGCAATTTAAAACTTGGGAACTGTTTATTTCTAAAATTTCCATTTAATATTTTCTGACTGTGGTTGACCATGGGTAGCTAAAAACGTAGAACACAAAACTTCAGATAAGGAGGGTTTACTGAAGTTTCAGAATTAAAACTAATCTAAGGGGATAAAATCAAAATGATAGTTGTTTAGGTGGGTGGGGGTTTTTGGAAGGGAGAATGAGGGAACTTTATGGGGTACTGTACTGGGGAGCGTTCTTATGTTCAACACCTAAGCATTGAAGGGAGTACAAATGGGTAAAGGGAGAAGCTGAACTGTGATACAGCAACAAATGCCTTAGCGCAGCATACAGGGAGTTCTCCAGCTGGGATGGCCCTTAGGAACTGTCCAAAACCGCAGCAAGTGGACCAAGATCTTTATACCTCTCCTCCTACTCTACCATTGCATGGACAAGTCATTGGATACAGGATAACTCCAGAAAGTGTGTGTAACCATGCTCAAGATGGCTCTCTTCAGCAGAGTGCAATTCTTAAAGAGGGACTTTGGTGAAAGTCATACCCCAACATTCCCAGAATCTTGAAAAATAAGTGTTTGATCCTGGAAGCACTCCATTATCTCCACACTACATGGCATGAGAGAAAAGTTTTATTTCTTGACTAGAGTACTGGTTATATATGAATGTGTATACATTTACCAAGCTCAGTGAATTATATACACTTAAGATGCATTCATTTTACTCTACATAAATTTCACTCCCCCAGAAGTTCCCCCCAAACACTTCTTTAAAAACTGTTATACCCTTATTTTGGACCCCCGCCTTCCCCCAAAAACCCACCAAACTTATACACTAACGAAGTACAACTTGGAATGAAGAGAGACAGAAGATTAAATTTAGAAACAAGGACAGTACCATAGTCAAGTTATAGCTCTGAAAATAGTAGTGGGTACCTACAGCAATTAGCTACCACTATTAAGAGACCATAAGGGAAAGAACTGCTGACTTTTAGAGGTATTCATTTGAAGTTCAAATAAAGGTCTACACTTATGTGGCAAGGATGATAGTGATCTGACATAAAGCAGGCAGCCTGCTGTTGGCTGATGCAAAGACAGAAGGCAAAACATCTATCAGGTCTTTTTTCATTTAAAAAAAAAAAAAAAAAAAAACAGTGCAAAACCCAAACCCCTACCTTTCAAATATTATCTATTCAGACAATAAATATCCCTTTTCCCCAATTTTGAGACTGTCAACATGAAACAAAATGACTGACCCATTACCAACACAAACATCACAGTGCTATCACACGTTTTAAAATAATTATGATCTGAAGAACTATAGAAAGAGCCTACGGAAAGATCATTTAGATGATTAATTCTTTCAGAGGTGTCTGAAGAATTAATACATACATAAAGATTATTTATACTGTAAAAGTAAAACACTATGTTAACTATTAAGTGAATTTTATCAATTTGGCTCTGTGCACATATAACTCTAAATTTGTGGGTTCCCAGAAAATAAAGGGTACACATATAAGCTAAATAAATAGCAGCAATTTATGTTCATTAATAGTGTTAAGTTGGTATCAACCCAAATGATAAACTGAAAAACTACCTAAATGATAGAGGGTGCATACCATTTGCAAAATTGTAAAGAGGACTTGGTCTTTTACCATGGTTACAATTTCAGTGGAAGAATATGGGTGATTGGCAAACTCATCCAATAACACCAGGAATAAACTAAATTTAAAAGGTAAGAAGGTAAATGCAATGTTATCTTTGAAAATTTAATGCAAATCAAGGTAGAAAAATTCATGTTGTAAATATGTGACTTACACTCAATATTCAAGAGGAAAGTTTTTTTCAGCTGGTGCTAAAATTTTGTTTATAAATTTTTCAGAAATACTTGTTTTCTCTCACAATCCAAAAAGAGTGAAAGGGGGGAAATGACCAATCAATCTGTCGTCATTTACTTCCAGTACAATTTTTTATGTTAAGCATCTCCATTAAACTATTCAAATTATTTTCAAATAGTTTTAAGTATATGAAATCATTATCTTGTTAAATCTTTCTAAAAATAAGATGTTAATCAGTATACAAATAGAAGAGATCCTAACCTAAAGAAACTATTCATAGACCTACTTCTTTGCTAACCTGAAATACAGGTAAAGGACTAGAAACTCATAATTTTGTTACTGATGCTAGAATAACCTGTTTACACTATCATTTAAAATGTTTTCTAAGTATTATTCAGAATACCTTTTAAGTATTTAAACTCCTATTTAAGAAAAATGTCAATAGTAAAATGATGGCCATATACTTTTAATACTTTCTAGAGTATAAACCCATTATGCACTCTGAACTTTGCTCTGTGGCCTTTGGCTAAGTTAGCCATGATCCTCCCCTTAAAACTCTTAAAACTGTCAAACCAAAGATTCTGTAAAAATGAACTGCATAGTTTAAATAGATTTCTGCCTATGAGCTTAACCTCTCCAGTTAGGTAATTAACAACACAGGGAGGAAGATGGGTAAAATATGAGTTTATTATTTGCTCAGAGATGCTTTAGGAGAGAACGGGAAGAGCAAATCACTATACTTTGATTTCATAGTAATCAAAAGCAAATCTGTGTCTTCCACCAACTCAGCAAGTGAATATGCACTCAATTCTAAGTGATATATCCCTTTGTCAGTCTCAAAGTGGAAAGGCGTGAACTGTACTGATTTACCCAATTCTATATCTATATACAATACTAAATGTCTTAGTTATTTATTAGTATTCTTCCCGCCCATTTCTCCCTTAGAAAGGTATCTATTGATAGCATGAAGAAAATCTGACATATTCTAAACATTTAATATATTTACTCCAGATGTTTCAGAATGCTGGAAAAATTGATCCAGCTGATTTCCTTCCATAATCAAATTAGTCTCTGACTTTGTCCTTTCAGTTCAAAATAGCAGGCAGAACAGATATAGTAAACTCTGCAACTACCAAAGCCATATCAGAAAAATACACTTTACAGTGAGCTGAACCTAAGTACAATACCTGGCTCTTCCATTTACTAGGTAGGTCTGTTTCTTCCTCTATAAAGTAGGGTTGATAGTAGTACATAACTCAGAGAGTGAAAATTAAATGAGCTATTTATAAGATATTTTAAGGCACTTAGTACAGTATCTGTTACACAATAAATACCCGATAAATGCGAACCTATAGGGAAGATCTTTTTGTTCTTTATTGTAAGATAACTCATTTGGCAATCTTGCCACTGAGGACAATTGTGGGAGCCACGTTATCTGCTGCTTAATAAAGTGACTGGAACTAGAGTTCCCATTTGTGGTACTGCCTCTTCAAATACCAGTTACTCTCTGACTGAAATACTGACAGACTGCTGTGGCAGACATCATCTGTGTTTTAAAACTCAGATTATTTATAGTAAATGATGTCATCTCTCAAAGATTGACCGTAGAGCTGAACACTGGCACAACTGGAGCCCACCATAAAGGTACTCAGGCTGCAAAGACATTCAAATTTATACCAAATCAATTTCTGTTTTTTTCATGTCTTTATGAGAATAAAAAACTATATAATCAAAAAAGAAATAGTATCTTCATATTATGGGGGTGGAGAGAAGGGTCTGAGGTAGGAGACCAAACATAGTTCAAGTTGTATGACTTGAATGTCTCACCTTTCTCTTTGCCTCAGTTTCCTAATTTGTTAAAGTCAGATAACACTGGCTATGCCTCCTTAAATGAGACAGTATATAAAGTACCTGGATGGCATTTTGCATGTTCTAGTTTCTACTATTATCTATTCTCACAACACTGTTTCCCTGCAATGTTTCTGTGGGTCGTTTTAAAGGATTAAGGTAACACATGAGAGAAAATGTTATCATTATGTCACTGTTTTCTACAACTACCTAATTATATGTTAACACAATTTAACAATTTGTATCCAGTACCCATTTACTAAAGATCTACTGAGTCAGTAACCATACCTTGTTATTCATTCCCCCACCAAGTTTCTCTTATTTGCTTTTTATATCTTCTGTGTGGCAGGCCACCAAGCACTATAAATGACCAAGCAAGCTACAGTTAATAAAACAGATGAAGTTTTCCCCCGTTTACACCTGTATTCTCCCTCTATACTCCTTTACATTTTATATTCATTGACCTTACAGTATATATTTGTGTGGAAAATGTAACAAATTTATGAACTTTTGAAAAGTCACCCTAAAAATAGTCCTATAAGAAACTAACCTGAAAATCACATGACTGGAAGTCAAGATGGAAAAGCTTTCATTCTAACAAAGTAAAAAAGATGCATTTAATTTTGGTCAGGAAATGTGTACAAACAAGACTAATAAAAAATTAGAAAATCCAGTAAAGAAGAAAAATTAGTAAGGTGAATCAGTCACAAATCTGGAACTCTGAGCTTGATGATTCATTCAACACAAACAGAATGAATGTCCTGGAAGAGTCTCCAATGAATAAAAAGTTGATTAAAACAAAAGTAATTAACTGGCAATGTAAGGAATGTTAAACTGCACTTTATTTTAAAAATCCATGGATAAATTCTTAAAACGATAAAAAATTTAAAACCCAGTAGAATCATGTGGCTCATTATTGTATAGATATAATAAAATGTGTTCTGACTCATGTCTACATTTCTAAGATTATACAAATGTAATAATGCAATACTATTTCTTCCTTTCTCCTCCTAGTTTAGGGATTTGCAGTAGCATCTAACATCTCTGCTTTTTTACTTTTCCCATTTAAAACTTTTTCTTTGTTTCCAATTTGAAAATGTCCAATCTGAATGACAAAAATCACTCTATCTTATTTTTCTCTTTTACCTGTTAAGCTTCTTGTAATAGAAATGTTCTTTCCATGACAGTTTTAAGTAAAAAAAAGCAAGATACAAATTGCATATTTACTACAGTAACTTTTAAAAAATAATGTCTGATGGGCAAAAAACTGTACTAATAGTTCCATTTGAAAGTTAGATTACTATTCTTTTTCTTTGTACTGTTTTTCAATTTTTCTGAAATAAATTTATATTAAAACATTTTAAGAATTTATATAATTTAAAAATAAGTTTTTTAAAAAAATCATAAGTTAAGCCAAAAGCAATCAATGAGCAAATTCAGAACCACTCCTAGCCTAATTTACATTATCATTTAAACATTTTTTTATTTAAACATTTTTCTCATTATGTATAATTCAGATGCAGTCACAAAGACTAAGAAATTCAGTACTTTTACTTTGTTCACATTTCACTGATTTAAATATTGCTTTAAATGAATTAAGAACACCTACTTTCTCCAAATGGCCAACAGGTAGATAAAAAAGATTCTAATATTGTTAATCATCAAAGAAATGCAAATCAAAACTACACTTAGATATCAGCCCATACAACACACAAACCAACCAACCAGTAAATTGGTATCAGTGAGGATGCAAAGAAACTGGAACCCTATCCACTGCTGGTGAGAACATAAAATGGTACAGCCACTATGGAAAACGGGTTCCTCAAAGAATTAAAAATCAAACTACCAAAAGATCCAGCAATCCCACTTCTGGGTATTTATCCAAAAGAATGAAAGACAGGATACTGAAGAGGTATTTGCACTCTTGTGTTCACTGCAGCATTTTTCGCAATAGCCAAGTAGTAGAAACAACATAAATATCCACTGGTAGATAAAAGAAAATGCAGTATATTCGTACTATTCAGCCTTTAAAAAAAATCCTGTTATATGCTGCAACATAGATAAACCTTGAGAACGTTATGCTAAATTAAATAAGCCGGTCACAGAAGGACAAATACTGCATGACTCCACTTATATGAGGTATTTAAAGTAGTCAAATTCATAGAGGCAGAAAGCAGAATGGTTGCTAGTAGCTAGGGGAAGGGGGAAATGGGGATTGAGTTTCAGTCATGCAAGATGAAAAAGTTCTAGAGATCTGCCGTGCAACAATGTTCGTATACTGTACAGTTAACAATACTGTTCTATACACTTAAAATTTTGTTTGGAAGGTACATCTCATGTTAATGTGTTTTTTTACCACATTTAAAAGAAAAAAGAAACACCAGATAATTCATAAATAAGAATACTCATATGTAAATAATACTATCCAATGGAAGAGGGGAATCACTGTTTTTCAAACATGCAGAAAGTGATGCCCATTTCTTATATCTTATTTCTATAAGAATGATCTGTTTTCATTCCTTAACTTACTCATCAAAGAAAACTTTTGTTTTCCTTCACCCTTGGCCATCTGATGAGCCCCAACTGAGTCAGACCCACAACTAGCTACAGATTCATTTTATTTTATTCCCTGCCATAAAATAAGGTAAAAGGCATTTTTGTAATTACATAAATGCCACACAGGCAAGGGCTGGAAAATGGCAATTATACTCACAACATAAAATATGCTGCAAACATACCAAGAAAGAATTCTAACTATGGGTCCCCACCTAAGACTTTAAAAAAATAAATAAAAGGTGTTCAGTAAACTTTTGATGTAATGGTCATGTCTTCTTATATAACCCCAAATAACTTTTATGAACATGAAGAAAAACAATACATTAGTAATGGGATTAACTAAACAATAAACAGATTTTAACAAAAGTGAAAGGCAGCATTCTTTATACAAACTAAATGGCTACTATAAATTTCGAAAGACCATTTTCTTTAAAAAAAAAAAATCTCAATTACCTTTGCTTTTGTATAAGATGTCTTTTGTATTTTAACTCAAACAGTTGCCTAAGAGTAAGCCAATTTACATGTGATGCCTGTCAACCAGCAAATTTACATTTGGATTTTATTGGCTTTGGACCCTGCATTCTGTTCTTTTTTGTGCCATTGTTGTTTTTAGGTTTGGCAGTAGCCCTAGCTCTTTGTTTAACTTAGTTCCTCTGTCTAACTTCTGCAGTATGTACACATTATAAAATTATCATAAAACAACATTTTAGGTTCCACTGCCACGATTAATTTGCACTGAGTCAAAGCTTGCGAATTATGCTTTTATGGACTCAAAAGGAAAAAACACAGACAGGCACCTTATTTCTTTACCTGAAGATGTAAAAAGCAAATAAGAGAAAGTACTTGGTTCAACAGTATACACAAAAAATGTATCATGAAGATCACATCCAATTTTAATGTATCAAAACCTGAGTTATCAAGGATGAGTTCCCCATCCCATCCCAATCCCCAGCAGTCAAAGTTAAATTTGTTTGGCTGCCAAAATGCCCATCTTTCCCTTCATTTCTATATTCTTCCAATATATTTTATCTAATACAGAAGTACTTAATGTCAGGTAGGGTCTCCTGCCACAGATTCTTCAAGTAACTGTGAAAATGACAGCTTACTCTGTTAAAGTTAATACTTGAGAACTTCGATATAGAGTCACATAAGTGGATCATGCAATAAACCAATACTTTAAAAGGGACTTATACAATATTATGAGTCTGACCTTCAGTACTCAACAATGAAACTTAAAAATGTGCATGGATATCCTATATGCACATAAGAAGAGAATCGGCAGTCACTTTCACAAAACCCATCTATGTACTCATGAATAAACTCAGTCACCTTCATAGTCATACTATTACTAAGTTAATTACCCTAAATGCAATTTTTCACCCTAATCAAGGCAGCAATATCATTAGGAATATTAAAAAGAATTTTACTGGCTCTAAGTTGTGTTTTTTTGTGTTTACATCTGATCATGCAGTATTCTCAATGTTCTGAGAACTAACAGCCTTTCAAAAATAAATAAACCATATTGTTAAGACCTTATATGAAAGGGCTTTTATCTCCTACTAAACACCAGCCTAAAAACATCTGTTCCTTCATTTGAAGGTTGAGCTCTTTTTAACATCATTTCTGTAAAAGAGGAAAGCCGGTAAAGCTATTTTACAGAAAGTCAAACTCCTACTATTCAGCGATTCTTATGGAACCCCTTTCCATCTGTTCCTTGACATTTAATTCAGGTTATGCACTTGCCAAAGAGCTTTCTTTGGATACTGAATCCACTGATGAAGACAAATAGGAAAAAAAAAATCAATTTACTTAAATATCATTAATTTACAATTTGAAAAGCCATCATGCACTATGTTAAGAGAGGCTCTACAATCAAATATATAGTCTGAGTTATAAACAAAACAAGAATCTAGACTGAAAAAGTAATTAATATTTGGGAATTTTTTGCTACTTGGTTGCATTAAAAATTTATTCTATGACAGAAAGACAATAAATCAGAATTAATATAATCATGTTTTCATGAAGACAAGGTAACTTTCAAAAGAAAATAATTCCCTGAAAAGGAGTTTGGGAATAACTTTGCAATAACTTAAAAAGTATTTTTAATAAAAGTTCTTATTTACAGAATAAAGTGAGGTAAAAGAGATACTCACTGATTCCATGCTTCACTATTTATTGGAGAAGCTGTTTAAGAAAGATTTAAATAATTTTGAAGCAGAAGTTAAAAATATTAGATCAAAGAGTAATAACGACAATAAAAAATTACTAGGTCTGGATGACAACCAAATGTGACTTTTGACAATCTCAAAAACTGTGACTACTAAGTAATTAGTCACTACTATGTCAGAGGGCAGTTAGATTAGTAACTCTACCTGTCCTGACAGAGGTCCAGAAGGAAGCTTGAACTGTACAGATAAATTGGTCTCATGATTCTTGAAAAGCTGGTCTGGAATAAGAAGGTCCACTGACTCAATAGGCAAGCATAACTCACAGAGAGCTACAGAACAAAGGTTATTGAGGTAGGGGTGAGGAAGTGGAGGAAGGAAGTGAAAATGACCCAAGACTAACCTCTCTTAGTATACATAAATATAATGTCAAAAATAATCCTTAGGCATAAATATATCCTTTATAAGATGCTAAAAAGTCTACAATATCAGTCAAAGCAACAACAAAATAAGAGCCTAAGTTATAATAGAATATAGGACACATTTTTATCCTGGTTAAAGGTTTGACAGACAAACAAAACCAAAGACAGGGAAAACATTTACTGAAATAGATGGAAAAGTGGATTCTCAAACTAAGCAGCGGGGGCGGGGGAGGGGGTACCCTGCATGAGGAAACCAAATTTGCACTGGGTGTGCAAATGGCAATGAAGTTACTCTGAGGAGTCCGGGATTTACCACTGCTAAATAAAAATTCCACATTACCATCACAAATTATAATGCCACCTCTTTCAAGATTTATTCTATTTTTTAAATTCTCATACAATAAAATTGACCCCCTCCCTTTTTGGTGTATAGTTCTATGAATTTTAACACAATTACAGTTTGTGGCTAGTAATTCTTCAAACATTTTTTTCTGCATTGCACTTTTTTTTCTTCTGGGACCCCTATGTTACTGGCCCACAGTTCTCTGAAGCTCTTTTTTTTCCTATCATTTTTCTCACTGAAAAACTCCTATCGACCTATCAGGTTCAGTTAATCTCTCCTCTTTCATCACCATTGTGTTGTTAAATCCATTCAGTAAGTTTTACGTTATGATTATTGTATTTTTCAGTTTCAAATTTTATTTGGTTCAATTTATATCTTTTATTTATTTGCTAATACATTTAGCTTGACACTTGTTGCAGGGGTATTTGCAATGTCTCTTATTCACATATTTTTATCATGGCTGGTTTAAAGCCTTTGCCAAATAATTCCAACACTTATATTATCTTTTCATTAGTGTCTGTCAGTGCCTTTTCTAATGTGCGTTATTTGTTGTTCTTTGCATACTGAGTGATTTTGGATTTTATCTTTGAACTTTTGAATAATATGCTATAAAACTCAGGATCTTCTTAAATCCTACAGAGTATATTAATATTTTTGTTTTCACCAGCAGTTGACCAGGTTAGGTTCATGCTTCAAGTTCCAACATGCTTTCTGTAGGTTGTGATTCCAATGTCAGTTCAGTTTGCAAAGCCTTTGCAATGCTATTTGGATTTTTCCCATTGGTGTGCCACCCAGTGGTCAGTCTGCAACCTGGGTGGAGTTTTATCCCCCATCTCAGTTTTCAGTCTTTGAAATGCTAATTATGATAACATCCTTGTATATGCACAGGTGGACAGTAAGCCTAGGTGTTTGTACACAACACCATGGGGTTTCTGTTCCCAGAAAGCAATGGAGTTAGCCTCAGCTCTCTTGGAACCACCGTATCAAAGGTTTAAGATTATCCTCCCTCAGAGTTTTGGCTCCTACAGACACACATTGCAAACTGGTATTACCAACCGGGTTGAGAAAATAGAAAAAAAGTAAAGGAAAAAAACAGGGGATGGCCTCAACTCTGTGAGTTCTTCACCTTTTCTCATACCTCAAGCCACAAATACAGGCTTCTGGATCTCATTCTATCTACACCAAACTGCTCAATTCCAGGTTTCTGGCTACACTGAGATTAGGTCAGGGGATCCTTAAGGTTTGGTGGTATTTCAAAATCTGATGTTCTTCTCTAATTTGCTTGCTGCTACTTATCATGCATTCTGTGCAGGTTTTACAGTTACAGTCAGTTGTTTTAAAAAAGGGGGAGGAGGGGGTTATGTGTTTACTCATTATTATTGAGAACCAGAAGATACTACTGTTTTGTTGTTGTTGTTGTTGTTAGGCGAGGCAACCCTTGTTTGACCTCACAGATTGCAAGGATCTTGTCAGCTTACAAACCCTTTTTTTTATTTTTTACATCTACAGCATCTGGTCATCCCTCTGTGGTCTCCTATCCAAGTACTAACCAGGCCCAACCCTGCTTAGTTTCCAAGATCAGACGAGATCGGGCTTGTTCAGGATAGCATGGCCATAGACTACTACCGCTTTTTAAATAAGTAAAAGAACCTACATTTCTTAATTTCTAAATTCTGACTTATAGGATCTATTAACTTAATGAAATTCTCTACTATCTAACTATGGTAAGAATCCAGGTCAGGACTGATTGATTTAATCCTCCAAATCTCAATCCAAACAATCCTATTAGCCAAGCCCCTGGCTGCAAAGGTAACATAAAAATCACTACCACTTTAGCCAAATGCAAAGAACGGAGTGTTTACTTGAGTTCAACAAGACCACATCAAGGCCTTACCAATCACCTGAGAAGAGCCAAAATTCCTAAAACAGCAGTTGCTTACAGCACTTGAAAGTAAGGGTAAGAAACAGAAAAATATGGAGCTAGCAGCATTGTTTCTAAAACCCCATGGAAACATGTTGTTTGTGTCATGAATACAAATAAGCACATTATTCTTTTGAGGTTTAGATGAAAAGTCTACTCTAGAAATAATCACTCACATAATAAACAATGGAAATATTTAGCTGCCTTAAGGCTCTATTCAATCTGAGTGCAAAGGCAAGTGGCTGACATCAACCGCAGCAACCCCAAGATCAGGCATTTGGAATCCACAGTTGCCCAAATGGATTTAATGAGTACAGAAAAGTTGTTAGTCCAAAAGAATCTAGCACTAGCCAGCTGCACTGCCAAATGCAATACAATTACTCACTTCTACAAATGTGTATTGTGATTACGTACATGCTAGATACTGTGCCACTTACTAATTAGAAATTACTGTTTAGTGAGTCTTACATGTAAATAATCCAATTAAGAGAAAGAAAATAGATATTAAATTATATTTTCAATATGCTTACTACTAGGAAGAAGAGGAAGAGAAAGAGGAGGAAGAGGAGGAAAGAGAGGAGAAAGAAGCAGAGGAAGAGAAGAAAAAGAAAAGAGGAGGTGGGAGGTACAAGAAGAGGAGAAAGAGGAAGAATAAAAGGAAACACATTGAAATTTTGTGTTTAGGTTTCAGCATAGAGACAATGGGTAATAGCTGTCCTATTTTTAATTCCTGCCCACAGTTTCTAAATTTAGTCTAATGAATGTAACTACTTCCAAAATAAGAAAGTCATTAAAAATATATCTGCACACAATTACCATGTGACCCAGAAGTCCCGCTCCAAGGTGTTTATCCTAGGGGAATGAAAACTTACGTTCACACAAACATTGGTACAAAAATGTCCATAGCCATTCTAATCATATTCTCTAAAAACCATAAACAACATAAATGTCCTTTAACATGGGTAAAGAAACTGTGGTACATTTACATAATGTGATACCTCTCAGAAATAAAAAACAACTACATTCAAAAATATAGTTGAACCTCAAAGTAATATGCTTAGTGAAAGAAGTCAGTCTCAAAATGTTACATGTTGTACTATTACATTTATATGAAAATCTCAGAAAGATAAAACTAGAGTAACAGAGAACAGATTAGTAGTTGTCAGGGATTAAAAGGTGAAAAAAGGGAAAAGAAATAGTTTTGGGTGATAATAAAATTATTTTGTATCTTGATTGGTAGGACTCACATGAATCTATACATGTGCTAAAATTCACAGAACTATACGTCAGAAAAGAAGGCAATTTAACTATATGTTCATTTTAAAAATAAAATTTAAAACCAGCCCTCTTAAACAACTCATACAGAACGTTACAAAATATATTTTTCTTCAAACAACAAGGATTACAGAGTAGCAAAAAGCAAAATACAGCAAAAATACAATCAATTAAATTCCAACAAAAATTCTAGCAAGCTTAAAATAAAGGTATCCAGAAATACAAAGGCTCGGAATAGGCTAAATAATTTTTTAAAAGAGAAACAAAGTTGGACGGACAACAGTATCTGGTCTCAAGATTTACCATAAATCTATAGTAATGAAGACATTGTGAGGTAGGCATAAATTACAATAAACATTGATCACTAGAGAGAATAGAATCCAGAAATAGAACTAAACCATGTGGTCAAATGATTTTCAACTAAGACACTAAACAAAAATTCAATACAGACAGTCTCAAACAAATGGTGTTTATTAGAACAAGTAAGTATCTCATGAAGTAAATATATCATGGAGAAAAAAAAAAAGAATCTCAACCCCTATCTCATACTGTACACAAAACCTTCGAAATGGTTCAGAGACCTATACGTAAAATCTAAAACTATAAAAGTTCTGAAGAAAACACAGGGGGAAAAAAAAATCTTTGTAATTTTGGAGTAGGCAAAGATTTTTTGACAAACATGGAAAGCTTTGTTAATCACAAAAAGAAATTTAATAAATATCATTTCATCAAATTTAAAACCTAATGTACTTCAAAAGACTGTTAAGAAAATGAAAAGGCAACATGGACGTAAAAAAAAAACCAAATAAAAAAACCAATAAAAATGACAAAAATATATCCAAAATATGAGAAGCCTTATACTCAATAAAAAATGGACAAATCAATTTAAAAATGGGCAAAGAAGATACATAAATGGACAATAAGTATATGAGAAGATGGTAAACAAAAACTAAAACCAAAACAATGTACTACCACTAACCCACCTTAATGCCTTTACTTAAAAAGACTGACAATATTGAGTGTTATAGAGGCTGTTCAACAACTGGAACAATCATGTATTGCTTGTAGGAGCATATAATGGTACAGCCACTTTGAAAAGCAGTTCTCCAGTTTTGTAGAGTTATTAACCACATTACAATATGACCTGGAAACTTACTCCTAGGTATTTAGTCAAGGATAATAAAAACAAATGCCAATAAAGAGACCTGTAATTTCACAACAGCTTTATTCATAATAGCCAAAAATTGTAAATAATCCAAATGTCATCAACTGATAAATGGATAAACAAACACTGTATATGAAAAACTATTATCAAGCAATTAAAAACAACTAATTTCTGATGCATGTGACAACCTGGATGACTCTCAAAACTACTAAGTCAAAGAAGCCAGATACAAGTGTTTATTATGTATGATTCCATTATTATGAGATTATTTCTAGAAGAGGCTAAAACTAACTTACAGTGATAGCAATCACATCAGTGGTTCCAAGGGACAGGTGTTGGGGAAAATTGACTGCAAAGGAGTATAAGGCAACTTGCTGGAATGATGGACATCTTCTATACATCTGTCAAAATAAATCTCAAAACTATTGCATTATACACTTTAAATATGTGTATTTCATTATACACATAGATGTAGTGCATATATTTATTATATACATACACACAAAATACATATATTTTAAGTGTATAATTCTATAAGATATATAACCTAACATACAGAATATATATTATATTTTATTATATGCAAAATGCATACATACAATAAAATACATAGGTAAAATAAAATACTACATTGAATTACATTCAGTAAAGTGAAATTAAGCAAACTCATACAAAGATAAGTTTAATACAAACTTATTTTCTGGGCTGAATCTTTCCCACTAAATCATAAATATTTAAACAACTAAATCAAAGAACTTTTGTCAGTTAGAAAAGCATGGAAAACTGAGAGGGGAAAAGTTAGTAGGAGTCTTAGCAGTCATTTGGTTTTCTCTTCTAGTTAGTGCAAAGTCCTACCTCAGGCCTCTATCTGGAAGAACTTCCTGCCCTCCATTACCTACCTTATCCCAAGGAAGAGTGAGCTTCCTGATTAGTGTGCACATTTCTTGAATATGTAGAGTTAAAACAATAATAAATCTGCCAATACTAGTGACTGGCACAACTCTTTCAACCAGATCTTGGAATGGTATAAGGCAGAAATTCTGGGCATTTTCTTTGAAGTGTTGGCAAGCCCTTTTGGCAGCAGCAGTTCTAAAGCCGTGAACTCTAATCATTGTGTCATTAATAAAGCTGACATTTTAATCTTCATATGTCACTTTCTTGTGTCTTATTTTTCATTTGGCTCCAAACTCAGGATCAGCACTCTTTTTTTTTTTTTGAGTGTAGGTCCTCTGATTAGTGTTCCACCGGCCCTTCTTATATAAGCCATACTCCTAATGCATTCTCCACAGTGTTCAGCTTGTTTCTTTAAAGTACAGTTAAAAACTACTACATTTGCAAAGAAAGAAATTCAGAATCTTCCACACTTGTATTCTTCATCCAATTTATTGATGCTGTCTCATTCACATCTAATTCAATAACAAGTATTTTAGCCTCTTGTCATTGGATCTTTCCATTCAAATCAGCTTTCATAAAATAGCCTTATCAATATATTGCTTTAATTATAAATAATTATTAACAGGTTTGGGAACAAAGGCAATTGACTCTTGGTAAGGATATAACTCATATGGTTAAAACAGAAGTATGATACTAGAGTATGAGTGGCCAATGGAAACACCATCATCAGTACATGTATTTTCCAGAGGGAATAAAGACGATTGATTAATCTGGCTGGTAAAGAGAGCTTCAATATCCTGACCTTTAAAAATGGGAATACCACTATCCTTCTTTTAAGGTTCCCATGAGGATTAATGAAATAATAGGTATAAAGTGCCAAGAGAAGTATCTGGCACAAATCAGGTGCTCAATAAATACACAAAGCCAGCACTGAATGGAACCAAGCCCCATCTCTAAACAGAATCTATTACACAAGTCAATCTTATCTGAATAATCTACTTGAGGTTAAAACTGGGAATTATGTTGGAGATTATTTTTCATAATCCCAGCTGACCTTACTAGCAACCAAAACAATTTTTTAAATTCTCCAATAACATGACGTTTAATGCCTCTATACATCAATAGAGAGGAAAAGCCTCAATATCCTAAAAGAGAAGGAAAACCACTTGACACTGTGCTGATTATTCCACTCCCACCTGTATGAGCTAGAAATAGTGACCAGTTTTCCTTTCAGTTCAGAAATCCCATGAAATCAAGATATTACTACATATTTCCTTCTACCAGTCCCATGGCCTGACAAGAGAGGATCCATCCAAGAAATGGTACTATTAAAGGTAAAAGATTATTAAAAGAAAAAAAGAAATTTGAAACTATTCAGAATCATACTTCCTACGACTTTAGGCCAAACCTGAAAAATATATACAGTACAGTAAGTATAAGAGCTCATATCTGCTAGGTTTCAGTCACTGCAGTAAAATCATGTAAAGACCAAAGAAGTCAGTTCTTTGCAAAGAACAAGACTTCAACCCTGGATCCTATCCTAAATGAACATATTTTGCCATCACAGATTCTGAGACATGGATCTTACTCTCAACAGTAGTCCCAAATTGTTTCCTCATGACTGGTTAGAATCCTGACCTACAACCATATACTAAGCCACTAATACCCATGTTTCCTCTCCCACCACTAGTCTAACTTGCTATACTCAGGAGCTTACTTCTCTCTTCCAATTTCAGCATGATACTCTGACCTCATCTTGGCCCTCAAAGCTAGCACTACTTTAAAGGTTCTGCCCCAGGTCTGGGTGCCAAATCCTCTTTTTACTTACATCATGCCCAACAGCTAGCAAAATGCTCAAGCTTTCCATATTTGAAATCTTAAATTTTCCTTTAAAAAAAAATGAAACTTTTGTTAGCATGAGTCTATAATTTTGTTCTATGTGGGGCACAAAAAAAAGCAGAAAAAGATAAATCTCACCTTCAAAATGCTCTTAATCTTATTAAAGGAAAATACATAGTGAAAGTAAACATGAAATTAGTATAGCATATATCAAGTCTAAAAAAAAAAACAAGGTGATAAGTGTTTTACCCCTCCCCCCCATCCACATCAGGTTACACAAAAATTAAGCTTGTCATCCTTATTTTCAAAAATGATACATTGCTCCTTGATTTTGAAGCTCTTCACAAAGATACCCATACCACCCTTGGGTACTTATCCACACTTACTCATCCTCTTCCATGAAGTCTTCACTGATTAACAAGAAGAAACCTTAGCATTGTTCTACCTACACATAGTTCCAAAATTCCTCCACGTCTGCCACCTGAAATAACATGCTTATCTAACTGCCCACACAAGGAAAATAAACCGCTTAGACAATGTATTTAGTTGAGCACATTTCTCAAGTGTTCTTATGCAGCTGGCTGGGCTACACTCACTTTGGGTAGAATATAATTGTTCCCTACACTGCTTGTCAACCTTAGGTTACTTGAACATTTGGAAATTTAATGTTTGAGGCAAAATATACTCTATGGAAACTGGACAACACGTTAAATAACCAAGTCTTCCCTTTCCCTCACTACTTCTACATTTTTTCAAAAGGGAAAAAAAAGCACTTTTTAAAAAAGACATCCCTACCAATATGTGTCACACTTTTCCAGGTAAGATATTACTTCTCCAGCTTCACACTTGAAGAACATAAACACAAGGTTTACAACATACTGAACTCGCTGCAAGAAAACCATAGATGCACTCAATACATCTGCCTCTGCTCCAACCCCTCATAAAACAGGTTCACCATTTATTCCCTGACCACAACCTGTTAAAAACACTGAGTACATAAATATGGAGCTCATGTCCTAGATTTTCTGGGACAATCCCTATCTCATATACCCTTTCTTTCCCCATGAGGATGTCAATGTACAATTAAATATAACTGAATCTTTATAAATTTTTAAGACTTTATGAATAAAAATAATTTTAATTCCTTTGTCTAACCAAAAGTATTAAATAATATTTGCTGTTCAAAACATATTGCAACCAAAAAGCAGCAAGCAAAATACAACCCCTCTAGAGGCAGAGAGCAAAATATTTCTAAAACATTTTCAGTATTGCCCATTAAAAAGCTGTATTTTGGCCAATGCTGGCTACCACAATATTAGTAGACTTGCCTCCTTTCTCCCTAAATCAGTTTCTGAAATTTAAGTTCCTATCAGGCTATCAATTTCTCCCCTTCTTACCATGTACCAAACTCCATAACAGTTTGGTCTTTATTTCTTTATTAAAGGCTCATTAAAATAAAATCAATGTAATTCTCTCCTAAACTTCAGTCACATATGGCTTCCATCTAATTTAAGGGTTCTATCCCCATACCTGAGCACACAATCAAAGGATCCCCCTACTAGAGAAGAGTCAGTAGTAAGTGTGGCTACTGCATTTGATGCAATTGCTACTGCATCAAGTGAATACCTTCATGGTGAACAACAGCAATCTGTTTGGGTTTGGTTTTTGTTCTGTTTTACTTCTTTTCCCAATGACTACCTTTTGATTGGCTTTCATAGAGAATATAGTTAATAATATGGTAATAACTATGTGTAGTACCAGGTGGGTATTAGACTAATCAAGGGGATCACTTTGTAAATTACATAAATGTCTAAATACTGTACACCTAAAACTAATATAATACTGAATGCCAACTCTAATTAAAAATTAAAAACAAATAACAAATCTTTAGACTATAATGCAAAATTTAACAGCAGGACTTCAGCCTCTCACTGGGTGATCCTCACACTCCCTGGGAGCTGTAATATGCAGAGGCTAGCCAAATTAATCTGGTGTCCTTGTCTTCTCTTCCAGATTGTATTATCTGACAACCCCTTATTGTAGGTGAAGAAGAAAATTATGTTTCATGTATATTTAAGTCCAATTATGGAATGTGGTGTCTCAGACTCACTGAGAAGAGTTCAGTCCCACGGATGACTTGAGAAAATCTGCAGAAAAAGTCAACGTTCAGGTAATAAATCTAGACATTCTCACAATTCCTAAAGTTGTTTCCAGTTTTCTGTTGATCGTTTTATTTTCACTATTATTAACAACCCTGTTGTGAACATCTTTGTACATCTATCCAGACACACTTCTGCAAGTATATGTAAAGAAAATAATGCTGGGCTAGAGTGCTAGAAACAGGGCTCTACAAACTTTTCCTTAAAGGAACAAATAATTATTTTTTTATTTTGGACCATATGGTCTGTGTTGAAACTACCCAACTCTGTCCTGTAGCACAAAAGTAGCCCCAAACAATACAAATACAGATTGGTGTGGTTGTATTACAATAAAACTTTATTTACAAGAAACAGTGAGACAGATTTTGTCCCAAGGGCTAGGGCAGTAGTTTGTGACCTGCTACTAGAGGTAACATACATTTAAATGGCAACGCCAGACTGAAAATTATATGCATTTGACATTTTTTTAAATACTCAAATAGATCATTTTTTTAAATAGATATATGAAGTTCCCTAAATGGATATTCCAGAGAGTACCCATAATAAGTACCCGATGTCACAAACTGTGAAGGGGCTGAGATTATGCCCTACTTATAACCTAACAAGGCAGACTATCAGTTCAATGAATGAAAGCAGAAGACATGAGACTCATGAGTAAGATGATAAACTATTAGCCATATCCTACAGCAGCAACAAAGATGAGCTCAAATGGATGTCTGTACACATAGTGGGTTATAAGAGAGGAACTCTAAGTTTAGGGAGCCTAATCTTTTATAGAGTGCAGTGGCATAACTTACCTGTGTTCTGGAGATGCTATCTCTATTATCCTGAACAGTAAACATTATCTGCCCTTTGCTCCAGAGAGATACACTATGTCTGTTTTCGAAGGCTGTTTATGATATATGCATCCTTGAAAGGATAGTCCGAAACAAAGGCAGCCAGTACCTCTGCTTGCAAAACATGCAGAATTCTAGGAGGACAGTGGAAAATTACGTCCAACATATGTATCCTTTGTTTCTATACTATCAGGCAGGTTTTTCTAAAGCATTCTACTTTATCAACCAAGCTGATTAATCTGACCAAGAAACTAGGCCCAAATCTATTATTTAATTTGTCTTAAGCATCATGTTACTAAGGCTACTATATATAAGACTCCAAGAAGCAAGAGGAGGCTAACCTACAGTACCAACCTCTATCAGGTCCTCCAAGGTCCTGGGCCAAATCAGCTGAACAAATCCCATAAACCTTCAAGGTCTACCATAGAAATCCAAGTGGCTTTCTCCGTATGTGTCTGAATTGACCTTTCCATTTAGACTGAAGCATTAATTCCAGGCATGTACTAGCAATTAAAAAGAATCTGCCTTGTAATCCACATGACCCACAAGGAAATCTAAGGCAATTCTATCATTCATAACAACCCTGGCCAGTGACTTAGCTGACCTGAATACCTTCTAGAGACAAGGTGGTATCACTGATCACTTGAGCTAAAGTCAGGGACTGATTTTATAATACCTATCCTACTGCATGACTCCATCCTATGGATAACTGCCTGCAAAATACATGTAAATGATGAATCAATCTTCCCTCCAAGAAGTTCCCCAAAATAATCAAGGTTAGCCTAATGTTGGAGAGA
Source organism: Eonycteris spelaea (assembly GCA_003508835.1). Classification (NCBI taxonomy): domain Eukaryota; kingdom Metazoa; phylum Chordata; class Mammalia; order Chiroptera; family Pteropodidae; genus Eonycteris; species Eonycteris spelaea. Next base: position 7,037,380 of record PUFA01000040.1, on the reverse strand, counting down.
TCTCTATATCATTTGAAAACTACATGTTTCACTGAATACCTGAAGGTCTCTTACTACTCCCCTATGATGCGAGTCACTATGTTTTTGGTAAGGAGGAAAGTTAATGCCTGCCCTCCATACACAAAGTACAATGTCAAGAGTGCTAAAGGTGCCCTTGGAATGCTGTTCACACTGTTGGAGGTCATAAGTAAGACCTAAATCAGTCAGGGGTAAACACTGATATACATTAAATGTGGCCTTTTAACAGGCAGGTGTGCCTTAGGGTTTTCAATTTAGTTTGAATCTCAACCTTATTTTTTGGAGACTGCCTAAGAAAAGTCAGTCCAATCTGTCTTATCTGTCCAAACATCAGCCAGTTGGTATTTGGCCACTTCATAGAATGACTGAGCAATGGCTACTGAAATGGGGGCAGGGAAGGCACCTGGAGGTTTTGATAGGTGTATTGTGTGGGAGGTATAGGAGTTGGGGACATCCCCTGCTATTTCCACTACACTTCTCCATAAGGTTAAGAGAAATGACAATCAAATCATGGTCAGAACTATCTGGGAGTAAACAGCAAACCCAGCATTCAGTTAAATTTAAGACACTTGCAACTGTTTGGGAGAGCTATATCAGGAAGTTTTCCTTCCTGAGAAAGATTCTGGGGGCAGTTCTGAAAGACAAAGATCACTAACCATCACCAATGCCAATCTCCCCACCCCTCCACCCCTGCCTGACCATCCCCTTATTCCCCATCCCATCCCCATCCCCTCTTACTTCCCTGGGTCAAAGGCATTCCCTCCCTAGAAGCCAGGAAAATCAATACGACCTATTCTCGTGCCATAAATTCAATTTTTATCTAATAATTTCTTCCCATACCCAGTCTCTTCATCTGGAAGAGTTAAGTACAAGAAAAACAAAGGTATGTTTTTCAAATAAAAATTGCAGAGAACTATTATGCCCCCCCCCATCTGACACACATGAGCCACTGTAGGGGGATTTTAGGAATGCTTCATCTTGCTGAAAATGCCAAGTTGGTATTAAGCCCATTTTCTTGTTGCAAAATTCTATTATCCTCAGTTTATAACAGTGCCTGGTACATTATACATATATAATATTTTATACATATAATATTTTTATATTTTATATGTTATATATATAAAATCTGAAACCAAATATTATTTGTTTTTATTCTCTCTGACTTCCTAATACACTTCATCCTCACCCCATTCGAGACAAACTAAATGCCTCAAGATAACCAAGGAGAAGATCATGTATATGGAAATTCAAGAGAAAAACACATCATTTTTCTTTTAACTCAATATTATAGTTTTGCAAAGAAACAAATCTGAAGTACCTTATATATAATGATCTCAAAGCATTTTTAAAGTATTTGTTTTTTAGAGGCTCACAATAATTCTTAAAGCAGTTAAAGTAAGTCAGGCTTCTTACCCTTGCTCAGAGGAGAAAGAAAAATGACGTAACTTATCCCAGAGACACAAAGGAAACGATAAAATAAGCAAAAAACCAAACAAACAAAAAACAAAAAAGCCTACACCTGATTCAACAAAATATTCCTGTGGAGGATACTGTGATGTGCCACCCAATTACCCAATCCCTCTTAATTAAGGACTTACTGCCCCAACTGCTAGGAGTACCTGAGCCAAAGAGAACGGCTTTTGCCCAAGATTATTATGCCCCTTCCTGGAGAGCCCATATCAATGACAGATCCATGTGAAGTTATAAAGGCCTGGCAATCTTAGCTCAACTCAGGACAACTCCGAAGGGACATTCTAGTCACAATTCTCAATAGGGCTGGTCAAGGATTTCATTGGTTCTGAATCACAGCTCAGCTTTTCCCTCAGTCCAATCCTGCTTCCATCCTCTCTTTTTCACAGATGCTGATCCCAAGTGCATCTGTGAACATCTATAAGCTAAACTCTATCTCAGGCTTCACATGGAATCCAATCTGCAACAATTCCCAAGAGCCCCACTTGTAGATCTGTATAGCATATAAGAATTAAAACACTTATAATAGTTTCCACTTGTACATTCTTATAGATGGAGAAACAATATTGTAAAATCAAAAGGCCACTACTATTTCTGATAGTACTAACTGAACCAAAACATTTTCCTTAAAAAAAAAAAAATCAATATACTGCAAATTATAAGCATGTTAAAGATCTCAGTGTATATACCTATTAGCATTATTTTCCAGGCTGGAACAATACTTCTTTCCTTCTAAACCCAAACAACAGTAATTGAACATATAAATTAAGTATGTTAAACACTGGGTTATGTTATATTCCTCCACAGGAATATAACATAACACATGGTCTTATGTTTCCATATTTTAATTTCTAAACATAATACAAATTCTCCAAGTAAGTATTCTATTTTCTCTAAGCAAATTAAAATTCAGAAAGCTATTCTTCCTATTAAAATCCCTGCTTAAGAGGAAGAAAATACTTTCCTAAAATGTAACGGCAAAATGCAAAAATTTAGAAATTATTTAATTAGACATCACGTCAGCAAAAGCATCATCTCATACAAATTTCATTCAAAGCAACAAAGTTAGAACATGAATTAATTACATGGAGAAATGTAGGAAAACACTTCCTAGGTCCATTTTCATAGTTGCTCTCAAAATGCAATCTTTCCCTTACACGTATTTAAAATCAAAAATTTTTTTTTCTCTTTTTAAAAAAAATTATTTTTTTTATGGTGACATTGGTTAGTGAAACTAGATAAGTTTCAGCTATACATTTTAACAGTAAGGCATATATATATTTACATTGTGTGTTCACCTCTCATAGTTAATTTCTTTCTGTCACCACATATTTCATCCCTTTTAACTCATCTACCTCCCCCCTCTACCCTCTGGTAACCACTAGTCCATGTCCGTGACAAAAATTTTTTTTTTTAAATTGACAGAAAGCCATCAGACTCTTTGTAAATTTCTGAACTGAAAATTCATTTTTTCCAACTCAAGAAATAAGGAAATACTGATGATGGGAGAAAAGGGGAGCAATCTTTGATAAAACATGGTTGGTTTCTTAAACATTTAATCATTTCAAAAAGTTAAAATGACTACCATGGAGAGCAAAATTTTTATTAAGCATTTTATACAGTGTTGATACTGATGGTGCTAAGTCCAGTAAATAGCTAGCACAAACTCAAAAGCTATGCTATGCCTTTACCTTAAGAAGGTTAAAAATCCTAGCCATTTTCCACCTCCTAAAATGTTTAAAAAGCACCAACTTCAGGAGTCTACCTGCCGACCTCTCAGACCCACAGCAATATGATTAAATAATGGGCCACATGAACTTCCAGGAATTCTATTTTAAGGAATATAACATCAAGAACATCTAAGAACTTACATCCAGAAGAATGCTTGTTAACCATCCTCTAAAATTAAGAGGGTATCCAAACTTTTAGAACTAAAATTGACCACATCAGCCCTAGAGTATTCATGTGGTCCTCACCTGCCCTCGGCCTGTTTTTAGATAATCAGCAAATTAGAAAATAACTATTTTCCTTACTTTTGCTTTAAAAAGGGAAAAAGACTTCCCTTATAAGAGAAATCAGTTCTGAACAATTGGGTTAAAAATTCTTTTGCAAATAAAAGCAAACAGATTCTACTGTGTCTCTCCTATTCTTTGGTTATATCAATGTTAAGGTAGGCTCGCTTTAAAATTTTGCTTTATAAAAAATTTTATGAAGAATTTTCACTTTTTTTACTGAGTCAGGCTCCATGTCTTGTATTTAAGTCTCAGAGTTTACCAACTATGGTGTCTCCCATTACCCTATTTCTGCTTCTCCACCAGCCAAAAATAAAAAAATGAATGTTACTAATGTTCTCCACTTAGGTACAAGTTTTATACTTTGTATCTTTCCTGGCCTTCCCTTATCATTGAGGAGTTTATAAAAGGGGTGAGTGTGCAGCAGGAACAATAAAGCAAAACAAATACTGCATGCAAAAGGAAATAAAATCAGATATACAAAGGAAAAAATTAGAATGTGCTAATACATCTGTGTTAAATACAGAAAGTCTTCACTTAACATTGTCAATAGGATCCTGGAACTGCAGCAAAATGGCGTATGACAAAACCAATTTACCAAAGGCTAATTAACACAAACAATAATTAAGTTCCTACAGCATCTCATTATTATAACGAAAATGTTATTCAAGGATCTTATGTACTCAAACCCATACTGGGTAAAGGAAGCATTAACCCTAAACCAGATTTTCCTATTTACAGAGTCCCTATGATTTCCCTCACTGGCTACTTATATTCACCCTCAAAAATAAAAGCTCCAACAGCTTATTTCAAAAAACAAACAAAAAACATAAAAACATTTTACACACAGACACACATGGGTTCATTTTATTTTCAAATTATATGTGGAAATTCTATGGAAGTGTTTAACTTGAACTTGGGTTAAGTATATGGGCCAAACAAGAATGAAAATGACATCTCCTTTGGGACCTTGAACTTCATGTAGCACAGAATAAATGTGAGTTGAAAAATTCAGAGATGTTCCACATAAAGCTTAATTTTTTGCTTGTCTATAACCTTTATTTCTGTTTTCTGTGATCTTCTCTCCCTTCTCTCTCAGCAAAGGAAATAAATTTAATACACTTACGACACCCAATAAGGGAGCTATTCAATAACTGCTCTGTAGCACTGACATCAAAAATGGTGTTACATACCAAGAAACCTACCAGTCTTATCCTTGGCTATAAATCTACAGAATTCTCAATACCCAAGGATAATTGGTACTATATAAAAAAATCCTCCTCATGAATCCATGTAAAAACAGGACTAAATTTTCATAGTAACTAGTGAAAAAAAGTTTGATTAGGACTTTAATTTCAAAATAAAATTATTTTTAAAGTCTCATTTTACATCATGAAATTTTGGTCATTCTCACAACCATGTGCTAATTCTGAAAATAATGAAAAAAAATGAGAGGAAGGTCATAATTTTAACAGCATTCTTCACTGCCCAGCTGACTATCAGAACATTATCTAAACCTGGGTCCATGGCCAGTTAAGAACTGAGCCATACAGCAGGTGGTGAATAGCTGGCAAGACAGGGAACTGTCCCTGGTGCCAAAGAGGTTGGGGGACCACTGGTCTAAACAAAGGTAAGTTTTCAAACAAACATTCTTCTTAATCTATGATTTCCAAACCACTCTTTCCTGAAGCAAGTACTGAGTCATTCTCTTGGTAAATTTCTCTTCTATAACTGTTAACTAATCTATTTCTGTCAGAACCTCACCCACACATGGCTTTGCATATGACTGGAACTGTTCTCAATGGCCCCTTTCATGGACTTCATGAAATACTGCACTTTTTGCATTATCTACAATTTTTATCTATGCTCAGTTTGCACTTTGTTCTTACAGAGCAACCAATAAATGTTTTGGCCCAAAAGACACGGCTAGACTAGCTGAGGGATATGTTTGCATGGAGATAATTTCATAGGTAAATACTCTTGGTCATGAAAACTTTTGCTTCCTTATGAATTCTCTATCTGTGGAGAACTTGGATTATGAATATTTGTGTAACAAGGACTTCAACAAAACTGATGCCTAAGAGATTTAAGACAAAAAATAAACTTTCATTAATCAAGATTGATTAAAGAAAAACTTGTTCAGTAAAAATAATGTGAAAGTTATATATACCATAACTAACAAATTTTTAAAAATTAAAATAATATATTCAAATGAGTATTATTTTTAAGACTATTATTTCATTTATATAATCTCCCCTGAAATTCAGAAGATATATCTCAAACTGTCAGCACCTTAGACTTATTTTTGTTCGTCAGTTACCATTACACATAAAAACCACAAAATTTTAGAAGTAGAAAGGGCCTACGAAATGATCTAATACTGCCTCTTCATTTTACAAAGAAAGAAACTTGGGCCTAGAAGTGTAGAGACTTGACGGATATTAACAGTTAATGGCAGAGCAAGTAACCTTAGAACATCATTCTTTCTTCCTACTATAAAGTGGAGAACACTAAACATACTTCTAGAAAACTCTCAACATATCCATCATTTCGTATTTTTTAGTGATTGTTTCCTTCAAAAGGGCAGAATATGGGAGGGGAAACAGTAACTCACCTGTCAAATGGATATATTTTTCTTTATTACCTGTCAAATGAAAACATTTTTCTTGATCCAACTCAGATTGGGTTTGCTAAGAAGGACTTCCTACAAATAACTCTAGGGAAAGACAGCAAACAGTGGCCCATGCTTACTTTTCTGAATGAATTTGATTGCTGAAGGATGATGAAATAGCCTTGTTTTGACCTACATGTTTTACTGTTTCTTGCAGAAAGATAGTTATATACTAAATATTCTTACATAATTATATGCTGTAAACACCTATACTTTGTAGAAAACAATGCTGTGTTTAAGAACTCTTTGCTTAACCCTAGACCAGGAAGATTTTCTCCCGTGTTTTCTTCTAAAAATTTAATTGTTTATATTTCACATTTAGGTCTGTGACTGACCTTGAGTTAGTTTTTATAGATATGTAAATTTAAAACACAGTTCTTTTTTCACAAATGAATGTCCAATTATTTTAACATTGGGAGTTTTTGCCTTAAGAAGTATTTTTAAAACTAATTTGTTAAAACTATGATTTTTAAAACTAATTTGTTAAAACTATCCTTTACCCATAGAATTGCTTTTACACCTTTGCTATATTTGTATGACTGACTGTTCCTCAGTATTCTTATTACATTCCACTGATCTATGTCCCTAACATTCACCAATACAGTACTATGTGGATTACTATAGATAGAAGTGTAATTCCTCTAACTTTATTCTTTTTTGAAATTATTTTAGCTATTCTAGTTTCTTTACATTTCCATATAAAATTTTAAGACATATTAAATATAATCTACAAAACATGCTGCTGGAGTTTTGATTAAAATTGCATTAAATTTATAAATCAAATTGGAAAGAACTGACATTTTTACTATTTGGAGTCTATAGATCCATGAACACTGTATGCCTCTACATTTATTTAGGTCTTCTTTTTCTTTAATCATTGTTTAGCTTTCGGCATACACATCATGTATACACATATATTATATTTATGCCAAAGTATTTCATTCCTCTGGAACTACTGTCAACAGTATTTATTATTTCACTTTCCCCTTAGACACTGCCAATATACAGAAAAACAATGAACTGTGTGTGTGTTGATCTTGTATTCTGTGACCTTGCTGAAATCACATATTCTAGGTCTTAGGAGATTCTTTGAGATTTCCTACACAGACGATTATGTTGTCTGGAAATAGAAACAGTTTTATTTCTTCCTTTCCTACCTCTATGTCTTTTATTTTCTTTTGTTGCCATACAAAGAATGACCTGAACTTTCAGTAAAATCTTAATAGGAGAGGTAAGAGTACACACCATTACCTTGTTCTCATTCATGGAAAAAACATTCAGTTCCTCATCATAAAACATGATGTTAGTTGTAGGGGCTCTTGTAGAATTTTTTACCATGGTACATCATTCTTTTCATGAATAGTAAAATTCAATTTGTAAATATTTTGTGGAGGATTTTTGTAACTTTATTAATGAGGTATACTGGTTCATAGTTTTCTTTTTTTCTTCATTACTCACCGTCTTTATCTAGTTTTGATATCTGTTTATTTCTGGCTTCATAAAGTGCTGGAAGTATTCACTACTCTATCACTTTTTGGAAGAAATGGTAGAAAAATAATGTTATTTCTTCTTTAAGTATTTGGTACAATTCACCAGTAAAGTCATCTGGGTCTGGATATTTTTTTGGTAGGTTTTTAACTATGAATTCGATTTCTTTAATAGTTTTAACACTATTAGCAGTAATCTTTTCCTTCTTGAAAGAGTTTAGGCAGTTGGCTAAGGAATTAGTCTATTTCAAGGAATTGGTCCATTTCACATAATTTGTCAAATTTATGTGCATAAGTTTAGTCTTTTGTCCTATTGCTATTTGGATTCCTATGGGTTATGTAGTGATAGCCTCTCTTTTGCTGCTGATGTTGGTTCATTTTTGTCAAGTTTGCTCAAAATTATCAATTTTATTGATCTACGCACACAAACAACTTTTGGGTTTGATTTTCACTATTCTTTTATGCTTCAAATATTATTTATTTCTCATTACCTGGGATTTACTTTTTTCTTTATCTAGTTCCTTGAGATAGAAACAAAGATTATTGATTTGAGGTCTTTCTTTTTTTCTAATATAAACACTGCCTGGGCTGCATAAATTTTGACATGTTATATTTTCATTTTTGTTCAATTCAAAATATATTTTAATTTTCCTGAAGCATCCTCTTTTACTCACTAGATTATTTAGAAATCTGCTTTTTAATTTCTAAGAGTTTGGAGATTTTCCTTTTATCTCTGGTAATAATTTCTAGTTCATTTCCATTTAGAGCTGAGAACATACTTTTAGTGCAAGTTTTTTCATTTGTTAATATTCGTATAATGACCAAGAAATGTTCTATTTGGGTAAAATGTACTTGAAAAGAATGCATATTCTGCTATTGTTCAGTCACGTATTCTATAAATATAAATTAATCTAAGTGGTGGATGGTATTGTTCAGGCATCCTGTACCCTTGGTGATTTGTCTGCTAGTTCTACTCCTAAAAAAGAACTGTTGAAGTCCTCAACTGTAATTGTTAAGTTCTCTATTTCTCCTTTAAGTTCTGTCAAATTTTGCTTCATGTATTTTTAAGTTCTATTTCATATGTACACATTTAGGACTAGTAAATTAATCCTTTTATCAATAGGTAATACTCCTATTTATCCTAGGTAATTATCTTTGCTCTGAAGTCTACTTCGTTTGTTATTAATATAGCCAGAAAAGTTTGCTTTTGACTGGTGTTGAGCAATACCTTTTCCCATTCCTTCACTTTTAACCTTTCTATGTTATTATATTTGAACTAAGTTTCTAATAGGCAGCATATAATAAGGTCTTTTTGATCCACTCTGGCAATCTCTTAATTGACATGTTTATAGAATTTAAAAGTTTTATGTAATTACTGATGTAAGACTTTACATCTACTAAGTAGTGCTTCTAGGAATTATAACATACCTACTTTACTTTTTGGTCTACTTAGAATCAGTAATTCACCACTTCAAGTGAACCACAGATATTACATATTATACTATAACCACTGATATTCACATCAAACTTATTTTTGCATTCAACTGTCAAATATATCTTAAAGAACTCAATAGTCTATAATATTTATGCAGATATTTACCATTTCTGTTGATCTCTCAATCCTGATAGGCAAGTTTCCTTCTAGTATCATGTTTCCTTCTGTCTTTTAAGAACATTCTTAATCAAATTTTTAGGTCTGGTCTTCTGATAATGAATACTCTTAGTTTTCCTTCATCTAAATCTGTCCTTATATCATTCTCATCCCTAAAAAAATTTTTGTTGGTTATAGTAAATTCATTTTATTTAGCACTTTATGAATGTTTTGCCTTTTTTCTTGCCTCCTAGTTTCTGATGAGAAATCCTCAATCATTCAAATCACTGTTCCTCTACAGGTAATAGGTCATTTTTCTCTGACTGCTTTCAAGATTTTCCTGTTTTGAGTTTTCAAATTTATTATGATGTGTAGATATGGATTTCTTTTGGTTTATCCTATTTCAGGTCTTCTCAATTGGTATGTATAAATCTTCCACTAAATTTGTGATGTTTTGGGCCATTATTTCTTTCAATAATTTTAGCACCACATTCTTTCACAAAACATCTTAAAATGTCCAATATTTTGTTATTTTCCCATAGTTCCCTGAAGCTCTGTACAATTTTTTAAAATTCTGTTCCTCTTTGCTATTGAATCATCCAGTGAGGTTTTTCTTTTTTCACTTACTATATTTTTCAGTTCCTGTTTATATCTTCTTTCTCTGCTGAGACTTTCTACTTTTCCACGTATTTCAAGAGCATTCACAATTGCTCACTGAACATTTGTATAGTAGCTACTATAAAGCTGCAGTAATATAATCCCAACATCTATATAATAATGGTGTATATTTAATCATCTCTTCCCATGTGAACTAAAAATTCCCTGATACTCCATATGTTAGATAATTTTCTATTGTAATCTGAACATTTTAAACACTTGTTTAAATCTGCGAATAATGTTAATATCTTTGCCTTAACAGGTGATCAACATGGATTAGGTTCAGGCTACAGGTTCTAACATGGCTTCTATGGACACAGTTCCAATATCAGTTCAATTTTCAAAGCATTTGCCATTCTATTGGAATCTGTCCCACCTTGTATCATCTAATAATCAGTCTAGAACTTGGGCAGTGGATCTCAGTACTTTCCAATTCCCTAGGGCATCCCTTTTCCTTCATTCAGCCTGAATGCTGGGGCTTTAGGTTATCTGCATGATCTCACACTTCTGCTATAGTACATGCTCTGGGGCCATGCAGTGGAAGGACAGAGAAAGGATAAAAGTGATGGGGGATTGTGACTGGAGAGGAAGGTTCCCATCTCTCAGCACTTTGGCTGGAAGCTGCTCCTGCAGTCCTTGCTGCCATTACCAAAGGATAACTTGCGACTATTTCAGAAGAGAACAGAGAAAAGATAAAAGACAGAATTTCCATATTCACATTGAGAGTTAGGAATTACCTTTCTAACTCCTTGAGCCAGAATTAGTAGGCTTCTTTTGGAGTCCTTTGTCTATACCTAAATGTCCACTTGTAGCCATCAGATTATGTTAAATTCAGATTCAGGGATACTGGAAGGAAAAAAGATGGTAAACTCACAGCCAGTTTCACAGTACTCTGGATTAGAGCCTTCTTTCCCAATTCACCTGCTATTATTTATTCTTCAGAGTCCTCAAATAGCTGGTCCATCCATTTTGTCCAGTGGAAGAAATAGTATATGTGCTTAATCTATCTAAAAATGAAACTGTTCTCTAAATTCCCTTCTCACTCGATTCTCACTCAGATAATAGATGCCTCAAATATCAGAAGATATCAGTCATTTAAAATAAGTAAACAGTACTTAGTTCTCCTTCCATTTACAAAAAAATCCCTACTTCACAGAGCAACTAACTCATAAAAAGATAGCCATAACACTAAGAAAAGCTGACTATATTTTAGCCAAAGAAATTTGATGATTACAGAATATCACTGCAAGGTCCTCAAAATTTTATGGTGCACTATTAGAAAATAAGGACTCTTCTTAAGACACAAATAAATGAAAAGATATCCTGTGTTCATAGATTAGAAGAATTAATCTTGTTAAATGTCCATATTACCCAAGTGATCTACAGATTCTATGAAATCCCTATCAAGATTACAATGGCATTTTTTTTTAAGAAAAATAATCCTAATATTTATATGGAACCACAAAAGCACAAAATATTTTCAAACCATATGATATGGGATTAATATCCAAACTATGTAAAGAATTCATAACTCAACAGCAGAAAAGCAAATAATCTAATTTAAAGGATCTGAACAGACATTTTTCGAAAGATATCCAATAGGTATGTGAAAAGGTGCTCAACATCAGAGAAATGTAAACCAAAATCACAATAAGATATCACCTAATTTGTTACATTGGTTATCATAAAAATGACAAGAGATAAATGCTGGTGAGGATACAGAGGAAACATTTGTGCACTGTGCCACTATGAAAAAGTGTGAAGAGTCTTCAAAATTTTAAAAGTAGAACTACCAAATGATATGTCAATTCCACTTCCAGGTATATATCCAAAGTAAACAAAATCACTGTGTTGAAGAAACATCTGTACACCTCCCCCCATGTTCACTGCAGCATTATTTACAATAGCTGACACATGGAAAAAACCTAAGGGGCCAACAACAAATAAATGGATAAAGAAAATGTAGTGTATATACACAATGGAATACTACTGAGCCATAAAAAAGACCCAGACAGGGTGAGAGGAAGGCGAACAGGATGAAGGTGGTCTAAACGTACAAACTTCCAGTTAATGATACAGAAGTAGTGGGATGTAATGTACATCATGATGATTATAGTTGACACTGCTTTATGGTATATTTGAGAGATGCTAAGAGAGTATATCTTAAAAATTCTTATCATAAGGAAAAAGTATTTTTAAAAAAGTTTTGTCTATATATGAGATAATGGATGCTAACTTATTGTTGTAATCATTTCACAGTATATGCAAGTCAAATCATTATGCTGTACACCTTAAACTTATACAATGCTGTATGTCAATTATATCTCAATAAAACTAAAAAAATTTTAAATAAAATTTAAAATTTTATGCTATCCAAAATATTATAATAATCAAACTATAATTATAAAATTAAAATAATTAAAATGATAAAAGTATAATATTTTTAATCACATCTAAGAGATGCAGTTCATCCAATTTTATTTCCTCTTGTATCATTTACTTTTGGGGGTAAAATTATCAAAATAAAATATTTTTTACAACTAAAAAGAAGGACTTGTTTTTTCCCTGTTTATGGAAATTACAATGACGTGATGCCTATCACTGGGTATTTCTCTGGGCAATTCATTTACAGGTAATTAGTTAAGAATCACTATTCAAGGAAGAGTTAAAGGACTTTCTGAAGTAGACTCAAATTAAAATCATTAAGAACATATTTTCTTTCAACAGAGTGGCTCTTAAACTCTTTCAAACTCTGATAGCTGACTGAAAATTAAAGTTTTAAAATTTAGTTTTATAAGAACAAAAAAAATTAAAAGCAGAAAGTGCATGGCAACAAAATTTAAGGGGGAATCTGAATTTGAGAGCAGGGCTGAACATTTAGGGAGGTTAATTTTTAAGAAAATCTAGGAATCACACAACAAAGATGTTTATCCCACAATAAACTAAAAACTTCATTGACTTGATTTTAATCAACTTAATAAATGTTGTAAGACAGTTAACTCTTGTACAATGTATCAGTCAATAATGATAAATCAAAAGGACACTATACTACAATTATTTACTTATATGATACTCAGCTTTGTGGTTCTGACCAGGACATCTAAAAGGAGTTAAGATAAAAATTAGTGATTTTCATTTCTTTAAAAAATATTAAATGCTTTGCACCATGAAAAATTATTAACCCTAAATGTCTTTTAAATCTTCTGACCATCATCACTCAAATAGTAGGCAGGTTTCTGCACTCACAGACTAAAAGACATTTTTTTCATAATGCATACGGATGAGATCTTATTTCCTCCAAATTTTATTTAAATAGAACTATATATTTCGTTATTAATCAATTAAAAGTTTGAATTGAATAATTTAAGACATTATAATATAGCAATTAGAATTACATGGAAGATAACATGATGTCGCAGTTTAACCTTTTCCATGCAAGTTCAATATTCGGCTTTTTTCTATTCCCCTAGATCTGGTCAACCATTCTACCTTGTAAAACACCAGTCACTGGATGGGAAGGGAAGATTCGTGAAGGAAGAGGAGAGAGAAAAGGCAAAGGAATGAGAGAAGAATAAATGAATAAGCCTAGAAAAATCCTTATCCATTAATGGAAAAGAACTTAGATAATGGGTCAAGAATATCATCTTTCATTCTATGACCTAACTCCACAAAGGGACACTGGGAAATTAAAACAAACACCTGAGAATTTAACTAACAAATAGAATGAGTGACATGGAAATTTTAATTTAGGAGTTCTGGTCAAATTTGTTAAGAAATTCTTAAAAGTTCAATAGTATTCCAAAACATACTCCAAGAACACAGAAGTCCACCAAAACACATATTACCTCTGCTCCAAGTTTTGCAGGAAGGATGCTAAGGCCAACATTCATGTATAGTATAAGCATTATTAACAGCAAAGCTGCCCTTATTAGAAACTAATTATCACTCCTTCCTTATTAAAATAAGTATCCCCAGTATTACAGGCAATACATCCTATGAAGTGCAATCTAGAATTTACCATTCAAATGCATGTTTCCAATACTTCTAAACCACTAATTAGAAGGCAAAGAAAAATAAAAGCACCATGTCGCTCTAAATATTCCTGGAAAATACAACCACCATAAAGGAAAACCATCTGAAGATGGAGCTTTGTTTAAATAAAAATTTAGTATGTAACTGCCTAATAACATAAGTAAGTTTGCAAATCTGTCCCAAAAAAGTTAATAGAACATCCTGGCTTTTGTATATCTTAGAGATGAGATACATGAAACCATATTTTAAATCTACTGTTCTGCTCCAAAGACATTTTCTTTCACTAAAGACACCATGAAGAGCAACAAAAAGACAAAGGTTAACTGGAGAGCTTTTGCACATAATCTGAAAATGGGAACTGTCATATTTATATACACAAAAAAATTATATTTAAAAATAAACAATATCATTGCAATATAAAAGCTACAGCAGTTTTTCCTGCTGTATACATTTTAAGATACAATTTTTTATCCCAAGGCAAGAAAAAGTGCATTTTGACATTTTATTTTTAGCTATTTTTTCTCTTTATTCTTTTACATCCACATATAATAAACTCTTTATTATTTAGTTCCATCTCTGAAGTTAGAAAAATGGATACTAAAAAGGGAATACAACTAGGTCAAGGAAACCTAGATTTGGGAGGGCAGCCTTGACATTTCAAGGCTAATAAGTAAAGTAACACTTTCAGGTGGGTCTAACACCTCCTACACAGTATCCTCATCTCCTAGGCATCAGACCCAAGTACAACACTTTCCTATTTTCCTGTAAAGGCTGAATTATGTTCACTTTTTAGCTCAGTTAGCTCTTCTACTGGGGAGACGGCAAGTACAGTATTTTACTAAGTCAAGGTCAGCCTTTCCTCTAGGAGCCAGTAAACTGATTCCTGCAGCAATAAGACTAGAATTACAATCTGGGTCCTTGGGTTTTAACACACAGGCTGGCTCAAATGCCTGTGAGGTAGTAGTGCCATGAACTATTAAGAATTTAAACACACACACACACACACTCATTGTGAAATATAAATAAAATAAAAACAAATAATTATCTAAAGCAGAGGTTGGAAAACTATGGCTGATGGGCAAAATCTAGGCAGTTGTCTGTTTTAGTCCTGCAAGTGAAGAACAATTTTTAAATTTTTTAATGGTTACAGTTTAAATGGTTATGAGAACCTATATCATATGCTGAATTTTGCCTCTTGGCCTGCAAACCCTAAAATACTTACTATCTTCCCCTTTCAGAAAAAGTGTGCTGACTTCTATAAAGCAAAAAGTGTTCCCCTACAAATTTATAGCATGTAAATATAATTTTACAGAACCAGTATTTTTAATGTTAAAATCTAGTAACATTTCAGAAGCAGTATGATCCCAATTCAAATGCTGATATAAACATAACATAATATATAACATAAACACATGAAAAAGGGAGGAAGGAAATCAACATCAAAATGTCAATATATAGTTAACTAATCTTTGTAAATGTTATTTTCACCATTTTTTCTGTACTTTCCAAATTTTCATAAGTGAGTATATCATTGTAATAATCAGGAATTAGTTATGAAAGATTATAGTGCAAACTTATAAGAAAATATAAACCAAAAATATTTTTGTGACCTGAATTGTAGTTATGTGGTTACTTACATACAGGTTCAGTAACACTTTGGTATTCACCATTATCTATAAATCAAACTGCTAAGAATTAAAATGGTATTTTTACATCTTTCATCATATATAAAAATGAGAAAGACCTCTTTTATCAGAAGTCAGAGTTGTTAATCTGGACTCTCAAGGTCACTACTTTGGAATTAATGTTCAGGCATATCACAAGATATTTAATACAGTTTGAAGTTCAATTCAAATATTAGTTGTCTACTATACATACTCCTCTTAGCTTCAATTTTTCTTTTAAAACATAGTAAAAAATGTGACAAAAACCATAAATATATTCTATGCCTACTCCACACTTTATAACCATAGCATTAACATTTAAAGTCATATTGAACAATACAACTTATTACCGGTCAATAAACAGTTCAAACAAAAATATAGTTTTGACAGAAAGTGTTACTATTAAAAAATCAGACATGTATTTGCTAGCACTAAGGTACAATTAAACAACTGTGGTTGTTTTCATGT